>CM057471.1:16160704-19041954 GCA_030035585.1 Dugong dugon
TGACAGAGAAACAGTAGGAAGCAAAGTCTAAGTGTAATCTAAATCATCAATAGAAATTTATCTTTATTAATGCCAAGGAAAGAATATTTACTAGCATTAGTATAGCAAAAAATGTATATTGAGGATTTCTGAAACGTATGAATAAGTAAAAATGTAATAATGGGGTGTTAAATTCTTAAGTCAGTCTATGTAATTGAGCACAGTAATAGTTGAAAAAGGGGAGATGAAATTATCACTTGCATGATAACTGAACCTAAAAGTATGTTTTTCTTCCTTTTTTTCCTTCTTGGAACATCAGGCATAGTGGCCTATAAGGCAGTGTAGTCTAATGGTTAAGGCTTGAACTTTGGCATCTGCAAGACTTGAATTTCCATTACAAAGACTTTTCATATTAGTTTTGTTAAGTAACTTCACTGAACCTAGTTTTTTTATCTGGAAGATCAGAATAACACTACCTGACTATATAGTTGCTGTGATAATTAAATAAAATAATAAATATAAGACAACAGGCAGATGTGGCACTTAGTATATGTCCAAGAGGTGATAACTATTACTATGGTATCTTAAAAATAATGTTGTGTTATAGGTGCCATTGAGTTGGTTCCCACTCATAGCGACCCGATGTATTACAGAATGAAACACTGCCCGGTCCTGCCCCATCCTCACAGTTGTTGTTATGCTCGAGCCCATTGTTGCAGCCATTGTGTCAATCCATCTTGTCGAGGGTCTCCCTCTATTTTGATGACCCTCTACTTTACCAAGCATGATGTGCTTCTCCAAGCACTGGTCCCTTCTAATAATATGTCCAAAGTATGTAAGATGAAGTCTTGCCATTCTCCCTTCTAAAGAGTATTCTGACTGTAATTCTTCCAAGAGAGATTTGTTGGTTTTTAGTGGTATAAGATGAAAGTGTCATTTGAATTTTGAATTTTATTTAATTATATAATCTTGCGATCATGCCAAGTATGGAAGAATTTAATAAACAATAAAAATGTATATTCTAAAGCTATTTGGTGAAGAACGTAGATTCTTAAAATTATGTTAAATTCTAGTCACAGTCTGAAGTGCAAAGCATAAGATTGCTGTCAAGAGAAGACAAACAGTATGTCTAAAATATTTACACCATAACAATTCAAAAACTTATTTGAGTTCAGTAAAAATTAAGGCCAGAAATACATTTATAATAGCATCACCCATATGAGTGTTTTACATACTTGAAGTGCTGAAAATAAATGATCCACACTTGTCTGGTGTATTTCTAGAAGGTTGCGTGAAACTTCAGAAGCCCATTAGATGACGCTTCTATTATTTCAATTTAATAGTCTCAGACTGCAATAATATGAGGTTTTTGGGACACTGGTAAGTTGAGGTCACAGATATGGTTTAGCGATACCTGGACACTGATGCTGCTTTCTAATTTTGGTTCCTGACTTTGGGAAAAATAATAAACAATTATGATTTAAAAAATAAAATTAAACACAAGGACACATCTGGAAATATTTCCTTTAACAGCAGCACATAAATTCTTAATGTAGGTTCTAACAGACTAATGACTGAAATTGATTAATTACTATTAAATATTTAATATTCTACTATAAACGTATGCATTTATTTTTACATATACTTGTACCATAACGTGAGATGAATCTTAGCACTCATCATGGTGATAAGTTATGTTTGAAATAAATTCTTCTGAACTTCAAATATAAAGGCCATATTGAAAGTTCCAGGAATGTAGGCATCTTTGGTGGAATGGTCTGCCACTATGCCTCTCTTCTAGAATACCAAAGTAAAGGCCTTGAGGCCAGAACATTCACTGACAAGGATGCTGAGAATTGGGTCGCTCTCTCTCTCCTAGTTCCTTCTCCTTATCAGAGAAGGCTTCCCCCTGTTCTGGGCACACAGTGATTTTCTCTGTCTCTTATATGTGGGAAGGCACCACATGGCACCTAGCCAACCCCAATTCTATATCTGTTCCTAGCTGGGAGGGAATGAGTCTCTCCTAATACTGCACAAGAAGGGTGAACGCAGAACATCCACCCTGCACTGGCCATATGCGGGATAAGCCTACTGGCCATGAGAGACTGGTGCCCACTAGTGAAGCTGATTTTGCTCTGTCTCTTCTCTATGTGAGCAGCATTTCCCATGCACTGTTAGAGCATGTGTGTGGTCTTTTGCTGGTGATTGTGGATCCTGCCTTGACAGGCGTCAATGAAGAATGCCTGCCTCTTTCTTTGTTTCAGTATATAAAAGTCAAACTCTGCCTGGCAAAGTGATGTGTTATTCCTGAAGACATTAATCAATTGCATGAGCAAATAAATTATTCAAAGTATAAGCATGGGAAATATATTTAATATGGTAGCATTGTGAATAAATATTCTAATTTTTTCAAAGATAATTTAAATACATTCTACATAGCCAAACAGATATTTTAAAGAAAAAAAGTAAAATGTCCACCAAACATATTGTAGCTGGAGGTCATCACTATAACAAAACTCAGCATGCAAGTCATTGCCAATGGCAGAATGAGGTTGAATGCATGAAGCCAAAACAAAAACAGAAAAGATTAGAAAGGTAGATATATATATATATATATTTGTTCTAGAGCTTGATTATTTTTTCTCTATTTGTAGTTCTGATCTTAATAAGATCTGTGTTGCCTTCAGCTTAGGGTATAAACAGAGACAATCCAGAGTAAGTTATCACCATTCACCTTGGAAAAGTCAGAAACTCTATTAGGGTGCTGTTAATTTAGCAGATATGTGGTGAACTCAGTCACTAGTGGAAAAGTGAGACATACACCTGAGAATTATTGAAGAGTTTTCTGGGAACATTCATTCCTCAGATAAAAACATACATTATACAGTATGTTTGGTTTCCCTTGACATCATAAGTTAATTTTTTTTTTTTAGTCAACTAGGTATGAAATCGAGCCTGGTATCAGGATCTGAGTACTTGGGGAATGAATCATTCACTATCTGGTTACTATTAGATCTAATTCCAAGAAGCATCCTAGTTAGACTACCAATCTCTATGTACATTTTGCTACAATGGGAAAGTAATACGACTTATTTAGCCAATGACTTAATATTAAGTATTAAAGTATATTAATATTATTAAATACCATGACAGTGATATTGATACTAATAACAATTGTTGTAATTATTTCTACTACTAATTTTAGCAAGGGTTTGAATTATCACTTATGTTCCTTGAAGCAAATCTAAGATGAAGTTATTGCTCCCATTGTATGGGAAAAAACAAAACAAAAAACAAACTGAGTCTTAGGTTAAATAAACTGCCAATGTTATCCAGCTGATTGATACAGCTGAATTTGAAAGCAGAGTTTCTTGTTTCAAATCACTTATATTTGATCTTTTTAAAGCTAAATGCTCAGTATTCTCTGAACTGAGTGGTTCCTGTATACCATTACTGAAATGGGTTTGCAGAAGACATGTAAATTTATTCTACCAAATCAGTAATTGGAACCAGGAAATCTCACCACTTAAATGGGATGTCAGGATCAACAGAACACAAAATTAAACATATTTAAATAGAATGGAAATAATAAAACATTCCCAAAGTAAAAAGTCAGCATTTAAAAAATTGACATCTTTGTAGCAGTTACCAATGTTAGTAACAAACAAGGATCAAAACAGATATTGCTAACTTGTCTGCCATATCAGACAATCAAAAGCAAACATCCATGACAAGAAGTCAGGTAACTTGGGCCATTGTGATGTGGAATTTCTGATCATCTCAGGGAATTCTTTATGCAAAGCCCAAAGGAATAACTGTGTGGATAAGAGGTCAGTCCCACTCTTTCCAAAGAAATCAATTGGAACCGTACTCTAGAGATTAACCGTGTCCCTAAAATGGAGAGGTTCAAGGATGAGGAGGGGTTAATGGATTTAGTACTTGGACCATTGCATCTCTCTGTGAAAACCAGATACTGGGAGTGCAGGTTAATGATTAAAACATGTATCATTCATTAATGCTTTCATTCACCTCTTAATCAAATATTATTGAGCATATATTCTATGCCAAGTTCTGTTCTAGCAATGGACTGAATGAAGGGAAGGTGGAAAACTAGAAAATGTTCTCAAAATTGGAATTAGCTTGGGTTCATTCCAAAACACTGCTACAGAGTGTAATGGTAGTAGTCCAAAAAGACACAGAAATCTGTATAATTTGGAGAGGTTTGAACTTGGTCTTAAAGAACTAGTAAAGTTTGGGCAGGCAGAGGGAAAAATAAAGCAATTTCAAGCATGAGAGAATGAATGCTCAAAGATAACATGAGTTTGAAGTTTTCTAGGGAGCTACAGGTGTAGTTATAGAGATGTAGATGTAGATAGATACAGATATAGAAATATGTATAGTGCATGTTTTATATTTTTCACGTTTTATATTTTTTCTTTACAAAACAGAATCAGTAGTATAACTATCAATATAGGAACTGCAAATTACATTGTAAACTTGTGAACCTCAAAATTTAAATCTGAATTATGTCCTTTCAGTGTTCTTTTTTAAATTCCATTTTTATTCACATAAAGTAAAAGTCACTGTTTTTGGTAGAGAGTTCTATTCATTTTGACAAATGCATACAATCCTTGACCAACACACAGTCAAGATACAGGAGTTACATTGCATAAAAAAAAAAAAAATTACATCATGATGCTATTTTATATAGACAACTCTGTCCCCCATGATCAATCCTTGGCAGTGACTGATCTGTTTTCTTATAATTTCACCTTAGAATATTATATAAATGGAATCATATAGCATGTTCCTTTCTGAATTGTGGTTCCTTCATTTAGCAAACTATATTTGAGACTTGTCCATGTTGTTGCATGTATTAGTAATTTGACTTTTTTTTTTTTTTAAATTGCTGAGTGGAATTACATTGCATGGATGTACCATAGTTTGTATACCCATTATCTAACTGAAAGTACATTTGAATTATTTCCAGTTATTGGAAATTATGAATAAAGCCTCTGTAAACTTTCATACACAGGTATTTGTATAAATATACGTTTTGTTCTTCTTTGGTAAATACCCAGGAGTGAGATTACTGGGTCATATAGCAAGTGTATTTTTTAATTTCTTTGAAATTGCCACAGTGTTTTCAAAGTGGTTATACAATTTTGTATTACTGTCAGAAATGTATAAGAGTACCCAAGACCTTGAATCCTCACCAGCATTTGGATATCTCATTGTGGTTTTATTTCCATTGCTTTGATAACTAATGATTATGCATATTTGTTATTTTCTAAGTGGCCAAATACAGTGAAATCTGTGAGAGCAGGAACTGGACTGAACTACCTTGTTTCTTTGGGTGTCAGAAGTTTCCCACCTTTAACAGGGTGCAGTATTACCACTTTTCTATCATTTGTTTTAGTAGAAAATATTTGAGTTTTCCTTCTCTGACAGGTTTTTGCTTTACACAGTTTCCAGTTTTCAAAGGTTTTATTGTATATATCTAATTTGGTGAAGCCTCTGTTCAAATTTCTTGCCCCCTTTTTAATGGGGTTGTTTTGTTATTATTTAACATAAAAATAATATATAATATAATATTATACATAACAACAAGAACAACAACAAAAATAAACAATCCTGTTGCCATCTAGTCCATTCCAACTCATAGCGACCCTATAGAACAGAGAAGAACTGCCCCATAGGGTTTCCAAGTCTGTAAATCTTTACATAAGCAGACTTCCACGTCTTTCTCCCACGGAGTGGCTTCTGGGTTCCAACTGCTGACCTTTCAGTTAGCAGCCAGGAGTTTAACCACTGCACCACCAGGGCTCAGTATTATATATAAAAACAAAAAAACCAAATGTATTGCTGTCGAGTGGATTCCAACTAATAGCAACATACCAAAAACCCAGACCTTTGCCATCAAGTTGATTCCGACTCATAGCAACCATATAGAACAGAGTAGAACTGCCCCATACGGCTTCCAAGGAGCGACTGGTGGATTCAAACTGCTGACCTCTTGGTTAACAGCCAAGCTCTTTAACCACTGCACCACCAGGGCTCCTATTATATGTGTATTCTGGATTCAAGTTCTTTGCCAGAAATAAAATTAACAAATACTTTCTCCCTTATTGTGGCTTGTTTCCATTTTCTTTACAATGTCTTCACAGAGCAAAATTTTACATTTTATAAAGTCCAAATCATTTGTTTTTTCTTTCATGAAATTATGCTTTTGGTGTTGTATTCAAGAACTCTTGTAATACAATATATATTTAAAAAAAAAAAAAAACTCTCCTGTATTTTCTTCTGTAAGTTCTATGGTTTAGATTTTACAGTTAAATTTATTATCTATTTTGTGTTAATTTATGTGTGGATCAAGGTTAGGCCCCTGGGTGTTGCAAACAGTTTAGTGCTTGACTAATAGCTGAAAGATTGACAGTTCAGACCCACCCATAGGCACCTCAGAAGACAAGCTTCTGAAAGTTCGTAGACTGGAAACCATATGGAGCAGTTCTACTCTGCACATATGAGGTCACCATGAGTCAGAATCAACTTTACAACAACTAACAACAACAACAGATCAAGGCTAATTAACTTACATATTGATGTCCAATTATTCCACTGCTATTTATTTGAAAAAGAGCCCTGGTGGCACAGTGGCTAAGTACTTGGCTGCTAACCAAAAGGTTGGTGATTTGAAAGCACCAGCCACTTCAAGGAAGAAATATGTGGCAGTCTGCTTCTATAAAGATTACAGCCTCAGAAACCCTATGGGACGGTTCTACTCTATCCTATAGTGTCCCTGCGAGGCGTAATCGACTCGACTGCAGTGGGTGGTGGTGATTTAGTTGAAAGAGTATAATATCTCCATTAAATTATCAGAAATTGATTGACCATATACGTATTGGTATACTTTTAGGGAAAAAAAATGAGAAAAACCCTCAAGATGAATTGACACAGTGGTTGCAACAATGGGCTCAGGCATAACAATGATTGTGAGGATGTCACAGGACCAGAAAGTGTTTCATTCTGTTGTACATAATAAGGTCGCTATGAGTTGGAACCAACCCAAGGGCACTAACAAAAACAGTAGCATATTTTTAGATGCTCTAGTCTTGTCCACTGATATGTGTCAACCTAGTCTCCAGTACCACAGTGTGTCAATTATTGTATTAGGTCCTGAAATCGAATACAACAAGAAGTCTATTTTTGCTCATTTTTCAAAATTTTTTTGCTATTCTAGCTCTTTTGCCTCTTCATATAATTTTTAAAATCTGCTTGTCAATAGGAAATCCTGGTGGTGTAGTAGTTAAGAGCTACGGCTGCTAACCAGAAGGTCAGCAGTTCAAACCCACCAGATACTCCTTGGAAACCTTATGAGGCAAGTCCCCTCTTTCCTATAGAGTTGCTGTGAGTTGGAATCCACTCAGTGGCAATAGGTTTGGTTTTTTGGTTTGCTTGTCAATAGGTACTGAGAAAAAAGAAAAAAACGCCTAATGGAATTTCAATTGGTTTATATTGAATCTATATTTCAAAAATGAAGAGGATTGATATCATAAAAATAATGTCTTTTAATGTAAGAACATGATATAACTCCCCATTTCTTTATGTCTGCTTTGAATTATTTCATCAGCATTTGGTAGTTTTTAGCATATGGATCCTGCATATATTTCGTTAGATTTAGAACTAATTATTTCATGTTTTTTGGTGCTATTGTAAGTAGTACCATTAAAAAATTTAATTTCCAATTATTTGTTGCCGGTATGTATAAATACAATTAGTTTTTATTGACATTGTATTCTGCCACTTTGATCAACTCACTTAATAGTTTTCAGAATTTTTTTGTATATTCCATAGTATCTGCTATGCATACAGTTGTTTCACCTGTAAGTACAGACAGTTTTATTCTTTCTTTTCAATTCTGTATGTCTTTTCTTTTTCTTGTCATATTGCAGTAGTTATGACTTCCAGTAAGATGTTGAATAGGAGCTGTGATAACAGAATCCTTTGCTTATTTCCGATCTTAGAGGGAAAACATTCAGTATTTTATTGTCAAGTATGATGTTAGCTGTAGGTTTTGTTTAGCTGTACTTTATTAGGTTTAGGATGTTTCTTTTTATTCTGAGTGTGTCAAGAGTTTTTAATCAGGAATGGATGTTGAGTTATGTTGAATGAATTTTTTTGCGTCTATTCAGATGACGTAAGCTTTTCACTCTTCAGTCTGTTGATGTGAAGAATTATGTTGATTATTTTAAAATGTTGAATCAGTCTTGCATTCCCAAGATAAACCCACTTAATATAATGTATTAATCTTTTTAAATATTTCTTATTTGGATTTGCTAATATGTCTTGATATTTGCTAATATATTATCATATTTTTATGCAAATAATGCATGCCTTCTATGCTTGTTGCCAACTGCTCTCTCCTCCCACAAGGTGTTTTCGTAAGTACCACTATGCCAATTTTTCTTTTTTTTTACAGCAACATGCAAAAAACATTGACATGGCAGCATTTATGAAAATACTTCATGGGGGTAGAGAGAGGTTGGTAAACAAAAGTAGAGGGTGCCCTTTATTTGTGTAAAAATATAGTAGTCTAAAATTTTGTTTCCTTGTAATATATCATCTAGTTTTAGTGTCTGGATAATATTGGTCTTGTGAAAGGTGTTGGAAAGTATCACTTCTTCTAGTTTGTGATAGAGAGTATATAAAATATATTTTAATTCTTCCTTAAATCTTCAGCAGAATTTTTTTCTGTAAAGCAATCTAAGCCTGGAGTTTTCCTTGTTGCAACATTTTAGTTACAAATTTAATTTTTTTGATAGATTTATTTATTTCTTCATGAATGGGTGTTGATAGTTTGTGTCTTTCAAAACATTTGTCCAATTCATAAAATTTGTCAAATGTATGGACATATATTTGCTTTTAATATGTGCTTAATCTTTTTATTTGCATTGGCTCTGCAGTGGTGTTTCCCTTTCATTCTGTTGTTAGCTACTTTTGTTCTCTCTCTCTCTTCTTTCTTTATTTAGCTTTTATTTCATTTAATGCTTTTGGTTCAATTTCATTGCTTTCTCTTCTTTATTTTTTTCTTCTTTCTTCTTTCTTTGGTTTTGACTTGTTCATCCTTTTCTAGTGTCTTAAGGGGGAAGATAAGATTATTGCTCTGAAATCTTTATTCTTTTCTAATATAATTATTTAATGTAATAATTTTCCCTATTACAACTGATTTAGTTGCATCCCACAAATTTTCGTGTGTTCTGCTTTTACTTTGTTCACTTAAAAATATTTTTCTAACTTTCCTTGTGACTTTCTGTTTGACCAATGAATCATTTTGAAGTCTGTTGTTTATTTTTCAAATATTTGATAATTTTCTAGCTGCCATTTTATTACTTATTTCTAGTTCATTTTCAATAATGTTCAGACAACATATTTTGTATGATTTCAGTACTGTTAAGTTTGCAATGTGGAGATATTTTTAGGTTTATATATACTTTAACTGAATTGCTTTCAGATGTCTGTAAGACAGTAGAGGTAAGCAGCTGTGAAAGTGAGCTTGGAAGTCAGGAGAGGGGTCAGAGAGATATGTTAAATATTTGAAGAAGAGGAGAGAGTTATAGTAGGTTTAAAATACCTGCTGAAACAAATTCAATATGGAGTAATTTCTGAAGGACTTGCACCTCTGACTATACTGGTGTAACAGGGACTGAAAAAAATATATGCAAAAAAAAAGTTGTTTTAAGACGCTGAACATCAGGGAGCAAAGGACAGTGACCCTGAGAGATGGAACACAAATAGATGAGCCCTGTGATTGTCACAGCTTACTACCTTGAAAGAGTTTTCAAGCCACAGTGCAACAAAGAGGAACTTGGGCACATTCCAGTGAGTTAAGGAGAGACATCTGAGAGCTCATGGAAAAGAAAGCAGATACAGTTTGTAGAAGAACAATGTACTGGAGAGGAGAGTGGCACAGAGAGAAAATTGTGGAGATCTGCATAGGATCATCCTAGAATAGTTATCAGAAGACTGATCAGCACATGCATGTGAAAAAACTACCTGAGGTTAGGGAGACGATCACAATGAGGATAAACTAAACCAAACTCATTGCCGTAGAGTTGATTCCAACTCATAGTGACCCTACAGGACAGAGTAGAACTGTCCCATAGGGTTTCCAATGAGCAGCTTGTGGATTCGAACTGCCGACCTTTTGGTTAGCAGCCAAGCTCCTAACCACTGCACCACCAGGATCCCACACTGAGGATAGGAGGGATATTTAGATTATTTAGTCACATAGTTACCATTTCCAATGTTCTTCATTCCTTTGTGAGATCCATATAAGTTCTGTGTGAGTGGTAGGTATTGTGAGATCCATATAATTATGTGTGAGTGGCAGGTATTGTTCCTTCTCACAAACAAAGGAAGAACATTGGAAATGGTAATTATAAGGCTAAATAATATATTTTCTTTTTATATGAATCACTTTAAAAAAATAATTGTTTAAATAAAACTAATGGCATTATAGTGTAGGTTTATAACATATGTGAAAGTAAAATGTGGCAAAGGGCGCTCTAAAATTCAAGGCACTTGGCACAGCTGAGGCTTCTGGCTGAAATGTAGGGCTAACCCCATTTTGTTAACCAGATCCCATTTTGTTAACTTGACTGTTTCTCAGAAGTCATTTCTACTTTGCTAATTCTCAGAAAACATGCTACAGGTGTCAAGATGTATCACATAGATTAAAACATGCCTGTAGATGTTGAGATGCCCTATAAAGATTTTTTAAAAAATTTTTCCAGGAAACTTGTGGGTAACCAACGTCTACCTCCTGCAATTTTCCTCTGCATTTTATTCCCAGTTACCAATGAAAATTCTTTGTAAACAACTTTATGTAATACCAACCAATCATAATACCTTTAAATCTTTCATGCTTGTGGTTTTTGGCTTTATAATCCCTGTATTTGAAGAGCTTAGGGGAACACTCAGTGAATTGCTTTTACTTTGTGTTTTCCCTCAGTTTAAACTGTGTTCTTATTCCCACAATGAACTTATCTTTTATTTGAGCCTCTAGTCAGGTATTTTTCTTCATCTGACTCTTGAACAAATGTGTGTCATCAATAGTCCAAAGAGTCCCAGATGAAGGGAAAAATGAAAGTATCCTATTGTAAGATTCTTACACATGAAGTGGTATGTTATCACTTAAAATTTAGACCTTGATGATTTAAAGATGTCTATGATAAACTATAAAGCAGCCACTAAAGTAACAAAACAATGTGATGTAGCTAATAAATCAACAGAGGAAATAAAACGGCATCATAAAACAAAACAAAACAAAAAATACAAGAAGTCAGGAAAAGAAGAAAATTGGTCAAGGAATAAATAGGACAAATACAATACAAATAGAAAATGATAGATTTAAGCCAAACCATATCAATAATCACATTAAGTGAAAAGGGTATAAATAGACAAAATAAAAGGCAGAGGTTGACAGATTACATAAAAAAGCAAGACACAATTGTATGCTGCCTATAAAAAGTATGCTATAATTTTAACAAAATACACACTAAAGAAACCAAATGTTTGCATATCCTTAAATTATCTCAGCCAAAATATTTATTAATTACTGTGGTGCTTTTGGAGCCCTGGTGACACAGTGGTTAAGAGCTTGACCAAAAGGTCAGCAACAAACCCGACAGCAATGGGTTTGATCTAACGGGTGATGGTTTTAATGTACGTCCTCAAATTCCTGATAATTCTCCCTCCAGTAGGTGAAAAGTTCATTCCCTTCACCTTGATTGTAGGCTGGACTTAGTGACTCACTTCTAACTAAAAGAACTGATGAAAAGCGGAAATTAGAAAATTTGTGGTGGAGAAACCTGGCAGATACCACTTTACGCAGGTGATGAAGATTGGCATCATCATTGATGAGTCATGTTGATATCATGTGCTCCTTGATATGATGTAATAAGAAAGGCACATAATCTCTGTGATAGTCTTCTTTAAAATTCACAACTTCATTCTAATTATGATAAAACATCAGGCAAAGTCACACTGAGGAATATTCAACAAAATAATTTATCATCACTCTTCAAAAGTGTCAAAGTCATGAAAGGCAAAGCAAGTAAGAAACTGTCAGATTGGAGAAGATTAAGGAGACATGAGAACTAAAGACAACATGTAATTCTGGAAGACAAAGAGGATATTACTAGAAAAATGGAGAAATCCAAATAAAGTCTGCAGTTTAGCTAATAGTATTGCACAAATGCTAATTACTTAGGTTAACAAATGTGCCATGGATACGTAAATATTAACATTAGGGAGAGGTGGGTGAAGGGTGTATGGGAACCTCCTGTACTTTCGTTACAACTCTTCTGTAAATCCATATTTATTTCAAAACAGAAAGTTAAAAAATACTGTTTGCAACAGAGTCTTCCAAGTATATTGAAAACCAGGTTAACTGTGATTTTAGAATAGTATGTAACTCAAAAGACATCACAGATAACCTTTGCTTGAGAAAATATTTGTAAGCTATGACTTGAAAACATTTCAGTTTGAAGTTACCTGGTACTCATTCTAGAAATAAAACAATAGTTAAAAAAATAAGTTGGCTTGAGATATTCAAGTAGAGAATATATATCTTCAAAGATATGCCCACATTAGTCCAAATGTCATAGGAGTGCCCATCTCAAGTGCAAGGCTGACAGGTGCACCTCTTGTTGGAATGACTCCACATAGGGCTTTTTTGATTCTGACGTTTTAGAAGGGATCATTTAATATTCTCTTTTATACAAATATGAATGTCAATGTGAATAACCCCCCATCTTTACCTTTCCTGGTCTGACTTCAACATAGCAGAGATGAGAAATAGGTCACATGTATGCAGAAAAACCAGGATGCTGGTAGTGGGAGGAATGGCCATTTTCCCCGATGTTCCTTAGCTAGGACGGTTAAGTTTGAAACTGTGTGTAACATAGAAACCAAAACAAGGAGGCCACTGCCTACCAGGATAGCCTCTCACTCAGCAAATACAATGAGACATTCCTAAATGTCAAGGTGCCCCATTTAATTGTGTCTGTAGCAGACATCTGAGATAATTTTCTAGTAACCAATTTAGCATTCTTATGAGGCTCTCTTACCGTTTAACATTGACAAGATTTTTGCTGTTTTGTAGTTTACCACTCTGTTGTATTTTCAAACGAATTGCCCGGGGCTATTGGCAGTCAAGTAAAGACAGGGATGATGTGCAACTCATCTCAAATAGCGGTTGACACTAAATAAATATTTCTGGTGCTACACAATGATCATTTTGCTGTGTTTAAAAAAAAAAAAAATCTGTAACAAAACTTTCACAAAGGCTCCGCGGGCCCACTTTCAAATCCTGCTTTACTCTGTGGCACATTCTCAGAAAGGGAGACGGAGAGATTTAACTATATGTACGCAAAAAAGAATTCTTAAAAACAGGAAGGGATTTGAATAGGCCTGCAATATCTGTGCTTAGGATGAGTTTAACTGCCCATTGTCATTATCGAAGAGCCATGACATGTTGTCTTAATATTTTGGCCAACACACAAATCTTAGCAGCTAGAATCCATCAGCAAGAAGCTCTTTTATTTATTTTTTTCCCAAAATAATTCTGAGTTGATAATTTGGGAAAATTACATAAATCAACTGCCAGAAGGCAATGAAAGACAGAGTGATTTCTGCCCAATGAAATTCGTATGTAAGCATCCATCATTGAAGTTGTGCGCTGCATAGACTTCTGTCTTGAAAGATTGGCAGCTCCCTCTGCTGTTTCTCCTGGTGAGGTGCGAGGCATCCAGTCTCACCCCTTTGTGTAATTTCCTTTCCTGTGGTGCTGGACTTTCACAGATTGTCAATTAATGGCCTTCAAACTGGCAAGCTTTCAAATACTGGCTGACTTTCAGCAGCCCGATGGCACCTTTAGGACACCTGCTTTGAAGACCGATCTACTTCAAAAGTAAAGCTTGATACTGCTATTAAAGCAAGGCATGTGAGTCACACCCTTTCTTTGAAGCTTTCTATTTCTGTGTATATCCGTCTGGTCTGTTTACAACAGATGCAGGCTTCTGAAAAGCAGTCCTGCTTGGCAATAAAAACTTGTGGCTTTGGAATCTGATTTCTTTTACATTTTTTTGCAGGGAATTTTTAGTTTTTATTTTTTTTTATGTAGCACAGATTGGTTGGTATGTATTCTTCTAGACCTCATTCATATCACGTGTACGAACCTACTTTTTTCATTTTTTCATCCTACTAGATACTTTCTCATGATAACATCTATATCTCTTTTAACCGTGCTTTTGTTGTTGTGACTATAAAACAAGGAGGAAAGAAACAGGTGCTATCTTCTCTCTAAACAGAATTTTCCAGAAACTTGTCTGCCTTCATAAATCCTTTTTTTGCATACTGAGAGGATTTTTTAAATAGCTTGGAATAAAAGTACTCATTATACCATAGAGGATAAACTATTTTAGCTTAAAAGACAAGGATAAAATAACCAGCTTCATCTGCTAAAACATGTAGAGGCATAATTACTTTCTTTTCTTCCTAAGCTGAAAGTCAGCACAAGAGTACAGATTTCTACATTATAAATTAATCCAAAACGTATTTTTAAAAAACTAAACTTTACCCCAAACCAATATCTATTCTTGGAAATATTACCATTTATATTTAAAAGGTGCACATCTATTTTTGGACACGTTTTCCTTACACTCAACTAACCATGAGTATTATTCTTTTCAAATGCAGTATACTCTGACATTTTTTTTCCAACTGATATCTCTGAAACATGGTAAGTGTAGACAAAATATAAAGGGCAAAGTAAAATCTACTTTTACTAAAAAACTAATGACCTCGTTCTTCTCTGTGTATAATGGTGATAGTATTGTGAATCTCCTCTAAGATCAGATATTTGTTTTCACTACTCATTGCAATTAGAGTAGTGATTAAATTTAGAGAGAATTTCATGGACTGAAATGTGTAAGAAGATGTACTTCCTTCTTCCCTCTACTCTTTTCAAGGTGCTAAAAGGCAGCGATGAGGATAAAATAGTGAAAGAGACATAGATGCTGTATCTGAAATGCTTACAAATTTGCAGGGAAGATGATATGTACATAAATAAACACAAGTTAAAATGGTAAGAGACATTACAAAAGTAGAGAAGTAGTGTTTAAACAATTTGAAGCAAATAACATTTAAGTAAATAGGGAAAGCTCAAATTTGGGAGAACTTTACCATGAGAAAATAAATCTGTTTCTACATAGCAATGAAGCAATCATGTCAGTTAAGTAAAAACCACAATTAGTCAATTTCGTTCCATAACCAGATTGCAGAATTTCACACACTGTTGTTCCTTAAAATCTAGGCAGATCGCTATCTATTGAGAATACTTCATGAATTTGGCAGCCGAGAACCATGAAGGTGAATGAATAACTCAAGTATATTTAACATTCTTATTATTTGATCATTCAACTGTTTGGCAACAAAATTATGAACAGAGCAAAATTATGTCAACACAGTTATAAATAGAAAACATTTTTTCGCATATTATGAGAAGAAAATCTTGAACTATGTGAAACTACATGGACTGAAATGGACATAAAATAATCATAGTTTAAATTCAAATAGGAATTTAACTTAGTCCTTAGTCAAGGAGTATGAAAAAAACAAAAATCAAGTTGGTAGGAGCCAATTTTGAGATGTTCTTATCAAGACAAGTGATCAGAACCAGTTCAGGGATTCTATATGAAAGTCATCTGTAGTACCTATACTCTTTCTCATTCTCTGAAAGTTTATTGAACTAACTCAGTCCCGTTCTAATATGCTGCAGCATTACATCTGCCATCTCATGCTATTATAGTATTCACTGGAGCATTGTCCAAAGCCACTTACTGCAGCAGCTGAAGAGCAATGGGACATTGAAATATTTTCTTGTCAGGTACCTAGCTCTTAGCTTGCTATGCAGAGATCCAGTAACTGTACATTTTCATTTCAACTATGGACTCACACAATTGAGAAACGGGGAATAATAGCTTCATGCTTGTAGCTTCTGAGACTGTGGATATGAAATAGTGATTCTAACTATAATCAGATAGCTAACTATGATCCGCTGAAATAGTTTTATTGTACAGTCAAACACAAAGTATGGTTCAAACACAACTCTTAATCTTAGAAATCATTGACTCAGATAATAATTAAGAAGTATCTTACATCTGTTGTTTTTAGACCAACAGCTGCTTTCAGGTCTTTTTCTTCCGTATTTTCCAGCAAAATACCTTTAGAACAGTAATAATATGTCTTATCTTAAGTATAATTCTTACCAAATCATTGAAGGATTGGGTGGTTGGCATTATTAAATATGAAAAAACATTATACATCTTTTTATTTTTATTTTTTTATCATAACAGAATAAAGGATTTTTGGTAGAAATTGTTTACAGAGTCTCAGGTGTATCTTGTTATTAATATAGGGATCATAGATGTATCCTTATAAATGTGTTTAAATGAATCAAGTTTTTTTTTATCTTTCACAGATGTTAAAAAAATTAACTAACAGTCTTTTTAGCTGCATTCCCCAAAGAACAATTAACAGCCTTGCTGTACTGCGGGGGTTGTTAGTTTCATAAAACATTCCCTTTTGTGGAGAGCTATGTCAGGAAATGTCAACACACCAGTGTGCTTGGACAGTCACTTCCATATGTTCCTCCTCCACTAGTGGCTTCGTGTAGATTGTTTTTTACAGTTCCATGTGTTGCAGATGTTACAGTGTAGAGGACGATGGACAGTAATATTAATCTGTGTGTGCTGGCTCATTGCAGAACCAATTCCTGATCCAATTAAAATGGCATGTTACATTTCTGAGGAAACTAATCAGAAGTGGTGGCAGAACTGTCTAACACATTGACTGCTCTCTGGATCTCTGTCTTCCAACTGTAAACGATAATGCGATAAATGTTCACTCTGCAGTATCAATTTACCCCGTGTTGATTTTTTACCTTTGAATCTTGCTATCAAGATCTTGAACTGTCTTTTTCATGTCAAAGTGTGATCACATGAATACAAATTTTAGACCACTTGACTCAAATGTTTGCGTAGATTTTGTGTTACAGTTTCCAAGATCATAATGACATATTTTTATCGTGCTGATAGGACAAACATACTACTAGCTTCTTCTAGATATTCTTATCAAGATTACAATGAGAATGATAATTATAGAATAATATGAATCAAACATGCCTACCACTGTATTTGTGATCATAACTAAAAAAAGTTTTATGAACTGTTAAAAAGAGTCTTACAAGGATAATTTTAAGGATTCTTTTCCTTCGCTATAGCTGCATTTACACTACTTTCTGAAGTATATTTCTACTGAATATGTTTTATCTGTCACGTGCTTTACAGCTTAGCTCTGCTCAAACTGCAAACAACATTTTAAATTCCTTGACCAAACTCTCTACTGGTTACGACTTTTAAACTGAAGGATGAACTGGATGGAATCAACTTCCTGCTTCATTAATATGGTCACTCATATAATGTGATTTTAAAACCAAACGAGTGGGTCTTTAGATAAGGGTAAAAGGTGCTCAAAACTGGCTTACCTCATGGACATTTATCATATTGGATTGAGAGTCTAGCTCTGAATAATTGGTATGGCAATGGGGCATGCTAAAATAAAGTATATTATGATGGCAGTACTCTTGTGACTTTAAAATATGACCAAATTGAGGTGTTGCTTTCTGAAGTGATTATACTAGTAAGCAAAATTGCTAATAAGGCAATAAATTACAAATATAACATGGGTGTTAGAACTGACAATTCATAGTTAACTAGCCAATGAAGAGTGATTTTTTTTAAGAAGATAACGTCTGACTCCTTGTATTCAGCATATTTGTCAAGGAGAAAAACCACACTTGTGTGATTCATCAGCACCTAACATAACATCATTGCTTATATCCCTTTTGGAAGAAAACTCTTATTTCTAGTCATATTGAATCACTGTTGAGGCTTAGGGTACAGAGAGCAGACATGTATTAGCCATACATTTAAGAGAATCATTCAGATGATCTTAAATATAATTATATTCTACAAATATTAAGTATGTTCTACATATGACTGGAGCCCTGGTGGGGAAGTGGTTAAGAGCTCAGGCTGCTAACCAAAAGATCAGCGTTCGAATCCACCAGCCACTCCTCAGAAACGTTATGGGGCAGTTCTACTCTGTTCTGTAGGGTCGCTATGAGTCAGAGTCGACTCAACGGCACATAACAACAACAACGCATATGACTATGATAGTTTCATATTTCATGCTCTGTCTGTTTTGTAAAAAGCATCATGCTGTCAGTTTCTCCAGATGGTGTCATATGCTAGTGGCTCTGGCCTCCAAACAATTACCTAATGTTTATTTTTATTGTTTGACAAAAACGGTACTGGTATCACTGGTCATATGGCCCAAGTAAGAGAAGAACTTCTGTGGTAACCTTGACACTAGACCTATTAAAGAAGCTTTTTTCCCCCTCTTATCTCCAACATTACTGAAAATAGGCAGTCGTCTTGGTTACATTGTAAATGGGTCTGAACAACATACCTGAATGAGGTATCTGTTGCTTTTAAAATTTCAAAAGGCATTCCCTGAAACATCTGGCTTTTTTGTGGTGAATAGTGTAACGTTTTGCACATTTTTCCTCACTTTAGAATACACCAATACCTAGACCACTGAATCCCTAGAAATTGACCAGTATGTCAAGCCAGAAACTTCTCAGGCCTTATCTTCCTTTGTCTGGCATGGGAAGTGTTTTACCAAGGTATCTGGATTACTTGCTATTTCTTGATCACCTGAAATGCTTAGTAAAATATAGTTACCATGATAAACAGCTTGGAATTTTGTGGGATATTAAGCTGATCAAAAGGAGCCCTGGTGGTATAATGGTTAAGCCCTTGGCTGCTAACCAAAAGATTGGCAGTTTGAACCCACCCAGAAGCTCTGCAGGAGACCAGCCTGGCAATCTGCTTCCATGAAGGTTACAGCCAAGAAAACTCTATGGGGTAGTCCTATTCTGTCACATGATATCTCTATGAGTTGGAATTGACTTTATGGCACCCCAAAACAACAACAACAAGATGATCAAGACTCTCAAAACAATATTATAACAAAGAAGAGAGTTAACTTAATCCCTAGTTAAGTCAAAGGAGGCATTCTACTGTCCTTGTCATGTAAAGACAAACTGCTTCTGATTATCTTTCTTATATGAACAGAAATAAAAGTGCTTACAGTGGCATAATAGGCACTAGAGGTTGAATTGATTTGTTACAATAAAGATACTTTATCTAGATCCACAAATAAGATTGGCATCAGGGCCAGACTGCATTTCTAATAATTTTACTGTCAATATCTATGTGGCTTTTGCACTGGCCAAAACATTATTTTAGTGAGGATATGGTAACAATAAACTTACATCTCTCTAATCTCTGTAATTTCCCAAGAGGTATGGTGTTTCTGTTGTTTTACTATCTTGGCAAAGGGCAGTAGTCCCAGGAGTTTTCACTTGGCTATCTACTATCATAGTCCTGATTCCTTCTATCAGGAGAGCAATTAGGGATTCTCCCAGTTTTTAAGTATAACTGTTCCCACAACACATTCTAAGACTGAAAAAATAACTATAGAATATTATCTCTTCTCACATTGGACTCACTGTGAGGCAAACTGATGCAAAGACTCTGTCTATAATTGGAGTTCCTAAAGCCCCTATTCTGATTGGTAGAGCACAGTGATATTTTGTTCTCCACATACTAGTGTCAGACAAGAGTTAATTTTTGGCAATTTTGAATAATGTCGTTAAGAACAATTGTATGTAAATCTTTGTGTCAGTGTATGTTTTAATTTCTCTTGGGTAGATGTCTAAGAGTAGAATTGCTAGGTAATAACGGTAAAATTAGGTTGAACTTTTTTCAAGACTGCCAAAATATTTTCCAAAATGGTTGCACCATTTTGTGTCAGCACGATGTATTAGTGTTCCAATTTCTCTGAATCCTCACCAATTCTATTTAATTATTTATTTTAGCTATCTCATGGGTGTGAAGTGCTATTTTGGTGTGATTTTAATATGCATCTCCACTAATAACTACTGATGTCAGACATATTTTCATGTACTTTTTGTCCAATTGTCTAAATTTATATTTTCTTTGGAGAAATATCTATTTTTATTCTTCAGCTATTTTTAATTGGATGGATTATCTTGTGTTGTAAAGTTGTAAGCACTTCACAGGAAGGCAATAGTCATGGAAAATTTAAAAAAAAAAAAGAGTACTGGAATAGCTTACTACAGCAGAATTTTTTATAAAAATAAAAAGTGAGACTTCTGGCAAAATGGCGTCTAGGCAGAAGCACCATGCCGTCCCTCCACAGCAAAGATCTGAAAAACTAAGCCGAACAGAAAAAACAACCATCCTGAAACCCTACAACATCAAATGAAGAGATAAAGAACTCAGCCAAACACCAAATGGAGTGAGAAAACTGACAGAAAATGGAGAGCGAGGAAAGATTCATGCAGAGGTCCCCTACCAGCTAACGCAGTGCAGATCCGCCATCTTGGACTCCTATTGGAGACCAGCAAATGGGGTACGAGAAAGCAGCTTTATGGAGCTTCCAGCCAGAGACAACACAACCAGTAATTTGCGATATACACTTTCCCACCCCCCACCCTTCTTCACCCCCACTCGGCCTCCTCTGCTTCCCGTGGCCACAATGTCTTATCCCAGAAATACCGGCTGCTTGGATTCCACATACCCGAACGGGCCGGCTCTCTGAATGCCGTTTGTTGGCTGCTGATGTTGCTTTTATCCGCTTCTTTTGATTTCTTCCTTACCTCTCGCCACCTCCCCCTCCTTTTGCTCAAATACCTGGCTCTGTGCACCATCTTTGCTTCTTCCTGAGGCGCTGCAGAGCTCCAGTAATTTGTGATATACGCTTTCCCACTCCCTACCCTTCTTCACCCACACTTGGCCCCCTCTTTCCCGTGGACACAATCTCTTGTCCGAGAAACACCGGCTGATTGGATTCCACCAGCCTGCACTAGCTGGCTGTCCGGGTGCCACCTGATGGCTCCTGGTGTTGCTTTTTTTTCTGCTTCTTTTGATTTCTTCTTACCTCTCACCACCTTCCCCTCCTTTCGCTCAAATACCTGGCTCCATGTGCCATCTTTCCTTCTTCCTGAGGGGCTCTGGAGTTCCATTTGAGTGTGGACTTTCTTCCCGGTGTGGGCTGCCATGATGGTGGGATCCCGGGGCTTTTGTTTGTTTGTTTGTTTTGAATTGTTTGTTTGTTTTCCTTTTATTAAGTTGGGAGCCCTTTCTGGCCAGGCGGTGCTGTGTGGCAAGGAGACTACCCTCTCAGCTTGCACAGATGAACAGAGGGATCCCTGAGCTCATTTATTTTTTCGTTGGTTTTTTTTTCTGTTTTTTTGAGGGCTTTTGTTGTTCTTTTTTTTAATTTGTTTGTTTTCTTTTCCCTCTTTTTCGCTTTTTGTCTTTCTTCATTACTCAGTTCCTCATCTCTCTATATCTTCCTTCTCTTTCTGTTCCCTGACTACCTGGCGTTGTATACCTCTATGCCTTCTAGCCAGGCTGTACTGCAAGACCTGAGAGCGACTTCCCCAGACCTCATAGCTGCACTGGTGGGATCCCTGGGAACTTTGTGGTTCTTTAACCTTTCTGATTTTTATTTATTCATTCTTTTCTTTTCTTCCTCTTCCCCTTTCTGTTTTTCTCCATTTCATAGTCTCTCATATCTCCACTCCAACAGCAAGCTCCCCTAGCATTCTTTTTTGTTTGTTTGTATGTTTTTGGCTCCTGTTCCTCTCTCCTCTCTCCCATATCCATCTTAGCTCCACACATAACAATCTCCCCGCTGCATCCTGCCTACCTGCACCATGCGCTTAACCTCACACAACAAAACAGCACAGGCACGGCCTACTGGAACCTGCCCTGCACTGATTACCGACCCACCCTGGTGGCTGTAGAAAGTGCCACAAACAATCCGTCCCAATAACTCCTCTTCAGCTAGACCTGCCCTGCTGTACCATATCAGAGTGACTGACCCTGCCAATTGGAGAAGGAGGCAAAAAGTATTGTGCCCATAGATGAGCAAACAACAAAGAAAACACAGTCTGCCTGCTCAGACATAGTCAAATTTTTTTTAAAAAGGGATGAAACAAACAAATCTACAATCAATAAACGAGAAAAATAACTACTGAATAACCCGGAGACAGCAGAAAATATCAAAACATTTACAAAAACAGGACAGGATGGTTTGAGTAGGCATCCAAAATAAAACACCAGTAACTTTCCAGTGGAAGAAAATGCACTAGAACTACCTGATAGGGAATTCAAATCTCTAATACTCAGAATTCTCCAAGAGCTGAGGTAAAAAGCTGACAAACATGAGGAAAAAATAGACAAATTCATGTAAAACAGACAAAAAACTGGAAGAATTCAGGAAAATAATGCAGAAACAAAATGCCAAAATAAATTCACAACTAGAAATTATACAAAGACAACAATTAGAAATCCAAAAGATAAACAACAAGATTTCAGAAATGTACGGTGTCATAGAAGGTCTGAGAAGCACATTTGAGACATGGAAGACAGGATCAGTGGAATTGAAGACAAACACTTGGATACAACTCTGTTTCAGGAAAACTCAGAAAAAGAACAAAGAAAAATGAAGAGACCCTGGGAGTTATGTCGGATAAAGTCAAAAGCAAAAATTTGCAAGTGAATGGAATTCCAGAACAGGGGGAGAAAACAGAAAACGCAGAGAGGATCATTGAAGAAATGCTGAGAAGAAAAATTCCCCAATATCATGAAAGATGAAAAGCTGGCCATCCAAGAAGCTCAACGAACCCCATGTAAGAGAGACCCCAAAAGAAAATCACCAAGGCATATCATAATCACACTCGCCAAAACCAAAGACAAACAAAGCATCTTGAGAGCATCTCATGAAAAACAAGAAGTCACATACAGAGGAGAAACAATAAGACTAAGCTCAGATTATTTGGCAGAAACAATGCAGGCAAGAAGACAATGGGATGACATATATATAAAATCTTGAAAGGAAATAATTGCCAGCCAAGAATAATAAATCCTGCAAAAGTCTCATTCAAATTTGATGGTGAAATTAGGTCATTTCCAGATAAACAGAAATTAAGGGAATATGTAAAAGTCAAACCAAACTTACAAGAATTATTAAAGGGAGTTCTTCGATCTGAGGACAAACAGCTTCAGCTCACAGGCAGAACCTAGGATGCAGGATTGTACGAGCCAGATACAAATCTAGGAAATGAACTCTAGAGGACTATCCAAAACCAAAAGAAATACAACAGGGAATCAGAGCAGTTAATCAGTAAATGACAACAACGTCAAACACCAAAAGAGGGAATAAACGGCATAGGTATAGAACCTTCTAATGGACAGGAAGGCTAGGTGATACCAAGTAATGGTAGACTGCTTCAAACTTAGAAAGATAAGGGTAAAATTCATGTTAACCACAAAGAAAGTTAACAAACATACTCATAAAAAAAAGAGGAAAAACATAAAGTCTCAGCAAAACCAAAACCTACAAAAACAAAAGAAATAAAAAAAACCCACAAACAGAAGTAATTCAGCACAAGAGAGTAAGAAGAACAAAGAAAACTTCAGCACCACAAAAAAAAGCACTACAAAATGACAGCAAAAAACTCATATCTATCAATAATTACACAGAATGTAAATGGACTCAATGCACCCATAAAGAGAAGGAGAGTGATAGAATGGATAAGAAGACAGGATCCATCAATATGCTGTCTACAGGACACACATCTTAGAAACAAAGATGTGAATTTTTTTAAAGTCAAAGGTTGAAAAAAAACATATCAATCTAACAACTACAAAAAAGAGCAGGAGTGGCAATTCTAATCTCAGATAAAATAGACCCTAAAACAAAATCTACCATAAAAGACAAAAAAGGACACTATATAATGATTAAGGGGATGATCCATCATGAAGACATAACCATAATAAACATCTATGCACCCAATGACAGGGCTCCAAAATACATGAAACAAACTCTAACAACACTGCAAAGAGTAATTGACAGTTCCACAATAATAGTAGGAGACTTCAACACACCACTCTCGGTAAAGGACAGAACAACTAAGAAGAAACTCAGCAAAGATACAGAAGACCTAAAGGGCACAATCAGCCAACTTAACCTCGTAGACATATATAGAACACTCTATCCAACCACTGCAAAGTACACATTCTTTTCCAGTGCACATCGAATGTTCTCCAGGATAGACCACATCTTAGGACACAGAGCAATCCTCAACAAGATCCAAAATGTTGAGATAATTCAAAGTATCTTCTCTGACCACAATGCCATAAAGGTAGAAATTAACAATAGAAAGATCAAAGAAAAAGATCAACTACGTGGAAACTGAATAATACCCTGCTTACACATCACTGGGTAATAGAAGAAATAAGAAATGGAATCAAAAAAATCTTAGAATCAAATGAGAATGAAAACACATCATAGCAAAACCTTTGGGACACAGCAAAGGCAGTCCTCAGAGGACAATTTATAGCAATAGATGCACACATCAAATAAGGAGAAAGGGACACAATCAAAACATTAACCACAGAACTCAAAGAGCTAGAAAGAGAACAGCAAAAAAAGCCCACAACCAGTGACAAGGTCCAGAAGGCAGAAGGCAGAAGGGGACAAGGAAGCTGGTGATAGGGAACCCAAGGTTGAGTAAGGATATTGTTGATGTGTTGTGAGATTGTTAACCGTTTTCATATGGCAACATTTGTAGTAACTGTTAAATGAGAAACTGTTTTGTTCTGTAAGCCTTCATCTTAAGTGAGAATAACAGCACAATTGGAAGAGCATAGTCAGTGTCACTCAATTGTGCATGTAGAAATTTTTGAAATGGTGTATCTTTGGCTGTGTATATTTTCACCAAAAAAAAAGAAAGGTTGAGAAGTTAGAGGGATGATATGTTGCGGGGTTGTTAACCAATGTCATAAAACAATATGTGTACTACTGTTTCATGAGAAACTATTTGTTCTGTAAGCCTTCACCTGAAGTACAATAAAAAAAAAAATAAAGCCCACAACCACTGGAACAAAGGACATAGTAAAGATCAGAGCAGAAATAAATGAAATAGAGAACAGAAAACAACAGAAAGAATCAACAAAACCAAAAGTTGGCTCTTTGAAAGAATCAACAAAATCGACAAACCACTGGCCAGACTGACAAAAGAAAAACAGGAAAGGAGAAAAATAACCCAAATAAGAAATGAAATGGGGGACATTACAACAGACCCAACTGAAATAAAAAGGATTATAACAGAATATTATGAAAAACTATACTCCAACAAGTTTGAAAATCTAGAGGAAATGGATAGATTTCTAGAAACACACAGCCTACTCAAACTACAACAAAGTGATGTAGAAAATCTGAACAGACCCATAACAAGAGAAGAGATTGAAAGGTAATAAGAAATCTCCCAAGCAAAAAAACCCCTGGCCCAGATGGCTTCACTGGAGAATTCTACAAAACATTTACAGAAGAGCTTGTACCAGTACTACTCAAGCTATTTCAGAGCATAGAAGAGGAAGCAACACTTCCAAATTCGTTCTATGAAGCCACCATAACGCGGATACCAAAACCAGGCAAAGATGCCACAAAAAAAATTACTGACCAATATATCTCATGAATATAGATGTAAAAATTCTTCATAAAATTCTAGCCAATAGAATTTAGCATAATATCAAAAAAATAATACACCACGACCAAGTATGTTTCATACCAGGTATGCAAGGATGGTCCAACATTAGAAAATCAATCAACGTAATCCACCACATAAATAAAAGGAAAGAAAAGAATCACATGATCATCTTAATTGACGCAGAAAAGATATTTGACAAAGTCCAACACCCATTCCTGATAAAAACTCTCAATGAAATAGGTATAGAAGGGAAATTTCTCAACATAATAAAGGGCATCTATGCAAAACCAATGGCCAACCTCATTCTTAATGGAGATAGGCTGAAAACATTCCCCTTGAAAACAGGAACAAGACAAGGATCCCCTTTATCACCAGTCCTATTTAACATTGTGCTGGAAGTTCTAGCTAGAGCAATAAGGCAAGAAAAAGAAATAAAGGGCTTCCAAATTGGTAATGAAGAAGTTAAACTGTCCTTGTTTGCAGATGATACGATACTATACATAGAAAACCCTAAAGACTCCTCGAGAAATCTACTGGAACGAATAGAAAGATTCAGCAGAGTAGTAGGATACAAGATAAACATTCAAAAATCAGTTGGATTCCTATACACCAATAAGGAGAATGATGAAAAGGAAATCAGGAAAACAATACCATTTTCAATAGCCTTTGAAAAGATAAAATACTTAGGAATAAATCTGACCAGGGATATAAAAGACCTATACAAAGAAAACTAAAAAACACTACTTCCAGAAACCCAAACGAATCTACATAAATGGAAAAACATACCATGCTCATGATAGGCAGACTCAACATTGTGAAAATGAGAATTCTACCCAAAGCAATTTACAAATACAATACAATCCCGATCCAAATACCAACAACATTCTTCAAAATGATGAAAAAACTAATCATTAACTTTCTGTGGAAAGGGAAGAAGCCCCGAATAAGTAAAGCACTAGTGAAGAAGAAGAATAAAGTTGGAGGACTCACACTACCTGACTTCAGAACCTACTATACAGCTACAGTAGTCAAAACAGCCTGGTACTGGTACAACAATAGATACATTGACCAATGGAAAAGAATTGAGAACCCAGATGTATATCCATCCACCTACAGTCACCTGATCTTTGACAAGGGCCCAAAGTCTATCAAATGGGGAAAAGACAGTCTTTTTAACAAATGGTGCTGGCAAACCTAGATATCCATCTGCAAAAAAATGAAACAGGACCCATACCTCACACCGTATACAAAAACTACTTCAAAATGGATCAAAGACCTGAATATAAAGCCTAAAACTATAAACTTCATAGAAGAAAAAATAGGACCAACACTACAGGCCTTAATACACGGTATTAACAGGATACAAACCATAACCATCAACGCACAAACCCCAATAGATAAGCTAGATAGTTGGGATCTTCTAAAAATCAAACCCCTATGCTCTTCAAAAGACTTCACCAAAAGAGTAAAAAGAGAACCTACAGACTGGGAAAAAATTTTTGGACAGTACAAGTCAGACAAAGATCTAATTTCCATAATGTACAAGAAAATCCAACACCTCTACAACAAAAAGGCAAATAATCCCATTAAAAAATGTGTAAAGGAAATGAACAGACACTTCACCAAGGAAGACATTCGAATGGCCAACAGACATATGAGGAAGAGCTCGCGATCACTAGCCATTAGAGAAATGCAAATTTCTCAGCCCGGCATTACTGGCACGAATCAAAAACACTGGAAATAACAAATGTTGGAGGGGCTGCGGGGTGATCGGAACTCTTATGCACTGCTGGTGGGAATGCAAAATGATACAACCATTATGGAAAATGATATGGCGCTCCCTCAGAAAGCTAGAAATAGACATACCATTCTATCCAGCAATCACACTCCTAGGAATATATCCTAGACAAATAAGAGTCGTCACTCGAATAGACATATGCACACCTATATTCATGGCAGCATTGTTCACAACAGCAAAACGATGGAAACAACCTAGATGCCCATCAACAGATGAATGGATAAACAATCTATGGTACATAAACACAATGGAGTACTATGCAATGAGAAAGAATGATGATGAATCTGTGAAGCATTTCATAACATGAATGAAACTGGAGGACATTATGCTGAGTGAAATAAGTCAATCACAAAAGGACAAATATTGTATGAGACCTCTATAGTAAAAACCTCTGAAAAAGTTCCCACACAAAATGTAACAATCTTTGTTGGTTACTAGGGATGGGAGGGGTGGGGAGGAAATACTAAATAGGCAATATAGAAGTGGTATCTTGTGTGAAGGGTGAGACAGTACACAATACAGGGGAAACTAGCACAACTTGTACAAGGAAAGGTCATGGAAGCCCCATAGACACATCCAAACTCCCTGAGGGACTGAATTGCTAGGCGGAGTGCTGTGGGGACCATGGTCTCAGGGAACATCTAGCTCGATTGGCAGAACACATTTTATAAAGACAGTGTTCTACATTCTACCTTGATGAGTGGTGTCTGCGGTCTTAAAAGCCTGTGTGCGGCCATCTAAGATACTCCACTGGTCTCATCCCTTCGGGAGCAAGGGAGAATGAAGAGAACAGGATACAAGGAAAAGATTAGTCCAAAGGACTAATGGACCACAGCTACCAAGGCCTCCACCGGACTGATTCCAGTACAGCTAGATGGTGCCTGGCTACCACCACTGACTGCTCTGACCAGGATCACAATAGAGGTTCCTGGACGGAGCTGGATAAGGATGTAGAACAAAATTCTAACTCACAAAAAAAAAGACCAGATTTACTGGCCTGGCAGACTGGAGAAACCCCCTGAGTATGGCTCCTGGACGTCCTTTTAGCTCAGTGGTGAGGTCACTCCCGACATTCACCGTTCAGCTGGGGATTGGACAGCCCCATAAAACAAAACAGGACTAATGAGGCACAGCAGTCCAGGGACAAGGACTAGAAGGTAGGAGGGGACAAGAAATCTGGTGATAGGGAACGCAAGCTTGAGAAGGGACAGCACTGACATGTCATGGGGTTATTAACCATTTTCATAGGGCAATATGTGTACTGTTTAATGAGAAACTATTTGTTCTGCAAACCTTCATCTAAGGTCCAAAAAAAAAAGTCTATGTGAGATCAATTGACAACAGCAACTCAAAAGATTTGATGGGAAGCCTAGGGGGCAGTGAGTTGAAAATAATGGTGATGGAATAATTTGAAAAAGGATAGTGAGAGTAGCAGCACAATTGAAAGAATGTGTTCTATGCCACTGAACTTTACATGTAGAAACTTTTGAAATGGTGTATCTTTGACTGTGTATATTTTCACCAAAAAAAAAAAAAAAGATCCTCTGAGGTCCAGAAGTTGACATGTCGTGGGGTTGTTAACCAATGTCATAAAACAATATGTGTACTGACTGTTTAATGAGAAACTATTTGTTCTGTAAACTGTCATCTAAAGTACAATAAAAAAATAAAGTACAATAAAAAAATAAAAGAAGTCAAGAAAACCATTTGTCTGGATAAGTGCTGCCTGTATTCCTTAACTTTGTTGACTGTTTGTTATACAAACATTTTCAAGTTTATGTAAATACATTTGCTCTTTTTTTCAAGGGTTAGTTTTGCTATTTTAATTTCTTACTCTTCTGATTTTTCTCTTTCTAATTGAAGAAACCAAATTGAACCTGACAACTGCTGAGGATGGAAAGAGAAACTTGCTATATGTAGGAAGAATACTATATAGCACTATATTAACACCTAATATATACAAAATCTGGAGAGCCTTTAGGCATTAATATAATGAGAAATAGGTCTTCAAATTTTCCTGACTTCATTCCTTATGTCTGGGTTTTTAAATCAGTATTCTCCAGAATCAAAATGTAACCTAATTATCACTAGTAGTGATTCTATGGAGGATTATTTCTCTTTTTTTTTTTTTAATGTTTATTTGTATTGAGGTGAAACAGACGTAACATAAAATTAATTATGTTAAATTGAACAATTCAGTAACATTTAGTGCATTCACAGTATCATCACTCTCACCTCTATCTAGTTCCCCAACCTTTGCATCACCCCAGAAGGAACCCGCCATACCTATTAAGCAGTTACTCACTATTCCCCCATCATCCCACTTCCCCCAACCCCAACCCTTGAGAATCACTGATCTGCTTTCTGTCTCTGTGTATATATTCATGTAAACAGACATCTTATATAAATGAAATCATGCAATATGTGATCTTTTGCCTCTGACTTCTTTTACTTAGCATAAGGTTTTTGAGGTTTAGTCCCGTGGCAGCATGTATCAGTACTTCATCCCATTTTATGAGTGAATATAACCATTGTATGTGCCTACCACAATTTCGTTTAACCATTCATCTACTGATGGATATTTTGGCTGTTTCTCTCTTTGAGCTATTATAAATAATACTGCTATGAACATACATGTGTTTGTATTTGTTTGAGTACCGGTTCTTAATTCTTTTGTATACATAGCTAGGAGTGAAATTACTGGGTTGTGTTGTAATTCTGTGTTTTGAGTAATCACGAAACTGCTTTCCACAGGGGCAGAACCATTTTTACATTCCCACCAGGAATGTACAAGGGTTCCAATTTCTTCACATTCTCCCTAACACTTGTTATCCACCCCCCACTTTTCTTTTTACTAGAACCGTTTTAGTGAGTGTAAGTGGTATCTCATTATGGTTTTAATTTGTATTTCCATAGTGACTAATGGTGTTGAGCATCTTTTCATATGCAGGTTGGCAATTTGTATATTTTCTTTGGATAAATGTCTAAGTTCTTTGCCGATTTTTAAATTGGATTGTTTGTCTTTTTGTTGTGAAATTTTAAGAGTTTATATAGTCTAGATACTAGACCCTTATCAGATATAAGATTTGCAAATATTTTATCTCATTATGGAAGATGTCTTTTAATTTTCTTGATAAAGTCCTTTTTTAAATTTTGTTTCAATATTTGTTTATAGTTTAACAATTTAAGTTTAATAATTGTTTAAATTTAAAAATTTAAGTTTTTAATTTTGAAGCAGCTAATGTTTTTGAGGAGCCCTGGTGGTGCTGTGGTTAGGCGTTTGGCTGCTAACAAAAAGGTTGGCGGTTCAAATCCACTAGCTGCTCCTTGGAAACCCTCTGGGGCAGTTCTACTCTGTCCTTTAGGGTTGCTATCAGTCTGAATGGACTCAGCAATGGTTGTTGTTTTTTTTTTTCCCCAGTATTTTTGATGTAGGAGCACTGTTGGCGTAATGGTTAAGAGCTTGCTGCTAACTCTAAGGTCAGCAGCTCTCACCCACCAGCCATTCCGTGGGAGAAAATACCTGGCACCTAGCAATCTTCTCCCTTAAAGATTGCAGCCTAGGAAACCCTATGGAATAGTTCTATCTTATCCTATAGGGTCTCTGTGAGCTGTAATTAACTCAATGGCACAAAACAATGTTTTTGGTGTGATATGTAAGGATCCATTGTGAAATCCAAGGTCATGAAAATTTCTCTGTGTTTTCTTCTAAGAGTTTTATGATTTTAGCTCTTATATTTAGGTCATTAATCTATTTTGAGTTAATTTTTGTTTATAGCATGAGTTAACAGTCCAATTTTATTCTTTGCAATGTGGATGTCCTGTTGTTCTTTTCCCATTGAATATTATGATACCCTTGTCAAAAATCAATTGGCCATAGATACATAGGTTTATTTCTGGACTCTAAAATCTATTCCATTGGTCTATATATCTACCTTGCCAGTAGCACACTGTCTGAGTTACTATATATTTGTATTAAGTTTTGAAATCAGGAGGTGTGAGTCCTTCAACTTTGTTCTTCTTTTTCAATATTGTTTTGGCAATTTGGGCCCCTTGCAATTCCATATGAATTTAAGAATTGGCTTTTCTATTTCTGCAAAATGTTGTTGTTTGTTGTGTGCTGTTGAATCAATTCCAACTCATAGTGACCGTAAGGGACAGAGTAAAACTGCCTCTTAGTGTTTTGTAGGCTGAAATCTTTACAGGTGCAGATTATAAGGTCTTTTCTCCCACAAAGTGGCTGGTGGATTTGAACTGCTGACCTTTTGATTAGCAGATGAGCGCTTTAACTGTTGTGCCACCAGGGCCATTGGAATTTTGTTAGGGATTGCATTGTATCTGTAGATCACATGGAGTAGTATTGTCAAGTTAACAATATTAAGTCTTCCAATTAATGAACTCTGAGTGTATTTATATCTTCTTCAAATTTTTTTAGCAATGTTTTATGGTTTTCAGTTTACACATCTTTCACTTCCTTGGTTAAATTTATTCCTACATTTTTATTCTTTTGTATGTTATTGCGGACCCCTGGTGGTGCAGTGGTTAGGAACTTGGCTGCTAACCAAAAGGTCGGCAGTTTGAATCCACCAGCTGTTCCTTGGAAACACAATGGGGCAGTTCTACTCTGTCCTGTAGGGTTGCTATGAGTTGGAATCAACTCAACGGCAACGGGTTTAGCTTTCTTTGTGGGGTGTTTGGTATATTATTGCAAATTAAATTATTTTTGTTTTGTTTTTAATTTTCTTTTTCGAATTGTTCATTGCTGGTGTATAGAAACACAACTGATTTTGTATGTTGTTCTTGAAGGATTACCTTTTACTCAGAGAAGAGTTGCTAGTAATCAATAATCAGCAATTGTACAGTTTAAATTCAAATAGTAAAAGTTGGCACACCTGTCCCTCTATGATATGGTAAGGAAAATGTCAGTAAAATAATGTTGCGATAAGCAATTTATTATCACAGTATAGCCAGGTATTAGCTGAAGTACTAAAGAGTGAACAAATAAGAAAGAGAAAAGGGACACAGACTGTAGGAGATTTTTAATTTTCCAGTATAATAGAGGCAGTTAGTGAGGAGAAATTTAGGGATTCAAAGTATTGTGGAGCGTTTTTTTAAACTGTGGATAGCCTAGGACTTCAAACCAGTTCATTCCTGCTCAAACCCTTGCTTAGAATTTGCTTTTCTACCCCCAGATATACTGAATCAGAATCTATTTTTAACAAGATCCTTGGGTGATTCTTATGTATATACCTACTCCTCACTTATTGACTATCTCGTTATCTGACATTTGACATTTACTCCAATAGTAAAAAATCTACTATCTGACTATTTTGTGCATTAATGATGTACATCTGGAAGTAATGAACACTGAGGTGTGAGGCAAGAGTAACATTTGCTGGGGTGGTTAAGGTTATATGTCAGCTTGGCTGAGCCATGATTCTCAGTGGTTTGGCAGTTATGTAATGATGTAATTTAGCAGTTATGTAATGATGTAATTTGCCAGTTATGTAAAGATGTCATTTGGCAGTTATGTAATGATGTAGTAATCCTCTATTTTGTGATCTTATATGGTCATCCTTCATTTTGTACTGTATTTCATTTGTATTTTTGTACACAGTAAACCAACATTTAATACACTGAGTTTCTTCTGAACCTTGAAATGTACAATATTAAGGTAAGTCAAGAGTCAGTCAGGAATTGTAAGATTAAGCCAATTTCATTCATTTTAGATCATGTCTTGCACATTGAGTATGGTAGGCCAAAGTAAACTCTCAAACACAGTTTTAGTTAGGCCTAGGCTACCCTAATTTTCACATAATGCCAGTTTTCGCATAATAACCTGGTCTTTGGAACTTAACCATGTCGATAAGTGAGAAAAGAGTGTAATCAGTTTTGAGAACCTCTGCTTTACTAGTGGTTCTTAGAATTTGTCCCTAACTAGCAGCATTAGCATTGCCTGGGAACTTGTTAGAAATGCAAATTATCAGCAGGGATTTGAACTGGAAACAACCAGTTTGAAATCCTGGGATAGTCTTTGGTATGTTTAACATGGGGAATTGATGCCATAAACCTTCAACTCTCATAAGTGGAGAGTTCAAAAGGGGAAAGAGTAATGTCCATAGAGTAAGAGATGTATTGTGTTCATTAAAAATAATCTTTTTCATAGAAGTAATTTGCTCCTAAGGTTTTCTTTCTTCTTTTTTAAAAATAATATTTTATTGGGATTTTGGTGAAAATTTACACAGCAAGTTCCCATTTGACAATTTCCACACAAATTGTTCAGTGACATCAGTTACATTTATCACAACATGTCAAGATTCTCTTTAATTGTGTTCAATTTGTTTCCTTTCCAGCCCTGCCTCCTTATCTTCTCATCTTGCTTTTGAGTAATTGTTGACCTTTTTGTCTCATACTGATGGTTTTTAAGTAGAGCCCAGATCTTCTGTGTAGTATCTTTATTCTGTGTACCATTCTACTATTTCGCTAAAAGGTGATCCCATCATGGGACTGGCTCCAGTGTAGGTTTAAAGAGTGTCTCAGGGCGGAATCCTCAGGGAGTCATCTGTTCTCTACTGTTCCAGTTTGTCTGGCTTTTTTTTTAAAAAGAATTTAAGTTCTGCTCTATATTTTTCTCCTGTTCTATCCAGAATCAATTATTGTGACCCCGGTCAGAACAGTCAGTGTTAGTAGATGGGCACCATCTAGTTTTCTGATTTCAGGGTAGATGAGGTTATGGCTCTTGTAGACTTGTTTCTTCTGTGCTATTGGTTACCTTCTTACTGTTTTGCTCCTGGTGAGTAGAGACTCATAGCTGTGTCTTAGATGGCCACTCTTAATCTTTTAAGAACCCAGATGCTACTTAGTTCACTAGGTTGCAGGTCATGATTTTTGTGAAATATGTTATGCCAACTGATGGAGTTGTCCCATGAGGCTATGGTCCTAAGCCCTAAGGTTTTATTTTTATGCCAAATCTAGGAGCAGCACATGTACTTCCTCTATCTGACTGAATGCTGAATTCAGAGCTCTCAGTGGCAGAAATGTGCCAAGATCAGTGGGCATCACTGAAACTAGAAACCCTCTGTAAGGCCCAGAGGATCTGTGAGGTCGGTACTTGCCATAAGCAATTCTGACCAGTATAAAGGGATTCAACAATGGAACGAATAACTCTAGTGGTGTCTGCAAGACCTGAAAGAGAGCAGCAGCCTGTATATTCACTGACTATGTCTACATGTAGCCTCATGGAGACCTACGTCAGTCTTTGAAGAGTAGGCCAAATTAAATTAATATCATATACAGCAAATTAACCAAGAATGGCAAATGTGGAAAACTGAATCAAGCATAGGATAAAATTCTAGTATTGCCAAGATAAAGAAGAGAAAGTGAAGTAGCAGTACTAGCCCCAACATTAAACATGAACATACGTGCTAAGATTAAAATACATTATAATGCAATCATTCGTGATAGGATAATACTTAGAAATATTAAGCAATTATTCCCCCATATATTCTCTTCTTGCTGGCTTTTCTCCCAAATATGTCAGTTAGTCCTCAAAACTGAGAGACCCAGAAACAGACATGATGGTAGGTGAGCAGAAGAAACTTGAATTCAAAAGTTTACTCTAAACGTTACTCATTCTTTTAAACAAAACAAAACACACACACACAAAAACCAACAACAATAAAACAGAAATGAGTACCTCTAAAGTAGAATGACCACCTTTGCAATAAGGTAGAAGTTCAGTGGGGCATTGAGCAGGTGTTATTAGATGGTGGCATCTCAGAGAAAGTAGAGACCTGTACCTTGCTTCACAGAGCTTTTCTAAGGCCAGCTTGGCACAGTAGCAGCAGAATACAATTTGTGTCATATACAGTGACTCAGAAGATAATGTGTGAAAGCAAGATTCAAAGAGGTCTTTGGGAAACAAGGAGATGTAACAGTGACACATGAATCAAGACTAGAATGTCAGAGAGGATAAGTAGCGGAGGCCAGATGATCTGTTGATGTTCAAAGAATAGATATACTCACAGACATGTTTGTAAGCACTTCCCTCAACCTGCAATGCAATGTTCTTAAAATGCTGTCTTAACACAGTTTTGAGACCTTGTCTGGAGGTTGGTTCATTTCTCTTCTTGAGCAGCTGATTAGGCCCAGTCTCCAACCTCTCCCCTTACCAGGTTCTCACATGACTGGGTCAGTATGCAGCCTTCTAATCACCCTGGGGCAAAGTACCTAGAAACTAAGGATAGCCCCTATGCCCCCCTGAGCCTGCAGAATTATTCAATACACCAAATGCCCAGGAAGCCCCCTGCAACCTAGCTCACCCCACCCTACTTGTGATACATAAGCCCTCTCCTACAATTCCAACTTGTTGTTACCTTGTCCCCAGGTGCAACCCCTCGTGAGGCTGTGCATCATCGTTTGCTGTGCCTCCCTTTCTCTGGGAACTGTGAGTATAATAAACCTAGATACATTTCATAGCCTCCCTCACTCCTCTTTCCCAAGTTGTACCTGACTTACCAGCCCATGAATTTGTTGGAGCACAGCCTCTATCCAGTTCTGAGCAAAAGCGGTTGTTGAATTGTTGTGTTAGCTAAGACAATGTTTCTGCCACCCAAAATAATGGAAGTTCAAAAAAGAAATTTAGATAATTTATACAGAAAATAAAATATAAAATAAAAATGTTACATTTCTGTATCCTTGAGTTTGTAGTCTTGGAGAAACCAAAGATGAAAAACTGAAAATGCAAAGGGAGTCAGAGAATCCCCTTAGTCAACTGGAAAGGATCATTGTGAGACAAAGGAACATAATTCAGGTCTAGGAAAAAAAGTAGAAGACTAGAAAGAGGACTGAGACTCTAACTGACCTATTAATGGATAGAAGATTGTATTGGTTATACTGTGAGGACGGATTAATGATCAAATAAGGATGCACATTATTATCCTCACAGTAATTAGTTATACCTGGAATTAATGAGCTATATCTGCACCTGTTATTTGTCTGGAAAATTCTCAAATACTCCTCAAAGGGTCTTGTTTGGGTTTTCTCAAATATTTCAGTTTATTCAAGAATCATTTGTTGAGAATTAAATACTGTGTAAGTTACTGAATGAGATAAAATAGAGAAATGGCCCCTTCTCTCATAGGACTTATAGTCTAGCATGGGAGACACATAATAAGGAAATACTTGTATGAGTAAGTTTTAAATTTTATCTGTGCTAATGAAGAATAACATGGTATACAAGGAGACAAATAAGAAGTGGCTCTTACCAAGCCTGGGGATGAAGGCAGATTAGAGGTGATGGGGAGTGAAGTACCTGGTAAGGCAGTGTTATTTAAACTCAGACCTTGAAGGGAAGAGTATCAGCCAGGTGAGTGGGGTAGAGAAGAGAAAATATTCCAAGCAGATAAATATGCATTCACTTAATGCCTGAATTTAAGTAGTCTTTATTAATAATAAAGTCAATATATTTGAATGAGATGATCATGATTGACCATCCAGCCAGGGCCTTGGTGCTGATACAGGTAACACAGCTTGAGTCTACCAGGCCTCTATTTCAGATACCCACCTGTGTCTCTTAATGGGTACTGTTAAGCAATTACATTTTTTATTATCTCAAGAAAAGTATTTTGAAAGCAATATTAAGTATTTTACACATAGAGAAGTATGCTAATGCCAGTTTACCTTGACATTTCATATTGGGAATTAAGATTTTTTTTTTTCCTTAAGATTAGAAACAAAAATTTCTGTTTATAGTGATGGAAAATTTGACAGTGGACATGGATGATGGTTGCATAGCATGACTGATTTAATTGGTGTCACTGCATTGTACACCTGAAACATATTGAATTGGCAAATGATGTGTTATCCATATTTTTACAACAATAAAAAAAATTGCTCTTTCCAATTAAGAAAGGCCATGGGAAACAATTTGTCTATTTTGAACATCCCCACATGTTTATTAACAAGAACAACCTAAAAATTGAAAAATCAATTAACTTTTAATTTCTAATCATGCTATTGCTCTCTCCAAATGGTAATGAAAACACATTGGTGATGATATCATACATAATTTTATCCTTTTGGGGTTTTTTTTCAATTTTTTTTATTATATGTCATATGAAGGTTTACAGAACAAATAGTTTCTCATTAAACAGTCAGTAAACATATTGTTTCATGACATTGGTTAACAACCCCATGACATGTCAACACTCTCCCTTCTGGACCTTGGAGGACCTTTTTTTTTTTTTTTTTTTTTTTGGTGAAAATGTACATAGCCAAAGTTACACCATTTCAAAAATTTATACATGTACAATTCGATGACATCAATTACATTCTTCCATTTGTGGTGCTATTCTCACTATTCTTTTCCAAATTATTCCATCACCATTATCTTCAACTTACTGCCCCCTAGGCTTCCCATCCAACCTTTTGAGTTGCTATTGTCAATTTGATCTCACATAGATAATTCTTTTTTTTTTTTTTTTTTGGTACTTTAGATGAAGGTTTACAGAACAAATAGTTTGCAGTTAGTACACCTATTGCCCTATTACAATGGTTAACAAACCCATGACACGTCAACATTGTCCCTTCTCAAGTTTGGGTTCCCTATCACCAGCTTTCCTGTTCCCTCCTGCCTTCTAGTCCTTGTCCCTGAACTGCTGTGCCTCATTAGTCCAGTTTTGTTTTATGGGGCTGCCCAATTCCCAGCTGAATGGTGAACCTCGGGAGTGACATTACCACTGAGCTTAAAGGGTGTCCGGATGACATACTCGGGGTTTCTCCACAGTCTCTGTTAGGGCAGTAAATCTGGTCTTTTTTTGTGAGTTAGAATTTTGTTCTACATCCTTCTCCAGTTCTGTCCAGGACCCTCTGCTGTGATCCCAGTAAGGGCAGTCAGTGGTAATAGCTGGGCACCATCTAGCTGTACTGGACTCAGTCTTTTGTGTTCTGTTCTCTTCATTCTCCCTTGCTCCCAAAGGGGTGAGACCAGTGGAATATCTTACATGGCTGCTTACAGGCTTTTAAGACCCCAGATGCTACTCACCAAGGTAGACTGTAAAACATTTTCTTTATAAAGTGTGTTATGCCAATTTATTCTTCTTCAATAGAGCTTTACTTATCAGGGGCTTCTTCCCTTTCCATAGAAAGTTACTGATTAGTTTTTCCATCTCTTTAAAGAATGTTGTTGGTATTTGGATCGGGATTGCATTGTATTTGTAAATTGCTTTGGGTAGAATTGTCATTTTCACACTGTTGAGTCTACCTATCCATGAGCATGGTATGTTTTTCCATTTATGTAGATCTCTTTGGGTTTGTTGCAGTAGTGTTTTGTAGTTTTCTTTATATAGGTCTTTTAAATCCCTGGTTAGATTTATTCCTAAGTATTTTATTTTTTTTAGGGGCTATTATAAATGGTATTGTTTTCCTGATTTCCTTTTCATTGTTCCTTTTATTACTGTATAGGAATCCAACCAATTTTTGTATGTTTGTCTTGAATCCTGCTACTCTGCTGAATCTTTCTATTAGTTCAAGTAATTTTCTTGTGTAGTCTTTAGGGTTTTCTATGTATACTATCATATCATCCGCAAACGGGGACAGTTTAACTTCTGCATTACCAATTTGGATGCCCCTTATTTCTTTTTCTTGCCTTATTGCTTAAGCTAGGACTTCCAGCACAGTGTTAAATAGGAGTGGTGATAAAGGGCATCCTTGTGTTGTTCCTGTTCTCAAGGGGAATGTTTTCAGCCTCTGTCCATTAAGAATGATGTTGGCCCATGGTTTTGCATAGATGCTCTTTATTATGTTGAGGAATTTCCCTTCTATACCTATTTTATTGAGAGTTTTTATCAGGAATTGGTCTTGAACTTTGTCGAAGGTCTTTTCTGCATCACTTGAGATAATCGTGTGATTTTCTTTCCTTTTGTTTATGTGGTGGATTATATTGATTGATTTTCTAATGTTAAACCATCCTTGCATACCTGGTATGAATCCTACTTGGTTGTGGTGTATTATTTTTTTGATATGATGCTGAATTCTATTGGCTAGAATTTTGTTGAGAATTTTTGCATCTATATTCCTAAGAGATATTGGTCTGTAATTTTTTTTTCTTTTTTTTTTTTTTGTGTTGTCTTTACCTGGTTTTGGTATCAGCGTTATGCTGGCTTCATAGAATGAATTCGGAAGTGTCACTTCCATTTCTATGTTCTGAAATAGTTTGAGTAGTACTGGTATAAGCTCTTCTCTGAATGGTAAAAATCTTTTGTTAAATTTCTTAATTCCAATGTCACTAACATACACTTTTCCTATTAGAAGTGCATAATTTTAGAGTTAATTAGTAACTATTCACATCAAAATTCTGTAAGATGTAATATTAAATGTTATTTTATAATAATTGATGCCAATTATTTACATTAAAACAGCTTAAACAAGGAGTATTAAAAATTATTTTTATATTCAACATACTCCCAGAGTCAACTTTTACTTGATATGTCTCTGGCTTGTCCCAAAAGTTCTAAAAATAGTTATACCACAAACTGGATTCCTAATCTTCACCTCCCCAAATCTGATCTTTTGCCAGCAGTACTCTTCTATAACTCTCTTCTCTAATAATTTTCTTCTTAAACTTTCATACACTAATGACAAGTATGAGACTAATTAAAATTTAAAATTTTAATTTAAAATTTTAAATCTTCTGAAATAAGTAATAATTCAGAATGGAAAATGCATAGCATTAATAACAAGTATTAATAATAGAAGAAACAAAAAATTCTCTCATACTTTGAAAGAAAGTATTCCTTCTAAGTGACTATGGTTTTAATAAGAAAGTCAATATTTAATTGCAGAATATTTAGAAAATACATATATTACATATATCATTGTGGATTTGGATGGGACAAAGAAACCAATACTAACACGTGCTGGTGAAGCTGTAGAGCAACTGAAACTTTCATACATTGCTGATGGTTATGTAAAATGATAGAAACACTTTGGAAATCAGTATGGCAATTTTTCATAATATTAAACGTACACTTACTCTGTGTCCCAGTAATTCTACTTTTTATCTTTTTTATAGCCAAGAGAAATAAAAACATATGTTCAAGAAAAAACTTCTACATGAATATTTTTGGAAGATTTATTGATAATAGCAAAAAAAATGGAAGCTACCATAATGCCCATGAACAGGAGAATGAATAAACAAATATGGTTTATCCATAGAATAAGATACTACTCAGCAAATTAAGCAAACACATAGGAAAATAAACAAACAAAAACTCACTACTGCCACAACACAGTTGATGGAACACAGAAAGTTTTCTTTTCTTTTGGTATGATTCCCTTTACATGAATTTCTAAAACCAGTAAAACTAATATGCATTGAAAGAAATCAGAGAGTGGTTTTCTTCTTGAGTATTAAATAAGAAAGAGGATGAAGGACCTTTCTTGAAGGTGAGTTTCATGAGTGTATGAATTTATCAAAACTAGTTCTTTGCATTTCACTTTAACTCTTTCATATACTCTGGGACACATATGCCTGTGTTAAATTTTCCACCCCTGGAATTTTTTTGGCAGGCATTTGAGCCACTTTAGTAAGTTCTGGTGGATCCTGGGACAACTGCCTAAAAATCAAGGTAGGTGGTCTGTGTGACATTTAAGTGTTGAGAGCCATTTGTATGAGGTGATGCTACCCAGAGGAGTGATTGTGTAAAACTTTGTGTCTTTTGGCTTCTGTACAGTCAGAGAAGGCTTGCGAGTGTGTTCACTATTTTCTTTGTGTTATTGGGAAGGTATGGTGACTGGCATTCAGAAATAATCAATTAAATAAGTTATTTTTAGGGAGAAAACACTTTGTGATGCACTTCCTGGGCCATGGAACCGATATGTACTGGATGTTGATGTGCTTCATGGAACATGGGACCGATATTGCCCACTTGCAACTGGCATGCCATTTTTTCAAATAATAAAAAACTACTAACAAACAATGATTCAGCATCCATTCCATTAGTGAAAAAGCATGGCATCACCAGAAAATTCCCCCCATAGAAATAATCCTTAAATTAACTAGATTATACCTCATTAGATAGCAAAAAATACGTATGGGAAATTAAAACAAGTTAAATGAAAGCTTATAAATAAGATCCTGAAGTTATACTTCATGACATTGGAGCAATATTGTATAGAATTTATTTAGAAAAAAAGGTATTTTACTTTTAGACATATAAATAAAGCAGATTTCAGAGGGTTGAACAATGTATTTCTTAAAATTTTCCCACCCTTATATCCATATGCAAGGAACCTTAGTGGAGCAGTGGTTAAGCACCCTGCTGCTAACTGAAAGGTCAGCACTTCGAACCCACCAACCCTGCCATAGGACAAAGATGTGGCAGTCTGCTTCCATGAAGATTTACAGCCTTGGAAACCCTATCGGGCAGTTTCTACTCTCTCCTGTAGGGTTGCTTTGAGTCACAATCCAATCTACAGCAGTGGATTTGGTTTTGCTGGGTATATCCATGTACAATATAGCTCTTTTGGGATGGACATTAAGTAATTGCTTTTTGTTTTTGTTTTTAATCTTCTTACTTCTTTTGTTCTATTTGTCACTTTAATCCTAATCTCTTGTGCCTTCTGTTTTCTGACAACCTTCTTATGCTCTCTTAATGACTGACTATGATATCTTCAAATTCAAAGTGACATTCTTTCCTGACTTCAGTCCTGAAGGCTATCAGTAGATTTGTAGATGTTTAAGATTCTTTGTATTGGAGAGTGAACCAATTTTTTCTCTTGCTAATATGATCTCCCTTTTCTACCAAAATATTAAGAATAATAACTCATCACATTCTTTCCAAGATAACCTCTCTTAGAGAAGTGAGAATAAGTGAAAAACATGATAAAAGTGATTTGGGATGAGAACAGAAACAACTTTCCTGCTGTACTTGTTTCTGATATCTCCAGAATAGTTCTTTTTCTTAAGACAGCAAAATGTTTTAGGTGGCAAGTTGGTCCTCAGCATATGATGCAGTAAGTGTCATAATATTTGGTACCTCTTCTCTCCTGCTGAAGCTTTATTTACCCCTCCTGACATCTCACCTTTCCTCCTAGGCTCCCAAGGGCAGGCTGCACATGGCTGCTAGTCCCTGCTAAAGTGTTAGCTATTAATGAAGATGATCGCTGAAACCCATGGTGTTAGCTGACAAAGTTTAAGACATCACCTCTCCCAGTGAATTTATACTTTAATCAGGAACTTTGAAAAATAAAATTCTAGTTTATTCTTTTCATTCTCAAGACTCAGTCTTTAATACATTTTTCTTTACTCTGGACAGCCATGAAAAATGTTTCATTTCATGAAATTGGGGTGAAACAATCATCTTTATATCTAGCTCTATCAGCTTCCATTGTCCACACCTTCCTGATAATACACAAATAATAATTTACAAGCAACATTCAACATAAAACAATCGATGGCAAATATATATGAACCACATCATACAGAGCTACTTAGAATTGCCTTTTTTTACGCTGGCCAATTTTCCAACCCTCATAATGACCATTATTCACTTTATTTTAAATTGAAGTATGAACAGCCATAGGATTGTAGCACCCACTCATATGAATTGTACCCAAACATAAAGAAAACAAAAATCCTCACAACTAGACCAATAAGCAATATCATGATAAACGGAGAATATATTGAAATTGTCAAGGATTTCATTTTACTTGGATTCACAATCAACGCCCATGGAAGCAACAGTCAAGAAATCAAATCACATATTGCACTGGGAAAATCTGCTGCAAAAGACCTGTGTAAAGTGTTAAAAACCATAGATGTCACTTTCAGTACTAAGGTGCGCCTGACCCAAGCCATAATATTTCCAATTGCCTCATATGCATGTGAAAACTGGACAATGAATAAGGAAGACTGAAGAATTGATGTCTTTGAATTATGGTGTTGGTGAAGAATATTGAATATACCATGGACTGCCAAAAGAAGGAACAAATCTATCTTGGAAGAAGTACAGCCAGAATGCTCCTTAGAAGCAAGGATGGTGAGACTTCATCTCACATAATTTGGACATGTTATCAGGAGGGACAAATCAGGGAGGACATCATGCTTGGTAAAGTAGATTGTCAGCGAAAAAGAGTAAGACCCTCAACAAGATGAACTGACAAAGTGGCTTTAACAGTGGGCTCAAGCATAATGATTGTGAAGATGGCTCAGGACCAGGCAGTGTTTCGTTCTGTTGTGCATAGGGTCGCTGTGAGTTGGAAATGACTCGACAGCACCTAACAACAACATATGAATACAATTTCGGTGATTATTTAACCAAATAAAAATTTTAAAATTTCTGAAGACAAATGTTTCATTGGCCTTCTTCATAGCATTTGTGTTTGTTTTAAGTAACTGCTTAAGAGGAAGAGAATGTCATAACTTTGGAGGCTGACAATACTTTCAGTCATTTAAAAAGTGTCTTTTTGTTTCACAAACCATTCTTCTTTGGTTTCTGTAGATTGTTCCTAGTATTATGTATGGCTAGTACCCTTCCACCAAATGTATACTTTCTCGAGTGTTGTATTTAAAAAGTTGTCCTATCACCTGTGATCTTTCTTAACCAGGTAGAAATTAGATCTTTCTTTCTTAATTCAAAGACCTTCATATAAAAGGATTTTTAGTCAGTTCATCCTGCTCACTTTCATCTAAAACACTTACAGGTTTTCTGGATTTAACCTATTGCTAGTTATTAACATTTAAAATCAGTTGATGATGATGATAGATAGGACTGGAACATGGCTCTTCTTATATGCTCCCTAATGATGGGGAAACCGCTGAATTTGGAAGCTGCAGATAAAGAAGTTTAATCTGGCATCAATGCAAAGGATGTAGGAGATGCTGAAATCGGAATACTATACTGAGGGCCAGATGAAAGTGGGCCAAGTTGGAAATACAGGGGTATGTATGGAGTTATACTGAAGGGAGAATTTATTTTAATAGACAAAAGATTAACTGTGAAAAATTATTAATATGTATCCAAAAGTCAGAATGAATCTGAACATAGAAGTAGTACTAACTTCAACTGAGGAAAATCAGAACAGATTTGGGAAGCCTGATGAATTCAGACTGAAGCATGTTGAGACTGAGCTATTACAAAGATATATAGAAACATTCCGAAGGAGATGTGATATTTAAGAAATGGCCACAGAAGAGATTTATATTACAAAATTCAAGTGCATAGAAATGCGAAGTGATTTTTGGTTCCTAGAGAGCATGCTATCACCAAAGGGAGCATGTGGACACTCAACAAAACTTCAGGGAATATGTAATTGTAAATAACAGGAGAAAGGAATGATGAGCAAAGATATCAAGAAGGAGCAATCAGAGAGGCAGAGTGAGAACTGGTGTCATATATTTCACAGAAAACGAGGGATGAAGAATATTGAGGATGGAAATCACGTTCAGTATAATAGATATCATTAATACGTGACAGAAACTATTCTAAGTGCTTTAGGTACTTTTCTAAAGCTCACAATATCCCTATCAAATAGGTAACATTAGTTAGATGAAGCAGCAAGGCTCAGAGAGGTTAAGAGCATATGACAAAGCTGAAATTTGAATTTCAGGCTTGTGTAAATGCAGTTTAACCACTAAAATACATTATATATAATGACGACTATAAGCTAAAATTGAGAATGAAAATAAGACAAAAGGTATTTGCTAAATAAACAGTGATCTTTGAAAGAACAGTTTGAAAATATTTGTAAGAATAGAAACTTAATGACAAAGAATTGTCATGTGAATAGACACTGGATAGTGTGTACCAGGGAGTGTGGCACTGAAATAAAGAGAATGTTATTTTAGTTTTGATGTGTTATCAGAGTACAATGAAGAAAATGTTATATGAAATGCTCTCTTTCTCTCTTTCTTTCTTCTTAATGATTGGGGAAACTAGGAAATCACTGTGTGTTAAAGGAATTGTTTTACATTTGTGGTGTAAGCGGTACTGCGGGTCGTTGACTGAGAGATGAAAGCTGACACAATTGAATAGCAATTTATGTTCACTGATGCATCACTAGGAAATGACCTAAATTTGATGGCCCTAGTTAAAAGTAATTACATACATGATAATAAAGTGAAATGTTAAATACTAGATAGAAATAAAAAAGAATTATATTAATCTTATGGAAAATAATACTTGCTTTGTTTAAGAAATATTAGTATCCACAATATATAAACTGTGCGACTTCCTGGCACAGACACATTATTTTAAAAAATCTGAAAATGTACACATGTTCAGATAAAAAGGTCTTTAATGTTGCTCTTTAAAATTAGGAAGAAATGGCCAGAACCTTGATTTTATTTTATTTTTTCTTCCTGGACATTAGTTATTTTACAACAAACTGTGGTACATTATAGTAACATCATTCATAGCATGTCTGGCTGAGAGCCACTACTGAGGCACTTTTGAGTAGATTTGTATAATTTATATTTTGATTGAAGATTCTAATTAATTTGACAACATGATTTCAACTTTGAAAGAGCTAAACATATTAGTACATGAGATAGAACGTTGATGGCATCCTGCAACACTTCAATTCATATGGCCCTTAAAGATTTGAAGAAACATTTATTATTTACTGATATTAGTAATTTCATTTTTCTAATGGAATAACAGAAGATAATTACTTTTTCATCTTGTGGTAGTTGACATTTAATTAAAACACACAGTACTCCACTTTAATACATTGAAATGTTCATACAAATAATGCACATTTTTTAAAAGTGTATTCAAGTAAAAACATATACATGAAACACATTAAATGGTTGTGGTTGTCTATGTATAGGGTAGAGGATGCAAGGGTGTATACATACATGCACACAAACACACACACACACACACACACACACACACACACACAGAATATTAGCTTTTGAAAGACCAATAACGATAATGTGCAAAACAAGTATTTTCAAGGTACATATCAGATAACAATAATAGTAAAATAATTTTAGAATACAGGCAGTCCTTGGGTTACAAATGTCTGACTTACATACAACCCGTAGTTACAAACCAACTCCCATAAAGCCTATTATATTAAAAATTCAAGATACATACAATGGTTTGTAGTAAGAAACAAGCACTACTTTGTACTTTGTGGTGTACATCAAAACATTATTATTATTGTATTATTATATTAAAGATGTTTTAGTGTATCTGGAAATAGTGTTTATTTAATGTTTTTTATGCCTAGAAAGGTACACTATGTACTGTATCCTAAGACAAACATTTGACTAACTGACTTAGATATGAACCCTGTTTCGACTTACATACAAATTTGACTTAAAGACAGATTTAGGAATGGAGCTCATTCGTAATACAGGGTCTGGTTGTAGCTCATAAATTTTCTCTAAAGCAAATAAAAATATAAATTATTTGACATTTTTATCTCATTAGATTGGTTTGATAAATATAGATATAGTTTTATTGTTGTTGTTGTTAGTTGCTCTCAACTCGATCCTGACTCATGGCAACCCCATGTATGTCAGAATAGAACTGTGATCCATAGGGTTTTCAAGGCTGTGACCTTTCAGAAGCAGATTGCCAGGCCTGTCTTCCAGGGTTCTCAGGGTGGGTTCAAACTGCCAACCATTTGGACAGTAGTTGAGTGTTTTTAACTATTTGCACCACAGGGACTCCTTATATATATACATGTATAAACACACTATATTAAATAATGTGTATGTGTGTGTTATTTACTTTGGCAGATTGATAGTTGTCCCAAAAAAATCTTTTTGGAGACTTCTTTACCAAGCTAGAGACTACAGCTTCCAATGTCCCTTTCCCTTGGTGTGGTCATGTGACCAAGCTATCACCAATGGAATGAGAGCAGAAATAAATATGGACTCACTTAGGGTCTCTCATGCCTATGGGAAATTGTTTCTTTGGACTTTCTTCCCTTTTTCTTTCAGATGTGTAACCACCTAACTCTGACTATGTTGAGAAAGATAACTCCCTTGGGGGAAGGAAAGCAACAATATGGAAAAAAATGTGGGTCCCTGAGTGACCTCATGAAACAGCAGTGCCTTAGTAGTCTAGATTTATCAGATTGTTATGCAAGTGAAAAAATAATGATCTATCTTAGTTAAGCCAGTGTATTGTTCTCAATTGGATAAGAATTCCAAGAGGAGATGAGTGAGATTTATTTGCTTTGTTAATCACCAGCACTAACAGATGACATTCACATGCATGGCTGAAATTTTTGTACCACTACCTACCACTAAGGAAGTATAACTGGAAAAAATCATTAAATGTAGGTGAGAAATGAGTAAACTTTTAGAAAAAGACTAAAAATTATCAAATAGTAAAAAGCACCTAAAATCCCCCACTTTTCCTTTTTAATTGTACAAGTTAAGGAAATGACCTCCATATTCCTGTCCCTCCAAATTATCCTGCTCCACACTCATCCCATAGGTACCCACTGTTAGCAATTTGGCTCCTTTCCTCCACCAGCTCATAGAAATGTAGCTGTATGTACAAACATATATACATGTACATATAGGTGTCCAGAATAGAATCATAACACATACCACTCAACAACTTGTTTTTTCACTTACAAAAATATCTTGAACAGATTGCTAGATCAATACTTATAGAGCCACCTCATTTTTTTGAGAAGCTGCTTAATATTCAGTTACATTTCTCTATTATAATTTAAAAAGTCATTTATCATGGATATTTAAATTGTTACCAATATTTTTATATTACAACCTATGTTTCAATAAATGACATATGGATCTGTGGATGACAGATAGATAGATAGATAGTGTCCTGGATTGAATTATGTCCCCCAAAAATGTGTGTCAACTTGGCTAGGCCATGATTCCCAGTATTATGTGCTTGTCCACCATTTTGTCATCTGATGTGATTTTCCTATATGTTGTAAATCTTATTTCTGTGATGTTAATGAGGAAGAATTAGAGGCAGTTACATTAATGAGTTAGGGCTTAATCTACAAGACTGGGTTTTGTCATAAGCCAACCTCTTTTCAGATATAAAAGAGAGAAGCCAGCAGAGAGATGGGGGAACTTCATCACCAGTAAGCAAGAAGAGCCAGGAGCATGCATCCTTTAGACCCGGGTCCCTGTGCTGAAAAACTCCTAGACCAGGGGAAGACTGATGACAAGGTCCTTCCCACAGAACAGACAGAGAGAGAAAGCCTTCCCCTAGAGCTGGCAACCTGAATTTAAACTTCTAGCCTAATAGATTGTGAAAGAATAAGTTTCTCTTTTTAAAGCCATCCACTTGTGGTATTTGTGTTATAGCAGCACCAGATGACTAAGACAGACAGGTAGATAGATAACAGATAGGTAGATAGATAAATGATAGATAATATCTTTATGTAATCATGCTAGTATTTCTGTAGCTATAATCCTATAAGTCTTATTATTATGTCATGCAGCATGCATAATTCATCCTAAAAACTTTACTTTGGAATATTGACACCAAGTTAAAGCCCCACAGTAATGTATTAGAATGTCTATTCTTTAAACTTTTGCCAGCAAATGTTAGGGTTTCTGTCTTCATATTAGAATTAAATAATTAAACAGTTCTTGCAGTTGGTCAAGATCAGCTATATACACGATATCCATAAGTAAAAAGGATAAGAGAATAATTTAAACATACAATTCACTGAGGTAACATAAATTAGGATAATGGTTGCCAGTAGTTGGTGTATATTGTTACATATATATATGTGTGTGATATATATATACTTAACTTGCCATTAGAAAGCATTCAGTAATTACTCTTTATTTACTTTTCAAAAATGTATTTGGTGTAATTTTTCTCTTTTTGTTCATATTGCTCCCTCTAGAAGCATCAGATGGTGTAATTTACATTTACACCATCATAGTAATTGAAATATGATTATATCTGAAATCCTTTCACAATTACTAAGGCTTGAATTCAATTATAGTTTGGTTAACATGAGTGGAGGGGCAGAATCACAAGAATAAACAATAAATTCCCTGCTGTTCATGGCACTGAACCAAATACCACATAGCCATGAAGCTAATACAAGGAACATTAAGCTCTCAAAGATTAACGTTTGAAATCGTATAGGAGAAAAATTAACATGGAATGAAGAAGTGACCTTGACTTAAGTTTATGTTCCTCTAATTTATTTGTTATTTGTTTTCCTCTTCTACTTTCTATCTCTTTATTTTTGTGGAGTGGGAGAGCTAAGGTCAGTTTTTAGAAAGAGTAGAAGAGACAGTGCTTGAAAATTTGATCTAGAACAGTAATTGAGAAACTGGAAAAGATGTAAAGCAAGGGGACTTTAGAAGATGACACTTACCAAACCCCATTTTCCCAGAATATGAATTACCAGGATGGGAAAACCAACTGAAATCAGACTGGTAAAAATGTGTGCACTGAAAATGAAATACACAACATGTATCACCACAGAAAATCAGACCAATAAATAAATAAATATCCTGAGAAATGCAGGTATTATCATTCAGACATCAAAAGCCTTTATTCCAAGTGGCAAGTTCTTTAAGAGAAATGGTAGCAAATCCCAAATAGAGGGAATTGCTCAATTTAAAAATGTATAAGACCCAATGATTCCTCACACAAAAGCAATACAGTGCAGAACAACTCCATATTACCATCTTGCCCTCGTATTATGCCTGAGGAGTACATTACTGATTGGAAGACAGGTTTCAAATGATATCAGAGAAATGTATAGAGAAAATGTACGTGCAAAATTTTCCGTTGTACTTGTTTAATTAGATGCCAGTAACAGCAGCATACACCAGTAAAGAAGGCATGGAAACAGAGTGTTAATGAGATTCAAACAAATCAGATATCACTGTTGGACTGCAGATAAAAGACAAGCCCCAGTATATGTGCATTTTAATCAGCCTGATCACAGTTTTGATGAATGTGCCAAAGGGACTGTTCTTTGCTCTGTTTTTACAGTGAGTGAAAGGCAACAAAAGGAGCAGTTTTGATTCTTACACTTTCTGACAGATGAGTCATATGGGATTAATGTTGGAATTTATTAAAGCTAGAATTCTAGCTAAGGATCATCTTTCACTTTATATATGCAGGACAGTTTTATAAATGTAATACTTAGGTGCCTGGTTAGCTAATTAACTGATTTAGGCAATTGGGTATGACCTGAGTATATGTACACATGGTATGCATAAATATATATGCATGCATAAACACACAATTAACATAATGCATGCTACTTTTCATAGGCAAATATTGTGATCCATACACAAAAAATAATTGTGTTCCTGTTAGATAAAAGCTAAAGCTCTAAAATACAGAGTAGTCTTCATTATCTAAACAAGCTTTATCAAAGTCTCTAGAATTACAAGGTTTATTAAAAAGAAAAAATTATTATTAGGCAAATATTTACCAAGAAACTGTTTAAAAATCAATCTCCAACTACATAATCACCACTTGACACTAGAATTTATCCCAGCTAGATGTTACCTCTCAATCTTTTACTGAATCTTGGATGCACACAACATGTGACATAATGTTGTTGTTATTAGTTGCCATTAATGATTCAGACTCATGGCAATTCCATGTGTGCATAATAGTACTGCTCCATGAGGTTTTCAAAGCTGTAACCTTTTGGAAGCACATCTCCAGGCCTGTCTTCTTAGGCGAGTCTGGGTGGGTTGGAATCACCAACCTTTCGGCTAGTAGTCAATTGCTTAACTGTGCTGCCTGGGCCCTATGACATTATAGTGCAAATCTAATAGAAAATTAGAGCAACTTTAAAGATCTTGAAAAAATACAAGTTTTCCTGAGGTTAATGAAATTTTTGCTGGAGAACTGGTCACATCATCTATAAAGCACTGGCAAAGGAAAATAGTTCTGAGAATTAGGACGGATAACAGTGAAAGAAATTAATTTGATAACATTTATACTTCAAAAGAGAATGATTTGAGGATCAACAGCTCAAGGACTTTTAAAAAATTGGTAAAGCTCTTAAGTTTTTTTCCTAAATTAATATTTTCTGAGCATGCTATCAAAGTGAAAGATGAAGTGAGGTATACTTCATCACACCAACACATAATATTTTTGGAGACACAATTTGTTAAAGAAATCAATCCTTGATTTAAATTTAATGTGTCTTAAGTATTAGATCATAAGTGTAATCATAACTCAAAATTTTGTGAACCACACAGTTAACCATTTTCATAAATTAAATTACTTCAAGATAAAATTCCAATTTTTTTTTGTTTGTTTATTGTGAAAATTTATCCTTTTTTTCCTTTTTAGTAGATATTTTTCAAGTGGTCATTTTAGAATACTATTTATCCTAACATAAGTAAAGCTTATCTGTGCATACAGTTCAAGTTTAGATCATTGTAGGAACTTGTCTAACTGACTTCTTTAGGCTTAAATATCAGTAATTTTGCTATGTTAGCATGAATAAGACATAACATTTGTCTTTTTCTTTTATTGTGAGTACAGGACCAAGAAGAATGCAGTGATTACTAGTATAGTTTAGTGGGCTGCCTGATCCATGCTAATTTGAAGCAGTTTTGTCTCCATTACTTTTGGACCATCACTTCAAATATCACCATCGTGAAAAAGGCAAATAATTCCTTAGTAGTGCTATAAGAATAACTTTGAGCTTGAAGAGCCTCTGAAAAGATTTCAGAGACCATATGGGTTTGCTGACTGTATTTAAAAATCACTGCTGACTTTATTAACAAATTACATATGAGCAGGCTATGTCTCTTGTAAAATAATTTCTCCTTTTTAAATAACCTCTTATACATGAGTGACCATCTTGTTTTGCCTGGGATAGCCTGTGTTCATATCTGTTAACCCAGCATAATTTTTAGAAGGACCCCTTTTACTCTTAGAAGTCCCCTTGTATAGAAAATAAAGTATATGCTCATATTATATACTCTCATCTTATCTATAGCAGACATTGTTTATGTGAATGTAAACATAGTATAAAATACATACTGGGCAGCAGAGATAGTAAAGTGTGTTCCCCGTAAGTCATTGCCCTTTATGAGAAAAATGTATTTGCTTATACCCAAGTAAAAAAATTATGTTGGATTAGACCCGACAATAAGCATGTATCTATAGACCTGGATGGCTGCTGCATCATCGTATATCTAAAAATTTATGTGTGCATCATATATTTTTTTTGGAAATTGAATAAACTTTGCAAATAAATGTACCACTTTGAGGACCGTGGTGCTCCTGACTCAAGTCATGGTGTTTTCAATAGCCTCATATGCATGTGAAAGCTGGACAATGAATAAGGAAGATCAAACAAGAATTGATGCTTTTGAAATAAGGTATTGGTGAAGAATATTGAATGTACTATAGACTGCCAGAAGAATGAACAAATCTGTCTTGGAAGAAGTACAGCCAGAGTGCTCTTGGAAGCAAGGATGGCGAGACTTCATCTCACATACTCTGGGCGTGTTATCAGGAGGGACCAGTCACTAGAGAAGAACATCATGCTTGGTAAGGTAGAGGTTCAGCAAAAAAGAGGAAGACCCTCAATAAGATGGGTTGACACAGTGGCTGCAACAATGGGTTCAAACATAGCAACGATTGTAAGGATGGTACAGGACCGGGCCATGTTTCATTCTGTTGTACATAGGGTCGCTATGAGTCAGAAATGACTTGATGGCACCTAACAACAACAATACAACATTTTAAAACACTTTAAGTCATGTATTTTTGATATATTATTATTTCATAGGTTGTTAGGAAAAAAAACTGACAAGCTACAACCTGCTGTTGACTATAGGACACGTCTCATTTTCAGAGACATTAAAATGTAGAAAAATATTCTCTTAACATTGTTGAAATGGAATGCAAATATTTGTCTTTATATTAGTAAAATGTGCTATAAAAAAACAAAGGATGCTCTAGCACAAAGGTTGCCAACCCTTGGAGGTCACCCATCTGACATGAGTTGAGCAGTGAACAAGTGGAAAGAACAGATTGACTTCCCTGTCCCCACCCAGGACCTCACATTTTCATTTTGCACTAGGCCTGGGCAAATTATGTAGCCTGCCTGCCCTGGGGACATTGGCTAACTTTTTATATGTTCATTATCTTGATTGTGGCTATGTTTTCACAGGTGTATTCATGTGTCAAAGCTTATCAAATTACACTCTTTAAATATGTATAGTTTATTGTACATTACATATGCCTCAATAAGGTAAATAAAATCGGAGGACAGTGAAAAAACAGATCAATTTAATATTAACTGATATATTTGAAAGTAAGCATCTGGTTCTGTATGTAATTTGGATAAAAGAAGAATATTGTTTTCACACACCTGAAAGGTAAACTACTAACAGAACTTCTGTCACGAAGGACAGGCTGTAGTCAAGGAAACAACCGCTTTCCATATTATGTTGGCTTGTTCAGTCAAAATAGTGAATTTACACATTTGGTGCTTGCTTGTGTCAGGCAACACTCTATGGCCACAGAGGGGGCGTTTCAAATCACTACAAGGGATTTTCTTGCTGAAATCTTGGTTAGATTAAAAAAAGGAACCAAGTATGAGGTTTCTTTTAAATAAGTAATTCCAAGTCTATATGTTTCGGAAAACCTAAAACACTGAAGTCCTTATTGTTTCTCCCACTGATCAATTTGTCAGTCAGAATAAATGAATTGATATTAGCAGAAGTGCATTTTGTCACCTCCTTTCACTCCTGCTCTAAGGACTTGTCTTTAGGAATGGAAGAAGAGGAAGTTCACTCTCTAGCATAATTTTGGAGTTGACTTTGTATTGTTGCAGTTGACCACGGTAGCATTTTGGTTTCCCCAAAACACTCTCCTTCTTCCTATGGAGAAGGGAGCTGTCAATATGTACTAAGAAATATTATCACCACCAGTTGCTGTTGAGTCTACTTCAACTCCTGGTGACCCGTTGTGTGTCAGAATACAACTGTTCTCCATAGGGTTTTCAATAGCTGATTTTTCAGAAGTAGAATGCCAGGCCTTTCTTCCAAGGCCCCTCTGGATGGGCTCAAACTTCCAAATTTTCAGTTAGCAGCCAAGTATGTTAAACATTTGCACCACTCAAGGATTCTAAGGAATATTACACATCAGTTTAAAAGAATATGATGGACACACTTGACATGGCAATATCACCAAGACAAAACTATTAAGTTACAAATATACATAATAATAAGAAAATCAAGCAAACAAAAAGTAGCTGCAGAATAACATCATTTAGATCATCGATAATAAGACACACTAAAGATAGAAAATAAATAATAAAGCACTATCTTTGTAAGTGTTGATTTTATGTCTAAATGCATAAAAATATTCACAGAAATTTGATTAAAAAACCTTGTCCTTTTAGAGGTGTCTTAGACTGGTGAACTTTCAAGGAAAATTGTAACTTTATTTGAATTATTTTACAATGAGAATGTAAACATTTATTGTATGTATTTAAAAATGATTTTCAAAATTAAATGTGAATTTGTTAATAAAAAATGAAGCAGTATGTAAAAAACAAACAAAACAAATGATAAGAAAACATCTGAATCTTAGAGAATTTAAAGTTTTCACTATAAGTAATGGATCATCAGACAGAACATATTTGAGTTAAAGCTTGGGAAAATTAATGGAGGATTTACAGGGATGCTGGCTAGCATGCTAATAAAAAGGAAAAAAAATGTGCATGAGTGCAGAGAAACTCATCATCATAAACATTGTGCATTCTGAAGAGGATATTTACACTTAGAGACCTCTTGTCCTTCCACCTTGAGAGCACCTCTTGAAGCAACTCCCTTTTAATATCTTGCTCCAGGACAGGTGTTTATTGGCTCCTTGGAGCTAACATTTGTTGACTGCACATTTTGTGTCAGCTATGTAATAGACTCAGGGATTAAAAAATATGTAGTTTGTACTCATCAAAATAAAGAAGGAAAACAAAGTCTCAGTAAAAACGAAATCTACAGAAGCAAAAGAAATGAAAAACAATCCACAAACAGGAGGAATTCAGCACAGGAGAGTAGGAGGAATAAAGAAAACACCAGCACCACAAAAAAAAAAAAAAAAAAGGCACTACAAAATAACAGCAATAAACTTACACCTGTCAATATTTACACCGAATGTAAATGGTGTAAACGCACACATAAAGAGACAGAAAGTGACAGAATGGATTAAAAAAACAGGATCCGTCAATATGCTGTCTACAAGAGACACACCTTAGAAACAAATACATAAATTTATTAAAAATCAAAGGACAGAAAAAAGTATATCAAAAAAATAGTTACCAAAAAGGAGCAGAAGTGGAAATAGTAATTGCAGATAAAGTAGACTTTAAAACGAAATCCACCATTAAAGACAAAGAAGAGCATTATATACTGATTAAAGGGATGATCTATCATGAAGACATAACCATAACAAATATCTATGCACTTAATGACAGGGCTCCAAAATACATAAACTAACAGCACTGAAAAGAAATATTGAGAGTTCCACAATAATGTAGGAGACTTCAACACACCACTCTCCTTAAAGGACAGAACATCTAGAAAGAAACTCAACAAAGATACAGAAGATCTAAAGGCCACAATCAGCCAACTTGACCTTATTGACATATATAGAACACTCCACCGAACAGCAACAAAGTACACATTCTTTTCCAATGCACTTGGAACGTTATCCAGAACAGACTACATTTTAGGCTACAAAGCAACTTTCAACAAAATCCAAAACACTGAGATAATACAAAGTATCTTCTCTGATCACAATGCCATCAAAGTAGAAATTAACAGTAGGAAGAGCAAGGAAAAAAAAAATCAATTACTTGGAAACTGAGTAACACCTTGCTTAAAAAAAAACTGGGTAATAGAAGAAATCAAAGATGGAATAAAAAAATTCCTAGAATCAAACAAGAATGAAAACACATCATACCAAAACCTTTGAGACACAGCAAGGCAGTGCTCAGAGGTCAATTTATAGCAATAGATTCACACATCAAAAAAGAAGAGAGGGATAAAATCAAAACATTAGCTACACAACTCGAACAGATAGAAAGAGAACAGCAAAAGAAGCCCACAGACACCAGAAAAAAGGAAATAAGAAAGATCAGAACAGAAATTAATGAAATAGAGAATAGAGAAACAATAGAAAGAGTCAACAAAACAAAAAGTTGGTTCTTTGAAAGGAGCAACAAAATCAACAAACCACTGGCAAAATTGACAAAAGAAAACCAGGAGAGAGGATGCAAATAACCCAAATAAGAAATTAAATGAGGGACATTACAACAGACCCAACTGAAATGAAAAGAATCATAAAGCAGAGTACTATAAAAAAAAATATACTTCAACAAATTTGAAAACCCAGAGGAAATGGACAAATTTCTAGAAACACATTACTTACCCAAACTAACACAAACTGATGCCGAAAATCTGAACAGACCCATGACAAGGGAAAATACTGAAAAGATAATGAAAAAACTTCCAACAACAACAACAAAAAAACCTGGCCCAGATAGCTTCACTGGAGAATTCTTCCAAACATTCAGAGAACAGCTTACACTAGTGCAACTCAAACTATTTCAGAACGCAGAAAATGAAGTGACACTTCCAAATTCATTCTATGAAGCCAGCATAACCTTGATACCAAAACCAGGCAAAGACACCACAAGAAAAGAAAATTACAGAACAGTATCTCTCATGATTATAGATGCAAAAATTCTCAACAAAATTCTAGCCAATAGAATTCAGCATCATATCAAAAAATAATACCACGATGAAGTAGGATTCATGTCAGGTATGCAAGGGTGGTTCAACATTAGAAAATCAATCAACATAATCCACCACATAAATAAAAGAAAAGAATCACATGACCATCTCAATTGATGCAGAAAAGACCTTCGACAACGTTCAAGACCCATTCCTGATAAAAACTCTCAATAAAATAGGTATAGAAGGGAAATTACTCAACATAACAAAGGTTGTCTACACAAAACCAACAGCCAACCACATTCTTAATAGACGGAGGCAGAAAACATTCCCCTTGAGAACAGGAACAAGACAAGGATGCCCTTTATCACCACTCCTATTTAACATTGTGCTGGAAGTCCTAGCTCAAGCAATAAGGCAAGAATAAGAAATAAAGGGCATCCACATTGGTAATGAAAAAGTAAAACTGTCCCTATTTGTGGATAATATGGTACTATATATAGAAAACCCAAAAGACTGCATGAGAAAACTACTGAAACTAATAGAAAGATTCAGCAGAGTAGCAGGATACAAGATAAACATACAAAAATCAGTAAGATTCCCATACATCAATAAAGAGAATGATGAAAAGGAAATCAGGAAAACAATACCATTTATAATAGCCCCTAAAAAAATAAAATACTTAGGAATAAATCTAATCGGGGTGTAAAAGACCTATACAAAGAAAACTACAAAAGACTACTGCAAGAAACTAAAAGAGATCTACATAAATGGAAAAACATACCATACTCATGAATAGGTAGACTCAACATTGTGAAAATTACAATTCTACTCAAAGCATCTACAAATACAATGCAATCTCCATCCAAATACCAACAACATTCTTTAAAGAGATTCAAAACTAATCATTTACTTCATATGGAAAGGGAAAAGTCTCCAGATAAGTAAAGCTCTATTGAAGAAGAAGAATAAAGTAGGAGGACTTGCACGAAATAACTTCAGAACCTACTATACAGTTACGGTAGTCAAAACAGCCTGGTACTGCTACAAGGACAGATACATTGACCGATGAAACAGAATTGAGAACCCAGATGTAAATCTATCCACCAACAGTCACCTGATCTTCAACAAGCACTCAAAGTCCATGAAATGGGGAAAAGACAGTCTTTTTAACAAATGGTACTGGCAAAACTGGATGTCCATCTGTAAAAAAAATGAAACAGAACCCGTACCTCACACCATACACAAAAACTGATTCAAAATGGATCAAAGACCTAAATATAAAACCAAAAACAATATAGATCACAGAAGGAAAAATAGGATCAATGCTGGAGGTCCTAATACACGGAATTAACAGGATACAAATCATAACTAACGACTCACAAACTGCAAAAGATAAGCTAGATAACTGGGATCTTCTAAAAGTTAAGCACTTATGCTCATCAAAAGTCTTCACCAAAAGAGTAAAAAGAGAAGCTACAGACTGGGAAATAATTTTTGAACATTACAAGTCAGACAAAGGTCTAATCTCTAAAATCTACAAGAAAATCCAACACCTCTGCAACAAAAAGACAAATAATCCAATTAAAAAATGAGCAAAGGAAATGAACAGACACGTCACTAAAGAAAACATTCAAGCGGCCAACAGACACATGAGGAAACGCTTACCATCACTAGCCATTAGAGAAATGCAAATCAAAACCACGATGAAATACCATCACACCCCGGCGTTACTGGCATAAATCAAAAAAACAGAAAATAAGAAATGTTGGAGAGTTGGTGGGGAGATCAGAACTCTTATGCACTGCTGGTGGGAATGCAAAATGGTACAACCATTTTGGAAAAGGATATGGTACTTCTTTAGAAAGCTACAAATAGAAATACCATATGATCCAGCAATCTCAGTCCTTGGAATATATCCTAGAGAAATAAGAGCCGTCACATGAATAGACATGTGCACACCCATGTTCATTGCAGCATTGTTCACAATAGCAAAAAGATGGAAACAACCTAGATACCCATCAACAGACGAATGGATAAACAAACTATGGTACATACACACAATGGAGTACTAAGCAACGATGAAGAACAATGATGAATCTGTGAAGCATCTAACAACATGGATGAATCTGCGAAGCATCTTACAACATGGATGAATCTGGAGGGCATTATGCTGAGTGAAATAAGTCGAACAATCACAAAAGGACAAACATGGTATGAGATCAGTACTATAAAAACTCATGAAAAGGTTTACAAACAAAAAGAAACAACCTTTGATGGTTAAGAGGGAGGAGAGGGGTGGGCGGGGGAAACACTAAATAGACAATAGTTAAGTGGTAACTTCGGTGAAGCGTAAGACAGTACACAATACTGGGGAAGTCAGCACAACTTGTACAAGGAAACGTCATGGAAGCTCCATAGACACATCCAAACTCCCTGAGGGACCGATTTGCTGGGCTGAGCGCTGTGGGGACCATGATCTCAGGGAACATCTAGCTCAACTGGCATAACAGTTTATAAAGAAAATGTTCTGCATTCTTCTTTGGTGAGGAGCGTCTGGGATCTTAAAAGCCTGTAATTGGCCATCTAAGATACTCCACTGGTCTCACCCCTTCAGGAGAAAGGGAGAATGAACAACACCAAAGACACAAGGGAAAGATTAGTTCAAAGGACTAATGGAGCACAACTACCATGGCCTCCACCAGACTGAGTCCAGTACAGCTAGACGGTGCCCAGCTACCACCACTGACTGCTCTGACAGGGATCACAGTAGAGAGTCCTGAACAGGGCTGGAAAAAAATGTGGAACAAAATTCTAACTCACAGAAAAAAGACTTGACTTACTGGCCTGACAGAGACTGGATAAACCCTGAAAGTGTGGCCCCGGACACACTTTTAGCTTAGTAATGAAGTCACTCCTTCACCCTTCAGCCAAAGATTAGACAGGCCCATGAAACAAAAAATAATACATGTAGCTCAACCACATACATGAGACTAAATGGGTACACCAGTCCAGGGGCAAGGATGAGATGGCAGGAGAGGACAGGAAAGCTGGTAATAGGGAACCCAAGGTCGAAAAGGGAGAGTGCTGGTATGTCTTGGGGTTGGTAACCAATGTCATAAAGCAATATATGTACTAACTGTTTAATGAGAAACTAGTTTGTTTTATAAATCCTCATCTAATATATATATATATATATATATATATATATATATATATGTATGTATGTATGTATGTATATATATATATATATATATATATATATATAGTGCAATCTCTAAGTGCTTTGAAAAAATAACTAGATATGTTTACTGGGTTAGTCTGATTTCCCTACTATAATACTGATGTGATTGCCTGAAAATTATTAACTTGTACGTTTTTTTCAAGACTATTTCATTGATATTTGCATGCAATCTACACATAACATTAGAAAAAGTGGAGTTTTTATTAATTTTAATTCATTCCTAGAGATTTGTGTTTGATTACATCATGCATTTAACGTGACATTTTCGTGTTAGTACATGAAACATAGATATATTCTTTCTTTCCTACGTTCCTCACTCACATAAATGGTGGTATGAGGCCATTCTAAAACTCTTACTGGACTGAGGCAACCTATCCAAGCAAAATTATTTCAGCTTCTGTGATTAGGGCTCAAGTCTTTAGTATTTCACTGGATCTTAAAATAGAAGATCAAAGTGAAAATCAGTGAAGCTTACCCAAATGTCAGAATTAGTTGTACTTGTAGTTAACTTTCAAAAATGAACAGATTTACATGATATTATCACCAGGATGACTGTATACATAATCTAATAGAAATGAACTCGATTAATTATGTAGACAGCTTTTCATCTTTGTAAGCCCACACATGAAGATGTCACAACTTTACATTTCAGAAATGTCATTAATTTTGTATACATTTATATTAAATGTGCATTTACTGAAGAAAAACTAGAAATTCACTTGACATCATACTCAAGTTGATATTTAACATCAACTTGATGGCAACCAACAACAACAGAAGTACATGCTGAATAGGGGCCCCTACAGGGACAAAACAGTGGCAGGGCTGACTTCACTGTGCTATATAATGGTCTACAGAAGATGTATAATATATTGCATGTCAACTAAGCCACACAGTCTTTTATGAGGAGAATAAAATGCATATCATTAGTCTCAGAAAGTATAATTTGATCATTTGTTAATTTAAAAAGGACAAAAACAAGGCAAACAAACAAGGTGATTGAAGGCCTTTTTACTGTCATTAATTTGCAAGAGCTCTCAATTTTAGATTTTTACAATTTGTCGTAATCCAGAATTAGGGCAGGATTTGAAGAACATGACAGTGAAAAGTGGTGCTCAGGTGATTGCTAAATAAACAACTTCCACTAAAAGCACATGAATAAATAATACTTAATCAATGTATTCCCAGCACAAACTCTTTCTGTGTTTTACTAATCCTCAAGGAAGAATGATGTTATAATGCTATTCTATAGGTATAGGGAGTCCCTGGATGGTGTAAACAATTAACACATTCAGCTGCTAATTGATAGTTTAGAGTTTCAAGTTTGCACAAGGGGAGCAGAAGAAAGGCCTGGTGATCTGCTACTGAAAAATCAGCCATTGAAAAGCCTATGGAGTACAGTGCTACTCTGACACACATGGTATTGCCATGAGTTAGAGTTGATTCAACAGCAACTGGTTATTATATCTGTATAAATTTCCATCATTGGCACCTTTCCCTCTTTATCTATCTACACACACACACACACACACACACACAGAGCTGAAATGAGAGCATGGAAGTGAGAAATGAAAAATAATGTTACTGACTTTAAAAAAGCATTGGATGTATTTATTAGAACAGAAATCTTAAAGATGAAAAACTGTACATTAAAAACAATTAAAAATATCAATAATCCATTGCTACTTCAGAAAAACAAAAATGCCACCAAATGGAGGAAATTCTGAAGTTTTTTGGGGGGAAAATGGCTGTTGAGATTAAGTTCTAAAATGAAAATAAACATTCTTTTTAAAATAGGAATCATTCTGGAACAAGTATTACAATGAGAACAGTAAAATACAGCATAAAATCCAAAACCTTGTTTAAAAAAAAAGAAAGATGGAAATAAAATTTAATGATGCATAAGTTGTGACCTATTCTTTACTTTTTACAAAATAAAATAGTGAAAGTAATTATTTACAGCATTAAAAAAAAAAAAAAGGCAATACAAGTTCAGTAAAGGTGTGCATTTCAACAGAGAGAAAGCAGGCAGGTTAAGGGTCTGGTGAAGCCCCTGGGGTTTCAAACATAGTGTGAGTGTTCCAATGGCTGAGAAGGAGATTAGGGCACACATTTTTAAGTGCATTATTATTTTTGATCATTACAGCATCTTTCAACAATTGGCTTTTTCCCAACAAAGTAAATGATACCCTGATGGCCCGCTGTGGTTAATATACCTTTAGAAACTCAGCAATTCTCTTCTTTCTCAGCGATAGCATTATGAAACTCACTGCTTTTTATATGAAAAACACTTTACACATATTAGGTCATTAATAAAACTATTCCAATGGTAAAATTAAGTGAAAATTGAAGTCAAAAAAAGGTTAATGTATTTTCTCACTTCTAAACACCCACACCTAGGACATAGGGAAATGGTCACACATCACAATTATTAAAAAATTATTATTACTTATTCATTGGTTAGAAGATTTAGTGCAGTGCTTGTGTCTATAGAGATTACTCTAATGAAGGCAAATAAATGTTTTCTTTCAAAGATCAACTTAGAAACATAAGAAGCTCAACTGGAGTTTATGTAGGTAGTCATAATTAAGAGCATGTTCCCAACAAGCTGCTGTTATATTTTAATTGTAGTCCAATTACATACATGTTTTTAGGTTTAAACTGCTTTTATTGAAAAGCTTGTCTTCATATTTTCTATAGGTTCCTTAATGTATGTGTCCATATTTGATAAAAAAGGGATTGAGAATTACTCTTTTATAGCAAGTGTTCTTTGACCCTGTTATGGCCAAGAAGGGCAATGAAATCTGAGGATTTCACTGAACAATCTTATAGCAATAGACAAAGTAGTTTCATTACTACAGGCTCAGTTTTCTCTTGGGAGTCTTAGAAAATTCTTTCACTATCCTTATTGTAACCAATTTGTTATTTCAGCCTCTTTCTTTGGAAGCCACGTTGTTTCATTGAGATCCTTGGTCTGTCCTGGCTCTCAAGGCTCCCCTAACCTAAAAGTCACTCTGAGGGGTCTATGAGATAGGCATTCCTCACAAAATCAATTTGAAGACTACAAAAATATTTAGTGTAGCATTTGGAATAAATATTACTTTGTGTCTGAAAGCCCCTGAAGGGCAAGAACTAATACAATCCAAGCAATATGCTGTTGGCAGATCTTAAATAAACTCAATACTCTCGTGGTGTGAGAGGCAGATTGCTTTATGCTTCATGTGAGCCAACTTTTTGTCCCAGGAACAGAAAGGATCGGCTTCTGTCCAGAGTTTTTCATACATATTGGTATTTTTACAGTGTATCTAAATTTTTATTTTTTAGTAAAATTTACCTATTTTTCACCAGTGTAACATTGTGCTCAGATTTTCTCTTGCTCAAGCATATTACCCAAGACAACTTGTCAAAATCATTTCTGGTGACATTTTGTTTTGGATTATGAATTGTATCAAATGTATGTGAAAGGTCCATGGTGACCAGTCTGACCACAGAATCTCTGTGAGATGAATTAGCCGTAATGTCATTTGCCCCCTTTCAGTAATTTACTCATTCTGACCTGGGATTATTTTAAAATTTTAATCATTTCACCAAGGGGGTGGGGAAATCTCTTAATGTTTGCTGCCAATGTTTTATTTATTCTTAAATACTGATTAAGTAATTTACTCTGTACATCATTCAATTCTGGATTTACAACTAGATAAAAAACAAAATATTATAATAACTTCCCCTACTGTAGGTACCAAAATAATAAATTAATATTATTCTATGCAAAAACAATGGTATAAAATCACATTTATTAATATTAAACTCCATTAATAATTTGAGGCATCATTTTTAATAAATGAACTAAGCAAGCTTTTCTTAGGAACACTTCATAAATCTTTGCTTTAAAAGATGATTTTGATATCTCATGCAAGTTGCAAAGTATTTTTTAATCTGTACTTTAGATTTTGGTATATTAACTTTTCATAACCCAAATCCTATTTTGCAATACCAAATATATCATTATTAGCAATATAACTTACTGTAAAAAAAAAAAAAAAGATTTACTTGATCTAAGTTATCAGTAAATAAATAAAAGCATTCTGAAATCAGTCAGTTTGGGAGAGGAAAATAAACAGATTTCAATTTAACTTAATCAGTATGCCAGGATTCTCTAGGTGGCACACATGGTTAAGCACTGAAAAGGTTGGTGGTTTAAACTTACCCAGAGGCGCCTCAGAAGACAGGCCTGGTGATCTGCTTCTGAAAGGTCTCAACCTTGAAAACCTTATGGAGCAGTTCTACTCTGCACATGTTGGGTCACCGTAAGTCAGAACTGAATCGAAGACAACCAACATCAATAGTATGCCGTAAAAAACTCTTGTGAACCAGATCTGTTTTTAAAAAATATCTTTAAACTTTTGTCTGATACATATGAAGAGGTATCTTCTGGGTTGTCCATATTTTCTTGGCTGAACGTCACCACATTTATTAACCTATAAGGTGTGTTTCTTATTTTATACCAATATTTATTATTAAATTCAAATACCTGTGTCATTTTTCAAGGTCTTAAAATTTTATAGAAAACATTCTAGATTACACAGAGTCATAGTATATTAAAATACAAAATATTTCCACTCATCTGACAGGTCTGTAGATATTCACTCACTTCTTAGAAAGTCATAGAAAGCTATTTTTACGTTTGACCAACTCTATATGTTAAGAACAAAATAACAGTTGTTTTTCTTCCCAATCATTGACTGAATATTGAGAAATGACATTACAAAGTTACATCACTTATCCAATATTAAATTTAGCATTTTAATTACAATAATTATTGAAATTGCAGAGGAAGCATATAAATTTTAACATTATGATATGTATTATACAATTACATATATTACATATATTATAAATATATGTATTATATTACTATATGATTATACACTGTATTATACAATTGTATATTACTACATATAGTATATATATTATTCAGTGTGTATGCTGAGCAAATTGTACGAGAAGCTGGACTATATGAAGAACAGAGCATCAGGATTGGAGGAAGACTCATTAACAACCTACATTATGCAGATGACACAACCTTGCCTGCTGAAAGTGTAGAGGACTTGAAGCACTTACTGATGAAGACCTAAGACTACAGCTTCAGTATGAATTATACCTCAACATAAAGAAAACAAAAATCCTCACAACTGGACCGATAAGCAACATCATGATAAACGGAGAAAAGATTGAAGTTGTCAAGGATTTCATTTTACTCGGATCCACAATCAACGCCCATGGAAGCAGCAGTCAACAAATCAAGAGACGCATTGTATTGGGCAAATCAGCTGCAAAAGATGTCTTTAAAGTGTGAAAAAGCAAAGATGTCACCTTGAAGACTAAGGTGTGCCTGACCCAGTCTAAGGTGTTTTGAATCTCCTCATATGCATGTGAAAGCTGGATGTTGAATAAGGAAGACTGAAAAAGAATTGACCCCTTTGAATTGTGGTGTTGGCGGAAGAATATTGAATATACCATGGACTGCCAAAAGAAAGAACACATCTGTCTTGGAAGAAGTACAACCAGAATGCTCCTTAGAAGCAAGGATGACGAGACTTTGTCTCATATCCTTTGGACATGTTATCAGGAGGGATCAGTCCCTGGAGAAGGACATCATGCTTGGTAAGTTAGAGGTTCAGTGAAAAAGAGGAAGACCCTCAAGGAGATGGATTGACACAGGGGCTGTAACAATGGGCTCAAGCATAACAATGATTGTGAGGATGGCACAGGACTGAGCAGTGTTTTGTTCCATTGTACATAAGGTGTCCATGAGTTGGAACTGACCTGAGGCATCTAACAACAATAACTCTATGGAGCAGTTCTACTCTGTCCTATAGGATTGCTATGAGTCGGAATCAACTCGATGGTGATGGGTGTTTTTTTGGGAACAACAACAGCATATATAGACTATATGATATTTTTAGCAACAGGGTGACATTTATGACCTCAAAATGATAATTATTATTTATAGAACTTAAAAAAGAGAAGGATAAAAAAATCTTATATCCTATTTATTTTGCCTGTTCAATTCTCGATTAATACTTGTTGGGATTTTCAACAGAAGACTGATCTTTCAGTAAATAAGGAATTATTTTACACAAAATTTTGGAATTTTAAAAATGATTGCTTCCACAGGTTAAGATAGTCTCTAAATACGGGATCACAGCAGAGGATCCCGGACAGAGCTGGAGAAATATGTAGAACAAAATTCTAACTCACAAAAAAAGACCAGACTTACTGGCCTGACAGAGACTGGAGAAACTCCGAGAGTATGGCCCCCTGACACCCTTTTAGCTCAGCAATGAAGTCACTGCCGAGGTTCATCCTTCAGCCAAGTATTAGATAGCCCCATAAAACAAAATGAGACTAATGGGGCACAACAGCCCAGGGACGAGGACTAGAAGGCAGGAGGGGACAGGAAAGCCAGTAATAGGGAACCCAATGTCGAGAAGGTGTTAACCGCAATAACGCCGATTGGAGCCACCTGCCGCAATAGCCAATTCTGAGACGGGTGAGGTGAGCAGCAAGATGTTTATTATATATGGATATATAGGAGACGGAGGGGAATAGATTTCCTCCAAAAAACCCGTCTCCCCAACTGGAGATCAGCTGAAGTCTTTTATAGGGACAGGATTATGGATCTTTTGTGGTAGTTTCCCCTTGAGGTGATGATGTCTTAGATGAGTTAACCTTCTACTGGTATTCTTAGAGGTTATCTGGTAACATCCTTGGGGATTATCTGGCGACATTCTGCTTTTTCTTATCACAAGATGGGTGCTCTGTTTGTTTTTTCATTCTTAGATCATTATCACTTGTTTTCCACTCTCCAGGTAGGAACATTAGTTAATCTTAAACCTTTTCATAGAGACTGGAGAAACAGGATCATGAGACAATGTGGCGGTTAGCAATGGGGAGTAAATAATAGTGAGCCAGGCCTGTGCAGCCTCTTCCAAAGGGAGAGTATTGATATGTCATGGGATTGTTAACCAATGTCATAAAACAGTATGTGTACTGTTTAATGAGAAACTATTTGTGCTGTAACTTTCATCGAAAGTACAATAATTTAAAAAAAAGATTCTGTAAACAGAAGACAATATTTTAAATATTTTAGAAAGGTGATTCGAGCTTACCCCTGTACTAACCATTTATTGTAGGAGTCTCGGTTGTTTAACTTCCTATCCTTAAGCTATTTTCTTCCTGTATTTTTATCTTAGTTTCCTCATTTATAAAATGGGAATAAGAACAGCATTTATTTCAACAGATTTTTGAATGGAACACATGAGTCTATAAAGTATGTAGAATAGTTTCATATATTAAGCACTCAATAATATATAGAATATGAATATAAGTAGAGACACTGGAAAAATATAAAAATATTAGAAGTGCTAGTATTTTGGTGGTGATATTATATTTTAGTCCCATCTTCATATCTTTTAATTTTTTCTACTTTCTGTTTTTGTGTACAATGACTATTATGCTATTTCTATCAAAAATATATTCCAAAATTTAGAACAATCTTTTAAATCATTAATCTTTTTTTCCCACCAATAGACATCATAATATGATAAAAAACCAAAAAAACAAACCCATTGCCATCGAGTCGATTACGACTCATAATGATGCTATAGGACAGAGTAGAACTACCCCATACAGTTTCCAAGGAGCTCCTGGTGGACTCAAACTGCCAGCCTTTTGGTTACCAGCCATAGCTCTTAACCACTATTCTGCCAGGGTTTCTGAAACGATAGTAGATAGTAAAGGAGTAGCTTAGGGAAGCACTGCTAGGTTGAAATTGGTCATTTTTCCTTCTTTTATGATTGCTCCAGAGTTGGTTTTCTATATCCATACATGTCAGTAGTTTTTATTCCTTTGACTTTTCTAGAAGCCAAGTCAATGATGATGGAAAAATATTGTCTGAGTTTACATACATACATACATACATACATATATATATATATATATATATATATATATATATATATATATATATAAAAGCCATTTCTGTGAAGGCAATTCTAACTCATAGTGACCCTATACGGCAGAGCAGAACTGCCCCATAGGGTTTCCAAGGAGCAGCTGGTGGATTCAAACTGCCAGCCTTTTGGTTAACAGCCAAATTCTTAACCACTGTGCCATAAGGGCTTCATATATACATATATATATATATACATATATGTGTGTGTGTGTGTGTTTGTTTGTAGGTATATATATTAATCATTCTTTCCCATACACACAGCTTTCTGGTTTTATGTTGTTGTTATTGTTTTCATTTTCTGTTTTTATTTATTTTTGCCAATTTAGGACTCCGACCAAATTTTTACTGCTTATATTTATAAGAAAGAAAGAAGTGATGCATCTAGGAAAATTTTGGTTTATTTTCTAAATAAAATGTTCCAATCATGGTGAGTGAGATGGCAGAATCATGGGGGAGATCCTCCAAATAATTCAGCCCTATGGGCAATGGTCAGAATATTGATGGGAAAACTGGGTTTGTTGGTGACCAGAAAGAATGTTGGAGGAAGAGATTGAAATCTTATTCACTGCTCACACAATAGTCGTTCCTCATTAGGTTTCTCCTCATAACAATTCAATATTCCGTACCGCAAGTTTCTCCCCATCTTTCTTTTCTCTTCTTTGTCAGGAGAGGAGATTAAAAAGTTAAATTTTTGAAATCCCAACATACTCTCATTGTTAGTCTTTTGTTTTCACCTTCAAAACTATGAAGAACAGCTGTTAGACTTATCTTATTTCTTGGGAAGCTGGTGGAGCAAGTAATCTGGATTTGAATTTTAGTCCTTCTCTCTAACACACCCACACCCACACACATGCAGCCTGACCCCAGGAACTATTTCTGGGAATAAACGCAACCCACAATTTGAGCCGTATGTATTTCTCAGTAATCATCCAGTGAAAAGCCTTGATTTTCCCAGAACCTGAAGTTCTTATATGTGGCATCTGACAGGTTTTGATTATTTATTTATTGCAGATGAAAAAGAGAGTGAAAGATTAAACCTTTGGGGAGAGAGTTGGGTGCACATTGTCACTTTGAAGTTGAAGGTTCTACTAAATTTAGGTTCTTATTGCTAGAGTTTTAAATCAAAAGTAACTTAGTTTCAGTAAAATTGCTTTCTCTCTACACTGTGCATGGTTTAGGCACATGGTGAATAATGGCTTTTGAGTGATTACAGATAAAATATTAAATCAATAAAAGACCTTATCAAAAATGTTAGGGAGATTATTCATAAATCAACCAGAACAAGAAATCAGGAGTGAAAGAGTTATTTCTCTGGTACAAGTTAAAATAGAACTAGCAATGCTTAAGGTCCTCTTAAGAAAATTCTGTCTGCATAAAAGTTCATAAAATTATTTTCAAAAGCAAATTATTATTTTTATAGACTTAAAAAGTTTTAATCAATTCATCCTTCTAGCTTTTGTCACCTATTTATTTATTTATTTCTGTCTGTCAGTTTTTTATAGGCTGTTCAATATATTCTAAATTTCCCCTTTTCTTCCTTACCAGTCTATGGAAAACTGAGCCTAGAAAACACTTCCTAGGAATTTTCCCTGCATAACCTATTCTAATCAAACTATACATTCATTTGTCTTCCCTGCCTCTAACTTGTTTACTATATATAATTGCACTGATTATTTCCACCTGTTTTGTATATTCTTGGTTCTCTCCTTAGTACATGTACTGTAACAGCAGTCACCAAAACGCAGCGATGGGAAAAGTGGATATGGAAAGTTGAGCAGCTTGGTAGAATAAGCATAGGTATAGGGGACACTCTGTAGACTACTCCAACTTCTTTCCTCAAATTTCAGCATCAGCCCTAATTTGAAAATACATATGTATATGCCTGAGCTGGTATACTCACACACATATAGACACACACACACACCCTGAAGGCAGAGAGAAGCTGATTGGAAAATACATTACTTAGGTTTTTTTTTTTAAAGTCTAATTGTAGAAAAATTGCACATGTACTGGAACACAAACTTGAAAACCATGTAAAGCTGAAGGGTCCAGTCAATGTGACTCCCATTCCTAGCAGAGTTGGAGATTCAGAAAGAAACAAATTACCTGGTTAAGTGCTTGCCTCACCCTCCCCACAAGCTGCCTAATAGATTTTTTTTCTATGAAATATAGATCTAGAGATCTCGCGGGAAGATTTTAAGGTGAAAATATCTCCTTATAATTATAAGCCAACTGAGGGAAAGCAAAAATCAATTAGTTTAAAGAATAAGTACACTGATATCAGTAAGGATCCTTACGATATTTTCCAAATATCATGAGAAAGGAATGTTCAGAGAATATATATCACTTCTTTTTCAAATAGATTTAAATCACCAATTTGAAATCACCAAATTGAAATCACCAATTTTTTGTTAATATATATTATTGTGTTAGATGACTTTTAGTCGACTCCACTTCATGGCGAATCCATGTGTGTCAGAGTAGAACTGTTCCCTAGGGTTTCAAGGTTGTGATCTCTTGGAACCAGATAACCAGGATCGCCAGGCCTGTCTTTCCAGGTGCCTCTGGATAAGTTTGAACCGCCAACCTTTGGCTAGTAGTTGAGTACTTAACTGTTTGTACCATCAAAGGACTCTTTTTCTCTCTCTCTCTCCGTCTGTATATATATATATATATATATATATATATATATATATATATATATACACACACACACACACACATATATATATATATACACACACGTACTCATACAAGAAAAAATTAACTAATTAAAAAAAACCTTTGTTATAATACACTATTCAGTTAACAAAACAAAAAGTCCAAATTTCCACCTCTGTAATTACTTAAAGGAGCTATATATTTTCACTTACTACTTATTTTAACATATGTACTGGATTACAAAAGCTGAAGCCCAATAAGCTATAGAGTCCCAAGATAAGATTGTTACGTTAAAAATAGTTAAACTGCAGATTGGGTTAGCTTTCCTGCCACTGTGTAACTCATAGATTTCAAGACCCAGGAGCCTTAGTATAAAAATTAGAGGGAGATTAAAAAGAATAAAATAAAATGAATTCGAAAGCAGCTGAGTGCGTGGAAGCGTTTGTAACAGTCAACTTTTTATTCCCTAGGGCTCTGTCTACCCATCCATCTATCTGAAATTTTTTTATGAAGTATACTTTGTGATTATACTTTTTGTATTTTTGTACTATTACCATGGACTTAAAGGAGCCCTGTGGTGTAACAGTTAAGTGCTCTACTGCTAAACGAAAGGTTGGCATTCAAACTCACCCAGCCACCCTATGGGAGAAAGACCTGGCAATTTGCTTCCATAAAGATTACAGCCAAGAAAACTCTATGAGACACTTCTACTCCGTCATATGGACTTGCTATGAGTTGGAATTGACTCGATGGCACCTAACAACAACAACAATGGGCTGGAATTTTATTTATAAGGAGGAGGATTTAGCTATACACATAGTTGCTGGGTTTTTTTTTTTTTTAATCTTTATTTTTTTTTAATTGTACTTCAGGTGAAGGTTTACAGAACAAATAGTTTCTCATGAAACAGTAGTACACATATTGTTTTATGACATTAGTTAACAACCCCACAACATGTCAACCCTCTCTCTTCTCGACCTTTTATTTATTTATTTATTTTTTTTTGGTGAAAATATACATTGCCAAAGATACACCATGTCAACAATTTCTACATGCACAGTTCAGTGACATCGACTATGCTTTTCCAATTGTGCTGCTATTCTCATTTTAGATGAAGGCTTACAGAACAAAATAGTTTCTCATTTAACAGTTAGTACACATGTTGCCCTAAGACAATGGTTAACAACCTCACAACACGTCAACACTATCCTTACTGAACCTTGGGTTTCCTATCACCAGCTTTCCTGTCCCTTTCTGCCTTCTGGCCCTTGTCCCTGGACTGCTGTGCCTCATTAGTCCCATTTGGTTTTATGGGGCTGTCCACTCCCCAGGAGAATGGCGAACCTTGGAAATGACTTCACCACTGAGCTAAAAGGGTGTCTGGGGGCCATACTCTCAGGGGTTCCCCAGTCTCCTTTAGGCCAGTAAATCTGGTCTTTCCTTTGTAAGTTAGACTTTTGTTCTACATCCTTCTCCAGCTCTGTCCAGAACCCTGTGTTGTGATCCTGGTCAGAGCAGTCAGTGGTGGAGGCCTTGGTAGCTGTGGTCCATTAGTCCTTCAGACTAATCTTTTTCTTGTATTCCTGTTCTCTTCATTCTCCCTTCCTCCCGAAGGGATGAGACCAGAGGAGTATCTTAGATGGCTGCTCACAGGCTTTTAAGACACCAGATGCTACTCACCAAGGTAAAATGTAGAACATTGTCTTTATAAACTGTGTTATGCCAATTGAGCTAGATGTTTCCCAAGACCATGGTCCCCAGAGCCCTCCACCCAGCAATTTAGTCCCTCCGGGAGTTTGGATGTGTCTATGGAGCGTCCATGACCTTTCCTTGTACAAGTTGTGCTGGTTTCCCCTGTATTGTGTACTGTCTCACCCTTGACCCAAGATATCACTTACCTATTGCCAATTTAGTATTTCCCCCCACCCCTCCCATTCCTGGTAACCAAAAAAGATTGTTACATTTTGTGTGGGAACTTTTTCATGGGTTTTTACAATAGAGGTCTCATACAATATTTGTCCTTTTGTGATTGACTTATTTCACTCAGCATAATGTCCTCCAGTTTCATCCATGTTATGAGATGCTTCACAGATTCATCATTGTTCTTTCTTGTTGCATAGTACTCCATTGTGCGTATGTACCATAGTTTGTTTATCCATTCATCTGTTGATGGGCATGTAGGTTGTTTCCATCATTTTGCTATTGTGAACAATGCTGCCATGAAATAGGTGTGCGTATGTCTATTCGAGTGAAGACTCTTGTTCCTCTAGGATATATTCCTAGCAGTGGGATTGCTGGATCGAATGGTATGTCTATTTCTAGCTTTCCAAGAAAGCGCCATATCGTTTTCCAAAATGGTTGTATCATTTTGCATTCCCGCCAGCAGTGCATTAGCGTTCTGATCTCCCCGCAGCCCCCCAACATTTGTTACTTCCAGTGTTTTTGATTTCTGCCAGTAATGCAAGAGTGAGATGGTATCTCATTGTAGTTTTAATTTGCATTTCTCTAATGGCTAGTGATCGTGAGCATTTCCTCATATGTCTGTTGGCCATTTGAATGTCTTCTTTGGTGAAGTGTCTGTTTATTTCCTTTGCCCATTTTTTAATAGGATTGTTTGTCTTTTTGTTGTAGAGGTTTTGGATTTTCTTGTAGATTATGGAGATTAGACCTTTGTCTGACTTCTACTGTCCAAAAATTTTTTCACAGTCAGTAGGTTCTCTTTTTACTCTTCTGGTGAAGTCTTTTCAAGAGCATAGGTGCTTGATCTTTAGAAGATCCCAGTTATCTAGCTTATGTTTTGCAGTTTCTGCGTTGATGGTTATGGTTTGTATCCTGTTAATGCCATGTATTAAGGCTTGTAGAGTTGGTCCTATTTTTCCTTCTATGAACTTTATAGTTTTAGGCTTTATATTCAGGTCTTTGATCCATTTTGAAGTAGTTTTTGTATACGACATGAGGTATGCGTCCTGATTCATTTTTTTGCAGATGGATATCCAGTTTCGCCAGCACCATTTGTTAAAAAGACTGTCTTTTCCCCATTTGTTGGACTTTGGGCCCTTGTCGAAGATCAGGTGACCATAGGTGGATGGATTTATATCTGGGTTCTCAATTCTGTTCCATTAATCAATGTATCCGTCGTTGTACCAGTACCAGGCTGTTTTGACTACTGTAGCTGTATAGTAGTTTCTGAAGTCAGGTACTGTGAGTACTCCAACTTTCTTCTTCTTCTTCAGTAGTGCTTTACTTATTCAGGGCTGCTTCCCTTTCCATATAAAGTTAATCATTAATTTTTCCATCTCTTTGAAGGATGGTGTTGGTATTTGGATCGGGATTGTGTTATATTTGTAAACTGCTTTGGGTAGAAGTGTCATTTTCACAATGTTGAGTCTACCTATCCATCAGCGTGGTTTGTTTTTCCATTTATGTGCTCCCTTTGGGTTTCTTGCAGTAGTGTTTTGTAATTTTTTTGTATAGCTCTTTTACATCCCTGGTTAGATTTATTCCTAAGTGTTTTATCTTTTTAGGGGCTATTATAAATGGTATTGTTTTCCTGATTTCCTTTTCATTATTCTCCTTATTGGTGTATAGGAATCCAACTGATTTTTGTATGTTTATCTTGTATCCTGCTACTCTGCTGAATCTTTCTATTAGTCCAGTAGATTTCTCGTGGAGTCTTTAGGGTTTTCTATGTATAGTATCATATCATCTGCAAACAGGGACAGTTTAACTTCTTCGTTACCAATTTGGATGCCCTTTATTTCTTTTTCTTGCCTTATTGCTCTAGCTAGAACTTCCAGCACAATGTTAAATAGGAGTGGTGACAAAGGGCATCCTTGTCTTGTTCCTGTTTTCAAGGGGAATATTTTCAGCCTCTCTCCATTAAGAATGATGTTGGCCATTGGTTTTGCATAGATGCCCTTTATTAAGTTGAGAAATTTCTCTTCTATATCTATGTATTGAGAGTTTTCATCAGGAATGGGTGTTGGACTTTGTCAGATGCCTTTTCTGCATCAATTGAGATGATCATGTGATTCTTTTCTTACCTTTTGTTTATGTGGTGGATTACGTTGATTGATTTTCTAATGTTGAACCATCCTTGCGTACCTAGTATGAATCCTACTTGGTCATGGTGTATTAGATTTTTGATATGATGCTGAATTCTATTGGCTAGAATTTTGTTGAGAATTTTTGCATCTATATTCATGAGAGATATTGGTCTGTAATTTTCTTTTTTTGTGATGTCTTTGCCTAGTTTTGGTATCAGGGTTATGCTGGCTTCATAGAATGAATTTGGAAGTGTTGCTTCCTTTTCTATGCTCTGAAATAGCTTGAGTAGTACTGGTACAAGCTCTTCTGTAAATTTTTTGTAGAATTCTCCAGTGAAGCCATCTGGCCAAAGCTTTTTTTGGTTGGGAGTTTTTTTATTACCCTTTCAATGTCTTCTCTTATTATGGTCTGTTCTGATTTTCAACATCAATTTGCTGTAGTTTGGGTAGGTAGTGTGCTTCTAGAAATTTATCCATTTCCTCTAGGTTTTCAAATTTGTTGGAGTATAGTTTTTCATAATATTCTGTTATAATCATTTTTATTTCAGTTGGGTTGTTGTAATGTCCCCCATTTCGTTTCCTGTTTGGGTTATTCCCATCCTCTCCTGTTTTTCTTTTGTCAGTCTGGTGAGTAGTTTGTCAATTTTGTTGATTCTTTCAAAGAACCAACTTTTGGTTTTGTTGATTCTTTCTATTGTTTTTCTGTTCTCTATTTCATTTATTTCTGCCCTGATCTTTACTATTTCCTTTCTTCTGGTGGTTGTGGCTTTTTTTGCTGTTCTCTTTCTATTTGTTTGAGTTCTGTGGTTAATGTTTTGATTTTTCCCTTTCACCTTTTTTGATGTGTGCATCTATTGCTATAAATTGTCCTCTGAGGACTGCCTTTGTTGTGTCCCAAAGGTTTTGGTATGATGTGTTTTAATTCTCATTTGATTCTAGGAATTTTTTGATTCCATCTCTGATTTCTTCTATTTCCCAGTGATGTGTAAGCAGGGTGTTATTCAGTTTGAATGTAATTGATTTTCTTTTTCCTTGTTCTTTCTGTTGTTAATGTCTACCTTGATGGCATTGTGGTCAGACAAGATATTTTGAATTATTTCAACCTTTTGGATCTTGTTGAGGATTGCTCTGTGGCCTAAGATGTGGTCTATTCTGGAGAACGTTCCATGTGCATTGGAAAAGAATGTGTACTTTGCAGCTATTGGGTGGAGTGTTCTATACATGTTTATGAGTTGAAGTTGGCTGATTGTGCCCTTTAGGTCTTCTGTATCTTTGTTGAGTTTCTTTCTAGATGTTCTGTCCTTTTCTGAGAGTGGTGTGTTGAAGTCTCCTACTATTATTGTGGAACTGTCAATTTCTCTTTTCAGTGTTGTTAGAGTTTGTTTTATGTATTTTGGAGCCCTGTCATTGGGTGCGTAGATGTTTATTATGGTTATGTCTTCATGATGGATCATCCCCTTAATCATTATATAGTGTCCTTTATCTTTTAAGGTGGATTTTGTATTAAAGTCTATTTTATGTGAGATTAGAATTGCCACTCCTGCTCTTTTTTTGGTAGTTGTTAGCTTGATATATTTTTTTCCAACTTTTGACTTTTAAGAAATTCACATCTTTGTTTCTAAGGTGTGTCTCTTGTAGACAGCATATTGATGGATCCTGTTTTCTGATCCATTCTGTCACTCTCCATCTCTTTATGGGTGCATTGAGTCCATTTAAATTCAGTGTAGTTATTGATAGATGTGAGTTTGTTGCTGTCATTTTGTAGTGCCTTTTTTTGTGGTGCTGACCTTTTCTTTTTTCTTCTTACTCTCCTGTGCTGAGTTACTTTTGTTTGTGGATTTTTTTTTTTTGTTTCTTTTGTTTTTGTAGGTTTTGTTTTTGCTGAGACTTTATGTTTTCCCTCTTTATTTTTATGAGTGTGTTTGTTAACTTTCTTTGTGGTTACCATGAATTTTACCCTTCTCTTTCTAAGTTTGAAGCAGTCTACCATTAGTTGGTATCGCCTTGCCTTCTTCTCCATTTGAAGGTTCTATACCTATGCCGTTTATTCCCTCTTTTATTGTTTTGATGTTGTTGTCATTTACTGATTAACTGTTCTGATTCCCTGTTGTATTTTTTGGTTTTGGATAGTCCTTGAGAGTTCATTTCCGAAATTGGTATCTGGTTCGTATGATTCTGCCTCCTAGGTTCTGCCTGTGAGCTGAAGCTGTTTGTCCTCAGATCGAAGAACTCCCTTCAATAATTCTTGTAAGTTTGGTTTGACTTTTACATATTCTCTTAATTTCTGTTTATGTGGAAATGACCTAATTTCACCATCACATTTGAACGAGAGTTTTGCAGGATATATTATTCTTGGCTGGAAATTTTTTTCTTTCAAGATTTTATATATGTCATCCCATTGCCTTCTTGCCTGCGTGGTTTCTGCCGAATAATCTGAGCTTAGTCTTATTGTTTCCTCTCTGTATGTGACTTCTTGTTTTTCACGAGCTGCTCTCAGGATTCTTTGTTTGTCTTTGGTTTTGGCGAGTGTGAATATGATATGCCTTGTTGATTTTCTTTTGGGGTCTCTTCTATATGGGGTTTGTTGAGCTTCTTGTATGGCCAGCTTTACATCTTTCATGTTATCGGGGAAGTTTACTGTCAGCATTTCCTCAGTGATCCTCTCTGTGTTTTCTGTTTATCCCCCTGTTCTGGAATTCCAATCACTTGCAAATTTTTGCTGTTGATAGTGTCCCACATATCTCTCAAGTTCTGTTCATTTATCTTTGTTCTTTTTTCTGAGTTTTCCTGAAACAGAGTTGTATCCAAGTGTTTGTCTTCAATTCCACTGATTCTGTCTTCCACCATTTCAAATCTTCTTCTCATCGTTTCTATGACACCGTCCATTTCTGAAATCTTGTTGTTTATCTTTTGGATTTCTACTTGTTGTTTTTGTTTAATTCCTAGTTGTGAATTTATTTTGGCATTTTGTTCCTGCATTATTTTCCTGAATTCTTCTAACTTTTTGTCTGTAATTTCCTTGAATTTGTCTATTTTTTCCCCATTTTTGTCTGATTTTTGCTTCAGCTCTTTATGAATTCGGAGTATTAGCGATTTGAGTTCCCTATCAGGTAGTTCTAGTGCCTTTTCTTCCACTGGAAATTCATCTGGTGTTTTATTTTGGATGACTACTGGAACCAACCTGTCCTGGTTTTGTAAATGTTTTGATATTGTCTGCTGTCTTCGGGGCATTCAGTAGTTATTTTTCTTGTTTATTGACTGTAGATTTGTTTGTTTCATCCCTTTTTTTTTTTTTTTAATTTGCCTATGTCTGAGTGGGTGGGCTGTGTGTTCTTTGTTGTTTGCTCGTCTGTGGGCACAATACTTTTTGCCTCCTTCTCTAATTGGCTGGGATAGTCACTCAGATATGGTACGGCACGGCAGTTCTAGCTGAAGAGGAGTTACTGGGACAGGTTGTTTGTGGCAGTTACTACAGCCACCATTGCGGGTTGGTAATCAGTGCAGGACAGGTTCCAGTAGGCTGTGCCCATGCTGGTTGGTGGCGTGATGTTAACTGCATGGTTCAAGTAGGCAGGATGTAGCTGGGAGATAGTTATGTTGGAGCTAAGATGGATATGGAGAGAGGAGAGAAGAACAGGAGCCAAAAACATACAAACAAACAAAAAAGAATGCTAGGGGATCTTGCCGTTGGAGTGGAGAGATGAGAGACTATGAAATGGAGAAAAACAAAAAGGGGAAAAGGAAGAAAGAAAAGAAAAGAAAGGAATGAATAAATAAGAATCAGAAAGGTAAAAGAAGAGCATAGTTCCCAGGGATCCCATTGGTGCGGCTATGAGGTCAGGGGAAGTTGTTCTCAGGTTTTGAAGTACAGCCTGGCTAGAAGGCACAGAGGTATACAACGCTGGGTATTCAGGGAACAGAAAGAGAAGGAACATATAGAGAGATGAGAAACTCAGTAATGAAGAAAGACAAAAAGGGAAAAAGAGGAAAAAGAAAAAAAAAATGAGAAAAAAAGAATAAGAAAAGCACCCCAAAAAACAGGAAAAAAAAAAAAAAGAAAAAAATGCCCTTAGGGATCCCTCTGCACGTCTTTGCAACCCGAGCGGGAGGTTCTAAGCAATGCAGCACCTCCTGGCCAGAACGGGCTCCCAACTCAAGAAAAGGAAAAGAAAGCAAACAAACAATTCAAAACAAACAAATCAACAAAATCCCCGGGATCCCACCAGCGCAGCAGCCTAGACCGGGAAGCAGCTCCACACTCGAACGGAGCTCTGCAGACCCTCAGGAAGAAGCAAAGATGGCACATGGAGCCAGGTATTTGAGCGAAAGGAGGGGGAGATGGTGAGGGGTAAGGAAGAAATCAAAAGAAGCGGAAAAAAGCAACAGCAGCATCCAACAAATGGCACTCACTGAGCCGACCCGGTCGGGTGGGTGGAATCCAAGCAGCTGGTGCTTCCTGGACAAGACATTGTGGCCACGGGAAGCAGAGGAGGCTGAGTGGGGGTTAATAAGTGTGGGGGATGGGAAAGCATATATCACAAATTACCTGTTGTTTTGTCTCCCGCTGGAAGCTCTATGAAGCTGCTTTCTCATACCCCCTGGTTGCTGGTCTCTGATATGAGTCCAGGATAGTGGATCCATGCTGTGTTAGCTGATGGGGGACCTCTGTATGAATCTCTCCTCGTTCTCTGTTCTCTGTCGGTTTTCTCACTCCATTTGGTGCTTGGCTAAGTTCTTTATCTCTTCATTTGATGTTTTAGGGTTTCAGAATTGTTGTTTTCTCTGTTTGGCTTAGTTTTTCGGATCTTTGCTGTGGAGGGACAGCATGGTGCTTCTGCCTAGAGCGCCATTTTTTGATAGTTGCTGTTTTGTTTCTAAATTTTCATGATATTCTGTATATAATTGTTTACACAGGTAGCACCTGTGGCTACTAAGTGATTTATCCCCAGTAACCTCGCTGCTTTAGCAGCTCTGGGAACGTTGAAATCTCCATAAGTGCGTGGTAATACAAGCCCTATTCAGCAAAAGTGCACAAATGTAGTTCTATCAAGTCAGGTATGCCCTCCAAAAAGGTACATTTTTCTATGCATTAGTTAAAACATTACTTCTTCCTGTATTTTAGTATTGAGAGCCTTCTGATGCATCACAAAAATCTTAGCAAAACTGCATATGTTTCAGAAACTCACCTTGACATTCATAGGATGGTGATAAAATTTGATTAATTATATTTTCAAGAAAAGTACTACAAGTAAATTGATGGGTACAATAGAAAATAGTTGTGGAAATTACACTTGGTATTTGTCAACTCAGTAGTAATATGAATGAAACAGATATTCTGTAATCAATTCCAGTATGTAGTTTCCAGTGTTTTAAGAGACATGTTTAAAGGTAATGACTATCAACATTGAGAATATACTTCTGAGCAACATGGCACTATAGTCAGTAGCACCATGCTGTCCCTCCACAGCAAAGATCCAAAAAACTAAGTCAAACAGAGTCACATTTCTATCCTGAAACCCTAAGCATCAAATGAAGAGATAAAGAACTCAGCCAAGCACCAAATGGAATAAGAAACTGACGGAGAACAGAGAGCGAGGAGAGATACATGAAGAGGTCCCCTATCAGCTACTGCAGCATGGATCTGCCATCTTAAACTCTTAAAAGAGATCAGCAAATGGGTTACATAAGCAGCTTCACAGAGCTTCCATCAGGAGACAGAACAACTGGTAACCAAAGGTATATGATTCCCCACCCCACACCGTTCTTCACCACCACTCGGCCTCCTCTGCTTCCTGTGGCCACAGATTCTTGGCCAGGAAGCACCGGCTTTACCCCAGTGTCACTTGGATTCCACACACCCTCACTGGCTAGCTCCCTGAGTGCCATTTGTTGGGTGCTGGTGTTGCTTTTTTCCACTTCATTAGATTTCTTCCTTACCTCTCACCACCTTGCCTTCCTTTCTCTCAAATACCTGGCTCTGTGTGCCATTTTTGCTTCTTTCTGAAAGGCTAGGAAACACCGCTCAACTGTGAAACTGCTTCCCGGCCCGTGCTGCCGTGCCTGTGGGACACCCGTGGCTTTTGTTTGTTTGATCTGATATGTTCTATTTTGATTTGGTTGTTTTCTTTCTCTTTTCTCAGCTTGGTAGCCCCTTCTAGCTGGGCAGTACCATGTGGCTTGGGAGCAACTCCCTTACTCTGCACAGACACACAGTGATATCCCTGAGGGCATTTCTTTTTTCTTTGTGTTTTGTTTGTTTTTGTTTCTTTGTTTTGTTTTCTCCTCTGTCTTTTCCCCTTTTTGTCTACCTTCATTTCCAGTTTCTTGATTTATTCATTTTTTTTCTTTTACCCTTTTTCTTCTATTTCATTTTCATTTGTCTCTATTTCTCAGTTTCTCATCTCTCCACTCCAATAGCAAGCTCCCTTAGAGCTCTTTTTTGTTTGTATGTATGTTTTTGGCTTCTGCTCCTCTCTCCTCTCTATCCTCTTTCCCATACCCATCTTAGCTCCACCATCACAGTCTCCCCGCTTCTTCCTACCTACCTGCACCATGTGCTGAACATCACACTCACAAGCAGCACAGGCACAGCCTACCCGAACCTGCCCTGCACTGATTCCTGGTCTGCCCTGTTGGCCCTAGTGCCTGCCACAAACAACCCATACCAGCAACTCACCTTCAGCTTGACCTGCTGTGCAGTACCATACCTGAGTGGCTGACCCTGCACATTGGAGAAGGAGGTGAGAAATATCATGCCCAGAGATGAGCGAACAACAAAGAATGCACATCCCGCCTGCTCAGACAGAACCAAATAAAACAAAAAAGCAGGACAAAACAAACAAATCTACAATCAGTAAACAAGGAAAATAATCACTGAATGCCCCAAACACAGCAGACACTATCAAAACATTTACAAAAACAGGACAGGATGGTTCCAGTGTGGGTCCAAAATAAAACATCAGATTTCTTTCCAGTAGAAGAAAAGGCACTAGGCCTACCTGACAGGGAATTCAAATCTCTAATATTCGCAATTATCCAAGAGTTGAAGCAAAAAGCAGACAAAAATGAGGAAAAATGGAAAATACAGACAAAAAAATGGAAGATTCAAGAAAATAATACAGGAACAAAATGCTAAAATAAATTTACAATAAGAAATCATACAAAAACAACAATTAGAAATCCAAAAGATAAACAACAAGATTTCAGAAATGGACAGTGTCATAGAGGGGCTGAGGAGCAGGTTTGAAATGATGGAAGACAGGATCAGTGAAATTGAAGACAAACACGTGGATACAACTCAGAGAAAGAATCAGAAAAAAGAAAGAAGGAAAAATGAAGAAACCATGAGAATTATGTGGGATACAATCAGAAGCAAAAATCTTCAAGTGAACGGAGTTCCATGACAGGAGAAAACAGAAAACACAGAGAGGATCATTGAGGAATAGTTGATAGGAAAGTTCCCCAATATCATGAAAGATGAAAAGCTGACCATCCAAGAAGCTCAACAAACCCCATATAGGATAGACCCCAAAAGAAAATCACCAAGGCATATCATAATCACAGTCACAAAAACCAAAGACAAACAAAGAATCCTGAGAGCAACTCAAGAAAATAAAAAGTCACTTACAGAGGAGAAACAATAAGACTAAGCTCGGATAATTTGGCAGAAACTATGCAGGCAAGAAGGCAATGGGATGGCATATATAAAACTTTGAAAGAAAAAATTTCCAGCCAAGAATAATATATCCTGCAAAACTCTCGTTCAAATGTGATGGTGAAATTAGGTCATTTCCAGATAAACAGAAATTAAGGAGCTATGTAAAAACCAAACCAAACTTAACAAGAATTATTAAAGACAGTGCTTCTATCTGGGAACAAACAACATCAGACCACAGGCTGAATCTAGGCTACAAGACTGTACTAGCCAGATACCAACTTAGGAAATGAATTCTCAAGACTGTCCAAAGGAAAAGAACTACAACAGGGAACCAGAGAGGTTATTCTGTAAATGACAGCAGCATCATAACAGTAAGAGAGGCAATAAACGGTGTAGGTATAGAACCTTCTAAAAGAGAGGAAGGCAAGGCGATACCAAGTAAAAATAGACTGGTTGAAACCTACGAAGATAAGGGTAAACTTCAAGGTAATCACAAATAAAGTTAACAAACCTACTCATCAATATAAAGAAGAAAGAGAAAAAGTCTCATTAAAAACAAAACCTACAAAAACAAAAGAAATAAAAAAAAAAAGATCCACAAGCAAAAGGAAGTCAGCACAGGAGAGTAAGAGGAACAAAGAAAACGTCAGCACCACTAAAAAAAACCACTACAAAATAACAGCAATAAACTCACACCTATCAATAATTACACTGAATGTAAATGGCTTAAATGCACCCATAAAGAGATGTAGAGTGACAGAATGGATAAAAAAACAGGATACATCAACATGCTATCTACAAGAGACACACCTTAGAAACAAATACGTAAATTTATTAAAAATCAAAAGATGGAAAAACATATATCAAGCAAACAGCTACCAAAAAGAAAAAAACAGGAGTGTCAATAATAATCTCAGAAAAAAAAAGACTTTAGAACAAAATCCACCATAAAAGACAAAGGGGACTATATAAGGCTTAAAGGGAAAATCCATCAGGAAGACATAACCATAAATAAACATCTGTGCACCCCATGAAAGGGCTCCAATATACATGAAACAAACTCTAACCACAATGAAAAGAGAAATTGACAGTTCCACGATAATAGTAGGAGACTTCAACACACCACTCTCGGTAAAGGACAGAACATCTAGAAAGAAACTCAACAAAGATACAGAAGACCTAAATGGCACAATCGGCCAACTTCAACTCATAAACATGTATAGAACACTCCACGCAATTGGTGCAAAGTACACATTCTTTTCCAATGCACATGGAACATTCTCCAGAATAGACCACATTTTAGGCCATAGAGCAATCCTCAACAAGATCCAAAACGTTGAGATAATACAAAGTATCTTCTCTGACGACAATGCCATCAAGGTAGAAATTAACAACAGGAAGACCAAGGGAAAAAAATCAATTACATGGAAACTGAATAACACCCGAGTTACACATCACTGGGTAATAGAAGAAATCAGAGATGGAATCAAAAAATTCCTAGAATGGAACAAGAATGCAAACGCATCATACCAAAACCTTTGGGACACAGCAAAGGCAGTACTTAGAGTACAATTTATAGCAATAGATGCACACATCAAAAAAAAAGAAAGGTACAAAATGAAAACATTAGGTGCACAACTCGAACAAATACAAAGAGAACAGCAAAAAAATGCCTACAGCCACTAGAAGAAAGAAAATAATAAATATCAGAGGACAAATAAATGAAATAGAGAATAGAAAACAATAGAAAGAAACAACAAAACTAAAAGTTGGTTCTTTGAAAGGATCAACAAAATCGACAAACCACTGGCCAGACTGACAAAAGAAAAACAGGAGAGGACACAAATAACCCAAATCAGAAATGAAATGGGGGACAGTATAACAGACCCAACTGAAGTAAAAAGAATTATAACAGAGCATTATGAAAAACTATATTGCAACAAAGTTGAAAACCTAGAAAAATGGATCAATTTCTAGAAATGCACCACCTAACAAAACTACCACAAAGTGATGCTGAAAATATAAATAGACCCATAACAAAAGAAGAGATTGAAAAGGTAATTAAAAAAAAAAAAAATCCCAACAAATAAAAGCCCTGGCCCAGATGGCCCCATTGGAGACTTCTACCAAACATTCAGAGAAGAGCCTATACCAGTAGTGCTCAAACTATTTCAGAACATAGAAAAGGAAGGGATACTTCCAACTTCATTTTATGAAGCCAGCAAAACCCTGATACCAAAACCAGGCAAAGACACCACAAAAAAAGAAAATTACAGACCAATATCTCTCATGAATATAGATGCAAAAATTCTGAACAAAATTCTAGCCAATAGAATTCAGCATCATAGCAAAAAAATAATGCACCACGACTAAGTAGGATTCATACCAGGTATGCAAGGATGGTTCAACATTAGAAAATCAGTCAATGTAATCCACCACATAAATAAAAGGAAAGAAAAGAATTACATACATGATCATCTCAATTGATGCAGTAAAGGCATTTGACAAAGTCCAACACCTATTCCTGGTAAAAACTCTCAATAAAATAGGTATAGATGGGAAATTCCTCACAATAATAAAGGGTATCTATGCAAAACCAAGGGCCAACATCATTCTCAATAGACAGAGGCTGAAAACATTCCCCTCCAGAACAGGAACAAGACAGGGATTCCCGTTGTCTCTACTCCTGTTTAACATTGTGTTGGAAGTCCTAGCTTGAGCAATAAGGCAGGAAAAAGAAATAAAGGGCATCCAAATTGGTAATGAAGAAGCTAAACTGTCCCTATTTGTGGATGATGTGTTACTATACATAGAAAACCTTAAAGATTCCATGAGAAAACTACTGGAACTAATAGAAAGATTCAGCAGAGTAGCAGGATACAAGATAAACATACAAAATTCAGTTGGATTCCTATACACCAATAAGGAGAACGATGAAAAGGAAATCAGGAAAACAATACCATTTATAATAGCCCCTAAAAAGATAAAATACTTAGGAATAACTCTGACCAGGAATGTAAAAGAGCTATACAAAGAAAACTACAAAACACTACTGCAAAAAACCCAAAGGGATCTAAATAAATGGAAAAACATACCATGCTCATGGATGGGTAGACTCAACATTGTGAAAATGACAATTCTACCCAAAGCAATTTACAAACACAATGCAATCCTGATCTAAATACCAACAACATTGTTTAAAGAGATGAAAAAGCTAATCATTAACTTTATCTGGAAAGGGAAGAAGCCCCAGATAAGTAAAGCTCTATTGAAGAAGAAGAACAAAGTTGGAGGACTCTTACTACCTGACCTCAGAACCTACTATACAGCTACAGTAGTCAAAACAGCTTGGTACTTGTACAACGACAGATATGTTGACCAATGGAACAGAATTGACAACCCAGATATAAATCCATCCACCTGTGGTCACCTGATCTTCGAAAAGGGTCAAAACTCCATCAAATGGGGGAAAGATGTTCTGTTTAACAAATGGTGCTGGCAAAATTGGATGTCCATCTGCAAAAAAATGAAATAGGACCCATACCTCACACCATATACAAAAACTGATTTAAAATGGATCAAAGACCTAAATATAAAGCCCAAAACTATAAAGTACATAGAATAAAAAATAGGATCAGTGCTAGAGGCCCTAATGCATGGCTTTAACAGGATACAAACGATAACCAACAACAGAGAAATCCCAGAAGATAAGCTAGATAACTGGGATCTTCTAAAGACTAAACACTTATGCTCATCAAAAGACTTCAGCAAAAGAGTCAAAAGACAATCTATAGACTGGGAAAAAATTTCTGGACATTACAAGTCAGACAAAGGTCTAATCTCTAAAATCTACAAGAAAATCCAACACTTCTACAAGAAAAACACAAATAATTCAATTAAAAAATGGGCAAAGGAAATGAACACGTATTTCACCAAAGAAGACATTCAAGCCGCCAACAGACACATGAGGAAATGATCGCGATCACTAGCCATTAGAGAAATGCAAATTAAAACCACAAAGAGATACCGTCTCACTCCTGCATTGCTGGCACGAATCAAAAACACTGGAATTAACAAATGTTGGAGAGTCTGCAGGGAGATCGGAACTCTTATGCACTGCTGGTGGGACTTCAAAATGTTACAACCATTTTGGAAAATGATATGATGCTTCCTTAGAAAGCTAGAAATAGAAATACCATAAAATCCAGCAATCCCGCTCCTAGGAATATATCCTAGAGAAATAAGAGTCGTCACTCGAATAGACATATGCACACCTATGTTCATGGCAGCGTTGTTCACAATAGCAAAAAATGGAAACAACCTAGATGCCCATCGACAGATGAATGGATAAACAGACTATGGTACATATACACAATGGAGTATTATGCAACGATAAAGAACGGTGATGAATCTGTTAAGATCTCATAACATGTTTGAAACTGGAGGACATTATGCTGAGTGAAATAAGTCAATCACAAAAGGACAAGTTTTGCATGAGACCTCTACTGTAAATACTCATGTAAAAGTTTACACACAAGAAGAAACAATCTGTTGGTTACCAAGGATGGGAGGGCTGAGTGGTGAAACTAAATAGACAATAGACAAGTGGTAACTTTGGTGAAGGGCAAGACAGTACACAGTACTAGGGAAACCAGCACAACTTGTAGAAGGAAAGGTCATGGAAGCTCCATAGGCACATCTAAACTCCCTGAGGGACTGAATTGCTGGGCGGAGGGCTGTGGGGACCATGGTATGAGGGAACATCTAGCTTAATTGGCATAACACAGTTTATAAAGACAATGTTCTACATTCTACCTTGGTGAGTAGCGTCTGGGGTCTTAAAAGTTTGTGAGCAGCCATCTAAGATACTCCACTGGTCTCACCCCTTTGGGAGCAAGGGAGAATGAAAAGAACAAGATACAAGGGAAAGATTAGTCCAAAGGACTAATAACAGACCAGAGCTACCATGGCCTCCACCAGACTGAGTCCACTACAGCTAGATGGTGCCTGGCTACCACCGCTGACTGCTCTGACTGGGATCACAGCAGAGGGTCTTGGACAGAGCTGGAGAATGATGTAGAACAAAATTCTAACTCACAAAAAAGACAAGATTTACTGGCCTGACAGACTGGAGAAACTCTGAAATTATGGCCCACGGACACCCTTTTAGCTCAGTAGTGAAGTCACTCCCAAGATTCACCATTCAGCCAGGGGTTGGACAGCCCTGTAAAACAAAACAGGACTAATGAGGCACACCAGTCCAGGGACAAGGACTATAAGGTAGAAGGGGACAAGAAATCTGGTGATGGGGAACCCAAGGTTGAGAAGGGACAGTGTTGACATGTCATGGGGTTGTTAACCATTGTCATAGGGCAATATGTGTACTAACTGTTTAATGAGAATCTATCTGTTATATAAACCTTCATCTAAGGTACTAGAAAAAGAAAAAAGAATTATCTATGTGAGATCCAATTGACAATAGCAACTCAAAAGGTTTGATGGGAAGCCTAAGGGGCAGTGAGTTGAAGATACTGGTGATGGAGTAATCTGGAAAAGGATAGTGAGAATAGCAGCACAACTGGAAGAATGTAATCAGTGTCACTGAGTTATACATGTAGAAACTTTTGAAATGGTGTAACTTTGGCTATGTATATTTTCACCCAAAAAAAAAAAAAAAAATGTTCTCCAAGGTCGAGAATGGAGTGTTGACGTGTTGTGGGGTTGTTACCCATGTCATAAAACAATATGTGTAATGACTGTTTAATGAGAAACTATTCTGTAAACCTTCACCTAAGGTACAATTAAAAAAAAATTGAAAATATAGACTAATATAAATTATCACCAGTCAATTATATAGAGGTATGTTTGGATAATGAAGTAATTTGGGAAAATACTCATGCATGTATCAGTGAATGAAATCATCAACCCCCTTATCGAATATCCACTAGGAGCTTCATACTAGGCTAACTTTTGAGGCTAAAAATATGAAAATGCATGTTTCTGCACTGAGCTTGCCCCCAATCTCTTAATATGAATAAAAATATAAGTGAAAAAATAATATCTTACATGAGTTGGAGGCATTTTTTAGATAAATATGTGAGGTCAGAAATAAAAAAGAATCAGTAATATTTACTAGTTGAAGGGTCTCCAAATTTTGTTCTGAAGTTATTTTTTGTCAGGAGAAAAAAAACACTTATATGCAAGCATAATATGTAAAGTAATTAAAAATAGGAGGCTGTGGTTGAAGAAGTATTTTGTAGGCACTCAGGAATTGGAGGAAGGGGAAACTGAAGTCCTGAAAGTCCTACCTGGTCAATTCCTACCCTTACTTCTTCCCACACCCCCAACAAGGCAGTTCTTGTAGATAGTGTTGAACTCCAAGAGTCCCAGGAGCAATTTGAAAATCTTTTTGAGATGAACATCCTTACTTTAAACAGTAGGAAAATAAAAAGCCAAGAGGTTAAGTGGCTTGCCAATAATGTGTGAAAGTTAACTAATAACAGAAAGAGTAAAAGGCACGTATCAAGGGTTTGTCTTCTAAGATGTAAAGCAAAGATATTATAATACCATACATCAAAGAGGGGCTCGTAAATCAACAGAAAATGCCTTGGTTATTTATGATTTCTACAAAAATATTCAACTTAGTGATGTAATCATAGAATTCTAGTTATTCAGGAATTGTAAGCAACGATAATAATCACAACTATACAAAAATGATAAGCATATAACATGGAAATGTAATAATACACATGTCATTTATCTTGGGAAATACCAAAGAGACATAAAATTTTTTTTCATCTATTTAAAGTAAATACCATTTATAACATGGAGGTGGAAAGTTGACTTTACACTTCAGTGAAGTAAACTGAAGGATGTACAATTTTATCCAGTTTAAATCACTCTTCTTAGTCAAGTAAAATGAAAAAATGAATAAATGATCAGCAGTGCCTGACCTCATGAGAAACGCTTTGGACAGCTTCCCAGTAGTTTGGCTAGTTTCGGTTCTCAGATCAGATTTAGTACACTAGCATAGCACTTTGCAAAATAATCTCACCATCACATCCTAACAGCATAGCCAAAGTTGTATTACTCACACTTTGCCATATACGTATTTTTTTCTTTTTTTGTTAAATTGCTATCCATGCTCTACTCAGGTCTCAGGTTGCAACTTAGGTAGCTTCCTCTGGAAAATTTTCTCTGGCCACAAAATACTGTTTTAAAGTGATTCGTGAAAGAGTCTGAAGATTGGACATGTTCCTCTCTCCTCTTGTTCTCAAGATCTTTTTCAAATAATAATAGAATGCCTTAAAAGGTGTGTTCATACAAGGACAAAAAGAGTTAGGGTGGTCAGCTAGTGGAGAATTAAAAAAAAAAAAAGATTACAATAAAGGAGTTATTCCTTTAATAAATGCTTATTATTCTATATGTCATATACTGTTTTAGGTAGTGGCGTAGTGTGAAAAAATCTACAGAATCTCTGTCAATATAGAATTTACATTCTTGTGAATAAACAGAAAATAAATACTCTCCATATATTATGTTTAATAAATTATATGTAAATGTATCATTGTATATAATCCAATACAATTAAAACATACTTTTGTAACTTCTGCATTTGTATCATATAGAGATGAATCTATGAAGACCCATTAAAAAGGGTAAGAATTTAGAGAGTGAACAAGTAGGTGTGAGTGTCTGTGTAATGGAACATAGTTAGAAATAGCTCCTCAGATTAGGTAATATTTTAATACACACTGGATGAAAAGGCAGACCACACAGATTTCTAGACTACAATAATTTCATGAAAAATGATCAGCAATTGCCAGTGTTGGTTCAGATTACCTCAGGGAGCAAAGTTATTTTTAATATCGACAGTTAGACCCAGAGACTAAAGGTGAGTAGTTGACACCTATCTATTCCAGGATCTGCTTACTCTATAACTGAGACTACCTGAAGGAACACAGTTGAATTAGGCTCACTTGTTAGGCTCAGTAATAATATAATGAATATATTATTCTGATCAAGGTCACATTTTACTGTTAGTAATGTACACAAATAATGAGGGAAAAACAGTATTAGACCTATACACAATATTGCTTATCCTCAGAGCATTGGAATGAGCAATTGGAAAATGTTTTTACTAAAATCAGATGATGTCAAAAGTTTTATGGATTGTGTTCATATATTAACTGAGAATCTTCTAGAAGTAAGTATGAAAGGAAGTATAGAAGAAAGTATGGTGACATTCCCCGGGAAGAGTTTCTGATTGGGAGGTGGGAATGAGTGAGTGAGGACATAACTATGTTACTTTTGGATTTCAGAATATCCTGTTGCCATCTAGTTGATTCCGACCCATAGCAACCCTATATGACAGAGTAAAACTGTGGCAACTTCCAAGACTAATCTTTACGAAAGCAGACTGCCACATCTTTCTCCACAGAGTGACTGGTGGGTTCAAACTGCTAACCTTTCCATTAGCAGCCCAGCTCTTGACCGCTGCACCACAAGGGCTTCTTGGATTTCAGAATATATATTATTGTTGTTGTTGTTAGGTGTCATCAAGTAGCTTCTGACTCATAGCAACCTGATGTACAACAGAGTGAAACACTGCCCAGTCTTGTATCATCCTCACATCCTCACAGTAGTTGCTATGTTGCATCCTGTGTCAGTCCGTCTCCTTGAGGGTCTTCCTCATTTTTGTTGACCCTCTACTTTACCAAGCATAACATCCTTCTCCAGGGACTAGTACCTCCTGACAATAAGTCCAAAGTCCATGAGATGAAGTCTTGCCATCCTCACTTCTAAAGAGCACTTTGGCTGTACTTCTTCCAAGACAGAGATTATATATATATATCTTCATTTGGCATTTTCCCACAGATCTCAGATAATCTATTCTATTTTTTTACTCATTCTTCCCTTTGTATTTTACATTAGATCATTTCTATTGATATCTTCACCCTGGCAAATATATTCTTGAGTTCAGATGTCTTAATCTGATTTCATTATTAGCATTTTGTGTGGATTATTTTAAATTTTTCCTTCCCTGAGATAAACTTCCATCTGTTGAACACTTCTTCCTCTAGATCTATTAATTATTTATTATAATTAATTTGAAGTCCCCATTGATAGTTACATTATCTATGCTATCTCTGTGTCTGTTTCTATGGTTTCTTTCCTCTTGTGATCATGGGTACCTTTTTCTTGCTTCTGATTTGTCTCGTAATTTTTTAGTGTACACCAGCTGTTCTTTGTTAAAGATTAGTAAAATCGGAACCAAATAATATGTTCCTCCAGAATAAGTCACAAGCCTTCTCTTGCCATGCATTTATTGTGTGTATGTCCGTGGAAGAGAGATCTGGGAAATAAGGATGCAGAGCCAGTTAAATCAGTAGTTTATCTGGATTTAATTTTGTTGATTTCATTTGATTCAGTTTATCACTGGTGGAAAATATTTCAGGGATAGCATTAGGAATTTTCCTTCAGCAGGACTTGAAACCTGAGGACCAGGTTAGCAGTCAATTGCTTTAACCACTGCAAAACCAAGGTACCTTTAGACATACTCATAGCCTTCCCCAAAATGGAAGATCACTCATCACTTTATAGCCCGGGTGCCAGTCTTCTGAGTTGCAGGAGCATTCTCTTTGCTTTCCTGTTGTTATTGTTGTTAGGTGCCTTCTAGTCATATCTGACTCATAGCAAACCTATGTACAACAGAACTAAGCACGGCCCTGTCCTGCACCATCCTCATAATCCTTATTATGCTTGAGTCCCTTGTTGCAGCCACTGTGTCAGTCCATCTCATTGAGGGTCTTTCTCTTTTTCACTGACCCTGTACTTTATTAAACATGATGTCCTTCTCCAGGGACTGGTCCCTCCTGATAACATGTGCAAAGTCTGTGAGACTAGTCTCACTATCCTTGCTTCTAATGAGCATTCTGGCTGTACTTCTTCCAAGACAGATTTGTTCATTCTTCTGGCAGTCCAAGGTATATTCAGTATTCTTCTCCAACACCATAATTCAAAGGCATCAATTCTTCTTTGGTCTTTCTTACTCATTGTCCATTGCTCAGCTTTCCCATGCAAATGAGTCAATCAAAAACACCGACATCAGGCGCACATTAGTCTTTAAAGTGACATCTTTGCTTTTTAACACTTTAAAGAGGTCTTTTGCAGCAGACTTGCCCAATGAAATGCATCCTTTGATTTATCGACTGTTGTTTCCATGGGCATGGATTGTGGATCCAAATAAAGTGAAATCCTTGCCAACTTCAATCTTCTCCCCATTTATCATGATATTGCTTATTGTTCCAGTTGTGAGACTTTTTGTTTTCTTTACGTTAAGGTGTAATTCGTACTGAAGGTTGTAGTCTTCGATCTTTATCAATAAGTTGCTTCATGTCCTCTTCACTTTCAGCAAGCAAGGTTGTGTCATATGCATAATGTAGGTCGTTCATGAGTCTTTCTCCAATACTGATGCTGAATTCTTCTTCATACAGTCCAGCTTCTCAGATTATTTTCTCAGCATACAGATTGAATATGTATGGTGAAATATTACAACCCCGACACACACCTTTCCTGACTTTAAACCACACAGTATCCCCTTGTTCTGTTGGAACTACTGCCTCTTGGCCTATGTACATGTTCCACTTGAGTGCAATTAAATATTCTGGGATTCCGATTGTTTGCAATGTTATCCATAATTTGTTATGATCCACAGAGTTGAATGCCTTTTTATAGTCAATAAAACACAGGTAAACATCTTTCTGGTATTCTCTGCTTTCAGCCAAGATCCATCTGACATCAGCAGTGATATCCGTGGTTACACATCCTCTTCTGAATCCTACTCAAATTTCTGGCAGTTCCCTGTCAATGTACTGCTGCAACTGCTTTTGAATGATCTTCAGCAAAATTTTACTTGTGTGCGATATTAGTGATATTGTTTGATAATTTGCGCATTCTGTTGGATCACCTTTCTTGGGAATGGACAGAAATATAGATTTCTTCCAATCAGTTGGCCAGGTAGCTGTCTCCCAAATTTCTTGGAATAGATGAGTGGGTGCTTCACGTGATACACATGTTTGTTGAAACATCTCAGCTGGTATTCTGTCAATTCCTGAAGCCTTGTTTTTCACCAGTGTTTTCAGTGCAGCTTGGATTCCTTCCTTTGATACCATCAGTTCCTGAAATAGTCGAATGTCGACCAGTTCTTTTTGGTACAGTGCCTCTATGTATTCCTTCATTCTTCTATTGATGCTTCCTGCATCATTCAATATTTTTAGAAAATATATTTAGAAAAAAACAATAAGGGTGAAAGGGACAATGTTATTTAATATAGTTGTTAGGTGACATTGAGTCAGTTCCAAATCACAGCAACCCTATGTATGACAGAACAAAACACTGCCTGGTCCTGTGCCAACCTCACAATATTTGTTATGCTTGAGCCCATTTTTGCAGCCACTGTGTCTTTAAAATCCTTCAGTATTGCAACTTGAGGCTTGAATTTTTTCTTCAGTTCTTTCAACTTGAGAAATGCTGAGCATGTTCTTTCATTTTGGTTTTCTAACTCTAGGTCTTTGCACATGTCATTATAATACTTTACTTTGTCTTCTGGAGCCCGCCTTTTGGAATCTTCTGTTCAACTCTTTCACTTCATCATTTCTTCCATTTGCTTTAGCTACTGGACATTCAAGAGCAAGTTTCAAAGTCTCTTCTGACATTCGTTTTGATCTTTTCTTTCCTTCTTGTCTTTTTAATGACCTCTTGCTTTCTTCATGTGTGATGTACTTGATGTCATTCCACAGTTCTTCTGGTCTTGGGTCATTAGTGTTCAATGTGTCAAATTTGTTCTTGAGCTAGTGTCTAAATTCAGGTGGAATATACTCAGGGCCATACTTTGGTTCTTGTGGACTTGTTCTAATTTTCTTCAGTTTCAGCTTGAACTTGCATATGAGCAACTGATGGTGTTTTCCACAGTCTGCTGCTCGTCTTGTTCTAACTGATGATATTGAACTTTTCCAGCATTTCTTTCCACAACTGTAGTCAATTTGATTCTTGTGTATTCCATCTGGAGAGGTCTGCATGTATAGTCACTATTTATGTTGTGAAAAAATGTATTTGCAATGAAGAAGTCATTGTATTGCAAAATCCTATCATGCAATCTCCGGTGTCATTTCTATCACCACTACCATAATTTCCAGTTGCTCTTCCTTCTTTTCTGACTTTTACATTTCAATCACCAGTAATTATCAATGCATTTTGACGGCATGTTTGATCAATTTCAGACTGCAAAAGTTGGTAAAAATCTTCAATTTCTTCATCTTTGAACTTAGTTGTTGGTGCATAAATTTGAATAATAGTTGTATTAACTGGTCTTTCCTGTAGGTGTATGGATATTATCCTATCATATTGACAGTGTTGTACTTCAGGATAGATCTTGAAATGTTATTTTTGATGATGAATACAACACCATTCCTCTTCAATTTGTCATTCCTGGCACAGTAGACCGTATGGTTTATTCAAAATGGTCAATATGAGTCCATTTTAGCTCACTAATGCCTAGAATATTGATGTTTGTGTTTCATTTCAATTTTGACAATGTCCAATTTTTCTAGTTCATACTTTGTACTTTTCATGTTCCAATTATTAATGGATATTTATAGCTGTTTCTTCTCATTTTCAGTCATACCACCTAAGCAAATGAAGCTCCCAAAAACTTGACTCAATCTACATTATTAAGGATGACTCTACTTTGAGTAGGCAGCTCTTCCCCAATCGTCTTTTGAGTGCCTTCCAACCTAAGGGGCTCATCTTCTGGCACTAAATCAAACAATGTCCCACTGCTATTCATGAGATTTTCACTGGCTAATTTTTTCAAAATAGACCACTAGGTCCTTCTTCCTAGTCTGTCTTAGTCTGGAAGCCCCACTGAAACCTGTCCACCATGGGTGACCCTGCTGATATTTGAAATACTGGTGGCACAGCTTCCAGCATCCTAACAACATGCAAGCCACCAGAGTACAACAAACTGACAGACACATGGCATTTTTGGGTGTAAACATATATAAATCAAAATTACTTTTCTATCATCTGATATTTTATACTGAAATTAGCAATTTACTGAAAATTGTTTTTTATATATAAAATTGTATATATTTCTTCAGCTACCAAATGCTACTTTATCATGTCTTGTAGCAACTTGATTATTCCTTAGCAGAAAAATATATTTAGAAAAAACCAATGAGGGTAAAAAGGACAATGTTATTTAGTATTGTTGTTATTGTTAGGTGCCCTCAAGTCCGTTCTGACTCATAGCGACCCTATGTACAACAGAAGGAAACACTTTGCCATTCTCACAATCATTGTTATACTTGAACCCATTGTTATCCTTCCTGATTACATATCCAAAGCATATGAAACGTAGTTTTGCCATCCTTGCTTCTAAGGAGCATTCTGATTGTATTTCTTCCAAGACAGATTCTTTTGACAGTCCATGGTATATTCAGGATTCTTCTCCAACACCACAATTTAAAGTCGTCAATTCTTCTTCAGTCTTCCTTATTCATCATCCAGCTTTCGCATGCATATGACGTGATTGAAAACACCATGGCTTGGGTCAGGCGCACCTTAGTCTTCAAGGTGGTGTCTTTGCTTTTTAACACTTGAAAGAGGTCTTTCACAGCAGATTTGCCCGATGCAATGCATCTTTTGATTTCTTCACTGCTGCTTCCAATGGGTGTTGATTGTGGATCCAAGTAAAATGAAATCCTTGAGAAAGTCAATCTTTTCTCCATTTATCATGATATTGATTATTGGTCCAGTTGTGAGGATTTTTGTTTTCTTTATGCTGAGGTGTAATCTATACTGAGGGCTGTATGTACTCTTTGATCTTCATCAGCAAGTGCTTCAAGTCCTCTTCACTTTCAGCAAGCAAGGTTGTGTCATCTTTTAATATAGAGAAATTAAATTTTCCTTCCTAATTAAGATTTATTTATTCCAAATGTAATAATTTGCTGAGTACAATTAAGTGAAATTTTCTTTTATAATTCATATATATTATTTCAAGTTAAAAACCACATTACCTTACTGAAACTTATTCTTTATCAGTGAGGAAAATCAGGTTTGGGATAACTGAAAAAATAAGGAAACATATCGTGTCCTATAGCCATGAGAAAACAAAGTTGGATTCTAAGAACAGGGCTTTCTATCTCATTTTATTTTGTGAGTAGCTAGCATGCAATGCACCACTCATCTATCAGTTTGTTGTAGTGTGGTGGCTAGGGTGTTCCTATAATGCTGGAGGCTATGCCATTTGTATTTCAAATATCAGTAGTTTCACCCATGGTGGACAGGTTTCAGGGGAGCTTCCAGACTAAGATTGGCTAGGAAGAAAGGCCTGGTGATCTGCTTCTGAAAATAAGTCAGTGAAAACCCTATGGATTATAATAGACTATTATCCATTATAGTGCTGGAAGATGAGTGCCCTTTGTTCAAAGGCACTACACATTGGCTGAAACAGTGGACTCAAACATGGCAATGCTCATAAAGATGGTGCAGGACCGAGAAATGTTTCATTATGTTGTACATAGAGTCACCATGAGTTAGAGCCAACATGTAGGCAACTAACAAAAAATAAATAAATAAAATAAAATTACTTTAAATTTGAGCAATAAGTTGAATCTATTAAAAATTAAGCAATGGATAAAATTCAAATTCTATTTATCAACATTTTAAAATATTTTATTATTTTAAAGACCTGTTCTGCTAAGGTGATATTGTAATATTTTAGCTAAAGTTTTCCTGAAAGTATTTAGTTCATATTTGTTCTCACATGTGTTACACTCTGTATAACAAAATCTCTGACAGAACCAGAATTGTTTCACTGTTTTGAGAAAATTGTCAAAAAAGTCAAATTTTACTGATTCTCCTTCCAATTTCATATATCAATAACACCAACTAAGATGAAGTATGGTTATAGAAACATAAACTTTAGGCATGTAAAAATTAAAATACTCCCCTAAATCCTCAGTTAATTATGAACATATAATAAAATCAAGTGAGTTTCAATCAAAATTTCTTTCAAACAAAAGTGAAACAAACATTTGTCATTTACTTGCCTTTCTGAGTGAGATGAGTGTTCAGTTAAGCAATGCCCACCTTACCAATTACATTTTCTCTATTTATTTTTATTTTTTTCTCCTCTCCTTTATGTATCTTATTATCCTACCCTCAATAAAAATAGTACAATGTTTTTCCTGTTTTTGGAGTAATAAGTAAAATCCTCTGTATCAGCTACTGTAATTATATGTGTTCTGTACCTAGCTAATCATGGAAATAGATAAAATTAGCATTTGCTTTACTGAAATTGAAAAATTGGCAGCTTGCTAAGTCCTTGAACTTTTTCCTTCCACAAAATAGTTTGGCCATAAGGTCCATTTTATTTCGGCTTGTCGTCTACAAACATAAGGCAGTAGGAAAACCAGTTAATTTCTTTGGCATAATCTAACCAGTGAGCTGGGCCTAGAGTAGAAGCCTCATCTTTCTTTCTGATAAGTTATATTTCTAATATACAATTTAAAGTAAGGAACATGACATATTCCCCCCACCCATTCTTGCTGCTGTTGAGTCAATTCCTACAATAGTGACCCTGTAGGACAGAGTAGAACTGCCCCATAGGGCTTCCAAGGAGCGGCTGGTAGATTCGACTGAATCAAATTCTGGAATTACTTAAAAGGAAGCACATTGTCATTGCATAATTATGCACATCCTCCAATTTAACATGTATCAGTAGTAAACCTGATCATTTTTTTCTCTATATCTTAGTACCAAACTTAAATGAAGAAAAGGAATATTACTTACTGGGCTCTTTTCAAACCTTTCACAACATAGATTTGAACTACCATTTTAACATAAGACCACTGTTCCATATGATAAGTGAGTATTGTATGAGTGGAGCCCTGGTGGCGCAGTGGTTAAAAGTTTGGCTGCAAACCAAAAGGTGGAAGTTCTTCGAATCCACCAGCCTGCTCCTTGGAAATTCTATCGGGCAGTTGTATTGTGTTCTATAGGGTCGCTATGAGTTGGACTCCACGACAATGGGTTTTTTTGTTTTTAACAAGTTTATTTTATTGTATGAGTTAATATTGACTAACTTAGTGTTTTGGTAAGTTGTAAGTTCCATGTGGGAGAAGACCAATTCTGTACCACTTATCACTACACCCCTAGAATAGGGCTTCTTAATGTCCACATGATTGAGGTTTTAGGTATGGTAATTCTTTGTTGTGGAGCTAGGTACTGTGCATTGCAGGATGTTTAGCAGCATTCTGGGCCTCAACCCACTAGATGCCAGTAACAACTCATAGTTGTAATAAAGAAAAATGTCTCCACACATTGCCAAATGTCCTCTGAGAGGAGAAAATGCACCCCACTGAGAACCACTGCCCTAGAACATTAAAAAAAAAAAAAAAAAAATCACTGCCAATGAGTTGATTCCAACTCATAGCGACCCTGTAGGACAGAGTAGAACTGCCCTAATAAAGTTTCCAAGGAGTGGCTGGTGGATTCGAACTGCCAGCCTTTTGGTTAGCAGCCTATCTCTTAACCACTGTGCCACCAACACTCCTTAGTGAGTACTAATACTTTTTATTAATTTTTAAATTTCAGTGTTTATCCATATATACATTTAGTTTATTTGCATGGATTAGAGATGATGTAAACAGCACTCATTGCCCTAGCAATGAAAGATATGAAGCCATTATTTCAGGATTTTGTCTATTGTACAAACACTGAATAATGCTTTGGAGTCACATGCCAAAAAGTTCAGATTTCTCTAACACTAAGTAGTAAATCAGCAGGTGATTCTGCCATTATTTGTCAGATGATATTGTTTATGACAAAACCAGTGCAACTTTTCTATTACTCTTTTGAAAATTTAACAAGAGATAATTAAAATAAAAATCTACCCATAAGTTTTTGTAGACAAACTGAGGTGATTAAACCACCTGGGTTAATTGCAGGCATTAATCTCCCCAATTTTCCTCAAATCTCTACTTTAATTATACACAGATGTACATTTCTCTTTAATTTATTAGCTTTGTCAGCAATCGGTTGTACTATATGATGTTGTTGCTAAGAAATCATGTAACTAAGAATATAGCAGGAGAGGGGCACATATTTCCTTAAATCACAGTAAAATCACAAGACCAAAAGCAATGGGTTTGGTTGGGTATAACAATTTTCATATTTTACTAATGCACGATTGAATATAAGGATTGTTATGTTATTTAAATGATTTCTAGGTACAAAAATATGACCTACAGAATTCTGAAAGTCTGAGGTAATTAAATATATTATTAGATAATAGACTGTATTACCAGAAGAAATGAGTAACATATAAAAAAAAAAATTCTTAACTGTATACCAATAATTTCTCCAGAAAACAAATATATTTCAAAAATTCATTTGATAAAATTAAAAATAATGTAATATATATAACAGTAAAACTTTGATAATTCGTCATGAATGTTTTATTTTTAATAGTGAAATATTTTAGTCATTTTCATTAAAGTCTGGAGCTGTACCAAAATGATGTCATTTTTTATATAATAAATAATAAGTACATAGACATAAAACATTTGAGAGAATATACCAATATGTAAACAGTGTCACCTTCTGGTGTAGGGTAATTATAGATAAATTTTGTTTTTTCATATCCATTTATCTAAAATTAATAAGACTTATTTACATAATAAAAATATTTTATAGAGCTCTAAGTAAAGGCTGCTTACACAAGAGACTTAACAAAACCAAGACAATACAGAACGTTTAGAAATAATTGATGGGCATTGATAAAGCAGGCAGATGCAGAAAAAGAGAAATAAGATCATAAAGCTATTTCCAGACAAAGTATACGTCAAGAAAAAAATTACTCAGAGCAACAAGATCCATTTTATATTATTAACTCTAAGTAACAAGCATATTGGAGTTATAACAGGCAGAGGCTTTCACGTGACAATACCATAGAATCAAAATACATGTAAAATAGCAAAACAAACAAAAAAAACCATTTACCGTGTGAGTGAAATTGACAAAAACACACAGGTAAAAACCCTGGTGGCACAATGGTTAAGAGTTTAGCTGCTAACCAGGAGGCCCGCAGTTCTAATCCACCAGCTGCTCCTTGGAAACCCTAGGGCAGTTCTATTCTGTCCTACATATGCAAGTTCAAGTTAAAACTGAAGAGAAAATTTAGAACAAGTCCACGAGAACCAAACTACGACCTTGAGTATATCCCACCTGAATTTAGAGACCATCTCAAGAATACATTTGACGCTTGACCACTAATGACCAAAGACCAGATGAGTTTTAGAATGACATCAAGGACATATCCTACATGAAGAAAGCAACAGGTCATTAAAAAGACAGGAAAGAAAGAAAAGACAAATGGATGAGAGAGAAGAGACTCTGAAACTTGATCTTGAGTGTTGTGCAGCTAAAGCGAAAGGAAGAAATGATGAAGTAAAAGAGCTGAAAAGAAGATTTCAAAGCGTGGCTCCAGAAGACAAAGTAAAGTATTACAATGGCATGTGCAAAGAGCTGGAGATAGAAAACCAAAAGAGAAGAAAAGCTCAGCATTCCTCAAGCTCAAAGAACTGAAGAAAAAATTCAAGCCTCGAGTTAAAATATTGAATGATTCTGTGGGGAAAATATTAAACGACACGAGAAGAATCAAAAGAAGATGGAAGCAACACAGAGTCATTATACAAAAAAGAATTGGTCTATGTTCAAACATTTCAAGACACAGCATATGATCAGGAACTGATGGTACTGAAGGAAGAGGTCCAAGCTGCACTGAAGGCATTGGTGGAAAACAAGGCTCCAGGAATTGATGGAATACCACTTGAGATGTTTCAACAAACAGATACTGCGCTGGAAGTGCTCACTTGTCTGTGCCAAGAAAATTTGGAAGACAGCTTCGTGGCCAGCTGACTGGAACTGATCCATATTTATGCCTATTCCCAAGAAAGGTGATCCAACCAAATGCAGAAATTATCGAACAGTATCATTAATATCACACACAAGCAAAATTTGGCTGAAGATCATTCAAGCGCTGCTGTAGCAGTATATTGACAGGAAACTGCCAGAAATTCAAACAAGGTTCAGAAGAGGGACATGGAACAATGGGTGTCATTGCTGATGTCTGATGGATCCTGGCTGAAAGCAGAGAATACCAGAACAATGTTTACCTGTGTTTTATTCACCATGCAAAGGTATTCAACTGTTTGGATCATACAAATTATGGATAACATTGTGAAGAATGGGAAATCCAGAATACTTAATTGTGCTCATGAGGAATCTACATAAATCATGAGGCAATTGTTCAAACAGAACAAGGGGATACTGCATGATTTAAATCTGGAAAGGTGTGCATCAGGGCTGTATCCTTTCACCATACTTATTCAATCTGAATGCTGAACAAATAATCTGAGAAGCTAGAATATATGAGGAAGAACGAGGCAACAGGATCAGAAGAAGACCCATTACCAACCAAGAAGAATCTGGTGTCAGGATTGGAGGAAGGCTCATTGACATCCTGCGTTATGCAGATGACACAGCCTTGTTTGCTGAAAGTGGAGAGGACTTGAAAAATTTACTGATAGTAAGGTAGAGGGTCAGCAAAAAAGAGGAAGACCTTGGGTGAGATGGATTGACACAGTGGCTCAATGATGGGGTTAAACACTGCAACTGTTGTGAGGATGGTGAAGGACTGAGCAGTGTTTTCTTCTGTTGTATGTAGGGTCTCTGTAAGTTTGAACTGTGGATGGCACCTCACAACAAAAACAACGTTAAAAGCAATTCTTAGCTACTTACAGAGCTGTCTTGTGAAACATGGGGTTTTGACACAAAGCTCCTCTGTGATATATATTTGTAACATTTTGAATGCAAACAAATATGCCAAAATATCCTTTTATCTTGGAAAAGATAAACATACTTCTGGCTTCACTGAGATTAAAAAAGAAAAAAATTGATGTTCTACCCAGTTTTCTTTCTTCAACCCAGCTTCATAAAATCTGGTTCAGAATATGTCCAAACGAATGAAGAAAGTCTTATCTGGCAATGATTTTTTTAATGTTTGTTTAGTGAGACAATTTCACACACATACCTTGTGAAAGACTGGACAGAGGAGGAATTTAAGTCCTTGTAGTTAATCGACTGCACTTGAAATTATAGTTCAGTTGGTACTGCAGGCAGATCAATTTGCTACATATCACCATGGATATTGTTGTCATGTATGATGAAGTCCCCACTTAAAATGCATGCTCAAGAGATGAACTCACTCAAAGAACAATTTTACTTCATATCATGCCTCTGTGTTTAAGGTAATTTTCTTATGATTCCTATTATGAAGCAGTAAAGACAATGGCTTTTCTCCATTATCTAAGAAGCAACGATAGCAGGATTAATTACGGTTTTAAATGGATGTATAATTGCCTTTTCAGAATCATGCAAATTCAGAAGAGACTGTAGGAGAAAAAACTGTTGAAACAACTAATAAATTGAACTACTGAGGTATCTATTTTAAAGTGTTTATGGAAATGCAACGGAAAGTTCCCTACATTAAAAAAATACATTGCATTTTCATACATACTATAATGAATTATTTTGGCATGGTAGCCAGTTATTTTTTTCCTTGTAGGGATGGTTGATTAAACCATATGGATGACTAACTTTTGTCTAAAATGGCAAGGCAGAACAATGTCCATTTGCCTTAAAAAGCTATCTAGTTTTATTTAATTTTTTACCAGTTTGATCACTCGACATGTATGTTTGCTCCCATGGTACATGTAGAAAGATTCGTACTACTGTTTTCTGAGGAACTGAAATGCTCTCAGAGGTGTTGCTTAAGAGGCAAACACTTAATGTGAGAGAAGAATTTTGTTCTATGCTACTTGAACCTTGGCCTTTCCACTAAAGCATTTGACAAGAGTGCTAAATCTGGTGGTTACCTCTGATTTATCCTATTATGGGTATTTGTGTCCCTTAAGCATTGGACTGAAACCTCCAGTTCATTTCCCAGAGACCTTGGACACCAACCAGATGGCAGTCCCTTTTAGTTAAAATAAAACTGAGCTTGAACTTATACCTAGATCTGAACTATTCTGATCTTCATAACATATGGTTCTCCTTTGCTAACTTTCTTAATATTAGGCCCAAAGAAAACCCTAAGTGTGAATGTTCTAACTTAGAAATAATTATATTATTGAAAACAGCATAATCTTCATTTTATTACATGTTACTTTGGCATTCTTTATAAATTATTTATTGAGACTCATCCATACTTTGTCTACTATTTGCCAGGCACTTTACATTCATCATCCCATTTAATACTTAGAGTAACCTGCTGAGGTAATTATTATTACCATTTTATAGGTGGAGAAAATAAAGTTCAGAGAGGTGAATTAATTTTCTGAGGTCTCATAGCTAGTAGAAAAGAGATCCTTGATTTATACCAAGATCTAAGTAGCTTCTGAGCTCATACTCATTCCACCAAATTTCAGAGCTCTTTACATCCTTCTGCTTTAGCCCAAACATGCAAAAATGTGTAAGCTTAGCTCAGATGATTCCCTAAAATTTTGAAATGTTATGGAAGTCTCATGTTTCACCTTGAAAATGATACACATTGTATTATTCTATATGATACATCTGCAGTTTTTTTAAAAAAATTTGAAATTATTTACATGTTAAATTACTTAGTTATCTTCTAAATGCTGGATATAAATAGACATTCCAAGATGTTGAATTATGTTCTTTCAGTTACTTTATTCAATGGTGACATACAGCACAGTACTTTCAAAATTTCAGGAATATACAAACCAGTTTGAGATGTACAGAACAACACAATACATGAAGTAAATGGCATGGCAAAGGCCATGGGAACAAGAAAGGGCTTGACAAGGTAGAAGAAATTCAGGGTAGATGAAGAATAGGGTGCACATGGATGTGTGCTACGTTCACTAGGGCAGAACCATAGATAGGAAGTATGAGTTATAGTTGTTTTTTATAAAATCAGTTACCCACCAGTCCATTTGGAAGAGAATAGAAAACAATCTATAAAATATAATTCACTGCAATTCAACACATCATTTATTAAGTGACTAATAAAATGAGCTGTGCTAGATGCTAGAATAGTACAAACATTTGTAAAACATGGTTCCTGCAACCAAGATATTAACAACCTGGAAGAGGAGACAGACAGATACATAAAACTATAATTACAGCATAATGCAGGAGTTCCGAATAGGAGTGTGTAGAGGGTACACAGAAAGAACAGAAGAGGGTGTTGTATCTGGGGTGTTGTCTTCCCTGTGTTTTTAAGGGAATGATATAGCAAAACAAAGGTGGCAAACAGGATGCAGTGTTATGAAACAGCCTGATGTGTTCAGTGAATGTTAAATAGTTTAGCAGGCCTGACTGTAAAGAAATGTTTGTGCTAGGGAAATCTGTAGTGGAGGGACAGTATGTAAAGTGGAATAAGAATAATAAGGCCCTCTGTTAAATATTTCACACAGCTTGCTGCACTTCTCCTTTATAAAACTCAAGGTCATTGTAATTACTCATTCAATGACTATCGTCTCTATTAGACTATAAAATCAAAAACTGCAGGGGCCATGTCTTGTTCTCTCTGCTTAGCAAACTTCCTGACGCATAGCATGCACGAGGCTTTGAAGAGTATCCACAGAAAGGAAGGGAAATATGCACATGATATAGTACATGAGAAAGACCCAGAGATTGAAATTCAGGGGAGTAACGTGGAAAATAGTGTCTTTAGAAGACTACATGAGGGATTGCTTAGGAGACGTTTAGATGAGGTAGGAGTCCACACTCAGAAATTTCTGCTGAGATGGCATCAGGCTTGGTGAGGGTAGTAACAGACTGGAAGAAAAGGATGAATGAGGGACATGTATTCAAGATAAAATTGTCCAAAATTTTGAAGTTGGTGTAAAAGAATAAGATTGAAAGATTACTATTAAGTTGTTGTTAAGCTGCCATGGAGATGACTGTGAATCATGGTAACCTTATCTTCAGCAGAACAAACAGTTGTCCAGTCTTGCATCATCCTCACAATCACTAACATGTTCAAGTCTATCATTGTGAACATAGTGCCAATTCATCCTACCATTCCATACCCTTGTTGGCCATCGGCTTCATCAAACATGTCTTCCTCTAGCAAGACTCTTCCTGATGATGTGTCCAAAGCAATGAGTTGAAATGCATTCTGTTGTGACTCATAAGGTTTTCAGTGGCTAATTTTTGGAAGTAGATTGTCAGACCTTTCTTCCTAGTCTGTCTTAGTCTGGAAGCTCTGCTGAAACCTATCCTCCATGGGTGACCTTGGTGGTGTTTGAAATATCGTTGGCATAGTTTCCAACATCATAGCAAGCCACTACAGTAAAACAAACATACAGAGAGGTGATGGTACTAAAAGCAAAACCAAACCTGTTGCCATAGAATCGATTCCAACTCATAGTGACCCTATAGGACAGAGTAGAACTGCCCCCCTAGAGTTTCCAAGGAGCGACTGGAGGATTTGAACTGCCAGCCTTTTGGTTAGCATCTGAGCTCTTAACCACTGAGCAACCAGGGCTCCGGTGGTACTATTAAGTTCCATATTTAAAAAAAAAAAAAAGAGAGAGAGAGAGAAATGAAGAGGAATAACTCTCAGGGAAGTGGAGCTAGTTTGGAAACAGAAATGAAATAGGCTTGGTAAGAAATGTAATTTAAAACTCTTAAGGTTGACTAGTGAAGAATTTGATATTCCTTGTATCCTTTGTGTGTGAATTTTATTGTTGATGTATTAAAATCTTATAGTTTAGGTGGAAGGATAGCACTATAATTTTTCAAACATACTTTACTGCTTTCTATATTTATTCTTTAAGTCACATTTCAATTGGTCTTTGGCAAAAAAGACTAGTTTTTTAAAAAGTTAACATTAGTTTTCTTGGAAAAGTGAATTCATGCATTCAAAAAATCATTGTTCACATTGATTCAAATAAACAGGAACTTACAACCATTGAAAATGATGTATGTCTTGAACAGAGTACTATGAAGTATGACCCTTCAAAATCTCCTCTTTCTATACTTACCAACAAAAAGTAGTAAAGGACTTCTAAAACTTCTAATTGTTCCCTAACAATATTCATTTTTTTCTTTAAAGAGTATATTTAAATCTTTTCTTCTGTTCCTTTAAGAGGGGAAAACCTGTCTGTTATACTATACATTTGAAGACTTTTTTTTTTTTTTTCCCCAGATTATGAGGTTATGGGGTCTGCAGGTCTGAATCAATAGCAAAGCACATCAGGCTTCCTTAAGCCCCAGATGATATGCACAGGGAGACAAATTCACTGATTCAATCTTTCTTCAAATGTTTTGCTTCCCAATGACCAAATGAGGATTACTGTAGTGTTTGCTTTACTCTCTTCTATGATCAGATCTTTTCAGGTTGATTTTTCGAGTGTAGTGAACTAGATTTCCTCCGCACTTCCAAAATTAATCCCTAGCAAGATAAAAAGTTGGGTATTTTCAAAGATGCTAGAAGAATCATAAGGAAAGTCAGGTAAAATAAGGAAAAAATATTATAAAACTTTAGGCAATATGATAAAAATGACAGGTAAAACTAGAAGATGTATTTTTAATTTATCCTTTGTTTTAAGAATGGAGGGAAAATATTAAGGGTAAAGGATTATACTTGGAACTTTGATGGGGCTATGACAGGAAAAAAGAGAAAGGAATAACATAGCTATTTGATTCTAAAAGCTCAAGTAGGGTACTTTGCATGAAATAAATTTAAGAAGAGTTATAGAGACAAAGAAAAGTGACACCATGGAAACACTGATATTTTCTTTTATTTACACAGAAATAGTCAAAAACAGAATATTAGAATCATGTTTCTCTGGACTAAAGTTTATGGTATGAGACACAATTTCCTGGTATTATGGATTTTAAGAAGTCCAAACTCTAGTATGCCCAAGTCAAGATAAGCTTGTATTTATAGTACAGATTTTAAATGTATAGTACTTATTTATAATACTGAAGTAATTCTTGTTTCTAATTTTAAATTTAGTTGGACACACAGACCAACTGAGTTCTTTCATACTTAAAATATATATGACTACATATATTTTATAAGAAGCTTTAGATACTGTAATAATTCCAAATTCATTAATAAATGATGCTGGGTAATGATTCTAAGTCTTTATACCCTGTTTTAATCAAACTCTTTTCTGCAGTAATTCAAATTAAATCATCTACAATGTATTGAATATATTCAGAAAAATTTCTGTGTAATACTCAGGAGTGATAAACAAGGATATATGAGGTACCAAAAATAATTGGTCAACATTCGACCATTTACAAAAAACAAACAAACTTGTTGCTGTCGAGTCAATTCCAACTTATAGTGACCCATAGGAGATAGCATATGATCAAGAACCGATGGTGCTGAAGGAAGAAGTCCAAGCTGCACTGAAGGCACTGGTGAAAAACAAAGCTGCAGGAATTGATGGAATACCAATTCAGATGTTTCAACAAATGGATGCAAAGCTGGAATTGCTCGTTCCTCTATGCCAAGCCAAGAAATTTGAAAGATGGCTACCTGGCCAAGCAATTAGAAGAGGTCCACATTCGTGTCCATACCAAACAAAGGTGATCCAAACAAACGTGGAATTTATAAAAAAATATCATTAATCATTAATATCATTAATATCACACGCAAATAAAATTATGCTGAAGATAATTCAAAACCGATTGCAGTAGTCATCAACAGGGAACTGCCAGAAACTCATTGCTGATGTCAGGTGGGTTCTGGCTGAAAGCAGAGAATACCAGAAAGACATTTACCTGTGTTTTATTGACTATGCAAAGGCATTCGACTGTGTGAATCATAACAAATTATGGATAGCATTGAGAAGAATGGGAATTCCAGAATGCTTAATTTTGCTCATGCAGAACCTGTACATAGACCAAGAGACAGTCTTTTGAACAGAACAAGGGAATACTGCATGGATAAAAATCAGGAAAGGTATGGATCATGGTTGTATTCTTTTACCATACTATTCAATCTGAATGCTGAGCAAATAATCTGTAAGGTGAACTATATGAGGAAGAATGCTACATCGGAATGGAGGAAGATTCGTTAACAACCTGTGTTATGCAGATGATACAACCTTGCTTGCTGAAAGTGAAGAGGACTTGATGCACTTACTGGTGAAGATCAAAGACTATAGCCTTCAGTATGGATTACACCTCCACAGAAAGAGAACAAAAACCTCTTCTGAATCCGGCTTGAATTTCTGGCAGTTCTCTGTTGTTGACTGCTGCAACCGGTTTTGAATTATCTTCAGTATAATTTTTCTTGTGTGTGATATTAATGAACAAAAGTCCTCACAACTGAACCAATAAGCAACATCATGATAAAGGGAAAAATATTGAAGTTGTCAAGGATTTCACTTTGCTTGGATCCACAATCAATGACCATGGAAGCAGCAGTCAAGAAATCAAAGGACATATTGCATTGGGCAAATCTGCTGCAAAAGACCTCTTTGAAGTATTAAAAAGCAAAGTCATCTTGAGGACTAAGATGCACCTGGCCCAAGCCATGGTATTTTCAATCACCTCATATACATGTGAAAGCTGGACAATGAATAAGGAAGACTGAAGAAGAATTGATGCATTTGAATTATGGTGTTGGCAAAGAATTTTGAATACGGCATGGACTGCCAGGAGAATGAACAAATCTCTCTTGGAAGAAGTGCAGCAAGAATGTTCCTTAGAAGCAAGGATAGCTAGATTTTATCTTACCTACTTTGGACATGTTATCAAAAGGAATCAGTCCCTGGAGAAGGACATCATGCCTGGTAAAGTAGATGGTCAGTGAAAAAGAGGAAGACCCTCAAGGAGATAATGGTGCAGGACTTGGCAGTGTTTTGTTCCGTTGTACGTAGGTTCACTATGAGTTGAAACCAACCAGTTGGCACCTAAAAACAGCAACATGATGTAGTTCTACCTTCAGGGCACTTGGAATAGAAACAAATTCTCCGCAAAAGAAAAATCATTGACCCTGCTACCAGAAAACCTAAGTTCAAAATCCAATGGTGCCGTTTAGAGGCTGACATTGTGAAAGGAGTTTGTGACTTATGCCTGAGGAATTTTTTTTTTTTTTTGGCGGGGGGGTGGGGAATGAAAACATTAACTGTGTAAATGTATTGTGAGGAAGATTAAAAAAGAAAATGAAAGTAAAATAGACTGTTATAATATCACTATAAATAGTAACATCTGTTCTTTCATACTGTACTGACCATATAGACTTTATAAGAGGGAGAAAAATAATTATGGTAGCATTCACACCTAGTCCTGCCCCTAAGATGGCTTCTTAACAATGAAAATGGATTCTCTTTATTTTCAGTAGTAACAGTGATCTTACCTTATGTATTTAGATTAGAGCATAGGTATCTACCTTGAAACCCAGTCTGGTAATGTTAGCCCTTCTAGGGTAGATCCAGGCCTCCCATTAATACCTGCCCTCCTAAATCTGTTCTTCAGTGTCAGCTAAACTGACAATGAGCCTCTTATTTATATTTTCAGTTCACAGTATGGTAGGGAATCTATCAAAATTTTTATTTGTTAGTTCATTGGTTGAGACTTAAAAGAATATAGACTTAAGACACATCATAAAAATTAAGAAGTGCCAAATGAGAGAAAACCAGGTATAGTAGTTTTGAATGGGTGGTGGCCTACTTGATTTTGAAAGACAAAGGAATCATATAACACTTCTAGTTTTGTTTTATATTTTCTCTATTTTAAGAGGCAGGACAGAATAGATTCTGTTTCAAACTACCATAATTATGCTGGGCTTGGGTTTATGTAGTCCTTGTATAAGACTCTAGTATGCTCCAAGACTTTCCTAAGATGGTATGTACAGTCCAGTGGTTGCTGTCTTTGTTCATATCCCTGCCACGTACTAAATAGGGATATAATGACACAAAGAATATGGAAGCTCTTCTACAGCACACTTACATTACTTACCCTTAGTCATTGGGCTGATGACAAGTGGCAGAATAGGTATCTACACAAACTGAGTGTGACAGAAAATGCAGAAATAGAGAAAATGCACGTGGAAAGGAGTAGGCCTGGAGTTATAGGAAGTGATACAATAGAGTAAATCTATAGAGGAAGGAAATATAGCCATGAGGTTGACTCTGCCATTATCTTGAAGGAGCCCAAGCCCTAACTGTCTAATTTTCCAGTGTGTGGGAAGAGAGCAGTGGAACTTGAGCAAAACTACATTTCCCAATTGAATATTTTCCTATACTCCTTGACACAAGCTATCATCATTCTTAAACTGCTGATTTATATACAGTACCTTACCCTGGAAGTTCTCTTGGGAGTTCTTAAGTCGTTGCATTACTGGCTGGCTGCTAGAATATTAGTGGAATTAAGAAGAATGAGAAAACTTTGATGTAGAAGCCGTTGTTCTTATGAAAGTGGTGGGAGGTGTTCTGAGTGGATGAGGATAGAGGGTTCTTATAAAGGTTATATCATGGAACATATTCCAGCAAATATATTTCCCTACTAAAATACTGCTACACTCCTTCAAGGTACTCAGGTGGTATAAAGTGAATGGAGACTTTAGGGTCTTCTAATACTGATTGATGAACAGAATCTCTCCTTTTATTTTGATACAATAATTCTACTAATCTAGCTTAAGGAAGTGATTAGGGATTCTGTCATTTATTTTTGTGTTGACAAAATCATTTTGCCTTACCTATGTTATGGAAATAGATCTTATTAAATAAATAACTGACTCTGGTTATTGGTACCTTCTGGAAAGTAATATAATTATCTTTGGTAGAATAAATGGTGCTTTCAATAAAACAAGAGAAAGCACAATACCCTAATGAGCTTCGATGAGCATTTTGCTGAAGAAGGACAAGGATTCCTCGACATAAAGTATACGTGGATTGTGATAAATTGTATTGTGTAATAAAATATGAAATATTCAAAGTATAAGGCATAATCAGAAAGAGAAATCATGTGGTTACAAATAAAAAAAGCAACAGAGAATGCTGGAAGAATAAAGAAATGGAAGAAGATGGGGAGATGGGCGCCGGCGGGCTGGGCGGTGCTTGGCGGGGGAAGGAAGAGATTTCAGCCCTGTGGTGGGATGCCGGGTAGCCTGGTAAAGACTGTTGACAAGTAAGAAACCCTCCGCTCCTGCTGTGGCAGTTCCTGAGAAATTTTGTTGTAGCAATGTATGATCTTCAAATTTAAGTAACATGCTCTCCATTCTGTAATGGTCCTCCACTTCCACATTGCTGTAACAAAAATCACTTACATAGACCAATCTTGTGCTGCCGATGCTGTGGAGAATTGAAGGAATGGGACTACTTTCTTTAGATATGAGGAGACAGGTGGAAGGGAAAAGGTTATTGAAGACGAGATCAGTGAGATTAAGAGTATAGAGGGAAAAGAATTCAGAGTATGAGAAAACGTGTCTCTGTAAGAACCCGGAGAATAAACACAAATCTTGAGTAGGGACCTGTCACTCTTGGGGATACAAATTTTGGGGATATTTGGGATAGACCTATAGGGTGTTTTTATCCTTTGTTGTTTGTTCATTTGTTTCTAATATTAATGGGAAATCTGGAGTCATTTGTATAAGCCATATGCTAATAATAATTTGATAAACCATGTACATATTAAGAAAATTTAATTTTTACAATTGACTATGTTGTTGTTGTTAGGTGCCGTTGAGTCGGTTCTGACTCATAGCGACCCTATGTTCAACAGACGAAAAGTCTGCCCCATCCTGCGACATCCTCACGATAATTGTTATGCTAAGCCCATTGTTGCAGCCACTGCGTCAATCCTTCTCTGCGAGGGTCTTACTATAGCTTATTCATATGATGCAATAATCGGTATTCATATATTTATATCTAGTTAGTAATATGTGATGAGAAAAGCTCAAAAAATTATTAGTGGAAAAAAAGCGACGTATAAAATGATATTTCTATAAAATAAATACCTAATACCATATTTTTACACAAGTACCTCTCAGGAGAGCGTGCGGTTGGCAAACAAACGTAGAAGGCATGCATTATTTGTGTAAAAATACCGTAATAAATTGTACAAACTGCATGTCATGTTTTCTAAAAGATTATAAGAAGATATGAAGAGTATTAATAAGTGGATATGTATGGGTAGAGGTATTACTAGAGGGATTTCTTAATGCCCTTCTGAATTTTTCTGATTTTTTTTCTACAAAAAACATGTATTTCTGCTATAATCTGAAAAGTGTCATTAAAAAATCAAATATATCAATACATTCTTATCCTATGCCAAAGGACATACTTTTTTGCTAACATTCTTTGTTTGTTTGTTTTTTAAAATTTAAGTGCTACTTAAGCTGTACCAGATTTAAAAAAAAAAAAAAATAATTGTAGGAGTTGATTTCAGTTTGGCGAGAGTGAAGTCTTTGACTATCCGACGTGGCGAATGCTAGAGTAAGGGCCTGAGAACTGTTAGCACCAGAGAATTAGATACTGGCATGTTGCAAAGTAATGAAAATTTTGCAAAATCACCACTGGTATTACAGCATTCAACAATCTATAAAATCTCATTCATTTTTGAAAGTTTCCAATTTACTCTACTGGGCATTTCTTCTAAGTGAGAAATTAACTTTGATTTTAAAATTGAAGTCACTGAAAAAATAGATTCATTTTGTGCAATCCCACTCTAGAGTCAATTTTTTCTGAATCACGTTGACTCCATAAATATACATTTTTAATAAGCCAAAAACAAACAAAAAAAAAACCCACTGCCATCGAGTCTATTCCAACTCATAGCGACCCTATAGGACATAGTAGAATTGCCCCATAGGATTTCCAAGGCTGTAACCTTTATGGAAGCAGACTGCCACATCTTTCTCCCATGGAGTGGCTGGTGGTTTCTAACTGTCAACCTTTTGGTTAGAAGCCAAGTGCTTAACCACTGGGCAACCAGGACTCCTTGTATTCTTAACACTGTCTTCTTAACACCATAAAACTTGTTATGGGAAAATTATTGAGGCTCAGATTTGCAAAACTGTTTCTGTTATTTACCCCAAAACTTACACTTTGCATTTATTTTACGTTAAAAATGGAGAAATATGTCATCTATCCAATTTTCAAGGTTCCATGCTATAGGGATAATGCTTTTGTTTTCCAATCACTGCCTCTCCAACTGGTGAATACTAGAAACAGAAAACATGCAAACTTGAAATTGACATGCTTTGCAGAATCCAAGGCGGAATGTTTCTCTGCCTATCAGTTCAGGCAGAACATACAATTATTTTCACATCTCACAGGAGTAGTCCTTTCTGCATTAGGTTTCCGTAATGCTCTGAGTCGGCAATGACAGGGAGAAAAAGAAGAAGAAGGGAAAAAAACACATTTGGGAACTGTCATTTGCAGTCAGTTCTTTGAAACTAATCTTGGAATGACTTTTAAATCTTGCAAAACATTTATCAGGCAATTCTCTTGATGTAGAAAATGGTTATTTCTCTGTTAAATTTGCCATGAAGTTTTCCCAACTCTTTGTCTTATTTTTGACAGGCTATTTTCATGAATGCCATCATCACAGGAATAGTAGTAGAAGGGTGGTACTATCCTAGAAAGACTGTCATTAATGTATTCTCCTTGTCCAATACCACAATGACATTATGTTTTCAGGTACTGACTTGCCATAGGAACTTGCATGGGTAAAAATCACGATGATATCAGCACTGCAATCTTTGGGACTAGATTTACAAACTGGAAAATGACCAACATTCAAATCCCCTGAAAACTGTTCTCCCCTTTAGCTGCACAATTCATGGTTAGATCCAGTAGATAATTCAATGCAAGATGTCTTGTTAACAGGAGTCAAAGCAGTTAATACCGTGGAACTGGAACTGTGCTAAGATGTTAGGGTGTGTAATGGAACAGGTAAATTAAATGGGGTGCTAGTAAAACCATAGCCTGATCACATCTCTGTCTCTAATCCATTCATCTAACACTTACTGCAAATGAAAAACTTACAAAAAAATTAATTGTAGGCCACATGTAAGGGAAATAGCAGTTATTTCTTTTGTGTCCTGAAAGATACACATACTGACCTAGTACTAGACGTGTATAAGTGAATCTTAGTGATAATGGTGTAAACTCTTAATATTCTATATCCCTAAGACTTTACATAGATATACATAGATGTTAAACAAAGAATGAATCGGACTTTTGGCATAACTCTCTCTGAGGATGAACCCTGAAGGCTTATTTTGAAACAAATTCTGTCAGCTGTGAGAACTGCTGAATAGTGATCCAAATAGTAATTATTCTTGAAATATTGCCAGGGGTTAAATTAGAAACAATCACAGAGAATCTCAAATTATCATTAAAAAAAAAAAAATCTTTCTATGTGCTTTTCTCTTAAATTAGAAAGAACAAGCTTAACAATTATTGAGTTATCACTATGCTCAGAATCAACTCCTAAAAATTTATCACCAGAAAAAGCACCCTTCACAATATGCAGTCAGCCTACTATTTGGCTCGATTCCCTACTACCTTCTTTATCTTCTCCCATGGCCTCTCACCATGGCATCCTTTCAAAATGAACCAGTGCTTTATGAGCTTCCATAATTCTACGTAGTTGAGTGTGTGCTGTTGTCCCTACATGAAAAATTCTTTCCAAGCTCATTGAGTTGATGAATTGGTATTTACACTTTTAAGACAAAGTTTGTGAAACCATCCCTGACACCACAATGACATAGCCATCCCTTCCTTCTTTGCAAGCCATCCTAAATATGACTTATATGATAGCTGGCATTTTCCTATCTGAAATACATCTAAGGTTGTAAATTCCCTCTGTTAAGGACTGTCCACCTCACCTGTACATCTAAGACTTGGCATGGTCTCTGCTCCATTATCTTCAATATTTTGTTAATTACATTATACTAGAAAAGAGGAGTTAAAGATAAATTCTATTACATATTGTTCTCCCGCTCCTCCTTTTTTTATAGACCACTCACTCCCTTGCTACCACTCCCAACTATTAGCAGAAGAGGAGTTTGAGGGGCAGATTAGAGCATGCTATACACCAAAAAAAAACCAAAAAAACAAACAAAAAAAAACCACTCCTATCAAGTCGATTCTGCCTCATAGCGACCCCATAGGGTTTTCAAGGCTGTATGTCTCTACCGAAGCAGTCTGTCACATTTTCCTGCAGCAGAGCTGCTGGTGGTTTCAAAACGCCGACCTTTCAATTAGCAGTCGATCACTTCAACCACTATAAATCCTCACAAAAGGACCAATAAGCAACATCATAATAAATGGGGGAAGTATTGAAGTTGTCAAGGATTTCATCTTATTTGCATCCACAGTCAATACCCATGGAAACAGCAGTCAAGAAATCAAAAGACACATTGCATTGGGCAAATCTGTTTCAAAAGACATCTTTGAAGTGTTAAAAAGCAAAGGTGTCACTTTGAGGACTCAGGTGTGCCTGACTCAAGCCATGGTATTTTCAGTAGGCTTAAATGCATGTGAAAATTGGACAATGAATAAGGAAGACCAAAGAAGAATTGATGCATTTGAATTATGGTGTTGGTGAAGAATATTGAACCTGTCTTGGAAGAAGTACAGCCAGAATGCTCCTTAGAAAGCAAGGATGGTGAAACTTTGTCTCAAGTACTTTGGACACATTATTAGGAGGTACCAGTCCCTGGAGAAGGGCATTATGCTTGGTAAAGTAGAGGGTCAGCAAAAAAGAGGAAGACCCGCGATGAAATGGATTGTCACAGTGGCTGCAACAATTGGCTCAAACACAACAAATTGTGAGGATGGCACAGGTCTTGGCATTCTGTTGTACATAGGATTGCTCTGAGTTAAAACTGACTCGATGGCACCTAACAACAGCAACATACAACCCTAGATGAACTTGACATAGATAGAGTACATTATACAACCTAAATATTGGGAATAAGGCATCATGTTTGGCGGCTACAGTACAGCCTCAAAGCTTCTGGAATGAAAAATTAATACTACTGTATTGTTTTTAAATAGCTGAGCATAAAATTAGACTACTTGACCTGTATCTATCATAACTATCTGTAGTATCATATTCTGTGATAGGAGTAAGCATCAACAAGCAGGCCACAGAAAATAACTGCAGCTCAGAAGCAGTATTTTTGGTGGGAGAAAAACAGCCCTGAGATTGTGGACTTCCCACTGTAGCCATATATTGTGCTGTAATGTAATTATTTCCTGATTAATTTTCCATAAACAATTCAAGTTTTCTGAGATTTTAAATATAATATTATTATTATTATCTAAAATTTTGCATCACCAACATATTGAACAATAACTGACATAAAAAGAGCTCTATAAAAAAATTGTTGGAGTAATTAAAACAGAAACAGAACTTTAAAAAAAAATAGGGAGTTGGGGCCAAGACAGCAGAGTAGTCAGACTCTTCCTGTGGTCCCTCTTACAACAAAGACCCCCCCAAAAAAGTGATTTTATTATATAGGACAATCTACAAGCCCTGAACATCAAAGGCAAAGTTGAGGAATAGGACTGAGCAGCAGGGGGAGGGAAAGACAGTTCAGAAGCAGTGAGGAGTTGCCAGACCTGACCCAGTAGGAACCAGCACCCTGCAGGCCAGATTGGCTGGTGTGTGCATGGTGAGGCAAGCAGTGGCACTCGGGATGTGTTTTCCACAGCAGGAGAGACGGAGCAGCAAAGAGTCTGCTAAACCCTCCAGAACCAGCAGGAAGTGGCGCTTAAGCAGCAAAAGATAAGTACATGCGCCTAACCTACTGTGCAGATAAAAAAACATCCGCTTTGGGAAGAGCCCCTCTCCTGTTTACCTCCCCCCTCCCCACTCTGCACTGGGTCTGGACTGGCTTCAGTGATTGCCATGTCCCCTGAGCCAGAAGTAGGACTTGTCATGTGCCTGAGCCATTCTCCCAGCTTTGGAAAGGGAACAAATTAACAAACAGGAAAAAGTAATCTTCCAGCTTCCCTAAGCCGAGAACTTAGGGCAGGCACAGCTCCTTTGGCTAGGCATAGGCATAAGGGGTCCATGGACTTTGAATGCCTTTCACCCGTGCATAGACCTGTGTGGGACCATTTCAACAGAGTAGGCTGTCAATAACACAGTACAACAGGGTATATACCTGAAGCCTAATTTCAACTGTATCACCTATAAGGTGGAGTGGCATGTTCATGGTTTTTTTTTTTTTTAGGTCAACATTTTTTCTTTTTCCTCATGAAACAGTAGTACACATGTTGTTTTATGACATTGGTTAACAACCCCACAACTTATTAACCCTCTAAATTCTCAACCTTTTTTTTTTTTTTTTGGTGAAAATACACACAGCCAAAGATACACCGTTTCAAAAATTCCTACATACATAGTTCAGTGACATTCACTACGCTCTTCCAATTGTGCTGTTATTCTCACTTAAGATGAAGGCTTACAGAACAAAATAGTTTCTCATTTAACAGTTACTACAAATGTTGCTCTATGACAATGGTTAACAATCTCACAACACATCAACAATATCCTTACTCAATCTTGTGTTCCCTATCACCAGCTTCCTTGTCCCCTTCTGCCTTCTGGCCCTTGTCACTGGACTCCTGTACCTCGTTAGTCTCATTTGGTTTTACCGGGCTGTCCACTCAGAGGCTGAACAGTGAACCTCGGAGGTAACTTCACCACTGAGCTAAAAGGGTGTCTGGGGGCCATACTCTCGAGGTTTCTCCAGTCTCCTTTAGGCCAGTAAATATGGTCTTTTTTTGTGAGTTAGAATTATGCTCTACATCCTTCTCCAGCTCTGTCCAGAACCCTCTGTTGTGATCCTGGTCAGCAGTCAGTGCTGGTAGCTGGGCACCATCTAGCTGTACTGGACTCAGTCTGGTGGAGGCCTTGGTAGCTGTGGACAATTAGTCCTTTGGACTAATCTTTTCCTTGTATCCTGTTCTCTTCATTCTCCTTTGCTCCTGAAGGGATGAGACCAGCGGAGTATCTTAGATGGCCGCTCACAGGCTTTTAAGACCCCAGACACTACTCACCAAGGTAAAATGTAGAGCATTGTCTTTATAGCTGTGTCATGCCAATTGAGCTAGATGTTCCCCGAAACCATGGTCCCCAGAGCCCTCTGCCCAGCAACTAAGTCCCTCAGGGAGTTTGGATGTGTCTATGGGGCTTCCGTGACCTTTCCTTGTACAAGTTGTGCTAGTTTCCCCTGTATTGTGTACTGTCTCACCCTTCACCCAAGATACCACTTATCTATTGCCTATTTAGTATTCCCCCCCCCCACCCCTCCCATCCCTGGTAACCAAAAAAGATTGTTACATTTTGCATGTGAACTTTTTCATGGGTTTTTACAATAGAGGTCTCATACAATATTTGTCCTTTTGTGATTGACTTATTTCACTCAGCATAATGCCCTCCAGTTTCATCCATGTTATGAGATGGTTCACAGATTCATTGTTGTTCTTTCTCGTTGCATAGTACTCCATTGTGTGTATGTACCATAGTTTGTTTATCCATTCATCTGTTGATGGGCACCTACATTGTTTCCATCGTTTTGCTATTGTGAACAATGCTGCCATGAACATAGGTGTGCATATGTCTATTCGAGTGGCGACTCTTATTTCTCTAGGATATATTCCTGGGAGTGGGATTGCTGGATCGAATGGTATGTCTATTTCTAGCTTTCTGAGGAAGCGCCATATCATTTTCCAAAATGGTTGTATCATTTTGCATTCCCACCAGCAGTGCATTAGCGTTCTGATCTCCCCGCAGCCCCCCAACATTTGTTACTTCCAGTGTTTTTGATTCGTGCCAGTAATGCTGGGCTGAGATGGTATCTCATTGTGGTTTTAATTTGCATTTCTCTAATGGCTAGTGATCGCGAGCATTTCCTCATGTGTCTGTTGGCCATTAGAATGTCTTCTTTGGTGAAGTGTCTGTTCATTTCCTTTGCCCATTTTTTAATAGGATTATTTGTCTTTTTGTTGTAGAGGTGTTGGATTTTCTTGTAGATTATGGAGATTAGACCTTTGTCTGACTTGTACTGTGCAAAAATTTTTTCCCAGTCTGTAGGTTCTCTTTTTACTCTTTTGGTGAAGTCTTTTGAAGAGCATAGGTGTTTGATTTTTAGAAGATCCCAGTTATCTAGCTTATCTGTTGGGTTTTGTGCATTGATGGTTATGGTTTGTATCCTGTTAATGCCATGTATTAAGGCCTGAAGTGTTGGTCCTATTTTTTCTTCTATGAACTTTATAGTTTTAGGCTTTGTATTCAGGTCTTTGATCCATTTTGAAGTAGTTTTTGTATACGGTGTGAGGTATGGGTCCTGTTTCATTTTTTTGTAAATGGATATCCAGTTTTGCCAGCACCATTTGTTAAAAAGACTGTCTTTTCCCCATTTGATGGACTTTGGGCCCTTGTCGAAGATCAGGTGACCGTAGGTGGATGGATTTCCATCTGGGTTCTCAATTCTGTTCCATTGGTCACTGTATCTCGTTGTACCAGTACCAGGCTGTTTTGACTACTGTAGCTGTATAGTAGGTTCTGAAGTCAGGTATTGTGAGTCGTCCTACTTTCTTCTTCTTCTTCAGTAGTGCTTTACTTACTCGGGGCTTCTTCCCTTTCCATATAAAGTTAAAGATTAATTTTTCCATCTCTTTGAAGAATGTTCCTGTATTTGGATCGGGATTGCGTTGTATTTGTAAATTGCTTTGGGTAGAATTGCCATTTTCACAGTGTTGAGTCTGCCTATCCATGAGCATGGTATGTTTTTCCATTTATGTAGATCCCTTTGGGTTTTGTTCATGGTTTTTGACACCACTCTGCCAGTTAAGCAGGGTCCTCACCTACCCACATCAGAGGCCTGAGGACTGGTGGCTCCACTCACACCACCCAGCCACCTGTGACAGGGGTCCAAGAATAAGTTGTGCCTCCTAGTCCTTACATTCAACAGCACTGGGTGCCCATAGTCCAGCTGCAAAACCCATCCACCTAAGCGCTTTAGGGAACAGGGACACACTTTCCTCCCAGACTCTCAGGGACAGCTGTGAGCCCCCTGCCTTGCTCAGTGCATGGCCCACTACTTCATCCAGATACCTGTGCCTACTCCAATCACTGCTGCCCATCTAGGACTGTGGGTGAGAGCCTGCATTGCACACTTGGTGACTGACTACATGTACACTGAGGTGAATCCATACAAGAAAAGTAAGCAGACTCCTGGGCTCACATACCTAGTAACCAATGTAACCACCTGGTGACAGGATGCAATTCAAAGGCACCAATAATCAAAGTAGCTCTACGAGCAGCCTATTTGGGTATATCAAAACAAAACAAAATGAGAAGCTAGGACACAGTAAGCAAACATAGATAAATATAGCAACTTATTGATGGCTCGGAGACAACAGTCAATATGAAATTACATAAAGAAGCAGGCCATAATGGTTTCAGCAAGCAATCAAAACAAAAAAAATCAAGAAATCTTCTGGATAAAGAGAATTTCTTGGAATTACTGCAGATAGAATTAAAAATATTAATATAGAAAACTCTTCAATATATCAGGAAGGAGATAATATGAAACTCAGAACAAGCCAAGGAACACACAGACAAAGCAATAGAGGTACTTTAGAAGGTTATACAAGAGAATAATGACAAATTTTACAGGCTGCAAGAATCCATAGAGAGACAGTAAACAAATCCAGAAGATTAACAATAAAATTTCAGAATTAGACAATGCAATGGAAACTCATAGGACCAGAATTGAAGCAATGGAAGTCAGAATTGATGAGATTGAAGATAAAGCACTTGACACCAACTTATTTGAGGAAAAATCACATAATAGAATTTTAAAAAATGAAGAAACCCTAAGAATTATGTTGGACTCTGTCAGGAGAAATAACCTATGAGTGACTGGAGTAGAGAACGGGGAGGGAGGCGGGGAGGGATAATAGGAAATACAGAGAGAATTGTTGAAGATTTGTTGGCAGTAAACTTCCCTGATATCATGAAAGATGAGAAGATATCTATCCAAGAAGCTCACTGAACCCCACACAAGATAGATCCCAAAAGAAAGTCACCAAGACATATTATAATAAACTCGTCAAAACCAAAGATAAACAGAGAATTTTAAGAGCGGCTAGGGATAAACGAAGAGTCATCTATAAAGGACAGTCAATAGGACTAAGCTCAGACTACTCAGCAGAAACCACGCAGGCAAGAAGACAATGTTGTTGTTGTTAGGGGCCATTGAGTACATGTACTCTATGTACAACAGAACGAAACACTGCCTGGTCCTGTGCCATCCTCATGATCATTGTTATGCTTGAGCCCATTGTTTCAGCCACTGTGTCAATCCATCTTGTTGAGGTCTTCCCCTTTTTTGCTGACCCTCTACTTTACCAAGCATTATGTCCTTCTCCAGGGACTGATCCCTCCTGACAACATGTCCAAAGCATGTGAGATGTAGTCTCACCATCCTTGCTTCTAAGGAGCATTCTAGTTGCACTTCTTCCAAAACAGATTTGTTCGTTCTTTTGCTGGTCCATAGTATATTCAATATTCTTCTCCAAAACCACACTTCAAAGGTGTAAATTTTTCTTTGGTTTTCTTAGTCACCATCTAGGTTTCACATGCACAGGAGACGACTGAAAACACCATGGCTTGGGTCAGGCGCACCTTAGTCTCCAAGGTGACATCTATGCTTTTCAACACTTTAAAGAGGTCTTTTGCAGCAGATTTTCCCAGTGCAATGCAGCTTTTCATTTCATGAATGCTGCTTCCATGGGTGTTGCTTGCAGATCCAATAAAATGAAATCCTTCACAACTTCAACCTTTTCCCCATTTATCATGATGTTGATTATTGGTCCAGATGTGAGGATTTTTGTTTTATTTATGTTGAGGTGTAATCCTTACTGAAGGCTCTGGTCTTTAATTTTCATCAGTAAGTGCTTCAAGTTCTCTTCACTTTCAGTAAGCAAGGTTGTGTCATCTGCATATTGCAGGTTGTTAATGAGTCTTCCTCCAATCCTCATGCCCTGTCTTCTTCATATAGTCCACTTTCTCAGATTATTTGCTCAATATACAGATTGAATAGGTATGATGAAAGGATAAAACCCTGATGCTCACCTTTCCTGACTTTAAACCTTGCAGTATCCCCTTGTTATGTTTGAATGACTACATCTTGATCTTTCATATGGAGAGGAAGTCAAGGCTATATAAAGAAATAAAAGATTGCTTTAAACTTACAAAAATAGGGATAAATATTAAGGCAACCTAAAGGAAACTAACAATCCTACACTTCAAAAAAAATAAATAAATAAAAACAGAAAGACTCAGCAAATACAAAATCAACAACGATGAAAAGAAAATACATAAAGAAAAATGATTCAGCTGAGAAAATTAAGTGGAACAAAGAAACTGTCAACAACACAAAAATACATCAAAATGACAGCACTAAACTCATACCTATAAATAATTACCCTGAATGTAAATGGACTAAATGCACCAATAAAGAAACAGAGAGTGGCAGAATGGATAAAAAGACACAATCGTCTATGTGTTCCCTACAAGAGACACACCTGAGACTTAAAGACACAAACTAAAATTCAATGGATGGAAAAAAAAAAAAATCAAGCAAACAACAATCAAAAAAGAGCATGAATGGCAATATTAATCTCTGACAAAATAGACTTTAAAGTAAAATCCACTGCAAAGGATAAGGGAGGACACTATATAATGATTAAAGTGTCAATACACCAGGAGGACATAACCATAATAAATATTTACACGCTGAACAACAGGGCTCCAAAATACATAAAACAAACTCTGACAGCATTGAAAAGAGAGATAAACAGCTCCACAATAATAGTAGGAGACTTCAACACACCACTTTCAGTGAAAGACAGAACATCCAGAAAGAAGCTCAACAAAGACACAGAAGATCTAAATGCCACAATTAACCAACTTGATCTCATAGACATATACTGAACACTCCACCCAACAACAGCCACGTATACTTTCTTTTCCAACACATATGGAACATTCTCCAGAATAGACCATATATAGGCCATAAAGCAAGCCTTAATAGAATCCAGAGCATCAAAATATTACAAAGCAACTTTTCTGACCATAAAGCCATAAAAGTAGAAATCAGTAACAGAAAAAGTGAGGAAAAAAATCAAACACATGGAAACTGAACAACATCTTGCTCAAAAACTACTGGGTTATAGAAGAAATGAAGGATGGAATAAAGAAATTCACAGAATCAAATGAGAATGAAAACACAAAAGCAGTGCTCACAGGTCAATTTATAGCAATAAATGCACACATCCAAAAAGAAGGACGGGACAAAATCAAAACATTAACCCTACAACTCAAACAGAAAGAGAGCAGCAAAAGAAGCCTTAAGACACCAGAAGAAAGCAAATAATAAGAATTAGAGGAGAATTAAATGAAATAGAGAACAGAAAAAACAATTGAAAGAGTTAACAAGACCAAAAGGTGGTTCTTTGAAAAGATCAACCAAATCTATAAAACACTGGCCAAACTAACAAAAGAAAAATGGGAAAGGAAGCAAATAACCTGAATAAGAAATGAGATGGGCGATATCACAAGAGACCCAACTGAAATTAAAAGTATCATAACAAAATACTATGAAAAATTGTACTCTAACAAATTTGAAAACCTAAAGGAAATGGACAAATTTCTAGAAACACACTACCTACATAAATTAATGCAAAGTAGAACAACTAAATAAACCTATAACAAATGAAGAGATTGAAAAGGTAATTAAAAACCCCCAACAAATAAAAAGCCCTGACCCTGACAGTTTCACTGGAGAATTCTACCAAACTTTCAGAGAAGAGTTAATGCCACTACTACTAAAAGTATTTCAGAGTATAGAAAAGGATGGAATACTCCCAGACTCATTTTATGAAGCCAGCATAACGCTGATACCAAAACTAGGTAAAGACACAAAGAAAATTACAGACCAATATCCCTCATGAACATAGATGCAAAAATCCTCAAAAAAATTCTAGCCAATAGAATTCAACAACATATCAAAAAAATAATTCACCATGAACAAGTGGAATTTATACCAGCTATGCAGAGATAGTTCAACATTAGAAAAACAATCAATGTAATCCATCACATAAATAAAACAAAAGATAAGAACCACATGATCTTATCAATTGATGCAGAAAAGGCATTTGACAAAGTCTAACACCCGTTCCTGATAAAAACTCTCAGCAAAATAGGAATAGATGGGAAATTCCTCAACAAAATAAAGAGCATTTATACAGAGCCAACAGCCAACATCATCCTAAATGGAGAGAGTCTGAAAGCATTTCCCTTGAGAATGGCAACCAGACAAGGATGCCCTTTATTACCACTCTTATTCAGCATTGTGCTGGACATCATAGCCAGAGCAATTAGGCTACACAAAAAAATAAAATGGCATCCAAATTGGTAAGGAAGATGTCAAAGTATATCTATTTGCAGATGATACGATCTTATACACAGAAACCCCAAAGAATCCACAAAAAAAAAACTACTGGAACTAATAGAAGATTTCAGCAAAGTATCCGGATATAAGATAAACATACAAAAATCAGTTGGATTTCTCTACACCAACAAAGAGAACTCTGAAGATGAAATCACCATATAAGTACCTTTTACAATAGCATCCAAGAATATGAAATACTTAGGAATAAATCTAACCAGAGACGTAAAAGACTACAAGACACTACTGCAAGAAACCAAGAGAGATCTACATAAGTGGAAAAACATACATTGCTCATGGATAGGAAGACTCAACATTGTGAAAATGTCAATTCTACCCAAAGCAGTCTACAGATCTAATACAATCCTGATCAAAATTCCAATGACATTTTTTAATGAGATGGAGAAAAAAAGCACCAACTTCGTACGGAAAGGGAAGAGGCCCCAGATATGTAAAGCATTATTGAAGAAGAAGAACGAAGTGGGAGGCCTCATACTACCTGATTTTAGAACCTATTATACTACCACATTAGTTAAAACAGCCTGGTACTGGTACAACAACAGATACATAGACCAATGGAACAGAACTGAGAATCCAGGCATAAATTCATCCGCCTATGAGCAGCTGCCATTTGACAAAGCCCCATTAACTGGGGAAAAGACAGTCTCTTTAACAAATGATTCTGGCATAACTGGATATCCATTTGCAAAAAAATGAAACAAGACCCATACCTCACACCATACACAAAAACTAACTCAAAATGGATCAAAGACCTAAATATAAAATTGAAAACGATAAAGATCATAGAAGAAAAAATAGGGACAACACTAGGAGCCCTAATACATGGCACAAACAGAATACAAAACATTACTAACAATGCACAAACACTAGAAGAGAAACTAGATAACTGGGAGCTCCTAAAAATCAAACACTTATGCTCATCGAAAGACTTCACCAAAAGAATAAAAGGACAACCTACAGACTGGGAAAAAATTTTTGGCTACAACAAATCTGATCAGGGTGTAATCTGTAAAATCTATGAGACACTGCAAAACTTCAACCATAGAAAGATAAAGAACCCAATTAAAAAACGGGCAAAGAATATGGTCAGGCACTTCACCAAAGAAGACGTTCAGGCGCCTAACAGACGCATGAGGAAATGCTCAGGATCATTAGCCATTAGAGAAATGCAAATCAAAACTACAATGAGAAACCATCTCACCCCAACAAGGCTAGCATTAATCAAAAAAACACAAAAGAATAAATATTGGAGAGATTGTGGAGAGACTGGGACACTTATAAATTGCTGGTGGGAATGTAAAATGTTACAACCACTTTGGAAATTGATTTGCCGCTTCCTTAATTAGCTAGAAATAGAAGTACTATACGAACCCGCAATCCTGCTCCTTGGAATATATCCTAGAGAGATGAGAGCCTGGAATGAACACCCATGTTCATTGCAGCACTGTTCACAATAGCAAAAAGATGGAAACAATGTAGGTGCCCATCTATGGATGAACGGATAAACAAATTATGGTATATCCACACAATGGAATACCACACAACAATAAAGAACAATGATGAATCTGAGAAATATTTCATAACATGGATGAATCTGGAAGGCATTACGCTGAGTGAAATTAGTCAGTCGTAAAAGGACAAATATTGTATGAGACCAGTATTATAAGAACTCAAGAGAAGGTTTAAACACAGAAGAAAACATTCTTTGATGGTTATGAATGTAGGGAGGAAGGCAGAGGATAATTCAGTAGATAGTAGACAAGAATCTTCTTAGATGAAGAGAAGGACAACACACAATACAGAGGAAGTCAGCACAACTGGACTAAACGAAAAGCTAAGAAATTTCCTGAATACAACCAAACACTTCGAGAGACAGAGTAGCAGGGGCAGAGGTCTGGGGACCATGGTTTCAGGAGCCATCTAGATCAATTGGCATAACAAAGTTTATTAAGTAAACGTTCTGCATCTCACTTTGGTGAGCGGTGTCTAGGGTCTTAAAAGCTAGAGAGCGGCCATCTAAGATGCATCAATTGGTCCCCACCCACCTGGAGCAAAGGAGAATGAAGAACACCAAAGACACAAGGAAAATATTAGACCAAGAGACAGAAAGGGCCACATAAACCAGAGACTCCATCAGCCTGAGACCAGAAGAACTAGATGATGCCTGGCTGCCAGCAATGACCACCCTGACAGGGAACATAATAGAGTCCCTGACAGAGCAAGAGAAAAGTGGGGTGCAGAACTCAAGTTCTAGTAAAAAGACCAGACTTAATGGTCTGACTGAGACTGGAGGGACCTGGGAAGATATGGCCCCTGGACTCTCTGTTAACCCTAAACTAAAACCATTCCTGAAGCCAACTCTTCAGACAAAGATTAGACTGGACTATAAGACATAAAATGATACTCATGATGAGTGTGCTTCTTAGCTGAAGTAGATACATGAGACTAAATGGACAGCTCCTGTCCGGAGGTGAGATGAGAAGGCACAAAAGGACAGGAGCTGGTTGAATGGAAATGTGAAATCTGAGGTGGAAAGGAGGAGCATGTTGTCACATTATAGGGAGAGCAACTAGGGTCACATAACTATGTGTGTATAAATTTTTATATAAGAAACTAAGTTGAGCTGTAAACTTTCACTTAAAGCACAAAAAAAAAAAAAAAAAAAAAGGACCTGGCAATTATTTGATGAGTAATTTATTAAGATTTAGACTACTCTTTACCATAATGTGGAGAGAAAAATAGGTGTAAAAGATGCAGTTTCTAACCTCAATTTTAGGTAAATTATTTTGAAGTTAGTATTGAAAAAGGAAATGTGAAAATGTAACTTCAGCAATAGTAAAGGTTATAAAATTGATACAGAAGCCCAAACAAAAGTCCGTCATGCATTGGTTGATACAACAAATATTTATTGAGGATCTCTTTTTATTGAGAACAAAATGAGCATTTATAAAATAATAAAAAATGAAGTATATTATATTCTTCAATTGAGTACTATATTGTGTATTTGTAATTTTCTATATTTCCACATAAGATATTGTTAAATTAAAATTTTGCAAAACAAGATACGTAATAACCTTATTTTACAAGTGTATGGGAATGTTTACAAGTGTACATAATATATAATATTATTTGATCTTATTTTATAAATCTGTTTATAAAAATGTATAAAACATTATATGTAATTTCATTTTAGAAATATTGTATATTTTAAATATTCACATAATATTTCTGAAATGTAAATTGACATCTCCTATTTTCCTTTTTAATCATCTCCCCCTTTTCTCATAGCCTCTTTTTTCATAACTGCAAAGGAGTGATGTGACAGAGTTAAGTGAATAATCAAAGTAATTTTCCTGATTTTAGGCTTCCAAGTAAAATACTATAAAAAAACAGTTGTTGTCGAGTCATTTCTGACTCACGGTGACCCAATGTGTATCAGACAAGAACTGTGCTCCATAAGGTTTTCAATGGCTGATTTTTCAGAAGTAGATTGCCAGGCCTTTCTTCTGAGTTGTCTCTGGGTGGACTTGAACCTCCTACCTTTTGGATAGCAGTTGAGATTGTTAACTGTTTACATCATTCAGGGACTAGGTGTAGAACACAGATCAACATTAAAGGGTGCAAAGTGTTTTTGGTCACATATGGGTGTGTGATCTGGGAGCAAGCACAACTGGACTGATTGTCTAAATGTAAGAATGCTCCTAAAGGGAATGCACATATTTTTTAAATAAATAACCTCAGCATGAAGAGCAGATAAAGCTAATATCTTGTACAAGGTTAAAGAATAGCAAAGGCTGCAATGTTAATTTTCAGTATGTAAGAATTCAAACATAGCTGAGATGTTCGTGGCAAGGTCAAATGGCAAGGCAAAGTAATTACGCCTCTAAATAATATTAACTCAAGTTAAGATGGGGTTTAATGACTTAAACAACACATTTGTGACTAACATTTTGAGGTTGGGCTTGTTCTGGCATGGCCACATAAACCTCAAAGCCTAGAGGGTCCAGGACACTCTGACACAATACTTGCTTTGAGGAACAATGGTGAAATCTCTGTGGGCATAAATGTGATGTATTTTTAGGACATAAGCATGGGTTTCCAAGGAGGTTGGGCCTCATATCATCCAGGGTAAAGAAGCATCCATACTGTCTAGGGCTAAGCTTTGATAGTGAACCCATGTGGCTTCAAGAAATAGCAACAGTGTAAATTGAGCATAGTCCAGTTTTTCTACTACTGTCTTCAGATGAAGACTCAACTGTCAATTCTTTGGATTTAGAGAGCTATGAGGTTTTAGATGTTTTGTAGGGAGTTTGACAGTCTCAAGATGGAGATACCAGATAGGTGAGGGCTACAATGGTAAAGGATGCATTGCTGAATTTTAAATGATATTTCGCACAGCAATTCATACCACTTTCCTGAAAGAACAAATAAAAAGCAGTAATATGGGGGAAGAGTCCCTGGGTAGTGCAAATGGTTAAGCAATTGACTACTAGCTGAAAGGTTGGTGGTTCAAACCCACCCAGAGGTACCTGAGAAGACAGGCCTGGTGATCTTCCGAAAAGTCACAGCTTTGAAAATACTATGGAGCACAGTTCTACTCTGCACACACGGAGTCATGAGTTGGAATTGATTTGACTCCAACTAACAACAAAAACAAGGAGCAGGTATCTAGAGAGAGAAGTCCCTGGGTGGTGCAACAGTTGATATGCTTAGCTGCTAACCAAAAGGTTGATGGTTTGAGTCTACCCAGAAGTGCCTCGGAATAAAGGCTTGGGGATCTACTTCCAAAAAATCAGCCACTGAAAACCCTATAAAGTACAGTTCTGCTCTGATACACATGGAGTTGCCATGAGTCGAAATCCATTGAACAGCAACTGTTTTTTATATAGAGAGAAGAAAGAAGAGGTCAAAATGGAAAGATGTGCCTAAGAATATATTGGGAGGCTAAAAATTGTGAAGAAGAAATAACCACTTTTAATTTTAGGGGCTGAGATGATTAGGAAACTTTTCAAAATAGGTTTGTCTAATTTTCAGGTTCAAGTTTTTTACAGCAAGGTCATATCCTTCTTATTTTGAAATCTTTAAAGCTAGCCTTGTAGTAAGTTATTGTTTGAGGAGTAAAGGGATCACGATGATGTCCAGTAGTCTGTCATCCTGCAGAAAAGAGACAAAATGTATCTGAGGCAAAATGGAAAGTGGGCATTTAGAATCTTATCATGAACTTTGAGACAAAAATCCTTAGGCGAAACATAGTTTTGTGTTCATCACCCGATGTATCCCCTGGAGATACTGAGAGGACTGCTGTGCTTTCCACCATATGAAGAGTAAGAGACCAACCTGAATTTAATTCAGTCTTAAAGTACTGGATGGCCTTACGTAGCTGGAGGGGTCATCGCGGAGAAAGAAATATCAGTTACATTTGTATAGCCTACCCTAGAAGTATTTTCCTGTTAAAACTTTTTAAATGGTAAGAGAAAAATCATATTTCATAAGTCGAGGAGGTGAAAATTGCAGAATATAAGCTTATTTGTTACTCTCTGAGGAGACTCTAGATAGACAGGGTTATAAAGAGCTCACAGATGTGAAGTTTAAATGTAATTTTGGATCAATCAAATTAAACATTCACATTAAAAATAATGTAAATGATTTATTTGTAGGTCATCCATTCTTTTAAAAAGACACTGCTCCAATATACATTGGAGATAGAAATGAATACGGCATGATTCTTACGCTTGAGTAATTCATTGTACAGTAGAAGAAATACATAAAGGAATGATTACAATAATAAGTTCTAAGTGCCCCTGCAATGGTGCATTTGCAGGATATAGAAGCAATTAGTGCCACATTGAGTTGTCAATGAACTGCTCAAGTTAGAGCTGGATCTTCAAAGAGAAATGGGAATTTCCTAAGCAAACGAAGAGAAAGACCTTCAAGGCAAGGGGAATAGCATATGTCAACAGCAAAGAATCTTGTAGGATCCTGACACTTACAGGAAGTAAAAAGTAGTTTGGTATCAGACAGATGGAACAGTGATGAAAGATGGTGTTGGAAGACAGGCTGAGACTAGTTTAAGCAGGTCTCTGAGCATCAGCCTAGAGAGTTTGGGCTTTGCCCTTAAGCCATGGATGTCTTGAAGTGGGGAGGATAGAGTGATGCATTTAGAAGTATGCTGTAACCAAAGATACACTTCAACATTATATCAATCAGCTGAAGAATCAACAGCAAAAGAATAAATAGCCCTCAAAAGCTCAACAGCTTAAACCCCCAGCATTTTATTTCTTGCTCATATAACAGTCCTTGGTGGATATTCAGTTCAGAATGGCTTCTGCATCCAACTGGTATAACTGAAGGAGAACAGGGAAGAGATACACTTACTCTACTAAAATGTTCAGCCAGGAATTGGCACAGATCACTTACACTATTTTGAATATAGTCATGTTGATATAGTCATGTTGCCATACCTAATAACAAAGTGGACTGAGGAATGTATTCTTGCTCTATGCTCAGAGCAAACAGATATGGCATACAGCTCAAACCCAAATGCCTTACAGATATTTAATAAAGATGTCTGTCTTCCTACTGAAAATATTACATGATTAATGTGCTGATTAATAAGAAAGCTAAAACATGGCATATCGGAGATAGAGGTGAATTTATAAGCAATAAACTGGAAAAAGCTTGACATCTCTAAACTTGCTGTACTTAGAAAAAGGAACATTTTCTGTCAAGTATTTGCTTAAAATGCAGTCTATAGATCCTTTAAAACATTTCTCCAAAGGGCCTTTTCATCTAGTGACCTCTGCAGAGGCTTTTGGGGCCCTGTGCTAACTTGAAACAAGTAGGGCAAACTTACAGACTTGGGATTATTTGAATAGACAGAGATAAGATACATATGATTTCCCAAGCAGAGAACAGAATGGGCATCTCTTATTTGTGAAAATCAGTGTCTTTCTACTTGAACTTGAATACTTTGGCTAGAAAAAAGAACCATCTGATATTCCATGGAGAATATGTGACACGATGAGAGAAGTTAAAAAGGATAAGGAAGACTAATTTTTTGAAAGAATTTCAAAATAATATGGATGGCAGGGGATACAAATTCCTCCTGAACTAAATACACATGGAAGAAAGGAATTTCTCTGCGGAGTCTCTCAGTCATGGAAAATATTTAGGAAACAACTCAGATACACCAGATATGGGGGACTGACATGACATGAGATATAGGGGACTGTTCTGACCCAAACCAAAGGCAGCTCCCTTCCCTGCCTCATACTCATTCACCTCGAGTCACAATATTAGCAGATACCTTGTAGTTACCTAATAGTAGCAACCTTGTCTGAGGCATTAATAGTTTTGGGAGGTATGGATTGATCTCATATTATGTACTAATTAATCTTGCAGTAAAGAATATTTTAACACAATTTTACTACATGGTGAAAATGCCATTAAGCCTCCATTGTCTTTCACTTATTTTATTAAATTTTTTTCTTAATTAATTTAACTTCAATTCATTCTACATATTGCTGTCAGAATATATATTCTAAAGTATACCATACTTCTACGCAAATAACACACACTTTCTCACATTTGTTTGCCTACCACTCTACCCTCCCTGTAAGTATTTTTGTAAGCGCACTCTGCTAATTTCTATTTCACAGCAAAAAGTAAAAAAAAAAAAAAAAAAGTACTGGCATAGTCGCTCTTACAAAAACACATTGTAGGGGGGAGGGCAAAGTCAGCAAACAAACAAAGAGGGTGTGTGTTTTTTGCATAAAAATACAGTAATTCTGATAATTCTATTCTCCCAGGGTGAGGGGACATTTTAGTACCTCCATAATGCCTACAGGATGTGAGGAATGCTCCCTTATTATATGCCTAGCTTTTCAGGTTCAACTCTTGCCACTTTTTCAATGGAATACCATGCCGCAATTATGTGGAAATATTTCCTCAAATCGATCAGATTGTTTCCCATTTCCATAAGATCAGTCATTGCTTTGAACGCTCTACTCAATTCTTATTCATATTTTTTTATATTAGGCGATGTTGAGTCGGTTCCAACTCATAGGGACCCTATGAAACACTGCCCGGTCCTGAGCCATCCTCACAATCATTACTGTGTTTGAGTTCATTGTTGCAGTCACTGTGCCACTCAATCTCATTGAAGGTCTTCCTCATTTTTGCTGACCACCTACTTTACCAAGCATAACGCCCTTCTCCAGGGTCTGGTCCCTCCTAATAACATGTCCAAAGTACTTGAGATGAATTCTCCCATCCTCCCTTCTAAGGAGGATTCTGGCTGTACTTCTTCCAGGACAGATTGTTTATTCTTCTGGTAGTCCATAGTACATTCGATATTCTTTACCAACACCATAATTCAAATGCACCAATTCTTCTTTGGTCTTCCTTACTCATTGTCCAGCTTTCACATGCATATAAGGTGATTGAAAATACCATGGCTTGCGTCCAGTGCACCTTAGTCCTCAAAGTGACATCTTTGCTTTTCAACAGTTTAAACAGTTCTTTTGCAGCAGATTTGCCCAATGCAACAAGGCCCTTGATTTCTTGACTGCTGCTTCCATGGGCATTGATTGTGGATCCAAGTAAAATGAAATCTTTGACAACTTCAATCTTTTCTCCGTTTGTCATGATGTTGCTTATTAGTCCAGTTGTGCAGATTTTTTGTGTTCTTTATGTTGAGGTGTAATCCATATTGAAGGCTCAAGTCTTTGATCTTCATTCAGTAAGTGCTTCGAATCTTCATTTTCAGCAAACAAGCTTGTGTCATCTGCGTATCAGAGGTTGTTAATGAGTCTTCCTTCAATCCTAATGCTGTGTTCTTCTTCATATAGTCGAGCTTCTCAAATTATTTGCTCAGCATACAGATTGAATAAGTATGATGAAAGGATACAACCCTGACACACATCTTTTCACATTTTAAACTATGCAATATCCCTTTGTTCTGTTTGAACAACTGCCTCTTGATCTGTCTACAGGTTCCACATTAGCACAATTAAGTGTTCTGGAATTCCCATTCTTCCAATGTTATCCATAATTTGTTATGATCTACACAGTTGAATGCCTTACCATAGTCAATAATCACAGGTAAACATTTTTACTGGTATTCTCTGCTTTTAGCCAAGATCTGTCTGACATCAGCAATGATATCCCCCCTTCCATTATCCTCTTCTGAATCCAGCTTGAATTTCTAGCAGTTCCCTGTGCATGTACTACTGAAATTGTTTCTGACTTATCTTCAGCAAAATATTACTTACATGTGATGTTAATAATATTTTTCAATAATTTCTGCATATACTTTATCACCTTCCTTTGCAATTTCCACAAAGATGGATCTCTTCTAGTTGGTAGGAGGGGTAACTGTTTTCCAGATTTCTTACCATAGATGAGTCAACACTTCCAGCACTGCATCCATTTGTGAAACATCTCAGTTGGTATTCCATCTGTTTCTGGAGCCTTGTTTTTCACCAATGCCTTCAGTGCAGCTTGGACTTCTTTCTTTAATACCATCAGTTCTTGTTATATGCTGCCTTCTGAAATGGTTGGATGTCGAGCAATTCTTTTTGGTACAGTGACTCTCTGTATTCCTTCCATCTTCTTTTGATGCTTCCTGTGTCGTTTAATTTTTTGCCATAGAATCCTTCAATATTGCAACTTGAGGCTTGAAGTTTTTCTTTAGTTCTTTCAGCTTGAGAAATGCTGAGCGTGTTCTTCCGTTTTGGTTTTCTAGCTTCAGGTCTTTGCATATTTCATTATAATACTTTATTTTGTCTTCCAGAGCCACCCTTTGAAATCTTCTGTTCAGCTCCCTTTACTTCATCATTTCTTCCTTGCACTTTGGTTACTGTACTTTCAAGAGCAAGTTTCAGAGTCTTTTCTGACATCCACTGTGGGCTTTTTTTTTTTTTTCCCCTGTTTTAATGCCCTTTTGCTTTCTTCATGTATAATGTTCTTGATGTCATCCCACAACTCACCTGGTCTTTCATCATTAATGTTCAGTGCATCAAATCTATTCTTGAGATTGTCTCTAAATTCAGGTGGGATATACTCAAGGTTGTACTTTGGTTCTTGTGGACTTTATTTAATTTTCTTCAGCTTAGACTTAAACTTGTGTATAAACAGTTGATGGTCTGTTCTGACTGATGATATTGAGCCTCTCCATTGTCTCTTTCCACAGATAGAGTTGATTTGATTCCTGTGTAATCCATCTGGTAAGGTACACCTGTGTAGTTACTGTTTATGTTGTTGAATAAAGGTATTTGCAAGGAATTCGTTTTTGGTCTTGCAAAATTCTATCATGCAATTTCCCACATAATTTATATCACCAAGGCCATATTTTCCAACTGTCTATCCTTTTTTGTTTTCATCCTTTGTTTTTTTTTTTTTTTTTTTTTTTTTTTAATATATATTTTATTGTACTTCAGGTGAAAGCTTACAGAGCAAATAGTTTCTCATGAAATAGTAGTACACATGTTGTTTTTTGACATTGGTTAACAACCCCACAACGTATTAAGCCTCTAAATTCTCAACCTTTTTTTTTGATGAAAATTACAGATGGCCAAAGATACACCGTTTCAAAAATTTCTACATTCACAGTTCAGTGACATTGACTACGCTCTTCCAACTGTGCTGTTATTCTCACTTAAGATGAAGGCTTACAGAAAAAATAGTTTTTCATTTAACAGTTACTACACATGTTGCCCTATGACAATGGTTAACAATCTCACAGCACATCAAGAATATCCTTACTCCACCTTGTGTTCCCTATCACCAGGGGGCTTCCTTGTCCCCTTCTGTCTTCTGGACCTTGTCAGTGGACTATTGTACCTCTTTAGTCTCATTTGTTTATTTATTTATTTATTTATTTATTTATTTATTTTTATTTTATTTAAACACCATTTCAAAACTTTTTACTTACACATTTAAGTGATATTGACTATGCTCTTCCAATTGTGCTGCCATTCTCACCCAAGATGAAGGCTTACAGGACAAAACAGGCTCCCATTTAATAGTTACTACAAATGTTGCCCTATAGCAGTGGTCAACAATCTCACAATACATCGACAGTGTCCTTATGCAATTTGTTTTCATCCTTTGCATTCCAATCACCAGTCAATGCATCTTGATTGCAGGTTTGATCAATTTCAGACTACAAAAGTTGGTAAAAATCTTCAATTTCTTTATCTTTGACATTAGTAGTTGGTGCATAAATTTCAATAATAGTTGTATTAACTGGTCATCCTTTTAGGTGTATGGATATTATCCTATCACTGACAGCATTGTATTTCAGGATAGATTTTGAAATGTTCTCTTTCCTGATGAATGTGATGCCATTCCTCTTTAATTTGTCATTCCCTGCATAGTAGACCACATGATTGTATGATACAAAATGGCCAATATCAGTCTATTTAACCTCACTAATGTCTAGGGTAGCTCTCTTCAAATGTTCCATTGCATTTCTGACAACTTCCAATTTCCTAGATTCATACTTTGTACATTCCATGTTCCAATTATTAATGGGTATTTTCAGCTGTTTCTTCTCATTTTGAGTCATACCACATCAGCAAATGAAAGGTACTAAAAGCTTGATTCCATCCACGTCATTAAGGTCAACTCTACTGTGAGCAGGCAGCCCTTCCCTAGTCTTATTTTGAGTACCTTCCAACATGAGGGGCTCCTTTACTGAGACTGGTGTATTGAAGTCTCCTACTATTATTGTGGAACTGTCAATTTCTCTTTTCAGTGCTGTTAGAGTTTGTTTTATGTATGCCCTGTCATTGGGTGCATAGATGTTTATTATGGTTATGTCTTCATGATGGATCGTCACCTTAATCATTATATAATGTCCTTCTTTGTCTTTTATGGTAGATTTTGTTTTAAAGTCTATTTTATCTGAGATTACTATTGCCACTCCTGCTCTTTTTTGGTAGTTGTTAGCTTGATATATTTTTTTCCAACATTTGACTTTTAATGAATTCACATCTTTGTTTCTAAGGTGTGTCTCTTGTAGACAGCAGATTGATTTATCCTGTTTTCTTATCCATTCTGTCACTATCCATCTCTTTATGGGTGCATTGAGTCCATTTACATTCAATGTAATTATTGATAGATGTGAGTTTTTTGCTGTCATTTTGTAGTGCTTTTTTCTGTGGTGCTGAAGTTTTCTTTGTTCTTCTTACTCTCTTGTGCTGAGTTACTTTTGTTTGTGGAGTTTTTTCATTTCTTTTGTTTTTGCTGTAACTTTATGTTTTTCTTCTTTATTTTCATGACTATGTTTATTAACTTTCTTTGTGGTTACCATGAATTTTACCCTTATCTTTCTAAGTTTGAAGCAGTCTACCATTATTTGGTATCCCCTTGCCTTCCTCTCTGTTAGAAGGTTCTATACCTATGCTGTTTATTCCCTCTTTTATTGTTTTGATGTTGTTGTCATTTACTGATTAACTGCTCTGATTCCCTGTTGTATTTCTTTCATTTTTGGATAGTCCTTGAGAGACCATTTCCTAGATTGGTATCTGGCTGGTATGATCCTGCGTCCTAGATTCTGCCTGTGAGCTGAAGTTGTTTGTTCTCAGATAGAAGAACTCCCTTTAATAATTCTTTTAAGTTTGGTTTGGTTTTTACATATTCCCTTAATTTGTGTTTATCTGGAAATGACCTAATTTCATGATCATATTTGAAGGAGAGTTTTTCAGGATATATTTTTCTTGGCTGGCAAGTTTTTCTTTCAAGATTTCATATGTCATCCCACTGCCTTCTTGCCTGCATGGTTTCTGCCAAATAATCTGAGCTTAGTCTTATTGTTTCTCCTCTGTATGTGACTTCTTGTTTTTCATGAGCTGCTCTCAGGATTCTTTGTTTGTCTTTGGTTTTGGCGAGTGTGATTGTGATATGCCTTGTTGGTTTTCTTTTGGGGTCTCTCTATATGAGGTTTGTTGAGCTTCTTGGATGGCCACTGTCATGGTTTGAATTATGTCCCCCAAAAAATGTGTGTATCAGTTTGGCTAGGCCATGATTCCTGGTACTGTCTGATTTTCCTGTATGTTGTAAACCTGCCTCTATGATGTTAATGAGGGAGGATGGGTGGAAGTTGTGTTAGTAAGGCAGGACCTGCTCTACAAGACTGGATTGTGTCCTGAGGCAATCTCTTGAGATATAAAAGACAGAAGTGAGCAGTGAGACAGGGGGACCTCATACCATCAAGAAAGCAGTGCTGGGAGCAGAGTGCATCCTTTGGACCTAGGTCCCTGTGCCGCGAAGCTCCTAGTCTGGGGGAACACTGATGAGAAGGCCGAGAGAGAGAAAGCCTTCCCCTGGAGCTGACACCTTGAATTTGGACTTCTAGCTTACTTTACTGTAATGAAATAAACTTCTCTTTGTTAAAACCATCCACTTCTGGTATTTCTATTATGGCAGCACTAGATGACTAAGACAGCCAGCTTTTCATGTTTCATGATATTAGGGAAGTTTTCTGTCAGCAGTTCTTCAATGATCCTCTCTGTGTTTTCTGTTTTCTCCCCCTTTTCTGGAACTCCAATCACTCGAAAATTTTTGCTTTTGATTGTATCCCACCTAACTCTCAGGGTCTCTTCATTTTTCTTTGTTCTTTTTTCTGAGTTTTCCTCCAACAGAGTTGTATCCAAGTGTTTGTCTTCAATTCCACTGGTGCTGTCTTCCACCGTTTCAAATCTGCTTCTCAGCCCTTCTATGACACCATCCATTTCTGAAATCTTGTTGTTTATATTTTGGATTTCTAATTGTTGCTTTTGTATAATTCCTAGTTGTGAATTTATTTTGGCATTTTGTTCCTGCATTATTTTCCTAAATTCTTCCAATTTTTTGCCTGTATTTTCCATGAATTTGTCTATTTTTTCCTCGTTTTTGTCTGCTTTTTGCCTCAGCTCTTGGAGAAGTCTGAGTATTTGAGATTTGAATTCCCTATCAGGTAGTTCTAGTGCCTTTTCTTCCACTGGAAAGTCATCAGTGTTTTATTTTGGACATCTACTGGAACCATCCTGTCCTGTTTTTGTAAATGTTTTGATATTGTCTGCTGTCATTGGGGCATTCAGTACTTATTTTTCTCATTTATTGATTGTAGATTTGTTTGTTTCATCCCTTTTTATTTAAATTTTTGTATATCTGAGCAGGCGGGCTGTGTGTTCTTTGTTGTTTGCTCGTCTGTGGGCACTTTTCACCTCTTTCTCCAATTGGCAGGGTCAGTCACTCAGATATGGTACGGCAGGGCAGGTCTAGCTGAAGAGGAGTTACTGGGATGGGTTGTCTGTGGCGCTTACTACCGCCACCAGGGCGGGTCGGTAATCAGTGTAGGGCAGATTCCAGTAGGCCATGCCTGTGCTGCTTGGTGGTGTGATGTTAAGTGCATGGTGCAGGTAGGCAGGATATAGTGGGGAGATTGTTATGTGTGGAGCTAAGATGGATATGGGAGAGAGGAGAGAGGAACAGGAGGCAAAAACATATGTACAAACAAAAAGAATGCTAGGGGAGCTTGCCGTTGGAGTGGAGAGATGAGAGACTATGAAATGGAGAAAAACAAAAAGGGGAAGAGGAAGAAAAAAAAAAGAAAAGAAAAGAAAACAATGAATAAATAAAAATCAGAAAGGTAAAAGAACAGCAAAGTTCCCAGGGATCCCACCGGTGCAGCTATGAGGTCTGGGGAAGTTGTTCTCAGGTGTTGCAGTATAGCCTGGCTAGAAAGCGTAGAGGTATACAATGCCAGGTATTCAGGGAACAGAAAGAGAAGGGAGATATAGAGAAACGAGAAACTGAGTAATGAAGAAAGGGATAAAGAGGGAAAAGAAGACAAAACAAATTAAAAAAAAAAAAAAAAGATCAAGAAAAGCCCCCCAAAAAAGAGAAAAAAAAAAAACCAACAAAAAAAGAAATGCTTCAGGGATCCCTCGGCACTTCTGTGCAAGCCAAGAGGGTAGTTCCAAGCCATGCAGCACCGCCTGGCCAGAACGTGCTCCCAACTCAAGCAAGCCCAGGGGGTAGTTCCAAGCCAGGCAGCACCGCCTGGCCAGAACGTGCTCCCAACTCTAACAAGCCCAGGGGGAGTTCCAAGCCATGCAACACTGCCTGGCCAGAACGGGCTCCCAACTCAAGAAAAGACAAAGAAAACAAACAAACAATTCACAACAAACAAACAAAAGTCCCGTGATCCCACCAGCATGGCAGCCCAGACCGGGAAGCAGCTCCACACTTGAATGGTGCTCTGCAGCACCTCTGAAGAAGCAAAGATGGCACACGGAGCCAGGTATTTGAGCAAAAGGAGGGTGATGTGGTGAGAGGTAAGGATGAAATCAAAAGAAGTGGAAAAAAGGAATACAGCAGCCAACAAATGGCACTCAGAGAGCTGGCCCATTCGGGTGGGTGGAATCCAAGTAGCTGGTGCTTCCTGGACAAGAGACTGTGTCTGCGGGAAGCAGAGGAGGCCAAGTGGGGGTGAAGAAGGGTGGGGGGTGGGAAAGCATATATTGCAAATTACCGGTTGTTTTGTCTCCCGCTGGAAGCTCTGTGAAGCTGCTTTCTCATACCCCTGTTTGCTGGTCTCCGATAGGAGTCCAAGATGGCAGATCCATGGTGCGTTAGCTGATAGGGGACCTCTACATGAATTTCTCCTACCTCTCTGTTCTCTGTCAGTTTTCTCACTCCATTTGGTGCTTGGCTGAGTTCTTTATCTCTTCATTTGATGTTTTAGGGTTTCAGGATTGTTGTTTTCTCTGTTTGGCTTAGTTTTTTGGATCTTTGCTGTGGAGGGACGGCATGGTGCTGCTGCCTAGAGCGCCATTTTGATCTGCATCTGTCAGCAATTTTTCAATGATCCTCTCTGTGTTTTCCCTTTTCTCCCCTTGTTCTGGAACTCTGATCACTCACAGATTTTTGCTTTTGATTGTATGCCACATAATTCTCAGGGTTTCTTCATTTTTCTTTGTTCTTTTTTCTGATTTTTCCTCAAAGTTGTAGCCAAGTGTTTGTCTTCAACCTCGCTGATCCTGTCTTCCATCATTTCAAACCTACTCCTCAGCCCTTCTATGACACTATTTCTGAAATCTTGTTGTTTATCTTTTGGATTTCTAATTGTTGTTTTTGTATGATTTCTAGTTGTGAATTTATTTTGACATTTTATTCCTGTATTATTTTCCTGAATTCTTTCATTTTCCATGAATTTTTCTGCCTTTTCCATGAATTTGTCTAATTTTTCCTCATTTTTCTTGCTTTTTGCTTCAACTCTTGGGTAGCTCTGAATTTTAGAGATTTGAATTGCCTATCAGGTATTTCTAGTGCCTTTTCTTCTACTGGAAAGTCATCTGGTGTTTTATTTTGGACATCTACTAGAAACATCCTGTCCTGTTTTTAAATATGTTTTGACACTGTCTGCCATCTTTATGGCGTTCAGTAGTTATTTTCTTTGTTTATTGATTGCAGATTTGTTTGTTTCATCCTGCTTTTTTGTTGTGCTGGGTTATGTCTGAGCAGGCAGGCACCATACAGTGAATTCTGACTCTTGGCAGCACCATGTGTGTCAGCATAAAACTGTGCTCTGTAGGGTTTTCAATGGCCGATTTTTCAGAGGTAGATCATCAGGTCTTTCTTCCAAGGTAACTCTGGGTGGGCTCAAACCTTCACGTTTTCAGTTAGCAGCGAGGCACACCACCCAGGGACTGGGATTAAGGAGAAAAAAAGAAAAAAACAGTTGCCATCAAGCAGATTCTCACTCATGCAGATCCTATAGGCTAGAGAAGAACTGCTCCAAATGGTTTCCAAGACTATAATTTTTATGGAAGCAGACTGTGAATTCTTTCTCCCATGGAGTGGCTGGTGGATTGGGTTGAAACCACCAAACTCTCAGTTAACTGCTGAGCTCTTAACAAGTGTACTACCAGGCCTTCATTTAAGGAGAATGCCAACTCATAGCTTTGCTATAGGACAGAGTAGAACTGCCCATATGGTTTCCAAGGCTTTACATCATTATGAATGCAGATTGCCACATCTTTCTTCCATGGAACAGCTGGTTGGTTCAAACCTCTGACTTTTGATTATCAGCCAAGCACTTCACCACTATGCCACCAGGGCTCATTTAAGGAGAATATTGTTGTTGTTGTTGTTAGGTGCCATTGAAACAGTTTCAACTCATAGCAACCATATATACAACAGAATGAAACACTGTCAGGTCCTGCACCATCCTCACAATCCTTGCTATGTTTGAGCCTGTTGTTGCAGCCACTTTGTCAATCCATCCTATGGAAGGTCTTCCTCTTTCTCACTGACCCTCTACATTACCAAAGATGATGTCCTTTTCCAGGGACTGATCCCTCCTGATAATGTGTCCAGAGTATATGAGATGAAGCCTTGCCATCCTCACTTCTAAGAAGTATTCTGGGTCTTCCACCAAGACATATTTGTTTGTTTTCCTGGCAGACCATGGTATGTTCAATATTCTTCACCAGCACCATAGTTCAAATCCATCAATTCTTCTTCAGAAAAAAAACAAAAACAAAAACAAAAACAATTGCTGTTGAGTCAATTCCAACTCAGAGCAACCCTATAGGACAGACAAGAACTGCTCATAGGGTTTCCAGAAAGAGGCTACTGGATTCAAACTGACAACGTTTTGATTAGCAGCTAAACACCTAACCACAGCGCCACCAGGGCTCCATTTCTTCTTCAGTCTTCCTTTTTTTTCATCGGAAATATTATTTGAAAATACCCATGACATAGCTTCTGGTGTCACAGCAACACACGAGCCTCCACAGTACGACAAACTAATAGAGAAGTGGTGGTTTAAGGAGAAAAAAAACAAACCTGTTGCCATTGAGTCGATTCTGACTCATGGCGACCCTGTAGGACAGAGTAGAACTGCCCCCAGAGGGTTTCCAAGGAGCCACTGGTAGATTGGAACGGCCGGCCTTTTGATTAGCAGCCGTAGCTATTAACCACTGTGCCACCTGGGCTCTTTAAGGGGAAAAGTACCTTCTAAACATATAGCGTATGCTTAAATTTTCAAATAGTGAGTAGAAAGAGAATGAGCTAGGAAATATAATAGGAAGTTTGAAAACCACATGACTGAAGGAGACAACTTGCATCTACTGTCTAGATTGAGAGTCTTCTTCAGTTGGTATAGCAGCTATGATATCAGGAAAGAGGTGACCATTTGGCAACACTGTGGGACATGGAAGCAGATACTGCAACGTGGAGGTCAAATGAAGCAGTTAATAAGGGGATGGAAACTGAAGGAAAATAGGATAATCCATTCTCTGGCCATTTCACCAATGCACTCATGCAAGGAGGACTCCTTATAATAACCAACACCACACAGTTGTTTATCCTGGAAACATTCATACTGTGCTATGCGTCCTGTGTTTTAACTGTAGTAAACTGAGATTTATGAAGGATGATGCTAATTCCATTTTTTTCCCTTTCTAATCTTTGTGTTCACTTATGAAGTCTTGCATTAAAATAATATGTTCTGTGATGGTTAAGTAACTGAAAAATATACAAGAAACCAAAATTTACAATTAGTCACCTCCTTAGGACTTACAAGAAGCCCAGGTGGTGCAGTGGTTAAATTGCTCAGCTGCTAACAGAAAGGTCAGCGGTTTGAACCAATCAGCTGCTCCGCGGTGGAAAGATGTGGCAGTCTGCTTCCTTTATGATTTACAGCCTTGGAAACCCTATAGGGCAGTTCTACTCTAACGTAAAGGGTTGCTATGAGTCAGAATTGACTCAACACAGGCTGTGGGTTTGGTTTGGTTTTTGGTTTAGGACTTATATTGAAAATATCACGTAAACATAAGCAAAGCTATCAATAGAATAGTGTCTAAATATGTCTTTGTTTTTGTTGGTTTGAAAGTGTTCATTATAAAATTTCTGGAAGAACAAATGACTAATGACAGTAATGATGATTACAGAAAAATGTATATTTTATTAGTTACAATAAAATATAAAATATCTAAATGCAATGAAAATAATTTTATTATAATAATTTATATTGCAGCTATTTTATTAGTTACAATAAAATTATTTTTAACATCTAAGAACACTTTTGTAAAGTTTTATGGTATAACCTCATGATTAAAGATGAAGATATAGATTCAGACAGGATGAGTGACTCTCAGAACACACACATGACCAATTGCAGACCCTCTGTTCCAGATCTCATGTAGTCTGTTGCAGCATACTGCCTTTCTCTCTTTAAGGAAGAAGATGGTTAACAGAAAGTATGCTCTTTGCCTTATATCACAATAATCCAGAAAGAACAAATGCTTATCATATTGTAGTACTCATTTTTGAGTTAAGGGGAACTATTTTAAATAACAAAAATAATCTTCAATTCATAGTAGTAGAATTACTTTGGAGACAGCTGGTGTAAGTGAACAGACACATTGTAAATGTATTCAGCCCTGAAATAGCCTCTGATACTGCTCAACCAACTAGCAATGTGTCTTGCAGCTCAGGCTGTTCTTTGGAAACCACTGAGGGTGCAATCCTGCTGCCCTTGCATTTCTTTTATGCTCATATAACTCCCATTAACATTGCTCAAAGTTCAGGGTGCCAGGAACTAAGGACATTACTGGCAATTTTTCTCTGCTTTCTCAATTCTCAATGGCTTTGCAGTCAGATGTTTAGCAGCACTTTCTCAATAAGAAGGGGGCATTTTGCAGAGAAACAAGAAAGCTGCAGGGTAGCCCTGCTTACTGCAGGGAGTCTCTGTATGCTGAGCCACGTGACACATGGCTCTGCTAGGGTACCATCTAGCTGCTTGGAACCACCTCAGGGCACTAGGCTGTGGGAAGGGAACTCCCATTGGCCAAGTGTGCACCTGATTGGTGCCTTCCAGCCCAGCAGTTTGTGTTCCAGCATTTACCAGATGCAATTAGAAGAGTCAGAAGGAAGCAACTTAAAATCTGCCAAAACAGATCAGTTACCTCATTGTTTGCCCTGTTCTTAATCACAAGATATATGTTTAGAGCAACAAACATCCTATGGAAATTAACACAAAAGCATCTTTTCACTCCTAAGTTTTTGCATAGTTCTTTACTTTGTTAATATCATTTTATAAAATTATTCTCATCAAAGAGAAGAACCATTTCTAACTGAAGTCTATTTTTCTACACAATTTACAAAGGTCATGAGGACGCTTGGCAGAATAATAATTGGGGAAACTTCAGATACTAGTGCAAGCTGCTGTTTGTAGGTTAAGGTTTTGCACATTGCTTTCATATCTCTTTAGCTCGCATTTTACCCTAATATTTTTTCTACGATGAATAATTGATTTTTTGTTAGATAAATTAAATCATGTATTAAATGCAGTGAGTGTTGATATTTAAAAAAGTTAACAACAAAGCATCACCCCTTAAAGAATTCAAATGAAACTTCAACCTGAAAGTCAAGCATCACCTCTTAATTTATTTTTCTGATAAATGTACTGCTTTTCAGATTTGAACTGATACCAAAACTCAACGTATTCATCTTTTCCTGATATGCTGCTCAGAATTGATGACATGCAAATGTCAAAATCTTTCTGCCTAAAATATAATTTCTGTTTCAAAGCAGAAGTAGTTGACGCTCTTTTCAAACCTCCTTGATGCTCCCAAATTAAGAGATAAGTAAGAGGCTGGAGTAAAACAGACAAGTGGAGAAAGCACAGGTGTGCTTTTCGTCAAATCTCTAAAAAAAAAATGTAATTTTTCTTTCACTGCACCTTCCTTTGTTTTGCTTTATTCATTTATTTAAGTGGTGCAACATATGTTATGGCTAATCATATATAAGCTACTGGGGAAATAAATGCTGTCACTATAATTAATGGCTTAACTCACTGAGTATTTTTGATATTAATAACCAAAATGGGATTTTTGTTTTAGTGTGAACAGGAACATATGTTGCTTACTGCATTTTGTCTCTAAGAAATGAAAACAGGGAGCCTGGGTAGTCTTCCTTTTTGGAGAGTGTCTTGAGGAGCAGGTTCGAGGAGTAGAGTCAGCATCCTGTGCTCCTGAATAGCTTGGCACACTGTGCTGACATTCCAGTAGACCCCAAACACCACCTTTCTTGCCTCCATTCTCAAGATGGAGTAGGATAATATAAGAAATTTCACAGGTGAGTATAGTGCTCCTAACCAAAAAAATAAAATAAAATAAATAGGTAAGAAAACAAATAAAACTCAACCATCAAAGCAACGTTTACCTTGTTTCTAGATTTGTATCAAGAATCTTCAAAAAGATTCTAAACATACCGTTCTTGCTTTGTAGTAAAGGAATGTCTTATTATTTCAATCTGCTTTCTGTTCACAGGCATCATCAGAGGATCCACTAGCTGTATAAAGACATTTTTTGATCTCCACACATATGTAGTTTCCTATAGTTCCCTTTTTAGAAACCTAATTACTTTATGAAAAGAATAAGGGTATTCAGTCAAGGACATCTGCCTATTTTTTCTGGTTTCAAGGCAGACCATTGTGGGTTTTTATTGATAGTAAGATACTTAGAAATTTAAAACATCATATGTTTACCTGCACACTTTCAATTAAAAAGGTACATTTTCAGTATCTTCACTCTGACACTAGCACACCATGGAATCCTAGGCCACCTAACCCATGAATCTTATTCAGAATCTTTTCCAAAACTCAAACCACAGCTATATAGCTATGTTTAGAAACAGAGCCAACTGGATTCTTCCAAGCCATGCTTCACAGACATTAACATGTTTTAATGCCATGTATTATATGAGTCAGAATCTACTCGATGGCAATGGGCAATGTGATATATGAGAAAATTTCTTTTGTAGCTATTTAACTTTTATCTACGTAAACACAGGGTGAAAGTATTTCTTCTAGCAGAATTACCATATAGAGGCTATGGTTTGGTTATAGCACATTATTAGTTTATTATATTATTATTACCAATCATTACTGAATATATTGCTAATCATTATCAACATTATCAAGCAAACAAAATGAACAAAGATACCATAAAGGATAAATGATCTTTACATGTGTGTGGAGATCAATATTTGATTTATGACAATGTATAGTTTATGTACACAGTCTGTATGGCTACTGTGTTCCAGATTTGCACTTCATGTACATATTCTATCTTACTCAAATCATGCCTTAGAGGTATTTATTATTATCCCTATTTAGAGATGAGGTAACTGGGACTTAAACATATAAAATGACTTGCTCAAGGCCACATGTCACAACTGTATTAGCTGGATTTGTTATCCATGTTGAGTTGCTGTAAGCCTTGTGATCATTTATTCACCTGTGCATTCTACTGCTTTAAACCACTTTTAGATTTTATTTTAAAGAAAGAAGCAATATTGTAACACGTTTGAAACATTTCAACAGTGAATTCAGGATATAGGACTGTTACTTTTGAACACGGGTGTGAAAGGCACCATTTTGGCAATAGTAGATAACTGTTATTGTCCATTGATAAAATAGCAGAGAGTCATAGAAAAGAGATTTTGATTAAGAAACAGTAACAGGCAAAAGTGTGCTTTAGTTACATATTCAGCCAACAAAGTAAAATTATTCCTACCTCAAAAGAGAAAGAAGTTTTAAAAAAAAATCCCTTGCAATGTAAAAGTTGGCCAGAACAAAACAAAGTGCAATACATTTTAGTTAACTTTAGTGTTGTTATTAATTAGGAAGAGAATAACAAAAATGATAAAAGAAGCAAAAAATGCAAAATAAATCAGTGTCTTACAAAGAAAATATCAGGCAAGTGAAGAGAGGGTAATTGGGCTGTCTCTGTAATTAGTATAACAACCTTGAAGAAAAAAGGTATTAATTTAGAATGATCACTTATGAAAGAGGCCCGAACTATATACACTGCTGTTAGACTGAGAGATCTAAATCCAGCTGAATCCCAGGAAGGTAGGATTAATTAAAAACCAGAATTATCCACTTTATAACAACATAAGTAACTTGCTACTTGGGTAAATAGATTGTAGATGAACAGAGACATAATTATATAATTGTGCTTACTTTAGATGTTACATAAAAGATGGTTTTTATTCTACTTAGTATGTTTAGTTCAACCAAACTAATCTTGTGTTATCTTTGTTGTTATGTTTGTTAGGTGCCTTCAATTCTCTTCTGACTCATAGTAATTCTATGCATGATAGACGAAAACACTGCTCTCTCCTGCACTATCCTCCCATCGTTGCTATGTTTCAGTCCATTGTTTCTGCTGCTGTGTCAATACGTCTCGTCGAGGGTCTTCCTCTCTTTCACTGACCCTCTACTTTACCAAGTACGATGTCCTGCTCCAGGGACTGGTCCCTCCTGGTAACATGTCCAAAGTAAGTGCGTGCAATAAGTCTTACCATCCTCGCTTCTTAGGAGCATTCTGGCTGTACTTCTTCCAAGACAGATTTATTCATTCTTCTGGTAGTCCATGGTGTATTCAATATTCTTCACTAAGACCATAATTCAAATGCATCAGTTCTTCTTCGGTCTTCCTTATTCGTTGTTCAGATTTCACATGCACACAAGGCAATTGAAAATACCTCAATTCTTCTTCAGTCTTCTATCTTTATAAGTTTGATTAAATATTTCTCATTAAGACATTGATCCCAAGTTTAAGTACTAAAGCAGTGATAAGTTCACTAACAAGAATAGTCTTAATTGAAGTTACTCATTTAAGAATCTCTTACAAATAGCACCCAATAATGAAATATTCCTATTTGTGTAAATAAAATCTTTAAACGCTTACACTCGTATGTCAGAGAAAACATCTTCTAGGTCATTTACTTATGCATATGTTTTTGTAATTCTGAAGAAGTAACATCTCATTTAAGTGTTAAATTTTCAGCTAACTCAAGGGCATGATGCCTGAGAATGTTTGCTTAATTATATACTCAGTGATAATGGATGAATAATTACAAATTCTGAAGACTGACAGTACAAACTTCATGTATACTCTAGAACAGTCATTAGTGCTTTCAAGTTATTCATTCTAGTGGCACTTTTTCCCATATACCATGCTGAATTAGTTTATTCCACCCACTATGATAAATCTCCTAAATTTTTATTATTTTACTGAGAAATCAGGGGCTTTTCTTCTAAGTTTATGTGCAAATCCAGAGGGAAATAAACAAGTAAATGTTATTTCTGGCTGTGAAGTAGTATACAACCATGATGAACTGAATTCTAATTTGAAAAAAAGGGTCCAGAGGGTTTGTTTAAGTGTTATATTCATTATGTACAATTACACTCTTATCCAAATCTAATCCATGTCATTATAATTACCATATAACTTTATGTAAGATTGCTGGAAGGAGCCCTGGTAGAGCAGTGGGTAAGCACTCAGTTGTTAACAAAGGGTCAGTGGTTCGAACCCACCAAACGTACCAAGGCAGAAAGATGTGGTAATCTGCTTCAGTAAAGATTGTTGTTGTTGTCAGGTGCTGTCAAGTCAGTTCTGACTCATAGCGACCCTATGTACAACAAATGAAACACTGCCTGGTCCTGCGCCATCCTCACAATTGTTGCTATGCTTGAGCCCATTGTTACAGCCACTGAGTCAATCCATCTCCTTGAGGGTCTTCCTCTGTTTTTGCTGACCCTCCACTTTGCCAAGCATGGTGTCCTTCTCGAGGGACTGGTTTCTCCTGATAACATGTCCAAAGTGCTTGAGACTAAGGCTTGCCATCCTCACTTCTAAGGAGGATTCTGGCTGAACTTCTTCCAAGACAGATTGGTTTGTTCTTCAGGCAGTCCATGGCATATTCAATATTCTTTGCCAACATCATAATTGAAATGCACCAATTCTTCTTCAGTCTTCTTTATTCATTGCCTAGCTTTCACATGCATATGAGGCGACTGAAAATACCATGGCATGTGTCAAGCACACCTCAGTCCTCAAAATGACATCTTTGCTTTTTAACACTTTAAAGAAGTCTTTTGCAACAAGTTTGCCCACTGTAATACATCCTTTGATTTCTTGTCTGCTACTTCCATGGGAATTGATTGTGGATCCAAGTAAAATGAAGTACTTCACAATTTCAATATTTTCTCTGTTTACCGTGATGTTGCTTACCAGTCCACTTGTGAGGATTTTTGTTTTTTTTATATTGAGTTGCAGTACATACTGAAGGCTGTAGTCTGATCTTCATTAGTAAGTGCTCCAAGTTCTCTTTACTTTGAGCAAGCAAGGTTGTGTCATATGCATGTTGAAGGTTGCTAACTCTTCTTCCTAGAATTCTGATGCCTTGTTCTTCTTTGTGTAGTCCAGCTTCTCGGATTATTTGCTCAGCATACAGATTGAATAAGTGTGGTGAAAGGATACAATCCTGACACACACCTTTCCTGACTTTAAATTATGCAGTATCCCCTTGTTCTGTTGGAAAGACTGCCTCTTGGCCTATGCACAGGTTCCTCATGAGCACATTTAAGTGTTCTGGAACTCCTGTTCTTTGCAATGTTATCTATAATTTGTTATGATCCACACAATGAATGACTTTACATAGTCAATAAAACACACGTAGAAATCTTTTCGGTATTCTCTGCTAAGATCCATCTGATATCAGCAATAATATCCCACATTCCATGTCCTCTTTTGAATCTGACTAACCGCTGGAAGTTCCCTGTTGATGTACCGCTGCAACCACTTTTGAATGATCTTCAGCAAAATTTTACCTGTGTGTGATATTAATGATATTGTTCAGTAATTTCTACATTTTGCTGGTTCACCTTTGTTTGTAATGGGCACAAATATGGATCTCTTCCAGTCAATTGGGTGGGTAGATATCTTCCAAATTTCTTGACATAGACAAGTAAACACCTCCAGCACTGCATCCATTTGTTGAAACACCTCAATTTGTACGTCAGTTACTGGAGCTTTGTTTATCACCATTATGTGCATTGCAGCTTGGCCTTCATCCTTCAGTACCATTGGTTTTTGATCATATACTACCTCCTGAAATGGTTGGATGTCGACCAATTCTTTTTGATACAGTGACTCCATGTGTATAATCATGGTTTATGTTGATGAAAAATTGTATTTGCAATTAAGAAGTTGTTGGTCTTGCAAAATTCTATCATGTAATCTCCATGGTTGTTTCTATCACCAAGGCTATATTTTCCAACTACCAATCATTCTTCTCTGTTTACAACTTTTGTATTCCAATCACAAGTAATTATCAGTGCATCTTGATTGCATGCTTGATCAATTTCAGACTGCAGAAGTTGTTAAAAATATTCAATTTCCTCAGCTTTGGTATTAGTGGTTGGTATGTAAATTTGAATAACAGTCAGTCATATTAACCGGTCTTCCTTGTAGGCCTATGGATATTATCCCATCACTGACAGTATTGTTCTTCAGGATAGATCTTGAAACGTTCTTTTTGATGATGAATGCAATGCCATTCCACTTCAATTTGTTGTTCCTGACATAGCAGACTCTGTATGATTATCCGATTCAAAATGGCCAATACCAGTCCATTTCAGCTCATTAATGCCTAGGATATCAATCTTTATGTGGTCTGTTTCATTTTTGACTACTTCCAATTTTCCTAGATTCATACTTCATACATTCCATGTTCTGTATTAATGGATGTTTGCAGCTGTTTCTTCTCATTTTAAGTCATCTTGCCTCAGCAAATGAAGGTCCCAAAAGCTTGAGTCCATCTAAATCATTAAGATCAACTCTACTTTGAGAAGGTAGCTCTTCCCCAGTCGTATATTGACTGTCTTCCAACCTGAGGGGCTCATCTTCTGGTACTATACTAGACAATGTTCTGCAACTGTTCATAAGGTTTTCACTGGCCAATTTTTTAAGAAGTAGACTGCCAGTTCCTTCTTCCTAGTCTGTCTTAGTCTGGAAGCTCCATTGAATCCTGTCCAGTATAGTTGACCCTGCTGGTATTTGAAATACCAATGGAATAACTTCCAGCATCACAGCAACACACAAGTGACTGCAGTAAGACAAACTTGACAGAGGCATGGGGCTGTAAGGTTACAGCCTTGGAAACACCTTAGGGTATTTCCACTCCGTTCTGTAGGATTTCTATGATTTTGAATTCACTTGGGGGAACACAACAACAATAACAAGATTGCTAGAAGCTTAGAGGAGAACTCAACTCACAAAGCTAGGAAGTGATACTTTCAATCACTAGTAACAAAACAGCTGATTGTCAGTGGCCTAAAACACAAGTAAGACAATTCAATACTTACTGAGAAATTTGGAGGTAGGAAAATCTAGGATTTGCTCATTAGCCCATATATTTTTGCTTGGCTGTGATGTTGTGTATTGGCTTTGGTTCTTTGTGCTTATTGTCTTACGGATGCAAGATGACTTCACAACAGCACCAAGCATCATGTTACCATTCAAAGAAGAAAGAAGAGAATAATGAGCTGCCAGTGAGCTATCCCATCACACTTCTATTAAATGAGAAGTAAATTTCACAGAAGTTCCCTAGAAGATTTGCTCATTTGTCCTAATACCTCATTGGTATAAAAAAGAAAAAACAAACAAACAAAAAAAAAAAAACCGAGTCACATGGCCATCACAGAGTCAAGAGATGTTGAGAAATTAGTTATTTGTCTTTTGTTGTTGTTGTTAGTTACCATGGAGTCAATTCAGATACATGGTGACCCCATGTGTGCAGAGTAGAACTGCTCCATAGGGTTTTCAAGGCTGTGACCTTTCAGAAGTTGATCACCAGGCCTGTCTTCAGAGGTGCCTCTGGGTGGGTTTGTACAACCAACCTTCCAGCTAGGAGTCAAACGTGTCACTATTTGCCACCCAGGGACTTTTAAATTGTGAAGTGGGCAAAGAAGGAAAGGATTGGAGATAGTCTTTGAATGTCTCAGTGTTTGTAGCATCAAACATGATTCATAAGTTAAGAAATATCAAATTCACAATTTGCCTATGAGTTAGATTAATTTATTCATTTATAAATTGAGAATCACAAATTATTTGCTTCCTTTTCAAAGGCGTGTGTGTTTTCTCATTGTGTGTTTGCTTTCCTTTTACAAAAAATGGAGGCTTTACTTTAGCACTTTAATTTTTAGGCATAGTCGTATGATGAACACATTTTCATTACCAAGGATTAGTAGCAGTATGACCTGTCAGGATTTAGCACAGGTATTTTAAGGAAAAAATAGATAAGTAGATGGAATTGTGTGCTTAAAAATCTTTTGAAAAGGCTGGAAGTTTATTAGTAAGTGGAGTTAAAACAAGAAGATTGATTTCAAGAACTAACTCTGTAACTACCAAAGAGAGATAAGAAAGTTACTGTTGCTTCTCCTGTACCTAGTGTCACCACAGTTACCTTTCACACCCACAAAGCTGGTGACTAATAAAAATAAGTATAGAACACACTATTTTAACCACTACATTGTTCTATCTTTTGAATACTGGACTGCCAAATCTGGCTACATAAACCAAAAAAAAAAAAAAAAAAAACCATTGCCGTTGAGTCGATTTCGACTCATAGTGACCACACAGGACACCTCTACAACCTCACTCATTATCACCAACATCCTCTGCTTCAATATCACATATATATGCATCACCTTGTTGAATCCTTATAGTAGCTACAAGGGAGTGTGGGAAATGCTTTTTTTTTTCTTTTTCACTTCTGAGGTACTAGAAAATACATAGAAGATGTTAGGTTGAGGGCCATAGCACATATTAAGCAAAGTCAGTTTCAGGATCTATAAAAAAGCAAAAAAGAAATTTATTAGAGGAAAATCAATAAAAAACATAAAATCGGACTTTCACTTAATATATATAACTTCCAAGGTAACTGATAATTTATGACCTGACCAAACCACATTGATAGTAATGATTATTTTCTGGTTTTGTCTGGTTTCATTGGAAAGATATTGAAAAACCCATCAGTTTGTATTTTGACCATAATATAAACAATTTAACAGTACAGTGTACTATATTGGTACAGGCAGTCCCTGGTTACGAGATCCATTCCTGAGTGTGTCTTTAAGAATTTGTAGGTAAGTCGGAAGAGGTGCATGCAGTTCTTATTTAGCCTTACTTTAGTGCAAGAAAAGGCCTGAAGACTTTTCAATTATTTAAAAGCTGCACATGCAGAAAGTGGAGGTTATTGTGATGAAAATTTATTGCAAGTAGGGGTTGGTTCAATCATTTCAAAGTGAGGGCAACTTTACATAACATTAAAGGGCAAATAGAAGTTGCCTGTAAGTCGGGAGTTCATAACCTGAGGACTGCCTGTACTTATTTCTGTGGAACATGAAAGTACTATAACATTTTATTAAAATAGCAAGATCATTTATCAAACTGATACTTGCTAAACAATGAAATGCATTTCCATTTCTAGAAAATAAACCCCATACATTTGCAACTCAATCATATACTACACCTTTACTGGTTCGTATGAGTGATGTTGAAGGATGTTTCTCTTCATCTTTATATAGTTAAATGATAAATGTTTGTTCTTCTGCCATGATGTTTTAGCATTACTTTTGCATTATTAAAGAGAGATTCAGAAATCCCTAGACAATGAATGCGAAGCACCTCTTTAAAATCAGACAGTCATATAAAATTCTAAACGTTCCCCAAGCTTTTATAAAATTTGATTAAAGGATTAGATCTGGCAATGTGCATTGTTCAACATTCTTCCTTTCAAGAAGTAAAAGAGAGTAGATATATGCAGAGGAAAACATGGTTAAAAGAGGAAGGCAGAAATGCATTCATGGAAATGACAGATATCATTTCCCCTGTATTTAGTTTTATTCATAATTTGAGAAATACCAGTTTATTAGTCATGACTAATTTTTCCTTTTTTTTTTTTAAGGAACGAAATTTCCTTTGAATTTGAGAAAGTTTCTAGTATGAGACTAGTAAGCACCTATCTACCATCTTTTAAAAATCTTTAGAAATTTGTCTAGAATCAAGTTTTGTAAGTGAGTTAATAGATAATGTTATAGGAGTATATAGAAATATTACGCTAAGGACAGTAAGTCATTAACAGATAATTAATTGAATGCACTTTCTAAAGTAAATTTTACACAATCTGAATTTCATATATTTTCCTGACTTTCTCTTATATTCTGAAATTACATAAACCCAGAATACATAAGAAATTATACTTCACAAGTCTTTCTGATCCTCACTAAGTCTTTTTTGATATGCACTTGAGAAAGTCCACTGAAACTATAGAATGAGATTAATTGACTTTTATGATTGCTAATCTGTCAGTTTGTCCTGATGTGGTAGCTTATGTATTGCTGTGATGCTGGAAGCTATGCCAGTGGTGTTTCAAATAACAGCAGGGTCAACTATGGTGGAGAGGTTTCAGCTGAGCTTCCAAACTAAGATCAGGAAGAAGGACCAGGCAGTCTACTTCCAAAAAAGATTAGCCAGTGAAAACTTTATGAATAGCAGGAGAACATTGTCTGATATAGTGCCAAAAGTTTGAGTCCATCAGGTTAGAAGTTTCTCAAAATAAGACTGGGGAAGAGCTGCCTCCTCAAAGTAGAGCTGATCTTAATGACGTGCATGCAGTCAAACTTTTGGGTATTTCATTTGCTGATGTGGTACGACACAAAATGAGAAGAAACAGCTGCAAATATGCATTAATAATCAGAACATGGAATGCAGGAAGTATGACTCTAGAAAATTTGGAAGTCATCAAAAAAGGAAATGGAACTCATAAAGATTCATACACTAGGCATTAGTGAGCTGAAATGGACTGGTATTGTTCATTCTGAATTGGACAATCATATGGTCTACTTTGCTGTGAATAACAAATTGAAAAGGAATGGCATTGCATTCATCATCAAAAAGAAGATTTCAAAATCTATCCTAAAGTACACTGCTGTCAGTGATAGAATAGTATCCACAGTCCTACAAGGAAGACCAGTTAATACGACTATTATTCAAAATTACACACCAATTACTAGTGCTAAAAATGAAGACAATGAAATATTTTTTACCAATTTCTGCAGTCTGAAATTGATCAAACATGCAGTCAAGATGCATTGATAATTATGGTGACTGGAATGTGAAAGTTGGAAACAAAGAACAAGGATTGGTAGTTGGAAAACATGATTTTGGTGATAAAAATGACTCCTAACATCACATGACAGAATTTTGCAAAACCAAGGACTTATTCATTTCAAATGCATTTTTTCAACAACATAAACAGTAACTATACATGTGATTGGAATGCGAAGTTGGAAACAAAGAAGAATGATTAGTAGTTGGAAAATATGGCCTTGGTGATAGAAATGGTGCGGGAGATCGCATAATAGAATTTTGCAAGACCAACGACTTCTTCATTGCAAATACCTTTTTTCAACAAACATAAATGGCACCTATACACTTGGACCTTGCCAGATGGAGTACACAGAAATCAAATCTATTATATCTGTGCAAAGAGACAATGGAAAAGCTCAATATCATCAGTCAGAACAAGGCTGGGGGCCGACTGTGGGACAGACCATCAATTGCTCATATGAAAGTTCAAGTTGAAACTGAAGAAAACTAGAACAAGTCCATGAGAGCCAAAGTATGACCTTGAGTATATCCCACCTGATTTAGACACAATCTCAGGAATAGATTTGATCCATTGAACATTAATGACCAAAGACCAGACAAGTTGTGGAATGACATTAAGGACACCATACATGAAGAAAGCAAGAGGTCATTGAAAAGACAGGAAAGATAGAAAAGATAGATGTCAGAAGAGACTCTGAAACTTGCTTTTGAATGTCAGGTAGCTAAAGCAAAAGGAAGAAATGATCAAGTAAAAGAGCTGAACAGAAGATTTCAAAGGGCAGCTCCAGAAAATAAAGTATTATAGTGACATGCGCAAAGAGCTGGAGATAGAAAACCTAAAGGGAAGAACACGCACGGCATTTCTCAAGCTGAAAGAACTGAAGAAAAAATTCAAACCTCGAGTTGCAATAGTGAATTCTACAGGGAAAATATTAAATGACACAGGAAGCATCAAAAGAAGATGGAAGGAATACACAGAGTCACTATACCAAAAAAATTGTTCAACGTTCAAACGTTTTAGGAGGTAGCATATGATCAGGAACCAATGGTATTGAAGGAAGAAGTCCAAGCTGCACTGAAGGCATTGACGAAACAACAGGCTCCAGGAACTGATGGAATATCAATTGAGATGTTTCAACAAACAGATGCAGTGTTGGAAGTGCTCACTTGTCTATGCCAAGAAATTTGGAGACAGCTACCTGGCCAACCAACTGGAAGAGATTCATATTTATGCCTATTCCCAAGAATGGTGATTCAACTGAATACAGAAATCATTGAACAATATCGTTAATATCACAAGCAAGTAAAATTTTGCTGAAGATCATTCAAAAGTGGCTGCAGCAGTATATCCACAGGGAACTGCCAGAAATCCAAACCAGACTCAGGAGAGTATGTGGAACCAGATATATCATTGCTGATGTCAGAAGGATCCTGGCTGAAAGCAGAGATTACCAGAAAGATGTTTACCTATGTTTTATTGACTATGCAAAGGCATTCGACTGTGTGGATTGTAACAAATTATGGATAACATTGTGGAGAATGGGAATTCCAGAACACTTAATTGTGCTCATGAGGAACTTGTATGTCTCATGCTGGGTTCTCTAGAGGAGCAAAACCAGTAAAGCCTATAAATATATATATAGAGAGATTTATATCAAAGAAACAGCTCACACAACTGTAGAGGCTGGAATGTCCCAAGTCTGTGGATTAGGATAGAGGCTTCTCCTGATTCACGTAGCTGCAGGGGCTGGTGAACTCATGATTGGCAGGTTGGAGAGCAGGGCTCCGCTCACAGGCTGTGAAGATGGACAAATCCCAAGGTCAGCAGATAAGCTGATAGCTCAAGTCCCAAGAACTGGAGGTCAGATGAACAAGAAGCCGCTAGAGGATCCAGAGCGAGCAAAAAAGCCAGAACGTCTGCTTATGTTCAGATGCAGGCCACACCCCAAAGGAAACTCCCTTTCAATTGACTGGCTACTCACAGCAGATTCAATCATGGGAGTGATCACATATAAACACTGAGAATCATGGCCCAGCCAAGTTGTCACACAATCTTAACCATCACATTGTACATAGATCAAGAGACAGTCACTCGAAGAGAACATGGAGATACTGCGTAAAGTCAGGAAAGATGTGTGTCAGGGTTGTATCCTTTCACCATACCTATTCAATCTGTATGTTGAGCAAATAATCGGAGAAGCTGGCATCAAAATTGGAGGAAGACTCATTAACAATGTGTTATGCTGATGATACAACCTTGGCTGCTGAAAGTGAAGAGGACTTAAAGCACTTACTGACAAAGATCAAAGACAACAACTTTCAGTATGGATTACACCTCAACATAAAGAAAACAAAAATCCTCATGACTGGACAAATAAGCAACATCAGGATAAAGAGAGAAAAGTTTGAAGTCAAGGATTTCATTTTACTTGGATCCACCATCAACACCCATGGAAACAGCAGTCAAGAAGTCAAAAGATGCACTGCACTGGGCAAAGCTGCTGCAAAATGCCTCTTTAAAATGTTGAAAAACAAAGATGTCACCTTGAAGAATAAGGTGCGCCTGACCCAAGCCATGGTGTTTTCAATCACCTCATATGCATGTGAATGCTGAACAATGAAAAAGGTAGACCAAAGAAAATTGACACCTTTGAATTCTGGTGTTGGCAAAGAATATTGAATGTATCATGGACTAATAAAGAACAAACAAATCTGTCTTGGAAGAAGTACAACGAGAATGCTTCTTAGAAGCAAGGATGGCAAGACTATGTCTCACATACTTTGGACATGTTATCAGGAGAGATCAGTCCCTGGAGAGGGACATCATGTTTGGTAAAGTAGAAGGTCAGCAAAAAAGAGGAAGACCCTCAAGGAGATGGATTGACACAGTGGCTGCAACAGTGGGCTCAAGCATAACAACAATTGTGAGGATGGCGCAGGATCAGGCAGTGTTTTGGTCTGTAGTATATAGGGTAGCTATGAGTTGGAACTGACTCCACAACACCTAACAACAACAACAACAAAAATACACGTAGACCTCACTGGATGGAATACACAGGAATCAAATCGATTACATTTGTGGAAAAAGATAATGGAGAAGCTCAGTATCATCAATGAGAACAAAGTGAGAGGCCAACTGTGGAACAGACCATCAACTGCTTATATGCAAGTTCAAGTTGAAGCTGAAGAAAATTAAAACAAATCTGCAAAAGTTAAAGTGCAGCCTTGAATATAGTCCACCTAAATTTAGAGACCATCTCAAGAATAGATTTGACTCACTGAACACTAATGACCAAAGACCGGAAGAATTGTGGGATGACATCAAGGACATCATACATGAAGAAAGCAAAAGGTCATTAGAAAGACAGGAAAGAAAGAAAATACCAAAATGGATGTCAGAAGAGACTCTGAAACTTGCTCTTAAACATAGAGTATCTACACTGAATGGAGGAAATGATAAAGTAAAAGAGCTGAACAGAAGATTTCAAAGGGAAGCTTGACAAGACAAAGTGAAATATTATAATGAAATATGCAAAGAACCGGAGTTAGAAAACAAAAAGAGAAGAATATGCTCGGCATTTCTCAAGCCGAAAGAACTGAAGGAGAATTCAGGCCTCGAGTTACAATATTAAAGGATTCGATGGCAAAATATTAAATGATGCAGGAAGCATCAAAGGAAGATGGAAGGAATACAGAATCACTGAACCAAAAAGAATTGGTCGAAGTTCAACCATTTAAGGAGTTAGCATATGATCAAGAATCAATGGTAGTGAAGGAAGAGGTCCAAGCTGCAATGAAGGGAATGGCTGAAAACAAGTCTCCAGGAAATGACAGAATACCAGTTGAAAATGTTTCAACAAATGGATGCAGCACTGGAGATGTTCACTAGTCTGTCAAGAAATTTAGAAGACAGCTACCTGGCCAACCGACTGGAAGAAATCCATATATGTGCCCATTCCAAAGAAAGGTGATCCAACCAAATGCGGAAATTATCGAACAGAGTGTCTTGGAAGTACAGTCAGAACGCTCCTTAGAAGGAAGGATGGTGAAACTACATCTCATATACTTTGGACATGTTGTCAGGAGGGATAAGTCCCTGGAGAAGAACATCATGCTTGGTAAAGTGGAAGGTCAGTAAAAAAGAGGAAGGCCCTCAATGGAGATGGATCGAGACAATGGCTGCAACAATGGGTTCAAGCACAATAATTGTGAGGATGGTGCAGAACAGGGCAGTGTTTCTTTCTGTTGTACATAGGGTCACTATGAGTCGGAACTGACTTGACGACACCTAACAACAGAAAAACAACATGCTGATTCTTGGTGTACTATCTGGAATATGTCTGCACGTTCATAAAAAAAATACAGGTAAAGATTTTGACAATAGTAGAGGTGGTTCTTCCAATTCAAAATTTCCATTAGAATACTTAGATAGATAATATAGGAAATGCAAATAAAACACAAACATACACTTGACTCCCCTTAGTTACTAAATATAATGATGTTATTTAGGAAGTGTGTCTTAGTTATCTAGTACAGCTTTAACAGAAATACCACAAGTGTATAGCTTTAACAAACAGAAATTTATTCTCTCACAGGCTAGGAAGCTAGAAGTCAGAATTCAGGGTACTGGCTCTAAGGAAAGGCTTTCTCTTATCTGTTGGCTCTAGGGGAAGTTCCTTGTCATCAATCTTCCCCTTGTCTAGGAGCTTCTCATAGCAGGGACCCCATCTGGGTCTTCATTCTTGGTGGCATGAGAGCCCCATCCTTTCTGCTCAATTTTCTCTTTTTTAAAAATCTCAAAACAGATTAACTCAATATGCAACCTAATCTTGTAGATGGAGCCCTGTCTCATTAATATAACTGCCTCTAATCCTACCTCATTAACATCATAAAGGTTAGGATTTACAACGCATAGGTAATTACATTAGATCACAAAATGGAGGACAGCCACACAATACTGGAAATCATGGCGTAGCCAAGTTGACATACATTTTTTTAGGAATACAATTCAAACCACATTTGTTTTCTGTATTAAGCTCTCACTGTACATAGGGGTGATTTATCATTACTCCTTGGAGATCAAGATGAAACATATAGGCAAATGAAATTTTCATTTTAAGAGTGTATATTAAGTTTCTATTTATTGTCACCAAGCCCTGGTGTCACAGTGGTTAAGATCTTGGCTGCTAACCAAAAGGTTGGCAGTTCCAATCCACCAGCCATTCCTTAGAAACCCTATGGGGCAGTTCTACTCTGTCCTATAGGGTCGCTATGAGTTGGAATCAACTTGATGGCAACGGTTTGGTTTTTTTTGGTTATCCAGTGTAGCCTAGCATGTTTAAGAACATTTTAACAGTAAAACATTTTTTTTTTTTAAATTGAATCATGGACCTTTTTAAGAATTATAGAATTTTACATAAAACTTCATGCAGTGTATCTTCTCTGTGTCCATACACCCAGTGTAGTGAACAGTGTTTTCAGAATAAAAGGTTCAAACATGCCTCTATTATGTCTCTTGTTTCATTATGGTCTCACAGAAAGAAATGATTTTCATTTTATAAATGTACAGTACAGTTGAGGTTACTCACTCCAGTTTTGTTTTATAATATTACTCTCCAATAAAAGGAATCATGGCTTCTTGAGAAATGCCTGATTCTAGGATTGGGGCAAAAAGTGTACCACATGAGTTTGGGGTACTTGTGGGTCCAGAAAGTAAGAAAGTTCTCAAAATCAAAAACTTACATTGATAGGGGCTTGTCAAAGGGGTATAGTGGTCAAATGAATGAACTACCAATAGACAAATCTGGAACAATTTGAACAACAAAAGAAATAAAATGGTATAAATAGTATTGGAGTATAACCCACTGTATAAAATAAATGTCTGAGTCCATGGTGATATAATTTCATGATTGAATAAATCAGCAAATGAAGGAGAATAGACAAATCTCCCACGCACAAAAATATCAATAACTTCATGTAGATATGCCACCCTCAAGGAGGTCATAAAGCACCACTCTTTAGGTGTGGGCTGCACATAGTGACTTCCTTCCAAAGAGTACAATATGGAAAGGGAGAAAGAAGTGTAGAAACCTTACAAACACTATCTCAAGGCAGGTTACCAAGATCAATATCAACAGTGATAAATCATGTTGATCATATGTATGCTTGATATGAGTTATGAAATGGTACTTTATCTCTGTGGTCTCCCTCCCCAAAACTCATATCCCCAGTCTAATCAAGAGAAAAACATCAGACAAATTCTAATAGTGGAGCATCCTATAATATACCTGTGCAGTACTTCTCAAATTGTCAAGATTTTCAAAAACATGAAATCTGAGAAACTGTCACAGCCAAGGGGAGTCTAAGAACACATGAAACTGAATATATTGTGATATCCTGGATGGTATTCTGGAACAGAAAAAGAACATTGTCAAGGAGCTGAGCTGAGCTGTCAGCTGTCAGAGTAGCTGATTAGGACAATAGGCCAAAATGAAACCATCAAGCTTTAATCACTTACTTTTATAGTGTAATCCAGAGACACCTGGAGAAAGTTCCAGATCTGCTGTTCCATTTCCCCTCCAGGAGTGATATCTGGGTGAGGGTCAGGTGGATCAGCACAGGTCAGGGGGTGGTAGAGGGCTAGGAATGGAAAAGTACTGTGTACGGGGTCAGAGTGTGGAAAAGTGTCTTCAAGGTCCCCACCTCCATCCTCCTAAGGAGGTCTTGGCAGAGGCACTTGAAGAAGGTCTCTGTCAAAGACCCCCCAATAAGGAGTCCTCCCCTTGTAGGTTCCTGCATCATACTCATGGAGTAAATGACTCAATAGTGTTAAGATAACAATTTTTAAATTGATCTATAGGTTCAATGTAATTCCAAAATGCTTTTTTTTTCCTAAAAATAGACAAAATGATTTTAAGATTTATCTGAAAAGGCAAAAGACCATGAACTTCTCAAACATTCTTGAAAAAAACATGATGAACTCACCTAACTTGACTTAAAATTTACTGTAAAACTATAATAATAAAACACTATAACACTATAGCATTGGCAATGTGATAGACAAATAGATCAATGGAAAGGAGTAAAACAGTAGACCTACATATGGTCAGATAATTTGGGATAAGGATGTAAGAGCAATTCGATAGACAAAGAAAAGTTTTATAACAAATGATACTTCAAGAGCTCAATTTGAGAGGCACCATATGCCTAAATTTAAAAACAAAAATCAAAAAACACAATAGGAGAAAACAGGAATAGATCTTCATAATGTTGAGTTAGGCCAAAATTTCTTAGAGAGGACATAGAATGTATAAAACCATATGAGAAAAACATTGATAAACTGGAATTTATAAAAATTGAGAAAATTTTGCTCATCAAAATCATGATCAGTAAGGTAACCGATAGAAAACATTCAATAGTCACATACATCTGAGAAGGACTAGTATACAAAATATATGTTTTACAAAACCTAGACTTTAGTAATAAAAAGATAAAAAACCAAATAAGAACAGGCAAAAGACTTAAACAAATACGCCTCAAAAGAAGATATTAAAAAATCCAGTAAACACACGAAAAGTGCTCAACATTGTTAGTCATCAGATAAATAAAAAAATGTACAAAAACATGGTACAATTACTGAGCCATGGTGGTTAAATTAAAACAGTGTAAAACATTAAATATTTAAGAGCACGTGGAAGAAATAGAACTTTCACACTTTGTTTGAGTGTAAAATTTTACACCTACATTGGAAATCTTGTTTGCTCTCCATCTCAGTTTTCCATTTGGGGTCGTTTGCCCTCTGGTTGAGAATACCCCATGGTATCTTCTTTAGGAGAATTTTACGAGTTATTAACGCCTTTATATTTTTCTCAGAGTGTCAGTATTTCACAGTTATTCCTTAAGATGTTATATCTTAAATTAGGATACATTATTTAATAGAACTCTGATTTGCAAGTCATCTTCTTGCACCACATTGAAGATACGATTATCTTCTATTCCTATAAAACAAGTTAGGTGTTAGTCAAATTGTTGATTCTCTGAAGGTAATCTGACTTGTTTCTCTGGCTTTTAAGATTCTTCTCTTTCACTGCTTTACTGAAAAAATTTATTGTGCCATATCTAATTGTGGATTTTTTTAATACTACTTGTGCTTTTTAGGGTGCATTTAATTGGACCTTTGATGTCTTTTATCAGTTTAAAAGTTCTCAGTTCATTCTTCTCCAAATATTGCTTCTTTAGTTCCCCTCTCTTCTCTTTTTGTTTTTTATCTTTTGGAATTCCAGTTAAAATATTTTAACTTTTCCCACATTTACTTTATGTCTCTTTCTTCTCTTTGTAAATATATATATATGAGTTGGAACAGAATCGACCCTACACAACATATATATATATGTATAAAATTATTGTTATTCTGTCTACCCATGCTTCATTATGGATGTTTATTCCAGTCTCTCTTCAGGTACACTATTTCTCTCTCCAATTGTTTCTAATCTCCTGATTAGCTCATTTATTGGATTTCTAATTTTTGTGATTATAAGTTTGAGTTATATAATGTTCATTTTTGTAATTTTTATTATATATTAATATTTTTGTTTTGTTTTTTATATTCTTGACTGTATTTACTTTAAAGTCTGTTTCAATTAGCAAAAATGTGTTTAACCTTTGTGTGTCTGTTTTTACTGTCTGTTGCTTCTGTTAATATTTTATGCTTTCTCCTTAAATGCATATTTATGTGGTTATCTTATCTCATATTTGCATGTAAAATTATGTGTGAAAATACTTTGATGTCATGTATAAAGTTATCTTCTTCCAGAGAGGATTTATATGTTTTTCTGCTAGATGACAGAGGATGATAGTAACTTGGGACCACCATGGTCAAATTTTGACAAATGAGATGATTTTTAGCTGAACTAAAATTCTTGAAAGGGGCCTCTTCTGTGATCTCTCTTTATGTTCCTTTATATTATTACTGTTTGAATAATGATGGAAGTATAATAATAACAATAACAATAATTTTTTGTATCACTTGTCCTAGTTACCTAGTGCTTCTGTAGCAAAACTATCACTAATGTGTGGCTTTAAAGAAAAGGGATTTATTTTCTCACTGTTTTGGAGATTAAAAATCCAGATCAGGGACTCAGCGCTCATGAGTCCTTGTGAGGGCCCTTCTCCTAGTTTTGCTATCTGCCTGCAAGTCTTTGTGTTCCTTTGCTTGTAGACAGATCCTCACATGTGTGTATGTCTTGCCCCTGTGTGAATGTTTGTGTCTATTATGCTCTTTCTATAAAATACTACACAGAAGTTATTAGGTTTAGAATCTACCGTACGGTGGTATGACCTCATTAGTATAACAAAATAAAACCCTTATTTCCATAAAGGGTCATATTTACAAGTATAGGATTTAGTACTTCCACATTTCTCTTTGGAGGACACAATTCAGTCCACAACAATCTCTTATTATATCCCAGGCATTCTTCTCAATGATTTAGAATTTTAACTTATTTAACCTTAACCACAATCTTATGAGGTGAGTAAAATTTTATCCTCATTTTACAAATGAGGTAATCCTGGTATAGGCAAGTCAAGTAATTTGCTCATAATTACTTTTAAGTATTAGAACCACAATTTAACTTCAGATTCCATGTTCTTAACTCCTATGAAATTTGACTTCCCATGAAAGATAGTATCCCACATCAGTAACTTATCACTTGGGAATAATCAATTCAAACAATTACTTGTCCCTAGGGCATTTATATTATAAGATAGAATCACTGTGAGAGGAACACAAAAACATTTATCTCTAACCACAAGCTATCTTAGGAAAGATTTACAATACTCTGAATTAAGAAGTGTGTGTCAGGGTTGTATCCTTTCACCATACTTATTCAATCTGTATGCTGAGCAAATAATCTGAGAAGCTGGACTATATGAAGAAGAACGGGGCATCAGGATTGGAGGAATACTCATTAACAACCTGCATTATGCAGATGACACAAACTTGCTTGCTGAAAGTAAGAAGACTTGAAGCACTTACTGATGAAGATCAAAGCCCAAAGCCGATAGCCTTCAGAACGGATCACACCTCAACATAAAGAAAACAAAAATCCTCACAACTGGACCATTAAGCAACAGCATAATAAACAGAGAAAAGATTGAAGTTGTCAAGGATTACATTTTACTTGGATCCACAATCAACACCCAGGAAAGCAGCAATCAAGAAATCAAACGACGTAGTGCATTGGGCAAATCTGCTGCAAAAGACCTCTTTAAAGTGTTAGAAAGCAAAGATGGCACCTTGAAGACTAAGGTGCGCCTGACCTAAGATGTGGTGTTTTCAATTGCCTCATATGCATGCGCAAGCTGGGCAATGAATAAGGAAGACAGAAGAAGAATTAATGCCTTGGAGTTGTGGTGTTGGTGAAAAGTATTGAATATACCGTGGACTGCCGAAAGAACGAAAAAATCTGTCTTGGAAGAAGTACAACCAGAATTCTCCTTAGAAGCAAGGATGGTGAGACTTTGCCTCATGTAGTATGGGCATGTTAACAGGAGGGACCAGTCCTTGGAGAAGGGCATTATGCTTGGTAAAGTAGAGATTCTTGATTCTTTGTCATTGTTGTTAGGCACCATCGAATATTGGTTTTGCCTCATAGGGACCCCATGCCCAACAGAACGAAACACTGCCCAGTCCTGTGCCATCTTCACAATTGTTGCTGTTTGAGCCCATTGTTGCTACTGTGTCAATTCATCTCGTTGAAGGTCTTCGTCTTTTTTAACTCTACTTTACTGGTCTCTGATCTCTCAAGTGTCTTCCAACTCATAAATTTAGTTTATTTTATTTGTGGAATTTATGACACTGGGAGGGAAATACTTACTTGGCAAAAGACGTTTCAATTAGGTAGCCAATCATACATTATATATAGCTAATACTTATGGAATTTATCTTGTGACAGTTAATCTGATAAGTCCTTTGCAGGATTTTTGCATATAATCATTAAAGCAAGTCTATAGTAAATATTATTTCCATTTAAGTAGGTGAGCAACCTGAGGGTTAAAAATGGAGTGATTTATCCAAGGCTCAAAGTAACGACATGTAGAGGTAAAATTCAGTACTCATCTTTTCAACTCTAGAAATTGCATTTTTATTACTATAGTGCACTTTGTACATACTATAGACAGCGGTGTCTACATTTTCTAACTGAATGATGGTTACTGGTAATTGCATTTTGCTGAGTAATTGGCTCTAAAATAATATAGTCTTTTTATTTTGAGAGATTTCTTTTCCTTTTAGCATTGATGACATAGAATAGAATAAATTAGGACTCTGTTTGAAATTAGGCATTAGAACTTAAATGTAGGTGATAATTGAGATGTCTCTCCCTACCCTGGAAAACAAGCTGCTCATCATCAAAATTTAGTAAACGTTCATGTTTCTTTTAAATGAAGTGCCAATTGAGGTTCTTTTGTGATCTGAGACCATGTTGATTCCTAATTATATCAGACATTTTTAAAATAACAAGTAGATTGTTTGCAATAATGTTGTAAATATAAAACAAACAAACAAAAAACCCATTGTCATTGAGTCGATTCTGACTCACGGCAACCTCATTGGTGCAGGGTAAAACTGCTCCATAGGGTTTTCACAACTGTGACCTTTCAGAAGCAGATTAGCAGGCCTGTCTTCTGAGGTGCTTCTGGGGTGCTTCATCCTTTGTACCACCTGTTATTTCAATTTTATTATGTAATTAGTGAGAAAGAATGTCTATCAGCACATATGCTATGTTTTTTCATTTGTAGGCAATCATTTGCTAATATAAAGCCCTGATAGCAACTTAAATATTCATAAACTATATTAACAATGACCAAAAATTAGAATTTCATATTATAATTATTTTAGTGATATGCAAAAAATAATTACTCCTCAGTTGAAACTGAGTTAAATAGAGACACAGGCCCTATAAACCACACTTTAATATGCCCATTCATTCATAGCTCTAATAGAGCTAGCTAAACCCTTAATTATAATGTAATTGCATCCACTCGATAGCTGTTACCTATTTCCTTGAAAATAATTTCTAATTATCTCCAATAGTAAATATTACATGCTTTGCAAGATGATTCCTAAGACAAAGGAAAAGTAACTGAAAAATATTCTGTGAGAGAGAGACTCACCCGCTGTAGAGAGTAAGTCCCCCAAACATGAATGTCTTCTCATCTATTGTAGTGCCTGCACTACATACAATTTATTGGAAATTATAACTATTTAACTGCTGCTTTTCTAAACCAAGGTATTATATTGGAGTTAGAACAATGCATGAAGGACTAGCAATTTCTAGAAAGCATATTTAACCTAAATCATTGGCTGACTCTTACCAGTTAATCTTTGGCAATCTCTTAGAAAACGTAGAACTAAAGCCATCTAAAAGAAGGGCCTCAATGAAACACCAACAAACTTTCTAAGCTCAGTTCACTGCAAATATTTGTTTACCAAAGAATTACTTGCAGTGTCTGATGAAAAATTATGCTTGCAATAGTTAAAAATAAAACAAAAAACAACTCATTTAATGATGAAGTATAGAGAAGATTTGAATTTGAAAAGAATATGTGTTGCTAAGAAGCTATCAAAATATCAACACTGTAAGATTGCTGTTAATTATTTTTCATCACAAACTTTAGCAATTTGGTTTTCTTTGTGAATTTTTAAAATATGGTTATGATAAGAACCACTGTGAAACAATTGAAATAATTACTTTTCATTTTATTTAGAATAAACTAAGTGGAACGGTTATGCCTTCTCTGGAATGTTTTAGTTATATCAATATTAAACTGTTCAAATAAGTTCTCTTTAATAATGAGAAAAATGAATTGCCTAAAGTAGAACATTAGTTTTTGAAGGTGAATCTAAGTTACAGTACTCTTAATTCTTTTAAGTATTGTCATATTAAGTATTTTTTTCATAAGTTTAGAATGCCTCACAGCTATATTATATTCTCTGTAATAAAACTGTCCAAAAGCCCGTTAAAAACAAGGATTATTTGCCCTACTTAATAGGTCAAATTTAAGGCAGGAGATTCAAATTGAATAGCAATGAATACATTTTGGAGCAATGATAAGAGTCAAGACTTAATTTACGAAAGATCATTTCCCTGAATTATTTTACTTGGAGATTTATTGTATCATATAAATTAACAAATTTGTTACAGCAAGAAATGAAAACCATTGTGATATGAGTGATTTGCTAAAAAACTGCATATTACTTGTATGTGATTACTATGGAAAAGATACATATAAACCTCATGCTCTTAACTACATCAGGAGATTATCTCTGAATACGCTAGAGAAATAAAAGTACACTAAAGTACCTTTGAGGAAAAATATTTTTATTTATGTATAAACCAAAAAAAAACCCACAACCCATTGCTGTTGAGTCAATTCCTACTCATAGTGACCCTATAGGACATAGTAGAACTGCCCCATAAAGTTTCCAAAGAATGGCTGGTGGATTCGAACTGCCAAGCTTTTGGTTAGCAGGCAATCTCTTAATCACTGTGTCGCCAGGGCTCCTATTTCTGTATATGTGTAATACATTCTTCTGGTCTTGTGTAATGTTGTTATACTGATACTCATATAATAAATTTCAGTTAAGTAAATATTCTGAAAATATTTAGCATGTCTTCTCATCTGATACTATACTAGATATTCCTTGATTGCAGTAAGGTGTTATAATTATTAGTCAGTAAATATGTTACCTTACCTGGCAGCAGAGACTTTGCAAATGTGATTAAGCTTAAAGACCTACAGCTAGGGAGGTTATCCTAGGTTATCTGAGTTAGCCCAATCTAAACACATGAGTCTTTAAATGCAGAGATGCTAACCCTGCTGCAGTGACAGAGGGAGTGGGAGAGAAAGAGATACAGATATGGTAGAAGAAGAGGCAAGAGAAATTTGTAGCATGAGAGGGATTCAAATCACTACGGCTGAGTTTGAAGATTAGTAAGTGGTCCACGAGGTAAGAAACATGAAGAACCTCTAGAAGCTGGAAAAAAAATAGTCCTCTGCTGACAGGCAGGAATAGAACAGGACTTCAGTCCTACAACTGCATGGAACTAAATTCTGTTAACTATCTGAATGAACAAGGAAACAGATTCTCCCCTAAACCTCCAGAAAGGATCACAGCCCCATCAGGTCAATCTTTTCATTTTAATCTGATGAGACCTGTGTCAAACTTCTGAGCTATAAAACTGTAAAATAATAATTTTTTTTTTATTGTACTTCAGGTGAAGGCTTACAGAACAAATCGTTTCTCATGAAACAGAAGTACACATGTTGTTTTATGACATTGGTTAACAACCCGACAACATATCAACCCTCTAACTTCTCAACCTTTTTTTTTTTTTTTTTTGGTGAAAATACACATAGTCAAAGATACACCATTTCAAAAATTTCTACATGCGCAGTTCAGTGACATTGACTATACTCTTCAAATTGTGCTGTTATTCTCACTTAAGATGAAGGCTTACAGAACAAAATAGTTTCTCATTTAACAGTTACTACACATGTTGCCCTATGACAATGGTTAACAATCTCACAACACATCAACAATATCCTTACTCAAACTTGGGTTCCCTATCACCAGCTTCCTTGTCCCCTTCTGCTTTCTGGCCCTTGTCACTGGACTCCTGTACCTCGTTAGTCTCATTTGGTTTTACGGGGCTGTCCACTCCCAGGCTGAACAGTGAACCTCGGAGGTAACTTCATCACTGAGCTAAAAGGTTGTCTGGGGGCCATACTCTCGGGGTTTCTCCAGTCTCCTTTAGGCCAGTAAATCTGTTCTTTTTTTTTTGTGGGTTAGAATTATGCTCTACATCCTTCTCCAGCTCTGTCCAGAACCCTCTGTTGTGATCCTGGTCAGAGCAGTCAGTGGTGGTAACCAGGCACCATCTCGCTATACTGGACTCAGTCTGGTGGAGGCCTTGGTAGCTGTGGACAATTAGTCCTTCAGACTAATCTTTTACTTGTATCCTGTCCTCCTCATTCTCCCTTGCTCCCAAAGGGATGAGACCAGTGGAGTATCTTAGATGGCCGCTCACAAGCTTTTAAGACCCTAGACACTACTCACCAAGGTACAATGTAGAGCATTGTCTTTATAAGCAGTGTCATGCCAATTGAGCTAGATGTTCCCCGAGACCATGGTCCCCAGAGCCCTCCGCCTAGCAATTCAGTCTCTCAGGGAGTTTGGATGTGTCTATGGGGCTTCCATGACCTTTCCTTGTACAAGTTGTGCTAGTTTGTCCTGTATTGTGTACTGTCTGACACTTCACCCAAGATACCACTTATCTATTGTCTATTTAATATTTCCCCTACCCACCCCTCCCATCCCTGGTAACCAACAAAGATTGTTACATTTTGTGTGTGAACATTTTCATGGGTTTTTACAATAGAGGTCTCATACAATATTTGTCCTTTTGTGATTGACTTATTTCACTCAGCATAATGTCCTCCAGTTTCATCCATGTTATGAGATGCCTCACAGATTCATTGTTGTTCTTTCTCGTTGCATAGTACTCCATTGTGTGTATGTACCATAGTTTGTTTATCCATTCATCTGTTGATGGGCATCTAGGTTGTTTCCATCATTTTGCTATTGTGAACAATGCTGCCATGAACATAGGTGTGCATATGTCTATTCGAGTGATGACTTTTATTTCTCTAGGATGTATTCGTAGGAGTGGGATTGCTGGATCTAATGGTATGTCTATTTCTAGCTTTCTGAGGAAGCGCCATATCATTTCCCAATATGGTTGTATCATTTTGCACTCCCACCAGCAGTGCATAAGTGTTCCGACCTCCCCGAAGCCCCTCCAACATTTGTTATTTCCAGTATTTTTGATTTGTGCCAGTAATGCTGGGCTGAGATGGTATATCATTGTGGTTTTAATTTGCATTTCTCTAATGGCTAGTGATCACGAGCATTTCCTCATGTGTCTGTTGGCTGCTTGAATGTCTTCTTTGGTGAAGTGTCTGTTCATTTCCTTTGCCCATTTCTTAATAGGATTATTTGTCGTTTTGTTGTAGAGGTGTTGGATTTTCTTGTAGATTATGGAGATTAGAACTTTGTCTGACTTGTACTGTCCAAAAATTTTTTCCCAGTCTGTAGGTTCTCTTTCTACTCTTTTGGTGAAGCCTTTTGAAAAGCATAGATGTTTGATTTTTAGAAGATCCCAGTTATCTAGTGTATCTATTGGGGGTTGTGCATTGATGGTTATGGTTTGTATCCTGTTAATGCAATGTATTAGGCCTGAAGTGTTGGTGCTATTTTTTCTTCTATGAACTTTATAGTTTTAGGCTTTATATTTAGGTCTTTGATACATTTTGAAGTAGTTTTTGTATACGGAGTGAGGTATGGGTCCTGTTTCATTTTTTTGCAGATGGATATCCAGTTTTGCCAGCACCATTAGTTAAAAAGACTGTCTTTTCCCCATTTGATGGACTTTGGGCCCTTGTCAAAGATCAGGTGACCATAGGTGGATGGATTTACATCTGGGTTCTCAATTCTGTTCCATTGGTCAATGTATCTTGTTGTACCAGTACCAGGCTGCTTTGACTACTGTAGCTGTATAGTAGGTTCTGAAGTCAGGTAGCGTGAGCCCTCCAACTTTATTCTTCTTCTTCACTTGTGCTTTAATTATTCAGGGCTTCTTGGCTTTCCATAGAAAGTTAATGATTAGTTTTTCCATATCTTTGAAGAATGTTTTTGGTTTTTGGATCAGGATTGCGTTATGTTTGTAAATTGCTTTGGGTAGAATTGTCATTTTCACAATGTTGAGTCTGCCTATCCATGAGCATGGTATGTTTTTCCATTTATGTAGATCCCTTTGGGGTTCTTGCAGTGGTATTTTGTAGTTTTCTTTGTATAGGTCTTTTACATCCCTGGTGAGATTTATTCCTAAGTATTTTATCTTTTTAGGGGCTATTGAAAATGGTATTGTTTTCCTGATTTCTTTTTCATCGTTCTCCTTATTGGTGTATAGGAATCCAACTGATTTTTGAATGTTTATCTTGAATCCTGCTACTCTGCTGAATCTTTCTATTAGTTCCAGTAGATTTGTCATGGAGTCTTTAGGGTTTTCTGTGTATAGTATCATATCATCTGCAAACAGGGACAATTTAACTTCTTCATTACCAATTTGGATGCCCTTGATTTCTTTTTCTTGCCTTGTTGCTCTAGCTAGAACTTCCAGCACAATTGCTAAATAGGAGTGGTGATAAAGGGCATCCTTATCTTGTTCCTGTTTTCAAGGGGAATGGTTGCAGCCTCTCTCCATTAAGAATGTTGTTGGACGTTGGTTTTGCATAGGTGCCCTTTAATATGTTGAGAAATTTCCCTTCTATACCTATTTTATTGAGAGTTTTTATCAGGAGTGGGTGTTGGACTTTGTCAAATGCCTTTTCTGCGTCAATTGAGATGATCATGTGATTCTTTTCTTTCCTTTTATTTATGTGGTGGATTATGTTGATTGATTTTCTAATGTTGAACCATCCTTGCATACCTGGTATGAATCCTACTTGGTCATGGTGTATTATTTTTTTGATATGATGCTGAATTCTATTGGCTAGAATTTTGTTCAGAATTTTTCCATCTATGTTCATGAGAGATACTGGTCTGTAATTTTCTCTTTTTGTGACGTCTTTGCCTGGTTTTTGTATCAGCGTTATGCTGACTTCATAGAATGAATTTGGAAGTGTTGCTTCCTCTTCTATGCTCTGAAATAGCTTGAGTAGTACTTGTACACTCTCTTCTGTAAATCTTTTGTAGAATTCTCCAGTGAAGCCATCTGGGCCGGGCTTTTTTTGGTTGGGAGTTTTTTTTATTACCTTTTCAATCTCTTCTCTTGTTATGGGTCTGTTCAGATTTTCAACATCACTTTGTTGTAGTTTGGGTAGACTGTGTGTTTCTATAAATTTATCCATTTCCTCTAGGTTTTCAAATTTGTTGGAGTATAGTTTTTCATAATATTCTTTTATAATCCTTTTTATTTCAGTTGGGTCTGCTGTAATGTCCCCCATTTAATTTCTTATTTGGGTTATTTGTATCCTCTCCTGTTTTTCTTTTGTCAGTCTGGCCAGTGGTTTGTTGATTTTGTCGATTCTTTCAAAGAACTAACTTTTGGTTTTGATGAGTCTTTCTATTGTTTTTCTGTTCTCTATTTCATTTATTTCTGCTCTGATCTTTACTATTTGCTTTCTTCCAGTGGTTGTGGGCTTTTTTTGCTGTTCTCTTTCTATTTGTTTGAGTTCTGTAGTTAATGTTTTGATTTTGTCCCTTTCTTCTTTTTTGATATGTGCATCTATTGCTATAAATTGTCCTCTGAGGTTTTGGTATAATGTGTTTTCATTCTCATTTGATTCTAGGAATTTTCTGACTCCATCTCTGATTTCTTCTATTACTCAGTGATGTGTAAGCAGGGTATTATTCAATTTCCATGTAGTTGATTTTTTTTCGTTGCTCTTTCTGTTGTTAATTTCTGCCTTGGTGGCATTGTAGTCAGAGAAGATACTGTGAATTATCTCAACATTTTGGATCTTGTTGAGGATTGCTCTGTGGCCTAAGATGTGGTCTATTCTGGAGAACGTTCCATTTGCATTGGAAAAGAATGTGTACTTTGCAGTGGTTGGATGGAGTGTTCTATATATGTCTGTGAGGTCAAGTTGGCTGATTGTGACCTTTAGGTCTTCTGTATCTTTGCTGAGTTTCTTTCTAGATGTTCTGTCCTTTACTGAGAGTGGTGTGTTGAAGTCTCCTACTATTATTGTGGAACTGTCAATTTCTCTTTTCAGTGTTGTTAGAGTTTGTTTTATGTCTTTTGGAGCCCTGTCATTGGGTGCGTAGATGTTTATTATGGTTATGTCTTCATGCTGGATCGTCCCCTTAATCATTATATAGGGTCCTTCTTTGTATTTTATGGTAGATTTAGTTTTAAAATCTGTTTTATCTGAGATTAGAATTGCCACTCCTGCTCTTTTTTGGTAGTTGTTAGCTTGATATATTTTTTTGCAACCTTTGACTTTTAATAAATACACATCTTTGTTTCTAAGGTGTGTCTCCTGTAGACTGCATATTGATGGATCCTGTTTTCTTATCCATTCTGTCACTCTCTATCTCTTTATGGGTGCATTGAGTCCATTTACATTCAGTGTAATTATTGATAGATGTGGGTTTATTGCTGTCATTTTGTAATGCTTTTTCTGTGGTGCTGATGTTTTCTTTGTTTTTCTTACTCTCTTGTGCTGAGTTACTTTTCTTTGTGGATTTTTTTTTTCATTTCTTTTGTTTTTGTAGATTTTGTTTTTGCTGAGACTTTATGTTTTTCCTCTTTTTTTTATGAGTATGTTTGTTAACTTTCTTTGTGGTTACCATAAATTTTACCCTTGTCTTTCTAAGTTTGAAGCAGTCTATCATTACTTGGTATCACCTTGCCTTCCTCTCCATTAGAAGGTTCTATACCTATGCCGTTTATTCCCTCTTTTATTGTCTTGATGTTGTTGTCATTTACTGATTAACTGCTTTGATTCCCTGTTGTATTTCATTTGGTTTTGGATAATCCTTTAGAGTTCATTTCCTAGATTGGTATCTGGCTGGTATGATCCTGTGTCCTAGGTTCTGCCTGTGAGATGAAGCTGTTTGTCCTCAGATCAAAGAACTCCCTTTAATAATTCCTGTAAGTTTGGCTTGACTTTTACATATTCCCTTAATTTCTCTTTATCTGGAAAGGAACTAATTTCACCATCAAATTTGAACGAGAGTTTTGCAGGATTTATTATTCTTGGCTGACAATTTTTTTTTTCTTTCTAGATTTTATATATGTCATCCCATTGCCTTTTTGCCTGCAGGGTTTCTTCTGAATAATTTGAGCTGAGTCTTATTGTTTCTCCTCTGTATGTGACTTCTTGTTTTTCACGAGCTGCTCTCAGGATTCTTTGTTTGTCTTTGGTTTTGGCGAGTGTGAATATGATATGCCTTGGTGATTTTCTTTTGGGGTCTCTTCTATATGGTTTTCGTTGAGCTTCTTGTATGGCCAGCTTTTCATCTTTCATGATATTGTGGAAGTTTTCTGTCAGCAGTTCGTCAATGATCCTCTCTGAGTTTTCTGTTTTCTCCCCTTGTTCTGGAATTCCAATCATTTGCAGATTTTTGCTTTTGATTGTGTCCCACATAACTCTCAGGATCTCTTCATTTTTCTTTGTTCTTTTTTATGAGTTTTCCTCCAACAGAGTTGTATCCAAGTGTTTGTCTTTAATTCCGCTGATCCCGTCTTCCACCGTTTCAAATCTGCTTCTCAGCCCTTCTATGACTTCGTCCATTTCTGAAATCTTGCTGTTTATCTTTTGGATTTCTAATTGTTGTCTTTGTATAATTTCTAGTTGTGAATTTATTTTGGCATTTTGTTCCTTCATTATTTTCCTGAATTCTTCCAATTTTTTTGTCCGTATTTTCCATGAATTTGTCTATTTTTTCATCATGTCTGTCCGCTTTTTACTGCAGTTCTTGGAGAATTCTGAGTATTAGAGATTTGAATTCCCTCTCAGGTAGTTCTAGTGCATTTTCTTCCACAGGAGAGTCATCTGGTGTTTTATTTTGGATGCCTACTGGAACAATCCTGTCCTGTTTTTGTAAATGTTTTGTTATTGTCTGCTGTCTTTGGGGCATTCAGTAGTTATTTTTCTCGTTTATTGATTGTAGATTTTTTTGTTTCATCCCTTTTTAAAAAAAAAATTTGACTATATCTGAGCAGGCAGACTGTGTGTTCTTTGTTGTTTCCTCATCTGTGGGCACAATACTTTTCGCCTCCATCTTAAACTGGCAGGGTCAGTCACTCAGATATGGTACAGCAGGGCATTTCTAGCTGAAGAGGAGTTACTGGGATGGGTTGTTTGTGGAATTTACTACAGCCACCAGAGTGGGTCGGTAATCAGTGCAGGGCAGATTCCAGTAGGCCGTGCCTGTGCTGATTGGTGGTGTGATGTCAAGCACATGTTGCAGGTAGGCCACGATGCAGTGCGGAGGTTGTTATGTGTGGAGCTAAGACGGATATGGTAGAGAGGAGAGAGGAACAGGAGCCAAAAACATACAAACAAACAAAAAAGAATGCTAGGGGAGCTTGCCGTTGGAGTGGAGAGATGAGAGACTATGAAATGGAGAAAAACAGAAAGGGGAGGCGGAAGAAAAGAAAAGAATGAATAAATAAGAATGAGAAAGGTTAAAGAACTGCAAAGTTCCCAGGGATCCCACCAGTGCAGCTATAATGTCTGGGGAAGTCGCTCTCAGGTGTTGCAGTACTGCCTGGCTAGAAGGCGTAGAGGTATACAACACCAGGTAATCAGGGAACAGAAAGAGAAGGAAGGTATACAGAGACGAGAAACTGAGCAATGATGAAAAACAAAAAGGGAAAAAGAGGAAAAAGAAAACAAAACAAATTAAAAAACAAACAAACAAACAAGAAAATCCCCCAAAGAAGCAGGGGGAAAAAAATATACCAACATAAAAAGAAATGCCTTCAGGGATCCCTCTTCACGTCTGTGGAAGCCGAAGGGGACTCTCCCTGCCATGCAGCTCAGCCTGGCCAGAAAGGGCTCCCAACTCAAGAAAAGGAAAAGAAAACAAAAAAAACAATTCAAAACAAACAAACGAACAAAAGCCCCGGCATCCCACCAGCGCAGCAGCCCAAACCAGGAAGCAGCTCCCCACTCGAACGGAGCTCTGCAGCCCCTTAGGAAGAAGCAAAGATGGCGCACAGAGCCAGGTACTTGAGCGAAGGGAGGGGGAGGTGGCGAGAGGCAAGTAAGAAATCAAAAGAAGCAGAAAATAGAAAAAAAAGCAACACTAGCAGCCAACAAATGGCACTCAGAGAGCCAGCTAGTGCGGGCTGGTGTTTCTGGACAAGAGACTGTGTCCGTGGGAAGCAGAGGGGGCTGAGTGTGGGTGAAGAAGGGTAGAGAGTGAGAAAGCATATGTCACAAATTACCAGAGGTCTGCAGCCCCTCAGGAAGAAGCAAAGATGGCACACGGAGCGAGGTACTCAAGGGAAAGGAGGGGGAGTTGGGGAGAGGCAAGGAAGAAATAAAAAGAAGCGGAAAAAAAGCAACACCAGCAGCCAACAAATGGCACTGAGAGAGCCACCCATTCAGGTGTGTGGAACACAAGCCGCCGCTGTTTCCCGGTCAAGAGACTGTGGCCACGGGAAGCAGAGGAGGCTGAGTCAGGGTGAAGAACGGTGGGGGGTGGGAAAGCGTATATCGCCAATTACCGGTTGTTTTGTCTCCCACTGGAAGCTCCGTGAGGCTGCTTTCTTGTACCTCCTGTCTGGTGATCTCCAATAGGAGTCCAAGATGGCGGATCCATGCTGTGTTAGCTGGTAGGGGACCTCTGCATGTATCTCTCCTCGCTGTCCGTTCTCTGTCAGTTTTCTCACTCCGTTTGGTGCTTGGCTGAGTTCTTTATCTCTTCATTTGATGTTTTAGGGTTTCAGGATTGTTGTATTCTCTGTTCAGCTTAGTTTTTCGGATCTTTGCTGTGGAAGAATGGCGTGGTGCTTCTGCCTAGAGTGCCATTTTGCCGGAACTCTACCTAAAATAATAAATTTTATGTTGTTTTAAGCTAAGTGTGTAGTAATTAGTTATGGCAGCAGTAGAAAACTAATACAATTATTATGAAAACAGTTTGAACCTCACAGCAAACTTACAGTTAGCAAATTAAAAATTATGGCATGTGTGATTGTCAATGTTGTGTGCCAACTTGGCTGGGCCGTAATTCTCAGTGGTTTGACAGTTATGTAATGATGTAGTTTGGCAGTTAGGTAATGATGTAGTCATTCTCTATGATGTGATCTGATATAATCGGCCATTTAATAGTGAGAGGAATTTCCTCAGGGGTGTGGCCTGCATCCAATATATATATATATATATATATATATATATATATATATATATATATATATATGGACATTCTGGCAAAGCTGGCTTGCTTGCTCTGGATCCTGCAACCAGCTTGTCATCATCTGACCTCCAGTTCTTGGGACTTGAGCCAGCAGCCTTCCATCTTACCTGCCAATGTTGGATTCATCAGCATCTGCAGCCTGTGAGGCAGCAGCATGCTGTCTGACCTGCTGATCTTGGGTTCATCAGCCCCTGTAGGTATATGAGTTAGGAGAATCCTCCAGCAGGATGCTTGACCCATGGCCTTAGGACTTGCTAGCCTCTACAACCACGTGAGCCATTTCCTTGAGAAAAATCTTGCTTTCTCTCTCTTTATATATACTTCACCAGTTTTGCTTCTGTAGAGAATCCAGCCTAATACAGTATGAAACTGAGCTTTTTGTCCACGAAGTCAGTGCTGTTCCTACCACAGTGTGTTAAGAAATTGCTCTGAAATTTGGGAAATTTAAAGTTAGATTCATTGATTCAGTATATTGCAGAGGGAAAATATACAGATATTTGTATTATTATGTTATCAAGCATTAAGGAATCTTGTGTCAAATTTTAAAAAAGTAAAGTAGTAAAATAGATGTTTTAACATAATGCAAGACTATATTAAGATATGTCTTAAAATATGTTTTAACCTGTTAAGAAAGTGTTCTTGAGTTTCTCATCAAGAGACGCATTGGCAGATTTGTGAATGACTGCGTTGCAACCAGTGATAAAAGGAAGGTCAAAGCGAGTCAGAATCACACCCCAGAGTAGCATGAAAGACAGAACATTCATCAAAAACCTGGGTAAAAGGAAGCATGAAGAGTACAAAGACAAGTGAACAGATGCATTGCCAACAAGGTAGAGGCCAGGGAGTAAGGGTCAGGAAAAGTGGGCAAGCAAAAGATAAGTGTACTTTTCTTCCCATCAAACAAGGTAAATTGATTTGCCTTCTTGTGGCACACTTCTTTATGGTCATGAATGCTATTTACTAATATGGGTGAGAGGATGACTTAGGTTTTATTCATGGAACTGAACACTGTTAATATGAATCTTAATTTGTCTCCAAATTTTTCTAGTGATGTGAAGAGCATATTCTTGCCATGTTCAGTGAGTTTTTTAACTGGTATTTCAGTAAAATGTTACAGCTGGAAGAGTTGAGGGATAAGCTAAGCCAGTGTTTTTAATCTTTTATGTTTTTTTAAACAGAACATTTTTCAAGCATAATTATATTTTGATCTCCAGTGCACATGACAAATGAGAATGGACCTCCTTTGTTGGTGTTAGGAGTGTCAGGGAGCTAGAAGCCTGCACTTTGTCCTTCATCTGGAACTCTCTATGGCTCCTAAAGCCCCATAAACATATAGTGAAGACCCCTGGTCTAATTCAGTTTCCCATTTTACACGCTGAGAAGCTGAGACCCAGAGAGATGAGGTTCCTTGTCTAGAGTTGGAGCTGGTTAGGTTCCGGCCTCATGCTTTTTCACCAACAATGGGATACTTATCCCTAACTCCAGATTTCCCTGCCATATCCTTCTCCTGAACACATGGTTTCCGTTCTCATTCCACCAGTTACAATAGTAACTCTGTAGCCCTAGGTAAACTCTAAGCCTTTTGAGAAAATCCAGAGGCCTTTATTTTAGAATTAATTATCATACATTTACAATTATATTAGAACATTCTTATCACAAACACACTGAATTCAACAGTGATTTTGTACAAACTTTTCACACAGGCTCATATCCATATATATAAAACCACTTTTTGAAAAAAAATTTTGTGCGTTAGGTAAAATTTTACAGAACATACTATTTTCCCATTTGATAGTTTGTACACAGTGTTCTGTGACATTGATTCCATTCCCCACAATGTGCCTGCCCTCCTCTCATTTCCATCCAAGGTTCTCCATTTACTTTTATCCTGAATTGCTACCCCTTTCTGCCTTCACAGCTCTGTTTCTGGGAAAATGTTGCCCTTTTGATCTCGTATAATACATTGTTCTAAGAAACATTTTCCTTTTGAGTGGTGTTGTTTATTTTATGGGCCTGTCTATGGATTTTGGAGCCCTGGTGGTGCAGTGGTTAAACGCTCAGCTGGTAACTAAAAGGTCAGTGTCTCAAACCCACCAGCCACTCCACGGGAGAAAGATGTGACAGTCTGCTTCCATAACAATTATCAGCCTTGGAAACCCTAGAGGGCAGGTCTAAGATAGGGCTAGAGCCATAGAGCCATTTTGCTTAGCCTGAAGACAGCCCGTCACTCAGCCATTTCCCTAGAGTTCTTTCGTTTCCTCCTCAAAAGCTCCTTAAAGAGAAACAGCCACTGCCTCACCAGAATCACTTCGACAGGTCCTGCTTTCCACCCTGGCATTTCAGATGACCTTTAGCTCATTAACTGCTTCATGCATGGTAAATTCTCTCCGCCTGGGTGGAGAGCTAACATGCTAATGAAAAGAAATGACTAAGTTCCTCCAGCACGGAGAATCGAACCTTCAAGTTAGAAAATGCTTACTCATTCCAAAATTCTCGGAGCCTGCGTTTGCGCCATTTTGTATTCTGAAGCTGATCCTGCCTTTATAAACCAGCCTCAACAAGCTACCTATGAGGCAGTCTTGGATGGCATGTAGCCCTGACTGTCTCATTGCTTGGCCAACCAATAAAGTTGCCTTTCATTCTCCCCAACTCTTTGTCTTTCTGGCCCTGGATAGAGTTGTTTCAAGCAGAATCCAGAGTCCTGGCAACAGTTCCACTCTGTCCTACTGGTCTCTATGAGTGGGAATTAACTCCATGGCAAAACAGTTTTTTTTAGGAGACTGTTAATCTACTATAAGCAATCCTGTAGGACTGTACCATGGACTGTGCCAATCTCATAGCGGTCATTTGTTTGTTCATTGTTTTGTTTGTATTTTAAAATTGCTTTCCTGGGGGTAAACATGCTTTCCATTACTTTTGTATGTTATCATCATATCTGTGATCATTACTGTCCCTCTGTTGTTTGAATGTAAAAATTAGGGTTACACATAAGTATCTCAAGTAGATATTAAAATATATATGCTAATACTTATCAGGTTATTTACTTTAAATATAACTCTCTGACTGCTATAGGTATACAGAAATATATATCTGACTAACCACTTCATATCATAATTGATGAGCTTAAACCCTTATGTTTTGGGTGAAATTAGGGAAAGCTTCTGAAGTTTACATTTAAACATTTTTAAGAATTTGTCATACTTTTTTATTCCTTAACACAGAGAAACAATGCCACATGTAGTACATTATTTAGATCTACTCATATACATTTCTTTGTAAACCCATGCAAGTAGCAGCTATTACCAATTTTTAAAAACTGTTTCTAATTTACTTGTGTGCATGATCTTTAACCACTCTTGCTAAAGAAACAAACATTACTTTTACCTCCTGGAAAAAGCTACAGAGGAAGTTCTTTGGCATCAATGGTTGACTGACCACAGTCAAAATGAGATATGCAGTGGTCACAAAGGTCTTGTTTTTTGTTTCACTTTCTAAGAGATGAAGAGATCTCCAGGATTTGGATATAATATGACTTATTATTTTTTCCATAGTGTTTCCCTTCCTTTCCCTCTTATCAAGAGTGGCGCTACAAAACAGTAGAGTACTCAACTTTAAAGAGTTAAAGCGTTGGGAAATTTTTCTGAAACTTTTGCTTTGTGTGCAGGATTTAGGTGGCTTTCTTTGGCTAAGCCTTGAAAGAATATTTAAAATCCTATGAGGAAAAGAGCATACAAGATAAATCTAATTTTGCACTGTAGTGCTAGAAGACAGATTCAATAAGAACAGGGGGAATCTTGAAACTATGGTAAACTTCATTATGGCATTGAGGACTGGACTAGTATATGGAAATGTTTTCCCATTCTCTATATGATTGGTGGTGGAGGAAAGAAAAATAGTCACAGAATACATTCATGCACAGAATTGAGAGTGCCAAATGAAGAAGATACACACACACAATAACTGGGGTAAGTAAAAGGGAAACAGTAAAATGAAATAATTTTGGATATGACAACTTAGAATAATAATATACTTTGAAAAAAGGAACATTTTAAGCTACTGTGTAAGGAACAGCTGTATTGCATTTTAAATTGGACCAAATGTCATTGACAGTAATAAAAGAAAGAAACCATCACTGGCAGATCTAAATTACCTCTGAGGCTTTGGGTTTTTACAGTTGTAATTTATATGATTCTGCTGGTCTACAGAAATTCTTTTGTAACATATACATTCATCATAGTTACAAATGCTGAATTGGAAAATTTTATAATCTTTGAAATGATTAAAAAACTTTCTGATCTTAAGAGAGCTTATCTTCAAATATAAAGATAACAGTGAGAATTATGGAGTTGAAATACTGTTTGTTTTATCTCAGAACTGATTGTGTAGACATGTTGAACTAGAAGCTAATTGGATAAAATGCTTAAAACACTCATATTTGTTCCCCACTTAAGATTTATTGAGTTGATATTCTTCTGGTTTTGTGCCGACATGAAAATTGACTCCTAAACATCCAAAAGTAATTTACCCTGTTTTAAATTCAAGCATTTTTAAAAGAATGGTTCATAAATTACTATAAAAAATTAAAAATTAAGTCTAAGTTGCAAAACTGATATTTTAAATACTAAAGATAAAGTATAAGTGTGTTAGGCACATCTGTAAATTGATGCTGTCTGTTTCTTGCCACAATCCCCAATCTGCAACCCCACAAAGGGAAATGCTAAAAAAGTTAGGGCAACTTCCGGCTTTCATGTAAGATGTAGAAAACTGAAAAATACCTCCCCCAAGCTTACTACAAAAAGGCAAACCACAATTTTTCTTGAATCCTTTAGAGTTGAAGTCAAACAGCTACTGACTAAACCAAAATATAAGGAAAGACAAGAACCTTGAAGAAGAGATGAGATGCAAACCCTTGCTCATCTGAGACAGACACCAGACCTCATACAAGCCAGTTAGGAAAATTTAACGTTCTCAGTAAGTTACTGAAGATTGAATGCGGACTGATTAGAGATGACAGAACCTTTTGTAGCCACAGACATGGAGAGGACTCACACACACTTATATTCTCTTTTCCATGGACCTCATCCATCACATGCAAGCAAGATTGGGAGCACAGGGAGGAGGGAGACTGGAGAAAGACTTCCCTGTGGTGAAGGCCTGAGGGGAAGGGAACACTGAGAAAAGATCTAACAAAAAGTTAGGGAGCATAATAACCCCTGAGGAAACAAAAGAGGTGATCCCTCTAACTACTTGAGAGAGCTTCCAGGCTAGAGTGCAGGGAAAGGGAAACCAGGCAGAGACAGAAGATGGTCTGATTTGAGAAGATGGGGCAAAGAATCTGGGATGAAAAAAGTGGCTAGTGTCTGCAGAAAAGAGTACCTTAGAGGAGAAACGTGCATAGAGAAAGAGCTTGAGATATCCACAGAGGCTTCCTTTAGAGTATTCAGCAGAATACTAGTGGGCATATATATATGTGAGGAAATTACCTGAGGTGAGGAAAAGAACCACCTGAAGTGCTGAAAATGAATAATACCTGGCACTTTCTCAGGGCCAAGAAGAGTGTCTATTCCCACCAGCCAGATTAAAAAAACTACAAAACTTTTGTTCTGAAGTGAGGAATACTTAGCCCTAGATCACATACTGCTCTGTACTAGCTAACAATATTAAAAAACAAGACCTAAAAGGATCAAACTATTTCCATGTAAATTAACTGTGTCTTAGAACAAATCTCAAAAACTATATGAATACAACACACCAAGGTACAATTCACAATGTGTGGCTCCAGTAAAAATTTATCAGGCATACAAAGAAGTAGGAAAATATTAACCATAATGAAAAGAAACATCAATCAATATCAACCCAGAATAATGCATATATTAGAACTAGAAAACAAATAATTAATGATTTTTATAACTATATATATTCAAAAACTTAAGACGTATGGAAGATATAAGAAAAAATAACTAAATTCAATAGAGAAGAAAAGTAATAAACATATAATGGATGTGACTAATGGCACGTAAGATATTGTGGAAGAGAAAGTTAGTAAACTTGACAATACAGCGATAGAAACTATTCAAAATTAAACACAAAAGGAAAACAAAATCAAAGAAAATGTACAGGTAATCAGCGAGTTGCATGATACCATCAGTTGCCCTAACATAAAATTTATTGGAGTTCTAAGAAAAGAGGAGAGACATAGGATTACAGAAAAAATGTTTGAAGAAATAATTGCTGAAAAAAAGGTTGAAGTTGATTAAAGCTACAACTCACAGATGCAAGAAGCTAAACAAACTCCACTCAAAAGTAACAGAATAAAAAGTATGATAATAATAGCATAAAGGCTGAGAGGAAATGGAAGTAATCACTTTTACTAACTGAAGTGATATAATGTAACTGGAAGGTGACTGTGATACGTTAAAGGTATATGCTGTAATTCCTAAACAGTCACTAAAAGAGCAAAACAAAGATTTATAACTAATAAGCCAAAAAAAGAAGATAAAATGGATACTTAAACAATAGTCAATTCAAATAATGGCAGAAAAGAGGAAAAGGGAAACAAGCAAAAGATTGTACCAATGAAAAACAAATAGCAAAATGATAGATTTCAACTACTGTATCAGTAATCACATTAACTCTAAAGGAGCTAAAGATTAAAATGCAGAGATTATCAGAATGGAAATAAAGTAAAATCCAACTATATGCTTCCTACAAGAAATGTACCATAGTTTTACAAAAATAACACTGTGCATCTTCTACATTTGTTTGCCAACTGCTCCCTCCCACTGTGAAGTGTTTTGATAAACACCACTATACTAATTTAAAAATTTAAAAAAAATTTTTTTTCAAGTTTAAAAAGCAGCGGACATTTATTCCTCAATTTTTGTGCAAGTCTATAAAGATGCATTTGAAAGAACCCGGTGGCTAAAGAACATCAGCCATGGCCTTCGGGCTGGCCTGGTTTAAAATTAGATTACGAAGAGGGGAGGAAAAAAAGGTAACTTGCATAGTTCACACGAACAATGTTTCTGGCAAACACAGTTGTTTACAAGTTTCAAACTACATTTTACTAGAGTCAAGGGAAGACTTCAAAAAAGCCACATACAGTACAATTTAAAATTGGATGAACATCCTTCAAATATTAGTGCAAAGTAATTATATAGATTCTCCAATACAAGATTGTGCTCGTGTTTCCCAGGTTTGGTCAATGTTGCTCTTTTCCAATTACAATCACAGAGGCTTAATTTACCAAATAGCAACGCTTTTGTGTTCTGTGTCCCATGTACCAAGGGAATGTCACAAGGTTTTGGTGAAATGCAGCTCAGTTTCATTAATAAGCCAATTTCTTATTTAGTTGAACAATCATGCTTCTGGAATACTGCACATCTAAGTTTTGTGGGAATGTTTTTAAGTTTATGCCCCATCTTGTTCAGTAAAATTACTCTCAAAATACCGTTTTTGCTATGTAAACTGGAATTGTTTCATGATTTTAAAATGCAAACAATATAAATGAAAACATTTCAGGTGCTAATTTAAAAAAATTAGCATAGCGGCAGTTATGAAAATAAACCCCATGGCGTTTCCAAGGCATGATCTTTGTGGAAACAACTGCCACATCTTTCTCCCGTGGAGCAGCTTGTGGGTTCGAATTGCCGACTATTCCATTAGCAGCTGAGTACTTTAACAACTGCGCCACCAGGGCTCCTTATATTAATCAATAGCAGTGTGCTAGTGAATGAAGGATGAGCATATATATACATATATATATATATTTGTTGTTATTGTTAGCTGCCTTTGAGTCAGTTCTGACTCCTTGTGACCCTATAAGACAGAGTAGAACTGCCCTATAGAGTTTCCAAGGAGCAACTGGTGGGTTTGAACTGCTAATCTTTTTGATTAGCAGCTGTAGCTCTTGATAGCTCTTAACCACTGTGCCACCAGAGCTCCATATGTATATATATAAATGGAACAGAACAAAGAATTAAAAAATAGATCCACACATGCATAGTTAAATAATTTTTTAAAAAGATGCCAAGGCATTTCAATCAAGAAAAGTTAGTCTTTTCAACAAATGATTATGGAATCATTGGAAATATATACCTTCTCCTTAATCCATACTTTGTGCCATATACAAAAATTAACTCAAAATGAATTATATTCTTAAATGTAAAATAAAACTACAAAACTAAGTAGAAACATTGGAGAAAGTCTTTTGGACCTTTGGTCAGGTGAAAATTTGGTGAATATGATTCCAAAAGCACAATTCATAAAATAAAATTTTGAAAGTTGGATCTCATCAAAATTAAGAACTTCTACTTTTCATGAGTCAATATCAGGAGAATAAAATGTAAATCATAGATTGGGAAGAAATCCACAAATCTCATATCTTATAAAATAATTGTAACCAGAACATGTAAATTACTCACAAGTCTCAATAATCGAAATCAAACACCCAATTAAAAAAAAAAAGAGGAAAATTATTTGTACAAACTATCCAGGGCAATGTAAATTAAAAGCACTATAAGGTACTACTACTCAACTATTAGAATGGCTAAAATAAAAAAACAAAAACAAGAAAAAAATAACTAAAAATTCCTTGTGAGGATGCAGAACAACTGGAATCCTCATACTTTGCTGGTGTGAACGCAACATGGAACAGTCAATTTGAAAAGCAGCCAGTGTTTTATGAAGTCAGACATACACTTACCATATGACCCTGCATTCTCTCACCTTGGTATTTGCCAAGTGGATTAAAAACTTCTGTTCACACAAAAGCTTGTGTGCAAATACTTAACACAGCTTTATTTGTAAAAACTGGAAATAACTCAAACGTGGATAGGCTAAACAAACTGTGGTGCATATAAACAAAGACAAACTACTCAGTAATACAAAGGAGAGGAGCCCTGGTTATATAGTGGTTAAGGGCTACTGCTGCTAGTCAAAACGTTGGCAGTTGAAATCCACCAGCCCCTCCTTGGAAACCTTACGGGGCAGTTCTGCTTAGACATATAGGGTCACTGTGAGTCAGAATCCACTCAGCAACGGGTGAATACAAAGGAACAAACTAGTGATACCAGCAATAAAATCTGTGCATCACAAGTGCATTATTCTAAGTGAAAGAAGCTAGTCTTAAAAAGGTTTCGACTGTTTGATCCCATTTATATGACATTCTGGAAAAGGCAAAACTATTGACCAATGAACACAGATCAGTGATTGGCAGGGACTGGGGTTTGGCAAAGTCCTTGGATGCAGAGTGAAAAGCCACTTTATAGTCAAGTATTTTTCTAATATCCCAATGCTTCACAAACAAATCCGTGTTTACAATGACTTTTTCAAGTGTATTTTGTCTATTTTTATTAAATATCTCAGATTTTTGCTTTTGATGTAAAACTCTGTGGTTATAGTTTGTGAGACAAAATTCTACTTCTTAAAAAAAAAAAAAACCCTGATATTATAATAGCTTCCACACATAATGTATAAGTATGACACAAAAAATTACACACTAAACACAAATGAAATTTTAAAAACATAAGTTTCATATTAGTATCATTAACTTAATGAGCGGAATAGCACCGTGCTAAAACTAGATTATAAGCATTATTTATTAACTCTACAAATGTCTTACATATTTGTTTTCTTTCCCTTGTTATCTGTTAACTGTTTTTATTTTGAGCACAACATATCATCATTGATGTTACTGCCATTTTATAATTGTTGTATTTTTTTTCCTGTTAACAGATATATTTAAAAGCAATAATCCATTATTTTTAATGGGGCAATCAATGTGTACCCCCAAGACACAAAAATGGGAAAAATCACAGTCCCTGTTAATTGTATATTAGCCATGTGGGTCTTGTATAGGGTCAGTATGAGTTAGAGAAAACAGAGATAAAATGACTCAGCTCGCACAGTGCTACCACCAAAAAACACCCATTGCCGTCGAGTAGATTCTGCATCATAATGACCTGATAAACCAAAAAACCAAACCCATTGCCTTCGAGTAGATTCCAACTCTAGTAATGGTGTAGGACATTGCAGGACTGCCCCATAGGGCTTCTAAGGAGCAGCTGGTGAATTTGAACTACCGACCTTTTGGTTAGCAGCTAAACGCTTAACCACTGTGCCACCAGGGCTCCAAAATGACCTGATAGGAGGATTAAATAGTCATCCTAATCAGGGATGGCTCTTGAATTGTGCCAATGCCAATGCCACAGCGCTGCTGTGACGGTACTACAGGCTTCTGATTTTATAATCTATTTAGGTAGAAACGGTATTGAAAAGATATGGATATGATAAGAAACAAAAAAAGCAAATAACGAAGCTCAAGGCACTGGTGTCTGTTGTAAGCGTCTAGAACCACATAAAATCAATATTATTCACAACACTTCATATTTCTACATATAAATCATATGGCAGGCTTCCATGCCAAAAATTCTTGTTTTTACATTGACCTTAAAAATTCTTTCCTTTCAGGATAAGCATTCTGCTTTTAGAAAAGAAATACACTGGCACAAAATAGACATTTCTCTATTAATAATCAATGTTGAGTTTATAAAGGTCATATCTGTTTTTTCTATTATATTTATTTAATGTGGAGAAATATAGCATTATATCCTTCTTTATTCTCTATTTGTCCCTCTCTCTTTCTGTTTCAAACAAAATTCCTTTAAAGAATGTAGAAGAAAAATTTAGTTTGAGCCAAAATTCAATGCATTGCGTTTCTCCCATTTGGATCTTTTTCTCTTGATGATCCATGCCTGAGTTGACTCAACACATAATAATTTAGGTAATCGCCAGTAGTTACAATGGATAAGACCTAATCAATATCATCTAGTAATTAGTATCGGGATAGTAACATTATCTTTGGATATTAGGGCCAACACAAGTAGAGAGAGAGAAAGAGAAAGGTTAAATGTTAATACATTGCAACTCAAATATTTAAAGAATACAACCCGGACAAAAGCTATTCAAACTCTTAACACTTAGTGTCTAGGTTCACTATAAAGAAATCGAAAAGGGTGAAGTTACAAACTTTGGCATGGGTAAATAGATGTGTCATTTTTCTAAGTGTTCCAGAAAAAAAATTCAGTAGACTCTACCAAGCCTGAAAGACTCATCTTTAAATTATAGCTTGAAACCAGAGGTGCCATAACCTACTGTGTGTTTGCTGGCTGAGAGTTATAGAGGAAAGCGCCTCATGATAATAAAAAGTCTCAAATGTTTTCTCCCTGTCAAACAGAATACATATATTGGAAGCCAGAAATTTGAATTAACTGATAACTGAAAGTTCACATATCTCAAGATGTACTGTATTAAGAACTCATACCTTCTTAATGACATACATTCTAAATTATCCAAATCATATTGTTCATTAAAATTAGTTTACTTACACTAAAGAACAAAAGTATAATTCCATATCATTCTAAAATAAATGTTACAAGAGAAAATATAACATATCATTTTGGTAGGAACTACGGATGGCAACTAACAACAATAAAGACACGAAAAAGCCAAAAGATACACTCCTGATGCACGGGATTTTTTTTCTTCAGTTCTTTTAGCTTGAGAAATGTCAAGTGTGTTCTTCCGTTTTGGTTTTCTGACGTTGAAACACGCAGTATCCCTTTGTTCTGTTGGAACAGCTGCCTCTTGATCTATGTACAGGTTCCGCATGAGCACAATTAGGCGTCCTGGAATTCTGATTCTTCTCAATGTTATCCATCTGACATCAGCAGTGATAGCACTTGTTCCATGTCCTCTGTTGAATCTGGCTTGAATTTCTGTCAGTTCCCTGTCAATATACTGCTGCAGCCGCTTTTGAAGGATCTTCAGCAAAATTTTACTTGCATGTGATGTTAATGATATTGTTCAATAATTTCTGCATTCCGTTGGATCACCCTTCTTTGGAATGGGCGTAAATATGTATCTCTTCCAGTCAGTGGGCCAGGTAGCTGTCTTCCAAATTTCTTAGCATAGATGAGTAACCACTTCAGTGCTGAATCCGTTTATTGAAACGTATCGATCGGTACTCCATCAATTCCTGGAGCCTTGTTTTTCGCCAGTGACTTCAGTGCAGCTTGGACTTCTTCCTTCAGCACCGTTGGTTCCTGATCATATGCTACCTCCTGAAATGGTTGAATGTCGACCAATTCTTTTTCATATAGTAACTCTGTGTATTCCTTTCATCTTCTTTTGATGCTTCCTGCGTCGTTCAGTATTTTCCCTGTAGAATCCTTCAATATCCCAACTCGAGGCTTGAATTTTTTCTCCAGTTCTTTCAGCTTGAGAAATGCCAAGTGTGTTCTTCCCTTTTGGTTTTCTAACTCCAGCTCTTTGCATATGTCATTATACTACTTTACATTGTCTTTTCCAGCTGCCCTTTGAAATCTTCTGTTTAGCTCTTTAGCTACTGTGTGTTGAAGAGCAAGTTTCAGAACCTCTTCTGATGTCCATTTTGGTCTTTTCTTTCTACCTGTCTTTTTAATGACCTTTTCCTTTCTTCATGTATGATGTCCTTGATGTTATACCACAGCTCATCTGGTCTTGGGTCATTAGTGTTCAGTGTATCAAATCTACTGTTGAGATGGTCTCTAAATTCAGGTGGGATATACTCAAGGTCGTTGTGTTTTGGCTATCGTGGACTTGCTCTAAGTTTCTTCATCTTTAACTTGAACTTGCGTATTTGCAATTGATGGTCTGTTCCACAGTCTACCCCTGGCTTTGTTCTAACTAATGATATTGAGGTTCTGCATTGTCTTTTCACAGATCTAGTCGATTTGATTCCCATGTATTCCATCTGGTGAGGTCCACGTATATAGCCAAGTCAAGCCCATTGCCGTCGAGTTGATTCCAACTCATAGTAACTCTATAGGACAGAGTAGAACTGGCCCATAGGGTTTCCAAAGAGCTCCTGGTGGATTCTAACTGCTGACCTCTTGGTTAGCAGCCATAGCTCGTAACCACTACACCACCAGGGTTTCCACGTATATAGTCACTGTTTATGTTTTTGAAAAAGGGTTTTTGCAATGAAGAAGTCATTGGTCTTGCAAAATTCTATCTCCAGGATTGTTTCTATCACCAAGGCCAAATTTTCCAACTACGGATCCTTCTTCTTTGTTACCAACTTTCGCATTCCAATCATCAGTAATTATCAAGGCATCCTGATTGCATATTCAATCAATTTCAGACTGCAAAAGTTGGTAAAAACCTTCAATTTCTTCATCTTTGGCCTTAGTGGTTGGTATGTAAATTTGAATAATAGTCATATTAACTCTTCTTCCTTGTAGGCCTATGGATATTTTCCTATCACTGACAGCATTGTACTTCAGGATAGATCTTAAAATGTTCTCTATGATGATGAATGCAATGCCATTCCTCTTCAAGTTGTTATTCCCGGCAAAGTAGACCGTATGACTGTCTGATTCAAAATGGCCAGTACCAGTATGGACATCACAAAAACTATTTTTCTCTCCCTTTCAATATATAACAAGTATCAAGTACTCTGTCTTCTATCAAGGGGGGAGAAAAAATCTCTAGAATCTTTCTATTAGTTTTTTTGTTTTCAACTTTGAATCATTTCTATTACACCAATATCTTTTGTCCTCCTGCTAAGTGTTTCTTCTCTCTTCTATTCATTTTATGCAGAACTATCACTGTTTTCTTGTTAACAGTGGAATTTTGTCATATCATGAACCTGCTTATAACTTCATTCATTTATTGCTTACTGTTTTTACCAGACAAATTATAAACCCTCTGCTATGAGATAAAGAGCCCTGGTGGTACAGTGGTTAAGAGCTTGGCTGCTAACCAAAAGATCAGCAGTTGGAATCCACCAGCTGTTTGTTCCTTGGAAATACCATGGGACAGTCAGAAACAACTGGATGGCAACGGGTTTGGTTTTGGTTTTTACTAGGAGATAAAAGATATTTCACAAAATGTCTCTATCTTCCTTTTCTTTGTTATTTTCCAACCAAAATTTCACTACATGCTAGCTAACCTGTGTCTTGCATGTTGTCATTTGCCTTTCTTGAACCTTTTCCTCTTCATTTACTATTCTAGGCAGGTTGACTATTTGCATTTAATGGAAAAGAACTAGCTCACATATCTCCCTTTTATCAGACCCTCCCTCACACTGTTAGAACTAGTGGCTATTTTGCTTCATTTCCACAGCATATTGTTAATATTTCCATTATGGCACTCAGCATATTGGGTTGTATTGCCATTATTCATTTATCCATCTGTGTTCTCCATTAGGCTGTGAGTTCCTTGAAGATGAACAATTTTGTCATTTTTGAACTTGTAGCAACTAGGACAACACTTTGAACACACTAGGTGTTTAACCAATGCTATTAAATTTTCAAATCTTGTTAAAAGTATAGAATAGTAAGCCTAGATAAATGCCTGCAGTTTTTATTAGTAATGTATTAAATATCAATATATATGTAGATGAAATGTAGGCCTATTTTGGATATAACTTATAATGATTTTTTTGATTAAGTTTGTCACTATCTAAATGAGAACAGAGCATGTTTTATTTTCTTTCAGAATTTTGTCTTTCATGTACTTTTCTAATATTCCAGTGTTTCACAAACAAGTCACTGTTTACATTGGCTTTTTCAACTGTGATCGTATCTATTTTTATTAAAAATTTCAGATTTTTGCTTTTGATGTAAAACCCTATGGCTATAGTTTGTGGGACAGAATTCTGCTTCTTAGAAAAGGAAACAAAAATCCTGATATTATAATAACTCCCACATATAATCATTTAGAATAATAGGGGAATATTAACATGTTACTTTAGATATAACAAGAAAATATATACATTTTTCAGTTTCACCTAATAATCACTTTTCCTAATTTTTCTGTATCTGCACACCAGTTGTTACTAAGAAGAAGGCAGATTGACTTCCTGCAATAAGTTGACTTTGAATAATTTGATAGTAGATTTGAACTGGATTTGGGAAGGTGCCAGGTGAAATGGGTTGACCATCTGTACCATATGGCCTAAGAAAGGTTGCTAATGCCCAAGTACCAAGGAAGTAAGAAGCCCAGAAAGTCTTTTGTCTTGCTGCAACAACTGTATAAGCTCCTGTTGCAGGAGATTCAACTGGGAAGAGTTTGAGTATCTTAAGTAATAGGACATAAATCCTAGTTCTAAAATAGCTTAGAATAACCTAACACCTAAGGCTGAAAGGCATAATTATCCATTTATGCCAAATAAAGTACAAAGACAAAGACCAAACTGTCTTAATAACAAAAAGGTGCCAAATTAAGATAAGCAAAGTAAAACAAACACATCATATTGTAGCCAGTGACCATACAAATGACTTGATCTCAAAATCCCTGGAATAGTTCCTATCCAGAAAAAAAAAAAAAAAAAAAAGGGAAGGAAAAAAGTAAAAACTTTTGATTAAAAGCCTGTTGTCCCAAGTGTAATTTTAGGAAGACTAGCAATCTATTTTACTCAAATGTAGCACAAATAAGCAAAATTTCACATTCTGCTGCAAACAAAAGCCATTGTTGCTTGTGCCCAAGAGAAAGTTTCTTTATCTAACTTTATTGTGTTGGTATTTATAAAAGAATATGAAAACTCTAATAAATTACTTTGTTTCTGCCTTTGGTGATTTTAGGTTTGTTCCTTTATTCCTGTTATGTGGTTTGAGTCACTATATAAAGACAGATCATATCTGTCTTTGATTCTTTAAGTTTTTTTGCACAATTTTATTTATGGAATAAATCTTACTGGTGTTATTAACTCCCTGTCCTCCGGAGAGCAAAGTAGACATGTGGTTTAGAGATAATACAGATCAAAGCAAGTATGCATGTGTTGACTGTAGTCCAGTAACCTAAGAACCACAGCATCAGAAGCTACTTTATAACAAGCAGATTCTACTAGTATATGCTCTAAAATTAAAACATCAGTATGTTTGCCCTCACTCACATATGTTCCTCTTACTCATGTCTCAACCTCTCCCCAAAATATCTCGGTATTTTATTGATAAAGGTCCCTTCCTATCACTAGAATGAAAAGACAGGTGAGACCTACAAACAAAAGAAATGATTAATCTGAAATTATCGTAGTTGATATTTAGGTATTAAGCCTAGTCTCCAAAATTTGACTTTATCTTTGGGGAAATAAGATGTAGCTAGGTATTTGATGAGGAGAAAATTAAAATTTTATGTTTTATTTATCCTTTGCAAAATGCTCTGCTTTTTATGAGTGGCATCAACTTTTACCTACATCCTACCTACATTTACAGGTCTGGACACTCAGAAAAGAATAAATTATGGGTCCCTGTAAGTTATGTAAATGCAATACAAATAAATACATATTATTTTATAAGTGGAGGAAAGGTGTAACAGTTTGTTTTATAGATCCTTTCCAAGACTGACTCTCACAGTTTATTTTTCCATGCGGAATTCCACATAATGAACTTCCTTGGGAGTCCCTGGGTGGTGCAAGACATTAATGTGAGTGGCTGCTAACCAGAAGGTTTGAGATTCAAGTCTACCCAAAGGTACCTTGCAAGAAAGACCTGGCGATCTACTTCAGAAAAATGAGCACTGAAAACCCTGTTGAGCACAGTTCTACTCTGACACACATGGAGTCGTCATGAGTCAAAATCCATTGCACAGCCACTGTTTTTTTAAGGAGCTTACTGAAAGAAAAGATATCGAAACACTAACCAATCACCTTTTGGAAGTCAGTAAGATTAGAATATTTCAAACAAATTAAAATGCTGCTGACTGAGGTCTTCAGATAGTAAAAGACAGAAAGTGTGCTAAGGCAGAGCTCACATGACAGACGGTGACCCTGGCTACACTCAAGATTCTGACAGACTGAGGGCAACTAATGGTTCTGATATGATTATGTAGAAGCAGAAAGCTCAAAATATTTAAGAAATAGCAATTGAGAGTTCGAATATAAAGTGTAATCCTGAAAGCTTAAGAGTTTAAGCTTGGAATGCACTTGAGTTAAAGCTGAGAGTCTCATATTCTTCTTTTATAAAGAGAAGCTGATGTAGGTACATGTGGTAGAAGCAGGGGGTCTATCAGTGATCCTGTGTCCACCCTTCATGGATATGCACACTTGTTGAGTGGTGGCAGCAGTTTTGAGTGAAGAGAATCCCTCCAGAAATTTGGCTATTTGAACAGCATTTCACAAACTTCAGGGTCCCATTCCAAAGCTGCTGCAAGCTAGTAGTGACGTTGACATTTTCCATCTTCAAAATATGTAAGTCTGAGAACTGATTTCAGGGCAAGAGACAGGAGCTAATAGAATTTATCCTTTGAATTCTAGTAAGTTCAAGGGCTCCCTAAACACTCAAGAGAGTTGTTGAGAACTTTGCTAAATCTACTTTGAACTTCATCCATATTTATGCATGTATGTTTCTCTGCATGGAATCTAGAGACACCATTCACGGTCTGAAATGTAAAAGTGTACTCTTCTTTAAAGTAGATTTGAAAAAGTTTAATAAAAGAAGATAATTATCAAATAAGAGGTAGCAACAATTTGTTTAGTGATAGATTTAAGGATCAAGATATTTCAGTGTTCTTGGATTGACAGTGACAGATTTATGAAGAAGCCTGAATTTTGGTTGGGCCTTGAAATAGAGAAATGGGGGAAGGGGAGATAGCAAGTGATTGCATTAGAGGTCCATTAAAATACAATTGAGAAAAGTTACAAAAGTGGTGGTCAATAACATGTATTTGGGAGAGAGGAAGAGGAACAATATAGTTTGCAAAGGAATAAAAGGTGGTATAAATGATAGAATAATTTCCTAGGCACCAGAATATATCTTAGACTTATTGGAGGTGTGAGAAAGGTAGAAGTCAACATAGACTACATGAGGAAAAGAGAATAACTAAAGTTGTTTTTGTTAGGTGCCATCAAGTCAGTTCTGACTCATAATAACCCAATGTACAAAAAATGAAACACCGCCTTGTCCTGGTGTCCTCACAATCCTTGCTATGTTTGGGCTTATTGTTGCAGCCAAAGTGTCAATCCATCTCACTGAGGGTCTCCATCTTTTTTGCTGACCCTTTACTTTAGCATGCTCCTTGTCTAGGGACTAGTCCCTATGGATACCATGTCCAAAGTACATGAGAAGAAGTTTTGCCATACTCGTTACTAAGGAGCATTCTGGCTGTACTTCTTCCAAGACAGATTTGTTCGCTCTTCTGGTAGTTCATAGAATATTCAATACTCTTTGTCAACACCATATTTCAAAGCCATGAATTCTTTGTCTTCCTTATTCATTGTCCAGCTTTCCAATGCATATGAGGTGATTGAAAACACCATGGCTTGGGTCAGGCACACCTTAGTCCTCAAAGTGACAACTTTGTTTTTTAACACTTTAAAGAGGTCTTTTGCAGCAGATTTGCCCAGTGCAACAAGGCCTTTGATTTCTTGACTGCTACTTCCATGGGCATTGATTGTGGATACAAGTAAAATGAAATCCTTGACATTTTCAATCTTTTCTCCATGTATCATGATGTTGCTTATTGGTCCAGTTCTTTATGTTGAGGTGTAATCCATACTGAACACTGCAGTCTTTGATCTTCATCAGTAAGTGCTTGAAGTCCTCTTGACTTTCAGCAAGCAAGGTTGTGTCATCTGCATATCACAAGCTGTTAATGAGTCTTCCTCCAATCTTGATGCCATGTACTTCTTCATATAGTCCAGCTTCTTGTGTTATTTGCTCAGCGTACACATTAAGTAAGTATAGTGAAAGGATATAACCCTCATGCATACCTTTCCTGATTTTAAAACACAGTATCCCCTTGTTCTGTTTGAACCACTGCCTCTCATGAGCACAATGAAGTGTTCTGGAATTCTTATTCTTCTCGATGTTATCCATAATTCCGTGTGATTCACAGAGTCAAATTCCTTGGCTTAGTTAATAAAACACAGGTAAACATCTTTCTGGTATTCTCTGCTTAGATCCATCTGACATCAGCAATGATATCCTTTATTCCATGTCCTCTTCTGAATTTGGATTGATTTTCTGGCAATTCTCTGCTGATATACTACTACAAACATTTTTGAATTATCGTCAGCAAAATTTTACTTGCATGTATTACTAATGATATTGTTTGATAGTTTCCACATTCTGTTGGATCACCTTTCTTTAGAATGGGCACAAATATGGATCTCTTCCAGTTAGTTGACCATGTAACTGTCTCCAAATTTCTTGGCTTAGATGAGTGAACGCTTCCAGCGTTACATCAGTTTGTTGAAACATCTCAATTGGTATTCTGTCTATTCCTGAAGACTTGTTTTTTGCCAATACCTTCAGTGCAGTTTGGACTTCTTCCTTCAATAACATTGGTTTTTACTGATATGCTGCCCCCTGAAATGGTTTAACATTGACTAATCTTTTTTTTTTCTACAGTGACTGTGTATTCCTTCCATCTTCTTTTGTGCTTCCTGTGTCATTTAATATTTTGCCCATAGAATCCTTCAATATTGCAGCTTGAGGCTTGAATTTTTTCTTCAGTTTTTTCAGCTTAAGAAATGCCAAGCATGTTCTTCTCGTTTCGTTTTCTGATTTCAGGTCTTTTTACATTTCATTATAATAATTTCATTTGTCTTCTTGAGCTGCCCTTTGTGAAATCTTTTGCTCAGCTCTTTTACTTCCTCATTTCTTCCCTTTGCTTTAGCTACTCCACATTCAAGTGCAAGTTTCAGAGCCTCTTCTGACATTAATTTTGGTCTTTTCTCTCTTTCCTGTCTTTTAAATGACATTTTCTTTCTTCATGTATGATGTACTTGATGTCATCCCACAACTAGTCTGGTATTCAGTCCTCAGTGTTCAATGCACTAGCCCTTGCAGTGGTGTTCCCGCCTTCAGACATCCTCTACTCTGACACTACAATGGTCCTCTTAAATTCTGCTATCTCCTATCTTTCCCTTACTGAAGTTCTTTAGTTGTTCTCCAACTTGTAGTCATGCTTCTCCCAATATACTTATGCCAATACCTATATCCTCAGTTGCTAAGTGTGATGATTAATTTTATGTGTCAACTTGGTTAGTGTCAACTATGTGGCCGGTTGTTTTTTCATCACTGGTCTCACTTTTGCTATGAACTATTTATGTGATTAGCCTTTCAATCAGTTGCCCTTAAGTAAAGCAGACTACCCTTCCTGCTGTGAGTGGGTCTCATCCAATCAGTTGAAGACCTTCAAGCAAAATCAGAGGTCTCCTGAGCAAGAATCCTGCCTCCAGACTATAAATAGACATCCTACCAGAATTCCTCTCTTTCTCCCACCTCCTGATCTATGGATTTAGAACAAAAGACTGCTGGAATTTCTAGCCCTGGTGGCGCTGTGGTTAAGTGTTCAGCTGCTAACCAAAAAGGGGAGCCATTCAAATCCACCAGCTGCTCCTTGCAAACCCTATAGGGTAGTTCTGTTCTGTCCTATAGGGTCGCTCTGAGTTGGAATCAACTTGACAGCAATGGGTTTTTTGGTAACCTGAACCACAGATTTTGGACTTCCCAGCCCCCACAATTGCATGAGCCAATTACTCAAATCTCTCTCAGTAGATAGACAGACAGACAGACAGACAGATAGATAGATAGATAGGAAGCTATATATCTCATCTTCCTAGTACTGTTTCTCCAGAGAACCCTAGCTAAGACGCTAGGGCAGTGTTTCTCACATCACCTTTGGTAAAGGATAGTTATTATTATTATTTTTTTTTAATTTCCAACCTATTGAAGATAAACAACTTCACAAAATACAATAAAATTGAAGTACTAGAAAAAAATAAGGAAACAATGCTATAAAAATGCAAGGTAGTCTTTTATTACTATTAGGTTCCACAAACAAGTAATCACTCCAACACATTGCTATAATAATTTATAAACACTCTCAATGTCTGTGCTTATCTGGTCTTAGACTAGCAGGTAACTCCTCATTTCTCTGGTCAGTGGACCATACTGAGTAGCAATACACTGGGAGATATGCAATGTCACAGGCATATCTCCTTGAATAATGAATTTTAATGAAAATTATTGGAAAACTGTTGTAACTTTTTACACTTAAACGGTGTTGCCACATATGCATATAATTATTAAATATTTGTGGGTTTAATCTGAATGTGTAAAAACCAGAAAGTTAGACCGTTTTATATTTAGGGAGTATATAGAAAGATTTTAGTTTTATTTAATAAAGAACCTAATATCAGATATGGTGGGGGTAAAGTGTAGTGTGGTGGGGGCCAAGGCTAGGGCAATCTGGCCCATATAAGCAAAAGCTGATCATCTACAGAAGCAGGATGGTTGGACATGTGCCAGAATAATCAGCAGAATTAGAATGTTTGAACCTTGGACACCCACTAAAGAAAATACATATGTGATTCAGTCTCAGGAAATATAGGAAAAATCATGGATTGTGAAACCATACTGATCTGAACATGGTTCCATTTTATCTATGGCCCACTTCAAGTTCATTGCCTCTTCAGAGCCAAAAAAATATCTGTGACGTACACAGCAACATTGTGTCATTACCTGAGGCCTTCTTGGGATCTTGGCAGACAAAACTGATGTAGAACTTTCTCCTCCAATTCCGGTGAAAATATATGGAGAAGAGCATCAGTGTCTAGAGATGAGAAAGTGACAATGTCTAGCGGTGAGAAAAATGGCTTTCATAGATCTATGACCACTGAGATCATGGTGAGAATTGGCTCTTGTATTTTCATTCACAGTGAGTTAGATGGCTCTATGATTCCCCAAAGGAAAAAGATGCTATATATGTAGGTTGAGTCTTACCTGCCTCTCTGAAAGCTTAGGGTCTTAGAGAGCATGGAGGATTTCTCTGCACGTGCCAACAGGAGACCATCAACAAGGGTTCTGCAGTTTGCCTGCCTCTATGTGCCAAGTCCAGAGAAATAGAGACCTCCTAGTTTTTCCCTACCTATGGATTCTCAAATTCTAAAATTCTTTAAACAACAGGTGCATATCCTAGTGAGATAAATGCAGTCTGAATACATCGAAGTTAATTGTTTGTTATAATATCAACAATAAAATTACAGTCTTCTGAGAAGTATAACAAAGTACAGAATCTCTGTAACATATCATTCACGATATCCTGGATACAATCCAGAATTACTCTACCTGTGGATATTAAGGGAAATATGATCCATTCTCACAAGCCGAGACTATCTGACACAGGTTTTGAAGTCATCAGACAAGAATTTTAAAATAGCAATTATAAACATGTTCAAAGATTTATAATAAAACACACTCACAGTGAAAGAAAAGATAGAGAATCTTTTCAGGATGTCTTAAATATAAAAATAACTTAAGTGGACAGATTTTCAATTGAATAATACAATATCTGAAATTAAAAACCCACTGGATGTACTGAAGAGAAGAATACAGAAGACAAAGGGAGACATTAGTTAATTTGAAGATTTATCAACTGAACTTATCATATTTGAATAACGGAATGAAAAAAAATGCGAAAAGAAATGAATAGCCTTCGGGGTCTTTTTTTCAATATAAAAACTCTAACATGCATGTAATTGAAGCCTTAGAAGGCAAGGAGCAAGAGACAGGAGTCAACAATGTATCTGGAGGCCAAAATGGCCAGAATTTTCCTCAGTTTGTGAAAGATATAAACTTACAGATTCAGGAAACTCAGTGAACTCAAAGCAGGATGAGTAGAAATAAAAACCTCACCTAGGCACATCATAGTGCAATTGATCAAAATCAAAAATGAAGAGAAATTCTTGAAAGAATGAGAGAAGAAAGATACATTACATAGAGCGGAACAAGAACTTGATTAAACCCTGGCTCCTCATCAGAAACGATGAAGGCCATAAGATTGGAACAACAGCTTTAGGATGCTGAAATGAAAAAATAAATAAACCATAACTGTCAACCGAGAATTCTCTATCCAGCAGAATACCCTTTGAGAGTGAAGGAGAGATAAAGGTGTATCAGATGAAAGGAATCTAAGAAATACTTCGCCAGCAGAACTAGATTACAAGAAATAATAAAGGACATTCTTGAGGCTACACAAAAATGATAATATATGGCAACTTGGTTCTTCAGCAAGGAATAAAGAGCAAAGCAAATGGTACTTGTATTTGTTTATAATATTTGTGGTGGACATGGCGATATGCCACCAGATTCTCCTCCAAGGAGGGATTGTCCCAAATATTGAGAATGCTCTTTGCAGTCAGCCTTCAATTTGCAGCATCTTCTGGGGTCACCTCAGGTGCACACTCTTCCCACTTTTCCCATGGAATAACTAACTGTTTAAAGAGGATGTATAAAGGCCCAGCCATTTGTCAACACAAAATAACTCTGATGGGCCATTGCAACTCTAGAGATCCCCGTAGTGTCAGCTGTCACTGTTGGGCCTGCCTTGCAGGTAGATTTCTGCCTCTGCATGATATGGTTTTCTCACTCTGTTTTTATGGGTGTTATTCCAAGGGCCACGCCTTAAGTTATTCAGATACACTAACATAATGATAAAATTAACAGAAAATCTGAGCTATAAAGTTTAAGTCTTGAACAGGATAAATGGACATTGATCCATGGTAAAGCGTATAATTTGGGAAAAATCACAGTAGTTAGAATGCTGTATGCACTAACTGACAAAGCTTCTAGCAACATTTGAAAAAGAGAGACAACCCTGAAAAACAACCTTTTAACATTGCAAGGAACCCTTGATAAAAATTTTCAATTTTATTATTCGATTTCCATAAGTTTCAGGTATAATAGAAAAAAAGTTTCATACTGAAATTAAAAGCTTGGAGCAATATAGATATATTTATATATATCTAATCTATGTCTATTTCAATATCTATATCTTTGTCAATATCTAGATCTATATCTATAAAAAGAGGAAGACACTGAACGAGATGGATTGACACAGTGTCTGCAACAATAGGCTCAAACATAGCAACGATTGTGAGGATGGTGCAGGACCGGGCAACATTTCATTCTGTTGTACATAGGGTCACTATGAGTCGGAACTGATTTGATGGCACCTAACAACAATAATCTTTGTCCCTCTATACATATCTGTGTATAATGTTCCCTGTTGATTACGTATGCCTGCATATGTTCAACTGGAGCATGAATCAGTGATTAAATAGAAAGTTTGATACATAAGCTTGAAATCAAGGAAAATCTAAAATAATGATAAGTTGTGATTGAATGTCATTTTCCCTGAAGCTGTCCACATTGAATTTGTCTTTCAAAAAGATGCTAGAGATCAAAATTAAGAGAAATCAATCCATTATACAATGTAACTTATATTTAGATATTTATTTAAATATAGATTTATTATTGATTCAATGCAAATGAGCCTAAATTGACAGTCAGCCAGACAGGTCCTTCAGCCTTCACCATCGTCTGTCCCCAGTGTCACATTTCCTTTAGTGATAACAAATTAAATGTGCTGCCTCCTCATGCACTGCAAGAAGTCTCCTGCCCAGTGTGAGCAGCATTTGGCATTAATTAAGCCGACCTACCTCACCAAAGACCTAGCAGTTCTAAAAAATTTAGTTCACAGCTGTCCTGTGGAATAAGCTACAAGTCAAAATCACTGCTTCCATTTAAAAATATCATTAACTTTAAAAGTTTCAGATGTAATCGGCAAATAAGTCTGAATTTATATAAAAAAAGATAAGCAGGTGCATTGCCAAAAACTAACAGTTTCAAATGATGGATAAAATAGGAAGATATGGGAGGATTATGACTGATGGAAATTAATTTCATTCTAAAAAAGTAAATGAAAATGTTGAAATGATAACCTGAAAAATAGCATAGCTTCAAGACAAAACTTAATAGATACTGTTTTGTTCAATTTCATTTTTAATTTTCTCCAGTGCAGCCAAGCTAAAGGTCTGTGTCAACATGCTGAATTCTTAGTATTCTATAAACTCTGAATGTTATTATGTTATCTGCTTATTTATTCATTGGTCTAAAATGCAATCACTATATCTGATGTGTTTTGTGAAGTGCTAGGGATGCAAAGAATAACAAGACACTGTCTTGATATTAAAGAGCACACAGTTCATCTAAACCAGTTGTTCTAAACCTGACTGCAATTGTGATCACCTAGAGGAAGGTGGTCTACAAAAATAGACACTCAGGTTTTACCCTCGACCAATTAAATAAAAATATCTGAAGTTAGAGACCTAGCACACTGTGATCTAAAATATCCCCAGATTGTTCTATTGGAAAAAAAGCTTTCAGAAACATTTGTATGCATCCTACTAAAAAAAAAAAAAAACATATTTCAGAAGAAAATTATTGGTTTTTTCAAATATAAAATAGATTTTTATTTAAGATACTTTGTAATGAAACTTCAGGTTAAATATTCAGACATTTCTAAAAACATTTAACTTTTATCTGATATCAATGCAAAACAATTGATAACATTTAAAACTACACAATGTGTCATTTGTGTATTTGACAGTAAAAAGACAAAAAAATGATTTAAAAAGACCTCAGATTTAGCAACGGGAACATACTTTTAATATTACCGTTGTTGTTATAGTATATCTATATTAAAATGGGCATTAAATTTGAGTATAACCTTATGATTTTTTGCAGTGTATATACATCTGTGTAAGCACCACTCAGATAAAAATATAGAACATTTCCTGCACTTTATAGGTTTCACTCTTGCTCCTTCCAAGTTACAGCCCCCTTTCCAGAGGTAATCACTATTCTGACATTTATTGTCATCACTTAGATTTTTCTGTTCCTGAACCTCATTTAATTAAATCATGTAACTGGAATGATACAGCATGAATCCTTTTTCATTGAGGCTCTTTTTAATATATTATTTTTGATAAGATGCTTAATTTAATTTTGTGGTGTATTAATTTCCTATGGATGCCATAACAAAACATCCAAAGTGGGTAGCTTTAAACAGCAGAAATTTCTTGTCTCACAGTTCTGGAGGCTAAGAGTTCAAATTCAGGGCATTAGCTGGTACATGTTCCCTCTGACTGCTTTAGGAGAATATCCTTCATTTTTCCCCCCTAGATTCTGGTTGTTTTTTGTTGTTATTAGCTGCCTTCAAGTCAACCCCTGAGTCATGGCAACACTATGCAAATGAGATCAGACTGCTGTGATTTTCTGAAATAGATTGCCAGATCTTTCTTCCTAGTCTTAGTCTGGAAGCTGAAACCTGTTTATCATGATAACAACAAGCAAGCCTCCACTGACAGACAAGTAAGTGGTCACTGAGTTTGAGGAGCACTGGCAGGGAATCTGACCCTGGTCTCTAGCCCCAGGCATTCCTTGGCTGGTAGATGCATTTTCAGGTGCCCTTTTTCCCCTGCGTCTTGGCTAATGGTGTTACTCGGGTTGGTGTCATCCAACGTGGTAATTCATGGTGTCATGGATCTCCTCCCATACCAGACAATACAGAATCCTTAATGTTTTTTGTACTAATGTTATTCATAAATTGTAATTCCCATATACCACTCCTTCTTTTCCTTTCTACTTACTACTTCATTCTCAAAAAAAGTTATTGATATAGGTTTACAAATACTAATTACCACAATATTGTAGCAAAAACACTAGAAAATTTGACAAAATCAGTGACTATGAAAACACTAGCAGCAGCGAAAACAACAATGCATGCTTGTAGTGCGTGCAGAGGAAATCATCTCATTCGAAGCTTCATTGTGGTTGGGTAATAATCACAGCTCTGACTGAAGCACATTAGAAGGTTCAAAAGGTATATTAGCATAGAGTTTTAGCCTTGTTGGCATACTGATACATGTAAATTGGGCTTAAAAAAAAAGTTTTTGTTGTTATAACTAACTACAAGGATATTTTTATAGATGGTCATTTTGGTGTCACCCCCTCTGACAGTGTCACCTGGTGTGGTCTGCACCTCCCCTCTACTCCCCTAGTGACACCACTCATCTTGTCCCCTCTTTCTTAAGGACATCACTCAGATAGGATTAGGTTCCACCTCTTCAGGTATGACCTCATTTTAACTTAACTGATAACGTCTTCTGAGACTCTATTTCCAAACATCCATAGGTACTGGGACTAGGACTTCAACATAGCTTTTGGGGTGACACCATAATATGTGTTATATAATTCAATTCACAATACGTGTTACATAGTTTTAGAAAAGTCAAAAAGGAAAGTGTAATTTTCAGTAGTAAAGTTTTCTCCTGAATGTAATATTTACTCTAATTTTTTTAAAGCTAACATATGTTGGCTGATAGATTTTTGATTTGTATAAATAATAAAAAAAATAAGGTGATGAAAATGAATAACAGTAGTTGACAAACCATGGTGATAATCTCAAATATAGCTGCCAACTCCTTCTCTCCCTGTAGGTGCATGGCACTCTTCCCACCTCTAGGAGGATCTATTTTCCTTCCTCTTGAATCTAGGCTAGCCGTGTTACTTGTTTTGACCATGGAATACATTAGAAGTGATGTTATGCTAGTTCTAGTCTTAGCTTTTAAAGGTCTTATAATTTCCCTCATTCACTGATTGGAGCACTCTTTCTTGGATCTTGGTCATCATGCTGTAAGGAAGTCCAGGCAATCCTGCTGGAGAGAGAAGACTCACTGAAAGGTCTTAGAGAATGAGCTGCCACATGGAGAAAGATTGCACGCAGAAGAGAACTGACGTGCCCCAGTTTAGCTCATGGTTGAATGCAAACACATGCACTATCATGTTTAACTCATATAGAGCAGAGGAACCAGCCATTCACTCAATGCACAGAATTATGAGAAAAACAATAATTTGTTTGTTGTTGTTGCATTAAGCCACTGTCATGGATTGAATTGTGTCTACCAAAAAAATATGTCAACTTGGTTAGGCCATGATTCCCAGTATTGTGTGATTGGCCACCATTTTGCCATTTGATAAGATTTCCCTGTGTGTTGTAAATCCTTTCGCTAGATGTAATGAGATGGATTAGTAGCAGTTATATTGATGAGATCTACAAGATTAGATAGTGTCTTAAGCCAATCTCTCTTGAGATATAAAAGAAAAAAGTGAGCAGAGAGACATGGAGACCTCATACCACCAAGAAAGCAGCATCAGGAGCAGAGCATGTCCTTTGGACCTGAGGTTCCTGAGCAAAGAAGCCTCTAGTCCAGGGGAAGATTGATGATAAGGACCTCCCTTAAGAGCTGACAGAGAAAGAGAAACTTTCCCCTGGAGCTGATGTCCTGAATTTGGACTTGTAGCCTACTTGACTGTGAGAGAATAAATTTCTTTGTTAAAGCTATCCACTTGTGGTATTCCTGTTATAGCAGCACTACATGACCAAGACAGTCACCAAGTTTTGGAGTGGCTTGTTACACAAAATGAAATAACAAAAACAATTTTTGTTTCAGATATTAAAAGAAAAATAAATTGGCACTCAAACTAAAGCAGACATTCTCATATTTAAAATGGACATATAATATTAAAAACATCAATAGGGACATAAATTCCTGCAGTAATTAAAGAAATTCATGAATACTACTTTTCAGAAGAATTGGCTGATGTTGATAGTCCTTCTTAACTCTCAGTATATTGCTCTTCGATTGTTGTTCATAAAATCCCTTGTGTGTTCCACTGAAACAGTTTTCCTAATTCTTTACTTCCTCCCGTTATTAGAATAATACACCCCTGGTCTTTGCCTGTACCTCCCATGAAAGTGGGCTTGTTGACTCTACCCACCCCCATTGATGTTAGGATTGATCATGAAACTTGCTCTATGTAATAGATTTTGGGCAGAAGGGATGGTAAAATAGTTTCTAGGTGAGGCCTTGAGAGACATCATATGTTTTTGCACACCTTTCTTGCACTTCTGTAGTGTGGGGTGAAAAAACATGTGTGAGGTAGCCATAGCTCTTACCTCAAACAGCATCTGGGAATCAAACCCAGATTTCCCCAGCTGAGCCTAGTAGTACCACAGCAAAAATATCCATGAGCAAGAAAATAAAATTTGGTGATGTAAACCACTGAGATTTTAAGGTTATGTGTGGTAGTGAGGGGACTGAAAAACATAGATTTTATCCATGCCCTGTGAGCTATTGCAATCGCTTCATGAAATGCTATTAGCTTAACTGCTCAGAAATATCATATCCCAACATAGAACATTGTGAGAATGATCTTGATAAGTTTTAAATCATCCAACACTTTTACACATTCCCAAAGTTTCTCTGATTGCAGAGAGTGGACCTATAATATGAGAAAAAAATGTCTCAAATATATTTTACATTATGTATAAGCACTCATATAAAGTTATTGTTTCTTTCAGTATCTGGATTAGGATAAATCTTGGGAATCCCAAGAATAGATGATATACAACAATCTCCCAACAGATTGTAAAGAAGAAATTTACCCTGTATCTTTGTAATCATGTAACATGAAAATGATAATTTTAATTTTTCTTTAATTGTTGAGGTCACAAAAAATTAAATCTCATCATAACACATCTCTGTTTATTTGCTTTCTTTCAAAAGAGAGAGACAATTACAAAATAATAATAGAAAATAAAGTGAGGCAGATAAAAAAGTGTTAATATGGTCAAAACATTCAGTGAAAAACAGTATTTTTAATTTTCTGTGGTATGTAGATAATAAGCAAGAAGAATACAAACCAAAATTATAAAATCCATATGCAATAAAAATAAAACACTATGATATATGTGACTATTACTGATATATACTAATAATTTGTATATTTTCTGTAAATATGTTATACCTCAATAAAAAGGTAAAAAAAAAAAAAAGCAACAACAACCACAAAAAAAAAAAAACACTAAAAAAAACTAAAGACTTTGTGAGATTAGTAAGATAGATTAATGATTTTGTTGACATGATTTATAAAAGAAGACAGTAGTGATGGAGGAAGTTAAAAAGAGAGAAAGGAAGGAAGGAAGGAGGAAAGAGGAAGGAAGGATGAAAGGAAAGAAATTAGATAAGAGAGGGAAGGAAATGATAAAATAGGGAAGAAAGAAAACTACATGCAAAAGGGAAAAAAATACATTATGATCTTTGCTATGGCTTTGCTTCAAAGTAGTAGTTGTAATTTTGTGTTAAAATGAAGTATATTAATATTACACACAATTGAAAATCTTTATACTTCCCTAGGAAGCATGCCTGCCTTGTTTTTTTTATTTTTTAATTTAGAATTTCAAATTAAATCATGATATACTAGAGTCTCACACACAAATATACTAATACATTTAGATTCTGGAAGGGTTCATTTGATACCCATCAACAGAACAACTGGACAAATGGGGCCATTTGCAATCTACTTGAGGGAGTCTAGCCTTCATTCTCATTATAGATAGCTGTTGCTGCATTGATCACAGTGTACTTTTCAAGAACAAAGCAGAGACCAGGACATTTTATTTTTAGCTAACTTGAGTGAGCTAATTAAATCTTGTGTACATATAAATACTACAGTTCTTCCACATGGCTCTGAATTAATGTTGAAAAGCTCTGATTCATAGGGACTTCATAATCCATTCTTCATAAGGTTATTACAAGTTCTGACCCCTTTCTGTATTGTTGTTTGTTTGCCCTGGTTTGGTTATATTTTAAGATTGCAATACTGAAAAATATTAAAGCTATAAAAATTTGCTGCCAATTAAGCACGATACTACAATATACTGGAGCATTTTCCAATCAAATTAAATAGTAAAAATTTTAATGTAGCATTGATTTAAGTTAGAGTGATTAAGTAAATATAAAAGTAAATATCGTAAATATAAAAGACAGGTGATCATAACATATGTAAATATTGTGAAGCATTTTTAAAACAAATATGAGTGTTGCTCTAAGTGAAAAATTAAATATAAAGATTTTGAAATAAATGCTATCAACCTATATTCTGGACTAAATTCTAAAAAAGAAAAGAGTCACTTATTTTATCTCATAAACATTTATAGTAATAACCATACTACTAATAAATATATTTGTATATTCACATGTATGTTTCAGCCACACTATGTTTAGTCTTTTTAATTTCCACAAAAAAACTTTAAAGGGGTAATTTTTTCTTGTACTATAAAACTAATAATCAATGGAAACATATTCCAAACTTTAAATAACAACACTAGTCTAATTTGCCAGTTGATCTTCAAGCCCTAATTATTCTTTGCCACCATTTAAGATTTTTGACAAATTTATGTGTTGATACCAGTATGGAAGGGGCAAGAGTGGGGAATGCTGGTTTTAAAACCGAGAACTTTGTAGATGGCCAAGATAGTCGAATTTTGCTTCCTAGGAAGTATGATAGATCAAATATTCCAAAAAGCATTTCTGCAATTAGACCCTGAATAAATTACATTAATAATATTTAATGCATTTTTGAACTCAAGACAAACGTCCAAGGGTCAAAAATAAAAAATAACTATGAGCTGAAATCAAAGTACTATGCAATAATGGAATATTAATTTTAGAGTCCATCATTTTGTTGACTGGGGTGCACCATATCCAACTTTGGTCTTTTTGATCACTTAATATGCATGGGAAAGCTGGACATTGAAAAAGAAAGACAGAAAAATAATTGATGCATTTGAACTGTAATGTTAGTGAAGAGTATTGAATTACTGTGGACTGCCAAAGGAATGAACAGCCTTAGAAGAATTACTACCAGAAAGCTCCTTCGAAGTGATGATGGCTGACTTTACCTTGATTACTTTGGACATATCATCAGAAAAGACCAATCACTAGAAAAGGACACCGTGGTTGGTAAAGTTGAGGGTCAGTGAAAGAGAGGGAGCTCTTCACGGAGATGGACTGACATAATCGGCACATAATGATCTCAAACACGCTAAGAGCCATGAAGATAGTGCATGGTGGACAATGGTATGTACGTAATTTCTGTTACACACTTAACAACAAGAACAACTTTAGGGTCACTCCAGGGACAAATGTTTAAACTGAAATTTGGGGGATGAGTAATTGTGGAAAAAGTAGAAAACGAAACCATGTGTTTACACATAGTAAGAAAGCTGCAGCAGACTTGTGAACATTAAGTAAGTGTTTTTGAAAGAGGCTGTACCCTTGTTGGGATGAAATAGAAACATGCCTGTATCAAGTGTAACTTGTTTGCCTCCAGTGTGGTAAAAAGTGGAGGGGGAAAAAATGCAAAACTGTAAATGAAAGTAATTATCCCCAGTGTCTTCCACTGAGAATTTGTAACCATAGACTCACTTTCATGCGGGTCTGAATTAGCAATTACACTAACCATATTGTCAGGGACACTCTCCACTGAGAATTCAAATTAAAGTGATCCCAGGTGGGTCACAACCTCTGGTGTTCAGCAGAAGAAAATTAAAATCTTCTTTGGAGAAAAGCATTCCCAACTCATGCTGCTATGGAGTCTCAAGAATACAAATTTAGTACTTCTAATAAATACATTTAAAAAATTGTAAAATAATCTACCTAGAATAAAAGTGAAGAAACAACGAACATAAGATCTCTGGAATTTTGAATTAACAGATTTAGAAATTTGTTTTCTAAATGAACGCATTGTTTAAATAAATACAGCATAGAATTTTAAAAATAAGCCAGTGACAAAAACCCTTGAAATATTCCAGGAAGATATAAAAGGATTAAATTGAATTTTTTGAAGTGAAAAATACTAGCATTTGAATCAATAATTCTCAGAATAGACTAAATTGCCAGTTGTTCTTGTTATGTGCTGTTGAGTTGATACTGACTCTTAGGGACCCCATGTACAACAGAAGGAAGCACTGCCCTATCCTTCGCTATCCTCACAATCATTGCTGTGTTTGAGCCCATTGTTGCAGCCACTGATAAAAAAATTGTTAAAAAGACTTTAATAATCTATTCAATAGCACTTAAGAAATTAATTGGAGGGAAGCATAACTATAAGAATATATAAAATATCAAAGATACATTGACTTCTGTGTAGGATAAAATTGGGAGATCTAACATATATTTAACAAAAGTCAATAAAGAAAGAATAAAGAGAATGTTGAATATAGAGTAGCTCAGTAATTTCCATACTAATGAAAAATACAAATACACAGAAAGATGAGGCGCAAAATATTACAAGCCATATAAAATGAAATAAATCTTTCAATACCGTATAGTTAAATTGCAGAAAACAAGAAAGAGCCGAAAAACAAAATGAATGGCAGTTCCCCTACAACATTTAAACTGACAGCAGACTTCTCAACAATCAGAACATAGTGGAATTGAATCTTCAGAGTGGAAGGAGGAGATAACCACAACCTAGAACTAACACAGATATTTTTTAAGAGTGACTTCAAATAAAGATATTTTGACAGTATTTTGTAACAAAGATCCATTGTTAAAATCAATTCAGAACTAAAGGAATGCAATCCTGTAGGAAAGTCTTAGGTGCAGGAAATAATAGGAGTAAATAAATTTAGAAACATGTTGCAAAGCCAAACAGACATTTATTGTATATAATAATACTTACTTATATTATTAAAAAGAAAAGAACTAAAATTATACAGATTTGAAAAGGGGAAGTGTTAAAATGTTCTAAAATCCCTATTTTATTCAAGAAGAAGACTAAGATGTGTATTATTCTAGAACTTTTAAAACTAAATATGCAAGGTACAAAATTTAAAATAAACACTAAGAGAGTAAAGAAAGTAAATACATTCAATTTGGTAGAATGTACATTTGATAGCAGGACATCATCTTGATAAAGTAGGAGGTCAGCAAAAGAGAGGAAGACCCTCAATGACATGGATTGACACAGTCACTGCAACAGTGGGCTCAAATATAGCAAAGATTGTGAGGATGGGACAGGACTGGGTAGTGTTTCCTTATGTTGTACTTAGGGTGGCTGTGAGTCGGACTGACTCGATAGCATCCAACAACAACAGCAATAACAATTTGGTAGAAAGAAAAAAAATGGCATGGGGAAGAGTCATTACCATCAGTCCAGTTGTGGCAAGAAAAGGGAATAGAAGAAGGATAAAGAAGAAGGGTGAAATGAAAACACACTATGTATAAATAAGTGAAAATATCAGTAACCATAGTAACACAGAAAAAAATGAAAGTCAAGCTATAGGCTGTGTACAAGATAGGCACCCAAAATATTCAATCATTGGTAGCTTGAAAGTCAATTTAAATTTAAACACACACACACACACACACACACACACACACACACACACACACACACACACACACACAAACAAAACAAAACAAATGTTAAGCAAAAAAAAAACAAAAACCGAAAAACTCAAACCTTTTGCCATGGAGTCAATTCCGACTCATAGCGACCCTATAGGACAGAGTAGAACTGCCCCATAGAGTTTCCAAGGAGCGCTTGGTGGCGTCAAACTGCCGATATTTTGGTTAGTAGCTGAACCACTGAACCACTGTGCCACCAGGACTCCAAGCAAAATAAAGGTATGTTAATTTGAGGCAAAATAGATTTTAATACAAAAGCATAATGTAGGAATCAGTATATAATGATGAAGAGTTTAATTACTCAGAAGGCTATAACAATTCTATACTTGTCTGTGTGTAATAAAAGAGCTTCAAAATATATAAACCAAAAATTGAAAGAAGTTAACAGAAAAATTGAAAAATCTCTATCACTGTGAGAGCTGTCAACATGAATATCTCAATTATGGATAGTTAAACTGTAGTGTATTTAAAAGAACACAGTTAACAAGCTTGATTAAATGCACACATAAAAAAAAAAAAATCCAGTACCAAACCATTACAGAATACACATTCTTCTCAAGAACACTTGAGACAACAGAATACACATTCTTCTCAAGAACACTTGAGACATTTGCAAAAAAAAAAAAAAAAATTATGTTCTGAAACAATTACCACAATGGTAGAAAGTAAGCAAAAATGAACTTAAAAAAAGGATACATTTAGTAATAGAAAAGTATATATCTAAATAACGTAAAAATTGAATCTTATTTAGAATTCAATGAAACATATTTCCTAAATTGGAAACATGGAGTAAATATTTTTTCATATAAGTTGCAAAATTATTTTGTAAAATATCTGGCCTATTAATATTCCTTTAAAATTTTTTTTCATTGCCCCTTCACATATATTACTATTATTAATCATTGCTAACATGATAATATGTAAAAATAATAAATTATGTATAATAAATACTGTAATAACAAAATTATAGCTCAGCAATACGTAAACCATTCTATCATGTACGTATTTTTTATTTTATTTCTCATAAAACCCCATGTAGTAACAAATAGCACAGATAAGAAAATTGAGATAGAAAAGTCAAATTGCTATAAATGTTTGAAGCAAGTTTGGGATCATACTAACTATTGAGTGCCTGTTATATACCAGGCACTGTTCTATGAACCAGGGATTCTATAGAGAACAGAAAGACAAGAATACCTATGGTAGTGGAGTCTATACTCTGAGCAAATTCAGACAATGCACAAAATAAGTAAGTGAAGAGTTAGGAGGTGGTAACCTCATTGGTGAAAAGTAAAGCAGGAAAGTAGAGTGGGCAGGGGAGAGGTGGTCAGAGAAAGCCTATTGAAAGGATACATTTGGACAAAGATATGGATGAGGTGAAGAAGTAAGTCATGGGATATCTGAATGGAGGGGACTCCAGAAAATTGCATAGCAAACGCCAGAAGCCTAGCCATCTTGTCTCAGGGAAATAAAAGCTGCAGTTACACTTATGATTGCCTCTACTGACTTGGTTTTAGGATCTTCCTTAAATGTGGTGCTCCCTTATGCTGTATGCTAAGTGTTGCTCAATAAAAATACGCATATCTCAGCAATTATGATAACCGTTTATGAAATTGTATTACTTTCCTTTCATGCATTTTTGGATATCTTTATTATAATATAAACCCTGCTCTTTCATTCCATTACTGTAAGGACAAACTTACACTTGACTAGATTCAGTTTTGGAATTGTAACCCAAAATTGCAAAGTGATTCATTATACACCACTCTAGAAAGTCTAAGTATAGTATTTTTTGCTTCAAATTGAAAGAGGAAATTATTAAGCTAGACGCACTGTCAAATATTTCCATTCACTTCTGAGAAATAAATTATTCCAGAGACAAAATCAAGCCAGAACACAGAAGTCTAGAAGAGACATCAGAGAAAGACAGCTCTTGAACCCTTGAGAGGGATCTTATCAGGTCTATCAAGAGCAAACACAGTAATGAAAATTCCAAGACTACATTCTGATGCACGTTTTCCAAGAAATCATGGATCACTGAATAACTGTTCCAACCAGAGACTTCAGTCTTAAGGATTTTCCAGAAACAGATGGTTCAAAGGAAAAGAGAATTTCCACCAAAGGACTTTCAGATCCAGTAGAGTACTGTATGAAGTAGTTTCTGCTTAAGTGCAATGGATGACAGATTATCAAGTTTCATCTTCATGTTCTTGTTCTTTATTTTCTTAGTAGACTAATGCCTCCATATGTGGTTCTGAGGGCTCTACAGTTGGGAAATAAATTTATTTTTCCTAATGTAAAAATAAACTACCAACTATGATCATAATCCTTCTCTTAGTATTTATGTGTGTTTCATTGCTCATATGTGTGATTTCCAGAGTCTCAAATGCTGTTTTACATTGGCAGTCACATCACATTATTTGATAAATGACCGTCAAACAAAGTCTTCAAGAAAATCTGACACCTGAGAGGTGGAACAGTATCAGAATCTCAACATGCTACTACAACATATCATACACAACACAGGTATATATCTAGACCAATCATGTCTCCTTATCATGCCCTTAGTTTAGACTGAAAAATGACTAAAAGAAAACTGAGAGGAGACACAGACATTTTATACATCTCTGATGGGAATTTAAATTGTTATAAACACTTGGTTATAACAATAATTTGACCTTATCTTTGAAGGTAGAATTTTCTCCTACCCTATGACTCAGCAATTCCACTCTTAGACTCTGGAAAATTTACTATGGCCCACGTGGATTTGGAGATATAAAAAGCAAGATAAATTGCATCTCTGCTCCTAATAGCACAAACCTGAACACAACACAGTTGCCCATTGGCATAAAAATGAAAAATAACTTCTCTTATATTTAAAAACTAGAGTCATATTTTCTGCCTGCCATTATGCAGCCTCCATAATAGTTATAGAGCCAAGCATTAAGGAAACGTCAAACCAGGCAAGTTCGTGTGGGAGCTATGAGGGACTACAGGAAAACCTAATGTAGACTAAGTTTAAGGAGAGGCTTTTAGTTACAAAGACAAACTGAGAACTGAAGAGTGGATAGGACTTAGTCAGCTGATGAATAAGAGAAATTGTCTTCCAAGGAGTCAAAATAGCTCATACAAAAACCATGGAATCCACTTTTGCAGAACATAATAGGCAGAAAAATAGAAAAGTTCAAAATGGCTAAATCATTAAGAGGTAAATATTTGTTTGATATGTAAAAATCTGTAAGTTTGCTTATAGTTGCATTTTTTTATTCTTCATATATTTTTTATGTTCTGTATTTTTGGTTAAACGAAAAGTGTCTCTAAGGCTAACCAGAGAAAACTAAACATATCAGTTCATGCTCTGCACTTTCAATTTTTAATTTTTTGCCTTTAACAAAGCTTGTTAAAATTGTAATTGGGACAAATAAACTATTTCAGAAGAATATGTGCCAAAATGGAAAAGAATTATTCAGAATATAAATCTTTTGAGGATAACAGCTACTATTAAGAATTTATTAATAAAACAAACAAATCTCTTTAGAATCAGTGTTGCTTCAGAGAAATGTGTAATTTATTCTAGATAAAAATGATCTCAACTTGTTGACAAAAGGTGATAAAATGAAACATGAACTCCACAGCATTAACACTTCTCAGCTAAGAAGCATAAATAGCTTATATTCAACACTAGCATGGAAATTGTCAATGATTCCCATTAACTTTGAGGAAAGGAATTAAAAAAAGCTGACAGCTTGGTTGAAGGAAAAGAAGGCATTGTATCTTCAAATAAGAAGTGGCATAATAGAAATTCACAATAACTCTTTTGGAAAAGTACACTCTCATTGATATAATGTCTGTCAGGTATGTCAGTCATGTGAAATGTTTAACTTGCCCAGGCAAGTAAGGATGCTAATAAAGAAAACAGTCTGTCTTGAATCCTGTCACAGAGTGGATTGATTCAACATTACCTAGAAAAGCTATAAAAATGTCCTCCTTTTCATGCAGTTTGGTAAAAATGTTCAAAAAGGACGAAGCAAGTTGTTACACATTCTCAGCCACATTTTCTTTTCTAATTCTGTCAACTTTTATAATGTTAGCTAAGAGGACTCATTTGTTTTACTATTTAACGTGATGTCATGAGGATATTTGTCAGGGACCACTTGGCCTTCTGCTCCTGAACTCCTCTTGAGAACCTATCTACTTTTCTATTGCAAGTTTGTTATCACCAGCTGTGGCCCCTCTTCTAAGAAAATGCTGACTGTTTCAAGGTGGATGTTGTCACCAGCCTCACATAAAGCTCTTACTTCTCTTCTTGATGGTTGGTTCTGATGCTGAGTATCACTTTGGCTAAACTTTGTTCTCCTGCCTGATTTCCCAGATGCTTAACTTGTGCTGTCTGTCTGACCAGCATCCTCATGGGTGCCGTATCTTGTTACTTCTTCTGTTCTCCTGGTTATGACTTTTTATTCTGTTTAGCTCAAACTTCTGAATGCACATGCCAGACTAACAGGGATGTGTTCATAATAGGTACGTAGTTCAGTGATAATGAATTCAAACTAAGCCTACCTTTTTCCAAAGCCCATTAAATTCTGGCTATACTTCTCCAATGTGAGCCATCAATTTTCAGATAATATGAGATGCAGAGTTTTCTCGCATGGCACAGTCAGCTGCCAACCCCTTAATAAAGACCACCAGGAAAACTGCTAGTCAAGGAAGCTAAGTTCATTAGAACTGATGAAATAAATAATATCACTTGGAAAAAAAAAAAATTAGTAGTGGCCCGGAAGGGGGACATCAGGGAAGTATGACTGCAGGTACTGAGGTCTAGGCTCAAGTATCTTAAAGTGCATCTTTCATGGAAGAAGACTGATTACATATTACTGGATATACATTAGGCAAATTTCATGACATAATAGTTTAGAATTTGTGGACATAGCAAAGAGAGGTTCTTGAATTTAGCCTTGATAAGTAAAGAGTTGTTTAGTAAGCAAGTTGTTTACCCCTGTGAGCAAATTTTTGTTTGGGTAAATTGAGAATTTTCCAAAACCAAGCAATGAGATTACTTATTGATTTATAGCCTTATCTTCCTGGACAAAATTTTTTGGGATAAATAGTCAAGTATTGTTGATACAGGTAGTTTCCATTTTCAACATATATTACGGCAAATTCCCTATTCTTTCTGAACGTAAAGTTAAATTATGAATTTTGAATGTATGCCTGAATATATGAATGCACACATCAAGTATGAATTGGGTTTCCAGTAATCAGGCATAGGGTAAAATTCCCTTTAAATTCTGAAGTTAATTCCTTCATGAGATTAAAGGTAAATTTTGATAGGAAATAAACCTTACATTATAGCTAAGGGAAACAAAAAGAGATGTGTTATCAGTTTCAGGGTGGTTTAAGTTGGGGAGTGGGAATGTGGACTTAAGTTCAGAAGGGGATTTTAACTTCTACTGTGTCCCTGAAAGACCCATTAAACAAAATAGTTCAGTTTAGGTCAAGTTTTCTCAACATTCCCATTACTTTTCTTGCCTTCAGTCAACAATCTCTCTCTGTACTTCCTACTCCAGCTAAATGTCTCAGACTTTCTATTCTTCAGAAGCCTCACCTTAGATGGCATTTATTTGTATAGCTCTATTTCATCATTCTGATAAATAGACTTTTGCCTAATTCCTGAGGTTTCTTGCCTGTATTATTTCTAAATACTGGATCTCTGTCTTCTCCTAAGAACTTGAGTCTGCTTTGATAATATGCCTAGTATCTCTGTCACCATATACATTTGTCTTTGAAATTTACATTCACCATACCAGCATATTTGTTGTTTCTTTTAATTGATTAATTGATAGATACTATGCCTTAGTTCAAAGAAAATATAAGTCAACTTACAGAGAAAAATAATTAATGCCATAAAATAAACAAATAGAAAATTGAAGCATAAGAAAAATTATGTTATAAATAAGAAAAAACTGAAAGACAGACCTCATGTAATAAATTATAATTACTAGAGATAGATTCCAAATGGGCTTTAGGCTTGTTACCAATTAAAGCAAAGAAGAAATCATAAAAAATTTATAAAGCTTATCATATTCTTAACCAAAAACAAAACATTTGTTTGGAAGAGTATAATCTGAAAGGATTTCTGTAAACTATAGTGAATAGTTCACTTGTTATTTTATCAATTAATATCATATTAAATGACCTATTCTCTTCCCTAACAATGCTTCTGAATTCTAGCTGCTAGACAACAAACATCTAAGGGTAATCATTAAAAAAAAAAAAAAAAAAAAATTGTGCCAGGAGGCAGAGATAATCCGGTTCAAACACATAAATTTTATATAGTCATTTTATAAAGTTGGATCTACATCTATAGTATATTGAATTTCCTAAAAATTAAGACAAGGAATTTTCCAAATACTGACAATGATCCAGAAGCTACGTCCTTCAAGAGCTAAGGGTGAGTTACCTGAGGAAAGAGGAAGAATGGTCTACCTAGACACTATGGTGAGGAGAACAAAGGTACCTGTTTTTACCTCTGGGACCCGTGGTGTAAGGACTGTTGGGGGAGACAAAATCATCACTGGAGAAGTATATAGAGGAAATGCTGTCTTCAGAGCAGATCCGTGACTTTGATAATGTCATTTAGAAAATTGTGAGTACCCTGAGCCCATTAAGCTATGGTAGAAAACACATCCTCTTGGCCAATTTTCCATATGCCATGTTTGCAACGGAAAAGTTTCAGTTGCAACACGTTTGTAGCCGTATCTTTACTCTCAGATACCTTAGTTTTTTCAGGGATTTTCACAATGGAGTAGTGGCCTTTGCTGCAAGCCTTAACAAATCTTTTTTTCTCTAAGCTTTTTTTTTAGCTTATAATTTTCATTATGTCGTATTGAGAATCAGTTGTCTCTTCCAAACCTAAAAGTTTCCAAATGTGTAGATTTTCTATAATACCTTTCATTGCTGTTTTCAGATTACCCACTTATTTCATGAGCTCATGTCTTTCCTGTAGCATTTTGCCAAATACAGCCACCAAAAGCCAACACGCAAAATAAATTGTCTGACCTCTTTCCCCAGAGCTACATGTTTATTTAATAAGCAAAAGCAACAGTTGTAACAAAAATTCTACTACTGCATAATGTGTGGAAATCCTTCAAACCCTTCATAATAGTTTTCTTGTTGCCAGCTACCTAACCACTAAACCAACACAGCCTAGTTTATGATTTTCTTAAGGTGATACTCAACTTTTGGTTTCAATTTGGTTATCAGTGAAGATAGTTTAATGCTGAAATTACAGATAGACTTACAATATCAGTAGCTTAATGAGAAGCTTTATTTTTCACTCATACATCAAATCCATCGTGTGTAATCTGGGAACTGTGTTTTATGGCCCCTTCATTCAGAGGTACAGACTGCTAGTTAGTAGCATGGGGAAGAGATACATATCGCTTCCATTTACATTTTACTAGCCAAAGTAAGTCACAGGATCACACCTCACTTCAAGGGTCAAGGGGGTGCAATCCTATCATGTTAAGACAGAAAACTGGAAATACTGGTGAAAAGCACTTACGATAGTCACAAAAGTTCAAGGTTTTTTGCTATTAGAATTTTACAGATTAGGATTAAGAGAATATGATGGTGGCAGTCTTTTGATTACCCATCAAAACTGAACAAGTAGATTGCTTCATGGACTTTAAATTTCATCAGGTTTTAAAAAATGACACAATTAGTATTTAAAATAATCAAGTAAAATGAATCACTGTTAAAATCGATGAGGTCAGGTGTGGCAAATTGAAATGCTACTCCCTTTCCTATTCTGTATTTGCATCTGAGCTCTAAAATAGTCAATTCTGAATTAGAATTATCTGAAATACCCTTATGACTGTGTCTGTCTTAAAAAGTAGCTGTCCTTTAACTACTGTAACTTAAAGACATCAAGAAACATCAGCACTACATCTGCTTCTACAACTCCATAACTGATTCCATAAATTGGTATATTAATCTTTGCTCACCATCACTAGTCCTTAGAACTATATGAGTTATTATTATCAGAAACAATCATGCCCTTTGGTCTAGAAAGGACTGTAGAAAATGTTACCATATTGCTCATTTAGAGTTAAAAAACTGAGACCTAGGTGTTGGCATGTGAAGACTTTTCCCCAAACTGTAAGCCTAATACAGCCCTTGCACATGAACTACTAAAAACTGTAGGGAATAACCTAGTTAGTCTTTCTTTTACATATTGTAATTATGGAAAATAAGTTTTGGAAGAGCATGAAATTCCTCCTTCTCAGAGACATGCTGTATTTACAACTTTGTCTCAAAATGTAGCCAAACTCTGTATTTTCTAAAGCCTGAATTCCTCTCTTTTACTGTAGCTGAGGGCTCCCTGGGGGCTGCAAAGGGGTAAGTGCTCAACTACTAACTGAAAGCTTGGTGGTTCAAACTCATCCAGAGGAGCCTCGGAATAAAGGCCTGGTGATCACCTTCCGAAAGGTCACAGCTTTGAAATCCCTGTGGGACAGTTCTACTCTGCACATATAGTGTCGCCATGAGTCAAAATCAACTTAGCCACAATTAATAACAACCACAGCTTTAGATGAAGTATTAACTTGAGCTGAGAAGTAAAAGGAATTAACATTCACTGATCACTTAATATTTAACACTCTGATAAACCCTTTTATACACTGCTTCTCATTTGATTTTCTGTCATCGTAGAAACCTAGACAAGCTAGAGTTTTTTAAAGTGTCACAGTTTGTACACAATGGAGGGAGAATTAAATATCAGAACTGTGTCTCCAACTCCACAACCCATGCCATTTTTCCCCCCACCATGTTATGTATCTTCTCAAAGTATATACAAGGTACTCAACATATATTGATTCAAAGCACTGTGCCAGACTCAGTGTAGGGGCCGGGGGGAACATTTTCCCTGAAGAGATTTATAGTCCTGTAAGGACCGAGGAATAAAGCAGCGGCTTTTGAGGTGAGGTTTGGAGGGGTAAGGTTATCATAGGCTAAACATAAGAAGCCTGCCTTCCATGCTCAGAGCAGCATGAGATAAGTTGAAAAAGGGAAAGTACAATATCTTTTTGTGACTGGTAGCTACCTATAGTGAGAAATCAGTCTGATGAGGAGGGAAGTAGAAAGAGTTGAAGACTATACTAGAAAATTTAAACTTTTATCCTGAAACTTATGATGAATTATTCTCTCCTCCTTACAAATTCTGTAGTTTGTTTCTAAATGTTCCAACACCCTCTCCAAATAATCTTGATTATATATTAACTACAAAACAGTGAACTCATACCATGCTTTTCAACTATTTTTTGGGGATTGCCTTTAACACTGAATCAAACTACAAATACCATTGTCAGTAGCCTTACAAAATTGCAAAACTCTTCCTAGGAGCACAACATAAATTTTACTCTGAAAATCTACCCCCCCCCCTTTTTTTTTTTTTTTTGTAAATTCTACTCCTATCCATTAGCACAATGCCCTATCTAATGTTCTTGTTTACTCTGAACCCAATACTCTAAAAAAAGCTATGCGATGATGTATTTGGTTTAAGCTGGACACTGACTGAGTAATGACATTTAAGCACATTGTAAGTTAGGACTAGTGCAGTATAAACAGCAATTTTGGTTGAGGAGTAAGTAGAATGGACAATTATGCTCCAAGGGGGCTATTTTTCATGTCTGTAACTGGACATAAATATAGGCAATTTATAGTAGGAAGAAATATGACTGGAACTCAGCTTTGCTGACTTAGTTGTGGACAAAAAAAAGGGTCCTGAAAAGGGCCGAGAGTTGGTCCATTTTTGCTTCATTTGTTTTCAAGAGGAGTCTGTTTCTGACTCATTGATTTCTACTCCTCATTGAGGCATGCTGCCATGCTTGTTAAATATCACTTCATTGCTTTAGGTTTCATCTTTTTAGTCAGCATCTCTCAAGTAAGCTGCCATAAAGTAACACCAAGTTTCAGCCCTTGATCAAGTGCATCTTAGCCCTATTTTTCCCACCATATTTGTTTACCACACTGTCACGAGCCATGGAGATTTCTTTCCGTGTCAGCAAACCCAACCCATCACACCAAGGGCCTTATCACCACCAGGTGCAGCTATACCTCTGTAGCAATGGGAACAGTTGTTACTTTGTGCTGTTTCACCAGTACGGGACTGTGGGATGCAGGATACAGGAAAGAAAACAGTCTTACTTCTACCCTCATTAAAAGAATGCTTTCACTCTTTAATACCTGAACAGATATATCTTCAATAGCTTCAAAAGGGAGGAATTACACTGAACTCCCAATGGTAAATGTTCAGGACCACAGTTTGAGTTGATTGGTCTGCTTAGTTTAAAGCAAGAAATTAATTAGGACTTATATAATTGGCCTTTATATCCCTGTTAATCTCAAGTCATTAATGATCAAGAGGGTACTCATCACCATACTAGTCCATTCATCTTATAATCAATCAAATTCCCTATACCTCTCGTCATCCAAACCCTTTTATTGTGCCTTCTGTGCTTCAGACATACAATTTTTAAAAGTCCTCTCTAACCTCAAGATCTTCTCTTGATGTTTCCTTAATCTTCTCAGTCTCAGTGAGAACTGAAGTTCTATTGCTTGGTGAAGCAATTTCTCTTGTAGGTTTCTCAAGTGGAAAAAGTTTTATGTCTTTTATTACTTAAAACTAAGCACCAGGAGGTAGTGTAGGTGTTTTTCTGTATTCCACTGTAGAATTTAAGTGATTTATCTTCCTTCTTCAAAGATATCAGCTTCTTTGAAGCTCGTGCTATCCAGCTATTATAACAAAAATATTAATTTTCCTCCTTATCCTTTACCAAACCCTCAGGTATCTGCAGCACCTGCTCAGTCACTGAGGAATATTTTTCCTTCTACCTCATTTTTTTTTTCTTCTCTATCTCTACTTCTATCACTGCCTCAGTGACATCAGCTTCCATGTGGTTGATCCATAAACACTTTGCTTCTTCAGTATCTTGAGATCCTTACTTTAAATTACCTTTTTTTCCTCTACCTCATCTCTCTCCCATGAATTAATCACCTTGGAATTTATCGTGTCTATTAATTTCAGCACTTTATGTAGTTATGTATATTTTCCATTTCATCACATAGAATAATAAAAAATGTACTCAGTGGTTGGTATTTAATAAAATTAATAACTTTTAATGCTCCATCAAGTATATTCTTAAGTGAAGCTTCCTGTGAAGAATAAAATGACTACTAATATAGTTTGGTGTTACTAGCATGATTCTTGCATCGGTGCCAGCAGTAACTCTAGCATTGCTTGGGAATTATCAGTTCAAATGTCAACACAGCGAAAGGCAAATAATATCTCAGTACTATTTTAAAAAATAGTTCTGACACTGTAAATCTCCTGAAAGTTCCTTGAGGACATCTAGGCATCTGCAAACAAGACTAAAAACAACTATTGTAAAAAATTTATTTGAAAATGAAGAAAATATCATCTGAAGAACAAATTTTTAATTAGATACAGAGTTCATGTTCTGAAATTTGTATGATTGGACAAAAGGCAATGTTTTAAAGTGGCTATTAGAGCAAGCAGTTGTATATATCACCTCTTGATTCTTAAGAATGGATAGGGGTTTGAAAAACAGAAGAAGAGGTCTGAATGAAAGTTCTCCACTTAAGAAATGAAGTTAGTGGATACCATGTTCAAAGGAGAATGATTTAAGAAACAGGGAGTGATTAGCCTGTAGTAGAAAAGTGGACATAGTGTAGAAATAGTCAGCTATTTAATAAGTTATATTATGAAATTGGAAGAGTTGGTTGCATGTTATTCAGAGGGAAGCACAAAGACTGATGGATAGAGACAAAAAGAGACAGAATTTACCTTGAAGAAAACATTTCTAATAATTATGCCAGCCTTGTAAATGGTAAAGTTCTCTCTGAAAATATTCATGTATAAAATAGATTTCCTTTTTTTTTTTTCCAAGCATGCTCCAGGGATAAGTGATGCTTATAAAGAAGCTTGCACTCTGTGACCTCTAAAGCTCATTCCCTAAATGAGATTTTATATTTTTATGATTCAGTCTTGTGCCCAAGTGTACCATCGAAGGCCAAAAACACATTATGGCTTAGTTACCTTCAGATAGCCAACCAAACAATGTCTCTTTTAATCCATCCCAACACAATCAAACTTGTATTCATTCCATTCTGGACCAACATCTTTCTTAATGGGGAAAACAAAATAGCAAAATTTGAATATGGACTACATATTATTTGATATCAGGAAATTTCTGTTAATTTTCTTCATTGTGATAATGGTATGAGGGATAGAGAGAGAAATGCCCTTGTTTTTACTGATGTATAGTGCAGCATTTAGGGATGAAGTGTCATAAGCTCTACAACTTACTTGCAAATGATTCAATAAAACAAAAGATGAAGATAACTGGATACACAGGTGATAAAGCAAGATGAAAAATATTAATTGGTGAATCTAGGTGATCATTTTATGATGTTAACTTAGTTTGTATTTTTGGAAACTTTCATAATAAAAAAAGACGTAAATTACAATTTGAAAAGGGAGTTAATTCCTTAGATACCATATGGATGAACAAAGTGGAAAGTACGTAAACTTGTTCCAGCTACTAACAAAGTATGTGACTTACCAAAAAACAGCTGTTTAGAAGTTCATTTAGGTACAATACCCATTAAAAAAAAAAAAAGAAAAAAAAACCTTGTTGCCACTGAGTTGATTCCGACTCATAACAACCCTAAAGGACAGAATTTCCACAGAGCCCCACAGAGTTTCCAAGGAGCACCTGCTGGATTTGAACTGCCAACCTTTGGTTAGCAGCCATAGTTCTTAACCACTACACCAGTAGAGTTTACATAAAGTCTTATTAATGATTGCAATCATACTTATGCCTGACACAATTAATACCTGCAATTAATAGAAACATTGAATGGAACTGATACATACCATTTCATCCATGGCCCTGTGGTTTCATTTAGGTTGTATCTAATATGTTTTTGGATTTTTAAAATCATATTATATTTCTCTGTCAGCTATTAAATGAAGATTTTAGATCACACTTTAATATTTAAGGAAGTATTATTTTCTAATACACAGATGTACAAATTTATTTTAACAAGAGTAACTATACTTAATAGATTTATATTTGGAGAATAGCTTACTCAGGGGGCAGGAACTGGCTCAGTATAACTCTTAATAACTCACAGCATCTTACAGTTTGGGAAACCTCAAAATGCTATTTTAGTATCTGTTGTTAATCAGATGTTCAAGAAAAATTTCTCAACTACTTTTATAAAATAACTCCTTCACATTTTTGCCTCCCTAAAACTGTAAAGTATATTCAAGAAAACGCTAAGTCTAATTGGCTGGCATACTAGTACAGTAGATGGAATTTTAAATTGATCTACTGTGTCATGTAAAGGTTTCTTGGATAAGATCTAACTTTTGTGCTGATCTTTGTGGTATTTAGGAATTTTGTTTCATTATGCTAAGAGTCCTTGGCCTCTCTTAAAACATATTTTAATATTGCCTTAATTGAGACTCTGACTCATAATTCAAAAAGGGCTTCTATGATTTTTTTAATTAAATACGTTTATAAGTTTTCTAACCTTTTGGTTACATTCAGAATTTATCTTATTCTTAAATGATTTTTCTATCTCAGTTTCTAACTACATATAAAAACCGAACACTATTCCCCCCTTAACCCTTAGTAACTTTACTTTTTCAATTTCAAGTTCTTTTGGTTTTGTAGTTCCTGTTGTTTTCTTTGTTATATTGTTTTACCGTATTATGAATGTACAAGAATAATACCTGATTTGTGTTCACTAAGATTATACTAAGTATCCATCCTACTGATGATACATATTGCCCGCCCTCATTGTTCCTTTGAAGCAATCCCTTTCCCTCCCCATCTCACACTTCTGCAAACACACACAAAAATATTAAGTATATTATTGGAGCTTATTTTTTGCTACAGGTCTGTCAGTTTGTCGTACTGTGGTGGATTACCTGTTGCTGTGATGCTGGAAGCTAAGCCACCAGTATTTAAAATACCAGCAGAGTCACCCATTAGTGGACAGGTTTCAGTGGAGCTTCCAGACTAAGACAGTCTAGGAATAAGTACCTGGCAGTCTACTTCTGAAAAAAATGAACAGTGAAAACCTTATGAATAGCAGTGGACCATTGTCTGATATAGTACTGGAAGATGAGCCCTTCAGGTTGGAAGGCACTCAGAATATGAGAGGGGAAGAGCTACCGCCTCAAAGTAGGGTCAACCTTAATGACATGTATGAAGTCAGGCTTTCAGGACCTTAATTTACTGATGTGCCATGAGTCAAAATGAGAATAAAGAGCTACAAACATCAATTAATAATCAGGAATGTGGAATGTAAAAAGTATAAATCTAGAAAAATTGGAAGTAGTCAAAAATTACATGGAATGCGTAAACATTGATATCCTAGGCATTAGTGAGTTGGAATGGACTGATATAGGCCATTTTGAAGCAGACAGCCATATAGTCTACTGTGCTGGGAATAACAAATTGAAGAGGAAGGACATCACATTCATCCTCAAAAAGAACATTTGAAGATCTATCTTGAAGTACAATGTTGTCAGTGATAGGAAAATATCCATACACCTACAAGAAAGAACAGTTAATAGAACTGTTATTCAAATTAATGCACCAACCACTAATGCCAAAGATGAGAAAATTGAAGACTTTTACCAACTTCTGTAGTCTGAAATTTATCAAACATGCAATCAAGATGCACTGATACATACTGGGGATTGGAATGTAGAAGTTGGAAACAAAGAAGAAGGATCGGTAGTTGGAAAATATGGCCTTGGTGATAGAAACAATGCCAGAGATCACATGACAGAATTTTGTAAGACCAATGACTTTTTCGTTGCAGATACCTTTTTTCAACAACATAAACGGCAACTATACATGTGGACCTTACCAGATGGAAAACATAGGAATCAAATGAACTACATCTGTGGAAAGAGACAATGGAGAATCTCAATATCATCAGTCAGAACAAGTCCAGGGACTGACTGCAGGATAAACCATCAGTTGCGCATATGCAAGTTCAAGCTGAAGCTGAAGAAAATTAAAACAGATCCAGGAAAGCCAAAGTATGACCTTGAGTGTATCCCATCTGAATTTAGAGACCATCTCAAGAACAGATTTGACATATTGGACACTAATGACTGAAGACCAGACGAGTTGTGGAATGACATCAAGGGCATCATACGTGAAGAAAGCAAGAGGTCATTAAAAAGATAGGAAAGAAAGAAAAGACCAAAATGGATGTCAGAAGAGACTCTGAAACTTGCTCTTGAATGTAGAGTAGCTAACGCAAACAGAAGAAATGATGAAGTGAAAGAGCTGAACAGAAGATTTCAAAGGGTGGCTCAAGAAGACAAAGCGAAGTATTATAATGTAATATGCAAAGACCTAGAGTCTTTGCAAAAACCAAAATGGAAGAGTAAACTCAGCATTTCTGAAACTGAAAGAACTAAAAAAAGAAAGAAAGAAAGAAAATCAAGCCTCGAGTTGCAATATTGAAGGATTCTGTGGGGAAAATGATGAATGACACAGGAAGCACCGAAAAAAGATGGCAGGAATACACAGGGTCACTGTAGCAAAAACGGCTGACATTCAACCATCTCAGGAGGTAGCATATGATCAAGGACTGATTGTAATAAAGGAAGACATCCAAGCCACACTGAAGGCACTGGTGAAAAAGAAGTCTCCAGGAATTGATGGAATATCAATAGAGATGTTTCAACAATCAGATGCAGCTCTGGAACTTAATTGTGGAACAATAACCTGTGATATGCAGATGACATAACCTTGCTTGCTGAAAGTGAAGAGGACCTGAAACACTTACTGATGAAGATCAAAAACCACAGCCTATGGTATGGATTTTACCTCAACATAAATAAAACAAAAATCCTCACAACTGGACCAATAAGCAACATCATGATAAACAGAGAAAAGATCGAAGTTGTCAAAGATTTCATTTTACTTGGATCCTCAATCAATGCTCATGGAAACAGCTGTCAAGACACAAAACAATGTATTGCACTGGGCAAGTGTGCTGCAAAAGACCTCTTTAAAGTGCTGGAAAGCAAAGATATCACTTTGAGGACTAAGGAGCACCTGTCTTTGAGGACTAAGGAGCACTTGTGTCTTGTCATGAAGTGGCTTTATATCCAGATTGGAGAGACTTTCCATTTCCCCGCAGCCTTTTGGTATCCTATTGTTTAACAATAACCTTGGAAATTTCCACGAAGACAGTATAGACAAGCCATTACCTGTAACTCTATTTAACTTCTGTATATCAACTTTTAATTTCCACTCTCTAAAGTATAAATCAGATTTTTGTTAATTTTTGAATCCATATCTATATGTGTTCACATTTCTAAACGTTTGGAAGCTATGTAAATGACCTTCCAATCATCCTTCAAATAGTATTATTTATAGGACTCGAATATTTTTTATCTGGTCTTTATGGTAGTGTCTTATTTTAACTTTATCGTTTGTTTGCTATTTTAATTCATTCTAGTAATGTTTATTGAAACTTTTGCAATAATGTTATTTCACCTTTGTTCCTTCCTTTCCTCTTAAACAACTACTTTCCAATTTAATGATGTGTTATAAACATCAGACACCTTCGGGCCTTGCACACTGGTTTTGCCTCAAGGGTGTAGGTTTGACTATCTGCATGACCTTGAGAAATTGACTCACAGCTTTGAGCCTTAGTTTTCTATAAAATAGGGAGACAGGGAGAATATCTACTTCAAAAGGTAGCTTTGGAAAAGAAAACCAAAATATAAGAAAAGACAATCACTGAAATCTCATCTTTTTAAACAGTTCTTTCCATGTCATTCCTTTGGCTTCAAACATCAACTCTGATGTATGTTAAATCACTATCTCTCTGATCCTGATGTCACTTTAGGAATTTGCATCTAAATCTTCATTTCCCTGTATGTCCCATCTACCCTGAGTCCAGGACTATACTTATTATCTTTAGGCAAAATCTGCTTGTAGCCACTTTTACCCAACTTAGTTAACGTTAGCACTATTTTTCTAATTACACGAAAAAGAGATCTGTGAGTGACCGTTTATTACTCCATCTTCCTTACATCTGGTACCTCAGATGTTTAGGTTTCTTTTATGTATCCTTGAATATTCTTCCTCTCTTTCTATTCATTTATTTTATTTGTAAAGAAATATGATGACTCTTTAGAAAAATCAATACAGCATTTAAAAGGCTCATATGTATTTCTATTTGGAAAGGTGGTTTTGTTTGTTCGTTTAAATACAACTCCTTAGTTAATTTAACTTCTTAAGAATCTAGCCATGACACTCACATTTTAGTTTTCATGGTGAAATTTAGAAGTATGATTATGATTGAAGATACTTTGTGTCTTGTGTTTGTTAAATGAGAACAATGACAGTAGTTTCGAATAACCTGGAGATAATAGTCTTGTCAGTATTTCTTCAAGTTACTTTTTCTAGTCTGAAATAAAATGCTAACAAAACAGAATGTCTTCTAATTGGGATATGGTAAACTTCTACTGGTTTAGATTGCACAGAAGTTAACTAGTTTAAAATTCATCTCATGTATTAGCAGGGAGGATGGGCTTACTTCAAACTAAAAGATCTTTCATAATTTTTTTTTTCTTATTATCAGGTATGATGTGTTTCTGAAATTATAAAGATATTAATTATTATAAAAATTAAATATCAGTTTATATTAAACACTCGTGTTCACATATTTAAGTCAAGATAAAGACTATTTATTTAAAAGTAACTTAGAACAGACATCATCACTTTATTGTTATTCTCTATGTTGGTTATTTTAAGACAGACATTGGTTTTGAAGGTGGCCTAAAGTTTCATTTGGAGCTACTAGCTTCTTTTTCTTGTTAACCTAAAAAGTCACCATTGAACAGATACATTATCCCTGCTACCTTAATCAGTATCTATAGATATCTATAACCGATATGGAAATTATCATGTAGATGTGCTAATTTTCTTCTCCCTTTAGGTCTTCTGAATCAGAATAATCATTCTGATCTCTTTAGAAAATCATACTTTATAATACATAGCATATTACTGTTAAAAATATGGGGCAGTGGCCAATTCATCATCTCTATATCAAAATGTTCTTAGGGGTCAGTGTGACCATGGTCACATAGCTTTATTCTCTATGAGTCAGAATCAACTTGATGGCAATGGGTTTTGGTTTTGATTAATTTTATACCCACAGTATTTTTAAATTGTTACTTTATTTTTTAAATTAATTCCACAAAATTGCAAAGAAAACAGTAAGTCTTAAATATTGCAATATAGGACTAAATTAATTTCCCAGTAAGTACTCCAAATTTTTCTGTTACTCAGGAAACAAATCCTAGACCTAGATTTGCTCAATTTTATTTGTAAAACCTGTATTTTTTAATAGTACATGCAAAAGATAATAAAACATTCTATTAGTGAGTTTTATTCTATTTAAATCTTGTATTTATTTCTGTTTTCAGAAAACAGACATTTTAAATATTAATAATCCCTTTATTTTTTCAAAATCATTGAAGGTTCATTCTTTAGACAGCAGTTAGCTGTAAAAAAATAAAAATTAATTTCAAAACTTATGTCCAAAATGATACAAAAATATATGATACAAAAATATTAAAAGGATTGTGATACATACTCCTATGCTTACAGAAATAAACAGGAAGCTCAATGGAGGCCGTATTACTATCATAATTACATGGATGCTAGATTGTTTTGAGTATCTGTTTTTGGTTATTTGTTTGGTTTTAAATTCAGTCTTTTAGCAGGGTTGCCTTGTTCTATATTTAAGTAATAAAACAGCCTTTGGAGAGTAAGTGTAGGAAATTAGAAAGGTACATAGCAGTAAGGAGTAAAAAGGAAGAAGAGGAGAAAAGGGGAGAAGAAAAGGTAATGAAGAGATACAGGAAAAAGTTTTGCTTTTATAATTTTTTTTTAACTTCAGATTTTCAAATAAATATCTAAAAATAATTTTTACTAAATTGTAGAAATATATATATAAATTCAAAATTTACTTAACACTCATTATAAACTGGTCAGAAAATCATAGCTAGTTAAAATGGAATAAGTTTTTGTGTTAGTTATTTGTAGTTTTATTACAAACATACAGTAACAGAGGGTATTTATGGACTGTTAATGCCAATTGTCTCTTCATGATAAGCATTAAAAAAAAAACAAAACCATTGCCGTCGACTTTATTCCGATTCATAGTGATTCTATAGGACAGAGTAGAACTGCCCCATAGGGTTTCCAAGGAGCAACAGGTGGATTCAAACTGTCAACCTTTGGGTTAACAGCAGTACATAGTTCTTAGCCACTCCTCTACCAAGGCTCCATGATAAGCATAATGATTGCCAAATGAAATTGGTAGTAGGGATCAAACTAAATGTCTTTCTATATTCATCTAACATTAGTAAATATCATGGAAAGTAGTCATTAATTCCCTATTATTACTATGAATACAAATTGTATACATTTTTAGTATTTGAAAATTTTTTAAGAGCTTACTTTATAAATCCTTAATAAAATATTAAGTGATAACTATGATATATTATGGAAAATAACCATCGCACCATCAACATGTAGCCTTGATAACCTGACCTTGATTGAAGATGGTCAATTCTTGTTGATGAAATATTGTTATTTGTTTAGATTTTGCTATTCTGCTTGAAAAGGAGATGGTGTTTATTGACTGTGATTGTCTTTTAGAAGGCAATTTGAGCTGTTATTTAAAAAAAAAAAACCTTTATTCTTCACACCCTCCACCCTTCTTCCTTTTGTCCAGTCACAAAATAAACTGGAAAACCTATGCATTTAAATAAAAATGTTTATGTGTAGAATGTTTTACCTTTTTATTTATTTTTATTTTACGTATGGTTTAGTATTTGAGCCAGAGAAATTACATAAGTTCAGTTCAGTAAAAATTAACCAATTTGAAGATTATTTACAGTAGATCCTCGGGAACTTTTAGATCATATTGAATCTTTGGACGTTAGATTTACATTCTCTAAGAAAATACATCTGTTTTCTCTTTCTGTAATTTAAGAGTGTCATGGATTGAATTATGTCCTCCAAAAAATGTGTGTATCAGTTTGGCTGAGTCATGATTCCTGGTATTATGTGATTTTCCTATATGTTGTAAATCCTGCCTCTATGATGTCAGTGAGGGAGGATGGGCGGCAGTTGTGTTAGTAAGGCAGGACTCAATCTACAAGACTGGATTGTGTCCTGAGGCAATGTCTTGAGATATAAAAGGGAGAAGTGAGCAGAGAGACAAGGGGACCTCACACCATCAAGATAGCAGTGCCAGGAGCAGAGCGCGTCCTTTGGACTGGGGTCCGTGCGCAGAGAAGCTCCTAGTCCAGGTGAACACCGAAGAGAAGAAGGCCGATGGAGAGAGAAAGTCTTCCCCTGGAGCTGACGCCCTGAATTTGGACTTTTAGCCTACTTTGACTGTGAGGAAATAAACTTCTCTTCATGAAAACCATCCACTTGTGGTATTTCTGTTATGGCAGCACTAGATGACTAAGACAAAGAGCCATTTTAAAAATCCAGTCTCTTTGGCCTCCACAGGTTTTATTTAGCACAACCCTCTGCGTCCTACAACAGTATGAAAGTTTGAAGTACTATCTTGATATTCATGACAGATATGTCTGAACATCCCAGTAGAAACTAAATGACCCCTAGCTTTACTTGTGGCAAAACAAAACTAAAGATTTCATCCTAGATAAATCAGATATAGTTGTTTTAGGTATTAGTATTGAAAACTTGTCTGGTCTTTAAAGATTCTTTCTAAATGCATTTAGGTAGATTGACTTTGATATTTTTGCAGTAGGCCATCATTTTTACTTTTATATTTATATGGAAAATATACTAAGTGCTGTCCCTTTGTGGAACATGGTACTTAGTCATTTTAGGACAATATAAAATAAGCATAAGACATGGCCTAGGTTGGTCCTTCATAATTTGGTACATTGTAGGTCATCGTCACAGTTATCTAATGTAAGGCAATTGCTTAACCCATGATTAAGAAATTTGTAAATGATTTAAGAGCCAATTTTGGGAGTGAGTGAATTTGAAGTGGTTTGAAGTCAATAAGTATTTCCTGATTAGTATATATATGTGTGTGTGGGTATGTGTGAATATATATATATATATGTATGTATATATGTACACATGCCAATTACCTACTATGCTAAATAAATTGATTTATTACATCATTCAATTTTTCTAAAACCATATAAGATTTTATATCAAGGTTTGAGTGGCAGTACTTGAACTTCCCATTCCAATACTAATGAGGTAATAAATTGATTCATTTAGCACAGTAGGTTCTTGGCAAATACTAATATCAGTTTTCTTAGTCATATGTGATTCCATTTCCAGTTAGACTGAGTATTATATAACTGTGTTAAATATTTGGGCAAAAGAGGTCTGCATGCTTTTTCTGTCCTGTTATTTTTAACCATTCATTGGTCTCCCTTTTTCTCCTTATTTGTTCCCTTAAATTCCCAGTCTCAAAGCTTAGTCTTCTTCATTCTGGCTACTGGTTGCGGTAGCACTTAATATGTTAATTAATCAAGGGCAGTTAAAAATGTGGTACAATTTGACTTTTATATCGTAAGTCTGTCCCTTAATTTTGAAATAACAAGACAGTCTTTTTTCACTATTGAAAATTAATGTCTCAGAACCAGAACGGTAGCCTTCCCAATTTGAGCCTTTGTTTGATATGGTGGTTTAAAATATTGTACCTCTTAAAGTATAAAGCTACATACTGGCTGTTCTGTGTAACTTGAAGCTGTTGTCAGGTACAAGACAGTAAAATTGTTAGGCTACCAAAGTAATTAGCCACAATATTAGGTCTCACTAGGCTATGGAGCATAGAAGATTACAAAGCATTTGTGAACAGAATTGAGTCTGCAGCAGCTCTGTAGCATCCCATGTAAAATTCACTGAGTATCTTGGAAGATTAGGATGGGGTACATGTCTCTGGGGTGATTGCTTCTGAAAAATATTCACATTCACTGTCCTGCCAAAATCCAGGGAGCTTGATTTCTCACAATGATCTGTTGAGTGACAGTACTTGAACATCCCATTCCAATACTAATGATTAATGTATAAGAGCTGTGCAGTTTAATATCATTTTTTTTTTCTCCCTGAAGCTTCTTGGATCCTGATTTCAGTAACTGATTTAACATATAAATTGGTCCAAACTTGGCAAAACTCAAGAATATTTAACAGGGTACAGATGGTGCAGCAGAAAGCAATATCCAGAGATTTGGGTGACTCGAGTGCTCTCTAACCCTCCACCAGCTGCTTTAGCTCAAGTGTGAATAAAGACCTTTTAAGAATCAATGAAAGTGACTTATGTTGTGCCTAAGTGTTGCCCACCCAACTGAACTGACACCAAAAACAGAAACAACCATATGGTTATAAGTGTATTAAAGAAAAGTAGGTTGCAGCTTGATACTTAAGATTAAGAATATTAAAGTATTACTGCTGATTGCTTGAATATTGCATACTTCTAAAAAACATTTGATATGAAAAAATGTGCCCAGCTCTGCTACAGTTGGATGCTTTTCAGTCAGCTTTAGTGTGCAGGAAAGTAAAGTGGACAGCCATTGCCCAACGTTGGAGGAAAATGCAGAAGATATCCCACAGATTCCTTTTGGATTGAAATAAAATCACTATCATATTTTTCTTTTGTTATTTTAGCCCTGGTACAACATTGACTGAAGTGAACAATTAATTTCTTGATGGCGAGAGGTGCTCGGCATGGCTTCTTCAGCTTGTAGGAAATAATCACTAATTGTACAGACTGATTACAGTTAATATATGAACTTTGATACTTCCTCATGAAGCCCAAGACCTCCAGCAACAGCTTGCATTTTCAGTACGTAATATTAAATAAATAGATCTTCTTCCTCTAAATATACATCAGAAATTCAAGTGGTACTCACTCCATATGAATGGATTTCTAACTTAGAATATAAAAGATACTCAGTTTAAGCCAGAGTTTTATATTTTCCATGACTTTTAATTAATCACAGTGAGTAAGCATGCAGAAAGAGCTTGCTAAAGAAGTAGGGGAAAAAAGCACTATTCAAATGAGGCAAAAAATATTAAAGAATGTGAACCTAATATATAAGAAGAACTATTTATTTATAGCAAACACTAATATAATTAGCTAAAAGTATAAATTTACCTTAAGGAGCAAATGCTTTAAATTACCTAGTTGTCATTATAATTGTATATTTATGATGATTTATCAAAATGGTGTATTTATGGAAATGAATATCTAAGAAAAATAATTTCATCTAGATTTTCCTAGTTTTGAACTTGATTTTTTATTCTGCATGTTGTCTACAAGAATAAAATATGAACTTTTTTTAAATGACTATTTTCTATGCCAAATGAAATTTTATATTTTAGTTGACTGTTCTATTTGAATATTATTGTTATGCAGTAGATTAGCTTTAAATTCAAGCAGAATAATGTAATATTATGTTAAAATAAAGCTATATAAATATGGAAGCAAGTAAAAGGTGCCAGTTATAAAGCTGGTGCGTGTTTATTTGTGACCTTAACTGAATCCTTTTATAGATACTCAAAAAGATTACAAGATGAAAACTTTTGGGATATAATGCATGAGGGAATAGAGGAGATAAAATAGGAGAGTTCAGTCTTAAGTTTTGACTGGAAAAGAACCAGGTAGATTAAGGGTGATTTGGGAGGACAAAGAATGTCAGTAGAAGACCTAAGAACAAGACAGGCCATCCTTTAGGATTTCCTTGATATGTCTGAAGGAAAAAGAAAAAAATAATTAGAGTCGGTGACAAGAAGACTGATTTTTCCAAAGGGAAATATTACGATCACTCATTCACTTTTTAAGCCTGATCCAGTTATCAGATCTAAAACATACTGACTGAGGTAAAGGCAGGGTTCCTTGAGGAAGGACTTTGAACTACTCAGTCCTTCCTCAAAGGAATGATTCTCTCTGTCCTTCCACAATGGAGTTTGTGGCCATTTACAAGGTAAAAGCTACATTGGGGAAAGAGGAATACCCAGACATTTTGAGGGCTCTTAGATGTAGAGTCTGAGCTGACACCAATACCAGACATCTTGAAATGCTATTATGGCCTCCGGCTTAGACGGGATCTCATGGGGACCAGGTGATACATGGAGTTCTGGCACAAACATCTCACATTGGCTACAACAGCTCTTCACACTCAATTTATAGTTATTTCCTTGGTACCTAGTTGCATAATTAGGATGAACACACTTAACTGGTGGAAGAATAGTCACAGTGGTTCCCTGACCTGCCCTATGAGAAAGATGATGTGAGGAAAGACCAAGCTGTGGCCCCCAAACTACTCCCCATTACCCACCACCAAGTTACTAACTTGTAACTAATTCTTCATTCTGGAATAAACTGTTGAAGTTATCAATATAATCAATGACTTTGAAGGATGTAGAGGTTTGCCGACCCTATTCTATACTTTTCATTAAACTTGTATGTTGTATCCCTCCTAAAAATACGGCTAAAAGTAGAACACCATAAACTTAATCAAGTGGTATCTCCAATTGAAAATGCCTTGCCAGGTATGGTATATTTAGTGGGAGATATTTGCACAGCCTATGGCCCTTGGTATGCATCATTTTCCATTCTTATCAAATATAGTTTATTAGGCAAATCTGCGACAAAAGACTTCAATGTGTTAAAAAGCAAAGATGTCACTTTGATGACTTACATGCACCTGACCCAAGGCCATGGTCTTTTCCATTGTCTCATATGCATGAGAAAGATGGACAATAAGAAAGGAAGACCAAAGAACTGATGCATTTGAATTGTGATGTTGATATATCGAATATATCAACAGATCTGTCCAGGAGACAGTACAAACAGAATGCTCCCTAGAAGCAAGGATGGCAATACTTCCTCTCATTTATTTTGGGCACATCATCAGGAGAGACCAATTGCTGGAGAAGGACATCATGCTTGGTAAAGTAAAGGTTCAGAAAAAAAGAGATAGACTCTCAGTAAGATGCATTGACACAGTTGATGTAAAAATGTGCTCAACAATTGTGAGGATGGTGCAGGACTGGGCAGCTTGAGTTGGCACCTAACAACAATAATATAAAGTTAATTGTACATAGAAAAGGCATTGTGCATTAATGATCCTTCCCCAGGGCTATGTTAACTCTCCTGCTCTTGTTACAATTTAGTCCATAGGGACCAGCACAGTCTTCAGATTCCATAAAAACCTCATGCTAGTACATAACATTGATGTCATCATGTAAATATTGCAAATACTCTTGATACCTTATTATGGCACAGATATGCCAGAGGATTGGGCATAGTCCTAAAATGATTAAAACACTTGACATATTGGTGAATTGCCTTTAGAGATTTCAAGTGATTATGTATTCAGCTCTGCCCATCATGAACTACATAAATTCTATTATCACAAGTTAGAGTTTAGTCTGGCGCAGCAGAAATCCATTGTATGATGAAACAGATGTATGCAGGATCAAGGCCAAACAATGCCAAAAAGTATAAGTATATAAACAAATGACCTAGACTTTCATAGCACCTACCTGTTGCATTAAATTTTTTTCCTCAACAAAGCTATGCACCTATAAGGAGTTTTTGGTTTCCAGCTGATAGCAGAGGAATAAAATGTGGGCTTGGTTCATGAATGGGTCACCTCAGTTTATTTGTGCAAGCTGAAACTGGACAACTGCTGTACCAGGACCCCACTTAGTAGTGACCCTAATAGACAAAGGTGAGAGGAACTACTTTCAGTGGGCAGAGGATAGAGTCCCATACTTACATTTTCTCTCTGTATGGTGGATTCCTAGTTAGTGAAAATGGTTTGCGCTCGACTACTAACCTAAAGATTGACCATTCTAACCTATCCAGGGCACTACGGAAGAAAAGATGGCGGCCAAGAAAACTCTATGGAGCAGTTCTCCTCTGTAACACACGGGGTTGTATGAGTCAGAATCAATTTGACAGCAATGGATTTTGTTTTGGTTTTATGATGAGGGAAATATCCTTAGAAAAATAAAGAGAGAAACTCTTGGGCAGTGACCAATATCATGGATTGGAAAATATATGTTTGAAAGGTCAAAGAAAAAATTCTGGAGAAGAATCACAAAACATGAAGAACTATATCCTTACTTTAATACCCAACAGTGAGCTTTCAGGATGGAGGATACACTCAACAATCAGGTCGTCAGAATGGCACATCCAATGGATGGTAGCCAGCCTCTGTCCTTGACCACCTCAGGGTATGTTTAATGGGCGTGCTAACAGAGTGACCTTTGTGGAAGGAGTGGAGACTATTCATGAGCCCAACAGCATAAGCTCCTTCTCTCCAAGAATGATTTAGCTACCGTCACTACTGAAGGACCAGTCTGTCAACAACAATGTCCAATGCTAAGACATTTTTCCAGGAGAACAGCCAGTAACTTGATTGCAATTCAGTTAGATCATATTCCTTTCACCTTGGAGAAGGTAGTTATTTGTACCAGAAGTGACAATTAATCCAAATATGGATTTGCCTCTCCTGCCTGCACAGTCTCTGCCAACAAAACTATCTGACGGCTTATAGAATTTTACATTTACTGATACAGGAGCTGGTATAATATTGCCTCAGATCAAGGTCTTAGATCATGGCAAAGAAAGTTCCATAATGAGCACATGACTATGGATCTACTATTCCTATCATGTCATACGTCATTAATAGCAGCCAGCCTTGAAGAATGATAACGTGACCTATTGACTGCTCAGTTAAGTTGCCACCTCAGGGACAACACCTTATGACATTGGGACTCTGTCTCAAAATTGTAGTAAGTAAAGTTAGCCAAATGCAGATATATGATATTATAACTTAAATATACACGTTTGGAGTGAAGGGAATGGAGGTAGGATTGGCATCTCTCTTACTCACATTGACTCTTTTCTTGGCTATGTGCTTTTCATCCCTGACACTTGGGATTCTGCCGGATTAGAGTCCCACTTTCCTAGGAGATGGGGTGGGGCAGAGGGGACTTCCTTTAAAGGATACAGTAAAGATTACATTGAATCTAAAGTAATAACTTTTTCCTGGTCACTTTGAGAATTGTAAATTGATATACCAGCAAGCAGAAAAAATATTAAGAATACTAACATGGGTACTAAATTCAGATTATTATAAGGAGCTAGGTTTGAAAATTACACAAAAGGAGCTATGAAAAAACATGTCCAGAACCTAGGTTCACTATTTCAAATGCTTCTTGTGCTCTGATTCACATCATTTTAGCCCTTAATCTCAATTTTGATGCATCTTGTGTCTAGAGTTACAAATAGCACAAGCATAAAAATAAAACTATAACAACAAAAAAATAGAATTTAACTTTACTATGAATAGTGATGCAAAAATCATAAGTAATTGAAAACTCTTATAAAGTAATTATACCTTACCAAATGGAATTCAATCAAGAATGTTGAAGTTAGTTCAATAACAGAAAGTATTGAGTGAAACTACTGAGTTGCAATACACATGAGAAACAAGTTGATAATTTGCTTAATATCCCAAAAATAATTAAGTGAAAAGACAAGCAACCCAAGAGAAAAGTGAGTAAAGGGAAATGAACTGACAGTTCACAGAAAAAGGAATAAAAACAGATGCTACACACATGAAAATATTTTATGCTTCAAACACATTTAAGCGTACTGATAATAACTTAGATTCTTTTTATCATCTATTGAATTGGCAAACACTAAAACATTGAATAAGTTTGACAAGTTTATGGGAAAACAGTTCTCTCATCTACTACTGATATTTTTGTAGTTGTTTCGATTTTTAAAGCCTATTTGTCAATATATTGTATTACACTAACATTGCTTTCGATTAAGTAGCTCCATTTGTAGTAATCTATCCTGCAGAGTCACTGGTTGTAGAAGACAAAATCAGGTGTATAAAGGAATTCTATGCTGAATTTCTTGAAATTGTATACAAATTAGAACATGAATGTGTACCAGTTAAAGACTGCTTCTATATGAAATTGTATATATGCGTGATAGTTCTATGTGTATCAAAATAAGAGATAGAGTTACAGTCCCTGACAGAGAAAAGTTTTTAAATATATATTATTAAATGGAATGAAAGTTTGATAGTAGTGTAATTACACCTGTGCCTAGATACATAGACCATTTTTATTAAAATATATTAGATGCAGTTAATTGTGCTTATGTCTGGGAACTGGGAAAAATGTGTTGATGATAGAGGGGGTCCATTTTTACTTTATATTCTTATAATCTCCTTGGATTTTATGCAGCTCGTATTACTTTTATTATAAAATTAATTTTTATATGTATACATGTCAAGGAAATCAAATGATATGTTGCATTGGGCAAATCTGGGGGAAAAGACCTCTTTAAAATCTTAAAAACCACAGACGACACTCTGATGACTAAGATGTGTCTGATCCAAGATATGGTATTTTTTAATCACCTAATATGCATGCGAAAGCTGAACAATGAAAAAAGACCACCGAAGAATTGATAAATTCAAATTATTTTACTGGCAAAGACTACTGAATATACCGTAGACTGCCAGAGGAACGAACAAATCAATCTTGATGGAAGTACAACCAGAGCGCTCCTTAGAAGCGATGATGGTGAAACTTCATCTCGTTTACTTTGGACACATCATTAGGAGAGACTAATCCCTGAAGAAGGACATCATGCTTGATAAAGTAAAGGGTCAGCGAAAAAGAGAGAGACCCTTAATGCGATGGATTGAAATAGTGGCTGCAACAATATGCCCAGACACAGCAATGATTGTGAGGATGGTGCAGGATCGAGCAATGTTTCATTCTGGTACGCATAAGTTTGCTATAAGCCAGAGCCAACTCGATATATCTAATAACAGTATATATGTCAAAAGTCATACAAAAATATTAGAAAGGATCTCAAAGATTAATTCAACCCTGTAATGCCCTGGTGGCCCAGTGTTTAAGAGCTTGGCAACTAACCAAAAGTTCAGCAGTTCAAATCCATCAGCCACTCCTTGGAAACCCTATGGGGCAGTTCTGCTCAGTCCTATAGGGTCACTATGAGTTGGCATCAACTGGCCAGCAATGGGCTTTTTTTTTTTTTTCTTTTAAATGTGCATTATGCCCAGAAAAAAAAAGTCTATGTGGAACCAAACACCCACGGTTCTCAAAATTATAATATAATATTAATAGATACAGAAGAATCTAATTTAAGATACAACTTGGTGGGCAGACAAAAAAATTGAAGGTCATAAGGAAACATTGACCTCAAGAAAGTAAGGAAGCAGAAGTGACATGCCATGAAGGGAGAGATGTTTATATTATCCTAGTAGTTGAATGGAGTTAAGAGGAAACAAAGGTCTGTGAAAATGATTTAGCTAATACTGCTGAGCAACAGCTTTCTCGCTTGGGATTTCACTCAAAACTTGAGTGTGCTTACCCCTTTGTATCTTAGTTGCCAACATTGACAGATACAGCTTCTTAGGTTAATACATTAAGCTCAAATATTATCCCTGTAACTTATGAATTTGAGTCATATATTATCCCCATATCTTATAAATTCCAGTTTTACGTTCAAATTCAAGTGAAGCTCTATACAACTTATATGTGTACAGGCTAAAGGCAAAAATTACCCATGAACTGAAGAAATATATTTGAACATAATTAAACTATTAGGTCATGGAAGAGAATACTTTCAAGATAAATGGTGCCACACTTGTCCACTTGTCTGTGACTTTATGCAGACATCGCCTATGCAGGAAGCAGTAGTTTAATAAAGCAACGACAGGTTTCTTCACTCAAGGAGCCTTTCCTCAGTGCTTGATATAGGGCTAAACTTTCTGGGTAGACAAGGTAAACAAAATAACCTCTGAATTTCCTTGCTGCCCTCTACTTTTAAAATTTTCTGATTTCCAAGAAGCTTTTATATCTCATTATTCAGTAAGTCACAGATAAAATAGCCTCAGGAACAGTCAAATATATTTCCATTAAGAGAGGCTAATTATGACAAGTAAATTTTCCAATTATATTTCCACTTCTTAATTGGATTAGGAAATCAACCTACAGACTGGCATATAGAGGCTACTTTTAAAATCGATAATAATGTACATTGTATATGTGGCATTCTATTATCAGGGCTTCATTTCAATAAAGTAGAAGAATCTGTAGCTACTTTTTTCTTTTCCATTTTATTATCTGAAGAATAATTTTTTTCATGCATTGAAGGTCAACAGCACCAATTTGTTCTGACATTAGAAATATGAATGTAATAATTATTCACTTTTGAATTTAAAATCCAAAATCAGATATTCAAATCTAAATTATCAGATAAGTCTTCCCCCCAAAATGGAAACTTCAATTTTGTATTCTACTTGAAGAGATTAATGGACTGCAACACACTTATTATTTAACTAAGGAGCATAATCTCAAACGAAAATGGTACTATTTAAGATAAACAGTAAATTTTGCACATTTCTGAATAAGATATGAAAAATCAGTCTATGAATACATTTTCAGAAAAAAATATAATATGAAGTAAGCTCAATCAATACTAATTACATTAATATCAGTTAAATTATTCTTAATTCAGAAATTTTTGATTTAGCTTGCTTTCATTATTTTCCAGAATATTTTGGACAACACAAATCTTGGGTTAATTTGTAAAGCTTTATCTATCCAGATCCCCTTGAGTCAATTCTGACTCATGGTGACCCCATGTGTTCCAGAGTAGAACTGAAATCCATAGGGTTGGTTTTCTTGGCTGTAATCTTTATGGAAGCAGATTGCCAGTCCTTTCGTCTGTGGCTCTGCAGCACTGCTGGATGGGTTTCAACTGTGCACCTTCCAGTATAAACCGTCTGTGCCACTCAGGGAGCTCTAAAGTTCTATAGAAGTCAGACATGAATTACGAAAAGTATTGTGTTTAATAGGCAAACAGATATTTTACAATCCACATATACAGGTAATCCCTGATTGATTCTATCATGATAGCCATATTTAACAGAAAGCTTTTTTTTTTTTTTTTAATCATTACAGTAAGTACTTTTTAGTATGTCACACTATTGGATTATAAATTGTAGATCATATTTTTACAGTTTTATTTTGTCTTCTGAATTTTAAAAATATGCATCTATTTTTCCCACTGTTCACGCTAGACCCATAACAAGATTTTGATATTTAAGTGTCTCACTTTAGGACTTAAAAGATGTTTTCTATTAACAAAAAAAAAAAAAAAACAATAAATTTCCAGATCCATCTAATACTCTTCACCAATTTTTCAGGGACTACTCATGTGTGCTTCCATTTTGTGTGTGTAGCACATCTATTAATTACTCTGGGATTAACCATTAGCACATTGAATTTAGTAACACTGTAATAACATGTAGCTTAGGTGCTGTGATGCAGTGAGTAGATTTCCAAATAATGATTATCCTTAGCTTTGAGCATGGGATTTCCCTGCTTTAAAGTGCCCTAAACCAGATGTGAGTATATTTCATAGACAAAGGGAGCCTTATTTAGAGAGCAGAGGTCTATCTAAGAGAGAAGGGATATCAGTAATATAAACTGTTAGAGACCTGGAAGTAGAGGGGCTGTCTGACTCTGCTGGTTTTCAATTTAATATTCCCTTTCCTCTTGTTCTATACTATAGGAATTTAATTTTTTTTCATCATGGCAATGTACCCAGTTAAAAATATTACTCTACCCTGATTCAATGGCTGTTATGTGTGATTTGTATTCTATTTTAGCCAGAGACATGTAAAGGAAATCATTGTTGAGAATTCCAGGAATATTTTTTAAAAGATCCAGGCATCTCTAGACTCCTTTGGTCTAAGGATATAAAAGAACCGAAAGGTCTGAATATTAGATATTCATTCACATGGATGTTTAACTCGTTCAGGATGAGTACATTGCTTGGACTGAGAAGTAGAACACTGGGTTGAAAAAAGTAAAAAGCAAGTGTGAAAGTTCTGATGAATGTGAGTAATCCAGATCTTGATCAATAATTACAAAGAGGAGAGCGTAGTTTGGTATAGCCAAATGATATGGACATCAAAGGAACAGGAATTATTTTTAAAAAGACATTGGAAATAATAATGTAGAAAAGCAGTAGAGAGCAAAGGCACCTCTACCAACCCTGAGCTATATGAGATATTGGATAATTAAGACCTGGAAGTGGTGGGTTTAGAGGAGAACTGGTTTCTTCTCAAGGCATGAAAGTAGTCATACTATTTCAAAAACATTTTTTTGAGGATAAAAAGCTGTTTGCCGCTTATGGTGTGGCATTTCAAGGGGTACAGCAGGAGAGTATTTGGGGTGAGGTGAGTTAGGAAAACTGAATTAGGAGCAAGGAAATACCAAGCATTATGTAAATGATGTAGCTTATTGGCCCAGTTGTGAAGATTTTTGTTTTCTTTATGTTGAGGTGTAATGCATAATGAGGGCTGTAGTCTTTGATCTTCATCAGTAAGTGCTTCAAGTCCTCTTCATTTCCAGCAAGCAAGGTAGTGTCATCTTAATATCACAGGTTGTTAGTGAATCTCCCTCCAATCTTGGTGCTGAATTCTTCTTCATATAGTCCAGCTTCTGGGATTATTTGCTCAGCATACAGATTGAATAAGTATGGTGAAATGATACACATATCTTTCCAGATTTTAAACCATGTAGTATCTCCTTGTTCTGTCTGAACAACTGCCTCTTGGTCTGTATACAGGGTCTGTATGAGTACTCTTAAGTGTTCTGGGATTCCCATTCATCACAATGTTATGATCCATAGAATCAAGAAAACATCTTTCTGGTATTCTCTGCCGTCTGCCATGATCCATCTGAAATCAGCAATGATATCCCTCATTCCATGTCCCCTTCTGAATCCAGCTTGAATTTCCAGCAGTTCCCTCTCAATGTACTGTTGCAACTGTTTTTGAATTATCTTCAGTATACTTTTACTTGCGTGTGATATTAACGATATCATTAAATAATTTCTGAATTCTGTTGGATCACCTTTCTTTGGAATGGTCGTAATGGAGATAATATTGAAGTTGTCAAGGATTTCGTTTTACTTAGATCCACAGTCAATGCCCATGGAAGCAGCAGTCAAGAAATCAAATGACGTATTGAATTGGGCAAATATGCTGCAAAAGACTTCTTTAAATATGTTAAAAAACAAAGACGTCACTTTAAGGACTAAGGTACACCTGACCCAAGCCATAATATTTTCAATTGCCTCATATACATGCAAAAGCTGATCAATGAATAAGGAAGACCAAAGAAGAATTGATGCCTTTGAACTATGGTATTGGCAAAGAACATTGAATATACCATGGACTGTCAGAAGAACAAATACATCTGTCTTGGAAGAAGTACAGTCAGAGTGCTCCTTAGAAGGGAGGATGGTGAGACTTCCTCTCACGTACTTTGGACATGTTATCAGGAGGGACCATTTCCTGGAGAAGGACATCATGCTTGTAAAGTAGAGGGTCAGCGAAAAACAGGAAGACCCTCAACGAGATGGATTGACATAGTGGCTGCAACAATGGGCTCAAACATAGCAACCGGTGTGAGAATGGCACAGGACCGGACAATGTTTCGTTGTTTTGTACACAGCGTCGCTATGAGTCAGCACCAGCTCGAAGGCACCTGGCAACAACAAACAACTTGTAAATGGGGATGTAGGTGATGATAATTAAGGCTGGTGATCTATTCAAGGAGCCCTGGTTGCACAGTGGTTAAGCGTTGTGCTGCTACCCAAAAGGTTGGTGGTTTGAACCCCCCATCCCCTCTGCAGAAGAAAATACCTGGAGATCTACCTCTGTAAAGATTCCAACCTAGGAAGCCCTATTGGACCGTTCCACTTTGTCCTATAGGATCTTCATGAATTGGAATCGAGTCAACAGCAGCAATGGGTTTTGGGGGTCTCCTATTAACATAATTTCTTATGTGTTAGCCAAGATGAAAATTTAAAATGTGGTAATATTATGGATGCTCTTTCTCCCCACTTACGCTCTGACGTTTTTCATATATCAGTCTTTATTATAAATAAAAGAGCAAAAATGAGATACTGAGCCTTGGCTATTTTGTCTCACTTCAGTTTCTATTAATTACACTAAAAACAATGTACCATTTATTTCCTGCTCTCTTATTTTACTTTCTCTCTCTTTTTAATCTCATTTTATCTTTACCTTTTTTACCACCAGTCCGCGTTTTCCTTTGTCAAAGTAACTGCTCTGTCTCTTATCCGTCATGATCTACCATGACTTTTCTTCTACTGTTTCACTCCCTCCCATCTCTACCAATAATTTCACTATTTCTCTTTGATCCAAAGGGAAACACTTTTTCTCCCTTGTGGCTCTTGGGAACTCACACTTCGAGAAAAAAAAAGAATTGATTCGCCTCTGTTGCCCGAACTTTTAAAGCATCTACTGTGGAAACATAATTTTACCTAGAGTTTTCATTCTCCTATTTAGTCTCTTTTGTATATAAAGTTAGACATTCGCTTTTCTTTTTCTTTTTTTGACTAAAATCATGGTAATTTTTAAGTTAATGTGTCTGTTTTGCTGGTAACTACCATGACTATTCAGTGTACTACAAGTATTTATTAAGGACTAACTATATAGGGTCTCTGTGAGTCGGAATAGACTCCATGGCAATGGGTTTGATTGGTTTTGGTTTAACTATGTGAAAGTTTCAGGGTAGATACTAAGGAAGGTGAAGTTGGGTGAAACACAATCACTTTCGTACTTTTTTTGGGGGGGGCAAGAGACACATATCTGTACAAATAATCAAGGTAGACAGTGGTCCATGGCATAAGAAACACACACACACACACACACACACACACACACAACCTTAGATTTACATAGAGAAGTGAAGAATTCTTTCTGTGAGGTGGTCTGTTAGAAAATAAAGTGAATATTCAGAAAATGTAAGCACTCAGCTAGGGTGAAGAAGAAGGAGGAGGAGGAAGAAAAGAACAAGTAGAAGAAGGAAGAGGAGTAGCAAGAGGAGGAGAGTTGGGAAGGAGGAGGAGATGAGAGCTCAAAATGGAGAATAGAGGGATATGGCAATTCAGAAAGGGATAAAGACAAACAGCAAATGTGCCATCATGAAATGACATGGCACTTTCAGGCAATGGGAAGTAGCTAGAGCACAGAAATTATGGAATAGAAACAATCACTGAGACCAACTCTAGAATATCTTAAATGCCTTCTTATGGTATTATATAAATTATAAGAATGGTTGTCTTAGGTTTTCAACAACTGAGTGAGTAGTTTTTAGGAAAACAATATACAAACCTATTTCCCAGTATAGTATACTTCTTTTCGGGCTACTTTCTGCATCTTTATTATTAGTGAATAGTGATTTTATTTTTGAAATATAGCCAAGTGTTGTGACTTATGAGAACATCGTTATAATGTACAAAATTGGAATTAAAAAGCAAATGCCATGATTCAAATACATTTTTTTTCTCATTTTTAAATACTGAACACTTATAAATAATACTGCTTTCATATAATGTGTAAAAGGTTATTGCTTTTATTAGTAGATGAACAGAGACGAATTAAATGCATTCAGTTAGATAACACTCATTATTCACCCGCTTAGTGCTGTTGCTATCGTATTAGGTGTGCTAATTTATACAATTAACCTTATATAATTGGTTTAAAGACCTTGTCTAAGAGGGCAGTATGTTAGTTCATTGATGGAATAAATGAAGACATCTCAAATATGAAGTAATTTTTTAGAGAACTCATTATTATCACAAAATCTATTTCCTTTTAGTTTTGTTTTTCATCTTACCAGCATTTAATATTATTACTTAAATGAAAAAATACTAACAGGATTATTCAGATTCCCCCAAAGAAATTTAATTTCTGCCTGGTTAGGAATATAGTTATTATTCCAGAAAAGAGTAAGTAATGGAAAATCATTATTCAAGGTAAAAACTTGTTTATTTCAGTCTTCTCAATTAGAACTAAGAAATCCAGTCAAATAAGCTTTCAAGGAAGGAAGGACAATAAACACAATAGTAAACCAGTATATATTTGTGTGCAGTAAAATTAAGACACCATATGCAATTTTTGCGCTTCATTGCCCAACACATGCTGATGGAGAGAAAAAGAGCAAGTGAAAGGCATTAACTGGGTAATAGGTTCTGGAAAAACTGGCCTTATGACAGGCTTCTAGATCAATCAACTCAGCACAATAAAAGCATTGTGTTCTGAAATAAAGCCAAGGCAATAAATACGGGAAAACTAAAGTTTAATTTATGATGTCTATTCACGAACTTATATTACCCCATAGGTACTTGTAACTCAACATATTCAGAGAAGATCTCATTATCTCTTTTCCAAAAAAACAAAAAAACCTTTCATTTACAATGTGTTACCTCCTCCCGGGAAAGTCGCTGTCCAGGGAGAATGTTAGCTTATAAACTTTGGAGTCATAGTCACATTTCCCCTTCACCTCATTGCCTGCATCCAACTTGTCATCAGTCACCGTTAATTATAATAGTATTATATTATATGATATCATGTCATATTATATTATGTACATGCTTTAATCTGTCATGTCTTTTCTCTCAGAGACATGGCTTAATTCCTGTTTGCACTAATATTTACCCTTCAAATTACAACATAGCCTAAAATATCTTCAAGTCCAGTCTGTCCTAACCTCTATTCCTGAGATGCCTCTTAACATCAGTTTTATTCTTGTGCTTGCTTACTCAAAATCCTTAAATTGTTCCACTGATCTTGTTGTTAGTTGCCTTCAAGTCAATTCTGACTCAAAATACAGATACCTTTGAAGATTTTTCAAACCTCTCTATCAAGGAACAAAGCTATTTTTCTGGACTCACTTTCTCAAAAAGTTCATTTAAAACCCTCCATAATCTTATATTGAAGCCATAATGTATCATTTTCTACATCTCAAAAATAACGACTTTTGCCATGCGTCATGTTTTGTCGATCTAATTTGCCAAGTTATTCTTTCTTTAGGACTATTCAATTTCTTGGATTCAGAAATTGTTCCTATTGCAAAGATTTCTCATATTCCCCAAGATACATCTACTATTTCAGAGTTTAGCTAATTTTAACCATGTGGGTTAATTCACACTCTAGGTGATTGCAGAACAAGGTAAATGGTGTTTGCATCCCATTATTAGTGTTTGTACAAACCTATCGGCTCTAAACATTTTAATTGTAATATTGTTCATAGAGAGTAAAAACAATGAAAATAAATGCTGAATACTAGGGAAATGGATATTGAAGATAAAATTCTGCTAATGGAAACCCTTTTCCTGGGAAAATGCATTTGCTTGTGATTAACACCTTAAAGAACACAGGAAAGATCAAGGCATAGTTTATAAAAATGTCACTGAATCAATGAAGGATGAGATTTTTCCATCAGGAAAAATTAGAGATGAGAATATCATTATTTTCTGTGTAGTCTTCACAATATGGGGCTATAGATGACAAAACGGGGTCATAAACAATACCGATATCACATTTCCTGCTTTGACCTGATTACTGATTTTATGCTCATGGTGGCTGATACCTAACTAATAATGAACAGCATGAGAACATGAGCCCACATGGAGAAAAACACATTCTGTGGTATAGGTAGTGATTTAGTCCTGTAGAAGGTGCCTGTATAAGTCAATTACCTAACAAGATTATGGAGTATGAAGAATTGTTAACTAGGTATGAAGACTGTTAGCTTAGTCATTGGAAAGGCACAGAGGGTATAGTAAGATATCATGGAGATAGTAGCTTGAGGAAACACCTGCAATCCCTAAGGCTGATAGAGTAAAGGAAAGTGGTTGGAATTATTAAAATTTAGAAGCTTGAACTGAAATGCAGATCTCTAAGGAGTTGGGTACTGACCAGCCTCTATAGATGTCCCTGAGTTTGAAAGGACCCAGACCTCTGAAGAGTGTGTGCCAACCCAAGGGACCGGTATGTCTGAGAAGGAACAATGATACTGCTTTAGTTACTTTTGGGGAAACTGAAAACTGGATTTGACTGCCGCTATTGAAGTACCTGCTGCAGCATGGTGAAGAAGCAAGGTTTCTAAACAAACAAGAAGCAAACAGAAAGCAACAGCCTTCTCTCACCTCCAGTTTTGCAGTCTCTCTCAAGTGCTCCTTAGAGGCAAAGCCTAAAAGAGAGCAAGATGATGGAGCAAAAATATGGTTTTTCTGAGTCCCAGCATTACGAAGCAGATTACTGAGAGACATTGGCTTATTAATTCATACCATAAGCATTACTAGAGCTCACTGTTCAGAGCACATGTGCATGGAGTTATTTATGGATTCATTTGTGCATCAGTGCCATAAACATTATTACACATGGATTACATACCAAGAAAATTTCTAGAATCTTCATATATAAATAAGTATAATTTATCATCCCCAGATTCTACATGCTTATTACTTAGTAGTAGGGTAATCATAGGTCCTGAGTTGTCATCTGGACATTTATCAGTTATCCTGGCATGATTATGAATAGCACCATATTATACTTTCAAAAGTGTTCCAATTTGGATGATAAATTATATGATTAACTATACTCATGATTTACAGATAGCAAACATATACAATATACATTAATTGTTTTTACGAGCAACATATATAAGAAATATTAGTAATAAAATGGAGAGAACATACAATATTGGTGTGGATAGTACAAATAATGTGAAGGAAAACAATCTTAAAAGAGGAAATGTTTGAGTTGTTTCTTAGAGTATTACTGGACATTCACCATGATCCTGAGACAAATAAGACTCCATATAGCAGAGACAACATGGGGCACATAGGAAAAAGTACGGAATTTTAACTGATAAATGGAGTGAGTTTTACACATACAAACCAAACTCAACCCATTGCCATTGAGTTGATTACAACATATAGCAACCCTATAGGACAGAGTAGAACTGCTCCAAGGCTGTAATCTTTACAGAAGCAGATTGCCACATCTGTCTCCCACAGAGTGGCTGGTTGGTTCGAACTGCCAACCTTTTGATTAACAGCCAAATGAGGGCTTAACCACTGCGCCACCAGTGTTCCTTCCCAAAACAGACATAAGCAGTTGATCAAAAGTATCATCTTATTTAATACTGAGAGAAATTCAAGCAGGTTGGTATTTAGTATTATCGTTTTCTTTTTAGGGATGAGGAAGTGCATTAGTTTAATCATATCATATATCAAATTTAAGGCTTTTTTTTTAAACTACAGAAGGACATGTGGCCTTTATGTTATTTGCCAAGCAGAATCAGAATGGTTATTCAAAACCTCATTTTTTTTTTTTTTTTTTTTTTTACAATCTTTGCTTGTAAGATTACCTGGGTCATTTATTTACTCTGCCTTACAAGTCTCCTTCAACAACTAGACTACCACGAACATCTTCCAATTTGTTTATAACTTGACCTTGCTGATAGTCTTACCAGATACCTTCAGAGCTAGTAAGATTAGCTAACAGATTACAGAATCCATACAAATGAATAGCTGCCTTTTAGACGCAAGTTTCAGAACAGAAGAAAATTAGTCAATGAAATGGTTAGAGAAGAAAAGCAATGCATTTCTTTAATCACATGATCTATTTAGCTAAATGTTATAATTTTTTAAATTAACTTTTTTTTATTGAGAGATAATTGTGGGTTTACATGTACTTGTAAAAAAATAATGCAATGAGAAAAAGTGTAGACTTTATTCAGTTCACCCAGTGGTAGCATCTTGCCAAATTATAGTACAATATCATAACCTGAAAGTGAACTTTGATATAGTCCAGATTCAGAGCATTTTCATCATTACAAAGATCCCTTATGTTGCCATTTTATAGGCACATCCAGTCTCCTGCTGCCCCAATCTTCCTTAATCCACTGGCAATCACTACTTTGTTCTCCATTTCTATAATTATATCATTTAAAAAATGTTTTACAGATGGAATCATGCAATATGAAATCATACGGAATTAGCTTTTTCACTCACATAATTCCTGGTGAGTCATCCAGGTTGTTGCATGTATCAATATTTCATTCTCTTTCACTATTAAGTGAGTATTAAGTAGTATGGATTCACCGCATTGTGTTTAGCCATTCATCTCTTGAAGGATATTTTGATTATGAATAAACCTGTTATAAACATTTGAGTACAGGTTTTTGTATGAACATCAGTATTTATCTCTCTGGGGAAATGTCCAAGAGTGTAATTGCTGGGTTGAAGATAAATCATTACAAATGGAGTATTTTAGCAGTTCTGCTTCTATGTCTTTGTTACTTCCCTTTTCAACATTTGAGTAACTGCCATGATCTTGCATTAGCTCTCACAAGTTATGCAACTGATCTTTCTTTCTCTCTGTGCATATGTGTATGTGTGGTGTGTCTGTGTAGTAGTGTCCCTGAACGGAGGAAGGACTTGGGCAGAGAGATTACAGTTACAAAAGGAAAGAGAGATAAAATTTCTAAAATGTGCTTCCAGGATCCTTCCAGATCTAAACATTCAGTGAATAGATAATAGGAAACTTACTATTGAATAAAACAAGTGTAAGGAAAGCACTAGACTTTTCTTCTACGGAATTGAAACACTGTTTATCTTCCCTTGTTCAGGGAAGTATTTACTTTTTTTACACCAGCATAAATAAATACAATGGTTTTTAGACACATAGGAGATACCCATCTGGGTCTGTTTTCCAGGAGAAACACACCTGGGAACTGAACAATGCTGCACACCACTGAGCCGTAACATCTAATTATCACTGGGGGAGAAAACCATACTGAGTGTGTTGGCTTAGATAATTCTGCTTTATGTTTTTCTGCTGTCAAGATAGCTGCTTGTCATTTAAGTACTTGCTGATGGATGCTTCCATTCATCAGGTGTTTGAAAGCAATATTCCTTAGAAGACAGGGATTAGTATAGGGGTTTGAAAATACAACACCTGAAGAAATGGGCTGGAGGAGAGCTCTAATACGTTAGAGCTTTGTAGGAAGCAAACCATATGGCAAACTGAGTTCTGTGCAACTATCTAGCAGAGTCAGATAAAATGTCATGTATCATTTCTAATATTAGTTTCAATCTCCTCAACAAATGAATACATTGAAAAGCACTTAGCTGATGTCTCTCAAGATTTCTCTTGTCCATCTGATATTTTTCCAGCTTTGTTCTTTTTTATTTTATTTATTCATATGATCATCCTCTTGAAGTTTTACTTTGAGCTTACCAGAGAAAATGTGTGCATGATGTTATTGATTAAGTTCCTGTTAGTTACTCAGAACAACCAAAATATCTATTTTCTCAGTGATGGAACAATCATTTTCTTATATTTCTGCTCAATTTCAATACAAGCAAATGTAATTTGTGAGTGACTAAATAAAACCAACAGAATGAACAAATATTATTGTGGGATACTATAGTAGATACTACAGTTAGAAAGAGGATATTATTGTTTCACACTTAGTAGAACTTACATTTTATAATTTTGGTATTTCTCAAGAGTTTTTATTCAACTCTTCCTTTGGTTACTCTTCTTTAATGGAGTCAATCACGTATTACTTTTTCCAACACAATATATGTGACTAATGGCAGCCACATGCAGGACACACTCTCATGTCCACATACTGTGTTGTGCACGATTCTCTCCATGGTAGTTATTACTTTGTCCAATTATCTTCCATTCAAGAGGGCATAGAGGGATTCAAACTAGTGGGAATGAAGCAAATATCCAAACCACATGTTGGATTTTAATGCTATAATTATTATTATTAATAATAAATTATTTGTAACATCTCACAACCAATCAGTGCTTGCCTATGTCATAACACAGCAGCTAAAAACATACTACTTGAAATAACATACCCAAATTCTAGCTCACAAAAAAAAAGACCATATTTGCTGTCCTACAGGAGACTGGAGAAGCCCTGAGAGTATGGCCCCCTGACACCCTTTTGGCTCAGTGGTGAAATTACTTCCGAGGTTCACCGTTCAGCCGGGGAGTGGACAGCCCCGTAAAACCAAATGGGACTAATGAGGCACAGCAGTCCAGGGACAAGGGCCAGAAGGCAGAAGGGGACAGGAAAGTTGGTGATAGGGAACCCAAGGTTGAGTAAGGATAGTGTTGATGTGTTGTGAGGCTGTTAACCATTGTCATAGGGCAACATGTGTACTGTTTAATGAGAAACTATTTTGTTCTGTAGATCTTTATCTAAAGTGAGAATAGCAGCGCAATTGGAAGAGCGTGGTTGATGTCACTGAACTGTGTATGTAGAAATTTTTGAAAGAGTGTATCTTTGGCTATGTGTATTTTCACCAAAAAATAAAATAAAATACAGTCGAGAAGGCAGAGGGTTGACGTGTCTAGGGTTGTTAACCAATGCCATAAAACAATATGTGTACTGTTTCATGAGAAACTATTTGTTCTGTAAACCTTCACCTGAAGTGCAATAAAAATAAATTAATTAATTAAAAAAAATACATATATTGGACATATGGTAGCTGTAATAGAGCTTGCTTTAGAGCAAAGGTGTATTGGGCAAAATTTCTCATAGGCCTGTTGCCATACTTTAAGGTTGTAGATCCCCATTTTCTCAACCTTTTTTTAAAATTATAACTTAATATGGAATGCACATAAAATAGGAGATTGTTTTTCATTGTAAACATTATGATTAATTAGAAAAAAAACTGAAGAAGCAAAGCCTCGATGGATTGAGAAGTTATTTTGCTGAACGGTTTAGCTTTATGAAGTAAAATAAACACTTTATCAGACACAGGAGAACAAAAAATAAAAAAGAAGGTGGATTTAGAGACAGAGATATTTAAATAGGGTGCAAAGTCTCATTTACCCTTTACGGTAGATGCCCTGGTATTCAGCCGAGTACACATTCTCTCTCCTCTGTGTGAAGTTTTTCCTTCCCTTACCTCACAATTATCTCCTCCCCTGACCGTGTACAAATCCTACTGTGGGTAGCTTGCATTAGGTAATTAGCCTTATACTACCTTGTTGTCTTTAACTATTATATATCCTTGTATTTATTTTTATTTTTCCTGTTTGCAAAGGCTCATTTCCTTTATGTAGACTGTCAGCCCCTTCAAATCAGAGGCCATTTGTTATACTTCTTTGCCCCGAGGTAATAATTGATTGAATTAAACAAAAGTAGGGTTTAATAGTGTTAAATTAGAGACCCGTGGGTCCCCACAGCAATGCCAGTGCTATGTGCCACATTATATAAATCATATGACACTGATCAAGGATGGTATAATAATCACCCATATATATCTAAAACCCTTTCTGTTGTAATGAGAACTTTGCAAGGGCTAAATATATCTACTAGTTTGATCATGCTATACAAAATATGTTACTCTTCCAAGCATAGCACATGGTTTACAGATATTAATACAACCTTTTTAAATGAGAGAATTGTAAAATAGTTTTTTACCTTTCCTAGTAGTACAAATTTCTCTATATTTATTGAATATTTGGAGTCACTGGGTGGCACAAATGATTAAGCGCTTGGCTACTAACTGAAAGTTGGACTTCAAATCCACCCAGAAGTGCCTTGGAAGAAAGGCCTGGTGATCTACTTCCAAAAGATTACAGTCATTGAAACCTCTATGGAATGCAGTTCTACTCTGAAACACAAGAAGGATGTACTTTAAATTGTTCAAGTAATTACATCCCAAATTTGTTTCTTATTGGCTTTTAATATTGTCGGAAGTTTGTCACACTGAGTGTTACTCTACCACCAAAATTCACTTATTTTTTTCACCCCCTGTTGCGTGCCAATTACTTCATCTACTGTATAACTAAAGAAATATGTACTATTTCAGCACTGGTGGAAGAAATGGTTTAAATTAGATTTCTTAGACTGAGAATGCCAGTCTCCATTGCAATGACTTCTGAAGAAATTTTCATGGGTAATTTTGATTATGTATGATTTTTACTTGGTTTTCTGATTTTGAAGCCTACCGATGTTGCTCTGACTCATGATTTTAACAGTGCTATGATTGTTTTGTTTCTTATCTTACATCACTGTGCTTCATGTCTCTGTTCACATTTATGGAAGAATAAATTATCTGCTATACATTCATGTAGGAACTCAGAAGTAGTCAGTTTATTTTAAAGGTCCCTAAGCTGCAATAACATTCCAAAACATTTGCATTTTCACATTTGTAAAGAAACTTCACCCTTAGAAAGCTAACCAGTAATTATAATGCACACACACAGACACACACAAACACCAAGAAGTTGTATATTTGGCAACAGATGAAAATAGAATAGTAAAAATTACATTAGTATATTATGACATATCCTAGAGTTAAATAATGCTAAAATGTCTCAGGGCTCCTTAAGGGTTTCACTGTACAAAAGAATAATAAAACCCTTGATGTTAATATTATAACCCTCAGTCACTAAGAAATCTATAAACAACGTTCAGAATTATTTTGGTAAGAAATGAGAGTAATGTAAAATACAGTCAGGAGTGATTTCTATGTCACATAGCTATTTATCTTGTGTATGTTTCTTGTACTCTGGCGTATTCAGGAAAACATTCTAAGCAACTTATAATGACACATAAAATTCAAGATACCGTAAGTAAGAGAAAATTACAGAAAGACCATAGCTGGCTTTAAATCAGATATAGGGATGAACTTTAAGTGCTGGTTTTGATGACCTCCACTCCTAATACGTATGGAATCCCCTAAATTATATGTATTTATCTATTTCTGTGTTTGTTAGTTTGTTTTCCTCATTTGATTTTTAAATTGTGTACTTTAGTAGGAAGAATTGTTTAGTAAATTGAAGTTATTGGAAAATTCCTTAAATACAGAATTATTGATTCCTTGATTATTCTAGTTGAGTATTTGTTACCTCACTTAGATTTGAAGCTTTGGCAGAACATGGAAAATTGTTAAACATCTGTATATGTGTTCCACAGCAACGTGTATATATTTCTATATTAGAATTGACATTTCGTTAATATTTATTAATGTAAAAATGTTATCTTCAAGCAAAATCTCTTCTTAATATATTTTAATTAAGAAATAAAGTGAAATTTTCTTTCTACCCTAGATGATGCAATAAAAGTTTATAAGGGAATAGAAATTACAATTTATTTTAAAACTGCATCTAAATTCTCCTTATTATTTAATTATACTTAATTTCTCCTATATACTTTTGAGTGATTAGATTTCTTTTTAATTAGGGGTGGATCTTTATTCTTCCAACTTCCTATGTAAATCATGGCATACTCATACAGAAAATAAATATAACACCCATACTTCTTTCATTTATAATCTATGTTTATCTTTGAAAAATGTTGTTCAAAAATGTTGTTAAGACTTCACTGAACTGGAAGGAATAGTTGTTGAGAGAATGGCTAGTAGGTGATATTTCTTGTTCATTTTCCAAAAGATGAGCTAAATGGCTAGAAAATATAGAACACTCCAGAGAGTTTAGGGAACACTTAATTCATTGCTCTGGAGTATTATAAATCTCTTCTTTGAACAGGTTTATTTCTTTTATCAAACAAGGCTTCACATAATGGATAGCACTGGTATAAAAAGGTGACTGTGTTGTGACGAATGTCGTTAGGTACAGGAGTCATCTCAGTGATGAACAGTGGAGAGACTCAGGATAGCACAAGTGCACAAGACACGCAGGCTTTAAAGAGATCGTTCCGGTTCAACTTTGAGAACAATTTCGGTTTTCATGATGCGCAATTTCCCCCAATGACTTAAGCTTGAGGAAGGGTTAGTAGGTGTTAAGAAATCTTCCTTAAGCATATAAGCATGGGCCCTGCCATCAAGACCTGTGCTTTTTCTTTTCCAGATCTATGTTCATTTTTTTCCTTATAAAAGGCTTATATATTCTGTGTTTATTAGCTTGTGGATGCGTGTTTGTGTCAAGGTGGGTGTTGGGGTGGGAGGGAAAGAAAATTCACATAATAGTGAATTTAGTTTAACTTAATTATATGATGTTACTTTGTCTTTGATTTCTGTCTGTGTTGGCCTTAAGCTTCACATATAGTAACTATAGTTAAGCCTCTAAACATTTAAAAGTTCAATTCTTTATATATATATATATACGTATAGCATCTGTGCTGACCTTGAGTGATTTGGGGTAATGAATTCTTAGGCTTAAAATCTCATAGGCTGTCTCACAAGAGATCAGTTCCTGGCTTTTTTGGTCAGGTCAGTATTGCAGAAAAAAAGGCCTTTCTAATGATATAGGGTCACTATGAGTCAGAATCAACTCGAAGGCAATGGGTCTGGTTTGGTTAACGATATACTTAGTTCTGGATATCCACCCCAGTGCAAGCTTGAATGCAAGAGAAAGGGGCACTGTGCCTCTTCCTATTCACTGGTAGGTTTCTCTGGAGTCATGTACTTTCTAAAGCAGGAGAAACTTGTCAAGATGATCCATAGTCCATACTTGGCTCACTTCTAAGGTACTGTTAGAAACAAGAAAATTACTCACAGCCCCAGAGACAGGCAGGAACCAACACACAGGAAAGTGAATCAAGCTCATTATGTATTGAAAAACAACAAAGGTTTTGGATCAGTAGTTTTACAGGACAGCAACCAACTCTGTGGCTGCCAATTCAGACAAATTGTGGCCATTTTGAGCAAACATACAAAATAGTATGCGGAATACGTATGCACCATAGGTCAACCTTCTCACCAAAAAAAAATAAAGAATAAAATATAAGATAGAAAAAGCTAAGACTTGTGACTATAAACACTTACCTGTTAGACATATTTGTTTGTCTAAAATGCTCACCTATATTATTGACTGAGTAGTTAGGAAAATACCCTTGAGATACATCAGTTTGTTCTGGAGAAGAAATTGTATGTTTTCACAGGTGCTTACCTTCTGAGGTCATTTTAATTGGCCAGACTATGGTAAATAATGTATTGTGTTGGGCAAATTTGTTGCAAAAGACCTCTTTAAAGTTTTTAAAAGTAGAGATTCCACTGTGGTGACGAATGTTTGCCCAACCCAAGCCAGGGTCTTTTCGATGGCCTCATATGCATGTAAATATTTGATAGTGAAAAAGGAAGACGGAAGAATGATGTGTTGAAACTGTGGTGCCAGCGGAGAGTACTGAATGTACTATGGACTGTCAAGAGAATGAGTAAATCAGTCTTAGATGAAATAGAACCAGAATGTTTCTTACAAGCAAGGATGGCAAGACTTTGGCTGGCTTACTTTGGACATGTCATCAGGAAAGATCAATCACTAGCAAAAGATGTTAGGTTTGGTTGAGGGCCAATGAAACGAGGAAAACCATCCATGAGATGAATTGACACACAGCTGCAAGAATGGGCTCAAACCCACCAATGATCATGAAGACAGCTCAGGACCTACCAGGCAACATTTTGATTTATTATACATATGGTCTCTATGAGTCGGAGCAGACCAGAAGCAGCTAACAACAACACAGTAAACAACAAATTTTGAAGACATTGTTTAAATTCCATATGGGCAAAACCCATAGATTCAAGTGTAATATTTTTTAAGATGATACAATGACTGCAGGTGTGGAATTGGTTATTTAAATTCTTATCTGAAGGGCGTAAGTGCTAAAATGTTTGCATTGTGTTGGTGCACTTAAAATATGAAAAAGTAATTGGGTTTCTTAGTAAATCAAGGCTCAGAAATTGTCCCTACATGATAAAACATTTGATAATGTTCCAAAGCCTCATACAAAGAGTTGCTGTACCCCAGGATCAGAGAGGGGAGTCAACTGTATAGAAGTTTGCGTTCTGAACATAATGATCTGTCATTGAACAATAGTAGTTTGTGGGGCCAACAGCTGCCACACAAGAATTCCCAAACCACAGAATCTACCTGCTACCTCTCCTTGCAGAAGTAAAGTTGCACTGTATCAGGTATTATGCTAAAACCTTTACATCTCCCAGAGGGTCTGGGATTCAGTTTGGAGGAGCTCTGGAGTGTATATAAGCTAGAATGCCAGCTTTTCTCTTGTGGAGCTTTATTTTTTTTTCTTGTCTCTGCCTGAGAGGCATGGCTTTGAAGCTGATGTAGAGGAGAGTGTGGCCTCGACAATTACCTTTGGAATAAACTGAAACAATCAGTGTCTACATGACACTGAAACACCATTTGTGAAGAGTGGCCATCATTCCTTTTTGGCACTATTGTTATCAACCTCTACACATTAAAAGGACGAGCCTGAAAGAATACTGTACACAAGCCATCAAAGTTTTCTTGAGATGATGAAAAAATAAACCTGCTTGTAAATACCGTTGATTCCTTGGTATGTGACATTAAGTTCAATAAAATATATTCAATTCAATTTTTCTAAAGAAGGTAGATATACACATTGTTTAAAATAGTGAAATGGGGAAAATAATGGAATACATGCATATATGGTTGTTATGTTCCGTCGAATTGGTTCCACTCATAGTGACCCCATGTACAACAGAATGAAACACTGCCCAGTCCTGCACCAGTCTCACAATCATTGCAGTTTTTTTTAAAAATCCTTTTAATAGGAATTTGGAAATCCAGGTTGAGTATATTTAATCAAGGAGAAAGTAAAAAGAATAAATGCATTTCTAAAACAAAAGTAGCATCTCTCCCTTTCTTTATCCCTAATCTGATAAATATAGAGAGACAGAGAGAGGGAGGGAGAGAGAAAATGCAAACCAATAAAGGCATACAAATATATTTCAGCATTCTCTAAATAATCTAATGCAAAATCGACTTCCCCTCCTCCTTAGTACTCTAACCGTTGCCGTCGAGTCCATTCTGACTCATAGCGACCCTACAGGACAGAGTAGAACTGCCCCATAGGATTTCCAAGGAGCAGCTGGTGGATTGGAACTGCCAATGTTTTGGTTAGCAGCTGAACTCTTAACCAGTGGGCCACCAGGTCTCCTTAGTATTCTGGAAGGGATCATTTTATAAATGACTATTTTATAGATGACTATAAAATAAGTTAATTTATTTACTAAAACAAGACCAGTCCCTGGAGAAGGACATCATGCTTGGTAAAGTAGAGGGTCAATGAAAGAGGAAGACCCTCAGGGAGATGGATTGACACAGTGGCTGCTATGATGAGCTCAAGCTTAACAACTGTAGGATAACACAGGACCAGACAGTGTTCCGTTCTCTTATACAGAGGGTTGTTATGAGTTGGAACTAACTCGACGGCATCTAACAACAATAACAACAACAAATATTTGGATTGTCTGCCATGTTCTAGGCATTGTGCTAGCCAACCAGTATATAGTAATATACTCATTCTTACCATATTCATGCTCATTTAAAATATTTTTATTAAGTAGCAGCAATAACCCATTGAAATACCCAGAATAATCTGAGTACTGGCTGATATCTTTTCACAAGTTTCAAGAAATAAAAAAGAAAAATTAAAATCATTGCAACCAATTAAGACAATTAACTGTGACAAGAAAATATAGGAAAAAAGACATATGAATTAGGAAAGACATTAAAAAATGTTAGTAATTATGAAAGAATAATCAGAGAGAACTGAAAGTCACATCTATTAAAGATGAGACACTATGAATTTGTAAACGTATTTCAATGTCCCCTGAATATTTGCATGCAATGATGAGATTCTATAAAGATAATTTAAGAACTTCTGAATTGTGAAAACATACTATGCTAAATAATCACTTAGAAGTCCCAACTTAGTTAATATAAGAGAATGTAGAGATTTTAGCAAATTTATAAATATATGCCAAGTATAAATAAGTAATATAAAATATATTACAATTTATGAATTTTTATTATTATACATTTCGACAGAGATTTATAAAACTGTTTTTATTTCTAATAGTAACAGATGATAAAGTTATAGAGAGATGTATTGCCTTCTAAATTTTATGCATATAAATCCAACCAAGCAGTGCACATCGTGGTGTTTGTAGTCTGAAAATTTTTAAACCAGAAGTCATTTTGCACTTCAAGAAGGTATTGTTATTCACCTCTTCTTTTTAATTTTACCCAAAATACTTACCAACCTGATACAGATTATAAAAGTTATATTTTGCCAAAACTTGTCATGCCAAAGCAAATTACAAATAAAAAGAATCGTAAGATCATAAAAGGATCATAACAAATTAATTAAATAAAAAAGTCTCAGGTGTGATTAGGGATAAATTTGCATATCTTGCCTTTATTTTAAAAGTAGCCACTTAAGTTTCACTCATCATAAAAGCTTTAATTAAGAGCATATATAGCTCCATTAGGTAAAGTGTTTGATAGGCACTAGAAAATTTTTTATTTAAAATTACTTGTTTTAGTGCATTAAATGTTAGCTAGAAACATAAAAATTGTTAATATATTTCAGTCCATTTGCAGATAGTTAATCATTTGGAAACTTGTAGTGCTAAATCATTTCAAAATCTTACAAAAACCAGCAAAATATTGAATGTAAGTCTGCTTCTGCTATACAAAAATTACATCTTAATAGCTATGGTGAAATATTAGAGTGTATTATAATATAAAAACCAATTTTATTTTGACTAGTATTTTTCATAGCAGTACAATTTATGAATATGCCACAATGCTATGGAGAAGAATATTTAACACACATTCACAAAATTCAAATTTTGCAGCAGAAGTTTGGATAGGTATAAAAGTTTTGGTCCTCTGACAAACATTATTATAAAAATCAGTTAATTTATCTAGTTAAAGACGTAAATTGGAAACCTGATAGAAACTGGACTCTTAATGAGAGTTCTTATATTAGTGTAGTAAATTCTATTATCAATACAGTAACTTCTCTCTCGAAAAGCAAAAATGAATTTAAATGGCAATTGGAGTAAGTTGGAGATTACACATATTTTTTACAATATTTCAAGTACAGTTAATATTTTCTTCTGTTTGTATCTTATTCAAGGAGTCTGATTCACCATTTGCCCTTTGCTCTTTGTGTTGGGAAACTCCTGTCACATCCTGGCTTCTGGGAATTTTTTATTGTTTTATTTTTTTGTTTGTTTCTTTTGTGTATACAGCCATACTTAAATCCAGTGAGTAAATTTCTGACCCAGAGTAAAAGATTGTTATCATCATCTCATATATGTGAGGTTGGCAAAGCAGTGGCATATGATTAGGACCCATTTCTAAAATATTTTTGCTCTGAGTATTCCTGCCATGCATAGTTTCAAGGATCTTTGTAGGAACTGATAAAATAAATATGAAAGTGATAGTATTTGAATAGTAAAAATAATATGTAGAGAATACGTACAGTATTATAAGTTTTCCGTTTAGTTTTTACTAAACTAAAAATGGCCACAATAATCATGAAATATAAGTGCTTTAAAAATATTAAGTATTTTGTTCAAAAAAATAAAAGGAGCAATTTGCTCAGTCAAAAAAAAAAAAAAAAAAAACCCAAACAAACAAACCCATTGCCATTTAGTGATTCTGACCCATAGCAATCCTACAGGGTAGAGTAGAACTGCCCCATAGGGTTTCCAAGGAGCGGCTGGTGGGTTTGAACTGCCAGTATTTTGGTTAGCAGCCTGAGCTCTTAACCATTGCACCACCAGGGCTCCAATTTGCTTAGTAAGGTTAGTAAAAACAGATAATAAGCAAAGGGATTTCTTATATGTGCTTACTTGTGTCCTCTGAAATTAACCAAGGACATATCTGGAACCCAGCTATGAAGCCTAGAGACCTTGACCAGAAGGGGCTGCAAAACATTGCTCCTGATTTTCATGGTTATCATGGGCTACACTCTTTACAGTAATACTATGACATTGAGAAAAGCCATGTCGAGATGAAATAAATCATCATCAAGCACCTAGCAACACATGATCTTGGTAAGCTCCACCTTGTGGGAAGGCTGAGGGAGAGGTTTGGGAGCCATTTTCTCAGTGGACAAAACATGAGATCAGAGATTGTCATGGATTGAATTGTGTCCCCCAAAAAATGTGGGTAGCAATTTGGCTAGGTCATGATTCCTAGTATTGTATGATTGTGTTATCCGATGTGATATCCTTATGTGTTGTGAACTCTACCACTATGATGAGATTATATGTGATCTCCTCATGTGTTGTAGATTCTATCATTGTGATGAGGTTATACTGATGAGGTTGACAAGATCAGTGTCTTAACGCAATCTCTTTTGAGATATAAAAGAGAGAAGCGAGCAGAGACCCATGGGAACGCCCACCACCAAGAAAGCAGTGCTGGGAGCAGAGCAGCGCATCCTTTGGACCTGAGGTTCCTGTGCACAGAAGCTCCCAGACCAAAGGAAGACTGATGACATGGACTTTCCTCCAGACCTCCAGAGCCAACGGAGAACGCGTTCCCCTGGAGCTGATGCCCTGAATTTGGACTTGTAGCCTACTGGACTGTGAGAGAATGAATTTCTGTTTGTAAAGCCATCCACTTGGGGTATTTCTGTTGGAGCAGCACCAGATGACTGAGACAGAGATCAAGAGAAAAACTTGGCTTGAGAAACACAGAATGCAATTGAACCTGTGCATTCTGTGCCCCAGCTATTTCTTTCACATGGTCAGAGTCAGTGTAACTAAACCCAGTTTTGTAGATCCACATTGCCTCATCCAGCATTTTCCTTGTTACATGAATGTGTTGTCTGGGGATTCAATCCACTGTAGTAGCTTGCTGCTCAAATTGCCCGTGGCCCCCTAATGACTTCCAAGAAGGGTCAAGTCTATCCCAAAGCCTTATGAGTTAGACTAGACAGTCAAAACTTTAGACAAAGAGTGGATATGAAGAAATGTGTACTTTCCTGCATCTCCTGGCAAGTAAGTTTAAGCAAAATTGCAACAAGTTCTCCTAGTAACCTCCACATGTCAAATCCAAGATAGAATTATGCAAATTAAGTGAAATTAATTCTAACAAGCAAAAATTAAGCACTTATTTAAATCCTTTCATTCGTCAGAGCCAGCTAAGTCTGAGTTATTCTGTCAAAGTTTGAGAAGTGCAAAATCTCTGGAGCCAACCCAGACCTACAGAATTAACACTTAGATTTCAATAGTATTTCCACCTTCACATTATAGTATAAAAAACAGTGACTAGGTACGTTAGAATTTAATTTAATATTCTTTATAGGTAATAGTTTTTCTCTGTATTATCTATATATTATAAATTCTTTGAGACCAGTAACAGTGTTTTATAAATTTCTGTCTCAGTCTCAAGACCTAACAAGTTGCCTTGCTCAGTAAATGCTTGTAGGACTGAATAAAATTGAGCTGAAATTGTCATGCCTATTGCATTAAATAGGGAGCCCTGATGGTCAGTGGTTAATCATTCGGCTGCTAACTGAAAGGTTGGCAGTTTGATCCTACCAGCCCCTCCATGAGAGAAATGTGTGACAATGTACTTCTGTAAAGATTACAGCCTTGGAAACCCTATGGGACAGTTCTACTCTGTCCTATAGGGTCGTTAGGAGTTGGAATCAGCTCGATGACAGTGGAGTTTATTGCATTAAGTAATTCTTTGTCCATTTTTATTGTTTTGCCTCCGTGGTATTCAAATGATTTGATACTATGATACTAGATGAATGGATTAATGAAATATAAGTAATAGAATTCCAGCTGGATCGAATAGCTAGTTCTATTAATAATTGGAGGATATTTTTTCCAAGAATATTTTGGAAAATAAAAACTCATCAACCTTAATCTTGAGGTCACTGCTCATGATGCATCATCTAGAAAATTTCATGCTCTGAACTTCTGCCCTCTTCCAGGTGGACCCAGGTGCTTTTTAATATTTTCTCCTAATAGCTGACCTTCCGTATAGACATAAGTCTTAATCATTCTGATAATCACTACAGATTTAATCTAAATGAGGAAAAGAGAAAGAAAGAAAGAAAAAGACAAGTTGTATAAGAGAAACTCATCCTGTAGGGCACATTAGTGCTTTACATTTGGCACTTACTTGTTTTTGCAACATAGATAAGGAATTATTGCATGCAATAAGCAAATAATTAGGGTAAAAGAAGAAATCAAAATTTATTATTGGTTTAAATATATACTCTATTATTTATTTTCCTATTTGATGCATTTTCTTATGCTCTGGACAAATCACAGCTTTGTGTGTCTTCAAACATCAGTAATATAGAAAGAAAATCTGAATTGAGATGGGCATTCATAAAATGGTATTAGTCTAGTGCCAAAAGATCCACTGATGATATTTCTTAATGGTACAAATTTGCATTAATCTTTTAAACATTTTTAGACTTTAGATAAGTTATAGTCTTAATACATACACTTCATAATAGCTGGTCAGGCTTTTGGAGTTCAGAACTGATATAGTATAATTATGTACTCAAAAATTTTCTAGAGGTTATATTGTATAAATTTACCCATTAAATCAAGAGGTTATTTATTATTTGCAATGTATTGGACACCATTCTGATTATGAGCAGCATCCATGGTCTGTGGCTTAATGGTGCATATTCTCCCACAAAAGATTGTATAGGCAAGAGTTGGGAGTTAAAAGATACCATTAAAAACTGACAAACCAGATAGAGAAAGGGCAGATGAGAATATCACAAGAATTAAGAAAGGTATAAATATGAAAGTAACTATTAGAACAAAAATACAAACCATCTTGAATATCATTTTTTTAATATATATTAAAGAGCAAAATACATCTCTAAGAATGGATCAATGGGAATGGGGTAGAATGGCTAAGAAGAGGAGGAACTTTTCTCTGAGCATACATTTTTTATAGTTTTTACTTTTATAATCATAGAATATTTTCTATATCTCAAAAATAAAATACTAAAATCATGCCAGAAATGTGGGAAACCCAAAATTAATCCAAACAATATTGCATGTGTCTACTTGTGTTACAAATCAATAACATAATCACATTGCAAGGGGCAATGAAGAGAAGAACTTATCTAAGTAATTTTGAGAAACAATACACTTGATGAGTTGTTAGGTGCTGTTGAGTCGGTTCCGACTCATAGCGACCCTATGTACAACAGAATGAAACACAGCCTAGTCCTGCGCCATCCTAACAAGCATTGTTATGCTTGAGCCCATTGTTGCAGTCCATCTCTTTGAGGATCTTCCTCATTTTAACTAACCCTCTACTTTACCAAGCATAATGTCCTTCTCCAGGGACTGATCCCTCCTGATAACATGTCCTAAGTACGTGACATGAAGTCTCACCATCCTTGCTTCTACTTACTTACGTGGTATACCGTAAAGCAAAAGACAAAAAAAAATTGTATATAAATTTTGTACTCAGCAAATCTGTCCCTCATAAGTGCTTGGGATAGCAACTCTGAAACTATTTTGTGTATGTTCTAGGAAATGAGCAAATAGGTAAATATATTGTGGATTATGAAAGCCACATAAATCACTGTCTGAGAAAGAAGTTACAAACAAGGAATGGGGGAAAAATAGAATTATCCCTAGGGTGTTAGTTAGATAAGATATAAACTCATGACTTTTAACATAAACATAGTTACATACATAAACACACTTATACACCCACATATTCACATGCACCATGCGCACAAGCCCACTTTACACATTAAACATCAGCTTGTAGCAGACATCCACAATTGTTTAATCAAGTGTGACTTAGGATACTGAGTTTATAAAGCACAAATACGGCTTCTGGAGGTCAGACATATGGCTGAGGCTGGCACGTTCTGGAAGAAAATGAGGTGGGGGGGCACTAGTCAGCAGGGCAGATACTCAAAAGGTGTTAGATGCTTAGATTTGAACTCCAGTTCTTCCACGACATTGGGAGAGTTGTTTAACTCCTCAGTAACTGTCTCCTCATGTGTAAAAGGAAAAAAAGTCTACATTTATTTTTAGGACTAATGAGTTCATCCATCTAAAATCACTTATAAAATTTTTGACACATATAAAGCGCTAGGTAAATATTGTTATTGTTAGTTGCAGTTGAGCCTGTTCTAATTGATAGTGACCCTGTGTACAACGGAAAGAAACACTGCCTGGTCCTGCACCATCCTCACAATCATTATGTTTGAGCCCATTGCTGTAAGCCACTGTGTCTTGTCCATCTCATCAAGGGTCTTCCTCTTTTTTGCTGACTCTTGGAGTCCTCCTGGTGGTTCAGTGGTTAAGAGCTTGGCTGCTAATCAAAAGCTCAGCAGTTCCAATCCACCAGCTGCTCCTTGGAAATCCTATGAGGCAGTTGTTGTGCTTTGTCCTATAGGGTCACTATGAGTTGGAATTGACTCAACAGCAACAGGTTATTTTGTTTGTTTGTTTTTTACTTTACCAAGCATAATGTCCTTCTCCTGGGACTGGTTCCTCCTGATACCATGTCCAGAGTTGGTGAGATGTAGTCTCGCCATCCTTACTTCTAAGAAGCATTCTGGCTATACTTCTTCCAAGACAGATTTGTTCATTCTTCTGGCAGTTCATGGTATGTTAAATATTCTTTGCCAATACCATAATTCAAAGGCATCATTTTTTTTTTCTATTTCCCTTTTTCATAGTTCATCTTTCCCATGCATATGGGGTAATTGAAAATACCATGGCTTGGGTCAGGTGCACCTTAGTCCTCAAAGTGACATCTTTGCTTTTTAACACTTTAAAGATGTCTTTTGCAGCAGATTTGCCCAATTCAATACATTGTTTGATTTCTTGACTGCACCTTCCATGGATGTTGATTGTGGATCCATGTAAAATGAAATCCTTGACAGCTTCAATCTTTTCTTTGTTTATCATGGTATTGCTTATTGGTGTAGTTGGGAGGATTTTTGTTTTCTTTCTGCTGAGCTGTAATCCATACTGAAGGCTGTAGTCTTTGATCTTCATCAGCAAGTGCTTCAAGTCCTCTTTGCCCTCAGCAAGCGATGCTGTGTCATCTGCATATCGCAGGTTGTTAAAGAGTCTTCCTCCAGTCCTGATGCCGTTCTTCTTCATATATTCCAGTTTCTCAGATTATTTGCTCAGCATACAGCTTGAATAAGTATGGTGAAAGGATACAACCCTGATGCCCACTTTTCCTGATTTTAAACCCTGCAGTATCTCCTTGTTTTGTTCTAATGACTGCTTCTTGGTCTATGTACAGGTTCAGCATGAGCACAATTAAGTGTTCTGGAATTCCCATTCTCCCCAATGTTATTCACAATTTGTTACAATCCCACAGTGGAATGCCTTTGCATAGTCAATAAACTACAAGTAAATATCTTTCTGGTATTGTCTGCTTTAAGCCAAGATCCATCTGAAATCAGCAATAATAGCCTTCCTTCCACTTCTTTTGAATCTGTTTTGAATTTCTGGCAGTTTCCTGTCAAGGTACTGCTGCAATGGTTTTTGAATTATCTTTAGCGAAATTTTACTGGCATGTGATATCAATGATGTTGTTCGATAATTTCTACATTCTGTTGGATTACCTTTCTTTGGAATGGGCTCAGATACGGATTTCTTCCAGTCCGTTGGCCAGGTCTTCCAGATTTCTTGGCATAGATGAGTGAGTGCTTCTAATGTTGCATCCATTTGTTGAAACATCTCAGTTGGTATTCCTTCAATTCCTGGAGCCTTGTTTTTCACCCATGCCTTCAGTGAAGCTTGGACTTCTTTTATTTTTTATTATCAATAAATAATGAAAGTCCTCCTATTATTAGTTATCTAGATAGCTAATACGCCTTATCTTTTGTTATCAGCAGATAGCAGACAGACTTGCTGAAAATATGGGTGATGATGAGAAAACAAGTGTGAGCAATACCAGTGACTGCGTAACGTTGTATAGAAAGGAAACAAGACTCATTTGATTAGGGGAGTAAAGAGAAACACAGTGTAACCAAAAATACAGGAATGGAACATTATAAAGATTCCAGAAGATGTCATAGATGTGAAGAAGCCCACTCATCCCACCTTTAGCCCCAAATAGCACATTAGCTATAAAATACATGAATAAAACTCAGTAAAAACGCTGTTCCAATGCAATCTATAAAAGACTCTATATATTTGCAAAGAATTATTGGTTTCAAAAGGGAAGTAAGTTTCAGCTTCAGCCCTTTGGAAGGAAAGACCTATTTATTTATTTTTTATTGGTATTGTAGCTACTAGATCATCATGTTGTTTGCCTTATCTGCAATGTCCTTTCCGGCCTTGCATTTCAGGCAAATGTAAATCAAAAGCCTTTAGAGTTATGGATCCTGATGATTCACAAGGTAATCTTGCAAACACAGCAGGGAAAAATACGATTTGCAAATTGCTTAACTGACATTTCTGCTATTATCCTAAAATATTGTTGCAGTAGAACTCATTGTATAATATTTCAGCTTGATTATATTTTAAAACTTTACCTTTCTCGAGATAAATATATTGCCTCTAATTTGCATACTTTTATTTTGTTAAATTGTGTGTGTATTGAAGGGCAGGATGCTTTATTTCAGGATGATGAAAAGTTCTTATTTTCATGTGAGTTGGTCTTAAGTTTATTAAACTTCTCTTATTGAATATTTAAAAAAATCTTTACACTGGAATTTCTTACAATTACAAATTATGATTGAATTTGCCTATAAATCTGCATTATAGCATTGCTAAAGATTTTCAATTTTGGATTATACTTATTCCATGAAAAGAGATCTATGAATGTGGAATTCATCTATAGTACTTTCACATGATGATAATATCTTTAACTAGAGCACTTTTCATCAATCTAATATACTTTTGCTACAATGAGCATTAAAATGTACTTACCAATGTTACACAAAGCTCTTTTCACTCAAGTAGCTCATGCTGCAAAAATGTAGTTGAAGTATAGAAGGGCTATATTCTCATAGACTTTTATTAATTAAACATAGAATTCACAGTGAAATTGTCATTGTGCATTCAGTGCAGATGTATAGCTGTGAGATGACTTTAATACACATTTAAAGAATAAAACTGAAATTATTTTTATATTTTAGAAACTATTCTGGCCACCCATATGAAGTAGATATTACAAAGTTTAATTGAAGAGATGTTCATAGTAAAGCGTACTAGACGAAGACAATTCAAAGGCAAATCATGTAATCTCTTATAAATGAAAAAAGGGGGATTGATGCAAATTTTCTCTAAGAACTCTGCTAGTTTTAACCATTAATGATGATATTTTAAACTTCAATTATGGGTGAGTAGGCAAGATTGTGATATATATTGTGTTATTAATGTATATATAAGGAAGGTATATATATTTATATAGGAACCCTGGTGGCACAATGGTTAAGCGTTCGGCTGCTCACCAAAAGGTTAGTGGTTCGAACTCACTAGCCACTTTGCAGGAGAAAGATATGGTAGTCTGCTTCTGTAAAGATTACAGCCTCAGAAACCCTATGGGGCAGTTCTACTGTGTCCTACGGGATCACTGTGAGTCGGAATTGACTTGACTACAGTGAGTTTGTTTTTTTATGTGTATATATATATCTTCCATATATACTTTAATAACAGACTAATGTATATATAAAGAAGATATACGTATACATATATAAGGAAGATCTTCCTTATATATACAGTAGTCTGTTATTACAGTATAAGTATTTTGAATCTTTATGTAGGTATAGGAGCTCTGGTGGTGCAGTGATCAAGAGCGCGATTGTGAACAAAAGAGTTTACAGTTCAGATCCACCAACTGCTCCTTGGAAACCCCGTAGAGCAGTTCTACTCTGTCCTATAGGGTCGTATGAGTCAGAATCGACTTGACAGCAATAGGTTTGTTTGTTTTCTGGAGGGGTTTTTAGGTATACATTTTAAGATCTATAGAATCAAAATTAAATGAGATAAAAATAAGTACAGTATTTTTAGGCAAATAACATGCTTTCTATGTTTATTTGCCAACCACGCCTCCTCGAGGTATTTTCATAAGCGTGTGATGATAATTTTTTTTTACGGTCATATATTAAAAAATTGGCATACTGGCGCATAGAGAAATACCTTACAGGGGAGGGCGCAGTCGGCAAACAAATGTTGAAGGCACCGTTATTTGCATAAAATACGGTATATGAATTGTAAGAAGAGAAATACATTCTTTGAGGTAGGAAAATATTTTTCGTTGAAGAGAAAAATCTGTTTAAAATAATAAATTCTCTTTCTGTGCCCACATTCAACCCAATTTAATTCAGATTATGTCAGTGAATATAAAAAAGCCCACTTGGAGCTACTCTTCTTTTAGAATTGAAAAAAAGGGGAGACAAAGGACTTAAAGCACATATTCAGAATGAACCTTATAGAAGTCTTAGTGTCAGTCTAGGATTTTTAACAGGAAATGTGCAGGGAGGGAAACCTTGTTAGACAATATTTAGCAATGACAAAGGAGAAAAACCTTCCGATCATCTGACATACAAAAAGTTCATTTACCAAGATGAAGCAAAACAGAGATATTTTCTAGTGAGGAGCGAGAGAAAGGGAGCAAGAGCAAGCCCTATGATGGATGGATTGGTTATTCACTGCCTCTGCTATTCTTTTAACAATGAATAATACGCCATGCTGACCACATATTGAAAGATAAATACCTCTTTACTTTTTTATATCCTTCTATAAAGCATTCTCTTAGAAAAAATATCTGCATGGAAATGACTTCATCAAGGTATTATAAATTTGACAATCTTGCACATATTTGTTTTTGTTATTAGGTGTCCTCAAGTCAGTTCCAACTCATAATGATCCTATGCACAACAGAAGGAAACACTGCCTGGTACTGAACCATCCTCACAATCGTTCTTATGCTTGAGCCATTGTTGAAGGCGCCGTGTCAGTCCGTCTTGTTGACCATCTTTCTCCATTTTGCTAACCCTCTACTTTACCAAGCATGATGTCCTTCTCCAGGGACTGGTCCCTCCTGATAACATGTCCAAAGTATGTGAAATGAAGTTTCAACATCGTTGCTTCTAAGGGGCATTCTGGCTGTACTTCTTCTAAGACAGATTTGTTCATTCTTTTGGCAGTCCATGGTATATTCAGTATTCTTCACCAATACCATAATTCAAGGACATTGATTTTTCTTTGGTCTTCCTTATTCATTGTCCAGCTTTTGCATGCACATGAGGTGATTGAAAACACCATGACTTGGATCAGGTGTACCTGACCCAAGTCTTAGTTTTCAAAGTGACATCTTTCCTTTTTACACTTTAAAGAAATCTTTTGCAGCAGATTTGCCCAATGCAATGTGTTGTTTGATTTCTTGCCTGCTGCTTCCTAGGGTGTTGATTGTGGATCCAAGTAAAATGAAATCCTTGACAACTTCAATCTTTTCACCATGTATAATGATGTTGCTTTTTGATCCAGTTATGAGGATTTTTTTTTCCTTTATATTGAGGTGTAATCCATACTGAAGGCTGTAGCCTTTGATCTTCATCAGTAAATGCTTCAAGTCCTCTTCACTTTTAACAAGCTATATATACGTACAGATATAGATAGATGTAGATGTAGACAGAGAGAGAGAGAGAAAGATAGATAAATGTTATATATACTTCACTGGTTTTGCTTTCTAGAGAACCCAGACTAAGACACTAAGTAACAGAAAAAAGGAATACTGTGCAAAATCTTTTATTCCATATGTTGAATGACAAGGAATCGGAAGGGAGGAAATGAAGAAGGGAAAGGGGAAAAGAGAAAGGCATGGAGGTTAGTTTTATCTGCAAAAGAAAATTCTTCACAGTTTTTAGGTGATTCTTGGTCTCTAAACTTTGCTTTTTTCCAATTTTACCTAGCAGTTACAAAATGGGTCATAGTGAGGAGGAGGGGGCAAGATGGCGCTCTAGGCAGAAGCACCACGCCGTCCCTCCACAGCAAAGATCCAAAAAACTAAGCCTAACAGAGAATCAACAATCCTGAAACCCTAGAACACCAAATGAAGAGATAAAGAACTCAGCCAAACACCAAACGGAGTGAGAATACTAAAAGAGAACGGAGAGCGAGGAGAGACTCAGGCAGAGATTCCTTACCAGCTAACGCAGCGCGGATCCACCATCTTGGATTCCTATCGGAGACCAGCGAACGGGAGAGCAGCCTTGCAGAGCATCTGGTCGGAGACAGAACGACCGGTAAACTGCAGTGCGCGCTCTCCCACCCCCCACCCCTCTCCGCCTCAGCTGGGGATCCCCTGCTTTCCGTGGCCAGGGTCCCTGGGCTGGGGGGCGCCGGTGCTTGGATTCCACGCGCCCGGGCTGGTGGCTTTCTGGGAGCTGTTTGCTGGCAGCTAGCGAACCTTTTTCTGCCGCCTCCCCCTCCTTTTGCCTGGGTGCCTGGTTCCAAGTGCCGTCTTTGCTCTCTTCTGCAGAGCTGTGGGGCTGCATTCGGGCGTGTGGTTGTTTCCAGGTCTGGGCTACCACGCTGGTGGGATCCCGGGGACTTTGTTCGTTGGCCCCTCTGCTTCCCGTAGCCACGGTCTCTTAAGCCCGAGACTACCGGCTTCTTGGAATTCGCGCCCCTGAGTGGGGGCTCTCTGGGTCCCATTTGTAGGCACTGACTGCTGGTGTTGCCCTTTTTTTTTTTTTTTTTCAATTTTATTTTTCTTCCTTTTTTGATTAGTCTTGTCATCTTTTACCTCTTTTTCCCTTTTGTCTTTCTTCATTGCTTAATTTCTTGTCTCGCTATCTCTTCCTTCTCTTTCTGATCCCTGAATACCAGGCGATGTATGCCTCTGTACCTTCTGGCCAGGCTGAGCTGTGAAAATTGAGACCAACTCCCCCAGACCTCATAGCTGCATCAGTGGGATCCCTGGGAACTTTGCAGTTCTTTAACTTTTCTGATTTTTATTTGGTCATTCTTTCCTTTTCTTTCTCTTCCCCCTTCTGGTTTCCTCCATCCCATAGTCTCTCATATGTACATTCCAACGACAAGCTCCCCTAGCATTCTTTTATGTTTGTATCCTTTTTGCTCCTCCTCCTCTCTCCTCTCTCCCATATCCAGCTTAGCTTCACACATAACCATCTTCCCGCTGCATCCTACCTACCTGCACCATGCACTAGACATCACACCACCAAGCGGTGCAGGCACGCCCTATTGGAACCTGCCCAGCACTGACTACCGACCGTCCTGGTGGCTGCGGTGAGTGCCACAAGCAACCCGTCCCAGTGGCTCCTCCTCAGCTAGATCTGCCCAGCTGTACCACAAGGACGAAAAAAAAAAAAAATCTACAATCAATAAATGAGAGAAATATCTATTGAATGCCCCGAAAACAGCAAACAATATCAAAACATTTACAAAAACAAGACAAGATGGCTCCAATAGGCGTCCAAATTAAAACACCAGATAACTCTCCTGTGGAAGAAAATGCGCTAGAAGTACCTGATACGGAACTCAAATCACTAATACTCAGAATTTTCCAAGAACTGAGGCAAAAAGCTGACAAACATGAGGAAAAAATAGACAAATTTATGGAAAATACAGACAAAAAATTGGAAGAATTCAGGAAGATGATGCAGGAACAAAATGCCAAAATAAATTCACAACTCGAAATTATACAAAAACAACAATTAGAAATCCAAAAGATAAACAACAAGATTTCAGAAATGGACGGTGTCATAGAAGGGCTGAGAAGTAGATTTGAAAGCATGGAAGACAGGATCAGTGGAAATGAAGACAAACACTTGGATACAACTCTGTTTCAGGAAAACTCAGAAAAAAGAACAAAGAAAAATGAAGAGACCCTGAGAGTTATGTGGTACACAATTAAAAGCAAAAACTTACGAGTGATTGGCATACCAGAACGGGGGGAGAAAACAGAAAACACAGAGAGGATCATTGACGAACTGCTGACAGAAAACTTTCCCAATATCATGAAAAATGAAAAGCTGGCCATCCAAGAAGCTCAACGAACCCCATATAGAAGAGACCCCAAAAGAAAATCACCAAGACATATCATATTCACACTCGCTAAAACTAAAGATAAACAAAGAATCCTGAGAGCAGCTCATGAAAAACAAGAAGTCACATACAGAGGAGAAACAATAAGACTAAGCTCAGATTATTCAGCAGAAACCATGCAGGCAAGAAGGCAATGGGATGACATATATAAAATCTTGAAAGAAAAAAATTGTCAGCCAAGAATAATATATCCTGCAAAACTCTCATACAGATTTGATGGCGAAATTAGGTCATTTCCAGATAAACAGAAACTAAAGGAATATGCAAAAGTCAAACCAAACTTACAAGAATTATTAAAGGGAGTTCTTCGATCTGAGGACAAACAGCTTCAGGCCTCAGGCAGGACCTAGGACCTAGGACGCAGGTTCACATGAACCAGATACCATTCTACGAACTGAACTACAGAGGACTTTCCAAAAACAAAAGATATACAACAGGGAATCAGAGAAATCAATCAAAGGATGACAACAACATCAAAACAATGAAAGAGGGAACAAACGGCATAGGTATAGAATCTTCTAAAGGAGAGGAAGGCAAGGCGATACCAAGTAATGGTAGACTGCTTCAAAATTATAAAGATAAGGGCAAAATTCATGGTAACCACAAAAAAAGTTAACAAACCAACTCATAAAAATAAAGACGAAAAACATAAAGTCTCAACAAAAACAAAACCTACAAAAACAAAAGAAATGAACACAAAATCCACAAACAAAAGTAACTCAGCACAAGAGAGTAAGAAGAACAAAGAAAACTTCAGCATCACAAAAAAAAGCACTACAAAATGACAGCAACAAACTCACATCTATCAATAATTACACTGAACGTAAATGGACTCAATGCACCCATAAAGAGACGGAGAGTGGCAGAATGGATAAGAAAACAGGATCCATCAATTTGCTGTCTACAAGAGACACACCTTAGAAACAAAGATGTGAATTTATTAAAAATCAAAGGTTGGAAAAAAATATATCAAGCTAACAACTATCAAAAAAGAGCAGGAGTGGCAATTCTAATTTCAGATAAAATAAACTTTAAAACAAAATCTACCATAAAAGACAAAGAAGGACACTATATAATGATTAAGGGGATGATCCATCATGAAGACATAACCATAATAAATATCTATGCACCCAATGACAGGGCTCCAAAATACATAAAAAAAACTCTAACAGTACTGAAAAGAGAAATTGACAGTTCCACAATAATAGTAGGAGACTTCAACACACCACTCTCAGTAAAGGACAGAACAACTAAAAAGAAACTCAGCAAAGATACAGAAGACCTAAAGGGCACAATCAGCCAACTGGACCTCATAGACATATATAGAACAATCCATCCAACCGCTGCAAAGTGCACATTCTTTTCCAATGCACATGGAACGTTCTCCAGAATAGACCACATCTTAGGCCACAGAGCAATCCTCAACAAGATCCAAAATGCTGAGATAATTCACAGTATCTTCTCTGACCACAATGACATCAAGGTAGAAATTAACACTAGAAAGAGCAAGGAAAAAAAATCAAACACATGGAAACTGAATAATAATCTGCTTACACATCGCTGGGTAATAGAAGAAATCAGAGATGGAATTAAAAAATTCCTAGAATCAAATGAAAATGAAAACACATCATACCAAAACATTTGGGACACAGCAAAGGCAGTCCTCAGAGGACAATTTATAGCAATAGATGCACATATCAAAAAAGAAGAAAGGGAAAAATCCAAACATTAACTACAGAACTCAAACAAATAGGAAGAGAACAACAAAACAAGCCTACAACCACCGGAAGAAAGGAAATAGTAAAGATCAGAGCAGAAATAAATGAAACAGAGAACAGAAAAACAATAGAAAGAACCAACAAAACCAAAAGTTGGTTCTTTGAAAGAATCAACAAAATCGACAAACCACTGGCCAGACTGACAAAAGAAAAACAGCAGAGGGCACAAATAACCCAAATAAGAAATGAAATGGGGGACATTACAACAGACCCAACCAAAATAAAAAGGATTATAACAGAATATTATGAAAAACTATATTCCAACAAATTTGAAAACCTAGAGGAAATGGATAAATTTCTAGAAACATACGGCCTACCCAAACTACAACAAAGTGATATTGAAAATCTGAACAGACCCATAACAAGAGAAGAGATTGAAAAGGTAATAAAAAAACTCCCAACCAAAAAAAGCCCTGGCCCAGATGGCTTCACTGGAGAATTCTACAAAACATTTACAGAAGATCTTGTACCAGTTCTACTCAAGCTATTTCAGAGCATAGAAGAGGAAGCAACACTTCCAAATTCATTCTATGAAGCCAGCATAATGCTGATACCAAAACCAGGCAAAGACATCACAAAAAAAGAAAATTACAGACCAATAGCTCTCATGAATATAGATGCAAAAATTCTGAACAAAATTCTAGCCAATAGAATTCAGCATCATATCAAAAAAATAATACACCACGACCAAGTAGGATTCATACCAGGTATGCAAGGATGGTTTAACATTAGAAAATCCATCAACGTAATCCACCACATAAATAAAAGGAAAGAAGAGAATCACATGATCATCTCAATTGATGCAGAAAAGGCATTTGACAAAGTCCAACACCCATTCCTGATAAAAGCTCTCAATAAAATAGGTATAGAAGGGAAATTTCTCAACATAATAAAGGGCATCTATGCAAAACCAACAGCCAACATCATTCTTAATGGAGAGAGGCTGAAAACATTCCCCTTCAAAACAGGAACAAGACAAGGATGCCCTTTATCACCACTCCTATTTAACATTGTGCTGGAAGTTCTAGCTAGAGCAGTAAGGCAAGAGAAAGAAATAAAGGGCATCCAAATTGGTAATGAAGAAGTTAAACTCTCCCTGTTTGCAGATGATATGATACTATACATAGAAAACCCTAAAGACTCCACGAGAAATTTACTGGAACTAATAGAAAGATTCAGCAGAGTAGCAGGATACAAGATAAACATTCAAAAATCAGTTGGATTCCTATACACCAGTAAAGAGAACGATGAAAAGGAGATCAGGAAATCAATACCATTTTCAATAGCCCCTAAAAAGATAAAATACTTGGGAATAAATCTGACCAGGAATATAAAAGACCTATACAAAGAAAACTACAAAACACTGCTGCATGAAATCCAAAGGGATCTACATAAATGGAAAAACATACCATGCTCATGGATAGGCAGTCTCAACATTGTGAAAATGGCAATTCTACCTAAAGCAATCTACAAATACAATGCAATCCCGATACAAATACCAACAACATTCTTCAAAGAGATGGAAAAACTAATTATTAACTTTATATGGAAAGGGAAGAAACCCTGAATAAGTAAAGCACTACTGAAGAAGAAGAATAAAGTTGGAGGACTCACACTACCTGACTTGAGAACCTACTATACAGCTACAGTACTCAAAACAGCCTGGTACTGGTACAACAACAGAGACATTGACCAATGGAACAGAATTGAGAACTCAGATGTAAATCCATCCACCTACGGTCACCTGATTTTTGACAAGGGCCCAAAATACATCAAATGGGAAAAAGACAGTCTTTTTAACAAATGGTGCTGACAAAACTGGATATCCATTTGTAGAAAAATGAAACAGGACCCATACCTCACACCATATACAAAAACTACTTCCAAATGGATCAAAGACCTGAATATAAAGCCTCAAACTATAAAATTCATAGAAGAAAAAGTAGGACCAACACTTCAGGCCTTAATACATGGCATTAACAGGATATAAACCATAAACATCAACACAAAAAACCCAACAGATAAACTAGATATTCGGATCTTCTAAAAATCAAACATCTATGCTCTTCAAAAGGCTTCATCAAAAGAGTTAAAAGAGAACCTACAGACTGGGAAAAAATTTTTGGACAGTACAAGTCAGACAAAGGTCTAATCTCCATAATCTACAAGAAAATCCAACACCTCTACAACAAAAAGACAACCAATCCTATCAAAAAATGGGCAAAGGAAATGAACAGACACTTCACCAAGGAAGACATTCAAATGGCCAACAGACACATGAGGAAATGCTCGCGATCACTAGCCATTAGAGAAATGCAAATTAAAACCACAATGAGATACCATCTCACCCCGGCATTACTGGCACAAATCAAAAATACTGGAAATAACAAATGTTGGAGGGGCTGCGGGGAGACAGGAACTCTTATACACTGCTGGTGGGAATGCAAAATGATACAACCATTTTGGAAAATGATATGGTTCTTCCTCAGAAAGCTAGATATAGACATACCATTCGATCCAGCAATCCCACTCCTAGGAATATATCCTAGAGAAATAAGAGTCATCACTCGAATAGACATATGCACACCTATGTTCATGGCAGCATTATTCACAATAGCAAAACGATGGAAACAACCTCGATGTCCATCAACAGACGAATGGATACACAAACTATGGTACATATACACAATGGAGTATTATGCAACAATAAAGAACGGTGATGAATCTGTTAAGATCTCATAACATGTATGAAACTGGAGGACATTATGCTGAGTGAAATAAGTCAATCACAAAAGGACAAATATTGTATGAGACCTCTATTGTAAAAACCCATGAAAAAATTCGCATGCAAAATGTAACAATCCTTGTTGGTTACCAGGGATGGGGAGGGGGGAATACTAAATAGGTAATAGGTAAGTGGTAACTTGGGTGAGAGGTGAGATAGTACATAGTACAGGGGAAACTAACACAACCTGCACAAGGAAAGGTCATGGAGGCCCTATAGACACATCCAAACCCCCCGAGGGACTGAGTTGTTGGACGGAGGGCTCTGGGGACCATGATCTCGGGGAACATCTAGCTCAATTGGCATGACACTACTTATAAAGATAATGCTCTACATTCTACCTTGGTGAGTAGTGTCTGGGGTCTTAAAAGCCTATGAGCGGCCATCTAAGATAGTCCACTGATCTCATCCCTTCGGGAACAAGGGAGAATGAAGAGAACAGGATTCAACGAAAAGATTAGTCCAAACGACTAATTGTCCACAGCTACCAAGCCCTCCACCGGACTGAGTCCAGTACAGCTGGATGGTGCCCGGCTACCACCAATGACTCCTCTGACCAGGATCACAACAGAGGGTTCTGGGCAGAGCTGGAGAAGGATGTAGAGCATAATTTTAACTCCCAAAAAAAAAAAAAAAAAGAAGACGAGATTATTGGCCTAAAGAATACTAGAGAAACCTCAAGAGTGTGGCCCCCAGACACCCTTTCAGCTCAGAGGTGAAGTTACCTTCGAGGTTCGATGTTAAGCCTGGGAATGGACAGCCCAGTAAAACTAAATGGGACTAACAAGGTACAGGAGTCCGGTGACAAGGGCCAGAAGGCAGAGGGAGAGTAGGAAACTGATGATAAGGAACACAAATTGAATAAGGACACTGTCGATGTATTGTGAGATTGTTGACCACTGCTATAGGGCAACATTTGTAGTAACTATTAAATGGGAGGCTGTTTTGTCCTGTAAGCCTTCATCTTGGGCGAGAATGGCAGCACAATTGGAAGAGCATAGTCAATATCACTTAAATGTGTAAGTAAAAAGTTTTGAAATGGTGTTTAAATAAAATAAAATAAAATAAAAAAATGAGACTAAAGAGGTACAATAGTCCACTGACACGGTCCAGAAGACAGAAGGGGACAAGGAAGTCCTCTGGTGATAGGGAACACAAGGTGGAGTAAGGATATTCTAGATGTGCTGTGAGATTGTTAACCATTGTCATAGGGCAACATGTGTAGTAACTGTTAAATGAAAAACTATTTTGTTCTGTAAGCCTTCATCTTAAGTGAGAATAACAGCACAGTTGGAAGAGCGTAGTCAATGTCACTGAACTGTGAATGTAGAAATTCTTGAAACGGTGTATCTTTGGCCATCTGTAATTTTCATCAAAAAAAAAAAAAGGTGGAGAATTTAGAGGCTTAATACATTGTGGGGTTGTTAACCAATGTCATAGAACAACATGTGTACTACTATTTCATGAGAAACTATTTGCTCTGTAAGCTTTCACCTGAAGTACAATAAAATATATAAAAAAAAAAAAATGGATCATAGTGAGTGTCTTAGTCATCTAGTGTTGCTCTAACAGGAATACCACAAGTGGATGGTTTTAAAAAAGAGAAATTTGTTCTCTCACAGTCCAGTAGGCTACAAGTCCAAATTCAGGGCATCAGCTCCGGAAGAATGCTTTGTCTCTCTGTTGGCTGTGGAGAAAGGTCCTTGTGATGTATCAGTCTTTCCTTGGTCTGGGAGCTTCTCTGCGCAGGAACCTCAGGCCCAAAGGACGCGCTGTGCTCCTGGTGCTGCTTTCTTTCAGGAGGCGCATTATTTGCATGAAAATATTGTAACGCATCTTCCTCTGGCCAATAATGATGCTAGAGGTGTGGCATCTGCACTGTGACCATGAGTCCTTAACCAGGAAGAATACTGACACTATAAGGGATGGATCTTTGTAACATAGAAATAGCCTGTATCCTGATGAAATTTCTGAGCTGTTTAATTAGTCCTTAGTTCCCCACTTTTGAAGTCTTTTAATGAGAAATAATTTAATTTCGATTTGTTTAGGTCATTGTTACTTGAGTTAACTGTGAGGATTATGAGGAAAGAATTAACACAGCAGATCTGATTATTCAATCCTTCCTTGCATACCTTCAAGGGGGGCCCAGAACCTCATTTGAGGGAACGCAGCTTTCAGAATGTTCCTTAGGTTACTGATTAATAATGTTGTAATGTATGCCAAGAGTACTTTCCTTTTAATGAAAACATGGCTACAAATTTGTTCACAGTAATGCTGTATTATCTTGTCTGGACTGTTTAGTAGTATTTATAATATATATCTGGTATCCGGCCTCAGGTCTTAAGTTTTGGATTTCATTGCTGGTCATATAGAGGGATGTGCCTCCATAAAACTTCAGACCCTGAGACATGAGAGGCTTCCCACGTGTCCCTGTAGGTCTGATGGTAGAGAGAGTACATCCTGTACAACTCTGGATAGGGAAGGAGTTAGAAGCCTGTGATTGACCACTCTGGACTTTACCCAATTCACATATATATATATATCTATTTTTTTTTTCTGTTGCTTTTACTCTATAATCTTTGCTGTAATAAACCTTAGCCATAAGTTTAACCTGCTGTTGAGTCCTACAAGTTTTCCTGATGAATCATCAAATTTGAGGATAGTTATGCTGTGGAATATTTTTCAAAGCTATAAATAAAGATACCAGAACTGTATGTACTAATGTGGGAAAAGATGTAATATACAATGTTAAGAGAAAAAAAATCATGGATCAATACCTAAAATGACATCTCAATTATTATAAAAAAAATGACATGGAAAAAATATAAATGCATTCACATTTCTTGTTGTTGTTCCTGGGTGCCACTGAATTGGTTGAAACTCATAGCGACCCTATGCACACCAGAATGAAACACTGTACGGTCCTGAGCCCTCCCCACAATTGTTACACTGCCATTGTTGCAGCCACTGTGCCAGTCCATCTTACTGAGGGTTTTACTCTTTTCTGCTAACTCTCTACATTACCAAGTATGATGTCCTTCACCAGGGAATGGAACCTCCGGATAACATGTCCAAAGTATGTGAGAGGAAGTCTCACCATCCTTGCTTCTAAGAAGCATTCTGGCTGTACTTCTTCCAAGACAGATTTGTTCATTCTTCAGGCAGTCCATGGTATAGTCAATATTCTTCGCCAACACCATAATTCAAATGGACCAATTCTTCTGTCTTTTTCATTGTCCAGCGTTTACATGCATATGAGACAACTGAAAACACCATGGCTTGGGTCAGCCACACCTTAGTCCTTAAAGTGACATCTTTGCTTTTTAACACTTTAAAGAGGTGTTTTGCAGCAGGTTTCCCCAATGCAATGCATTGTTTGATTTCTTGGCTGCTGCTCCTATTGGTGTTGATGGTGGATCCAAGTAATTGAAATCTTTGACGATTTCAATATTTTCCCCATTTATCACAATGTTGCTTATTGATCCAATTGTGAAGGTTTTTCTTTTCTTTATGTAGAGGTGTAATCCGTACCGAAGGTTGTGGTCTTTCAGCTTCATCAGTAAATGCTTCAAGTTCTCTTCACTTTCAGCAAGCAAGGTTGTGTCATCTGCATATCACAGGTTGTTAATGAGTCTTCCTCCAATCCTGATGCTCCATTCTTCTTTATATAGTCCAGCTTCTCAGATTATTTCCTCAGCATACAGATTGAATAAGTATAGTGAAAGGATACAATCCTTACACACACCTTTCTTGATTTTAAACTACATACTATCCCCTTGTTCTATTCAAACAACTGCCTCTTGGTCTAAGTACAAGTTCTGCATAAGCACAATTAAGCTTTTTGGAATTTCCCTTCTTCTCAATGTTATCCGTAATTTGTTGTGCTCTGCACAGTAGAATGCCTTTGCATAGTCGATAAAACACAGGTAAACATTTTTCTGGTATTTTCTACTTTCAGACAGAATCCATCTGACATTCACAATGATATCCCTTGTTCTGTGTCCTCTTCTGAATCTGGCTTGAATTTCTGGCAACTCCTTGTCAATGTACTGCTGCAGCCACTTTTGAAGGATCTTCAGCAAAATTTTACATGTATGTGATATTAATGACATGGTTCAATAACTTCTAAATTCTGTTGGATCACATTTCTTTGGAATGGATGCAAATATATATCTCTTCTAGTCAGTTGGCCAGGTAGCTGTCTTCCAAATTTCTTGGCATAGATGAGTGGGCACTTTCAGAGCTGCATTTCTTTGTTGAAACATCTCAGTTGGTATTCCATCAATTCCTGGAGCTTTGTTTTTTGCCAATGCCTCAGTGCAGCTTGGGCTTCTTCCTTCAATACCGTCAGTTTTTGATTATATGCGACCACCAGAAATGGGTTGAACATTGACCAATTCTTTTTCGCACAGTGACTGTATTCCTTCCATCTTCTTCTGATGCTCCCTGCATCGTTTAATATTTTCCCTGTAGAGTCCTTCAGTATTGCAACTTGAGGCTTGAATTTTTTGTCCAGTTCTTTTAACTTGAGAAATGCTGAGCATACTCTTCCCTTTTAGTTTTCTATCTCCAGGTCTGTGCAAATTTCATTGTAATACTTTACTTTGTCTTCTGGAGTCACCATTTCAAATCTCCTGTTCAGTTCTTTTACTTCATCATTTCTTCCTTTTCCTTTAGCTACTCAACATTCAAGAGTAGGTTTCAGAGTCTCTTCAGACATCCAATTTGGTCTTTTCTTTCTTTCCTGTCTTTTTAATGACCTCTTGTTTTCTTTGTGTAGGATGTCCTTGATGTCATTCCACAACTTGTCTTGTCTTCGGCCATTAGTGTTCAACTCATAAAATCTATTCTTGAGATGGTCTCTAAATTCAGGTGGGTATACTTAAGTTCATACTTTGGCTCTTGGTACTTATTCTAGTCTTCTTCAGCTTCAACTTTAACTTGCATATGAGCAACTGATGGTCTGTTCTGCAGTCGGCCCCTGGCCTTCTTCTGATTGATGATATTGAGCTTTTCCAATGTCTCTTTCCACGGATGTGGTCAATTTGATTCCTGTGTATTCCATCTGGCAAGGCCCATGTGTATAGTTGCAGTTTACGTTGTTGAAAAAAGATATTTGCAATGAAGAAGTCACAGATCTTGCAAAATTCTATCATATGATCTCTGGCATCATTTCTATCACTAAGGCCATATTTTCCAACTACTGATACCTCTTCTTTGTTTCCAACTTTCGCATTCCAATCACCAGTAATTATCACTGCATCTTGATTGCATGTTTGATCAATTTCAGACTGCAGAAGTTGGTAAAAATCTTCAATTTCTTCATCTCTGGCCTTAGTGGTTAGTGCATAAGTTTGAATAATAGTCGTATTAACTGGTCTTCCTTGTAGGTGTATGGATATTATCCTATCACTGACAGCATTGTACTCCATGATAGATCTTGAAATGTTCTTTTTGACAATGAATGTGAACCATTCCTCTTCAAGTTGTCATTCCCAGCAAGGTAGACCAAAATGATTGTTTGATTCAAAATGGCCAATAACAGTCCAATTCAGCACACAAATGCTTAGAATATTGATCTTTATGCATTCCATTTCATTTTTGATGAATTCCAATTTTCCTAGATTCATGCTTCATACATTTCACATTTTGATTATTAATGGATGTTTGCAGCTGTTTCTTCTCATTTTGAGTCATGCAACATCAGCAAATGAAAGTCCTGAAAGCTTGGCTCCATCTACATCATTAAAGTTGACTCTACTTTGAGGACGCTGCTCTTCCCCAGTTGTCTTTTGAGTGCCTTCCGACCTGAGGGTCTCATCTTCTGGCACTATATCAGATAGTGTTCTGCTGCTATTCATAAGATTTTCACTGGCCAGTTTTTTCATAAGTAGAGTGCCAGTTCCTTCTACCTAGACTGTCATAGTCTAGTAGCTCAACGGAATGCTGTCCACCAAGGGTGACCCTACTGGTATTTGAAATATGGCTGGCAAAGCTTCCAGTATCACAGCAACACACATGCCACCACAAGTACAACAAACTGACAGACACATGGTAGATCCAAGTAAAATGAAATCCTGGACAACTTCAATATTTCTATATAAGTGTAAAAACAAATATGACTGTCCAGATACATACCCAGCTTGTGATTTTTGCATCAAGTAAGTCTGTATCCTGTGTCATTGCACTATTTTACAAGAATCATGTATTCATAAATCATTGCTACCCTAATACATTTAAATTATTTACATTAAACTAAAAAGAGGCGTATGTAAACCTTTTCTGGTTAGTGAAGGAAATTATTGTTGTTAGGTGTCCTCTAGTCAATTTTGACTCTTAGAAATCCTATGTACAACAGAATGAAACGTTGCCAAGTCCTGTGCCATCCTCACAAGAATTGTTATGCTTGAGCCTATTTTTGCAGCCACCGTGTGAATCCATCTCAGTGAAGGAAGAGTGGCATAGAAATGTGAAAATTTGGCTTAAGTATATAAATATGCTAAATTAAATCTGGAATACCAAAAAACCAAACTTGTTGCCATCGAGTCAATTCTGACTCATAGCAAACTTACAGGACAGAGTGGAGCTGCCCCATAGGGTTTCCAAGGAGTGGCTGATGAATTTGAACTGCCGACCTTGTGGTTAGCAGCTGAGCTCTTAACCAATGTACCACCAGGGCTCCAAATCGGACATACAAGATATTTAATCACATAAAGTTACACATAAAGGTAAGTGGGCAGAAAGCATTTCTGAATACATATATCCTACCAAATGTGAAACAAATTTTTTGAGGAAGAAAATTCCTAGATTACTTTAAATCATGCCACAGAACACAAGATATATTAAAACATAAATAGACTTTTTAAAAAAAACTCTGTATTTATGAAAGTGATTAATATAAATAACATAAAATTCCAAGGTAGAAAAATAAGATGAAATATCACAAACTAAAGAATAAATGAAAGCTTTACCTACCCCCAGGGTTTATGTAACGAAGGGAAAAATGAAAAGTTAAGCTAGTTAAGTCTTCTTAGATTGAGCAATCTAAAAAGATGTCAGGGTTGTTAGGTGCCTTTGAGTCAGTTCTGTCTCATAGGGACTCTATGTCCAACAGAATGAAATGCTGCCTAGCCCTCTGCCATCCTCACAGTCGTTGCTGTGTTTGAGACCATTGTTGTAGCCCCTGCATCAATCTATCATGTCGAGGGTCTTCCTCTTTTTCGCTAAGCCTCTACCTTACAAAGCATGAAGTCCTTCTCCAGGGATTGGTCTCAACTGATAACATGTCCAAACTACGTGAGATGAAATCAGCCATTCTTGCCTCCAAGGAGAACTCAGACTGTACTTTCTCAAGACAGACTTGTTTGTTCTTCTGGCAGTCCGTGACACATTCAGTATACTTTGCCAACACCGTAATTCAAATGCATCAATTCTTCTTTGGTCTTCCTTATTCATTATCCATCTTTCACATGCATATGAGGCGACTGAAAATACCATGGGTTGGGACAGGTGCACCTTAGTCTTCAAAGTGACGTCTTTGCTTTTTAACACTTTAAAGAGGTCTTTTGCAACAGATATGCCTAATGCAATACGTCTTTTGATTTCTTGCCTGCTACTTCCATCAACGTTGATTGTGGATCCCAGTAAAATTAAAGCCTTGACAATATCAATCTTTTCTCTGTTTATCATGATTTTGCTTATTGATCCAGCTCTGAGAATTTTTGTTTTCGTTATGTTGCAGTGCAATCCATACTGAAGGCTTTAGTCTTTGATCTTCATCAGTTAGTGCTTCAAGTCCACCTAGCTTTCAGCAAGCAAGGTTGTGTCATCTGCATATTGAAGTTTGTAATGAGTCTTCCTCCGATCCTGATACTGCATTCTTTTTCATATAGTCTAGTTTCTCAGATTATTTCTCAGTATACAGATTAAATAAGTATGGTAAGGGAATGCAACTCTGATGCACAACTTTCCTTATTTTAAACTGTGCATAATCCCCTTTTTCTGTTCAAAGGACTGCCTCGTGGTCAATATACAGGCTCTGCATGAGCACAATTAAGTTTTCCGGATTCCCATGGTTTGCAATGTTATCCATAATTTATTATGATCCACACAGTTGAATACCTTTGCATAGTCAAAAAACACAGGTAAACCCCTTTCTGGTATTCTCTACTTTCAGCCAATATCCATCTGATATCAGCAATGATATCCCGCATTCCATGTCCTCTTCTGAATCCAGCTTGGCTTTCTGGCAGTTCCCTGTGAATGTACTGTAGCAACCATTTTTTGAAATATGTTCCGTAAAATTTTACTTGCATGTGATATTAATAATATTGTTCAATAATTTCTGCATTCTGTTGAATCTCCTTTCTTTGGAGTGGGCACGTATGTGTATCTCTTCCAATAGGTTGGCCAAGTAGTTAACTGTCTTCCAAATTTCTTGGCATAGATGAGAGCTTCCAGTGTGGCATTCATTTGTTGAAACATTTCAGTTGGTATTCTGTCAATTTATGATTTTCAGCAATGCTTTCTATGCAGCGTAGACTTCTTCCTTCAATACCATTTGTTCTTGATCATATACTACCTCCCGAAATAGCTGAATGTAGACCATGATCTGTTCCACAGTCGGCCCCTGGCCTTGTTCTGACTAATAAGATTGAGCTTCTCCATAGTTTCTTTCGACAGATACAGTTGATTTGATTTCTGTGTATTCCATCTGGTTAGGTTCATGTGTATAGATACCACTTACATTGTTGAGAAAAGGTATTTCCAATGAATATGTCATTGGTCTTGCAAAATTCTCTCACTCCGTGGTAACACTCCTCTGAATTGGATGTTAATAGTACTAAAATGACGCGAGAGATAGTTAATTCATTTCACATGGTAGATTTAATTTTGAAACATTTTTTCTTAAATGTGAAATAAGTTATTCTCAAATAGATGAGCTAGTTGAGTCAATGTGGACAAATATTAAATGAACATAATCTTTTAGTTCTCATTTCTATTACTGAAAAATTTTAGGTTTGGAAAATCTTTGGTATGTAAATCTTTTTTTTTCTACTGTAATTTTTATGAAAGCTACAGACAGAGAAGTTAACGTTATTCAGATTAAGGTGTAGCATGAATTGAAATGATCTGTAAAAATAAAATACTCACTGATGTAGAAGATTTATATGAAAAAAGAATATAAAATATCTCATTAATGTTTATATTGATTACATATTAAGATTATACTTTGGTATATTGTGTTAGCTAGAATGTATTATTAAAATTAATTATTCTTTTTAAAAAAGCTTTTTAATGTGACAAATAGGAATTTTTAATCAATACCCATGGAAACAGCAGTCAAGAAATCAAGTGGCTTATTGCATTAGTCAAATCTACTACAAAAGACCTCTTTAAAGGATTGAAAATCAAATATGTCACTGTGATGAATAAGGTGCTACTGAACAAAGCCATGGTATTTTTAATCACCTCATATGCATATGAAAGCTGCACTATGAAAAAGGAACACTGAATAAGTACTGAGATATTTGAATTTTGGTGTTGGCAAAGAATATTGAATATACAAAGAATGAACAAGTCAGTCTTGGAGGAAGTACAGCCAGAATGCTCCTTAGAAGCGAGGACGGCCAGACTTTGTTTCACTTACTTGGGACTTGTCATTAAGAAAGATCAATTGCTGGAGAAGAGCATCATGCTTGGTAAAGTAAAGGGTCAGCAAAAATGAGGAAAACCCTCAATGGGTTGGATTGACACATGGCTTCAACAATGGGCTCAAAGATACCCAATCTTTCATTCCGCTATAAGGTTGCAATGAGTTGGAGTTGAGTCCATGGAAACTCACAATAGAAATTTTAAATTACATATGTATCTTATATTTCTATTGAAAGATACTGTTCTATGCAATCTAACTTCCCTTGTTTCAAAAGTTGACTTAAATTTTATCACTTGTGCCTTCTGTAACCCAATTCTTAGTGTAATATATACTGTACACAAATATTCTGTACCTATAGAAGACCTTTGAGACTCTATCACCCAGAATTTTATCTATATTAAAAAATACATATACGTATTACAATTACATCTTTGTGTGTAACTTTCTTCATATACTCACTATGCATTTTGCATACTATTTCATAATTGTCCCAAATATATGATGGTCAAACTTTAAATGACCCCAGTTTATCTATCATTATATAGTAAGCTTCAAACTGTGTTGCCCTAATTAAATATGCCATTTATTATGCTAAAGTACTTAATCTTGCCTTTCATTCCTGTCTGAACCAAACCTCACTAAACATTTCTAAGTATTTAATGTATTAAAAATACTGTGTTACCCTTTTGCTAAACTCAAAATATCCCCAAATAGACACTCAGTTCCCTAGTAGAACATAGAGATAAATTATAAAACAGAGAACCAAGAGAATTAAAAGAGCTTAAGATTAAGGGCATTAGTGTCATACTGCTTGCATTCTGCTATTGATCTTAGTTTTTCTAGGGAAGGAGATCTCAAAAGATGGCTTGGATAGTTCCATAATTGTCACTGCCTAAGGAGAAAACATCTGCGATGTTTGGGAGTATTCATCTAACCAAGGCATGAGCAACATGAATGACTTTGCATGTCTTCCTTTTGTTGACCTGAGTTCAGCTATAATGGACTAAAATTTTCCTTTCACTAAAACTACTGCTGGAGACTTAAGGATCTGTTCAGTTTCTGTAAATAGTTCCCATGACATAAGGAGAGAGAAAATAAATATCCCAAATGCGACATTAACACTTTAACTTACTATGGCTAAGTCTAAAGTCGGATTCTGAACTGATAATTACAAGATCATTGTGTGTGACAGTAACCTTGGTCACTAGATACAGTTTGAAAGTCAGTGTGATGAACAAATATCATTGTCTCTTCATAAAGGGACTTGAAGGCTAAAAGCTTGCAAGATGTAGCTGATTGGTTTCACTTCCTGACAGGGAACTCTTTACCTCCTAATCAAATTCAAATTGATTTTTCAGCAAATGATATTCCTGAGTTGATAATTAGAACTCTGGAATGCTCCCAAAAAGTAAAGAGCAGACATAATAAACAACTGAGTATTATTATATTTTCATACAATAGTTTTCTTCTGATAGCATTTTCACTGAGAATGGCCTAATCACATGGATCAATTTAACGTGTAGTTGTTATCATGAGCCCATCATAGCATACCATATCAAAGTTACTTTCTTTCACCACGTATCTACTTCTACTCTGTCTCCTACCCACTTCTCCAAATCCTCACATTCAGCCAAGTACCTGTAGGCATACCTGACAGAGTACAAAGATAATTCATTTTGTAGCTTTCTTAGTGTTTGAGAATTTGTTAGAAACATGGGCTAACATTTGCAAGTTTATAGTTTCAGCTTTAAACTGCAAAAGCAGAGTTTAGGACGTCTATCAATTACTCATTCAATACTAGTTGTTGTTGTTAGGTGCCATCGAGTCATTTCCGTCTCATAGAGACCCTATGTACAACAAAACGAAACACTGCTCGGTTCTGTGCCACCATCATGATCATTGTTATGCTTGAGCCAGTTATTGCAGCCACTGTGTCAGTCTATATCGTTGAGGGTCTTCCTTTTTTTCCATGACCCACTACTTAACTAAGCATGATGTCCTTCTCCAGGGGCTGCTCCTTCCTGATAACATGTCCAAAGTATGTGAAACAAAGTCTCGCCATCCTTGCTTCTAAGGAGAATTCTGGCTGTACTCCTTCCAAGACACGTTTGTTTGTTCTTCCGGCAATCCATGGTATACTCAATATTCTTCAACAACGCCATAATTCAAAGGCATCAATTCTTCTTCAGTTTTCCTTATTCATTATCCAGCTTTCACATGCATATGAGGAGATTGAAAACACCATGGCTTGGGTCAGGAGCACCTTAGTCCTTAAAGTGACGTCTAGCTTTTTAACACTTTAAAGATGTCTTTTGCAGCAGATTTGCCCAAAGCGATGCATCGTTTCACTTCTTGACTGCTGCTTCCATAGACGTTGAATGTGGATCCAAGTAAAATTAAATCCTTGACAACTTCAATCTTTTCTCCATTTATCATAATATTTCTCATCAATCCAGTTGTGAGGATTTTTGTTTTCTTTATGTTGAGGTGTAATCCATACTGAAGGCTGTGGTCTTTGATTTTCAAGAGTAGGTGCTTCAAGTCCTCTTCAGTTTCAGCATCAAGGTTGTGTTATCTGCATATTTCAGGTTATTAATGAGTTTTCCTCCAATCCTGATACCTCATTCTTCTTCATATAGTCCAGCTTCTTGGATTATTTGCTCAGTTTACAGATTAAAAAAGTATGGAGAAAGAACACAACCCAGATGCACATCTTTCTTGTTTAAACCATGCAGTATACACATGTTTTGTTTGAGCAACTGCCTCTAGGCCTATGTACAGGTTCCTCATGAGTGCAGTTAAGTGTTCTGGAATTCCTATTCTTCGCAATGTTATTCATAATGTGTTATGATGCACAGAGTCGAATCCCTTTGCATAGTCAATAAAACTCAAGTAAACGTCTTTCTGGTATTCTGTGCTAAGATCTGTCTGACATCAGCAGTCATATCCCTTGTTCCACATCCTCTTCTGAATCTGGCTTGAATTTCTAGCAATTTCCTGTCAATGTATTGCTATAACCACTTTTGAAGGATCTTCAGCAAAATTTTACTTGTATGTGATATTAATGATATTGTTCTCTAATTTCCACATTCTGTTGGATCTCCTTTCTTTGGAATAAGTACAAAAATGGGTCTCTCTCAGTCAGTTGACCAGGTAGCTGTCTTCCATATTTCTTGGCATAGATGAGTGAGCACCTCCATCACTGCATTCATTTGTTGAAACATCTCAATTGATATTTGGCTATATCCTTCCAAGCCTTGTTTTTCACCAATGCCTTCAGTGCAGCTTGGAACTCTTCCTTCAGTTCCACTGGTTCTTGATCATATGCTACATCCTGAAATGGCTGAACATTGGCCAATTTTTTTTTGGTACAGTGACTCTGTGTATTCCTTCTATCTTCTTTTGATGGCTTCCAGCATCATTTAATATTTTCCCCATAGAATCCTTCAATATTGCAATTTAAGGCTTGAATTTTTTCTTCAGTTCTTTCAGCTTGAGAAATGCCAAGCGCCTTCTTCCCTTTTGGTTTTCTATCTCCAGATCTTTTTACATCTGTCATTATAATACTTTGTCTTCTTGAGTTTCCCTCTGAAATATTCTGTTCAGCTTTCTGCTTAATCACTTCTTCCTTTCCCTTTAGCTACTGTATGTTCAAGAGCAAGTTTCAGAGTCTCTTCTGACATCCGTTTTGGTCTTTTCTTTTATTCCTGTCTTTTTAATGACCTTCTGCTTTCTTCACGTATGATGTCCTTGATGTTATACCACAGCTCATCTGGTCTTGGGTCATTAGTGTTCAGTGTATCAAATCTACTGTTGAGATGGTCTCTAAATTCAGGTGGAATATACTCAAGGTTGTACTTTGGCTTTTGTGGATTTGTTCTAATTTTCTTCTACTTCAGCTTGAACTTGCATATGAGCAGTTGATGATCATCTTTTCCACAGTCAGCCCCTGGCTTTGTTCTGACTGATGATATTGAGCTTTTCCATCTTCTCTTTTCACAGATGTAGTCAATTTTATTCCTGTGTATTCCATCTGGTGAGTTCCATCTGTATAGTCGCCGTTTATGTTGTTTAAAAAAGGTATTTGCAATCAAGAATACACTGGTCTTGCAAAATTCTATCATGCAATCTCCAGCGTCATTTTTATTACCAAGGCCATATTTTCCTACTACCAATCCTTCTTTGTTTCCTACTTTTGCATTCTAATAGCCAATAATTATCAATGTGTCTGGATTGCATGTTTGGTCAATTTCAGACTACAGAATTTGGTAAAAATCTTCAATTTCTGCATTTTGGCTTTAGTGATTGGTGTGTAAATCTGAATAATAGTTGTATTAACTGGTCTTCCTTTTAGGCATATGAATATTATCCTATCACTGACAGCATTGTACTTCAGAATAGATCTTGAAATGTTGTTTTTGATGATGAATTTGATACCATACCTCTTCAAGTTGTCATTGCCGGCATAATAGACCATATGATTATTTGATTCAACTGGCCAATAACAGTCTGTTTCAGCTCTCTAATTCCTAGGACATCGATGTTTATGTTCCTTTTCATTTATGACAACTTTCAATATTCCTAGAATCATGCTTCGTACATTCCTTGTTAGGATTATTAATGGATGTTTGCAGCTATTTCTTCTCATTTTGAGTCATGCCACATCCACAAATGAAGGTCCCAAAAGCTTGACTCCATCCATATCATTAGGGTTGACTCTACTTTGAGGAGGCAGCTCTTCCTCAGTCGTGTTTTGAGTGCCTTCCAACATGAGGGGCTTATTGTCAGGCACTATATCAGACAATGTTCTGCTGATGTTCATAGGTTTTCACGGGCTAATTTTTTCTGGATGTAAACTTCCAGATCCTTCTTCTTAGACTGTCTTATTCTGGAAGCTCCTCTGAGTCCTGTCCACCAATGATGACCCTGTTGGTATTTGAAATACTGGTGGCAAAGCTTTCAGTATCACAACAACAAGCAAGCTGCTACTGTACGACAAACTGACAGACACTTGGTGGTTCAATACGAAAGGCATTGTCAAATGTTACTGGCAGAAATTTTGGGAAATTAATAAAACCAAAACAAATAAAATCAAGTTGAATGTATTAGGATAAAGATACAATAAAATGAGGCACCCATGGAATTTGTCTAATTCTAGCCTCCTGAGTGTAGAGAACAGAGTCTAATTGATGTGGTAAGACTGAAAGCCAAGTCCAAAACAGGTACAGTCATGTTGGTATTTGGGTAATCAGGAGATAGACTGTAAGGAGAGAAAGAAACTCTTAAAGCAGCTTCTAGAACTGTTAGGGTTGGCGATTCTGCGAGATTCTCTCAATCAATTTAAACCTAGCATAAAAATTACCAACAATCTACAAGAATGAAGGACGCAAGGTATTAAAAGTAAAATGAAATTAAGATATCAGCTGATCTTTTAAATAAAAATAAAAAATATCCATCTGTTGTATCTCTGGAGCCCTGGTGGCACGGTGGTTAAGAGCTACGGCTGCTAACCAAAAGGTCAGCAACTGAAATCCACCACCTGCTCCTTGGAAACCCTACGGGGCAGTTCTACTTCATCCTATAGGGTCACTATCAGTAGGCTAGATTTTATTAACATAACGATGTCATGATTGATTATGCAAATATAGCAAACACATGAAGTTTCCAATTTTCAAAAACAGTGAGAGTTTCAATTATTTCCCATCAACTTGCTGTAAAAATTTGGACTTTGTATTTTCCTCCTTAGTTTCTTTATCTGTCATACTCATGAAGTGTTATCTCATTAAATAATGTTCATTATGTAATCACATATCAAGGTGAAGTTTACTATTATATTCAATAGAAAAAGGCCAAGAGGACTTCTGGCAAAATGGCGCTCTAGGCAGAAGCACCATGCTGTCCCTCCACAGCAAAGATCTGAAAAACTAAACCGAACAGAGAAAACAACAATCCTGAAACCCTAAAACATCAAATGAAGAAATGAAGAATTCAGTCAAGCACCAAATGGAGTGAGAAAACGGACAGAGAACGGAGAGCGAGGAGAGATTCATGCAGAGGTCACTTACCAGCTAACGCAGCGTGGATCTGCCATCTTGGACTCCTATCGGAGACCAGCAAACAGGGGGTATGAGAAAGCAGCTTCATGGAGCTTCGAGCGGGAGACAAAACAACCGGTAATTTGCGATATACGCTTTCCCACCCCTCACCCTTCTTCACCCCCACTCGGCCTCCTCTGCTTCCCGTGGCCACAATCTCTTGTCTGGGAAACACCGGCTGCTTGGATTCCATACACCCGAACGGGCCAGCTCTCTGAGTGCCATTTGTTGGATGCTGGTGTTGCTTTTTTTTCTGCTTCTTTTGATTTCTTCCTTACCTCTCACCACCTCCCCCTCCTTTAGCTCAAATACCTGGCTCCGTGTGCCATCTTTGCTTCTTCCTGAGGGGCTGTGGAGCTCCATTCGAGTGGGGAGCTGCTTCCCTGTCTGGGCTGCCACACTGGTGGGATCCCGGGGCTTTTGTTTGTTTGTTTGTTTTGAATGGTTTGTTTGTTTTCTTTTTCTTTTCTTGAGTTGGGAGCCCTTTCTGGCCAGGCGGTGCTGTGTGGAAAGGAGACTACCCCTCAGCTTGCACAGACATGCAGAGGATTCCTGAGGGCATTCCTTTTGTTGCTGGCTTTTTTTTTCTTTTTCTTTTTTTTTGTTTTTTGGGGGGCTTTTCTTGTTCTTTTTTTTTTTTCCTTAATCTGTTTTGTTTTCTTTTCCTTCTTTGTCCCTTTTTGTCTTTCTTCAGTACTCAGTTTCTTGTCTCTCTATATCTTCCTTCTCTTTCTGTTCCCTGAATACCTGGCGTTGTATACGTCTATGCCTTCTAGCCAGGCTGTACTGCAACACCTGAGAGTGACTTCTGCAGACCTCATAGCTGCACCGGTGGGATCCCTGGGAACTTAGTGGTTTGTTAACCTTTCTGATTTTTATCTATTCATTCTTTGCTTTTCTTCCTCTTCCCCTTTCTGTTTTTCTCCATTTCATAGTCTCTCATCTCTCCACTCCAACGGCAAGCTCCCCTAGCATTCTTTTTTGTTTTTTTCTATGTTTTTGGTTCCTGTACCTCTCTCCTCTCTCCCATATTCATCTTAGCTCCACATTTAACAATCTCCCTGCTACATCCTGAGTGCCTGCACCGTGCGCTTAACATCACACCACCAAGCAGCACAGGCATGGCCTACTGGAACCTGCCATGCACTGATTACCAACCTGCCCTGGTGGCTGTAGTAAGTGCCACAGACAACCCATCCCAGTAACTCCTTTTCAGCTAGACCTGCCCTGCCATACCATATCTAAGTTACTGACCCTGCAAATTGGAGAAGGGGGCGAAAAGTATTGTGCCCACAGACAAGCAAACAACAAAGAACACACAGTCCACCTGCTCAGACATAGGCAAATTAAAAAAAAAAAAAGGACAAAACACACAAATCTACAATCAATAAACGAGAAGAATAACTACTGAATGCCCCAAAGACAGCAGACAATAACAAAACATTTACAAAAACAGGACAGGATGGTTCCAGTAGGCGTCCAAAATAAAACAACAGATGACTCTACTCTGGAAGAAAATGCACTAGAACTACCTGATAGGGAATTCAAATCTCGCAATACTCAGAATTCTCCAAGAGCTAAGGCAAAAAGCTGAAAAACCTGAGGAAAAAATAGACAAATTCATGGAAAATACAGACAAAAAATTGGAAGAATTCAGGAAAATAATGCAGGAACAAAATGCAAAAATAAATCATAACTAGAAATTATACAAAGACACCAATTAGAAATCGAAAAGATAAACAACAAGATTTCAGAAACGGATGGTGTCATAGAAGGGTTAAGAAGCAGATTTGAAACAGTGGAAGACAGAATCAGTGGTATTGAAGACAAACACTTGGACACAACTCTGTTTCAGGAAAACCCAGGAAAAGGAACAAAGAAAAATGAAGAGACCCTGAGAGTTATGTGGGATACAATCAAAAGCAAAAATATGCAAGTGATTGGAATTCCAGAATGGGGGGAGAAAACAGAAAACACAGAGAGGATCATTGAAGAACTGCTGACATAAAACTTCCCAATATCATGAAAGATGAAAAGCTGGCCATCCAAGAAGCTCAACGAACACCGTATAGGAGAGACCCCAAAAGAAAATCACCAAGGCATATCATAATCACACTCGCCAAAACCAAAGACAAACAAAGTATCCTAAGAGCAGCTCGTGAAAAACAAGAAGTCACATACAGAGGAGAAACAATAAGACTAAGTTCAGATTATTTGGCAGAAACCATGCAGGCAAGAAGGCAATGGGATGACATTTATAAAATCTTGAAAGAAAAAAATTGCCAGCCAATGATAATATATCCTGCAAAACTCTCATTCAAGTTTGATGGTGAAATTAGGTCATTTCCAGATAAACAAAAATTAAGGGAATATGTAAAAGTCAAACCAAATTTACAAGAATTACTAACGGGAGTTCTTCGATCTGAGGACAAACAACATCAGCTCACAGGCAGAATCTAGGACACAAGATCATAACAGCCAGATACCAATCCAGGAAATGAACTCTAAAGGATTATCCAAAACCAAAAGAAATACAACAGGGAATCAGAGCAGTTAATCAGTAAATGACAACAACATCAAAACAATAGAAGAGGGAATAAATGGCATAGGTATACAACCTTCTAATGGAGAGGAAGACAAGGCAATACCAAGTAATGGTAGACTGCTTCAAACTTAGAAAGATAAGGGTAAAATTCATGGTAACCACAAAGAAAGTTAACAAACATACTCATAAAAAAAAGAGGAAAAATATAAAGTCTCAGCAAAAACACAACCTACAAAAACAAAAGAAATGAAAAAAAAACCCACAAACAAAAGTAACTCAGCACAAGAGAGTAAGAACAAGGAAAACTTCAGCACCACAAAAAAAAGCACTACAAAATGACAGCAACAAACTCACATCTATCAATGATTACTGAATGTAAATGGACTCAATATATCCGTAAAGAGACGGAGAGTGACAGAATGGATAAGAAAACAGGATCCATCAATATGCTGTCTACAAGAAACACACCTTAGAAACAAAGATGTGAATTTATTAAAAGTCAAAGGTTGGAAAAAAATATATCAAGCTAACAACTACCAAAAAGAGCAGGAGTGGCACTACTAATCTCAGATAAAACAGTCTTTAAAACAAAATCCACCATAAAAGACAAAGAACTACACTATATAATGATTAAGGGGACGATCCATCATAAAGACATAACCATGATAAACATCTACGCACCCAATGACAGGGCTCCAAAATACATAAACTAACAACACTGAAAAGAGAAATTGACAGTTCCACAATGATAGTAGGACACTTCAACACACCACTCTCAGTAAAGGACACAACAGCTAAGAAGAAACTCAGCAAAGATACAGAAGACCTAAAGGGTACAATCAGCCAAGTTGACCTCATAGACATATATAGAACACTCCATCCAACCGTGGCAAAGTACACGTTCTTTTCCAATGCACATTGAATGTTCTCCAGAATATACCACATCTTAGGCCACAGAGCAATCCTCAACAAGATCCAAAACGCTGAGATAATTCAAACTATCTTATCTGACCACAATGCCATCAAGGTAGAAATTAACAATAGAAAGAGCAAGGGAAAAAAACCAATTACATGGAAACTGAATAATACCCTGCTTACAAATCACTGGGTAATAGAAGAAATCAGAGATGGAATAAAAAAATTCCTAGAATCAAATGAGAATGAAAACACATCACACCAAAACCTTTGGGACAAAGGAAAGGCAGTCCTCAGAGGACAATTTATAGCAATAGATGCACACGTCAAAAAAGAAGAAAGGGACAAAATCAAAACATTAAATACAGAACTCAAACAAATAGAAACAGAACAGCAAAAAAAAAAAACCCACAACCACCGGAAGAAAGGAAATAGTAAAGATCAGAGCAGAAATAAATGAAATAGAGAACAGAAAAAGAATAGAAAGAATCAACAAAATCAAAAGTTGGTTCTTTGAAAGAATCAACAAAATCAACAAACCACTGGCCAGACTGACCAAAGAAAAACAGGAGAGGGCACAAATAATCCAAGAAATGGGGGACAATACAACAGACCCAACTGAAATACAAAGGATTATAACAGAATATTTTGAAAAACTATACTCCAACAAATTTGAAAACCTAGAGGAAATGCATAAATTTCTAGAAACACACGGCCTACCCAAACTAGAACAAAGTGATGTTGAAAATCTGAACAGACCCATAACAAGAGAAGAGATTGAAAAGGTAATAAAAAAACTTCCAACCAATAAAAGCCCTGGCCCAGATGGCTTCACTGGAGAATTCTACAAAACATTTACAGAAGAGCTTGTACCAATACTACTCAAGCTATTTCAGAACGTAGAAGAGAAAGCAACACTTTCAAATTCATTCTATGAAGCCAGCATAACACTGATACCAAAACCAGGCAAAGACATCACAAAAAAAGAAAATCACAGACCAATATCCCTCATGAATATAAGTACAAAAATTCTGAACAAAATTCTAGCCAATAGAATTCAGCATCATATCAAAAAAATAATACACCACGACCAAGTAGGATTCATACCAGGTATGCAAGGATGGCTCAACATTAGAAAATCAATCAACATAATCTACCACATAAATAAAAGGAAAGAAAAGAATCACACGATCATCTCAATTGATGCAGAAAAGGCATTTGACAAAGTCCAACACCCATTCCTGATAAATACTCTCAATAAAATAAGTATAGAAGGGACATTTCTCAACATAATAAAGGGCATCTATGCAAAACCAATGGCCAATATCATTCTTAATAGAGAGAGGCTGAAAGCACTCCCATTGAAAACAGGAAGATGACAAGGATGCCCTTTATCACCACTCCTATTTAACATTGTGCTGGAAGTTCTAGCTAGACAATAAGGCAAGAAAATAGGAAATAAACGGCATCCAAATTGGTAATGAAGAAGTTAAACTGTCCCTGTTTGCAGATGATATGATACTATACATAGAAAACCCTAAAGACTCCACGAGAAATCTACTGGAACTAATAGAAAGATTCAGCAAAGTAGCAGGATACAAGATAAACTTTCAAAAATCAGTTGGATTCCTATACACCAATAAGGAGAATGACGAAAAGGAAATCAGGAAAACAATACCATTTTCAATAGCCCCTAAAAAGATAAAATACTTAGGAATAAATCTCACCAGGGATGTAAAAGACATATACAAAGAAAACTACAAAACTCTACTGCAAGAAACCCAATGGGATCTACATAAATGGAAAAACATACCATGCTCATGGATAGGCAGACTCAACCTTGTGAAATTGACCATTCTACCCAGAGAAATTTACAAATACAATGCAATCCCGATCCAAATACCAACAACATTCTTCAAAGAGATGGAAAAGCTAATCATTAACTTTCTACAGAAAGGGAAGAAGCCCTGAATAAGTAAAGCACTAGTGAAGAAGAAGAATAAAGTTGGAGGACTCACACTACCTGACTTCAGAACCTACTATACAGCTACAGTAGTCAAAACAGCCTGGTACTGGTACAACGACTGGTACATTGACCAACGGAACAGAATTGAGAACCCAGATGTAAATCCATCCACCTATGGTCCCCTGATCTTCGACAAGGGCCCAAAGTCCATCAAATGGGGAAAAGACAGTCTTTTTAACAAATGGTGCTGGCAAAACTGGATATCCATCTGCAGAAAAATGAAACAGAACCCATACCTAACTCCATATATAAAAACTACTTCAAAATGGATCAAAGACCTGAATATAAAGCCTAAAACTATAAAGTTCATAGAAGAAAAAATAGGACCAACACTACAGGCCTTAATACGCGGAATTAACAGCATACAAACCATAACCATCAACGCACAAACCCCAATAGATAAGCTAGATAACTGGGATCTTCTAAAAATCAAACACCTGTGCTCTTCAAAAGACTTCACCAAAAGAGTAAAAGGAGACCCTACAGACTGGGAAAAAAGTTTTGGACAGTACAAGTCAGACAAAGGTCTAATCTCCATAATCTATAAGAAAATCCAACACCTCTTCAACAAAAAGACAAATAATCCTATTAAAAAATGGGCAAAGGAAATGAACAGACACTTCACCAAAGAAGACATTCAAGCAGCCAACAGACACATGAGGAAATGCTCGCGATCACTAGCCATTAGAGAAACGCAAATTAAAACCACAATGAGATACCATCTCACTCTGGCATTACTGGCACGAATCAAAAACACTGGAAATAGCAAATGTTGGAGGGGCTGCAGGGAGATAGGAACTCTTATACACTGCTGATGGAAATGCAAAATGATACATCCATTTTGGAAAATGATATGGTGCTTCCTCAGAAAGCTAGAAATAGACACACCATTTGATCCAGCAATCCCACTCCTAGGAATATATCCTAGAGAAATTAGAGTCGTCACTTGAATAGACATATGCACACCTATGTTCATGGCAGCATTGTTCACAATAGCAAAATGATGGAAACAACGTAGATGCCCATCAACTGATGAATGGATAAACAAACTATGGTACATACACACAATGGAATACTATGCAACGAGAAAGAACAACAATGAATCTGTGAAGCATCTCATAACATGGATGAAACTGGAGGACATTATGCTGAGTGAAATAAGTCAATCACAAAAGGACAAATATTGTATGAGACCTCTATTGTAAAAACCCATGAAAAAGTTCACACAAAAAATGTAACAATCTTTGTTGGTTACCAGGGATGGGAGGGATGGGGGGGGGGAATACTAAATAGGCAATAGATAAGTTGTATCTTGGGTAAAGGGCGAGACAGTACACAATACAGGGGAAAGTAGCACAACTTGGACAAGGAAAGGTCATGGTAGCCCCATAGACACATCCAGACTCCCTGAGGGACTGAATTGCTGGGGGGAAGGCTGTGGGGAGCATGGTGTCGGGGAACATCTAGCTCAATTGGCATGATGCAGTTTATAAAGACAATGTTCTACATTCTACCTTGGTGAATATTGTCTGGGGTCTTAAAAGCCTGTGAGCGGCCATCTAAGATACCCCACTGGTCTCATCCCTTCGGGAGCAAGGGAGAATGAGGAGAACAGGATATAAGGAAAAGATTAGTCCGAAGGACTAATGGACCACAGCTACCAAGGCCTCCACCGGACTAAGTCCAGTACAGCTAGATGGTGCCTGGCTACCACCACTGACTGCTCTGACCAGGATCACAACATAGTGTTCTGGACAGAGCTGGAGAAGGATGTACAACATAATTCTAACAGAAAAAAAAAAAGACCAGATTACTGGCCTAAAGGAGACTGGAGAAACCCGAGAGTATGGCCCCCAGACACCCTTTTAGCTCAGTGGTGAAGTTATCTCCGAGGGTCACCATTCAGCCTGGAAGTGGACAGCCTCGTAAAACCAAATGGGACTACTGAGGATACTATTTGTTCTGTAAGCCTTCACCTGAAGTACATAAAAAAAAAAAGTAAAAAAGAAAAGAAAAAGGCCAAGAAACAGGCTTAAAAACACTAATAATAAGGCACTAGGACACCTATATGTATGAGATAGTAAAATTGATGCCATTCTATTGTAGCTGACGGGAATTTCCAATATATTCAGGAAGGTAACTACTGTCGTCTTCCACCAGCAAGCACAAAAAATGAATAACTGTCAAACCATTATGCATAACAGCTCTTGAGAAAAACAAGGAGGGAAGAGGCAAACATACCTGGGATTTCATCATTTCTCTGCCACATCTTCTGTTCTTTCTTATTATAATGCTGAACAAAGAAAATGGTGTCCCACTTCATTTTCTTGTAATGTTGAAATATGTATGAGTTCAAATCTAATCTGTTTGTCTATAGGTGTGGAAAAGAGATCAGCTAATGTAACAGAATACTTTGCAATGTATTTTTAGAAAAAATTTATATTCAATGATGATTGAGCACCTACTGTCTTTTAGATACTGTTCTAACCGCTTTTTATATATTAATGAATTATATACACAAAGATTGCTTTTCTTGTAGAGCCTATATACCTAAGGGACAAGGTGTAGACTACTAAAAACATAATTAATAAATAACTAATTATATCATATATTTTGAAGCAAAAATTAATCTTGAGTAAAAGAAAGTCTAGATCAGGTTTAGAAAAATAAGGAATGCAAGCGTAGGAGAGCTAATACAAGAATGATCTGAATTAAATAGGGCAGTCAAGTTATGACTCACTGAAACAGTGAGTTTGGGTCATATTTCAAAGAGACAATGGAGTTAGCAAATTAATATGGAGAGAAAAAATTCAAAATAATGGAACAGCTAGAGTTGTACTGTCCAATGTGATAACTATTCATAGTGGCAACTGGGTACTTCAAATGTGGCTAGGGGACCTGGATATCTGAATTTTTAATTTTATTTAATTACAATTATAATTTAAATATAACAACTGATACTAGGTTCAGTTACTGGAAAATGTTTAAATATGCTTAAAAATTGACTATGAGAACCTACTTTTTCAACTGTAATTTTTATAAAATATATACATCAAGTATTACCAGTGAAAATTTAACATCAAATTGAGATGTACTACAATAAAGTGCACATCAGACTGAAAGCCTTAGTATAAAAAGTAATGTAAAATATTTCATTAATAATTTTATATTTGTTACATGTTAAGATGATAATATATTGGATATATTAAATTAGCTAAATGTATTCTTAAAATTAATTGCAATTTTTTACTGGTCAAGTGAAGACAATTTAAGGTAAGAAAGGCTAAATGAATTACATTTTGGAGTAAGATGAAATATTTATGTCTGAGCAGAGAGTTTTGAAGGCTTCTCTACCTGGGAATAGGCTTATGGTATTGGTATGGATCGGTGGAGAAATTTAGTAAGAATAATGAGAAAACAGCTACCATTCAACAGAATTGGTGGGATTAATTAGAATTTTTAAGCACAGCAATGTTAGGTCAAATGACTCAGTCAAACAATTTCTCATCTCAATTTTCCCTCCCCCAAGTTTTGTTAAGAAAACATTCTTTTGTACATTCTTATAGTAATTGGATTTAAGAATTCTGTTGGAATATAACTCAGAAATAAACCCAAGCTATCTAAAACCAAACACAACCTCTTCACAGGCTGAATAATCACAAAATAATAAAGACCATGGTTTGTGAAGTTAGATACTGGAATAATCAAAGGTAGAGTTCAATATAATTAAAATGACATCCATCTCCAGCTCAGCTCAACTCTTAGAGAAATTTGCATGATAACCTCATCATGCTAAACACCAGGCATTGAAAAGGCTTTGGGATCTCTCGAAATAAACATATACAATGGAATAAAATACTGTACTTAAGCTTAATTGGTTGATTTTTATAAAATGTCCAGAATATAATTAAAAATTTAAAAATGCATGAAGAACCTATATATGTGTGTGTGTATATATGCACACATATATTTACATATATAAATAATACTTACATGTATATACATATATTTACATATATATGTGTATATATATGCCCAATGATCAGAGAAAACACATTCAAGGGAGGCAGATTTGCAGATGATTCAGTTTTTGTAATTAACAGACACTTTGTTTGTTTTATAGAAATTAAATAGTTTTTCAGGGAAGGTGAGTAAAGACAGGATGTACTCAAGAGAAATTATTCAACTTTAAAAAAGAACCAAATGAAGATTTTAGAATGGTAAAAAAAAAAATTGGTCTTCCTTATTCATTGTCTAGTTTTCACACGCATATGAGGCAATTGAAAATACCATGACTTGGGTCAGGCACATCTTAGTCCTCAAAGTGACATCATTACTTTTTAACACTTTAAAGAAGTCTTCTGCAGCAAATTTGCCTAATTCAACACGTTGTTTCATTTCTTGACTGCTGCTTCCATGGGCGTTGATTGTGGATCCAAGTAAAACGGAATGTTTGACAATTTCAATCTTTTCTCTGTTTATCATGAGGTTGCTTATTTGTCCAGGTGTGAGGATTTTTGTTTTCTTTATGTTGAGGAGTAATCCATACTGAAGGCTATAGTCTTTGATCTTCATTATGAAGTTCTTCAAGTTCTCTTTGCTCTCACCAAGGAAGGTTGTATCATTTACATATCCCAGGTTGTTAATGAGTCTTCTTCCAATCCAAATGCTGGTTTCTTCTTCATGTAGACCAGCTTCTAGGATTGTTTGCTCAGCATAAATATTGACTATGTATGGTGAAATGATACAAACCTGACACACACCTTCCCTGATTTTAAACCGTGAGGCATCCCCTTGTTCTGTTTGAATGACTGCCTCTTTGTCTATGTATGGGTTCCTCATGAGCACAATTAAGTGTTCTGGAATTTCTGTTCTTCACAATGTTATCCATAATTTATTATCATCCACACAGTCAAAAGCCTTTGCATAGTCAATAAAACACAGGTAAACATCTTTCTGGTATTCTCTGCTTTCAGCCAAGATTCATCTGACATTAGCAATGATATCCCTTGTTCCATGTCCTCTTCTGAGTCTGGCTTGAATTTCTGGCAGTCCCCTGTGGATGTACTGTTGCAACCATTTTTGAAATATCTTCAGCAAAATTTTACTTGCGTGTGAGATTAATGATATTGTTTCATAATTTCTGCATTCTGTTGAATCACCTTTCTTTGAAAACTGTTAGTATTTTCAATAGCTTAATTTAGGCATGTTCTTTAACCCAACATTTTCACTTTTAGTTATATGGTAAAGTCAAAATAGCCACAGAAGTATTTAGAGATCTTGTTGATAAGAGTTAAGAGTCTGTTTTTCCAACCCTAGAATCTGGGCTGGCACTGTCACTTCCTTTGACTAATAAAATTAAGAGGATATGATATTATTTAACTTCTGAGACTTGGACTCAAGAGTCTTTCAGTTTCTGTTTTTGCCGTTTTGGTATTCTTTCGCCATAATATGAAGAATCTCAGGATAATAGATAACAGAGAGAGAGACCAAGCCGTTTCCGCAATTCCAGCCATTATAGCTAAGGCCCACATTGTGAATAATAAAGTCAGCTAACATTATCCAGTCCTAACTAAACCTCCAGCCGACTTAGGTCAAATAAGCCAAGGTGAGACTGGCACAATAATCATCTATTCAATCCACAGATTCATGAGTAAAACAAGTTGTGGATGTTTTAAGCTGCCATGTTTTGAAGTGGTTTGTTAGACAGTAGTAGACAATATAATACCCACCATAAAGATAAAAGTATATGCCAAATGCACACACACACACACTTAAAAGAATTTTCAGGACAGTACTATTCATAATAGTAACTAGTAGCATACAACGACATGGATGAATCTCACAAGCATAAGATTTGGCAAAACAAGCCACATATAAAAGAGCACATGATATTAAAGACCAAAATGAGCAAAACTCATTAACAGTGTTTGGAGGTCCGGTAGTCATTAATTTTGAGAGGAAACATAGGAGTTCTTCTTGGACACTGGTAATACTCTATTTTTTGACCTGAGATGTGATTTTATTGTTGTATTTACTTTGTGATCTATCAAGCCTTCCAACTATCTGTGCATTTTTTATGTATGACATTGAAAAATTTTATTTAAGTAAGGGAAACATAATTTTTTTCATTTCAGATTTCTTTTTGAATTTCATGTTTCTTAATTCTGCCTTTATTTGTTTATATTTTACCATGCCCACATCACATTGGTTAATTAATAATCTATTTTACACTTAGATACTTTTTAATGAGTATTGCTCTTTAATTGTCTAATATCAGTTCATTTGATTTGCCAATTCAAATGTCCTTATTTTTGTTCAGGTCCTATTTCTTTGTAAATTAATAACTCAAAAGACTGGCTCTCTGCCACCAAGCACACGCTGTTCACTCTTCACCATGCCATGTTTCTGCTCAAAACTTGTAACTGTACATTATTTTCTAAACATAGCCCAAGTTCTTTTCTTCAAAGCCCTTCCTGATAATTTTCCTGTATTTTTCAAAACATTTTTATTGGCGTCAATTATACACACATATAGAAATTTGCTCAAATGATGAGTTTATAACCTAATGAATTATCACAAAATGGTCATCAGAGCAACACAGAACAATACCAGCAACACAGAAGCCCTAATCATTCCTCTCCTAATTTCCACACTTCAGAAAGTCTTTCTCAATCCTACATTTTATAATGTATTACCATGCAAATCTCACGTTATTCCCCTGTTGTGGTCCTGCATGTGTTCGGTATATTCTACTCGGATTCTAAAATCATGTTCTGTTTTTTTTTTTTCCTAATTCTATACCCATCTTCATATCAAGGTGAAAATTGTACGTTAGGTTACAGTCCCACAGCACAAGATAATTAAAAGAGAATTCTAATATTAATTTATGATACGTCTCTCGAAGAATTTCAAAGGGAAGATCCATAACCCACAGCACCCTTCTTTCTAGTTCATTTATTCTTTCCTTGCCTCCTTGCTTCCTTTCTTCCTTTTCTACAAATCCTTCTTCATTCTTTACAGATTCTCTAGATAATTTTACTAGAGGAAATTTTCAAACATTCCAAATCATAGCCTCACTGATTTCTATGACTTCATTTCACGTTTCTGTCTACCACTTGATTGTTTGTTTGTTTTCTAAATATATCTGGGTATAACTATTATGCTTAAAAATATTCATCCTACTCTATCCATATCTGAAATTTCCAAGAAGAAAGGCTATCATAGAATTGACCCAATAAACAGGAATACTTGACCTATTCCAAAGACTGCTACTTTGTCTTTCTGTTGCTCAATTGTGTATCATAAAAACAAAAGGATTTCTCCCCTCATTTCAAGCATTATCTCCATACAGATTTCTGAATCATAATCTATGGAAGCACAGCTTCAATTTTCTGACACTTTGATTCTCCTTCTGTCTTTCATCCTCCCATCTGGTACTCAGGCCAGATGATAGAATCCACTTCAGAGGGTATCTGAATATTAATAATTTAAAACTCATCTTTCTATATGTTTCAACCTCACAATTCCACCCATGACCTTCTAATCACTCATCACCCTCAACTGTCTGAACTTCATAACTGCCAGGTCTGCAGGCTTACTCTGTTGTCAATTGTTCCACTGTTTATATTTCCATTTTTTTTCCTGGTACCATTTAGGACTTCTGTTAATTACCCATGTTAGAAATTAGATGTGTGTCCTCACGATGCCAACCCCATAGATTCATACATGACCATATTTGGCTATTGAAATCCTGCTCTTCTTCATGACCCAGATTAATACATTAAATAACATTGTATAATATATGTCACATAACAATTGTATTGTACAAAGAATTTGGTTGAACAATTAAGTAATATTTATTAAGAGTCTTACATGCATCATTTTTTTTCGGTATATTTATAGTAATCCAATGAAGTACAACTTATTCTTACCATTGTACAGATAAGGAAACTGAGTAACAGAGAGACCCAGGTTTATAAATCACTTGTATGGTATATCCAGGAGACGAATCAGGACAGTCTAGTGACAGAGTCTGTAAGATACTCTGCCTTGTAGGTATAAGTCCTGGATTTCAATTTCTTTCACTCATGATACTGTTTAATAAGACAAGCAATATTACCAAGTGCCTCCTATGAGGCATGAGCCCTACAAGATGTTCTGGAAATTTAATTGAGAATAAAAATAAGTCAAAGTAAAGGAGTATAGACAGTTTTTCAAAAAACTAAATATAAAATAAATTATCAGAAAGAAGTAATACTAATTTTACGTTAACCATTTTCATCTGTACTAGCGATTTTTAGTATTTTTTTATTTGCACCCACCATATTCTATTATTTTTATATTTATTTGTTTGGTAAAAGGATTTGTTTGCTATTTTGAGGGGTTAAATCGAAGCATTAATTTTACATTTTCCATATAAATTTCAAGAAAATTTAATCTAACCTTGTTGGTCTTCCGTCTCTTATCATAATCACTTCCAATTTCTTTCCACTTACTTCACTTAGTTTGGGGCTGCAAATGTAAATTGCCTTCCCAGATAATGAAAATTAGGTTGGCGCTTTCTAGCTAGGAGTTTAGAAGGCAGGGATTCCCTTTCCTTTTTCATGCACGGTTGCTCCTAAATGACAGTTGTTCTGATCTGAAATTATATTCAAAGGTTGTATACTATAGTGGTTTACAAGCATGAGCTCTGTGATTAGAGAAATCTGTTGTAAAGCACAACTCTGCCAATTCAAGCCAAGTATGAGCCTCATTTTCATTTTTTAAAACAATTTTTTATTTTTAACATACTAAACATCAATAACGTGTATATATCAATCTATCAATCTGTATCAATCAATAATACTTGTATATAATGTATACATCAATTTAATGATGATGGTGAAAATGAATACCCATATATATATACATACATATATGTTAAGAAATGGAAGTTTGCCAGTATATTTGATGAACACTATGTGCTTCTTTTCTATAACTTCACCTTCCCTTTTCTCCTCCTCTAAGGTAATTACTCTTCTGAATTTTATATTAACTATTCCGTTGCTTTGTTAAAGACTTACTTTAACACATTTATATCCATTCTTAAATAAGATAGTGCTTTGTTTTACAACTATTATTTTTATATAAATAGAATAACATTGTATGTATCCTTTTACAATTAACATTTTTCCTCCACTTTGTGCTTTTAAGTTTTATCCTTATGGATAAAATTACCAATATTTTGTTTATTTTTACTTTTGAGTAGAATTTCTTTGTATAACTATACAAAATGCTTTGTTTCGTGACATATATATGTGCTACAATAAAACAAATTATCGGTATAAAATCTTAGAGAGGCTGTATCTCTCATATATTATTTGAGGGTGTATATAATGGCAAGATATTTTAGGAAATTTTGGCAATTTTCTTATAAAAGTAAGCATATTCTACCTTTAATACGATTCTTCATTAAGTTTTAGTCCAAAGTAAATGAAAACGTGTATTCATAAAATGAAGTGTACAGTGATTTTCACTGCAACTTTACTCATAATGAAAAAGTTAGGAACAACCTATGCATCCATCACTAGAAGGGACAAAAAATTGTAAAATATTAATACAAAAGAAATTTACTCAACAAAAATGAACAAACTACGGGAATATGTGGCAGCACTGGAGAATTTAAAAAATGTAATGTTGAATGAGAGAAGCACAAAAAAGTGCATACAGCAAGATTTTACTTACATAAAGTTCAAAAACAGGCAAACTTACCTCCATAGATAGAATTGTGGTTGCTCTTGGTGAAGCAGGGGGTGAGATGGTATTGGTCAGGAAGTGGCATGAGGAACTTTGTAGGGCGATGAAAATGTTCTTTGAAGTGACTGTGGTATTGATTACACAATTAAGATTTATCAGAAGAAACAGAAGATCGGCATAATTACTGTATGTAATGATACATGAGTTGAAACGTACCTACTTGAGAAATGTGTGCATCATATAGATTCATTTTGCAAATCAATTTAATTTAGAAAGAAAACATGTCTAACACATGTATTAGTGAGATTGTGAAGCGGTAGAAACTCTCATTAATTACTGATGAAAATATAAATTGATAAAATACTTTGGAATTACCTGGTAAAGTTTAGTACATGCATAGCTTCAACACCAGAAATTCTGGTCCTATAAATTTACCTAAGAGAAATTGTGTCTCATGTGAATGAAGATATATACACTTATCAGCAATAAAAAGAATAAACTACTTATTGATGTGACAATGTGGATAAATATGCCATACATTATACTGAGTGAAGAAGGCCTACACAAAATACTACAGAGTTCATTTATATGAAGCTCTAAAGTTGTCAAAATGGATCTATGATCAGAAAGAGATTATTACTCCTGGGGGAGACAGATTGGAAAGGCCCAAGGGAAATTTCTGGAGTGATCAGAATATTGTATTTCTTTTTTTGCATGTTGGTTGCAGTTCATTGATTGAATATTTAAAATGTATATTTTATTGTATGCAAATTACATCTAAGTTTTAAATATATCATATTTAATATTTTTACTGTAATTATTTTATTTTAATTAATTTAAAATTATTTTAAATTATTTACATTATTATTTACTGATATTCAAGCACAACAAGCACTCGTCTGTCAGTGGAGAATTACTTGTTGCTATGATGCTGAACAGTTTTCAGCAACTCTTGCTGGCTAAGACAGACTAGGAAGGAAGTCCTGGGGATCTATTTCCAAAAAAAATTAACCAATGAGCACACTAATTATCACAACAATCCTATCCCATTATGCATGGTGTCACCATGAGTTGAAAGTCAACTAGATGGCAGCTAAAAACAACAAATATGCATATAGTATCACACACACACACCCTGGGCTAAAAACCTTTGTGTTTTCAAGATTTTAAATGACTCACAGGTCTCAAATCTTTTCAGTTAGGAGGTAGCTAAGAAAGCAGCTCAGCCACTATGGAGCTCATATTCTCCAATTCTCTATTTAGATGTGAACAAAGCAAAATAAACCTCCAAGAATTTGGAGCCAAAAGTCACAGTAAATGATAAATGGAGAGCTCTTCTGTGTTAGTTTAGGTCCTCTGCAAAGTGTATACCAAGGTAGGGTTAGCTATGCAGGTGATTTTTTAACGAAAATGCTTGTAAGGGAAATGGGAAGAGAGCCAAAGGAGGCTAGTAGAGTCATCAGAACACAATACGGGCCTGATCTCTGTGGAAAAGACATGGAGGAAGCAAGGCTGTGTAGGAAGATTGTCAGGCTACAATGGAGTTTTAAGATGTTTTCAAAGGCCAATAGGAGTCTTCAAGCCAAACATGCCTTTCACAATATCCTGTCTTTCACAGAAAAAGGCCTGCCTTGATATGTGGCCATGCTCATTCATCGGCTGGGTGCATCATGTGATAATGGCTTTGGTGCAAAAATAGTGAGGGGTTCAGAAAGTAGCATTTGGGGCCTGCAATCAATTCCGTTTTCCACAGGAGGACAGCTGAGAGACGCATTTTCATGGGTGTCATGTTTGTGCAGGCACCAGAAGCATGGCCTAATTAAAAGTGCATTCCTACTTTCACAGAAAGGGATTATTGCAGTATTTTCCCAAGAAGATTGCAGATTTTCCATGTATTTGCAACTGTTCTGTGTTCCTTGTTTTTGGAGCCCTAGTGGTGCAGTGGTTATGAGCTTGGCTGCTAACCAAAATGTCGACATTTCAAATCCACCAGCTGCTCCTCGGAAACCCTATGGGGCAGTTATACTCTGTCCTATAGGGTCACTATGAATCAGAATTTACTCGATGGCAACGGATTTGGTTTTGGTTTTATTGTGATTATCCTGTCCTACCTCTTTTATTTTATAATGGTGGACATGGGTCAGGTAACTTGCCATTTGTTGTTGATCGTGTTTGCATCTGGACTTGTTTATAAACCACCTCATATTTTATTCTTTGATAGAAAGACTACCATTATTACCCAGAATTCTTGGAAATCAATCCTGATACAAGGGAGTGTATCTTAGGGAGATATGTCAAGATGTAGGTTAAGGGTATTTTACCTGTGGAAATGAGTGGGCTGGATGTTTAGTGGCCAGAAGCCCGAACTACCATACTACTAATGCTCTTACTGAATATTTCCAGCTCACCACGATGCAGGCTCATAACACAATTGCAATTGTTGTTGTTGTTTGACGTCAAGTAGATTCCAACTCGTAGCAACCGATAGGCAAAGTAGAACTGCCCCATAGGCTGTCCTAGGCTGTAATCTTTATGGGAACAGATCACCTAGTCTTTCTCTTGCACAGCAGCTGGGAGATTTGAACCACCCAGCTTTTGGTTAGCGTTTAACCCTTGTGCAACTGGGCCTGTTTTTCTGGCCATTGGTATTCAGTCAGAATTTATATTTGTCACTTCTAGGTCACAACATTTAACTGATACTGATATGCTTCAGAGCTCCCTTTAAATCAGGCATGATGAGAGGAAATTTCGGAATGCTGTTTGCCCATTCAGTTTATATCCCTGAGTAACTCTGATGAATAAAATCTTCCTACCAACCCACAGGCAGGTATAACTTTAGGGAGAAATAAACTTATGTTTGTTCAGTTACTAGATATTTTGATTCTGTAGTACAACCTGCATTATAATGCCTGATATATCTGCACTTAGAAAGTGCTTTAAAAATATACAAATATAAGAAGAGTGACAGAGTGGATAAAAAAAAAGGATCCATAAATATGCCATCTACAAGAGACACACCTTAGAAACAAAGACGTAAATTTATTAAAAATCAAAGAATGGAAAAATATATATCAGGCAAACAGCTACTAAAAAAGAGCAGGAGTGCCAACACTAACCTCAGATAAAATAGACTTTAAAACAAAATCCACCATAAAAGACAAAGAAGGACACCATATAATGATTAAGGGGATGATCTACCATGAAGACATAACCATAATAAACATCTATGCACCCAATGACAGGGCTCCCAAATACATGAAACAACTCTAACAGCACTGAAAAGAGAAATTGACGGTTCCACAATAATAGTAGGAGATTTCAGCACACCACTCTCAGTAAAGAACAGAACATCTAGAAAGAAACTCAACAAAGATACAGAAGACCTAAAGGGCACAATCAGCTAACTTGACCTCATAGACATATACAGAACACTACACTGAACAGCTGCAAAGTACACATTCTTTTCCAATGAACATGAAACGTTCTCCAGAATAGACCACATCACAGGCCACAGAGCAATCCTCAACAAGATCCAAAATGCTGAGGCAATACAAAGTATCTTCTCTGACCACAATGCCATCAAGGTAGAAATTAACAACAGGAAGAGCAAGGGAAAAAATCAATTACCTGGAAACTGAATAACACATCGCTGGGTAATAGAAGAAATCAGAGATGGAATAAAAAAATTCCTAGAATCAAATGAGAATGAAAACACAACATACCAAAACCTTTGGGACACAGCAAAGGCAGTCCTCACAGGACAATTTATAGCCATAGATGCACACATCAAAAAAGAAGAAAGGGACAAAATCAAAACATTAACTACAGAACTCAAACAAATAGAAACAGAACAGCAAAAAAAGCCCACAACCACCAGAAGAGAGGGAATAGTAAAGATCAGAGCAGAAATCAATGAAGTAGAGAACAGAAAAACAATAGAAAGAATCAACAAAGCCAAAAGTTGGTTCTTTGAAAGAATCAACAAAATCAACAAACCACTGGCCAGACTGACAAAAGAAAAACAGGAAAGGACACAAACAACACAAATAAGAAATGAAACGGGCGACATTACAACAGACCCAACAGAAATAAAAAAGATCTTAACAGAATATTATGAAAAACTATACTCCAACAAATTTGAAAACCTAGAGGAAATGGATAAATTTATAGAAACACAATACCTATCCAAACTACAACAAAGTGATGCTGAAAATCTGAACAGATCCATAACAAGAGAAGAGATTGAAAAGGTAATTAAAAAAAAAAAAAAAAAAACTCCCAACAAAAAAAAGTCCTGGTACAGATGGCTTCACTGGAGAATTCTACAAAACATTCACAGAAGAGCTTGTACCAGTACTACTCAAGCTATTTCAGAGCACAGAAGAGGAAGCAACACTTCCAAATTCATTCTATGAAGCGAGCATAATGCTGATACCAAAACCAGGCAAAGACACCACAAAAAAAGAAAATTACAGACCAAGATCTCTCATGAATATAGATACAAAAATTCTCAACAAAATTCTAGCCAATAGAATTCAGCATCATATCAAAAAAATAATACACCATGACCAAGCAGGATTCATACCAGGTATCCAAGGATGGTTCAACATTAGAAAATCAATCAATGTAATCCACCACATAAATAAAAGGAAAGAAAAGAATCACATGATCATTTCAATTGAAGCAGAAAAGTCATTGGACAAAGTCCAACACCCATTCCTGATAAAAACTCTCAATAAAATCGGTATAGAAGGAAAATTTCTCAGTATAATAAAGGGCATCTATGCAAAACCAATGGCCAACATCGTTCTTAATGGAGAGAGAAGCCGAAAACATTCCCCTTGAGAACAGGAACAAGACAAGGATGCCCTTTATATCCACTCTTATTTAACACTGTGCTGGAAGTTCTAGCTCGAGCAATAAGGCAAGAAAAAGAAATAAAGGACATCCAAATTGGTAATGAAGACGTTAAACTGTCCTTGTTTGTGGATGATATGATACTATACATAGAAAACCCTAAAGACTCCATGAGAAAACTTCTGGAACTAATAGAAAGATTCAGCAGAGTAGCATGATACAAGATAAACATACAAAAATTGGTTGGATTCATATACGTCAAGAAAGAGAACGATGAAAAGGAAATCAGGAAAACAATACCATTTTCAATAGCCTCTAAAAAGATACAATACTTAGGAATAAATCTGACCATGGATGTAAAAGACCTATACAAAGAAATCTACAAAACACTTCTGCAAGAAACCCAAAGGGATCTACATAAATGGAAAAACATACCATGCTCAACATTGTGAAAATGACAATTCTACCCTAAGTAATTTACAAATACAATGCAATCCCAATCCAAATACCAACAACATTCTTTAAAGATATGGAAAAACAAATCATTAACTTATATGGAAAGAGAAGACCCCAGTAATGAAGCACTATTGCAGAAGAAGAGTAAAGGAGGAGGACTCACACTACCTGACCTCAGAACCTACTATACAGCTACGGTAGTCAAAACAGCCTGTACTGGTACAATGACAAATACACTGACCAATGGAATAGAATGGAGAACCCAGATGTAAATCCATCCACCTATGGTCACCTTAGTTTCGAAAAGGGCCCAAATTTCATCAAATGGGGGACAGTCTTTTTAACAAATCATGCTGGCAAAACTGGATATCCATCTGCAAAAAAAATGAAACATGACCCATACCTCACACCATGCACAAAAACTAATTCAAAATGGATCAAAGACCTAAATATAAAGCCAAAAACTATAATGTTCATAAAAGAAAAAAATAGGATCAATGCTAAAGGCCCTAATACACTACATTAACAGGATACAACCCATAGCCAACAACACACATACTCCAGAAGATAAGCTAGATAGCTGGGATCTTCTAAAAATTAAACACTTATGCTCATCAAAAGACTTCGCCAAAAGAGTAAAAAGAGAATCTGCAGACTAGGAAAAAAATTTTGGACAAGTCAGACAAAGATCTAATCTCTAAAATCTACAAGAAAATCCAATACCTCTGCAACAAAAAGACAAATAATCCTATTAAAAAATGGGCAAAGGAAATGAACAGACACTTCACCAAAGAAGACATTAAAGGGGCCAACAGACACAAAAGGAAAAGCTCGCGGTCACTAGCCATTAGAGAAATGCGAATTAAAACCACAATGAGATATCATCTCAGCCCAGCATTACTGGCACGAATCAAAAACACTGGAAATAACAAATGTTGGAGGGGCTGCGGAGAGATCGGAGCTCTTATGCACTGCTAGTGGGAATGCAACATGATACAACCATTTTGGAAAACGATATGGCACTTCCTTAGAAAGCTAGAAATAGAAATACCATGCGATCCAGCAATCCCACTCCTAGGAATACATCCTAGAGAAATAAGAGGCATCACAGGAATAGACATATGCACACCCATGTTCATTGCAGCATTGTTCACAATAGCAAAGAGATGGAAACAACTTAGATGCCCATCAACAGAAGAATGGGTAAACAGACTATGGTACATACACACAATGGAGTATTATGCAATGGTAAAGAACAATGATGAATCTGTGAAGCATCTCATAACATGGATGAAACTGGAGGACATTATGCTGAGTGAAATAAGTCAATCACAAAAGGACAAATATTGTATGAGACCTCTACTGTAAAAACTCATGTAAAAGTTTACACACAAAAAGAAACAATCTTTGTTGGTTATGAGGGATGGGAGGGCTGGTGGGGGGGGTGACTAAATAGTCCACTGTTAAGTGGTAACTTTGGTGAAAGGTAATAAGACAGTATAGAATACTGGGGAAGCCAACATAACTTGTACAAGGAAAGGTCATGGAAGCTCCATAGACACATCCAAACTCCTTGAGGGACTGAACTGCTGGGCAGAGGGCTGTAGGGACCATGGTCTCCAGGAACATCTAGCTCAGTTCGCATAACAGTTTATAAAGACAATGTTCTACATTCTACCTTGGTGAGTAGTGTCTGGGGTCTTAAGAGTTGGTGAGCAGCCACCTAAGATACTCCACTGGTTTCACCGCTTCGGAAGTAACGGAAAATGAATAGAACAGGATACAGGGAGAAGATTAGTCGAAAGGGCCAATGGACCATTGCTACCACGGCCTCCACCAGACTGAGTCCAGTACAGGTAGATGGTGCCCAGCTACCACCACTGACTGCTCTGACCTGGATCACAACAGAAGGTCCTGGGCAGAGTGGAGAGTGGAAGAAGGATGTAGAACAAAATTCTAACTCACAAAAAAAGACCAGATTTACTGGCCTGACAGACTGGAGACACCCTGAGTGTATGGCCCCCAGACACGCTTTTAGCTCAGTAGTGAATTCACACCCGAACTTCACTGTTCAGCTGGGGATTGGACAAAATAAAACAAAATGGGACTAATGAGGCACAGCAGTCCAGGGACAAGGCTAAAGGCAGGAGTGGACATGAAAGCTGGTGATAAGGAGCCCAAGGTTGAGAAGGGACAGTATTGACATGTAGTGGGGTTGTTAACCATTGTCATAGGGCAATATGTGTACTGTTTAATGAGAAACTATTTGTTCTGCAAACCTTCATCTAAGGTAAAAAAAAAAAAAAGAAGAAGAAGAAGAATTATCTATGCGAGATCAAAATGACAACATCAACTCAAAAGGTTTGATGGGAACCCTAGGGGACAGTGAGTAGAAGATAATGATGATGGAGAAATTTGGAAAAGGATAGTGAGAATAGCAGCACAACTGGAAGAACATAATTGATGTCACTGAATTGTACATGTAAAAACTTTTGAAACAGTGTAACTTTGTCTATATATATTTTCACCAAAAAAAAAAAAAAGTCCTTCAAGTTTGAGAAGGGAGAGTGTTGACACGTCATGAGGTTGTTAAGCAATGTCATAAAACAATATGTGTAGTGACTATTTAATGAGAAGCTATTTGTTCTGTAAACCTTCAAGTACAATAAAAAAAAATTAAAAAAAAAAAGAAAAGAAAGAAATGGAAGTAAGCAAAAAAAAAAAAGTTTAAAAATCATACCAAGCTGGATACCTAAAGATAAATAGTATTAATATTTTGGCTTTGACTTGTCATATTACATTTTCTACACTCAATCCTGATAATTCATAATCTAGTTATTAATTGATGTATTTAATCCATAACTTTATGAGATAAACTTACAGCACAAGAAATCATTTTAATTTGTTCTGAAAATCACTCACATTTTTAATGTTGCGTTGCTTATTTCCCTATTATTAAAGAAAATACAACGTAGATTTTGCTGTTTCACTGACTGTAAATTTTAACTGAAATACTCTTTCTTCTACAGTTCCCCAGTGGATGGAATTTCTGCCTGAACCAAATCCCTTCACAATGACAGCAGAAATAATATCCAAACATAACAAGATTCTCCTTTAACTGAATTTACCATAAAGTCCTGGTGAGCCATGGCCATCTTCTCATATCTAGATTGATCACTTCCTACAGAATCAAGATTATCCAGACTGTGTGGTCTGGAGAAGTTTCCTGTAGAAGAATTGTATCTATTTGATGGCTAAAGGCAATCATTCACAAGTGACTGAGTTCATCCTCCTGGGACTCACAGACAATCCAGAACTTCAAGCCATTCTGTTTGGTGTCTTCCTAGTGATTTACTTACTGCTGTAGGTAATCTTGGTTTCATTGTGCTAATTCTGATCGGTCCTCAGCTTCACACACCCATGTATTTTTTCCTGTCATCTGGCTTTTGTTGATTTTTATGATACCTCCTCAATTACCCCAAACACCCTGGTGAACTTTTTGTTTGAAATTAAAAGTATGTAATTTTATGCACGTACTAAAAAAAAAAAAGAATAAATAAATAAATAAATAAATAATCAATAGTGATCATTGGAATAGGGTGAAAAAATCTCCTTTTAGAAGAATTGTATATACTTTGTTCTTATGTACCTATGCTGTTTACCATATTCTTTCCAAATATGCTAATATATGTTGTTGTTTAATTTCCATAATACTTTCTTCTCCCCATCAGGATTATTAGCTAGAAATTAAAAGAAAACTCTTCTACTCCTTAATTATTTTTTCAAGAATCCTACCCTTTCTCTATATAAGTTATCTCATGCTTATGGATGTAATATGATATTAAATTTAATGTAGCCATATATTCTAAACAGCTAGATTTATTTTCTTTGTATCAGTCTGTTAAAAAAATTGTAATAACCAATGAATAAAAAGCCCCAAAAGATTCATCATGACTATTTTTGAAGCCCTTTGAGTTTTTCTCCCCTGCACACAATCTGCTTAGGTCACGACTGGCACTGTTTACTAAGTAGCACCTGCTTAAGCAGTTTTCATATGACATTCTTTACATATCACATGAAATAATTTAACACAAATAAATGGCTCTATTGTCTTACTAAGCTATATGTATAGGGAATATGGTTAATTTGGCCCCTATTTTAATGTCATTAGATGTATACAGCTAGAATTACTGGTTGACTAGTAACCAAGGGAGGTTTTTTGTAATCTTAAGTATTCTATTTCATTATTTATATTAATATTTTTCTCTTTTTAGGTAGATATCCATTAAACTTCACATTAGTTGGGTATTGTCCTTTTCAATAAATGATTAGATAAACATTGAAATAAAGCCTCTGGATATATTCACATAATTGAGAACAAAACTATGAATTCCCTATTTGGAAAATCAAAGGATGAAACATACAAGTCATTATAAAGCTCAGATTCAAAGTGAGTAATTTTAGTGTATTTGTACATAATAATCATTTAATGTTATGTTGTTCATTTTAAATAGATTTTATCTGTCATCACAGTATGAAAAGCAGAAAATAATAAGCAACTAGAATGAATAAATAGGAACTGAGTTATTTAGATGAAGAGAAAGAAAAAAGATGTTATTTTATGCAGATGCAAGGTAATTTGATAGAGAAAAATAACAGGTTAGATAAATATCAAATATGATAATGGGACAATATTGTAGTTCAGTGCCTCTACCAACAAATCATCTGTTAAATCCTTTGATCTGTGTTTAATATTCCTTAACCAATATGTTCAAGTTTATATACAAAACTTTAATGTACAACTTCCAATTTCACTTCATCTGTCCTGTCCTAATGTATCCAGTGTTCACAGGTATCCTAATATTGAGTTGCCCACATCTAATTCATATCCTAAAAGAATGATTTACCTTATTATACAACATAAAGGGCATTACACAGCTTGCCCAAATTAAGACAGCTATTTATTGGGTTATTTTCACACTCAGAAGTATCTAGTTTCAAGATGCATTCTTTTTAGAGTGAATCACAAAAGAACATGTTTGCTGAGACTGGAGTTTGTTGGGCAACACATACATGAGGCATGGAGGACAGGAAGAGACATAAAAAGCTATGAAACAGTAATGCCAATGGGAAAGCAATGTGGACTGAAAACTCAGGTATAAGATGAAAACTAAAACAGAGAAGCATGATCATTAACGTGAATTGTTAACTTTCTCTCTCCTGTCGTCAGTTCTCTCAATTGTATTATGGAAGGGGTGGTAATAACTAATATTTTATGAATAAAAGAAAGTGCCAAAAGAGTCTATGAGATACACAGATATAGTAGAGCCGAGAATGTCAGCCAGAGAAACAGTGATTTGGTGAGAAGTAATCAGCGATGAAGTAAATGAGGTTCTGGATAAAAATAAAGCTCATACAATTCAACAGTTGCACAGTAAGAAGAGTTCTTAAAGGCTTACTGGCTAAGAACCCTCTGATATTTGGTTTTCCTTTATAGAAATTCTAATATATTGACATGAGCAAATATGACAGCAAGACACAAATAACCAGTACATAAAAAATGAATGGATAACTGCAGATTCTAAGATTAGTTAGAGTCTACTAAGACAAATAGGAAGGATTTCTAGTCAAGAATGCTATTCTAAGTTAGTTGTCCTGGGAATGAGTCTCTGAGATGGAGACGGGTTGCATTATGTTTATTATGGAACGTCCTTGGTATCAATACCTACGTAAAGGAGGGGAGAAAGAAGGTCGAGCTGAGGGAGAAAGAGAAGTCAAGCTATGATAAGGGCCCAACAACAGCCTCAGAAAATTGCACAGAAAGTTCTAGAGCTTTAACAGCTCTTCAGAATTGTCTTGAATTTGGCCAGGATGGTAAGAACTTTGTACTCCGACATCAATCAATTACGAATAAGGGCTGCTGCAGGAAAGAACACAGGCTCAGACTAGACAGCTCTCTGATGCTGAGTTAATCCCTAAACAGGATAAATTTGAAGGCTGTTCTGACAGCACTCCCTGAGTTGGGGCAACAAGTTCTTCATTGAGCAGGGATCTGGGTAGCACAGCAGTGTCCACGATAGTCCATCTTCTGCAGCACTCTAATCTACTTCTTCATATACATTCTGAGAGCAGCTTCTCCAGGATTCCAGTTGACCTCTATTTCTGAAAGAACATAGAAGATGAAGATTAGAGAAATACTTTAAACTCTCCAATTTAGCAGTAGGTCCAGGATGCAACTGGTTCTTACTGTCACTCATAGGTATTATAGATTCCTATTATCCCTGTCTCCAGCACCTCTGCTAGACTTGATAGCTTATCTGATGATATGATCTATGGAGTTTGAACCTCTGTAGATCATTCTCCCTTCTTGCCAGAGTTGCTGCATTTGTCTTTATTGTCACAATAGGGCAAGGCAATAGCGATAGGTACCCAATAAGACTGACTAGGTGATCAATATGTTCTTCACTGTCTCATTAGGTAACAGCAACACAGTCAATTATTCATGCTAAGAAGTTGAGTCTACTTCTTGCCTGCTAGTCCCTTGGCACAGGAGCCTTGAGTGTCTAAGGGAGCAGTTAAAAATGATAATCCAATGGAACTCTTACTGTGGACTCTCTCAGAAGTGTGCTTCTTTTGGAACCAGATTCCTCAGGTGTGTTCATGTGGTGTTACAGGAATGAAGTCTCTGCATCACCTCTAAGCAAAGGAGTGTGGTTCTAGCGTTTAATAGGTCTAGCGTTTAATAGGGAGTGGTAGATCAATTCTACAAGATCAGAGGGCTCAGGGATATCTTGGTGTCACATTTTGGCAGACTCAATCAGAAATCTCCCATCCCATGAGAATAGTTTCATTCTTTCCCAACCAAGACTCTGAACTTGCCATAGTAGAAATGCCTTGGTGGGGAGTAGCCTTCTTTGGAGTTTGCCTACTATAATCATAAGTCATGGCGCTGATCTTTAGCTTGCTTTTCCCTCCCACTGCAGGGAATGTGAGCCTCTTCTATATTACCAAGGCAACTCTATGGCTTTCACATGTGGTATCACTTGACAACTGACAACTAATCAATCACTCAGTTTTTTTTTTTTTTTTTTTTAACTATTTTGAGGCTTACTTGAACTTAGTAATAGCCAACCAATTCTACTGCTTTTATGATTACTACCTCCCACAATTTTAAAATGCTTTCTGGTCCATCTATAAATCATTCTAACTCAGCATCACTGATATTCTTAACAATTGTTCTGCTACCTTATGGCATGTGCTGTTGTGTGATCATCTATCACCAGTGATGGGTTCTTCAGTGATACCCAGGAGCCAACTGATCCAGTCCAAAACACCATTTTAAGGCCTGCTTTATCAATCCACTCCTGGTAACAAGTCTTGTAGACTGGGATTCCCAAGAAGTTGACTCTAAAATGGAGTTGGACATGCAGGATGTTTATTAATGAGATCATTTGGGATCAAACCTGTGGAAGGAAGAGGAAGAAAACAGAATTAGGCAGAGAGAGAGGTTGAGCTGTGCTACAAGCTAAACAACAGCCTTGCAGACCCTGCTGGGATCTCTAGAATAAGAATGGCCCTTCATATTTGTCCTGAGTTTGGTCTAATATGGTCAGGACTTTATACTTCCAATTCAATTAGTTTCTAGAAGTGGGTCAGCCTAGCAAGGAGCAAGGCCTTGAGCAAGACTGAGGCAATTCCTGACGATCCTTGAGAGCTGAAGGTTTTCTGCCATCAGCACTCCCAGCAGCTGGAGCCACAAGTTTTTCACCAAAGGGGGGTCTGTGTGGTGCATTTGATTGTCATCCATAAAAATAGAAATCATATTCAGACATATGGATAGCTATTTGTTCATATTACAATTATCAACAAATTTTAAGAAATGAAATTTAAGAAATGAAAAATAATTTTTATGTACCAGTTTATCTGAACATTACAACAATCGCAATCTTGGAAGTTTAAGAACTTTCAAGATTTGGAAACTCAAACTTTTAATATTAGCAAGTCAATAGAAGAGATTTAAATACTTTCTCTAATCACATAGTAGATGAGACTTAACAAATACTGTTTTCTAACCTCAAGTTTGTCTATTAGTAGATTACTAAGATTATTAATTATTATAGTAAATACATTTTTTTTGCTAATATAGGCTAAACACTATGCTAGGTCTTAGCAGTGAACAAAACAGACAAAAGTACCAGTCCTCATGGAATTTGATCAGTGGAAAGGAGACAGTTTCAAAGTATTCAAGTCAACGTATAGAATGTGACTGTAAACTCTATGGAGAAAGAACAAGGAATAAGGATAGAAATAATGAACTTTTAATGAACATTTAACAAATATGTTCTAAGCTGATACGTGATTTTAGGAGCTATAGTAATTTTTATTTTATGAATGAGAAAAATGAGACCAGAACAATTAAATACAGTGTTTAAGCTAACACAGATAAGTGATGTAGCCGGTATTCAAATCCAGATATTTTTTGTTTTTAATGCCCTGGTTCTTAAGACTATGCTATGACTACAAATATTAGCATGGGTTTGGAATAATCACAAAGGCTATAAATACTAATTCAGGACTAGAGGACACTAACCTTTCACCTCCCAGTGCTGATAAAGTTAATGCTAAGCTACAGATTGATACCAATAAAGCAGAAATTCTGTTACTGCTTTCTATGAAAAAGATGCCTATTTCCACTGTTATAGATGTACGAAGATTCTAAGTCAGGATTAACTAACTTTAAAATACATGTCTACTTATAGCGGGTGCACGCAGGTGTGTGTATGTGTCTGTGTGTATGTCATAGAGAAAGTATATGAGAGAGACACAGAAAGAAAGAGAAATGATAAACGTATACTACAAGAAAATGTTACCATTGTTAGTTTGGTACAAGAAGGAGGAAGATAGACATGTTATTTATTTTTTAAAAAGTTAATGATTAGAAATAAAAGGAGATGATCTATTTAAATTCTGATAAATCTTCATATTGTGGCAATCGTTTCGAATAATCTAAAGAAATTAGTTTATTTAAGTACCAATGCTATTTATAAGGAATCAGAGTTCATACCTGTATGAGGGTTAGCTCTTTTGTGTAGGAGAAGAGCAAGTTAAAGTAAAATTATTCACCAAAAAAAGGTCTCATGAGGAATTTTTTAAATGCTAGAATTTAGAGATTTTCCCCTTTATAGTCATAAAGTATTGACTAAAGAGAAAGCTGTTGCCAAGCAACACCCCCTGCCTTGTTTGGTTTCATGTGCAAATTCACTGAATAAGTGCCTTTGCCAAATGCTTTTAAGAGAAATGTGCCTAAATCATAATGAAGACCACCATCTATCCAAACAGGAAGCTCAAGAAAACGTAGACTCTATTTTCTGTCATATTACATAAAAATTCAAATTGAAATGTATTGCTCGGAATGAAAGTTATTTGGATAATTATTTCTTTCAGTAATTTAACTTTCTAGAGCCTCACATACTCCACCCTTTTGTTCCTGCATAAAACACAAGAAACCACATTTCTCAGTGCTCTTTCTTTAAAAGAAGTGTCACTTTTATTTGAAATGGAATGAGTAAAACTTTATATCTTGTGCCGGCTATGTAATTGTGTATTATGTATCTGTTGTGTTGTTGTTAGGTGTCATTGAGTTAGTTCTTACTCACAACGACCCTGTGTACAACAGAACAAAACATGGCCTGGTCCTTAACCATCTGTAGAATCTTTGCTATGTTTGAGTTCATGGTTTCAGCTACCATGTCAGTCCATCTCGTTGAGGGTCTTCCTCTTTTCTGCTGGCCCTCTACTTTACCAAGCTTTATGTCCTTCTTTAGGAACCTGTCCCTACTGATAACATGCCCAAAGTACATGAACAAAGTCTTGCCATCCTTACTTCTAAGGAGCATTCAGGCTGTAGGTCTCCCAAGAGAGATGTGTTCATTTTTCTGACAGTCCATGGCATATTTAACATTCTTAGCCAATGCTATAATTCAAATGCATCAATTCTTCTTCTGTCTTCCTTATTCATTGTCCAGCTTTCTCATGCATATGAGGCACTTGAAAATGACATGAGTTGGGTCAAGTGCATCTTAGTCCTCAAGTAGACATCTTTGCTTCTCAACACTTTAAAGAGGTCTTTTGCAGCAGATTTGCCCAATGCAATGCATCCTTTGATTTCTTGACTGTGGCTTCCATGTGTGTTAATTGTGGATCCAAGTAAAATGAAACCCTTGACAACTTCCATCTTTTCTCCATTTATCATGATGTTACTTATTAATCCAGTTTTGAGGATTTTGGTGGGTTTTTTTTTTTATGTTGAGGTGTAATCCATACTGAAGGCTGTAGCCTTAGATCTTCATCAATAAGTGCTTCAAGTCCTCTTCATTTCACCAAGCAAGTTGTGTCATCTGCATAACCCAGGTTGTTATTGAGTCTTCCTCCAAATCTGGTGCCCCATTCTTCATATAGTTCAGCTTCTCAGATTATTTGCTCAGCATACAGACTGAATAGGTATGGTGAAAGGATACAACACTGACACACATCTTTCCTGACTTCAAGCTATGCAGTATCCCCTTGTTCTGTTTGAACGACTGCCTCTTGCTCTATGTACAAGTTCTTCATGAGCACAATTAAGTATTCTGGAATTTCCATTCTTCAAAATGTTATCCATAATTTGTTATGATCCACACAGTCGAATGCCTTTGCATAATCAATAAAACACAGGTAAACATCTTTCTGGTATTCTCTGCTTTCAGCCAAGATCCTTCTGACATCGGCAATAGGATCCCTCATTCGACCTCCTCTTCTGAATCTGGCTTGAATTTCTGGCAATTCCCCGTCAATGTACAGCTGCAGCTGCTTTTAAATGATTTTCAGCAAAATTTTACTTGCATGTGATATTAGTGACATTGTTCAATAATTTCCCCCTTTGGTTGGATCATTTTCTTTGGAATAGGCATAAATATGGATCTCTTCCAGTCAGTTGGCTAGGTAGCTGTCTTCCAAATTTCTTGGCATAGGCAAGTGAGCACTTCCAGGGCTGCATCTGTTTGTTGAAACGTCTCAATTTGTATTCTGTCAATTCCTGGAGACTTGTTTTTCATCAACACCTTCAGTGCAGCTTGGACCTCTTTCTTTAGTCATGTAACTGGTCTTCCTTGTAGGCATATGCATATTATCCAATCACTAACAGCACTGTATTTCAGGATAGATCTTGAAATGTTCTTTCTGACAATGAATACAACACCATTCCTTTTCAAGTTGTCATTCCTAGCAAAGTATACCATATGATTATCTGATTCAAAATGGCCAATACCAGTCCATTTCAGCTCACTAATGCCTAGGATATCAATGTTTATGTGTTCCATTTTGTTTTTGACAATTTCCAATTTTCCTAGATTCGTACCTTGTATAGTCTACTTTCCAAGTATTAATGGATGTTTGCAGCTATTTCTTCTCATTTTGAGTCACACCACATCAGCAGATGAACATCCTGAAAGCTTGGCTCCATCCATGTCATTAAGGTCAACTCTCATTTGATGAGGCGGCTCTTCCCCAGTCATCTTTTGAGTGCCTTCCAACCTGAGGGGCTCATCTTCCGACACTATATCGGACAATGTTCTGCTGCTATTCATAAGGTTTTAACTGGCTAATTATTTTTGGAAGTAGGTTGCCAGGTCCTTTAGATAATTATGATATTCTAAATAATCATAAAGTAATGCTAAGCATTCAGAAAATGGTTTAAAAAATTCTCTTATGAATAATTTTTTGTTAGTTTAACATTCAATCAGTAAAGTTCACAAATCTTAAAATTCAGTTGAATGTGTGTTTACAAAAGAATATACTTAGCGCCACCCATGTCATAGTATCAGAACATTAACAGCACTCCAGAATATGGTCTCCCTCACCTCCTTGTCTATACTTCCCAAAAGATAAGCAATATTTTCACTTCAATTTCCATCAATTAGCTTTGTTTTTCCATTTTTGAACTAATGGAATTATATAGTAGGTACTATTTTGAATCAACGTATATCATAGGAGTAGATTTTTTTTCATTCCTGTGTAATATTACATGGTGTTAACATAACACAATTTATCCATTTTTATATTGATAAAAATTGTACTAGTATATTAAAAACAAATTTGATTTTTGTATGTCGAGCTTGTATCATATGGCAGTCCAAAATTCATTTATTAAGTCTAGTAATTTATATATGTAGATTTAAAAAAACTTCTAGGTAAAAAGTATGATATCTAAGAGTAATGCAAGCTTTGTTTCCTCAAAATAATATATATTTTATTTTTCTTAATTTACTGAGCTAGCTAGATACTCAGTAAAATGTTAAATAAAACTAGTTATGGTGGATATTTTTGTCTTGTGTCTGATTTTAGGAGGTAAACCCACCATAGTTCAGCATTTGTTAGCTCAGAGTCTTTGAGATGTCTAAATACATATTTGTTCATTTGTATGAAGTGCATTTTCTTCATCTATCCAGATTCCCATATGATTTTTATCCTTCAGTCAGTTAAAAGGGTTAATTTTATTCATTGATATTCAAATGTTAAATGAAGCTTGCTTTCCTGGAATTAATCAAACTTGTTTCAATGTATTATCCCTTTTATCTATTTTTTATTTCTATTTTCTCATATTTGGTTAGGAGTTTTTTCATACCTATAGTATTTACGGAAACCTTGGTGGGGTCGTGGTTAAGAGCTATAGCAGCTAACCAAAAGGCTGGCAGTTTGAATCAGCCAGGCACTCCTTGGAAACTCTATGGAGCAGTCGTACTCTGTCCTATAGGGTTGCTGTGAGTCTGAATTGACTTGACGCCAACAATTTTGGTTTTTTTGGGTTTTATAGTATTTACAATGATGTCAGAACATTCATTCCTGGAATTGTTTAGTATGTATTTACTATTCTAATTTTTCTTTTATTTTCTTGCTTACTCTTGCCAGGTACTTACCACTTTTAAAATAGTACAAATGAATGCTACATTGTAAATCATATCTGATGGTGTGATATTGTTAACTTTTAATTATTCTGTAGGACACATATTCTTACCTGCTATTTTTTTCCAAAATGTAACTCAAAGAATTTTGCATTTATCATCCAGAGCCACTTGTTTTATAGTTTGGGTTATGATATATCATCGACAAAACATGGCCTATTAAAATTCTTCCATATATTTCCACTAGTTTGAATTTGAAAGGAAAATTCTATTTTCTCAGATATATGAACAGTAAAAATTCCTGGTTAAAAAGTTCCATAGTATATTTCAAAGTCAATCAATGCTGATTTTTATGTGTCACACTAAGCGATTAATAAATTACTTGTAATATTTAATTTTTAAGTAGGTTAATCGTTCTATAACAAAAGCTAGACATTTGGAAATTCCACTTATGCTGTTACAGCATGTTACTATGAGTCTTTCTTTGTATGTATTTATGTATCTTGGAGACACATTTAATGCTTTCCACATTAAAAATTTTGTAGACAACTTGGAAACATTAAATTCTGTATTGTCTGTATTGTACACTTTTGTCTCAAGCGTATTTTGTTTATTAATAGATGACTTTAACTCTTAAAAATTATGAACAGTATTTATCACGAAAAAATTAATCTCATGTGTTCATTAAGTTTGTAATTTTTCTCACAATATCCAAGCTATTCAGCAATTGCTGTAAAATAATTACTTGATATGCATATTATCTTGGTATTCACCATGTTTAGTTCAATTATGTAATTAATGTGAAATATTACACTTAGGTCTAACTGGTTCGAGTGCTAACACAATCAACCCTTTGGTGTTAACCTTTGAGTGCTAACCGAAACAAACAACAGGTGTAAGCTAAATTGTGCAGGCTAGTATAATATGATATATCATAATATACCATGATATAATATAATATACCATAATATAACATACCATAATATAATATACCATAATATAATATGATAACACAAAATAATATAATATAGTATATTATAATATAATATAGCCCGTTGCCGTCAAGTTGATTCTGATTCATAGCAACCCTATAGGACAAAGCATAACTGCCCAATAGTGTTTCCAAGGAGCAGCCGGTGGATTTGAACTGCCAACCTTTTGGTTAGCAGCTGAGCTCCTAACCACTGAGTGACCAGGGCTCTGATAATATAATATGATATGATAGGATGATATGATACGATATAATACAGTAAAGTATACTATTGCATTATATTATGTTATAATGAATATTATAATAAATATTATACTATATTGTTATGTTATATAATGTATTGTATTGTATTATACCATATTATCTTATAATGAACATTATAATATGATAAAATTTTACAATATTGTTGTTATTAGTTGCTGTCAAGTCAATTTGGATTCATGGTGACTCCATGTGTGCAAAGTAGAACTGCTCCATAGGGTTTTCAAAGCTGTGAACTTTTGGAAACAGATTGCCAGATTTCACTTACAAGGTGCCTCTGGATGGGTTTGAACTGCCAACTTTTGGCTAGCAGTCGCGCACTTAATCATTTTCGCCATCCAGGGACTCCTAAATATATAAGATAATGTAATATAATAAAGAATAGCCTACTAGCCATATATATCAGTCAACACAAGTAGAATTGAAGCCATTAATTAATCTATACAATCAGTTTGTAGAGGTTAATTAAGAGGGATTGTACTTCTTTTCTGATTTTATCAATAGTTGATGAAAGCTGGTAGCTTCGAGGTACTTCAGAGAAACAATAAGAGAAAGCCATGGAGATTGCATACGGTGTATTGGGAAAAGAATGGGATGAAGACATTAATTACTAGTTGCAGAAAAGGCCTTAGTCGTAGTGCCCAGTTTGATGACCCTTAGCATCTTGAGGAGTGAGGATACCAGTTTCCTGTGAAGTAACAAATATAGGTTGTAGTAAACAGAGAAATGGGAAGAGAGTACATAACAAGGGGACATCTGCTTCCTTAACAATGTGGCTCAGATAGTGCTTAGGGTATACTCACTAGAGAAATAAACCATAGCTTGAATGATAAGCATCTGTATGTGTTTTTAGAGGTAGCAGGTGGATGATTATTCAGCGCTTCCATTTGCTGCACCAATGAATATGCAAGAAGCGCAGTAGTAAATGCGCTTGATTGTTGCACTGTTGATGATACTTTGCCGGCCATCTTCTGGGCACAACAGAGAACTGATCTCATTATTTCTCGCATGCCAAAAATAAAGAAAAGGAAAATTTACCAAACCTTTTAAATATATTTTTATTTATTATTATTATTATTATTATTTTCAGATAGGCCTATGGCTGATTAGATAATGTACACTCTTACAACAGAACCTTATTATTTACACTCAGATAAATGCTCTCTGTACGTTCTCTAGATTTAAATGAATGTAGCTGCCTTCCTGTAGCTCTCATTTTCAGTGAATTCACTGTTTGTTTCTTTCATTCTCTCAGCAGAGGTATATAACCTTTGAAATAATGGGACCTCCCCTACTGTCAGAGAATAGAAATGGTCACCCACTCCTTTAGAGAAAACAACTTTTTTCTTTTAAAAATGTATTTTTAACTTCTTTTCAATGAAATTTTATTACTATAACTGTGTGACACTTCTGAATAAAATCCCTTCATTCTTTGTTTGGAAAAAAAGCTGATTTAGTAACACAGAATATATTGCAATCAAAATTGTTTCCCTTCTCTGCATTTTTAACATTTTTATAAACAGGTGTGTGTACAAATTATCAGATAAAGATAAAAGTTTAAATTCTGGAGTGTATTTATACAAGGGTACCTAATGAACTAATGATTAATCTCATTAATGGTGTGAATGTATTTTCAAAAACAAATACATGTTTAATATTCCTATTTCCTACAATTATTATTTATCACAAAGAAAGGGTCCACATAGATACTTAACTTTAACAATGATGTTTTTAGATAACAGAAGAAAGTTGCAGAAAGCAGTTGACCTTTTCTGAACTCTCTCTCAACTGCAGTCAATTTGATAATAAACAGCAATAATTTAAATATCCATAGTAGACTTCGCATTTGCTTGCTGACCCTATCTAAGGTCTCACTGGACTAAATGAAACCAAGGGAATGTTGAGGGCTCTTGAATTTACAGTGTTTAATTCACTCCATGTCGGAGCCTACCAAGGCTGCCCAGAATGCTCATTTAGTGCATACGTGCATGGTGGACTGGTTATAAATCCTAGACTGGGAGCCTAGACATTTTGTGGTAATGACAGTACCACAAAAGTGTGTGATAGCACGGTTTTTCTATAAAGGACCTTGAACTAAATGTTTTAGGTTTTGTGGGCTGCACAGAGTCTCTCTTACATACTCTTCTTTTTTGTAAAAAACATTGTTCCCTTCTGGGTCATGAAACAGTCAATGGGCCTACCTACCTAGGTAGGTAGATAGGTAGATAAATAGGTAGATAGAGAGAGATGATAGAGATTTATTTTAAGGAATTGTCTCACATGATTATAGGGCTGGCAAGTCCAAAATCTGTAGGTCAGGGACAGGCTGGAGATTCCATTAGTTCTTGTGTCCCAAAATCCATAGGTCACAGGACAGGAAAGAGATTCCTGTAGTTTTGTGTCCAAAACTCCTTAGATCAGACGATGAGAAGAGTGGAGGAGTTGTGGCAAGATATCAACTTATAGTCTGGAGAGAGAATACTCCCTAGGAAAACCTCACTTTTTCTCTCTTAAGGACTTCAACTGAATAGATAAAGCCCACCCTCATTATGGAGGGGTAATCTGATTTACTTAAGGTCAACTGATTTAATCACATGTTAACTACCGTAATTTTACACAAATAACACAAGCCTTGTCTTAGTTATCTAGTGCTGCTGTAACAGAAACTCCACAAGTGGCTGGTTTTAGTAAACAGAAATTTATTCTGTCACAGTCTAGGAGGCTAGAAGTCCAAATTCAGGGTGCCAGTTCTAGGAGAAGGCTTTCTCTCTCTCTGTCTTCTCTGGAGGAAGGTCCTTGTCATCAATCTTCCCCTGGTCTAGGAGCTCGTGGGCACAGGAACTCTGAGTCCAAAGGACGGGCTCTGCTCCCAACGCTGCTTTCTTAATGAGGCTCCCCTTTTTCTCTGCTTGCTTCCCTCTTTTATATCTCAAAAGAGATTAAGACTAAACCTAATCTTGTAGATTGAGTCCTGCCTCGTTAACATAACTGCCACTAATCCCACCTCATCAACATCATAGAGATAGGATTTACAACACATAGGAAAATCACATCAGATGACAAAATGGTGGACAATCTCACAATACTGGGAATCATGGACTAGCCAACTTGACACACATTTTTTAGGAGGGAAACAATTCAATCCATAACATGCCTTCTACATTTGTTTGCCAACTGCACCCTCCCCTCTGCAAGATATTTTCTTAAGCACCGCTATGCCAATTTTATTTACATGTTGCTGTAAAAAAAAAAATTTAGCATAGCGTGGTTTCAAAAATACCTCATGGGGGGAGGGCAAGGTTGGCAAACCAACATAGATGGCTCACATTATTTGTGTAAAAATATAGTACTCCATAATAGCATTTAGACTAGTGCTTCACCAAACAACTGGACACCATTTCCTAGCCAAGTTGATATATAAAATTAACCATTACACTGATTACATGGTTCAATAAATTCAAACTGAGTTTTTGTTCTATCAGGCATTCTTCAATGTTGTTTCCTTTAATTGAGATAACTATCCCTCCCATGTCCACGAGGTGAAACAACTATTTATTTAAAAAAAAAAAAAAATCAGAAAATTTCTCCAGGGAAGACACATCTGACTTCTCTACAAATATATTTGGTAACTCCATCTTATTATATTTATACCTAATACAGTTTTTGATCTTCTGACATTGTGCTGTAATTTACTTCTTTATATCTATATCCTAATTCATGTTGAGTTTCTTGATAGAATAGACAGTTTTTCTAATAATCCCAGTATTCCCTCTTCCTGGCAATGTGTTTGAACCATACATTTATTGAAATGAATTCAGCCTAATGGAATGGATACACAAATTTTCATAGCAAGTAAGTAACTGATGGGAGAATAAAATTAAGACCCAATTAATTCTGAATGTATCAACTTGAGGTTCTCTTCTTTGTTGTTGTTAGGTGCCATGAAGTCTGTTATGACTTACATCAACCTTACGTGTAACAGAACAAGATGTTGTCTGATCCTGTACCATCTTCATTCTCACAATCAATGCTATGTTTGAGCCTGTTGTTGCAGCCACTATATCAATCCATTTTGTTGAGGGCCTTTTTATTTTACTCTGACCCTCTACTTAACCAAGCATAATGTCCTTCTCCAGGGATTGGTATCTCCTGATGTTGTTTCCTAAGTTAACCAGATGAAGTCTTACCATCCTCACTTTTAAGGAGCATTCTAGCTGTATTTCCTCCAAGACTGATTTGTTTGTTCTTCTGGAAGTTCATGGCATATTCAATATTTTTCACCAATACTACAATTTCAATGCATCAATTCTTGTTTAATCTTCCTTTTTCATTGTCCAGCTTTTGCTTGCCTATGAGGAAATTGAAAATAACATTGCTTGAGTCAGATGTAAGTCATCAAAGTGACAATTTTGCTTTTTAAGATGTTAAAGAAGTCTTTTGCAGCAGATTTGCTCAGTGTAGTACATCATTTGATTTCTTGACTGCTGCTTGTATGGGCATTGATTGTTGATCCAAGTAGAATAAAATCCTTGACAACTTCAATTTTTTCGTTGTTTATCACGATGATTTTTATGGGCCCAGTTGTGAGGATTTTTGTTTTCTTTCACATTCAGGTGTAAATCTTAATGAAGTGCTTCAAGTCATCTTCATTTTTGGCAAGCAGGGTTATACCATCTGCATCTCACGGGTTGCTAATGAATCTTCCTTCAATCCTGATGCCTTGTTCTTCTTCATATAGTCCAGCTTCTCAGATTATTTGCTCAGCATGCAGATTGATAAAAAATACATTAAATTATCCATCAGTGCATTTACACTATTATAATATAAACTCAGATATTTTTAACTATTAAAAAATAAGATTATTTTAAATATTCCTAAATAATCCAATCAATTATTTTTATGATCAATTTATTTGCAAATATTATATTCAAATCATTCTTATTCAACCAAACAAGAAACAAAAGCTTGTATTTCCATTGCAATTTCCCTAATTCCTGCTTGCATGAATTTAACTAAATTAATTTTAAATATGCATTGTTCAGAAGCAGATTTTTAATCATTATTTTCGCAACTAATCTGATTTTTAGGAGGTTTTGTTATGCTTGAATCTGGGCAAGGCTGAAACTATGAGGAATGTTTTTCTTTTGGTTTTGTTGAACCCATAATCTATTGTATATCATTATGTCATAGAAAAATACAAGTTATAAAACTGTAGCTCTTCATTTTCAATAACCCCACTATACTATTTAGAAAATTATCTAAAGTTATCCTCACATCCATTTAAGCCTCCTTTTTTCTCCCAAAATTAATTTTTTACTTTTGCCTTTCTAATTCCATACAATTATAGAGAAATATAATTTTCTCAGTATATTTGGTATGATTTTCAGTGGAATCCTTAGGGTGCGTGGAGGGGAGAAAGAAAATATAAGAGTCATATACTTCATTGTTATTCTGAAAACAGGAATTGATCTTATTCTCTTCTGTACACACATAACATTTTATTTATAGGTGTCTCTTACTTTCTAAGGTAGGAACTTCAGGTTTTTTGTTGTTTTGTTTTTCCATGTATGCATCTTTCAGTATGCTTTACATAGAATAGATACTCAATAGACCTTATAAGTTTCTTGAAGATACATGTTAAATTTATGTACACACCTTTTTTTTTTCATTTTCTGTTACTGTTGTTTTTTCAACAATATGTAACTTCATGGTGCAGAATTTGGCTCGATGTATAAACTATACCTTTGAAACTTAATTTTTGATTGTTTCAGAGAAAGGTTTATAATTATTTTTCAAAGAAAAAAGTTAACAAAGATTACATTTTTATTAAATTAATCCAAAGAAATATGATGTTTCAGTTATTTTTGCTGATCTTATTAAATTGCTCATTGGTTTCTATAATATGCAACTCGGTATATAAGCCATCAATGTACAAGTTCATTGATTGTCTGTAAATTATATTTGTGACTATAGAGGGAAAATAGTTAGCATCACAAATATATAGAATTGAGAAAAAATTCATTTGTTGACAAAATTTCATCAATATTTGCAATCGAAGTTTTAATTTATAAGCCCAGACGAGTGTGATAAAATACTATGTTGAGTTAAAAAACATAAATCACAAAACTCACTCAGATACACTCTGAAGTATAATTGGAGTTATCCTGGAAACTTTCCCTGCTTTGAGAAGAAAAAGGAAAATTATCAACTTAATTAAATAATTGACATATTATAAGTGTTTCCAAATGCACTAAGGAATTATTTAGTTGAATTCACCATATATTACTAACTATTCTCAAAGATTCATTCATTGCATGTAGTTTGTAGTCTTCATATTAGTTATCTATCCAGAGAAAAAGGAATATTGTGTCTCAATGCAAATTCAAAATATATGGTAAATGATATAATGTTGTCCAAGTAACCAGGGGAAAAACACTGAAAGAGGATAGAAATGGTTATTCTTATTTTGCCAGCAGACCTTCTCAGTTAACACAGTAGGAAGCCTTGTTGTTGTGTGCCATCAAGTCAATTCCAACTCATAGCGACCCTATAGGACAGAGTAGAACTGCCCTATAGGGTTTCCAAGGCTGTACTGTTTACCAAAGTAGACTGCCACATTTTTCTCCTGTGGAGCAGATGGTGGGTTCTAGCTGCTGACCTCTGGGTTAGCAGTCAACTGAGCGATTAACCACTGTGCCACCAGGGCTCCTTGCATAGGAAGCCTTATCTTAAGTTCATATATTGTTGCTCTTAACCTTCCTGATTATTTCCATCACTGAATACAATGACCAAATAGATTCCATTTTTATTTAGATAGCATAGGATTTCGTTAACACCTTGTGATGTTGGCTCAGAACTAGAAGTCTCCAGACTTTGGATTTTTCTTCGCTTGTTGCAGTAGATTTCCATTAATGGAGTGGACCAAACTGCAGTTAAACTAACACAGTGACATAAAGCATATACATAACAACTTTTAAGGACAGGCACAGAAGTGATTTTGGGGAGGGAGTCTCCTGTAATATACATTTTACAACTACAAATAGATTTATGTGACTGGCTCTATTTAAAACCAAAGTTCTTTCTGAACCTTTATGACCACTTCATGGGCCAGCTATTTCAAAATAGGTTTTCAAAATGATTTAGTGGCCTGGTTTTTGTGAAAACTGTAATGTAATGAGATAGCTGGGTTATCTCAAGCTCTAGACTTTCTTTAGGCCTTTTTCATTACATACTATATAGTGCCTCAGTAAGAAAGCCAAGGATCCACTGATGTGTGTTAATACACTTTCTTGAAATCTGATGCCACCTTAAAGAGAATGAGGAGTAAGAGAGAGAGATCCAGAGAGAGAAGAAAATATATATCACTCAGTAATTCCTATGTAGCAATTCCTCAAAACTCCTTGAAAGACAGGTGTGCTAGTTGTGAGACTCCACGTGCTAGGATTTAACTGAGCAGCTGCGTGTGAGTGGCGAGAAGGGTTGGAGATCAGGACCGATGCTCTAGATCTATTGATGCAAAACAAGCAACCCAAACTTAATGGTATAAAACAACAATTGATGTGTTATGTTCACAGATTCTGTAGCTCAGGATATCAGACAGAGTAGAACAAGATGATCTTGTCTTTCCGCCACATGCTTGGGGCCTCAGCTAAAAGAATCCAAATAGCTGGGGATGATGTAAACATTTGCAGGCTGGACTTACCTGGGCAGTTTTTTTACCCACATGTCTGGTAAATGGGTTGTGGTGGCATGAAAGCTGCTGTCAGCTTGGTCTGTTGACCAAAGTGCCTATCTGTATATGACCTTCTATGTGGCTTGGGCTGGTCACAGTATGCCAGCTGGGTTCTCAAAGGGAGTATTCCAAGAGCACATGTTTCAAGAGCATCAGGCCAACTGTGTAGCATTTTATGAACTAGCTTCAGAAGTCACATAGTGTCAGTCCTGCTCTACTGAGCTGGTTGAGGCAGCTATTAGCCTTCCCAGATTCAAGGGAAGTAGATAGAAATCCCACCTCTCATTATGAATGTCAAAGAATTTGTGATTCTTTTTTTTAAACTGACAGAGAATGTGAAAGTCAGTAAGAAAGAAAAGATTAGGTAGTGGTTGAACCAGATGGCTACTTGGGCTCCTGACAAGAGCAGGAATAGAGAATTAGCTATCAGCAGAAGATTTATGGGAGATGGAGAAAAAAAGGTAGGTAAGGACCAGTGTATTAAGTCTATTAAGAGTATGATGTTTTTAAACAAAGGTTAACATTGTTTCAGATTCTTAAGGTCTATTTTTGAGTGGCAATCTGGCATTGTAAAAGAGCATGATAACTTTTTACAAAGATTAAATAAAAATTAAATGTCTTACTTTGCCTTATCCAGCTAACACAGAAGTGGAGGGCTTTAAAGAGATTTTGAGGTAATCTTTATTCTTGTTCATAGAAAGTATAGTCAAGGAGGAAAGCACCTCCATACTGGTGGATCAAGGACTCCAAAATCTGATCCTCAATAAAAGCAATTAGAACATTGGCAAAAATTGTCAAAAACAACTGTTTCCAAACTCCGACAATTAACCAACAGTTTTCAACAATCAAGGACTGTTTCTTCAAAAAAACCATTAAATCTTGTTAAGAGCAATGAGCTGTGTTGTGCTCATGCTACCTTATCCCCATCCTGCTATTTCCCATTCTACAGACAATTTGGGAAAAACATTCTCGAAACCATTGTATCTGTGAAAAACCACCACCTGGCAAAAACTGGAGGAGGCAGAAGAGTTTTGAAGCTCTCCAAAAAGTCCCTTTCTTGGGGAATAGTCACTATTTAACACCCCTGGCGGCTGTCTGGCAAGATCCTTTCATAGGGTTTGTATTTGTTTGACCTGAATCAGAGCTCTCAGTAGGAAAAGCCCTATCCTCATGAACTTTGTCAAAAACTGTAGTTGTTTATCATCACAACTGTCTGGGGTGACAATAGCAAAAGGGGCAAACAAGACACTGGCCAACAATCATAAATAGAAAATCTGGAGAAAGGGATGACATTCAGTGGCTTTGAAAATTTTTGACACATTACTAGGAACGTAGAAAGCCATGTACATGTGTAGGACTGTGTGAATGTCAAGGAGAGACAGGAGAAGGCCCTAATCTCTTACCTCTGATGGACTTTGAGACTCTGTGCCATTACGAAGTGCAGTCTGATGAAGAGGTTGAAACTGCTGGAGAGCTGAAGATTTGTCCCAAAATGCACACAGAACCCCTAAGAAATGTGTAGAATGTTTATTTAAGAAAATCTCTGTCCATACATCAGCTGACCACTAAGCTAATCACAGACTTCATTAGCCATATGTGACAAACAAAACAGATTTTAGCGAATTAGTCCAGGAAAGTCACTAATATTTATTTTACACAAAATAATACAGTAATGGAGGGACAGAGAAACAAAAATGACATAGACGTATAGAAAACAAAGAGGAGAATGGCAGATAGAAATCCTATCTTATCAGTGATTATATTAAATGCAAATAGATAAAACGTTCCAAAGAACAGGAAGAGTTTTTTCAGAATGGATAAAAAAAGAAACATGATTCAACTAATTGTTGTCTTTGAGATATATACTTTAGCTTCAAAGACACATGTAAGTTGAAAGTAAAATGACAGAAAGAGCTGGAGTGCTTATATTAGTGTCAGAAAGATTTAAGACAAAAAATGTTACCATAGATGGAAAAGTACATTTTATAATGATTATATGGTCAATACATCAAGAAGACAATTTCTCATATAAATATGCATACATCTAATAACAGTCATAACATACATAAAGACACACTGGCATAATTAAAGGAGAAACAGACAACTCAACAATAATAGTTGGTCTTGAATACCCCACTTTCAGTAATGGACAAGATAACTAGGAAGGAGATCTGAAAGGAAATAAAATGTTTTAATAGCATTATAAACCAACAGGACCTAACAAACATTTGTAAAACACTTCAACCGACAGCAGCAGAATGCACATTCTTCTCAAGTACACACGGGACCGTGTATTAACCATAAATTAGCCCATATAAAAGACTCAATATAATTAAAAGTATTGAAACAATACAAAGTCTGTTTTCCAACCAAAAAGAATAAAATTAGAAATCAATTGGAAAAAAACTGGGAAATTCACAAATAATGATAAATAATGAATGGGTTAAAGAAGAAATTTCAAGGGAAAGTAGAAGTTACTTTGTGTTGAATGAATATAAAAACACAACGTATCAGAACTTGTGAAATACAGTTAAACCATTGTTCTAAGGGAAATTAAACCTGCAAATATTTATATGAAAAAGAAATATTTCAAATCAACAACCTCAATTTCCATCTTCATAAAGTAGGAAACTAAACTTCAAGCAAGCAGAAGGAGGGAAGTAATAAAGACTAGAGTGGAAATCAACGAAATAAAGATTGGAAAAGCACATGAGAAAAGCGACAAAATTAAATGTTTGTTCTTTAAAAATATCAAAAAATTAACAAACCTTTAGCTAGACTGACCAAGAAGAAGAAAATCAGGGAAAGAAACTTATAAATTAGTATAAAGGAGAGAAAATTTAAAGAAAAGAAAATTAATATAAACCCCTTGCCATGCAAGAGCATATATCAAGAAAGGAGGGTAAATACATGTATACATGGGATTTTCCACTGGAAAAAACATTAAGAGTAGTATTTCCCATAATAAAAGTGTTTCTACATATCTTTCCTGTATTACTGTAGATTTTGACTGTTCGTGATAGCTGAAATTTTTATATTAAAGTTCTGTGTCATGAAAATTTTATAAATTCACTTTAGCTTCATGGTTTAGGTAGATAGAGAGAGAAGAAAAAGACGATACACTGCAAAATATGTCTTAGAATTGAATGCATAAGACGAAGATAATGTAACAGATAATTACTCTATTTTTTCCAGTGACTGCATGCTATTTATCATGCCACCATGTAATAATATATAGGGTATTATTCTAGTGTATAGGAAATTAATTGATGAATTATTTACATAATTTATTACATAATGTATTACAAATACAAATTTACATAATGTATTACAAATAAGTAATACACTTATTTTTTCAGAACAATAAAATATCACCAAAAAAAAAAACTTGAAAAAAAAGTCACTGCAATCCATTTAGTGTCGAATCATTCCTTATCTTTATGAAAAGTCAAGTCTGGAAAAAAGACATTTAATGTAACCTGAAAAGGTAAGATTTCTCAGAAATTTTGCTGGCCAGTATTATGTTTCATTTCTTTAGAAGTCATCCAATTACAGTAAAGCCTGTGAAAGCCAGAACCTGTGCAAGGCAGACACCTATCAGAGAAGGAAAACGCGAATGTTTTCCACTGACAGAGAGCGATGGAAAAGGGTGAGACTGCACCCTGTCAAAGGCAGAAACCTTGCGAGACCTGGAAAGACAAGGCAGGCCCCTCGAGTTCCTGCTCTCACAGGTTTCACTGTATTTAAGAGAAATCTGTCATCTATCCAGACTTTTGGAGCATGTCCTGATGACTTATTTTAAAGGAGCTGAATTCCCTGTTTACTATGAAACAAGTCCACACTGGGAGGCTGTGGACAGACAGTACTCCCTGTTTCTCGATTGGAGAAAATGTCTTTCATGCATAAGGTTGTCAGGCTGTTGCTGCCCATTTAACACCCTAAAAAAACCCAAAAACCTGTTGCCATCAAGTTGATTCCTACTCATAGCAACCGTATAGGACAGAGTAGAACTTCCCCACAGATTTTCCAAGGAGCCGCTGGTGGATTCGAACTGCTGACCTTTTGGTTAGCAGCCATAGCTCTTAACCACTGCGCCACCCGGGTTTCCTTTAAACACCCTAAAGGAGTGTAATTTCTTTCAATAATAGAAGTCTGCCTCTAGTACCGGACAAAAGAAATCTGTGGCTTAATAGTTAAAAGAAACATGCACACAAAAGCAACTTTGCTTGAAAAGAAACCTGCTCAAATTTTTGAAATTTTGTTATCATGGCTCAAAGTAAATTTGCATAACTATCTAAATGCATGCCCTATTATCATGATATTAAATGTTTTAACTCTGCAATTTTCATTGACACTCTTGTGTTAGCCAAAAAGAATTTGCAATGAACTTTTGTCAAGGGAAACTCTAGATTTCCATCTTTTTTGAATTTCTATACACACTGGGCTAGAAGACTGTTCTCTTTATGGTTACCAGATGAACACAATACAGAACCAGAGCTTTGGTACTCTTCAGTTACCTCCATGCATCTGCATCACTTTAGGTGATTTGTCCAAGAAATACTCTGATAATAATGCACTGTGCACAAGGGAGTAATTTATTTGCTCCTTTACATTTATATAAACCAATGGGAAGAACTACATTTACATAGAATTTCTCATTCAATGAACCTTAAATCCCTCAAGTAAAATCTTTTCATTTGAACATGGGGCATGTCATTATGATTTTCAAGGAATAATTTTTAGCAAGTTTTGGAATGAAAGAAAGGCAGGCAATATAAACCAAATTTATTACGAATGTTGACATGCTGAACAGGAGTAAATTAAATAAATGGGTTTTAATATTTTTGTCTTGCTAAATTACATATCTGAACTCACTCCCTACATATTCCGAATGGTGCTTAGAAAGCAAATTTGCTCTGGTTAAGCAATTGGAGAAGACGAGTGAGAGATGACATTTTAAATAAACAAAGAAGTATCCACAGATCTCCTTTTCATTTGATACTAACTGCCTGTTCTCTATAATGAAACCATGGTACACATATAGACTTCCATAATCTGACCTCTCTTCACCAGTCTAACCTCATCTGGTGCCATGATCCTTCTCATGCCGGCCAACCTAACTCCAATGCAAAGAAGTCATCTGGCATTTTTAGAGGATTCCGTGGTCCCTCACAGATCCTTGAATTTATTGATGCTGTTATTCTCTCTGCCTCAGAAGATACTTCTTGACCCCATTTCCCTGTGGAAGGTCTATTCTTCAAGACTGTATGCAATTTCACCTTTTTAAAAACACTTCCACTCCCAAAGGCAGAAGAAAACATCACTCCCTCTCATCCATGCACAATACCTTGTACAGACTCTATTGAAGCAGCTAGTACAGTATATTCTATGTATGTAGTCTGAGCTTTTATTCTTTTTTCTTTTTTTTTTTTCTTTTACTCTTGCACTTCAAATTAGAGACTCTGGAAAGCAGAGGAAATGTATTTCTTTTGGAATCCTCTGAAGATTTCCTAGCACGTAACAAGTTCCCAATCAAGTTTGTAGCATTAAAACGATTTAATTTAAGAGTGTATTTATCTTAAAACAAATGTAACTCCAGAATCAAAGGTGGCTATTCAGGAGTTGGAGCCCTGGTGGCAAAATGGTGACGTGCTCGGTTGCTAACTGAAAGGTTGGTGGTTTGAACCCACCAGCTGCACTATAGGAAAAAGATGTGGCAGTCTGCTTCTGTAAAGATTACTGCCTTGGAAACCCTATGGGGCAGTTCTACTCTGTCCTGTAGGGTTAGTATGAGTCAGAATCGACTCAACGGCAATGGGTTTGATTTTTTTCTGGCTTATCCAGGAGTTACAGGGAGAGAACAGTCAAATTTCAGTTTTCCAGTGGGGTGCTGTTGTTGTTCGGTGCCGTCAAGTCGGTTTGGACTCATAGTGACCCTATGCACCACAGAACGAAACAGTGCCTGGTCCTGTGCCGTGTTCACAATCCTTGTTATTTGAGCCCATTGCTGCAGCCACTGTGTGAATCCATCTCGTTGAGGGTCTTCCTCTTTTACCCTGACCCTGTACTTTACCAAGCATGATGTGCAGGCCTGAGGAAAAAGCCTGCAAGGAAACCTTTGGAGAAACTAAATCATCTCCGTTTATTATGAGTGCTTACGCTCTTGCCTTACTTTCTCATTTTTTCTACTTTTCTCCCCTCTTTCTCCTTAGCGTCTCCCAAGACACACACACACACACACACACACAGACACAGACACAGGCACACACACACACACACACACGTTGTTTTGTGGGAAATGATTTTGGCCAGAAGGAGGAAAAGTGAAATCAGTTCAGTTTTCCCTTTGTCATTTGTTTTTAACCCTTATTCCTTAAATGACTCTTTCCTTTTCTTGTCGTTCCTGTTTCTCTTTCATGTGATCCCTATGCTGTCAAAACTACCTAGACCGAATAAGACCGAGTTCTGAATTTTTTTAATTCACTATTTTAAGCTAAGAAAATAGTCAGAATTATTGAAATATGCATGCATGAAATAGGGAAAACTAAAGAATATCCAAAGAAGATGTTGGAGTAAAATGTAAGGATAGACATAAAATCAAATACATTAATGATTTTGTTACAAGGTAAAATAAAGGGGAAAAAATCTATTTTTAGATTCTATATACAAGAATGAAAAAATTAGTATGTGAGGAAAAAACTGTGTCATGACTTCACATAATGTCTGTGTGTGTGTGTATATTTATATATTTCTGTCCTGTGATGTCTATTCCTAGACGTTTATAAACAACATATTTACAAAATTCTTACTGTAGGCCAGACACTGTATTATATGTTGTATTAGCTGTCTGAGTTCACAGAGAAGCAGATGCTAAGACATGATTATGTGTAACAAATTTATTGTGGAGAATGCCTGTGAAGAATAAAGGGGTTGGGTGGGAATAGTCCATCAGGCCACCCTGAAGTCTGACATCTATGAGGGAGATAAGAAAGGAAGGAGGCTTGGAAAGGAAGAACTTTGAGTCTAACAGTTCTAAAAAATATTTTGGTCAAGTCCATTGGAGCCCTCCAGCAGAGGTATCCAGCGAAGTAGCCCGGTCCCTCAGCAATGGATTTGCCTCACACTGGAATCCTCCGCATTCTTAGTCATTGTCTGGGAGCAGCCTGCGGAAGCACCGCCTCACACAAACACCACGTGATTCAGAGGGACCTTCAGTCAATTACTCTCTTTGCAGGGCAGAGCTGAGTGGTGCGTTTTATCTTCCCCCACCCTCTCATTATAGCTTTCTGAAGGGGAAAGCACTACAATCCTCTTTTTACAGAAAAGGAAATGGAGGCTTAGAGAGGTTAAGTAATATTCTTCCAGTCTCACAGGTAAGTAAGTGATGTTGATGGCATTCAGACACGGATTTCTCCAACCTTTGAGTCTGAGCTCTTTACACTTCTTTTCAAGTTGTTAGGAAGGCAGTCACAGAAATGCCGTCTATATCATACTTAACCCTAAACTGTGGCTAAATGACACTGAGAAAATTGTATTCAGCTGGGCAGTTTACCTATTTTAAGCTCTGATGTTTGCAATATAACAGAATATCAAAATCGCAGAAATCTCAAAGGAAGTTTTGATATTTACTAGCCAAGATTACAGGGTCATTTTTATTATCCAAACAAACTTATGTAGGTGGAGGGTTTTATACACTTTTTTTTAATGAGTATTTTTTTAAATAGATGTGATGCGATGTCTCTGTCTCTCCACCCCAAATTCTAACCCATACAGGGACTATGGGGCAGCCCCTATGCAAAAGGACTTCAGTAACATGTGGTGATTAAGCATATAGGGGGTGAGAACCAGTGTTTCTAGAATTATTTAAAAAATGGAAGATTTTGGCATCATTAGGAGTACTTGTTCATGTAGTACGTTATCCAGTACTCTTGGCTTGCGTCTATACTTTACCTGTCTTTAGCCTACTTCAATCCAGCCAATTACCAAATACATTGAAGAAACTGAGGCAAATGACCAAACTATTTAGGAGAATATTACTACTTATGTGTGAATTGGAGATTCTCTCTCTCTTTCATATATATATATGAAAGAGAAAATGCTTCATGTGTATAAAGAGAGAATGCTTCATATCTATGTATAAAGAGAGAATGCTTCATATATATATGAAGCACTTAAGAAGAATATATGTAGTGGACATGAGAGAGTTAAATAGCAAGTGTCTCCTCTAAGGAATCATGCACTTCCTTTTAAGTGAGATGATATGCTGTGAAAGACAGAATAACAATACTAATGGTTAAGGTAAATAGGTTTACCATGTTGAACACTGTTCTAAATGCTTTGCAATCAATAGCTCATTTAATCTTCGCTACAACTCTATGGTATAGCTAATATTTTTATTCCTTTTTCACAGAAGAGGAAAGTGAGGAACACAGAATTAGCGTAATATGCCCAGAACCATAGTTTGTGTTAGAGCCAAGAGTCAAACCCAGCCAAACACAACGTTAGAGAGAGAAGAGCTTTCTGAGTGATGGGAAAACTCTCCCAAACAGTACCCATCTCAAGATATTGATTCCTATTGTGTCTAAACCATAATTTCTTAAATCAGTTTCATATAGTGAAGATGGAACAAAGACTATTTAATCTTTCTGCTAATAACACAGGCAGTCCTCTTATGCAATAGCACCTTCTGCAAATTCTATCGTCTAGATTTTGGTGTTTTCTTTCTTTCTTTTTTTTCCTGTTAGCAATTAGGAGCAGAAATAACAAGGCTAGTGGAAATACATTTGCTGAACTCTAGGGAGTTGAGCCAGGAAGCATATTCTTAACTCACTGAAGTTTAACAAGTTGTAGTCAAAGAAAATGACAGCTCCCTCAGAACGCCAGCGCTGATCCAGGAAGCAGCCTGTCCAGCACGTTCCAATGTGGAGGACAGAAACAAGAAATGAAAGACTGACAGAAGAAAGGCAAGGGCAAAAGAAGAGAAGCAGGCCCAGGAAATTTTGTCAGAAAGGATATCTCCATGTTATTTCTGGGCATGGGCCAATAAAACAATGAGAAGCACAATCAACATAAAAACACACCACTTGTACCAAATTAAATGGAAAAAAAAAATCTAAGGTAGAAATAACACAATGCAGTATTTATAACTCAGATTTAATGAGCGTTGTTTAGCATTTAGGAGGTTCTGACTGTTTAATACTAACAACTTTAACTATTTTTAACTAGTATCTAGTTACTGGTAGAATAAGAATTGGGATTTTTATCCTCCAACTCAAGTTTTATACTCTTTCAACTGGGTTAAATTTTCTCAGAAACCTAAATCTAGTGAAGGTTCTAAAAGATAAGAACCAATGCCTTGATCCATGTCTTAGATGCATACCAATTCAGTGGAACCTTACCTAATTTATATTTGCATTCCTGTGGCCAACCTCAGTTCTCAGATGAACTATTTCTGTGACCCAAACCTGCTTGCATGAGTAACTTCCCATGGAAACTTTATCTCGGAGTTTGGAGAGTGATGCCTTCCTGGAATATTCCTGTACAAATTGTTTGCAGCTTTTTGCCTTGGGCTGTCAGAATAATTTATACCCCATGTGACACCTGTGTTCTTTATTCTCTTGGTAATTTTTAATAATTTATCTTAGTGTCATTCCTGAATCTTTCCTAGCTTCTACTAAAAAGGCATAAAAAAGAACAAACCACTCTTGCTTTTAGTTGGGGTTAGGCAATCAACTTGGTCTAGAATAAAAGAAACCAAATAAATCTGCGTTAAGCTGCAGAGTGCATAAACTGAGTGATAAAATCAAAGTTAATTCTGAGGTGACATGATATAGAAACTCTTATATCTTGATGATGGGAAACACTTGTTCTTGGGAGCCTTAAATATTAACAATTGTCTCTGCAGTGCTGCAATACATTTTTAGGGTCCTGCAGGCTGGCAATTAACACAATCATACTGTTGCCTCTGGCTCTGCTATTTTCAGTGCCACTCTATCATGCTTTTCTCTAGCATTCTTGGTCAGAATCTCATATCTGACAGATTTTCAGCTGGTGCAGGGACAGGGAGCTCTCAGCTAGTGTGGGAAAAACTAAGTGATCTTTCTTAGCTTGTTTAAAACCACCCAACCCAGAATTTTTCTAGGTCAAATTCGGCATCTAGCAGGCTATATCTTAAACTAAATGACACCTTATATTTACAGAGAGACTTGCAGTTTTCAAAACACATTCAATCCTCGCAAAAACCTGATGAGATTGGGGAAAATAGGTATTATAGTCCACATTTTTGCAGAGAAGAAAATAGAAGCTCCACGATGTTAACTTGCAAGAGCCACACAATTCTTAAGTGACAGTGTTATAACTTCAGCCCAGAGCTTTCTCTTGCCTCTCTATCATAATTTTTCATGATAGTTCCTGAATAATTTGTGCAATTTCTACCCTGCCTCCAGAAGGCTGCAATGAACAGGTAAATCGTTGTTGTATTGATTCATTGTCTTTCTCTGTGGGTGCTTCCTAACACACTTCCTGCATCATAGCCTACCAAGTATAACTTCAAACCCATGACTTGACTTCTACTAAATATTTACTTTTTTTCTTAGATTATTTTAAATGCTTAACCTAAACATCCCAGCTTGGATGATAATGCATATATTATTTGACAGGCTCTCAAATAGTAAAATAAAAATTCGTTAAACTTCTATATACTTCTGGAAATGCTAATATATATTCATTGAATAATTAAAATTATAGCCAAAGCAGAAATTCTTAATTAAAAAACAATTAGTCCTGAGAATAGAAACTATAACCTGGGTCATGGTTTCGCCTTTATTTAATATACCAGAGAGCATAAAGTTTATAGTCATAAATATAAAAAACACTCATTAATCTGGTCAACAATCTGGATTAGCTTCCCTTAGTGAAAAGTCTAACTTGTAGAATTTTTAATGAAATGCATTTTCAATACTTTCCATTTTGTACTGTAATTGGAATTATACCAACAAAGCACTAGAGTTCTAAAGCTGACTAACTTCAATGAATAGATAAGAATGAGTTGAAATTAGCCCATCAGTTGATTGTATGTAAATTGTTTCTAGAGTACACAGACACTGAAAACAGCCCTTATGTTCTTTTCAGTCAGTTCAATACTCTAGGCAAGTATTAATTTTTCTACAAAACCCCTTCATTATAGATAAGCCAAATCTCAGACTACTTTATTACAATTTAGCACACGCCATAACTGAATTATTGTGAAGTGTGAATTGGTGAAATTCAAATTAATGCAAGTTCTGAATCAAGAGCAAAGATAAATATCAGCCTTTCTCTACCTTTCTCTCCTAATTTATAAGTGTAAGTTTTTTTAATTTATGGTTTAGTTACAATACCTTTTCAGACACTTTACAAATAATTATTTTACTACTTCTGCAGTGGAAGCAGCAAAATATCAAATGACATATTTCATTGGGCAAATCTGCTGCAAAAGAGCTTTTTGAAGTGTTAAAAAGCAAAGATGTCATGCTGAGGACTAAGGTGCACCTGACCCAAGCCATTGTATTTTCATTTGCCTCACATGCATGCATGGAGCCCTGTTGGTGCAGTGGTTAAGAGCTTGGTTGCTAAGCAAAAGGTTGGCAGTTCGAATTCTACCAGTCACTCCTTGGAAACACTAAGGGGCAGTTCTACTCTGTCCTATAGGGTCGCTGTGAGTCAGAATCAACTTGATGGCAACGGGTTTGTTGTTGTTTCATATGCATGTGAAAGCTGGACAATGAGTAAGGAAGACCAAAGTAGAATTGATGCCTTTGAATTATGATGCTAGCAAAAAATACTGAGTATACCATGGACTGCCAGAAGAATGAACAAATCTGTCTTGGAAGAAGTACAGCCAGAATGCTTCTTAGAAGCAAGGACGGTGAGACTTCATCTCACTTATTATGAACATGTTATCAGGAGGGACTAGTCCCTGGAGAAGAACATCATGCTTGATAAACTTGAGGGTCAGTGAGAAAGAGGAAGACCCTCAATAAGATGGATTGACACAGTGGCTGCAACAGTGGGCTCAAGCATAGCAACGATTGTGAGAATGCAGCAGAACCAGGCAGTATTTCCATCTGTTGCACATACGGTTGCTATGAATTGGAACTGACTTGATGGCACCTAATAACAACAGCAATTAAGATTCCTGAAATTATGCAAGCACAATGATATTATTTCTAGAGGATCTTAAAACAAGTCAGAAAGAAATCATTAACAACATGATCGTATAGGTGTAATGTGGATCGGTGGGATGAGTATAGGGTTAGAAATCAGATGATTTGGGTTTAAGTTCCAAGTTTTCTTCTGGACAATTCATTGGATCCTTCGGAACCTCAGTGCCTTGTCTGGAAAACTTTGGTACTAATATAGGCAAGAGCAAGGCATTATTATTACTTTATTAAAATTAATATTTTATTCTATTTTTGGTGAAAATAGATACACTAAAACTCGCTCACATTCAAGTTTCTAGACATAATTATCAGTGCCATTGGTTACATTCTTCACATTCTGTCAACATTGATTTTATTTCTGTTTCTAGTTATTTCACTCGCATTGACTTAAAGTCCCTGCCACCCAAACTTCTCCTCTATGAAAAGTAAGCCTTTTTAAAAAAATGTTTTTATTGTACTTTAGATGAAGGTTTACAGGACAACTAGTTTCTCATTAAACAGTCACTACACATATTGTTTTATGACATTGGTTAACAACCCCATGACATGTCAACACTCTCCCATCTCAGAGTTGGAGGACCTTTTTTTTTTATTTGGTGAAAATATACATAGCCAAAGTTACAACATTTCAACAGTTTCTACATGTACAATTCAGTAACATCGATTACATTCTTCCAGTTGTGCTGCTATTCTCACTGTCCTTTTCCAAATTATTCCATCACCATTATCTTCAACTCACTGCCCCCCAGGCTTCCCATCAAACCTTTTGAGTTGCTGTTGCCAATTTGATCTCACATAGATAATTTTTTTTCTGTACCTTAAATGAAGGTTTACAGAACAAATAGTTTCTCGCTAAACAGTACCCATGTTGCCCTGTGACAATGGTTAACAACCCCACGACATGTCAACGCTGTCCCTTCTTAGCCATGGGTTCCCTATCACCAGCTTTCTTGTCCTCTCCCGCCTTCTAGTCCTTGTCCCTAGACTGCTGTACCTCATTAGTCCCATTTTGTTTTATGGGGCTGTCCAATCCCCGGCTGAATAGTGAACCTCGGGAGTGACTTCACCACTGAGCTAAAATGGTGTCCGGGGGCCATAGTCTCGGGGGTTTCTCCAGTTTGTCAGACCAGTAAATCTGGCCCTTTTTTGTGAGTTAGAATTTTGTTGTACATCCTTCTCCAGCTCTGTGCAGGCCCCTCGGTTGAGATCCGAGTCAGAGCAGTCAGTGGTGGTAGCTGGGCACCATTCAGCTGTACTGGACTCAGTCTGGTGGAGGCCATGGTAGCTGTGGTCCATTAGTCCTGTGGACTAATCTTTGCCTTATATCCCGTTCTCTTCATTCTCCCTTGCTCCCGAAGAGGTGAAACCAGTGGAGTATCTTAGATGGCTGCTCACAGGCCTTTAAGACCCCAGATGCTACTCACCAAGGTAGAATGTAGAACATTTTCTTTATAAACTATGTTATGCCAATTGAGCTAGATGTTCCCCAAGACCATGGTCCCCACAGCCCTCCACCCAGCAATTCAGTCCCTCAGGGAGTTTGGATGTGTCTATGGAGCTTCTATGACCTTTCCTTGCACAAGTTGTGCTGGCTTCCCCAGTATTGGGTACTGTCTTACCCTTCACCAAAGTTACCACTTATCTATTGTTTATTTAGTAACTCCCGTACCCCTCCTATCCCTCGTAACCAACAAAGATTGTTACATTTTGTGTGTGAACTTTTTCATGGGTTTTTGCAATGGAGGTCTCATACAAAATTTGTCCTTTTGTGATTGACTTATTTCAGTCAGCATAATGTCCTCCAGTTTCATCCATGTTATGAGACGCTTCACAGATTCATCATTGTTCTTTCTCGTTGCATAGTACTCCATTGTGTATATGCACCATAGTTTGTTTATCCATTCATCTGTTGATGGGCATCTATGTTGTTTCCATCTTTTTGCTATTGTGAACAGTGCTGCAATGCATATGGGTGTGTGTATATCTCTATTCATGTGACGGCTCATTTCTCTAGTATATATTCCTAGGAGTGGGATTGCTAGATCTTATGGTATTTCTATTTTTAACTTTCTAAGGAAGTGCCATTATCATTTTCCAAAATAGTAGTATCATTTTGCATTCCCACCAGCAGTGCATAAGAGCTCTGATCTCCCTGCAGGCCCTCCAACATTTGTTACTTCCAGTGTTTTTGATTCGTGCCGGTAATGCCGGGGTGAGATGGTTTTAATTTGTGTTTCTCTAATGGCTAGTGATCACGAGCATTTCCTCATGTGTCTGTCGGCCATTTAAATGTCTTGTTTGGTGAAGTGTCTCTTCATTTCCTTTACCCATTTTTTAATTGGATTATTTGTCTTTTCATTGTAGAGGTGGTAGATTCCCTTGTAGATTTTAGAGATTAGACCTTTGTCTGACTTGTAATGTCCAAAAATTTTTTCCCAGTCTGTAGGTTCTCTTTTTACTCTTTTGGTGAAATCTTTTGATGAGCATAAGTGCTTAATTTTTAGAAGATCCCAGTAATCTAGCTTATTCTGGGGTTTGTGTGTTTTTGGTTATGGTTTGTATCCTGTTAATGCAATGTATTAGGGCTTCTAGTGTTGGTCCTATTTTTTCCTCTATGAACTTTATAGTGTTTTGCTTTATATTTAGGTCTATGATCCATTTTGAATCAGTTTTTGTGTATGGTGTGAGGTATGGGTCCTATTTCATTTTTTTGCAGATGGACATCCAGTTTTGCCAGCACCATTTGTTAGAAAGACTTTGTTTTGCCCGTTTGATGGACTTTGGGCCCTTGTGAAGATCAGGTGACCATAGGTGGATGCATTTATATCTGGGTTCTTGATTCTGTTCCATTGGTCAATGTGTCTGTCGTTGTACCAGTACCAGGCTGTTTTGACTACCGTAGCTGTATAGTAGGTTCTGAGGTCAGGTAGTGCGAGTCCTCCAAGTTTATTCTTCTTCTTCAGTAGAGCTTTACTTAACCGGGGCTTCTTCCCTTTCTATAGAAAGTTAATGACTAGTTTTTCCATCTCTTTAAAGAATGTTGTTGGTATTTGTATCGGGATTGCATTGTATTTGTAAATTGCTTTGGGTAGAATTGTCATTTTCACAATTTTGAGTCTACCTATCCATGATCATTGTATGTTTTTCCATTTATTTAGATTCCTTTGGGTTTCTTGCAGTAGTGTTTTGTAGTTTTCTTTGTATAGGTCTTTTACATCCCTGGTTAGATTTATTCCTAAGTATTTTATTTTTTTAGGGGCTGTTATAAATGGTATTGTTTTCCTGATTTCCTTTTCATCATTCTCTTTATTGGTGTATAGGAATCCAACCTATTTTTATATGTTTATCTTGCATCCTGTGACTCTGCTGAATCTTTCTATTAGTTCCAGTAGTTTTCTCATGGAGTCTTTAGAGTTTTCTACGGATAGTATCATATCATCTGCAAACAGGGACAGTTTAACCTCTTCATTACTAGTTTTGATGCTCTATATTTCTTTTTCTTGCTTTATTGCTTGAGCTAGGACTTCCAGCACAGTGTTAAATAGGAGTGGTGATAAAGGGCATCCTTGTCTTGTTCCTGTTCTCAAGGGGAATGTTTTCAGCCTTTCTCCATTAAGAATGATTTTGGTGGTTGGTTTTGCATAGATGCTCTTTTTTATGTTTAGAAATTTCCCTTCTATACTTATTTCATTGAGAGTTTTTTTAATCAGGAATAGGTACTGGACTTTGTCAAATGCCTTTCTGCATCAATTGAGATGATCATGTGATTCTTTTCTTTCCTTTTATTTATGTGGTGGATTGCATTGCTTGATTTTCTAATGTTGAACCATCCTTGCATACCTGGTATGACTCCTACTTCGTCGTGGTGTATTATTTTTTTTTGATATGCTGTTGAATTCTATTGGCTAGAATTTTGTTGAGAATTTTTGCATCTATATTCATGAGAGATATTGGTCTGTAATTTTCTTTTTTTGTGGTGTCTTTGCCTAGTTTTGATATCAGGATTATACTGGCTTCATAAAATGAATTCGGAAGTATCCCTTCATTTTCTACGTTCTGAAATAGTTTGAGTGGACTGGTACAATCTCTTCTCTGAATGTTTGGTAGAATTCTCCAGTGAAGCCATCTGGGTCAGGGCTTTTTTTTGTTGGGAGTTTTTTTTATGACATTTTCAATCTCTTGTTATGAGTCTGTTCAGATTTTGAAGATCATTTTGTGTTAGTTTGGGTAGTGTCTTAGTCACCTAGTGCTGCTATAACAGAAATACCACAAGTGGATGGTTTTAACGAAGAGAAGTTTATTTCCTCACAGTCAAAGTAGTCTAAAAGTCCAAATTCAGGATGTCAGCTCCAGGGGAATCTTTCTCTCTCTGTCAGCCTTCTCATCAGTGTTCCCCAAGACTAGGAGCATCTTGGCGCAGGGACCCCTGTTCAAGGGACGCGCTCTGCTCCTGACACTGCTTTCTTGATGGTATGAGGTTCCCCTGTCTCACTGCTCACTTCTGTCCTTTATATCTCAAGAGATTGCCTCAGGACACAATCCAGTCTTGTAGATCAGGTCCTGCCTTACTAACACAACTGCCACCCATCCTCCCTTATTAACATCATAGAGGCAGGTTGACAACATACAGGAAAATCACACAGTACCAGGAATCATGGCCTAGCCAAACTGATACACACATTTTTGGGGGGGACATAATTCAAACCATTACAGGTAGGTAGTGTGTTTCTAGAAATTTACCCATTTCCTCTAGGTTTTCAAATTTGTTGGCGTGTAGTTTTTCATAATACTCTTATGATCCTTTTTATTTCAGTTGGGTCTGTTGTAACTTTTGGTTTTGTTAATTCTTTCTATTGTTTTTCTATTCTCTATTTCATTTATTTCTGTTCTGATCTTTATTATTTCCTTTCTTCTAGTGGCTGTGGGCTTTCTTTTGCTGTTCTCTTTCTATTTGTTCAAGTTCTGTAGTAAAAGTTTTGATTTTGTCTCTTTCTTATGACCAAATAGTTTTTCAGTAGTGTATTATTTAGTTTCCATGTGTTTATTTATTTCTGTTATTTTTCCTGTTGTTGATTTTCTAGTTCATACTGGTAAGGTCATAGAAGATACTTTTTTATGGTTTCAATCTTTTTAAATTTGTTGAGACTTGTTTCATGTCCTAGCATATCGTCTTTTCTGGAAAATGATGCATGTACATTGGAGAAGAGTATGTATTGTTCTGATGCTGGGTGGAGTGTTCTATATATGCCCATTAGGTCAAATTGGCTTATGGTTTTATTCAAGTTCTCAGTGTCCTTAGTGATCTTATTTTTAGAAGCTCTGTCAGTAATTGAAAATAATGTGTTCAAGTCCCCTACTGTTATTGTGGACTTGTCTATTTCTCTTTTCTTATTACTCAATATTTGTTCCATGTATTTTGGTGCATTGCTGTTAGATGCATATATATTTATAACTGTTATGTCTTCTTGCTGGATTGACCCTCTCTTATTATGTAATGTCCTTCTTTATCTCTTATAGTAGATTTTTATTTAAGATCTATTTTATCTAATATCAGTATGGCCACCCGTGCTTTTTTTTGTTTACTGGTTGCATGGAATATTTTTCTCCACCCTTTTATTTTCAATTTGTTTGTGTCCTTGATGTCTAAGGTGTGTTTCTTGTAGACAGGAAAAAGGATAGTTTTTTTTGTTTTTTGTTTTTTTTTAAATCCATTCTGCCACTCTGCCTTTTGCATGAGGCATTTAGGAATTTAGACCATTTACATTTAGGTTATTACTGAAAACAAAGTGTTTACCTAACTCATTTTGCTATTCCTTTTTTGAATGTTTCATATCTTCTTTATTTTTTTATTCTGATTTTTCTGGTTTTGTTTGTATTTGGCTGCTTTCTTGTGATGAGGTTTTTTGGTTTCTTCTTCTGGTTTTTCTTGGTGATTTCTTAGTAGTTACCACATATATTACATTACAGAACTTACAGTTGCAACAATGTTTAACATCTGAACTATAACCATCACATAATAAATCTTTTCTTGATATGCTTCTCCATTAACATCAGTATACAACCTTTATTCTATAAGTTTACTTTGTGCTTATTTCTTACATACTTGATGTAATGTTTGTGGGATTTAATTATTGAGTTTATTCCCTGAAAATATATACTTGTACCTTATGATTGCCAGTGTTGTTGCATTTTTTTGGAGATCTCTTTCTCTCTCGCTCTCTTATTTTTTATTTATTTACTAGTTTTTTACCTGTATATAGATATAAGTATTTATTTAATGCTCTTGGCTGTCCATTTGGAATACTCTCTTGAGTAATACTTGGAAAGCTGGCCTAGTAGTGGCAAATCCCAGAGCTTCTGTTTGTTTGGGAATGTGTTGATTTCCCCCTTGTTTTTGAATGACAACTTTGCTGGGTAAAGAATTCTTGGTTGGCAATTATTTTCATTCAGTACTTTATATATGTTGCTCCATTTTTTTCAGGACTCTAAAGTTTTCTCTGGGGAGAAATCTGCACTGATTCTTATGAAAGTCCCTTGGTATGTTACACTGCATTTTTCTCTTGTTTCAAAATTTTCTCCTTGTCTTTGGTTTTCAAGAATTTTATTAGGGTATGGTGTGGAGTTGATCTTTTTGTGTCCCTTCTGATTGGTGTAGCTTCCTGTATTTGCAGGCATGGTTGTTTCTTTAGGTCTGGGAAATTCTCGCTGATTATCTCTTGGAAAATTGTATCTATGCCTTTATTGTTGTTGTGGTGCTCTGGGATTCCAATAATTCTAGTGTTAAATTTCTTAATTGAATCCCATATTTGCTTTTGAGTTTGTTTGCTTTTCTTTGTTCTTTTCTTTTGCTTCTCCTGAGACTTAGTAAGTTATTTTGTCTTCTGGTTCATTTATTCTGTCTTCTGTCTGTTCAGTTCCATTGTTGAGTGTTTCTCTTACTTTTTATAATTCAGTTGTTTATTCTTTGGGTCCAGTAGTTCTCTGTTTTTTTTAAGTTTTCAATTTTCTTGTTGAGTTTCACGTTTTGTTACTCTATTTGTTTCCTAATTTCTGCTAGTTTCTTTTCTGTGTAATTTTTGCTTTCTTTAAATATATTTAGCACCAAAGTCTGAAACTTCTCTATTCTTTGCATTAGTCTGGCATCCATAGGAGAAATTTCCTTATCTTCACGTTTTACTTTGATCGTTCCTTTTTATCTTGTGATTTTGTGTGTTTTACTAGTTTTTCTTGAACTTAGGCCATTTTATGATTTATTATTATTATTTCACTTTTAATTTTGTATTCTGTTTTTTGTGGAAAAATTGTCTGACTTGGTGCCCTGGTTGTGCAGTGGCCAGGCACCTGGCTGCCAACCGAGAGGCTGGAGCCTAAATCCACTAGCTGTTCTGTTGGAGAAAGATGCAGCAGCCCACCTCTGCAAAGACTCATAGCTCTGGGAACCCCATAGGGCAACTCCAATCCTCCCCCACATGGTTGCTATGAGTCACAATTGACCCATCAACAGTGGGCTTGGTATCTTCTCCTGAGAACTACTAGGGGGCACTCTTATCCTTAGGTTTTTTTCAGTGCTGATTCAGGAGTTCTGGATGCTTGATGTTTGGAATTCAGTATGCATGCAGAGGAGGGGGGTTTAGCTGGTCACAGATGCTTAAGTAAGTGGTGCAGAAAGATTTTCCTGTGATGAGGGTGGGGACTCTGTATGTTTTTCCCTTATGGGCACCCCTACACAGTCTCTCTCATGGTGTCCCACTGTGTGCAGGGAGCTAGCCATTTCCCTCTTGTCACCCATCAGTCCGAAGTATCCCCCTTGGTCTGCTGCCCTTGCAGTTCCTCCTGGTCCTAGTGCCCATCCATCTTGGGCCTCAGGAAGATTCAAGGGCACTCTCTCACAACGCCATGATCTCCCTTCGCCATCACTCAGTTTTGCGGCCCTTGACCTCCCAAGGTCAGTTTGCACCTCCATGAAACAATTGGGCTACATCTTCATCAGATTTGCTCCCTTTCTGTGTTCCCTGTTTGGGTGCTGCCCATCCCTGTCCCAAAATGATTGCAATGAGTGAGTGTTCCCGATGATAGTAGGTAGGTTCTCCCAGCTTCTATGTTGTCTCTACTTCTCTTCTCTCCTGCTTCTGGACACAGCCTGACTTTCCAATACCTCAGCTGCTATCCAGAGTTCTGAGATTTCAGTCTGTGCTTGTTTTTATTCATTGTTCAGTGGGTTAGTTGCTGGGGGCAGTGAATGGGAGCTTCTGCTCACTTTGCCATCTTGTTCCACCTCCTTTTAATTTCTTTTTTTTAAAAAAGAGTTTTTTTATTGTGAAATATAACCAACATAGAAAAATTACATACATTATAAATGTAAAGCTTAATGAGTTATTAGAAAATTAATTCCTATGTAATAGTCACATAGGTCAAGAAATAAAATACAGCCAGCAGTCCAAATGCCTTTCTTATGTTCCTTCCAAATTGTAAATCCTTTTCTCCCTACTCAAGTAATTACTATGCTGACATTTTTGGTCATCACTTTCTTACTCCCTCACTACTTCAGGAAGTGATTCCTGTCTTGCTTTTTTGTAGTTTTACTACCTGTGATGGTTAATATTATATGCCACTTTCACTAAGCTATGGCTCCCAGTTTATAGTCAAACACCAGTCTAGACTCTGCTATGCAGTAGTTACATGTAATTACGTTAGCTGGCTATTAAGAAAAGGAAATTACCCTCCATAATGTGGGTGAGCCTCATCCAATCAGTTGAAAGATGCAAGAGCAAAAATGGAATTTTCCTTAGAGTATAGTCTGCCTCCAGAATATAAATAGATATTTTTCCAGAATCTCTTTACTCTTCCCTTCACTTGACTTACGAATTTGAGACAGAGTACTACAGGAATCTTCAGCCTATCGCCTGACCTACAGATTTTGGACTTGCCAGCTTCCCACAATCAAATGAGCCAATTCTTTAAAATCTCTCTCTCTCTCTTTCTCTAAATATACATACATATATATATACACACAAACACACACACATATACATATATATACCAAATCCATTGCCATCCACTTGATTCTGACTCATATATATATATTTATTTATTTATAGATATATACATCTGACTGAGTCTGTTTCTCTAGAGAGCCCTTAGATACTCCCTAAGTAAACATCCCTAAACACTGATTTAGATGTGACTGTTGTTGATTTGAATATGAATGGAATAATACAGCATGCTTCTTGATTCCTTTTTTTAACATTATGGTTATGGGATTCATAAGGTAATTAGTGTCATATTTGGCTTTTAAATTTACCCCCTGACAGTATGCTTTTTGTTTGTTCTGTTTTATGTTTCTTTTCTTCTCCTTTCTTGCATTCTTTTGGATTATTTTTATTATTCTATTTTTTTCCCTTGTTAGTTTGGAAGTTATACTATCTACTGCTATTATTTTGGTAGTTAGTCTACAGACAATAGCATGCAAGCCGGACTTATCAAACTCAATGTTGATTGCATCTTTTACTCTCTTCAAGGCATTACAAACAGAGGCATTGCTTTGAATTACTTAGAAAGTCATTACTGGCTCATTTGAACATTTTTCTTTTTGGGGGACATTTTTCAGTAACACACAGAAGAATATGGCAACTACCTTTGCACATAGTACCACAGACAGGGTTCTAGAATATTATTTTCCAGTAAAATTTTATTTTAATGATTGTAACTTTACTGTAACTGTTTTGCCTACATCAGTTTTGTTTGGCCGTAATCACCGTCACCATAAAACGGAACTTTCAGTTTGGAGAGTAACAGTAACATAGAGCCAAGGGTGTCACCGTAACAGTTTTCAGAGTGTTGAAATAATACTTATTTTATTAAAAACATGAGTGGGTAACAGCATCACCACTGGCATGAGGACATGACTTGACTTTCTGCAAGAACTTTGAGTCCTTGGCCTCTGCTTTTTTCAAATGGGAAAATGAGAATATGGAAATAAAGCATTTCAAAAATAGAACAAAGTTTTAAACAAAAGGAATGCAAACTGAACCCTTGTTAAAAGCCCTTCTCTGTACTTTGCATTTCTGGCAGGCATCTCATATAAAAAAAAGTCATGGGTAAACAAACTGCCAGTACAAAGAGTATAGGCTTTTATTATTTTCTTGAAATTATAGGGTCAAGTCTGAAATCCAATTATCCCATAAATGCTGTAAAAAAATTGGATACATTCATGAAATCAAAACTTTTGCTAATTTACAAAAAAATATAAATTACATGCCTGTGATGAGCAAATAATAATAAAGCACCAATAATATGATTCATTTTCAATCTCCTTATATGCATGCAAAAGTTGGACAGTGAATAAGGGAGTCCAAAGAAGAATTGATGCCTTTGAATTATGGTGTTGGCAAAGAATATTGAATATACCACAGAGTGCCGGAAGAATGAACAAGTTTGTCTTGGAAGAAGTACAGCCAGAGAGCAATTTGTAAGTGGGGATGGAGAGATTTCATCTCACGTACTTTGGACATGTTATCTGGAGAACATCATGCTTGGTAAGGTAGAGGGTCAGCGAAAAAGAGGAAGGCCCTCAACAAGATGGATTGACACAGTGACTGCAGCAATGGGCTCAAATGTAAAAATGATTTGTGAGGATGGTGCAGGAACTGGCAGTGTTCCGTTCTGTTGTACATAGGGTTGCTATGAGTCCGAACTGACTCGACAGCACTTAAAAAAACAACAGTGCTAAGTAGCTCAAATATTGTCACCGTGAACTTCTGTTAAAAACAAAACAAACTTGTTGCTGTTGTGTCAATTTCGACTAATGGTGAACCCATGTATTACAGAGTAAAACTGTTTCATAGAGTTTTCTTGGTTATAATCTTTATAGAAACAGTTTGCCAGGGATTTCTTCCATGGCTCTGCTGGTGGGTTCGAACCACCAACCTTTAGGTTATCAGCTGAGTGCAAACCACTTGCACCACCCAGAGACCTAAGTCTTCTATGTACACATAGAGTGTATACATAGAAGTATACTTGCTGATATATTGTATAAAATTTTCTGTTTTACTAGAAACTGCCAAATAACAATTTGAAATGTTACGTGAACTTACTCCATTGTGATGCGAGTGAATATTAAACATAGTTGACATAGGAGATTGACTTTCATGAAATATCTTTCCTCAGATATAGACATCAGATTACACTGAATAGTCTGTTCCAAGAAAACTAGTTTTACAAATGCTCTCAGTGAAAACAACTAAAAATAATAAAACAGCAACAACAACAAATTTTATATGTATATGATCTGGAGAGATGATTAGAAATCCTAACATCAAAAACTGAAATAAAGAATCCAGACAGTTAATCAGAGAACCAAAATCATTTTTTTACCTTTAAGATATTTGTCTTGACTCCAGTGAACTTGACTTTAATTTTTCACACATAAGGACCAAGGAAGACAGGAAAATTAAGCCTAGATTCCACATAAGGCAGGAAGTCTAATAGAATATCTGCAAAAATTGGAGACCCTAAAGGACTATGCCTTCATTTGAGAAGAAATTTAAAATTTAAAATAAATTTCCATATATATACATGTATTGATAAATCTATATATACATGTATATATATATCTGTTATGTGTGCATATATATATATGTACACCCACATATATATATATATATATATATATATATATATATATATATATATATATATATATATATATATATATGTATATATGCATGAATTTTTAGAAAGAATTTCTTCTTTATAGTCTTTATATAAAAACACACTTTGGTGTTACAAACACTTCAAGAACACCTCGAGCCAAAAACATAATTCAAAGTAGAATCAAGAATACCAATACTGGCAAATATCAAGAATTAGCTGATTTGAGTATTTTCTGGAAAACTCACTTTTGACGAAAGCTTTAATATATTTTCACAGAAACCCTCCTCTAAGAAATATGAATTGACTTTTTCTAAAAATATCACAAAACAAGGAAAAAGAAACCATAAATTAGAAACACCAAAACTAACGGCAGTATTAGACCAACAAATATGTGATACTTTAGAAGAAGAAAGAAGAGAGAAGAGAGAAGGAATGAGGAGGGCAGAGGGGAGAGGAGAGGAGAGAAAAGTTAAGTTCATAAGATAGAAAGATCAGAGATCTCTGCAATGACAGCTCAAGGAAATATATGAGCTACTTCAAGGAAATAAGGATTTGGGAAATGAGATATAATGTGTGCAATGGGTATGAACTGTGGGGCTGTTAAAACATCATTTATTTTTATTATTTTAACTATAGATTTAAGTCTACTATGTGAATACATGCTGATAGAAATTTCTGTAGCTACATGTCAAATAAATTCCATGAAAGTATATGGTTACCTTCATAACATTATAACATAGACAATGATGCTTTAATTAAATTCATCATTTGCTAAATGCGTAAGAGCCTGTGTACTTTCTGGGGGTCACGTTCCAAATTCCAACAATTCCCTCGTGCCCATAGCACAGTTCTCTGGACTGCTAATGTATGTACATGTGTGTGTTTCTGCGCTCTGTTTTCTAGACTCTTAAATCGCTCTGACCTTTTGAATGAGACTCTACCTTTTGTAAAGAGAACCCGTGAAATCTTATCAGCAGGATTCCCAGTCTGTTAAGTGAAGCAATTAATTTCACATCAAAGCGCTCCACAATAAATTATTAGCAGTCATTTCCCACAATCACCCTGTCAGGATGAATGAAAGAGGGTTTTGCTATAAGCCTCCACTCGTTCTATCCAATAGTGTTTCTCTCTCACTCAGCAGAACAGAGATGCATTTACTAGTAAATGTTCTTGAATGGGAAGTCATCTCTCCATAAAAATGTCAGTGTATTGAATTTCTGTGACGTTGCTGATCACTGTTTTTCAACTGCTAGAATGTTCATTTCAATCTTGTTTATCTTTAAGGGAATCCAATAATGCAGACAATAATCATATAGCTTGTTATTTCACTAGAGAATACCTTAAAAGGTAATCACTCTGAAAAAGATCAGTTATAAATTGTAATAAAAACTTTTTTTAAAAAAGTTTTAACTTGACGGCAAAGAGGAAATATAAAACTTTATTTTTCACTTCCTTGCTTCCAAGGGGATCTTGCTTATCTTTGCCAGGAGGATGAGCTCTTTTTCAAAACATTTTAAGTCTTAGGAGGGATACTGATCAATTTACAATACCTTCCTCAGAAGACAAGGGTAAAAAAAAAATCCATAAACAAATTAGTCTCACATTAGAGCCTATTCAACCTATTGGTGGCATGTTCCGAAGTGGCTTGTTGATACTTCTTAGTCAGAATGAATTGGCCCTAGCACATTTTAAAAGATTATTCAAAATGTCAGATGATCACCAATGTACATGAGATTGTCTATCTGTGATTTCTGTAGCTCTGCATGTGTATCCAAGTTCAGAAGGGACAATTGTTACAGAAATGATTTAGAGAAGTAAGAACCCGTGTAGGTAATAGCACTATAGCCTGGACCTCCCTGGAAGGTCTAGGGGTAAGACATCTTGATAAATATATTAAGTGACTCCAGAGGCTACTCATTCTCCTTTTATAGGCATTTAGTCTTCTGCTTAAACACATTTCTATTAAATATATTTTGAGAAATTCCATTACAGGTTTGTATCCTCTCTTCATTGAGAAGCCGACTAAATGTATTATTTTTTTATGATGACCTGCTTTTCACCTGTTATAATCTGAAGGGCTTGCTCATCATTTGGAAGATAGCTCATTCTTAAATGTAGCATGCACTTCAGCATCTACCTGAATTCTTGAAACAAAATGGAAATTCCTTACAAGAGACAAATCTTACCTCTAAAAAGATACGAGCAGGTAAAGGGCTTCAATTATCGGACTTTCAAGATGAATGAGAACAGTGATTGCTCTTGGGTGGCCTGGAGGAGGATGATAATATTTCAATCACAAGAATATCAATGAAAAAGTGCAGGAAAGACGGAAACTGTTAAAAAGACAGCTTGAAGTAGCATATATTGCTTACCATGGAAATAAAAGATGTAAAAATAAATAAATAAATAAAACAGAATGCTAGGCCAGTGAACTTGTCCCAAAAAAGCAAGTAGAGAAGACATATAACTTTCTAACAGTTATAGTAGGAAAAGGGACTGGGGACAGGAGACATTTTGCCAAAGGTGGAAATAAGAGCTGTTATGTATTTGGTAGATCTCACAAGGAAAGGAGATCGAGGAAACTTTTACAACTTTGAAACTAGATATTATTCATGAATCAAACATTTCCTGTAACTACAGGGCATAGAAAACTGTATAACTTTTAGATGTATTTAAACATATAGATTCTGTAACAAACAATTATCAGGCATCAGATTTAAGACTTAAAATAGGGAATAGTATGCCTTTATTTTTCCTTCTAAAAAATCTCAGTGATATTATGTTAATTATGTACACAGAGCAATAAATATGTAAATGAATGGCTATCTGAAGGGGCATGGATTATTAGGCACCATTGGTAGATACATTTCTGAAGAACAGTGTAGGGGAGATAACCCAAAATATACAACACTGCAGCTAAAATATACACTGAATAAAACAAACCCAAACCAAACTCATTGGCGTCGAGTGGCTTCTGACTCAGAGCGACCATATAGGACAGAGTAGAACTGCTCCATGGGGTTTCCAAGGCTGTAATTTTTAGGGAAGCAGACCGCCACATCTTTCTCCCAGAAGTGGCTGGTGGGTTCGAACTGCAGACCTTTTGTTGCGCAGCTGAGCACTTTAACCACTGCACCGCCAGGGCTACTTAAAGCAGTATTAAGTGCTCATTATAGTTCTGCATTGTAGCAGAGGCATAATAAAACTCCTTGGACAGTATTAGGCAAGAGCTCATGGGATTAAGAGAGGGAACAAAGGAAGAGGTTTGGGGTTTATGTAAACCTATAAATTTAACCCAGCATGTTTGAAAATTTCTCAGATACAGAAAACCTGCATTATAACTGTCATTAGACCCATAGAATAAATAAAGTACCTACATGCTTAAGTTGTTTCACCTTGATTGAATCTCTTCTTTCAGGAAATCACGTTCTCCTGATACTCTGGGTAAGCTGTTCAGTAGTGGAAGTGGTCTAGGCTGTTATTATGATTTTCCCCATTTTATAATTGCACAGAAGGGTTGTACATGGCGAAAAGTAGTTGTTGAACAAGGAATCAACAATTATATTAACATATTCACAATCTTAGAGGCTCAATTTTTAAAAATATCTTCAGAATATACATTTCCTAAAATTCCTTTCCACCCATTGTTTTAGCAAAATCACTAATTGTTATCTTTAATCAAGATTTTAACATAACTAGTGCTCAACTGCAAGCAATGCCAAATTAAGCAACCTTTCTTGTGTCATTATAGTTCTCACTTAATATGTATTTTTTAAATAATTAATTTCAGTTTGGAAAAATTCCATTCCGCCCAGGTGTAACAACTGGTATTTTCAATTACATTTTTAAAGCAATACTTAGAAGCTGAAATGCAACTTACAAATCATGTTAAAACATTGTTATGGAATCTTTCATGGATGCTAATTGTGCTTCACCAAGATCCTCTTTTCTGTCTTTTGCACCTACTCTGGTAACAGCTCACACATGCCCCTTTCTCTTGTGAATTGCCCTGGAACAAATGACGTTGTCTTGAGTGAGTGGACATCTCCCCTCCCTACCCTACCCCCGCCCCCCCAGCAGCCCAGGGGTTATACAAAAGGTCAGTCCCTCACCACACGATTGCAGTAACTCTGTGGTACAAACTGTGCTGCTGGACTCCTGCCATGTCCTGTTTTCCTTATACCCCTTCTCTGGAGAATGGCCCTCAATATATCACTTAAACAACAATTCCCCTTTGAGGATGCTTCTAGACAAAGCAAATTAAGATATGATCCAATAAGTTAAATTATTATTATCACAGATAATATTAAACTATTTTAATATATATATAAAATTTTCTATTTTCCTATCAAATATGTATCACAATTTTCAGTATTTCCTCAAACAGTATCTATATCCATATAGTAAGACCAAAAGTAACATTTTTTTATACATCACACTTGTCACATGTCGACCTATGTAATACAAATCCAAGAGTGCTATGAACTGTTTAAAATTACAGTTACCTATTACTGGCAACAGTGGATAATATTGTCCTAAATTACAAGTGCATCTGAAACCACCAAATGATGTGAGAAAGATGTGAGCAAAGGATGGCAGCCTTGGGTAATGACACTTTATATAAGAATCCATTTCATTCACGCTATCTGAGAGGAAGTATTTGACAAGTAAGTAAACTTGTCTGTTCTGTTATCTCAGTGTCCTTTCACCTATCAAATCCTCCCCACAATTCAAAGAAGTCTTTGTCTCCAGCTACGAAGTACCCGAATCACAGACTTGTGTGGTATTTGGACCAAGTCACTTTTTACTTCCTGGACGGAATACCAGGGTCACGGATAATGTTTTCTGGAATGGATGTCTAGGGTTACAGGTCATTAAATACTGTATCTCTAGGCTCAGAAGTTCCCATGTGTTTTTTAATAAATGTGTTTTTGTGTGTGTTTATAATTTGTATTATCACTAAAGGGCAAGGCCCAGAGAAGCACACTCCTTTGCTCAGATCTAATGATTGCATTTTATTTTGTACATTGGGGAAAGAGAATGAGGGATTTTTCTTGTCTTTCTCTGCATTTTTACAGCTACAGGAGTTGAATTTTTTATACCATGTGTATTACTTTTATAAAATAACAAGAAGAAAAAGAAGGAGGAAAAGCAGGAGGAGGACAAAGAAGAGAATAACCACTTTGCCTCATTCTTTGCCAAGCTATAATAATTAATAGTCCAATGTTATCCAGATTACAAATTTATTAGAAGCAATACTATTTTTGTTTTTGTTCTTTAATTTTGCTCTCTCTTTGCAATAATTGTATGTCAATTGGTAGTTAGCTATGAATAAAATAATAATTTGTCGATAGCAAGGAAGAACCAAGCTATTATTTTGAAAGAAGAATCTGTATTACATGCTCAATGCAGCAGACAATAACATACTGTTACAAATCTAATCATTGTGCCTTTATTAGATGTCATTAATTCCTAAGCTTATTTGAAATTAATATATTGATATCTTCAGTATAGGAATAAGAAAATTAACTGTAGGTTTGTTATGTCCTTGAAAAAACCATGATTATATGGCTATATCAAAGCAAATACTTATTTTTTAAATACATATTTTTTATGATTTTTTTTTATCATTGCTTGTAAGGAAGACAGGCTGTCATAGATATAGTGCCCAGTTATTACTTCATGAATGCTGTTATTGGTAAATTTATCTGGCTATATTTCATTTTCTCCCATGCTCTTTTTTTATATATGGGGAATTCGTGTTGATTTTATTTATGATGAATGTTGTAGTTCATTGTTAGTATTAATCAAGAATTCACTCATGCCTACAATATACACAGGCACATCACAAACTGTTAGAATTAAAAGAGAACCTAAATCCTTTCTCGTTTATACTAAGGCTCAAAGATTTTAAATTGTTGGAGGCAGGGCCCAGTTTTCTGGCTATTCTGTCTAACATTCTTTCTACATTATCACAGAAAGTTCTTTATTAGTTCTATATATTTATCTGTATACAACAATGGTGCTATTATTTCTACATGCAATATTTTTATATATTTAATCTAAGTCAAGAACACTTTTCTTGGTGGCATATTTGATTAAATACATAACAAATGCATTTACTGAAATCTATTATATATCATCTCACATACTCTGGACATGTTATCAGGAGGGACCAGTCCCTGGAGAAGGACATCGTGCTTGATAAAGTAGAGGGTCAGTGAAAAAGAGGAAGGCCTTCAATGAGATGGATCAACACAGTGGCTGCAACAATGCACTCAAACATAGCAGTGATTGTGAGGATGGCACAAGACCAGGTACTGTTTTGTTCCGTTGTACATAGGGTCACTATGAGTTGGAACTGACTTGATGGCACCTAACAACAACAATAACAACATTATACATCACAGTTCAAAAACTGGGAAGCATTAGTAACCAAGATTTCTAAGTATATTCTGCCCAGTATAAGAAATAGGATCATGCTTACAATTGGGTTTATCAATCACAATGTCCTTGAGAAGATATTTTTTCAATGCATAGGTGATGATTGTAAGCTTCTAATATAATAACTCTCCAATTAAGAGGACTATGTGGAAAAGAGAAATTTGTGACCAAATCCTAGGATACATAAAAATACTAAGATGATTTATTACAATGATATGAGATAAAATATGACTAGGTTAAATGGACATATGTGAGTTTCAGAAAATAAATTAGGCTTTCTCTCACAAGTTCTTGAGTTGTGCTGTATTTTCATAAGACCACAGTTAAAAGAATGGGTAGTAGATTGGGACTTATTACACAGTTCTAGTTTTGCTGTTCACTTCTTATATGATCTTAGACAAGTCAAATGGTCACCCGGAGGCACATGTCCAGTCATCATCTCCAGCCTCATACCACCGCTTTCTTGTGTGTGGGTGGGTGGATTATGGTATTTGTTGGAAATTCATTAGAACTGCCAAAAGTTCATGAACTCAATTAAATAATCTGTTTAACAAAATTCATGATTCTACTTGTTCTGCATCAGGAAAAATAGTATATTTGTCATCAAGAAAAGTAAACATACAAAAAGTGCCGGTAATAACAGTAGTCTGCCCATGTGGTCTGCAAATGCTTTTCTGTTAGCTCTCCTTGCCACCATGCCCTCAATCATATGAAGGTCTTATACTCTAAGGCCACTGACAAGTATATATGTCCACAGAACTATAGTACGTTCAAAGATCTGCTGGCTCTCAAGAGAAATGCTATCTTAAATCATTTCTTAAATCTATTATCAAATGCATTTTCATTTATATTCAGTTCTTCCCAAAATGGATTTGAAACATATTCTTGAATTCTTCTCTGATATATTCTCATTGGTTAAGTTTTCCTTCAAAATCAAAATCCTTATCAAAAGCATGGAAAACACCCTTTACAGAGGAATTTGGATACAAATAGAGTAAATAAAATATTTAAATGATGCAATCCTTTGATGATATTGATAATAATCAGATGTGTCCCAGAAGTAAGAAATGAATGAACAAATCTTGGAAAGACATGATTCAAGAAACAGCAGGCAGTTAAATTTTGTAGGTCTTTCATTATTCCTAGAACTCAGGACATTTCCTATAAGAGATTCTCTGCTATTAGTCTATTTCAACAGCATTAGTTCATGAGGGGAAATGAATGACTTGGATCACAAATGCTGAAAATAAGGATGTTCTTGTTCATTGGAACCAGGCTAACTGACAGGGAGTTACTCACATCTTCACTGGTTTGACAGCAATAAAACAATGATGTTTATTACTCTTTAAGCCTGATTTTTCCAGTGTTATCTTAAATTGTTCTCTCACACTGAGATTATTGCCTTAAGAAATGCATTAATTCAGTCAAGCTATTTCCATATATATCAGTACAATAAGCAATTGTCTGCAAAGGAATAATTTTTTTTAAGGCCTTTAATGCCTGTAAAAGAGTGACTTAAATACCAAGAGAACACTTACGTTATTGCATCCAAAAGAATCTTCCCTATCATGAATTTAAGTATCCTCAGATATATGTTCAGTAAGTCATTCTTGTTTATTTTTGTAAATCTTGGAATTTAGGCAAGGCATCCTTGTGACCTTTGTATTGGTAATTTTGACACAACTGTTGATTTTTGGATCCACAGTGTTTTTAATACGTATTACGTGTTTTCTGCATTGACAGCCATGCCAACTACATATACCATCTTGATTTTAGTGGTTCAGGTAGAAGACTGCTTTTTCTTTTGAATTGTACTCCCCACTCCAATAGTATACCAAAATGAATATTGAGTATGCCATATAAAATACATTTTAAATCATACCATTCTCAAACATATATGATGCAAATCTGTCTAGTTGCTCTTGCATAACACAGCAAGTGTTGGATTTTATAAGGTATCTGTATCTGCTGTGGCACCTTCGGTGAGCTAAGTAGTTTACATGTATCATCCACTTTAAAACTATCCACAAACCCTAACATGTTACCTTGTATCTTATACAGGAGGAAAGAGCGACTCAGAAAAGTTAAGCATTCTCTGTATCGTATGTAAGGTTATACAACTAAAATGTTGCACAACAATGTATATAAATTAAATTGTACTTGTCCCATTTTACTACACTGTATTTAGTATGTTCCTTATCCTAATGAAAGTATATAATCAGAAATATTTCACCCCATGTACCTTGTTGGAGGAGCAAAGACACAGTACATTTTATTCCCCAAACAAAAATAAATGATTGCAATCTTCCTCAGTATGTATAAGCAGAACAGTCTTCTGACATGTTTTACTAGCAATGGTCATTGCTTGAAGGTGCTTAGTAACTTAAAGCTCATATTGTTAACCTTTGTCACTGAATAGAATTTTCCCACATATATTTCAAATGAAATACACCCTCTCCTTACTTATCAACATAGGTTCCAAAGACCAGCTCATTATGAGAAATTGGTATTATGTAAAAATGGAGAATGACTACATCAGATCACAAAATGGAGGATGACTATACCATTACATAACTGCAAAATTACATCATTGCATAACAGTCAGGTTACACCATTACATAACTGCCAAGTTACATCACTACATAACTGCCAAGTTAATAATTACATAACTGTCAAATTACATCATTACATAACTGCCAAACCACTGAGAATCATGGCCCAGCCAAGTTAACACATAACCTTAACCATTAAAGCCTGCTTTACTCTTGCTTCATGGCTTGGCATTCATTACTACCAGAAATACATCATTAATGCACAAAATAGTTGGATAGTAGATATTTTACTATTGTCATAAATGTGAAATGTCAGTGACAAGATAGTCAATAAGTGAGAAGAAGATGTATATCTGATTACACAGTACGATTCCTAAAGTTCATATAACCACAAGACATCTCCAGGACATTCCACTAGCACTTCAAGCCCAGAGAATTCTGAATTCATCTAATTTTCTTCCCTTTCAATTCTCCTCCCCATGTGTTAAGTGTGTAGCTGCAATGCAACAGTATAGCCCTCAAACCAGTGCCAATTCTAATTAATTAGTACTCAGGCCATACCAATTGTGAAATATTTTAAATATCACCCTTAATTATTTGTCCTATTAATGTAAGCACTACAACATTCCAAGTCATGAATTTCAAAACTTCTTTCTTTCCTCACTTCAAAAGAATTTCTAATCCTTCCAATACTCCACTTATTTCAGATGTTTTCATGTTTTCAACTTTCATTTCTTATGTCATTAATCAATGCCAATGATGATTGATACAACAATAATTTCCAAATTGATGTTTTCCTTCTGAATGTTTTCTTAAAATACACTGATATGTCTAGAGAAATCATCTAAAATTTAGCAAATACTGAAATTCAGGATTATCATCTTTCTTCTTAAATTTAATTTTTTTCTTCCAGAATTCACTATCCAATACCTGATCTATAGTAATAGTTTCTTAATTAGTCCTTTCATCTCTCTTCATTATTTCGTCCATCTTGTATACTTCTTCCAAGGTAATTTTTGTGAAGCACAATTCTTTTCTGAGAAACCTTTCATGATTGCCCATGATTACTCAAAAAATATCATCTAATATATTTAGCTTAGACTTCCTTGTCTTCTCTAATTTGGCTCCTACCTCTATTTCCAATATTAGTATTCATTATTATCCTTCCATCTCTCTGCATTGATTAAATTAACCATTCTGTTTACTGTAAACTCCTTAGACTTTTCTACTTAAGTCTTTGTTTATATTGTTTCTGTCCTCTACTGTAGTTTTCCTTTTTTCTAAATATCTTTGTATTCAAATCCTACCTAACTTTGGGGAAACAGCTCAAATGCCACTCAATGACATCTTGTTTTGTCCTTTCAGTTAAGAGGAGCCTCACTATCCTCTGAATTTCTATGGTCCATGTATATATACATCCTTTATAGCACTTAAAATATTTGGGTTTATAGGACCATGCTGATTTTCTAGCTTATGGCATAGATCTATATCATGATAAAGGAAATTCTCCATTGGACCGTTTAAGCACAAAGTCCTCATCCAGGTCATTTTGTATCATCCTGAATGCCCAACACAGTGCCTGCCACAGAGTAAATAGCCAAATAATATTGACTAAATTAATAAATATCCCCCTATATGTGTGTCATGAATCAGTGCTTTTAAAATAAATTATGTGAACACTGTAGTTACTATGTTGGTTTCTTTCCATTCAAATTACTTATTTATATTAAAAATCTGTTATAAAAATAAAGAGTAACATCCTGTCCTAAGGGTTCTCTTTATGTCCTAATCGCTTATTTAAGATGTTTTCATGTTTTCAACTTTCATTTCTTATGTCATTAATCAATGCCAACGATGATTGATACAACAATAATTTCCAAATCGATGTTTTCCTTCTGAATGTTTTCTTAAGATACACTGATATGTCTAGAGAAATCATCTAAAATTTAGCAAATACTGAATCGAATTTATTCTCTTTCTTTACTTGTTGTTGTTGTTACGTGCTGTCGAGTGGGTTCTGACTCATAGTGACCCTATTTACAACAGAACAAAACATCACCCATCCTGTACCAGCCTCATAATCATTGCTGTGTTTGAACCCATTGTTGCAGCCACTGAGTCAATCCATCTTGTGATGGTCTTCCTCTTTTTCACTGACCCTCTACTTTACCAAGCATGATGTCCTTCTCCAGGGACTGGCCCCTCCTGATAACACGTCCAAAGTACTTGAGATGAAGTCTCACCATCCTTGCTTCTAAGGAACACTCTGGCTGTATTTCTTCCAAGACATATTTCTTCATTCTTCTGGCAGTCCATGGTATATTTAATATTCTTTGCCAACACCATAATTCAAAGGCATCAATTCTTCAGTCTTCCTGATTCATTGTTTAGTTTTTGCATGTATACAGTAAGGTTGAAAACATCATAGCTTAAGTCAGGGACACCTTAGTCCTTAAAGTAACATCTTTCCTTTTTAACACTGTAAAGAGATCTTTTGCAGCAGATTTGCCCAGTGCAGCTTGTTGTTTGATTTCTTGACCTCTGCTTCCATGGGCATTGATTGTGGATCTAAGTAAAATGAAATCCTTGACAACTTCAATCTTTTCTCCATTTATCATTATGTTGCTTATTGGTCCAGTTGTGAGGATTTTTATTTTCTTTATGTTGAGGTGTAATTCATACTGAAGGCTGTACTCTTTGATCTGCATCAGTGTTTCAAGTCCTCTTCACTTTCAACAAGCAAAGTTGTGTCATCTGCATACTGCAGGTTGTTAATGAGTCTTTCTCCAACCATGATGCCACGTTCTTCTTCACACAGTCCAGCTTCTAGGATTAGTTGTTAAGCATAGAGATTGAATAAGTATGGTGAAAGGATACAACCCTGACACACACCTTTCCTGATTTTAAACCAGACAGGATCCCCTAATTCTGTTCTAAAGACTGCCTGTTGGTCTACGTACAGGTTCCTCATGAGCATAATTAAGTCTTCTGGAATTTCCATTCTTTGCAAAGTTATCCATAATTTGTTATGACCTATGCAGTCGACTATCTTTGCATAGTCAATAAAACACAAGTAAACATCTTTCTGGTATTTTCTTCTTTCAGCCAAGATCCATCTGACATCAGCAGTGATACCCGTCTTTCCACGTCTTCTTCTGAATCCAGTTTGAATTTCTAGCAGTTCCTTGTCAATGTGCTGCTTGAACTGTTTTTGAATTATCTGCAGCAAAACTTTACTTTCTTGTGATATAAATTATATTATTGGATAATTTCCACATTCTCTTGGATAACCGTTCTTTGGAATGGGCACAAATATGCATCTCTTTCAGTCGATTAGTCAGATAGCTGTCTTCCAAATTTCTTGGCATAGATGAGTGAGCAATTCCAGTGTAGCATCCATTTGTTGAAACATATCAGTTGGTATACTGTCAATGCCTGGAGCCTTGTTTTTCACCATAGTCTTCAGTGAAACTTGGCCTCTTTCCTTTAGTACCATCAGTTCTTGATCATCTGCTTTCTCCTGAAATGGTTGAACATTGACAATTTTTTTTTTTTTGTACAGTGACTGTGTATTCCTTCCATCTTCTTTTGATGCTTCCTGAGTCATTCAATATTTTGTCCATATAATCTTACAATATAGCAGCTCGAGTCTTGATAATTTCATCAGTTCTTTCAACCTGAGAAACGCCAAAGTGTGTTCTTCCCTTTTGGTTTTCTAACTCTAGGTCTTTGCAAATTTCATTATAATACTTTACTTTGTCTTTTCTTGCCACCCTTCTAAATCTTGTGTTCAGCTCTTTTACTTCATCATTTCTTCATTTGTTTTAGCTACTCTATGTTCAAAAGGAAGTTTCAGAGTCTCTTCTGACATCCATTTTCATGTTTTATTTCTTTCCTGTCATTTTAATGATCTTTTGCTTTCTTCATATATTATGTCCTTGATGTCATTCCACAACTCATCTGGTCTTAGGTCATTACTGTTCAATGTGTCAAATCTATTCTTGAGATGATCTCTATATTCAGGTGGCATATAGTCAAGGTATCTTCTGCAAAAGTTTCTTTAAAGTGTTAAAAAGCAAAGATGTCACTTTGAAAACTAAGGTGCACCTGACCCAAGCCATGGTGTTTTCAATTGCATGATATGCATGTGAAAGCTGAACAATGAATAAGGAAGACTGAAGAAGAATCGATGTCTTTGAATTATGGTGTTGGCAAAGAATATTGAATATACCATGGGCTGCCAAAAGGACAAACAAATCTGTCTCAGAAGAAGTACAGCCAGAATGCTCCTTCGAAGCAAGGATGGTGAGACTTTGTCTCACATACTTTGGACACGTTATCAGGAGAGATAAGTCCCTGGAAGAAGGACATCATGCTTGGTAGGGTAGAGAATTGGTGAAAAAGAGGAAGACCCTCACAAGATGGATTGATACAGTGGCTGCAACAATGGGCTCAAGCATAATAACAATTATGAGGATGGTGCAGGACTGGGCAGCGTTTAGTTCTGTTGCACATAGGGTCGCTATAAGTAGGGACCAACTTGAAGGCACCTAACAACAACAACAAGATACTCAATTCATACTGTGGCTCTCATGGACTATTTTAATTTTCTTCAGCTTCAACTTGAACATGTATATCAGCAATTAATGGTATGTTCTACAGTTGGCCCCTGGCCTTGTTCTGACTGATGATATTGAGCTTCTCCATCATGTCTTTCAATAGATATAGTCTCTATGATTCCTATGTATTCCATCTGGTGAGGTCGGTGTGTATAGTTACCATTTATGTTGGTGAAAAAAAGGTATTCGTAATGAATAAGTTGTTGGTCTTGCAAAATTCTATCATAAGATCTCTGGCATTGTTTCTTTCACCATATTTTCTGACTACAGGTCCTTCTCTCTTTCCAACTTTTGCATTCCAATCACCAGTAATTGTCAGTGCATCTTGATTGCATGTTTGATCAATTTCAGACTGCAGGAGTTGGTAAAAATCTTCAATTTCTTCATCTCTGGCATTAGTGGTTGGTGCATAAATTTGAATAATAGTCATATTAACTTGTCTTCTTTGTAGGCATATGGATATCATCCTATCACTGACAACATTATGCTTTAGGATAGATCTTGAAATGTTCTTTTTGACAGTGAATGAGATGCCATTTCTCTTCAATTTGTCATTCCTGGCATTGTAGGTGATATGATTGTCCCATTCAAAATGGCAATACCAGTCCATTTCAGCTTACTAATGCTTAAGATATTGATCTTTATGCATTCCATTTCATTTTTGACAATTTCAAAGTTTCCTAGATTCATACTTTGTACGTTCCACTTTCTGATTATTAATGGATGTTTGTAGCTGTTTCTTCTCATGTTGAGTCATGCCACATCAGCACATGAAAGTCCTTAAAGCTTTCCTCCATCCATGTCATTAAGGTTGACTCTACTTTTAGGAGGCAGCTCTTCCCCAGTCATATTCTGAGTGCCTTCCAAACTATGAGGCTTATTTTCTGGTCTATATCAGACAATGTTCTGTGACTATTCATAAGATTTTCACTGGCCAATTTTTTTTCAGAAGTAGACTCCCAGGTCCTTCTTCCTAGTCTGTCTTAGTCTAGATGCTCCACTGATACTTGTCCACCATGGGTGACCCTGCTGGTATTTGAAACACCGATGCATAGGTTCCACCATCACAGAAACACTCAAGCCACTACAGTAAGACAAATTAACAGATGAGAGTGGTTGCTTCTTGTAAAACATGCTTATTATTTGTTATTTCCTACCTTGGCTAATACTGTCAGTAACCAATAAATCTACCATGTCATACAGCTAAGAGCTACCTTTGTCTAACCAGTTTATCATTAAATCCATTACTTCTTTCTCTGAAATGCTCTTTAATCATAAAAACAAAGTCCACTATAAGACAATTGTCATAATACAGGCCTTCACTCTTTATCTAGCCTACTGCTGTAATAAACACCTAAAGCCATGATATACGATGGTGACAAATGATGCATTTTGGAATAGAGAAAGGAAAAAACAAAAACAAAGAGAAGACATAAGTTAAGTAATTAAGAAACTCACAATTTTCTAAAGGCAAAAACAAATATTTACAAAGGTAGAATTCAAAAAGAAATAATTATACCACATATAAGCAAGAGCTTACTTGTTACCTATCCAACCCATTGCCATCAAGTAGATTCCAAATCATAGCAGACACATGTATTCTGAATATGCATTCTCTTAGATTATTTAAAATTGTTTTTATTCGTAAGATAAACTACCCTCAATTTTTTTAAGAGGCAAGACTTTTTATGTATAACGTCTTGATCCTTCAAATATCTTACATATATCAGATATGGTTGTTAAAGTTGAACAATGATGAAATTAATCGAGTCATACTTCTGGGGAAAGCACCATTCCTTTACCTAGGTTGTTTCCGGTGCTTGTGGAAGGCTCTCCCCTGGCTTATGGCTCAAAAGTGTTCTTGGATTACCCTCTGTCTGAAACTATTTCTATCACATTAATTTCCTCCATTTGGTACAGTCTCCTCATTGTAGAAAGTTGAGTGTGGAGTGACTGAAGGAGTGATAGTGTAATGTGTTAATATACTGCAGGCAGTTGAGACCCAACAACGCTCCTGATTTGTGGTAGGCTTTTCTTGTCACTCTTGGTTCACACTGAAGGATGGGAAAGAAATGGCAGTCTCCAGGATGAAAGGACATGGCTGAAAGATCTTGTCACAGAACAAAAGTGGTTGATTAGGAGACGTATGAATGTTCTTACACTCACACCAAGTTGCCTTGGCCCTAGGAAAGCACACCTGCCGAAAATATAATTAAAGATTTTATATATATATATAGGCTTTATATATATATAGGCTCAGTGGGAAGGAAAGCACCACTACAAATAAAAATCTATTATCCAACATTCAGACAAAAATTTTCACATATATTCTCAGAATATACGTTTAGGATGGGTGATGGGGTCAATCTGAGTGTATAATAACATCTCTCTCTCTGTCAATCATCTGCTGTCTATCTGTCATCTATCTAGCAGTGGGGCGGGGGGGCAGTGGTGGTTCAGTAGTAGAATTCTTGCCTTCCATACAGGAGACCTGGATTTGGTTCCTAGTAAATGCACATCATACGCAGCCACCGCCCATCGTCTATCAGTGGAGGCTTGCTAGTTGCTGTGATGCTGAACAGGTTTCAGCAGAGCTTCTGACTAAGAGGTACTAGAAAGAAAATCTACTTTCAAAAATCAGTGAGTGAAAATCCTATGGATCACAATGGTTCATTCTGCAACTGATAATGGGGATGGCACAGGACCAGGCAGTGTTTCATTCCACTGTATATGGGATCGCTATGAGTCAGGGGCCAACTTGAATGCAGTTAACAACATACATCTATCTCTCTATCTACCTTTCTATCTATCGTCTATTTATCTATATAATCTGTGGTTACATGTGTTGAAAATTTACCATTTTGCTTCTTAAATATAACTTCACTATTGAAGCAGAGAAGCCCTGGTGGCTCAGTGGTTAAGAGCTTGGCTGTTAACCAAAATGTTGGCAGTTTGAATCTACTAGCCACTCCTTGGAAACCCTATGGGACATTCTACTCTGTCGTATAGGGTGCTGTGAGTTGGAATCGACTAAATAGCAGCAGGTTTTTTAATTAAAGCAGAGCCCAGTCCAACTTAGCCCGTTATCCTCCACTCAGGTATTGGTCATAGACTATCATATGATAAAACAGAAAAGCTTCACACATTAGCATCTGGCCTTTTCTTAAGCCAGGCAATTTGTAAGGTTTTTTATGTTTTACACTCCCATTAGCTTATTGACTTTACTTACAAATTCTGACAATTAGAAAACATTCTTTCTATTTATTTATTTATTGTACTTCAGGTGAAGGCTTACAGAACAAATAGTTTCTCATGAAACAGAAGTACACATGTTGTTTTATGGCATTGGTTAACAACCCCACAACATATCAACCCTCTAACTTCTCAACCTCTTTTTTTTTTTTTTTTTGGTTAAAATACACATAGCCAAAGATACACCGTTTCAAAAATTTCTACATGCACAGTTCAGTGACATTGACTACACTCTTTGAATTGTGCTGTTATTCTCACTTAAGACGAAGGCTTACAGAAAAAAGTTTCACATTTCACAGTTACTACAAATATTGCCCTATGACAATGGTTAACAATCTCACAACACATCAACAATATCCTCACTCAACCTTGGGTTCCCTATCACCAGCTTCCTTGTCCCCTTCTGCTTTCTGGCCCTTGTCACTGGACTCCTGTACCTCATTAGTCTCATTTGGTTTTATGGGGCTGTCCACTCCCAGGCTGAACAGTGAACCTCGGAGGTGACTTCACCACTGAGCTAAAAGGGTATCTGGAGGCCATACTCTCGGGGTTTCTCCAGTCTCCTTTAGGCCAGTAAATCTGGTCTTTTTTGTGAGTTAGAATTATGCTCTACATCCTTCTCCAGCTCTGTCCAGAACCCTCTGTTGTGATCCTGGTCAGAGCAGTCAGTGGTGGTAGCTGGGCACCATCTAGCTGTACTGGACTCATTCCAGTGGAGACTTGGTAGCTGTGGACAATTAGTCCTTTGGACTAATCTTTTCCTTGTATCCTGTTCTCTTCATTCTCCCTTGCTCTCAAAGGGGTGAGACCAGTGGAGTATCTTAGACGGCCGCTCACAGGCTGTTAAGACCCCAGACACTACTCACCAAGGTAGAATGTAGAGCACTGTCTTTATAAGCTGTGTCATGCCAATTGAGCTAGATGTTCCCTGAGACCATGGTCCCCACAGCCCTCCACCCAGCAATTCAGTCCTTCAGGGAGTTTGGATGTGTCTATGGGGCTTCCATGACCTTTCCTTGTACAAGTTGTGCTAGTTTCTCCTGTATTGTGTACTGTCTCACCCTTCACCCAAGATACCACTTATCTATTGCCTATTTAGTATTTCCCCCCCACACACCCCTCCCATCCCTGGTAACCAACAAAGATTGTTACATTTTGTGTGTGAACTTTTTCATGGGTTTTTACAATAGAGGTCTCATACAATATTTGTCCTTTTGTGATTGACTTATTTCACTCAGCATAATGTCCTCCAGTTTCATCCATGTTATGAGATGCTTCACAGATTTGTTGTTGTTCTTTCTTGTTGAATAGTACTCCATTGTGTGTATGTACCATAGTTTGTTTATCCATTTGTCTGTTGATGGGCATCTAGGTTGTTTCCATCATTTTGCTATTGTGAACAATGCTGCCATGAACATAGGTGTGCATATGTCTATTTGAGTGATGACGACCCTTATTTCTCTAGGATATATTCCTAGGAGTGGGATTGCTGGATCGCATGGTATGTCTATTTCTAGCTTTCTGAGGAAGCACCATATCATTTTCCAAAATGGTTGTATCATTTTGCATTCCCACCAGCAGTGCGAAGAGTTCCAATCTCCCCACAGCCCCTCCAACATTTGTTATTTCCAGTGTTTTTGATTCGTGCCAGTAATGCCAGGGTGAGATGGTATCTCACTGTGGTTTTAATTTGCATTTCTCTAATGGCTAGTGATCGCGAGCATTTCCTCATGTGTCTGTTGGCCATTTGAATGTCTTCTTTGGTGAAGTGTCTGTTCATTTCCTTTGCCCATTTCTTAATAGGATTATTTGTCGTTTTGTTGTAGAGGTGTTGGATTTTCTTGTAGATTATGGAGATTAGACCTTTGTCTGACTTGTACTGTCCAAAATTTTTTTCCCAGTCTGTAGGTTCTCCTTTTACTCTTTTGGTTAACTCTTTTGAAGAGCATAGGGGTTTGATTTTTAGAAGATCCCAGTTATCTAGCTTATCTGTTGGGTTTTGTGTGTTGATGGTTATGGTTGGTAACTTGTTAATGCCATGTATTAAGGCCTGAAGTGTTGATCCCATTCTTTTTTCTATGAACTTTATAGTTTTAGGCTTTATATTCAGGTATTTGATCCATTTTGAAGTAGTTTTTGTATACGGCGTGAGGTATGGGTCCTGTTTCATTTTTTTGCAGATGGATATCCAGGTTTGCCAGCACTATTTGTTCAAAAGACTGTCTTTTCCCCATTTGATGGTCTTTGGGCCCTTGTCGAAGATCAGGTGACTGTAGGTGGATGGATTTACATCTGGGTTCTCAATTCTGTTCCATTGATCAATGTATCTGTTGTTGTATCAGTACCAGGCTATTTTGACTACTGTAGCTGTATAGTAAGTTCTGAAGTCAGGTAGTGTGAGTCCTCCAATTTTATTCTTCTTCTTCAGTAGTGCTTTACTTATTCGGGGCTTCTTCCCTTTCCATATGTCTCAGTCATCTAGTGCTGCTCTAACAGAAATCCCACAAGTGGATGGATTTAGCAAAGAGAAGTTTATTCTTTCACAGTCCAGTAAGCTACAAGTCTAAATTCAGGGTGTCAGTTCCAGGGAACACATTCTCTGTTGGCTGTGGAGGAAGGGCCATGTCATCAATCTTCCTTTGGTCTGGGAGCTTCTCTGGGAAGGAACCTCAGGTCCAAAGGACGCACTCTGCTCCCAGCACTACTTTCTTGGTGGTATGAGGTTCCTAGGTGTCTCTGCTCGTTTCTCTCTTTTATATCTCAAAAGAGATTGCATTAAGACACTGATTTTGTCAACCTCATCAGTTTAACCTCATCACAGTTATAGAATTTATAACACATGAGGAGATCACATATAATCTTATCCTAGTGGTAGAGTTTACAACACATAAAGAAATCACATCAGATAACACAATCACACAATACTGGGAATCATGACCTAGCCAAGGTGCTACACACATTTTGGGGGGGACACAATTCAATCCATTACACCATATAAAGTTAATGATTAGTTTTTCCATCTCTTTGAAGAATGTTGTTGGTATTTGGATCAGGATTGCCTTGTATTTGTAAATTGCTTTGGCTAGAATTCTCATTTTCACAATGTTGAGTCTGCCTATCCATGAGCATGGTATGTTTTTCCATTTATGTAGATCCCTTTGGGTGTCTTGCAGTAGTGTTTTGTAGTTTTCTTTGTATAGGTCTTCTACATCCCTGGTCAGATTTATTCCTAAGTATTGTATCTTTTTAGAGGCTATTGAAAATGGTATTGTTTTCCTGATTTCCTTTTCATCATTCTCCTTATTGGTGTATAGGAATCCAACTGATCTTTGAATGTTTATCTTGTATCCTACTACTCTGCTGAATCTTTCTATTCGTTCCAGTAGATTTCTCATGGAGTCTTTAAGGTTTTCTGTGTATAGTATCATATCATCTGCAAACAGGGACAGTTTAACTTCTTCATTACCAATTTGGATGCCCTTTATTTCTTTTTCTTGCGTTATTGCTCTAGCTAGAACTTCCAGCACAGTGTTAAATAGGAGTGGTGATAAAGGGCATCCTTGTCTTATTCCTGTTTTGAAGGGGAATGTTTTCAGCCTCTCTCCATTAAGAATGATGTTGACCGTTGGTTTTGCATAGATGCCCTTTAATATGTTGAGAAATTTCCCTTCCATACCTATTTTATTGAGAGCTTTTATCAGGAATGGGTGTTGAACTTTGTCAAATGCCTTTTCTGAATCAATTGAGATGATCATGTGATTCTTTTCTCTCCTTTTATTTATGTGGTGGATTATGTTGATTGATTTTCTAATGTTGAACCATCCTTGCATACCTGGTATGAATCCTACTTGGTCGTGGTGTATTATTTTTTTGATATGATGCTGAATTCTATTGGCTAGAATTTTGTTCAGAATTTTTGCATCTATATTCATGAGGGATATTGGTCTGTAATTTTCTTTTTTTGTGATATCTTTGCCTGGTTTTGGTATCAGCGTTATGGTGGCTTAATAGAATGAATTTGGAAGTGTTGCTTCCTCTTCTATGCTCTGAAATAGCTTAAGTAGAACTGCTACAAGCTCTTCTGTAAATGTTTTGTAGAATTCTCTAGCGAAGCCATCTGGGCCAGGGCTTTTTCTGGTTGGGAGTTTTTTTATTACTTTTTCAGTCTCTTCTCTTGTTATGGGTCTGTTCAGATTTTCAACATCACTTTGTTGTAGTTTGGGTAGGCCGTGTGTTTCTAGAAATTTATCCATTTCCTCTAGGTTTTCAAATTTGTTGGAGTATGGTTTTTCATAATATTCTGTTATAATCCTTTTTATTTCGGTTGGGTCTGTTATAATGTCCCCCATTTCATTTCTTACGTGGTTTATTTGTGTCCTCTCCTGTTTTTCTTTTGTCAGTCTGGCCAGTGGTTTGTCGATTTTGTTGATTCTTTCAAAGAACCAACTTTTGGTTTTGTTGATTCTTTCTATTGTTTTTCTGTTCTCTAATTCATTGATTTCTGCTCTGATCTTTACTATTTCCTTCCTTTCGATGGTTGTGGGCTTTTTTTGCTGTTCTCTTTCTATTTGTTTGAGTTCTGTAGTTAATATTTTGATTTTGTCCCTTTCTTCCTTTCTGATATGCACATCTATTGCTATAAATTGTCCCCTGAGGACTGCCTTTGCTGTGTCCCAAAGGTTTTGGTATGATGTGTTTTCATTCTCATTTGATTCCAGGAATTTTTTTATTCCATCTATGATTTCTTCTATTACCCACTGATGTGTAAGCAGGGTATTATTCAGTTTCTATGTAACTGATTTTTTTTCCTTGCTCTTTCTGTTGTTAATTTCTACCTTGATGGCATTGTGGTCAGAGAAGATACTTTGAATTATCTCAATGTTTTGGATCTTGTTGAGGATTGCTCTGTGGCCTAAGATGTGGTCTATTCTGGAGAACGTTCCATGTGCATTGAAAAAGAATGTGTACTTTGCAGCATTTGGATGGAGTGTTCTGTATATGTCTATGAGGTCAAGTTGGCTGATTGTGCCCTTTAGGTCTTCTGTATCTTTGCTGAGTTTCTTGTTAGTTGTTCTGTCCTTTACTGAGAGTGGTGTGTTGAAGTCTCCTACTATTATTGTGGAACTCTCGATTTCTCTTTTCAGTGTTGTTAGAGTTTGTTTTATGTATTTTGGGGCCCTGTCATTGGGTGCGTAGATGTTTATTATGATTATGTCTTCCTGATGGATCGTCCCCTTAATCATTATATGGTTTTCTGCTCTGTCTTTTATGGTAGATTTCATTTTAAGGTCTATTTTATCTGAGATTAGAATTGCCACTCCTGCTCTTTTTTGGTAGTTGTTAGCTTGATATATTTTTTTCCAACCTTTTACTTTTAATAAATTCACATTTTTGTTTCTAAGGTGTGTCTCCTGTAGACAGCATATTGAAGGATCCTGTTTTCCTATCCATTCTATCACTCTCTGTCTCTTTATGGGTGTATTGAGTCCATTTACGTTAAGTGTAATTATTGATAGATGTGAGTTTGTCGCTGTCATTTTGCAGTGTTTTTTTTGTGGTGCTGATGTTTAGAAAACATTCTTAATGCTTAATGTATTATGCAATTGTTTCTTAGAATCACTCCAATCATATCACTCTCTTTCCTTATTTAGATTATTCTGTCTAAATTTGGAGCAGTTATAACCTTTATTCTGCCAAAGAACTTAAAAATCTCAAACTTAAATGAAACTGAAGCTGAACCATCAGTTAAAATTCCAGCCTCACTGATTCCTTAAATTGAGATTTAAGAACCATAAGTGGAAGGAAAGTGGTTGATTAGAGATGCCAAACAACATTAAAGGAAACATCTTTTAGGATAGAAAATTAAATCACAATCTTGGTTGTAGATTTTAAAAATGAGTACTTCATGTATTTTATGGCATAACTTGTTACAATTTTGGAGTACTTTAATGGGAGACAATGCCTATGATGCAGCAGAGAATAGGTTTCTCTGTAATCAAACAACTCAACTCACATCTACTGAGCACTCACATAGACTATCCTCTTCAATTTTCTAGAAAAGGATAAATTCTTTTTTTGCAGATGAAGGAGCTGTAGCTTCAGGAGAGAAAAAGATATGCCCAAGCTCTTACAAGCAGTATTTATCAGATCTGGACAAATAGTTTAAGTCAAAATCCAAAACCTTTGGAGTTTTTCAAGATCTCTTTTTACAATGGGAAAGAAGAGAAGATCAGATACCACTAGAGCTTTGAAACTCTCTCCCATGTAAATGAGCAGGTTGATTTTAACACCTCCTTAGTTCGCATTTAAATGGTGCTGAAAAATTATAACTGAGATGGAATTCCATTAATATGAAAATATCAGCAATTGCCCTAAGTTTTACACATAAAGAGCATGAGCTAAAAATGGAATCACTAGTAATACCATAATATGTGTGTAATAGTGAATCTCTTAAATGACTGTGATTACCTAGAGCATAATCTTAGAACATGCATATCTTCTTGTTTCAGCTATTAGTGAACTGCCTAGAAATGCTACCTGCACATTCTTTTCATCTGGAAGTGGTTCTCCTTTTCTCCTCTTGCTTCTTTCCTATCCTTTCTTTAGCCTCAAACCATGTACATCCGAATGGCAGATCAAAGACTTGAAAGCTGTTGTTTTTTCTTGATGATATTCAAATTTCACCTTAAGAATTTTTATGCTGATAACCCTGCCAAAAATACATCATTTTTAGATAGCTCCCAGAATCAGACAACAAATAGCTAACTTAAACTTGACATGTCATTAGATATTGGATACAGATGCATATATTTGTCCGTAAGTACTCAAGAAGGACATTGAAAAAAGGGACAGTATTTTAAAAATAAAATAAAGCAAAATTTCCACTCCATAGTAATATACAAAACATAGACCCATGTAACAAACAGAAGCAGCATAGTCAACTTACAGTTTATAAGGACGTGACACAATAGTAGTTGTAAATTTCAAGCAAGTGTAGTTTCATAAAAGTTCCCCCACGTTGGTTAATTACAAAGTAAGCTGGCTTCTAGTAAAGAACTTTGTTTAGTCAACTCTCAGAGGTCACTTCTTATTCACACATACTTCGTAAAGTGATATTAGAAAATACATTTCTAAGATTTGTGTTTTTTTTCTATTTGATTTCCACATGAGCATTACAATAGGATTATAAAAATTTAGCTTCCAGAAAGAGATTTATTCCCTGAAATGCTATTAATTCATTTAAGTGTTCATTCATTGTTTTTATGTCACTCCTTTGTCCTTAACTTTGTGAACAGTGACAGCAACTACAAAATAAATGATTGTCCAGTGCCAATTTGCAAAACAATTCCTTTAAAAATGTCTATATCTGGTTTGGAAAACTGAGGCCACCAGTATATCACATTCTGATCTTTTTAAAAATTAGCAAATATAAATGGAAGATAGGCAAAATCAGTCAAGAAAATAAAAGACTTGCACTAAAGAAAAAAAAAAGAATTGAGAAAAAGTTTTCCAGTATGTTAAAATAGCAACCTTCTTCATTATTTCACGCTACTGGAGTGCCCTCTGTCTTTTGATGTTATTATGTGCATTTAATTGGACCCTAGGGATTTCTCACTTTGGTTCTTCAATAGAGAAAAGACAGAACCTTATTTTTATATTAAAAGTAGACTTCTTTTTTTCACTGAAAGCAGTTTTGCTTTCTGTATTATGTGTTTCCTAATACATTCCAAATAACAGATTGTTTTAAAACTAATTGAATAGAACAGTAATCCTTAGTGCAATGCTACATACTTTCCTCAGTAGAGATAAGGCAGCTAATATTTTAATGGTTACCAAGAAAGTAAATCATGGCTTAATAATATAGTCAAATAATCATTTTGAAGAGAATTCACTATAGTATTCAACGTGTAATGCTACTAATTAGCACTTAATAATTACTGCCAATGTACCACATATCCATAGGACCCTCCACTGTTTGATAAACTCCAAGAAAATTCCTGTCATATAGACCTATTATTTATGCTTCCAATGGAAAAAAAAAAGTGTTCTTTTTGAAATGATGAAGTTCTGTGTTATGGTTTTTATACATTAGTGAGTCAGTATTTTGTAATGGGGCATAGTGTGTTGTGAATCAAAGAGTCATGCCCCATGTTCAGCTCACTGATCAGTTGCATATTCTTAGGTAAGTCACATAGCTTCCATTTTTCATCCAAATTTGAAAAACAATGTCTCCCAATCTTAAACAATCAATTTAAATAATTTTCATTGCCTAATATATGTGTCCTAGATACCCCCGACACTTCTGTGAGTTTGTCGTACTGTGGGGATTTGCATGTTGCTGTGATCCTGGAAACTATGCCACTGGTATTCAAATACCAGCAGGGTCATCTATGGTGGACAGGTTTCAACTGAGCTTCCAGACTAAGACAGACTAGGAAGAAGGACCCAGGAGTCTACTTCTGAAAAGAATTAGCCAGTGAAAACCTTATGAATAGCAGTGGAACATAGTCTGATATAATGCCGGAAGATGAGCCCCTCAGGTTGGAAGGCACTCAAAACATGACTGGGGAAGAGCTACCTCCTCAAAGTAGAGTCTATCTTGATAATGTAGATGGAATCCAGCTTTTGGGACCTTCATTTACTGATGTGGCACAACTCCAAATGAGAAGAAACAGCTGCAAACATCCGTTAATGATCAGAAAGTGGAATGTACCAGGTATGAATCTAGGAAAATTGGAAATCGTCAAAAATTAAATGGAACACATAAACATCAGTATCCTAGGAATTAGTAACCTGAAACGGACTGGTATTGGCCATTTTGAATTGAACAATCATATGATCTACTATTCCAGGAATGACAACTTGAAGAAGAATGGTGTTGCATTCATTGTCAAAAAGACCATTTCAAGATCTATCCTGAAGTACAATGCTCTCAGTGATAGGATGATATCCATATGCCTACAAAGAAGACCAGTTAATACGTCTATTATTCAAATTTACACACCAACCACTAAGCCCAAAGATGAAGAAATTGAAGAATTTTACCAACTTCTGCAGTCTGAAATCCATCGAACATGCAATCAAAATGTGTTGATAATTACTGATGATTGGAATGCAAAAGTTGGAAACAAAGAAAAAGGATAGGTAGTTGGAAAATATGGCCTTGGTGATAGAGATGATGCTGGAGATCTCATGATAGAATTTTGCAAGATCAATGACTTCTTCATTGCAAATACCTTTTTTCAACAACGTACATGGTGACTATATGTGTGGTTCTTGCCAGATGGAATATACAGGAATCAAATCGACTACATCTGTGGAAAGAGATGATGGAAAAGCTCAATATTATCAGTCAGAACAAGGCTAGGGGCCGACTGTGGAACAGACCATCAATTGCTCAAATCCAAGTTCAAGTTGAAGGTGAAGAAAATTAGAACAAGTCCACGAGAGTCAAAGTTCAACCTAGAGTATATCCCGCCTGAATTTAGAGACCATCTCAAGAATAGATTTGATGCGTTGAACACTAATGACAGAAGACCAGATGAGTTGTGTAATGACATCAAGGACATTATACATGAAAAAAGCAAGAGGTCATTAAAAAGACAGACAGAAAGAAAAGACCAAGATGGAAGTAAGAAGAGACTCTGAAACTTACTGTTGAGCATTGAGTTGCTAAAGCAAAAGGAAGAAATGATGAAGTAAAAGAGCTGAATAGAAGATTTCAAAGTGCAGCTCAAGAAGACAAAGTAAAGTATTATAATGATATGTGCAAAGAACTAGAGGTAGAAAACCAAAAGGGAAGAACACACTTGGCATGTCTCAAGCTAAAAGAACTGAAGAAAAAATTCAAGCCTCAAGTTGCAATATTGAAGAATTCTATGGGGAAAATATTAAATGATACAGGAAGTATCAAAATAAGATGGAAGGAATACACAGACTCACTATACCAAAAATAATTAGTCAACATTCAACCATTTCAGGAGGTAGCATATGATCAGGAACCAATGGTACTGAAAGTAGAAGTCCTTCACTGCACTGAAGGCATTGGTGAGAAACAAGGCTCCAGGAATTGACGCGATAACAACGGAGATGTTTCAACAAATGGATGCAGCGCTGGAAGTGCTCACACTTCTATGCCAAGAAATTTGGAAGACAGCTACCTGGCCAACCAACTGGAAGAGGTCCATCTTTATGCCTATTCCCGAGAAAGGTGATCCAACTGAATATGGAAATTATTGAACAATCTCATTAATATCACACAGATAGGTAAAATTTTGCTGAAGAGCATTCAAAAGTGGCTGCAGCAGTATATCGACAGAGAACTGCTGGAAATTCAAGTCGGATTCAGAAGGGAACGAGGAACCAGGGATATCATAGCTGATGTTAGGTAGATCGTGGCTGAAAGCACAGAATACCAGAAAGATGTTTACCTGTGTTTTATTGACTATACAAAGGCATTTGACTGTGCAGATCATAAAAAATTATGGTTAACATTTCAAAGAATGGAAATTCCAGAACACTTAATTGTGCTCATGAGGAACTGTACATAGACCAAGAAACAGCTGTTCAACAGACAAGGGGATTCTGTGTGGTTTAAAATCAGGAAAGATGTGTGTCAGGGTTGTATCGTTTCACCATACTTAGTCAATTTGTATGCTGAGCAAATAATCCAAGAAACTGGACTATATAAAGAACACAGCATCAGAATTAGAGGAAGACTTAATAACAACCTGCAATATGCAGATGACATAACTTTGCTTGCTGAAAGTGAAGAGGACTTGAAGCACTTTATAATGAAGATCAAACACTATAGCCTTCAGTATGGATTACGTCTCAGCATAAAGAAAACAAAAATCCCCGCAACTGAGTCAATAAACACCATTATGATAAGTGAAGAGATTGAAGTTGTCAAGGGTTTCATTTTACTTGGATCCACAATCAATGCCCATGGAAGGAGTAGTCAAGAAATCAAAGGACGTATTGCATTGAACCAATCTGCTGTAAAAGGCCTTTTAAAGTGCAAAATCAAAGATGTCATTTTGAGGACTAAGGTGCACTGACCCAAGCCATGGCATTTTCAATGGCCTCATTTTCATGCAAACGCTGGAAAATGAATAAGGAAGACCGAAGAAGAATTGATGCCTTTAAAATTATGGTGTTGGCGAAGAATATTGAATATACCACAGACTGCCAGAAAAATGAACAAATCTGTCTTGGAAGACGTACAGCCAGAATGCTCCTCAGAAACAAGGATGGTGAGACTTCGTCTGATGTACTTTGGACATGTTACTAGGAAAGATCTGTCCCTGGAGAAGGACATTATGCTTGGTAAAGTAGAGGGTCGTCAAAAAAGAGGAAGACTGTCAAGGAGATGGATTGACCCAGTGGCTGCAACAATGGGCTCAAGCATAATGATTGTGAGGATAGCGCAGGACCGGGCAGTGTTTCTTTCTGTTGTATGTAATGTCACTATGAGTTGGAATTGATCTGACGGAAGTTAATATCAACCACAGGATACATTGCATATCATTATTTGGAGGGGTCAGGCTGATCTGAACTCTAATTCCAATTGTATACATAATTCTTATGTGTATTAAAATATGAAAAACCTGGGACTTCATTCAATGTTAGGCTCCTTAAAGCTCTGACATTCTATGATTCTAAATTTCAATGAAATGATTACATTTTCAAAGTGTCAAATAAAAAAATCTATACTTGGGTAAAGAGACTTTGTTTGAAAGGGTTATTGCAGTAAGGCTAGGGGGACTATTGCAATAGAGAGAACACTCCTACCATGAGAAGTGCAAACTTCTGTTAGTCAGAAAGGGGCTTTTCTGTTTAAAACTTGTTGCCATGAGTTGATTCTGACTTGTGGAGACTCCACATGTGTCAGAGTAGTACTGCACTGATTTTTCAGAAGTTGATCACCAGGCCTTTCTTCCAAAGTCACTGTGGGTAGGCTCAAACCTGCAACCTTTGAGTTAGCAGCCAAGCACAGTAACTGTTTGCAGGGTCTTCTTTTATAAGGAGGAGTAAAGAAAGCTAGAAAGGACCAGGTACAGGACAGTGAGATAAGCAGGAATGTGACCTAACAGTTGATCAGGAATTTCTTTCCCTGAGGTCAGCTGGTTTTCAGGAGGACCTGTTAAGGAGGAGTTGTATGCTGGCTCAGGCTGAGTGTGGGTTTAATGTGAGGGGCCTGGAGGAAGAAGGAGTCCTTGTGGCACCGTGGTTAAGCACTGGGCTGCTAACTGAAGGGTCAGCAGTTGGAATCCACCAGCTGCTTTGTGGGAGAAGGATGTGGCAATCTGTTTCCATGAAGATTATAGCCTTGGAAACATGATGGGGCAGTTGTACTCTGTCCTACAGGGTCATCATGGTGGGGATGGACTTGAAGGCAATGTTTTTCGTTTTTTTTTTTAACGGGGGGGGGGGGGGCAGGGAGAGAGGGAATGGAGAACAACCTAAGCGAAAAGTGTTCAAGTCATTTAACAAACCCTTTGTTTCCATTGGTTAGTGGGGACAATGAGTTCAGTTAATCTTTTTTGAAGCAAGGAATGGAAATTTGAAGGGTGTGTGTCTGCTTGCCATAGGTAAACAAAGGGGCATCCCTCAGTCAAAGTCATATAGGGATGGTGGTGGCTCCTTGCAATAAGCTGTTTCCCAGAACACAAAAGGGTGGAGGGATATTTTAACCATGCCTTCCCAGAAGCACAGGGTTCAGGTAATATTCAACACTGACAAAAGCAACTTCTGAATAATGCAGGAAAATAAGCTCTTGAGACCATTACAGAAAAGAAACACACAGTTGCAAAGCTACCCAGGGGGGAAAACTGTTAAATTGAGGACGCACTTCTCCAGCAAAAAAAAGCCAAGATTTGAGTTCACCAAACCAGGATTCTGGCCTCAGTTCAGTCCGGCACTTGTTTTCTCTTGGGTGCTAATTTAGTGGAAGCATCTGCTGGACCTTTATTTCACAGAGATGCCACTCCCCCACTACCGTGGATATGATTCTTGGCCTTCCAGGATAGGAGTTTTTTTTTTTTTTGTTTTTTGTTTTTTTTTAATAATAAACTCTCTGTTCAGCTTAATGTCCCCAGCCCAAGAGAGCTCTTCGATCTGCAGATTTAGAACAAAGGCAGGGAATCTGGGGCACCCTCCCCCTAGACGGCTCCAAGCAGAGGCTGAGCTACCCTACATAGCAATGAAAAGCATTAAACATTTACACAGCTGCTTATTATCAAAATTGCTTATCTTGTACTTTTTAATAATAACTCCTTTGATTTCCTGGAGTGCATCATCACCACTTAGCAGGAAAGAAACATGCTTTTCCTTAGCTATTCCTTTCCTTTTCTCCAACCTGCCTTCCACACCCCTCCCCCAACCACTACATGTATGCACACACACACACACACACACACATATGCACGCACATTAAAAACTGACACCGAATCACTCAAGGACAAAGGTGTTGAGCAGTTTGAGGAGAGAGTCTGTGTGCTGCTCGCTCATGATGCTGAGCGTTGTTGTGGGCATGGTTTGTCTATTCATCCAGTACGTGTTTTGTCTGTGGGAAAGGTTTGGTTGTCTAGTGGGTAAATAATCTCTTCACAGATGCATCCCTGTTATTGCTGTTCCTTTCAGAGTGTTTCTGTATTTAGACTATCTAAGACTTTTTTTTTTCCAGGAGTATATGAGACAGTAAGAAATTACTCTCAGCCTTGAAGCTCACTACCTATTCATGTAATGCTCATTTTTATAAAAATGGCTGGGGATGGGAACTCTGTCCTTACTGAAGATCAAGCTTAAGTCTTAGGAAAAAAAAAAAAAAAGTTCTTTAAAATAAACTGGCATATTAAATGACCTAACTCCTGACCTTGACTTAGTCAGGGAGTGATTATCTTAGAGTAATTCTTTGGCCTTTCTAGGAGAGGAAGCCTTTTGAGATATTGTATATAAACTGATTGTTATCTACTGTTATTAAAATACAGTAATAATATTAATTAATATTAATTTTAAAAGTAATAACTATACCTACAGTGTATACTTCCCAGGAGTTCTTTTAATTATTGCAAAAACTTAGTTATGTCAATAATATAATACCCATTTTTCAGTTGAGGAAAATGAAAGTAGAAAGACAATGTAATGTAGTGGTTGAAGGCACAAATTCTAGGGTTTGGCTTCCTGGGTTAGAATTTGAGCTTTTCTGCTTACAACCTGTAAATGAAGAAAACTCTTTAGCTCATAAAAATATTAGGAATGATGATCTTATGTAGCACCTATCTATTTGCATTTTTGTGAGCATTAAATGAATTTGGACACCTAAAATATTTAGAAGACTGTTTGATTTTCATGCACCTGTCATTATTTTTAAGCTGTTATTGGAAACAGCAGATAATTTGCCCATGGTCACACAAGTTGAAATCTCAAATCAGGATTGTGAACTACTCTGTGCTTGATTTTAATCTCCATGGTTTTAACCCCCATGCTAATCTGAATCCCTAAATTAAAGGGTCACTTTTTAGGGTTTCTCACCTTGGGCACCTAACCCAGTAACTTGAACCTAGTACATACTTTTAATTTTTTAATTGATCTTTTTCCCTATAATATAGATTACCTCTACAGAAATGAAAAATATAGGTCATTGTCTAATATTTGTGGAGACATTTCTATGAAGAGAATCCCGTAATCAGGAGCCATTTTGAGCAAGACATTCTGAAAAGCTTTGCTCAACTTTCACTATTTATTCTATGAAATTATCTCAAGGCAATAAATATACGTAATGCCTTAATCTTACTTATAAGAATCCAAGTAAATCTTAGCCAATGAAAGCAATTATTCAAAAGGACATTACAATTTAATGTGCATGGAAAACAGTCAATTAATATACCCCTTGTTTATTTTCTATTTCTTTTGGGTGGGTGAGCAAAACTGATGTCGAAATGGGTTCTTTTAATTTTATTAGGTTTTAGAGATTCTATAGTTAGACAAGAAGCAGGAGAACTTGAGGGAAGCCTCACTCCTGGACTGACAGCTGAGGGGAAGCTGGAAATAAATGCATTTAAAAATTGTGAAATATAGCATACATACAGAAAAGTGCATACTTTATATGTGTACAGTGTAATGAATAGTTACAAAGTGGAACGCTCCTGTTACCACATCTGAAGGAAGCTATGCTGACAATCTCAGAGAGCTCCAACTTGTTTTGCACCTCTCAGGAGACTGAGAGGTTCGTAAGAGAATTCAAACTCTCTGGTCCTAATCTGAACGAACATTCCCACTATTTTTCTGAAGCTTTCCTCCTCATTACTTCACCTATTCTGTGTATGAAAACTGAAATCCAAAATTCTCTCCACTGGTTATTTCTGTATTCGTAAAGCCTCAGAACTATCCTTGACTGTCCTGTTACAATCAATGTTCTTTTCCCTCTATTAGTAGAATCAAGTTGTTATTCTGAAATTAATTTACGTCATCTTTCTTTGGACTATTCACTGAGATCCATCTTGTCACCCACATTTCACAGGATGACATCTTGTCAAAGCCATTTCGTTGCAAGCCTTTTGAAACCAATTTCACAAGTCAAATGACTGGTCTATGTACTAAGAATAAAAATACCTCCAGTCAGCTAAAATGCTGCTGTTGTCTTTTTTAATGCGTTGTCTTAAAAGGGCAAAATACCCAACCCTGACAGACTCACACATACATGAATAGGTATAAGACAGGTTTAATTGAATGCACATCTAAATAAAAATTAGAATTGATTATACATTTCGAAGAGGCTAATTTAACAAACCAATGAAAATAGCTCCATATGGTAGAAACTATCCTTCTGTGTTTATTTTCTGTTGTCTGCCACTTGATAGCATTAGGAAGAAGGCTTCCAGTGGAATGTTATAAAAGATCAGTGAGTTGTCATTCCAGACAAGAATGCAAACAGCGCTCTCAACATTCCCATCAATCAGAAGGAAGACTCAATTCCCTCACATCACAGTCTTTTCTGTAATAGATTATATGGACATTATTTTTTAGTTGTTAAATTTATCTGATTAAAGGAAAGCTGTTTACTCTCCAAAGGAATCTTCAATAACCACTCTGATTTTCTAATGCATTCTTGAAGATGCAAAACATAGACACATGAAAACAAACGTCACTGGGTAGTTAGCCTGTGTGGAGGAACACAGTGTAAATGGAATGTCTTAAGAACCCTTTCATCAAATGAGCTTGAGACTATTTGCTTCCCGCAGTTTAAAGGAAAATAAAGCCATTCGTTGTATAGTTCACTTGAGGTTTTAAACTTGGACAGAAACACATCTTTATTGTATATTTGGGCAGGGATTTAAATCTTTATTATATATTTGGATAGAACTTTACCATTTTCAAAGTGTCAGAAGATTAATAATACTGCATAGAAAGTGAAAAATACCAAATATTATGTGACACATTATCATGAGATTCTCATCTGGAATTGTGTAGTAAACATCAGCAAAATATATGCACTGTGGTCTTCTGTAGAAATAATCCTAATTATGGATTTTTTTTTAATTGTACTTCAGGTGAAGGCTTACAGAACAAATATTTCTGTAGTACACATATTGTTTTATGACATTGGTTAACAGCTCCACAACATGTCAACTCTCTAACTTCTCAACCTTTTTTTTGGTGAAAATACACATGGCCAAAGATGCACCATTTCAAAAATTTCTACGTGCACAGTTCAGTGACATTGACTATGCTCTTCCAATTGTGCTGCTATTCTCACTTAAGACGAAGGCTTACAGAACATAATAGTTTCCCATTTAACAGTTACTACACATGTTACCCTATGACAATGGTTAACAATCTCACAACACATCAACAATATCCTTACTCAACCTTGGGTTCCCTATCACCAGCTTCCTTCTCCCCTTCTGCCTTCTGGCCCTTGTCACTGGACTCCTGTACCTCATTACACTCATTTGGTTTTATGGGGCTGTCCACTTCCAGGCTGAACGGTGAACCTCGGAGATAACTTCACCGCTGAGCCAAAAGGGTGTTTGGGGGCCATACTCTTGGGGTTTCTCCAGTCTCCTTTAGGCCAGTAAATCTGGTCACATTTTTGTGAGTTAGAATTATGTTCTACAACCTTCTCCAGCTCTGTCCAGAACCCTCTGTTGTGATCCTGGTCAGAGCAGTCAGTGGTGGTAGCTGGGCACCATCTAGCTGTACTGGACTCAGTCTGGTGGAGGCCTTGGTAGCTGTGGTCCATTAGTCCTTCAGACTAATCTTTTCCTTGTATCCTGTTCTCTTCATTCTCCCTTGCTCCTGAAGGGATGAGACCAGTGGAGTATCTTAGATGGCCGCTCACAGGCTTTTAAGACCCCAGACACTACTCACCAAGGTAGAATGTAGAACATTGCCTTTATTAACTGTGTTATGCCAATTGAGCTAGATGTTCCCCGAGACCATGGTCCCCACAGTCCTCCGTTCAGCAATTCAGTCCCTCAGGGAGTTTGGATGTGTCTGTGGGGCTTCCATGACCTTTCCTTGTACAAGTTGTGCTAGTTTCCCCTGTATTGTGTACTGTCTCACCCTTCACCCAAGATACCACTTATCTATTGCCTATTTAGTATTTCCCCCATCCCTGGTAACCAACAAAGATTGTTACATTTTGTGTGTGAACTTTTTCATCGATTTTTACAATAGACGTCTCACACAATATTTGTCCTTTTGTGATTGACTTACTTCACTCAGCGTAATGTCCTCCAGTTTCATACATGTTATGAGATGCTTCACAGATTCATCAGTGTTCTTTCTTGTTGCGTAGTACTCCATTGTGTGTATGTACGATAGTTTGTTTATCCATTCATCTGTTGATGGGCATCTAGGTTGTTTCCATCATTTTGCTATTGTGAACAATGCTGCAATGAACATAGGTGTGCATATGTCTATTTGAGTGACGACTCTTATTTCTCTAGGGTATATTCCTAGGAGTGGGATTGCTGGATTGAATGGTATATCTATTTCTAGCTTTCTAAGGAAGCACCATACCATTTTCCAAAATGGTTATATCATTTTGCATTCCCACCAGCAGTGTATAAGAGTTCTGATCTCCCCGCAGGCCCTCCAACATTTGTTATTTCCAGTGTTTTTGATTCGTGCCAGTAATGCCAGGGTGAGATGGTATCTCACTGTGGTTTTAATTTGCATTTCTCTAATGGCTAGTGATTGCAAGCATTTCCTCATGTGTCTGTTGGCCATTTGAATGTCTTCTTTGGTGAAGTGTCTGTTCATTTCCTTTGCCCATTTTTTAATAGGATTATTTGTCTTTTTGTTGTAAAGGTGTTGGATTTTCTTATAGATTACGGAGATTAGACCTTTCTCTACTTGTACTGTCCAAAACTTTTTCCAGGTCTGTAGGTTCTCTTTTTACTCTTTTGGTGAAGTCTTCTGAAGAGCATAGGGGTTTGATTTTTAGAAGATCCCAACTATCTAGCTTATCTATTGGGGTTTGTGCATTGATGGTTATGGTTTGTATCCTGTTAATGCCATGTATTAAGGCCTGTAGTGTTGGTCCTATCTTTTCTTCTATGAACTTTATAGTTTTAGGCTTTATATTCAGGTCTTTGATCCATTTTGAAGTAGTTTTTGTATACGGCGTGAGATATGGGTCCTATTTCATTTTTTTGCAGATGGATATCCAGGTTTGCCAGCACCATTTGTTAAAAAGACTGTCTTTTCCCCATTTGATAGACTTTGGGCCCTTGTCAAAGATCAGGTGACTGTAGGTGGATGGATATACATCTGGGTTCTCAATTCTGTTCCATTGGTCAATGTATCTATCGTTGTACCAGTACCAGGCTGTTTTGACTACTGTAGCTGTATAGTAGGTTCTGAAGTCAGGTAGTGTGAGTCCTCCAACTTTATTCTTCTTCTTCACTAGTGCTTTACTTATTCGGGGCTTCTTCCCTTTCCATAGAAAGTTAATGATTAGTTTTTTCATCTCTTTGACGAATGTTGTTGGTATTTGGATCGGGATTGCGTTGTATTTGTAAATTGCTTTGGGTAGAATTCTCATTTTCACAATGTTGAGTCTGCCTATCATGAGCATGGTATGTTTTTCCATTTATGTAGATCCGTTTGGGTTTCTGGAAGTAGTGTTTTTTAGTTTTCTTTGTATAGGTCTTTTACATCCCTGGTCACATTTATTCCTAAGTATTTTATCTTTTCAAAGGCTATTGAAAATGGTATTGTTTTCCTGATTTCCTTTTCATTGTTCTCCTTATTGGTGTATAGGAATCCAACTGATCTTTGAATGTTTATCTTGTATCCTACTACTCTGCTGAATCTTTCTATTCATTCCAGTAGATTTCTCGAGGAGTCTTTAGGGTTTTCTATGTATAGTATCATATCATCTGCAAACAGGGACAGTTTAACTTCTTCATTACCAATTTGGATGCCCTTTATTTCTTTTTCTTGCCTTGTTGCTCTAGCTAGAACTTCCAGCACAGTGTTAAATAGGAGTGGTGATAAAGGGCATCCTTGTCTTGTTCCTGTTTTCAAGGGGAATGTTTTCAGGCTCTCTCCATTAAGAATGATGTTGGCCATTGGTTTGCATAGATGCCCTTTATTATGTTGAGAAATTTCCCTTCTATACTTATTTTATTGAGAGTTTTTATCAGGAATGGTTGTTGGACTTTGTAAAATGCCTTTTCTGCGTCAATCGAGATGATCATGTGATGCTTTTCTTTCCTTTTATTTATTTGATGGATTATGTTGATTGATTTTCTAATGTTGAACCATCCTTGCATACCTGGTATGAATCCCACTTGGTCGTGGTGTATTATTTTTTTGATATGATGCTGAATTCTATTGGCTAGAATTTTGTTCAGAATTTTTGCATCTATATTCATGAGAGATATTGGTCTGTAATTTTCTTGTTTTGTGACGTCTTTTCCTGGTTTTGGTATCAGCGTTATGGTGGCTTCATAGAATGAATTTGAAATTGTTGCTTCCTCTTCTATGCTCTGAAATAGCTTGAGTAGTACTGGTACAAGCTCTTCTGTAAATGTTTTGTAGAATTCTCCAGTGAAGCCATTTGGGCCAGGGTTTTTTTTTGGTTGGAAGTTTTTTTTATTACCTTTTCAATCTCTTCTCTTGTTACGGGTCTGTTCAGATTTTCAACATCACTTTGTTGTAGTTTGGGTAGGTCGTGTGTTTCTAGAAATTTATCCATTTCCTCTAGGTTTTCAAATTTGTTGGAGTGTAGTTTTTCATAATATTCTGTTATAGTCCTTTTTATTTCAGTTGGGTCTGTTATAATGTCCCCCATTTCATTTCTTATTTGGGTTATTTGTGTCCCCTCCGGTTTTTCTTTTGTCAGTCTGGCCAGTGATTTGTCAATTTTGTTGATTCTTTCAAAGAACCAACTTTTGGTTTTGTTGATTCTTTCTATTGTTCTTCTGTTCTCTGTTTCATTTATTTCTGCTCTGATCTTTACTATTTCCTTTCTTCTGGTGGTTGTGGGCTTTTTTTGCTGTTCTCTTTCTATTTGTTTGAGTTTTGTAGTGAATATTTTGATTTTGTCCCTTTCTTCTTTTTTGATATGCGTGTCTATTGCTATAAATTGTCCTCTGAGGACTGCCTTTGCTGTATCGCTAAGGTTTTGGTATGATGCGTTTTCATTCTCATTTCATTCCAGGAATTTTTTGATTCCATCTCTGATTTCTTCTATTACCCACTGATGTGTAAGCAGGGTATTATTCAGTTTCCATGTAGTTGATTTTTTTTCCTTGCTCTTTCTGTTGTTAATTTCTACCTTGATGGCATTGTGGTCAGAGAAGATACTTTGAATTATCTCAATGTTTTGGATCTTGTTGAGGATTGCTCTGTGGCCTAAGATGTGGTCTATTCTGGAGAACGTTCCATGTACATTGGAAAAGAATGTGTACTTTCAGCAGTTGTATGGAGTATTCTATATATGTCTATGAGGTCAAGTTGGCAGATTGTGCCCTTTAGGTCTTCTGTATCTTTGCTGAGTTTCTTGTTGTTCTGTCCTTTACTGAGAGTGGTGTGCTGAAGTCTCCTACTATTATTGTGGAACTGTCAATTTCTCTTTTCAGTGTTGTTAGAGTTTGTTTTATGTATTTTGGGGCCCTGTCATTGGGTGCATAGATGTTTATTATGGTTATGTCTTCCTGATGGATTGTCCCTTTAATCATTATATAGTGTCCTTCTTTTCTTTTATGGTAGATTTCGTTTTAAATTCTATTTTATGTGAGATTAGAATTGCCACTCCTGCTCTTTTTTGGCAGTTGTTAGCTTGATATATTTTTTCCAACCTTTGACTTTTAATAAATTCACGTCTTTGTTTCTAATGTGTGTCTCTTTTAGATGGTATATTGATGGATCCTGTTTTCTTATCCATTCTGTCACTCTCCATCTCTTTATGGGTGTATTGAGTCCATTTATATTCAGTGTAATTATTGACAGATGTGAGTTTTTTGCTGTCATTTTGTAGTGCTTTTTTTTTTTGTGGTGCTGATGTTTTCTTTGTTCTTCTTACTCTCTTGTTCTGGGTTACTTTTGTTTGTGGATTTTTTTTTTTCATTTCTTTTGTTTTTGTAGGTTTTTCTTTTGCTGAGACCTTATTTTTTTCCTCCTTTTTTTGACGAGTATGTTCGTTAACTTTCTTTGTGGTTACCATGAATTTTACCCTTATCTTTCTAAGTTTGAAATCAGTCTATCATTACTTGGTATCGCCTTGCCTTCCTCTCCATTAGAAGGTTCTATACCTATGCCATTTATTCCCTCTTTTATTGTTTTGATGTTGTTGTTATTTACTGATTAACTGCTCTGATTCCCTGTTGTATTTCTTTTGGTTTTGGATAGTCCTCGAGAGTTAATTTCCTAGATTGGTATCTGGCTGGTATGATCCTGCATCCTAGATTCTGCCTGTGAGCTGAAATTGTTTGTCCTCAGATTGAAGAACTCCCTTTAAAACAACTTAAAATTTCTTCTACTTTTTGTTTGCTAAGAGGTTTTTAAAAGTGGTTAATAGGAATTGAGTCATATGAAATATTTCTGCGTTAATTAGATGATCTTATAGTGTCATTCTTTTAAACTATGAATATGTTGAATTATATTGATTTACCATTATCAAATAACTTTTGAACTTGTTTGATAAATATTAATTTACAATGATGAATTGTTATTTAATATAGTGCTGAATTATATTAGCTAATATTTTATTTAGAATTTTTTATAACCAAGTTGATAGTTGAAAGGAACCTGTAATTCCTCTCTCTCTCTCTTTGTTTTCTATTGTACTTATCTATTTTTTTCAGTAGTTACACAGACTTTTTAAGATAAGCTGGAATTTTTAAATTTTTTTCTATGTTTTTAGATGAAACTTGTATATAACATGAATTAATCATTCCTTGTATATTTGTTAGAACTCAACTACAAACCTATCTTGACCTGGGATTTTATCAGGAAATAGCTCATGAGAAATATTTCTTTTGAGTTTTATTTTATTGTAATGTCTTTTTTTAAAATCAGGTTAATACTGAACTCATAAAATAAGTTTGAATGTGTTCTTTCCTATTCTATGTTCTCAAAGGTATTGTGTAAAATATGTGTTAATTCTTGTTTAAATGTTTGCTAGAATTCTCCAGTGAAGCCATCTGAGACTGGTGATTTTTTTTTTTTTTTCTTAAGATTTTAAATTAAAAATTTAATTTCTTTAATGGTTCTAGGCTGTTCATATTATCTATTTAATATTGGTTGAATTTTGGTAGTTTGTGGTTTTCAGGGAATTAATTAATTTGTTCTAAACTACTGAGTATATGAGCATAAAATTATTCATAGTATTCACTTATTATCCTTTTAATGACACTAGATCTGTAGTGATACCCCCTGTTTCATTACTAATATTGGTGTTTTGGGCCTTTACTTTTATTTTTTGTTAGAGTTACTAGAAGTTCATCAATTTCATTGATTCTTTTAAAGAGTAATGATTCTTTAGAAGTATTTGGATTAATTGATTTTTGTATGCTTTTTCTATTTTCAATTTCATTTACTTCTGCTCTGGCTTTTTATTTTCTTTCTTCTGCTTGCTTTAGGTTTATTTTGCTTTTTGTTTTTCTAGTTTCTTGAGTTAGTAACGTAGGTTATTAATTTGAGATCTTTCTCATTCTTAATACAGGCATTTAATGCTATAAATTTACCTCTCAGCATTGTTTCAGTTCCATCCCATGGAGTTTAATGTGTTGTGATTATGCTGTCATTCAATTGCCTGTATTTTTTATTACATAATTTCAACATGTATAGAGATTTTCCTGTTGTCTTTCTGTTTGATTACTAGCTGGATTCCATTACCATCAGAGAACATTCTTTGTATGTTTTCAGTTCTTTTGAATTTGCAGGTTTATTTCATGGCCCAAGATATCAGCTATCTTGGTAAATAGTCTATGGATAATTAAATAAAAAATGTATTCTGCTGTTTCTGGGTGGTATGATTTATAAATGTCTATTAGGTTTTGTTGGTCGATGGTATTACTGAGTTCTTCTAAATCCTTGGTGATTTTCCTTCTAGTACTTCTATCAGTTCCTGGGAGGTAGGTGTTGAAATCCTCAACTATAACTGTGAATTTGTCTATTTTTCCTTTCAGCTCTATCAGTTTTGTTTCATGTATTTTCAAGCTCCATTGTTTAGTGTGTAAACATTTAGGATTTCTACAATTTCCTGGTCGATTAATCCTTTTTTCATTATGTAATGTCCCTTTTTGTCTCTAGTAATTGTATTTGCTCTGAATTCTTCTTTATCATATGTTAATATATCCACAAATTCTTTCTCACTAATAATCTTTTTTTATGGTATATCTTTTTCTGTCCTCTTACTTTCAACATACTTATTGTATTTGAAGGGTGTTTCTTTTAGATAGTATACAATTGGACCTTGTTTTTTGTTATTTTGTTTTGTTTTTAAATCCACTCTGCCAACATCTGTATTTGAATTAGAGTATTTAAAACACTCGTATTTAAGGTGTTTTTGTTTTTTTCTTTTTTATATGAGGACTTAAGTTTGTCATATTATCATTTCTTTTTTGTTTGTTTTCCTCTCTCTCATTCTTCTGTTTCTCCTTTCTTGCCTTTCTGTAAGTTACCTGAACATTTTTTAGGTTCTATACTGATTTACTCAGAGTTTTTGAGTATATCACTTTGTATAGCTTTCTCAGTGACTGCTTTAGGTATTATAACACACGTATGTACATACCCTATCACAGTCGACTGGCATCATGTTTTATTACTTCAAGTAAAATGTAGAAATATTACTTCATTTAGGTCTTTTTATTATCCCCACTTTGTAAGTTCAATTGCCTTGAGCACCGATCAGAGGTATTTTAATTTTTTGTTCCAATCATTCAGTACGATTTAAAAATCTTATAGGTGAATAAATGTCTATTACATTTTCTCTAATTTTTATCCATTCTTTGTTCATCTCTCCTTTGTGAAATATTAAACCTTCTTCTGTAATCATCTCCTATCTGTTTGGAGAACTTCCTTTAGCCATTCCTTGAGATCGTTCTGCTGGGGATAAATTCTATTAGTTTTTACCTCCCTGAGAATGTCTTTTTTCCTCTTCTTTTGTGAAGAATAATTTCATCAAGTATAGAATGCAGGACTGACAATTTTTCTTTTTCAGAACTTTTAAATGGTATATACACTTCTTTCTCACCTCCATGGTTTCAGATGAAAAATCTGCAGTCATTCAAATTGGCTTTCCCTTGTAAATAACCAACAATCCTCTTGAAACATTAATAAGTCTAATATTTGACAGAGAGCTTTGGTTCCATTTAGCACCTCTTAAATGAATGACCCACTCAAACATTGTTTCTTCAAAGATCTTCACCCTCATCCAAGCACTTTTCTTCTAAGTATTTTTATTCAAAGGATGACAAATAGATTTTCAACTGGCATACTTTAGCATTTTACATGAGCATGGCTCATAGGGACACTGGTGACTACGTGCTAAAGAGTACTGAACTGTGTGTATGATACTTGACCACCACCGGCAGCAACATATGTCACCCTTGACCAGCTGTGTTTCTTGGCCTCCTCTTTAGAGACCTGACCAATCACCCCTACCTGACTCATCTATACACTAGCTCAGTTAGGTTAGTAAGCATCTATTTTCTGATTTTCGAAAGTCCCTCTCTGGCACAAAGAAGCCAGAATCTGATTGCCTTGAAACAAAAGTATCATTTTATGGGTTTAGGTCTATTCATTGGAGAGGTTGGTCCCTAGCCTCTGAAGCCAAACACATCTTGCTTATCCTTTGATTAGTTTTAGATTTAGCTGATCCCAGCTTTAAATTTTTATTTTTGAATAATCTGTACTTGTTTGCATTTCAACTTTGCCTGTGTAGCAGTTAGTTTTTGCTATAAAACAAACCATTCCCAAATCAGTGGTTTAAAACAACAGTCAAGTATTTAGCTTATAATTCCTTGAGTTGGAAATGTGAACTGTGCTCAGGTAAGTGGTTTTTCTGCTCTCTGCTGGGCACAAAATCAGACAATAGTTTGACAGCCCGGCTAGTCTAGGGGGACTTGGGTTGAATGGTTTATCTCTATACTATGTGATGTCTCATTATGAAGCATGCTAGCCCAGGCCTTTCCACATGTTGGTATCAGAGTCTCAGGTTCAAGAACAGAAACATGCAAGATCTCCGGAGGCCTTGGCTTGGAACTGGCACAATATCACTTTTGCCACCTTTATAGACCAAAACCAAAAGCCACAGCTGTTGAGTCAATTTCCCACTCATAGTGTCCCTATAGGATAGAGTAGAACTGCCCCATAGCGTTTCCAAGGAGCACCTGGTGGATTCAAACTGCCAACATTTTGGTTAGCAGCCATAGTTCTTAACCACTATGCCAGCAGTCCTAACCCAAACTGGAGACATGAGTAAATAGGCTCCATCTCTTAATGAAGGGAGTTTCATGGTCACATTGTAAGGCCACACATACAGAAATGGAATGTATTTTTGGCCATTTTTGTAATCTAGCAGAGTGTGCTTTTTTGTATTCCTATTCTTTCATTTTTTTATTTCTATTGGGCTCATTTCATGATTTTAAATATTATTTTGTAATCTTTTTGAAATTGTTCTATTACTTAAGCTTTCTGGGGTGCTAATTTTTTCATGTATTGTATTTTATTCTCCTCTGCAGGACACAGTTGGTACATTTTATTCTGAGGCCATGAGGGATGATTTGTGTGTGTGTGTGTGTGTATGCATGCACACTTGTGCACGTGTACACACACACACACACACACACACACACAGATGGTTTGTGGGTTGAACTGTATCCCTAAAAAATATATGTTTGTCCTAATCCCTGGTACCTGTGAATGTGGCCTTATTTGGAAGTAAGGTTTTGCAGATGTAATCAAGTTAAGAGGAAGTCATACTGGATTAGGGTGGAACTTAAATCCTATGATCAATGTCCTTATAAGAAGAGGAAGATTTGGATACACACAGATACAGGGAAGAAGGTTATGTGTCAATGGAGACAAAGACTAGACTGAGGCAGTTGAAGGCAAGGGACACTAAGTGTTGCCTGTATGTGTGTTTTTCTATGTGTCCCTGGAGTTCTGCCAGTTCAATAATGTTGTTGGAGGCTTACCACATAATGTTGGTGATGTAAAATTAACACCAGTCTAAACTCACAGAATAAAACTGTTTTTCATCTCAAAACATAAGTGGAGATATCGTCTCAAAACTTTGACTTCTTTCTGTCAATAGGCAGATTTTTTCCTAGTCTGCATCAGTAAAGCCATGGCAGAGTCTCTGTATCAGTTTCAGAAGAGCCCTAATATACCACCAGCCAAAAACTTCACTTTTTTACCTATTTTTCAACCACTTGTGCAAAATTTTAATCTCCCAGCATCTACCCTATACCCTTGAAGCAGAGTTGGCAATATTTCTTAAAGCACCATGTGGAGAGATTTAATCCTAAAGCAACCATGAAAAATGATGCATGTACTCCCAATTTAAATGCTGCACTTCATGAGTTCAGTTTGAAGGGAGATATTATGTACAGTTGCAATGAACTCTGAATCTTCTTGGACAAGGCAATGTGGTCGTAAGGAAACTAGTAAGTTGTTTAAAGGAGAATAAAAGGCAGTACATTTCATTGCAATTATGATTGACTAAATGCTATGCAAAAATTTACTATGGTAAAGAACTACATTCTAGTTTTATTTGGTTTGAATTTGGGTACTGCATTTTACTATAAACTATTTCAAGTAATTAATTATAAAGAGACAGGTATCTGGTCCTTGCTATAAGATTCTCAATGAAAAAGTGCTAGAACTGTATATACTTATTCAAAGTAAGCAATGCATTCATTTATTCATTTATCCACTATTTGTTAAGCAACCTCTCTCTAAAAAATTCTGCAAGGTTACTGTAACTCAAAATCACCAAGACAGGCTTAGTTTGAGTTACTTGCCCTTAAAGTTTCTTTTGTGAAATTATTATTTGTTTGAAAATAAGCAATAGTTTTCATTTTTCTTATAATGGGAAAAAGAGCTATACTGATAAAGGGAACTGTGATGACTTTAGACTGATAACAGGAATATCAAGAACTGAGGAAAGCAGGTAACCTTTCTGAGATTAGCTCTCCTCATTTGTTTATTATATATAAAATCATTTATAAGCACTGTATTAGGCCCAAGTTTATATGAATTTTCTCCTGTAATGTTCTCATCAACAATAAGAATAAATATTTTTTCTCATTGGCCAACACAGAAATTATAAAACAGAAGTTAAATTCATTCTCCAAAGTTACTCAGACTAGTAAACATTAGACCCAGAATTAAAGTCAGACTTCTCTGGTTAAGGTAATAAACAATCCTACTTCCTCTACTGACAATGGCTTTCCATACTGGAGTGTTGTAAAGATTCATCAGTGGCTGAGAAAATATCTGTAAATTTTTGTGAACATTACAAATATAAAACATATATTTGTAATCTACTGAAGCTTATTGAGTTTCCTTAGTTTTGTAAATTTGAATGTAAGTTTGCATCCATTATAAGCAAATTTTTCATTGGTTTGCTATTTTAATTTACAATGAAGTAACTTCCAGAAGCAGTTGTTCGAACAGAACAAGGGGATAGTGTGTGCTTTAAAGTCAGAAAAGTTGTGCGCCAGGATTGTATCCTTTCACCATACTTCTTCAATCGGTATGCTGAGTAAATAAGCCAAGAAACTGGACTATATGAAGAAGAACGGGGCATCAGGATTAGAGAAAGAGTCGTCAACAACCTGTGTTAGGCAGATGACACAACTTGCTTGCTGAAAGTGAAGAGGGCTTCAAGGACTTAATGATGAAGATCAAAGACTACAGCATTCAGTATCGATTACACTTCAACATAAAGAAAACAAAAATCCCCACAACTGGACCAATAAGCAACATCATGATAAATGGAGAAAAGATTGAAGTTGTCAAGGATTTCATTTCACTTGGACCCACATTCAACACCTGTGGAGGCAGCAGTCAAGAAATCAAATGACATATTGCATTGGGCACATCTGCTGCAAAAGACCTCTTTCAGGTGTTCAAAAGCCAAGATGTTGTTTTGAGGACTAAGGTGCACCTTACCATGATATTTTCAATTGCCTCATATGCATATGAAAGCTGGACAATAAACAAGGAAGACCACAGAAAAATTGACGCATTTGAATTATGGTGTTGGCAAAGCATATTGGATATACCATGGACAGGAAGAAGTACAGCCAGAATGCTTCTTAGAAACAAGGATGGTGAGGCTTCTTCTCACGTACTTTGGACATGTTATCAGGAGAAACCAGTCCCTGGAGAAAGACATCATACTTGGTAAAGTAGAGGGTCAGAGAAAAAGAGGACGACCCTCAACGAGATGGATTGACACAGTGGCTTCAACAATGGGCTCAAGCATAGCATTGATTGTGAAGATGGCACAGGACAAGGCAGTATTTCGTTCTGTTGTACATAGGGTCGCTATGAGTCAGAACCACTGGAAGGCACCTAACAGCAACAATGACAATTTCATATGAAAAGTATAAACATACGTGCTGTATACTTTTCATCGTGCTGAGAGCAGTATAGCAAGACGGCATGAGCTGCAAAGGAATATGGTCATTTACAAAGAAAAGGAAACAAAATAATCTGACGATATTGATTAATGTTCAAGTTGGTTTGGAGTCCTTAAAAATCACTTTCTCCCAACAGGCTTTGCAGCTGGCACTTCTTCACTCAGTGCAGATATTTAGGTGTGAGAATCTTTCTGAGTTGGACTCAGCCGTGCTCTGTCTTCCTTGTCTCTGGTATCTGACCATCCACCCTGGATTCTGTTCTTGTTTGTACGTGGTGGTTCGAATGCTCCTCTGTTTCCCACACTGTCCCTGGAGCATGAGCAGCAGTCACACTCTGCCCCATGCTCAAGTGATACTGTGCAACCTTATTCACTTCCAGCTAAACTCCATCTCCAAAAGCTCCAGGGTCTTGGACTCTACTACTACCCTGTAAAAGGTTAGTTACATCATGCAAACATCCGTCCTCATCCTTCTCAGACTGAATTACAATTAGAAATGGATTGTGATTTTTGACTGACATACCCCCCACCCCGGCCACTAGATTGCAGAGGAGCCCTTGTGGTACAGTGGTTAATCACTTGGCTGCTAACCGAAAGATCAGCAGTTGGAACTCTCCAGCCTTTTGTGGGAGAAAGATGTGGCAGTCTGCTTCCATAAAGATTACAACCTTGGAAACCTTGTGGGGCAGTTCTACCCTGTCCGCTAGGGTCGCTATGAGCCGGAATCGACTATATGGCAATGGGTTTCACTAGATTGCAAACTTCTTGCTTTTGTATTTCCAGGGCCCAGTTTATTATTGGGCCTATCGTTGATGCTCAATAAATGCATATTAAATGAATAAAAGAGTAAACGAATGCCAATGAAAAAATATTACATCTCAAACAGATATTTCCCCAGTGAATGCAATCTAGGGTGTGGGACTTAAAGTTGCATTCCTGGATTCACATCACACTTCCTCTACTTTCTGGCTCTGTGACCTTGGGCAAGTTGGTTATTGTCTCTGACTTTCAATGCACTCATCTGTAAAATCAGAGATAGTAAGAGAGCCTACCTCACTGAACTTTTACAAAGGTTAGATGAGATATACATGCAGAGTGCCGGGTACAAAGTTAGCGTGCACACACGTGCACAAACACACACAAGTTACCTATTATCAGACACTATTACAGGGAATGGTATACAAGTAAATCTGCTGGGTGTTTCTATTTTTAAATGTAAACCTTTTAACCCTAATTCGTTTGTGCTTATTTGTTTTCCTTGAATGCAAAGAAATGTTTCATCTCTCTGGATTCTTAACACAACTCTGCCATATTAACTATAAGAGGTGTACCCTTCACCACATTAATGATAGCAAGTCACACTATAGAAATCTGAATGACCTTACTATTACCGTACCAATTTATCTTGAAATAGGTAGCACAGTGTCTATTATACATACGAAGATTTCTCTTTCAAACCTAACTGTAGAAGCCTTTTTCCTGTTTTGTATTTGCAAGAGATGTCTATTTCCTTCTCAAACACCACTTTTCAATTGGCAACCAGAAAAGAGCTTACTGCAGTAATATATTTAAGCTTTTGGTCTGCTTCTGCATAATCTAATTTTTATGCACTCTACACAAATTGTAGCCACTTCATCAATGTCTCATTACTTTTTCTGTTAACAATGCAATGACAGTGATTAATTTCTAAAGACTGGTAAACAAAAACCTTACTTTGGAAGTGATTAAAACTGAGCTGCAAACTGTGAGAGCTGACACATTTATATACACACTAATGCACTATACACACCCTATGAATGGAGTGAGCTGTATGCCTATAGAAAAAAATAGAAACAAGATAATTTTTTCCACCATATTTTGATAAATATGTCCCCTTGTCCTGATTATGTTTCAATTGTTAAAACAGTGGCTATTAGTAGCCACAGATGAAAAAGTTAATAAATTACAAAATCTGTAATTTGGTATAAACTGAAGCAAAAATAATTTAGTCTTTAAAGAATTTTCTTCTAAGATGTTTATTTATTTTTAATTTATGATCAAACTAAGTCTATTTCTGTAATAAAATCAAGGTTGGACTATTTTATCACAGGCAAATCAGATCATCACCAAAATTGACAATTTCTTTATCTTACCTAAAGGCATTTTTGTTACATTCTTAAGGATAGTAAAATTATTGTGTTTAATTGGGTAGTTCTTGATTACACCTTTGACATCTGCAATGAAGACCTAAATGAATAGAAAAATCATCCCAAACTGATATAACAATTCAACACAATCTCTTTTAAAATCTCAGCTTCATTTCTTAATCACATTGACAAGCTGATCCTAAAACGCATATGGAAATTTAAGGGACCCAAATTAGACAAAATAATCTTGAAAAAGCAAACAAACAAATAAAAGAACAATGTTGGAGGATTCATACTTCCCAGTTTCAAAACTCATCCCTAAGCTACAGGAGTCAAGCCAGTGTGTACTGGAAAAAGGATAAACATAGATCAATGGAATAGAATTGAGAGTTTGGAAATAAGCCTCTAGTTACTTTTTTTTTTCTTCCTGTTTTATAGTCTAGACTGATATTATTGTAACAGCTCTCTTTGGTGTCATTTCCATGTTTTTATTTTTAATCTATTTGGCCTTTTAATCTCATGTATTACACCAAAAACCAAACCTGTTGTCATCAAGCTGTTTCTGACTCATAGTGACCCTATAGGACAGGGTAGAACTGTCCCATAGGGTTTCCAAGGCTATAATCTTTACAGAAGTAGACTTCCACATCTTTCTTTCATGGAGCAACGGGTGAGTTCAAAGTGCAGACCTATCAGTTAGCAGCTGAGCTCTTAACCATTTTGCCACCAGGGCTCCTTCCAGTGTATTACAGACAGCCTGCATTTTGATTATGTTTAAAACTATTTTGCCAATCTCTTCCTTCTGATTAAAATGTTGACTTTATTTTTGTTTAATGTAATCACTGGTAAGTTTAGATTTACTTCTTTCATTTTACTTTTTGCTTTTGTGTGTCTTAGTCAATTTTGTTCCTCTATTTCTATATTCTCCCTTTGGTTAGAAAATATATTTTCTAATATACCATTTTAGTTTTCTTGTTGCTATTTTTATTATATATATATCTTTTTATTCTTAGTGATTTTCTGTTTTCTTAGTTATTGCCCTGGGGATTACAAGTAACATATCAGTATAACATAATCGAGTTCAGATTAATAACAATTTCAATAGTATACAAAATATTTACTTCAATTTAGCTCCATTACTTACCCCTGCCCTTGTACTACTATTGTCAAAAATTACATATGATATAATCCCCTTAACACAGTTTTATAATTATTACTTTATAAAGCTTCTTTTTTAATTGGATAGAAGAAAAGAGTTACAAAAAAAATTTATGCAATGTCTTTTATATTTACTTTTGTAGTTCAGTATACTAATGTTTCTTATTTCTTCATGTGGATTCAGTTTACCATCTAGTGATATCTCATTTCAGCCTGAAGGACTCCTCGAGTACTTCTTCCAGGAGACGCCTGCTAGCAATTTTTCTCAGTTTTGTAAGGAACCCCAGTGGCGCAAATATTAAGCACTTAGCGGCTAACCAAAAGGTTGGTAGTTCAAACCCACCCAATGAGTCTGTGGGAAAAAACCTGGTGATCTCCTTCAATAAAGATTACAGCCAAGAAAACCCTATTGGACAGCTCTACTGTGTCACATAGGGTTTCTATGAGTCAGTATCAACTGGATGGGACTCAACAACAACCACAAATGTCTAAAGCCCTCCTTTTATGTAGGATAGTATCACTGCATATAGATATCTTTCTTTCAGCACTTTGAATATGTTATCTCACTGCTCTCTGGTCTTCATAGTTTCTGATGAGAAGTTTGGCTCTTACTCTTATTGCAGCTCTCTTGTACGTGATGAGTTGCTTTTCTCTTGCCACTTCCAAGATTTTTTCTTTATCACTGGCTTTTCACTGTTTGAATATGTTGAGTCTAGGCTTCAGTTTCTGAGTTCATCTTATTTGTGATTTGTTGAGTTTCTTTGATGCATAGATTAGTTTTTGTTTTTTTTTAATCAAGTTTGAGGAGTTGTCAGCCATCATTTCTTTAAATATAATTTTCTGCTCTTCTCTCTCACCTCTCTTTCTGGGACTCTCATTATACATATGCTTGCATGCTTGCCATATCCTATAGTTCTCTCCTACTCTGTTCACTTTTCTTAAGTTTTTTATTCTTTTTGTTTCTCATACTAAATAATCATAATTGACCTATCTACCTATTGTCAAGTTTGTTATTTTTTTTTCTTTTGCCAGTTCAAATCTGTTGTTGAGCCCCTCTAGTGAATTTTTTCATTTCAGTTATTATACTTTCCAACTTCAGAATTTGTATTTTTTTCCTTTGTAAATTTCTATCTCTTCATTGATATTTTCTATTTGGTGAGAGATCATTCTATACTTTAAAAAAAAAATCTTTAGATTTAAATTTCTTTAGTTCTTAGAGCATTATAACTGATTTAAAGTTTTTTTTTATTAAAGCACAACTTTGGGCTTGCTCAGGGATAATTTTATTCACTACTTTTATTCTTGCTATGTATAGGCCATAGTCTTATTTTTATTTGCATGTCTAAAAATTTTGGTAGAAAAAAATGACATTTAAATAATAGAACGTGTTATTTTTGGAAATTGTATTCCCATCTTCCTAGTTTTTTTTTGTGGCTGTTTTGTGTTCTTGTTTTCTTTTTTTGTATTATTATTATTTTTTATTGTACTTCAGGTGAAGGCTTATAGAACAAATAGTTTCTCATGAAACAGTAGTACACATATTGTTTTATGACATTGGTTAACAGCTCCACAACATGTCAACTCTCTAACTTCTCAAACTTGTTTTTGGTGAAAATACACATGGCCAAAGATGCACCATTTCAAAAATTTCTACGTGCACAGTTCAGTGACATTGACTATGCTCTTCCAATTGTGCTGCTATTCTCACTTAAGATGAAGGTTTACAGAACATAATAGTTTCCCATTTAACAGTTACTACACATGTTACCCTATGACAATGGTTAACAATCTCACAACACATCAACAATATCCTTACTCATCCTTGGGTTCCCTATCACCAGCTTCCTTCTCCCCTTCTGCCTTCTGGCCCTTGTCACTGGACTCCTGTACCTCGTTACACTCATTTGGTTTTATGGGGCTGTCCACTTCCAGGCTGAACGGTGAACCTCAGAGATAACTTCACCACTGAGCTAAAAGGGTGTCTGGGGGCCATACTCTTGGGGTTTCTCCAGTCTCCTTTAGGCCAGTAAATCTGGTCACTTTTTTGTGAGTTAGAATTATGTTCTACAACCTTCTCCAGCTCTGTCCAGAACCCTCTGTTGTGATCCTGGTCAGAGCAGTCAGTGGTGGTAGCCGGGCACCATCTAGCTGTACTGGACTCAGTCTGGTGGAGGCCTTGGTAGCTGTGGTCCATTAGTCCTTCAGACTAGTCTTTTCCTTGTATCCTGTTCTCTTCATTCTCCCTTGCTCCTGAAGGGATGAGACCAGTGGAGTATCTTAGATGGCCGCTCACAGGCTTTTAAGACCCCAGACGCTACTCACCAAGGTAGAATGTAGAACATTGCCTTTATTAACTGTGTTATGCCAATTGAGCTAGATGTTCCCCGAGACCATGGTCCCCACAGTCCTCCGTTCAGCAATTCAGTCCCTCAGGGAGTTTGGATGTGTCTGTGGGGCTTCCATGACCTTTCCTTGTACAAGTTGTGCTAGTTTCCCCTGTATTGTGTACTGTCTCACCCTTCACCCAAGATACCACTTATCTATTGCCTATTTAGTATTTCCCCCATCCCTGGTAACCAACAAAGATTGTTACATTTTGTGTGTGAACTTTTTCATGGGTTTTTACAATAGACGTCTCATACAATATTTGTCCTTTTGTGATTGACTTATTTCACTCAGCATGACGTCCTCCAGTTTCATACATGTTATGAGATGGTTCACAGATTCATTGTTGTTCTTTCTCGTTGCATAGTACTCCATTGTGTGTATGTACCATAGTTTGTTTATCCATTCATCTGTTGATAGGCATTTAGGTTGTTTCCATCATTTTGCTATTATGAACAATGCTGCCATGAACATAGGTGTGCATATGTCTATTCGAGTGACGACTCTTATTTCTCTAGGGTATATTCCTAGGAGTGGGATTTCTGGATCGAATGGTATGTCTATTTCTAGCTTTCTGAGGAAGCACCATATCATTTTCCAAAATGGTTGTATCATTTTGCATTCCCACCAGCAGTGCATAAGTGTTCCGAACTCCCCACAGCCCCTCCAAAATTTGTTATTTCCAGTGTTTTTGATTCGTGCCAGTAATGCCAGGTTGAGATGGTATCTCATTGTGGTTTTAATTTGCATGTCTCTAATGGCTAGTGATCGCGAGCATTTCCTCATGTGTCTGTTGGCCATTTGAATGTCTTCTTTGGTGAAGTGTCTGTTCATTATTTCCTTTGCCCATTTATTAACAGGATTATTTGTCTTTTTGTTGTAGAGGTGTTGGATTTTCTTGTAGATTATGGAGATTAGACCTTTGTCTGACTTGTACTGTCCAAAATTTTTTTCCCAGTCTGTAGGGTCTCTTTTGACTCTTTTGTTGAAGTCTTTTGAAGAGCATAGGTGTTTGATTTTTAATATATCCCAGTTATCTAGCTTATCTATTGGTGTTTGTGCATTGATGGTTGTGGTTTTTATCCTGTTAATGCCGTGTATTAAGGCCTGTAGTGTTGGTCCTATTTTTTCTTCTATGAACTTATAGTTTTAGGCTTTATATTCAGGTCTTCGATCCATTTTGAAATACATTTGTATACGGCGTGAGGTATGGGTCGTGTTTCATTTTTTGCAGATGGATATCCAGTTTTGCCAGCACCATTTGTTAAAAGACTGTCCTTTCCCCATTTGATAGACTTTGGGCCCTTGTCAAAGATCAGGTGACCGTAGGTGGATGGATTTACATCTGGGTTCTCAGTTCTGTTCCGTTGGTCAATGTATCTGTCGTTGTACCAATACCAGGCTGTTTTGACTACTGTACCTGTATAGTAGGTTCTGAAGTCAGGTAGTGTGAGTCCTTCAACTTTATTCTTCTTCTTCACTAGTGCTTTACTTATTCGGGGCTTCTTCCCTTTTCATAGAAAGTTAATGATTAGCTTTTCCATCTCTTTGAAGAATGTTGTTGGTATTTGGATTGGGATTGCATTGTATTTGTAAATTGCTTTGGGTAGAATTCTCATTTTCACAATGTTGAGTCTGCCTATCCACGAGCATGGTATGTTTTTCCATTTATGTAGATCCCTTTGGGTGTCTTGCAGTCGTGTTCTGTAGTTTTCTTTGTATAAGTCTTTTACATCCCTGGTCAGATTTATTCCTAAGAATTTTATCTTTTTAGGGGCTATTGAAAATGGTATTGTTTTCCTGATTTCCTTTTCATCATTCTCCTTACTGGTGTATAGGAATCCAACTGAATTTTGAATGTTTATCTTGTATCCTGCTACTCTGCTGAATCTTTCTATTAGTTCCAGTACATTTCTCATGGAATCTTTAGGGTTTTCTATGTATAGTATCATATCATCTGCAAATGGGGGCAGTTAACTTCTTCATTACCAATTTGGAAGCCCTTTATTTCTTTTTCTTACCTTATTGCTCTAGCTAGAACTTCCAGCACAATGTTAAATAGGAGTGGTGATAAAGGGCATCCTTGTCTTGTTCCTGTTTTCAAGGGGAATGCTTTCAGCCTCTCTCCATTAAGAATGATGTTGGCCGTTGGTTTTGCATAGATGCCCTTTATTATGTTGAGAAATTTCCCTTCTATACCTATTTGATTGAGAGTTTTTATCAGGAATGGGTGTTGGACTTTGTCAAATGCCTTTTCTGCATCAATTGAGATGATCATGTGATTCTTTTCTTTCCTTTTATTTATGTGGTGGATTACGTTGATTGATTTTCTAATGTTGAACCATCCTTGCATACCTGGTATGAATCCTACTTGGTCGTGGTGTATTATTTTTTTGATATGATGCTGAATTCTATTGGCTAGAATTTTGTTCAGAATTTTTGCATTTATATTCATGAGGGATATTGGTCTGTAATTTTCTTTTTTTGTGATATCTTTGCCTGGTTTTGGTATCAGCATTATGCTGGCTTAATAGAATGAATTTGGAAGTGTTGCTTCCTCTTCTATGCTCTGAAATAGCTTGAGTAGTACTGCTACAAGCTCTTCTGTGAATGTTTTGTAGAATTCTTCAGCGAAGCCATCTGGGCCAGGGCTTTTTTTGGTTAGGAGTTTTTTTATTACCTTTTGAATCTCTTCCCTTTTTATGGATCTGTTCAGATTTTTAACATCACTTTGTTGTAGTTTGGGTAGGCCGTGTGTTTCTAGAAATTTATCCATTTCCTCTAGGTTTTCAAATCTGTTGGAGTATAGTTTTTCATAATATTCTGTTATAATCCTTTTTATTTCAGTTGGGTCTGTTGTAATATCCCCCATTTCATTTCTTATTTGGGTTATCTGTGTCCTCTCCTGTTTTTCTTTTGTCAGTCTGGCCAGTGGTTTGTCAATTTTGTTGATTCTTTCAAAGAACCAACTTTTGGTTTTGTTGGTTCTTTATATTATTTTTCTGTTCTCTATTTCATTTATTTCTGCTCTGATCTTTACTATTTCCTTTCTTCCAGTGGTTGTGGGCTTTTTTTGCTGTTCTCTTTCTATTTGTTTGAGTTCTCTAGTTAATATTTTGATTTTGCCCCTTTCTGTTTTTTTGATATGTGCATCTATTGCTATAAATTGTCCTCTGTGGACTGCCTTTGCTGTGTCCTGAAGGTTTTGGTATGATGTGTTTTCATTCTCGTTTCATTCTAGGAATTTTTTGATTCCCTCTCTGATTTCTTCTATTACCCACTGATGGGTAAGCAGGGTATTATTCAGTTTCCATGTAACTGATTTTTTTCCCTTGCTCTTTCTATTGTTAATTTCTACCTTGATGGCATTGTGGTCAGAGAAGATACTTTGAATTATCTCTTTGTTCTTCTTACTCTCTTGTGCTGAGTTACTTTCATTTGTGGATTTTTTTTTTCATTTCTTTTGTTTTTGTAGGTTTTGCTTTTGCTGAGACTTTATGTTTTTCCTCTTTTTTTTTTTATGAGTATGTTTGTTAACTTTCTTTGTGGTTACCATGAGTTTTACCCTTACCTTTCTATGTCTGATGCAGTCTACCATTACTTGGTATCGCCTTGCCTTCCTCTTTAGAAGGTTCTATACCTATGCCATTTATTCTGTCTTTTATTGTTTCGATGTTGTTGTCATTTACTGATTAACTGCTCTGATTCCCTGTTATATTTCTTTTGGTTTTGGATAGTCCTGGAGATTGGTATCTGGCTGGTACGATCCTGCATCCTAGGTTCTGCCTCTGAGCTGAAGTTGTTTGTCCTCAGACTGAAGAACTCCCTTTAATAATTCTTGTAAGTTTGGTTTGACTTTTACATATTCCCTTAATTTTTGTTTATCTGGAAATGACCTAATTTCACCATCAAATTTGAATGAGGGTTTTGCAGGATATATTATTCTTGGCTGGCAGTTTTTTTCTTTCAAGATTTTGTACACGTCATCCCATTGCCTTCTTGCCTGCATGGTTTCTGCTGAATAATCTGAGCTTAGTCTTATTGTTTCTCCTCTGTATGTGACTTCTTGTTTTTCATGAGCTGCTCTCAGGATTCTTTGTATGTCTTTGGTTTTGGTGAGTGTGATTATGATATGCCTTGTTGATTTTCTTTTGAGGTCTCTCTTACATGGGGTTCGTTGAGCTTCTTGGATGGCCAGCTTTTCATCTTTCATGATATTGGGGATGTTTTCTGTCAGCTTTTCTTCAATGATCCTCTCTGTGTTTTCTGTTTTCTCCCTCTGTTCTGGAATTCCAATCACTTGCAAATTTTTGCTTTTGATTGTGTCCCACATAACTCTCAAGGTCTCTCCATTTATCTTTGTTATTTTTTCTGAGTTTTCCTGAAACAGAGCTGTATCCAAGTGCTTGTCTTCAATTCCACTGATCCTGTCTTCCACCATTTCAAATCTGCTTCTCAGCCCTTCCATAACACTATCCATTTCTGAAATCTTGTTTATCTTTTCTATTTCTAATTGGTGTCTTTGTATAATTTCTACTTGTGAATTTATTTTGGCATTTTGTTCCTGCATTATTTTCCTGAATTCTTCAAATTTTTTGTCTGTATTTTCCATGAATGTGTCTATTTTTTTCCCATGTGTGTCAGTTTTTTACTTCAGCTCTTGGAGAATTCTGAGTATTAGAGATTCAAATTCCCTATCAGGTAGTTGTAGTGCATTTTCTTCCAGAGGAGAGTCATCTGGTGTTTTATTTTGGACACCTACTGGAACCATCCTGTCCTGTTTTTGTAAATGTTTTGATATTCTCTGCTGTCTTTGGGGCATTCAGTAGTTATTTTTCTCATTTATTGATTGTAGCTTTGTTTGTTTCATCCCTTTTTTTTTTTTTTTTTAATTTGACTATGTGTGAGCAGGCGGACTGTGTGTTCTTTGTTGTTTTCTCATTTGTGGGCACAGTACTTTTCGCTTCCTTCTCCAATTGGCAGGGTCAGTTATTCAGATATGGTACGGCAGGGCAGGTCTAGCTGAAGAGGAGTTACTGGGACGGGTTGTTTGTGGCACTTACTACAGCCACCAGGGTGGGTCGGTAATCAGTGCAGGGCGGTTCTAGTAGGCCGTGCCTGTGCTGCTTGGTGGTGTGATCTTAAGCGCACAGGGCAGGTAGGCAGGATGTAGCAGGGAGATTGTTATGTGTGGAGTAGTTGTTTTGTCTCCCACTGAAGCTCCGTGAAGCTGCTTTCTCGTATGCCCTGTTTGCTTGTCTCCGATAGGAATCTGAGATGGTGGATCCATGCTGCGTTAGCTGGTTGGGGACCTCTGCATGAATCTCTTCTTGCTCTCCATTCTCTGCCAGTTTTCTCACTCCATTTGGTGCTTGGCTGAGTTCTTTGTCTCTTCATTTGATGTTTTAGGGTTTCAGGATTGTTGTTTTCTCTGTTCACCTTAGTTTTTCAGATCTTTGCTGTGGAGGGACGTCATGGTGCTTCTGCCTAGATCACCATTTTGCCGGAAGTCTGTTGTTGTTTTCTTGTTGATATTTTTGTTGTTTCTGTTTGTTCCTGAACTACTTGTGTAAAGTCTGTATTCTTTGTTGTGTACAAGCACTGAAACTTCTGCTTAGTTAGCTTAGTGGTCAGCTAATGGTTAGACAAAGTTCCTTAAATGGTTTGAAACAGTAAGTCTCCCACCCTTTGCTCAGAGACCTTGTTTATGTATTTGGATTTTCTTTCTGTGCTCCAACTGGTACTTTACATCTCTACTTTAGCTTTCACCTCCTGCTAACAAATAGTCTCAAGTTTAGCCAGAGGCGAGAGATTGGGAACTTCTCATATATTTCCTGGGCATGTACACAGCTTTGCATAGCCTTCAAGATTCCCATGAATATGTCAAAGATTTTCAAACTCTCTGTGAACATCTCATTCCCCAGATTTTTCTTTTAAGCTTTTTCATGAGTTTCTTATGTGTTCCAACTAATAATTATGTCTCAGGAAACTGTGGGAGATGCTTGCAAAGTGAATCTTCCAAAAATAATCCAGAGATAATAGAAGAAAAAAAAGTTAACGTTGGTTAATTGTGAATTTTTTTTTTACTACTCTGTATTTCATGTTTGAAGTTTTCACAAAAATTCACTAAGACTTATCCAAGTTTTAATTCTCCCACATGTCCAGTAAAATTTCAATTAAATTGCATTATAACAGTATGATAAAATTCTTATTTAAACCCTCTGGTATAGTTCGGCTCAAAGTTAAAAGGAGTAGCTCCTGTATTTTGCCTTTATGGTTTTGACAATGTGTTAATCATTAAATGAGGTATCCAATAAGTTGAAAGGGAAAATAGCAAAAAACCACTCAAAGTAGAGCGTAACTCTTTAGTTAGAAGCAGTTATTATTTATTTGGCATACAAATTAATTACATGACACATCAACTATTTGCTTCTTTATTAACTTATTCTGTAGCTTGTACTTTATATCCAAATGGGATCTCCTTTGGAAATTAGAGAATTATGTTTTCTACTGATGTGCCCTTATAATTTTTCTCCAAACTATGTATTTTGTGGATTTTTGCGTTTTGGGAATGGATGACATAATATGAAGAGTTGACAGAACAAGAGAGAGGGAAAAAAAATGGGATATGGATTTGAAATTCAAAGCCACATTACTGATTGAAATTCAGGCTTTTTTGGACATGAGAAAATTTTTATCCCTGTCTTGTAAACTCTGAAGGGACTTCAACAGCCACTTCTCTTGCAAAATATAAAATAATAAGAATTAAAGTAAGAAAGTCAGTCAAGATGAAAAGAGATATTCTGCCTTCTTCATCAAATAAATGAACCAGGATATATATATATATGAGAGAGAGAGAGAGAGAGAGATTCCCAAATCATCCCTGACTATTTTTTTAGCTGTATTTGTAAATCCCAAATTTAAAGGACAAAATAAGATAGAATAGTACTAATGGGGTATTCTTTCTCTATTTACAAATTGTTTTATATACAGGGTTTACTGAGAATGAGAGAAGAAAACATTATCTGCAGTCCAATCGTTAACAAGCCATTTCATGAGGTATTTCTTCAGTGCATTATCATGAAAGCCTCCTAATTAAATTCCTGTTTAAACAATTGCAATAGCAGCAGGGATTTTCATTTTACCTTATCAGATCAATCTTTGAACCTTGACTTAAAGTTGGATCTACCATAGAAGATTGCTATGTTGCAATGGAAAGCAACAAAAATGTCATAAAAATTACTTTTGAAAGACTTAGATTTATATTCTGGTTCCCCAGTTCCTATTAGAAGAGAATAATCATTCAGAGGTCATAATAAAATATTAGTATTACTAAGACCTATTCCTCTGCATAGATATCAGTCACTCCCTATGCATCCGATTATAAATCCCATACTCCCTCTACTCACTTTCTCTCATAGCCTGGAAAACCAAGAAAGGCGAGTGTGTAACATGATTGATAATGTCAAATGTACCAGGCTGTACATATTCAAATGAATATCACACTGAGACTTCAAGATAGTTATCTTGGCAAGCTAAATTTATTTTAATGAGATTGCCTTTGTTGAAACTATTTTTGAGATGTGCTCTGGCACTTTCTTCAGACTCTAGTTCCTCTAAATTGTTCAGTTTAGAGAAAAAAAGTGACAATACAAATAATATAGAGTGGTGGCCACTAATTTGTAAGTATTTGGGGGAATTGCTTGAAGTTTATTCCTCAAGCAAAAGTACAATATCATGATTGTACAATATGTTACAATATGTTATGACAAAAATCATATCTAAGATGATAAAGAACTTTACTGAAGTTACCACTTTGCTTATATCTTTGGGTTTCTGGCTAAAGTAGAAGCAACTGGGGTTGAGACATTATTTAGTCTCTGTTGTAAGATGCTAAGTCCAATACAGCTTTTTTAAAAGCTAGGCTGGAACACTGATCCTACAGAGAGCTCTTGTTGTCAATTTTGCAATGAACTTATCCACATTTGTTACTGCTTCTGAAGTTATCAGACATTATTTGCACTTTAGAGGCCTACTGGGAGATCCTCATTTAACGCTGACCCACAGTCTAATGTATACTGCATCCAGCATCTGTAGTCTTATATTTATCTGTAACTTGTTCTGGCATCCAATGAGCTTTAACTGACATGTTCACGCAAGTAATGGGTGTTTTCTGACCTCTATCAATTGCTAGTCTTGTTATTTAATTGGCCAAATCTGTGATCACACTTAATTGATCAGATCTGTTGAATCTACTGAATTAATAAGACTCCCACAAATGCAGTCAATGCTTCAATTATAGGAAGTGGATTTTCTTGTATGTTCTTGTCACAGCTCAGCCTCTCAAGCATTTTCTTTCTCAGAAAGATTTGTACAGCTCTGCCAAATTTAAACCAAGTATCAATAATCAACTGGTATGCACGTTCATTTTCAATCATGCTCTGTAGTACAGTCTGTCTGCCTTGGACTTGATGAATTTCCAGTACCAAGAGTCTAGGCATTTCTAATCTTAAGACTTCCCATTCTTCTGATTTATTGTACAACTTCACTAATCAGATATTCTCTTAGTCACTGTAAGCTTTAACCAACCCCACAACCTTTACTTCAACCACTTATCTGTCAGTTTGTCCTGCAGTGGTGGTTTGCATGCTGCTGTGATGCTGGAAGCTATACTACCAGTATTTCAAATACCAGCAAGGTCACCTATGGTGGACAGGTTTCAGTAGAGCTTCCAGACTAAGACAGACAAGGAAGAAGGTACTGGCGTTCTACTTCTGAAAAAATTGGCCCGTGAAAACCTTATGAATACAGTAGAACATTGTCTGATATAGTGCTGGAAGATGAGCCACTCAGGTTGGAAGGCACTCAAAATATGACTAGGGAAGAGCCGCCTACTCAAAGTAAACTTGACCTTAGTGACATGGACGGAGTAAAGCTTTCGGTAGTTAGAAAATATGACCTTGATGACAGAAATGACACTGGAGATCACATGATAGAATTTTGCAAGACCAATGAATTATTCATTGCAAATACCTTTTTTTCAACAACATAAACAGCGAATATACATGTGGACTTTACTGCATAGAATACACAGGAATCAAATCAACTATATCTGTGGAAAGAGACCATGGAAAAGCTCACTAATACCAATCAGAACAAGGCCAGGAAATGACTTCGGAATAGAACATCAATTGCTCATACTCAAGTTCAAGCTGAAATTGAAGAAAATTAAAACAAGCCCATGAGAGCCAAATACGACATAGAGTATAACCCACCTGACTTTAGAGACTATATAAATTCGATGCATTAAACATCAAGGGCATTCCAGATGAAGAAAACATAAGGTCATTAAAAAGACAGGAAAGAAAGAAAACACCAAATGAATGTCAGAAGAGACTCTGAAAATTGCTGAAAGAACTGAAGAATAAACTCAAGCCTTCAGTTACAGTATTAAAGGATTCAGTGGGCAAAATATTGAACAACACAGAAAGCATCAAAAGAAGATGGAAAGAATACACAGAGTCACTATACCAAAAAGAACTTGTCAACATTCAACCATTTCATGACATATCATAGATCAAGAACTGATGGTATTAGATGGTATTAAAGGAAGAAGTCCAATGTGCACTAAAGGTGTTGATGAATAACAAGGCTCCAGGAATTGACAGAATACCAGTTGAGATGTTTCAACAAAGGGATGCAATGCTGGAAGCACTCACTTGTCTATGCCAAGAAATTTTGAAGACAGCTACCTGGCCAACCCACTGGAAGAGATCCCTATTTGTGCCCATTCCAAAGAAAGATGATCCAATTAAATGTGGAAATTATCAAACAATATCATTAATATCACACACATGTAAAATTTTACTGAAGATAATACAAAAATGGTTGCAGCAGTACATCAACAGGGAATTGCCAGAAATTCAAGCCTGATTCCTAAGAGGACTTCGAACAAGGGATATCATTGCTGATGTCAGATGGATCTTGACTGAAAGCAGAGAATACAAAAAAGATGTTTACTGGAGGTTTATTGAATATGCAAAGGCATTCAACTGTGTGGATCATGACTAATTATGGATTACATTGAAAAGAATGGGAATTCCAGAACACTTAATTGTGCTCACGAGGAACCTCTAACTAGAGCAAAAGGCAATCATTTGAACAGAACAAGTAGATACTGCATGGTTTAAAATCAGGAAAGATGTGTGTCAGGGTTGTATCCTTTCACCATACGTGTTCAATCTGTATGCTTAGCAAATAATTCGAGAAGCTGGACTATGTGAAGAAGAATGTGGCATCAGGTTTGGAAGAGGACTCATTAACAGCATGCAATATGCAAATGACACAATTTTGTTTGCGAAAAGAGGACTTGAAGCACTTACTGATGAAGATCAAAGACTACAGCCTTCAGTACAGATTACACCCCAACATAAAGAAAATGAAAATCCTCACAACTGAGCTAATAAACAACATCATGATAAATGGAAAAAAATATTTAAGTTGTCAAGGATTTCATTTTACTTGGAACCACAATCAATGCCCATGGAAGCAGTCAAGAAATCAAATGATGTATTGCATTGAGCAAATCTGCTGCAAGAGACCTCTTTAAAGTGCTGAAAATAAAAGATATCACTTTGAGAATTAAGGTGTGCCTGGCCCGAGCCATGGTATTTTCAATCACCTCATATGCATGCAAAAGCTGGAAAATGAATAAGGAAAACCAAAGAAGAATTGATGCCTTTGAATTCTGGTGTTGGTGAAGAATGTTGAATATGCAACTAACAAATCTGTCTTGCAGTCAGTCCAGCCAAAATGCTCCTTAGAAGTGAGGATGGTGACACGTTGTTTCACATAATTTGGACATGTTACCAGGAGGGACACGTACCTGGAAAAGGACATCATGCTTGGTAAAGTAGAGGGTCAGAGAAAAAGAGCAAGACCCTCAATGAGATGGATTGACTCAGTGGCTGCAATAATTGGCTCAAGCATAACAATGATTGTGAGGATGGAGCAGGACTGCTCAGTGTTTCATTCTGTTATACATAGAATCCTGTGAGTTGGAATCGACTCGACATCTAACAATAACAGCCTTTACTTACTCCTGAGTGTAATTTCTTCCTGATGTTAGGAAATCTGGCTGATAAAATTCATGGATTTACAATTTGCACGTTTGCTTTCCAAATGAGGCTATGATTTTATCCTGTCATGCCTGCTTTTCTGAAGTCCCTAAACTTCTATCAACTTCATTAAACCTGTCCTTATACCTTTGATTGCCCTACACACTCCTTTGGGGTCTCTCTGACCTCTGTATCTTTTCATCATTCAAAACATTGGACATGCATGTATCCTTAATTTCTCTATTTTTACAGGCCTACACGTCTGTCATTCTAACATATTTCCCCCAATTTTACCTGGAAAGGTGATATATAACAGGAGATATGACATCTGTCCATTCTGAATCTGTCAGACACATCAATTATGAAACATATTTTGCCTGCCTTCTCCATCTTTAGTAGAGTAATTGCATCTAGGGGAGTGTTTCTTATCCTTCTCTGTGGTAAGGGACCAATTTGCAGTCTGGTGAAGCCAAGCCTGTGGATCCCTTCTCAGAATAATGGTTTTAAGTGGGAAAAAAAAATTACAAAAGGAAATAGATCTTATTAATATAGAATTATCAACATATTAAAACTGTGATATAGTACTATATGTATTTCTTTATTAGCCTATCACGTATCAGTATGGAGCCATGGGTATAAAAACTGCCATAATTTTTAAAAAGTGGTGAACATAAATAATAGTTCAAAATATTTACGATTTTAATGTGATGTGAAATATTTATAAACTCTATTGTTACTAATCCATGACACTGGTAATATGAATATTAATATTAGAGGGTCAGTGAAAAAGAGGAAGACCCTCAACAAGATGGATTGACACGGTGGCTGCAACAATGGGCTCAAGCATAAAGATTGTGAGGATGGCACAGACCAGGCAGTGTTTCATTCTGTTGTACACAGGGTTGCTATGAGTTGGAACCAACTCGATGGCACCTAACAACAATAACAGCACATTCATAATTGAAAGAAATACTACATTTTAATTAGAGTTTAGTAAAAATAAAAATGTATAATTTTTCCACTCAAGTTCATGAATTTCTAAATTGTATTCATGGATCTCCTGATGTTTGCAAACTCCTGGTTATAAAAATATGATTCAGGGGTTTGTCTTCCTTCCAGAGGTTAGTCCAACATTTAGCCAAGGCTCTGATCCTACCAGTGATATATCTCCTTATCTCTTGTCTAGTTTACATTATCATTTCTGCAGCTTCAATTGCATCCTCATTTCATATGTTTGAAAAGCGTGTTCCCTGAGAGCACAGTCAACATATGAGTCTCAACTTTCACTAAAACTCACTAAAGTGTTATTGGAATAATTTGCAACCATCTTCCCAATTTACCCCTTCACATAATTCCAAACTTTCTATCACCATTTAATAAAGGTGTCCAATCCTCAACATGTAGTTATCCAGATGTCTTTTCCTGTGAACATGTTGTCAGCAGCATTGAGATGATGCGTCTTAATAGTTTCCTGGGTCCTAACTCCCACTGGGGAGTCAATCCAAACCCTGCTGTGAGGTTATCTATATACTATTGTATTATATAGCTTTGGGTTACTGTCTTTTTTTTTTTTTTTTTTTAACTGGCACAAAAATCACTAAACATCAGCAGCACACCTTTTGTAAGCCTCTATTGGAAGGAAATTAGGTCTTGATGTATCTTAGATGGAGCCCTGGTGGTGCTGTGGTTAAGAGCTCTGGTCCTTGAAAACCCTATAGGGCAGCTATACTCTGTCCTATAGGGTCGCTATGAGTTGAAATTGACTCAACGGCGATGATTTGGTTTTGGTTTTGGTTTTTGGTATCTTAGATACTCTTCTTTTCACCTTTCTCATAAATTTTTATTGACATCTTCAGCTAGAAAATTCTCTGTTGTGGGGACTTTCCTGAGAATTGAGGCCATTAATCTCCCAATTGTGACAACCAAAAATACCTGCAGACATTGCTAAAAATGTCAATTTCTTCTATGATTTTTGCTATAAATTTTTATTAATACTAAAAGCAATTTGTCCAGTTGAGTGTACTGTTTCAGATATGCTGGGTACAGAAAAATGTTACAGGAAATGAGAAGCCCTCAAGGAATTACTTGGACTCTTCCAAAATGGCACAAGTGATACATATAAGTCTTTAAAGGGTACCTCAAGTCATAACTTGTTAAGAACTAAATTTACATGATAAAGATATTCCTTATTGCCTCTCTTTTAGATAAACTAGGCAGGAATCTCATTATCATAGCCTAGGGCAGTCAAAACCATCCTCATGTTCTATGCAATTCCTCAGTTTTAATTGCATGTTTCCAAAGCTGCACAACTTTTTTAATATAGTAGACTATACTTATTTCAAGGAAAATAAACACTCTTGTCACATAATTCTTGATTTTAATATGCTTACTGGATAATTAGGGCTGACATCTCTCAAAAGGGTAGACTTAACAAATTATTTTTTCTTTGTTTAGCTGTCATTAATGAATAAACTTAGTTGATAAATGAACTTTTCCTTATTAATTATTCTGGAGATAGTTGTCTAGCTTTCATCCTTCCTCCACCTCTCATTTGTTACACTTAATGTCTTCACACTCTTACATTGATAGATTATTCAACATATTTTGAAGTATGTTGAATAAATAACATAATAATTCTCTAAATAACTCGTGTGTTTGCCTTTTACTCCCACTCCTACTCTACCCAAAGTATTATCAACTCCAAGAGGAAAAATGCCATGTTTTAACCAATAACAGCTAATTTTACTTTCCCAATTGCCTGAAGTTTCTTAACATACCTGATAGCTAGAAAATAACAGTAATCTCAACAGGCAAAATAGGTGTCACAAAATATGTAAATTAGCATTCATGAACGAGGCTGTCAGTAACTCCTTATCAATTATAGCAGGAGAAAGCAGAATAAATGGGTTTGAGTGTGTTTGGCTATCTACCTCCTAGACCACTGGATACTAGAAACAGCAAACCTTTTAAAAGCATACATAAGAATAAGCTAAAAAGGTAGCTGGCTCATTTAACATAGAAAATTACCAAGTTATTTCTGTCAAATACTGTATTTTTACGCAAATAACGTATGCCTTCTACATTTGTTTGCCAACCACACCCTCGCCCCACAAGATATATGTTGCTGTAAAAAATATTAGCATAGTGTGCTCACAAAAATACCTCACATGGGGAGAGTGTGGTTGGCAAACAAATACAGAAGATGTGTTATTTTTGTAAAAATACAATAGTTTGTAAGAATATTTGATTTATATATATGTAGGTATATATAAATGTGGTTCTCCAATGTTTTTACTGTGAAATTGCTGTCTGCAGCATTGAGATGGTGCTATCTATATAGACAGATACACAAATAGATAGATAGAGAAAGAGAGAGAGTGCCTCATCCCTGGGTGGTGCAAGTGGTTAAGTGCTGGTCTACTAATTGAAAAGTTGACAGTTCTAAACTACCCAGGGGCACCTTAAAGTAAGGCCTGGCAATTTGCTCCTCAAAAGTCACAACCTTAACAACCCTATGGAGCAGTCACTATGAGTCAGAATTGACTTGACAGCAACTAACAGCTATATATGTGTGCGTGTGTGTGTGTGTGTGTGTGTGTGTGTGTGTGTGTGTGTGTGTGTGTGTGTGTGTGTATACAGAGAGAGAAACAGTTTTAAAACTTCTGGAATCCAGATTTCTGGGGTCCATGAATTTGGGGTGACATACCCAGGCCATTGCCCTTAGATGTCGTTTTGAACCTTGAGCCTTGAGCAGTCTGGTCTCAGAGACAAGAAAATAAATGAAGCAATAGCCTAGTAAGCAGCTTGGTAAACATCGTTTTGCCTAAGACATTGGGGTCTTTTTAAGAATTACCTATGTTCAGTGAGTTCTGAGAAAACAGAGACTGAAAGGTCAGACGAGAGCTATGTTTTAGGGTAAATCAGTAATTATTTAATTGGTCTTCAGGACAATCTTGTATGTCCACAAATTATTTTTATCACTTTTGCTTCAAAATTGCAATGTCAGCAAGATGAGGAATAAGAATTTTTGGAAGTTTTCTCATCTTTGTAACATTTTTCTCTCCCTAGTGGAAATGTTATCCCAATTTGCAAATCATATATGAAGCAAGCTTCAATCAATTTCTGCTACTGGCTTAAAAAGATGTTTGTTTTAAAAAGGATGTATTTCTTTTTCTGCCTGGAATGTCTCCCCTTTTTGTCCATATACACAAATTTCGATTATCTCCCCAAACTTAATATAAATATCACAGCATTACTCAAGCCTTTCCTGACCTGGTTAATCCCTACATAGTATAACATACCTTTCTTTCTATTACTAGCACTAAATTAATGGACAAATAAGACGATATTTTAACTGATGATTTAAGTATCTTTCTTTCCCCTTAAAGTTCAATCCTGCATTGCTATTTTTAGCATCCAATATTTAGAAAGTTAAAGTAAGTTACCACAGGTTTTTTTGAAAGATTCTAATAGATTTGTGAATATGTTTATTAATGGTTTCTCATTAAAATAAGGGTTTTTTTTTATTAAAACTGAAAAGGATTTATATACTTACCTGCTAATTTTCACTTCTTAAAGATGTGCTGTTAAAGCAAGGTGATGCTGCTGTTTTTACTATAAATTCAGTCAACAAAATCTTGAACATAATGATTTCCGGAACATACTGTCTGAATTTACCATATTGCTCAACAAACTGGAAGCAGTAAGAACATTCAGCTAATACATGTTGTTTTTGTTAGGTGCCTTCGAGTTGGTTCCGAATCACGACAGAACGAAACATTGTTTGGTCACATTCCATCCTCACAATAGTTGCTATGCTTGAGCCCCATTGTTGGAGCCTACTATGTCAATCCATCTCATTAAGGGTCTTCCTCTTCTTTGCTGACCCTCTAGGCTTTACTAAGCATGATGTCTTTCTCCAGGGGCTCGTCCTTTCTGATAACATGTCCAAAGTACCTGAGACGAAGTCTTGCCACCCTTGCTTCTAAAGTAGCATTCTGGGTGGACTTCTTCCAAGATACATTTGTTAGTTCTTCCGGCAATCCATGGTATATTCAATATTCTTCACCAACACCATAATTCAAAGGCATCAATTTTTCTTGGGTCTTCCTTATTCATTGCCCAGCTTTTGTATGCATATGAGGCAGTTGAAAATACAATGAATTGCATCAGTGCAACTTAGTCCTCAAGGTAACGTCTTTGCTTTTTAACACTTTAAAGAGCCCTTTTGCAGCAGATTTACCCAGTGCAATGTATCCTTTGATTTCTTGACTGCTGCTTCCATAGGCATTGATTATGGACCCAAGCAAAATGAAATCCTTTACAACTTCAATATTTCCTCTGTTTATCATGATGTTAAGGAGCCTTATTTGTGCAGTGGTTAATTGCTTGGCTGCTAACCAAGAGGTCAGTGGTTTGAATCCACCAGCTGCTCAGCAGAAGAAAGATGTGTTTGTTAGTCTGCTTCTGTAAAGATTTACAGCCTTGGAAACCCTATGGATAGTTCTATTCTGTCCTATAGATAAAGTAACTATGAGTCAGAATCAATTCCAAGACATGGGTTTTTTTTTGGTTTTGTTACTATGATGCTGCTTATTGGTCTAGTTGTGAGGATTTTTGTTTTCTTTATCTTGAGATGTAATCCATATTGAAGTCTGTAGTCTTTGGTCTTCATTACTAAGGGTTTCAAGTCTTCTTAGCTTTCAGTGAGCAAAGTTGTGTTATATGCATATCGCAGGTGGTTAATGAATCTTCCTCCAATCCTGACGTCGTGTTCTTCTTCATATAGCCCAGCTTCTCAGATTATTTGCTCAGCATACAGATTGAGTAAGTATATTGAAATGATACAACTCTGATATACGTCTTTCCTGATTTAAACCATGCCATATCCCCTTGTTCCATTCAGATGTCTGCCTCTTGATTTAAATACAGGTTCCGCATGAGCACAATTAAGTGCTATGGAATTCCCATTCTTTGCAACGTAATCCATAATTTGTTATGATCCACAGAGTCAAATGCCTTTGCATAGTCAATAAAACACAGATAAACATCTTTTTTTGGATTCTCTGCTTTCAGTCAAGATCCATCTGACATCAGCAATGATATCCCTTGTTCCACATCCTTTTCTGAACCCAGCTTGAATTTCTTCTAGAAGTCCCTGTTGTCATGGATTGAATTGTGTCTCCAAAAAATATGTGTATCAATTTGGCTAGGCCATGATTCCCAGTATTACGTGATTGTCCACCATTTTGTCACCTGATGTGATTTTCCTATGTGTTGTAAATCCTACTTCTATTATGTTAATGAGGTGGGGTAGGTGGTAGTTATGTTAATGAGGCAGGACTCAATCTACGATTGTGTCTTGAGTCAATCTCTTTTGAGATATAAAAGAACAAAATGAGCAGAGACAAGGGGACCTCATACCACCAAGAAAGCAGTGCCAAGAGCAGAAGGTGTCCTTTGAACCCAGGGTTCCTGTGCAGAGAAGCTCCTAGTCCAGGGGAAGATTGATGAGAAGGACCTTCCTCCAGAGTTGACAGAGAGAGAAAGCCTACTCCTGGAGCTGACACCCTGAATTTGGACTTCTAGCCTACTAGACTGTGAGAAATAAATTTCTCTTTGTTAAAGTCATTCACTTGTGGTATTTCTGTTATAGCAGCACTAAGTAACTAAGACACCTGTCGATGTACTGCTGCAAACATTTTTGAATTATTTTCAGCAAAATTTTACTTGCTTGTGATATTGGTGCAGTAGTTAAGCATCCACTGCTAACCAAAAAGTCATCAGTTCGAATCCACCAGTGACTCCTTTGAAACCCTATGGGGCAGTGCTACTCTGTCCAATAGGGTTGATATGAGTCAGAACTGACACAAATGCAATGTATTTGGTGATATTAATGATATTGTTCATGATTTCCACATTCTGTTGGATCACCTGTCTTTGGAATAGGCACAAATATGGATCTCTTCCAATTGGTTGGCCAGGTAGTTGTCTTCCAAATTTCTTAGCGTGAGTGAGTGCTTCTAGTGCTATATCTGTTTGTTGAAACATCTCAATTGGTATTCTGTCAATTCCTGGAGCTTTGTTTTATGCCAATGCCCTCAGTGCAGCTTGGACTCTTCTTTAGTACCATTGGTTCTTTATCATATGCTACCTCCTGAAATGGTTGAATGTCAACCAGTTCTTTTTGGTGCAGTGACTCTGTGTGTTCCTTCCATCTTCATTTGATGCTTCCTATGTTGTTCAACATTTTGCCCATGGAATCTTAACACATAAAATTTGTAAATAGAATAGTTGGTAGAAAGATTTTCAGCCTCTGATATTCCAATTCCAAGGAAAAATCAGGAACTGAATTCATGTGTTCTTTCCCCCCACCCCCAGCCCCAAAGGTGACAGATATTGACAAAAAGGAATTCTGCTCTCTGTAATCCCTGCTTGGTTGTTCTTTCCTTCATTAATTCAGTGTAAAGCTACTGAGAATAAGCTTGCATAAAAACAATTACATTTGTAAACAAAAATAAACCAGTGTTTTTGAGTGAGAATGCCAAATGTCATCACCATAACCTGCAAAAATTGTTAAAAATACCATTCTTTTGCCCAGTCCTCAGGTCAAGTGAGCCATAATTTCTATGTGTGTTTATTGAATCTATATTTTAAGCAAATTTCCCAAGTGTTTTGGAGGTAAAGCTTGTTTGGGTAACACTGGAATTGTGTACAAAGAATGGATTTAGTTCAGAAGCAAGAAAAAAAAATTTAGTTTCTGTGTCAAATCTCCTGAGCCAGCATTAATGCTGCCTGTATCATTTATAGTTAATGGGCTGTTAAATACTTCTATTTCATATGAATATTCCCAATGAAAACAAGAAAGAATACCAGATAACCAAGACTGACTTCAGGGAAATTTCTAAAGACTCTCTGACCAAAAAGGTAGTTCCTGCTGGGCTTGTGGGAGTGGAGAATTAAGAGTAATTTTAATAGTTAGAAAGCAAGGGTGTGGGGAACTCCTTTGATAACGAAGTAGGAATTCTTGATCTACTGAGCTTTTCTGCCTGTCATTCATTACTGTAAATATGTCGGTGCAGATTCTTCTTGTTGTCTTACATTTTAAAAGATTTGAAAAGCAACTTATATATGTTAAAACAAAAATCATATTAAGCTAATAATAGAAATTGTTTGAAGCTTATTTGATATACAATTTGCAAATCGGGGTAACATCTTGACTAGGGCATCAAAACGTTCCAAAGAAAAAATATCTTCTACAGATTCTTGTACTCCAGCTTATCACTAGGAAAACAATTTGTGGTCAGGAAGGATTCCATGCAGATTGTCTTGAAGGGCAATTAAAATAATTATTGATTTACACTAAAACATAACCCTAGTATGACCTTCAGAGTTTCCGTTGAAACTGCTCATATATAATTCTTTTAAAAGAGCACAATGCCCAAAGCTAGACCATTATTTGACTTAAAGGTGACTTGGTGCAGTGGTTAAGAGCTTGGCTGCTAACCAAAAGGTCGGCAGTTTGAATCCACCAGCCGCAACTGGAAATCCTATGGGGCAGTGCTAGTCTGTCCTACAGGGCTGCTGTAAGTTGAAATCAACTCAACGGCAAAGGATTTTTTTTTTAAAAAACGAGTTTTCTCATTGCTCAAGGTTCACAAGGTTCAAAGATCATCTCATGGCAATAGCTTGGGTGAGTCACCTCAACCTTTATGGAACTCAGAAATCTTGATTTCCCAAGAATTAAAAAAATCTGTTCCTCAAATATGTTGAAGTATTTACCTATGTTTAAGTTGAAATTTGCAAGATTTTCATGTGTTTATTGGGCACAAGAGCTTATTGTACCCCAAAAGGGGAAATATTTATGTAGAAACTTAGGCAATTCAAAAATATCACTGTTACATGTCTTTCACTTTTATTTTTAATTGGAATGTGGCTCTTGTCAGGAAGCTCAAGAATTTGTGATGCTCACCTTCTACCCTTCTTTCAGTAAGTACAGACCCATGATAGCAATTATCTAATATCTGAAAACAGTTTTGTAGTCGTTTATGGGGAAATTGCTAAGCTGTTGCCAGTTACACCATCATGGCTGGAAACAGAAGTCCTCATTCTGCATTTATTTTATAATACACTTCTACATTTCATTATCATTGTTCTGTATATGACTCATTATAGGATAGCTATTTGTAGGTAATTATATAAAATTTACATTATAGAAGTTATAAACAACCAATTTTTTTTAGTAAGTTGCTGTTTTAAAAATAAAATTAGTGTCAGACTCAAAGTTGCAAATGACATCTTATTTGGAGAACCAAATTATTTTGCATATGTATATATGCTTATAATTTAAAAGAGGATTCGTTGAATTTATTAGTTTATAATCCCCAGGGAAGGAGGGGGAGTATGATTTAGAGATGTATGCAGAGAAAAAGACAGAAAACAAAATGCTATATCTAATAATATCTAATGAAGGGCTTTTATTTTGGTTTAAAAAAATCAGAAAACACCTGAAGTGTAGAAAATTGGAATTTAAAAGAAAGATTTTCTTGGCACTTATTTAATATTTTCCTACTTTAAAAAAAATTATATATCACATTTTGTTTTGCAATAATTTGGATTTACTTTTAGCTTTCGATTTTAGAAAGGAGTAAAATCCCTTTTATATATGTAAACACTGTGAGAGTTAACTTATACTCACCCAAAAACCAAAAACCCGCTGCTATTGGGTCATTTCTGACTCACAGAGACCCTATAGGACAGAGTACAACTGCCCCATGGGGTTTCCAGGGCTGTAAACTTTATGAAAACACTGCCACGTGTTTCTCCTACAGAGTAGATGGTGGATTTGAACCACCGACCTTTTGGGTAGCAGCTAAATGCTTTAATCACTATGCAACCAGGGCTCCCCTTATACCCACAGTTAGGTATTTTTTCTGTATTAGCGACTAATTAAAGAGCTGCTTTCATAATGCCAGGGTGAATATAGTAAGAACTTATTGGTGTAATTTGTAGAAAATAATGAAGTGAATTCTAGTTTAATGGAATTAATGGAATAAATCCACCCTGTCATTGTTTGTGAATGTATTTGGTCAACTGTATAATCCTTTTGTTCCAAGAGTAAGAACTAAATTTGGTCTGTAGCAAACATTTAAATTAGTATTTGCTCTAGTACACACAACTAAGTAAAATACTTCTAAAAAATTACATTACGTTTATGCCATGTGATTTATACACATTTAATTTTGGAAATTATTTTAGCTTAACTACATGTCCTTTCACTTACTTTAGTCTATGACTACTAAGAGAGGAAATTATAAGAGAGAGCAAAGCAAATAAACACCGATATACCAAAGGTGGACTACATAACTATTATTTCTTCTACAGGAATTCATCCTACTTGCTAGTTTAAAATTGAGTCATTAATAGTATGATTAATATTTCTCAGTGGTGTGTAAGTTTACCTTGAGCAAGAAAATCTTACAATGATTTTTGAACTGAGTCTTATGGTCTTTGAGACATGAATTACCAAAGTTCAACATAAATTATAAAAAAAGGAAAAGTATAAGGATTTCTATTACATAAGTGTGCTTGTCTCTTTGGTTTCCTGTATTTTACCTACTTTTCTTTACCATCTCTGAAGTACAAATATTGCTTCCTTCCAGTTCTGAGTAGTCATGGCATTTTTTAACCATTCACAGTATCTCCTATGTTTCTTTAATGATATTTTATATTTAAGCTGAAATTAACTGACTTCCATGTGATGCATTTGATGCATTTTTGAAAAGTGATAAAATCTATTCCTACTATGATTATGTCAGCTACTAGTCTTTTGAGCATTTCACCCAAATTAGTGTGTGTGTGTGTGTGTGTGTGTGTTTGTGTGTGGTGAATGTGTGTGCATAAAATGCGTCCACTGTTGTGAGCATTTTTGCTTAAAACCAGGACTTACTGATATTGCTATATATTTTTCTTGGCAAACTTGTCCTATTTCTTTGTTTTGGTTGTGTTTTAGTCCAATTTCCTGCTTAGAGGTCATATGCCTGTTAGAGTATTTTGAGGGGATATGATTTGGGAGAAAAGACGAATGTCTTATCAATCAGTATGCACAGGTTTCAATTAACTAATTTCAGCTCAGAATCTCTCAACTCTACCTTGTTTCTCTAAGTCCACATGCTGTCAGATAACATTTCCGTGGACAGTCACCCTCCAGTCTTCTACTGAGGAGAAACCGCCTAGTTGCACAGACTGGAGAGTGACTTCCAGTGTAAACTGCACAGTCTTTTAACCAATCCTGTTCACAGTCTCACAATATACTTCTTTCCTCAGAGACAGCCGGTAGTTTAGCTTCTGAGTCTTTTTGGAATTCTTCAAACAAAATTACTGCTTTCCCCCTGTAGTTACATAGAATTCAGCTTTCTCTGCTCTGCTAACTTGCTTACCATTTGTCCATCACTTCTCATTTACTAGAATTTTGCTGACACATTGCCTTCCTGTTCTCTTTGCCATTGTGCATTCTTGTTTCTTTTTTCCCTCATTTTACTGGGATTTCAGAAGGAGCAGAGATACACAAGTGTGTTTAACAAGGTGTTTTTTTCTCCCGTTCTCTTAGTCTCTATGCCCATTTATTTAAGGACCCCTGTTGATTTTATATCTTAAATGACTACTATGTTTTTTCCTTTTCCTTCTGATACTTCTTTTGTTTGTTCTTTGTAACATCTCCTGTCAAATATCTGGCTACATTCACACACACTGTTCACATCTATCCTCCAGTGTGCTTCCAGTTGGATAACAATAAAACTCAAATGCAATCCTTATATCCTTGTTTTAAAATATTTAATGACTTCCAATTGCATATATAATAAATACCCTCCTCTTTGTACTATCTACTTGATCTGGCACCTGTGTTTCTGTCAAGCCTCATCACCTACCAACTTCCTTCTTTTCTCAACTCACTTTTGGCAGATTAGCTTATCTGTTATTTCTGGAACACATCCTGCTGCTTCAATGGTTTGTCACATCCTAGTATACCCTGTCTCTGGTTTATCTCTCTTATTCCCACTCATCTTTCACAATTCACCTGGAACATAATATCTATTATTTTTTTCTTTGAGTCTCACTAGTGAATTTGGTTACTCTCTCTTATCTGCCACCTTCTTGCTTTATACACAGCCTTGATTATAGTATTTTTGCACAGTAGCATTTATTTGTTCTCCTCACTTTCTATTAGACTGGAAGCATCTGTATTCTCAAGACTTGTAGTATTTACTTACTGAAGTACAATAATATTTGTTGAATAAAAGTAAATAGGTAAATATATGATGCCTTATTGACTGTCCTCAAAGACTAAATGAAGTCACTAATTAGTGTTATTTCCTCAGTTTGTCATAAAGACAATACATAGCCAATACCAGTTTTTGAGTATATATGTATATATATATATGAATATATATGTATATATATAGATATATAACTATGTATATATATACATATATATATATATATATACAGTTAAAAGATATAGGAATCATATTCCTTAAGTAATTTAACTTTTTTAAAGTCCCAGTTTGTGTTAAATGTTTTGTTTTCTAATTCTAAATTTGTCTTATGTTCCAAAATGTCTTTTCTATCAAGTTGGGATTGAAGTTTTATAACAAATGAAGTTTATTTTTGATTTTCATTTAGTTTTGGATTATAATTTGATTTTCAATCAATTGGGGGTTTTTCTTTCAATACATTTGTCTTTATTTAGAAGAGTAATAATCTGTATTTTTGACCTTGTATCACTTAAATTATTGATATCCATAGATATAAATTTAAAACCTACAAATCCAATTTTGCAAAACTAAAATTTTAACAGATTATAAATTTTAATAAATAATAAATACAAAATAGAATAAAACAATAGTATCATCAAATGGTAATATGCAAACAACTTATCTATCTAAGGCAATTTGCAAGTTTTAAATAAAAATTTGATGGTTTTATTTAGTACACTCACCTAATACAAAATCACACTAGTATTTATCACTTTCAGTCCATGGGTAACTAAGGGTGAGCTAGGACAGGCAGCGTTATCAGGGTGGACCTAGGTATTGAAGACTTATCTAGGTAACACATGCTTAGGTTGAAGAGGATTCAAGTCTAGTGAGTAGACAAGAGTTACCTAGAAAAGTTTTGGGAGCTACTACCTCTATTTATAAATAAGTTTTAAGTTTTTGTCACCTAGTGTCTGTGGATAGACAATTGAAGACGAGGGAGAAAATTTTAAGCCAGTGTCCAACACCTAAAGATGATTGTCATTCCAGAGGAAAGAATAAAAGAATTTTTAAAAAACCCTATGGACAAGATAGGAACCCTGGTGGCACGTTGGTTAAGAGCTTGGCTGCTAACTAAAAGGTCGGCAGTTTGAATCCACCAGTCACTCCTCAGAAACCCTATGGGCAGTTCTACTCTGTCCTATAGGGTTGCTATGAGTCGGAATCGACCCCACGGCAATGGGTTTGTTTTTTGTTTTTTGGTTATGGACAAGATGTGAGATGCATTTGGTTTAAACATTGATGGCAAGAGAATCTTCAGAGAATAGAGCATATGTCTGCTTTTATCACTATTTTCTATAGCCAGCGCCTCTTCCTGCCCCACACCTCTTCCATTCCCCCCATTCTTAGCAAAACCCTGATAGTTTCAAATAATTACACATTTTAGTAATTACGCATTAAAAAGACAAAATAAAATTTTCATGGGCATTTAGTTCTTTATATTGAACTGAAAATATTTTGTGGCAAATCCCGTGTCCTCTGAACGTCTCAGTTTATATGTATTTGTGTGTGTGTATACGTATGTACTTGTGTGTCTGTGTATATGTGTGTGTATACATATAGTGTCACTATGAGTTGGAATCAACTCCACGGCACACAACAACATGTGTGTATATATATATATACACACACATACATATGTATATTCACACACACATGTACACACAAAAAAATTTACACGAATTTTTAAGATAAAATAGAAGTTTGTCTGCATGTATGTGGTTGCATACATGTGCATTAGATTCCTTAGATAAAAAAGCACTTCATAAAGTCAAACATTTTAACTGTGCCTAAGGTGTGTCACCCCGATTTGGCTTTAATTTTAGTATCAAGCACCTGTCTATTAAATAATGCACAAGAAAAAAAAAGATGAAAAATCTTGAAAACGCACATTTAAATTTCTCAATTTAAGCTGTACTTTCATAGTCCAGAATTTTTATAGAGAGACAAGTTGAGGATGTATTGACTACAATTCTTCAAAATGGAAACTGACATACAAAATAGTGGATGTGTTCTTTTAAGAAATGGCAGCTGCAGTCAACAAAATTTCCTTTTGCTTGAGGGAAAATATTCTATATACCTCAAAGTGAATTGCTCATCATGAGAGATGCTCAGTGTGTTCTGATATATTACTGCGTCTATTTCCAGAAAGTAACTGACATTAGAAGCTCCTTGATGAGGTAAAACTAGCAGAATTTTCCAAAGCTCTAGGAAGCTGAAGAGATAGACTAAAGTTTAATAGCAGCTCAAATTAAAACGATTCAACTTCCCAGTATCCCATTCATCTATACAAAACATACCTGCATTGCTAGCAAAGATATTTTGTCATACAACAAAAATTGAATTGATTTTACATTAAAATGAATATTTTTCTTCCTGTTAGGAAAAGGAAAAAAAAATACTGCAAGTTATCAGTGTGAATGAAATTCGTCTTATCTTGGTATACACTAGGCATATGAATAAATTATTTTTAGAATAATTGAAACATACAAAAATATAATCATCTTAATCCTTCTAATTAAACACTGATCTCTTCCTCATGCTGTGTTTTGCACTGCATAAATTATATCCCTTTAATCAAATGACCTGTTTGCCCTTTAAAAAAAATTTCACACATTTTACTTTTTTCACATATCCTCTCTCCAAACTATATACCTCCAAGCCCTGTCATAGGGAATAGTGGTTATGAGTCAGTGAACCAACAGTTTAAATGAGCTTATTTTAAAGACCTCATTTCTTTCATATGTTTTTCATAGGGAAGGAAATTTACCTTCTATATGCTCTTTGGTTTTTCCTAAAACATCTTATGATAATACATGTTAATTTTAATTTACACCAACACACCCGGCACCTTATTTTCATTTGAACAGTGAGATCATTTGATTTGTGCACCATCTCTCAAAGAAAAAAAAAAAAAGCCTAAAAGTATGACATACTCCACAAACATATGCCAGTAGAAAAATCATATGTGGTCAAATTTCAGAAGAAAAGCCAATTACTATTCACATATTTTACTAGGAATCTTATATTGATTTGCACCTTCATTTACTAATTGCATAGTAAAATATATCTACCTTTTGAAAAGGAATGTAAAAGGAACTTGTCAATGTGAGGGCCTCAGTTCTTTGAGGGTAGCTTTTGTGTAACATACTTTAGAAAAATTTAAATTTAAAAAAAAACTATAAACTAAACTGAACTAACTTATTGTTGTTGAGTCAATTCTGATTCTATATTGCAAAAATACAAATTCAAAATCCTAATTTTCTTGAAGCTTGTAAATTTCAGTATGGTATTATTTATAAATTTGGTAAATTTTAACAGTCATGTTTAAGATACTCTGACAATGTAGTTACCTTTCACTAATTGTCATGAAAGACATTTAAAAATATTTTTTTTTGCATTACAGCTAACAAATACTCATTAAGTATTTTAAAATTAATGTAATTAAGTTTTCCTAAATATTATAACATACGTATGTGTATTTTGTTTTAAATACTTTGTCTAACAGAATATCCTCCCCACACACTGATATAGTCCAAATAAATCCCACACATTATATTTATTAATGCAGTGATTTTCAAGTTTCCTGAACAGTTTAATTATATTTTCAAGTTAGCTAAATTGTGTTTCATCTTAAAATCACCAGTTTAAATAAATTACTTAACATTTTAAAGTAGATTAAAATACTGTTATCATATAATGCATCTTATCTTAAATACTACATTTGAAATACCAAGTATACAAAATTATTCTGAAGCTTTTAAAAATTACTAAAGATACGGATTTGATTTACTCTATCAATCCTATGCTTACTTGTACATTTCCCCAGGGAGTTAGGCCCTTATGTATCATACAGTATCAAGTGACTTTAGGGTTGGAATTATAGCTGGAAGTGGTTTGGGATGAGTTTCAGTGTGCTTAGATTGCCTAGAAATGAGATTTTTGTTCAGTCCATGAGATCTAGAGCTACAGGTGTCTAGTATGATTTCCCCGTGATTACAAGGAACAGGTTGAGCCCGGCTATAATCTCTATGCCAGTATGGAACTAATTGTTTACATCTAAAACTAGAGTTTGTTTTACAACCTGAGTCCTTTGTCTTCAAAATTTAACCCTTTTTTAAAGTACTTTCAACTTTATTGCCTAAATAAGGTAGACGAACTTCTGCAATATTGACCCATACTACTTGATTTAAACTTATTTATCATAGATTCAATTTTTTAATTATTTAACTAATTTTTCTGATCTTCCATATTTATTTCTTAACATATAGGCAGAAATCTAACAAAAATAGTTTGTGTATTCTTATATCTTAATTATTAATTTGGTCATTTTCATATGTTGTTGTTAGGTGCCGTTGAATCAGTTCTGACTCACAGCGGACCCTATGTATAACAGAATGAAACACTGCTGGGTCCTGCACCATCTTCTTAATCGCTCATACGTTTGAGCCTATTGTTGCAGCCACTGTGTTAATCCATCATTTTCACATGGACATGTTTAACAAAATGTTTAATAAAATATAAAACAGATCATTTTTTTCATGGATAACTCTATGACTGACTCATGACTAAACCAAAACCAAGCCAAACCCATTGCTGTTGAGTCAATTCTGACTCAGAGTGACCCTATAGGACAGAGTAGAATTGCCCCATAGGGTTTCCAATGAGTGGCTGGTCAATTCGAACTGCTGGCCTTTTTGGTTGGAGCCAAGGTCTTAACCACTACATCACCAGGGCTCCAAATCATGACTAAATCAGTAAAAATCAGTTACGGTCAAGTCAATTGCAACTCACGACGACTCTGTGTGTGTCAGAGCACAACTTTGCTCCACAGGTTTTTCAATGGCTAATTTTTTGCAGGTACATCACCAAATCTTTCTTCCAAGGTAACTTTGGGTGGACTCAGACCACCAACCTTCAGTTAGCAGTGAGCATGTTAACTGTTTCACCACCCAGGAACTACAAATCATGACTAGTGTGAACTAATTTTAAAATATGGTTAATATGCCTCCGTGTATTCAAGAGCCTTCTCCCCTCACAAGCACACATCTTTAATCCCGCTTAACTGATATTCAAAACATAACTAATACTTGCAAAATAGTCCAGCAACTTTTTAGTCATTATCTACTACATATGGCCCTCCTGATCACATCTTCCTTCTTGAAAGCTTTCCTTATTTTTCATGATTCCACCCTCTCCTTTCTTATTATTTTACCAAGTCTCTTTGATTATATTTTCTCTTAAAATTTCTTAACTCTTAGTATACCTGAAAAATTCTGGTTTGGCACTCTATTTCTTCCCAACTACAATCACTCAAGGTATGATACATATTGAGAAAGGGAAGAAAAAGCAGATAGTGATACCCAGGAGCTGACTTGGAACTATCCTTTAGGCATTGGTGTTGCTATGAACTGGACTGGCACTCAGCTAGGCCTTGGTGTTCTCTCATAGAAAATAAACAATTTCACAGAACATCAGCATCAGACTAGGCCACTCAAGGTGACCATGATGGATCAAGACAAATGCAAGACCCTTTGTAATCATGTTTGGACAGAAACAAAAATAGAACACTGTCAAGGCAACAAAATACAAAACATACCCCTATCATGGCTAAAATGAGTGACTGATGCTGTTTTAACAATTATAGATTTAGCCTCACTCTTGTCTCCCCTCCTGTCTGTAGACAAGATTTATTAAAACACCCAATCATTATTTACCCCTGCTTCCTCACAGCATCCCATCTATAGCAAAGGCCCGCTTCCCTTAACCCGACTCAAAAATCACCCAACACAAGCCCAAATCCTTTAATAAGTCTTTTCTAACACCTTCTTACCGAGATTCCCCATGTGGTGTGTTCTTCTTTGCTTCAATGTGTAATAAACTCAACTTGTTCAACAACAGGTATTTTCCTAATGGCCTTAGGTAAAAGCCATTGACAACATCTGTATAAATCCATTCCTTTACATAACACCTGTATTTCTCAGAGTCTGAGTAATACACCCTGAGCATAGATTTTTATACTAAGACAAAAAGTCACCTAGTCATCATCGTTCGCAAGACTCATTTACTCATATGACCCACAATCACACCGATTGCCACATGCCCAAATGAAATAAATCCTTATCTCCTCCAAAGAAGTGCTTCTTATCATTCTTATTCCATTGAAGGAACTTCTATAGCCAGAAATCTGAATGCAACTTTCATTCGTTCTGACTTCTAAATATCCCCCTTTATTTTCCATCTTCACTGCTACTTCTCAGGTTCAGGTCCTCAGTATTTCTTATTCCAGTAGCCAGCTGACAGCATTAATTTGTGTCCAGTATCACGTATTCTTACCCTGTCAGATACTCAACTGATCTTTCTAAGAGGCAGAATAGATCAGATTAATTCTCTAAATAAATTCCTTCCATTGCTTCTCAAGTTTACAGGATTAAGTTCAAATTCCTTCAGAGAATTTTCAAGCCAAATCATTACTAAGCTTTTACCTGCTTCTCAAGCTTTATCTCTTGTAATTTCTTACCATATAATTGCAGACCAGTGTTGCTGCACTTTTTCCATACTTATATTGGTATCATTATGAACCTATTTTCTAAATACATTTTTATCAACGTATAATTAACCTAGAGAAAAATTTAAAAATCTTACATGTCCAGTTTAAAGAGTTTTGAAATGTTCCTATACCTCTGTACACCTCATAAAACAAGGAAGTGGCCTTATGCATCTTTTTAGTCAATTTTGCTTTGATGCTGACAACTGCTTTCTAATTATTGACACATTAGTTTTGCTTGTTCTTGGACTTCATATGAAATAGAGTATGGACTTTTTTATGTTTGGTTTCTTTCACTTAATAAAAATGCTTATGTGATTTGTTACTTATGAACTTAATTGACAATCAGTTCAATATTTATGTAAGATCTACTTCTGGCCTCTCTATGAAGTTTCTCTTTTTTTGTTTTTTTCCTCTTTTTTATGAGGTTCTGCACTGTCTTAATGAATTAAACTTTTTAGTAATACTTGAAGTCAGGTACTATAAGTCCTCCAGTTTTATTCTTTGATTACATGAAGTTGTATGAACTGCTTGTGATGAACTTGTTAATGTCTTCGAAAAATCTGGTAGGATTTTGATTACAAGTATATTAAATCTATAAAACAATATTGGGAAGATGGATATCTTAACAACATTGAATTCTACAATCCACAAACACAGTATATCTTATTATATATTTAGGCTTTTTCAATCATTGTCAACGTTTTATAGCTGTTAAGACAGAGGGTTTGACTATGATTTGAAAAACTTATTGCAAAATAATCAACACTTCTTAAGCTACTATAAATGTTAGCCTTTTAATTTCATATTTCAATTGTGACTAAAATATAGGTATTATATACTGTTCATTTATGTCTTGACCTTATGTATTATATAGTGTTCTTGTATATCTTGATAAATTTCTTTTCTAGTTTTAGAATGTTGTTGTTGATTCTACAGAGTTGTCTACATATACGATCATGTTGTTTCTGAAAACTGAAGTTTTTCTCTTTCATTTTCATCTTATTACATAATTTTTTTCCTATCTTTTTGAATTGCCTGAAACTTCCAGTACAGTGATGAATGCAAGTGATGAGAGAGGGGCTTCTTTGCTTTGTTCCGAGTTTCACGAGCAAACCGTTCAGTATCTCACCATTAAGTATGATGTTAGCTCTACGTTTTTAAAGATTCACTTTATCAAGTTAAGGATGCCTCCTCTACTTATGTTTGCTAATTTTCTTTTAATCATGAATAAGTTTGAATTTTGCCAGAATATTTTTTAATATCTATTGAGATATGGTCATATTTATTTTTATCTATTTTAGCCTATTGATATGGTGAATTACACTGATTTTTCTAATGTTAAACCAACCTTGCACTCTTGTGATAAACCCTAATTCATTATAAGGCATTGTCCTTACTATATATTGCTAAATTGGATTTGCTAATAATTTTTTTAAGTTTGGTTACATCTGTGTTCATGAGTAAGAAACTAGAACACACCACAAGGGAAATCTCAGTAAGCAGGTGTTGCGAAGGACTTATTAAAGTATTTGGGCTTGTGTTGGGTGATTTTGGAGGAGGTTAAGGGAAGCAGGTCTTTGCTATAGATGGGATGCTGTGATGAAGTGGGAGTAAACGTGATTAGGTATCTTAATAAATCTTGTCTACAGGTAGGAGTGGAGACTAGGAGAAAAAAAAAAACCCTCAAGTCGATTTTGACTCATAGTGATCCTATAGGACAGAGTAGAACTGCCCCATAGGGTTTTCAAGGAATGGCTGGTGAATTTGAACTGCTGGCCTTTGGCTGGCAGCTGAGCTCTTAGCCAATGCACCAACAGGGCTTCTTCATGAGGAATATTGGACTTTAATTTTCTTTTCTGGTAGTATCATTTTTTTCAGTGATTTTGTATCAGGGTATTCTTAATATGATAAAATAGATCGGAAGTTTTCAACTTTCCAAGATTTCCTGATACAGTTTGTGTTGATTATCACATCTTTCTTGAATAGTTGATAAGTATCACTAGTGAAGCTATTTGGGCCTGAAGCTTTCTCTGGGGGAAAATTTTAATTATAAGTTACTTTTGTAATGGGTATAGATGTACTTAGATTTTCTATTTTTTCTGGTTATCAGTTTGGATAATTTGTGTTTTTCAAGAAATGTGTCAGTTTTGTCTAAGAAGTCAAATATGAGTATTCTGTTGTCTATAGTATTCCTTTATTATAATTTTAAAATATGCATAATCTCTAGTGATGCCTCTTCATTCATATCTAATATTGATAACTTATCTCTCTGCTTAACTAAGTTTTATCATTTAATTCACCTTTTTACAGAAGAAAGTTTTGGTTTCATTTTAAAGTTGTTTTTATGGCTTTGTAGTTCATTAATTTTTTATTTCTTATCTTAGTATTTCCTTCTGTGTTAATTTGGCTTTAATTTGATTTTATAGCGTTATCTAAAGTGAACGTTTTGAATATTGATTTTAGACATTTCTTATTTTCTAATATAAACATTTATAGCTATAAATTTTCCTCTAAGTATAAACATGATTAAATGAGAACAAACAAAAGAATATCTGGAAATGTTCACAATATTTCAAAATTAAGTTGTGTATTTTTAAATAACTATGGGTCAAAGAAGAGTTTTTAAAAATAAATTATAAAAATGTAAACATATTTCCAATTTAATGATAATTAAAATGTTTGCTGCTACAGTTTTCTTCATTTATAAAATGAGGAAAAACGTTTTCCTGATGAAGCCATGAGATTTCAAGAAATATCAATATGGTGAGAATGCTTAGCAAAATGTCTAGGTTTGGCTAATTTTTATCTATATAGAAAACTGGAAAACAAGTTAGTCAGTCAGAGAGTGATTAAAAATAAGCTATTTTTTAAATATAAATACTATATTATATTTATTTAATATATTCTTATATTCTTTTTTGGCCTAGAAATTACAGAAAATTGAATATATATTCTGGTTATTTATTTTATATTGAAATATCTTTAATGATAATTTTATTTTCAATGCTTTTGACACAAGGTCATCTTTTATATGAATGCAGCTATAATGGTTGATACAGTTTGATTGAAAATATTAATTAGTTTTTATAATAATAATGCTGCCGTAAATTTTTTAGCTAATTTTAACTATATAAGGTATGAACAATATAATCTATTGTATATTTGCCAAAACTATCTCATGAAGAATATGTTATTGTTGAATTTTTTCCCAGAAATATGGCTGACCAGATTTTTTTTCTTCTCTTTTTTTTATTGTTGTAGTTTAAGTGAAAGTTTACAATTCAGGTCAGTCTCTCATACAAAAATTTATACATGCACTGTTATGTGACCCTAATTGCTTTCCCTATACTGTGATAGCACACTTCTCCTTTCCACCCTGATCTCCTATGTCCATTCAACCAACTCCTAACCCTCTCTGCCTTCTCATCTCACCTCTGGACAGAAGCTGCCCATTTAGTCTCATGTACCTACTTGAACTAAGCAGCACATTCTTCACGAGTATCATTTTATGTCCCACAGTCCAGTCTTTGTCTGAAGAGTGGACCTTGGGAATTGTTTTATTTCTGGGTTGACAGAGAGTCCGGGGGCCATGCTTTCTGGGGTCCCTCCAGTCTCAATCAGACCATTAAGTCTGGTCTTTTTACTAGAATTTGAGTTCTGCACCCTGCCTTTCTCCTGCTCCATCAGGAACTGACCAGATATTTTGATAAAAATCTTCTCAATACAGACACATGGAAAAAGCTGGTACAATTGGAAATACACTATTTGGGGAGGTATGGCTGGGTTGTCAGTAAATTAAGAAAAATAATCCAGAAATTAGAAATAACTGAAAAAACATAATTCCACATGTATAGCCAAGCTCAGAGATGATGATTACCCTCAGGGTCTAATTTAAGGCAGTGATGGACACTGGATTGCACCAATGATATACCCTTTTAATGAAGGGTTTGTTACACTAACCACTTGGAGTGTTGACAGGTGATAGCCTTTAACTGTCAGACCCTTTACAGAGACCAGCATTGCCCAATCACTTCTTTGAATGACCGACATCCAATGATTGTCAAGGGGAAGGTGTAAAGGCCTAGGCATCTCAGCCCAAAGTGGATCAACTCTGAAGCACTATTTAGCTCCAAAGTCCCCCATAGGGCAAGCCAATGCTGTAATTCGAAATACATCCTAGCTCAACTTCTTCCTTTCTCCAGCAACGATCTTTTTTGTCAGCTTCCTTCCACAGGCATTGATCCCAAGGGCACCTCTTAACAAGCATCTTATCACTAAACTCCATTTCAGGGTCTGCTTCTTCAGGAACCCAAGCTGTGACAGGGGACTAAGGATCAGACATAGGATCTGAGCAGGGTGGGAAATTCAAGACTAGATTCTGGAATGATAAGCACCCTCAGTGACTCTCTCAGTGGAAGTGTTATGGAAAAAAAAAATAGGTAAAATAAAACTTAATCAGAAGAAGGATCATTGTCATTGTTTCTAGTTATAACAGAAATATATATAAACGTAAGACCACTCTCACGTGGACTTCACTACTAGTGGACTAGTGGATTTCACTACTAGTATAAACAATAACAATCACAACAATTTAAAATTTAGTATAAAACGCTCAAAGCTGCTGGTGTCACATGGGTGGCCTGGTTAAAAACAAACTCAGTGTTTTTCCAGGGATACACAGTCTGAGTAACTGTAAACACTAAGCTCCTCAACAGATGAAGAATAAGTAGTGAATGAGAGTATAAGCAATAAATTAGGTAATCAGAAACACATTCCAATACATCATCAATGAGCATGATAATCAACAAAAATCAGAATATAAAATAATTATGTTTTTATGTAAAACTAAATTAAATACAGGACTGAAACTTTGTTAAAGGAAGTTATAATAAAGATCTACTTAAAAATGCAGGCAGACATGAAAATGAGCCAACTCTTGCACTTGAGCACATGGATAATTATAAAAATATTGTTTGTAATGGCCTGAGAGTAGATATGGCCTAAAAGTCCACGAGAAGGGGAAAAAATAGCAAATTTTGATGTGTGTTTATGATAAAAAACCATACAAATTGAAAATAAATGAACTTGAGCTACATACCATAGCATGGATAAATAGAAATACATTGTTGGTTGAATAATTGCAAGACACATACAACATGATGCTATTTTAAAAAGATTTAATAAGACACAAAATAAACAAGAGGGATGATAAACAGAAACAATGGTTATCTCTCTGTCTAAGGCAGAGAGATGCAGAAGGGCAAGTGCAAAATGGGAGTTTCAAAGTACAAGCAGTATTTCATTAATCTGCTTGTCAAGTACATGAAAGTTCATACCTTTTGTACCTTGTGCTTAGTGTACATATCCTTTCTATAGGCTATATATTTTTATATGTATTAAGTGATTCTGCTAAAGTCTCTGATTTGTAGACAAGGCAATAAAATCTCAGATACATTATAAGACCTGCTCAAGTGTCAGAAATATAATTCAAACCCAAATATTCTATGTTTTGAAATGGACTGGTCAGACATATGTAAGCTTTTTGTTGTTAGGTGTTGTTGAGTTGATTTTTGACTCATAGTGACCCCATGTGATAAAGTAGAACTACCACATAAGGTTTTCTTGGCTATAAACTTTACAGGAGCCAATTGCTAGGTCTTTCTCCAGAGGAGCTGTTAGGTGAGCTTGAACCACCAACCTTTTGGTTAGCAGCCAAGCTCGTAACCTTTGTGCCACCAGGGGCTCAATGGTTAAGCAGTTGGCTGCTAACCAAAAGGTTGGCCGTTTGAACCCAGCCACTCCGTGGGAGAAACACCTGACGATCTTCTCTCATAAAGATTGGTGTTGTGTGCCTTTTAGTAGATTCCAACCCATAGCGACCCTACAGGACAGAGTAGAACTGCCCCATAGAGTTTCCTAGGCTGTACTGTTTACAGAGGCAGATTGCCAATTGCCAGGTCTTTTTTTCTCCACAGAGTGGCTGGTGGGTTTGAATCACTTACTTTTCAGTTATCAGCCAAGTGCTTAACCATTGCACCACAAGGGTAGCCTAGAAAACCCTACAGGTCAGTTCTACTCTATCACATGGGCTCGCTATGAGTCGAAAATTGAGGCCATGGCACCCAACAACAACACTGAGCCAAGCAGAAACATTATTTAGGGACTGGAGTAAAACATCATTCGCCTTACCTCAATGGACCATTTTAAGGCTTAGCCATCATAAAGTACAAAGTGAACATCTTGAGGGTATTATTTAGCTTTTTGTTTACATGACAGTTGTTCCTTTGATGATACTTGAGATGTCTTGAGTTAGGATTAGTGCCTGATATTTCTTATAACTCTTCTGCATATATAGGAATGGCTAGTACAATATTTTAGGAGCCCTGGTGGTGCAGTGGTTAAGAGCTAGGCTGCTAATCAAAAAGTTGTCGGTTTGAAGCCACCAGCTGTTCCTTGGAAACCCTGTGGGGCAGTTCGACTCTATCCTTTAGGGTCGCTATAATTCGGAATTGACTCGATGGCAACTTTTCTTTTTTTTAGTACAATATTTCAGATTTCTAGACCATGGACCCTTCTCAATGATTTTGGCAATAAAATGAAACAAGAGGCCAGAATCACATAAAGTAAGACCCTTGAATTTTTTTTTTTTTTTTTTTTTTTTCCTATGCACTGCTCCTATTTTAACATCTGAAACATCAAAATCCTTAAAAAAAAAACACACACCACATTGTAAATGTTTCTGCCAACCTAGATTCTGTGCAAACATGGATGAAAAACTCCGGACCGAGATAAATCCACTTCTCTCCACTACATTCACTGGAAAGTATGCAGTTGATAAGGGCTTAGTGGTATTTTCCTCAACCATCACAGCAAGCTTGAAGCTAGAAAAAAGGATGCTTCTATTTCTCTGAAATGACAGAGTACCTATATTCTGCAGCTACCAAGTACCTTGTATGCCCACAAATCCTCTGTGATTAATGACATGTTAGTACCAATGTGAATGTCTGTGTATTTCACTGCTTTCTCTCCTCACCACCAAAAGTTTATAAACTTTGTTCCCACTCTGGGGATTCTCTTTTGCAGCAGATAGTCTCCTTTTTTATCTGCTTGCAGAAAATCCAACTGTGTGTTTTTTATTATTATTTTCTAGTATGTGTATAGGAACCCTGGTGGCAGTGGTTAAGCACTCTGCTGCTAACCAGATGGTGGGCAGTTCAACTCACCGGTCTGTCTCTGTAAAGATTTACAGCCTTGGAAACCCTAGCGGGCAGTTCTACCCTGTCCTATAGGGTCCCTGTGAGTCAGAACTGACTCCACAGCAACGGGTAGGATGTGTGTGTTCGTATGTGTTTGTAGGTGTGTGCACGTGTGTGTATGTATGTGTACATATATATATGTATTGATCTATGGATTGAAAGGGAGGAAAGGAAGAAGAGAGGAAGGCGGAGACAGAGAAGGAAAGAGAGAGGAGGGAGCAAGGGAGAGTGATGAGATTAACTGCGATAGCTTAAATCTTGGTCTGCCTTGCGTGAAAGTGGCTGAATAACACGGTCAATTACCGTTCTATTCATGACAACCCTTTACTCATTTTGATGTATTTACCCACATGCCCATTAAATTAATAATTAATTAAAATACATTGAATTTTATTGATAGTTACTGTTTTCACACTTCATAATTTATGTAAAAAGTGTGAAGATCTTGTTCTAAATCCGTTATGGTAATTGGAGAGGTAATCGCGGATAAGATTTGCTCTGAAATTCTCTGAAGCAGGTTTAGCTTAATCTAATCTAAATCTAAAACGTGCAACCATATTTTACATATGTAGTTATAATTCAGAGCAGGTTACTAATTGATCTTCTTAGCCAACTGAAATTCTCCAAAAACGGCTCTATACATTTCGGCAGAAAATCACAGCAAAAGATTTATGCAGTTATTTCTGCGTTCCCAGTGATGCAATGGGCATTTAAAAAAAAATACATTTATGTATTAGAAGAGTTGACTTCATAATTAGACAAGGGGTGCTCAAATCGACCACACAAGGCTAGCATTTCCAAAGGACACTGGACCGATGTGTAAATCTTACCAGAAAGTCTCTTTGAAGAAAATTTAGTCCTACAGTGAAAGTGTTTTACAATCAGAAATTTAGACTTGGAGTGTTGGTGACAGACTAGAGATAGAAATATATAGCTGGTATAACACTTGTTAAAGTTGGAACTTGCAGAGTGAGAGAGCACGTAGAAAAAGAGACCAGGGAATAAAACTTGATAGGTGTCTTAAAAGCAGGAACAGGAGGAAAGAGCGGAGCTGTCCAAGAAAACAAAGAAAGGGTTACTATGGTAGGAAGAGCAAAAGCAACGTAGATAATAATATGGAAGATTCAGTGCTGATCCCTGCCCCAAGGACTTTTCATACACTGTATTATTTAATCGTGACAGAAACCTGAGGTGATAAATATATTTATTTTAGAGATGTTTTAAAGAGACTAGGCAAATTAAAGTAATGCATCCATTACTCAAATAGTTTTATGAGGTGCAACTGGGGATTTCTAGAAACTCTGTGCTAACCCTTATATTGTGCTGCCTTGGCACGCCTACGTAAAACTTGTAGGGGGAGATTTAATAGATACACAGAACTAAGAAAGTCACATAATGTAGATTTATCAAGACAGATAATTACAGGAAGTTTACTGGTGACCTTAAAAAGCAATTGTCTTAGATTGATAAGCAAACAAATATCTAATTATAGAGAGTAAATGTACAAATACTTGTCAGTGAAGTTTGAGAGTTAGGAAATGAAGAGTGAGAACCTCAGGGGAATACTGTTATAAAAAATTTAGTTTTTTTTTTCTTCTTTTTTTTTTAGTTAAGATGAAACATGTTAAATAGAGAGGAAGGGATTGAAAAGGGTAGGGATAAATATGGTTTCAAAATCACTTAGGAAACTGTTCGAATTTTGAGTCTAAGGATGACCCCTTTTTGAGACAGGATAAAGAACAGAAACATTCAAATTTGTAAAAGACACATTTTGAAACAATATTTTGGGAGGATGACCATTTTCATTCCAAATGTCTCAATTCAATGGTCATAATTATAACAAGTTTTTTTTCTCTTCCATTTTAACTTAAAAGCAATGATTTAATGAAGTTTATGAAAGTTTCCGGGCAGTGATACTGTAAATTAATTTTGGCCATGACAAGTGCTTATAAACATTAACAATAACAAATTATTACTTATTTCATCACCTCTATACTAAATTTTTTAATACACATTTATGTAAAATTAGAATGATTCTGATGTTTGAATTTGTACCGATATGTTTCTCATTCACGTTGATAATCACAAAGCATTCTGAAACCCAGGAATATTGGTTTTGCTAGCACTTGAGTTGAACAAAACATTTTAGATGAAAGGAATATATCTGTCAGGATGCTTTCACAGCTCTTTGATCTCCCTGCGGAAAATGCTCAAAAGTTAATATGTCTTACTGCAAATTTCTTTTTAGAATGATTCAAAAGTTATTTTAAGACTGTGAATAATGTCGTTCGTTAGTTAAGAAGTTTTGTCATATCTTATGCACATCTTCATGCATGAAAATGCATCGACCTTCAGGACATTTTGGCTTGTGAAACCTATTTACGTGGTATTTTTTTTCTCTATTTTCAGACTTTACGCTGGATATCCATATCATCAAAAAGATATTCAAATGAGAATACTTTTAACGTGCTGATCCAGAAAGGATGCCTGTTCTTTTATAAAATTTAAAAATATATACTGAAATACAAACAAGAATTTAAAATATTCAAAATAATATGACCCAGATATGACACTGTGAATGAATTCTCTAGCTTATCCAGCACTGCTCCTGAGAGACAGTGACTGTCATTAAATAAGTAAACCTGCTGCTACCCTTTGTGCAGCATTCTCCACTAAGTGGCCATATGCAAAGTGTCTGCTTTGCAAATTAATACTGCAACATAGGCTACCTGCCCTGGTGACTTTCACTTTGGGGCTCAGATTTGGAAGGACTAAGTTTTGAACACATATGGCCTTACTGTATATGGCATTTCTCTGTAAATGAGCACCCACACAGGCTTGCGCTCACTTTCAATTACTTGGAGAATGACTGCCTACCTATTGAGGCTACCGTCCCAACATAGACCAGGGCCCCTGAATGAGAACTTCATGTGAGCAAATGGCTTATGAAAGTTGAACCATCAAAAATATGCACTACAAATTTAAAATTTGGTAGAATATCACATGATTCAGTAAAACAAGCAAAAACTCTGAATTATTTTACTCATATGGAATATATATATATATATATATATATATATATATATATATATATATATATAAAACCCGTTGCTGTTGAGTCGACTCCGAACCCTAGCGACCCTATAGGAGAGCCCTGATTGCCCAGTGGTAAAGAGCTCAGGTGGCTAAGCAAAAAGCTGGCAGTTCAAATCCACTAGTCACTCCTTCGAAGCCCTATGGGGTGGTTCTGCTCTGTCCTAGAGAGTCTCTATGAGTCAGAATTGACTTGAAGGCAATGGGGTTTTATATATATTTATATATATATAGACAGAGAGAGAGAGGGACTACATATGCTATTGTGTAACCAGCTTTTTTTCTTTTCATTCACAGGGACTTCACCATATAGCAATAAATATAATGTCTCACTATATTTCATCGTATTTAAGGAATACATGGAATTCCAATATATATATTACCTTAATGGTATATTTTATTATTCGTTTATTTCTTTTTCATTGTCTACTTTTTTATGTTTTAAATAATCTTGCAATAAAATTTCTTGCAAGTGTATATTGGTGCACTTGTCCAATTATCTCCTTAGGATGAATTTCTAGAAATAGAATACCTGCCAAGGGCTATGTACCTTTTAAGTTTTGACACACATTTTGAAGCCACATGCCCAAAAGGCAGTTTCTATTCTGTCATTAGGCTGCCCTTTTCCCATATGTTGGTCCACACAAAAATGATTCATTCTTTAAAATTGTCCGACTATGTTAAAAAAAAAACTGTACTATATCCGGCTAGTTATTTTTTTTTTATTTTTATTTACATGATTATTAATGAAGGCTGATATTTTTTCTAAGGCCTATTTGTGACTTTTCATTGTCATATTCTCTGTTTTTCTGTATGGGTCTGTGATCTTAATTTTTATTAGTTATTTAATTATTTTAATATTTTCATTTTAGTTAACTATTTTGTTTGTGAGGTATTCATATTTTGTCTAATTTTTATCTAATGATTTTGTATAGTAGACACATTCTTTCCTCTTACATGGAATTCAAAATTCTGAAAATATTTACTCATTAATATAAATAGATTAAATTCCCCACTCATTTTGGGGATTTATATTCTGTCCATTGTTTTATCAGTTGACTTCTAAAGCAATATCACACTCTTCAGTTACTAAAATATCATAATGAATGTCTACGTCTGGTCAGGCTGTTTTCCCCAATGCTCAACTCAGATATCTTCAACTTATATATTATTTAAGGAATAGTTTTTAAAAATTGGGTTTTTCTCTCCATGAATAAATTATTTTTTATTAATTAAACACTTTCTTTATGTAGTTCAGATTTTTTTTCCAGTCTCTGTCAGACCAGTAAGTTTAGACTTTTATTTATTTATTTATTTATTATTATTTTGTATTGTTCTTTAGATGAAGATTTACAGAACAAATAGTTCCTCATTAAACAGTTAGTACACATATTGTTTTATGACAATGCTTAACCACCCCACGACATGTCAACAAGGTCCCTTCTCAACCTTGGGTTTCCTATTACCAGCTTTCCTGTCCCCTCCTGCCTTCAAGTCCTTCTCCCTGGACTGTTGTGCCCCATTAGTCTTGTTTTGTTTTATGGGGCTGTCTAATCTTTGGCTGAACGGTGAACTTAGGGGGTGACGTCATTACTGAGCTAAAAGGGTGTCTGGGGGCCATAGTCTCGGGGTTTCTCCAGTCTCTGTCAGGCCAGTAAATCTGTTTTTTTTTTTTTTTTTTTTTTTTTTTTTTATGAGTGAGAATTTTGTTCTACATTTTTCTCCAGCTCTGCCCGGGACTGTCTGTTGTGATCCTGGTCACAGCAGTCAGTGGTGGTAGTGGGGCACCATCTAGCTGTACTGGACTCAGTCTGGTGGAGGCCGTGGTAGTTGTGGCCCATTAGTTCTTTGGACTAATCTTTCGCTTGTATCTTATTCTCTTCACTCTCACTTGCTCCTGAAGGGATGAGACCAGTGGAGTATCTAAGACGGCTACTCACAGGCTTTTAAGACCCTAGATGCTACTCACCAAGGTAGAATGTAGAACATTGTCTTTATAAACTGTGTTATGCCAGCTGAGCTAGATGTTCCCCGAGACCATGGACCCCACAGCCCTCTGCCTAGCAATTCAGTCACTCAGGGAGTTTGGGTGTGTCTCCATAAGGAGCTTCCATGACCTTTCCTTGTACAAGTTGGGCTGGCTTCCCCAGTATTGTGTACTGTCTTACCCTTCACCAAAGTTCAACAGGTTTTTAAGGTTTTCTTGTTGTAGGTCTTGCCCTTTTATTCATTATTAAGCTCAGTTTTAGGTTCTGCATGTATGTACGCATGATATTTTCCAAGTATTTTTAACATTTACAACAATTATGTTAGAAATTTGTTGATCTCTATAAATTAAATTTTGTCCATATAACATAGAAAATATTCTTATTTCAAATAATTTTCAATTGATTCTGTTAGCTTTTTAAGGCATCTAATCCAGTTATCTAAAGTGATACTTTCCCTGGATTTTTAACATTTATCCCTATGAATTCATATTCTTTTCTAATTGCATAGTCTAGCACATCTGAAACAATGTTAAATAGTAGTGATGATATGGACCTCTATTTGTATTCCTGATTTTAATGTAAATAATCTTAATATGAACTTTAGAAACATGACAGTAATTTATACAATATTTTATGTTAAGAATATATGCCTTTTGCTTTAGCTACTCAATGTTCAAGAGCAAGTTTCAGAGTCTCTTCTGACATCCATTTTGGTCTTTTCTTTCTTTCCTGCCTTTTTGATGACCTCTTGCTTTCTTCATGTATGATGTCCTTCCACAACTCATCTGGTCTTTGGTCATTAGTGTTCAACACGTCAAATCTGTTCTTGAGATGGTCTCTAAATTCAGGTGGCATATACTCTAGGTGGTACTTTGGCTCTTGTGGATTTGTTCCAATTTTCTTCAGTTTCAAATTATATGAGCAGTTGATGGTCTGTTCTGCAGTCAGCCCCTGCCCTTGTTCTGACTGATGATATTGAGCTTTTCCATTGTCTCTTTCCACAGATGTTGTTGATTTGATTCCTGTGTATTCCATCTGGCAAGATCCATGTATATAGTCTCAATTTATGTTGTTGAAAAAAGGTATTTGAGATGAAGAAGTCATTGGTCTTGCAAAATTCTATCATGAAATGAGATCTCCGACATTGTTTCTATCACCAAGGCCATATTTTCCAACTACTGATCCTTCTTTATTTCCAACTTTCACATTCCACTCAGCAGTAATTGTCAATGCATCCTGATTGCATGTTCGATCAATTCAGACTGCAGAAGCTGGTAAAAATCTTCAAATTCTTCATCTTTGGCCTTAGTTATTATCGTGTAAATTTGAATAATAGTCATATTAACTGGTCTTCCTTGTTGGCGTATGGATATTATCCTATCACTGACAGTGTTGTACTTCATGATAGATCTCGAAATGTTCTTTTTGAGGACCGAATGCAACTCCATTCCTCTTCAAGTTGTCATTCCTGACACAGTAGACCATATGATTGTCTAATTCAAAATGGCTAATACCAGTCCATTTCAGCTGAAGTTTATTCATTCCATTTCACGACTTCCTATTTTCCTAGATTCATACTTCTTACATTCAGCATTCCAATTTTTAATGGATGTTTGCAGCTGTTTCTTCTCATTTTGAGTCGTGCCACATCAACAAATGAAGGTCCTGAAAGCCTGACTCCATCCACTTCATTAAAGTTGATTCTACTCTTAGGAGGCAGCTCTTCCCCAGTCTTTTGAGTGCCTTCCAAACTGAAGGGCTCATTTTCTGACACTATATCGGACAATGTGCCACTGTTATTCATAAAGTTTTCACTGGCTAATTCTTTTCAAAAGTAGAGTGTCAGTTCCTTCTTCCTAGTCTGTCTTAGTCTGGAAGCTCAGCTGAAACCTGTCTGCCATAGGTGACCCTGCTGGTATCTGAAAACCAGTGGTATAGCTTCCAGCATGACAGCAACTTGCAAGCCCCCACAGTATGATAAACTGACAGATGCCTGGGTGCCGTGTAGGGTAATGTAGGTTTAAAAAAAAAAAGTCTAAATCAGTTGCCATCTAGCTGATTCTGACTCATGATGACTTCATGTGTTTCAGAGTAGAACTGTGTTCTGTAGGGTTCATTGGCTGTGATCTTTCAGAAGATCACTAGACCTTTTTTCCTAGGCACATGGGTGAGTTTAACCTCTGAGCTTTAACTATTTGCACCACCCAGGAACTCCTAGGGTAGGGTAACTTTGTTGTTGTTGTTGTTAGGTATCATTGAGCCGATTCTGAGTCATAGCAACGCTGTAATCTTTATAGAAACAGATTTATAGGTCTATTATCCTGTGGAGCAGCTGGTGGGTTCAAACCACCAACATTTCAGTTAGCTAGCAGACAAGGGCTTTGTGTTACCAGTTCTCCTTAGGGTAGGGTAGGGCGGAATAAGTTCATAAAAAGAAATGGAGTGGGGGAGCTGATGGAGGAGGAAAGAAGTTTTTGACTAGATCAGTTTGCATTATATCTGGAGTAAAGAGATTAACATTGTTTAAATTAAGGTGGGGTTACTGGAGAGACAAAACCTGGACAGATTCAAGGGATAGTGATGAGATAAAATAAATTAGACTTAGTGAAAGGGTGATTTGAAGAGAAGAAAATGTTAAGGGTGACTGCTAAGTTTAGGGTGTGTCCCTGTTCAGGTTGTGTGTCAGCTTGGCTGGGCCATGAATCTCAGTGGTTTGGCAGTTATGGTGTAGTTTGGCAACTATGTAATTATGTAATCACCTCCATAATGAGATCTGATATAATGTAATCACCTTCATGATGAGATATGCTATGAGCAGTCAACCAGTTGAAAGGTAGTTTCCTTGCGTGTGTGACCTGCATCCAATATATGTGGACTGTCTTGCAAAGCTTGTGGGCTTTTGCTTACTGTGGATCCTGCATCTGGCTCCTGTTCATCTGACCTCCAGTTCTTGGGACTTGAGCTAGTAGCTTTACCTGCCAATTTTAGGATTCATCAACCTCTGCAACCTGCGAGCCGGTGGTCTGCTAGTTTACCTGCTGATCTGGGGTTTATCCACTCCTGCAGCTAGGTAAGTCAGGAAAAGCCTCCAGCCTGACTCATGGACTCGGGACTTACATCCTCTACAACTGCATGAGCCATTTCTTTGATATAAATCTCTCTCTCTCTCCATAATTATATATATATATGTATATACCTCAATGTAAAGAAAACAAACATCCTCACAACTACACCAATAAACAACATCATGATAAATAGACAAAAGATTGAAGTTGTCAAGGATATAATTTTATTTGGATCCACAATCAATGCCCATGGAAGCAGCAGTCAAGAAATCAAAAGATTCATTTGTTTGGGTAAATCTGCTGCAAAAGACCTCTTTAAAGTGTTGAAAAGCAAAGACGTCACCTTGAAGACTAAGGTGAGCCTGACCTAAGCCATGGTGTTTTCAATCACCTCATATGCAAGCGAAATCTGGATGATGAATGAGAATGACCGAGAATTAACACCTTTGAATTGTGATGTTGGCAAAGAATATTGACTATACCATGGACTGCCTAAAGAAAGAACAAATCTGTCTTGGAATAAGTACTCTCAGAATGGTCCTTAGGAGAAGGGATGGCAAGACTACATCTCACATACTTTGGACATGTTATCAGGAGGGATCAGTCCCTGGAGAAGGACATCATGCTTGGGAAAGTAGAGGGTCAGCAAAAAAGAGGAAGACCCTCAACGAGATGGATTGACACAGTAGCTGCAACAATGAGCTTAAGCATACCGATTGTGAGGATGGCTCAGGACTGGGCAGTGTTTTGTTCTGTTGTACATAGCGTCCCTATGAGTCAGAACTGACTCAACAGCACTTAACAACAACATATATATACACACATGCTTCACTGGTTTTACATCTCTAGAGAATCTAGCCTAAGACATTTTGGTACTGAGAGTGGTTCTAGAGAAACAAAACTGTAATGATGTGTTTTCTAAATTGGTTCTCAATTCTGTTTAGTCTTAAAGATGTTGATGATTCTGCTTCCAGTAGTAAAGGGGCACTGCTAATTCATGGCATGAGGTGGCAATAGAAATACACAAAATATCACCACCAGTAGATCAGGTATTTGTGAGAGGTGAGGGTCTGCAGGATCACATGTTTGTTACCTTTCTACAGTTTTGTCATAATGAGAAGTATAAGGAAGATGATTGGTTGGTCCAACTTTCACTAGACAAAGTAGTGAGAGAGATGATCTCAGGGCTTCGGAATCACAGCTCAAATCCCACATAAACTACCTGAAAGTTTCCATTAGTGCCTAGAAAGAAAGTCTTATTTCTTGTAGTAACTGAGCTGATGTTGCTGAAAACCAGTCCCAGAGCCTTCTCGTAAGAGTGGCTGAATTACAATGCCAATTGAATTTCCAGTCTCTAATGGTGTATGAAGTTAAAGTGAGGGCACTGATTGGGAAGAAATGGGATCCTGAAACTTGGAATGGGGACATATGGGCAGATAATCGGGAAGCTTGAGACACTGAGCCCCTAAATTCCGTTGAATCACTCCTGACAACAGAACCAGCCCTATCACTCACATCTGAAGGGATTACTCCATCTTTGTCTGCTAAACTACCCTCCCCAGTGAAACCATTAGCCCCTCCATGCCCATCTGATGAGATTAACCCAGAGCTATGTCTAAAGAGCCTTTGTCTGAGTTGTCCCCTGGAGAGGCACCTGAATCATTGCTTGGGGCATCACCTGAGGTACATGCCTTACAAGACATTGCTGAATGTTCTCAGAACACATCCCCAACACCTATTTTTGTTTCTAGAACTATAACTAGACTTAAGTCCCATAGAGTCCCAAAGGTTAAGTACAAAGTGTGACCCAGGAGGAGGTATGCTATACTCCAAAAAAAACTGCTTGACTTTTCTAATATGTACAGACAGAAACCTGGGGAATATGTATTGGAATGGCTATTAAGCGTGTGGGAAAATAGTGCAAGAAACATAAAGTTGGATCAGTCTGAGTTTATTGATATGGGCCGACTATGCACAGATTCTTCATTCAATGTTTCAGCTCGAGAGGTTAGAAGAGGATTTAAAGTTTATATGGTTGGTTCTTTGCTGAAGCATGCATTGTGCAGTGGCTTACACTAAATCAAGTTGAAGTGCCAGACCTGCCTTGGTATACGGTAGAAGAAGGAATCCAAAAACTTAGAGAAATTGGCAGGTTAGAGTGGATTTATCAGTTTAGACCCACAGACCCACACATGGAGTGCCCAGAAGACATACCATTTACCACAACAGTGAGGATGAAATTTGTGAAGGGAGCCCCACCATCCTTGAAGACTGCTGTGATTGCTTTTATGTAAGTCAGATTTGACAGTGTGAACTGCCCTAACTGAATTAAGACACATAACTACAATGGGCTAATTGGACCCTGCAGTGGTAGGGGCCAAGTGGCAGCACTCAACTGACAAAGACAAGATGGGCATGGTTACCATAATGGGCAGTGGAGTCAAAGCAGTAATCAGAATAATCTGTCTCATATGAACCTATGGTGCTGTCTGCTTAGTAATGGTGTCCCTAGGAATGAAATAGATAGAAAATCTACTAAATATTTACTTGATCTGTACAAGTAGAAGAATTTTAGGTCAAGTGAACAGCAGTCTAACTCGAATTCCGAAATAGAAAGTCATGGCCCTTCAATCAATTCCCAGACTTAAGCTAGTTTACAGACCCACAACACCTTGAATGAAGGGGAGGCTAGGTCCCTTTGACGAAGGACTCCACTACAATGTCAAAAACTTCTATACTGTGAATTTTTCTCCCAACCTTTCCCAAAGGGATCTATGGCCTTTTACTAAAGTGACTGTTCATTGGGAAAAATGAAATAATCAGACTTTTTGAGAATTACTGGATACAGGCTGTAAACTGAAACTGATTCCAGATGATGCAAAACATCACTGTGGCCCAACAGTCAGAGTGGGGGCACATGGAGTTCATGTTATTAATGGAATATTAGCTCATGTACATCTCATAGTTGGTCCAGTATTTCCTCTAACCCATCCTATAGTGACTTCCCCAGTTCCAGAATGCATAATTGGAATAGATATACTCAGCAACTGGCAGAACCCCTACATTGGATCCCTGACAAGTAGACTAAGGGTTATTATGGTAGAAAAAGCCAAGTGGAAGCCAGTAGAACTGCTCCTACCTAGGAAAATAGTAAACTAAAAGCAATACCACATTCGTTGAGGTATCATAGAGACTACGGCCCTCATCCCCATTCAACTTGCCTATTTGGCCAGTGCAAAAATCAGATGGATCTTGGAAAACGACAGTGAACTAGTGAAAACTTAATCAGGTGGTGACTCCAATTGAAGTTGCTGTTCCAGATATGGTTTCATTGCTTGGGCAAATTAATACATTTCCTGGAAACTGGTATGCAGCTATTGATCTGGATAATACTTTTTTCTCTATACCAATTTTGAAGGACCACCAGCAGCAGTTTGCCCTCATCTGGAAAGGCCAGCAATACACCTTTACAGTCCTACCTCAGAGGTATACCAACTCGACAGCTCTATGTCATAATTTAGTCTGAAGGGAACTTGATTGCCTTTCCCATCCACAAGACGTCACCCTGGTCCATTACATTGATGACATTATGCTGACAGGAACTAGTAAGGAAGAAGTGTCAATGACTCTGGACTTACTGGTAAAACATTTATTTGCTGGAGACTGGGAAATTAATTTAGCAAAACTTCAGGCACCCTCCACCTTAGTGAAATTTCTAGGGGGTCCAGTGGTGTGGGGCGTGTCAAGATATTCTTTCTAAAGTGAAGGATAAGTTATTTCATCTGGCCCTTCCACAACTAAAAAGGAGACACAGCACCTGGTGGGCCTTTTTGGATTTTGGAGGCAACATATTCCCCATTTGGGTGTACTCCTCTGGCCTATTTATCAAGTGAGTCAAAAAGCTGCTAGTTTTGAGTGAGGCCCAGAAAAACAGAAGGCTATGCAACAGGTTCGGGCTGCTGTGCAAGCCACTCTGCCCCTTGGGCCGTATGATCCAGCTGATCCAGTGGTGCTTGAAGTGTCAGTGGCAGATAAAGGTGCTGTTAGGAGTCTTTGGCAGGCCCCTATTTGTGAATCATGGTGCAGACTCTTAGGATTTTGAAGCAAAGTTCTGCCATCCTCTGCAGATAACTACTTTGCTTTTGAGAAACAGCCTTTGGCTTGTTACTGGGCCTTAGGAGAGACTGAATGCTTATCCACAGGCCACCAAGTCACCATGCAGCCTGAGATACCCATCATGAACTGGATGTTGTCTGACTCACAGAGTCATAAAGTCAGACATGTACAGCAGCACTCCATCATTAAATGGAAGTGGTATATATGAGATCGGACCCGAGCAGGACATGAAGGCACAAGTAATTTGCATGAGGAAGTGCCCCAAATTCCCATGGTCTCCACTCCTATCACATTATCTGCCCTCTCCCAGTCTTCACCTAGGGCCTCATGGGAAGTTGTTTATGATCAGTTGACTGAGGAAGAAAATCCATGCCTGGTTACAGATGATTCTGTGTAATAGGCAGGCACCACTCAAAAGTGGACAGCTGCTGCACTCCATCCCCTTTCTGGGACTTCCCTGAAGGACAGTGGTGAAGGGAAATCCTCCCAATGGGCAGAACTTCAAGCAGTGCACCTTGTTGTTCACTTTGCTTAGAAGGAGAAATGGCCACTTGTGTGACTGTATACTGATTCATAGGCTGTGGCCAATGGTTTTACTGGATGGTCAGGTACTTGGAAACAACATTATTGGAAAATTGGTGACAGGAAGATATGGGGAAGAAATATCTGGGTAGACCTCTTGAATGGGTGAAAGAAGTGAAGATATTTGTGTCTCCTGTGAATGCTCACCAAAGAGTGACCTTGACAGAGGAGGATTTTAACAATCAAGTAGATAGGATAACGCATTTTGTGGAAACCAGTCATCCTCTTCCCCAGCCACCCCTGTCATAGCCCAATGGGCTCATGAACAAAGTAGCCATAGTGGCAGGGATGGAGGTTATGCATAGGCTCAGCAACATGGACTTCCCTTCACCAAGGTCACCTTGGCTACAGCCACTGCTGAGTGTCGAATCTGCCAGCAGCAGAGACCAACACTGAGTCCCCAGTATGGCACCATTCCTCGAGGTGATCAGCCAGTGACCTGGTGGCAGGTTGATTACACTGGACAGCTTCCATTATGAAAAGGACAGTGTTTTGTTCTTAACTGGAATAGACACTTAATGTGGATAAGAATTGCCTTCCCTGCACGCAATACTTCTGCCAAAACTAGCATCCCTGGAATTACAAAATGCCTTATCCACTGTCATGGTATTCTACACGGCATCATCTCAGATCAAGGGAATCACTTCAAAGCAAATGAAGTATGGCAGTTGGCCCATGCGCACTGGTCTTACCATGTTTCCCATCATCCTGAAGCGGCTGGCTTGACAGAACAATGGAATGGCCTTCTGAAGTCACAATTATGGCACCAGCTAGGTGGCAATATCTTGCTGGGTTGGGGGAATGTTCTCCAGAGGCTGTATATGCTCTAAACCAACGTCCAATATATGCTGCTCTTTTTCCCATAGCCAGGATTCATGGGTCCAGAAATCAAGGGGTGGAAATGGGAGCAGCACCACTCACTATTACCCCTAGTGATGCACTTGCAAAATTTTTGCTTCCTGTCCCCATCACCCAATACTCTTCAGGTCTACAGGTCTTAGTTCCAAAGGGAGGAATACTCCCACCAGGAGACACAACACTGATTTCATTGAACTGGAAGTTAAGAACAACACCCAGCCGCTTTTGGTCCCTCATGCCTCTGGATCAACAGGCAAAAAAGAGAATTACTGTATTGGCTGGTGTGATTGATCCTGATTACCAAGAGGAAATTGGATTGATATTACATAATGGAGGTAAAGAAGAGTATGTCTGGAATACAGGAGATCCCTTAGGAAGGCTCTTTGAACTACCAAGCCCTGTGAATAAAGTCAATGGAAAACTACAGAAACTCAATTCCTACATGAATACTAATGGACCAGACCCTTCAGAAATGAAGGTTTGGTTCACCCCACCAGGCAAAGAACCACAACCAGCTGAGGTGCTTGCTGAGGGTAAAGGAAATACCCAGTAGGTGGTGGAAGAAGGTAGTTCTAAATACCAGTTGTGACCTTGTGACCAGTTGCAGAAATAAGGACTGTGATTGTTATGAGTATTTCTTCCTTGTATGTGTGCATCAAATATTTTTGTTTTCTTCTCTTATAAAGTGTAGGCGGTAAACAGGGCTATTGCCTTTTCAGTTGTACGTGTGTTAGCTGTATCTTGTAAAGCGCAAGTATGACTTCATAATCGTCTTTATTTAGAGATTGTGTATGGTTTAGGAAGATTTGTATAGGTGCCAAGTTGACAAGGTATTAACTGTCATGGTTAAGTCAGTGTGTCAACTTGTCTGGGCCATGATTCTCAGTGGTTTGGCAGTTATGATGTAGTTTGGCTGCTATGTAATAATGTAATCACCCCCATTATGAAATTTGATATAATGTAATCACTTCCATGATGAGACTTGCTATGAGCAGCCAATCAGCTGATAGGGAGTTTCCTTGGTGGTGTGGCCTGCATCCAACATATGTGAATTTTCTGGCTAAGCTCATCGACTTTTGCTTGCTCTGTATCCCACATTTGGCTCCTGTTCATCTGACCTCCAGTTCCTGGGATCTGAGCTAGCAGCTTACCTGCTGATCTTGGATTAGTCAGCCACTGCAGCTATGTGAGCCAGGAGAAGACTCCAGCCTGATATGTAGATTTGGGACTTTCCAGCCTCTACAATTTTGTGAGCTATTTCCTTCCTATAAATCTCTCTGTCTCTGTCTCTGCCTGTCTCTCTCTCTATACATATATATATTTAACTCACTTCACTGGTTTTGCTTCTCTAGAGAACTCAGCCTAAGACAGGGTGATTGCTAAGATAAGGTTAATGGTGTCATTCCTGAGTCAGGGAACACAGAGAGTGGACCAAGAAGGGAAGATTGTGATGTAAGTTTTAGCCTTTTTATGCTTGATGTTCCTTTGAAATGAACATATAGAGATGTGAAATAGTTATAAGAACCAGTTAGGAGTTTGGAGGAAAGGACTGGGCAGGTGATAAATTTTGCAGTTATCATTTGAGGCAATTGGCATGAATGGGATACCTTAGATATAGAATATGGAATGAATAGAGAAGAAGGCATAGGATCCAGTATTGAGGCATTATAGCTGTCAAAGGTCAAGTAGTAGAGGAGTTCAGTCTTAAAGAAGTATAACAAGGAATTGTCAATTGTATAAACTCAACCAGAAACAAAGCGAGGAGGAGAAAGTTTCATGGGAGACAGCTTAGTAAGAGGGTTCTTTGCATGCCATCTAGTAATATAAATGTATTCAGTGAATACTATAAAAAGAATAATTTATATGGAACTGCCCTAAAATTCCTTGCGTAAACTACATTTGATTGTGATATTATGCTATTTAATTATATTGTGGCAAAGTGAGTCCTGGTGGAACAGTGGCTAAGTGCTCGGCTGCTGACTGTAGGTTAGCAATTTGAAACCACCAGATGCTCCATGGGGGAAAGATAGGGCAATCTGCTTCTCTAAATATTTACAGCCTTGGAAACCCTATGGGGCAGTTCTACTCTGTCCTATAGGGTCGCTAATGAGTCAGAATCAACTTGATGGCAGTGGGTTTTGTTTTGTTTTGTTTTGTTTTTTGATAATACATAAATGGAATCAACAAATATTTAAATAATAAAAATACAATTCTGAGGAATAAGAGAATGAGTACTTCCTTCAGTTCTTAGTTTCAGTTCTTCTCTTAGCTATGCCTTGTAATATATATTCTATGTAATAAAATTTATGTATTGAAATTTTCTAGTAACAATATTCACAAAATAAAATCACTAAAAAAGACTGGGGCACTAGACTAAACAAAATCTAGTGATTGTGTGTGTGTGTGTGTGTGTGTGTGTGTGTGTGTGTGTGTGTGTATGTAGGAAAGTAAAAACATCTAGAACCCCCTTCTCAGCTTTACACAGCTAAAAAGACAATCATGAAATTCTTTTTCATTAAACATCCAAGCCATTTAAAATAAAGCACAATATTGTATACAGAGAAAATGTAATGTCTCCATCAAACTGAATAAATATATGTTTATGCATTTGCCTGTCTCTCCTTAGGAGAAAATAACCGTGTGAGTGTGATGGTTCTCTTGTGTCATTGCAAACTTCTTTCACTTCTCTCTTTTTTTGTGGTAAACATATATCTAACAAAACATTTGCCATTTCAACATTCTCCACATCTCTGATTCAGCGGCATTCACTTCTGTCTCAGATATGAATTCAGCATTTTCAAATAACACCACAGGAGATCTATGAAGCCTGATTTTTGTCGGTTTTTTGGTAGTGCTGCAGACCATTCCAATGATGCCTTCTCTCTATCAGGCCTGAGCAGAGTGTTGCTTGTTAGTGCCGCTGAGCTTCTTCAAGACCTATTCCATCTGCTATTTGCTGGCCTTTATGTTCATTATGAACCCTGATTTGTTGTCCTGGATCTTTGTGGCCAAGTCTGTGACCAAATGACTTGGTCTTGATAATGGCTGGTGGTACACCATTCCTCCTATGGGTTCTCTTCCAAGGTTCTGGGCTGCCCATGTTCCAGAATCTAAGTGGCACTGTACTAGGGTCTTCTTTCTCTGCCTATTGGTGTCATCCTTCACCACAATCTTGTTGACCTTCTGAGCCTTTGCTTTGCTTTTGGAAAGGGCAGTGGCTTATTCTTTACTTTCATCCCTGTCTTTGTAAATAAGGCAATTCATTAGTTTTAATACCATAACTGGATATTGACTAACTTTGTAAGTGCTGCTGGGTCTGTGGGGTGAATGAAATCTTTTTCACTGGTGAAGCTATTATTGACTGTCTTTATATTATGTCTTGTTTCCATGTTTTCTTAACTTAAATACTTCAAAGATAAGTGCTCCAGACAGACTTTGGAGTTTAATAAGAACATTGTCAAGGTATGGAGTTTCTTTTATGAGAACTTATTTATGTAATCTTTAAATATTTATGCAACTTTTAAATATTTATGTAGTGCACACTCATATCTCTTTATATGAAATGATATTGTCATTAAAAAGCCATTTGTCCATTGGTTTTAAAAAGTGAATGTTAAGGATGTAATGTATGAAATATAAATACGTATGTATACTTAATGTAATTAATGACAAAAAAACTATTAGCAGAAATACATACTTGAATCCAATTATTATATAAAATAAACACTCGCTTCATGCTTTTTCATGTAGTTATCCAGTTTATTTATACTTACACTTTTGAAAAAATAGATTCAACCACTTTAATATATTGTTCTTTTTAATTCTACATAATAACTGCTCCTCTCATCTTCTTCAGATAAAAGGACACAAATCTGAGAGTTGCCTAATATCCAAATAAATTAGATATTGATCTGTATGCAAAAGTTCCTTCCTTAGCTTACCCCAGAGACCACAGTATTCCCACAGTGATGGTTAGGTTCTCTTTTCAAGGAAGTAATCTTAGAATATTTGATTATTAGACATTGTAAACACTCCACTTGAAATCAGATGACATTGTAGATCACCTTTCTTTGAGTAAATGAATAGTGTCTAAATTACAAGTTGACCAAACTAAAGAGATATAAATGAAATTAATTATTCTAAATGCATTTTAACAATTTCATTTTTGTTCTCTCTCCAAACCAAAAGAAAGTTTAAGGTAATATATTTAATGGAAATAACTTTTAAGACATTATCAGTAGTTACTACTCAATTATGAAGTATTTTCACTTTTTATCTTCAGAATAAAAACATTGTCCTATTAATGTTTTGTATATAAAGAATGCAAACTCCACAGAATTGGAGAATATGCCACATTAGTGCTTATTAAGAGTGTTTTCTGTGGTTTATGTAAAGGTCTTACCCTTCTAATCATGGTACTAATGCAGTAAGAATATATTTAAATTGAAAAAGCCCAAAGTCTTCTTCACCCCTAAATAATTACTGGCCTTACTGCACAATATGTTTGGGCAAGAAATAGGATGGTCTTGTCACTTCGGAACTTCCTAAAAAAGATCAGCCTAGCCAAAGCCGTCAGGAAAAATGTATGTATTCCAGAAAGCCATAAACATCAATTTAGGCAAAATTTGAGCCTTAGCAGAAGGTGTGTTTGGTTTAAGTACCTGGGGCAGAACTATTCTATAAGATGCTCAGTTTAGTTTGGATCAGACTGCTTTGGTATGGGACCTCAGATTTACATTTAAAAACCACACAACAGCAACATGAACAACAAAATAAACTAAATAACCTTACAGAGTCCCTATGAAATCTAGAAAGATTTCCCTGGACCAATTCACAGTAGCTTCTCAGGCACAAACAGAATGTTTGGCCTATGTTTATTCTGAAATGTGCTAGAGAAAACATTAACTACCAGTATGTGTATTACAGCCTGGGACAGGTAAAATCTCTATGGAGTTGAGTAATTAACCTCGGAAATCAGTTTAATCTTGGAGTTAGCAAAGAGTCTGAAATAGTTTCATGCCTGCTTATAAAATATCACGCTCTGTGCTAAATCCTAAAGTGATTAAGAACACAGGACTCTGACTCATAAAAAATCTGATTTGAATCTTAGCTCCACCTCTTACAAGCTGTAGGCAAGTCATTTAATTTGATTCTCCTTGGATAAGTTATCTTAATTCTGAATCTGAGTTTCCCCCTGTGATGGTTAAGATTGTGTGTCAACTTGGCTGGGCCATGAATCTCAGTGTTTTGGCAATCATGTGATGTTGTGGTCACATCCCTGTTGAGATCTGATATGCAATCATCCCCATGATGGGATCTGCTGTGAGCAGCCAATCGGTTGAAAGGGAGTTTCCTTGGGCATGTGGCCTACATGGAGTTCAGGCAGGGCTCGGGGGCTTTTGCTTGTTCTAAATCCTGCAGCTGGCTCCCATTCATTCGTCTGACCTCTGGTCCTTGGGACGTGAGCCGGCAGTTTACCTGCAGTCTTGCCTGCCGATCTTGGGATTTGTCGAGCTTTGCAGCCTGTGAGCAACAGTGCTGCTCTCTGACCTGCTGATCTTGGGTTTGCCAGTCCCTGTGGCTATGTGAATCAGGAGAAGCCTCTATCCTGACCCACGGACTTGAGATGTCACAGCCATTTCCTTAGTATAAAATCTCTCTTTCTCTCTCTCTATTTATATGCTTTACTGGTTTTGCTTCTCTAGACAACCCAACCTAAGTCACCTCCTTTATAAAATTAGTTTAACAATATTACCTCCCTCATAAGGATATTGGACGAAATGTCTTGTGATCTACTTCCGAAAGATCACAGCCATTGAAAACCTGTGAGGCATAGTTCTACTCCAAAATACATGGGGTCACCATGTTAGAATCAGCTCAACAGCAACAGTCTTTATTTTTCATGAGGATTTTGTGAACATAGTGAATATTAAAAGAGGTTGTCTTAGTCATTTAGTGCTGCTGTAACAGAAATACCACGAGTGGATGGCTTTAACAAACAAGTTTATTCTTTCACAGTGTAGTAGGATAGAACTCCAAATTCAAGGTGTCAGCTCCAGGGGAAGTCTTTCTCTCTCTGTCGGCTCTGGAGAAAAGTCATCATCATCGATCTTCCCCTGGACCAGGAGCTTCTTTGCGCAGGAACCCTGGGTCCAAAGGACGCACTCTGTTCCAGCACTGCTTTCTTGGTGGTATGAGTCCCCCCACTCTCTGCTTCCTTCCCTTTATTTTTATCTCTTGTAAGATAAAAGGTGGTGCACGCCTCACCCCAGGGAAACTTCCTTTACATTGGATCATGGATGTGACCTGAGCAATGGTGTTACATTCTACCCTAATCCTCTTTAAATAATCTAATCTTGCCTCATTAACCACAGGCAGAGATTAGGATTTGCAAGACATAGGAAAATTGTATCAATCACAAAATGGAGGACAACTACACAACACTGGGAATCATGGCCTCATCAAGTTGACATATATTTTGGCGGGACTCAATTCAATCCATGACAGAGGTATTCTCTATGACTTTTTCAGCATAGTGACTGGCAAGTAGTAAATGCTTAATAAATGTTTATTTATTCAGAGAACACTTACATACTTAAAATACAGTGCAAGAATTTCTTTAGTAGAGGTTTATGTAATATAAAAGGATCAGGTGAAACTTGAAGGATCATGAGACAGAGGCAAAGAAAATAAATTCTCCTAACTCCCAATCCCCTACTTCCTGGAGATTTCTAGTCTGAGACTAACTCTAGACCCAAAAGAAATCCCAAAGATAGCTTCCAGTGAGACCAGATCTACCAGTCTTATTCTACTGTGAAACCATCCTTTTGGATATAAAAAAAACCTCATTTTTCAAAAGAACTCCAGCTGATTATGAACATTTCATATTTTATTAGACAACTTACATTCTAACTTTCCATCACCCATAATAAAAAAATCAGTGTATTAATTCACAAGTATTGATGTATATATATCCCTATATCAGTGACAACTCTGGTACAAAGATTATATTATTTTTTTTCAGTTCTCAACTATGCTAAACTCTGTCTGATTTACCTTTTCAGTTTATTTTATTGTTTTAAAGTGACATTTAAAAAATTGATTTCCCTCTAAATGTTTTCAGACATTATTGTACAGTTTCTTCTAAAGTAAATTGCTTCCATCTGTTTCTGTAAGGATGATGGCCCTCTAACTGAGGCTTTATATAAAGCAGGTGCTCCTCTTGGCTCTGCTTTCTAAGGTGCTATGACCCCAATCATCAATTTAACTATTAAATGTTAACGCATTAATTCTTTCTGTAAAACAATTTTAATCTGGTTACTTTAAGAAGTGCTTAGTTATCGCACACTATTTTTTTGCCAAGACATTACTTCTTGGCTACTTCCTATGAATTTCCTTTTAATTCAAAAGTTAGAAAACTCTTGAGGTCAGTTCCTTAATTTCCACATAGGTACTAGATAGCACAGAGCCCTGGTGGCACAGTGGTTAACAGCTTGGCTGCTAACCAAAACTTCCGCAGTTCAAATCCAGCAGCCAGTCCTTGGAAACCCTATGGGGCAGTTCTACTCTGTCCTATACGGTTGTTGTGAGTCGGAATCGGTTTGCTGGCAATGGGTTTGGTTAGCTAGCTGGATAGCGCTGTGAGAGGTAGGCATTAAAAGAATAGCTCTGTTTATCAAAGCTTTTCCTAAAATTGTATGGTATATTAAAAGGCATTTTTAAGTAAAATCATGATTGTCATGCAAATACAAAATGAACACAGATATTTTATTTAACTTATTAATTACTGCAGAAACCAGTAAGGTGTTAAAAAACCATTTCAAATGAGAACCATAAGAGCAGACAAATATTTAGGCTTTCAAAATGCTGAAATAAATTTGTCGATAGAGAATAGCTTCTTATGGGCAGAATGGTTTGCATTTCCATTTGACAAAATCCATTTCTATCACTATAGTTGCTTGTACAACCAGCAGTTTTCTACAATTTCAACAGTTTTAGAATAGCTCAAAGACAAATTACAGCTTAAAAAGAAAAAACAATGCAGGCCCTACAGAATCAGATAAACAGAAAGTGTGCATTAAGTAGAGTCCCTGGGTGGTGCAAATGGTTAACACACTTGGCTGCTAACTGAAAAGCTGGGAGTTCGAATCCACTCATAGATGCCTTGGAAGCAAAGCCTGGTGACCTCTTTCAAAAATTCAGCCATTGAAAACCCTATGGAGCACAGTTCTACTCTGACACACGCGGGGTTGCCACGAGTGAGAATCAGCTCCACAATTGGTGCACTAGGTAACATGTAGCATTCAATTTAAAAGCCTTCCACTTTTTTTTTTTCCTACAAGAATTTAGAGTCAGGTTTATATGGAAAAGTTAAAGGACATTACGTTGATTATATTGAAGTGTCAACATTATTCACGTGATGCATAGGGGCAAAAGAGAAGAAATGGAAGTAATATTGTATACTCAAACATACTAGGTCCTTTGCTAATCTCTATGTGTATGCTACTTTGTTTAACTATCCTAACAGCCTTATGAGTTGGATATTCTTATAACTTGTTTATAATTTAGGATAATGGGGTCAGAAAGAATGCCACATACATCACAGCTTCTAAATATCAGAGTGATTTGCTCAGGCACATTGGATCCAAATCCAGTTTTCCTTCATTGGGTCCTAACATTGTGCCTTAACACACTGAAACTATTTTTTTTTAGTAGTATCAGTCATTCTTTTTTTAGTAAATAAATGTTAAAATGATCAGTTTATTATTTATTACTAAATTATAATCATTAATGAAACTTTCCCAAACTTATGCCATTTCTTCACTAATTGCTTGAAATCAACAAAACGGATGAGAATTCTATTTAATTCTAGCAAATATACTTATATATATATATATATAATGTGTATATATATATATATGCTCACTGTGAATTGGAATCAACTTGACAGCAGTAGGTTATAGCAAATATATTACTGTTTTCTCTTTTTTCTGTGTGTGCAACGTGAAGAAAATCTACTTAAAGAATGGACTAAGCAATCTTTTTTGAAATGTTATTTGAATACAAGAAAAATGGCAGGAAAAAAACAAGAATTATGATGGGCACATCTTTTATTTGCTTTTTAAATAATGTGATAACAATTCAACTCAAAAGCTAAAATAGCTATACATTACCACCAAAATATGAGGCACAATTATGTTTCATGTCTAAATGATTTTCAGTGTTTTAGGAATCTGCTATGGTGCCAAGTTCTTGATGTTAGTTCTGTGAGCTTTGGTTGTGTGCTCCGGATAGGGAATCGAATCCAAATATAAATTTTGTTTTCTGATTCCTGGTATTCATAGTTATAAAGAAAATCACCAATAGAATACAAAATATTGAAGCCATACATAAGCCTACCAACCAGAAATAAATATTATTAAAATTTTGGCATAGCTCCTTATATGATTGTTGACATCATTACACACGCATAAACACACATATTTTTGTCCTCAGCTTTTTTTCCATATTCTATTATTTAGTTTAAATTCTGTGATTCAGAAATATCTAAATGTTTGCTTTAACACGTTATTTTAAAACATGTTATTTCAGTTTGATTTTAGTTAGCAATACGGTGATAATCTCTGTCTTAGTTATCTAGTGCTGCTTTAACAGAAATACCACAAGTGAATGACTTTAACAAACAGAAGTTTATTCTTTCACAGCTTAGGAGGATAGAAGCCCAAATTAACAGCATCAGCTCTAGGGGAAGGCTTTCTCTCTCCGTTGGCTCTGGGGGAATGTCCTCGTCTCCTTTCAACGTCTGTGGGTCCGACATCCCTTAGAGATCTCCATGTGTCTTGGCATCAGTCTTCCCCTGGGTCTAGGAGGTTCTCAGTGCAGGGACCCCGGGTCCAAAGGACACACTCCGCTCCCAACTCTTCTTTCTTTGTGGTACTGAGGTCCCTCTATGTCATAGTATACTTATTTTTATGTGATACAATTTTATACATTTTTTTCTAAGAGTCATAAAATTGAAAATAAGCAATTATATTTATTTTATATTTTCTTCAAAGACTATAACAAAAATGCTGTCTTCAACTTCTTACCACCTTGGTCTTAGATGGTTATCTCAGTAGGATAATAACAAAAATGAAAACAAAACCCATAGCCACTGAGTTGATTCCAACTTATAGAGACCCTATAGGATAATACGCAGTGCTAATAAAGCCACAGCTGTGTTATGGATGACAAGGCTATAATTAAAAAGTAGTGTTTATTTCTCTTCTGAACTATTATTGGTTTTGTTTTTATGGATGCTAGTGGTTGAACCTGTGTAGGTAGAGTCTGTTCTGGTCACGGTTTTTACCTGTCATAGCACATTATTTTGAGATTTATCTGGCCTCTGTTTATAACTGCCATGCAAACACTACAAGGTTACAAGATGATTTTTAAAACCGTCAGAAAGATGTTCAAACATACACTCTCTCCCTTGATCTTAAAGTGCACTTTTTATTCCCACCTGTAAAATCAGGCAAGAAAATGTGGATGTTTCAGCACAATACAACATACAACTATATACAATTCTTATGGAGAGAATTTGAAGTATATCTCATTGACAGTGAATTCGAGAGCTTCAAAAATCTTTATTAATACAACATCCAAACATAAACTCACTAGATTTCTTCAGTCATATTGTTGATTCACATTGAAAAGCGTTAGATAAGAACAGAGAAAACACCCTTTTTCCCTCATTCCTAGCCCCGTTGAAAACTATCATCCATGAATACCCTGAAAGGTCTGGAAATCTTTACTTCAAAGTGTGCTAATAAACTAGGTTCCTAGACCACATGAACTCAAAAGAACAAAACAGAATTCCAATAGAATTCAAAAAGTAGTTTTACACTAATGGCTCAAATCCCATCTACTCTTATGGGAATCTGATTGTAGCCTTATTTTCCCATCCCTGGAATTCTTTCCAAAGCAAATCTAGAAGTCGCTAAGTAACTCCTCATCTACACTAAAGTCATCTTCCTTGCTACTACATTATTTAAAACATTTGTGATTTCTCTTGCTCTGGATCCCTGTATGATATCTGCTGTGAGGACAGTGTACCATCCCTAAGGCCATATGGGTATACTTTCCTCTGAGAAGCTCACAGGAAGCTTTGGAGGGGTGCTTCCTGAAACTGCCATGCCATTGCCACAGACATGATTGATTCAGTACCAAGGAACTGATGATCTGCTGATGCTACCTTGGGTTTTCAAAGTCTCACACATTTTTCTTTGGAACAGTAGGTTTTGATCACCTACTACATTCCTGGTGCTGTGCTTTGCTTATCAAATATATAATCTAATTTATAACTTGGCTTTTTATAGTTTGTACTTATACTCACATTGACATCCATTTTGGTCTTTTCTTTCTTTCGTGTCTTTTAAATACCTTTTTTTTTTTTCTTCATATATGATGTCTTTGATGTCATTCCACAACTCGTCTGGTCTTCCGTTATTAGTGTTTAATGCATCAAATTTATTCTTGAGACGGTCTCTAAATTCAGGTGGGGTATCCTCAAGGTCGTATTTTAGCTCTCCTGGACTTGCTCTAATTTTCTTCAGCTTTAACTTGAACTTGCATATGTGCAGTCGACAGCCTGTTCAGCAGTCGGCCCCCGGCCTTGTTCTGACTGATGATACTGAGCTTTTCCGTTGTCTCTTTCCACAGAGGTAGTCAGTTTGATTCCTACGTATTCCATCTGGTGAGATCCACTTGTTTAGTCATCATTCATGTTGTTGAGAAAAAGTATTTGCCATAAAGAAGTCATTGATCTTGCAAAATCCTATCATGTGATCTCTGGTGTCATTTCTAACACCAAGGCCATATTTTCCAACTACTAATTCTTTCTTCTTTGATCTCAACTTCTGCATTCCAATCACCAGTAATTATCAATGCATCTTGATTGCATTTTTGATCAATTTCAGACTACAGAAGTTGGTAAAAATCTTCCATTTCTTCATCTTTGGCCTTTGTGATTGATATGTACATTTGAATAATAGTTGTATTAACTGGTCTTCCTTGAAGGCAGATGGATATTATCCTACCAGCGACAGTATTTTACTCCAGGATAGATCCTGAAATGTTCTTTTTGAGGATGAACGTGATGCCATTCCTCTTCAAGTTGTCATTCCTGGCATTGAAGATTATCTGATGGTCTGAATCAAAATGGTCAATAGCAGTCTGTTTCAGCTTACTAATGCCTAGGATATTGATTTTTATGTGTTCCACTTCATTTTTGACATCTTCCAGTTTTCCTAGATTCATACTTTGTACATTCCCTGTTCTAATTATTAATGGATGTTTGCATTTCTTTCTTCTCATTTTGAATTATACCACATCAATAAATGAATGTCCCAAAGGTTTAATCAATTTACATCATTAAGGTCACTCTACTTTGTGGAGGCAGCTCTTCCCCAGTAGTATTTTGAGTACCTTCCAACCTGAGGGGCTTATCTTCTGGCACTATATCAGACAATGTTCTGCTGCTATTCATAAAGTTTTCACTGGCCAGTTTTTTTCAGAAGTAGACTGCCAGGTCCTTCTTCCTAGTCTGTCTTAGTCTGGAAGCTCTGCTGAAATCTGTCCAGCAAGGGTGACCCTGTGGGTATTTGAAATACCCATGACAAATCTCCCAATATCATAGCAATACACAAGGCATCACAGTATGACAAACTGCAGGGATCTTAAAACTCATTTAATCCCCTTATTTGATTTTTGATATCGATACAATGGGATCCAGATAGGCTAAGAGATCTCTCTCTCTCACACACACACACTCACACACAGATACACACATGAATTTTACCTGTGTAATTAATGTAGGGTTGCCATGAGTCAGAATTGACTCAACAGCAAATAACAACAACAACAAAAAAAAAATTTAAGGTACAGGAAGATATATTACATAGTATTTATCTTTATCCTCTGACCATTAAAATATTCCACAGGCTTGGTTACTGAATAGTAGAGGATGGTGAAAAGTGAGGATAAAGGGAAATACTTAATCCTATGGCAGAAGTTATTAAACCAGTTAAGATATCTTTTCATAACCATTAGAACACTGGTGTCCTTTTCTCCCAAGAGAAAAGCGATGACATAAATATTTGGAAGTGACATCACCCATCTTTGAATTATGCATATGCACCCTTTTTTTTCTTTTGCTCCTAAGAACATTTTTAAATGACTTCTTCTAGCACTTCCAAACGTTTTTTCCTGAAGTATATATTTTTATTCTAAATGATGAACAGTTAATAAATGAATTTCTCTTTGTAATAAGATGGATCCAACTTTAATCACAAAAGGCTCTTAGAGATGTTTAGCTTTGCTTGGCTGGAGGAGCAATGAATATGATTTCGTATATATTTTTTCTAAAGAAAGTTATAATTCCAAAAATTCTAAAATAGGTAGGATATGAGTCTTTCGTTGGACAGAGCTGTGTAACAGGAGTGAGGGGTGGAGCTACTGGTGATGGAGTTAAGAACGAGAAGGGATCAAAATAATAGGTCCATGGTTTCATGATGGTAAAAAACCAACAAAAAAATGAAACCTGTTGCATCTATCCCAACTCATGGTGACCCCATGTGTTGCAGAGTAGAGCTGCACTCCATAGTGTTTCCTAGGCTGTGACCTTTCAGAAGCAGATTGCTGGTCCTTTCTTCTGAGGAGCTTGATGGTATATATATCTAAAAACCAGGCTGTGAATGTCCATATGGGAGAGAATATGAGCCTTTTATACAAAACATCTCAGACTACATGGAATTCTATATGAGCAGAATTCACGGAAATCTTGAAAATCAGTAATGATCAGTTGATGCCATTTGAATTTAAACGCATGTGTTAAAGAGTGAAGCTTTCAGAAAAATCATAGGCCCTGAATGGTGCCAAAATGGTGAAAAGCTTAAAAACAGCCTCTTTTCCTCAGGATACAATCCCTGAGAAGACACCAGGACCATAATGCACCTCTGTCTTCACACTTGCAGTTCCAAGAAACTGCTATGAAATACTGAAGAGCAGAATGTATTTATTAGGAGAAGGCCTGAATCCACCAGTCACTCTGTGGATTTCCAAACCTTACGTGAGCTAAATAGAGGCTTGCATGTCCAACTGCTTTCCAGAAAATATTTGACTGCAAGGAATAGAACCCACTCAAGCTAAGGTAAGTGAAATAAGGTGTTTGAAAACTACAGCGGGACTGTCACACAGAAGCCAAGTAAGTACATCGAGTTCTTGGGATAAATTGGAGCTCATTTTCTGTTCAACTTGAACAAAGGCCAAATATGACCAGTTCAGCCACAGATTTAAAGTTATTGCAGATTGCATTAGTTAGAAACCAGCTAAATTCTCTGTGTCCCAAATTCAAAATTCTGAGAAAGATTATTTGATTGGGTCTGGTTGGATCAAAAGTCTATCCCTGGTCCAATCAGCTGTGGTTTCAGCTGTGATTCATAAGAAGGAAATGGAGGAAACTTTCTGAGAGGGAGGCAGAAGGCAGAGCTAAGACAGATGAGCATTTCTCAGAGAAGTTAGGATAAAAACATCAGGAATTCCGCACAAAGGAATAAAAGAAATTCTGTTTTCTTGGTGGTGACCGCTACTGAGGTAGGAGATAGGGGGCCTGAGATGATTTTGTAAAGAATCCTGACACAGAGGAACTCAGTAAATATTGAGATATGAACAGAGGGTCCCTTTCAGAACAAAGGCACAGAGAATATTCTGGTGTCTGTTTCTGAAGGGAAGGCAGGCACCCCATTCTACCCTAGCAGTCTAGTTCTTAGAGCATAACATCTTTTATATATTTTCATGTAACAAAATCATGTGACTATACTAACATTCAAAATTACGGAAAAATATCTTTCCACTCTCGTGACTTCCAAAATGCCATCAGCTTCCTCTACCATACTGGCAGCTCGGGCCGCCTCAGAGAACCTTTTTATGGGCTCAAACCTCAGGAACTGCAGTGTATGGTGATGGCATCTGACCTTGTTCACATCACCTGGAGATGGCTCAAAGGAATTCCCTAAACATTTGTCTTACAGGCACAATAGTGTTGTTAGAATTCATGGCCTTTGAAGATGATAACTAAATCTAGGTTCCATATGCCAAATATAGCCTGGTACCAGCTGGTTATAAATCTGTTCTCATCTGTCTGAGGAAGTTCTTTTTAAAATTCATGACTTAAAAGGATCCCTTATATAATGTGTGTCTGGGTGTGCGTGTGTGTATTCATATACAGTAGTATTAAAGAAAAACAGTATTTAATTTATTTTCCTAATCTAAATTATAGTCATCTAAAAAGAAATAAGAGATAATATGAGGATATATATACCGAACAGGGTACCTCTAGCTTCTGTTCCTTAGCTGTCATCATATTGCCTGAACTCTGACCAAGTTTCAGGAGGGACTGGACAGGTGGTATATATAATAAAAAGTGCCATGCTTTTCTCAGAATTGCTCCTCTGGTCAGAGTCCAAGATGAATGACCTCAGCTTGTTTGAGTACTCTTCTTTCAGCTGAGTTTTCTCCTGTGAGATTTCTTGGGTTGTAGACAAAATACGAAGGAAACGTCATACTAAAATAAAACCTCCATTACATATTGGGACATTAGGCATGATGCTTTGAAAACTCCCCCAAAGAACGTAACCCACAAGGGGAGACAGACATCCTTGTGCCCCTCATAACAGGACACTGATATTTAGGGGTGTCAGTCAGAGTGGTAGCAAGTTTCCATGGGGAAACAGAGGTGGTCATCACAAGGGGCAGCTGTGCCTAGAAAAGAGCTGCCAGAGCTGGAAAGAGGAATATGAATCATAGGCCCCACCACACTGTAGGTAAAAGTGATGGTTCCTTCGAACATGAGAACAAGGTTCTATTCCAGGACCAGGCAGTGTATGGTTCCCTAGTGCATGAGATCGCCGTGAGTCAGAGGCCAACTCAATGGCAGCTAACAATAACAGCGGCCATGCTGCAACTGACTTCTTTGTTAGATGGAAATACACTGAGTGGGAAATAGGGATGCTGCAGTGTCCTGGGGTCCTGATTTAGCACGTGAAAGCCTAGATAACATTTTTACAAAATAAGTGATGTTCCAAAATTCATCAAAAAGCCCAATCTTTCAAAAAACAAAATACAACAAAATAGGTTGCAATCAATGGAAAGTTTTCACTAAGAATTAGACCCAGCTAAGAGCTTTCCTGTATAAAAGCATTTGATATACAAGTTTATGTAACATTTTTAATATTTTGGAAATACTAGAATTCTTCAACTAGCATCTGTAGAGAAAAAAAAAAAAGGACACCCTCTTATTACAGCAACATTTAAAGCTTTTGCCGATGGTGAAATCTAAGTTGGCTGTCACTTTCTTACCCTCTATTTTCCTTCTACACTTTGTAACCTTGGACAAATTATTAAATATCAATAGGATTCACTTTCTTATCTATGAAATTAGTGAGGGCGGTAGATTGTCTTTAAGTTCCCCTCGTGCTCTTAAAAGGATAGCTTTTAAAAACTATCCACAAGATCATTTTCTCAACAACTGAATGAATTGTTTGAAATTCTGCCTATGTGGGGTTCCAGTGGTCAGTCAGTCAATTGGATAAAATGGTCCCAATAAAGAAATTGGGCTTTTGATAAAACTAAGATTATGTATTTAAAAGTTTGGTGATGGGTTTTATAGAAGAACAGACAAATGATTAGATTTAAATACTGTATTTGTCTTATAGGATTGGATAATGTATTTCACCTATTATTTTTAGCATTTAACACATTTTAAAACACCAGTTGCTAAATTAATTTGAATCATAGTGGTTTTATTTATACTGATTTAAAAATGAATTTTAATCTATGGCCATTATAAGAACCATCTTCTTCCCCCACCCATTACCTGTTAGAGATGATTTTAAATGTGCATAGCTATAATCTCCCCTCAACACGTACACACACCAAAAAAAAAAAACAAAAAACAAAACCTGTTGCCTTCGAGTCAATTCCGACTCATAGTGACCCTATAGGACACAGTAAAACTTCCCCGTAGGGTTTCCAAGGAGCAGCTGGTGATTCAAACTGCTGATCTTTTGGTTAACAGCCGAGCTCTTAACTACTGCACCACCAAGGCTTCCAACGAGAATATAGTCTGCAAAAAAAAAAAGACAACTATGTCCTCAAGATACTAGAAATAGACATGTTTCCAAGAAGAGTTTGGCCCTCTCTTCTTCTCTGTACTAAAGCGTGCCAGATTCTCTTATATATTCTACAAAGATTCAAACAAGAAAATCATTTTTTCAGAGGTTGTTTGTTGATAACAACTAACGTTAGTAAGGCTCTATATTATCAGTATTTGTAATCTTTAATTAAACCTGCAAGATAGGTGTTTAATATTCCTACTTTATAGAACAGAGTATTCAGAGATTTAAAGAATTTAACTAATATCAGATAGCTAATAAATAATGATGTTAAGTTTCAAAACATGTTCTTTTGATTCCATAAGCCACCCCGAAGATTAACACATCTTGACAATTCTTCATGAAACAACATTTTTTTTTCTGGAAAAAAAAAAAGAAAAGCATTGATTTGTGTCGCAAGGTGTTGTTTTAAGTTTAAGCTCTAATATTTACCTCAGGAAAGGTGTGCAGCAGGGTTGCATTCTTTCACCATGCCGATTCAATCTGTATGCTGAGCAAATAATCCGAGAAGCTGGACTATATGAAGAAGAACGGTGCATCAGGATTGGAGGAAGGCTCATTAACAACCTGCGTTATACAGATGACACAACCTTGCTTGCTGAAAGTGAAAAGGACTTGAAGCACTTACTGATGAAGATTAAAGACTATAGTCTTCAGTATGTATTACACCTCAACATAAAGAAAACAAAAATCCTTACAATTGGACCGATAAGCAACATCATGATAAATGGACAAAAGATTGAAGTTGTCAAGGGATTTCATTTTACTTGGATCCACAATCAACACCCATGGAAGCAGCAGTCAAGAAATCAAAAGATGCATTGCATGGGACAAATCTGCTGCAAAAGATCTTTTTAAAGTGTTGAAAAGCAAAGATATCGCCTTGAAGACTAAGGTGCGCCTGACCCAAGCCATGGTATTTTCAATCACATCATATGCATGCGAAAGCTGGACAATAAATAAGGAAGACTGAAGAAGAATTGATGCCTTAGAATTGTGGTCTTGGCAGAGAATATTGAATACACCATAGACTGCCAAAAGAGCAAACAAATCTGTCTTGGAAGAAGTACAACCAGAATGCTCTTTAGAAGCAAGGAAGGCGAGATTGCATCTTACATACTTTGGACATGTTGTCAGAAGGGATCAGTCCCTGGAGAAGGACATCGTGCTCAGTGGAGGGTCAGCGAAAAAGAGGAAGACCCTCAATGAGATGGATTCACACAGTGGCTGCAACAATGGGCTCAAGCGTAACAAAGATTGTGAGCATGACGCAGGACAGAGCAGTGCTTCATTCTGTGGTACATAGGGTCACTATGATTGGGAACCAACTTGATGGCACCTAACAACAACATTTACTGGTAAGTAACCTCAGGCATGTGCCTAAGCTGTTTATTGGTTTTATTGTTTTCCAACTCATTTCACAATATTGTTATGAAAATCAAGGGGGCACATTTTATACATGTTAAAAACTATAGAAAAGTTAAGTTGTGAATATAAGAAGTGGGTGAAGATGAAATAAGCCAGATAAATGGAGTGAAAATAGGAAGAAAGAATGGGCACTGAGATGGTCCCTAGTTTGGGGACTTTTGGTTAGTCGAGTACTTAACTTCTCATCCATCAGTTTTCTAATTCTGTTTTGTTTTTAAATTGTTGTAACTGTGTATATGGAGCGTTTGTTAACTCAACATTTGATGCTGAGAACACTTTACTCAACACAGTCAAGTCTGAGGACACATGTGATGCTGTGATGCTGTGCTGTCGTCATTAAAGCATCTCTAACCAAAAGGGGGGGCAAAAGTAATTTTTCCTGTATCTTTAGAAAAACAAAGGATTTTTTTTCCAGAATACATTTAATAGAAAGTTTACTATAAGCAAAAATTATTTAAATTTGGGCTCAAGCTTAAAAGGCATCAGTACACATAGCATCAGAATTAAAAGCATAGATTTTGGAATTAAATAGGCTTGGTTCAAATGCTGGCTAAGTCATCCACTGATGGCATGACCTTGAGTAAATTATTTAAACTGCATTTCCTTACGTGTGAATTGAAGCATGTAACTGCTGTATTCCACAATCTTTGTAAATCAGCGCAGCACTTGCTTACTGCGTAGCAAGCTCTCAGTAAGCAGTAGTTAAAGGTGTCTCCGCTATTACTGCTTTTAGTTTCAATTTCCACACAATTGGAATAATATTTAAATGCATTACCAAGAAAGGCCTTGGTAACTGAGAAAAATAAACATCCATCAGCACTTATCTAGGCTAAGATTTTCCAAAGGCATTTAAAAGTCAAGGCCCAACTCTAAAGGGAGGGGAAAAAGCCTGACATCAAGGGTCTTTACTTACAAACACCACTCTCCATAAATGTCTATTTCTCCTTTTGGAATAAAGTTCAGAATAACTTTTAACATCCAGCTCAGGATAGCATGCTATTAGGAAATCCTCATGAAATCTTCCACCAATGTAGTAAATTAATCAGTGGCATAATAAGACCGATTAATATAAAATGGTTACCATTTTGCTTCATTCTTGGATTGGCTACTTACTAACTGATTTCATTAGCTCTGTTTAGGAAAATGGCTTAAAATAAGAAACCTTAGTTTCTTAATGCAACAAACATTTTTATTTCTTACTATTCTGTGACTTGGCTAGGCAGCTCTTCTGCCTAAGCTTGTGTGATGTAGGATGTTTCAGGATGGCTTCACTTACATGTGTAGCTGCTGGCAGGCACCTGGGTCTAGTTGGGTTCAAATGGGAGGGCTGGTCTCTGATCCAAGTTGTCTCTTATGATCCAGTCCACTGTCCCAGTTTCTTCTTTACATGAGAGATCCCAAGATGCCCAGTAGCAGCAAGGGAGCAGGCCCCAATGCACAAGTGATTTTCAAGATCTACTTGCGTCATATTTGCTAACGTCTTGTTGGAAAAAGCAAGCCAGATGGCCAAGCTCAGATTCCAGGGGTAGAGAATTAAACTCTACTTTTTGATGGGTAGAACGGCAAAGTCAAATTAAAAAGAAGTGTGTACATATGGATGGGAGGATTTTGTGGTCATTTTTGTACTCTACCATAGGAACTTTGTGAGTTTCTCATTTTGTTTAACTGAATTATGCTGCATACATTTTCAAGTTACTTAACTGAATTATGCTGAATATATATGTGGCTTTGAGATAAGATTTAGGGAGAAATAAAGGCTTATACTCACATGTAGACAGACTGCATGGCATATTATAGACATTCACAAAGTGATTAGAATCTAGAAACAGAAAAAATGAAGTATATATGGATTGGTGGCAGTAAATATGAAAGGTTCAAGTTATAAAAATGTGTGGTTTCTCAGCCACTTGATCTTTATTATTTTAGCTTATGCATAGCTTTATAGCTTCCATCCAACCTGATGTATACTGATTTCTTCCTTCATATATTTGGCACAGGCTTTGTGATAAACTTACACTCATCCTGTAAAAATTGGTTGTGTATTAAACCATTCTTTCAAATAACATTTGTAGAATGTATCTTTGGTGCTGGGAAAAAGAAAAAGAAAAAAAATATGGTCTCTTAACTCAAGAGCTCAGAGTGGGAGAGACAGATATAAAAATAAGTACTTGCAGTGAAGCTTGACAAATTTTATTATCTAAACAAAGATAATGGTAGGCCAAGAATAGGAACGGAGTTCATGTGTATCAAATAAATAGATATAATATGGATGGAGGAGGGTAGATCATTTCAGAGAAAATGAGTAGGCTGTTGCACAGCCACTCCTGTGAGAGTGGGAGAAGTTAGAGCAATCGGGAGAGCTTGCAGTGGGGACACCCGCTGTGTTCTAGAATCAGGCTACAACAAAGAATTTCACATCTAAAAGGAAGGATTCTTGCACTTCAAGGGGAAAGAATTTAAAAGAATTACAAAGAAATAAGTGTAAAGGTAAATACTGATCTGGAATGGAGTGACATTAATGAAATTGAAGAAGTCCTGGTGGCGTAATAGTTAAACACTCGGCCGCTAACCAAAAGGTCAGCAGTTTGAACCCATCAGCTGCTCCACGGGAGAAAGATATTAGAGTCTGCTTCCATAAAGATTACAGCACTGGAAACCCTATGGGACAGTTATGCTGTGTCCTGTAGGGTCACTATGAGTTGCAATTGACTTAACGGCAATGACTGTAGATGAATACAGTACAAAACCTGAAAAGAAAAAAGAAAAAAATCATAACTACATGGTCAAGGTGTAGAAGATAGTCATGGTATCCAGAAAAAGAAACATGAAGAAAAGCAACGATGGCCAAGAATTAGTTAATATTTCAATATTTGCGCATGTAAACTAAAATGAAGACTGAGAATTTAACCAAACTGTAATACATTTAGTTACCTGTTGCCAATGAGTCGATTCCTACTCATAGCCCCCTGTAGGACAGAGTAGAACTGCCCCATAGGGTTTCCAAGGAGTGGCTGGTGGATTTGAACGTCTGACCTTTTTGGTTAGCAGCTGTAGCTCTTAACCCTACACTTAGTTAGAACCCCAGAATTTCTTTACACTGCAGTTAAAATGTGCTGTGTAACTAAGTTTAGTACATGTACTGGCTTATAGTGAAGGAAGGAGTGGCATTATAAATTTGGAAGGAGAAACGTTCCCCACTTGTCATTTCTAGTGGAACCCTGAAGATTTAATTTGAAACAGGAAAGAGGAAATAGAGCAGTTGGAGGGCCACCTCTCATGGTAATTTCTTGATTTGTAACAGTGCAGATGTTTTTGGTTTGATAATTTTAAATAGACTTCAGTGCACTTTGAGGACATGCACTTTTAGTCAAATGATGATTTAAAAATAAATATGTACAATTCCCCCCAAAACAGCTATGCTATTTTTAATAATTATGGAAATATTTGACATTATTAAGTACTTCCCTGATGTGAGAGCTAATACTTTGTTTATTTGTTTTCTTTCTACAAATATCGTATAAGGTCATGATTTTCTGTGATGCAAAATTCAGCTCAAATGTATTTGCACCACCACTTAGAAAAGTACTCTGATATTTGTATTCTGCTTACTGCTTTAAAGTCACTGACAAAATTGTTTCCTTTGGAGTGATTCTGTTTTGTTGGTGTATTAAAAATGTGGTGCAGGCTAAGGCGGAGAATTTAGTCTGTCATTTTTAATCAATAGTGATCTGTAGAACTATGTGGGATCAAGCACTGTTCAGGCTACCTTTACGACAAATCATAATGCCACGTTAAGTACTTACAGGGTGTGATTAGCCAAAGCAAACCTCATGGGAAAAAGAGATTTGTTGAAGACAGCAGAAAGAAAACTCTGCAGGCAGACATTCAAAAGCATCGCATCAGAACATAGAGCAAATGCAGCAGGAGATAAAAAACAGGAATGCTTCATAATACCAAGTGGTACTGGGTGACAAAATAATGCTTGCCTTTCTTTTAAAGACTTCCATTTTTATAAATAAAGAGAAAAACAACCATCTTCTTGCACTAGAGAAGTTTTCTAATCTGAATAAGTGAACATGCCTTTTGTTCCCTAGTCATAGTCAGGTATCAGATGCACCCTTATCATTTCAAATTAAAAAAAAAAAAAAAGGAAAAGGAAGGGTTTAATTGTGTGTGTGTGTGTGTGTGTGTGTATGCGCACGCACACACTGGATATTGCTACAGTAAGAAGCTCCTACACAACTATATCTGGAAGCAGGTGTATCTACTGATCCCCTTAACATAATAGATTCTCTGCCACACATGAAATTTTCCAAAACATGAGAAGGGCATTCAAGTATGTCAGAGGCCAAAAATCTGCTATAATATCCAGTGTAACTTTCCAAATAGAAGATTCCTTTTGGGCAGAGTTTTGGTGTCAGACAAGCTTCAGGTCTCTAGATCTTGTGGCTCCTTTGGCACCAATCTTTCCTCCCATAATCAGAGGCAAAGGTAGCAGAGTCAGAAACTTGTGCACAAGGATTTGTCTGTGACTATTTCTCAAAGAAAAAGAAATGACTATGGATGGTTAGAGTCTCCTGGATTTATGTTCCATACAATGGGCTGAATAATTACTGATCTTACACTTTGGTTATGAAACAATAAGCACAGTCCCTTTAAAAAAATTTCATTATATACCAAAAAGGATATATAGCAAATTATGAAATATACATATCATGAAATGACAGCAAATAAAAGATGAAAGGAAAATACATGTTGTGAAAATAAAAGTTTTATCTTTAAAGCATGATTATTAGTGTTTTGAAATTTCTAATTTCTATTTTATGTTAGACATGTATTATGTGACTTAAAGATTATAGGGTTTTATAATTACCCAGCTCAGATGAAGAATTGATGCATTCCAACTGTGGTGTTGGCAAAGAATGTTGACTATACTGAAGCCTGCAAAGGAACCAACAGGTCAGTGTTAGAAGAAATGCAGCCAGAATGTTCCTTAGACACGAGAATGGTGAAACTTTGACTTGCTTATTTTGGACACGTCATTAGGAAACACCAATTTCTAGAAAAGGACATCGTGTTTGGTAAAATAGGGGGCCACTGGAAAAGAGGGAAACCCTCAATAAGGTGGATAGACACAATAGCTGCAACAATGGACTCAAACATACCAATGAATGTGACATTGTGCAGATGACTCAGGACCAAGCAAGGTGTTATTCCGTTATACAGAAGGTCACCATGAGTTGGAGTCAACTTAAGAACAATTAACAACAACAACAACAGTGAACAGAAACATCATTGGGACTACCAGAGTTTTTATCTAGGGTCAGAGGAAGAAGTAGTTTTCTTGAAAAATGTTAAGGGACAGCTGGAATCAAAAGTACAGTTTTGTTTTGACTGCTTCCAACAAGTAGTCATGCATGTTCCTATAGGCTGTGTGTATGTGTCTGAATATGAATTTTTTCTTTTTTCTTATTCTGGAATTAAAAAAAAAACTGTCTACAGCATCAAGGACACTTCAAAAAACAACAACAACAACACCGACTTACAGCAACCTTATACGGCAGAGTAGAACTGCCCCATAGGGTTTCCAAAGAGTGGCTGGTGGGTTCAAACTGCTGACCTTTTGGTTAGCATCTGAACTCTTAACCACTGAGCCGCCAGGGTTCCCAAGATCACTTAGACGTTGAAATTTTTTCCCTATTGAAAAGATGAAAGATGTCAGCATCATTCGTTTTTAAAATATATTCTCAAATTACTAAAGAATATGAATCCTGGTGGAGGATATACATCACGACCTGATCAATGTTTAACATCCATAAAAAATGGAAAGAAAGCTTCATTAAGTATTTGTTTACTACAGTACAACAATAGCAGTTATCGCTCATGAAATCACAGACATCTGCACTTGTTTCAAAATATCATCCCTGCAACACACAGATACAGGTATTTACATTTTTAAAAAAGCATCATAAAACTGTTGGTGTCATGCATGAGGTCAGAGAAGGTGTTTAATATTAAATTCAGAATGACTGGATAATAACTAAAAACTGCAAACATGTTTTGCCTCTAATATGTGCTTACACAGCTGTCTTTCTAGACATCACCCCTAGACCAGCATAAATATCCACCTCAGCCAACCTTGGCACAATTTACAAACAAAATGAGTTTTGCTTTTTCATTCTGTGTCTACATTACTAATTCTCTTTTATTACTTCCAGTGGATATAGTCACAATTAAACAACCTCAGGATTGAAGCTTGTTATAAAAGTTGACTTTAGGGTGCTCTAAAAAAATGATTGTGTGTAGACAACAGCACACTAAAAAGGGTTTTCTTAGGAACAGATGCCAGCTGCCAGGGAATACTACCCGTTGTTCAGTTTTGTAATCAAGGTAGCTTAGATATGATCTACAAATACATTGTTACGTTTAGGACATTGTATTGCCAGTATTTTGATGGAAAGAATTCAAAATTGCTTGTGTAGAGATAGTCTTCTTTTTGCATTTACGTTTTGTAAATTAGGAAATTGAGTCTATTTCAGAGTGCTGGTGACACAGTGGTTAAATTGCTCAGCTACTAAGCAAAAAGTCAGTGGTTCAAACCCACCAGCCCCTCTGTAGGAGAAAGATGTGGCATTCTACTTCCGTAAAGAAGTCTTGGAAACCCTATGGAGAAGTTCTACTCTGTTCTATAGGGTTGCTAAGAGTCAGAATTGACTCAGTGACAATAAGTTTTGTAGCAAAATTGCAATTATTAGTAGAACCAAATATATATATGTATTATCTGGCAAAAAAATCACTGACGTTAAAGTATTTATATAATACATTCTTAGAGGTGAATAATGTCACAGTTGAGACAAAGCCCATTTTTAGTAATAGTTATTGAGTGTAATACATTTTCTGTATGTTTTAGAAGACTTATATGTTGTTACAGGTCATAAAAATGATGTATGTTGGAAATCACATCCTGTTAGTGGTCCAAATGTCATGTCAGTTAGAAGAAAAGCCCAGAAACAAGTTGAATTCTTTTATTAATCAGCTCTTCACAAGTTAGAAATTGACAGGTCTATCATATCCCCTTAGAGTTCATTCTTTTATATTACTAACTATACCTAATTTCCATAAGGATGTCTTATCTGACGTTTTGATCAGAGCACCTCATAATTATGACAATATTTCTAGAGTAGGGCATGACCAGTCCATTGTGGAATGTCAACCTTCCTTGGTCTATACAACATAATTATTAAGATTGTACTAGCAGACATCAGTTCCCTCAATAGGGTAAATTACATATCCTGAAAAGCCTTTCTAATTTTCTAACTGAACCAGTTACTCACCTAGGTGGTAACTCACTCCTTCCTAGCCAAGTGGTCGACAGTTACATTTTAAAGGACTTCAAGCTGAAGCATAGACGTGTGAGTACTTCCAGTGCTGCATCCGTTTGTTGAAACATCTCAATTGATATTACATCGATTCCTGGAGCCTTGTTTTTTGCCAATGCCTTCAATGCAGCTTGGACTTCTTTTTTTAGTACTGTTGGTTTCTGATCATATGCTACCTCTTGAAATGGTTGAAAGTCAATCAATTCTTTTTGGTATAATGACTCTGTGTATTCCTTCCATCTTCTTTTGATGCTTCCTGCATCGTTTAATATTTTCCCCATATAATCCTTCACTATTGCAATTCGAGGCTTGAATTTTTTCTTCAGTTCTTTCAGTTTGGGAAATGCTGAACATGTTCTTCCCTTTCGGTTTCCTATCTCCAGGTCTTTGCACATGCCATTAGAATACTTTGTCTTCTCGAACTGCCCTTTGAAATCTTTTTTCAACTCTTTTCCTTCATCATTTCTTCCTTTTGCTTTAGCTATTAGACATTCAATAGCAAGTTTCAGAGTCTCTTCTGACATCCATTTTGGTCTTTTCTTTCTTTCTTGTTTTTAATGACCTCTTGCTTTCTTCATGTGTGATGTCCTTGATGTTATTCCACAACTCATCTGGTCTTCAGTCGTTAGTGTTCAACATGTCAAATCAATCCTTGAGATGGTCTCTAAATTCAGGTAGGATATACTTAAGCTTGTACTTTGGCTCTCATGGACTTCTTCTAATTGTATTCAGTTTCAACTTGAACTTGCATATGAGCAATTGATGGTCTGTTCCATAGTTGGCCCCTGGTCTTGTTCTGACTGATGATATTGAGCTTTTCCATAGTTTCTTTCCATAGATGTTGTCAATTTGATCCCTGTGTATTCCATCTGGCAAGATCCATGTGTATAGTCACCGTTTATGTTGGTGAAAAAAGGTACTTGCAATGAAGAAGTTGTTGGTCTTGCAAAATTCCATCATGTGATCTCCAACATCATTTCTATCACCAAGGCCATATTTTCCAAAGACAGATTCTTGTTTGTTTCCAACTTTCACATTCCAATCACCAGTAATTATCAATGCATCTTGATTGCATGTTCAATCAATTTCAGACTGCAGAAGCTGGTAAAAATCTTCAATTTCTTCATCTTTGGCCTTAGTGATTGGTGTGTAAATTTGAAATATGTTAATAAGTACTTTGAGCTTTTTACCTAGATACTAGGCTTAAAGGGAGCCCTGGTGACACAGTGGTTAAGAGCTCAGCTACTAAGCAAAAGTTGGGCAATTTGAATCCACCAGCCGCTCCTTGGAAACCCTATGGGGCAGTTCTACTCTATGTAGTTTCTTTAGGTCCAAAAGGCCCAAATGATGCTTCAGCCACATTATAAAAGATAACCATATTTCAAATTATTGTAGGATGTATTTCTCGGTGATAGCATACAGATTTAAGAATGTTTGGAAAGTCAAGGCTGCCCCCACTTAAGTTGTATGGACGTCAAATGGTTCCTTTTAGTTCAAGAGCAATCCCAGTGTGGGAGCCTGACTACAAATCTCCAAATGGTAGGAAAGGTGGTACCTGGTATCTCAGGTATGGGAAAAGAAAAGCAGTGCTTTCCGGAAGGCAAGGTTTAGGGTTTCTGTGTGATATAAATTTATTGAAAGACAACTTACTTATTTGGAGATTTTCCAAAATCAATTCTACCCGACTGGCTGAATGAAGGGTATTTAAAAAACAAAAAAAAAGCATTTAAGCATCTACTGCCTTGCTCTGATTGCATCACTGTCTGTGTGTCAAGAAAAGGAAAGTTCCTTAAGGAAGGTATCAGTATGATGTAGGGGTCTGTAGACTATTAGTTAATTTTAGTTTCAGAAAAACAAAATCAGCTGTCTGAAATTCAAAAGAGTTTTGCATCACTTACTAAAACTAGCTACATTTTCTTGAGTACTGACGACGTGTCAGGAAGTTCTAAAACAACACATCCTTTCTACCACAACAATAAAGTGAGGCATTTTTTGTTTATATCACTATCATTTCAAAGGTTGAAAAAAAAGGCTAAAATGGTTAAATAACATTTCCAAATTATATATCAAGTCACTGGCAGAGGTTGGTGTGGTTTGATTCCAGACAGTCTCAATTCCAAAACCCACCTGTTATCTCCCATGCATAGAGTCTCATATTTTATAAGTTAGCTCATTTATCCTATTTAATCAAATTCCAATGCATTATATTTTTCCAGTTAAACTAATACACAATGTTTATTTTTCATATTAATTAGAAAAGGCTTCCTGATTTCAGTGGTGTTTAAATGTGAAGGAGTAAAACAGTGTGATTTAGAATTAATAAAATATGGTAATTGGTAGGATAATCCTGTAATATCGATTTCATGGATTAGGACACTGACTATAAGAGAGATTTAAAGTCTATGCTTTGCTGATAAAGTTAGTGAGTTAACTGTAATTGAATATGTATCTTTTTAACATCAAAGTGTATTAAACACTAAGCTATTCTTTAAGTCAGTAGTGATACAATTAAAATTATGATTTCAAGATATTTGCAAGAAAATTTTTCAGTTTTGGAAAAGTTCCACTTATATTTCTGAATCCTGTATTTATTTTCATTGGGCTGAAAATTAAAATCCTAAAAGTTAAAGGCTCTGTATGTTTAAGTAACAGCAATGCTTTACTAAAGGATAAATGTGCATGTGTTTCTCCGCCTGTTCACTTTAAAGGTATTACAGGTAACATTTTAGGGGGAATAATTGCAGAAATTAGGGATACCTATCCTAGAAAAAGGAGCACAGTAGTTAAAGTGCTCAGCTGCTAACAGAAAGCTAAGTGGTTTGAACCCACCAGCTGCTCCGTGGGAGAAAGATGTGGCAGTCTGCTTCTGTAAAGATTTACAGCCTTGGGAACCCAATGGAGAAGTTCTACTCTGTCCTGTTGTGTCACTGTGAGTCAGAATTGACTCAAAGGCAATGGTATCCTAGAAAAGAGGTCCCTGGGCAACACAAATGGTTTGCAAACTTAAAAGTTGGCAGTTCAAACCCATCCAGCATCACTGTGGAAGAAAGGCCTAACAATCTGCTTACAGCCAAGAAAACCCTGTGGAGTAGTTCTAGTCTGTAACTCATGGAGTCTCCATTAATTGGAATCAGCTTGATGGCAGTGAGTTTTGGTTTTATCCTAGAAAAAAGGATTTCAAATACAAAGACACTCACCCTTAGAAGTGAAGTATTAGACCCATTGTTAGAAAAAGCAGTGGAATTAACAATTTGTGTTTCTAGAGTTAAAAACAAAGCCCCTTGGTTCTTAGTTTAATATTGAGGAAAAAGAACTTCACTCCACTAGACTGGATGCCACAGTGGAATTTTAGGGCAAGAAATGCCTGAACAGCTTTCCATGACGGCACAGTTGGACAACATGGGACACAGTTGATGCTGGCCCAGCAGAAAGACATGCACCAAGGCTGTCACATACTGGAAATAGAAGTCAGTTGCAAGACCTTTATGAACAGCATAAGCCTCTAGAGATTTGGGTGGATTTTTTTGTTGTTGTTATTTTTTAATTAATTAATTAATTAATTAGTTTAATAAATGTAGGGTGCAATCAGACCCTACGGAATGTGATACTGAACCTCTTGCCTGTTTGGGATATAGGTATTGGATGTAATTTTAATTTAATTTGGAAAAGGAAGAGAGTTACTATGATAACACCTGGAGCAGTGTAGAAAAATGACATTCTAGTTACTTTTCTTTCATAGGAGTTTAGGTGGCACAAGTGGTTTGCAATTGTTGCTAAGCAAAAGGTTTATGGTTCAAACCCACATAGCGGCTTGTAGAAGAAAAGGCCTGGCAATCTGCTTCCATAAAGATTACACCAGGAAAACCCAACAGAACAGTTATATTCTGTAACAGATGGAGTCACCAAGAGTCAAGAGCTTACTCAATAGAAGCTAACAACAAGGAGTTAACTTTATTTCATTGGCAGAAAGGAACAAAAAAAGGAGGGAGATAGAAAACGTCCTGCATCACAGCCAGTCCTTTGGGGGAGGCACGTTAATGTATGAATTTGAAGGTGACAGTAATAAAGAGCAAAAAGCAGGCTAAGTCCCAGAGGCTGGAATAAGTGAGAAAGTGGAATGCAGAAGTCAACTGGCATCTAAGAAGTCGTTCTAGATACTTAATAACAGTAAGGTCCACATGGGACTCCTAGAGGGGAGGGCTCAAGAAACCATTTATTTCTTTAAGTTTAAGAATGAAGATCTAAAGCTCAAAATGAACACAGCTGCAGCCACTATGTCAAAGAGATGGATTGACTCAGTGGCTGCAACAACGGGGTCAAGCATAACAAACCATTGTGAGGATGGCGCAGGAATGGGCAGTGTTTCCTTCTGTTGTACATAGGGTTGCTATGAGTTGGAACCAACATGGAAGCACCTAACCACAACATCAACAATTGTACTGTCCAGGCATTTGATTTTATTCTCATGCTTTGTTTATTTCTTTTGTAATAAAACAGAGCATACTTATCAGATGTGGCTTCTTTCTTATATTTTTACCACTGAAAGGGTCTATTTCCATTTATCTTAAAAAAAACTGCATATTAATGCGATAGTTAATGTTATGTGTCAGCTTGGCTAGGCCATGATTCTCAATATTATGTAATTATCCTCCATTTTGTGGTCTGATGTAATTATCCTCTATTTTGTGATCTGATGTAATTATCCTCTATTTTGTGACATAATGTAACCATATCTATGATACAATATGATGTGAAGAGCCAATCAGTTGTAAAAGGAGTTTCCCTGGGTATGCAGCCTGCATCCAATATATATATGGACGTTCTGGTAAAGCTCACTTGCTTGCTCTGGATCCTGTTTCTGGCTTATCATCATCTGACCTCTGATTCTTGGGACTTGAGCCAGCAGTTTGCCTTCTGACTGGCTGACTTTGGGATTCACCAGCTCTGCAGCCCTGTGAGCTATTAGCCTGCCCTCTGACCTGCCTATTCTGGGTTCGTCAGCCCCTGCAACCACATGAGTTGGAAAAAGTCTCCAGATGACATCTGACCCATGAAATTTGGGGCTGGCCAGCCTCTACAACTGCAAAAGCCATTCCTTTGAAATAAATCTCTCTCTATATATATATAAAAGTACAGCCAGAATGCTCCTTAGAAGTAAGGATGGTGAGACATTGTCTCACATATTTTGGACATGTTATCAGGAGGAACCAGTGCCTGGAGATGGACATCATGCTTGGTAAAGTAGAGGGGCAGCGAAAGAGAGGAAGACCCTTAATGAGAAAGATTAACACAGTGGCTGCAACGATGGGCTCAAGAACAGCAACCATTGTGAGGATGGCATAGGACCAGGCACTGTTTCTTTCTGTTGTAACTGGAGTAGCTGTGAGTTGGAACTGACTTGATGGCACCTAACAGCAACATATACATATATATATGTATGTATATATATGGATATATATATATATGGAGCCCTGGTGGCACAGTGGTTAAGAGCTACCACTTCTAACCAAAAGGTTGGCAGTTCATATCCTCTAGCTGCTGCTTGGAAACTCCATGGGGCAGTTCTACTCTGTCCTATAGAGTCGCTATGAGTTGGAATCGACTCGACAGCAATAGGTTTGGTTTTTTGGTTTCATACACACACACACATGTGTATATATATATATATATATATATACACACACACACATATATGTATAAATATATGGAAACCCTGGTGGCATTGTGGTTAAGAGTTTGGCTGCTAACCACAAGGTCACCACAAGGTCATCAATTCAAATCCACCAGGTGCTCCTTGGAAACCCTATGGGGCAGTTCTACTCTGTCCTATAGGGTTACTATCGGTTGGAATTGACTCGACGGCAATGGGTTTGGTTTTGGTTTGTATGTATATATACACATACACACACACACACACACACACACACACATGCTTTACTTATTTTGATTCTGTAGAGAACTCAGTTTAAGAGAATTAAGCTTTCAGTTTGTAGAACAATTCTGCTACACTTTATTTTACTTCAGCAGATATATATAGACTGAACAAGTGGTCAAAACAAAAGGGAAAGAAGTATTGCATGCTTCATCAAAATGTTAAACTAAATAATATGAAAAAGTTACATGCAAAATATATACTTATTTTTTCAAGAATTAAATCATAAGTTTAAAAACAATTGAAAAAGCAACTGTCAATTATAAAGCACAATTAAATATAATGTGCCAGCATTTATCAGGGAGCCCTGGTGGTGCAGTGGTTAAGAGTTCAGCTGTTAACCAAAAGGTCAATAGTTCGAGTCCACCAGCCGCTCCTTGGAAACCCTATGGGGTAGTTCTACGCTGTCCTATAAGGTCAATATGAGTTGAAATTGACTTGACGGCAGTGGGTGGGTAGCATTTATCACACTACCAAGATGTAGTAGGCACGCGGTCAAAGCTGGTTGAATTTCTGATTGCATCTAAGGGGATGATATGGGCCCTAAAATGAATTATTTTTTAATTTTATGAAGATCTTATGAAAACATCTGGTTACATTCAGAACCAGGAATTTCTGAAATCAAAATACAAGCTATACTAACCAATTGATGATGAAAAATAATCTGTGTGACTTTAAAAAATTCATTGCCTTAAACAATCCACTTGATTCAATTCACATTCTTTTAAATAGCTGGATGAAATGTAAAGAAATGAAAAATTCATGACCTGTAATATTGGCTTGGGGAGTTGGGAGAGGAAGTATATTGTGCAGTTTGGTAAAATAGAAAGTTAATTAAACCAGTAGAAACCTTATGTAATGCAATGTCTGCTTCGAAGAAAATGAATACCTTTAATGTACTGATTTTTCATGAATATATTCTACTGGGAACTGAAAAATTACAGTTTTCAAACAGTTTTAGGATTTAACCGATCTGTTTTTTTTTTTTTTTCCCCGAACTGCAACAGTGAACTGCATGATCCAAATCAGTATATTTTATAAAATACATCGCATTATTCTTGAAATATTCACATATTGTTCAAAAAGACAGAATTTTGAAATACAACCTAACTAATTATTACTGGATCACATATTAATCTGAAATAGTCACAAATCTAAAGATTACAAAGAGCAGATCCAGAAGATGAAATGAAGTATTTTAACGAAATATACAAAGACCTGGAGTCAGAAAACCAAAAGGAAAGAATACATTCAGCATTTCTCAAGCTGAAAGAACTGAAGAAAAAAATCCAAGCCTCAAGCTGAAATATTGAAAGACTCTATGGGCAAAATATAGAACAACATAGGAAGCATCAAAAGAAAATGGAAAGAATACACAGAATCACTGTATCAAAAAGAATTGATCAACGTTCAGCTATGTTAGGAGGTAGTGTATGATCAAAAACCAGTGGTACTAAAGGAAGAAGTCCAAACTGCACCAAAAGCATTGGCAAAAAAAAAGACTCCAGGAATTGATGGAAAACCAGATGAGGTATTTCAACCAAAGGATGCAGCACTGGAGGTGCTCATCCATCTATGCCAAGAAAATTTGAAGACAGCTACCTGCCCAACTGACCAAAAGAGACAATATTTGTGCCCATTCCAAAGAAAGGTGATCCAGTGGAATGCAGAAATTATTGAACAGTGTCATTAATATGACATGCAAGTAAAATTTTGCTGAAGATAATTTAAAACATTTGCAGGAGTACATCAACAGGGAACTGTCACAAATTCAAGCAAGGTTCAGAAGAGGACATGGGAAGAGGGATATTGCTGATGTCAGATAGATCTTGGCTGAAAACAGAGAATACCAGAAAGATGTTACTTGTGTTTTATTGACTATGCAAAGGCTTTCAATTATGTGGATCATAACAATTTATGGATAATATTTTAAAGAATAGGAATTCCAAAACATTTAATTGTGCTTATGTGGAACCTGTGCATAGACCAAGAAGCAGTTGTTCGAACAGAACAAGAGGATAGTGCGTGGTTAAATATCAGGAAAAGTGTGCTTAAAAGTTGTATCCTTTCACCATGCTTATCCAATCTGTATGCTGAGCACATAATCTGAGAAGCTGGACTATATGAAGAAGAATGAGGCACCAGGATATGAGGAAGACTCATTAACAACCTGCAATATGCAGATGGCACAACCTTGCTTGCTGAAAGCAAAGAGAACTTAAGAACTTACTGATGAAGATCAAAGTCTACAACCTTCTGTATGGAGTACACCTCAACATAAAGAAAACAAAAATCCTCACAACTGAATCAAGAAGAAACATCATGATAAACGGAGAAAATATTGAAGTTGTTGAGAACTTCATTTCACTTGGATTCACAACCAATGCCCATGTAAGCACCAGTCAAGAAATTGCATTGGGCAAATCTGGTATATAAGACCTCTTTGAAGTGTTAAAAAGTAAAGATGTCACTTTGAGGACTAAGGTGCACCTGACCCAAGCCATGATATTTTCAATCACATCATATGCATGTGAAATCTGGACAATGAAAAAAGGAAAACCAAAGAAGAATTGATGCCTTTGAATTATGGTGTTGGGGAAGAGTATTGAATATACCATGGGCTGTCGGAAGAACAAACAATTCTTTCACGGAAGATGTATAGCCAGGATGCTCTTTAGAAGTGAGCATTAGGTGACTTCATGTAATGTACTTTGGACACATTATCAGGAGGGACCAGTCCCTGGAGAAGGACATCATGCTTGGTAAAGTAAAGGGTCAGCAACAGAGGAAAGCCCTCAGTAAGATGTACTGACACAGTGGCTACAGCAATGGACTGAAGCATAACAACAACAGTGAGGATGGCACAGGACTGGACAGTGTTTCCGTCTGTTGTACGTAGCATTGCTATGAGTTGGAACCGACTTAATGGCACCTAATTACAATAATAATAATAATAGTTCAATCCTACATATGATAATGGGCTCCTTTTGACGCTTCCGTCTCATGTGTAGAGAGAGGTAACTTCCATGGGAAAAACCTAGTTTTCCACCTCAGCTCTGACCTAGATAGATATATGACTTTGGGAAAACCATTTAATATTTCTGAGTTTCAATTTTCTTAATGGGAAAAATGGAAAAGTTACTAATGCTGACCAAATAGTATGCACTTCGAAGCTGGGCAACTCCCTTTCTACCTATACTAAAAAACCAGTTGCCATTGAGTCAGTTCCAACTCATGGCGATCCCATGTGTGTCATAGTAGAATTGTACTCCATAGGGTTTCAATGACTGAATTTAAAAAAAATTGATCACTAAGCCTTTCTTCCAATGACCTCCGGGTGGACTTGAACCTCCCACCTTTTAGTTAGGAGCATAATGCATTAACTTTGCACCATCCAGGGATTCCCCACACTAGGCGCTCAAAATTTGTACGAATCATGATGATGATAACAATAATGATGACTACGTTGTCGATGAGGATCACGACAACTGATCTGTGATGGGTTATCTGTGAATTATTTATCTGACTTCTCAGCAACCCCATGCTGCCCAAAATCTTTACTCTGTGCCATAAATTCATTTCACTGGATCCACTCAGACACCATAATATTCTGTATATTCTACCCTCCCTGTGGTTAACACCTTTCTTTCCAGGAAATGTATTAATTGTATTTTTTATCCACTCATTCTATTCATGAGTTATCATTCTCCATTTTTGAAAAACTTCATGAATATAAGCACTTATAGGAAAACTTCCACAACTAATTGAAATAAAATGATTGATTTTTCCAACATTAAATTCCAAGACAATCTTTCCTCCCCATCTCTGGGCTTGTATTTTGTACATGAGTTCATCTTTTATTGAATGCATAATATACATTTAATCTCTCTCACAGTACCATCTTTGATCTTTAGTATTACCATGCTTAACAAGCATCCTCTGAATAATGCCTCAGTTATGTTGTTATTTTTTACCATATGGTAACAGAATGGACTAAACATAGAGAAAAATGAGTTGTCTGCATAAGAAGTTAGTTAGTTGAGAAAGCAAGGCAAAAGTTGTAGAATTTCATGGAAAATTGCTCATCCCTGAGACAGTAAATAGGTAAATTGTTGGGAATGCAAACATAGAGTACTTTGCAGCAACTAGAAGCTACATATTAAATCATAACTTCATAGATGGCTCTTAAAAACATATAGCTCAGAGGAAAACATAAGGAAATCATACATACAATGCAAAAATACATGTACACAGAACAAAAATGCACATAATGTAAGAACACATTTTTGCCCCCACCAAAAAGAAAAAAAGACATTAAGTATATTAGAATAGTTGACTTAGGGATGGGGTGAGAGAAATGAGGGGAATTTCAGTGACGTGTGAAGATAGAATAAAGGCAGACAAAGGGAGGACAAAAGTGAAAGAGCGGGAAAAAGAAATGGAGAAGCGAAAGGAAGAAAGAAAATAAAAGGAAGAATAAACGGACAGAAGGAAAAAAGTCAGGAAGGTAGGAAAATAGACTTTGAGTTTCATTCTGTTAAGGGAATAAGACTGGGTGCAAAATGTAAGATGGATAAAAATCAGGAAAAGAAAATGGTGAAACTGCCAATTCTGTTTAAATCTTCAGCTGACAGACATTAAACAACTGTTATTCAGTCATGTCTTTTATTTAAGTTCAAAAATTAAAAGCAGCTTCTGCTGAAGACTGAAACTCTTGAAGTTTCTCTGAAATAAATAATTCCATTTAGTTCTTGAATACCTATCTAAATCTGATCTTTTTTTAATAGAGTAAAATATTATTTAAAATAAATAGAATCAGGGACATTTGACTACAGTGGCATTTTGCCTTTAGAATGTTAGCATATTACGTATTCAGAAATCTTGAACGTGCTTTTATTAGTCCTCATTTAAGGATCCCAGTGTCATCAGTTCCCTTTTAACTTGTTTCTTCTGTTTCAGAGGATTTTGTCTTATCTTCTAGACTTCATTGATAAGTTGTTTCTTTGAACTCAGAATTTTTTTTTTCTTTTCTTCTTTCAATGCAAAAACAATTTTATAGATGATGGTTAAAATTCCAAGCCAGTTCACTAAGCTGAAAAATAACTGGGGAGTGTGAGGGGGCTATGGACCCTACCACCTTTGCCCACAGCCATAATTTGCCAAGGTTCCCTCATCGCGAGGTTAACTGTAGCTACCTAGCAGAGAACTACATTAATGTTTGTTAGCACTTATAAGAGGATGATCTCTTTCCGTACATGAGATAATTTGCTGCCTAGAATGAGGATTTTTTTTCTCATCCCAGTGTAAATTTTGGTAACCAGTCATATCATTAAGCTATTTGTTAAGCTGCTGTCTGTATACTGGAAACTACTTATAGTGTTACTATGATTAAAACAAAGATAGATATTTTTACTTAAAAATAAGAATGTTGTGTTTTCTTTGTGATTCCTCTAAGACTGTAGTGTTCTAAAGAAATATATATATGAAATGACAAAAAAAACCTGAACCATTATAGGATAGAGAGATCTGTATACATTTTTGGACTTTGATTCTTAGAGTGTGGTTATACTTTATATGTGTTTGTGTAGAAGTATTATTTATTTATTCATTCATTCATCTCTAACTTTTATTCTCTTGAGCATATACAACTTTTTGGATTACAGATAACATATGATATTTGCCTCATGAAGCATTCCATACTCCATAGGCTGAAACATATATTTATGACCATTGGGATATACAGTTGCCCATCCACTTTTTCTGGTTTTCATTTTCTTGGGACTCTTCTTTTCTCACTGAAAGTATTTGCTGCCCTCCATGGGGGACTTGTGAAACAGTGAAAGGCAAAAGAAACATTTGTTGAAGAAAAATAGCTGGGGTATCAAGCTTAAATATGAGGTAGTGCAGCCAGGAAATGTGATTGGGTGACTGGGTAAAACTTTTGTCTCTTTTGACTTTTGTACAGCTGTATAAGCCTTATAAGCATATTTATGGTTTCCTGTGTGACAGTTAGGGAGCCCTGGTGGATTTTGTTTTGTTTTTTGTTGCAATAAATCCTGCCAACCATGACCGTTGAGACACACAGGCATCTACAAATCATGGCGCCCTATAACACCCCAAGTTTTGTGGTAATAATGTACTCCTACAACAAAATTCTCAAAATCCAAATTACCAACCAAAAATTTAAACACATTCCATGACTCAGCATGCTTCCATTAATGAAAACACATGGTATTTAAAAAAAAAAAAAAGCAAAGCAGAAAATAATTGGGTCTTGAAAGGGCTCTTCCAAAGCTCATAAGAACCTGATTGATCTTCCAAGTGGAGCGCCTGTTTTAATAATAGAAAATTATGACCCTACATGACAAGAGTTCTATCTACTTTCCACATTCTCCACATTGGTGAACAAATTCGTCAAGAATAGTCTTGAACAAAGGGCAGAATAAACAGTCATATTTGGATTTATATTTTTATCAAATAAAAACAATCAACAAAAAAATAAATAAATAAAATCCAAAACAAATAACAAAGCCCTTCCTACTGGGTTTCATTGAGGCTAAATTTTTGAGGCTAAAATTGAAGATGCAATACATTGGCTTAGAATTCTATTTTTAAGGAGTAATATAAAAATAAAATTGTCTATGGAAAGAGTAATGAATTCAATCTAATTTTAAGGCTTCTTTGGTCCCATTTGATTACCATTATTTTGCTAAAAAATAGCACAGACTAAGTCAGGTATTAATCATTCAATAAATGTTGGCTGAATAAATGCATAAATATGTATCTTTGGGGTGAAGAACCACTAATCTCAGAGACAGAAAGATTTGGGGTTAAACTTTAGTGTTTCTACTTACCCTTGCTTCACTGTAAGAAAATGACTTAATTTCCCTTACCCTTCTATTTCTAAACTATAAAAAGGCTGTAATAATGGAGCTTTCACAAGGTTGTTCTAAAGCTAAAAGGAAATGGTGGTGCAGCATGAGATGGTGGGGGTGTATCAGTTCATGACTTAGTCATTCCTGTCATTTATTTTTCATAATTAACAGGCACATCATTATCAGGATGCTGGGTGACTAGGAGTAGTGGAGATGAAATGTATGAGGCAGTGCTACAGTGAAGGACACCATCATAACCAAATATGCCTACTTTCTGAAAATTCCTAAGTTAGAGAAAAACATAATATTTACGGCTTTTCTCTCAGTTTAAACTCAAAATTTCAATGCAGCTTTTGTCTTCAGATCACAAGAACTAGCTGAATTTGCACAGAATAAGGAGGCAAAATTTTTCTGCTGTAGAAATTACTTTTAAATGATTAAGTAATGAAGTGGGGGGAAAAAAAGACTTTGATCCTACATAGAACCTAGAATCTCACAAAACTGGAACTCAGCAGAAAGCTATTAGACAAGAACAAATACTCTCAACTTTTTGGTCATTGTAGGAGAACAGTCTACCTCTAGAGTCTTCTTATCCGCATGTCCCAGTTATTTTCTCTGCGTCACCACAGTAATTTTATGAACTGGAAACTATCATTAAGTTTATCTCCTTAAGACTTGTTAGTATTTAAAAGGCCCTGCCTTTACAGTATATGCATAAACTTTATTTGAAGTTTGTTTCTATCATGGAACGAAAGTATACCAAAGAAACATATTTACATTTCAAACAGACACTTACAGTGCTGGTACTTCCTTCAGTCGTTTTTAATTCAATCATTGGGATAAGAAGTGCTGATGCTGAAATGCAGGAGCAGAAAGTTTCAAAGTTACTAAATTAAAACTGGCCCCATAATGGATGTGTCAACACTCTGAATGCTGTCTCGACTTAAAGCGGCTTGTTTTAAGTGGCCTGATGCTTATAAGAAAACATATTTCCACCAATACATTAACAAGGAAACTTGATCTCACTTTGAAAGTTTCATTAAGAATACGATCCATTTTTTATAAAAAAATTATTGAGTGACATAGAGAAAGGGAGTATAAATGATTTAGTCACCATATTGTGTGTGCTTCTGTGTGTGTTGCAGGGGATGAGAAGGTGGTCTGTATTTTGACAGTTGACAATAAGGCTCCTGTTACAAGTAAAGGCACTATACATAATGTATATAGAGTATTATAATATATATTATGTGTAATATTTGAATCAGAATATATACATGAAATAGTTATATATATTGTTGTTGCTAGCTGCCATTGAGTTGGCCCCAACTTATGGTGACCCCATGTGTGTCAGAAAAGAACTGTGCTTCATAGTATTTTCAGTGGCTGACTTTTAGGAAGTAGAAGTCCTCTGGGTAGACCTGAATTACCAACCTTTTATATCAACCATAAGTATATATATAAATATATAACCAAACCCATTGCCATCAAGTCAATTCTGACTCATAGTGACCCTACAGGATAGAGCAGAACTGCCCTGTAGGGAACCAACTGCTTACATTTTGGTTTGCAGCTGAGTTCTTAACCACTGCAGCACCACCAGGGCTCCATACACACACACTCATATATATAAATATATATATATATATATATATATATATATATATATATACACACACACACATATATATACACACACACACACATACATATATATAATATTTATATAAGTTATCTAGTGTTGCTCTTGCAGAAATACCACAAATGGGTGACTTTAACAAACAGAAATGCATTTTCTCACAGTTTAGACTAGAATTTAGAATTCAGGGTGCCAGCTCTAAGGGAACGCTTTCTCTCTCTGTTGGGTTTGGAGAAGGTCCTCATCTCTTCTGAGCTTCTGCTCCTGGGTAATCTTCATGTGGCTTGGCATCTCTCCTCCCCCATCTCTGATCTGCTGGTTTATTTAATCTCTTTTATATCTCAAAAGAGATTGACTCAAGATACATGCTATACTAATCCTGCCTCATTAGCATAGCAAAGACAACTCTTTCCCAAATGGGATTAAAACCACAGACATAGAGGTTAAAATTTACAACACATATTCTTCTGGAACACGATTCAGTCCATAACATTGCACCCTTTGACCCCCCAAAATTCATGTCATTCCTACATGCAAAACACATTTACCCCATTACATCATCTCAAAAGTTTTAAATCACCTCCAAATCCAAAACGTCGTCTTCCGAATCACCTAAATCAAATATGGGTTAGACTTTAGACTTATTCCATCCTGGGGAAAAATTCCTCTATTTCTGTGAACCTGTGAAGTCTAGAATACAAATTATCTATTTCTGAAATACAATAGTGAAACAGACATAGGTAGACATTTCCATTACAAAAGGGAGAAATTAGAGGGAAGGGATAACGTAACTATGTATGTATGTATATAGTAATAGTTATATAGTTATAATTACATAGTTGTAGTTTAGTTATAGTTATGGTTGTGGGATTGAATTCTTCTATTTTTGTCAATCTAGGAGTGAATTTTTATTCATTTACTTCAACTCCCACAATCCATTTGCCTAACACAAAGTAGGTGTCTGAAAAGTGTTTATTGAATGAGCACTTGATGCCCTTTTAATTGAATCTTGAACGGTGGGGCAATCATCTTTGCTAATAGGTGATTTGCTCTCCCTATTTACTGACATGGTAATTGATAAATTGGAGGAGCTGACCAAAGAAAATAAATCAAAAAGTTGCATATAGGAAATAATAATTTGGCTGCATTAAAAAAAGGGAAAAATAATACTCTAAAGATGATCAACTGCTCAAGTACTCATTTCCTTTTGGCAACTATCAGAAAAAATCAATGCTGTAGATAGAAGAAATGAGGCAGTGTAGGCTTTGTGAGAAATGTCATCAGCTCTGCAGTACAAAGTGAGCTAATAAAACTAATCGACAAGGAGTTTTTAGATTTTGATTAGATTGTAGATTGCAACCATTTTGTGAAGTTTTTGTAAAAATAGCAATTGATTTCCTTTCTAACCAAGCAATGTAATCTACGGTACGAGTCGCAAAGCCAGCTGTGGGATAGCAGGTTTCCCTATAGTATCAGTGAGCTAGAAGCAATACACCTGCCACTAGGCTTCTAAAATAATCATCTGGCAAAGATAGTTTTAATGGGCAGGCATAAAGGTTAACAGCTTTTCTTAAGGCTCGTTTAAGCCCGAATGATTCAAGTACCACATTCATCTCACCATTCCTTCCTCTTTCAGTCTTGCTCCTTTCTTGTTCCTGTTCTTGTTCAGTGATCGAGCCTATCAAGTCTTGGCATCGTTCATAAAATTATAAGACACTGTATCAGATTTTCTGCCACTTAAAATAATGGGCTCTATACTCTTTCATATAGCACAGCTGCAGCCCTCTTTTGTATAGCCCAGTATGTTGCTGGGCATCATTAAGAAAGAAAAAAATTGAAAACTTATCCTTCTACAAAATCATATAGTGTTCAGTCTGGTGCAGATACGGCTAAAGCACGAAAATAACAGATATGGAAATAGTCCAGAAATGAGAGAACAGATGTAGGAGGGCATGAAGGGAGAGAAAACATATTGAATCAAATGGCCAAGTGATCTGGTTTATTATGACATTCTCTTGCTCTCTCTCAAAATACATTGTTTTCTCCATTAATAAACACAATAAATATTCATTATAAATTTTGGACAATATGGAATATAGAAAGAAGGAAAAAGTAGCCCATATTCCCCACATCAAAACACAATTCTTAGTCTTTAGATATGCAAGAAAGCTTGACTGTCCAAATTTATTTGTGTCTTAAGTTCAGATAATGTGAGTTTGGATAATAATTACAAATATTAAGACATACTGCATTGGCCAAATATTTAGTTTCAGGTCAAGTAGTAAGACAGCAAGGGATTCATATGAACAGTTATCTGAATCTATTAGGTTCCCAAGTTCTGATGTTAAGAGCTGAAAAAGTAGAATTTCTATATTTATTTTTGTTGTTATTGTTGTTTTGCATTTTAAAGATATATATTTAAATATGCAAAACCCAAGAAACCAGTGTGCAATACATAAACACACATGTATAATATTATTTTAAAATAGATATTGCTTTGTTACTTTTTAAAATTAACATTACAGAATATTTGCCCAACTGAATCACTGAAGAATATTCCATAACATGGCACTTTTATATTTCGTGTAATCATTTCCATGTTATTGAACATTTAATTTACACTATATCTCAAAATTAATCTATTATTTACTGTGCTACAATAAATATTCATTCCATTTTATTTTTGTTTTCTTTGTGTCTTTAGTATTCTATTCTGAGGATAGATTCCAAATGTAGAATACAAGATCAAGAATTAAGAACTTTTTATATACAAATTGAAAGCTTTTTGTTTTTAATGCTGAGCCAATTTAAATACATACGTTCAATTATAACAGTGCCTTTTTCTTTCCCCAGCATAACCAGGTTACTGTCACATTTCCAAACAATATTTATAAGGTACACATGCTAACTTAAATTTGAAATAGTTTAAACTGGTCAGTTAGGTTTTTTTTTTTTTTTTTCTTCTACCTATATGCTAAGCACGTACGTCCCTGTTTTACCTTTTTAAATGAAAACCTATTGTTTTATTAGGATCTAAATTTCCATATTCACGATAGTAGCAATTCATGATTGCAAAGTTGTTTAATATGGTGTATTAAAATTTATAAAGATAGAATTAAGAAATAGTATTCCCTTTGTTCTTTGGCTTTTAATAAAGCTTAGATATTTGGTATGGTGTAGTGTGGATCATTGCTCCTCTTAAAATTATTTATCTCATCCCCATCTCATTTCCCAAAATTTTTTTTGACTCTGTGTAATAACCCAAGGAGTATATCAAGAAGAATGTGGCATCAGGATTGGAGGAAGGCTCATTAACAGCCTGGAATATGCAGATGACACAGTCTTGTTTGCTGAAAAGGAAGAGGACTTGAAGCACTTATTGATGAAGATCAAAGACTATAGCTTTCAGCATGGATTACACCTCATCATAAAGAAAACAAAAATCTTCACAACGGGACCAATAAGCAACATCATAAAAAATGGAAAACAGATGGAAATTGTCAAGGATTTTATTTTACTTGGCTCCACAATCAACACCTGTGGAAGCAGCAGTCAAGAAATCAAATGATGTATTACACTGGGCGAATCTGCTGCAAAAGACTCCTTTAAACTGTTAAAAAGCAAAGATGTCACCTTGAGGGCTAAGGTGCGCCTGACCCAAGCATAGTATTTCAATTGCCTCATATGCATGCGAAAGCTAGACAATGAACAAGGAAGACTGAAGAAGAATTGATGCCTTTGAATTATGGTGTTAGCGAAGAATATTGAATATACCATGGACTGCCAAAGAACGAACAACTCTTTATTGGAAGAAGTACAGCCAGAATGCTCTTAGAAGAAAAAATGGAGAGATTTCATCTCATACTTTGGACATGTTATCAGGAGGGACCAGTCTCTGGAGAAGAACATCATGCTTGGTAAAGTAGAGTGTCAGGGAAAAAGAGGAAAACCTTCAACGAGATGGATTAACACAGTGGCTGCAAAAAATGGCTGAGACACAGCAACAATTGTGAGGCTGGTATAGGACTGGGCAGTATTTTCGTCTATTGTACATAGGGTCCCTATGAGTCAGAAAGGACTTGATGACACCTAACAACAGCAACAATAATAACCACTCAGACAATAGTGTGGTGTATTGTCATGTACAATCAATTATAGTGTATCTATTTTATATAGTTTTGGTTAAGTATAAAGATGTAGGAAGATAAAGAAATTCAATCCATCGTGTAAAAAGTTCATTACCTAAAAGAAAAGCCACTTTTATTCATACATGTTTATAAAGACATACAACCTCTCACTATTTTACACACATTTCTTAGGTTTTCTTATTTATTTTACATTTTTATAAAACAAATTAGAGTTATCTGTGCTAAGCATGGCAAAAAAAATTATTATTGTCACCTTATGTAAATTACTTATATATACCACATTATTTTTTAATATTTTAAATTATAAAATGCCTATTTTAACTGCAGATGAATGACTAAAAGCAATTTCAGAAAAGATATTTGTTATTATTTACACAATATTAACCTGATACCCCAAAAGTTTAATAATTGGCAAAACACACCAGGTGTTCCCCTGACACTCTTAAAAGAATACCCTTCTCCTGGTACTAGTTGGTCAGATCTGATTTACTTCAATAACGACCTCAAGACTTCTATTAATTATACCTTAAATGATCACTTAACAATATATGTTTCAAACTATCTTTCTTTGATGCTGATTGGTGAAAAATGTTGGATTAAGAAGTGATTCTATGGCATGCCCTGCAATTAATTAGAAGCCAAGTAATAATAAAATGCAATTAACTTAATGTCTAAAAGTTAAAAAAAAAATCATCTCATGAAAAATAAAAGAAGCATGAACTCAGATGGAGAAATAATTTTCATTCCAGGAAAAAATGTTAAAGAAAAAAAAAAAGAAGCAATTCTCTGCCTCATTCAGTTCGTCAATTCTTGTCTTCTTCAGCCATTTTAATTAACATGTTAATAAATTCCCTGATAGATTTAATAGCAAGTGACAATTGAAGTGCGGGCTGAAATAAAATCTAACAGCAAATTGGTTACTTGTAAAAAGTGTCATTATTGCCTAGTCAACCATAACGGCGCTCTCCCTCCCCACTTCTTAAGGGGAAGGAGAAGATTTAAACTTTATCCCCTACGTATTAAGCAGAATTAATGATCTATTTGCTTAGAAACCATATATTAGCTCTAGTTTATCCATCCACTGGGTAAACGGTAGACATTACTTGGTCACTATGATAGATTTGAATGCAGGCAAAGGCATCAATCAGTGTCGGCAGCTGATTAGTTGTTGGTGTCTTTGACAGGCTTTTCCATCTCACTGAGTGAAAGCCAGCTGATTGCTCTCACGTCTATGTCCACTGCCCTCCACTGCCACTATATTACATAGCTAATGCTGAGGGTGGAAATTTCTCTGTGTCAGCTAACAGCGAATTTTTCCCATTTACTTATCCCTACATCCACGTTGGTCTGGTACTTCAAATTACAGAACGGGGCTGGTCAACAGTATGAGGGAATGTGAAGCTGCACGAAGCAGTGAGTAGAAAGGGGTGAAAGTTGTTGTGTTTTAGTAATAACATTTGTTCTCCTCGAGGCAGAAAAGTGACATAAAATGTACGTCCTTGGATGACACGATAAAAATTGGATTTGTCACAATTAAAAGTGTTGCTAGTTGAGGAATAAAAGATGGTAATAGGAGGAAAACATTACACTTGAGATGAATTCAGTCTGTGAAAGTACAATAGTAATTAGCACTAAAAAGATCATTAAATTGGTACTCATTTCCTTGTAAAAGTTTACCCAGGCCAATCTCTTATTACAAGAATACGCATACAAACTCCATTACGAACACTGTAGTCTATCTGCGAGCCACCAGAGCAGAGGAAAAAAAATCCATTGCCATCGAGTTGATTCCAGCTCATAGCGACGTTGTAGAACAGAGTAGAACTGCTCCATAGGGTTTCCAAGGCTGTAGTCTTTACCGAAGCAGACTGCCACCTCCCCTTTCTTCCCTGGAGCGGCTGGTGAGTTCGAATTGCCCACCTTGCGGTTAGCACCAGAGCACTTAACCACTGTGCCATCAGAGCAGATGGAATGAAATTTATTTGCAAAAATATTTGAGCAAATGGAGAAGATATGAATTTTGGCTTTCTTAACATCCAACTCTATCTGGCATATGTACAACTCTTGTGATTAAACATAAAGCCAGAAGGAACAAATCATCTGTAATAAGGGTTAAGGATTATTTAATTTTAATTTTCATTTGTGTATTAAAGTCAGGGTGATAGTATCGACTACTAAGAAGCCATTTAGATGTAGTTCAAATGATATTACATAGATTAAATAGCAATACCATTCTATGTTCTTTCTTTTTTCTGTGGCATAGTGATTAAGAGCTAAGGCTGCTAACCAAACGTCAGCAGTTCAAATCCACCAGGTGCTCCTTGGAAACACTATGGGACAGTTCTACTCTGTCCTTTAGGGTTGCTATGAGTCGAAATTGACTTGATGGCAATGGGTTAGGTTTTTTTTTTTTTTAAATGCTAAATAATTGAGGTTATTCTGCATATAAATATAGGTAACCACAATCTTCAATATGAAATCTCACATTTTCCAATTTTCACTCAATAGCATGTAATTTTAAAATAGTGAAAATTGGGTTCAAGTGTTGAATTATGAATTCATAAATTTCATTGAAATTATTTTTTCCTTTTTCGATAAAATAAAATATAAATTTAAATATTAAGTATAAATACAAGAATCAGTTAATAACCGGAATAAGTTTCAAGTTTTATTTGAATTATTCAAGCACATCTTACATGACAATTTTCTTCAAATAGGAATAGAATATGCATAAACACAAAGCAGTTGTATAAGAAATGTGAAGAGAGAATTCAGAATGCATGAAGAGTTTGAGGCTGATATTGGTCCCCATGTGAGCTGTCATCTCAGACTGAGTTGCTTGAATATGATGCATAATATAGGCACAAAAATCCATAAAAAGTATAATAATCAATGAATATCAGAATATTTACTAATACCTAGCTAAAACCTATGCTCTAAATAATCTTGAAAAATAATTTACACTTCTGGTTGAAAATATTTTGTTGTTGTCTTGCTTATTTTAAATGTTATATTCAGAAAAAAAAAGGTGGTAATTTATTTTAAAATATAGTAGTCTCAGTCAAGATACTTTCAGGTGAAATTGGCATAACACGTTTATAAAGACAATGTTCTACATTCTACCTTGGTGAGTAGCGCCTGGGGTCTTAAAAGCCTGTGAGCAGCCATCTAAGATACTCCACTGGTCTCATCCCTTCAGGAGCAAGGGAGAATGAAGAGAACAGGATACAAGGAAAAGATTAGTCTGAAGGACTAATGGACCACAGCTGCTACGGCCTCTACCAGACTGAGTCCAGTACAGCTAGATGGTGCCCACCACTGACTGCTCTGACTGGGATCACAACAGAGGGTTCTGGACAGAGCTGGAGAAGGATGTAGAACAAAATTCTAACACACACAAAAAAGACCAGATTTACTGGCCTAAAAGAGACTGGAGAAACCCCGAGAGTATGGCCCCTAGACACCCTTTTAGCTCGGTGGTGAAGTCATTTCCGAGGTTCACCGTTCAGCCTGGGAGTGGACAGCCCCATAAAACCATATGGGACTAATGAGGCACAGCAGTCCAGGGACAAGCGCCAGAAGGCAGAAGGGGACAAGGAAGCTGGTGATAGGGAACCCAAGGTTGAGTAAGGATATTGTTGATGTGTTGTGAGATTGTTAACCATTGTCATAGGGCAACATGTATAGTAACTGTTAAATGAGAAACTATTTTGTTCTGTAAGCCTTCATCTTAAGTGAGAAAAACAGCACAATTGGAAGAGCATAGTCAGTGTCACTGAACTGTGCATGTAGAAATTTTTGAAACGGTGTATCTTTGGTTAAGTGTATTTTCACCAAAAAAATGGTTGAGAAGTTAGAGGGTTGACATGTTGTGGGGTTGTTAACCAATGTCATAAAACAATATGTGTACTACTGTTTAATGAGAAACTATTTGTTCTGTAAACCTTCACCTGAAGTACAATTAAAAAAAAAAGTTCATTTTGATTTTAAAAAAAGGATACTTTCAGGTGATCTAAAATATGAAAATTATTTTCATAATAACCCAAAAATACTATTTGTTTTTTTCATCCTCATGTTCTCATAGAATGGAGTTTTTCGGAGGTTATATAGTGTGTGATTTTGCAACTGACTGAATGCAGAAGCAAATATGAGAAGCCAACCATTTTTTAAATCAAACTCAACATTAAAGAGATTTGTAAACATGAAAAGCACTGGTATTCTCATAAATTTTTTTTGCTTCAGAAAATAATGGTTATTTGTCATAAAAATGTTATTTATATTTAGATATAAAGGGTTTATTATTGTTTTTAAAATAAATTTTAAATACATAGTGTACTTAAGTGTTGGAGCCCTGGTGGCACAGTGGTTAAGAGCTAAGCTGCTAGACAAAAGGTTGGCAGTTCGAATCCACCAGCAGCTCCTTGGAAACCCTGTGGGGCAATTCTATTTTACGCTATAGGGTCACTATGAGTCAGAATCTACTCAATGGCAATGGAGTTTTTTTTTTTTTTTTTTTTTTTTTTTCCGTAATTTCATTTAATTGCAGTCTAAGCTGGTTTGTTTGGTGTAAGCAGACAGAGGCTAAAAAAGGAGAAATTCAAAAGAATGCATGTTTAATGAATTCCACATTGAAATCAGGGTCTCTAAGGCTTGTCACACCATGATGTGTGTGTCCTTTACTCATATGGACCAAATTAAAAAGGTTAGGCAACCAATTACAAAATGTCGGATGTGGTAACTTCCAAAATCTTTGCAAACTTAGTAAGGACAATGATTCCTGTCACATTTGCTAAGATGAATGTCAGCTAGTTTAGTTAATAGGTAGTATCAAGCATTTATCTGCACAAATACTATTCAAGTGTGTTTTTTAGGGAATATATATATTCAATCTGCATTTTTAAAAATACGTAAATCTATGATATTGAAAAATCATTTTAAAATGCGATTGGTTTAACAGATTTTAGCAGAACAAAAATTAAGAGGCAAAAGTGCACATTTAAAGTTAGTCAAAAAGAAGAAACCTGAAGATTTCAATATCTTATTAAGTTTTGATAATTTTATTTCCTATGAGCTATTTTTTATTTAGTTGCTTAGTATTTTAGGAATTACTTTAAGTACTCTGAACTTCATGCTTATCCAGTTTTCTTGGATATAATATCAATGTGGAATGGAATACCAATTTTTTTTCTACTGTTGGGCAACCCAATTAGTGATAATAACGATTTATATAATAATTTAACAATTATATATATAACAATTATATTAAAATTTTATGTATATATGAAATAATTTAAAAACAATTTTATAGCAATAGGAAACACTTCCACAGTGCTTACTATGTGCCAGACAACTGCTATAACAGCTTTTACTGTACCAATTATGCAATATTCACAACAGAGTCTCTTAATGCACGCTGAATGGTTGGAAGTTCAAGTCCACCCAGAAGCACCTTGAAAGAAAGGCCTGGCAATCTACTTTCAAAAAAAGAGAAAAAAAAAATCAACCACTGGAAACCTTATAGAGCACTGTTCTACTCTGCCACACATGGGGTTTCCAGAGTCAAAACTGACTCAATGGCATCTGGTCCTGGTAATCCTCACAACGACCTTGTAAGTCAGCTTTATTATTATCCCCATTTTAGAGATGTAGAAAGTGAGGCTCAGAAAAGTAAAGTAACTTGCCCAAGATCACAGGATTAATAAGTGGCACACAGGGCTACCAAGTGCACACTATTTGTTTAAAAGTGAAATTGATGCTTCTAGTCACACAACTTGCATATTTTCTGTATTTTGAGAGGATAATCTGTTCCAAGCCATATGAGGCTACTTGGTTCAGAAACAGTTTTAACTGTGAATTGTACTTCAATATTTATGTAATAACAAGGAGGGATAATGTTTAAACTTTAATCTGGATGTTAAATTCTAACTAAATTCAAAACCAAATCTCTCTCAAGTACAAAAATTAAGCATGCTTTGATATTTCAAAAGGAATGTGAGAAATGTGTCTTCTATATTTGTAGATTTTTCCATGGAAGATACTCATCAAATCCTTATGTAAATGCTTGTTCAGATCAGGATATTGTTGTTACAGAGGGTACATACATCTTAAAGGCTCAACTCCAGAGTCCCCTTCACTCTATTATTGTATCTATTGCACCTTCTGTGTGTGGGAGGGTGGGGGATACTAAAAAAAAACTCCTCATAAGCAGAACTAGATAAAAAATTGTTATAAACCTGTAACCAAGAGCATTTCAAGTTATTAAGTAATCCTACACACTTAACTTTATTATTACTCACCTTTTGACTTCTATTCCTACTTTTGAATGGAATTATACCGAAAATCATTTCTACAGTGACCAAAAGGAAACATCAGACCTGGGGACACACACACATGGTCATAGGCACAAGTATATAAAACTTTAAAGGGGAGGAATTATTTGTGAGGCAAAAAACTGCAGCGATTTAATTCAAAATTCATTCAGAGCTTCCAGAAATTTGATTAACATTTGAAAAATGAATACTAAGTGTATAGTACATAAACAAAGTGCTTATGGTAAAAGAGACCACAGAGATCATTAACATAATCTCCTCTTTTTGTGTGTGAGGAAACAATTTAAAAAATAAAATTAATTGTCCAACCTCAAACAGAAAAATGTGACAGCGTTTGTACCAAACGTTGCATTTATACTGTCAGTTCATCAATCAATTCCAACCCAAACTTAAGCATCAAGAAATGAAAATAATCTCATGTTACCCATCGCCACCATGTTAATTCCAACTCACAGCAACCCTGCAGGACAGAGTAGAACTGCCCCCATAGGGTTTCCAAGGCTGTAAATCTTTACCGAAGCTGACTGTCACATCTTTCTCCCACGGATTGGCTGTGGGGTTTGAACCACGAACCTTTTGATTAGCAGCTGAGTGCTTAACCACTGAGAAACCAGGGTTCCTTAATTTCATATTGCCGCGTGTTAAATGTTTACAATTTTGGAAAAGAGAACAGGGCAATAGTGATTTTCTGTCCTGATAGACGTATATTTGGGGAACCATAAAAGCTAACAAAATAAATGTTTGACTCAGTATGCTTTCTTTCTCAGTCTTTTATCATGTGAGGATGGTAAAGTGATCTCAAGAAAAACAAATTGTTAATGTTTAAAAAATTCAAGTCCCGTATCTGAAATAATGCATATTTTATGATTTGCTCTGTACAGCTGTAGATAATCCAAAAATGGAAAATCGAAAGTCTTCTGTACATATTAATCATGTTAATCCTCCCACAAAACAAGATCTTTAGTCTTTGACTAAAAGACCAATATAATAGGAGGAAAAAACTTTATATAACAAAAAATATTATGAATAAAATTTTAATCAAATTATAGGGCCCTAAGTTAAAAATCATGAGTCCTCTATCAGAAGACAAAATAAAATAAAGTGATTAGTCACAAAATTCAATATACCGATGAGAGTTCAATGTTGAAAAATAATTAAGTGGTTGCACTGAGTGCCAAGGGCAAGATATAAAGCCTATTTTGACAAAGTAAAAGCCTAGCCCAAGGCAATAGATGAAGGGGATAAGAAGTTGAAGAGTTCTACAAAATGAATTGAGAATTGTCTTTTACCATTAGTCAGTGGGCCTAAAAGCCAAAATTACAAAGCCTTTGTTGTCTTAGGCTGGGTTCTCTAGAGAAGCAAAAGCAATGAAGTATATATATGTGTGTGTGTGTGTGTATATATATATATAGGTAGATAGATAGATAGATATTTAAAGATTTATGCTCAAGGAAATGGCTCATGTTGTTGTGGATGCTGGCAAGTCTCAACTCTGTGGGTCAGGCATCAGGTTGGAGGCTTCTCCTGATTCACATGGTTGCAAGGGCTGATGAATCCCAGACTGGCAGATCAGATGACAGGCTGCTGGCCCACAGGGCTGTGGAAGCTGGTGATTCCCAGAATAGACAGGTCAGACAAATGGCTACTTACTCAAGCCCCAAGAAATCAATGCAGGATCCAAAGAGAGAGAGAGAGCTTTTCCAGAGCAACCATGTATACTGGTTGCAAGCCATACTCTCGAGGACACTCGCCTTATATCAGATACTTGAGTAAGGTGGTGATTTGAATAAGACTGTGACTTGAGTAAGGCAGTGACTTGAATAAGGGTGTGACTTGAGTAAGGCAGTGACTTGAGTCAAGCCCTTTAAAAAGGGCATGATCAAGATACACCTCACGCTAATCCTGCTTCATTAACATACAGAGGCTTAGAATTTACAGCACACAAAATGGAGGACAATTACATCAGATCACAAAATGGAGGCCAATTACACAATACTGAGAATCATAGCCTATCAAAGGTAACATACAACATTAACCATCACAATGGTTGTCAAGTCTATTCCAACTCCTGGTGACCCCATGTGTACAGAGTACAACTGCTTCATAGGGTTTTCTTGAGTGTAATCTTTATGGAAGCAGATTGCCAGGGATTTCTTCCATGGTGCCACTGGGGAGGTTAGAACCTCCAATCTTTAGGTTAGTTGAGCGCAGACCGTATTCACCACCCAGGGACCCAAGGGGTCTAAGACCTCACCATATTAATGAAGAAATGGATGAGGAGACAGAATAATCTTTATTATATACCTACAACATTGTAAATACTTTGATAAACATTATCATGCACAGTATCTTATTTGATTCACATAACATCACCCTTCAGTAGGTAGTATTCATGTATTGAAGACGGTAGCACTGTTAGTAACTGCCATCCACCATGGTCTTTCCACTAGAGTCAAAGCAGAATGCTGCTTTCAAACTAAATGAAATAATCCCTTTAAGACCTGATAGTTCTGTCCTAACCAGAAAGGCTCAGAATGATTTCAGATACAAGGAGCTCAGTGTTTTCAGCCTTTATCAATCAGGCCCCCTTCCCGAGTAAAAGGGAAAACAGAGTAGCCCCCTAGCCTGCATGTAGCAACAAACAATGTGTAAATCTTGTTCACCTAAATTCACTGAACAGTCCAGGGGAAAAAAAAAAAAAAGACAGTACTATAATCTCAATATTATAAAATGTCCAGTAAGCAATAAAAGTTTAAAAAAAAAAGACTACTCAAATATTGATAAACATAATTAATATTTTCTGGATCTGTTTACAATTTCATTCAGGAATCTTTCTATAAAATACAGATTTCTGTTCAAGTCTCTACCTTATTGCTACAGGATTATGTTTTAAATCTTCGTATTTCACATATTCCTTCCCTCCAGAACACTTTGGATGATTTTTTTCTTCCAATAAACCATATCTGACTTTTATGTTTTCCTACATTGAAAACCCTAAAACCAAGAGTCGCAATTATATATATAGTTAGTTAGTTAGTTAGTTAGATAGATAGAATTATTTCAAATCTAGAGAATTAATCTAATTACTTTATGTGGATCAATATTATAGTACATCTGCATAACAATGGGTGTTAAACCCAAAATGGCCTCCAGTCACTTAGACAACAGGCAGTTTAGATGTAATGAAATTTCTCCCCCACTCTTATAATGAAAAATTAAATGATGCATTTTGCTATTGGCAGGATTTCATGGAGCAAGCAAAATCACAGATTAGCCACTGCTGCTGTATTCTTGTCTAGCATCACAGGAGGGATGAAAACAGAGGGTTAAAGAAAGTTGAAAGTATGAGAAAACAAGCAAGAACAGGTGGAAACAAATAATAATACCCTGACCTTTTATCATAGTGAGCCACTATCCTGTATGCCTTACAAGGGAAATAAGAACAATTTTCCTAGTAACAAAACTCAGGGGACATGAAAAAAATGTCAGAGATTACATAAAATCATTAATATGGACGTGTGTGTGTGTGTGTTTGTGCATGTATGAGAGAGACAGAGGAACTTTAGCAGACCTACAAATGATTTAATGATGGCTGCTGCGTTTGTGAATGGTTTTACTTTTATGCCACATGTTGTTGTTGTTAGGTGCCATTGAGTCGATTCCGACTGGTAGCGACCCCGTGTATAACAGGATGAAACACTGCTGGCTCCTGCACCATCATCCCAATCGTTGTTATGTTTAAGCCCATTGTTGCAGCCACTGTGTCAATCCATTTCACTGAGGTTCTTCCTCTTTTTTGTTGGCCATCTGCTTTACCAAACACAATGTCTTTCTCCAGGGACTGATCCCTCCTGATAACACGTCCAAAGACATAGTCTCGCCATCCTTGCTTCTAGGGAGCATTCTGGTTGTACTTCTTTCAAGACAGATTTGTCTGTTCTTTTGGCAGTCCATGGTATATTCAGTGTTCTTCTCCAGCAGAAACACTTTTCTATTTTTCGTTGTCCATGGTAAAGTATGTACCACTAAAGGAGCGAAGAGAAAGACAAAATATCTCTCCATAATCTGTGAGTTTTAATTATGGTGTTTTTGGAAGTGAGGCTCCGGAGCACACTAATATGGAAAGAGATTTTGGGATATTTTGAAAAATGGTATTGCTGCAGGCAGTACTGTGAGGATAATCCATTCCAATAGATAACATACGATACTCTGAGGAATACAATAAATAGCCATATTATACAGAAGACAGGAACCATTTTCCACTCTGAAATTAGTATAGAGACTGGCATAAAGTAGTCAATTCGGCATAGAGTGAAGAGAAAACAGTTAACGGGCTGAAGAAACAAAGAGGCAGGAAAAAAAAACAAAGGAGCAAAAAATAAAGCAGTAAGTCACGTGTAATTATGAATTACATGCAACTATGTATTCATGAAGGAAAGCAAGCCATTATATAACCATTGTAAGATGCTGAACAATTCTCAAAGTAGACCAGTGACCCTCTGCAATGAGAAGATTGCTAAAGCGAATATTGTACCAGAAGATCATGCTTTGCCTTGAGAAAAAAAGAGTGCACCTCAGGAAGAAAATACAAACATTCACCGGTTAGTGTTCAGTCAGATTGAAGCAGAGCTAGGCCACACCTCTTCTCCACCCCTGATCCCTCCCCCCAAAAAAGTGTATACAATGGGTAGATTTTGAGAAGAGGAAACAGCAACCCTCTTGATGTTCTACCAAAACAGACATAGCCCACTTACAAAAGAGGCTAAAGGAAATCTAATGTAGATCCACTTGGAATAAAAAGAGCAGATTTAAGAAGAAATCACAAGAAAAGTTAGAAAATAATTTAAGATAAATAAAAATAAAGACATAATATGCCAAAACCTATGGGAGCTATAACACAGCATAGAGGGAAATGTATAATACCACATGCCTATATTAAAAAAAAGGGGGGGTTGCTGTTTTTATGTGCAATTGAGTTGATTCTGACTGTAGCGACCCAAGATAAAACACGCTCCTACGACCCTTCAAGATGAAAGTGCCCCTTGGAAAGAAGGAAGTAACATGATCTCTATTTGCAGATAACATGGCCTTGTATATATAAAATCCTGAAGAACTCACACATACACAAAAACTGTCAGATCTAATAAATGATTTCAGCAAGCCTGCAGGATACAAAATCTATATATAAAAATCAATTAAACGTCTACACACTAGCAATGAAAATCCAAAAATAAAGAATGTGATTCCATTTACAATAGCATTGAAATAAGTGCTAAATATCATCATATAGACTAGAAGTGAATGAAATTATGTAAGTCATATGGAGCCAGTCATAAAAGTTTACATATTAAATAAAGAATTACAGCTTTTGTCTTGTTCTGTTTCTTGACCAGGGACTAAAATGCTATCTCCAGTTAAACTTCGTGAACTCTCTGCTGGATGGACAATACTCATCATCATTCATAAACCTCATTCTGGGGCTTACTCTTACTAATCAAATGCGATCATCTTAGAATAATTCTGGTTAAGCACTCTGTTGTTAACTGAAATGTTTGAATCCACCAGCCATTCCACAGTAGGAAGATTTACAGCCTTGGAAACCCTATGAAACACCTCTATAGGGTCTATGAGTCAGAACTGACTCGATGGCAATGAGTTTGGCTTTTTCTCACACTTGACATTAGTGCAAAGCTATAGAGGAAATTTTGTGGAAAGTGGATAGATTTCCCTGTTAATACAATGATGTGGCTGATACTCAGGGATAATTTGATTTAAAAAAAGTTACTATTTTTAATTTTTCCATTTGGACTTTGCTGCTTTCTTGCAATCTGGACAGAGCTCCTGTGACTAATGGAAAACCTTTGGCAACAAAATTTACAGTAGGAATATTTACATTTCTAGATAGCTTGCCCAAGAGCATTTAGATGAAATTAATTTTCATGAGTGTGCATGCTGGAGCATTTATGCCCTTCAACTAAAAGTGAAAAGCATCAGATCTATTGGAAATTTGCCTATTAGAGTTAGAAAAGCCAACATAGAGAAAGTAATAAATAATATTAGAGAAGAAAAATTGATAGCAAAAGATTTGTTAGAATTCATGAAGAAAGAGAGATTCTCTAGGCCAAATCTGAGTACCAGATGCATTTATGTAGAGCTTTTATTGTTGATTTATGTGTATTTTATTATTGTCTTTTTATTTAACAAAAATAGTCAATTTCAAAAAACTTCTTGCATTATGACCCATTATAGCATCTTTAAAATAACTTTTATTGTACAGCAATTCTTTTTTATATAGCAACTTATACTTGTATTATTGTTTCTCCTTTTCAAGCCCTTGAAGCAATTTCTCTTATTTCCTACTTTCTTTTCCAAAAGGATGAATCCCTCTTGGTGGCTCAAAGTGAGATAGCTTGAGGCTGCTTTCACAGTCAGCAGTTACCTTCGGTCTGCTTGGTTGAGCAGCAGAGATTGAAATTGTAAGCAGTGATTTTCTTTTTCCCTTTTTGTAGTTTGTCCATAGCTCCTGTTTTACCAGAATGGAATCATCAGTTTCCCTGGCCCCACGCACATCTGCACTGATCTTAGACACTACAGCCATATGTGTGACAGCATAACAAAGGAAGTAACAGAAAGATTGAGTCCCAAATATAGACCAAATATTGAGATTAAGAGGAAGCAAAACAAAAATTAAAAAAGCCAACAGGCACTTATGTCAATCAAGGAAATTGAATTCTTTTTCCTCTTTTGCAAATTTTAGTTCCTAGACAGCTGGTATTTACTACTTTGGGTATTATCTGTCCAGGAGGGTCAATAAGGTTGAATGGAAGAGGAAAGGGAATTAGGTTGAGTATTATGGCACCACTATGGAAAAAAAATTAAAAATGACTGATTTAATTTGTTTGGAGCAAGAATAAATAACATGATATTTTAAGAATAATATGTCTACATCTATATCTATATGGTACTTCAGTTAGATCATAGAAAGAAAAAAACATCATTTCTCTTCTATGTTGCATATCAAGTGATGCTAATTTGGAGTAATTACATATTTAATTTGCGAAAATATACATGTGACCCATGGGAACTGGATATAAAGTCACCACAAAGAAAATATTACTGGTGGCACATCTGGATGTCCATACAGGAAGAGTGGGATATGTATTTTCTTCCCAGTGGGCAAGTCCATTTTCTGCTTGGATCTAAAAGAAATGGAGCAAGACCCTCTCCTTCAGTGCATACCAAGAAAAATGCAAGGTGGGCCAAGCAATGATCATAAAGAGTACAAGATGCTTAGTTTACAGATGTCAGCTCTACTGCTCAGCAGAGAGTAAGTCAAACAAACAAGAAGCATCCCCAGAGAAAGAATTATTCTAAGATATTTTGCAGCTCACAATAAGGATAGTAAATCTACTGTCTTAGTTATCTAGTGCTGCTATGACAGAAATACCACAAGTGGATGGCTTTAACAAACAGTTTATTCTCTCTCAGTTTAGGAGGCTAGAAGTCCAAATTCACAAACCCAGCTCCAGAGAAAGTCTTTCTGTCTCTGTTGGCTCTGAGGGAAGGTCCTTATCGTCAATCTTACCCTGGTCTAAGAGCTTCACAGCATAGGGACCCTGGGTCCAAAGGAAGTGCTCCCTCCTGGCTCTTTTTTCTTGGTGGTACAGAGTCTCTCTGTCTCTCTGCTAGACTCTCTCTTTTATATCTCAAAAGAAACTGACTCAAGATACAATCAAATCTTGTAGATTGAGTCCTGCCTCATTAAAGTAACTGCCTCTAATCCTTCCTCATTAACATCATAGAGGTAGGATTTAGAACATAAAGGAAAATCACATCAGATTACAAAATGGTGGACAACCACACAATACTGGCAATCAGACCTAGCCAAGTTGACAATCATTTCTGGGGGACACAATTCAATCCATAATACCTACTAAGTGCATTTCAACCCTTTGATTTAAATATAGCAGCAGAGGTTTGATCTTCGGTTGCAAGAAAATGCCACTGTAGAAGATACTTTTTGGAGATTCAGTAGTATAAAAACAGCTTAGGGGCAATGTCTGACCTCCTCCAACCCCACAAAGGGGAAGGAGAACCAGGATCAACAGCCCAAGGCTGATTCCTATGAGGTGTGGGCCAGACATGCCTCCTCTCTCCACCATCTTTAGCAATTCTGACACCAACCATCCCTCCCAGAGCACTCTCTACTGGGTTTGATAATTCAGTGCAATGGCCACACAGAACTCACAGACCATACTCACAATTATGGGGTTTATTAGGGAAGTAACAGTTACAATTCAGGCTGAGGAACACTCAGGATACGGTTGTTCCATCAGGACAGCCTCTTCCCAGCCATGTTTGCAGGCACACATCTCCCTGGCGCTAGGCCTCTCCCCAGAGGCACTCAGCTTTCTCTCTCTGTGGGCTGGGAATCCCATAGTACCATCTCTTGCTGCCAGATCTCTGCAGCCAGGTCTCTCCTGCACAGCTTCTCACCATCTTCAGGGTTACAGCTTGCCCTCTCTCTCTCGTTTTTGGTCTCCCACTTCCAGGAGCTTCTCAGCCCAGGGATCCAGGATCCAAAGGATTAACTCTCTGCTCTTGGCTTTCTTCCTTGGTGGTGGTAGGATCTTTCTCTCTTCTCTGGAATTGGCTCCTTTTAAGGCAAAACTGACCAATCCCCTTGGTGGACCACAATTATCACACAGTCCTGCCCAATCACCCAGGTGGAAGTTACAAGAACATGGCTAGAAATGTCACACAGAAGTAATCAATCACACCACAAGCAGATATGAACTGGAAAATTATCTCAGGAAAGCACTCTAATATATATCTCACTCATCCATCCAGCAATGCCTTTTTAAAAAAATTATTCTTATCTTCCCCCTCTTTTTTCTTTTTCTTGTCTTTTTTTTTTTTTTTTTTTTGTAAGCCAGATACTGTGTTACATATTCCGGATAAAATCATCAAAAGACAGATATAATTTCTTCCTCCAAGGAGTTTACATTTTTGTAGGGGATGACACTAATACTAAAAACAAAGTAAATAAATGACACTAAAGAATAAAGAATTTGCAGATTGTGATTGGAAGGAGGGTGAGTAGGTGAATGTTACCTGAGAAAATTTCAGTTGAGTTGTAAAAGTAATTAAAAAGCAGATAAAATAAAACAGAACAAAGATGTAAACAAAAATCTATATGAAGATGTGTGAGGAGAGTATTACAGGTTAAAAGAAGAGTTCATGCAAATATCCTAAGGCAAGCGTGAATTTGACATGTTCCAGAAAAAACAAATAAACAAACAAACAAATAAATAAATAAAGGAGTAAGATTATAGTTGAAAATTAATGATCTTGGACCAAGATTTGATAATTTTGGAGAAGCTGGTACAAGTAACATCTTATCAAACTTTCTAGATCATTTTGATGAGATTGGATTGAGATAAAAACAAATAAATGCCCCGAGGGCGTTTATTGGGACTATGATATGATCTGATAATTCAGTTAAAAATATTACCCTGGCTGCTCAACAAATATAGGATTGGAGAAAGCAAAGCATGAAATAAAGGAGACCGGTCAGGAAACTATGAAATAGTCTGGTTAAAAGACTGATTTCCTTTGTAGAGGAGATGGAGCAAGATAGTGACATAAGCCCAGTTTCAGCAACTACAACCACCACCACAAGGCATACAAAGAAACAGGAAAGGATGGCATTAAATCAGGAAAAGACTGAAAAAACAGCATAGTATAGAAGGGATTATAGCAGACAGTGTGGGAATGTCAGAAAAGAGATTCTTGGAAAGCAGCACTAAGGGGAGTAAATATTTGAGAATATTAAGTGATAAAGAGAATTTTTTAAGACAATTGCTTGGAGTCTCAGAAAATAAATCCTCTTTTTTTTTTTTGATAAAATTCCTCCACGAAGACTTCTTTTATTCTGGGATCCACTTTTCTTTCCAGAGGACTCGAACTCTATCATTGTGCTTATTCCCAGTAATGCAATTATTTGTTTCTCCTGTACTTTCCCTACTAGATTTTGAATAACTTGCACAAGTTACTTTTGATTTCTAAAGTCCAGGTTCTTCTCAGCTGCAGAATGGAAACAACGATGCACATACAGCTAACAGGGTTTTTGTGAGGACTGAATGAGAGTGTACTGATGTGGTAAGCATTCAAGCAACAACTCTCATCATTCTTCTCTCTGTAGATTCAAACAGAGTACTTGGCCTGATTCACTTATGTTGGAATTTGTTGAAGCTTGTTTAAATAAGCAATTAGTGAATAAAAATTAAGCAATTAGAGTTTCCGAAGAAAGGGATTATCAACAGTGTCTAAAACATAAGAAAGACCTAGTAAAAACATCTTATCTCCTGAGGTTTTCCATGGATTCTCTATTTGCAGCATGATTTCTTTCTCTAATTTTGATATTTTCAGCTATATGTTAAAAATAAATATTTTGAACAACTATAATACAGTTTTCAGGTTGGCTAATCAAAATACTGTCCATTATAAAATATTTACAGTTTGAAAGAGAACACATGTAAACATAGAAGAATGAACCACTAAGAATAGACCTGAAAGAGTTCAAACAGGACAGAACCAAAGGTATTCTCTTCTTCAAATGACATTATTTCATTTAGAAATGTTTTCTGTTTTCATGCATAAAATAAGACTTAAAAAATTATAGAGATAAATGAATTCTTGATTGCTGGGATGATAAATTATGGATTATCTTTGAGTCATATTCAAGGAAGATGTCACAAAATTATGAGTCACCTTAAATATGAAAACAATAATGTATATTTACAATAGATTTAAGAACAATAAGAAAGAAAATAATGAACGGGAACGCACAGATTTTACATAACTTCTCAAAGAAAATAAGCCTCTTCATCTCAGCTAAAATAGATTTTGAGGAAGTATTTTGACCTCTATGGAAAAGGAATTTATTAGTCACAATTCATCAGTCAATGGCCCTTAGCAGCTCTTACCTCTTACTCTATAGCTCTTAGCTGATGAAAATGATCACAAATTAATTAAAATCATTCTGACCTTTGGGCTTCAGAAAAGAAGGAAATAAACTAGATAGAAAGAAGCTTTGATATAATTATGCTAATTTCAATTAAACAAATGTTCAGTGAATAACCTATGACAATATGTACAGTGAAATGGTGGCTCTCAATGAATGTACAATAAAGTTAAAGCATAATTTGAATTGTATTAAATGCAAAGAAATCTGTTCATTGATTTTAAAATGGATACAGTTTGTTTTTTGCAAAATGAGAACTCAAAAAGTGTTCAGTAAAGGTATATTAGCATCGAATGGAGTTCACAAAAGGAAAACGTAAAATTTAAATACAACGTTCACATCTATTTTCTAAGGATGGTGAAAGTAACAGATGTTGCAGAGTATAAAATCACAAACCTCATGGATAGAGGTAATAGACTCAGGAAATCTCAGGGAACTAGAGATTTTTTGCACTCCTGGAAGTAAATTCAAGATCAGTGTGAAGACATACACTCACACAACAACAACAAACTTCTATATTCTACTGGAAAACAAACCAAAATTAGACTTCTATAGTAATGTTTATGGCATGCTTTATAATAACTTATATTTCTTGGATAATTTGAAAAGTAATATGTTATATTTTAGGCATAAAAATAATGATAGACTATAAGAAAACTATATGATGTTTATGTTCAGTAAAACTGAATTGGAATATTGAGTTTCATGCACTAATTGATGAGCTATATAATTGAACACTAACGACCGAAGACCAGACAAGTTGTGGGAAGAAATCAAGGACATCATACATGAAGAAAGCAAAAAGTCATTAAGACAGCAAAGAAAGAGAAGACCAAAATGAATGTCAGAAGACTCTCTGAAACTTGCGTTTGAATGTAGAGTAGCTAAAGAAAACAGGAAGATATGATGAAGTAAAAGGGTTAAACAGAAGATTTCAACGGGGGCTCCAAAAGACAAAGTAAATATTATAATAAAGTGTTCAAAGACCAGGAGTTAGAAAACCATAAGGGAAGAACACGCTTGGCATTTCTCAAGCTGAAAGAACTGAAGAAAAAATTTAAACCTCCAGTTGCAATATTGAAGGATCGTATGAGCGTAATATTGAATGACACAAGATGTATCAAAAGATGATGGAAGGAATACACAGAATCACTGTACCAAAAAAAATTGATCAGTGCTCAATCATTTCAGGAGGTAGCATATAACCAAGAATCAAAGGTATTGAAGGAAGAAGTCCAAGCTACACTGAAGGCATTGGCAAAAAACAAGGCTCCAGGAATTGATGGAATAACAATTGAGATGCTTCAACAAATGGATGCAGTGCTGGAGGTGCTCACTCGTCTATGCCTAGATATTTGGAAGATGTCTACCTGACCAACTGCCTGGAAGAGACCAATGTTTGTGCCATTTCAAAGAAAAGTGATCCAACAGAATGTGGAAATTATTGAACAATATCATTAACATCACACACAAGTAAAATTTTGTTGTTGTTAGGTGCCATCGAGTTGATTCTGACTCATAGTTAGTTACCCTATGTAAAACAGAAGGAAACACTGCCCAGTCCTGCGCCACCCTCATGATCGTTGTTACGCTTGAGCCCGTTGTTGCAGCCACTGTGTCAACCCATCTCGTTAAGGGTCTTCCTCTTTTTACCTCTACTTTTTTCCTCTACTTTACCGAGCATGATGTCCTTCTCCAGGGACTGGTCCTTTCTGATAATATGTCCAAAGTATGTGAGACAAAGTCTCACCCTCCTTGCTTCTAAGGAGCATTCTGGCTGTACTTCTCCTAAGACAGACCTGTTCGTTCTTTTGGCAGTCCATGGTATATTCAATATTCATCATCAACACCATAACTCAAAGGTATCAGTTCTTCTTCAGTCTTCCTTATTCATTGTCCAGCTTTCACATGCATATGAGGCAATTGAAAACACCATGGCACCTTAGTCCTTAAAGTAACATCTTCGCTTTTTCGTGCTTTAAAGAGATCTTTTGTAGCAGATTTGCCCAATGCAACGCATCTTTTGATTTCTTGACTGCTGCCTTCATGGGTGTTGGTTGTAGATCCAAGTAAAATGAAATCCTTGACAAGTTCAATCTTTTCTCCATTTTTCATGATGTTGCTTATTGGTCCAGTTATGATTTTTTTTTTTTTTTATGTTGAGGTGTAATCCATGCTGAAAGCAATAGTCTTTGATCTTCATCAGTAACTGCTTCAAGTCCTCTTCACTTTCAGCAAGCAAAGCTGTGTCATCTGCATATTGCAGGTTGTTAATGAGTCTTCCTTCAATCCTGATGCCACCTACTTTTTCATATAGTCCAACTTCTTGGACTATTTGCTCAGCATACAGACTGAATAAGTATGGTTAAGTATGGTGAAAGGATACAACCCTGATGCACACTTTTCCTGACTTTAAACCACGCAGTATCCCCTTGTTATGTTTGAATGACTGCCTCTTTGTCTAAGTACAGGTTCCTCATGAGCACAATTAAGTGTGCTGGGATTCCCATTCTTCGCAATGTTACTGATGATAATTCAAAAAACGTTTGCAGCAGTTCATTGATAGGGAACTGCCAGAAATTCAAGCCAATTCAAAAGAGCATATGAAACAAAGGGTATCATTGCTGATGTCAGATGGATCTTGGCTGAAAGCAGAATATACCAGAAACATATTTATCTGTGATTTATTGACTATGCAAAGGCCTTGGACTGTGTAGGTCACAACAAATTATGGCTAACTTCATGAAGAGTGGGAATTCCAGAACACTTAACTGTGCTCATGTGAAACCTGTACATACACCAAGAGACAGTCTTTTGAACAGAAGAAGGGGATACAGTGTGATTTAAAATCAGGAAAGGTATGTCTCTGGGTTGTGTCCTGTCACCATACTTATTCAATCTATCTGCTGAACAAATAATCTGAGAAACAAGACTATATGAAGAAGAATGTGGCATCAGGATTGGAGGAAGAGTCATTAAGAACCTACAATATGCAAATGACACAACCTAGCTTGCTGAAAGCAAGAGAACTTTAAGCACTTACTGATAAAGATCAAAGACTACAGCCATCAGTATGGATTACACCTCAACATAAAGCAAACAAAATTCCTCACAACAAGACCAATAAACAACATCATGATAAACAGAGAAAATACTGAATTTGTCAAGGATTTCATTTTACTTTGATCCACAATCAGCACCCATGGAAGCAGCAGTTAGGAAATCAAATGACATGTTGCATTAGGCAAATCTGCTGAAAAAGACCACTGTAAAGTATTAAAAAGCAAAGATGTCACTTTGAGGACTAAGATGCGCTTGACCCAAGCCATGACGTTTTCAGTTGCCTCATATGTATGTGAAAGCTGGACAATGAATAAGGATGACCAAAGAAGAGTTGACAGATTTGAATTATGGTCTTGGCGAAGAACGTTGACTATACCACAGACTGTCAGAAGAACAAACAAATCTGTGTTGGAACATATATAGCCAGAATGCTCCTTAGAAGCAAGGATGATGAGACTTCATCTCACGTACATGTGACATGTTATTAGGAGAGACCAGTCCCTGGAAAAGGATATAACGCTTGGTAAAGTAGAGTGTCAACGTAAAAGAGAAAGACACTGGATGAGATAAATTGACACAGAGGCTGCACAATGGGCTCAAACTTAGCAATGATTGTGAGGATGGCACAGGACTGGGAGGTGTTTCAGTATGTTGTACATAGGGCTGCTACAAATAGGTTCCTACCTGACAGCACCTAACAACAACAACAACAGTAATTTAACCTCCCACAGATTAATCAATCATTTGTAACAATCATCAGTTAAGGCAGAATTTCAATATGACAGTGCTTTGTTGTGTAGTAATTTACACTTAAGATCTGCTGATACTGGATAGATACTTACAACTTTCTGCTTTTAAATTATGTGAATATTATTGGAGATATGCAACTTAGGATACATAAAAAAATAACTTACTTTTTGGAGTTTGTTTTTTTAATCATATTTTTGATTCAATGATATTTATTTATTTATTACTGTGCCTCTTTCACTTTTTCTGAAGGCTACCCATAGGAGTTAGAATGGAACCTTTTTACCATGGTTCTTTGGGGACAAGTCCCCTTCTATCCCCATATCTTGCTTAGTGTAATAATATATATCACCAAACATGAGCTTAAAGTGCTTTAGAAATAAGCTTTCCTTTCATCAGTAAACTACATCTTAAGGTGAAATTTGAGCCCAGAACTTAGACAAGCAAGTTATAGCCCATAACTACAATCTTCCCTTCTTTCCCATTGACTAACACTCTAGTGTGAGGAGATTTGTTTTTTGTCAATGTGTATTTATTTGTTTGTTTAGTTTGGTTTTCTTCATCCCCCTCAAAATACAAAAGATCTAATTATATAACCTTCACCCAGGAAAACCTGGTTAAATTTGATTATCTTTTGCTTTCTAAAGAATATTGTCCTCTCTGATTCCAAAGCAAATTTCCAAGGTAAATTGAATTCAAAGAAAATTTCAGGAATCCCCATTATCACTGCTGCTCTTCTAAGGGATACTTCTCTCAGTGATACCAACACTTAACAATAAAAGAATTCAGTGATCTAAAAGAGATTTCTTAAACAATTAAATTTAATCTCTAGTGGAGAACTTTTTTTTTTTTTGTAAGACACTTCATGACAACTATAAAACTATTTAAACTATACAAACAAAATGTTCTTTGATATTGATTGTTTCCATTATTTATAAGCTTCCATTTGGCAGATACATAATATACCATTATCTAAACCTGGGGCATCACAGAATAAATTGATTAAGAATTGGGATTAAAAGGCTATAGAAGCTGAATAACATGATAAAATAAGCCTGGTCTGGACAGGGAAAACTTTTACTCCCTATTATCCTTCATTCCTTCTCTTCTCCCCTACATTACTGTTCCAAGGTGATAACAAAAATAATATAATTGGTTAATAAAGTATATATGTTTCTCATATTAAAAAAATGAACATACCATACAAAAATATAATATGTATAATTATTTTTTGTTTATTGTTGTAGTTTAAATGTTTATATTTCAAGTTAGTATCCCACGCAAAAATCTATACATACATTGTTGTGTGACCCTAATCGCTCTCCCCGTACTGTGACAGCACACTCCTCCTTTCCACCCCTGATTCCCCATGTCCATTCAACCAGCTCCTAACCCTCTCTGCCTTCCCATCTCACCTCCAGACAGAAGCTACCCATTTAGTCTCTTGTATCTATTTGAGCTAAGAGGCATACTCCTCACCAGTATCACTTTATGTCCCACAGTCCAGTCCAATCCCTGTCTGAAGAGCTGGCCTCGGAAATTGTTTTAGTTCTGGGCTGATAGAGAATTTGGAGGCCATGCTTTCTGGCGTTCCTCCAGTCTGCTTCAGACCATTAAGTCTGGTCTTCTTACTAGATTTTGAGTTCTGCACCCCACCTTTTCCTGCTCCATCCGGGACTCTCTGCTGTGTTCCCTGTCAGGGTGGTCATTGGTGGTAGCTGGGCACCATCTAGTTCTTCTGGTCTCAGGCTGATGAAGTCTCTGGTTTATGCAGCCCTTTCTGTCTCTTTGGCTACTACTTTCCTTGTGTCTTTGTTGTTCTTCATTCTCCTTTACTCCAGGTGGTTGGGACCAATTGATGCATCTTAGGTGGCTGCTTACAAGCTTTTAAGACCCCAGACACCACTCACCAAAATAGGATGTAGAATATTTTCTTAATAAGCTTTGTTATGCCAGTTGACCTGGATGTCCCCTGAAAGCATTGTCCGCAGACCCCTAACCCTGCTACTCTGTCCCTCAAACCTCTTTAGTTTTAGTCCAGTTGTTCTGACTTCCTCTATAGTGTGTGCTGTCCTTCTCTTCACCTAGGATAATTATCTACTGTCTAGTTAGTAAACAACCCTCACCCTCCATCTCCACCCTTGTAATCATCAAAGAATATTTTCTTCTTTGTTTAAACTTTTTCTTAAGTTCTTATAATAGTAGTCTTATACAATATTTGTCCTTCTGTGACTGACTGAATTCACTCAGCATAAAGCCCTCCAGATTCCTCCATATTATAAGATGTTTCACAACTTCATTGTTGCTCTTTATCATTGCATAGTATTCCATTGTGTGGATATACCATAATTTGTTTATCCATCGTCCACTGATGGGTACCTAGGTTGTTTCCACCTTTCTGCTATTGTGAACAGTGCTGCAGTGAACATGGGTGTGCTTATATCTATTCATGTGACGGCTCCTATTTCTCTAGGATATGTTCCAAGGAGTGGAATAACTTGATCATATGGTACTTCTATTTCTAGGTTTCTAAGGAGGCACCAAATCGATTTCCAAAGTGGTTATACCATTTTACATTCCCACCAACAGTGTATAAGTTCTCCAGTCTCTCCACAACCTCTCCAGCATTTATTATTTTGTGTTTTTTGAATTAATGCTAGCCTTATTGGGGTGAGATGATATCTCATTGTAGCCTTGATCTGCATTTCTCTAATGGCTAACGATTGTGAGCATTTCTTCATGTGTTTATTAGCAGCCTGAATATCTTCTTTGGCGAAGTGCCTGTTCATGTCCTTTGCACATTTTTCAATCAGGTTATTTGTCTTTTTGTTGTTGAGGTTTGGCAGTATCTTGCAGATTTTAGAGATTAGATGCTGATCAGATTTTTCATAGCCAAAATATTTTTCCCAGTCTGTAGGTTGTCTTTTTACTCTTTTGGTAAAGTCTTTTGATGAGCATAAGTGTTTGACTTTTAGGAGCTCTCAGGTATCTAGTCTCTCTTCTAGTGCTAGTGCATTGTTGCTTATGGTTCGTATTCTGTTTATGCCATGTATTAGGGCTCCTAGCATTGTCCCTGTTTTTTTTCCATGATCTTTATCATTTTCAATTTTACTTTTAAATCTTTGATCCATTTTGAGTTAGCTTTGTGCATGGTGTGAAGTATAGGTCTTGTTTCAGTTTTTTGCAGATGGATATCCAGTCATGCCAGCACCATTTGTTAAGAGATTGTCTTTTCCCCAACTGATGGACTTTAGGCCTTTGTCAAATATCACCTTCTCATAGGCGGATGAATTTATGCCTGGATTCTCAATTCTGTTCCATTGGTCTATGTATCTGTTGTTGTACCAGAACCAAGCTATTTTGACTACTGTGGCAGTATAATAGGTCCTAAAATCAGGCAGTGTGAAGCCTCCCACTTTATTCTTCCTCTTGAGTATTGCTTTGCTTATCTGGGGCCTCTTCCATTTCCATATGAAATTGGTGATTTATTTGTCCATTTCATTAAAAAATGCCATGGAACTTGGATTGGAATTGCATTGTATCTGTAGATTACTTTGGTAGAATTGACATTTTCACAATGTTGAGTCTACCTATCCATGAGCAAGGTATGTTTTTCCACCTATGCAGGTCTCTTTGGTTTTCATGCTGTAGTGTCTTGTAGTTTTCTTTGTATAGATCTTTTATGTCTCTGGTTAGGCTTATTCCTAAGTATTTTATCCTCTTGGGGGCTATTGTAAATGGTATTGATTTGGTGACTTCCTCATCCAGGTTCTCTTTGTTGCTGTAAGGGAATCCAACTGATTTTTGTAAGTTTATATTGTACCCTGAAACTTTACTGAAATCTTCTGTTAGTTCCAGTAGTTTTCTTGTGGATTCTTTGGGGTTTTCTGTGTATAAGATCATATCATCTGCAAATAGAGATAATTTGACTTCTTCCCTACCAATTTGGATACCTTTTATTTCTCTTTCTAGCCTAACTGTTCTGGCTAGGACCTCCAGCACAATGTTGAATAAGAGTGGTGATAAAGGACATCTTTGTCTAGTTCCCTTTCTCAAGGGGAATGCTTTCAAACTCTGTCCATTTAGGATGATGTTGGCTGTTGGCTTTGTATAAATGCCATTAATTATGCTGAGGAACGTCACTTCTATTCCTATTTTGTTGAGAGTTTTTATCATGAATGGGTGTTGGACTTTGTCAGATGCCTTTTCTGCATCAATGGATAAGATCATGGGGTTCTTGTCTTTTGTTTTGTTTATGTGATGGATTACATTGATTGCTTTTCTAATGTTGAACCATCCCTGCATACCTGGTATATATCCCGCTTCAATTATTTTTTTGCTATGTTGCTGAATTCTGTTGGCTAGAATTTTGTTGAGGATTTTTGCATCAATATTCATGAGGGATATTGGTTTGTAATTTTCTTTTTTTGTGTTGTCTTTACCTGGTTTTGGTATTAGGGTTATGCTGGCTTCATAGAATAAGTTTGGGAGTATTCTATCATTTTCTGTGCTCTGAAATACCTTTAGTAGCAGTGATGTTAACTCTTCGCTGAAAGTTTGGTAGAATTCTCCAGTGAAGCCATCCAGGTCAGGGTTTTTTTGTTGGGAGATTTTTAATTACCTTTTGAATCTTTTTTTGTTATGGGTTTATTTAGTGGTTCTATCTCTGTTGTGTTAGTTTATGTAGGTAGTGAGTTTCCAGAAATTTGTGCATTTCCTGTAGGTTTTTCTAATTTGTTAGAGTACAATTTTTCATAGTATTCTGTTATGATTCTTTTAATTTCAGTTGGGTCTGTTGTAATATCACCCAACTCATTTCTTATATGGGTTATCTGCTTCCTCTCCAGTTTTTCTTTCTTTAGTTTGGCCAGTGGTTTATCAGTTTTGTTGATCTTTTCAAAGAACCAGCTTTTGGTCTTGTTAACTCTTTCAATTGTTTTTCTAGTCTCTTTTTCATTTAATTCTGCTCTAATTCTTATTATTTCCTTTCTTCTGGCACCAGATGGCTTCTTTTGCTGCTCTCTTTCTACTTGTTCCAATTGTAGGGTTAATGTTTTGATTATGGCCCTTTCTTCTTTTTGGATGTGTGCATTTATTGCTATAAACTGACCTCTGAGCTGCTTTTGCTGTGTCCCAAAGGTTCTGGTAGTGTGTGTTTTCATTCTCATTTGATTCTTTGAATTTCTTTATTCTGTCCTTAATTTCTTCTATAACCCAGCAGTTTTTGAGCAAGGTGTTGTTCAGTTTTCATGTGTTTGATTTTTTTTTTCCTTGCTTTTTCTATATTTGATTTCTACTTTCATGGCTTTATGGTCAGAAAAGATGCTTTGTAGTATTTAGATGCTTTGAATTTTGTTAAGGCTTGCTTTATGGCCTAATATGTGGCCTATTCTGGAGAAAACTCCATGTGCATTGGAAAAGAAAATATACTTGGCTGCTGTTGGGTGGAGTGTTCAGTATATGTCTATGAGATCAAGTTGGTTGATTGTAGCATTTAGATCTTCAGTGTCTTTCTTGAGCTTCTTTCTGGATGTTCTGTCCTTCTCCGATAGTGGAGTGTTGAAGTCTCCTACTCCTATTGTGGAGCTGTCTATCTCTCTTTTCAAGGCTGTTAGAGTTTGTTTTATGTATTTTGGAGCCCTGTTGTTAGGTGCATAAATATTTATTATAGTTATGTCCTCCTGGTGTATTGACCCTTTAATCATTATGTAGTATCCTTCCTTACCCGTTGTGGTGGATTTTACTTTAAAGTCTATTTTGTCAGAGATTAATATTGCCATTCCTGCTCTTTTTTGAGTGTTGTTTGCTTGATATTTTTTTTCCATCCTTTGAGTTTTTGTTTGTGCTTTAATTCTAAGGTGTGTCTCTTATAGGCAGCATATAGATGAATCATGTTTTCTTTTATCCAATCTGCCACTCTATGTCTCTTTTTTGGTGCTTTTAGTCCATTTACATTCAGCGTAATTATTAATAGGTATGAGTTTAGTGCTGTCATTTTGATGTCTTTTGTGTGTGTTTTTCAGTTTCTTTGTTCCAATTAATTTTCTGTGCTGAGTCATTTTTCTTTACGTATTTTCTCTTCATCTTTTTCATTGTTGTTGATTTTGTATTGGCTAAGTCTTTATATTTTTCTAGTTTTTTATTTTGACTAGTAGGATTGTTAGTTTCCTTTGTGGTTACCTTAATATTTACCCCTATTTTTCTAAGTTTGTACCAGTCTTTTATTTCTTTATATCTCCTTGACTTCCTCTCCATATGAAAAATCTATGTCTACATTTTTTAAGTCCCTCTTTTTTATTTTAATGTTGTCATATTTTACATATTGACATCTGTTTCCATATATTCAGTGTTTTAGGTTTGGTTTATTTTTGTGACTTCCCTATCTAGATTGATATCTCGTTGCTCTGTCCTGTTTTCTAGTCTTGGATTGTTATCTGGTGTTACTGATTTTCTAACTGGAGGACTCCCTTTAGTATTTCTTGTAATTTTGGTTTGGATTTTTCAAATTCCCTAAACTTCCGTTTATCTGGAAATGGCATAATTTTGTCATTATATTTGAGAGACAGTTTTGTTGGATATATAATTCTTGGCTGGCAATTTTTTTCCTTCAAGGCTTTATATATGTCATCCCATTGCCTTCTTGCCTTCATGGTTTCTGCTGTGTTGTCGGAGCTTATTCTTATTGACTGTCCTTTGTAGATGGCTTTTTGTTCATCTGTAGCCGATCTTAAAATTCTCTTTATCTTTGGTTTTGGGAAGTTTGATTATAATATGTCTTGGTGACTTTCTTTTGGAATCTACCTTATGTGTTGTTCAATGAGCATCTTTGATAGATAGCTTGTCATCTTTCATGATACCAGGGAAGTTTTCTGCCAACAAATCTTCAGCAACTCTCTCTGTATTTTCTGTTAACCCCAAACCCCCACCCCCCATTCTGGTACTCCAATCACTCATAGATTATTCCTCTTGAGAGAATACCACACAATTCTTAGGGTTTCTTCATTTTTTTAAATTGTTTTATCTTATTTTTCCTCAGATAAGTTGTCAAGTGCTTTATCTTCAGTCTTACTAATTCTGAGTTCCATTGCCTCAATTCTGCTCCTATGACTTTCTATTAAGTTGTCTAGTTCTGAAATTTTATTGTCAGTCTTCTGGATTTCTGATTGCTGTCTCTCTGTGGATTCTTGCAGCCTGTTAAATTTGTCATTATGCTCTTCTCTAATCTTTTTAATTTCTTGTATTGTGTGTTCTGTGTTTTGATTTATTTCCTCCCTAATTTCTTTAAGAGTTCTGTATATTAATCTTTTGCATTCTGCCTCTGGTAATCCCAGGAAATTTTCCTCCTCTGGGAAATTTCTAGATTCTTTATTTGGAAGGTTGCTGAAGCCATCATGGACTGCCTCTTTATGTGATTTGATATTGACTGTTGTCTTCGAGCCATCAATAAGTTATTATATTTGTTTGCTTACTGTGTCCTAGCTTCTTGTTTTGTTTTGATATGCCCAAATAGGCTGCTCATGTGAGCTATTTTGATTATTGGCACTTTTGAAGCTCTAATGTTCTGTTACCAGATGGTTAGATCTGTTACTAGGTATGTGAGCTCAGGAGTCTGCCCACTCCTCCTGTATGGATTCAGCTCAGGTGCCCAGGTAGATAGCCACCAAGTGTGTGGTGCAAGCTCTCACCTACAGTCCTAGATAGGCATGGGTGATTGGTGTAGACACAGGCATCTGGCTGCAGTAGGGGGACACACTCTGAGCAAGGCAGGGGGCTAATGGCCACCCCTGAGTGTCCAGTAGGAAGGCGTGTACCTGTTCCCTGGAGTGCATAGGTGGATGGGTTTTGTAGCCAGACTATGAGCACCCAATGCTGTTGGCTATAAGGACTCGGGGGTACCTCTTATCCTTGGGCCCCTATCGCAGATGGCTAGGTGGCGTGGGTGGAGCCATCAGTCCTCAGGCCCCTAATGTGGGTAGGTGAAGACCCTGCTTAATGGGAAGAGCAGTGTCAAATGTCAAGAACCTGCTACTTCACAGCTGAAACAGTTGAAGTTAGACTTTAGGCATATACCCTGCTGTACTGCGGTAAAGAGGGCCTACGCTGTTGAAATGGGCCCACACAAGTCTATGCAGGAGGAAAGGCACTCAAAGTCCGTTGATCTCTTATGCCTGTGCCCAGGCAAAGGAGCTGTGCCTACCCTGAGTTCCTGGTTTAGGGGAGACGGCAGTTTATTTTTTCCCCTGTTTGTTAATTTGTTCTCTCTCCAAGGCTGGGTGAATGGCTCAGGGCTAGTGACAGACCCTACTTCTGGCCCAGGGGACTCAGCAATTGCTGAAGCTGGTCCAGGACCCGGCACAGAGCAGGGAGTGGGGAGGTAAATGGAAGAGAGGTTTTTCCCTAAGGGGGGTGTTTTTGATCCCCCCGGGAAGGCCAGATGCAAGTACTTATCTTTCTCTGATCGAGGGCTGCTTCTCACTAGTTCTGGGTGGCCAAGTAGACAGACTCTCTGCTGCTGGGTCTCTCCTGGTGTGGAATACGCCTCCTGAGCACTGCTGCTTGCCTGCCTCACCACTCACCCATAAGCTGATCAGTCCTGAAGGGCTCAGGCTCTCACCAGGTCGGGTCTGGCAACTCCTCTCTGCTTCTGATCCATCTCTCCCTCCCCCTGCCACTCAGTCTGGTTACTCAACTTTGCATTTGATGTTCAGGGCTCCTAGATTGTCATATATAATCGAATCACTTGTTTTTTCAGGTCTTCATTGTAAGAGGTTCCACTGGAAGCGTCTGACTACTCCGCCATCTCGGCCCCACCTCCCTGTATAATCATTATTGTAACAAACTGGATATCTGTCATGTTTTTTAAGTGCTGTGCATTTAGGCTCTCTAAAATTTTAAAAGGAAAAAGTTGAAATCACTCACATTAAGGAAGTCAAGCTGTTTGGGGAATTACTATTTTCTTCCTCTTAGCTAAGCCTCAGTATTGGTTTTCTTATTGGCCAGTGACTGAAATAGATGGTAGTGTGGCAAACTCTTCTGAGGCCAGTGGATGAAATTGATTAGGAGAATAGTATTGCAAATTCATACTGGAAACTCTCTTAAGGAAGTTCATGGTGATAAATGCTAAAGCTTAAGCACCTTCAGGATTCTCCTTGGGGCTCAACAACTTAGAATTCTGAGAACTTAAATGACTGAAGCAAATATTTTTAATCTGTAGAAAATTCTACATTCATTCAGAAATATTCTCTTGTTGGTGGTCCTTTTTTCTTTTTTGTCAGTTTTTCTATGCATTCTAACTTTCCTTCAAAGTAAATTTAATCTTTTCATCAGTCATATATGCTATTTCTTTTGACTGTCTCAATTTACTTCCATATGTTACTGAATAATCTATATCTTCCAACACTCACTTTAAACAGCAACAATAAGCAAAACAAAGCTAAACAAAATTCCCAAGGTTCTTCCTGTTTGCTATATATCACTGAAAGTATATTTGTTATCTGCTTATCTGTACTAAGATTATTATTATTAGACTTAAAATGTATGATATTTTTAGTGTTTTGCAATTTTTATTTGTTATATACCATATGGATTCTAGCAACTTAGAAACAGTTCTGTAGGAAGTCCTTTTCCCAGGGTCACCTTTGAAGCCATGAAGTAGTAAGAATTTGGACATGAACAAATTACTAAATGGATTACTGAAAATTGTTGCTTAAAGTAGCATATCTAAATATCAAAATCTCTAGGCTTTGGGACAGGTAACGTATGGATTCAGAATTTTTGTGGATCTGGTATTTCTCACTAAACAAAAAATAGCTGAGTAGAAATAGCGCCTGCTCCTGTGGTAGAAACAGCACATTTCTCAACCATTTATTTCTTGCCTGGGAAATAATACCAAGTATCACCTCATAAAATATACATCATGAATGACCAAGAAATTTGGAAAGTTGTGTGTTGCTTGGATTTGCCAATGACATGTTGCTATCTAAAAGCAAATATAGTAGTATAATATTTCATATCTTATATGATTTGTATCTCCAAAAACCTAGATGCTGATTCTGAGATGAAAAGAGTCACACCCAAAGGCTGGAGAAAGGCCTCTAGGAGGTAAGGCTGCCCCTGTCTAACAGCCAGCAAAGAAAACAGGACCAAAACAGAACCTCAGTCTTAGAACTGAAAGGAACTGGGTTCCACCTATAACCTGAAATACAACAGGGAATCAGAGCAGTTAATCAGTAATGTCAACAACATCAGAACAATACAAGAGGGAATAAATGGTGTAGGTATAGAACCTTCTAATGGAGAGGAAGGCAAGGCGATACCAAGTATTAATACACTGTTTCAAACTTAGAAAGATAAGGGTAAATTTCACAGTAACCACAAAGAAAGTTAACAAACACACTCATAAAAATAAAGAGGAAAAACATAAAGTGTCAGCAAAAACAAAGCCTACGAAAACAAAACAAATGAAAAAAAAATCCACAAACAAAAGTAATTCAGCACAGGAGAGTAACAAGAACAAAGAAAACATCAGCACCACCAAAAAAAAGCACTACAAAATGACAGCAACAAACTCACATCTATCAATAATTACACTGAATGTAAATGGACTCAATGCACCCATAAAGAGACAGAGACTGACAGAATGGATAAGGAAACAGGATCCATCAATATTCTGTATACAAGAGACACACCTTAGAAACAAAGATGTGAATTTATTAAAAGTCACAGGTGGAAAAAAATATATCAAGCTAACAACTACCACAAAAGAGCAGGAGTGGCAATACTAATCTCAGATAAAATAGACTTTAAAACAAAATCCACCATAAAAGACAAAGAAGGACACTATATAATGATTAAGAGGATGATCCATCATGAAGTCTTAACCATAATAAACATCTACGCACCCAATAACAGGGCTCCAAAATACATAAACTAACAACATTGAAAAGAGAAATTGACAGTTCCACAATAGTAGAAGACTTCAACACACCACTCTCAGTAAAGGACACAACAACTAAGAAGAAACTCAGCAAAGATACAGAAGACTTAAAGGGCACAATCAGCCAACTTGACCTCATAGATATGTATAGAACACTCCAACCAACTGCTGCAAATTACACACTCTTTTCCAATGCACATGGAATGTTCTCCAGAATAGACCACATCTTAGGCCACAGAGCAATCCTCAACAAGATCCAAAACGTTGAGATAATTCACAGTATCTTCTCTGACCACAATTCCATCAAGGTAGAAATTAACAGCAGAAAGAGCAAGGAAAAAAATCAATTACATGGAAAATGAATAATACCATGCTTATACATCAGTGGGTAATAGAAGAAATCAGAGATGGAATAAAAAATTCCTGGATTCAAATGAAAATGAAAACACATCATAGCAAAACCTTTGGGACACAGCAAAGGCAGTCCTCAGAGGACAATTTATAGCAATAGATGCACACATCAAAAAAGAAGAAAGGGACAAAATCAAAACATTAACTACAGAACTCAAACAAATAGAAAGAGAACAGCAAAAAAAAGCCCACAGCCACCGGAAGAAAGGAAATAGTAAAGATCAGAGCAGAAATAGATGAAATAGAGAACAGAAAAACAATAGAAAGAATCAACAAAACCAAAAGTAGGTTCTTTGAAAGAATCAACAAAATTGACAAACCACTGGCCAGACTGACAAAAGAAAAACAGAAGAGAACACAAATAACACAAATAAGAAATGAAATGGGGGACATTATAACAGACCCAACTGAAATAAAAAGGAATATAAGAGAATATTATGAAAAACTATACTCTAACAAATTTGAAAACCTAGAGGACATGGATAAATTTCTAGAAACACATTACCTGCCAAAACTACAACAAAGTGATGTTGAAAATCTGAACAGACTCATAACAAGAGAAGAGATTGAAAAGGTAATTTAAAAAAAAAAAAACTCCCAACAAAAAAAGCCCTGGCCCAAATGGCTTCACTGGAGAATTCTACAAATCATTCACAGAAGAGCTTTTACCAGTACTACTCAAGCTGTTTCAGAGCATAGAAAAGGAAACAACACTTCTGAATTCATTCTATGAAGCCAGCATAACGCTGATACCAAAACCAGGTAAAGACACTACAAAAAAAGAAAATTACAGACCAATATCTCTCATGAATATAGATGCAAAAATTCTGAACAAAATTCTAGCCAATAGAATTCAGCATCAATCAAAAAAATAATACACCACGACCAAGTAGGATTCGTACCAGGTGTGCAAGGATGGTTCAACATTAGAAAATCATTCAACATAATCCACTACCTAAATAAAAGTAAAGAATCACATGATTATCTCAACTGATGCAGAAAAGGCATTTGGCAAAGTCCAACACCCATTCCTGATAAGAACTCTCAATAAAATAGGTATAGAAGGGAGATTTCTCAACATAATAAAGGGCATCTATGCAAAACCGATGGCCAACATCATTCTTAATGGAGAGAACCTGAAAACATTCTCCTTGAAAACAGAAACAAGACAAGGATGCCCTTTATCACCACTCTTATTTAACATTGTGCTGGAAGTTCTAGCTAGAGCAATAAGGCAAGAAAAAGAAATAAAGAGCATCCAAATTGGTAATGAAGAAGTTAAACTGTCCCTGTTTGCAGATGATATGATATTATACATGGAAAACCCTAAAGACTCCATGGAAATCTACTGGAACTAATAGAAAGATTCAGCAGAGTAGCAGGATACAAGACAGACACACAAAAATTCTGTTGGATTCGTATACACCAATAAAGAAAATGATGAAAAGGAAATCAGGAAAACAATACCATTTATAATAGCCCCTAAAAAAATACTTAGGAATAAATCTAACCATGGATGTTAAAGACCTATACAAAGAATACTACAAAACACTACTGCAAGAAACCCAAAGGGATCTACATCAATGGAAAAACATACTATGCTCATGGATAGGCAGACTCAACATTGTGAAAATGACAATTCTCCCCAAAGCAATTTACAAATACAATGCAATCCCGATCCAAATACCAACAACATTCTTCAAAGAGATGGAAAAACTAATCATTAACTTTCTATAGAAAGGGAAGAAGCCCCGAATAATTAAAGCACTACTGAAGAAGAAGAATATAGTTGGAGGACTCACACTTCCTGACCTCAGAACCTACTATACAGCTACAGTAGTGAAAACAGCCTGGTACTGGTACAATGACAAATACATTGACCAATGGAACAGAATTGAGAACCCAGATGTAAATCCATCCACCTACGGTCAGCTGATCTTCGACAAGGGCCCAAAGTCCATCAAATGGGGAAAAGACAGTCTTTTTAACTAATGGTGCTGGCAACACAGGATGTCCATCTGCAAAAAAATGAAACAGGACCCATATCTCACGCCGTATACAAAAACTACTTCAAAATCGATCAAAGACCTGAATATAAAGCCTAAAACTATAAAGTTCATAGAAGAAAAAATAGGACCAACACTTCAGGCCTTAATACATGGCATTAACAGGATACAAACCATAACCATCAACGCAGAAACCCCAAAAGATAAGCTAGATAACTGGGATCTTCTAAAAATCAAACACCTATGCTCTTCAAAAGACTTCACCAAAAGAGTAAAAAGAGAACCTACAGACCGGGAAAACATTTTTGGACAGTACAAGTCAGACAAAGGTCTAATCTCCATAATCTACAAGAAAATCCAACACCTCTACAACAAAAAGAAAAATAATCCTATTAATATATGGGCAAAGGCAATGAACAGACACTTCCCCAAAGAAGACATTCAAGCGGCCAACAGACACATGAGGAAATGCTCGCGATCACTAGCCATTAGAGAAATGCGAAGTAAAACCACAATGAGATACCATCTCACCTTGGCATTACTGGCATGAATCAAAGACACTGGAAATAACAAATGTTGGAGGGGCTGCGGGGAGATCAGAACTCTTATGCACTGCTGGTAGGAATGCAAAATAATACAACCATTTTGAAAAATGATATGGTTCTTCCTCAGAAAGCTAGAAATAGAAATACCATACGATCCATCAATCCCACTCCTAGGAATATACCCTAGAGAAATAAGAGTCGTCACTCGAATAGACATACGCACACCTATGTTCATGGCAGCATTGTTCACAATAGCAAAATGATGGAAACAAACTAGATGCCCATCAACAGATGAATGGATAAACAAACTATGGTACATACACACAATGGAGTACTATGCAACAAGAAAGAACAATGATGAATCTGTGAAGCATCTCATAACATGGATGAAACTGGAGGGCATTATGCTGAGTGAAATAAGTCAATCACAAAAGGACAAATATTGTATGAGACCGCTATTGTAAAAACCCATGAAAAAGTTCACACGCAAAAAGTAAAAATCTTTGTTGGTTACCAGGGATGGGAAGGATGGGGGGGAAATACTAAATAGGCAATAGATAAGTGGTATCTTGGGTGAAGGGTGAGACAGTACACAATACAGGGGAAACCAGCACAACTTGTACAAGGCAAGGTCATGGAAGCTCCATAGACACATCCAAACTCCCTGAGGGACTGAATTGCTGGGTGGAGGGCTGTAGGGACCCTGGTCTCTGGGAACATCTAGCTCAATTGGCATAACACAGTTGATAAAGACAATGTTCTACATTCTACCTTGGTGAGTAGTGTCTGGGGTCTTAAAAGCCTGTGAGCGGCCATCTAAGATACTCCACTTGTCTAATCCCTTCGGGAGCAACGGAGAATGAAGAGAACAGGATACAAGGAAAGGATTAGTCTGAAGGACTAATGGACCACAGCTACCAAGGCCTCCACCAGACTGAGTCCAGTACAGCTAGATGGTGCCCGGCTACCACCACTAACTGCTCTGACCAGCATCACAACAGAGGGTTCTGGATAGAGCTGGAGAAGGATGTAGAACAAAATTCTAACGCACACATACAAAAAGACCAGTTTTACTGGCCTAAAGGAGACTGGAGAAACCCTGATAGTATGGCCCCCAGACACCCTTTTAGCTCAGTGGTGAAGTCACTTCCGAGTTCACCGTTCATCCGGGGATTCGACAGTCCCATAAAACCAAATGGGACTAATGAGGCACAGCAGTCCAGGGACAAGGGCTAGAAGGCAGAAGGGGACAGGAAAGCTGGTGATAGGAAACCCAAGCTTGAGTAAGGACAGTGTTGATGTGTTGTGAGTTTGTTAACCATTGTTGTAGAGCAACATGGGTACTAACTGTTCAATGAAAAAATATTTTGTTTTGTAAACCTTCGTTTGAAGTGAGAATAGCAGCACGATTGGAAGAGCGTAGTCAATGTCACTGAAGTGTGCATGTAGAAATTTTTGAAATGGTGTATCTTTGGCTATGTATATTTTCCCACACAAAAAAAAATTTCGAGAAGGGAGAGGCTTGACATGTTGTGGGGTTGTTAACCAATGTCATAAAACAATATGTGTACCACTGTTTAATGAGAAACTATTTGTTCTGTAAACCTTCACCTGAAGTGCAATAAAAAAAAGAAATTACAAAAAAAAGGATAAATTAGATAATGTATTATAAAAAAATTCAATAAAATTTAAGATATAAGATTTCATATATTGTAGTTTGGATTCTCAGTGTTGCATCTTGTGATGATTATTGCAAACCTTCAAATCCAGGGGTTCTGCACATGTATTTATATCTATAATGTTAATGTAAGTCAGTGCGGAAGGCAGCTTGTCATACTTCCATGAGGATGGCTAAGGATGCCCCAGTGGAGGGCTTTACTGAAATATCAAAGCGCTCATCAAGTGTTGGCAGCATACTGTTTCCTAAAACTTCATAGAAACCAATAGGGTATTCATTGACTAGCAGCCACCAAAAGCATAGTTCAAAAATGACTTTCATTGACTTTATACTTTGTTATATAAAACCACACCTCATAAGGTACCGAGCTTATTTGTAATTCATTTCCTTAACCCAGATGGTGAAGTCTAAATGAAATTGCAACATCAGCCTAAATTATCTCATCCTGTTTTGGGTGACTCACATGTACACTACTATACATAGTTAACAAGAATAAAGCAATACTGAGTTCAAACATTTCCCAAAGATGTAAGCACATCAGGCACAGTTTGGACCTGGATTCACAAAGAATGCTCATGAAAACCACTGAGCATTTTGCACAAGTAAGGACTCTGGTTTTGTGCCTGTGGTGTCCATGTTACCATGGCAATAACTACTGTCACTAGGAGAACTACCGCATTTCTCACTAACAGCAGTTAGTTACCTTCACCAGCCTCAAAGAGGTGTAATCAAAATTTATTAGCTACTTTGTGTAAAACACTTTCAAATAAAAAAATGCAATGTAAGTTGTAAGTACTAGTGTATTTTTTTCCCAGTGTACCTTAAAAATTTCTATATGCCATTGTTTCATATATACCACAGCATAGTTTAAAAGGTAGTCTTTGACACTAGTGTTTTTATTTATTTATTTTTCTCTTGCTTTTCCTACTGTTTTAAATTATTTCAACTTTACATTTAATACCTTTTTTCTGTCCTTCTTTATAAGAAGAAAATTGATGGTACACTTTTGAAAAATACAGTGACTTAGTCCATTTTTAAAGAACAAATAGAAAGTTTAACACATTTCTCATTAAACATTACAGTTTTGATGGAATATATAAGTGCAGCCTTTATTCCTGGAAGTAATTATCTTAGTAAATTACTGGTGACACTGGAAAGTCGTATATTAAAAAAGCAATTGGTTCAGAACTTAACTGAAATGCTATTTTAACTGTCTAATAGGAAGGAATGTAAAGAAAGTGAACTGTTACAGATTCTACCATTTAGTTAAGCTATATATGATTTAATATGCTAATATTAGTACTTGAAACCTGGATACAATCAATTTCTGAGCATATATTCATGGGTTACCTAAATTAGTAATGATCTTGGAAGTTTTCCTCATTGCATGTTGCTTGGCATCAAAGATAAGTAAATGCCAGTTTCTAAATTCATGACCAGAAACCAAGAATAAATATCCTGAGGAGTCTGTAGTAGGCAAAGATACTAGGATACCCTAAAAAATGACAGAATGGGAATCAGAACACCTGGATTATTAACACCAGCTCTATATATAGACAACATTTGCCTTTGGTAAATCACTTTGAATCTACTTTTATAGCTGTACAATGAAGTTTATTTTAGAAAGTACTCAGTTGTAGCTTATAACTCTAAATTCAATGGTTTCAGCTAGAAACAAGCCAATAATCCAAAAATAGAGGATGGAAAAAGAGTCCTTAATGGCATATATATACTTTTATATATATTCTTGATTGATTAAAAATTTCTTTATTTTTGAAATTTGCATTAATGTCAATAAATCTAGAACATTTTAGAAGTGGCTGCGTTCGGTGATAGAATGATTTGGAAAAGGATAATGAGAATAGCAGCACAACTGGAAGAATGTAGTCAGTGTCACTGAATTGTACATGGTGTAACTTTGGCTATGTATATTTTCATTAAAAAAAAAAAAAGATCCTCCAAGTTCAAGAAGGGAGAGTGTTGGCATGTCGTGGGGTTGTTAACCAATGTCATAAAACAGTATGTGTACTGACTGTTTAATGAGAAACTATTTGTTCTGTAAATCTTCATCTAAAGTACACTAAAAAAACTTTAAAAAAAAAAGTGGCTGCATTCTAAAATGTTTTCAATATCTATTTCTGTCTGTCTATCCCTCCACCTATCCCTCCAATCACCCTGCCAACCACCCACCCATTCACCCAGTGGCGGACTGATGAATATTTAGCAACAAGCTCTCCACAGAGAGTGGAGTGGGCTAATTTGTAGCATTTGCTAGTTTCTGTGGTTGGTTGGTGTGTCTGGGTATTTATCCATCTAATCAGCCATCAATCTAGATATAAATACATAAAAAAATCATACAATATATTTTTACTGTTTATTACCAATCATCAATTTTCTGCAAGAGTGTAATTTTGTTTGATGTTTCAGAAACTTTAGCGCTTGCAGCTGGTGTACTTAGTGACTTATTTGATTCCATGCCTTAAAGTGCATAAGGAAATGTGACCCTGCCATCAGCGTTAGTAACAATGGGAGACATTCCCTGGCATTTTATGTTTTATACTACCTCCTAACCTACTCCAAACTCTTCTCCTTGCTGGTATGAGTTGTGTATATAATAACTGTCCACAATTTGATTACATAGCAAACAACCACAAAATCTCAGCAATATATGACATTATTATTTTTACAAAATTGAAAGAGTGCAGGTCACTTTGAGGTTGACTGATGTAGACTTGGCTCAGCTTACAAACTGGCTGAACTCTGCTTGGCCTACTCTCATTTCTGTGCAAGGCTAGGGGTAGGGTGAACAAGCTACCACGTGTCTCTCATACCTATTCCTGCAGGGGTTCTGCCCTTTTATTTGTGCCTACGGTGTTATGGGAAGTCAGTGGGTAAGGCTGCATGTTCTTCTCAAGGAAATCCCAGAGGTATTAGAGAGAGCAAGTAGTATTTAACACACAGTGTGGATCCTCAAAGTTCATATTTTTTCAAGGACAGCTTGGTATTCACCTTTTGCTTTTCAATACAAACTTTGAAATCATGTTGTTAATGTCCAAAAAACTCCTACTTGGGATTATTTAGATTTTATTGTATGTTAGTACTGAGACTTCTAGCACATGAAAATGATATATTTCCTTCCTTGCTTTTGTCTTCATTAATTTCTTGAATTTTTGATAATTTTAGAATATTTAATAATTATGATATCTAATACTTATAATATTTTATTAAAAGTATATAGCAATTATTTTTGTATTATTGAAGTAACTAAATAGCTTTCATAGTTTATATATTCTTTTCTATTTTTCTGTAAATAATTATATTTTCTGTGAATTATGACCCTTTAATTTCTTTCCATTTCTTGTATCTTTAATTTTTTCCCTTGTTTTTTTTTTACGTTGGCTAGGACTTCTGCTATAACAATTGCTAAGAGCACACATGATAGGGATCTCTCTCATTTCAAGTCTTTATGGGAAATTATTTAATAAGTCAACATTAAGCATAGAAATTTTGTAGATCTTTTGGATTTGTTTATTATAACTTGAAATTTTACCAAGAAGTTTCACACACACTTAAAATGAATGAAAAAATGGAAAGCCGTAGTAAAGAAAGTTATAAAGAATACTCAAATAGAAATTTTAAAACTTAAAAATGCAATTAAAAAAAAAAACTCAGTAGAAGGGCTCAGCAGCAGAATGAAGGTGTCAGAGGAAAGAATCAGTGAACTCGAAGACAGAACAATAGTAATTACATAATTTAAACAGCAGAAATAGAATAGACTAAAAAACATAGTAAGTAAGTAAAATGAGAGCCCTGTGGGACTAAAACACAAGGTCTATCTTTCAATTCATGTCATCAAAGTCCCAAAGGAGATGAAAAATAAGGCAAGACTAAAAGAGTACTCAAAAAATAATGGCCAACAGCTTACTGAGTTTGGCAAAAGACATAAACCTAGACAAACCTATGAAGCTGAGTGAACCCCAAACAGAGTAAAACCAAAAAAATCTACATTAAGACACATAGTAATCAAACTTTTGAAAACTAAGACAAAGAAAAAATATTAAAAAAAAAACTGTGAAAGAAAAATGACACAAATAGAAGAAAAAATTTCAAGTGACAGTACATTTCTTATCAGAAACCAGGGAGACTAGAAGGAAGTGACTCATTTTTCTAATTTATCTTGTTAATGTGCTGAGCTATATTGGTTAATAGTCAAATGCTAACCCAAACTTGCTTTTCTGGTATACATCAAACTTGGTCATGACATTTTATTCCTTAAATAGTATAGAATTTATTTGCTAATATTTTGTTTACAATATGTGTATTTTTACCCATGAGTGAGTAGCCTATGTTTTGCTATCTTAGACTGTCTAGGGTGGTGTTTTAGTTATCTACTGCTGCTATAACAGAAGTACTACAAGCAGATGGCTTTAACAAAAAGAAACTTATTTTCTTACAGTTTAGGAGGCTAGAAGTTTGAATTCAGAGTGTTGGCTCTAGGGGAAGGCTTTCTTTCACTGCTGACTCTGGAGGAAGGTCCTTGTCTCTTTTGAGCTTCTGCTTCCTGGTTCCTTTGAGATCTCCATATCTCGGCATCTATCTTACCCTATCTCTGCTCATTTGCTTGCTTGCTTAATCTTTTTTATATCTTAAAAGAGATTTATTCAAGACACACCCTACACTAATCCTGTTTCTTTAACATAACAAAGACAATCCATTCACAAATGTGATTATAACCACAGGCATACAGGTTAGGATTTATAACGCATACTTTTGGGGGACATAATTAAATCCATAACAGGTGGTATTTAGTATGCTGATCTAATAACATAAAAATAAGAAATGTTCTTTCTTTTTGTATTTTTTATATGTTTTTCAGGCCTAATGGCCTAGTATTTAAGCACTCTGCTATTAACCTAAAGGTCGGTGGTTCAGACCCACCAGCCACTCCATGGGAGAAAGATGTGTCAATCTGCTTTCATAAAGATTAGAGCTTCGGAAAACCTAGGGGGCAGTTCTACTCTGTTCTATAGGGTCGCTATGAGTTGGAATCGACTCGATGGCAAGTTTTTTTTTTTTTTAATATGCTTTTGCGTAAGACCAGTATTGTTTATTTCTTAAATGTTTAGAGGAATTCACTAAGGAAAAATTCTGCGCTTAGAGATTTTCTTATGAGAATTTTTTTTAATGACATATTCAATTACATTAAAAGGTACAGTCTATTGAAGAGAATCTCAAGAAAAAAAGATCAAGACTGTATACCAGTGAAGAAAAAGTTATCTTTTCTCTAAATGCTATTTGGTCAATTGCGTTTTGACATGGAAAAACAAATGTATCTTAACTCTTAACATAAAGCCCAGTTGACATGGAGTTGATTTCAACTCATGGTGACTCCATGTGTTGCCATGTAGAATTAAGTTTCATAGAGTTTTCATGGCTGTGACTTTTTGGAGGCAGATTGTCAGGCCTTTCTTCTGAGGTGCCTCTGGGTGAGTTCAAACTGCCAACCTTTAGGTTACCAGTCAAGCAAATAACCATTTGCACTGCTCAGGGCTCTTATCTTAACTCTTACCTGACACTATATGCAAATATCAAATTAAATGTATTTCAAATTTAAATATGTACAATAAAACAATATGGCTTTAAGAAAAAGGTAACATAAAAATATCTTTATAACCTTGCAGTAGGTAAAAATTCCATAGGCTAGACATAAAATACACTAACAATAAAAGAAATAGAGCTATCATTAGGACTTTATTAAGATTGAGAAGTTTCATTCATTAAAAAAATGCACTATTAAGAAAAATAAAAGGCAAGTCACAGAGTGAGGAAAGATGTTCCCCTTACATTTATCTGACAAGGATCATATGTTCAGAATATTTTGGAAACTTCTACAAATTAATAAGACAAAAAGTCTAATGAGCAAAAGATCATTCTAGTGGAAACTCCTAAAAGAAAATATCCAAGTGACAAAGAAAAAAAAGACGAAAATGTGCAAATTGTTATTGTTGTAGGGTTGTTGTTAGGTGCTGTCCAATTGGTTCTGACTCATAGCAACCCCATGCAAAACAAAATGAAGCACTGCCCTGTCCTGCGCCATTCTCACAACTGTTATGTTTGAGCCCATTGTTGCAGCCGCTGTGTCAATCCGTCTCGTTGAGGGTCTTCCTCTTTTTCACTGACCCTTAACTTTACTAAACATAATGTCCTTCTCCAAGGACTGGTCCCTCCTGATAACATGCTTCAAAAGAGCATTCTGGCTGTACTTCTTCCAAGACAGATTCGTTTGTTCTTCTAGCAGTTCATGGTATATTCAATATTCTTCACTAACTCCACAATTCAACTGCATCAATTCTTCTTCTGTCTTCCTTATTCATAGTCCAGCTTTCGTATACATATGAGGCAATTGAAAATATCATGGCTTGGTTCAGGCACACGTTACGCCTCAGACATCTTTGTTTTTTAACACTTTAAAGAGGTCTTTTGCAGCACTTACCCAATGCAATGCATCCTTTGATTTGTTGGCTGTTGCTTCCATGGGTGTTGATTGTGGATCCAAGTAAAATGAAATCCTTGAATAATTCAATATTTTCTCCATTTATCATGATGTTGCTTATTGGTACATTTGTGAGGATTTTCTTTTCTTTATGATGAGTTGTAATACATACTGAAGGTTGTAGTCTTGATCTTCATCAGTAATTGCTTCAAGTCTTCTTCACTTTCAGTAAGCAAAGTTGTGTCATCTGCACACTGAAGGTTGTTAATGAGTCTTCCTCCAATCCTGATGCTGCATTTTTCTAAACTGTTATTACTCAGACAAAAAAAACAAATTTAAACTACAATGAGATGAAACTAAACACACAAAAAATGATTGAAATTAAAAAGACAAACAATACCAAGTGCTAGTGAGGAGGTGCAGTGACAGGTACTCTTGTACAGGGCTGGTACAGTGTAAATTGGTGAACACATGTTAGAAAATGATTTATTATTATTTAATAGAACTGAGCATCAATATCATGCCTTAGGAAGTAACATAAAATTTCGAATTGTCAGACGAGGCTCAAGTGAATCAGAGATCTTACCCCATTTCAAGTTTTACTCATAACATCAGGAGTAACATTTATAAAGATACATTGAAATGGCAGGAATAGGTCCACAATATTGGTGATGCCTTCCTAGGTCATTTTTTTCTGCATGAAACTTGTGCTCTTTGGTCCAGAAGAATAGATGCTCTCTCTGTAGGATGTGTGAGTTACCTTACATCAGGGGTTCTTTATATTATTGAAAACCTTCACTTTATAATCAGATCATTGCATTGCTTATATGACAATTTATTACTGTGAGCATGTTCATTTAAATTAGTCAGGTCTTTATTTAATGCTATGAATGGATTTACAAATGCTTTGTTACATATATGGCTGTAACCAAGAGATTAAAATAATAGTTTCTACATACACACTAGTTAAAATTACAGAATTCTTCTTCATTTCCACTCAAAAGAAGCAACATGTTCTCATGTACCACCCATTCCCAGCGACCTAGTAGTGACAAGAACCATTTCTCTTTATCTGATGGTGTCCTGCTATCTCAATTTTTTTCCTTTTTTTCTGCCACTTTTCAAAGTATATTTTATAAAATTTTCTATTTTTTAAAAAATTCACTACTGAGTGTTTTTGATGATATTATATATGTTTATCTGCTAGCTTTTGCTTTTGTAACAAACCACCCCAAAGCAAGGTGGTGTGTGCCATATAGTGATGTGTGCTTATTTCTCATGCATTTAAGGTTGGGATGATGCAATTCTGCTGTCCTCATCTGGGCTTATTTGTGTATCTGTGGCTTGGCTGCTGCTCTGATCTCTGCTGATCTTGGCTGCAGGATCTTCTCCGTGGTCAATCTGCTTTACATGTCTCTCATCCTCTGGAACTAGTGGACAAGTTCAAGCATGCTGTTCCAGTGACATCCAGGCACCAAGGCTCTAATTAGCAACTCCATTTAAAGCCTTTATTTGTGTCACTTTTACTACCATCCCATTGGACAAAGCAAGCCAGAAGACCAATGCCAGAGTGAAGAGAAGGAGTGGGTAGCAATACCAGTGACATCAAAGCCCGGGAATATATATAAAAACGGGTGAGGATATTGGAAAAGGTAAAGAATTGCAGCTAATGAAACAATCAACTATAGGCAACCCTATATGAAGTTAATTCACTCTTGAAAACATGTTGAACGGCAAATTTTCAGATAATGGAATCTATATTTTATTATTTTAAATTGGAAAAATAGTAATATTCCCCAGTCCATCCAAAAATGCCAACTAATTATGCTAAATATCAACAAATTCCTGAACACCTATATAAAAAGTCATCAGGTGCTTCCATCCAGAATAAAGCATTTAAAACAGCAATTACCCAATTACTTAACACTTAATGAACTCATTAGCAACTGTGTTTGTATACAGTACCCAGTGATATTGTACATTAACAAATATAAGTCTTGATTTCCATTTGCACATCAAGGAACACTACTGAAACACAAAATGAAAAATTTTAATGATACTAAAAACGCGGTTTTCGGTGGAACTTGACTAATAGTATCCCCTCAGTGTCTAGCACCGGGATCCATGGAAAGGAAGCCTCACCGAAAAGATGAGGAAGATAAAAACAATGCACGATATATTTAAATGGCATGAGCAGAAAATAGAAGGCTACTGGGAGAAGAGCTGAGGTATAATTGCAGTGTACTCTACCTGATTTTTTTTTTAATGCAAGAAAAACGTGTTTTCCCTCCTGACATGTATGCAGATAATTTATAGCAGAGTTTTTATTCAAACATTAAATTTAAAAAAAAAAAAATACAAGTTGTAATAGAAAATATTTTGATACTTAGAGTTTCAGTAGTATGGAGTATATGCAGGGTGATTTTATAGGTGTAATTTATTTCATCCTCTTAGGCCAGAAGAATTAGTCCCCCTCACATCTTGATTGTGACCAAGTGAAAAATCACTGATGAACAGTTAATATAATTAAATGCATTTGCATTTCAGAGTCCTTAATATTTGACTTGGATTTTATGTATTAATATTTAAACAGGTAACTCAATCAAATCATTTATCAGTGGCACACACTAATGAAGTCAATATGCTTATGGTATAATAGACAATTTATGAATCTAGAGTTTAGAAAAAGAGGAGAAATTCATCTTGGGACATAAGACTTCAAAATTTAGACAAACTTTTTTCAATTCTTGGAGCTTCTGTTTCATCGATATTTGCACATTCATTTCTGCACCTCATAGAATTGTCAGGGTGACAAAATGAAATAAGGTAGAAACGTATTTTATACTAGAAAATGCAAGATAACTGCAACAAACTAATTAGAATAAAGACAAAGTACTTCCATCATACTTGAGATCTGAACTTAATGATGTTTTCCTGTGCTATGGACACAGCCACTTTATGTCTTAAGCCATAATATACACTAGGGATGGAAATGGAATTCTACCTAATTCAATTATTTTTGAAGGGCATCATGCGTGTCTACCATATGTCTTGTTGGACAGCATAAGTAGTATTGCATCTATCATTTTTTTAATGAATTTAAACTCCAAAAAAAATCAATGAACAAATATTTGAATGTTACCCTGTATCAGCATTGTGTTTGGCAAAATTGATAACAAGTATAATTTGGTAAATCAGAAGACTTGTATATATGTGTATATATATAAATCCAAAATCTTCTCAACAGTGAGAAGTTCTCTGACTGAAATGAATACTGACAATGTTTAAACTAAAGCCAGAACACCTGAGTACATACATATAAAATTTTCTTGAAGAGATGGAAAAGATTTCTTGTAACATTTCATTTTAATCATGCCTTGATTTTTCAGATTATCCTTCTAATGTTTTTCTTAAAAAGAAAATAAAGTTTCACTTTTATTATCTCCTACACATATGAAAAAATTAAAGTAAAGCTTACGGAAATTCCAGTTGTAGTCAACTGTAATAGATAAAACTGTCATATCCCTGAAATCCCTCATAAAATTTGTCCTGAGCTAGCAAGATTATGTTTCAGTGTATTCGATTTCAGAAGCCGATCCTCTCGTGGCTTTGAGCTTGACAACAGTTACATAGAATCATGTTTTTCAGATATTATTTTAGAATGGCAGCAGAAGAGAGACTCTTAAATCTTTCTTAACAGTCTTGCCCTTGATTGAAGATGCTTCTATTTGAAATTCTGAGGTGTCATTTTTAGCCTTGGGTAATGGCACAGGAAAGCACTAGGCTTTCCTCTCTTTAGTTTATCCAGAACAACTCAGTGTGTATTATGGTCTAGTAATGAACAAAAAAACAAACCCATTGCCATCGAGTCGAGTCTGACTCATAGCGACCCTGTAGAACAGAGTAGAACTGCCCCATAGAGTTTCCAAAGGGCAGCTGGTGGATTCAAACTGCTGACTTTTTGGTTAGCAGCCTGAGCTCTTAACCACTGCACCACCAAGGCTCTGGTCTACTACTAACTCTCTATAATTTAAAATGGATTTATGGTTCTGTACATAAGAAACTAGCATACAAATACTTTAATAACTACTGTCTATTGCAATGGGTCATTCTCTTATTTAGATGTTGTAATGGGTCATTTTCTTATTTAGACTATTATAAATAATCTAACTCCCTGGGTGACACAAATGGTTAAGCACTCCACTAGTAGCCAAAAGGTTCATGGTTCGAACCCACCCAGAGATACCTCAGAAGACAGGCCTGGTGATCTGCTTCAGAAACATCACATCCTTGAAAACCCTACGGAATGATTCTACTCTGTACCCATGGGGTCTCATGAGTCGGAAGTGACTCAATGGCAACTAACAGCAGCAACAATGATAATGACTATAGATAATGTCTATAATATAATGGGTACAGTTTCCATTTCAAGTAGTGCTAACTTTGATATTAGTAAGTTATCTATCTTGTATTTTTAAATACTGAATAACTATTAGATTCTTATGAAAAAATACGTTTATTGTATTTTACTAATCTTGAGGGAAAGTGAAAGGAGACAAGAAAAGATACAGTGACCATGTTGGTAGTTGTAAGTGTTGTTTGTCAGGTATTTTTAGAACCCCCGTCCAGGCGTAGTGTGGAATTGCTTTCACCAGCCCTCTTGTGTTTGGATAGAGTTATAACATTTGTTCTGGCCCATGGTTTGTGAGCAGAAATGATGTACATCATTTTCAGGCAAGACACTTTAATTGCCAGTGTGAAATACTTCAGAACTCTTTTATATTGCCACAAACTTAGTTACAAGCTTTCTTACACTTGGTACCAGAAAAAAGAAATGTGTAACAGAGTGCCCCAGCAGACCCAAAATGAACTTGTAGTGGTACCAAAAAAAATAAAAGCTTAAAAAAAATCAATATCACTTTGGGGTTGTTTGTTACCTCAGTATAACTTAGCCTATCTTGACTGATTAAATCTGAAATTGTGACACTGCCATAGCAAAAAAACCCTACAATGTGTCACACTGGATGGGAGGTTGGCAGCCAACAGTAAATGATATTCTTGTTGGAAACCATAAGGATCTTGATCTGCGTTGTACAGTTGTGAAATATTTGGTCAAAATACTATCGGTGAAAACATGGAAGGCAATTAATATAATCAATGAACTTCTACCTCCAAGGAAGAGATTGGAAAACAGAAAGTAAATTGTATGTTTTGATTGTTATTGACTGAACTTGAAAGGGAATATATATTTCAGATGAGTTTTCCAGAGCTCAATGAGGAAAAATAATTCCCAACTGCAGAAATACAATGGTAACAGAAGTCTAGAAATTATAGATCATTTCAAGCTTGGAAGAGAGAAAAACTTCCAACTTGTAAAAAATAAAACTGAGATGTACTTTAAGTGTGAAAGCCTAATTAATACCCAAACTTTGATAAGCATCAAATCAAGGATATAATAGTCACTTCATTGTTGAAATTTCAAGTTACATGAAAAGGACTACGTAAGGACAGGAAACTGTGGTGGCATAGTAGTTAAGAGTTATAGCTGCTAACCAAAAGTTCGGCAGTTCGAATCCACCAGGCCCTCCTTGGAAACCCTATGGGACAGTTCTACTCTGTCCTATAGTGTCACCATGAGTTGGAATCGACTCGATGGCAACGGGTTCGGTTTTTGTTTTTTTTTTTTTTATATGAGGACGAATATGTTCTTTTACCAGACCAAAAAAAAGCAACTGAGGGAAAAGAATCTGAGAAAATTAAGTTACCTGAAATTAAATTGGACTACGATATTTGGATAATGAAAAAGGTGCCTAAGAAGGCTTAAGAATTTACATGGAAGAAGTAACAAATTATGTCCAGAATCTATTTAGCTTGTCATACAGTGTCAATATAAACAGAACAATGATGATACACTCTCTGAAGAGCAGCTGATCAGCTATTTATATATGTCTGGTTTAACCAAACATATAGGTTGTGCAGAGGCAACAGCATCGATAATCACTGAATGCATCTGCACCATGAGCAAAGCTTTCTTTCAAAAATAGCCTGATATCTCTTATGTTGTTGGTAATTGCCTGTTGAGTCGATTCAGATTCATGGCGACCAGATGTGGGCAGAGTAGAACTGCTCCACAGGGTTTTCAAGGCTGTGACCCTTCAGAATCAGATCGCCAGTCCTGTCTTCTGAGGTGCCTCTGGATGGGCTCAAACCGCCAACCTTTTGGCTAGTATTGAATCACTTAACCTTTTGTGCTACCCAGGGACTCCTGATATCTTTTACAGCCCCATAAAAAAATTACAAATGTAAAAACAAAGTGTAATCAAATCTCTATTTTGTGATTTCTTCATTCTAAAGTAAGGTTCTAGGATTCTGGGAGACATTCCTAGGGGTCTTCCACGATCCTGACTTGAAAACAAAACAAAACAAAAACATATTTGAACTTCTGGTGCTGCTTGATGCTAATATGCACCATGCTGGATAGTGACTGAGCAGCTCTGGCTTCAGTTTTGTTAGAGGTCATTCATCATCGTATGGCAGTGCACAGTGAGACTGTTTTTATGTTTGAGTTCATTTTCAATTTTTGCCATGAAACGGGGAAGACCACCAATAATTGGGATATATCCTGAGATTTCAACAGTAGAAGTGGCTGTAATATCCTTGATTTGATGCTTGTCAAAGGTTGGATATTAATTAAAACCAGTTGTCCTTAAGTCAACTCTATTTGTGTAATAGAAAACTGGAGGGAATTTTCTTTGTAAAGACGAGATGTTTATGTACTGCAGCTCAATTTTTCCCCTGTCGCATTGCTGTTGTTATAGTTGTAGATAAGGAAAAACATGGATGGAGCAGGTTAGAAGTTATACGGTTTTCATATCATTTTTTAATTCAGTTTTTTTATTATACACTATAATTATATTCTATATTTTATTCACATTTGTGTTTGTGTTACAAAATGTCTGACTGTTCAGTGTGAAAATTTTTGAAGTGAAGTTGTGAGATGGAAGAGGAGATTCTAAGCTTAAAACTCAAAAAAACCAAACCCATTGCTGTCGAGTAGATTCCAACTCATAACGACCCTGTAATAAGTCCAAGGATAATTCTGGTGAGGTGAATAATAGATGAATAATGAAGAATTAAAACTTGCATGCTAGTGTGTAAAATCTTAGAGAGTAAAATTCTAAGAAAAGATGCAGTATGACAAATTGAAAACTGTTCTTTTCCAAGCAGCAAGTAGATAAACGTTTCCTGGTGGCCTAGTGTTTACGTGCTATGGCGGCTAACCAAAAGACTGGCAGTTCAAATCCACCAGGTGTTCCTTGGAAAGTCTATGGGGCAGTTCTTCTCTGTCCTATGGGGTCACTCTGAGTTGGAATCGACTCGACAGCAATGGGTTTGTTTGTTTGTTTGTTTTTAATGTGCTGAAGAGGTTTTTCTTGTAATAAATTGAAAAAAAAGCATTTTTATCTAGGTTGATTAATCAACAAATTTCACCAACTAATAATATTATGCTGTATAATTAGTGAAATTTATAAATGATGATCAATTTAAGGAAAACATTTTGGGCTACCAAGAGCTGCCTGAAACAAAGGCCAAGACGTATTTACTGTCTTTATATCTGGAAACAAGTATTCCATCTTGGAGGAAATATGTCTGCATCTGCACTGATGTGGCCCCGCCAATGGTTGTCTCTATAAGAGTTTTGCCTCTTGTAAAAAAAGGAAATTCTATAAAATTCTGTTTTGCCTCTTGTAAAAATGTCACAAAAACCTGCTTTCTTCACAGAGAGATGTTATTGCATAGATTCTTGAAAATAAATTGAAAGAAAAAAAGCATTCTGGAATATGCTACCAAAATGATTATCTTTTTAAAACCAAGACTTGTTTATATGACAATGTTGGAAAAGTCTGTGCAAAAACCTGGATAAAGAAAAAATACACTCCCTGATACATACAGAAATTCAGTGGCTTAACAGAGGAAGAACTGTCTAAAGGGTGTATCTGAGATAAAAAGTGATTACAGAGAACTTTCAAGGAAATAGTAAATAAAAATGAGCAAGTAGCATAACTGAAAAATACGCTTTACTGTTTTAAGCCTCTGAGATATGAAGGTTGTTTGTTACTATGGCATAACTTAGCTCACATGGATCAATGCACCATGTAAAACTGAAAAAGGAAGAACAACAAATTTGGCAGATCGTGTTCCTCGCAGAGCAGCCCAATGAAACATTCTTTCAAACACTAAATAAAGGATTTGTTATAGTAGGTGGTTTAACAGTGAAGTTCTGAATAACACCAGGGTTTCTACAGCTAGTGACACCTGTAGCTATCAAGTGTACCCTTAGGCAAACATAAGAACAAAATAAGACTCTCACCAGTGACATTTAGAATTACTTTGGAATTTCTTAAAACATTCCATTTTTTTAAATTTTCTTCTTCTCAGTAAGGAGAGCACAATAAATTATATCATGTATGTCATATTTCAATCTACAGAAGCAATCAAATAAATACACATTTTAAGCCAAAAGATACAGTGCTAGCTATCACCTAATATAACTACTTTTTTTTTTTTAATTGTACTTCAGATGAAGGCTTACAGAACAAATAGTTTCTCACGAAATAGTAGTACACATATTGTTTTATGACATTGGTTAACAACCCCACAACATGTCAACCCTCTCCCTTCTTGACCTTTTTTTTTTTTTTGGTGAAAATATACATAGCCAAAGATACACCATTTCAAAAATTTCTACATGCACAGTTCAGTGACATTGACTACGCTCTTCCAATTATGCTGCTATTCTCACTTAAGATGAAGGCTTACAGAACAAAATGGTTTCTCATTTAACAGTTACTACACATGTTCCCCTATGACAATGGTAAGCAACCTCACAACACATTAACGCTATCCTTACTCAACCTTGGGTTCCCTATCACCAGCTTCCTTGTCCCCTTCTGCCTTCTGGACCTTGTCCCTGGACTGCTGTACCTCATTAGTCCCATTTGGTTTTATGGGGCTGTCCACTCCCAGGCTGAACGATGAACCTTGGAGATGACTTCAGCACTGAGCTCAAAGGGTGTCTGGGGGCCATACTCTTGGGGTTTCTCCAGTCCCCTTTAGGCCAGTAAATCTGGTCTTTTTCTTTGTGAGTTAGAATTTTGTTCTACATCCTTCTCCAGCTCTGTCCAGAACCCTCTGTTGTGATCCTGGTCAGAGCAGTCAGTGGCGGTATCCAGGCACCATCTAGCTGTACTAGATTCAGTCTGGTAGAGGACTTGGTAGCTGTGGCCCGTTAGTCCTTTGGACTAATCTTTTCCTCGTATCCTGTTCTCTTCATTCTTCCTTGCTCCCGAAGGGATAAGACCAGTGGAGTATCTTAGATGGCCACTCACAGGCTTTTAAAACCCCAGATGCTACTCACCAATGTAGAATGTATAACAGTGTCTTTATAAGCTGTGTTATGCCAATAGAGCTAGATGTTCCCAGAGACCATAGTCCCAACAGCCCTCCACCCAGCAATTCAGTCCCTCAGGGAGTTTGGACGTGTCTATGCAGATTCCACGACCTTTAATCGTACCAGTTGTGCTGGTTTCCCCTGTATTGTGTACTGTCCCGCCCTTCATCCAAGATATCACTTATCTATTGCCTATTTAGTATTTCCCACTCACCCACCCCTGCCATCCCTGGTAACCAACAAAGATTGTTACATTTTGTGTGTGAACTTTTTAAAGGGTTTTTATAATAGAGGTCTCATACAATATTTGTCCTTTTGTGATTGACTTATTTCACTCAGCATAATGTCCTCCAGTTTCATCCATGTTATGAGATGGTTCACAGATTCATTGTTGTTCTTTCTCGTTGCATAGTACTCCATTGTGTGTATGTACCATAGTTTATCCATTCATCTGTTGATGGGCATCTAGGTGGTTTCCATCATTTTGCTATTGTGAACAATGCTGCCATGAACATAGGTGTGCATATGTCTATTTGAATGACGACTCTTATTTCTCTAGGATATATTCCTAGGAGTGGAATTGCTGGATCGAATAGTATGTCTATTTCTAGCTTTCCAAGGAAGCACCATATCGTTTTCCAAAATGTTTGTATCATTTTGCATTCCCACCAGCAGTGTATAAGAGTTCTGATCTCCCCGCAGGCCCTCCAACATTTGTTATTTCCAGTGTTTTTGATTCGTGCCAGTAATGCCAGGGTGAGATGGTATTTCATTGTGGTTTTAATTTGCATTTCTCTAATGGCTAGTGATCGCGAGCATTTCCTCATGTGTCTGTTGGCCATTTGAATGTCTTCTTTGGTGAAGTGTCTGTTCATTTCCTTTGCCCATTTTTTAATAGAATTATTTGCCTTTTGCTGTAGAGGTGTTGAATTTTCTTGTAGATTATGGAGATTAGATCTTTGTCTGACTTGTACTGTCCAAAAATTTTTTCCCAGTCTGTAGGTTCTCTTTCTACTCTTTTGGTGAAGCCTTTTGAAAAGCATAGATGTTTGATTTTTAGAAGATCCCAGTTATCTAGCGTATCTATTGGGGTTTGTGCATTGATGGTTATGGTTTGTCTCCTGTTAATGCAATGTATTAGGCCTGAAGTGTTGGTCCTATTTTTTCTTTTATGAACTTTATAGTTTTAGGCTTTATATTCAGGTCTTTGATCGATTTTGAAGTAGTTTTTGTATATGGCGTGAGATATGGGTCCTGTTTCATTTTTTTGCAGATGGACATCCTGTGTTGCCAGCGCCATTAGTTAAAACAGACTGTCTTTTCCCCATTTGATGGACTTTGGGCCCTTGTCGAAGATCAGCTGATCATAGGTGGATGGATTTACATCTGGGTTCTCAATTCTGTTCCATTGGTCAATGTATCTGTCATTGTACCAGTACCAGGCTGTTTTGACTACTATAGCTGTATGGTAGGTTCTGAAGTCAGGTAATGTGAGTCCTCCAACTTTATTCTTCTTCTTCAGTAGTGCTTTACTTATTTGGGGCTTGTTCCATTTCCACATAAAGTTAATGATTAGTTTTTCCATCTCTTTGAAGAATGTTGTTGGTATTTGGATCGGGATTGCATTGTATTTGTAAATTGCTTTGGGTAGAATTGTCATTTTCACAATGTTGAGTCTGCCTATCCATGAGCATGGTATGTTTTTCCATTTATGGAGATCCTTTTGGGTGTCTTGCAGTAGTGTTTTGTAGTTTTCTTTGTATAGGTCTTCTACATCCCTGGTCAGATTTATTCCTAAGTATTTTCTCTTTTTAGGGGCTATTGAAAATGCTATTGCTTTCCTGATTTCCTTATCATCGTTCTCCTTATTGGTGTATAGGAATCCAACTGATTTTTGAATGTTTATCTTGTATCCTGCTACTCTGCTGAATCTTTCTATTAGTTCCAGTAGATTTCTCGTGGAGTCTTTAGGGTTTTCTATGTATAGTCTCATATCATCTGCAAACAGGGACAGTTTAACTTCTTCATTACCAATTTGGATGCCCTTTATTTCTTTTTCTCGCCTGATTGCTCTAGCTAGAGCTTCCAGCACAATGTTAAATAGAAGTGGTGATAAAGGGCATCCTTGTCTTGTTCCTGTTTTAAAGGGGAATGTTTTCAGCCTCTCTCCATTAAGAATGATGTTGGCCGTTGGTTTTGCATAGATGCCCTTTAGTATGTTGAGAAATCTCCCTTCTATACCTATTTTATTGAGAGTTTTTATCAGGAATGGGTGTTGGACTTTGCCAAATGCCTTTTCTGAGTCAATTGAGATGATCATGTGATTATTTTCTTTCCTTTATTTATGTGGTGGATTACGTTGATTAAATTTCTAATGTTGAACCAAACTTGCATACCTGGTATGAATCCTACTTGGTCATTGTGTATTATTTTTTTGATATGATGCTGAATTCTATTGGCTATAATTTTGTTAAGAATTTTTGCATCTATATTCATGCAAGATATTGGTCTGTAATTTTCTGATTTTGTGACATCTTTGCCTGGTTTTGGTATCAGCGTTATGCTGGCTTCATAGAATGAATTTGGAAGTGTTATTTCCTTTCTTATGCTCTGAAATAGCTTGAGTAGTGCTGGTACAAGCTCTTCTGTAAATGTTTTGTAGAATTCTCCAGTGAAGCCATCTGGGCCCGGGCTTTTTTTTTGGTGGGAGTTTTTTTATTACCTTTTCATTCTCTTCTCTTGTTATTGGTCTGTTCAGATTTTCTACATCACTTTGTTGTAGTTTGGGTAGGTAGTGTGTTTCTAGAAATTTATCCATTTCCTCCTAGTTTTCAAATTTATTGGAGTATAGGTTTTGATAATATTCTGTTATAATCCTTTTTATTTCAGTTGGGTCTGTTGTAATGTCCCCCATTTCATTTCTTATTTAGGTTATTTGTGTCCTCTCTGGTTTTTCTTTTGTCAGTCTAGCCAGTGGTTTGTCGATTTTGTTGATTCTTTCAAAGAACCAACTTTTGGTTTTGTTGATACTTTCTATTGTTTTTCTGTTCTCTATGTCATTTATTTCTGCTCTGATCTTTACTATTTCCTTTCTTACGGTGGCTGTGAGCTTTTTTTGCTGTTCTCTTTCTATTTGTTTGAGTTCTGTAGTTAATGTTTTGATTTTGTCCCTTTCTTCTTTTTTGATATGTGCATCTATTGCTATAAATTGTCCTCTGAGGACTGCCTTTGCTGTGTCCCAAAGTTTTGGTATGATGTGTTTCCATTCTCATTTGATCTAGGAATTTTTTAATTCCATCTCTGATTTCTTCTATTACCCACTGATGTGTAAGCAGGGTATTATTCACTTTCCATGTAATTGATTTTTTTCCTTGCTCTTTCTGCTGTTAATTTCTACCTTGATGGCATTGTGGTCAGAGAAGATACTTTGAATTATCTCAGCGTTTTGGATCTTGTTGAGGATTGCTCTTTGGCCTAAGATGTGGTCTATTCTGGAGAATGTTCCATGTGCATTGGAAAAGAATGTGTACTTTGCAGCTGTTCGATGGAGTGTTCTATACATGTCTATGCGGTCAAGTTTGCTGATTGCGCCCTTTAGGTCTTCTGTATCTTTGCTCAGTTTCTTCTTAGTTGTTCTGTCCTTTACTGAGAGTGGTGTGTTGAAGTCTCCTACGATTATTGTATAGCTGTCAATTTCTCTTTTCAGTGTTGTTAGAGTTTGTTTTATGTCTTTTGGAGCCCTGTCATTGGGTGCGTAGATATTTATTATGGTTATGTCTTAATGATGGATGGACCCCTTAATCATTATATAGTGTCCTTCTTTGTCTTTTATGGTAGATTTTGTTTTAAAGTCTATTTTATCTGAGATTAGAATTGCCACTCCTGCTCTTTTTTGGTGGTTGTTAGCTTGATATATTTTTTTCCAACCTTTGACTTTTAATAAATTCACATCTTTGTTTCTAATGTGTGTCTCTTGTAGACAGCATATTGATGGATCCTGTTTCCTTATCCATTCTATCACTCTCTGTCTCTTTATGGGTGCATTCAGTCCATTTACATTCAGTGTAATTATTGATAGATGTGAGTTTGTTGCTGTCATTTTGTAGTGCTTTTTTCTGTGGTGCTGAAGTTTTCTTTGTTCTTACTCTCTTGTGCTGAGTTACTTTTGTTTGTGGATTTTTTTTTCCTTTCTTTTGTTTTTGTAGATTTTGTTTTTGCTGAGACTTTATGTTTTTCCTCTTTTTTTTTATGAGTATGTTTGTTAACTTTCTTTGTGGTTACCATGAATTTTACCCTTATCTTTCTAAGTTTGAAGCAATCTACCATTACTTGGTATTGCCTTGCCTTCCTCTCCATTAGAAGGTTCTTTACCTATGCCGTTTATTCCCTCTTTTATTGTTTTGATGTTGTTGACATTTACAGATTAACTGCTCTGATTCCCTGTTGTGTTTCAGGTTGCAGGTGGAACCCAGTTCCTTGCAGTTCTAATACTGAGGTCCTGTTTTGTCCTGTTTTCTTTGCTGGCTCTTAGCCAGGGGCAGCCTTACCTCCTAGAGGCCTTTTTCCAGCCTTTGGGTGTGACTCTCTTCATCTCAGAATCAGCATCTAGGTTTTTGAAGATACAAATCCTATAAAATATGAAATATTATACTATTATATTTGCTTTTAGATAGCAACATGTCATTGGCAAATCCAAGCAACACACAACTTTCCAAATTTCTGATTCCCTGTTGTATTTCTTTTGGTTTTGGATAGTCCTCGAGAGTTTGTTTCCTAGATTGGTATCTGGCTGGTATGATCCTGTGGCCTAGATTCTGCCTGTGAGCTGAAGCTGTTTGTCCTCTGATTGAAGAACTCCCTTTAATAATTCTTGTAAGTTTGGTTTGACTTTTACATATTCTATTAATTTCTGTTTATCTGGAAATGACCTAATTTCACCATCAAATCTGAATGAGAGTTTTGCAGGATATATTATTCTTGGCTGGCAATTTTTTTCTTTCAAGATTTTATATATGTCATCCCATTGCCTTCTTGCCTGCATGGTATCTGCTGAATAATCTGAGCTTAGTCTTATTGTTTCTCCTCTGTGTGTGACTTCTAGTTTTTCAAGAAGTCCTCTCAGGAGTCTTTGTTTGTCTTTGTTTTTGGTGAGTGTGATTATGATATGCCTTGTTGATTTGCTTTTGGGGTCTCTCCTATATGGGGTTTGTTGAGCTTCATGGATGGCCAGCTTTTCATCTTTCATGATATTGGGGAAGTTTTCTGTCAGCAGTTCTTCAATGATCCTCTCTGTGTTTTCTGTTTTCTCTCCCTGTTCTGGAACTCCAATCACTCGAAAATTTTTGCTTTGGATTATATCCCACATAACTCTCAGGGTCTCTTCATTTTTCTTTGTTCTTTTTTCTGAGTTTTCCTCAGAGTTGTATCCAAGTGTTTGTCTTCAATTCCACTGATCCTGTCTTCCACCGTTTCAAATCTGCTTCTCAGCCCTTCTATGACACCTTCTATGATGGTTAAGATTATGTGTCAACTTGGCTAGGCCATGATTCTCTGTGTTTTAATATAATCACTCCCATGATTGAATATACTGTGAGTAGCCAATCAGATGAAAGGGAGTCTCCTTGAGGGTGTGGCCTGCATCTGTATATAAGCAGACGTTCTGGCTTTTTGCTCTCTCTGGATCCTGTGGCTGCTTCCTGTTGTCTCATCTCCCGTTCTTTGGACTTGAGCTGTCAGCTTATCTGCCGAACCTGGGATTTGTTGATCTGCACAGCCTGTGATTGGGAGCCCTGCTCTCTGACCTTCTGATCTTGGGCTTGCCAGCTTCTGCAGTTGTGTGACTTGGGAGAGGCCTCTATATTGATCCATGGACTTGGGATGTTCTAGCCTCTAGAATCATGTCAGCTGTTTCCTTGATATAATCTCTCTCTATATATATATTTATACACTTTACTGGTTTTGCTTCTCTAGAGAACCCAGCCTAAGACACCATACATTTCTGAAATCTTATTTGTTTTTGGATTTCTAATTGTTGTCTTTGTATAATTTCTAGCTGTGAATTTATTTTAGCATTTTGTTCCTGCATTATTTTCCTGAATTCTTCCAATTTTTTGTCTGTATTTTCCATGAATTTGTCTTTTTTTTCCTCACATTTATCTGCTTTTTGCTTCAACTCTTGGATAATTCTCAGTATTAGAGATTTGAATTCCATATAAGGTAGTTCTAGTGCCTTTTCTTCCACTGGAAAGTCATCTGGTGTTTTATTTTGGATGCCTTCTGGAACCATCCTGTCCTGTTTTTGTAAATATTTTGATATTGTCTGCTGTCTTTGGGGCATTCAGTGGTTATTTTTCTCATTTATTGATTGTAGATTTGTTTGTCCCTTTTTTTTTAATTTGGCTATGTCTGAGCAGGCAGGCTGTGTGTTCTTTGTTGTTTGCTCATCTGTGGGCACAATACTTTCCACCTCCTTCTCCAATTGGCAGGGTCAGTCACTCAGATATGGTACGGCAGGGCAGGTCTAGCTGAAGAGGAGTTACTGGGATGGGTTGTTTGTGGCACTTAGTACAGCCACCAGGGCAGGTCGGTAATCAGTGCAGGGTGGGTTCCAGTAGGCCGTGCCTGTGCAGCTTGGTGGTGTGATGTTAAGTGCACGGTGAAGGTAGGCAGGATGTAGTGGGGAGATTGTTATGTGTGGAGCTAAGATGGATATGGGAGAAACGAGAGAGGAACAGGAGCCATAAACATACAAACAAACAAAAAAGAATGCTAGGGGAGCTTGCCGTTGGAGTGGCGAGATGAGAGAGTATGAAATGGAGAAAAACAAAAAGGGGAAGAAGAAGAAAAAAAGAAAAGAAAAGAATGAATAAATAAAAATTGGAAAGGTTAAAGAACATCAGAATTCCCAGGGTTCCCACCGGTACAGCTATGAGGTCTGGGGAAGTTGTTCTCAGGTGTTGCAGTACAGGTTGGCTAGACGGTGTAGAGGTATAGAACACCAGGTATTCAGGGAACAGAAAGAGAAGGAAGATACAGACAGACGAGAAGCTGAGTAATGAAGAAAGACAAAAAGGGAAAAAGAGGGAAAAGAAAACAAAACAAATTAAAAAAAAAAAAAAAGAACAAGAAAAGCCGCCAAAAAACAGAAAAAAGAAAAAAAATAAACCAACGATAAAAGAAATGCTCTCAGGGATCCCTCTGCAAGTCTGTGCAAGCCAAGGGGGTAATTTCCATGCCACGCAGCACCACCTGGCCAGAACAGGCTCCCAACTCAAGAAAAGTAAAAGAAAACAAACAGACAATTCAAAACAAACAAACAAATAAAAGCCCCGGGATCCCACCAGTGCAGCAGCCCAGACTTGGAAGCAGCTCCACACTCGAACGGAGCCCTGCAGCCCCTCAGGAAGAAGCAAAGGTGACGCATGGAGCCAGGTATTTGAGCGAAAGGAGGGGGAGGCGGTGAGAGGTAAGGAAGAAATCAAAAGAAGCAGAAAAAAAGCAACACCAGCAGCCAACAAATGGCACTCAGAGAGGTGGCCCATTCGGGTGGGTGGAATCCAAGCAGCCAGTGTTTCCCGGACAAGAGATTGTGGCTGCAGGAAGCAGAGGAGGCCGAATGGGGGTGAAGACAGGTGGGGGGTGGGTAAGCGTATATCACAAATTACCTGTTGTTTTGTCTCCTGCTGGAAGCTCCGTGAAGCTGCTTTCTCGTACCCCGTTTGCTGGTCTCTGATAGGAGTCCAAGATGGCGGATCAGCGCTGTGTTAGCTGGTAGGGGACCTCTGCATGAATCTCTCCTTGCTCTCCATTCTCTGTCAGTTTTCTCACTCCATTTGGTGCTTGGCTGAGTTCTTTATCTCTTCATTTGATGTTTTAAAGTTTCAGGATTGTTGTTTTCTGTGTTCGGCTTAGTTTTTGGGATCTTTGCTGTGGAGTGATGGTGTGGTGCTTCTGTCTAGAGCGCCATTTTTCTGGAAGTCCCCTAACTGCTGTTTTATGAAATGTTTTCCCCAAGGTAAAAGCCACAAATCCCTTTACTGAAATTCATAGCTACACGTAAAGGAAACAGTAAACAATAGATCATAACAGAACTCGTAGAATTATAGAGAAGGTATGGTAACATTTATACCTGTCTGAATGGTTAGCTATGTTATTTTCCAAAAAATGAAGTATTACCTGTTGTGATTAATTTCACAAAGCCATCATCCTTAGTAGGGCTTTACGAATTCTAAAATACACCAAGCCATCATTGTTGTTGTCAGGTGTCCTCGAGTTGGTTCTGACCCAAAGCTACCAATGTACAACAGAATGAAACATTGCCTGGTCCTCCGCCATCCTCACAATCATTGTTATGCTTGAGCCCACTGTTGCAGCAACTGTGTCAATCCATCCTGCTGAAGGTCTTCCTCTTTTTCGCCGACCCTCTACTTTACTAAGCATGATATACTTCTCTAGGGACTGGTGCCTCCTGATAACATGTCCAAAGTGAGTGAGATGAAGTCTTACCATCCTTGCTTCTAAGGAGCATCCTGGCTGTACTTCTTCCAAGACAGACTTGTTCATTCTTCTAGCAGTCCATGGTATATTGAATATTCTTTGCCAACACCATAATTCAAAGGCGTCAATTTTTCTTTGGTCTTCCTTATTCATTGCCCAGCTTTCACATGCATATGAAGTGAGTGAAAACAAAGCACACACTACAGGGGAAATCAGCACAACTGGACTAAACCAAACCTTAGAAGTTTCCTGAATGCCATCAAACACTTTGAGGGACAGAGTAGCAGGGGTAGGGCTCTGGGGACCATGCTTTCAGGAGACATCTAGGTCAATTGGTATAACAAAGCTTATTAAGAAAATGTTCTGCATCCTACTTTGGTGAGTGGCGTCTGGGGTCTTAAATACCCAGGAGACAGAAAGGGCCACATAAACCAGAGGCTTCATCAGCCTGAGACCAGAAGAACTAGATGGTGCCTGGCTACCACCAATGACTGCCCTGACAAGAAATACAACAGAGAGTCCCATATGGAGCAAAATAAAGGCAGGGTGCAGAACTCAAATTCTACTAAGAAGACGGACTTAATGGTCTGACTGAGACTGGAGGAACCCCAGAAAGCATGAACCCCAGATTCTCTATTAGCCCAGAACTAAAACAATTTCCGAGGCCAACTCTTCAGATAGAGATTGGACTGGACTGTGGGACATAAAGTAAATTAAAAAAAAAAAAAAACCCACCATGGCTTGGGTCAGGCGCACCTTAATCCTTGAAGTGACATCTTTGCTTTTTAACACATTAAAGAGGTCTTTTGGAGCAGATTTGCCTAATGCAATGTGTTATTTGATTTCTTGACTGCTGCTTCCATGGGGGTTGATTGTGGATCCAAGTGAAATGAAATTCTTGACAACTTCAGTACTTTCTCCACTTATCATGATGTTGCTTATTGATCCAGTTGTGAGGATTTTGTTTACTTTATGTTAAGGTGTAGTCCATACTGAAGCCTGTAGTCTTTGATATTCATCAATAAATCATTCAAGTCCTCTTCAATGTTGTATCATCTGCATAACGCAGGTTGTTATTGAGTCTTCCTCTGATCCTGATGCCCTGTTCTTCGTCATATAGCCCAGCTTCTCAGATTATTTGCTCAACGTACAGATTGAATAAGTATTGTGAAATGATACAATCCTCATGCACACTTTTCCTGATTTTAAATCACTCAGGGTCCCCTTTGTTATTTTCATTTTTTTCTCCATTTCTCCAACCAATCCAATGTGTATATAGGCCCCAATTTTAATTAAAAATAAATAAAATTTTATATGAAGCCAAGGGAACTCTGAGATATTAAAAGACTAACTTCAGCCTTCATAAATGATGACATATGTAAAATGATTTAAGAGTATTCTCAAGTTCCTTGATTACCTGAAAATAGACACCTCTGAGAAGATGTTTCTAATGAAAGGTCTTTAAAGCTTGGTAGTATAACAGTAAATATTTGTCAACTTTTTTGATTGCATGAATACAAATTTTAGGAATGTCCTGTTTTATGACTATGTAACATTAAGAACTGAAGAAAAAGAGGCAGGATAGGGTTCTTTTCATCTTCTCTAGGTGTCAGAACGTGGGAACATTACTTAAAGTTGGCCAAGTGGATGCCCTCAAGTGGGATTTTAAATGTTAAACAAGTGATGCAAAGGAATTTAAACAAACAAACAAACAAAAATGATGTGCGAAAGCCTCCCATTGATGGTAGTTTTCTGCTACTTATCCCCATTTGTTTCCTTCCAGATGCCAAGGCGTTGTCCAATTAATCAGAGTCAGGTCTGTTGCCGGTAACAAACGTCCTAATGGATACAGTATGTATTAAGATTCTCCCTAAGTAAAACCACTGCTACTGAAGCCATGAACAACAAAAAGATTACTATGCCACTGCTATAACTACATCCTAAGTCACATCCAGTTGCTTAAGCACCCAGAGATTGCCTGTGCAACACTCATACCAAGACAGTTATGAAAATCTTTTACTCTTTTCAGGATGCCAACACCTAATGTTGATTTTATTTATTTTTAGTTATCTATTATATCAGGTAGTAAATTTTAAACTTCATGTATTCATTAGAGTAATGCTAGCGGCTATAACAAACAAACCCAAACATTTAGTATGGATCAAACATGATAGAAGTTTGTTTTTCTCTCACATAAATTCCAAAATTTGTGTTCCTGATAAGTGGGAGTTTGTTTTTCAAGCAGTGGTTTAGAGACCCAGACTCTTTTCTTCTTGGGACTCTATCGTTTTTAACACCCAACAAGGAGAAGAAGAGAAAATTGTAAATCATTATGTGTCAGAGTCTTTCACACATCATGCCTGAAAATGGTGAAGGCTCATATTCCGCTAGGCGGAACTGAGTTATATGACCACATCTAACTGAAAACAAACTGGGAACTATTGTTTAACTGTGTGCCCAAAAAGAAGAGCAAATCTGTTTGATGAACAGCCTGCCAGTATATGTTCATTCACCCTAAGGTCAGAATGAACATTTAAAAAATGCAATTCCACACGTCACCCTCTAAATTTAAAGTCTTCAGTGACATTCCATTGTCTTCCTCATCAAGTCTAAAGCCCGTAAGATTATACAGAAAGTCCATTAAGATCTAGGTTCTTCTAATTTCATTTTCATTTCCTATGCCGTCTCAAATTCCACCATACTAAGATGATTACAATTCCATAATTTTCAATTTACATCCTCAAACCTAGCCTATTGCATATACTATTATTTTTATCTGAAATGACTGGATCCTCTACTTCACCTGCCTAATTTCTATTTATCTTTCATATCTTAATTCTGAAATCACCCAATCTAGCAAATGTGTATGGATTACATTTCTTTCCTATATGCTCCTATTCAATTTATGTTTATACTAAGTAAACACAATTGCACTTTACGAGCTCACCCAAGCTCTTTCTCCTTCCTGCCCACCAAAGCAGACTGTAGGTTTACACATTTACTTATTTTCCTTTGCTCTCCTCTGAGATGAGATCTCACCAGTGATGACTGGGTCTACAGGCTCTAGTGAATAAAATCAAAATTATGTGGGAAGGTGGGCAAGAAAAATGCTAATTAGGAAGGTTCTACCATGAAAATCAGAGAGAAAGGAAGATAATTTATTATCCACGTACCAGTAGATTGTAGGTAGAAATTATGACATGCAATTAAAGCAGCAAATGGACAAGGGTAAGGAGGAAATGGGGGAGAGAGGGCAAAAAAGAACATGATTCATGAGGAAAGAGAACTTCTGAAGAGACTTGTAAAGCTGACTCTTGGTGACCCCACGCACAACAGTATTGGACTATTATGATCTGAAAGTTTTTAATTGATTGATTTTCAGAAGTATATTATCAGGCCTTTTTTCCTAGTCTGTTTTAGTTTGGAAGCTCTGTTGAATCCTATTCAGCCTCATAGGAACACGCAAGCCTCCACTGACAGAGGGATGGTGGCTATGTTTGAGGTACGTTGGCCAGAAATGAAATCTAGATCTGAAGCATGGAAGGCAAAAATTCTACCACTGAACCACTACTGCCCTCCTAAAAAAACAGGGCATTAGACAAGATATGATTATTGTTCTTCATGCTTTTAGAAGTTTCTACAAGAACGGGAAAGGAGATGAATATCAGAATTCATATTAGGATTATGCTGCTTTGAAAGGAAAACCACTCTGCAACTGATCTACACATGATCTACACATGCCAGGGCTTCATTTGAGTTAATATTTTTAGCTTGCCTTTTTTCATTAGATACTAGACAGTTGAATTTGTAACAAAGTGTCTATTAGAAACTCATAAGTCTTCATTCAAATTTAAAATAACTTTCTTCTAAGGAGCACTGATGTCATAGATGATAAAGGAATACAAGTAAAACACAATAGTCTTAAAGCTAGGGAGAAAGATAGAAAAACATGTTCAGAGAAAAATATAACGGCTGACTGCCATGCATACGTTATATCAGAAACTTAATATTCTCCTCTCCATGTTTTCATAGAGAAGTGGGAAATTGCACCCTTTCTCCAGAGAGGAATAGAGGTGAAGGAACACTTACAATCCCACACTTCGTCTGCTCATGACTTGCTCCTATCCGCAGAAGACTGAGTTATATAATTGAGGTTGAGACAAGGCACTCTGCCTGCATAGCTCAGACGTGTCTCAATTCTCTGACCAAGAAATATCTGTCTGCAAATAATGTGGTTTCTTTCTGCCATTGTTCCCCTTGAGTAAGCACAGGGAAAAGCTCAGGGGGAAATTCTAAATTACTCTCCCATTTCATCTGGGCAGCGTTAGAAAAAGAGATTAGGAAGATTATTTTTGCTTCAGGTTCAAGCAAGATTCCCCAAGATTGTTTTACTCATAATACAGCTTATGCTTGCCTAATTTCAATGCTTATTTTCCAGTTGGACTAGAACCAGTAGGATGCAATTAGTTATCATCCTCAACCCCATCAAATTCCATAAATACAACACAGAATTTAAAAATATTGATTGTAACTGGGAGGAACTTTCCACTTTTATCTGATTCTAAAGCCTTTCTCAATTTCTGAATCATATGGAGTTAATTTTATAACACACCTCTAGTTGCCTAATACCTTTCATCTAGGGTACTCAAAATCTATATGTAGAAAGTTTCTTCATAATGCTAATCTGAGAAAATTGGACATAGCCTACTAGACTGAGAGAACAAAATGGTTGATTTATAAATCTTACTCTTGCAGGTAAAACTCCTCTCTCTCATGCTAATAAAATCTCTAATAAAAACCATTATTTGCAGTTATTTAATGTTATATATTCCACTGTGATAATTTTAATTCTTAGCAATTATATTTTATCATAGTGCAAGCTCAAATTCATATGAAAGTTATGAATAAATATTTAAAAATAATTAGTACTACATTAGATTTTGCTTATGAAATAAGAGAGTTGTTTTCCCTTTTTGCTTGGACTCAAACACACCTCAAATATCATGAAGTGAAAGCATTAAAAAATGTGTCATTAGTCATGTATCACATGGAATGAGAAATGTATACTGCTATTCCTCACTTTCTTTTCCAATTTCAGATTTTTCCACCTAAGAATTGGAATGATATCCAGTGTGTGAATTGAAATAAAATAGAAAAAAGGAATAATTTTTTTTTACTATATACAGACTGTAGATTATATATACATATATATATATATATATATATATATATAATGTTGTTGTTGTTAGGTATAGTCGAGTTAGTTCCAACTCATAAGGACCCTATGAACAACAGAATGAAACACCGCCCATTCCTGCACCATCTTCACAATCATCGTTAAGTTTGAGCCCACTGTTGTAGCCACTGTGCTAATCTATCTCGTCTAGTGTTTTCCTCTATTTCACTGACCCTCTACATTACAGAGCTTGATGTCCTTCTCCAGGGACTTGTCCCTCCTGATAACATGTCCAAAGTGCATGAGACAAAGTCTCGCCATCTTCACTTACAACAAGCACTCTGGCTGTACTTCACCCAAGAGAGACTTATTTGTTCTTCCGGCAATCTACGGTATATTCAATGTTCTTCACCAACGCCATAATTCAAATGCATCAATTCTACACAGTCTTCCTTATGCCTAGTCCAGATTTCATATGTGAGGTGATTGAAAATATCATGGCTTGGTTCAGGCGTACCTTAGTCCCAGAAGTGACATCTTTGTTTTTCATCACTTTAAAGAGGTCTTTTGAAGCAAATTTTGCCCAGTGAAAATTCTTTGAGTTCTTGACAACTGCTTTCAGGGGCGTTGACTATAGTTATAAGTAAAATGAAATCCTTGACTTCAATATTTTCTCCATTTATCATGATGTTGCTTATCTGTCCAGTTGTGAGGATTTTTGTTTTATGTTGAGGTGTAATCCATTCTGAAGGCTGTGGTCTTTGATCTTTATCAGAAAGTGCATCAAGTCCTGTTCACTTTCAGCAAGATAGTGTTATCTGTGTATCGCAGGTTGTTCATGAGTCTTCCACCAATCCTGATGCCATGTTCTTCTTCATATAGTCCAGCTTCTCAGATTATTTGCTTAGCATACAAATTGAATAAGCATGATGAAATAACACAACCCTGATGTACACCATTGCTGATTTTAAATCAGACAGGATCCCCTTGTTCTGTTCGAATGACTGCCTCTTGGTCTATGTACAGGTTCCCCATGAGTACAATTAAGTGTTCTGGAATTTCCATTCTTCAAAATGTTATCCATAACTAGTTACGATCCACACAGTTGAATGCCTTTGCATAGTCAACATAACACAGGTAAACATCTTTCTGGTACTCTCTGCTCCAGCCAAGATACATCTAACATCAGCAAGGATATCCCTAGTTCCACGTCCTCTATCTGAATCCAGTTTAAATTTCTGGCAGTTTCTTGTTGATGTACTGCTGCAACCACTTTTGAATGATCTTCAGCAAAATTTTACTTGTGTGTGATATTAATAATATTGTTTGATAATTTCCACATTCTATTGGATCGCCTGTCTTTGGAATGGGCACAAATATGGATCTCTTCCAGGCAGTTGGCCAGGCAGCTGTCTCCGTATTTCTTGGCATAAATGAGTGAGCACCTCCAGCAATGCATCTGTTGGTTGAAACATCTCAGTTGGTATTCTGAGCTTTGGTGTTTGACAATGCCTTCGGTGTAGCTTGGATTTCTTGGACTTTTTCCTTCAATACCATTAGTTCTTGACCATATGCTACCTCCTGAAATGGTAGAACGTCAACCAATTATTTTTGGTACGGTGATTCTGTGTATCCCTTCCATCTTCTTTTAATGCTACCTGCATCTTTCAACATTTTGCCCATAGAATCCTTGAATATAGCAATTCGAGGCTTGAATTTTTTCTTCAGTTCTTTCAGTTTGAGAAATGCTGAGTGTGTTCTTCCCTTTTGGTTTTTCTAACTCCAGGTCTTTGCACACACAAAAAAGAAAAATTGCCGTAAAATCGATTCCAACCCATAGCGACCTTATAGGACAGAGTAGAACTGCCCAACAGGGTTTCAAAGGAGCAGCCATTGGATTCGAACTGCTGACCTTTTAGTTAGCAGCCAAACACTTAACCACTGCACCATTTCATTTTAATACTTTACCTTGTTTTCTCAAGCTGCCCTTTGAAATCTTCTGTTCAGCTCTTTTACTTCATCATTTCTTTAGTTTGCTTTAGCTACTCTAGATTCAAAAGCAAGTTTCAGAGTCACTTCTGACATCCATTTTCGTCTTTTCTTTCTTTCTTATCTTTTTAATGACCTTTTACCTTCTTTGTGTATGATGTCCTTGATGTCATTCCACAACTTGTGTGGTCCTCAGTCAGTAGTGTTCACTGCGTGAACTCTGTTCTTGAGATGGTCTCTGAATTCAGGTGGGATAAACTCAAGGTTGAACATTGGCTCTCGTGGACTTGTTTTAATTTTCTTCAGTTTCAACTTGAGCTTGCATATGAGCAGTTGAACTTCTGTTTCACAGTTGGCTTTGTTCTAAGGAATAATCCTGAATTTCTCCATCATGTCTCTCCACAGATGTAGTCAATTTGATTCTTGTATATTCCTTCTGGTGAGGTCCATATGTATAGTTGCCAATTATGTTGTTGAAGATAGATATTTCCAATGAATAAGTTGTTGGTCTTGCAAAATTCCATTATGTGTTTTCCAGCAGTTTCTATCACCAAGGCCATGTTTTCCAGCTACTGATCCTTCTTTTTTTATGGCTTTAGCATTCCAATCACCAGTAATTATCAATGCATCTTGATTGTATGTTTGATCTTTTAAGACTGCAAAAATTGTTAAAAATCTTCCATTCCTCACACCCCTTCTGGAGCAAGGGAGAGTGAAGAAAACCAAAGACACAAGGGAAAGATTAGTCCAAAGGACTAATGGACCACGAGTACCTCAACTTCTACCAGACTGAATCCAGCACAACTAGGTGGTGCCCAGCTACCACTACCGACTGCTCTGACAGGGGTCACAATAGAAAGTCCCGGACAGAGTTGGAGAAAAATGCAGAACAAATTCTAACTCACAAAACTGTCCAGACTTGCTGGTCTGACAAACACTGGAGAAACCCTGAGAATATAGCCCTGGATACCCTTTTAATTCAGTACTGAAGTCACTCCTGAGGTTCACTCTTCAGCCAAAGATTAGACAGGCCCATAAAAAAAAAATAATACAAATAGTTCAACCACATATATGAAACTAAATGGGCACACCAGCCCAGGGGCAAGGACGAGAAGGCAGGAGAACACAGGAAAGGTGAATGAATGGAAATGGAGAACCCAACGTCGAGAAGGGGAGAGTGTTGATATGTACTGGGGGTGGCAACCAATATCACAAAACGATATGTGTATTAATAGTTTAAGGAGAAAGTAATTTGATCTGTAAACCTTCATCTAAAGCACAATTTAAAAAATCTTCAATTTCTTCAACTTTGGCATTGGTGGTTGGTTGGTGCATAAATTTGAATAATAGTCGTATTAACTGACCTTCCTTGTAGATGTATGGATATTATCCTGTTACTGACAGCATTGCACTTCAGGATAGATCTTGAAATGTTCTTTTCGACAATGAATGTGACATTATTACTCTTAAATTTGTAATTCCCAGCATAGTAGACCATATGATTGTCCAATTCAAAACAGCCAATAGTAGTCCATTTCAGCCCACTAATGCCTAGGATATGGATCTTCAAGCATTCCACTTCATTTCTGACAACGTCCAATTTCCCTTGATTCATATATCTTACATTCCACATTCCAATTACTAATGGATGTTTGTAGCTGTTTCTTCTCATTTTGAGTTGTGAATGAGGCTACTAAATTCAAAATTAAGCAGAACTAACTAGATAGATATTCATTGGAAAATGGGTAGCATGCAAAATGAGAAAGTTCAAGGGTACTTGATATTCTTAATGCAATATCTCATATATAAGTTCTATGGCCAATATTGAAAAGGAAGTATAAGATTTGGGACTCTGTTCAGACTTTGGAATCAGAAAGATTTGGGATTGATACATAATTTTCAGGTTGGTGTGCAAAAAAAAAGTTATGAGGACATAGATCTCATCAGGAATTAATGTACTAATGAAGTAATAATTGTACACCTGCTGAAGTTCAATACTTAAATTCTATGTAACCATCCCTCAAAGGAAAAAAATACGTTTCAAGTATATCTCACAAACATATTGTCCTTTTCTTTCTTCAATTAAAATCAAGATTTTCCTGGTCTTAATTTCTTGGACAAACACACAAATGCAAGAGCAATGTTTGTAGTTTGGGGATCAATGTACTTATGGAACTTTGGATTATTGAGAACTTAGTCTTCACTAAGAGGTTTGTATCAAACAATTTTGTCAACTCACGGTTTTCTAAATAATGAGTAGAAATCAAAAACACTTTTATGTTGTTTGATCTTATCTAATATATAAAATAATGAGATTAGAAAGTATAGAAACATTATTGTTTCTGGTGAAGATTTTCGGGTCTTAAAATTAAGTGAACCAGAGAATCGGCATAAATCCATAATGCCAGTCAAAATTTCCTTTAATTGATAAGAACATTAAAAAGTAGAAAAAGATGTAAATACAATTCTTAACAACATTTTATCTAAAATGATCTTTATTTCACACATATGAATAATATTTATTATTACTATTTTGTGGTTAGGTGTTTGGCTGCTAACCAAAAGGTCGGCAGTTTAAATCCACCAGCCGCTCTTTGGAAACCATATGGGGCAGTTCTACTCTGTCCTATAGGGTCGCTATGAGTCAGAATTGACTCAACAGCAGTAGGTGTATAGGTACTTTGTGTTTAAGTATTTCTGATGTTGTATAATTTTAACTTAGTAAATGAAGAGCTTATTGTAGCTTTGAGAAGAGAAAGAAAGGAAAACCATCAGGAGGTGATCATTGTACCTTTCTTTTTTATCAGATATTGATCAACATTATTGACATTGGTAATTCAAACACATTTCATGTGCTGAGGATTTTGATACAATTATAACTATTTCAAGAGATTATGCACAACCTTAAAATCATTCCTATCTTACATGAGTTTGCATATTGCTTAAAATATCCACTAGGGCATTTGTTAATGCAATATATAAAATTCTTTAATACATAGCTAAATGATCAGATTAATTATACATATTTAGAGAGAATATTGGTTACCACCCATGTTTATATAATATCCTTTCCACATGTTTGGGTTCTGTTAGCTTTTGATGAACTAATGTCTTTTGCAGAACTATAACCTCATAGCAATTAAATATACTGAATATATTCTTGGATGCTGGGCTTGTTTATATGTAGTCAGTAATTATGTGTTGCTTACAAAGGAGGTTAAGTAGGATATAAGTATAGATTTTTTTATTAAAATAGGTTTAGGAAATCCATATAATTTCACAAGGAAAAGCAATCTAAGATAGTACTAAATTATGAAACGGCTTTACAGTTATGATTTTAAAAAAAACAAGAATATAAGACAGAGAAAGACATTGTTCACACCTACTTAAAATGTTATTTTGCATAACTGCTGATAAAATTTTTGCTAAGTTTTAATTATTTTACAGGAGAAAAAATGCTATCTTTTTTTTTAAAAATTAAGCAATACAACTGTGTCTATTGTCTTATTGATTTTTGCAGTGGAACATATGCTTCTGCTCTTCTGGGCTGATGATAAAAGTGGATGTAAAAATGGTATGAATTTCCACCGCTCATTGGAATGAAATCTGAGTTTTGGTCTTAAAAATTTCAAATTGACAAAAATACATTTATTGAGTAAATCACGATATTATGATTAGTTTTTATTTTCCCCAGTTATTGCTGATTAATTGAGGAGTATAATCTGACAGAAAAAAAAATTAGTACAAATTAATTGTGGTTAACTATTTCAATGCTGTTGAGTTCATGGTAGCATTTTTCCTCTTAACTGATAAATGGATCTTCAAAAATTAGTTAAGACCCTTATTACATGGTATATACTTAATTACATTGTATATCTTTAATTACATTTTTATTCTTAGGAGACCTACATGAAAATGTATTACTGATAAAGGTAATTCTCTTATTTACTAGTAATTATATCAGCCAATATTTCTTTACTGTTGTTTTTTTTTTTTGGGAGGGGGTTAGTATTTTAGCTTGTTGTTGTTAGGTGTTATTGCATCGGTTCCAACTCATAGTGACCCTATATGCAACGGAATGAAACACTGCTGGGCCTGTGCCATCCTCACAATCGTTGTTGTCTTTGAGACCATCATTGTAGCAACTGTGTCACTCCATCTCCTGAGGGTCTTCTTCTTTTTCGCTGACCCTCTACTTTACCAAGCATGATGTCCTTCTCCAGGGACTGGTCCCTCCTGATGACATGTCCGAAGTACGTGAGATGAAGTCTCACCAACCTCGCTTCTAGGGTGCATTCTGACTGTACTTCTTCCAAGATAGATTTGTTCATTCTTCTGGCATTCCATGGTATATTCAGGATTCTTTGCCAACACCATAATTCAAAGGCATCAATTCTTCTCTGGTCTTTCTTATAGATTGCCCAGATTTTACATGCATAGGATGCAATTGAAAACACCATGGCTTGGGTCAGGCGCACTTTAGTCCTTCAAGCGACATATTTGCTTTTTAACTCTTGAAAGTATTCTAGCAGCTTATGAAATTAATAAAAACTGTTTAAATTCAAGAGAGACCTTATATAGAAATATACTTATTAAAAGAAGCCCAAAAGCAGACAAACGGATGAGCTATTGGATTCTTCGAGGGCTGAGAACCTATCTTATTTAAGCTATTTAATAGTGCCCAGAATATTACCTGACAAAATCAATGTTTAGAAAATATTTGTGTAATTGGATTTTAGTACTCAAGAAATTATTTTACTAAGGTTTCAAATTAATGTCTCTTGATATCATAATCTGGCCTGGATAATAACATTGCCATCAGAGAGATCATGAATCCACAGACTCCGTAATCTCTTTTCTAAATAACAAATTCCCCAGTGCTATGGTTGATGCAGCAGTTGTGAGCAGCAAAATGTCTTTTGTATTCTGTGAAGACAGATAAGACATAAACTTTCCTGGTCTCCTAATCCTACTTCTGAGGCTTCAAAGAAATGAAAAAAGTTGATAAAATTTAACGAAATTGGAGACCCTTCTTATTTAGTTTCCAGTAAAATAACAAGTTGCTCAATCCAAAAATATTAGTTGCCCTGAGTCGATAATGACAAACAAAACAAACAAGCAAGCTGACAGACACCACAGAGATACTTCAACAGAATGATAATTTGTTGGGGATAAATATATTCTGTAAACTCAGAAAGAAATTTTATTTAAACTTGGATAAATAAGATAGAGAATATCACCCAAATGTTCATTAATGTCAGAAAACTCATTGGCAATTGAAATAGGTAGTTTTTTAATTGTAGATTCATATACAGGTGTAAAAATAAAAGGGGAAGGTCCTGGGTACTCTTTTCCCAATTTCCTCCAATGCTAACATCTTAGTACAATATCATAACCAAGAAATTGACATTGATACAATCCACTAATACCAATCTTATTTGGATTTCCACAGTTTTACATGTCTTCATTTGTGTGTACAGATGTGTGGATGTGCAGGTATTTAGTTCTATGCAATTTTAGTTATAAATGTAATGTTGTGTAGTTACCACTGTCAAGATACAGAACAGTTCCAACGCTGTAAGAATCCTTCCTGTTACCCTTTTTAACCACATCCATCTCATTTCACTCTCAACCCACCCACAAACCTTGACAACCACTAATCTGTTCTCCATTTCTATAATTGTGTTACTTCAAAAATATATAATGAACTGTAAATGTTACATAACATTTTGGGATTGACTTTTTTCATTCATAATTCCTTTAAGAATCATCCAAGTCACTGTATACATCAATAGTTTGCTCCTTCCTTTCTATTACAAAGCAGCATTCCATAGTATGGAAGCACCAAAGTTTGTTTAACATTAATTCATTTAAGGATACCTGGGTTTTTTCCAGAGTTTAGTTATTACGAATAGAGTTTCTATGAACATTTGTGTACAGGTCTTTGTGTGAGTATAAGTTTTCATTTATATATTTGATATATTCCCAAGACTGCAATTGCTGGGCCAAATTTTCATTGTTTGCTTAGTTTTTCAAGAAACTGCCAGACAGTTTCTCAGAGTGTCTGTGCCATTTTACATTCCCACCAGCAATGTAGGAATGATCCCGTTTTCCAATATCTTCGCCAGCATTTGGTGTTGTCACTTCTATTTTAGGCATTCTGATAACTCATTGTGTTTTAATTTTGCATTTTGCTAATGGCTAATGATGTTCAGCATATTTTCATAAGCTCATTTTCTATCTGTATGCACTGTAAGGTTAAATGTTGGTTTATGTGTTTTACTCTTTTTTTTTTTTTTCATCTTATTATTTGCTTTCTGGTCATTTCTTTTGTCTCTCATTCTTCTCTTTCTCTTCCTGTTTTCCTGTGAATTACTTGAACATATTTTAGGATTCCAAGCTGGTTAATTTATAGTCTTTCTGATTTATCACTTTGCATAGTTTTCTTACTGGGTACTCTGGATATTACAATACATATATGTGACTTATCACAGTCTATTGGTAAAGTTTTACCACTTCCAGTGAAGTATGAAAATCTTATTTCTATTTGCTTCCTTTGCCTTTGCCATTTTTTAAAGATCATTGTTTTAAGTATCACTTGTTATTTTTACTTCTATCATAAAATGATATTTGGAAACCTGATGAAGGGAAGTGTAGTTTATTATATTTACTAATATTTCTGATATTTCCATTATCCTTTCTCCTTCCTGATCCTCTGTAATTTCCATTCAACCTTTGAGCTTACCCAGTGAGTGTTTTTGTTTGTTTGTTTGTTTAATTGTTGTAGTTACAGTGTTTTCAGTTCTATAATTCCCATTTGGTATTTTGAAAAATAATTTATGTGTCTTTGTTTAATATTTTTAATCTTTGTTTCAAGAGTATTTGTAATTACTTTTCAAATATTTTTGGAATAGTTACTTTAAAATCTTTATCAGATAATTCCATTAATTCTTCTCAGTGTTAGTATTAATTGATTGTCTTTTTTTCATTCAGGTTGGGATTTCTCAATCTCTTTGAATGACAGTTGGCTGCTATGGTACATGACTCTGAGCCTTATTTAAATCTTCCACTTAAGCAGGCAATCAAGATGCATTGAAAATTACTGGTGATTGGAATGTGAAAGTTGGAAACAAATAAGAAGGATCAGCAGTTGGAAAATATGGCCTTGGTGATAGAAATAACGTCGGAGATCACTTGATAGAACTTTGCAAGATCAATGACATGCTTACTGCAAATACCTCTTTTCAGCAACAGAATTGGTGACTATACACATGGACCTTGCTGGATGGAATATACAGGAATCAAATCAACTACATCTGCAGGAAGAGAAGATGGAAAAGCCCAATATCATGAGCCAGAAAAAGGCCAGGGGCTTACTGCTGAACAGACTATCAATTGCTCATATATAAGTTCAAGTTGAAGCTGAAGAAAATTAATACAATTCCAAGTCAGTAAAAGTAAGACCTTGAGTATATCCAACCTGAATTTAGAGACCATCTCAAGAATAGATTTGATGCATTGAACATTAATGACCAAAGACCAGACGAGTTTTGGAATGACATCAAAGATATCATAGATGAAGACAGCAAAAGGTCATTAAAATGATGTGAAACAAAGAAAAGACCAAAAGAGATGTCAGAAGAGACTATGAAACTTGCTCTTGAATGTACAGTAGCTAAAGAGAATGGAATAAATGATGAAGTAAAAGAGCTAAACAGAAGATTTCAAAGGGCTACTTGAGAAAAGAAGTAAATTATTATAATGAAATGTGCAAAGGCTTGGAGTCAGAAAACCGAAAGAGAAAAACACGTTCAGCATTTCTCAAGCTGAAAGAACTGAAGAAAAAAATTCAAGGATCAAATTGCAATGCTGAAGTATTCTATGGGGAAATTACTAAATTATGCAAGAAGCATAAAAAGAAGATGGAAGTAATACACAGAGTCACTGTACCCAAAGGAACTGGTCAACACTTAACCATTTCAAGAAGTAGCATATTATCTAGAACTGATGGTACTGAAGGAAGAAGTCCAAGCTTCACTGAAGGCATTGGCAGAAAACAAGGCTCCAAGAGTTGACAGAATACCAATTGAAATGTTTCAGCAAAGGGATGTAACACTGGAAGCAATCACTCATCTATGCCAAGAAATTTGGAAGAGAACTACTTGGCTAACTGGAAGAGATCCATATTTTTGCCCATTCCAAAGAAAGATGATCCAACTGAATGCAAAAATTATCAGACAGTATCATTAATATCACACATAAGCAAAATTTTACTGAAGATGACTCAAAAATGGTTGCAGCAGTACATTGACAGAGAACTGCCAGAAATTCAAGCCAGATTTAGAAGAGGACATGGAATGAGGGGATATCATTGCTGATGTCAGATGGATCTTGGCTGAAAGCAGAGAATACCAGAAAGATGTTTACCTGTGTTTTATTGACTATGCAAAGGCATTCCACAGTGGGGATAATAACAAATTATGGATAAAATTGTGAAGAATGGGGATTCCAGAACACTTAATTGTGCTCATGAGAAACCTGTACATAGAACAAGAGGTAGTTGTTCAAATACAACAAGGGGATACTGAGTGATTTAAAATTAGGAAAGGTATGCTTCGGTTTTACTCTTTCACCATACTTATTCAATATGTATTCTGAGCAAGTGATCTAAGAAAATGTACTATATGAAGAAGAACTCGGCATCAGGACTAGAGGAAGATTCATTAACAACCTATGATATGCAGGTGACACAACCTTGCTTGTTGAAAGGGAGAAGACTCGAAGCACCTACTGATGAAGATCAAAGACTATTCCCTTCAGTATGGATTACACCTCAACATAAAGAAAACAAAAGTCCTCACAACTGGACCAATAAGCAAGCAACATCATGATAAATGGAGAAAAGATTGAAATTGTCCAGCATTTCATTTTACCTGGATACACAAACAACGCCCGTGGAAGCAGCAGTCAAGAAATCAAAGACACACTGCACACATTGATAGGCTGGCAACCAATGTCACAAAACAATTTGTGTATTAACTGTTTAATGAGAAACTAATTTGCTCTGTAAACTTTCACCTAAATCACAATTAAAAAAAAATTTAAAAAAACTTCAACATCCATGGAAAAGCCACAAAAAACAAACAAAAAAAAAAAAAAAAAACCCAAAACAAAGACACATTGCATTTGACAAATCTGCTGCAAAAGACCCCTTTAAAGTGTCACTTTCAGGACTAAGGTGCACCTAACCCAAGTCATGCTATTTTCAGTCACCTCATATGCATGCAAAAGCTTGACAATGAATAAAGAAGACAGAAGAATTGATGCCTTTTTATTATGATGTTGGAGAAGAGTATTAAATATACCTTGGACTGCCAGAAGAATGAACAAATCTGTCTTGGAACAAGAACAGCCAGAATGCTCTTTAACAAATTAGAATGGTGACACTTCATCTCATGTACTCTGGACATGCTATCAGAAGGACCAGTCCCTGGAGAAGGACATCATGCTTGGTAAAGTAGAGAGTCATTAAAAAAGAGGAAGCCCCTCAATGAGATGGATTGACACAGTGGGTGCAACAATTGGCTCAAACATGGGAACGATTGTGAGGATGGCACAGGACTGATCGATGTTTTGTTCTGTTGTATATAGGGTAGCTGTGAGTGAGAAGTACTCGATAGCACGTAACAACAACAAGGACAAGATCATGAAAATTCCTGTGTTTACCCCCAAAGTTGACTGTCATCTATTAATCAGTACCCCTAAATTATGTTTATTCAACTGATTACCAGATCATTCAGGTCTTTTTAGTAAGACTCCCCCTCCTCCACCATTTTCCTCCCAAAACTGTAATGGAAGATAATTTAAATCTATTGAATTTATTTCGGCTTCTATTCATTGCAAAGAATATGTGGCTATTCCAATGTGAATCATATTTGGTAAACCCAAGCTAGTTTCTAGTGAATACTGTTCCATGTTTTGTTCCTCAAAGCCTATCAGTAAGCAATCAATAAGTCTATCTTTCCCATGAGGTTCAATGCTTTGCTGTTTTCACGGTTGTTTTTGTTAGGTGCCGTCCAGTCGGTACCGACTGTTTCCACTAGTTGATCTAAACACAGGTAGTCCCTGACTGACGATATATTTGAGTTATGCTGAACTGCACTTACGACCATCACTGCGTCTGGAACATTGCATCTTCCTGGGAGTGAGTCACGAGAAAATGCATACAGTGGATATCGGGGAAGAAAATGCTGAGTTACATGAACAAGCCTGAAACATTCGATCAGGATAATATGATGGAAGAGATTGGTGGAAAAATCTTCCATGCGGCAAGAACGCTGAATTTAGAACTTGACATTTCTAATGTGGAACAACTCACAGATAACCAAGAAGAGGAATTGACAGATCAGGATTTAATGGATTTTGAAGAGGAAAGAAATGCTGAAGAAGAAAGAAATAATGAGAACGAGGAAGGAGAGAAGCTGTCAAAAAAAATTAGTGAAATGATTAGCTGGGTTTTTTTTTTAAAACTAAATCAGGGGCCTCAGTTTCTTGAAAACATGGACTCAACTCTGATTGCTTTATAAAGTTGATAGGCAGATTCAGGAAGCAGTGAGATATAACTGTGAGATATATGAAGAAAAAAGAAAAGAGAAAAGGACCACATAGACAACTCTCACTAATTTTCTGCCTAGAAACACGATACCCGTTCCGAGGAATAATCCACATGATCCAGAACCTTCCACAAGTGGCGTTATTACCACAACTGACAAAATGCCAACATCTTCCAACTTTTCTTCAGTGTCGGAATAAATTTTTATAATTTGTGTATTTTTTGTGTATGTGTGTATTAAAATACATCTGTAAATTTATGCTTCCAACCCTCAAAGACAAATGAAGATCAGATTTACAAAGATATTGACAATAAAATGCAATAGTAACGAAAATTAAAAAATAAAGTGAGATATTCAACTCATATCAGAACTGACTTATGAAAGAGTCATTGGAATGGAACCCCGTTGTAAGTTGGGGACTACTTGCAGATCTTTTCCTAAGATAGGGATGATGGTAGTAATTTACCGAATTCATTCTCCGTTTAAATGCAGAATGTATTAGTTTCTTGGCATATAGAATCTACCTTCTAACAACCTATTGATTTTAACTTTGTCAGACTTCATGATAAATCTTCATAGAAAACTGAACTTTGATGAATTAAGCTATCTGCAGGAGGTAACGTCTGTTATCATCGGGCAGTTCAATTTATTTTTCTTTACATTCTAGTATGTTGTTGGTAGATTGTGTTCTTAAATATGTTCTTTAATAACCGGGGCTCCTATTTTCTCATGTATAAATGATCTCACTTGTTTTTCATGAGGATTTGATAAAAATTACAGCACTAACATTTAGCACAGAGCATGGCACGTTGTTGGTATTCAATAAATATTAGCTTGTTTTCCCTATGTAGACAAAAACCATTGTTACACTCTCAGAAGTTTAATCTAGCCTATAAATTGTCAATAAATAATGTCCAATAAAACATATTTCTGAGGCTATATTTACTTCTATTCCTGTTATTTTAAAGTAGTGGAAACTGGCTTCATGATAGCACTTGGGTAAAATATCTGAGTGAAACTGGAGTTGACATATTAAATCACATCTAGGCTGGAGTATATTCAGGATGTTGTTTACCTTTCTGTTAATAGAAGTTTATGACGTGACAAGTTAGAAGAAGAACATTTGAGAAAAAAATAAACAGTGTATGAGAAATTCCACAAGAAACTTGAAAAATCTTCAGTCAGATTGCAATGATAATCATCAAACTTACAAAATTTAATAGAAAGATCTTCATCCAAGATGTTTAATAATTAGGAAACAAACAAAAAGAATATACAGAAGTAGAAATCCAGTGGATCCACAGGAGTAGATGACATTGGTTTTGTTATACACAGATGCTTTTACGTCAGAAAGTTCTTATAAACCTACTTAGAAAAAATACACAACAAAAATTTTGAACATATTTTTGTATTAATAGGCATGATTTCTCCATTAAGACAAACTTTTTTTTTCTTTAATCCAATATCCTTATTAAAGCACTATATATAAATAAAATGCTTTTTTAAAATGCACGTAGTAGAGAATTTATTCAATAAATAATATTTTTCCTGAGATCCTATTCATGAGAATTGTATAGTTGAGAGGGGCCTGCCTCTCCAACAGGAAACCTTTGTTCCAGCACTGGACTTCCTACAGCTAGACGTATAACAGAGGTAAGTTCATAACTTTTCTGGGTCTCAGCTCACTGAATTTCAAATTGTAATAACTTGACTACATTGTCTTTAGAGTAATTTATAGGTTAAGTATTTTAGCCTACTAATGTGCTTGAATAATTGAATAAAAGAGTTTGCACACTCGTGTCCAGAACCCTGTGTGCAGAGCAGTTGTATAAGAAGTTTACTTATCGACTGTATCCACCCATCTTAAGAATCTGTATGATCACAACATATATAACTTTTCAGAACCTATTGGGAATTCATGTTTTGTTACATATAGATCAAAGAAAATGAAGTTAGACAAAGTACCTCCATAAATGTCATATTTATTAGCCATTGACTGTTCACATTAAAATACTTATTCTATTAGATATAGTGTATATATTGTACCATCTGCTTAAAATAAGGACTCTTGGTGGTACAGTGGTTAAGTGCTTGGTTGCTAACTGAAATGTCAGTGATTAGAACTCATCAGCAGCTCCACAGGAGAAAGATAGGGCAGTCTGCTCCCATAAAGATTTGCAACCTTAAAAACCCTATGGGGCTGCTCTACTATGTCCTATAGGGTCACGATGAGTCATAATCTACTCGATAGCAACGGATTTTTGGTGCTTAGAATAATATATATCTTTTAAAGTAGGAATTACAGTTGCAAAGTGCATGAGCTCCTAAAGTTAATTTTGATGGGTATGTGTAATGCAGGTTAAAGGAGAGAATTCATCTTGTTTATGGATTTAGCTCAGGCTCATTACATCATGATAAGTTTCCTCAGAAAATCGAAATAACAAAAATGCAAGATTATCAAAGGGTACAGATGCAAAAATATTTCTTTCCACATGAATCCCAATTAATTTTAAAATCTATGCTTGAGGGAAAAGCAGATAGACAGAAATTACTGATTTTTAAAAAATATATTAAATAAATATTATTTTGCTTTGCTAGCTTTAAAACTACTCCATTTTTCTTTCATTTTTTTTGAAAGATTATCAGTCTTTTACTCCACACCAAGGGGTAGTCATTATTACTAACCGATAGATAAAATATTGGTAGGAATGACTGTCATACAGCATTTCCCTTCTCTCAGGGGCAATTTGTTCACCATCGCTCTGGTTTAAAACCAAAACATTTGGCCAGTTGATCAGGGCAGGCTGACAGTATATTGCACCACACCTCCTTTCTGTCTTTCTTTTTAAGTCTTTGGGATAACATGTGGCAGCTTTGTTGATGATATTCTGAATAATATTACTAGTCTTTCTGTGGATTTGCAACAAAGGTCCTACAAAACACATTTCGTCCTGATTATAACTATTATATACGTTCCCAGAACTTTCTCCAGTAATTGTAAACAGATATCAGCAATGATGGTAGCGACAGCACTTAGCCATAGGGACAAGGGGAAAAACAATGCCCCAAATATAGATAAGAATAGAATATATTCAACTTTTTGTACTACTTATTCAATAATCAGACATTTTTTTTGAGTGCAAATTATTCACTGCTATGAAATATAATTAGTAAATAATGATTGCAAAAAGAAAAAATTTTTTTAGAAATTTGCAGCATTTACACAGGTCCCTGATAATACTGACAAATCATCATCAAGATGATACAAAAGAAAATAATGCTTTATTAAATGAAAAGCGTGTTTTAAAAGACTCCACTAAATTATTCAAATTATTTTCTATCTCTCCACAGCTTCCTAATAAATTTTGGAGTTTTTTGAAGAGTTATCCTTCCAAAGTCAGCTTTGGTAGTGCAATGGTTAAGTGCTCAGCTGTTAACAAAAAGGTCAGCAGTTTGCAACCCACCAGCCACTCTGGGAGAAAAAGATGTGGCAGTTTGCTTCATAAAAATTACAGCCATGGAAACCCTACGCGGAAGTTCTACTCTATACTACAGGGCCATTATGAGTTGGAATTGACTCCACGGTAATAGGGCTTTTTTATACTTCCGGAAATAAATCGATAATCAGGACAATTAAATTTTAGGCTTTGAGTTTTAAAATCAGTCAAGGCTAGGCTTAATATACCTTATAAATGCCAGTCACTAACCTTCGATGTTATAAGAATAAATTACAATTATAGGCAAAACGCATGTTAGTTTTTACTGCTTTGTTTCCTTAGAATCTGTATAAAATCAGTTTAACAGATATATTTTTCACTTGAAGACATTTTTTTCTTCTTTCTTTGTCATTGGATAAAACCAGTCAAACATCAGCAAATTTATATGTTTCAATATAGTATAAAAATTATTGCATAAGGAATTTGCCTATGCTCTCTGCTATGAAAAAAATGGCATACATTTATAACACAGGACTAGAAAACTTTGATCTCATACAGAGTAACGCCCACTGAAAATTCGATCAAATCCATGCCTACATGTCAAAGCAATTGCTATTTTTAACCAAGTGATCATCATCAGTGCCATTCCTATTTCTATCCCAAATGTATTCATAAATAAGAAAACCAACAATAACAAAAAATTCATTAAAAAGAATACTAAATATATTTATCTGAATTGTGATTTCTGAAATTCAGAAAATTCCTTTAAATATCCACTGGGGGATTCCTCCTAGCCTCATCTGGAGAGTAAATGAGGAATTAGGATGCAAGGGAGAAGGAATTCTAAAGTAGACTAAGACAGAAACCAGTACTTACTTTTAGTATTGAGATACCTGGCAATGCATTCTATGAGATAGCAGAGATTTTCTGAAAAGTTACAGCAGTGCAGGCTTTAGGGAGATAAACACTATTGTTTCTTTAGCAACAGTCCCAGAAAAACCTGTAAAATTTCCAGAGGCTTCTTAATTTACTAAGTTAGGCTAAAATATTAAGTGGAATCAAGAGGAAATTGATGATCATGTTGAATTACTAGGCCAGAAATGCCACTAAACTCACTTTATACAACACTGCCCTCATTTGTTTTGGATTCCTGATGGTCCCCTTTGAGAAATGAAACTTGCATTTTTCATTTCAAAGAAAGCACTCAGGTATAATCAAAAGAAAATTTAAAAGGTCATAAAACACAAGCTACATTTTACTGGTGGCCATTCGCGACCTCATCACCAGCTTCTTTCAGCAATACCAGCTCAGTGTACAGTAATGTGCCAGAGAGAAGATCTGTGTGTGAGAAATAACGGGCTATTTTCACATATAGGCTATTCATCCTATAGTAAATGGCATTTAAAAATGCACAACTTTTCATTCATTTTACATCACCCTATCACAATCTAATGGCTTTTTCTATTGTAGACTGATAGTAAAAAGCTGTCTTAAAGAATTATAAAAGCTCGGAATCATATGCCTTCTCAAACTCTGTCAAGTGTTAAAAAGTCAACATAGATTACACTTACCTTATGCATTATAGAAATCATATTCACAAATAAAATGCTGTGATATATACTTGACAAGCATAGCAAGCTATCAAGATGTTAAATAAAAATATCCTTTAGTTTTTCATTGTCATGTTATAAGTATTAGTAATTATTTCTTCCGCTTTTTCTTTCTCTCTCCTTTGTTTTGTAACAAACAAAGGGCAGAATAACTGCATGTTCTAGTAATGTTTCCACTAAAACCATAACAGGGCATGTAGAAGCAGCAAGAGTTGTGAATATCAAATAATATATTTTTATATTTTCTTTCTTTGTTACCACCCTCTCCATAGGTATCATACTTCATTTATTAAGAACATGCATATTTTAATGAAGCATTCACACTGTGTAATGGGATGTTTGGTTTAATGCATAAAATATACGCTCAGAAAACCTTGTCAATTAGAATGCTGAGAAATGGTGTTTCCCTAAGGCACCAAGTGCATGATTTTAAACGGAGTGTGACAGCAGTTCTAATATGCAATGCTGAAAGCTCTCAATAACGATATATCATTTAAAGATTAATATGTCTACAGAGATCAAGTGCAATTTAAATGGGGGCCATTTCAGTGGAAAGCAAGGGCTTAGCCAGCTAGTGCAAGGATTAATTGCCCAGAGTGGTGTTTGTTTGTTTATTCTCCCAATGCTATTGCCAGGCACAATTTGTATAGATAGTTCTGTTAACATTTAGAGATTTTATTGGCTGGTAAAATTTTGCTGGGTATTTCCTGGAAACTCTACTGGAGATTCCATGTTCAGAATGGAATCACATTTGGCAGCAATCAGAGATTGGAACAATACACTTATGACTTAAGTATGTGACCCAGGGAGGTAGAAATGAGTGCTGTACATCTTTTATATTTAAGTCACTATTTTTTTGATATGTTTAGGTGCATGGCGGACAGGTATAGCAAGTTGGTATGGTACGTGTAAGTGTTATTGCTGTTGTTATTCGTTGCCGTCAAGTTGATTCTGACTCATGGCAACCCCGTGTGTGCAGAGTAGCACTACTCCATAGGGTTTTCAAGGCTGTGACTTTTCAGAGGCAGATCACCGGGCCTATCCTTCAAGGCACCTCTGGGTAGGTTTGAACCACCAACCTTTTGGCTAGTAGTTGAGGCCTAACCATTTGTGCCATTAGAAATTTTTAGTCTTTTGTGGGATGAGGGAGGATGAAGAGGTAGGAAGAGAGAGAGAGAGGGAAAGAGGGAAGGAGGGAGAGAGAAGCAGAGAAGGAGGGAAAGAAGAGAAAATAGAGAACATTTAAATGTTGGAAAGGGCATTAAAGATGCTCTAATCCTCTAACCTTTCAGAATCTAAGCAAGACTCTCAAATATATAGACAGAGTTATTACTAATAGAACCTAGGTAATTTAAGTCTAGAGTAAATAAATCTCTGCTACTTTTATCACTAATTCAAAATTACAACTAATTTATTTATGGCTTTATTGATGGCTTGAAGAGCCCACCAACTGAATGAGTTTGGATCCCTTAGAAGTGTTGTTCTCCAGAAAAATGCCAGGGGAGAGAAAGCTCAAAATATACACACAATAATATTCTACAAACCACCTTTTCTTAGAAGTGTATTTCTTTGATCATGATACTCAGTTCAAAATTGCAGCTATGATGACGTGATCACACATATGATTTAATTTTCTGTCAACTTGATTTGTTCTGCTTATGTTTATAGACCTTGTGAATTTTTGTCAAGTCTCTAAATGATAACTATTCTGTCTTTCTGTAAGGTTTATCAATTTTAACCTCATTGATAGTTTAACATTAATTAACAATAGTCATCTTCGTTAAATAAAAAGAGTAGAAATTAAAATAATAATGAATTTTTATGACTAATAGTTATCAATGGTGTAGACTAGTAAACCAGAAACGATACAGATAGTATTTATCTATTAATGTAAAATTTAAGCTTACTTATGATATTTTCAGAACTAAAATATTTCTTCTCATTTTTTTGTGAGTTATGTTTTAGTATTTTTATCACATGAACCAAAGTCTCCACTTAAAAGTCACTGAGAAGATTCTTTCTCATTGTCTACTTCTTTTGGCAGTCCATGGTATATTCTCAGGAATATGGCTCCTGTTAGCTTAAATTCCATCATATATATTTTCTTCCTTACCCTCTGCTTTACAGCAATACACTCCTCTCTTTCTTCAGACATACACATCATTATCTCTTCTCCCTCAGCATCTTCAAGCATTGTTTCCCCCTCTTCCTGAAACTCTCTTTTCCTCACTCTGAGTAGACATTCCTTTACAGAGAAAAAGACTAAACAAAAAACCTGAGCAGAACATCTGTGAGCTCTTCAAATTAAAGCAGACTAAACAGAAAACACCTACTCATTTTCAGGTCTTGGGTTGTATATCGCTTTCTAATGAAGACTTCCTCTGACCAAATATCTTTCAGGTCAGTGTATTCCTTGCCATTACTTGCTTGCAAGAGCCAACATCAAGACATTGTGTTTTAATTATAAAAACATTCCTTACTGTATTTACTTGGTTATTTCTATATTCTGTGCAATTTCATTATGTTCCTTATTTTCCTTACTATTTCTTCCACACACGCCCTTCAGATTATAGATACAGCCATACTTGGTGCGAACTCTAACCAACATAAATCACCGCCATGATTAATTTCACACATACACACAAATAAAAAAATGGATCCCGTTGCAAAAAAACCCATTGCTGTCAATTCCAACTCATAGCAACTATTAAATTTTATATTTAGTGAACATATCTTTCAGACATGAAGGTGATGAACAAGATGACATAGACTCCTATCTACCTGCACCTTCCAGACAAATGCAACTGTAAGCTCTTCAAATAACACAAAAGCAATCAAGTACAACCATAAAAAGAGGAAAGAGGAAAGCAACTGGAAAGGACCTTGGGACTGGAGGAACTACATAGCAACAGTATGTTTTGCAACTCCTGCTAAAAAGCAGAGGGTAGCCCAGGTAGGTTTCTCCCAGTAGAGTATTTCCTGACCTCCAACTGAGCAACAAAAGGTGACCTAAGGAGGTTTATTTGTCCCAGGTTCTACTAAGAATACTGCCAATGATAGTAGATAAGCCCAGTAATACTGGTAAGCGTGGTTAACTGGGAGTCATGATAATAGTGTGTGGCCAAGGAAAGGGCTTTATTTTTCACCTCTGGGTCTGAGATTGCACTCCCCCACCTAGACATAGCAGGAAGCCAGGAGGCACTGGCAAGGGGGATACCACCTGATCAAGTGCGCAGCCTTAGAGGCTTCTTTACTTCCGTGGGCCTGAGAAAATCTTCCCCAACCTAGATATACCAGGTAGCCAGGGACCCCAGAAAAGGGTATATCACCACAATATGCAGTTCAAACCAGAAACACTCTTCGTAGCTGTGGCCGAAGAACACCTAGTCCTACCAAATGACATGAGGCAGCAAATGGCTCCAGTAAGGGGGACTCCTGCCACAACTACCCAGCACAAGAGACAGTCTTCTTCTGGAGTAGGCTAGAGACTAGTTCCTCCTCCTAGAGGCACAAAGAGATCTGGCTTGGAGAAGCTCCTTCAGTCTCTTAAGGCAGCTCTTTCAAGGAAGAGTGAAAATCCCAACAGTACCAAAAAACCTAAGTAGACCAAAACAGTACTGCAAAAGTTCTGAAAATTAAATTGCCATTGAAAGTGTAGCCCACCAAAATAGGCCAGGACCTGCATGCTAAACCTAAAAAGGATGACTGCATGCTGAAATTTGTTGTTGTTAGGTGCCCTTGAGTCAGTTCCAATTCACAGAGACCCTATATACAACAGGACTAAACACCACCCTGTTGTGCGCCATCCTAATGATTGTTTCTATGCTTGAGCCCATTGTTACAGCCACTGTGTCAATCCATCTCATATAAGGTCTTCCTCTTTTTCACTCACCCTATACTTTACCAAGCATGAGGTCTTTCTCCAGGGACTGATCCCTTCTGATAACATGTCCAAAGTTCGTGAGACAAAGTCTCACCATCCTCACTTCTAAGGAGCACTCTGGCTGTACTTCTTCCAAAACAGATTTATTTGTTCTTTTGGCAGTCCACGGTATATTCAATATTCTTCACCAACACCACAATTCAAAGGCATCAATTCTTACTCATTGTCCAGCTTTCGAAGGCATATGAGGTGATTGAAAACACCATGGATTAGGTCAGGTACACCTAAATCCTTAAAATGACATCTGTTTTTTAACACTTTAAAAGGGTCTTTTGCAGTGGATTTGCCATTGACTCCTTCAGTATTGCAACCTGACACTTGAATTTTTTTCTTCAGTTCTTTCAGCTTGAGAAATGCCGCGTGTGTTCTTCCCTTTTGGTTGTCTAACTACAAGTCTTTGCACATTTTATTATAATAATTTACTTTGTCTTCTCGAGATGCCCTTTGAAGTTTTCTGTTCATCTCTTTTACGTGATCATTTCTCCCATTTGCTTTAGCTACTCTAAGTTCAAGAGCAAGTTTCAGAGTCTCCTCTGAGATCTATTTTGGTCTTTTCTTTCTTTCCTGTCTTTTTAATGACCTCTTGCTTTCTTCATGTATCATGTCCTTGATTTCATCCCACAACTCATCTGGTCTTCTGTCGTTGGTGTTCAATGCATCAGATCTATTCTTGAAATGGTCTCTAAATTCAGTGTGATACTGAGGGTCATGCTTTGGCTCTTGTGGACTTGTTTTAATTTTCTTCAGTTTCAACTTGAAATTGCATATGAGCAATTGATGGTCTGTTCCGCAGTTGGCCTCTTGCATTTTTTCAACTAATGAAATTGAGCTTATCCATCGTCTCTCTCCACAGATATAGTCAGTTTGATTCTTGTCTATTCCATCAGGCTAGGTCCACATGTATAATCTCCATTTATGTTGTTGGAAAAAAAGGTATTTGCAATGAAGAAGTCTTTGGTCTGGTGAAATTCTGTCATGTGACTTCTGTCATTCTTTCTAACACCAAGCCCTTATTTTCCAACTACTGATCCTTCTTTGTTTCCAACTTACACATTCCAATCACCAATAATTGTCAATGCATCTTGATTTCATGTTTGATCAATTTTAGATTGCAGAAGTTGGTAAAAAATCTTCAATTTCTTCATCTGTGGCATCAGTGGTTGGTATGTAAGTTTGAATAGTCATACTAACTGATCTTCCTTGTAGGCGTATGGATATTTTCCTATCACTGACAGTACTGTACTTCAAGATAGATCTTGAAATGTTCTTTTTGATGATTAACTTGATGTCATTCCTCTTCAGTTTCTCATTCTCTTCATAGTAGACCATATGATCGTCCTATTCAAAATGGCTAATACCCTGTCCATTTCAGCTCACTAAAACCTAGAATATCAATCTTTATGGGCTCTATTTTATTTTTGATGGCCTCCAATTCTTTGTACATTCCATGTTCTGATTATTAATCGAATTTTGCAGTTCTTTCCCCTCCTTTTGAGTCATGCCACATTAGCATATGAAAGTCCCAAAAGCTTTACTCCATCCACGTCTTGAAGATAAACTCTACTTTGAGGAAGCAATTCTTCCTCAGTCATATTTCGAGTGCCTTCCAACCTGAGGGTCTCGTCTTCTGGCACTTTATCACACTATGTTTTGCTGCTATTCATAAGATTTTCACTGGCTGATTTTTTTAGAAGTAGATCACCATCTGTCTTAGTTTGGAAGCGCCACTGAAACTTATCTACCATAAGTGACCCTGCTGGTATTTGAAATACTGGAGGCATAGCTTCCAGCATCACAGCAACATCCAAGCCACTACAGTATGTCAAAATGACAGATGAGTGGTGGATCCTGTCCTTAGTCCTGCTTTTTTCAAGTGTATAAAGTAAATTATGTGGATAAAGAAATAAAAAGTTTGTTGAATTTACAGAAGATATATAATTTGGAAGGAAAAAGAGTATATTGGATAACATAATTAGGATCCATAGATATCACAGAGTCTATAAGAAAACCGTTGATTCTGTGTTAAAATATAAATTATTAAACCGAATTTTGCTCTAACAAGTTTATATAAAAACACATTTGGAGAAATGTAAATCAGGGGGCATTTAAAAAAACAGGTTTATCGTTGGTCATAAAAGCTCAGTGTAAATTAATAACACAAGAATTATCTAATAAGTTTTAATGAAATTTAAGTTTCTATTACTTAAAATATGGTATCTAGAAAAAGGAAGGTGAAAGTCTCATTCTTTTATAATCAACATCATCTGGATATTTAATTCAGCTGTAGACACTGCTTTCAAAAATGTCTAAAATAAAAATGAAATTATTTCCCAGTCTATCAGGCTAGTTCTTTAGAGAAATACTAAAATGAGATAAACAGGAATTCTTGAGAAAAAAGAGGAGGGCCATAATAGCTATCTGAATATATCTGAATCATACTATGGGAGAATGCTATTTTTCTCTGTGAATTTAGATATTAGAATTAAAAGCCATTTTGGAGAGATGCAGAAATATGGTTTATGGTTTCAATGTAAATTTGATTTCATAGTCAAAAATATATGAAGGGAAACCTGGGCTTAGAATTGCAAGGGAGTGACCTAAGGGTAGAACCATGTACCTTCTCACAAACTAAAGCTTGTGTTACCATTATTAACATCATACTTTTTGTCAATATACTAAGCTTATCTTAAAAATAATTTGATAATCTTCATTTTATTTTTCCTTTTTCCAAGGCTAGTTATGTCTCTCTCTCTCTCTTTAATTTTCTTTTTATTAATATATAACTTAATACAGTAAAGTGCGTCAAGTGCATACTACTCTTAACAGTGTAGATTTTGATGAATATTTACATTTGTATACAGCTGTGCCACCACTATCAAGCTCAAGATAATAAATACTCCCAACACCTGAAAAGATCCCCTTGTACCACTTTTATGATAATATGCATTCCATCACCCCACCTCAACAGAGATAATCACTAAACCAAAAACACAAAAACAAAACCGAACTCCTTGCCGTGAAGTCAATTCTGATTCATAGTGACCCTACAGGACAGAGCAGAACTGCCCCATAGTGTTTCCATGGAGCAGCTGTTGGATTTGAACTGCCAACCTTTTGGTTAGCAGCTGAGCTCTTAACCACTGGGTCTCCAGGGCCACACTAGTCTGACATATGTCAACATTTTAATTTTGCCTTTTAAAAAAATTGCAATGAATGGAATGGTCTTTTGTGTCTAACTTCTGTCGGTCAACGAGATTCATCTATATTATGGTAACTTTCTATCTAGCTAGCTATCTTTTTTTTTCTCCTTATTTCTGAGTGGTATTCCATACCATGAATTTGCCAAATTTGTTTATCTCCTATGTTGAAGGATATTTGGTTTGCTTAAATTTTGGGGTTATTATAATTAAGCTGTAGTGAAAATTCTTGTATATGTTTCTTGGCAGTCTTATGGACTCATTTATTTCAGATGTACACTAGGAATAGAATTGCTTAGTCTGAAAATAGATATATATTTAGTTTTAGTAGATATTGTCAATTTTCCAATGTAGTTGAACTATTTTTAACTTCCACAAGCCATGTAGGAGATATCCAGTTGATCCATATCCTCAAAACACTTGGAATTGTCAATCTTTTCAAATTTGGCCACTCTGTTGGGTAGGTAGTGCTGTCTCAATTTGTTTGAGCTTAGTGAATTAGTACGAGGTGGACACCATTGTAGACATTACCCAGGTTGAATTTGTTTCCTATTGCTGCTGTAACAAATTACTACAAACAGAATGACTTAAAACAACACAAATTTATTCTCTTACAAGTTCAAACTCAGCTTCACTAAGTTAAACAAGGTGCTGGCAAGGCTGGTTCCTTCTGAAGCCTCTGTAGGGAGAATTTTTTCCATTTCCTTGATTTTTTCACCTATAGTGGTCATCTGTATTCTTTGGCTTGTGGTCCCTTCCTCAACATTCAGAATGCATTGCTCCAATCTCTACTTCCATGATTAAATCATGTTCTTCTATGACTCCTCTTTCATCCCTTTTGTAAGGACCACTGTGATTATATCGAGTCCTCTTGGATGACCCAGGATAATATCCCCATCTCAAGATCTATAATTTAAACAGAATTATAAATGTTACCTTTTTGCCATATAAGGTAACATTTACACATTCCGAGGATTAGGGCATGGACATATTTCAGGGCCATTATTCAGCCTAGCACACATGTCATTCACGCCACAAGCCCTTTCATATCATTATCCCAATCACAGACCCACCCCACCTCTAAAATTAAAAACTATCCTGACATTTATAGTAATAACTTTCTTTCAATTATTCATATTTTTATCAGTCAAATGTGCATCCCTAAATGCATAGTTTAGTTTTGGTCCGTTTTAAAAAGTTAATATATTCTTAAATCTTTTTTAATCTGCAGGCTTCCCTTCACCTTTTTGTTTTCTTTACAATTTACCTGTTGAAGAGCTGACACTATTTGACCTCTAGAGTTTCCTACGTTCTTGATTTTACTGGTTACATATTCATGTTGCAGTTCAAATTTTTAATATAGTATTAAGTAAGAATATTATTGGAAATGTAACTAGTAGATATTCTAAGAATGAATTAAGTTTATAACTTAGAATTCTTATTTTCCCTTTTCTTATAAATAAAGTTATACAAAAGGAAAGGGGAAACGAAAGACAGTTTTAATTTTGGACAAAGAGTAGATGGTTAGGAATGATGAATCCCTTGCCATCAAAATATAAAGTGTTAATGAGTTATTTTTCAAGATCTCACAAAATGCTCTTGTATGAAAAATTTGTTACATGATAGGAAGTAATGGTCTCCAACTAATTTTATAGGATTTCCATGAACAACAGTGCCTCACCTAATTAAAGATAATGACCTATTTTGGTGCTATTGAGAAAGGTTTAAATGATGTAGGTATTTGTGTATGCATATGTTGGCTACCTGTTGTTGCTGTTAGATGTCTTCAAGACAGTTCCAACAGAACAAAACACTGCCTGTCTACTTTACCAAGCATGATGTCCTTCTCCAGGGACTGGTCCCTCCTGGAGAATACTATTATTATCAATTATTATTTGAGTATTACATACACACTATAGAATGAGATGGTATTAAGCCCAATTGATATTTGAAGAAACTCATTCTGAGGGAGATTCAATAGCTTGCCCAATGACACATGGCTAATAAGTTTTAAAGTTCGCAATGGAAGCCAGGTTTTTCTTGCTCCAAAATCTTTCCTGCTTGTTTCAACACTTTAGCCCTTCCCTCCTTCTTTAAATTTAGTAGAGTTTCATTAATTATTGTAGGATGAACTGACTATATTATCAAATCCATGCCAACTCACGCCATGATCAGAGGAATACGTCTTTCTGACCCATGGACAATAGAATGTTGCAATTTTTCCTTGTTTCAGAGTTACAACTCTTTAGATAACACTAAAATGCCATTGCAATTGCCCTAACCTGTCCTAGACACCCAAACTGAGAAAATTTACATTTTCATTTGAACTACTACTATCCTTTCCATGAAAAAAGAAAATGAAAGTTTATATTGATTGGTTAGTTAACTACCGCATCTAAATTTGGCTTGTGATTGCTTGGTGTGGGAGGGTTTTGATTTTCGTTCACGTCTACATATGCTCAACATCTAAGTTCTTATTGAAATATTTGAGAAACTGAGACTAAAAGAAAAATGAGAATTGAAAACAAAATGAGAGAAAACATTAGCTTTATGTGTTGGGAAAATTATTTTGTCTTTAGATTGAAAGCAGTGTACATCTTTTTATAAGTGAAAAAAAAAAAACTACTCTGAGAGATGTTAGCCACACATTTGCCATCCTTGACAAGTACTTAAGGCCCAAAGAGGACTATTTTTATTGATGCCCCCAACTACTTTGCAGAATTACCCCAGAGCTCTGTACAGTTTTCCTCTCCCCTTTAATCCTTTTCTTTTATTTAAACTAAGCACCATTAGTATTACAAGTAAAGGCAGAACTATGTTTAACTGAATTCCAATATTTTAAAAATATCTCATGTAAATCTAAATTGTTTGACTTGCCATAAAAATGTGCTGTCTCACTGTAAAAAGGAGACTTGATATGTGTTACCATGCTGTAATGTCTAATAAAATCTGAAAAATATACCATTTTTCCCACTAATTTAAGATACAGTCTTTTAATGATATGAATAATTAAATTATTTATTTACCAACCAGCATGAAAACATTATTTTGTCTATTGGAAAACATATATAACACCACAAACTGATTTAAAAAAAAAACACCTTTTACATTTCAGTATGTTTGAAAGTTGAGGAAAAACCTGTGTGAATACATTTTGGAAGTCTATGTGTGGTGTGTATTTATTTTTGTGTCAGAATGTGTATAAACATGGTATTTGCAAGTAGGTAAATACGTGTAGATAAAATACAAGGTCTTATTAAGAATTTGAAAATACATGAATTTGAGACAGCAATAGCAAAGACAAAAGGCAGGGGCTTGGGAACTGGATGACTTAAATTTAAAAAGCCAGTTGCACAATGTACTAGTAATAGAATTCTGGCAAGCTACTTACATATACTACTAAGCCATATCTTCTTTAGAGTACTTCTGTGAAGATCAAATGAAATATTGCATGTGAATTGTATATGTACAAAATAAAAAAGGTATTGATATAAGTTACTGACCCTGAACAATATCTTTAATGTCCTGTTACCTGTTCCTATATTTATAGCCTTTAACTCTCACAGCTCATACAGCTACTTATTCCATTCACAGCTAAGTTATTCTCTAGCCAGCAGGCACAGAAAGTTAGTGGCAAGTAGTGTCCACGGTAGTTTGTTATACAGAGTGTTTTAAAGAAGAAAGATTTTAGATAGAAACAACTGACAGACCATAAGGAAGGGTTAAAAATTTTCTTACATTGTTATTGGCAGAATGGAAGAAGGCTTCCAAGTTGTTATGTGTGCTTATCTCATAAATTATTGATGAAATATGAGGAAATAGCAATTTAATGCTTTGAGTGGATGGCATGGGTAGGTGAGTAGGTAGGTAGTTAGGTAGACAGACAGACAGACAGAACGTCTTGGCAGTATTTTCACTACCATGATCACGTTTTGTCCTACAGGCTCTCTGCAAGAGTAAACTATTTGAAAGGACAATTCTTACTTTCCATATGGGAAACTAGAGTCACTTAGAAGTGAAGATAAAATTTCCAGGACCTCATTACTAGTCAATAATGGAGTTGGAACAGATTTCTTCCCTCAGTAGTAAAGTCTTATTTCTGCTCAAAATCAAGTAAATATAAATAAGTAATTTTTTAGAATCTAGAAGAGGCATTCCACAGCTTCCCAAAGGAAAGCCTAAGATACTGTGCGACATCGTGCCAAGAAGCACAGGAGTCAACATCCATCTCCTCCTTCTCATTAGCTTCTGGCCGGGAACATTCCAAGGAGCTTCTTGTGTATTAAGCAGTAGCTCTCACTCAGAAGACAGGCCAGATGCCCATTTTCAGCCTTTTTTATTGAGTGGAGATTTGGATCAAAACAAAACACTGAGTAAAATAAGTCCGTTATGAAAAGGATTTAGTTCTCCAGTGGTGAAATGACTGCTTTATTTGTGTTCTCTGAAACAGCCTTTCGAAAACGTTAGCTAAGCTCCGCTAAGTAATGTCTACGCAGCATTAAGGGTGTAGTTGTTGATGGCAAAGGAAATCAACAAAATCTCATTACATTGTTATCATTAGAAAAATAAAATTATGCTTCCTAGTCCTTTTGCCGCCCATTCACATGCCCTACTCCTTGTAAATTGTTGTTCCACTTGTAGAAGTTAATCTGTGCAGAGTGCTGGCTACCAGCTGCTTCCATTTACTCCCCAGCTAACATAGATCACATATCCTCCTAACTGACATAAGGTACAGAGCCCTGATGCTCCATGTTCAAACTACAGGAGTAGGAAGAGTGTAATAGTATTAATATTTTTAGAAGTGACTTGAGCCCCACTATGATTAGTTTACAAAGACAGTTACTGTGTAATGAAGGGGAAAATTACTTTTATTGAATTAGTTGATGGTATTATTTTTCTAATTATAGCACTGCAGGTGTTTATATCTACACATTGCATTGGCACGGTAATTAGGTCCAGCAAGCATGTGAATTATGTTAGGTTAAATTAGTTTATCACCAGATAGGGATTTAATGGAGTGGAAATGTGTCTTCCTGGGTTAGGCACTCCGTGTCATCCCAAGTTTCAAAGACCACTTACTATGATGTTAGGAAATAATGAGCTCGAATTAGGAAACAGAATTGCCTTAGGAAAATCACATCCTCCAAGGGACTTATTTCTTGTGGGAAACATCAATCAAATGATGAATGGTGCAAATTTCTAGTTTCCCTACATAACCTGGTCACTAACCCGATAGTTTCTTCCTCAACACCAGTTGAGTATACTCAGACATATAATGAGTCTGTGTATATTCTGGTAAAATGGTCAAAGCTCTCTTTGCGATCTAGTTACTTTGGCAAGAAGGAAATCTAATCAATTGCCTAAGAGCCAAGAAAAAAAGAAAAAAGAAAGAAAAAGTCCCCAGTCAATGATGCAAACACATGGAAATAATAAACTAATTCAGAGCTATATTCTCTAGCAATCAGACTTGTCTATATGATGCTGTTTTCCCTTTCTGTCATGGAAAAGTAGCCCTCATATTCTTCATGTTTCTGTTTGTCCTTGTCTGTCAGGAAAAGCAGATCTAAATTTTATACTTATTTTCAGTTCCCTTATATTCATTTCCTCAACAAACATAGATCACACAGCAACCAAGAACCACGCATTACAAAAAGACCTAAAGTTGACTTAGAAATTGAACCCATAGACACAGCTTTCAACGTCTAAATTTGCCAGTAAACATTGTGCTTTCTACCACTATCTATCCCCGTACTTTCATGACTTAAATGTTTATCTTGTACTATTATTTCAATGTCTTTAAGATATATTGAGTTTATGCATGTTATTATGTACCTTCTTACATTCTTTCTTAGGAGTGGGTAGATTACAGCTAATTTATTTTCCTCTGTGTGTGTGTGTGTGTGTGTCTGTGTGTGCTTTGTGAAAGATACAAATCCTAAAACATTGAGGCGGGTGTTTCAATGAAACAACAATAAAATTTTGTATTTGTTGTTTCCTGTGTAACAATTTTACAAAACTTTAGCCAGAGCTAGAATGACTATACTAACTTGAATGTGCTGACGTAAAGATCAGTAATATAGGTAAAGCTACCAATTAAGTAGTCCTGGACAAAGCAGTAGGATATGGGTTGTCAGACATCTTGTTAACTTTAGAGGAGTGTTAAGTTCTAGTAAAATCAGAAAGGAAACACAGAACAAAGTTGCTCATTAGGACTGCATAATGCTCCCACTTGAAAGCCTACATGATGTGTATCTTCTCATATTTATTAAGATGTTTGAAGGGATCATTAAGGAAGGGATTTTTCCTAAATAGCAAGATTAATTAGAGATGGCCTGGTACAAGGTTAAAACTAATTAGAGCATGAGACGCATGAGATTTTTTTTTTTTTTTTTTTTTTTGCAGATATTTCTTTGAGAATTTATGTTGGTGCCTCATCAACACTATAAACTGGAGCAAGACCAAAATTATGGATTTGAAGTTACCATAAAAATAACTAATTAACAATGTGCATGAGCTCATGCATCTGTATATGTTATTTACTTATGAAGTGCTTTCACAGTCATTATCTCAGCAACTCTTGGAGATAAACAGGGGTATATTCTGACTTCAGAAATAAAGAACATTGGAACGCAGTGATTGAATGACACATCTAAGATCGTGCGACTAGCGGGGGTGAGCTGCAATACAGACTCATCTGTTTTTAGTTCTCATTCGGTCAACTTCTTGGAGAAGAATTTACACCTGCTAAAGGGACCAAAGAAAATTTATGTTTCCATAAATTTTATTAACACCCTTTTACCACTATTCAAATGCAGGGAAAAACAACAACAACAACAACAAAAACTGGGATTCAGAATCTAAGAAAGATTCTAATTCTGATTATTCCTACTGCTATTGGTTATGGTTTGGAAAATGTATTTTTATATTTCCCTTTTTTTATTTGCCTCATTGTTATTGAGAAGACATAAAAGTAAAGCATTTAAAAATATTACCCTACGGTTTCTTACTGCTTTATGCATGGGGGTAGTGATCATTCTGCTAGGAAGATAAATTTTTTGAATGTGGGACTGACTGGGATAATTATTTTTTCTTTTTTCTGTTTATAGTTTCTCACACTTTTCTTTTTATTGGTAAGGCTTAATTAGCATTCAACTAGCACCCCCACAGACACCAAATAAACATACATGACATAAAATTTCCATGATGCTCTTTGGTTCATGGCATAACTGAACTAGTCTTATATGGAGACATCTCCCAATCTTGGGGGAGAAGTGGGATAGGATGGTAGAGGTGAAGCCATGCACAAATCTCTGAAGGAATCTTGAGAGTAAGGATATTAATAATAGTGACAGTTGCATACTGAATGTGTATCTGAAATATGCCAGCTCATTTTAATATAACCATAATTTTCACAGTGATGCAAGTAATTTGTAGATGATAAAATACTTTCTGTTCTGCAAGCTATTCTGAAAAAAAATAAGGCATTTTTTAAACACTGTTAAATAAGATAAACGTATTTCCAAATGTAATAGAATGGTGGAATAAATCCTGGTATCTGTGTTCAGTTTACAACAATCCTCTTCATGGGAGGGTGGGGCTACAGGAAAGAAAATGTTACAACTTTATATACAGCTCTGGTGCTGAAATCTACATGTTGTTGTTGCTACCTCACTTATCTTCAGTTTCACAAAAATTTCCTATTTTATGTATACAAAAAATCACTTATTAGAAATCACATTACTCATAAACTTCTTAAATTATTAAAGTTTTACAAAAATGTGTGTATAAGTAGCAATCAGTACCAAAATGGATCAAAACTCAGAACTATAATTTTCTCCTTACTCAGAATTTTGAATAAATTTGAGAAATTCATAAAATTTGAGAGAGGGCAAAATGATTTGTAAGTAATAGAAGACATCCATTTTATTTCCTTTCACATTTCAGATGTCACACATTAGCATCAAAAAATCAGAGCGGTAAAATCTCTTTAAAATTTTCATATATTAAAATAAAAGAATTTTTTGCTCACCCAACACAGGTAGGCACACACACACAAGTGCGTACACACACACACACACACAAGATAAAGCAAATTTGGTAGAAATGGAAATATTGTCAAAGTCTTATTAAATGTGTAGAGATCATTTTCTTTGGAAGTCTATGTTTCACTTCTTCCCTTAGTTGAATATAGCTGATGCTATTAAAGATCAATAGAAAATGCTAAGGCAGCAGCAATGGATACTTGAACCATAGAGACAGAAAGTTAAATGCTTTGCTCTCTAATGCCAGCTGAGATTTTTTCTGTAAATAGGCCAATATTTCAGAAATAATGGAAACTTGTGTTCAGTGTTGAAAGTAATATTAATGATTTCTCCCCATATTCTAACCTTACACAAGAAAGAAGGTAATTCTGTTCAGACCCTATCTACAACTTTAACTCATCCTCCCCAAAGGACAATAGTGTCTAGCCTACTTGGTTGGAACCTAATCTTTAATAAAGATGACCACTTTTCACTGACTAGTTTCAAAGAAGGAAAAGGGCATCGTTTTTCTCCCCTCCTTCACGCAAATACAACAGGCTTTCTATCTTGCTCTTCCTTCCTGGACTATGCACAAGGGGCTCCCCTCTCATTCTGCGTCCATGTTGATCACAACCTTCCAGAATCCCAGGCTAACAAATTGGCTTACTATTTTCCTTCTAAGGAACTTGATCTTTCAAAGGCAAGGTTTACAGTGAGGTTTTAGGAAAAGTAGAATTCTTATTCTGGCTCATTCGAATGATCTTTTAGCAAAGAGTCCTTCATGCGAGGGTACATGATTTTTACATGAATTGTTAAAGTTGATAGTTGTTTCTCATTTTGACTATGTGTGCTTCATGAGTAAGAATCTTGAAGATATCAAAGGAGATTGCTTAGAACACCTGACATTTATATTTGGGGGGACTCTATGAAAGAAAGGAAATTAAAATATTAAATTTGTTTTTATCTTATAAAAAAAGATTTAAATGCATCTTTGTGACAGATATTTAAATAATTAGACTTCAGCTAAACATAATATTGGAGATATGGACAACAAAATTTTATAGGTTTAATTTTCAAGGCAAAGCTGATATTAGTTGTCCCATAAATAGAACAGTTTTTACATTTTATTTAATTGAAAAATGATACTTAGGTCACTGAGTTTTATATTTCTTCCTTCCTTATCCATGGTCACACGTTTCTTGACATGTATCACGGAACTTAAACTATACACACCTGTTTATCAGCAGTATTTGTCTTAACACACACCACGACTCCCCTTCATTGTGATTGCCTTTAAGTGGGATGCACTTCAAAAATATCAAATATGTCTTTGGATAAATCTCCAAATGTTTTTCATTATTTTAAAGCCCTTAAATTGTATTTCTTTTTTTTTTTCCTGTAGTTGTTGATCAGAGTTCAAATTGTTTTAGAGACCACAGTTCAAGGACAGAGATGCTTTCAATTTTATAACACTGTTAGATTCCTACAAAAATTGAGTGAATTATTTCTTATTTCCAGATATCCATGATGGTGTGTCATTGACAAGGAAATTATTCACAAGTTTCTTTATCCCTTATGAATTATTCAACTAAAAATATGATGAACATGATAGACTTTATCAACCAAAAACAACTTCAGATGAGATAATTTTTAAAATAGCCCTTACTTCAGTCATGTGATACCCAAGGTGCTGTTGAAGTTTTCTCGACACAGGAAAGAATAAAAATGTGAGAAGGAGGTGGGGAATGAATATATCATTTCTATTAATGTTATTTCAATTAAGCAAGAACAGGTGCTACACGGAAAGTGTGATATAATTGTTCTGGAGGGTTTTTTTTTTTTTTTTTGCCGTCTCCCAAAAATAATGAGCTTAGTTTTCACCAAGACTGATAAGCCTGAGCTGACACTTTTGTTTTGAGTTTTACTTAAAATACTCCTCAGAACTGTTCACAAAAAGGAGAGAAAAGTCAAAAGCAAGGTTAAATTTGTGCACAATAAAGCCAATGAAATAAGGCCAGGCAAGAGAAATTTCTTTTGTTTTATTTTGTTTTTTAATACTGTATTCTTAAATGGAAAAATGATTTGAGACTTAGGTTAAAATGAGAAAGTGTGAAATCAGTGTTGATAGTCAACTGAGAAAGAAGAAATGATTCTAATGTAATGATGGTCCCTGAAGGATCAGTGAAGAAACACCCATGTTTTAAGAATATTTGAAATATTTACCTTCTAAGTGTTAACTTATAAGAGAGATGCAAAGCCATCTCATAGAAAAGGGAAAATCTTCTAATTAACCTGAATTGATCATAACCTGAGCAAATATATGACTACAACTGTGGAGAAAAGTTCACTTGAAAGTAACCTTCATCAGCCGTTGAAGTAAAAGAAGGTCATAAATTGTTACAGCAAAAACTACATAGGGAAAAATCAGGCTTTTTATTTTTTTTTGGATTTATAGCCACACCGGCAGATTATCTGTATTATTTAATAGCTCTGAGGGCAGTCTTAACTGGTTCCATTAAATATTCAATTCATCAAATTCTCTGTTTGTTTCTGACTGAATAGTTTACCATCGTTTTATGATTCTGATTTACCTTGACATATAAGCCTATCTAGACAAAGAAAATATTCCCATTATACAAGATAGGTATTTAATATCACTTCTTAGAAATCATATGGAAAGGCAGGTTCACTATGCTCGTATTTTAAAAGAGTATAAGAACAAGTAATAATAACAGGATTTTTATTGAAAGTGAATTGGATCTATAGGTATATTTGAAGAAAAATAATGTTTTTATGATCCTGAGACTTTTAATCTAAGAAAATGGTGCATCTCTTTAGGATCTGTTCATTATCTTTTATAATTTTCTCCATAAAATGTTTATATAACATTTATTGGTAACTTTCTGGTGATTTCTTTTATTTTCTTATCAGTTTTTTCCTGCTCAATCCATTAATGCTGACAGATTTATCAATTTCTCCTTACAGTTCTATAATAGTTTTATTATATTTGAGACTATGATGTTAATTGCATCCTTTTCAAAATTGTCGTATCTTCCCATTTCATAAAAACGTTTATCATTATATAGTGATCATCTACATAAGAAAATTTTTTTCTTGTTCATTGCAGCACTGTTCACAATAGTAAAAAGATATAAACAACCTAGATACCATCAGCAAATGAACGGATAAACAAACTATGGTACATACACACAATCGATTATTACACAACGATAAAGAACAATGATGAATCTGTGAAGTATCTCATAACGTGGATCAAACTGGAGGACATTATGCTGAGTGAAATAAGTCAATCACAAAAGGACAAATATTGTATGAGACCTCTACTATAAAAATTCATGAAAAAGTTTACACACAAAAAGAAACAATCTTTGTGGGTTACGAGGGATGGGAGGGGTGGCGGGGAAATATTAAATAGGCAATAGATGAGTGGTATCTTTGGTGAAGGGTGAGACAGTACACAATACTGGGGAAGCCAGCACAACTTGTATAAGGAAAGGTCATGGAAGCTCCATAGACACATCCAAAACCCCTGAAGGACCGAATTGCTGGGTAGAGGGCTGTGGGGACCATGGTCTCAGGGAACATCTAGCTCAATTGGCATAACACAGCTTATAAAGAAAATGTTCTACATTCCACCTTGGTGAGTAACATCTTGGGTTTTAAAAGCCTGTGAGCATCCATCTAAGATACTCCACTGGTCTCACCCTTTTGGGAGCAAAGGAGAATGAAGAAAACAAGACACAAGGGAAAGACTAGTCCAAAGACTAACGGACCACAGCTAACACGGCCTCCACCAGACTGAGTCCAGTATGACTAGATGGTGCCCAGCTACCACCACTGACTGCTCTGACAGTGATCACAACAGAAGGTCCCAGACAGAGCCAGAGAAAAATGCAGAACAAAATTCTAACTCACAAAAAAAGAACAGAGTTACTGGCCCAACAGAACTGGAGAAACCCCAAGAGTATAGCCCTCAGACACCCTTTTAGCTCAGTAATGAAGTTACTCCCCAGGTTCACCCTTCAGCCAAAGATTAGACAGGCCCATAAAACAAAGAGGCTAATGGGGCACAACAATCCAGGGACAAGGACTATAAGGCAGGAGGGGACAGGAAAGCTGGTAATAGGGAACCCATGGTTGAGAAGGGCCAGTGTTGACATGTCATGGGGTTGTTAACCATTGTCATAAAACAATATGTGTACTAACTATTTAATGAGAAACTATTTGTTCAGTAAACCTTCATCTAAAGTATAATAAAAAAAGAAATTTCTTTTTGCCTTAAAGCCTGTTTTACTGATAGCAATATGACTATTCCAGATTCCTATTGATTAGTCTTTACCTAGTATATTTATGTACATCATTTACCTATCAGTCATTCTGAACTTTTGTGCTTTATCACATCTCTTAATAATGACATCCAACTAGATTATCCAATATAATAACTAGTTTTTGTAACCAACAAGTTTAGTCTTTTTTTATATTTAGTATGATTTTTATAACATTGTGACTTATTTCTTCCTTTATTTGCTCTAATTGTTTTGCAATTTTTTTGTTTTCCCTTTTCTTTTTCTTTTCTTTTTTGCTTTCTTTAAATTAATTTCTTTTATTTAGTTTCCCCCCATTTATAGAGTATACACTTTATTTCTGTTAATTTACTTCTTAACTATCTAAACTAAGTAAATATGTTTACTGTATATATTGATCCTACTGCTGAACAATACACGGACCTTAAAATGTGTAAACTTTCATCACACCACTCCCAGCTTACATGCTATTTCCATTATTTTAGTTCTAGCCCATTTCTACCCTAGACAGACATTTTTATTATCACTCTATATGAAAAACGCCCTTTGCTACCGATTTGATTTTGACGCATGGCGACACCCTGAGTGCCACGGTAGAACTGTTTTTCAAAGGCTGCTTTTTCTCAAGTAGACCACTAGGCCTTTTCTCTGAAGTACCTCTGGGTAGACTTGAACGTCTGATTTTTTAGTTAGCAGCTGAGTGTGTTAACTGTTTGTACCACCTAGGAACTCTATCACTCTATATGGGCAATTATATATATGTGTGTGTGTGTATATATATATATATGTGTGTATATATATATATATATATATATATATATATATATATATACACATACATACGGTATATATAATTGTTTGCATTTAAGTATTTTATTTGAGAAGTGAACCCAGGAAGTCTGAGTAAGAAAAGGGGGAATGTGAGACAGGAAAATCTAAAAGTTTAATAGTTTAATAGGCTGGCTAGTATTCAGTTCTGCTGAGATTCCCCTAAAGAACCCTCTAGAATTGTCCCAGCAGTGGATGGAGCATTGAAGCATTTGTTGGCTAAAACTTGACACTCATTTATTGAATGAGGTCCCAGGAGCATTAACTCTATTTCATGTTTAATTTGTGACCGAGTATGACAGAGGGCTTTCTGAAGATTTGAAAGAAAAAAAAAAAAGACCCTAAGCAGCAAAGCTGATGAAGACATTTAATATGAAAAGTTGGCCAGATGCATAGAATTGTCTAAACCTGGCACTGAGATGAGGTAGCTGAGGAGAAAGGTAGTACATCTCCAGCATTCCCACTCCTTCATACTTAGAATATCTTGCTCACCACTCAGTCTTGTAATTCATTGACATGGATTGAATTACGTCCCCCAAAAAATGCGTGTATCAGTTTGTCTGGGCCGTGATTCCTGGTATTATGTGGTTTTCCTATATGTTGTAAATCCTGCCTCTATGATGTTAATGAGGGAGGATGGGCGGCAGTTGTGTTAGTAAGGCAGGACTCAGTCTACAAGAATGGATTGTATCCTGAGGCAACTTCTTGAGATATAAAAGACAGAAGTAAGCAGAGAGACAGGGGGACCTCATACCATCAAGAAAGCAGTGCTGGGAGCAGAGGTCCCTGTGCAGAGAAGCTCCTAGTCCAGGGGAACACCGAAGAGCAGAAGGCCGACGGAGAGAAAAAGCCTTCCCCTGGAGCCGATGCCCTGAATTTGGACTTTTAGCCTACTTTACTGTAAGGAAATAAACTTCTCTTTATTAAAATCACCCACTTGTGGTATTTCTGTTATAGCAGCACTAGATGACTAAGACAGAATTTGGTACCGAGAGAGTGGGGTGCTGCTCTAACAGATACCTAAAATGTGGAAGCGGTTTTAAAACTGTGAATGGACAGACGTGAGGCAGTGACAGAGGAACAGCAGCAGCAGAGAACCTACAGCAGCAGAGAAGCAGCAGCAGCAGAGAACCAACAGCAGCAGAACCAGGAGACCAGTGAAAGACGGCGCTGGAGCCGACCCCCGGAGCAAGAGAGCTGAGTGCCTGTGAGCAGGAGGCTTCCTGGCGGAGTGGGGTGCCTCCGGGCACTTACCGGTGGAGCTACTGAGCTTTGGAACACTTGCCCCAGCAGGGCAGATGCAGGCGTGAGGCCCAAGGGCTGAGAGGCCATAGGAAGCAGAAGCTGAAGAGACAAGGGACACGAGAAGCTGAGCTGCCTCTGTCTCAAAAGGTATGGCCATGACCTCAGGGGTTTCAAAGGGTGGAGCCATGGCCTCTGGTGTTTCTAAGGGTGGAGTTGTCACAGCAATGGACTAGGAGAATGGTGCGTCTAAAGCCAAGGGAGCAGAGTTGCTGTCCCAGTGGGCCTGGAAGGCAGAGCTGAAGCCCAGGGCCGAGGGGCCTCCACTCAGAATCCAGAGACTGTGGCCAATACCTAGAGTCTGTAGGGCAGGGCTATTGTGTAAATTGTCTCAGAGAACAGAGGATTATTTTCAAGCCTTGAGGGGTAATGTAATGTGTTCTGCTAACTTGCTTGGTGCCTGTTATTCCTTCTTTCCCTGCAATTTCTCCCATTTGTAATGGAAATGTCTAGCTTGTGCCTGTTCTGCCATTGTACCTTTGGAAGCAGATAACTTCCAAAGGAGTGGATCCATTTGCAATCCTTTTTTAAATTTTTATTGAAATGAATGTCTTTATTTTACCCTGAAGCATATATATGTTTTCTTTGTGGGTGAGTTTATTCTCTCTATAAAGGAGAACGCTGTTTTTGTCTAGAAATAATTTTTCTCCCTTTGTGCTTCTGTCCATGGCACTTAGTTTACACTCTGTATGGGCTTCCCTCAACACAGACTCAGAGACAAGAATTCTCCTACTTTTTTGAGAGGCCATCCCAAGAAAAACAAGTAAGAGAGTGGGTAGGTGAGAAAGAGAAGAGAAGAAAGCCAATAAAGCAGGTTATACCTCTACGGGAAACTAGAGCTTAGTCCAACTGAGGAGTTCAGGGGAAACGTGTAATAATGTGGCTGACAGTTATTAAAGGGCACTGGGGCTGATTTATTTGTACTTCAGCTCTTATGAGTCATTGGAGGATGAGGTCATTAATTTCCAGCTCTTCAATCTGTCCTGCAGGTAGGCAGGGTGGAATGGCAGCCAGAGAGACTTTTAGAAAAAAAAAAAATGCAGGTGCCGTGATTTGGAATTTGTCCTGGCCAACACGGGAGAGGATACGGGTGGGACACTCACAAAGTCTGGTCCATCTATGCATCCTCTACCTATGAGACTACCTGATAGGGAGGGATGCTTGAGAAAAATAAGCATAGCATAATATTTCAAATACCATCTTAGCTGCATGGGTGTATGAATGCTAGAGAACAATATGGTCACAATGGTGACATAGGAGTTTTGTGACGCTGGAAATAAGGAATATAAAGGACATAGGAAAAAAGCAGAAAGGGTTGGAAACTTTCTTTTTTTCTCAACAAGGTAAAAGTTAAGATGTTGAGAGTAAGGTTATAAACAGGCTGCCTCGTGTTTTAGATATGCTAAATAACTACTTCTTGTACTATCAAAATCTGGAGCAAAATCCTGATAAAATGGATACGGGAGCATTAACATTAGAGAAAGGAGTCTTGGTGGCCCAGCTCTTGCCTGCTTACAGAAAGGTGGATGGTTCAAACCCACCAGCGCTCTGCAGGAGAAAAGACCTGGTGATCTGCTCACATGAAGATTACAGCCTAGGAAACCCTATGGGGCAGTTCTACCTTGACTTACAGCACTGCTAGGAGTTGTAATTGACTTGATGGCACACAACACAACACACACACAACTTTTAGAGCATTGACGCAAACTCAGAATTGAAGTTGGAAGTAATCTGTTAAGAAACAGTAATCAGTAGGTATAAAACGGCATAGTATTTGCATATAACGTAAGCACTCCTGTATACTTTAAATCATCTCTAGATTACTTATAATAGCTAATACAATGTAAATGCGATGTACTGTATAGTTTAGGGAATAATGATGAGGCAGCTGGTGAACAATGCTCAAACAAGGAGTGCTAGAGAGAGACTGAGGATCTGTGAAATGGTAGGAGGCTACCACAGAGGATGCCTACACATCACCTCATTCACATGGATTCAGCGTAGTCTTAGGGCGTGGTTAATTCGTTTTGTTTTTTGGAAACTTCTTTTTTTTCCCCCTGTATATTTTCGATCCGTGTTTGGTTGGATCCTCAGATGTGAAACCCATGGATGTGGAGGGCCCATTGTATAGTGGATGCCATGACTATGTAAAGATTTTGTTTCTATATAATTGGCTTGAGAATTCCACTACTTGAATTTGAAAGCCATTAGTTTAAGAATGTTAAAATAATTTAAAAATATTTAATTCTTTCTTTCCTTGTTTTTGATTGCTCTTCTTATTTTATTTTAAATAAATTATCTGCACATATTTAAATTCATTTTTAAATTTAAAAATATTTAAAAGACACTGTTTACTTAATATATAAAGTTTAAATAATTTACAGCAGTATTTAGTTGAAAAGAAAATTATTCTGTTTGACCATGGATAGCTCTATATATTGCTAAATAAACTTATTACAAGCAGTTCTGCAGAGTAGATTTTGACATTTTTCAAATTGTTTAGTCACAAATATAGCTAGCTGATTAGTAAAACATTCTGTTGATTTACAGCTCTTTCAAGAGATTTATACTGAAGTAAACCCTCAGTAGACACATTATATTTACGGTTGCTATAATTGGAATTTTAATGATGGACTCATCAATCAAGATTTTAAAGCTGTGCTTTAAATTTGGGTTTGTAAATTCTAGTTGTATATTCCAACATAAAGAAATGATGTAACAATTTGTGTCAGATTTGCCATACTTTGCCTTTGCCATACAAAGGAGAAAAAGCTCAGAAATTCAAACTAAAATTACCAACTCATTTTATGCTTTGGGTGGAAGCACTGCCAAGTTTCCTCAGCTTGTAGAAATATAATCAAATGCTTGTGCCCTTCAATTTGTTTGTGTGGAAAAATATCTTTGAAAAAATATATTGTATTTTATAACAATAAAAAATGGCACTCATTTTTATGCAAAAAAATAGATTACAGTCTCAAGATATCACTAAGCAAAAAACATGTATGGCAAGTACAATGCTAGGCATTATAGCAGATAATTAAAAATTAAAAATATATATATGTATAAAAAGCATATTTAGAGGAAGTTTTGACTTTTCTCATGTAGCTCAGGACAATTCTTAACCATTACCTGGAAACATGATGTTACTTGCCTCATATTGCTGCCTGTTGAAAAACCAACTCAATTTGCAATTTGGAGTGTCTACACTAGTGCCTTTCTGTTTGTATTTATATTTAAAACTTCAATCTCTTTGTTGTTGGTGGGGGCCATTGAGTTGGTTCCCACTCATAGCAACCCAATGAACAACACAATGAAGGAAACTCTGCCAGGGCCTGCTCCATCCTCACAATCATCGCTATGCTTGAGCCCATCTTTGCAGCCACTCTGTCAATCCATCTCCCAAGACAGACTTGTTTCTTTTTCTAGTAGTCCATGGTATATTTATATTCTTTGCCAACACCATAATTCAAAGGCATCAATTGTGCTTTGATCTTCTTTATTCATTGTCCAGCTTTCACATGCATATGAGGTGATTGAAAATAATCATGACTTGAATCAGGAGCACCTTGGTCCTCAAAGTGATATCTTCACTTTTTAACTCTTTAAAGAAGTCTTTTGCAGCAGATTTGCCCGATGCAGTAGGTTGTTTGATTTCCTGACTGCTGCTTCCATGGGAGTTGATTGTGGTTCCAATTAAAATGAAATCCTCGACAACTTCAGTCTTTTCTCCATTTATCCTAATGTCGCTTATTGGTCTAGTTGTGAGGATTTTAGTTTTCTTTATGTTGAGGTATAATCCATACTGAAGGCTGAAGTCTTTGATCTTCATCAAAAAGTGCTTCAAGTCCTCTTCACTTTCAGCAAGCAACACTGTGTCATCTGCATATTTATCAGGCTGTTAATGAGTCTTGCACCAATCCTGGAGCCATGTTCTTCTTCATATAGCCCAGCTTCTGGGATTATTTGCTCGGCATTTACCAATCATACCCTGAGAAAAATATTCCTCAGTTTCAGTTAAACTCTTTTCTTGTTTTATTTTCCTCTTTCCATTTTGCATCTCTAGTTTGAATCTCACACTCTGTCTTAGTCATCTAGTGCTGTTATAACAGAAATACCACAAGTAGATGGCTTTAACCAAGATATATTTATTTTCTCACAGTCTAGTACACTAAAAGTCCAAATTCAGGGCATCAGCTCCAGGGGAAGTCTTTCTCTCTCTGTTAACTCTGGAGGAAGGTCCTTGTCATCAATCTTCCCCTGGACTAGGAGCTTCTCTGCACAGGAACCCCAGGTCGAAAGGATGCGCTCTGCTCTCAGTGCTGCTTTCTTGGTGGTATGAGGGACCAACCTTCCCCCCAACCCACCCCCAACTTGCTTCTCTTTCCTTTTATCTCCTGTAAGATAAAATGTGGTGCAGGCCACACCGCAGGGAAACTCCCTTTACACTGGATCAGGAATGTGACTTTAGTAAGGGTGTTGCAATCCAACCCTAATCCTCTTTAACATAAAATTACAATTACAAAATGGAAGACAACCACACAATACTGGGAATCAGGGCCTAACCAAGTTGACACATATTCTTGGAGGATACGATTCAATCCATGACACCCTCTACCCTTTAAATGTTGTTTTACACAATTTTTCTGTAGGCCATATTATGCCCTTTTTGGGCCCATCTTCTTGCCAGTTGAATCTGCTGAAGATTCATGTATAATACATTTCTTTATGATTCCTGATTCTATCTGTAATCTTACCCTCTGGCTCTAACCTTGTATCTGCCTCCAGAATGGTCAACTGTTTTTGGATACCCCACACAACAAACACAAAATAATATTCATCAGTGCCCTGTACCCCCGTCACCGGTTCCTTGCTCATAGTGCTCTGACTCCATGAATGATTCCAAAATCCAGCCGTTCAAGCCATACCAGGGAACTAGCCATTTAGTATTCCTGTCTTGTGCTACCTTTGGCACTAGCCTGGTTTGGGTCAATATTGCCTCTTTCCTGGTTACTACAGCAACCTCTGAAGGGGTCGCCTTTTCTGTATCATGTCCAACTCAAACAATTTCTGAAATAAGAGCTAGAGTGAGCTTAAAAATGCCAACCTAATGAATTGGAAATTAAAACAGTGGGGTTTTTTTTGCAGCTACAAATGGCAGTGCTTTCTGACTTTCATTTTAAAGAGATTATACCTGGCTGTTTTATTAAAAAAAAAAAAAACTCAGAGACCTTAAATAAAGGTAATAGATGATGAAATAATTCAGAAATCAGAAAGATAGACAATGGAGTTGAGGAGGAGAAAATATATTATTTTTAAATTTAGCTTTTTTATAAGTTTTATTTTAAAAAAAGCACCATGATTTATGTCATCAGTAAGATTGTGATGGGTAAAATGGGGTAATCAAGGCATAACATAACAAAAATTGGCACGTTGAAGTAATTTGCATTATATATTATTATTACCATTATTACTATTGAATTAAGGGATATGCTATTCTCTTTTCATTTCTTCCAATTGACCTGAATTAGTAGTAAAATTAATGTCAGAGAACAGCAGATTTTGCAAATCCTACCTAACATATCAATATGCCCATGAACTTGAGTAGTTAACATCAGGCTCTTCTAAAATAAAAATATATAGATAAAACATTGATCTGTGTACTGTATGCATAAAAGCAAGTGATATTACAACCCCTTCTTGTCATTAATCTCCTCCAACACATAAGATTTTCAAAACTCAATACCCAGGGATTCCCCCTTGGGTTGGATGAGATTGGAAATGATGTGTTTCTTTTCTGATTGCTATTGGACTGCTACCAAGCTCAAGATCTAAGTATATCATGGAACTAGAAGATTGCACACCATAGCTTCCTGAGTTCAATTTTCTTTTCATTGATTTTATAATCAGAAGTGGACCTGTTCATTGACCACTCTCAAGGGTTTTATAAGCATGAAAAAAATTGGATTATTTATTCTTAAATCCCACTTAACAGCATAATTAATATAATCAAATTGTTTATTTTGCTTAGAAAATGAAGTTAGTTAACAGAAAGTGTTAAAACATTTCTGTCTCTACTTTTTAACTAATCCATAATCGCTGATGTTATTTAAAATTCTTGTGAATCATGAATAAGCTTACTGTTCATTCTCTTTCATTATTATCACAGACAGAATGTTAAAAGGAAAAAAAAAAACCCTTAACCCTTTAACAGACGATGGCACATACATGTTCCAGCTACATTTTCCACCCCTGGAGGTTTATTGGCAGGCATTTGAGCCACTGTAGTGAGTTTTGAGGTTGTTGTGGATCCTGGTGCAACTGCTTAAACAAGGAAGTGGGTCTGCGCCACAGTGGAGCGTTGAGAGCTGTTCATACAAAGGATGCTTCCCGGAGAAGTGATTGTGTGAAACTGTTGTGTCTTTTGGCTTCTGTACAGCTAGATAAGGCTTGCAGGTATGTTTACTATTTCCTTTGTGTTATTGAGAAGCCATGGTCACCAGCATTCAAAAATATTCAAGTAAATAAGTTATTTTTGGATTGTAAACAGTTTGTGATGCACTTCTTGGGCCATGGAACTGATATATCCGTGTTTGTGACACACTTCATGGAACACGGGACTGATATGCCCTGCTTGCAATTGGCACCACTTTTTTTTTTTCAAATAATAAAAAATTACCAACATCCATTCCATTAGTAAAGAAGCATGGCATCACCAATGAATTTAAAAACAAAGAAAAATCATCCTTAAAGGGTTAAAGCCCTGGAGGTAATTTTTGAAAGATATTTTCATGGTAACTTGATACAGAACATGTCACATAGAACTTTCGAAATATATGCAAAGACAAATTACATTTGAGGGTTTCCCCACATTCATTAATCTAGGAAGCAATTTTTTATGGACCACTTGGTAAGAGCAAGAACACATCTATGTATATCATAGTATGACTTTATCACAGAATATAGTTTATTGCAATAAGTGTGCCTAGTACTAGTCTGCAGTTCAAACCCGCTAGCTGTTCTGTGGCAGAAAGATGTAGCAGTCGACTTCCGTGAAGATTTACAACCTTGGAAACCTTATGAGGTCAATATGAGTTGAAATGGACTTGCTTGCAGTGGGTTTAGTAGAGTACTAGTTATAAAATAAATCAAAACAGCCATAAAACAGTAATGACCATACCAAAACAAGTGCTCAGTGATAAAAAGTCGTATTTGTATGTACTCCACCACATTACTCTGAACTGAATGGATAACAAAATGCCCTTTAAACAAAGTCTGTTGGCTAATGGAAGTGCTCAAGAAAAAAATAAAATAAAGACTATTGAATTGAAATCAAGACATCACACTAAGAAAACTTCACTGTCTCACAGACTTATGTGTCTGCTTTGTCTGATATGAGAGATTTTGAGCATATTACTTGTCAAGATACCTAAAACTCCGCCGTTGAATATCCTTATTTTAGATTTTGAAAAGTATTGCATTCAACATTCTCCTATTAGAAAGCAAATATCCCTAGTAAAATCAATACACTAGTTTTTAAATAACCTTTATATTTTAATGTCTTTTTATATAATAGTAGCTTAATAATTTTCAAGAACAATATTTTATATAGAAGTGTCTCATTTCATGTACATGAATAACACTGGATATAATAAAAAAAATCAACAGTTCCACTAAGGTATCACCTTATTATTATTATTATTTGTATCTCCAACAGTTTTTCAAACGAATGACCCATTTTTTTATTAATATTTTCTTACATAAGAGGATTGCCTTAAACAAAACTAATTTTTGTAAACTTAAGTTAAATGAATACTTCAACAATAATATATCAATCTGAAGATAGATATCTGATTTTTTATGTTGGTCATTTTGACTAACAGCAACGTTATAGCATAAAATTGTAGTTTCTTCTGAGATAAACATAATAAAAAGAGGTAGGAATGAGAGTACGTACGGTTTTGAATTTGTTATGTTAAGCCGCATGTACTGACTTTTAAATTTATTGTTATTATTAGGTACTATTGAGTTGTTTCCGACTCATAGCAACCCAATGTACAACAAAATGAAACACTGCCGGGTCCCGGGCCATCCTCACAATGAATTTATGCTTAAGCCCATTGTTGCAGCCGCTGTGTCAATCCATCTCATCAAGAGTCTTCCTCTCCTTGGCTGACCCTCCGCTCTACCAAACATGATGTCCTTCTCCAGGGACTGATCCCTCCTGATAACATATCCAAAGAATGTGAGACGTAGTTTTGCTGTCTTTGTTACTAAGGAGTATTCTGGCTGTACTTCTTACAAGACAGATTTGTTCTTTCTTTTGGCCATCCACAATGTATTCAATAGTCTTCTCCAACACCACAATTCAAAGGTATCAGTTCTTCTTCAATCTTCCTTATTTCATCGTCCAGCTTTCACATGCATGTGAGGCTATTGAAAACATCATGGCTTGGGTAAGGCACATCTTAGTCTTCAAGGTGACATCTTTGCTTTACAACACTCTAAAGAGATCTTTTGCAGCCAAATTGCCCAAAGCAATGTGTCGTTTGACTTCCTGACTGCTGTTTCCATGGGCGTTGACTGTGGATACAAGTAAAATGAAATCCCTGGCAACATCAATCTTTTCTCCATTTATCATGATCTTCCTTATTGGTCCAGTTGTGAGGATTTTTGTTTTCTTTATGTTGAGGTGTAATCCATACTGAAGGCTGCGGTCTTTGATCCTCATCAGTAAGTGCTTCAAGTCCCCTTCACTTTCAGCAAGCAAAGTTGTGTCATCTGCATAATGCAGGCTGTTAATGAATCTTCCTCCAATCCTGATGCCCCATTCTTCTTCATATAGTCTAGATTCTAGGAATATTTGCTCAACATACAGATTGAATAGGTATGATGAATGGATACAACCCTGACGAACACCTTTCCTGACTTTAAACCACACAGTATCCCCTTGTTCTGTTTAAACAACTGCCTCTTGATCTATGTACAGGTTCCTCATGAGCACAATTAAGTTGTACTGGAATTTCTATTCTTTGCAATGTTATCCATAATTTGTTATGATCCACACAGTTGAATGCCTTTGCATAGTCAATAAAACACAGGTAAACATCTTCCTGGTATTCTCTGCTTTCAACCAGGATCCATCTGGCATCAGCAATGATATCTCTTGTTCCATCTCCTGTTCTGAATCCAGCTTGAATTTCTGACAGTTTCCTTTCGATACACTGCCGCAGCCACTTTTGAACGATCTTCAGCAAAAATTTACTTGCATGTGATATTAATGATATTGCTCAATAACGTCCACACTTGGCTGGATCACCTTTCTTGGGAGTAGGCATAAATATGGATCTCTTCCAGTCGGTTGGCCAGATAGCTGTCTTCCAAATTTTTTGGCATAGATGAGTGAGCACTTCTAGCCCTGCATACATTTGTTGAAACATCTCAATCGGCATTCTGTCAATTCCTGGAGCCTTGTTTCTTGCCAGTGCCTTCAGAGCAGCTTTTACTTCTTCCTTCAGTACCATCGGTTCCTGAACATATGCTACCTCCTAAAATGATAGAACGTTGACCAATTCTTTTTGGTACAGTGACTCTGTGTATTCCTTCCATCTTCTTTTGATGTTTCTTGCATCATTTAATATTTTCCTTGTAGAATCCTTCAACATTGCAGCTCAAGGCTTGAATTTTTGCTTCAGTTCTTTCCACTTAAGAAATGCTGAGTGTGTTCTTCCTTTTGGGTTTTCTATCTCCAGGTCTTTGCACGTGTCATTATAATGTTTTACTTTGCCTTCTTGAGCTGCCCTTTGAAATTGTCTGTTAAGTTTTTACTTCATTTCTTCCTTTTGCTTTAGCTACTCAATGTTCAAGAGCAAGTTTCAGAGCCTCTTCTGACATCCACATTGGTGTTTTCTTTTTTTCCTATCTTTTTAATGACCTCTTGCTTTCTTCAAGTATGATGTCCTTGATGTCATTCCAGAACTTGCCTGGTCTTCAGTCATTAGTGTTCAATGCGTCAAATCTGTTCTTGACATGGTCTCTAAATTCAGGTGGGATATACTCAAGGTCCTACTTTGGCTCTCATGGACTTGTTCTAATTTTCTTCAGTTTCAACTTGAACTTGCATATGAGCAATTGGTGGTCTGTTCCACAGTCAGCGCCGGCCTTGTTCTGACTGATGATATTGAGCTTTTCCATAGTCTCTTTCCACACATGTAGTCGATTTGATTCCTGTGCATTCCATCTAGTGAGATCCACATTTATAGTTGCCATTTATGTTGGTGGAAAAGTATCTTGCAAAATTCTATCATGTGATCTCTGGCATCGTTTCTATCACCAAGGCCATATTTTCTAACTACCGATCCTTCTTTGTTTCCAGCTTTCACGTTCCAATCTCCAGTAATTATCGATGCATCCTGATTGTATGTTTGATCAATTTCAGACCGCAGAAGTTGGTAAAAATCTTCAGTTTCTTCATCGTTAGCTTTAGTGTTTGGTGCGTAGATTTGAATAATAGTCATATTAACTGGTCTTCCTTGTAGGCGTATGGATATTATCTTATCACAGCGTTGTACTTCAGGATAGAGCTTGAAATGTTCTCTTTGACAATGAATAAAGTATCATTCGTCTTCATGTTGTCATTCCCGGCCTAGTAAACCGTATGATTGTCCCATTCAAAATGGCCAATACCACTCCATTTCAGCTCACTAATGCCTACAATATTGATGTTTATGCTTTCCATTTCAATTCTGACGATTTCCAATTTTCCTAGATTTATGCTAAGTACATTCCATGTTCCAGTCATTAATGGATGTTTTCAGTTGTTTCTTTGCATTTTGAGTTGTACCACATCAACAAATGAAGGTCCTGAAAACTCTACTCCATCCGTGTCATTAAGGTCAACTCTACTTTGAGGTCTTCCCCAGTCATGTTTTGAGTGCCTTCCACCTGAGGGGCTCATCTTTTGGCATTGTATCAGACGGTGTTCTGCTGCTATTCATGAGGTTTTCCCTGGCTAATTCTTTTCAGAAGTAGACTGCTGAGTCCTTCTTCCTAATCCGTCTTAGTCTGGAAGCTCAGCTGAAACTTGTCCTCCATGGGTGGCCCTGTGGTATTTGAATACCAGTGGCATAGTTTACAGCATCACAGCAAAACGCAAGCCCCCACAGTATGGCAAACTGACAGATGCATGGGGAACTTTTAAATTTAGACAATGTTAAAGATGAAAATCAGTATTTCTTTTGATTGGAATGCTCAGAAAAAATCCAATGTGTTTTTTTAATAAACAAAATTAATAGTAGAAAAGTAATGCATAAAATGAAAAAAAATCCCTCCCAATTCAAAGACACTCTCCTCAAATTTAAGCCGATTAAGTGTCTTGTACTTACTCATTAAGAATGTTTCCACACTTAAATCAATATTGTCACTTAATAATATTATTTTCCATGTAAAATTAGTTACATTTATCTCATCATCTTTTAACGACTTGCTGTATTTTATTTTATTTTATAGATGTATTGTAACTTATATTTAATCAATTCACTGTTAAATGAAGTTATTTCCATTATGAGGTTATGGTTAAAAATTTGATAACACATGTTCAACAAAGGAAACCTTTTGTGGTAAGAATCATGTTGCATTTCATTTCTGATCTTTTCTGATAATCTTGATTCTATTTTTTATAAATTTTATTGGATTATAATTTAGGGAAGCAGTTAGCCAATCACATACGTTATACAAAAGTATAAGACAATATTTTTTCTAGCCTTCTACTGAGATTTATAATTTAGGAATCTGATGGATTATGAGTACAAGCGTGTCAAAATGTCTCACTCTGTGGTCCAATAACACGTATCAATATGAATGTAAAGCAAGGTGTGCCCCACTTTTGGCAGAGTCTACATTTTGACATCTAAGGTCTTAGTCTTTTGCCACTCAGAAGAGATAGGATGAAGAGGTTTTGATACTGGTTCACCTTGGATATGAACTTTACTATCAAATTACAAGCTGTTATACAATGCTGGAAATCTACGACTGACTGGCAAACGTGTTCCAGTTCACACTGAAATGTACATACAAGGCATAGGAGAGTTGGTGAAATGTAATAATTTATATTCTGGGGTGTAGACTTCTGGTAATTAAAGTAGGTGGGGGAGTTATTCATTTAGGAAATAATTGGAGACACCAGTGATCCAGATGATAGAGATGGGATATAAGCACACACATTTCCAGAATTATAATTTTGACAAAATGAATTCATAATGACTTCAGCTTATTATTCTGAAACAACATTTCAAGATTGCTCTTTCTTTTGCATCCAAGGGTAAAATTATCAAACAGAAAAAAAAAATATTTAAAGGCTCATAAGAAATGGTTTGACTCACTAATGTCTAATTTCCTGTGAGTGAGAAAGATTTCATGCAGTCAGTCTGAGTGTTGAAAGTAGATGAACCGAGAAAGGAGTGATAAAATTTATATCAGTATAATTGATATTAAACTTGGCATATGGAAGAAATAAACTCAGAAATCAGAGTATAAGCACAGACCATGCTGAAAGTCTTTTTTCCCCCTCAAGTATCCATAAGAGTATAAATAATCTCTGTTCATTTTTTTAACTGAAAAAACTGTGATTTTTTTTAAATAAACAAATGTTTTCTGAAAATATCATTGAAAGACTTCAAAATATTAATGAACTGGCAAACAATTTCTAAAAGTGAAGAAAAAGCAATGAACATGTCCTATAAATGAAGTTTATTAAAATTAAGAATTGGTAGTCAGGGAACAAAAGCTTTTTAAAATGTATCTTTCCTTTTATTTAGACATCAAATTGTTATTTTCAAGTATTTATTATTGTTTAATTTTGGAATAGATTACTTCTATTTTCCAAATATACCAACCGTTTTATATAATGGATTCATCTTATAATATTGAATATGCATTTTAAGAACAGAAAAGTGCTCATAAATACAGTGAAATCTGTGAGAGAGAGAACTTGATGAACTGCCTTATTTTTCCTGGTCTTTCAAGTTTTCTGCCTTTGACAGGGTGCAGCCTCACTACTTTTCTAGTGCTGTTTATTAGCGGAAAATACTTGAGTTTTCCTTCTCTGACAAGTTTCTGCCTTACATAGGTTCCAGCTTTCGCAGGTTTAACTGTACTATTAACTGGACTTACTAGAAGTAAACATTGCAAAAACATCAAGTGCTCTTACTTTTACAAACAACTTCTTATTTGAGATTTAGTTAAAAAGATAGGCTCATTTTTACTTTTAGGAAAATGGAAACTTTGCAAGAAAGCTCAAATTCCTTGTGTTCTAAAATCTACAAATCAAATCTCAGAGAACCTACGCAACATTCCGTTGTCTCAGAGATTCTCATTTAAAAGTTACTTAGACATGGAATCCAAAGAAAATTCTATTTGCTGTACAATATATTTTATAGACTAACTATATTTTGCCCCTAAAATGAAGATTCTTACTCCTAGATATTCTGAATACTAAATTATATGGAAACTTAAGCACCTGTTTAAATTGGTATAATTAGAGCTGACTTGCTCTCATTCATGTTTTAATTACATCCTGTACATGTAAGATTAAAATATTAAAGTCAAATTGTATCCCAGCTGTGTAATATAGAGACATGGAAACAGAAACTTCATCAACTAATTGAGAAAGAACTTACTGCCTTGTATGCTCAGCTATATTTAAGTAAACCAATTACAGCCAAATTGAAAGCATTTTAAATGTGATGTATGATATCATTTAAAATGACTGTGTGCGTAAGTAATGTTTATATTAAAATCTGGGATTTGTTCAGTAGTTAAACTTAATGGACTGTAGAACTGCAAGGTGGAAGTAAAGCTGTATTTTGAACAAAGTTACTTTTATCACGTTCTTCTTCTTGTCTCAGATGTTGATTTTGTATAACTGGAGCAGTACTATAAACTCATTCTAAATTTCTGCAGCTGAAAAAGAGAAATAATGTTGAAATGATTTATTATTTTATTTCTGTCCATGTGGTACTTAGCTGTGTTTAGATTGTTTATTGGTTTAATGCTTCTCTTCTTATGAATGGGTCCTCTTGTTCACCCAATTGCGACTACGTTAAAAAATAATAAGCCCGGAGGGCGGGGCAAGATGGCTCTCTAGGCAGAAGCACCACGCCATCCCTCCACAGCAAAAATCCAAAAACCTAAGCCTAACAGAGAATCAACAATCCTGAAACCCTAGAACACCAAATGAAGAGATAAAGAACTCAGCCAAACACCAAACGGGGTGAGAATACTAAAAGAGAACGGAGAGCGAGGAGAGACCCATGCAGAGATTCCTTACCAGCTAACGCAGTGCGGATCCACCATCTTGGATTCCTATCGGAGATCAGCGAACGGGAGAGCAGCCTTGCAGAGCATCCAGTGGGAGACAGAACGACCGGTAAACTGCGGTGCGCGCTTTCCCACCCCCCACCCCTCTCCGCCTCGGCTGGAGCTCCCCTGCTTTCCGTGGCCAGGGTCCCTGGGCTGGGGGGCGCCGGTGCTTGGATTCCACGTGCCCGGGCTGGCGGCTTTCTGAGAGCCGTTTGCTGGCAGCTGGCAAAACTTTTTCTGCCACCTCCCCCTCCTTTTGCCTGGGTGCCTGGTTCCGAGTGCCGTCTTTGCTCTCTCCTGCAGGGCTGTGGGGCTGCGTTCGGGCGTGTGGCTGCTTCCAGGTCTGGGCTGCCGCGCTGGTGAGATCCCGGGGCCTTTGTTCGTTCGCCTCTCTGCTTCCCGTGGCCACGGTCTCTTAATCCCAAGACTGCCGGCTTCATGGAATTCGCGCCCCTGAGTGGGGGCTCTCTGGGTCCCATTTGTTGGCACTGACTGCTGGTGTTGCTTTTTTTTTTTTTTTTTTTTTTTTCTTTTTTTAATTTTATTTTTCTTCTTTTTTAAATTAGTTTTGTCATCTTTTCCCTCTTTTTCCCTTTTGTCTTTCTTCATTGCTTAATTTCTCGTCTCTCTATCTTTTCCTTCTCTTTCTGATCCCTGAATAATGGGCGATGTATGCCTCTGTACCTTCTGGCCAGGCTGTGCTGTGAAAACTGAGACCGACTCCCCCAGACCTCATAGCTGCATCGGTGGGATCCCTGGGAACTTTGCAGTTCTTTAACTTTTCTGATTTTTATTTGTTCATTCTTTCCTTTTCTTTCTCTTCCCCCTTCTGATTTCCTCCATCCCATAGTCTCTCATCTGTACATTCCAACGACAAGCTCCCCTAGCATTCTTTTATGTTTGTATGCTTTTTGCTCCTGCTCCTCTCTCCTCTCTCCCATATCCAGCTTAGCTTCACACATAACCATCTTCCCGCTGCACCCTAACTACCTGCACCATGCACTAGACATCACACCACCAAGCTGTGCAGGCACGCCCTATTTGAACCTGCCCAGCACTGAATACCGACCATCCTGGTGGCTGCGGTGAGTGCCACAAACGACCCATCCCAGTGGCTCCTCCACAGCTAGATCTTCCCAGCTGTACCACAAGGACGAAACAAACAAACAAACAAAAAAAAAAATCTACAATCAATAAACGAGAGAAATATCTACTGAATGCCCTGAAAACAGCAAACAATATCAAAACATTTACAAAAACAAGACAAGATGGCTCCAATAGGCGTCCAAATTAAAACACCAGATAACTCTACTGTGGAAGAAAATGCACTAGAAGTACCTGATACGGAACTCAAATCACTAATACTCGGAATTTTCCAAGAACTGAGGCAAAAAGCTGACAAACATGAGGAAAAAATAGACAAATTTATGGAAAATACAGACAAAAAATTGGAAGAATTCAGGAAGATGATGCAGGAACAAAATGCCAAAATAAATTCACAACTAGAAATCATACAAAAACAACAATTAGAAAACCAAAAGATAAACAACAAGATTTCAGAAATGGATGAAGTCATATAAGGGCTGAAAAGCAGATTTGAAACCGTGGAAGACAGGATCAGTGGAACTGAAGACAAACACTTGCATACAACTCTGTTTGAGGAAAACACAGAAAAAAGAACAAAGAATAATGAAGAGACCCTGAGAGTTATGTGGGACACAATTAAAAGCAAAAACTTATGAGTGATTGGCATTCCAGAACACGGGGAGAAAACAGAAAACACAGAGAGGATCATTGAGAAACTGCTGACAGAAAACTTCCCCAATATCATGAAAGATGAAAAGCTGGCCATCCAAGAAGCTCAACAAACCCCATATAGGAGAGACACCAAAAGAAAATCACCAAGACATATCATATTCACACTCGACAAAACCAAAGACAAACAAAGAATTCTGAGAGCAGCACATGAAAAAGAGAGCCACATACAGAGTAGAAACAATAAGACTAAGCTCAGATTATTCGGCAGAAACCATGCAGGCAAGAAGGCAATGGGATGACATATATAAAATCTTGAAAGAAAAAAATTGTCAGCCAAGAATAATATATCCTGCAAAACTCTCATTCAAATTTGATGGTGAAATTAGGTCATTTCCAGATAAACAGAAACTAAAGGAATATGCAAAAGTCAAACCAAACTTACAAGAATTATTAAAGGGAGTTCTTCGACCTGAGGACAAACAGCTTCAGGCCTCAGGCAGGACCTAGGACCTAGGACGCAGGTTCACATGAACCAGATACCATTCTAGGAACTGAACTACAGAGGACAAAAGAAATACAACAGGGAATCAGAGAAATCAATCAAAGGATGACAACAACATCAAAACAATGAAAGAGGGAACAAACGGCATAGGTATAGAACCTTCTAAAGGAGAGGAAGGCAAGGCGATACCAAGTAAGGGTAGACTGCTTCAAAATTATAAAGATAAGGGTAAAATTCATGGTAACCACAAAAAAAGTTAACAAACCAACTCATAAAAATAAAGACAAAAAACATAAAGTCTCAACAAAAACAAAAACAAAAGAAATGAACACAAAATCCACAAACAAAAGTAACTCAGCACAAGAGAGTAAGAAGAACAAAGAAAACTTCAGCACCACAAAAAAAAGCACTACAAAATGACAGCAACAAACTTCCATCTATCAATAATTACACTGAACGTAAATGGACTCAATGCACCCATAAAGAGACGGAGAGTGGCAGAATGGATAAGAAAACAGGATCCATCAATTTGCTGTCTACAAGAGACACACCTTAGAAACAAAGATGTGAATTTATTAAAAATCAAAGGTTGGAAAAAAATATATCAAGCTAACAACTATCAAAAAAGAGCAGGAGTGGCAATTCTAATCTACAATAAAATAGACTTTAAAACAAAATCTACCATAAAAGACAAAGAAGGACACTATATAATGATTAAGGGGATGATCCATCATGAAGACATAACCATAATAAATATCTATGCACCCAATGACAGGGCTCCAAAATACATAAAAAATACTCTAACAGCACTGAAAAGAGAAATTGACAGTTCCACAATAATAGTAGGAGACTTCAACACACCACTCTCAGTAAAGGACAGAACAACTAAAAAGAAACTCAGCAAAGATTCAGAAGACCTAAAGGACACAATCAGCCAACTGGACCTCATAGACATATATAGAACAATCCATCCAACCGCTGCAAAGTACACATTCTTTTCCAGTGCACATGGAACATTCTCCAGAATAGACCACATCTTAGGCCACAGAGCAATCCTCAACAAGATCCAAAATGCTGAGATAATTCACAGTATCTTCTCTGACCACAATGCCATCAAGGTAGAAATTAACACAAGAAAGAGCAACGAAAAAAATTAAACACATGGAAACTGAATAATAATCTGCTTACACATCAATGGGTAATAGAAGAAATCAGAGATGGAATTTAAAAATTCCTAGAATCAAAGGAAAATGAAAACACATCATACCAAAACCTTTGGGATACAGCAAAGGCAGTCCTCAGAGGACAATTTATAGCAATAGATGCACATATCAAAAAAGAAGAAAGGGACAAAATCAAAACATTAACAACAGAACTCAAACAAATAGAAAGAGAACAACAAAAAAAGCCTACAACCAACGGAATAAAGGAAATAGTAAAGATCAGAGCAGAAATAAATGAAATAGAGAACAGAAAAACAATAGAAAGAATCAACAAAACCAAAAGTTGGTTCTTTGAAAGAATCAACAAAATCGACAAACCACTGGCCAGACTGACAAAAGAAAAACAGAAGAGGGCACAAATAACCCAAATAAGAAATGAAATGGGGGACATTACAACAGACCCAACCGAAATAAAAAGGATTATAACAGAATATTATGAAAAACTATATTCCAACAAATTTGAAAACCTAGAGGAAATGGATAAATTTCTGGAAATATACGGCCTACCCAAACTACAACAAAGTGATATTGAAAATCTGAACAGACCCATAACAAGAGAAGAGATTGAAAAGGTAATAAAAAAAACTCCCAACCAAAAAAAGCCCTGGCCCAGATGGCTTCACTGGAGAATTCTACCAAACATTTTCAGAAGAGCTTGTAGCAGTTCTACTCAAGCTATTTCAGAGCATAGAAGAGGAAGCAACATTTCCAAATTCATTCTATGAAGCCAGCATAACGCTGATACCAAAACCAGGCAAAGACATCACAAAAAAAGAAAATTACAGACCAATATCTCTCATGAATATAGATGCAAAAATTCTGAACAAAATTCTAGCCAATAGAATTCAGTATCATATCAAAAAAATAATACACCACGACCAAGTAGGATTCATACCAGGTATGCAAGGATGGTTTAACATTAGAAAATCCATCAACGTAATCCACCACATAAATAAAAGGAAAGAAAAAAATCACATGATTATCTCAATTGATGCAGAAAAGGCATTTGACAAAGTCCAACACCCATTCCTGATAAAAGCTCTCAATAAAATAGGTATAGAAGGGAAATTTCTCAACATAATAAAGGGCATCTATGCAAAACCAACAGCCAACATCATTCTTAATGGAGAGAGGCTGAAAACATTCCCCTTCAAAACAGGAACAAGACAAGGATGCCCTTTATCACCACTCCTATTTAACATCGTGCTGGAAGTTCTAGCTAGAGCAATAAGGCAAGAGAAATAAATAAAGGGCATCCAAATTGGTAATGAAGAAGTTAAACTGTCCCTGTTTGCAGATGATATGGTACTATACATAGAAAACCCTAAAGACTCCATGAGAAATATACTGGAACTAATAGAAAGATTCAGCAGAGTAGCAGGATACAAGATAAACATTCAAAAATCAGTTGGATTCCTATACACCAGTAAAGAGAACGATGAAAAGGAAATCAGGAAATCAATACCATTTTCAATAGCCCCGAAAAAGATAAAATACTTAGGAATAAATCTGACCAGGAATGTAAAAGACCTATACAAAGAAAACTACAAAACACTGCTGCATTAAACCCAAAGGGATCTACATAAATGGAAAAACATACCATGCTCATGGATAGGCAGACTCAATATTGTGACAATGGAAATTCTACCTAAAGCAATTTACAAATACAATGCAATCCCGATACAAGTACCAACAACATTCTTCAAAGAGATGGAAAAACTAATTATTAACTTTATATGGTAAAGGAAGAAACCCCGAATAAGTAAAGCACTACTGAAGAAGAAGAATAAAGTTGGAGGACTTACACTACCTGACTTGAGAACCTACTATACAGCTACAGTACTCAGAACAGCCTGGTACTGGTACAACAACAGAGACATTGACCAATGGAACAGAATTGAGAACCCAGATGGAAACCCATCCACCTGCAGTCACCTGATTCTCGACAAGGGCCCAAAGTCCATCAAATGGGGAAAAGACAGTCTTTTTAACAAATGGTGCTGGCAAAACTGGATCTCCATTTGTAGAAAAATGAAACAGGACCCATACCTCACACCATACACAAAAACTACTTCAAAATGGATCAAAGACCTGAATATAAAGCCTCAAACTATAAAATTCATAGAAGAAAAAATAGGACCAACACTTCAGTCCTTAATACATGGCATTAACAGGATACAAACCATAAACATCAACACAAAAAACCCAACAGATAAACTAGATAACTGGGATCTTCTAAAAATCAAACACCTATGCTCTTCAAAAGACTTCACCAAAAGAGTCAAAAAAGAACCTACAGACTGGGAAAAAATTTTTGGACAGTACAAGTCAGACAATGGTCTAATCTCCATAATCTACAAGAAAATCCAACACCTCTACAACAAAAAGACAAACAAGCCTATCAAAAACTAGGCAAAGGAAATGAACAGACACTTCACCAAGGAAGACATTCAAATGGCCAACAGACACATGAGGAAATGCTCGTGATCACTAGCCATTAGAGAGATGCAAATTAAAACCACAATGAGGTACCATCTCACCCCAGCATTACTGGCACGAATCAAAAACACTGGAAATAACAAATGTTGGAGGGGCTGCGGGGAGATGGGAACTCTTATACACTGCTGGTGGGAATGCAAAATGATACAACCATTTTGGAAAATGATATGGCGTTTCCTCAGAAAGCTAGAAATAGACATACCATTCGATCCAGCAATCCCACTCCTAGGAATATATCCTAGAGAAATAAGAGTCATCACTCGAATAGACATATGCACACCTATGTTCATGGCAGCATTGTTCACAATAGCAAAACGATGGAAACAACCTCGATGTCCATCAACAGATGAATGGATACACAAACTATGGTACATACACACAATGGAGTACTATGCAACGAGAAAGAAAAACAGTGAATCTGTGAACCATCTCGTAATATGGATGAAACTGGAGGACGTTATGCTGAGTGAAATAAGTCAATCACAAAAGGACAAATATTGTATGAGACCTCTATTGTAAAAACCCATGAAAAAATTCACATGCAAAATGTAACAATCCTTGTTCGTTACCAGGGATGGGAGGGGAGGGCGGGGGAAATACTAAATAGGTAATAGATAAGTGGTAACTTGGGTGAGAGGTGAGATAGTACACAGTACAGGGGAAACTAACACAACCTGCACAAGGAAAGGTCATGGAGGCCCTATAGACACATCCAAACCCCCTGAGGGACTGAGTTGTTGGACGGAGGGCTCTGGGGACCATGGTCTCAGGGAACATCTAGTTCAATTGGCATGACACTACTTATGGGGATAGTGCTCTACATTCTACCTTGGTGTGTAGTGTCTGGGGTCTTAAAAGCCTGTGAGCGGCCATCTAAGATACTCCACTGGTCTCATCCCTTCGGGAGCAAGGGAGAATGAGGAGAACAGGATTCAACGAAAAGATTAGTCCAAAGGACTAATTGTCCACAGCTACCAAGGCCTCCACCGGACTGAGTCCAGTACAGCTAGATGGTGCCCGGCTACCACCACTGACTGCTCTGACCAGGATCACAACAGAAGGTTCTGGACAGAGCTGGAGAAGGATGTAGAGCATAATTTTAACTCCCCCCCCCCAAAAAAAAAGACCAGATTTACTGGCCTAAAGAATACTGGAGAAACCTCAAGAGTGTGGCCCCCAGACACCTTTTCAGCTCAGAGGTGAAGTTACCTTCGAGGTTCGATGTTAAGCCTGGGAGTGGACAGCCCAGTAAAACTAAATGGGACTAACGAGGTACAGGAGTCCGGTGACAAGGCCAGAAGGCAGAGGGGGAGTAGGAAACTGATGATAAGGAACACAAATAGAATAAGGACACTGTTGATGTATTGTGAGATTGTTGACCACTGCTATAGGGCAACATTTGTAGTAACTATTAAATGGGAGGCTGTTTTATCCTGTAAGCCTTCATCTTGGGCGAGAATGGCAGCACAATTGGAAGAGCATGGTCAATATCACTTAAATGTGTAAGTAAAAAGTTTTGAAATGGTGTTAAAATAAAATAAAATAAAATAAATTAAAAAAAAAAAACAAATGAGACTAAAGCGGTACAGTAGTCCAGTGACAAGGGCCAGAAGACAGAAGGGGACAAGGAAGTCCACTGGTGATAGGGAACACAAGGTGGAGTAAGGATATTCTAGATGTGCTGTGAGATTGTTAACCATTGTCATAGGGCAACATGTGTAGTAACTGTTAAATGAAAAACTATTTTGTTCTGTAAGCCTTCATCTTAAGTGAGAATAACAGCACAGTTGGAAGAGCGTAGTCAATGTCACTGAACTGTGACTGTAGAAATTTTTGAAATGGTGTATCTTTGGCTATCTGTATTTTCATCAAAAAAAAAAAAAAAAGGTTGAGAATTTAGAGGCTTAATACGTTGTGGGGTTGTTAACCAATGTCATAGAACAACATGTGTACTACTATTTCATGAGAAACTATTTGCTATGTAAGCTTTCACCTGAAGTACAATAAAATATATATATATAAAAAAAAAGATTCTTATAAGAAATAAACCAGATAATGAATATAAAAATAATAATAATAATAATAAGCCCGCTGGATCTACTTAATAGCATTTATCCATTCCACACAGGAGACCTGGGTTTGATTCAGGCCAATGCACACCATGCACAGTCACACCCAGCTGTCAGTGGAGGCTTGTGCATTGCTAGGATGCTGAACAGGTTTCAGTGGAGCTTCCAGACTAAGATGGACTAAGAATAAAAGCCTGGTGGTCCTCTTCCAAAAATCAGCCAATGAACCCCCTATAGATCAAAATGATCTTATCCAAAACTGGACATTGTTTCATTCTGTCGTACATGGAGTTACCACGAATTGGGGGCTAACTCAATGGTAACTAACAATAACAATCCTTTACCAACAATCTCTTACTGAAGCTACAGTACAAAGGGTTAAATCTTGTGAATCTCTATTTGTGATGAGCCTTCCTTAGAAACAAAGACTAATTTTAATGTAAAAGAATGCACAGTATTTTAAAGTAATGGCAAAAGGTTAATTTCTTCTTCAATTCTCTTAGTTTTTTTTTTAATGTGTCACTTAAGTGAAATTACTTTCCTTTAAAAAAACGTAACAGATCTTCCTGTAGTATCAAGTCAAAATTCCCTTCATTTCAGGAATTAATTTTAATCTCTCTCCATACTACGTGCTTCTCATTATTTTCAATATTTACAAAATTATTTTTGCTATAGACTCTTCTCCTTAGTGTTGAATAACACCTGCCCATTGTTTCTACCATGTTACTTTTACAAATAATTTTATTCTCCCCTTTCACGGTTCAGGTTTTGGAATATCATTGTGACTCTTGTTTGCCTTATTTATATTCTACCCATCTTTCTTCCTCTACTTTCTTCTAATCTCTCAAGTTTTTTCTGATACCATCAATAGTCTATTTTTTTTGCTTTATTTTAACTTGTCTATAATAAACTGTCTTATGTTATGATACACTAATATTTCCTCACCACCAAAATTAGCCCCTTTTGAGGAGATGTATGTCTCCTAAATTCTTTTCATTTTGTTGAAAACTTGGAGATGCTACTTAAATATATTTGTGGAATTGAGCTATAAATTAATTTACTCAGATTTGTTAATTAATTTTATTTGGTGGTATAATAGCATCTCAGTGATGTTTATTTTTGTAAGTCAAAGAGCAGTAAATCTATCATGTTTTAAGTAGCTCTCCAATATGAACGTCAGTCTATCTTCATAGGGGGGAAAATGACCAGAATATGCTTTTAATGCTACTTAACAATTTAACAAGTGTTTATTCTGACAACAGTTCTGTCGTTGTTAGGTGCCATTGAGTTGATTAGGACTCATTGCGATCCCATGAACAACAGAATGAAACACTGCCCAGTCCTGCACCATACTCACAACCTTTGCTCTATTAGAGCCTATTGTTGCAGCCACTGTGTCAATCCATCTTATTGAGAGTCTTCCTCTTTTTTGTTGACCTTCTACTTTACCAAGACTGATATTCTTCTCTAGGGACTGGTCACTCCTGATGACATGTCCAAAGTAGGTGATATGAAGTTTTGTCATCCTCACTTGTAAGGAACGTTCTGGTTGTACTTCTTACAAGACAGATTTGTTCATTCTTTTAGCATTCCATGGTATATTCAATATTCTTCACCAACCCCATAATTCAAAGGCATTAATTCTTCTTTGATCTTCCTTATTCATTGTCCAGCTTTGGCATGCATATGAGGTGACTGATAATACCATGGGTTGGGTCAAGTGCACCTTAGACCTCAAAGTGACATCTTTGCTTTTTAACACTTTAAAGAGGTATTTTGCAGCAGATCGCCCAATGCAATATGTCATTTGATTTCTTGACTGCTGCTTCCATGGGTATTGAGTGTGGATCCAAGTAGAATGAAATCCTTGACAACTTCAATCTTTTTACTGTTTTTCATGATGTTGTTTATTGGTCCAGTTGTGAAGATTTCTGTTTTCTTTATGTTGAGTTGTAATCCCTTCTGAAGGCTGTAGTCCCTGATCTTCATTAGTAATTACTTCAAGCCCTCTTCACTTTCAGCAAGCAAGATTGTGTCATCTGCATAATGCAGGATGTTAATGAATCTTCCTCCAATCCTGATGCCCAGTTCTTCTTCATATAGTCCAGACTCTTGGATTTGCTAATCATACAGATTGAACAACTACGGTGGAATGAAACAACCCTAACAGGCACCTTTCCTGATTTTAAACCACATAGTATTCCCTTTTTCTGTTTGAATGACTGCCTCTTTGTCTATCTACAGTTCTAGTACTAATTACAAAACATTCTCTGAGAAGAATATAGAAAAGTAGAGCAACTTAGAAAATAAGTGGACAAATGCAAAAAAATAAAAATAAAAAAATGTTAGAAGGTCTATTTGAGGACATAAGGGAGTCATACACTGAGGAAATTATGCTTGAGTTAAGTTATGCCAGAATCCCCAAGGTGAGTGGTCCAAACAGTTAACAAGCCTGGCTGCTAACATAAAGAATGTAGATTTAAGTCCACCAGACGTGGCTCAGAAGAAAGGCATGGCAATCTACTTACAAAAAATCAGCCACTGGAAACCCTATGGAGCACAGTTCTACTCCAAGAGTCGGAATTGAATTAATGACATTTGGGTTGGTCCCAGGTGTTAAATTGTCAGGCCTTTTAAATTTTTTAAATTTATAGACCAAACTTGGTCTAAACAAGTGATACTTTTGTTTGGGTATTGACTATTGGTTTATTTTATGCCTAATGTTATTACCTTTTTAAAAGTTATCTCACATCTAAAGATGTACATTATCCCTGTAGGACCTGAATGTAAATACCTATTTTGATTCTCACCTTTTCTACCGCCTGCATGAAACACTATTGAAAATACAAACACATAGGATATTTTTTAAATGAATAAAAAAGTTATTTATTAAATTACATTTTAGCTATAGATTAGCTTAATCAGTCATAACATAAGATGTAGCCTTCTCTCATTTTTTTTTTCCAACTTTTTTTTTCCAAGTCATGGTTTAATACAAACTGTCTGGTCCTGCTATGCTGCCTAATTCGCTACAGTGGTGATAACTGTTGTTTTTCACTTTATTGGGAGGTGAAACAATCACTTTTAGCCAGACAGGCTGTCACTTCTCATTACTTTGGGTTAGTATGATATGCCATACAAAATTAACTACCATGATATAGAAGTCACAGTGATCATTAGTGGCTTCATGGTAACAGTCAATACAAATCTGGTATTTGATTCTGGAATCAATTACTGCCAAACACGTCTTAGACTCTGACTTCTAGCAAAAGAAACTACTGAACTATAGTGAATCAATGTAAATGAAGAATGATAAGCTGAAAGTCTAGGGATGCCATATAATCCTATGGTTACGTGCCTCGGAGTTTAAATCAATATGACCTTACAAGAGTAGAAGTGTCAGGAATGTTCAAGTTTAACCATGAATGATGAAAATGTGTTTGTAGTAACAACTCCGGAAAACCTCAAAACACTTGTTTTGGGAGAAAAATAAATAGTGCAATATGGTAAAGCCAGGCTTTTATTAAATAGAGGTGTGTGTGTGTGTACATGTGTCTTTTGTGTTTATGTGCATGGAAGGGTGGCTTCTAAAATATATAAAAAGAAAAAAATTAACAATAGGGTTTCTAATTTAAAATAATCTAGGTGCACTTTATTATAAATAAGTGGAGTACTATACTGGAAAAAAATAAAAACTTAAGTCCAATTCTTCAGTCTGTTTAGTAGGAGATTCAGAGATTGACTTTTTTTTTAAACTTTTTATTTTGAAATAATTATAGATACCCAAGAAGCTAAACAGTAGTATAGAGAGTTCTTGCAGACTATTTAGCAAATTTCCCCCGTGAATAATAACTTACACAACTAAAACACATTTATCAAAACCAGGAAATAGACTTTGGTATACAGTGCTATTAAATAAACTGCACATCTTTTTAGGATTTCACTAGTTTTTAAATGTACTATTTAAAAAAAGGAAACCTTGGTGGAGTAGTGGTTAAGAGCTATAGCTGCTAACCAAAAGTCAGCAGTTTGAATCCACTAGGTGCTCCTTGGAAACCCTATAGAGCAGTTTTACTCTGTCCTATGGGGTTGCTATGAGTCAGAAGCCACTCAAAAGCAATAGGTTTGGTTTTCTGTGTGTGTTTTTTTTTTAAAGGTATATAGTGTTGTGAAATTATGTCACACGTAACCATCACAACAAACAGGTTACAGTTCTGTCACCACAAAGAAACTTCCTCATATTATCCTATTATACTCACACTCTCCCCTCATCCCCAGTCCTTGGCAAACACTCATCTATTGTTCATCGCTATAATTTTGTCATTATGTTATATAAATAGAAACAAGTAGTCTGTACTTTTTGAAATTAGTTTTTTTTTTCCACAGAAAATACTGAGATTGTCAAGGATTTCATTTTACTTGGATCCACAAACAATGCTCATGGAAGCAGCAGTCAAGAAATCAAACGACTTAATATATTGGGCAAATCTGCTGCAAAAGTCCTCTTTAAAGGGTTAAAAAGCAAAGATGTCACTTCGAGGTTTAAGGTTTGCCCAGCCCAAGCCATAGGCTATAATATGCTGATCCTGGAGTTAAGGCCATCTTACATATTTAGAGTGACAGATGAACTTTCATAGGCCTTTAAATCTTAAATTTTTTGGAAGTTCAATTGTATAAAGGAACAATTTTCCTTAATATGTCCTTCAAAATAATTTTATTTTCTATGGTGAGGGCAGGAAAAGGGTTATATCTGAAGCCACGTTAATGCCATATCTGAACCCTTTGGACAATTACAAGGGAAATGTTTCCTTTAAAGAACAAAGGCCACTTGTTAGTTTTTAAATTAGTAGTTTTAGTCAATTTCTTGCTTTCTCAGAGTGACCCTGTGTGATATTACTGCTAAATAAATACCCTATGTGCCTCTCTTGTAATTTGTTTTCCTTCATCTGTAATTCCTGGCAGAGTAGGATTTAAGGACTCCTTGCCAAGTAATTTGTTAAGGGTAAACCTACTTGTAGAATTTAATCTCAATTTTTTGTAATACCATGTATATTTTCTTAAATAACACTTAAGTCTTGCTAGAGCTGGAATTAAAATTTGACATGTATCCATTACATAGGATATCACAATAAATTTGTTTGAAGAACCTAATAAAATTGATGTGGTGTTTAAATTTATTTTTAAAAAATTGATCTATTGTATTAAGTTTTTTATACATCTTGTATTATTTATATTGAATTATTTTATATAAAAATTACTCTTTGGCTTATGTTTAGTTTCTAATCTTGATTATTTAAATAATGTAAAGATAAATTAATTAGGTTTAGTCTAAATTTACACATAATTTACACATTAAAAACTAAAACCCATTTCTATCAGTAAATAGCACATTCTTTCTAAGTGCATTTATATCTTTCCTTGATCCAGTCTCATTTGCTGAATTCTGTTTTCTAAAACTGGAGATTTGTTTGACTATTTTAACTAAATTAAATTAATCTGATTTGGTACCAGATACCTGACTTTTTTTCCTGATATTCAACTTCTCCCTACATGGATGGAATTTGACTCTATCCGTGGCTCAGAGGTAAATTCTGACTGTTCTAAATTAATAATAGTTATCCCATCCCCCTTTCTGCATATTACCTATAGGAAAAATCATTTGATGTCAAATATGCTAAGTATTCCCTAATATCTTCCAACTGTTATGTAGACTTATGGCTTTCCAGAAGAAGGACAATGTTCCCCAGTCTCCCTTACACATAGATTTGGTCATATGATTAATTTATGGACAACAATTTACAATTGGAAAGAATATGTGCTGCGTTAGGGGTATTTACTTAAAAGGAAGAACTTATCATCCTCGCTGTAACAGTTCTGGACTACTTACACCCTGAATGAAACATGAAGTCAAAACATGCTTCTGTCTCTTTTTTGTCACTGCGATGTTAAGTCCTTCTTTTTTTTGCAGTAGCCAATATTAATACAGCATGGTTCTCAGTTCTAATCAATTAAATGTGAAGGAGATTTTGCTGCAATTTCTGGGAAAGATTTTTTGATAGCGATACTAAAGCAACCAGGTCTATTGACTGGAAAACATCGAATCTGAAACTGCTGCAACCATCCTGAGATTATGAGTGGAACTAGCCTGAAGGCAATGCCGACACACAAAACCTAGCACAGTGAAGAGGTAAAGAAGTATCTGGACCCAGAATTTAATAATTTTGCTGCTGAAGCAACCAACCATGAAATCTGATCTTTTTCTTGTGTTCTTATTTTAAGATAATTTTAATAATTCTTTAAGCCAATAGAGTTCAGACGTGTATTAATCATGACTGAAGGGAGTCTAACATGTATCTCATGATACCGACTCATCTCCAAGCAGAGTATATAGATATTAAGGGGTAGGTTCCCCACCAACTATTTCCTTTCTGCAACTCTCCCTGGTTCTTTCCAATATGGTAGTGATTGAGATCAGGGGAAATCAGTGATAGGAAGATGAACACTGGAAGGCAACATTGCAGCATTCCTGAGAGAGATGGACTGACCTCGAGGTTAATACATTTAGGCACCAATAAAATTTGCATACGTATATTTAAAACAACAACAACAAACCCATTGCTGTTGAGTGGATTCAGACTCATAACAACACTGTAGGAAAGGGTAGATCTGCCCCGTAAGGTTTTCAGGGAGAGCCAGGTGGATTCAAACTGCTGACCTTTATATGTCTATACAGAATATGTAAATTTAATAGTCAGCCATCTATATTTTTTACATAAATCTTTCAGATAGGCTAACCAAATGTGGAAAAGAGATTGCAGCTTCTCTGGAAAGGTATACTATGGAGAAAGAACTCTGAAGAAAACCAAGTGGGAAATGTAAGTTTTTGAAAAACATATAAGGAGAAAAAGTAATGAACGAGAGACAGCCTAACAATATCACATCTGGCCAAAGTCAAGTAATATACACTTGAATATATCTTATATAAGGCAAGTATACCATTCCCTTCCTCCGTCCCTACCCCCCTGCCTTAGCAATAAGATCATTGATGTCACTGAGGGAGTGGTGTGCACAGACAACCCTTTGCAGAGGTTTCATGTAGGAAGGAGAGTAGAAGGAGTAGTTTCACATGAGCTGGCTAAGCAAAGAGTCATATGACAGGAGAAAAAGAAGAGCAAGGCTGCTGAGTAGGACTGAATAAGAAGGTGTCTTAGTTTCTTGGTGCTACTATAAATAATACCACAAGTGGGTGGCTTTAACAAAAAGAAATTTATTATCTCACAGTTTAGGAAGCTAGAAGTCCAAATTCAGGTTGCTGGCTATAGGGGAAGGCTCTTTGCCCACTGAGGGAAAATTTATGTCTCAACTTTTCTAGTGTTCTAGGTGGTTCTTGGCAATCTCCTGTAGCACCTATCTTCCCCACTGTTTGTGCTTGTTTCTTTGTGCTTAATCTATTATTTTTATATCTTTAAAGAGAGTAAGATTAAAACACATCCTACACTAATGTGTTCTCATTAACATAACAAAGAAAACCTTACTACCAAGTGAGATTACATCCACAAGTATAGGGGTTAGGATTCCAATACATTCTTTTAGGAAACACAATTCAATCCGTAACAGAAGGCTTTTTGGAGATGAGTGACTTGAGAATAGGATAAGAGGCAAAACTTCTAAGCCAAGGCTCAGAGAAAAAAAGATTTAAAATATGTTCATGGTACAGATGTAGTCTGCCAAAAAAAAACGATAAAATTAAGCATGCTTTCCCCCACAGACAGTATTACAAATAACGGGTTACTTAGCAAGCCACAGGTGATAAATTGTACTAAATGTCTTTGAGTTGGGACAAGTGAGTCTCATGAATCAAGCATGGTGGGGTTTGCTTGTTTCTGAAAAGAGGTCACTTTGATGTTTCTAGAATTTCATTACTTGCACAATTTAAGAAGGTTTTCTGTAAAAATAAATGAAAGTATTTCTGTGAGTGTATAAATTGTGTGTGTAAATGTTTGTGAGGAGGGGGAGCTATATTTAATTTAAAAATATTAAATAAGAATTGATATTTGAATATGGTGCAAAATTTACATAAAATATCTATAGAGCCACAAAGTACCAAATCTTTCCTCATCGATCATAGTTCCTCTGTGTTTGAATGTAATTAGCAATGTGTTTCATGCACTTGTGTACAGCTTTCTTCATTTCATAATTACACTTAAGTCTCTAATGTAGGTTTTTCCCAAGCAAAAAGGAAAAACCATAGGTTTTCTTTTCCATGTTTTTATATAACAGGCATTAGAGAAAGAAAGATCAATAAATCACTAGAACCTGTATATCTTCTATATATATAGAAATTTTCAGCTAGCTGTCAGAGCCCAGGCAGCTGAGAACCTCCAATGAGCTGACCTACTTCTAGTTTGGTGCAGTGTTCCCTTTCCTACCTCAGTTAATTATACCTTTAGAGACGACTTGTATTTGTTTATGAAAAAAAAGAAAGAAAGAAAATCCTCCATTTTTTCAGTGATGTTGATGACCTTGTATTTCTTGTGATTCTGAATGGTTTTGAATGTAAAACTATTTCCCTTGCTGTGAAGCAATTTTCTTTTAAGCTTTTTCTTTTTTCTTTTTTTTTTTTAGTTAATAACTACTATATTTTCTGTGTCAGAATGGAAAAGTCTTTCAAATTGGGAAACTGGCAGTCAAGTCTCTGCCAAGTTTATCAATGTCGTTTTGCTCCCAGCAGAGATTTCCTCTCATTTCTCAGATGTCAAATGTGTACCCAAGAAAGAACACACACACGTTGAAATATAGAAAGCATGGGAGTGTCAGAAAAGAGGACCTAGATTCTCTTCCATTTTCACTGGTGGGCAAGTCCTTTTGATTTTATGTGCTTCTGTATAACTGTCTGTAAAATGGATATTATAATTGCACTACTCTCACATTTGTGCCAAAGATATGAATAAATTATTTTCTTCTACAATAAACAACTCAACTAATAATATATGTGAAACATATTATTTCACAGAGTTTGGCAAAGTTTTATTAGATGCTTATGAAAATGCATAATTTCACATAGAAGTAAGTATCTAAAATGACACATTGTGCTTAGCACAGTGCTGTGAACAGCGGAGAAAATGAAGAAAAAACATAGGATGCATATAAAATAATAAGTTTTAGATATAGAGGCTGCTATCAATTAACATTTTTCGTGTACTAGTTAACAGTTACAAAGTCACAGGAAATTTCTACAATAAGCAGGAGAAGAAGGTAGGTCATACTGTGGTATCAAGTAAATTCTCCAAATTTCCATGGCTTAACAATATAAGCTTGTGTTGTTCCTTCATTTAATGGCAAATGCAAGTTCAACAGCCCTTTCTCCTTCTGAAACTGACCTATTTTAAGCAATGGATCCCTAGTTTGTCATGAAGCATGAAAAAAATACGGGAAAGCTACTTGCATTCAGTAAATGTAATTCAGACAAGAAGTAATGCATCTTTTCTATCTTCAATTTTTGAGAATTAAAAACACGAATCCATCAAGATGCAAGGTGGCCAATAATACAGCTTAGTTCTAAACCCAGAAAAATGAGATGATTTGGTAAACACAGTATTGTTTTTGCCACAATTCTTCTAAGAAGGATAGTTCTCGAAAATAAAAGTTCAGAAAAATAGGTTATTTAAAACAAATTGACACACACACTCAGAAATACAAATTGATATTTTAATAATTAGGGGCATATTAAACTCTTCTGGCCTAAAACATTTTTCATTGCAGACATAATTGAAATAAATATCTTTTATAAAATTTGAATATTGTGAAATATGGCTTATACTCACACTAAAAATCCTTTGCCATCAATTCGATTCCAATTCATGATGACCCTGTAGGACAGAGCATAACTGCCCCACAGGGTTTCCAAGGAGCAGTTGGTGGATTCAAATTGCTGATCTTTTGGTTAGCAGCAGAGCTCTTAACCACTGTGCAGCCAATGTGAGTGAATTAAATTGAATTCAACTGTCAAGGGATATAATATTTTTTAGTAACTAGCATTTATCCCTAGATCCTTAATCCATCTTTTTTGGGAAAGTGTTGGAAACTTATATACTACATTTCCCAGAGTCTCTTACATCAGACAATCATATGGTTTACTATGTTGGGAATGACAAATTGAAGAAGAATTATGTTGTGTTAATAGTCAAAAGGAACATTTCAAGATCTATCCTAAAGTACAATGCTGCCAGTGACAGGATAATATTCACACACCTACAAGGAAGACCAGTTAATACAACTATTATTCAAATTTATGCATCAAACACTACTGCCAAAGATGAGGAAATTAAAGATTACTACAAGTGAAAACCTTATGAATAGCGGAGGAGAGCTGTCTGATATAGCACTGGAAGATGAGATCTTCATGTCGGAACGTACTCAAAACAAACCTGGAGGAGAGCTACCTCTTCAAAGTAGAGTCAAACTTACTGACCTGGATGGAGTAAAGCTTTTGGGACCTTCATTTGCTGATGTGGTAGGTCTCAAAATGAGAAGGAAACAGCTGCAAACATCCATTAACAATAGGAACATAGAATGTACAAAGTATGAATCTAGAAAATTTGGAAGTCGTCAAAAAGGAAATGAGATTCATAAAGATCAATATCCTAGGCATTAGTGAGCTGAAATGAATGATATTGGCCATTTTGAACTGGACAATCATATGGTATACATTGCTGGGAATGCAAATTGAAGAGGAATGGCATAGCATCATTGTCAAAAAGAACACTTCAAGATCTATCTTGAAGTACAACACTGTCAGTGATAAGATAGTATCTATATGCATACGAGGAAGATGAGTTAATACAACTGTTATCCAAATTTACACACCAACCACTAATGCCAAAGAAGAAGAAATTGAAGATTTTTACCAACTTCTGCAGTCTGAAATTGATCAAACATGCAATCAAGATGTGTTGATAATTACTAGTGATTAGAATGTGAAAGTTGGAAACAAAAAAGGATCAGTAGTTGGAAAATACGGTCTTGTAGATGCAAGACCAACAACTTATTCATTGCAAATACCTTTTTTCAACAACATTAATGGCAACTATACACATGGACCTAACCTGATGGAAAACACAGGAATCAAAGAGACTACATCCGTGGAAAGAGATGATGGAAAAGCTCAGTATCATCAATCAGAACAAGAGCAGGGGCCAACTGCAAAACAGATCATCAATTGCTCCTATGCATTTCAAGTTAAAATTTAAGAAAATTAAAATAAGTCCACAAGAGCCAAAATACAACCCTGAGTATATCCCGTCTGAATTTGGATACCCTCTCAAGAACAATTTCACATATTGAATACTAATGACGAAAAACCAGTCGAGTTGTGGAATGACATCTAGGACATCATACATGAAGAAAGCAAAAGGTCTTTAACAAGAGAAAGAAAAAAAATACCAAAAAGGATGTCAGAAAAGCCTATGAAACGTACTCTTGAAAATAGAGTAGCTAAAGCAAAAGGAAGAAATGATAAAGTTAAAGAGCTGAACAGAAGATTTCAAAGGGAAGTTTGAGAAGACAAAGTAAAGTATTATAATGAAATGTGCAAAAACCTGGAATTAGAAAACCAAAAGGGAAGAACATGCATTTCTCAGGCTGAAAGAACTGAAGAAAATATTCAAGCCTTGAGCGGCAATATTTAGAATTCCACAGGGAACATGTTGAACTACTCAGGAAATATTAAAAGAAGAGGAAAGTAATACACAGAGTCACTGTACCAAAAAGAATTGGTTGACATTCAACCACCTCAGGAGGTATTGTGTGATCAAGAACCAATAGTATTGAAGGAAGAAGTCCAAGCTGCACTGAAAGCGTTGGTGAAACACAAGGCTCCAGGAATTGACAGAATATCAGTTGAGATATTTCAACAAAGGGATGCAGAGTTGGAGGTGCTCACTCATTTATATCAAGAAATTTGGAAGATAGCTACCTCACCAACCAACTGGAAGAGATCCATATTTGTGCCCATTCCGAAGAAAAGTGATCCAACAGAATGCGAAAATTATCGAATAATACCACATGCAAGTAAAATTTTCTGAAGATCATTCAAAAGCAGTTTCAGCATTACACTGACAGGGAGCTGCCAGAAATTCCAAACAGATTCAGAAGAAAGCATGGAATGGGGGATATCATTGCTGATGTTAGATGGGTCTTGGTTGAAAGCAGAGGATACCAGAAAGATGTTTACCTGTGTTTTATTAACTACACAAAGGCATTTGACTGTGTGGATCATAACAAGTTATAAATAACATTATGAGAATGGGGATTCCAGAACACTTAATTGTGCTCATGTGGAACACGTTCATAGACCAAGAGGCAGTCATTCGAACAGAACAAGGGGATACTGCATGGTTTAAAATCAAGAAAATATGTGTCAGGGTTGTATCTTTTCACCATATTTATTCAATCTGTATTCTGAGCAAATAATCCCAGATGCTGGACTGTATGAAAAAGAATGGGGCATCAGGATTGGTGGAAGACTCATTAACAACCTGAGATATGCAGATGACACAACCTTGCTTGCTGAAAGTGAGGAGGACTTGAAGGTCTTACTGATGAAGATCGAAGACTACAGCCTTCAGTATGGATTGCACCTCAACATAAAAAAAAACAAAACAAAAAGTTCACAACTGGATCAATAAGCAACATGATGGTAAACAGAGAAAAAGCTGACCTTGTCAAAGATTTCATTTTACTTGGATCCACAATTAATGCCCATGAAAGCAGCAGTCAAGAAATCGAAAAACACATTGCATTGGGCAAATTGGCTGCAAAAGAGCTCTTTAAATGTTGCAAAGCAAAGATGTCACTTTGAGGACTAAGGTGTTCCTGACCCAAGCCATGGCATTTTCAATCGCCTAATATGCATGCAAAAACTGAGCAATGAATAAGGCAGACTAAAGAAGAACTGATGCAGTTGCATTGTGGAGTTGGCAACAAATATTGAATATACCACAGACTGCCAGAAGAACTAACAAGTGTGTCGAGGAAGAAGAATAGCCAGAGTGCTCCTTGGAAGTGAGGATAGTGAGTGAGACTTTGTGTCACATACTTTGGACACGTTATCAGTAGGGACCAGACCCTGGAGAAGAACATCATGCTTGGTAAAGCAGAGGGTCAGCAAAAAAGAGGAAGATCCTCGACAAGATAGATGGACACATTGGCTGCAATAATGTGTTCAAACGTAGCAAAGATTGTGAAGATGGTGCAGGACCAGGCAGTGTTTCGTTCTGTTGTACATAGGGTCACCATGTGTCAGAACCAGCTCAATGGCATCAAACAACAACGACCCTTGCATCCACATTTCCCTACATGTTTTATGTTCTCTTCTTCAGAAACATTAGCTTGATATTTGGCAGGGAATCAAATCATTTTACCTCCTCCACAAGTAATGATGGCACATATGTGTGTTTCTCAGGGTCAGTTTTTCTTGGCCTTTTCCCCTTACAATTCACCAACTTTTGAGTGAGAGGTAAAGTATGAAATATGCAGAAATTTTTCACAGTTTTCTAATTTATGAACCTCAAAATCTCTATTCTTGGTATCAGGTTTTAGTAAGCAAATAATGGTCGCCAAATGTCCACACTTTAATTCCTAGAACCTATGACTGTTAATTTACATGGCAAAAGTGACTTTGGAGATGTGATTAAGATTAAGAACATCAGCATGAAGTGATTATTCTAGATTATGCAAGTGGACACACTCTAATCCTATGGGTCACTAAAATGGAAAACCTTTCCTGGCTGTGATCAGAAGGAGATGTGACTAAGGATGAAGGATCTGAGAAATACAACATTGCTGGCATTGAAGATGCAGAAGAGTAGCTATTAGTCAAGTTCTGCAGGCAGCCTCTTGAAGCTGGAATACTTAAGAAAAGAGAGTCTCCCCAGAGCCTCCAGAAGGGAATGCAGTTCATTTGACATCTTGATTTTATCTCATTGAGACCCATGTGAGATGTCTAACTTCAGAACTATAAGATAATAAATTTGTGTTGTAGTCAGCTGCTAAGTTTGTGGTAATTTATTACAGCAGCAATAGGCAACTAATACACTAGTAATGACCCAGCAAACACTTTCTATTCAGTACTTCCAGTGTTTTGATAGATGTCAAATTTCTGATTTTAAATCTCTTTCTGCTCAAAACATCTAGGGATGGTTTTTATTTTCCCAAATGAAACTAAAGCGATTCATAAGTTAGTAATATGAAGTGAATTAATACTGTAATAAACTCCAAATTGTACAATTTTGGTTGAGTGACCAGGGAGCAGGTGGCCATGGGCAATAACTAGCATTTGCAGGCAGGAAAGGTACAGACCGATGTTAGATAATGCAAAACAAAATAAAACAAAGCTCTCATGTACTCTGAGCCTTAGGCTGTAGCAATAGAGCGAATAGATGGCAAAAATTACCAGTGATAGTGTGTGGTGTGTTAGTTTCTCCTGCAGATGAGCAATGAGTGATAAGAAGGTACTGTTAAACAAGAATTACTTGGCAATCACAAATAAAAGAATATCGAGTCCAAACATTGGGGCTTGAAGGATTAGAAAATCTGACATTGCCTTGACTCCAAACAGTAGGAAATCAAACTGAAAAAACTAAAATAAAATAAAAAGCTTTGAGTGACAAAATATCACTAGAATGTTCCAGTAAAACAAAGAGACTCAACTTAGTGGCAAAGTTTAAATGAAAAAAGTTGGGTTCCCAGCTTGAAAGTTAGGTTTCTGATGTCCCCAATGTAATTGCCATTACACTGAGAGAGAGGGAGAGAGAGAGATGTGGGGGGAGGAAGTAAAGAAATAAAGGAGATTTGTAGAGGATGTCTGAGAAAGAAATTTGGGTGTAGTTACCCCATACGGAGTAAACTTCAAGAAAATAATTTATAAGTCTTCTAAGAATTTCCAGAGTAACCATGAGTAGGGCTTTAAAGCCATGTGATTGTAAAATATTTTGGGGGCCCTCCAATTTACGTGAGGAAGAGAATATAAAATCCTTGAAACCCTTAAGAGGGTATAACTTTCTTTTTACTACTTCTGACATGGCAAAGAAGTTATCAGACAGAGAACAATCCCCTAGAGTGTAAAGCTGGGAACCAAGGAAAATAACAGGCTAGAGTGTTCTTTCCCTAGAGCAAATACAGGGACTAATCAAAGAACTTCCTCCACAGCTAGGGTCTTCTCAATGCCTGCCACTGTCCAGAAACATACAATTATTGATATGAATGAGAAACTACTACAACCACTACAAGTTTCTCATTCTTCCACTCTTCAGATAAAAGTGTTTACTTTCCCTGTTCCACCAGCATATACCATATTTTTACTCAAATAATGCACATGTTCTACATTCTTTTACCTAAAAATACGATACTAAATATTAGAAGTGAACAGATAACTTTCCTTTAGTATGAACATCACTATTCAAAAAGGAGCTACATATGTACCTAATGGTGCTAAACTGTGCATAACTCTACGAATACAAGATCAGAATTGTGAGTGGAAGTCAGGGAAAGCTACTGAAAACAAGCATGAACAGTAATTATGTGCATGCAGTTATATAGATGTAATCATCTAGACATATGTATAAAAATGAGAAAAGAATTCTAGAGCATGGGAAAGGCAAAATAAGTTGTGATATTATTGAGAAAATGGTGAGAAGAGTACCCAAGAATATTGTCAGATTGTGGTTTAAAAGGAGGCTGAAGAGGAAGATAAGGGATTGTTTTTGAAATTCGGAAGAGTACTTTGAGAACACTGGACTCTACTCTCTTAGTAGTGGGTTATTACAGAATCATTAACATTAAAAACATGTAACACTGTGATGTGATATGTAATGGAGGCAGTGACTCCCACAAATGTTTTGCGAAGGTAACTTTGGGGAAGTTCTGCCCAGCACTGTTGACCTCTGAGTAGACATGTCTACAGGGGCTTGCCTAATGAGATGGGTCCTCATAAGTGGAGAGCCTTTTCTAACTGTGGTCAAGAGCCAGAGATATGGCAGCATGATATGGATCTGGCCTGATGTTGCTGGTTTTTAAAATGGAGGAAGGAGGCCATAAGTTAAGGAAAGAGGACAGCCTCTAGAAGCTGGAAAATGCAAGGAAATGGATTCTTTCCTAGAGTCTCCAGAAAAACAACAACAAAAAAAGGAACCTTGCCAGTACCTTAATCCTAGCCCAATGAGACCTATTTTGAACTTCTGATCTACAGAGCTATAAAATAGCACATTTCTATGTCTTAAGCCCCTAAAATCCTTGGGTGGTACTAACGGTTAACCTGCTAGGTTGTTAACTGAAAGGTTGGAGGTTCGAGTTTACATAGGCACAATTGAAGAAAGTCCTGACAATCTACTTCAGAAAAGTCAGCCATTGAAAACTCTGTACATCACAGTCCTACTCTGACACACATGGGTCACCATGAGTCAGAGTTGCCTCGATGGTTACTGGTGGTAAAGTTGAGGTAATTTGTTATAGCAGCAATAGAAAACTAATAGATGCCATTTCTCATATCCTTGCTAGAATAGGTATTCTCTCTCGCTTTTTTTTTTTTTTTTTTTTTTGGAGAATCTGAAAATTGCATATTATTATTTGAATATTCCCTAGAATTTGAACCTATGTTCACGTTTGAGTGGGTATTCTGCTATTTGGAAGTTTTTTGGACTTAATATCCTCCCCACATCTCTCAATGTGTCCAAATACGTGAGTGGGTGGGAGCAGGGTTCTTTATAACTGAAAAGTCTAGAGGAAAACAACAAAACGTCTTTCTTTTCTTATGACATTTTTACCTGAGCCAAGACAGTTACATCATTTGTGATGTACATACTGCTCTCCCTTGTCTTCATGAAGTATTTGGATCCTTACTGTGCCAAACATTCAAAACTAAAAGAGTTCCCAGTATCCTCCACTCACCAGTTTAGAAGCTGAATGCAAGAGTGCTCCCGCCAATTTAGCAGCAGAATATTAAAAGTATAATCAAATAAATCACCTATTTCATGTAACAATTTAATAAACTGCCAGAAGGCCAATTAGCATTTACTTATAGCTGACTTGTTCTTAAACGGCCTTTTATTTCCAAGTCACTTGAAAAGGAAAGATGTTTTTGTTAGTTAATGCCCAGTGTAATTAGCTTACATTGAAATATTGACTTTACATTAAGCAAGATAAATGCTAACATATTGGCAGCTGAATGCTCTTTTTATGAAGACTGACATTTTACAGATGAAAAGGCATCATAAGGTCATTCCACTGTCACTTTGTGGAAAGTGGAATAACAGTATGTACATTACTTACTAGGTACAAAATACTGTGTAGTGCGTCTGAACTTTTAATGTCCTGGCTGAAGAGGCCAGGTCAAAATCTTCACATCTGGAATAAATAAATATGGATCCCTGGTGCTGAAGTAGTTAAGAACTCAGGCTGCTAACGAAAAGGTTGGCAGTTCAAATACACCAGCTGCTCCTTGGAAAGCCTATGGGGCAGTTCTACTCTGTTCTATAGGGTAGCTATGAGTCAGAATCAACTGGACAGCAATGAGGTTTATGCCATGATGTGTAAATAGACTGTTGTTGTTTCCGATTCTGACTCATAGTGACCCTTTAGAACAGAGTAGAACTGCCCTATAGGGTTTCCAAGGCTGTAAATCTTTATGGAAGGGAACTGTCACACCTTTCTCCTGAGGAGTGGCTTGTGGGTTTGAACTGCCCTGCCAACCTTTAGGTTAGAAGCTGAGCACTTTAACCACTGTGCCACCAGGGCTCCTTAAGTCATAGCATATCACATACTTTTTCTCTTTTCTAAGAAAATCTGTCGTTGGAAAACTTCCAGGCCTTTTAATATGGCATAGACCCAACTTTCTTTACACTTTTTGAATTCTCTCTGATAACTGCAAGTGAGTTGTTTTAACTTGTCTTCATTTATGAGCGTGATGACATTGGAAAAAAGAAGAGAATATTGAGTCAGTAATTTTGATAACTTAAATTCTATCATTTCTATTGTTTATGTGCATGTGCAGGTAGGTATATAGATACGTGCATGTGTTTTTCCTTGTGGTAAAATGGGAAAGAATGAAAACTGTCAGTTCCTTTATTGAAATGAGATTATTTTTGAGATAGTTCATGAATAACAAAAATATTCAAAAACACAACAAATGATATAAATGAAGGTATTGAGGAACTGTCATCAGTGTTTCTTGGAAAAACTGATATGGAGGTTGAAGATGTGCATGCTCAAAACTCTATATTATATTTGTTTTTAGATTAATATTTTATATTAGTGTGTTAATAAATGTTTTTCCAGAACAAATTAGCCTGGGGATTTGGAAATAATGCAAGGTAGTTCTCCAAACTATATCTCCACTAATAGTACTCTGATTTTTAGCCACTTGTGAGACATTGATTGTTGGCTGAATAATAAGTAATCTAAGTCAACTTGAAGTTATCATATTTTCCCCCCTTCCCAAATATTCTCTGGCTCCCAATTACAGTGAATTGCACCAACTGAACAGTGGCAAAAATGTCAGCACTTTTTCCCTCACCTTTATCTGAGCCTGAAATCTTAGAAACCTGGAAGCCCTGTCATTTCTTTGTTAAGCTTGGGCAAGGGCAACTTTACCCAATTCTAGTGCTTAAGATTCTGCCTTCCTAAGTGCAATGGTCAGTGGTTTTTCTATGAGGTCTGGTGAACTTCCTTGGGGTTCTGGTATGAAGCAGGGCTTGGTTCCCACCATTTCCAAGTCCCACAGTCCCCTGGCCTATCCCAATCTTTGGAAATCTCCCTGGGGTTTCTGTTTGTTTGTTTGTTCTCACCTCTCAAAAGCAATCCCTCTTTAGAACACCTGACATATCCTCTTCAACTGCTTCAAACTGTTGGCAAAAGTCTGCTTTTTCAGATTATTTCTGCTTCCCATACTCCATTCTTAGAACCCACCTCACCTCTACTATGATCCAGGAGGGAAAGAATCACAAAGTCTTGCTTACAATGAGATAAAAGGAAAAACATTTAGAGTAAACTGTATAATTTAACTTCTCAAATATATTTGGCTACAGGTGTGTGGTTTTGTGGTTTGCTTGGGATATGTGTGTCTACTATTTTCCCATACTTCTCTTACTTCCTCCAGTTTTAGGTAGATTTGATTCAAAATTGAAATTTTTTTTTTATTTCCTTAAACTGCTACCAATAAAATTTTTAATCCCTCAGCAACTTACTATAATCTCAACAACAATAAAAAAGGAGCCTAACAAAACTGAAGATATTCAACTTCTCTGAATAACAGACCTTGTTGCTGTTGAGTCAATTCTATTCATAATGACCCTATAGGACAGAGTAGAGCTGCCCCACAGGTTTCCCAAGTCGGTATATCTTTAGGGAAGCAGACTGCCACATATTTCTCCCGCAGAGTGGCAGATGGGTTCAAACCACCAACCGAGGTTGATTAGCAGCCGATGCTTACCCACGGTGCCACCAGGGCTCATTGAAAGACACAGAGGCAAAGCTGAAGAAAATCAGAGCAAGTCCATGAGAGCCAAAATACGATCTTAGTATTTCTTACCTGAATTTAGAGACCATCTTAAGAACAGATTTGACACATTGAACGCTAATGACTGAAGACCAGATGAGTTGTGGAATGACATCAAGGACATCATACATGAAGAAAGCAAAAAAGTCATTTAAAAAGACAGGAAAGAAAGATCAAAATGGATGTCAGAAGAGCCTCTGAAACTTACCCTTGAACGTAGAGTAGCTAAAGTGAACCGAAGAAATGATGAAGTAAAAGACCTGAACTAAATATTTTAAAAGACAGCTCGAGAAGACAAAGTAAATTATTATAATGACAGGTGCAAAGACTTGGAGTTAGAAAACCAACAGGGAAGAACACACTCAGCATTTCTCAAGCTAAAAGAATTGAAGAAAAAATTCAAGCCTCAAGTTGCAATATTGAAGGATTCTACAGGGAAAGTATTGAACGATGCAGGAAGCATCAAAAGCAGATGTAAGGAATACACAGAGTTACTGTATCACAAAGAATTGGTCCACAGTCAACCACTTAAGAAGGTAGGATATAGTCAAGAACTGATGGTACTAAAAAGTCCAAGCTGAACTGAAGGCATTGGCAAAAAACAAGCCTCCAGGATTTGACAGAATACCAACTGAGATGTTTCAACGAATGGATGCAGTGCTGGAGGTGTTCACTCGTCTATCTCCATAAATTTGGAAGACAGCTACTTGGCCAACAGAATGGAAGAGATCCATATTTTTGCCCATTTAAAGAAAGGTGATCCAACAGAATGCAGAAATTACAGAACAACATCATTAATATCGCATGCAAGTAAAATTTTGCTGAAAATCATTCAAAAGTGGTTGCAGCAGTACATCAACAGGGAACTGCCAGAAGTTCAAGCTGGATTCAGAAGAGGTTATGAAAACAGGGATATCATTCCTCATGTCTGATGGATCTTGGCCAAAAGCAGAGAATACCAGAAAGACGTTTATCTGTGTTTTTTGACTATGCAAAGGCATTCGACTGTGTGGATCATAACAAATTATGGATAACATTGCGAAGAATAGGCATTCTGGAACACTTAATTGTGCTCGTCAGGAACCTGTACATAGATGAAGAGGCAGTTGTTCAAACAGAACAAGGGGATACTGTGTGGTTTAAAGACAGGAAAGGTGTGGGTCAGGGATGTACCCTTTCCCCATACTTATTCAGTCTGTATGCTGAGTAAATAATCCAAGAAGCTGGACTATATGAAGAAGAATGGGGCATCAGGATTGGAGGAAGACTCATTAACAACCTGCATTGTGCAGATGACACAACCATGCTTGCTGAAAGTGAAGAGGACTTGAAGCACTTATGGATGAAAATCAAAGACCAGAGCCTTCGGTATGGATTACACCTCGACATAAAGGAAACAAAAATCCTCACAACTGGATCAGTAAGTAATATTATGATAAATAGAGAAAAGATTGAAGTTGTCAAGGTTATCATTTTACTTGGATCCACAATCAACGCCCATGGAAGTAAGAGTCAATAAATAAAATGACACATTGCCTTGGGCAGATCTGCTGCAAAAGACATCTTTGAAGTGTTAAAAGGCAAAAATGTCACTTTGGGGGCTAAGGTGCACCTGATCAAGTCATGGTATCTTCAACTGCCTCATATCCATGCTAAAGCTGGAGAATGAATAAGGAAGACAGAAGAAGAATTGATGCCTTTGAATTATGGAGTTGGTGAAGAATATTGAATACACCATGGACTGCAAAAAGAGTAAACAAATCTGTCTTGGAAGAAGTGCAGCCAGAATGATCCTTAGAAGCAAGGATGACGAGACTTCTCACGTACTTTGGACATGTTATCAGGAAAGACTAGTCCCTGAAGAAGGACATCATGCTTGGTAAAGGAGAGGATCAGAAAAAAAGAGGAAGACCCTCAACGAGATGAATCGACACAGTGGCTGCAACAATGGGTTTAAGCACAAAGATTGTGAGCATGGCACAGGACCAAGCAGTGTATATAGGGTTGCTATGAGTTGGAACTGACTCCGTGGCTCTCAACAACTACAACAACAAAGGGAAATTGGAGAGAAAACAATGTTGTACTGTTAATCTTCCTAATATCTCAACTTATTTTAGCCCTAAGATTATTCACATGCACTTCTCTGTGTACTAAAACTTATTTTACTCAGTCTGTGACCAATTGTAAATGGTGGTATCCCCTATAAAATAGTAATTGAATAGTTTTCTGTGGAAATTTATTTACACAACTCTAATTGTGAGATGCATAATTTGCACTTTAAATGGTAACCACATTGAAGTTTCTTTTCTTTTCTTTTTTTTTTTAAATTCACATCAAGCAATATGTATTTTCATTAGAAATATAACTGGGTATTTGCGGGCATTTCATTTCTGTCAATGTCTTTATTTTATGGTCTATTGTCACATTTTCATTGCACACAAGGCTTTAAATTGAAACATGTTTGTCTGAAATGTCAAGATGAAAGCAATCCAAAAGCTCTGAACACATACGCATGCCTATTCTTTGAATTTTAGATAACAGCAACAACAACAAAAAAAACCTAGTCAGTTGCAAAAGGACAAATAGTGTATAAGAACAGTATTATAAGAACTCAAAAAAAGGTTTAAACACAGAAGAAAACATTGTTTGATGGTTACAAGGGTGGGGAGGGAGGGAGAGGGGTATTCACTAGCTAGATAGTAGACAATTATCTTAGGTGAAGGGAAGGACAACACACTACAGGGGAAGTCAGCACAACTGGACTAAACCAAAAGCTAAGAAGTTTCCTGAATACAACCAAACATTTTGAGGGACAGTGTAGCAGGCGCGAGGGCTGGGGACCATGGCTTCAGGGGACATCTAGGTCAATTGGCATAACAAAGTTTTTTAAGACAATGTTTTGCATCCGTCTTTGGCAAGTGGCGTCTACGGTCTTAAAAGCTAGCCAGTGGCCATCTAAGATGCATCAATTGGTCCCAACCCACCTGGAGCAAAGGAGAATGAGGAACACCAAAGACACAAGGAAAGTATTAGCCCAAGAGACAAAAAGGGCCACATAAACCAGAGACATCATCAGCCTGAGACCAGAAGAACTAGATGGTGCCTGGTTAACCACTAATGACTACCCTGATAGGGAACACAACAGAGAGTACCTGACAGAGCAGGAGAAAAGTAGGGTGCAGAACTCAAATTCTAGCAAAAAGACCGGACTTACTGGTTTGATTGAGAGTGGAGGGACCCCGGAAGACGTGACCCCTGGACTCTCTGTTAACCCAGAACTAAAACCATTCCGAGGCCAATTCTTCAGGCAAAGATTAGACTAGACTATGGGACATAAAATGATACTGGTGAAGAGTGTGCTTCTTAGCTCAAGTAGATACATGAAACTAAACAGGCAGCTCCTGTCCAGAGGTGAGATGAGAAGGCAGAGAGGGCCAGGAGCTGGTTGAATGGACACGGGAAATCAGAGGTGGAAAGTAGGAATGTGCTGTCACGGTATAGGGAGAGCAACTAGGATCACATAACAATGTATGTACAAATTTTTGTATGAGAGACTAACTTGAATTGTAAACTTTCACTTAAAGCACAACAATAAGGAAAAAAAAAAAGAATCAGAATAGTATCCAAATTATTAACATCAATATTGTAACCTACAAGACAGTAGAATAATGCTTCCAAAATTCTAAGGGAAAATGGCTTTCAACCTAAAATTATAGTCCAGTCAAACCACCAAACAAGTGACAATGGAGAATAAAACCATTTTCAGATGTGCAAGTTTGAAATGATCAACTTCCATGGACCCTCTCTCAGAAACTCCTAGAGGAGTAAGTCAAGAAAGAAGAAACAGAGGATCCAACCCAGGACGTGGTGAGTGAGTTCCCAGGATGACAACATGCCACAGGCTGTCATGGGCCCAGATTAGAGTAGAGGGATGGAGGCCTCTGGGAGGGAAGTCACCAAGGGGAAAAACATGTAATAAAATACTTAAAATATTTTAAAAAAGAAAAAAATACCTAAGAAACACTCTTACCTGAATTAACAATTGGTAGGTTGAATAATGAGAGCTCTGGTTGTACAGTGGTTAAGCACTCAGATGCTAACTGAGAGGTCTGTAGTTCAAACCCACCAGACATGATCTGTGAAAGAAAGATGTGGCAGTCGGCTTCCATAAAGATTGTAGTTGTTGTTATTAGGTGACTTTGAGTTGGTGACCCTATGTACAACTGAATGAAACACTTGCAGGTCCTGTGTCATCCTCACAATTGTAGCTATGTTTGAGACCATTTTTGTAGCTACTGTGTCAATCCATCTTGTTGAGGGTCTTCCTCTTTTCCTCTGACCTTCTGCTTTAACAAGCATGATGTCCTTCTCCAGTGACTGGTCCCTCCCCATAACATGTCCAAAGTACATGAGACAAAGTCTTGCCATCCTTGCTTCTAAGGAGCATTCTGGCTCCGTAAAGATTACAGCCTTGGAAATCCTGTGGGGCAGTTCTACTCTGTCCTACAGTGTCACAATGAATCAGAATCAAGTCAATGGCAGTGGGTTTTTGGATTTTGCAGTTTGACTCAGTAAATGGATAAAGGAACAGGCAGCAATCATCAGGCAGGGCAAATAGGTCAACAAAGTGTTTCTCGTTAGTTTTGTGAAGCTTGACATAAATAGGGCATGTGAAGGAATATTTGTCCTGGAGTTCTGTTCATGATGTCAAAGTTTCAGTCTCTGGATATGAACTGTTGCCAGGAGGAGCCATTCTGTGCTGAGGTAGGGGTAATACCTGATACCTTGATCACGAAGCATATTGCCTCCAGTTTATACCCATGATAAGGTACCTCTATTTTTAAGGTTGAAAGAAAGTATCAAAGATCTTAGAAAATACTCTGAGCTTGTAGAAAGAAAGAAATAATTTCAATAGAGAGAACAGAAAATGAAGCATGCATGAAAAGTCAAAGATGAGGTTTAACTATAAACGATAAATCTATGTATACTTAAACTGAGATGAAGGACTTTACATTGTGCCCTGTCAGAGTGGGAAAATTTTTTTCGCTAGGTTGGCCAAGAGAAAAATAAAAATGATGCATGGATTATTTTATTTTTGTTTTCTATCATACTGAAGATAGTTGTTTTGGAATGATGATGATATTTCCTTCATTTCAAGTTTAATCGGCATTATTTTATTTTCCCTTTAATTCAATCACCGTCTGTAACAACCATCAATTAATGCAGTGTTATCAAGAATTCTTTTTCACAATAAATTTATATAGAGAGAGAGAGGTGGCAGTTCAAATAAATGAAGTCTATTTAAGAAATATTTAACAAAATGTTGTTAAACCATGTGTGGATTATTAAACACTGTAGTAGGCAGGAACCAAACTGGAATTCAATATGTTATTAACTTATTTCATAAATATTTATTTATGTGGGTTTTTCAAAATATAGAGGTACGTATGAGTCATTTTTTCTGCAATAATTATATTGGTATTTGGGTCATATTGTTAATTTAACTGTTTTTTAATCTGTAGGAGTCCCAATGGTGCAGTGGTTAAGCTCTCAGCTGCTAACCGAAATGTCAGGGGTTCAAACCCACCTGCTGCTCCCTGGAAACCCTGTGGTGCAGTTCTACTCTGCCCCATAAGTTCACTATGAATCACAATCAACTCGACTGCAATGGACTTTTTTTTTTTTTTCCTAATCTATAGATTTTTTTTTTTTTTTTTTGTAAGGGGTGGATGTTAGACTCCTGCCCCTAACTACCTCATAAAAACACAACGTTTTATTTTGGCACTGTTGATGTCCCATGGGGGGATAAATTGATTACAAACGGTGTTGTTCTCTTTGGAGATTAATTAGTTATTTTCCATAAACGTAATCTTAATTTAGCACCTATTAGTGATTCATGGGGCTCTATTTTAACATGTTATTTTAGCACAGTGGTTAAGTGCTATGGCTGCTAACCAAAAGGTCAGTGGTTCGAATCCATCAGCTGCTCCTTGGAAGCCCTATAGGGCAGTTCTACTCTGTCCTATAGGGTCACTACAGGTCAGAATTGCCTCCACGGGCAACAGGTTTTAACAGGTGTGTGTATATGTCATCCTCCTGATAGACATAATATTCTCTTTATTCTAATATTCTCTTTCAAAATTTCATTTTCTCTCTTCTTCCTTTTTCCACTAATTGATTCATTTCTTCCATTTTTTAGCTTCATGAATAAATAAAATTTTATATAACAGAGTGATACAAATTTGCTACCTAAACACACAAACAAAACAAATCGTAGTGCTTGCAAGTGCTTTCCACCTTAGAACTGGAAGCACCATTTTCCTTTTCAGATGTATGGAATCATTACTGATCCCAGGCAATAATCCATAAGTTAGCCAATCTTAGTATCAGAGTGTAGAAGTAGGCTGACCAAAAGACAGTGAAATAAGTACCTATGGAGTCTATTCTCTAATACATAGAAATGTTATCAACATGGTGAAATTAAATATTCCTATTTAAAGATAATGCCATCCCTATGTAAACGTTTGTTCACAGGCTTTATTTCCTTTCTTCCATTTATTAACCTCTCCTCTTTCTCTTTCTAAAAACAGAGCTTCACAAATCTTTCTAATTCACATCCCTCCCTGAGAATTGCCAAAATGTTCAATCTACCAGAGTAGATAGTTATCATGGTGGCCTGCAACAACTAATGCCTCTTATTCACACACTGCATTGCAATGTGACTTTTCTATTTTTCACACCAAGAGGCAGAGTTAATTTTCCTACCCCTTGTATTTGAACTGTTCTTGTGAATTGCTACGATCATTACAATATGGTGGAAGTGATACAGCGTGACTTCCAAGTCAAGGCCTTACGAGACTTTGGAGATTTGGCCTTACCATCTTAGCACCCTGCTGCCGTGTGAGGCAGACTAATTTATATATCTATGGAGACACTTTGGGAAGTAAGACCTGTTTGCCCCACCTGACAGCCCCACACAACTTCCAGGCATGTAAAGGAGGTGATATGAGATTGATCATCATCCATTAGGCCTGTCAACTGCATGAATGAGTCTTGCTGACATCACATTTAGCAGAGAAGAGCCATCTCACGTAATTGCCCAAATTGCCAAACCACCAAATTGTGAGAAAAGAAATACAGATTGAATTTTAGGGAGATTTGTTTAAAAAAGAAAAAAAAAAAAGCATAGGTAATTGATACAATATCTTTCACACATTGTCGTGGATTGAATTGTGTCCCCCAAAAATATCTGTCAAGTTGGCCAGGTCATGATTCCAGTATTGTATGACTGTCTACCACTTTGTCATCTGATGTGATTTCCCTATGAGTTGTAAATCTTACCACTAAGATGTAATAAAATAGCTTAGGGGTAGTTATATTGATGAGATCTACAAGATTAGACAGTGTCTTAAGCCAATCTCTTTTGAGATATAAAAGAGAATCAAGCAGAGAGACATGGGGACCTCATACCACCAAGAAAGCAGCACCGGGAGCAGAGGGCTTCCTTTGGACCTGAGGTTCCTGCACTAAGATGCTTCCAGACCAAGGGAAGAGTAATGACAAGGACCTTCCTCCAGAGCCAATAGAGAGAGAGAAAGACTTCCCCTGGATCTGACACCCTGAATTTGGACTTGTAGCCTACTAGACTGTAAGAGAATTTTTCTTTCTTAAAGCCGTCCACTTGTGGTATTTCTGTTATAGCAGCACTAGATGACTAAGACACACATTCAGAGTGAGATAGAGTATGAATAAACTAGAAGTAGAGAGGAATTAATGTTATTTGAGAAAGTGCTATTCCATCAATATTAACTGCTAGACTTATTATCTCACTTAATTCTCATCTAATCCTTCTGTGTGTGTGTGTGTGTGTGTGTGTGTGTGTGTGTGTGTGTATTTATATTTTGCATTGGGAAAACCTGCTGCAAAAGACCCTTTTAAAATGTCAAAAAGCAAAGATGTCACTTTGAGGACTAAGATGCACCTGACCCAATCCACGGTATTTTCGATTAACTCATACGCATGCAAAAGCTGGACAATGAATAAGGAAGACCAAAGAAGAATTGATACCTTTAAATTATGGTGTTGGTGAAGAATATTTAATATACCATGAACTGTCAGAAGAACAAACAAATCTGTCTTAGAAGAAGTACAGCCAGAAAGATCCTAAGAAGCAAGGATGGCTAGACTTCATCTCACATACTTTGGACATGTTATCAGGAGGGACTAGTCCCCGAAGAAGGACATCATGCTTGGTAAAGTAGAGGGTCAGCAGAAAAGAGGAAGACCCTCAACGAGATGGATTGACACAGTGGCTTCAACAATGGGCTCAAACATAGCAACAACTGTGAGGATGGTGCAGGACCTGGCAGTGTTCTGTTTTGTTATATACAGGGTCGCTGAGTCAGAAATGATTTGATGGCACCTAACAACAACAAAGACCTATATACAGTAAAACCTGGGAATCCTGGAACCTGAGTAAAGAGGAAATCTGTCAAAGAAGAAAAGGTTAAATATTTTCCACTTAAGCTGTAGAAAAGTGTGAGGCTGCACCCTGGCAAAGAGAGAAAGTTTGCAAGACCCAGGAAAACAAGGCAGTCCCATAGAGTTCCAGCTTTTACTGTGGAGATATATGTATACATTTATGAAAAATGAATCTTTCATTGATTAAGAATGCTGAGTGAGAAAACATGTCTGCTAATCAAAGCCAGAAGCTGAACAGGAGTCTCTGATTTCAAAGCCCATTACTTTCATTAAAAAAAAAAAAAAAAAAAAAATCATTGTCACATGGTGTTTTACTTTCTTATTAGAAAGCAAAGTAAGTTTATTATAGCAAAATTGAAAACTATTTAAAATTATAAAGAAGTATATGATACATATTATTCCAGTAACAGAGATTTCTTTTTTTAACATTTGTGATATAAATACATATTTATCCTAATGTATTTGGAGTCAGTCTTTACTTGCTATGTCATAAAACATCAGCAAGTCATTAGATAATTCATGATTTTAATAGCTTCTGGATTTATGTTATTAATAACATTGTTGAACGTTGAACTTGTTCTAATTGTAACTATTTAAAATTTTTGATTTATTAAATATTTTACATATGAAGAACACTATACCTTTGCCTATGTTGCTGTTGTTAGTTGCTGTCAAGTCGACTCCAACTGATGGCAACCTCATATATAACAGAGCAAAACATTGGTTGTTTTGTACCACCTTCATAATCACTGCTATGTCTGGGTCCATTGCCTTTGCCTATTCTGCATGTTAAATATTTCCTGATGGAAAATAACAGTGGCACACATATAGAGTATTTCTTCGGGGAGGGAGAGCATTACTTTTTTTGTATATAGATTAACATTTCATTTTGTCTTGGCATTTGAGCTTTAGGATTTTGATATATTGTAATAGCCATTTCAATTTTTAGGCCATAAACAAACAAACAAACAAAAAATGGGTTTCCTTTAACGGGTTACCACATGAATAGCTGAATGTTCACCTATGTTTGCTTCAGGCCATTTGTTTTACATTTATATATTTATATACTTAACCTACATGAAAGGAATGTTAATATAAAGTGTAAAGTAGGCAAAATATCTGCAGTGTTTCACAAATTTTAGCCAAATTTCTTGCTAGCTTCCATTGAATAACTCATCCCTTTTTTCTATTAATTTTAAATGCCAGTTTTGTCGTCAGTGAAATTTGTTACCCATTTGACTTTATTTGTATAAGTACCACACCGTAAGCACACAACCCTCCCTTTCTTATTCAGAATGTATCTGGATATTCTAGACTCTATTCTTTCAGGAAAAAAAGAAGCAAATTTCAATGTTTCTCCTCCACCCTGCCTACACTCCCTACAATTTTGCCTGAAAATTTAAGAGAAATTACATTAAAGCTATTAACTTAGAATATTAGTCTTTTATAATTTTAGTAAATTTTTTCAAATATAATCTTCATATTTATTTTTCTTATTTTTATGAATGTTTACATTAATAAATGTATGCATATATATATAATTATATTTAACTGTCCATTTTTGTTAAATGGGACAATCATTGCTTTTTATGTATTTATTTCCTAGTCTGTGATGTAATTTAAAATACTTGTTAGTCTTCGAGATTTTACAAGTGAATCTTTTAGACATTACTAAGTAGATAACCATTCTAATCTACTCATAAGATGTAGAATAATAATTCCACTTTTACTTTTACAAAATTAAACCTATTATTTCTTTCTTTTTTTTTTTTGCATTAGACTGAATAAACACAGCATGGTTAATAATGGTGACAATAACTGCCATTCTAGCCATTTTAAGCCTTTGATATGCATGTCTCTTCTGATTTTTTTTGTCTGTTGTTGCAGACAAAAAATGGGTTTCCTTTAAAATGTTTCCAAAAGAAAAAAAAAATTATAACTCCTAGATTGTAAATAATTATTTCTTTTAAAATAAGATGATAAATGTTATCAAGTATTTTCTTTGTTCACTGGAATGACAATATATATATATTGCCTTCCTTAACTCACGTATCTATAAAATTATTTATTAAGAAAAGGCATTTTTAGATAAATATTACGCACCTTAATTGGTTACATTATACTCCTTAGATTTCCTTCTGATGTTGATTTGGTAGAATTTCACTAAGAGTTTTTGGTTGTAAGTACATCTTTTAGATGTTGAGTTATTTTCTACCCTACTTGATGGCAGAGATTGATAACTGCTCAACAAAATCTATATCCTCTTCTTCCTGTGCCCACAGCTTGACTGTATATTGCCATTTTCCTTGCAGCTCATTGTAGTCTTGCCAAATAGTTCCAGCTGCTGGAATTTTAGGAAGTTATTAAGCCATTTCCTGGACAAGACTTTCAGCAAATAGCTAGAACAAGTCCATGAGAGCCAAAGTATGATCCTGAGTATATCCCACTTGAATTTAGACACCATCTTGAGAATAGAATTGTCGAGTTGAAAACCAATGACTGAAGACAGGCTAGTGGTGGAATGACATCAAGGACATCATACATGATGAAAATAAGAGACCATTAAAAAGACAGGAAAGAAAATACCAAAATGGATGTCAGAAGAGACTCTGAAACTTGCTCTTGAATGTCTAGAAGCTAAAGCAAAAGGAAGAAATAATGAAGTCAAAGAGCTGAACAGAAGATTTCCAAGGGCAGCTCGAGAAGACAGAGTAAAATATTATAATGACATGTGCAAACAACTGGAGATAGAAAACCAAAAGGGAAGAACACTCAGCATTTCTCAAGCTGAAAGAGCTGAAGAAAAACTTCAAGTCTCGAGTTGCAATATTGAGGGATTCTACAGGAAAATACTAAACAACTACACAGGAAGAATCAAAAGAAGATGGAAGGAATACATAGAGTCATTACACCAATAAGAACTGATCGATGTTCAACCATTTCAGAAGTTAGCATATGATCAGGAACCATTGGTACTGAAGGAAGAAGTCCAGGATACACTGAAGGCATTGGAGAAAAACATGGCTCCAGGAATTGACGGAATATCAATTGAGATGTTTTAACAAATGGATGCAGTGCTGGAAGTGCTCACTCATCTATGCCAAGAAATTTGGAAGACGGCTGCTTGGTCAAACAACTGGAAGAGATCCATATTTATGCCTATTCTCAAGAAAGGTGATCCAACCAAATGTGGAAATTATCGAACAATATCATTAATATCACACACAGGTAAAATTTTGTTGAAGATCATTCAAAAGAGACTGCAGAAGTACATCGATGCGAAACTGCCAGAAATTCAGGCCGGATTCGGAAGAGAACGTGGAACCACGGATATCATTGCTGATGTCAGATGGATCCTGGCTGAAGGCAGAGAATACCAGAAGGATGTGTACTTGTGTTTTATTGACTATGCAAAGGTATTCGACTATGTGGCTCATAACTAATTACGGATAACATTGCAAAGAATAGGAATTCCAGAACACTTAATTGTGCTCATGAGGATACTGTACATAGATCAAGTGGCAGTAGTTCGAACAGAACAAGGGGATTCTGTGTGGTTTAAAGTCAGGAAAGGTGTGTGTCAGGGCTGTATCCTTTCATCATACCTATTCAGTTTGTACACTGAGCAAATACTCCAAGAAGCTAGACTATTTGAAGAACAGGGCATCAGGGTTGGAGGAAGACTCATTAACAACCGGCATTATGCTGATGACACAACCTTGCTTGCTGAAAGTGAAGAAGACTTGAAGCACTTACTGATGAAGATCAAAGACCACAGCCTTCAGTGTGGATTACACCTCAACATAAAGAAAACAAAAATCCTCACAACTTGACCTATAAGCAACATCATGATAAACGGGGAAAAGACTGAAGTTGTCAAGGATTTCATTTTACTTGGATCCACAATCAACACTCATGGAAGCAGCAGTCAAGAAATCAAAAGACGCATTGCATTGGGCAAATCTGCTGCAAAAGACCTCTTTAAAGTGTTGAAAAACAAAGATGTCACCTTGAAGACTAAGGTGAGCCTAACCCAAGCCATGGTGTTTTTAATCACCTCATATGCATGTGAAAGCTGGACAATGAATAAGGAAGACCGAAGAAGAATTGATGCCTTTGAATTGTGTTGTTGGTGAACAATATTGAACATACTGTGGACTGCCAAAAGAACAAACAGATCTGTCTTGGAAGAAGTACAACCAGAATGCTCCTTAGAAACAAGGATGGTAAGACCACGTCTTACATACTTTGAACATGTTATCAGGAGGGATCAGTCCCTGGAGAAGGACACCATGCTTAGTAAAGGGTCTCGAAAAAGAGGAAGACCTTCAACGAGATGGATTGACACAGTGGCTGCAACAAGGGGCTCAAGCATAACAACAATTGTGAGGATGGCACAGAACCAGGCAGTGTTTCGTTTTGTTGTATATAGGGTCGCTATGAGTTGGAATCAACTTGATGGTACCTAACAACAACAACACGTCTCCTCCACACTCATTTTTCAGTTCTTCCTGCTGGGTTCAGATGATGTTCACTGATGGATCAACAGGATGAAAGAAGCCTGGGACTCCCAGCCATTTTAGAAAAAAGTCACCTGTGACAAGAAATAGTTATCAGGCTGCTAACTTAATAATGAATATGCTTCTATTATGTGTAATTCATGTACATTTTAGGGATAATTTATAGATATAGCATATTTTCCTATTAGGATTGATTAGCTTTACCTATTTTTTCTATGTTTACATAGTATAAGGAGTCCTGGGTAGTGCATATGGTTAATGTTTACTATACTGAAAGGTTGGAGGTTCAAGTCTACCTAGAGGCACCTCAGAAGAGAGGTCTGGTGATCTACTTCTGAAAAATCAGCCATTGAAAACCCTATGGAGCACAGTTCTTCTCTGACACATATGGAGTCACCATGAGTTGGAATTGACTTAAGGGCAACCAGTGGTAAGCAGTATAAGTTTCTGTTAACTTGAAAGAATGAACAAACTTAATGCTAAAGTAACATGAATCAAAAAGCTATTTGAAGGAAAATTTTTGATCATTTTTAAATACATACATAAGTGAAGAATATGTTACTTAGAAGCTGGTGGAAGAGTCCCTTTTATTGGAGAAACAGACTCTTATAGCAAAGAAATTGATGGGATATTTCAGATTGAAAGATGTACTTCCTGATATGCTTAGAGACTGGGTCACATGCTGAAATATTTACAAAGTACAAAAAAGAAATTAAAAATCAGAGAAACAGAAAAGGTAACACCAGGTCACACTGGAGAGTGCATGCCCTTTGCAAATGAGACCACCAGTAATTTGCTCCAGAATTGTTGCAATACTGGGATGAAGAATCAGGATCCACAGAACTCATATTCCAAGTTTGCATAAGATAGTCTAGAAGAGTGAAGTCCGTTAATAATATAACGTGAATCACAAATGTCAACCACATGTATAACTTTAAACATTAAATATAAAACAGTAGACGTAGTAGAAATACTAAAACACACAGTGAAATTAATTTTAAGAAAATATTTAACTCGTATATTAAAAATATTATCATTTAAACGTTAATAAAAATAAAATAATTTTAAGTAGCTATTTTACTTTGTCATGCTAAATCTTCAAAAGCCAATGTATATTCCACACCAATACACATTGTGTATTTATTACAAAACTAGCTCTCAGTTCGCACTCACTTGTTTGTGACATCCTGCCATTCTGAAATAGTACACTTTTATCTTATGGAATGTATTTTTTTCATGGCATTTTGTTTTCGTGCCATAATTAATAACCTATTGTCCAAATCTGATACTTACTTTTAAATATTGGATTTAAATGTATGTAAATAGTGAGATTGGGATAGGAGTTTGTGTTAATGACATTTTTTATCCTCAGCACCCTAATAAAAGAATAATTCAAAATCCCAACTAAGTTGATGCTGCAATTGCCACTTGATAACGTAATAATCAGAGAGTACTGGATTCTGTAATTGCTGTCATTGTTAGGTGCTGTCCAGTCAATTCCGACCCATGGCGACTCAATGTACAACAGTACTAAACAATGCCTGGTCCTGCGCCATCCTCACAATTATTAGGCTTGAGCCCATGTTGCAGCCACTGTGTCAATCCATCTTATTGAGGGCCTTCCTTTTTTTCACTGACCCTCTACTTTACCAAGCATGATGTCCTTCTTCATTGAATGGTCACTCCTGATAACATGTCCAAAGTATGTGAGATGAAGTTTTGCCATCTTTGCTTCTAATGAGCATTCTGGCTGGACTTCTTCCAGGACAGATTTGTTCCTTATTCTGGCAGTCCGTGGTATATTCTCCATAATTCAAAGGCACCAATTCCTCTTTGGTCTTCCTTACCCATTGCCCAGCTTTCGCATGCTTATAAGGTGATTGAAAACACCGTGGCTTAGGTCAGGTGCACGTTGGTCCTTAAAGTGACATCTTTGCTTTTCAACACTTTAAAGAAGTCTTTTACAGCATATTTACCAACACAATACATTGTTTGATTTCTTGACTACTTCTTCCATGGGTATTCATTGTGGATCCAAGTAAAATGAAATCCTTGACAACTTCACTCTTATCTCCATTTACAATGATGTTCCTTATTGGTCTAGTTGTGAAGATTTTTGTTTTCTTTATGTTAAGGTGTAATGCATACTGAAGGCTGTGGTCTTTGATCTTTGTCAGTAAGTGCTTCCAATCCTCTTCACTTTCAGCAAGCAAGGTTGCATCATCTGCACATCATAGGTTGTTAATGAGTCTTCCTCCAATCCTGACATCCCATTCTTCATAGAGTCCAGCTTCTCGGCTTATTTGCTCATCATACAGATTGAATAGGTATGGTGAAAAGATACAACCCTGATGCACACCTTTCTCGACTTTAAAACATGCAGTATCCCTTTGTTCAGTTCGAACTACTGCCTCTAGAGCTATGTACAGGTTCCTCATGAGCACAGTTAAGTGTTCTGGAATTCCCATTCTTCACAATGTTATCCATAATTTTCTATGGTCCACACTGTCAAATGCCTTTGCATAGAGAGTAAAACACAGGTAAACATCTTTCTGTTATTCTCTGCTTTCAGCCATAATCCGTCTGACATCAGCAGTGTTATCCCTTGTCCCATGTTCTCTTCTGAATCTGGCTTGAATTTCTGGCATTTCCCTGTAGCTGTACTGTTGCAAATGCTTTTGAATGATCTTCAGCAAAATTTTGTGTGTGATTGTTATGGATTGAATTTTGTTTCCCAAAAATGTGTGTCAACTTGGCTAGGCCATAATTTCCAGTATTGTGTGATTGTCCACCATTTTGTCATCCGATGTGATTGTACTACGTGTTCTAAATCCTACCTCTGTGATATTAATGAGGTGGGATTAGAGACAATTATGTTAATGAAGCAGGACTCAATCTACAAGATTAAAGAGAGATGTGAGCAGAGAGACAGAGGGACCTCATATCACCAAGAAACAGGAGCAAGAAAATAGCAGCACTAGAAATTGCTTTTAACTTGTATAGAGTTTCCAAAAGAATGGGGATAAAAGATTCTTTACCTTTGAGTTTAATTTGACTTTATAATCTTTTGAAGTGATGCTAGTTAGGACTTCAACATATCTTTTGGAATACAAAATTCAGTATGTAACATTGGATTTCAATAAAGCTAAAAAGAAATTTGTACATCAAAGGACATTGTCAAAAAAGTGAAAATATGACTTACAGAATGGAAGAAAATATTTGCAAATCCTGCATCTAATAAAGGTTTAATATCCAGAATATATTAAAGACTCATGCAATACAACAACAAAAAAGATAAGCCACCCAATTAAGAAATGAGCAAAAAATTTATCAAAAGAAGATATACAAATAGACAATAAGCACATTAAAAGACATTAAATGTCATTAGTCATTAGGGAAATGAAAACTACCATACAATATCACTTCACACCCACTATGATGGCTATTATAAACATTTAAAATAAAAAAAATAAAAAATAAATAAACCAGAAACTAGCAAGTATTTGCAAGGATGTGCAGAAGTTGAACCCTTGTACATTGCTGGTGGGAATGTAAAATGGTTCAGTTGATGTTGAAAACAGTTTGGCACCTCCTCAAAACGTTCAACATAGAATTAACCTATGACCTAGCAATTTCATTCCTAGGTATAGACCCAAAAGCATCCAAAATTTGGACTCAAACAAATGTTTATAAACAAATGGACATAGCAGCACTATTCACAATAGCCAAAAGGTAGAAACAATCCAATTTTCCATTGATAGATGAACAGATAAACAAACACATAAAAACATGAATATTATCTATAGAAAGGAATGAAGTTCTGATACATGCTAAACACGGATGAACCTTGAAAATATTACGCCAAGTGAAATAAGCGAGACTCAAAAGTACAAATATTGTATGATTCTACTTATATTAAATGTGTAGGTGAGGCAATTTCAAGGAGATAGAAAGATTAGAGGTTACCAGATGGTGAGAGGAGGTGGAGGAGAGAGAATTATTGCCTAACAGGTGCAGAGTTTGTTTGGGGTTTTAAAAACGTTTTGAAAATAGATAGTGGTGATTGTTGCACAACATGGTTAATGTAATTAATGCTGCTGAAACGTATACTGAAAATGGGTAAAATGGCAAATTTATGTTATATGTATTTGATTACAATAAAATTTAAAAACTGTATTAATTCAATCATACTTTATCATTCATTCATTTTGTACCATGGGAAGGACAGCACCCTGAGGAAAATAGTTCTCTAGTCCAAAATGCTCACGTGATGAAATGATTATTCTTTAAAAATATAGTCTATATACATTGTGCTAGAACATAGGATCATATCAAATAACTTAAATCTACTTTTAGCCAGTGGCTGGGAATATTCTGGGAGAAAAGTGATATGCTGTCTGATACAAAAGAGTCAAGTAGACTTGATTTGAGAGGCTGATGCTAAGAGTTATGTTCTACATACAAGCATAGTCTGAGTTGTAAATCCATGGACTTCACGAATGGATTTTCCATGCTACGTGATTCTCCACCACATCATCTGCTTGTCTCTTTTCCTCTGGGCTAAAATTGTTACTTTTGTACAGTAGCTATTCACTTTTTCTTTTCAGTTTGCATACTTTGTGTCAGTTATTACATTACCCTTCCCAAGTTTATCTTAGTGAAGTATCAGTATGTCTGAACGTTTATATATATAAAATTTTTATTTTGGTCTTGACAGTATAGTACCATACTTAAGAGCATTAGGTCAAATGAGATCTGTCACTTACTTGCTCTATGATACTGAGTAACATAATTTCTTTTAACAGTAGTTTCTTCTCTTGGAAATGGGGATATCAATATCTAGTATGCTAAGTTATTTACAGAATCAAATGAATGCAGAAAATGTATACTATGGTGACTGTAAAAATGGCATGGTGGCAACGTCAGACCATCTCATTTAACTTCACAAAGGGAAGGAGAGAGAACCATTATCAGCATCAACAGCCCAAGGCTGATTCCTATAAAGCGGAGGTCAGACATACATCCCCACTCCAAGCTTTTTATTAATTCCTACACCAGCCATCCCTCCCATGGCACTCTCTACTCTTCTGTTGGGTTCAATAATTCATTGCAATGGCCACAAAGAAGTCATAGACAATACTCTCAATTATGGAAGTTCAAATCCACCAGCTGCTCCTAGGAAACCCTATGGGGCAGCTCTACTTGGTCCTCTAAGGTCGATATGAGTTGGAATCAACTTCCAGCAACAGGTATGGCACGGGTATGGTATGGGGTTTATTAGGGAAGTACCAGGTTACAATTCAGGATCAGGAACTACTCAGGATGTAGTTCTTTGGTCAGGACAGCTTCTCAGCCATGTCCACAAGCAGGCCTCTCCCTGGCCCTTGGCCTCTTGGCTCCTTGGACTTCTTGGGCCCAGCCTCTGCCCAGCTTAGACAAATGGTACAAAGCTCTTTAGCTCCACCAGTAAGTGCCCAGAAGCAGCCCACTCTACCAGTATGCCTCCTGCCCAAAAGTGATTAGCTCTCTAGCTCCATGGGTCAGCAATCCTAACTCAGTCAAGTGCCCATAGGTACCCCACTCTGCCAGCAAGCCTCTTGTCCAAAGGAGCCCCCTTGCCCTGTGGGCCGGAAAGCCAGATGAGCCATCTCCTGCTGATCTCCTAGTTCTGCTGTTGCTGGTTTTCTGGTGCGCTTGCTGCCACTTCTCACCGTCTTACACTATGTCTGGTATGACAAATCTCTATCTCCTGGGTCTAAGAGCTTCTCAGCACTAGAACCCCAGGTCCAAAGGATGTACTACACTCCTGGCTCTTCTTCTTGATGGTAATGAGGTCACCCCTTTCCATCTATAGGATGGCTCATTTTAAGCTTAACGGGATAGCAAAACCGACCAATCCTGTTAGGGTTCCATATTTGGTTAGGGTTCTTATTTGCATGGTCCCACCCCCACAAGGGTGTCAAACACTTTATTTGCATTATTAGCAAGCTATCCAATCCCCTTGGTGGGCCACAAGCACCATATCTGCATAGTCCCACCCAGTCATTTGGTGGGAGATACAAGACTATGTCTAGAAAGGCCATATAAAAGTGATCCATCAGGTCCCAATGACTAGGCATGCAATTATTGGTAGTAATCTATGTTACTATAATAAATATAAGCTTACATTCCTGTATCCTTTTCAGTGATTTACATTTAACATAGCAGTAAAATGCATACTCAACACTCTACTATCACAACAATTTGCTAGTAATGAAACTACATATGTGCTTATACTTCAAAGTCATAACAATAAAACATATGACCAACATTATTATGATTTTATACCATAAAATTCTATCATAAGTATTAAATATGAAAATTTTAGCTAGCATGTACAGTCTATTCTTGGAAAAATTGTCCTTTTGGTTTCTGCCATTGTGAGTCCCAGTCCTTTGAAAGAATAATAGGTGTATTATAGAAAATTTGAGAACCAATGTTTGGAAGCACTCGCTGTGGTAGAATATTTGAAACCACATTGGAATCAGAAAAACCTGAGTATAAATAACTTCTCACCTATTGCCAGTTCTGTGGCTTTGGAAAACAGTTAATCTCTTTAAATTTCTCTTGCATCTTTATAAAATAGGAACAATAAATATTGCTTACCTCACAGGGCTGTATGAGCATCCAATTAGTTATAAAAATCGATTGTGCACTGTCATGGATTTAATTGTGTCCCCCCAAAATGTGTCAAGTTACTTAGGCCATGATTCCCAGTATTGTGTGGTTGTCCTCCATTTTGTCATTGATATAATTTTCCCATATGTTGTAAATTCTAATCTCTGCCTGTGGTTAATAAGGCAAGATTGGATTATGTTGAAGAGGATTAGGGTAGGATATAACACCCTTGCTCAGGTCACATCCCTGATCCAATGTAAAGGGAGTTTCCCCAGGGTGTGGCCTGCACCACTTTTATCTTCAAAGTGATAAAAGAAAAGGGAAGGAAGCAGAGAGTAGGGGACCTCATACGACCAAGAAAGCAGCGCCCGTAGCAGACCATGTCCTTTGGAACTGGGGTTCCTGCACCTGAGAAGCTCATAGGCCAGGGAAAGATTGATGACAAGGACCTTCCTCCAGAGCTGACAGAGAGAGAAAGCCTTCCTCTGGAGCTGATGCCCTGAATTTGAACTTGTAACCTACTAGACTGTAAGAAAATAAATTTCTCTTTGTTAAAATTATCCAATTGTGGTATTTCCGTTAGAGCAGCACTAGATGACTAAGACACGCACTTTGATGAAAATACTATTCTTTTTGAAAAGCAGCTTGACATAATACTTTTAAATTAAAAAGAAATTATTTTACAGTAAGAATAACTCAGGGTTTAATCTTGGCTCCAGTCACTTACTAGCTACATCCGTGTGGTCACATTATTCAATCTATTGACATTATCTGTAAAATGAGGTTGATAATGTTTCCTTGCAGGATTATTGATATGACTAACGCTTGACCTACTTCTGCCTATCAGTAAATAGAGGCATGGTTGTATGGTTGTCATTCTGATTGCTGATTTTGTTATTACCTGCCCACAAAGACTTTTACTCTGCCTTGTCGCTCTTGTTAGTTGTCCTTAGGTAGCTCCAATTTATGGAGGCCACATGTACAATGGAACAAAATGTTGCCAAGTGCATCTTCTTGATCACTGATATGCTCAAGTCCATTGTTGTGACCATTGTGTACTTTGAGTACCTTCCAACCTAGGGGGCTCATCTTCCAGCACTATATCAGACAATACTGTGTTGTGGTCCACAGGGTTTTCATTGGCTAATTTTCAGAAGTAGATCACCAGTCTTTTCTTCCTAGTCTGTCTTAATCTGGAAGTTCCACTGAAACCTGTCCACCATGGGTGACTCTGCTGGTATTTGAAATGCTGTTGACATAGCTTCCAGGATTACAGCAATACCCAAACCACCACAATATGACAAATTGGCAAACAGGTGGTGGTACTGTGCTTTAGCTTTTGATAAACATGTAGCTAATAATTTGCCTAAGCCTTGGAGATGTCACTTTAGCCATTTGTCCCTGGACATTTAGTAAGAGGCTGGGCAATGTCCACCATCTTGTGCTTTGTTCCCAATCTCTCCATTTCATTAGTATAAAATGGAAAGCTTCTGTACATTGCTGAGATGTACATAAAAGCAAAATAATTAGGTGTTATCAGCGTAAGGGCACCCAAATCTCGTAGCTCCATTTTACTTACATTGACTAGTGGTGAAAATAATCTGTATGAACTTTATGAAATGTAGCTCTGGTTCATTATTTTTACTCTTTCAACATGCAGCTCTTGAAATCTAATCTGAAATGTCCATTACTATTTGCACTAGTGTTGTTTCCTCTTGGATATTCTGTAATTGGAATCCTGGATAAAGATAATAATAGCTTTCTGCTGGTGGTGAAAACCATTCCCTTTTCAGCCTTTTGTGTGAGCTTCCTGCTTCTCAACACAAACTGCAATAGCAAATTTGTGAAATCCATATCATCATTTGAAAAGCTCAACTTGGCAAAAGCATTGCAGGTGTATGTGTAGACCACTTCCTTGTCCGGTGTGGCGTGCTAAGGTTTAGGATAATCAATGATTGCTCTCTCACGCAAAGCAAAAGCGCTGAAGCGTCCTTAAAATCTCAGCAAGAGTGATTTTATTTGTAATGAAGGAAATTACATTCATTATGTATATAAGATGCTTTCTACAATTCCTTTTTTTTTTTTTTTTTAAATATGGAATGTGGAAAGAGGGACTTAATGCAAAAGGAAATTGTTAAAACTCTGAAAAACAACCACTGCATCCAGGATATTTTTCAAGAATCAAAATGAAAATTAGGTCTTTGTTAATCCCCATTCTGAGTGGTTTTATGCATGAAAGACATTACATGCACTAAAACACATTAGATACGGGCTCTTGGGTCCTTTCTGCTCTGCCAGTGTTATGTGGCAGACCCTTTACAGACAACACAGTTAAAAAGATTTTAGATTTTTTTTTTCAAATTCCTTGGTGTCCTGGTGCAAACATAATAAACATTTTCTCCCTGCCTATGTCTATTGCCAATACCTATGGGATTAGTTACTTAAGAATACTTCCACTGTGTTTATGAGTATATTGCTAAGTTTTTAATTTAGTAGACAGACACTCAAAAGTGCTATACAATATATAGGTCATGGATTATTTGCTCAGGAAAAGAAGGAATATTTAAGTAATGAAGATCTGTAATAAAAGTACTCAGAGTGATTTTGCACTAAACTAATGGATATGTTAGGGGCCTGGTAAAACTTAAACCAAGTGAGACTGTTAATAGATTCCAGAAGTCAGTACCTTAGCTTCATCCTGATGCTAGGAAAAGATGTTCCTGTTGAAACGCTGTGCCATTTCTGAGGTTTGGGGCATTTATGGTTCTCATAAAACTGCAGAACCATAAAATATCAAAGAAGTTTTGCAAAATCAGCCTCAAGGAGCAATTTAAAATCAGCTGGTTAAATGAAACTGCCTTGGCAAATTTTTTTTTAAGACACGTAAGAGCCAGGGAGGAGGTTAAATGGAGGTTCATTCTCTCTCCTAAGTCCCCAATGTCATGGTTTCATAAGTCATTCTTACCTGCCAGTCCTTAGGTTTTACTCTCCTCTGTATCAGTCTTTGAAAGGAAGTAATTTATTTGAAAAAATACATTTAAAGAAAGGTATATTTTTACCTAAATCCTGTAAAGTGGTTGCTTTGCAGGTAGTCACATTGACCTGATACCATTAAACCAGACTGAGGAGCTTACAATTAGAGGTCAGGGATTACAGAAAAAATCAACCCCCTCTCATAGCTTTGAAGCCATTTCCAGATCACACATTTTCCCAGGGTTGTTTTTTTGTTGCTCTGTGTGTGTGTTCTTTTTTTTTGTATATAATATACAAAAAAATTGCATATGCATTACTGAAAGAAATAGAGACCTGAAAAGATAAAATCCATAATGCAAATATGTATCCACTTGTCAAAGTATAAGAAGATATTTCAATCCAAACATATTCCAGTACTGTTTATGAGAGGGAAAAATATAATCTAAAGGTCTTACCATAAGTAAATTAATAGTTAAGTAAATTGTGATATATTCACAAATTCGACTCTACTCAGTCATCACAATTTTTTTAATAAAAACTTTCAGTTGTGAGAAAACACAAAAGTAAATGCAAAATAAAGTAGTTTATTCAATATGATGTCAAATAAGGTTAAACATGTTTCAGAGTGTGCTTAAGGTTTGAAGGATTTATAAAATTACTCTTCTTTCTTCTAATAATTTTTCCATATCACACACTAAAAGAAACATCAAAAATCTTAACAGTATATTTTCATTTAAAGACAACTAAGAAACAACCAATGAGAGTAAACGCCATATTATTTATGATTCATTCAAAACTTTATCACTGGATTAGAATTTTGAGGCTTATGGGTGTTGCTTCCTATTATTTTTATTTGAAATTGTCTTTAGTAACCATTACATAATTTTGAAGTGGGGTTGCAAAAATAGTACAAATTAAATTTAGTTGCAACATTATTTCTAGTATTCATTAAAACTATTTAATATATTTATGCTTCTACAGTACACTTTTCTTATTACACACACATATGCATACATGCATACACACACACACAACAGCTTAATGAGAAAAACCAAAGTGTTTTCACACATATGTTTTACATAATTGGTGTCCATGAATTGTTGCTTAAAGATGATGACACTGGAGAATATATAGCTTTGGATTTAGTGTAGAAATCATGCAGGGTTTTACAGAAATGGCTTGTTTTGTTTGTTGGCAGTGGCTGTTTTTCCAGTAGATTGGATTTTGAATTTTTCAGGAAAATTGTACTTTGAAAGAAAATTCCAATACTTAGAAAATAACTTACACCATATGTTTATGATTTGGAACCTACTGTTGTGTGATTTAGGGTTGGACAGTGGTGAAAAGAAAAAAAAAATTTTTTTTTTTTCAGATGAATACCTCTTCAGGCAAGAAAGGCAGAACTTTGCCATCAGATTTTTCAAATAATAAAAATATCATTAGGTCAGAATACAAGAAAATAAAATGCTATAGCAAAGTGATCTCTGTTTTTGCTAAAGTACATTGTATAGAAATGCTTTACAACTATTTCAGGAAGATCTATTCTAATCAAGACTTATTTCCCATTTTACGATCAGTTGCTTCAGCTGATATGAATGGGTATAGATCACTCACAGGAGCATCAGTATATTTTACTCACTTGAGGCAGCCTCTCAAAACTTCTCAATTATGATATCTTGGAGAGAATTTTAAATTAAAATAATATTTAACAGCATTTTAAATGTTTACAGTGTTTTATACCTTGCTTGATACATACCCCCAAGACAACCCTTTGCTGTTGCAGAACAGGTCTTATTTTGACCATTTCACCAATGAATCAACAATGGCACAGAGAAATTGACACTTGGCTATTACATACCATCACAGAACATGAACCTGGGTCTTGTCGCTTCCTGTGAAATTCTCTTTTCTTCCTATATAACTGGAGTTCTTGATTGTTCCTGCTATAATAAAGAGTTCATCATTTACTCTTTTATTTTTACCAATAAGTAATATAGGCGGTATACAGTGGTCCTTATGTACGTGAGAGGGAGTCTAATCCATTCCCTCACCTCTAGGAAAGGTCACAGCCAAATCACCCTTAATATAGTCCTAGAACAGTGAAAAGCAGCCCTGGTGGCGCAATAGTTAAGCAGCTCTGCTGTTAACCAAAAGTTCGGTAGTTCAAACCCATCAGCAGCTAGGTTGGAGAAAAGACCTGGAGATCTGCTCCTATAAAGATTTCAGCCTAGTTAGCCCTCTGGGGCAGTTCTGCTCTGTCCTATAGGGCTGCTATGAGCAGAAATGAATCGACAGCACAAAACAACACAGTAACTGAAACAGAGAATAGAATTAAAGAATGAATACAAAATAATTATGAATGAATTAATTAAATTATACAAGTGTTTTGTCACACATACTAGCCTTTTCTTTTTTTTGTCTTTCTAAGGTTCTCAGAAGCACTCCTTCAAAGAAAACAGTTAAATTTCACCCTAAATCTCCAATGTTTATTTGACCCTGAATACTCCATTATTTTTTTTCATTCATGGAATTCCTCTTACTAGCTCCAGAAACCAGTGCTGCCTGGAACAGAGTTTGGAAAATGCTGCTCTAAAAAGTAACTATGTGATGTGGTATAAAATTCACTAGACATTAGATGTCAAAGTCTGGTTTTCTGTCCTAACTCTATCAGTTAAATTAGCTGTATGGTTTTGAGCAAGACACCACTCTGGGTATCAATTTAAAATATTTCCTTCTGACTAATTGTCCATAGCTACCAAGGCCTCCACCGGACTGAGTCCAGTACAGCTAGATGGTGCCCGGCTACCACCACTGACTGCTCTGACCGGGATCACAGCAGAGGGTTCTGGACAGAGCTGGAGAAGGATGTAGAGCATAATTCTAACCCACAAAAAAAGACCATATTTACTGGCCTAAAGGAGACTGGAGAAGCCCCAAGAGTGTAGCCCCCAGACACCCTTTTAGCTCAGTGGTGAAATTACCTCTGAGGTTCACTGTTCAGCCTGGGAGTGGACAGACCCGTAAAACCAAATGAGACTAACTAGGTACAGGAGTCCAGTGACAAGGGCCAGAAAGCAGAAGGGGACAAGGAAGCTGGTGATAGGGAACCCAAGGTTGCATAAGGATATTGTTGATGTGTTGTGAGATTGTTAACCATTGTCATAGGGCAACATTTGTAGTAACTGTTAAATGAGAAACTATTTTGTTCTGTAAGCCTTCATCTTAAGTGAGAATAACAGCACAATTGGAAGAGCGTAGTCAATGTCACTGAACTGTGCATGTAGAAATTTTTGAAACGGTGTATCTTTGGCTATGTGTATTTTCACCAAAAAAAAAAAAAAAAGGTTGAGAAGTTAGAGGGTTAATATGTTGTGGGGTTGTTAACCAATGTCATAAAACAACATGTGTACTTCTGTTTCATGAGAAACTATTTGTTCTGTAAGCCTTCACCTGAAGTACAATTAAATAAATAAATAAATAAATAATATTTCCTTCTCATGAAGTTTTTTTAAGGATAAACAGAAATCTATCCATCTATCTAAAGATAATTAATTTTTATAAAATCAATTCATGTTAACTCATAAGACATTGATTTCACACAAAATTTCTAATAGTACTTCAGGTAAGGTGTTTTTGGAGATCTATTTGCAAGAATAAAGGTAGGCAACATCTCCTGGAATATGTGTAGAATAATGTGAAGAAGGAGCCCTGGCGGCATAGTGTTTAAGAACAGCTCAGTTGCTAACCAAAAGGTTGGCAGTTCAAATCCACCAACCACTCCTTGGAAACCCTATGGGGCAGTTCTACTCTGTTCTGTAGGGTCGCTATGAGTTGGAACCAACTCAATGGCACCTAACAACAACAATGTAAAGATGTTGTTAGTTGTTAGGTGCTGATGAATTGGCTCTAATAGTGATTCTATGTATAATAGAATAAAACATTATCCAGGACTGCACCATTCTCACAATAGTATGTTTGAACCCATAGTTGCAACCACTGTGTCAGTCCATTTCATTGAGGGTCTTCTTCTTTTTTGCTGACCCTGTACTTACCAAGCATAATGTCCTTCTCCAGGGATTGGTCTTCCTGACTACATGTCTAAAGTAAGCAAGGCAAAGTCCCACCATCCTCGCTTCTAAAGACTATTCTGCCTGTATTTCCTGCAAGACAAATTTGTCTCTTCTTCTGGCATTCTATGGTATTGTCAATACTCTTCTCCAATAACACAATTCAAATGTGTCAGTTCTTCTTCAGTCTTCGTATTTCATTGTCCAGCTTTTGCATGCATATAAGGCAATTAAAAATACTATGGTTTGGGTCAGAAACACTTTAGTCATCAAAATGACATCTTTGCTTTTTAAGATTTCAAAGAGGTCTTTTGTAGCATATTTGCCTAATGCAGTGTTGTTGGATGTATTGGCTGCTGTTTCCATGGGTGTTGATTGTGGAGTCAGGTAAAATGAAATCCTTGACAATGTCGATATTTTCTCCTTTTATCATGATGTTGCTTACTGGCGCAGTTGTGAGGTTTTCTGTTTTCGTTATGTTGAGGTGCAATCCATACAGAAGGCTGTACTCTTTCATCAATCTTCAAGTAGATAGAGACACAAAAACACATTTGGATGCATTTAAATTATTAAAATGAATTGCAAATGCTAATCACGCACACAAATGTATATAGCTATAATTTCACAAAATATTCTTAGTTGAATTTTGTTGAGTTAATCATATTTCCCCAGTTTATAGTATATTTTTAACATTGGCCCACATAATGGATTACTTGATTGATTGATTTCTTTATATCTCATGTTATTCCTTATCTCTGTTCTCACTCTAATGCCAAGAACGAAAGACTCAGATTCCAAGCATTTTCAAAAGGCAGTAAGTATTCAGTTTATATCAATGCATTTAAGGAGAGTGACCATTGCTAAAATGTGTGCAGCACTCCACTATAAATGATCATCAATTAATGCACTCACTATTATCAGTAGTATTTCTCAACTTTGCTTTCTAATCACCCTTGATTAGAGTGGTGTTACTCACCACTCTTCTACTTATTTTCTCATACTTGGCTTTCTATAGCCCTTTGAGGTCTATTTTAGTCTCTACTCTCTTTCAGTAGAAACTCCTGCTCATTTTGTCAATACCTGTTCCTTCCAGTCATCTATGGTAGTGTTTCCTAGTGTGATTCAGGATACTAATGATGCTCTGAGATCCTTCTGCTCTCTTAATACTCTCTGGGCAAAGCTCTTTCCCTGTGTTGTGATAATGATTCAATTAAAGGGTTACCCACTGTTGACAAGTTGAATCGGACTCATAGCGACCCTATAGGACAGAGTAGAACTGCCCCATAGAGTTCCAGGGCTGTAAATCTTTACGGAAACAGACTAACACACCTTTCTCCAGTGGAGCAGCTGGTGGGCTTGGACCACTGACTTTGCAGTTAGCAGCCAAGCTCTTTAACCACTGCCCCACCAGGTCACCCTTATTAAAGAGTTAGGAAGAGAAAAAAGGAACAAATCTTGCTTGATAGTCAACTTTGCTTCCATAGAGCCATCAGAACATGAGAAAGTGAAAGATAAAGGAAATTATGATAAAGATGGTAAATCAAAATAAGGCCTATACATATTTATCTGGGATGTATCTCTCATAAACCGGGACATGTCCTTGGGTTCAAGAAAGTAAGGAAACCCAAACACATAAAAAGATACAAATGTAATGACATGTAAATGAACAAATCTTCATTTCTGTAACAGTTAACAACAATTCATGAAAGTATTCATTGAAATAAAAAATATGTATATGAGAATTATGAAAATTACTTATTAGTTTTCTTTTTAAAAGAAAAAATAAATACAGGAAAATGGTAGTATAGATTGTTTCTGGGGTTGAGATAATAATCCATCACATTTAAATGTTCCAGTGAAATGTTTGTTTGTTATACACACAATCATGTTTTCATACTTTCAATTGTCTTTTGTTCTTTTTAATATTTAATTCATAAGAAGAATACAGGAATTTCTCTGTAAGGAGCAGTACCTCTTTCTACCATTCCTTATATCTACATACAAAAGTTATTTATGAAACTGATGCCCATAAAGGCCAGATGAAAACTATACTTATTTGAGATAGAATACACTACATTTCTTTTAGGTACACTGGTCATTTTCCTTTGGAACTGCTCATTATTTCCTTTAAGATCCCTAGATAAGTGTACTCCCCCATGCATCTGTCAGTTTGTCATACTGTAGGGGCTTGCCTGTTGCTCTGATGCTGGAAGCTATGCCACCAGTATTTAAATACCAGCAGGGTTACCCATGGTGGACAGGTTTCAGCTGAGCTTCCAGATTAACACAGACTAGGAAAAAGGACCTGGTGGTCCACTTCTGTAAAGAATTAGCAAGCGAAAACCTTATGAATAGCAGTGGAACATTTTCTGATAGAGTGCCAGAAGATGAGTCCCTCAGGCTGGAAGACACTCAAAAGATGACTGGGGAAGAGCTGCCTCCTCAAGGTAGAGTTGACCTTAATGACATGCATAGAGTCAAGCTTTCAGGAACTTCATTTTCTGATGTGCCACGACTCAAAATGAGAAGAAACAGCTGCAAACATCCATTAATAATTAAATGTGAAATGTACAAAGTATGAATCTAGGAAAACTGGAAATCATCAAAAATGAAATGGAACACATACACGTCTATATCCTAGGCATTAGTGAGCTGAAATGGACTGGTGTTGGCCATTATGAATTAGACAATTATATGGTCTACTGTGCTAGGAATGAAAACTTGAAGAGGAATGACATTGCATTCATTGTCAAAAAGAACATTTCAAGATCTATCCTGAAGTACAACGCTGTCAGTGATAGGATAACATCCATATACCCACGGGGAAGACAAGTTAATACGACTGTTATTCAAATTTATGCATCAACCACTAAGGCCACAGATGAAGAAACTGAAGACTTTTACCAACTTCTGCAGCCTGAAATTGATTGAACATGCATTGATAATTACTGGTGATTGGAAGGTGAAAGTTGGAAACAAAGAAGGATTGGTAGCTGGAAAATATGGCCTTGGTGATACGAACAATGCTGGAATTCACATGACAGAATTTTGCAAGACCAACGACTTATTCACTGGAAATACCTTTCTTCAACAACATAAATGGTGACTATATGCAAGGGCCTCGCCAGATGGGATATACAGGAATCAAATCGACTACATCTGTGGAAAAAGATGATGGAAAAGCACAACATCATCAGTCAGATCAAGGCTAGGGGCCAACTTCGAAACAGACCATCAATTGTCACATGTAAGTTTGAGCTGATGCCGAAGAAAATTAGAACAAATTAGAGCCAAAGTACGACTTTGAGTATATCCCACTAGAATTTAGAGACCATCTAAAGAATAGATTTGATGTGTTGAACAGTAATGACCAAAGACCAGAGGAGTTGTGGAATAACATCAAGGACATCATACATGAAGAGAACAAGAGTTAATTTAAAAAGATAAGAAAGAAAGAAAAGACAAAAAAGGGTGTCAGAAGAGACTCTGAAACTTGTACTTGAACATTGAGTAGCTAAAGCAAATGGAAGAAATGATGAAGTAAAAGAGCTGCACATAAGATTTCAAAGGGTTGCTTGAGAAGTCAGAGTAAAGTACTATAATGACATGTGCAAAGACCTGGAGTTAGAAAACTAAAAGAGAAGAACAGGCAAGGCATTTCTCAAGCTGAAAGAACTGAAGAAAAAAATCAAGCCTCCAGTAGCAATACTGAAGGGTTATGGGGAGAAAATATTAAACGACACAAGAAGCATCAAAAAAAGAAGGAAGGAATACACAGAGTCAATATACCAAAAAGAATTGGTCAGCATTCAACCATTTCAGGAGGTAGTATATGATCAGGAACCCATGGTAGTCTGAAGGAAGAGATCCAAGCTGCACTGAAGGCATTGGCAAAAAACAAGACTCCAGGAATTGACAGAATATCAATTGAGATGTTTCAACAGATGGATGCAGTGCTGGAAGTGCTCATTCATCTATGTCAAGAAATCTGAAAGACAGCTACCTCGTCAACCAACTGGAAGAGATCCATATTTATGCCTATTCCCAAGAAAGGTGATCCAATCTACCATGGAAATGATCAACGAATATTATTAACATCACACAGAGTTAAAATTTTACTGAAGATCATTCAACAGTGGCTGCAGCAGTACATCACAGGGAACTTCCAGAAATTCAAGCCAGATTCAGAAGAGGACATGAAATGAGGGATATCATTGCTGATGTCAGATGGATCCTGGCTGAAAGCAGAGACTACTAGAAAGATGTTTACCTGTGTTTTATTGACTATGCAAAGGCATTCGACTGTGTAGATCATAAGAAATTATGGATAATATTGTGAATAATGGGAATTCCAGAATACTTAATTGTGTTCATGAAGAACCTGTATAAAGACCAAGAGGCAGTTATTCCAACAGAACAAGAGGATACTGCATGGTTTAAAGTCAGAAAATGTGTGCATCAGGATTGTATCCTTTCACTATACTTATTCAGTCTGTATGCTGAGCAAATAATCCTAGAAGCTGGACTATATTAAGAACAGGTCATCAGGACTGGAGGAAGACTCAGTAACATCCTGCGTTATGCAGATGACACAACCTTGCTTGCTGAATTTGAAGAGGACTTGAAGCATTTGCTGAAGAAGATCAAAGACCACAGCCTTCGGTATGGATTACAGCTCAACATAAAGAAAACAAAAATCCTCACAAGTGGACCAATAAGCAGTGTCATGATAAATGGAGAAAAGATCGAAGTTGTCAAGAATTTCATCTTACTTGGATCCACAATCAACACTCATGGAATCAGTCAGCAGTCAAGAAATCAAAGGGCACATTGCACTGGGCAAATCTGCTGCAAAAGACCTCTACAAAGTGTTAAAAAGCAAAGATGTCACCTTGGAGACTAAGGTGCGCCTGACCCAAGCCATGATGTTTTCAATCACCTCACCAGAGAATTGATGCCTTTGAATTGTGGTGTTGGTGAAGGATACTGAATATAGCATGGACTGCCAAAAGAGCAAACAAATCTGTCTTGGAAGTACAACCAGAATGCTCCTTAGAAGCAAGGATGGCTAGACTAATCTCACATACTTTGGACATGTTCTCAGGAGGTACCAGTCCCTGGTGAAGGACATCATGCTTGGTAAAGTAAAGGGTCAGCAAAAAAGAGGAAGACCCTCAATGAGATGGACTAAGACAGTGGCTGCAAAGATGGGCTCAAGCATAGCAATGATTGCGATGATGGAGCAGGACCAGGTAGTGTTTCATTCTGTTGTACATAGGGTCACCATGAGCCAGAACTGGCTTCATGACACCTGACAACAACAACAGATATGTGGACTAGTCACTATTTCCAAGGCTGCTCTATCTGTTAGAGCAAGGTTTAGTTGTATATGTACCAGTAGGAAATTAATTTGTTATTTGTATGTTTTTTAAAAATATATATATATATATATAAATATTCATTGACTGAAACAAAAACATAAGGCCAGAGAATTAATAAATTAAATATGTAAAAACTTAAGTATATACTAAAACTTTCTATGTGCACTAAGGAAAAAATGTTGTTGTGATCCATGAATATTCTCTAGATAATTCCTTTCGTTGTGGATGGAACTGATAGGACGGTAACATTAGGCTCAAGCCAAACTTACATTATTAAATAGATATAAAAGTCTTCTTTTCTCATAGAGTGTGCAAGATTTTCAAGTAATATAATAACAAGAAATCTAATCTCTGACTATTAGAGCCTGGTTATTGTCAATAATTGTGGGCTGGTGTGATTTTTTAGGAAACATGATCAGTATATTATAATAAAATTACGAACATTATCTTTTTATGATGCAATTTGCTTTAAGTAATTTCTGCCCATGAGTAAGCAATTAAAGACAAAATGGAAGGCTGTGATTTCTGTGACAAGAGTGATTTCTAGCTTACGTATAAAGGGAAAGATTTTATCTAACTGAAAAGGATTCAATCTATGCTTAGTGTGTGTTCAGATATATGGTGAAGTATACATGTAAATTAGGTGATTTTCATCTCATGTCTACCACCACAACCATTACAATGTACTTATCATTATAAGTTTTGGAGAATATAAATATTTGCCCTCCCCCTAGAACTTGAGCTTTGTGAGGGGCAGGACCACAGAACACTGTAGCTCCAAAGTAAGGAATAAATGCATAAAGTGTTTATTCTGCAAAAACTTGCTGAGTAAACTTGAGTGGTAATAATAACGGCTACATGCATTTAGTTATTTCTATGTTCCAGAATTTAAATTTTAAAAATGAGGCTTAAAGTTCATTTTAATTTTCTGTAAAACAGTTGTTTAATTTTCTATAAAATGGAGCTCTAGAAACAGATGATATCAAAGGCCCCTCCCAGTTCCCTTCTGAAAATACCTCTGTGAGCAGAGCAGCAATATCCAGCCCAAACTAAAATGACTAACCCTGACAAAACTTTTCTCTTTACTGGTAATTTACAGTTGGTAAAACACATGCATATTCATTGCCTCATTTAATCCCTACATCAATACTTTGAGTGAGATTGTATTACTTGCACTTTGTATGTGAATGACTTGGACTGAAAGATGCTTGGTTTGACCAAGGTCACCCACCAAGTCAGTAGAGAGAATTGAATTGAACCCTGCTTTCTTAATTCCAAAACCAGTTCTCTTGCTACTCTGCAGATTGCTTTCCTTACTTCTATTTTCTGGGTTTGAATTATATTTATTTTATATTATTTTTGTATTATGTACAATATTTATATATTATTTATGTACAATATTTTCCACTTTCTTATATTTGCTTAAAGTCTTTGGTTACTTCATGTGCATCCAATGTATTTCATCAATCAATGTTACATAGCTTGTGAATAGGGCTATTTCTCTTCTTTGTGTATTTGCGTGTGTGTGTGTGTGTGTGTGTGTGTGTGTGTGTGTGTGTATGTGTGTGTGTCTGTTTCCTAGCTGACCTCTTACACTGCTTTGCACACAGTAGGTACCTAATAGAGGCTTGAGGGATTAATGTCTGATGAAAGTGGTATTCTTACATTGATCAGTTTTATTTGCTGAAATGATTTTACCTGGAACATTTTCATGACATTAAGCAGGTCGAAACATTTAAACCTAGAAAGGAACAGTTTCTCTTAAAAAATACCAGGTGGCCTACAGTACCTTATTAGGTTGTTAAATTAATCTTGATTCAGTATTTGTACGGTATGTGGTTTTGAACTAGCTGGGCTATTTCACTTGCTTCCACTGCCTGGTATTTGCTAGGACCTTTTAGTCTTCTCAGGGCTTTAATGGTATTCATGGAAAAGCAGACTGCATTTTTTAAAGCTAATGAGGTGTCAGCTTCCTTAGTGACTCGTTTTCTCTTTTGTCCTTCACTATTTTCCATTCTCAGCCTCTGAAGCAATATAAACTAACCAAAGTGTAAGAGACTATTACCAAGAAAGCATCTGCGAACCTAAACCACTAACTAAAAATCAGAACTGAGATTCAACATTAAATTTACAACTACATGTTTTCCTCGATTGCTAATTTACATCACATAATTTATATCACATAAAGATTGCCTATTTAAAATGGCTTTCATCAGATGATCTTCCAGTGCCTTCAGCATGTTAATGTTTTAACCCTTTTAGTGTACTGGTGACATTAATTTTAGGAAATAGATGCAGTGAATAGGCAGATTCAGTCTCTGCCCACTAATTTGAAACTTGCCAAAAGTCTGTGTATAAAAAATATCATCTTCTCTTTGATTCATGCTGTCTGAAACTTTTGTATTTTCTACTAATTTATTTGAGTAAGCTCCCTATTAAAATGCAAATACATTGGGCTGAAAGTAACCTATTAACCCATTCGTGTATCAACACAAATGAACCATCAACAAACAAGCAGGACCTGAGGTATAATTATTGCCATCCTACTCACATGATTGGCTTCCCGGCAAAGGTTCAAGATAGGGGTGCATTTTAGGAAGCAGAGGTGAGAGGTGGAGTCTCACAGGTCATAATCGGGCCCTCTCTCTGTGGCAAACTCCGGTGCAAACACGCTGACATTCACAAGGTCTTTGGCAGTTGAGAATTTACCGGTCTTGCTTTCAACTTTTTTGTTACCAATTGCAAAGGCTCATGGCATGTAGAAATTGGTAATTCTTCTGAGGCAGACATTGAAATAGCCAAGTTTGTGACTGGTGTGTATAAATGAATCACTCTTCTGGTCGCTTGACTAACAAGGAGTTTCTTCTGTCATCAAAAAATCCACTTTCCAGTTACTGCGATTTCTATTTGAATTTCCATGTTCATTTAAGCTTTAGCTAGTTGTGTGTTTCTTAATTTCCCAGGAGTTGAAATTTGTAATCAGTAGATTTTTTTATTATGTATGCCTAATTATATTTGATTATAATCAGAGAATTGATTTGTAATATTGCTAATTTCAATGTTTTACGTGTTCTCTCTCTCTGTATGTATGTGTGTAGGTATATCTATGTATGTATAAGATTATGATCACAGATTAGTATATATACATATATATGATTATGATCATAAGATATAGTTTGTTATATTGCTAATTTTGATGTTTTATGTGCTCTGTGTTTGTATGTGTATGTGTACATATATAATATATATTTTTTATTTATTAATATTATTTTTCAGATCCATGTCTTCCCTTTTTGTCTATGGAACTGGTTTGTTTCTGCAATAGGATTATTTATTTAATATTGCCAATTCAAATTGGATTTCTATCAAGCAAACTCTCTTTTTCTCTAGCTTTCATCCATCTGTTATCTATCTATCTAATTTCTCCTTCATGGTTATAGACATGCGACTCTCTTCATTGCAAAATTAAATTATTCTCTTGATTACTATTTGCATCTCCTCCATTTGATCCATTTTCTTCTTCTGTAGCTTCTACTGTTTGAGTGTTAAGTCTACTAGAGTTATCCTCTAATTTTATTTTTCCTAATCTTTGTGACTTCCAAATGTTTATACTTTTTCTGTGCTCTGAAATACTGTCTGTACTGGATTTCCAGCCTGTAAATGTAGGTGTAAACAATGCTTAGCTCTTTCATGGTGCCATGCTGTTTGGTCTTAGAAGGTCTTATTTGGGCAACATTTATATCTCCTAAATACTCTTACTGTTAATAGTATATTTATTCAATTGTATCTTCTATCAGTCCTAGTTTTTTAGGCCTGGGCTTACTTTGCTCAGACTAATGTTTCTCTCTCTGGTTGATGGAGAAGGCTTAATGGCTACACAATGCCTTTGTCAGCCTACCAAGGTAGCTCAGAGAGCCTGCAAGTTACTGAAGGGCACTGAGTTTGGTAGAAGACAACAAAGTTGCTCCCCCAGACAACTGATCGGTAGAAGCAGGTGGCCCCTGCTGTAGTGCCTAAGAAAGGCCCCCTGACACTTTTGTCTTCTAATATTCTCTCAATCTCAGTGAAAGGAGTACTCTGGCTACAGTGTCAGTCCCTTATATTGGGCCAGGGACATCAGACACATTTATACAAAACTGATGTAGACTTTCCCTCAGAAGTTCTCAGACAACTGATGTTGGATTTCTATCTAGAATTAGTCCATTTTTCATTCTTGCCCTGGAGAACCGTGCTGCTGTTGTGTTGTTTACACTGAACGCAAGGGTAAAAACTGGCACAAGATGTCTCCGATGGGTTTCCCACAGAGCTGATGTCTCACTGGCACCCAGTAACAGTGGAACCAAGCTGCCATTTCACTCAAGAGATGAAGGTAAATTAGGGTTGGAAGGAGATGGAAAAAAAAGAAATATTAGAGGCCAGGCCCTGTTCTGGTAGCTGGAGTCACAGCAGCAACTGAGGAAGCCATAGATAGGCCCTACTCTCATGGTTCCAAATGTTGTAGTTAGTGGAGAAAAAAGTAAATTCATAAATGAAGAAAAGTTCATCTTAGTTATGTGCTGTGAAGATGAGCGAACAAGAGTAAGTAATAAAAGATGACTAGAGAACTGGGGGACTACATTTGATTGGGAAGAGATCTGAAGTAGGTAATCTGATGAGACCTGCATATCAAGGAGCTGGATTTGCAAAGTTCATGGGTTAAACATTCGAAGTTTAGGAACAGCAAGGGCAAGAGCCTGAAAGTAGGATTGAGTCTGACATGTCAGAAAAAGAAAAAGAAGGTCAGTGGAGCTGCAGCATAATACTCTTAGCATGGTGACGGGCACAGAAAAATGCAGCAATACCTCAAAAAAGGATAACAATTTTCTTTTGTGTTCAACGGTGTCCTCAGAATAAAGTCAACTCCAAGAGGTGACATGAGTATTAAGTAAAAGCAATGTTTCATAAACAGAAAGAAAAAAAGTTAGGTCAAGTAGAATATTAAAAAATTTACTATATGTATAAAAATGTTTAAAAATAAAAAGTGTAATTTTTGAAACTATTTCTAAATGAGTGTCAGTTTTTGCAAATTAAAAAAAAAAGCCTTCTCACTGATGAAAGTAAATAACATAATTCTATAAGCATATTTGTAATTTTACAAAAATCTGTGGACATAGCTTTGTCAATGAAGAATTTATTATATCCAGGAACTGGAGGGGGGAAGGAAAGGGGGAGAGTGCCAACACAAATTTTTATAAATTTTTGAATGAGAAACTAATTTGCACTTTAAACTATTACCTGAAGCACAACAAATTTAAAAAAAAAAAAAAAGAATCTGTTATGTCTGTAGCAAGCAAAAAATCCCCCACGCGTCTATCAGTTTGTCGAACTGTGGGGGCTTGTGTATTGCTGTGATGCTTGAAGTTACACCACCGGTATTCAAATACCGGCAGGGTCACCCATGGCTGATTAACACAGTGGCTGCAACAACAGGCTCAAGCATAACAACGATTGTGAGGATGGCGCAGGACCGGGCAGTGTTTTGTTCTGTTGAACATAGGGTCACTGTGAGTGGGAACCGACTCACTGCACCTAACAACAACAACGGGCAAAAAATATCAGGCAGTTTCCTACTTTCTATCCTATTCCTATACTATTCTTTCTGATTGGGAAACATTTATTTATTTTTTATTTCCTCTTCCTCAAGAATAAATCACAGATCAAGTGTTGTTCCCATGCACTATGTATTATCTTTACTTCTCCAAAACTATTTGAACACTCCTTTCTTTTGCCCCATTGGTACATAATGCAAACCTCTATGATATCATCTGTAACACTCATCTGCACTCAACTCCCTCCTCCATTGACTGAGTTTTCCTATTTAACTCATTTCTCTGCTTAAATCTTAGCACAACTGTCATATATACATGTTCAACAAACATTATTGATAACACATGAAAGAGAGAGGGGGAGTCTAGTGAGTATGTAAAAAGAACAAAAAAGGAGAGCAAATAGTGCCCAAATGCATAGGTTGAATATGGAATGAGGCTTGGAGGAAGAGGAAATGGTGATCCAGAAACATATTTTATAATAGCAGCTTAGATCAGGTAATATCAAAAGTGCCTTGCCATTACCCAATTCCAAAAAGAAATGTGAATATATTAATTGATGATGAGGCCATGGGAAAGTAGGATATTAAAGTAATCTAAAGAAGACTAGTTCTAAGTGATTCTCTCATAGACTTGTGAATATAATCAGCCAATCTAGAAGTAAGTGTTGATGAATCTATAGAAAAAAATACCACTAGCAAGAATTGTTTCATTGGTTAAGCCATATATAGCTTACTCTAACTAGATCAGATTGTATAGAATTCACATTTTTCCTAACCTCACTTTTATTCAATGAATATTAGCCACATGAGTGCTAATAGGAAGTAGGGGGAGCACAGTGGTTAAAGCTGGTAACCGAAAGGTTGGCAGTTCGAACCCACCAGCCACTATTTGGGAGAGAAACATGGCAGTCTGCTTCCGTGAAGATTTATAGCCATGGAAACCCTATGGGGCAGTTCTACTCTGTCCTATGTATAGGATCACTATGAATCAGAATCAAGTCAATGGCAATCTTTTTTTTTTTTTTTTCTTTTTTGGTTTTACAGGAAGTGGTTATTTGTTGTCAAATACTCTTGAATCCGAAGATCATCAAAATATATCTTGGTTTAGACACCAGAGAAACTCTGAACGACACCAGAGCACACAGCAGCAATTGTATGAGCAGAGGAGAAGCCCTTAAAAGTGTCAGAAGCACAGCTTCAAGTGAATGAATATAATTGAGTTTGCAGGAAAACTAATAGAACAGTCAAAGACATTCATGAAGGACTGGCAATAAGAAATGAGGTAGCTCTGACCGAGATGTGTCTATGATCTGATGGTGATGGAGAGTGTAACACCCTGAAGGCATTATATATTATTACTACAGCTAAAGGCCAGAGAATGAAGTTCTTGAGAGAACAATGTGAAGTGGTCTGATGTTTTTGCGTTAGTGATGTTGTGATTTTTAAATTTATTTTGTTTTGATCATAAGCAAAGTACATTGAGAAAAATGCATTTCAATATTTCACTCAGATTTAGTCAGTATGTGCATATAAAAATTCCTGTAAACAGGTACTCTTTGTATTCCAACATGGATAAAGATCAAACCTTGAGAGCTAGAGTTTGAATAGTATGTTTACTTTGGAGGACCGTGCCATTTCATTAGTATACTTATGGTTAGTTTGTGTGACTTTGGCAAGTAACTGAAATTATCTAAGTGTCAATATACATTTGTAAAATCTGGGTCATACTTCTCACATAACATAAGTTCAGGAGGGTTAAATGATGCCTGTCTTAGTCATCTAGTCTGCTATAACAGAAATACCACACAAGTGGATGGCATTAACAAAGAGAAATTTATTTTCTCACAGTCTGGTAGGCTAGAAGTCCAAATTCAGAGCATCAGCTCCAGGGGAAGGCCTTCTCTCTGAAGGCTCTGGAGGAAGTTCCTTGTCATCAATCTTCCCCTGGACTAGGAGATTCTAAACGCAGGAACCCCGGGTCCAAAGGACATGCTCTGCTTCTGGTGCTTCTTTTTTGGTGTTATGAGGTCCCCCACTCTCTGCTCCCTTCCCTTTCATCTCTTGTAAGATAAAAGGTGGTGCAGGCCACACCCCAGGGAAACTCCCTTTACATTGGATCAGGGATGTGACCTTAGTAAGGGCGTTACAATCTCACCCGCATCCTTTTTAACATAAAATTACAGTCACAAAATGGAGGACAACCACACAATACTGGGAATCATGGCCCAGCCAAATTGATACACACATTTTTTGGAGTACATAATTCAATCCATGACAATGCCTAATACAGAAAATGACACATATGAAATTTAAATGTTAGCTATGGCAGACATTCTAGCTGGTTGACCAAAAAACATTTCACAACAAGTTTTCCCTTACTTTACTCCAAAATGGAGCCTAGGAAATGAAAAGGCTGTTTATTTCCAGCATCCCTAGCTGGAAGTGACCATTTGAGATTGTTGAGCAACAGACTATAGACAATAGTCTGTTGGCTGGAGGAGGACAATAAGGAGGGATTCCAGAAAATCTGTGATAAGAGTGATCAGAAGTGGCTGATTGTATGAACAAAGAAGAAGCACTTAAAAGCGTCAGAAACACAACTTCAATGAGTGGATATAACTTCTCCACTTTATCTCAATTCTTCCTGTCTTGAATGATGCCTTAATTTTTAGCTTGGTGGCAGAATTCTACTGATAAAGATAGATGGGCCAATAGAATCACAGACATACTAACCCACATATCATTAAGTCTACCGTAACTGATTAATTGCAAACGTTTTCTTATGTGTAAAAAATAAATAATTTCTATTTTTAAGCCTCTCTGAGTAAGATTTCTGTTATATGTGCCTAAATCCAAGCCAGATTGGCTTATATTAGCATTAGCTTCCTAGGGAATTAAAACCTCCCTCCATAGTGATGACATCTTTATTTCTCAATTAACAATCATGAGTTGTGTTGTCAACTATTAGCAGAACACTGTGACAGATATATGGCAGTGTTGATACATTCAGTAAAAATGTAAATAATGTTTGGGGACACATATGTTAATAATAAAGCCCAGTAAACTAAAAATGCTACTCATCATATATTTCTTAAATGTCTTTGCCATTAATTAGGACCGGAAACAAACTGACGGATTTTCAGGTTTAGATCTTATTCAAGTTATTTAATTAGAAATTCTACTTGCTTGGGTCATACTGGTTACAACCATAGGTGCAACATTTCCATAATAATCATATTATTTTATCTGTGCTCAGATCACAGATCTAGAACACATGAGTCTATATCAGTTAGAATTGGCTAGGTAGTTCTATAAAATCAAATAACACATATTTCTGTGGCTTATGTGGTTTGTGATTGGCTACTAACCTAAAGGTTGATGGTATGAACCCACCTAGAGGCTCTGCACAAGAAAGGACTGGTGATCTGCTTCTGTAAAGATTACAGCCAAGAAAACCCTACAGAGCAGTTCTGCTCTGTAACACATGGGTTGCTATGAATCAGAATTTACTCAATAGCAATGGGTTTGGCTTGGTTTTTACAAAATAAAAGTTATTTCCCCCATGCAAAATCCACAGTGAGTCCAGGAAAATTTTCAATGCAATTATTATCATGCACATATTCAGTGATTCAGAATGCTTCAAGATTTGACTCCGTTTAAAAACAAGGATCCTTTTTTAGTTTTCATAACAAGAGATGAGAGAATTCAAGGGCCTCACACTGAAAATTAAATACTTTGGACAAAAAGTAACACATATCACTTCCCCTTTCCATATTGATGAGAACTAGTCATAGGTCCACATATGACTACAAGTGTTCAAGAAATGTGCACCTGTAATATCTCAAAGCAGAGGAAAATCAAATATTCAATAGTAACATCTTTCAAAGGGTCTAAATATCATTAATACCTAACCCAACCAAATGAGCTAATAAATGTTCTTCTAATAACTTTGATAATTTTAAAATCTTGTAAATTGGTTGCCTGGGGAATAACCATTAGAGCAAGCCCACATAGTAGATAATTGAATCTCCGATGTTCCATCAGACACCCTCCTAAAATGCTGTACATCTCCTAAAGAACATTTTTTCTAACAGATGGTTAATTGAGATATAACCCATTATGTAAGATATAACCCATTGTCGTTGAGTTGATTCCAATTCATTGCAACCCTACAGGGCAGAGTAGAACTGCCCCCTAGGGTTTCCAAGGCTGAAATCTTTACAGAAGCAGACTGCTACATCTTTTTCCCATGGAGCAGCTGATGGGTTCAAACAGTGGACCTTTCAGTTAGAAGTCAAGCACTTAACCACTACACCACCAGGGTTCCTCACGTAAGACACAGGCCTCTTTAGTTCCTTTGCTTTTCTAGTCTTATACTTACCTGCCAATTTAGAAAGCACAGTTAGAGCAATATCGTTCTTGTCTAACAATGCCCCTCCTCAAATGTACAACAGGCTTTAATTTAAACCATTCTTGACTGTGACCATTAATACAATTTCTAACTCTTCTTTCTATTAGCTTATTTTAAAGGTCTGTCCTCTGATTTAACAACACTAACACTTCTGCCTAATTTTAGATATGATTTTTCTTTCCTGCATCTAAATCTTTGTATAGATTCATAAATAGCAGCAGAAGAGACACACAAATCAAATTCACAGATGTACGTATAATTACTTATTAGGTAACTTTCATAACAGAAATAAAATCTCACCTTTGAAATGACTGAATGTTTATGTGTTATATCCTTACAAATTTTCAGGTGTTAAAAACTATTTTAATGAGATTTCCACATTCTCCCAAGATGGAATCACAAGCACAAGATCTATTCTCTGTCTAAAGCAACAAAAAAAATTGGAAAAAAATATACAAAAGAGTAGTTTAAAGATACCGAACATCAGAAAATAATAAATAGGTATCCTTGAAAAGTTGGGAACAAACCAGAAGAGCCCTGTGACGGTCCCAGCTCACTGCATTCCAGAACACAGTTGAATTATCCTTACAGGAATGTTGAAATAACTAGCATCCAAAAAGATAAAATTCACAATTTTGAGCATCTAAATGAAGTTTATCAGGTATGCAGAATCGCAAGGAAACATTTTTCTCCCCGTAATGAGGAGAAAAATAAAACAACTGACCTACACAGAACTAGCACGGATATTAGAATTAGCAGTCAAAGACAAAAGAAGAAAAATTACGTCTGTATTCCATATGTTCAAGAAGTTAAGTAGAAACTTATAAGATATCTTTTAAAAGACTCAGATTTAATTTTAGAGATGAAAAATATGCATAGTCTAAGATGAACAATACACTGGATGAGATTAATAACAAACTAGACATGGCAACATAAATGATTAGGGAACTTGAAGATATTGCAATAGAAACAATCAGGAAAGCAACACTGGGAGAAAAAAAGGAAAATGTCAAAGAGCATCAGTAAGAGGTAGAAGAACTTTAACCATGCTAATTCATGTGTACTTGGAGACACCAAAAGAGTGGAGGAAAGGTAGCAAAATATTGATATAATAATGGCCAATATTATTTTCCAAATTTTATGAAAACTATAATCCCACAGATACAAAGCTCAACAAATCCTAAACACAAGAAATATGATGAAAATTGATCCAAAACACATCTAAATAAAATTGTTCAAACCCAGGGATAACGAGATAAAAACATCTTGAAATCAGCCAAAGAAAAGACACATTATGTAGAGAAGAACAAAGATGAGAATTACAGCAGATTTCTTCCTAGAAAGAATGCAGGCAAGAGGACAGTGAAACATCTTTAAAGTACTAGGGAAGAGGGGAACTGTTAACCAAGAATATCCACCGAGAAAAAGCTGAAAACAAGGCATTTTTACATAAAGGAAAGCTGAAAGAACGTACTTCTTGAAGACCTGCACTAAGATAAATGTTAAAGCATGTCCTTCAGGGAAAAGGAAAATTGTGCCAGATGAAAACATGGATCTAAACAAAGGAATGAAGAGTATTGGAAATAGTAATCACATAGGTTAATGCATAAGACTTTTTCTTATTATTTATATCTCTTTAAAAGATAGGAAAATAATGACAAAACATAAGTAATAACAAGTTAATATGGGATTTGAGAAAAAAAAGTAAAACTATCAGTAAAAACAAAGTGCAAGGAGCTATAGAAAAAATCCATAATTAAACTTGGAAAAAACAGTAATTCTCAATAATTACCAGAACAAGTACACATACCATCAGCAAGAGAACAGCGGAACAATACCACTCAGCCAACTTGACTGATACTTATTTATAGAATTTTCCACCCAAGTAAAGCAGAATATACATTTTCCTGAAGTGCACATAGAACATCTTCCAGGATAGATCATATTCTGTGACATAAAACAAGTCCTAATAAATTTAAAATGATTCAATAGATAAATAAAAAATACCTTCTCAGAACACATACATTTAAATTAGAAATCAATAAGTGAAAGCTAATTAGATAATCCTCGAATGTTTGAAAACTAAATAACCCATTTCTGAATAACTTATGGGTCAAAGAAAATGGGAAAATGGAAATTAGAAAATATTTTGAACTGAGTGTAAACAAAAATAGAACATATCAAACTTTGTGGATACCACTAATGCTGCAGTTATAAAGCTACTTATAGCATTAAACGTCTCTACTAAGAAAGAAGGCACCATGGTGGCACTATGGTTAAACACTCAGCTGCTAACGTAAAGGTTGCTGGTTCAAACCTATCAGCCTTTCCACAAGGGAAAAGACCTGGCGATCTGCTCCCATAAAGATTATAATTTTTGAAACCCTATCAGGCAGTTCTACTCTGTCACATTGGGGCTCTATGAGTCTAAATCGACTTGACTGCACACAGCAACAATAGCAACATTAATAAAAAAGAAAAGTCTTAAATCAATAACTTCAGCAACCTCCATAAAATCTAGCAAAATAAGAGAAAATTAAAGTAAGCAGGTCAAAAATATTAAGCATAAAACCAAAATAAATGGAATAGAAAATAATACTAAAAATCAGTAAAACCAAAACTGGATCATTAAAAGGAACAATAACAATACACCTCTACCCATATTGACCAGGAAATAAAGAGTCAAATTAGCATTAACAAGAAAAAGAAATGAGACCTTGAGACAGATGCTTCTTGTTGTTGTTAGTTGCAATCCAGTTGGTTCCAACTCATAGTAACGCTATGTACGACAAAAAGAAGCACTGCCCAGTCTAGCGCCATCCTGACAATTGTTGCTATGTTTGAGCCCATTGTTGCAGCCACCGTGTCAATCCATCTCATTGAGGGTTTCCTCTTTTTCCTGACCCTCAACTTTACCAAGCATGACGTCCTTTTCCAGGGATTGGTCTCTCCTGATAACCTGTCCAAAGTAAGTGAAACAAAGTCTCGCCATCCTTGTTTCTAAGAAGCATTCTGGCTGTACTTCTTCCACGACAGACTTGATTGTCCTTCTAGCAGTCCATGGTATATTCAGTATTCTTTGTCAACACCATAATTCAAACGCAACAATTCTTCTTTGGTCTTCCTTATTCATTGTCCAACTTCCACATGCATATGAGACAATTGAAAATACCACGGCTTGGGTCAGGCACGCCTTAGTATTCAAGGTTTACATCTTTGCTTTTTAACACTTGAAAGAGGTCTTTTGCAACAGATTTGCCCAATGCAATACATTGATTTCTTGACTGCTGCTTCCATGGGCGTTCATTGTGGATCCAAGTAAAACTAAATGCTTGACAATTTCAATCTTTTCTCCGTTTATCATCATGTTGCTTATTAGTCTAGTTGTGAAGATTTTTGTTTTCTTTATGTTGAGGAGTAATCCATACTGACGGCTGTAGTCTTTGATCATCATCAGTAAGTGCTTCCAGTCCTCTTCAATTTCAGCAAGCACTACAGATGCTACAGATATTAAAAGGATAAGAAGGGAGTATTATAAGCAACATTATGACTGTAGAGTCAACAACTTATAAGAAATGGAAAAAAATCATAGAAATACACGAACCACCACAGTTTAGAAGAAATAAGTGGTAACTGAATATATATATTAATTTGAATGCATAGTAAAAACATTCCCATGAAGTGAACTCCAGGCCTAGGAGTCTGCAGCAATGAATTCTGCAACACATTTACTGAAGAAATAGTACCAATTCTACATGAACACTTCCAGAACATTGAAGCAGAGGGACTACTTCCTAACATATTCTTTGAGGGCAATTTCAGAAAAAAGATAATTACAAAAAAAAAATATATACAATATACAAACATTTGTACAAAATTTTAGCAAACTGAATCCAATAGTACATGGAAAGGATAATATATCATGACCAGTGTGATATGATCCCAGGAATACAGGTTTAGATTTAAAGTTTAAAAATAAATTAATGTAAATCACCATATTAATAAAGTGAAAATTAAAATGCTTATAATCATCTCGATATAATAAGAAAAGGGTTTGAGGAAAATATAACATCAATTCCTGAGAACAATTGTCTGCAAAACAGAAATAGAAGGAAACTGCCCAAGCCAATAAAGGGAATCTATGAAACAGCCATGGAAGCAGCAGTCAAAACATCAGACAACACATTGCACTGGGCAAATCTGCTGCAAAAGACCTCTCTGAAGTGTTGAAAAGCGAAAATGTTACCTTGAAGACAAAGGTGCGCCTGACCCAAACCGTGGTGTTTTCAATCGCCTCATATGCATGCAAAAGCTGGACAATGAATAAGGAAAACCAAAGAATTGATGCCTTTGAATTATGGTGCTGGCGAAGAATATTGAATATACCAGGGACTGCCAAAAGAATAAGCAAATTTGTCTTGAAAGAAGTACAACCAGAATGCTCCTTAGAAGCAAGGATGGCAAGATTACATCTAACATACTTTGGACATGTTATCAGGAGGGACCAGTCGCTGGAGAAGGACATCATGCTTGGTAAAGCATGGATGAGATGGATTGACACTGTGGCTGCAACAATGGGCTCAAGCATAACAACAATTGTGAGGATAGCGCAGGACAGGGCAATGTTTCCTTCTGTTGTACGTCGTGTCGCTACGAGTTAGAACCGTCTCCACGGCACCTAGCAACAACATGAAACTCTGCAGCTGACATTATAGTTGATGTTGAAAGGCTGAATGCTTTGCACCTAAGATCAGGAATGAGAAAAGGACGTCTGCTATCACCACTTTAATTCAATGTTTTATTGGAATTTCTGGCTAGCGCATTTTAAATATACTTTTAAAAAACACAGGGCAGTCAGCGATGTTGATAGCTGCAGCTGAGTAAAAAGCGTGAGTGGCAGCAATGATAATCCAGGTGCTCGCAGTGGAAATTGTTCAGCGATGGCAGGACCGGTAGTATTCTATGTATCCAGTCTGCTCCTGTGTTCTTGACCACCTAACCTCCTTAAGTAAAACCAAACCCATTGCTGTTGAGTGGATTCCAACTCATCCCCACCCTCCTTAGCGCCTTGCATAGTTTCTGAACTTGGCTCTACAGCCTTCCTAAAATATCTGTGAGCATTGGAAGCAAGGAAGGATTTTATCCATAATTCAAATTAATTTAGATTGACAGTTGTAGCAAGTTATTTTCATTTTCTAACCTTAAAATTTTTCAAAAGAAATTTTGTATTTTTAAAACAATCTTTAAGGCAGCCATGTATTTTCCAAAATACAAAATTATTTTACTTCAAAAAATGCGGAGTCAGTACAGGAGAGTTGTTTGTGCCCTTGCCTCAACTCATACTGGATTCATATCCTAGTTCTAGCGGCACATATTGAGACATACATGTAAACTCAATTTTTCCACTTACAAAATGGAGACAAATGCCTGCTTTTACCTTTGATGATTGTTGGAAACTCTGGTGGCTCAGTGGTTAAGAGCTACGGCAGCTCACCAAGCTGCCGGCATTTTGAATCCACCCGGCGCTCCTTGGAAACCCTATGGGGCAGTTCTATTCTGTCCTGTAGGGTCGCTGTGAGTCGGAATCTACTGGACAGAAACAGGTTTAACGGATTTGATGATTGTTACATCAATTAGATTCTGTAAGCATGTAAATAACACTACGTTTTCTGGCACATCGAAAGCATTCAGCAAGCAGTGCTGTGGTTCCCTTGTTGTTTAGAAGTGGCACAATAGCATTCATTCCATAGTTGAATAGAGTGTCTTTCTTCCAAAAAAAACTGTTAGAATATTGCTACCGCTAACAACTTCAAACTCTGCCTGCTGGGAGTAAAAATCACCAAAAATATAATCAGGCATCAGTTTGCAAAGATTCATGATTCTTGGTGTGAGAAATGTGGAGGCTGCGGGGTGGGGTCCAATTAAGTAGAAAGTATGTGAGCTCAGAATCCACCTCAAGCAGAGCACTTCTGGACATCTGAAACCATTACTGTGCTACTTTTTCTTTTCACTTGAAACATTCTTGCTTCCTAAGGAAAAAAATGCAGGCTTTCTGAAATAAAACATCAAGTTCTACAACCACCTCATGGGTTTGACATATACATAGAGATTTAGCATTTCCATCTGTTATTCCGTAATCTCAGTGTTGGTTCAGTACTACAGTACAATAATAAAATTAGAATAGAATTTTTCTAGACTTTGGCCACATTCATCTTATTATTCCCAAATAAAAAGATACTCAGGCTCTGTTGTTTTAGTCATATTAATAAGTAAATATAATTCTTGTAATATGTAAACAAAGTATCAAGAATACTACCATTCAGGAAAGATATAATGATCAGCAAACTTGTTGTTTTTGCTTTTGTAAGTTGTGAACTTGTTTGACGATTTCCTTAGGATGAATTCCTATAAGTGAAATTCCTAGATCAAAGGATGTACAGTTTTAAGGTCTTTGAAAATTCCAATTTTTCCTCTAGAAAAACTGTGGATTTACACTTAACATTAAACTTTTGCTAGCTTTCATTTTCCCACAAGCTCTTAAATTCATATTTAATTATAAACTACTCATTACCTCAAAATACTGTAAGTAATCTGTGTAGAATGATCTCAGTATAGCCATTAGATTCAGTTAAGAGGATATATACCCTGGGATACAGTTGACCTGTGGTATGGATTTGCTAAGTGAAATAATTAAAAGATAAATTCTAGTTGACATCAAGGAAACATATTTATTTCAGTTCTATAAGCAAGACCAACTGCCCTAAAACCAGCTAATTACAGCTCATCTACTGAATCCAAGTTATAAACTTTTTGTAGTAAGTAATTTAAAGGTTCAAAGTAAGTAAAACAGTCAAGAATATGCCCTTGCCGGCAACAGACTTTAATTTTGGTTTTAAGTAGCCAAGTTCTTTATAGTGTGTTTTCTTATGTTTATTTATGATATGGACCCATTTGATTACATTCAGAGACTATATATATATATATATATAAAATTGTTACTTGCTACAAATTTTAGAAATGTTGAATTAATAAACTATCTAAATTTTATGATCATTTTCTTCTTGGTTAAACTTCAAGACCAACTTCTTTTGAGAGGAAATGCAGTCATAACACACTTGGTTCTGCTGTCAAATATTTTTAAAGTGAAAAAAATGCAAACTGTATTTAGCAATAAGAAAATGTTAGTTTTTAGTTTTGAGTTACTGATAGCAAACAATATAAACAATGGAGAGTAAATACATAAAGAATTAAATGTGATTGTTAAGCTCAACATGAAAAAGCAACACTGTATGTGAGCAATTTTGCAAGTCATGATGTGAAACACGAGTAGAGCTTCTCACCTAATTGTTTGAGTTGTGGGATGAACTACCCATGGCTTTCGTGAAGCATCATTTTTACTTGAAAGAGCAATTGAGAGGCAAACTTTGGTTATCCATACATAAGTATTTGGAGATATTTTCTTGAAATAAATGAGAGTATCACTTCAAGGGAAAAAAAACTGAAAATAGCTGTTGCTAATAACGAAATTCAAGCTTTTATGTGAAAATTGGAATTGGAAAACATTTACTCACCATTACAAGTTTGATAGTTTCACAGTGCTTAAAAGGCGTTTCTGATGAGATCAATGGTAATTATTAGCATGTGTAATATTCTGATATTGTACAATGAACTATGTCACATTTGCACAGCTCAGTAAACCAATATTTTCCAAGTGACTGAAGTGTGAAGTAACAAAGCCATGCACGGGCACAAAATCCATTCAAAGTGCAAGAGAGATACAAAGTGCAAAAGTTCACTGTTATATTTTCAAATTCAAGATGGCAACTAACCTTTAAAAATTACCACTTGTTGAGAGATGGAGAAGCTGTTATTTTTCAACTCTTCTGTAAATCTAAAACAATTTAAAAATAAAAATTTTGTAAAAATGTTACGACTTGTTGAGGTTAGATATAGTATCAGAAAATAAACTCCATTAAAATACTTCTTTACTGCCTTATTTTTGTAAGTTAAAAATTTATGAGAATTTCATTTTAACGTATCTATTGACATTTTAGCTATCCACTCATTTGAATTACATTATTAGTGTTAATCAGATTAAAATAGTCATCCTTACCTTTTCATAGTCTGATTAAAATTAAATTTGTATTACTTTATATAAAATTTAAGAACCTTGCAAATCACTACGTCCATTTACTCCTCTCCTTTGTACAATAGTTCTTTAGCAAACTATAGCCAAAGGGCCAAATCTTGCCTGTAATCTGTTTTTGTATGGCCTTAGGACTAAATTTTACATTTTTAAAACCAAAAAATCCCATTGCTGTTGAGTCAATTCTGACTCATAGCGACCGTATAGGACAGAGTAGAACTGCCCCATAGAGTTTCCAAGGAGCACCTGGTGGATTTGAACTGCCAACCTTTTGGTTAGCAGCCATAGCACTTAACCACTATGCCACCAGGGTTTCCACGTTTTTAAAAGAGTACATGTGTATCAAAAAGAAAAAAGAAGAAGGAGAAGAAGGAGAAGCAACAGAGACCATGAGTGGCTTGTAAAGCTTAAAAAATACTGTTGTCCTTCACAGAAAACATGTGCCAATCCTTTCTATATTAAATATATTTATATACATTATTCATATATAGTATATGTACTTATACATTTAAAATGTATAAAGTAAAATAATTTATAAATAATATATATATCAATTAATGAATGTAGTGAATTTATATATACAATTTACATTTATGCAAAATTAAAATGACATATATTACAAACAACTTATAATGTTATTTTTAGTTTTTTAAATATCTACATACACTTTAAAAATATTAAGAGGTATATAATCTTTTAAAATTACCCTTGCTGGAAATCTTCATTCCTACAGGAAGTGTAAATTTCTATCTGGTATTATTTTCTATCAGCCTGAATAACTTTTTAAAGTAATTTTTATAACATAGTTATTCTTTTAAATCTCTGTTTTTGTAAATCTGAGAATATTTTCATTTTGCTTACATTTTTGATATATGTTTTCACTAGGTATAGAGTTGATAGATTCATATTTTCTTTCAGCACTTTTAAGATGCTATCTGGCTTCCATTGTTTCTGATAAGAAGTCAGTGTCATTGTGGTTCCCCTGCATGTAATGTGTAATCTCTGCTTGCGTTCATGATTTCTTTACCCTCTTTCTTTTTAATTTTCAGTAGATTGACTATAACAGGGTAAGTTGTAGTATGTATCCCCCTCCCCACTTTAGGATTTGATGAACTTCTTTGATCTGTAGATTTAGGTCTTTTACCATATTTGGGAAGTTTTTGGATATTGTTTTTCCAGACATTTTTTATGCCACATTTTTTTTATCCTTTCCTTTAGGGACTCCAGTTACACATATGTTATGTCTTTTTTTATTGTCTCACATATCTCTGATGGTTTCTTCCTATATTTTCAATATCTTTTCTCTCTGTTCTTCAGATTGGATAATTTCTATTGATTTATCATCAAGTTGATTTATTCTATCTTCTGCCCATTAGATTAAGTCTATCAGGTGATTAAAAAAATATATTTTCAGATATTCTCTGTTGTTGTTGTTAGGTGCCATCGATACAGTTCCAACGCAGAGTGACCAATCCACAACAGAACAAAACGCTGCCTGAACCCATGCCATCCTCACAATCATTGCTATGTTTGAGCCCATTGTTGTAGCCACTGTATCAATCAATCTTTTAGAGGATCTTCCTCATTTTTGCTGACCCTCTACTTTACGAAGCGTGATGTCCTTCTCCAGGGACTGGTTCCTCCTGATAACATGTTCAAAGTATACAAGACGAAGTCCAGTCATCCTAGCTTCTAAGGATCATTCTGGCTGTACTTTTTCCAAGACAGATTTGTCCATTCTTCTGGCAATCCATGCTGTATTCTATATTCTTCACTGACACTATATTTCAAAGACATCAATTCTTCTTCCATCTTCCTTATTCATTGTCCAGCTTTCACATGCATATGAGGTGATTGAAAACACCATGGGTTGGCTCAGGCACACCTTAGTCCAGTAGAAGTTACTTCATCAATATCAGAAGTAGAAATCCCTGAGGGTAACTACCTTTGAATTTCAATGCAGAGTTGATGACCCTGTCCTGAATTAATTCATTGTATGTTACCTAACCCATTGTCATCCAGTCGATTCTAACTCATAGAGACCTATAAGAACAGAGTAGAAGTGCCACATAAGGTTTCCAAGGCTGCTAACTGAACGGTCAGCTGTTTGAACCCACTCAGTGCCTCAGTGGAAGAAAAGATCTGTCAATCTTCTCCCATAGTGATTATAGCCCAGGAAACCCTATGTGACAGTTCTACTCTGTCCTATAGGGTCACTATAAGTCAGAATTGACTTGATGGCACACAGTACTAGGACCTACCTTTAGTTTTATAGGTCTCTTGCTGTATTTGCCACCCTGCTTCTTTATCTTATCCACGCCTAGGCACCATAGGTTTCTCTTCAGCAGTTTTCTTCACAGCAAGTGGAATACACCAATCTCAGATCTCTTCCTGGCGTTTGTCTCCCCATTTCACAGGTTCTACAACTGTGTCTCTGACATTAACCCTCTGTGTCAGAAGGTGATTAGGACTTTCTAATAGCGAAATAATAGAAATTCAATCCCCCAATTTTCAGGACTCCAAATAAGTAATTTTCGTTTGTTTTCAACAAATAAATTTTTGCAAAGACAATAGTAGATTATGGGTAAGTTAAAATGTTTCCAATATAAAGTGATAATATGCTATGCCCCAGATCGTTCTGATGATCAAACCAATTCTCCAAGATATTCTTTCCTTTGTAAAGGGCCTAAACACCCAGCTTGTTTTCCTCTTCTTTGGTAGCTAATAACATTCAATTTATCTTTTCAAGGGCTTTCTATTTCATTTACCTTTTAGAGTACTTAATGTACTCAATTTAAAAGGAAAAAAACTCAAAAATCTATTATATTGGTGTAATTATATCATTATTTATATATGTAAAAACCTAAAACTAAAGCATTTTTAAATTGTAAATCATAATAGTGTTGAAATTAAAACAAATAAGAAAAGGAAACGTAAATTGTAATTATATAAACTTCATATTTACATAATTTATTTGCTAGCACAATTGATGCATTTGACATTCAATGGTTCCCAACCCTGCACTAGGCTCTAGAAATACAACAGTGAGCACTTTGTATACATTGTTTATACATGTCTATACATGATCTCATTCTCTTTGGAGTTTAAAACTTAGCGAGAAACAGTAATCAATTAGCAACCCAAATAAAAGTCTAATTACCAACTGTGATAAATATTCTGAAGGAAATCTACATGCTATCATAAGACCTCAAAATAATAGAAACTTAACTTTGTTTGAAGCTTTAGAGAAGCCTACCTTGAGGAAATAAGTTTTGCTGAAAAAGCTAAAAGATGAATTAAACAAACAATTGAGTGAAGAAGCCCTGGTTGTGCAATGGTTAAGCACTTGGCTGTTAACAGAAAGATTAGTGATTCAAACTCACAGTGACTCCATGGGAGAAAAGACCTGGAGATCTGCTTCTGTAAAGACTACAGACAAAAAACCCTATGGGGCAATTATACTCTGTTGCATGGGGTCACTACGAGTCAGAATCGACTTGAAGGCACCCAACAGCAACAACAACATATTTCCTAACACCAGAATTTGGGAATTTTATCATCACAAGGAAGTGTATGCTATGTTTGAGGACCAGAAATAAGACTGCTGTGGCTAGAACATAGCATGTAATTTATGACTTGGTGGGAACAAATCTAGAGTCATAGATAGTCCTGGACCCAGACCATGAGGGTGTGAGACTCCATGTTAAGTCTAATAGTTTTTATCTTCAGAGCTATGAAAAGCCATTCAAGATTTTTATCCATGGGGTCGTGTAAAAAATTTTCTGTTCAATAAAAAACCAGTCTGGCTGGAATGTGGAGTATTTTGGCAAGAAAGAGTAGACAAATACAGACAATTTAAAAGGTTATTGGAATAGTCCAGGCTGGAGGACAGAACCACAACAGTAGAATGATGGAGAAGCAGATGAGAGATTCTTAGGAAATTAAATGAATGGGTCTTGGCAATTGATTGGCCATGAGGGGAAGGGAAAGACATGACATTTGGCCAAAACTAATTCAAAACCATGAGAAAAATGGAACTGGTTACCATGAAATGATATATTCAGCTCAGCTTTCCCATAATTCATGTATTAATGTGTGATTACCTAATTATCTCACACTTTTCTTTTTTCAAATTGGTCATAAACCAATTGTGTGCTCTGACAAAAATTGGCCTCCTTTAGTATGAGGCATCATTCACCTATCATTTTATCTCCATGTTTTCTTCATTAACTTGAATATATTACATTATCATAACTAGGCTTCATAATATCCCCAAAACACAAAGGCATATTTGAGTTATTACAGTCACATGACAATGCTTTAAAGATTACAGCTGTAATAAAAATAACAACAACAATTCCATAGGGTACATTTGAATGGGTGTATGAAAAATGCTGCTTTAGAGTGCTTCTTTGTTCCCTAACCAAATCTGACTGCTTGAAGGAAATATAACATTTCTCTGTTGTTCCACTTATAAAGTCAAATTGAATTTATTATTAATTTATTTTTACTAAGAACTCAATAAAGAACAAAATACAAACAAGGATAAGTTGCAAGGTGAAGAAATATCTTGGAAATGAAATTAGCACGCTAAACCCAGGAACTTTTTTTTTTTTTGTATTTTATTTTCTTTAATGTGGAAGTTTACACAGCAAGTTAGGTTCCCACTTAACAATTTCTGCACAGATTTTTCAGTGATGTTGGTTACACTTTTCATAGTGTGTCATTCTCATTCATCTGTTCTGGTTGTACCATTTCCAGTACCCTGGTTTCCCTGCCCTCTTACCATCTCATCTTTGCTTTAGAGTGATTTTTGACCATTTGTTCTCATACAGATGATTTTTTAAAAGAGCTCATTACTTATGGGTGATAGTTTTTATTTTATGAGCCAATCTGTTATTTAGCTTAAAGGGACCTCAAAGTCTAATTTTGGTTTAAAGTTTAAAGAGTATCTCAGGGCAATAGTCTCGGAGAGTCCTCTACTCTCAGTTGGTCCAGTAAGTCTGGATTTTTTAATAATTTGAATTTTGTTCCACGTTTTTATCCTATTCTATAAAAATCGATTTACTGTGGCCCTTATGAGAACACTTGGTAGTGGTAGCCAGGCACCATCTAGTTCTGGTCTCAGGGTAAATGAGGTTGTGGTTCTTGTAGACTATTAGCCCTGTAGACTACTTTCTTCTTTGAGTCTTTGTTTACCTTCTTTTTTGTTCTGAACTAGTAAAAACCAATATTTGTGTGTTAGATGGCTCCTCACAAGCTTTTAATACCCCAGACACTACTAACCACATTGGGATGTAGAACATGCACTTTATGAACTATATTATGCCAATTAACTGTGTTATCCCACAAGGCTATTGCCCAAAGCCTTCAAACTCAGAAAACCCGTCTCATGAGGTGTTTAGTTATGTCAAAGAAGTATCCGTATCAATGTTCCCTATGCGGTTTATTATATATATGGATATGCACACATGCACATACATGCTTGTATGCACACAAGCCTATAGATACATCTATCTGTGTACACATATATACCCACATATTCATACTCATATACAAATACATGCCTAGATACATATTTGTGTAATCACACATATATGTTTTGGTTTTTGTTGGTGTTGTTGCAAAATTATATTTGTCATATCCTTTACCAAAATCATCCTTTTCTCTTGTGTGCTTCTAATTGACATCATGTACCTTGGTCAAGCTGTATGCACTTCACCCACATTCAACGCTACCCTTTCTATCACCAAAAATGACAAGTGTCTACGGTCTCAAGAGTGCTCTCCCCTCTATGCCCCCATCCCTGGTAACCACCAATGAGTATTGATCTTTGTATATATACCTATTCTTGTATTCTTATAAAAATGTGATTATACAATATTTGTCCTTTTGTGATTGACTTATTTCACTCAGCAAAATGTCCTCCAGATTCATCCATATCATAAGATGTTTTGCGGACTCGCCATTATTCTTTATGGCTGCATAGTATTCCATTGTATGTATGTACCACATTTTGTTAATTAATTCATTTGTGGTTGGACACTTAGGTTGTTTCCATCTTTTTGCCGCTGTGAATAATGCTGCAGTGAACATAGGTGTGCATATGTTTATCCATGTCTCTTTTATTAGATCTCTAGAATATATACCTAGGAGTGGGATTGCTGGATCATACAGTATTTCTATTTCTAGCTTTTTGAGGAAGCTTCAGAGTGTTTTCCTATAGTGGTTTTACCATTTTATAATCCCACCAACAGTGGATAAGTGTTCCAATCACATCCTCACCAACATTTGTTATTTTCTGTTTGTCTTTTATCAGTGCCATTTTTGCAAGGGTGAGATGAGATCTCATTGTAGTTTTGATTTGCATCTCTCTAACGACTAATGATCGCAAGCATCTTTTCATGTGTTTGTTGGCCGATTGTATGTCCTTTTTGGTGAAGTGTCTTTTCATGTCTTTTGCCCATTTTTTAACCCAGGAAACTTTTTGTGATAACAAATTATGATCTTATTAAGTGTCTGTTGTAATTTTTATTTCTAAGATTCAGGCTTCCATACTGACTGCCTCTCTCCAACCTCTTCCCTTCAAAGGGAAGACCAAGGGGGTCTTATCTCCCTAAAGTCACCCCTGACTAACTGCCTAACTGAAGATGTTACTGCAGAGAAATAAATACATATTGTTTTGAATTGTGCATGAACTAGCCAAAAGGATGTTGTTGTTTACTTTTACTAAGCAATACTTGAAAAGAGGAAAAATAAACACTTCACAGCCACTTTATTTCTCAAAGCTTTTATAGCGTTGTTAAGAAACTAGTTATACTAGGCATAACTGGTGAAATAAATAGATACTATCTTTATTAATCACATATTAGGATAAAATATGTAGAAAATGAAGTTGCATATACTTTTCACAGATTAATCTGTACATGTAAATATTTTTTAAAACTCTGGGTTATATAACAAAATGGATGAAAAAACTGTTTTCTTGTTCTAAGAAATAAAATGTATAACTTTTAACTGCTCTGAAGAGCTGCATATTCTAGAAATTTATTTTAACTCTTTATTTGTTGTTAGCTACTGTGAGTCAGCCCCCAACTCATGGCAACCTCATGCACAACAGAACGAAAAGCTGTCCAATCCTGTGCCATCCCTATGATCTGTTGTAGATCATTTTGATTCATAGATTTTTTTTTCATTAGCAGATTGCCAATCCTTTCTTACTCATTCTTCTTCACCTGGAACCTCTGCATCACAGTAAGCCTCCTCTGACAGGTGGTGGCTGCGCATGAGGTGCATTGGCTAGGAATCAAACAGGGTCTCCCGCATGGACGGCAAGAATTCTTCCACTGAACCACTCTTCATACTATTCAATAAATAGCAAAAAAAATACAAAGAGTTATCAAATTCTTTGCTCTGAAAATTGTACGTATGAATTCAGGGTCATGAGGGTGTCCATAGTAAGGCAATGTTTCATTTTTGAAACAAACAGAACTAAATTTCTCTTTTAAGTACATTTGTCCATTTTGAGGATGGAAACTTAAAAAATTTCAGGTCCATTAGAGAAGGTGTTGATCTCTTTTATTAAAAATCAATATGACTTACTTCACAAAATTTGTGTAGGGTGAGTTCTTTTAAGAACCAGTTAAGATCCTTCAACATCTTATTACAGAACTTTTAGTCTCCCGAGAGGGTGGATAGGGAGAGGGAGATAAAGCACGACATGCTAAATCCCATTCAATTCACCCAATGTATACTGACTGCCTGCTTACCGTGTGTCTAACAGTAGACCTAGCCATGGGGTATCCAGCAGTAATATAGTGGGTTCCTGACCTTGAGTTAACTGAACAGGCTGAAAGAGTTAATGTGATTTACTCATGGTATGACTTAAAAGAGAAATTAGTCCAAAATGTAATAAGTATTGAATGCAAAAGCAATTTCACCTTGCAAGAGCTGTGCCAGATTGTAGGAGAAGTTAAACATCTGGCATTCACTGAATTCTCTACCTGTAATTTCTAAAGGGGTATGTGTGTACGTGTGCATGTGTGTGTATGTGTGTGTGCTTATTAACCTCGAAAATATTCCAGGAAGCCCACAGGAACAATGACAACAAAAAGAAAAAAGTAAAAAAGGCTGACCTAACCATTAGATTTCTGATATGGTATGCTTGGTGCTAAATATGGAAATAGAAGTTTTACAGTAATTAAAGGCTTGGGGCAGAACCTTGCAGATTTCTGTATCTTCCAAAAATACAATAAGTAAAGGAGTAGGAATTCTCTATACTGCTCTAGGGCTTCTGCAGCAGGAATACATCAGCGAGCAGATCTTTGCAGCACAGTAACAAGGATAAAGAATACCTGTGCCCAAGACAAGTGTCTGATAGGGATTGCCCTTTAGTATTTCACTCTTTATGTGTAGGATAAACTGGTCTGAGTTCTTTATTAAGCAAAAATTATCCTGCCTGTATGCTGGAGTCTAGGTTCTTAACAATGGTGTAAAATCTTTCAGAAACAAAGTAGCTGTGAAGCATCCATGTTTCCTTTTTTCAAGTATTGCTGGGGAACAGCAAACAATAACTTCCTTTTTCTCTAGTGCACTCACAATCCAATTAGAGCTTCCAAGTTTGTGTTATATGTACTAACAAGGAAAATACATAGAAAAGACATGGTATTTTCAGTATTTAATAACTGTTAACATTGAAAAGAGGTATTTAAACATTGACTTTTTATTTCCTACACATTGATTGACATTTTGAAACATTAAAGAAGTATAAAATATGAACTTGCTGTTTGGTGATAGCCTTTTTATATATATTCCTTGATAACTTGCTCCGATAGTCCTGAGATGTCTAGAAGAGGTAAACACTTCTTGTTTTCACAAAGGATATACTGGAAATCTTGACTGAATTAGGCTGAAACCAGATCATGGTTCAACTGAGTCATAACGTAACCCTACTCTGCTTAATCGTTTGATTTCTCCCATTTCCCAACATTTTATTGCTATGATGGATGGTGATTAATTAGGAGAGTTATTTCTGGAAAAGCCAAAACCTGGAAGTTTTTCCTGCTGATTTTTAATTCTTTTGGAAGCCTCAAACCGGAAAACCAAACTCATTGCTGTCAAGTCGATTCCGACTCACAGCAACCTTATAGGACAGAGTAGAACTGCACTATAGGGCTTTCAAGACTGTAATCTTCATGGCAGAAGAGTGGGACATCTTTTACCTGTGGAGCGGCTGGTGGATTCAAACTGCCGGCTTTTCAGTTAGCCATCGAGTGCTTTAACCACAGAGCCACTAGGGCTCCTTTTGGAAATCTCAGGGCTCTAACTAATCAGAATACCAGATAAGATTTGTATTAAGTAAAACTATATGGAAGCTTTCGTCTAAAGTGAGAATAGCAGCACAACTGGAAGAGCGTAGTTGCTGTCACTGAACTGTGCATACAGAAATTTTTGAAATGGTGTATGTTTTGCTGTGTATATTTTCATCAAAAAAAAAAAGGTCGAGAAGGGAGAGGGTTGACATGTCCTGGAGTTGTTAACAAATGTCAGAAAACAATATGTGTACTACGATTTCATGAGAAACTGTTCTATAAATCTTCACCGGAAGTACCATAAAAAAGAAAAAACTATATGGAAGCTTATATGAATGGGTTACTTAGACTGTAACCATCTCCTCACTAACAAAAGCATGTGCCGTAGCTGACTGTAATACATAACTAGTATTTTGTTACCGCAAGGAGCAAAAGAAGATTTGCATAAACAATAAGAGCATCTCTTCAGTGCAGTCAAAAAAATATATAGAAAAAAGAACAATAGAAATATATTACTATGGATTCAAAGTGCAGAAGGAAAATTGCTGACTTTAACGTACATGCATATCCTCAAATACATACACGCAAATGTTTGCTTGCATTACCATTTCTTAGGTTATTTTCTCTTCATTTTTCTCTCTATCCTTTTCTTTTTCATTATGTTTGGATTCTACTGACTATATTTACAAAAAATGAAATATAAATATGTATTGCTGTTAATAAATTGCTGTTTTTGTTAATGAAATATTTGGTGCAACTAGATTTTAATTTCATAACAGAATATCTGTTAAGTGAATTCTGTTAAGTGAAAACAGCTGATTGTTATAAAAGCATAGATAACGATGTGCTAGGGAAGGAAGGCTAGGAGAGAGGTGGAAAGGACAGAATGGAGAAGGAATGGCGTGATAAAAGGGAGAAAGGAGGAGAGACTCTAAGAGGAAGGAATTTAGGGACTTAAGCAGGCAAGATGCCCACTGGCATAAGGGTGAGGACAAAGGACACTTGTGAGCAGAAGTCACCCACTCACTGGGACAAGTAGAAAAGGTGTGTATGTAGAGAGACATGACTCCAGGTAAAGTATATCTCTCCTTGGCAAGGGCCCATACTGCCCCCACCACCCCTACGCTTGACACTGATCTGCTGCCATGTCTAATCTCAGTGAATAAAGCACAGTGTGGATTCCCTCCCTGCTCCTGGTTCTTTTTGCTGGATCAGACCAACCATCCCAGTTTATTCACAAACTTTTAGATCACATCTAGTGTCCTAAGGTCATTATTAATAGCCTTCTCTTTTATTTTCAACACTGGTCGCCATGGGATAATAAACTATACAGTCTCTTAAATACCACTGCTCACACTGACGCTCCTTTTTTCAAACCCAAGCCACCATCTATGTTTTGCATTTCAGTAGAAGGCTGAGAATGAATCCTACCGAAGAAAGGTCTGCCGCTAAAACTGCCTGGATCTCAGCTGCGTCCGAGTAAGGGACAAAAATGATCATATAGTAAATTATTCATCCGGTTTTATTGTTAAAAGTCCCAGTTAAATTGTAAATAAAAGTTCGTTTTTTCTTCAGAATACTAAAGCTAAGGCATGCAGGTTGTTTTCTTGAACCTCGGTTTCCATATCTATAAAACAAGGCATTTGAAATACAGGCTGCCTGATTTCCCATCCTGCTCTTACGCGCTGTGATTCCATGGCGTGTCTTGGCCTGCACAAAATGACAAATTTTTAGACATTTACTTTGGAACTTCAAAATGCTAGTTAATTCAAAATCTAGCATGTGATTGCTCCTTTGCTATTCAGTTTTCTCTTTGTGTAATAAGCCCCACCTGAATGAGTCCTGGCTTATTGGACAATACCCAAGGATTATATTTTTAAGGAAGGATATATTTGTTTCTAATTAATCTCTATTCTATCTCCCTTGTCCCACTCTTTTCATACACACAGGTACCTAAATTATTTTATTTGTTTTTTAATTTGGTTCTAAATTTAAATACAATAAGAGGAAAGATACTTAATTATATATGTATATATATACACACACACATATACATGTATATATATTTCAAAAACCTTTTAAAAGCTATTTAAGGAAAAGAAGAAAAGTAACTACAGTTTTCAGCTAATCATCTCTCCTTATTAAATATTCAGAGGTTCTGCTCTGCATGGGTTGGCACAGAAATCTCAATTTAAAAATACTGAATTCTAGGACTGCGGTTAAAGCCCTTCATGAATATCCTAACATCCCCTCCCTCAAGAAAAAATAAACTCAGGAAGTTATTAAATATCAAAAATAGTACTTAACCTGAAAAATAAATAGTACAATGCTTTCTTATCTCTTAATGACAATATATTTAAAGAGAAATACATTAAAACAGGTATTAACAATGTACAAAGCTATCCATAAAGAAAACCATTAAAGTATAATAGAAATAAATTTTTTTTGTGAGTTGGGGGATTAAAGATTTTCTTTTTTGTGTTTTACATTGTCAGAAAATAGATATGCACTTAGTTTAAAACACACATTTTATTTACTTAGAAGGAAACCTCCTGTAATTACATACAATACTTAAAAACAATTATCCAATTTTCTGGAACATCTTTTAATTTGAAAGATATACTTTTAAACATAAAAGATTGATTTATCAAAATATAAGTTAAATATAATATAAAACAACATATCATTTGTATAAAAATAGAAATATTAAAAAAAATTGAGATATATACGTAAGATGTGGTTGTTCCAAAACAAATTTTAAATTCAGAAAATCGCTTTAAAATTACCGTGAGCTATAATCCTAATATCAAAAGACAATCATCATGTGTTGTTGTTGTTGTTAGTTGCCATTAATCAGCATTTAGATTCTTGCATATTACCTGCAAGTCTGACCACTTCAGTGTGTGTGTATGCACTTGCATGTTTGTGTGTGTATTCATAGCATGTGATATGTTTGCTTTTGCTTCTTTTACAGAATTAGGATAACTTGTCCTGATTTTTTTTCACCTAGAGTTTTATTTTCTGCATTTCTCCCTGTAAAATTTTTTTCAACATCATGTTTTTTTTAACAACTGCATAATATTCTATTTCTAATTTTGGGTTTCCAATCTATCCTATTATTAAAAAAGAATTAAATACATTCTTTTCAATGGGCAATTTATAGCATCACTCCATGTGGTATTCCTTCCCCAAATCCAGTTACCACGCCATATGGGGCCACATGGAGAAGCCACATGAAGAAACCACGTGTAGCAGCTCCAGTAGACATTCCCATACTGAGAAAAATACTTTGAGTTATCTCAGCCTTCTTGGAAGTTGATTGTCCAAATCCATCTCTTCCAATCATTAGCAGTTCATGTAACTCCCAGCCCTGAATCTTCCAAACCAAAAAATCAAGCAAGACAAAACAAGGCATCCCCACTGTGCCCTCTCTAGATTTCTAACCCACAGTCATCTCCAATGGTCTCTCTGAATTCTTGGCCCATATAATCCATGAACATAATAAAACAGTAGTTTCAGATTTCAAAATATCGGGGTGGTTTGCTACACAACGACAGTAACTGGAACAGCTAATTAAGGTCTTATTACCTTCAGTGACTCCTTGAGAGATATTGACCCTTCATTTGTTTCTTGGTTTATTTGATCCAGCTACAGTATTTATAGCATTAAGTGCTAGAAATTAAATACTGAAATTCTCTACCAAAGAAAAAGTTAAACATTCCAGTGGTCTGATATAAATACAAACTGATCCAATTAAGCAGGTAAAATAGATTTATAAGCTATAAAACACTGTACATTGCTATTTATTATTCTAAAGATCATCATAATCTCCATTAAGGTTATACATAAAATTCAAACAAAAATAAAAAAAAAAAATGCTGAGAAGAGAGGTATTTTTTAATGCCACAGAGTTCATGCTATTGTAATAGCCATGGGTTAATGTGTTGAAGTCTCTCAGGTACTTAAGTAATTAAAATAGAATTAAGAAAGAGGCACATTACTTTCAAACAGTCTATCTACTGGCTTTTTCAAAAATCAGGTAGCTGCTAAATGGCTGAGTCATCAGGAGTATTGCCCATGCTTTCAACTTTGATGCTTACTTACAGGGTTCTCAGTTGAAGCATTCATTTGCCAAAGGTCAACGTTGTGAAAAAATTTGCTCTCCAGTAAAAATCTCATGTGTTCTTTGTATTTCGAAAATATACCCACAAATCAGAGGAATTAAAAGGCTAGTAAACAAAACTCTGAATATTAAAATCACTATCCTGACATGCTGTAATTTCCTTAGAAAAGGCAACTATAGAGCTTACCAGTAAAAGCATTACAATAATAATAAAAAATTCTACAACAGTAAAACAATCATGAAAACTGAATGTGTTAAATAAAATAAGAAATTACTTTAGAATGCATATGTGTGCATTTACATCACATAGGGTAGTAATATATAAGAAAGGATATATAGATATTTTACCCTGCTTAAATAGCAAGGTTTTATCTTCTTTATTGTTGTCCAGGCAGTTTCTAAGTAGAGTTTAGCTGAGTTCTCATTTGCAAGTATTGGAGATATAATCTGGCTAATTTAAAACACATAAGGGAATTATTAAAGGAGATATGTAACTTACTGAATATTCAAAAGAACCAGTGTTAGTGGCTACATAGCAGGAAGCAATGTGAAAATCACAGCAGAGCACCCCTGAATACAATCCTGAGAGCTTTTACCACCTCCTGGACATTGAGTACAGGAAAAGTTGTTAAGCGCTCGGCTGCTAACTGAAAAGTCAGCAGTTGGAAACCACTAGCTGCTCCATGGACAAAAGATGTGACTGTCTGCTTCCATAAAGATTTACAGCCTAGCAAACCCTATGAGGCAGTTCTACTGTGTTCTATAGGGTCAACTTGACAGCAGTGGATTTGGTTTTTGGTTGGACATTAGGTGTTACACCTAGTACTTCTGCCACTATAACAACTTGTGCTTAGATGTGACTCCTGATGTAACACTTCTAAGATGGATTTTATAAATGCTCTACTTGTTCACCTAAGTTCTGATTTAGACCAGGGGATGGGTACAGCTAACTTGCAGAGCCTTCGTCATGCACTAAGTCTTACAAGCATGGAAGGCTGGGAGAGTCAAGAGCGGGAGATATCTACTTTGATGGTGGGAGAGTCAGGATTGCCAACACAGAAGTGGAGGTCAGATGCTGAACAGTAGAAAAGAATGATAGATGTCAGGGAGGTGGGGCCAAGTTGGAGGAGTAGTCAGATGCTTCTGGTGGACCCTCTTACAACAAAGACCCTAAAAAACAAGTGATTCGATTATATATGGCAATCTGGGATCCCTGAACATCAAAAGCAGAGTTGAGGAATCAGGTGGAGTGGCAAGGGGAGGGAGAGATGGTTTGGAAGCAGGGAGCAGTTTCCAGACCTGATCCAGCAAGAGCCTGATCCCTTCAGGCCTAAGCAGGTCATGGGTGAGCAGTGAGGCAGGCAACCAGCCGTGCTCAGGAGGCGATTTTCTGCACCGGGAGAGACCTAGTGCCACAGAGTCTACACAGCCACCCAGAGCCTGTGAGAAGCAGCCCTTGACCCAGCAAAAGATAAGTAAGTGTGTACGGTGTACTGTGTGGATCAAAAACACCCTCCTTAAGGAAAAGCCTGTCTCCCATTTACCTCCCCACTCCCTGCAATGCACTGGGTCCCAGACTTGCTTCAGCAATTGCCGAGTCCCCTGAGCTGGAAGTAGGATCTGTCACACTCCCAGAGCCATTCTCCCTGCCTTGGAGAGTGAACAAATTAACAAACGGGGAAAAATAAACTGCCAGCTCCCCTAAGCCACCAACCCAAGGTAGGCATAGCTCCTTTGCCTAGGCACAGGCATAAGGGATCCATGGACTTTGAGTGCCTTTCCCCCTGCATAGACTTGTGTGAGAACATCTGAATGTCGTACGCCCTCATTACCGCAGTACAACAGGATATATACTGGAACTCTAACTTCAGCTGTTTCAGCTGTGAAGTGGCAGATTCTTGACATTTGACTCTGCTCTGCCAATTAAGCACGGTCTTCACCTACCCGCATCAGAGGTCTGAGGACTAGTGACTTCACCTACGCCACATAGCCACATGTGATAGGGACCCATGGCTAAGAGATGCCCCCCAGTCCTTACAGCCAACAGCATTAGATGCTCATAGTCTGGCTGCAAAACCCACCCACCTACGCACTCTAGGGAACAGGGACACGCCTTCCTCCTGGACACTCAGGGGCAGCTATCAGCCCCTTGCCTTGCTCAGAGTGTGTCCCCTTGTTGCAGCCAGATGCCCGTGCCTACACCAAGCAGCCGTACCTGTCAAGGACTGTAAGTGAGAGCCTACACCACACAGTTGGTGGCTATCTACCTTGGCAACAGAGCTGAATCCACACAGGAGGAGTGGGCGGACATCTGAGCTCACATACCTAGTAACAGATATAACCACCTGGTGACAGGACATCAGAGCTTCAAAGGTGCCAATAATCAAACTAGCTCATAGGAGCAGCCCATTTGGGAGTATCAAAACAAAACAAGATGCTAGGACACAGTCAGCAAACATAAAATAAATAAGTATAATAACTTATTGATGGCTCAGAGACAACAGTCAATATCAAATCACATAAAGAGGTAATCCATGATGGCTTCAGCAAGCTCCCAAAATAAAGATCTAGAAATTTTCCAGAGGAGGAAAATTTCTTGGAATTACTGGGGCAGAATACAAAAGATTAATATACAGAACTTTTCAAGAAATTAGGAAGGAGATTAAGTAAAACGCAGAACACGCAACAGAAGAAATTAAAAAGATTAGAAGAGCATAATGACCAATTTAACAGGCTGCAAGAATCCACAGAGAGACAGCAATCAGAAATCCAGATATTAACAATAAAATTTCAGAATTAGACAACTCAATAGAAAGTCATAGGAGCAGAATTGAGGCAATGGAAGTCAGAATTAGTGAGATTGAAAATAAAGCCCTTGACACCAACTTATTTGAAGAAAAATCAGATAAAAGGATAAAAAAATGAAGAAACCCTAAGAATTATGTGGAACCCTCTCAATAAGAATAAGCTATGAGTGATTAGAGTAGCAGAACAGGGGGGGATAACATAAAACACAGAGAGAATTGCTGAAGATTTGTTGGCAGAAAACTTCCCTGATATTATGAAAGATGACAAGATAGCTATCCAAGATGCTCATCGAACCACACATAAGGTAGATCCCAAAAGAAAGTCACCAAGACATGTTATAATCAAACTTGCCAAAACCAAAGATAAAGAGAATTTTAAGAGGAGCTAGGGATAAATGAAAAGTCATCTACAAAGGAGAGTCAATAAGAATAATTTCGGACTACTCAGAAGAAACCATTCAGACAAGAAAGCAATAGGATGACATATATAAAGCCTTGAAGGAAAAAAATTGCCAGCCAAGAATTATATATCCAGCAAAACTCTCTCTCAAATATGATGGTGCAATTAGGGCATTTTCAGATAAACAGAAGTTTAGGGAATTTGCAAAAACCAAACCAAAATTACAAGAAATACTAACGGGAGTCCTTCGGTTAGAAAATCAGTAACATCAGATAACAACCCAAGACTAGAACACAGGACAGAGCAACCAGATATCAACCCAGATAGGGAAGTCACAAAAGCAAATCAAAGCCAAAACACTGAAATTAGGGAAACAGTGTCAATACATAAAAGATGACAACATTAAAACAAAAAAGAAGGACTTAAAAAAATGTAGACATCGATTTTGCATGTGGAGAGGAAGTGAAGGCAATATAAAGAAATAAAAGACTGGTATAAACTTAGAAAAACAGGGTTCCATCTATATGCTGCCTACAAGAGACACACCTTAGACTTAATGACACAAACAGACTAAAAATCAAAGGATGGAAAAAAATATATATCAAGAAAACAACACTCAAAAAAGAGCAGGAGTGGCAACATTAATCTCTGACAAAATAAACTTTAAAGTAAAATCCACCACAAAGGATAAGGAAGGACACTATATAATGATTGAAGGGTCAATACACCAGGAGGACATAACTGTAATAAATATTTACGCACCCAACAATAGGGCTCCAAAATACATAAAACAAATTCTAACAGCACTGAAAGAGAATACAGTTCCACAATAGCAGTAGGAGACTTTGACACACCACTTTTGGTGAAGACAGAACATCCAGAAAGAAGCTCAACAAAGACACGGAAGAGCTAAATGCTACAATCAACCAACTTGATCTCATAGACATACACCAAACACTCTACCCAACAGCAGCCAAGTATACTTTCTTTTCCAACACACATGGAACATTCTCCAGAATAGACCACATATTAGGCCATAAAGCAAGAATTAACAAAATCCAAAACATCGGAATATTACAAAGCTTCTTTTCTGACCATAAAGCCATAAAAGTAGAAATCAACAACAGAAAAAGCATGGAAAAAAAATCAAACACATGGAAACTGAACAACACCTTGCTCAAAAACTACTGGGTTATAGAAGAAATTAAGGATGGAATAAAGAAATTCATAGAATGAAACAAGAATGAAAACACATCCTACCAGAACCTATGGCACACAGCAAAAGCAGTGCTCAGAGGTCAGTTCATAGCAATAAATGCACACATCCAAAAGGAAGAAAGGACCAAAATCAAAACATTAACCCTACAATTTGAACAAGTAGAAACAGAGCAGCAAAAGAGGCCCTTGGGCACCAGAAGAAAGGAAATAGTAAGAATTAGAGCAGAACTAAATGAAACAGAGAATAGAAAAACAATTGAAAGAGTTAACAAGTCCAAAAGCTGGTTCTTTGAAAAGATCAACAAAATTGATAAACCATTGGCCAAACTGACTAAAGAAAAACAAGAGAGGAAGCAGATAACCCATATAAGAAATGAGATGGGTGATAGCACAAGAGATCCAACTGAAATTAAAAGAATCATAACAGATTACTATGAAAAATTGTACTCTATCAAATTTGAAAACCTAGAGGAAATGGAGAAATTTCTAGAAACTCACTAACTACCTAAACTAACACAAACAGAAGTAGAACAATTAAATAAACCCACAACAAAAGAAGAGATTGAAAAGGTAATTAAAAATCTCCCACCCACCCCCCAAAAAAGCCCTGGCCCGGAAGGCTTCACTGGAGAATTCTACCAAACTTTCAGAGAAGAGTTAACACCAGTACTACTAAATGTATTTCAGAGCATAGAAAAGGATAGAATACTCCCAAAGTCATTCTATGAAGCCAGCATAACCCTGATACCAAAACCAGGTAAAGACACCAAAAAAAAGAAAATTACACATGAATATGCCTTATGAACGTTGACACAAAAATCCTCCACAAAATTCTAGCCAATAGAATTCAGCAACATATCAAAAAAATAATTCACCATGATTAAGTGGGATTCATACCAGGTATGTAGGGACAGTTCAACATGAGAAAAACAATCAATGTGATCCATCACATAAATAAAACAAATGACAAGAACCACATGATCTTATCAGTCAATGAAGAAAAGGCATTTGACAAAGTCCAACACCCATTCATGATAAAAAACCCTCAACAAAATAGGAATAGAAGTGAAATGCTTCAATTTAATTAAGGGCATTTATACAAAACCAACAGCCAACATCATCCTAAATGGAGAGACTTTGAAAGCATTCCCCTCGAGAATAGGAATGAGACAAGGATACCCTTTATCACCACTCTTATTCAACATTGTGCTGCAGGTCCTAGCCAGAGCAATTAGGCTAGAAAAAGAAATAAAGGACCTTCAGATTGGGAGGGAAGAAGTCAAAGTATCTCTATTTGCAGATGATATGATATTATGCACAAAAAACCCCAAAGAATCCACACGAAAACTACTGGAACTATTAGAAGATTTCAGCAAAGTTTCAGGATATGAGATAAACATACAAAAATCAGATGTATTCCTTTACACCAACAAAGTGAACCTCAAAGAGGAAATCACCAAATCAATACCATTTACAACAGCCCCCAAGAAGATAAAGTACTTAGGAATAAATCTAACCAGGGATGTAAAAGATCTATAAAATGAAAACTACAAGACACTACTGCAAGAAACCAAAAGAGACTTGCATAAGTGGAAAAACATACTTTGCTCATGGATAGTAGGCTCAACATTTAGAAAATGTCAATTCTACCCAAAGTGACCTACAGATACAATGCAATCCTGATCCAAATTCCAATGCTATTTTTTAATGAGATGGAGAAACAGATCACCAGCTTCATACAGAAAGGGAAGAGGCCCCAAATAAGTAAAGCATTACTCAAGAAGAAGAACAAAGTGGGAGGCCACACACTACCTGATTTTCGAACCTATTATACTGCCATGGTAGTCAAAACAGTTTGGTACTAGTACAACAACAGATACATGATCAATGGAACAGAACTGAAAATCCAGACATAAATTCATCCACCTATGAGCAGCTGATATTTGACAAAGGCCCCAAATCCATTAACTGAGGAAAAGACATCTCTGTAACAAATGGTGCTGGCATAACTGGATATCCGTCTGCAAAAAACTGAAACAAGACCCATACCTCACACCATGCACAAAAAGTAACTCAAAATGGATCAAAGACATAAATATAAAATCAAAAATGATAAAGACCATGGAAGAAAAAATAGAGACAATGCTAGGAGCCCTAATACAAGGCATAAGCACAAAACAAACCATAAGTAACAATGCAAAAGCACCAGAAGAGAGACCAGATAAATGGGAGCTCCTAAAAATCAAACATTTATGCTCATCAAAAGACTTCATGAAAAGAGTAAAAAGACAACCTACAGACGGGGAAAAAAATTTTGGCTACGACAAATCCGATCAGTGTCTAATCTCTAAAATCTACAAGATATTGCAAAACCTCAACAACAAAAAGATAATCCAATTAAAAAATGGGCACAGGGTACGAGCAGGCACTTCACCAAAGAAGACATTCAGGCAGCGAACAGACACATGAAGAAATGCTCACGATCGTTAGCCATTAGAGAAATGCAGATCAAAACTACAATGAGATATCATCTCATCCCAACAAGGCAAGCATTAATCCAAAAAAACACAAAATAGCAAATGCTGGAGAGGTTGTGGAGAGACTGGAACACTTATACACTGTTGGCAGGAATGTAAAATGGTACAACTAATTTGGAAATCGATTTGGTGCTTCCTTAAAAAGTTAGAAATAGAAGTACCATACGATCCAGATATCCCGCTCCTTGGAATATATATCTTAGAGAAATAAGAGCCATCACATGAATAGATATATGCACACCCATGTTCACTGCAGCACTGTTCACAATAGCAAAAAGATGGAAAATATCTAGGTGCCCATCAGCGGATGAATGGGTAGACAAATTATGGTATATACACACATTGGAATACTATGTAATGATAAAGAACAATGATGAAGCTGTGAAACATCTTACGACATGGAGGAAGCTGAAGGTCATCATGCTGAGTGAATGTAGTCAATCAGAGAAGGACAAATATTGTATAAGACCACTAATATAAGAACTCAAGAAAAGGTTTAAACACAGAAGAAAACATTCTTTGATGGTTACCAGGGTGGAAAGGGAGAGTGAGGGTTATTCACTAACTAGATAGTAGATAAGATTTATCTTAGGTGAAGGGAAGGACAGCACACAACAGGGGAAGTCAGCATAACTGTACTAAACCAAAGCTAAGAAGTTTCCTGAATACATTCAAACACTTTGAGGGACAGAGTAGCAGGGATAGGGGTCTGGTGACATGCTTTCAGGGGACATCTGGGTCAACTGGCATAACAAAGCTTATTAAGAAAATGTTCTGCATCCTACTTTGGTGAGCGGTGTGTGGGGTCTTAAAAGCTTGCAAGCGGCCATCTAAGATGCATCAATTGGTCCCAACCACCTGGAGTAAAGAAGAATGAAGAACACCAAAGACACAAGGAAAGGATTAGCCCAAGAGACATAAAGGGTCACATAAACCAGAGACTTCATCAGCCTGAGACCAGAAGAACTAGATGGTGCCTGGCTACCACCAATGACAACCCTGACAGGGAACACAACAGAGTTCCGGATGCAGCAGGAGAAAGGTGGGGTGCGGAACTCAAATTTTAGTAAGAAGATCAGACTTAAAGGTCTGAAGGAGACTGGAGGAACACCGGAAAGCATGGCCCCTGAATTCTCTATCAGCCCAGAATTAAAACAATTTCCGAGGCCATGTCTTCAGACAGAGATTGGACTAGACTGTGGAACATAAAGTGATACTCGTGAGGAGTGCGCCTCTTAGCTCAAGTAGATACAAGAGACTAAACGGGCAGCTTCTGTACAGAGGTGAGATGGGAAGGCAGAGAGTTGGGAGCTGGTTGAATGGACATGGGGAATCGGGTGGAAACGAGGAGTGTGCTGTCACAGTATGGGTAAAGTAATTAAAGTCACATAACAATGTATGTATAAATTTTTGTATGGGAAAAAATAAAACAATTTAAAAAAAGAAAAAAAACAACTCGGCTGCTAACCAAAAGGTCAGCACCTTGAATCCACCAGCTGCTTCTTGGAAATCCTATGGGGCAGTTCTACTCTGTTCTGTAGGGTCGATATGAGTCAGAATCAACTCAACAGCAATGGGTTTGATTTGGGTTTTATAGTCTGTTTAATTTACGTTGCATGTTATATTACAAAACAATTATTTTCAAGTAAAGTATCATTTTTCTATTAAAAAAAAGAATGATAGATGTCAACATGAAAGGCGGGGTGAACACTGAAAAAAGATTAAGGAGACTATTTGAATTAAGATTCTATTATTAGCTTCCTATGTGATACTTGGAGCACTGGTGGTGCAGTGGTTAAGCATTTGGTCAGCAGTTCAAATCCACCAGCCGCTCCTTGGAAACCTTATGGGGCAGCTCTACTCTGTCCTATAGGGTCACTATGAGTCGGAATTGACTTGATGGCAAAGAGTTTCTGGGTTTTGTTTTTTTTTTTTTTTTGGTATGTGATTCTTGGCGCCCAGTGGTGCAGTGGTTAAGAGCTCAACTACTAACCAAAAGATTGGCAGTTCGAATCCACCAACAACTCTTTGGAAGTCCTATGGGGCTGTTCTACTGTGTCCTATGGGGTTACTGTGAGTTGGAATCACCTCCATGGCAATGGATTTGTTTTTGGTTTTTGTATGGGATACTTACTATCTTAGTTGACTAGAGCAGCCATAATAAAAAAAATACCACAAGTGGATGGCTTTAAAGAACAGAAATCTATTTTCTCATAGCTCAGGAGGCTAGAAGGAGGTCTTTGTTAATTTCAGTGCCTTTAGTAACTGACAGCAGTCCTTGGTGTTATGGGCATTCCTTGGTGTCTGACTTTTCCCAGCGTGTATCTCTGTGTCTATTCTTTTTTTCTAACTCAGAAGTGATTACGTTTAGAAATACTCTACTCTGGTATGACCTATTAATTTAAAAGAAAACCCTATTTCCAAACAGGATCATATCCACAGGTACAAGGGCTAAGATTCAATATATATTTTGGGGAGAAGGGACACAATTCAATACACAATACCTACCAATTGATTAAAGTATAGATAATTATACAGCTATATCTATATATAGATATATACACATATATATACACATCTGTATCACATATATCACATACGTGTGTATATGCATGTGTGTATAATCTTATGTATATATATATTTACATTTCAGTAAAAGGTAAAACCATTGCTTTCATAAAGATATGAAAATAAACTTTGTTAAAGGATTTATTTTACCCTTATGATATGAGGGAACTAGGCAGATGTTTTAACCAGTTCATAGAAAAAAATCAAAGAGCACAAATTTATGTGGAGCAAAGGAATATGTAATAATCTGTATGCTGAGCAAATAACCTGAGAAGCTGGACTCTATGAAGAAGAATGGGGCATCAAGATTGGACGAAGACTCAGTAACAACCTGCCTTATACTGATGACACAACCTTGCTTGCTGAAAGTGAAGAGGACTTGAAGCACTTTCTGGTGAAGATCAAAGACTACAGCCTTCAGTATAGATTACACCTCAACATAAAGAAAACAAAACTCCTCACAACTGGACCAATAAGCAACATCATGATAAATGGAGAAAAGACAGAAGTTGTCAAGGATTTCATTTTACTTGGATCCATAATCAACACGTGTGAAAGCAGCAGTCAAGAAATCAAAAGATGCATTGCATTGGGCAAATCTGCTGGAAAAGATCTCCTTCAAGTGTTGAAAAGCAAAGATGTCACCTTGAAGACTAAGGTGCACCTGACCCAAGCCATGGTGTTTTCAATAGCCTCATATGCATGCGAAAGTGGACAATGAATAAGGAAGACTTAAGAAGAATTGACGCCATTGAATTGTGGTGTTGGAGAAGAATACTGAATATACCATGGACTGCCAAAAGAACAAACAAATCTGCCTTGGAAGAAGTACAATCATAATGCTCATTAGAAGCAAGGATGGTGAGACTACATCTCACATACTTTGGACATGTTATCAGGAGGGATCAGTCCCTGGAGAAGGACATCGTGCTTGGTAAAGTAGAGGGTCAGTGAAAAAGAGGAAGACCCTCAACGAGATGGATTGACACAGCGGCTACAACAATGGGCTCAAGTATAACAGTGATTGTGAGGATGGCACAGGACTGGGCAGTGTTTTGTTCTGTTGTACACAGGGTCGGTATCAGTCAAAACTGACTCGAAGGCACCTAACAACACCGCCAACAAAGGAACATGGAGATGAATTGCAGTGGAAACAAATCTGGCTTTTGGCATAGGGAATCAAATCATTAAAAGACAACACAATTGACATACATCTCAGTTATCTAGAACTTGCTGACTAACAATAGCTCAAAGATAATGAATAGGTCTATAATAACCTAGAAGTGTATGCTATAGACGATGCATAGTTTTCCATTGAAGCAGAAATTATATTTTCTACAATGCACACATGTGTTATAATCAATGATGTGCTAACAAATTTCTCCTAAGATACTAATAAAAATCAAATGGATAAGAGCAGACATTAGTAGGAAGAGTGTGAGAAATGGGCACTCCAATTATGTCACCATCTTTGGAAAGAAACTTAGCAGTATGTAACAAATTCGTTAAACTATATCACTGTTGATCTAGCAAGTCTAGTCTGGCAATTTGTTCTACACAAATGATGGTATATGTCAGCAATTATGTACACACACACACACACACAACATTTACTTTCAGTTTTGTGAATGACTAAAGCCATACATGTTCACCTGTATGAGACAGGCTAAGTAAATTTTGGTACATAGGTACAATAAAATACCTTATGAGTGATAAACATAATGTGGCAGATCTATATGCAATCTATAGAATGACCTCTAAAATATAATCTTGCATGAGATAAATAAGGTCTATGCAATTTAAATAGCTACAAATAAATCTATTATTTTCTTATGCTTGTATACCAAGTTTCTTGCTCTCTTTAGCACCTGTGCCATTATGCCTTCTAAAAGTTTATTTTATCTGGATTTCTCCATAATTATGGTTTGATCAATCTGGAAGGCCTGTAGAATTGCTCTTCTTTGCTCCTACCATAGGTGTTCTTCAATATTTTTTTGTGGAATTGAGTAGAATGTCCTATTTCTTTGGGAAACGAGCACCTGAGTTCACCCACAAAACAGCACGTTGCTCTTTTGGTTTTGCTTTCTTAGCCCTACAGTAAAGATTCTCTGAGGAACAATCTGAAAGGGAATTTCAGAGTCCATGAAAAACTGTACAAAATAGCAAGAGCAATGATATTGTCAACAAAGATTTAGAGAATGTGTTGCCTACTGTGTGTATGAGTACTGTAGTACTCAACGCAATGCTGCAATATTCACGGGCAACTTTGACCCAAGAGAATGGATGAAGTGCATTTCTAATTAGCCTTTCTTGCATGGGAGTGATGAATCATAATTTCAATCCCTGACATATAGAATTTTAGTGTGCTGACCTTTTCATAAAGGTACATGCTTGATTAGAAAACATTTGAAACACCCTTACCATTGGAGGATGGAGTTGTAAATGGTAAAATAGTGAAATGAGCCCCCAACTCGATACAGACTCTCCAAAGGTCAAGATGAAGCAGCCCATCTATTTAACTGCCAAAATATATGAGGCATTCAACCCAGCATTGTCTAGTTTCATGACAAAGGACATAAAACAAAAGCTATAGCACTACATTAAGCAAGTTTTATAGTCTACATTAATAAGATAAAATTACGTATATGTACATATAAAGATATCTGAAATTTTAGAAACTATAATTCTGTAGGTGATCCTTTCTTGCCATCACTTGATAGCAATTCTGATTCTAAAATGTCTGACTGATACTATATAAGATTAATTGAAGGATGCTGACAGTGAATTAGAGAGTAATGTGGTCCCATCAGCTATAAAGGGATTCCTAATGGCTTCCTCCAAGAAAATCTTCTCTCTCCAAAGTTAGTCATTGTTGTTGTTTTACTTTTCTTTGAGAATTAATGGATTGTTTTCAGCTCTGCTGAATTTTTAAGCTTCCTGATATTATATTTTCTTTAAGCCACTGTCTGCAAAGGCCACCTTCAGAATTTATGCATCAGCACAAACAAGTGAGTTTGAAAAAACAAAAACAAAGCTATTGACTTGACAAATAAGATTTGAAGGAATACAGAAAGGGACATAACTTAATCATTGGACTTTCAGTTTTTTATACTGTACATTCTCAAATCAGATACTGGGACCCACTAAGATATTGTTAGTTACTTAAAGGGAATGTGGTAAACGTCTGAAATATTTTTATTCACTTCAATTTATCAAACAAAAAGGACTATAAGGTTTTAAAAAGTATTAGGGATTGCAATTAACAAAAATGAGACGCACTTTCTTAAATTCCTGGGAATTTCTGTTTGAAACATTTAAATAGGGATTTAAAAATATATATCCATTTCCCTTACAATAATTCAATATAAATAAAAGGACAGATTATTTTAATTTATATTCTCCATTGTTATGGATTGAATTGTTTCCTCTCAAAATAGTATTGAAGGGAGCTCCGGCAAAATGGCGCTCTAGGCAGAAGCACCACACTGTCCCTCCACAGCAAAGATCTGAAAAACTAAGCCGAACAGAGAAAACAACAATCCTGAAACCCTAAATGAAGATATAAAGAACTCAGCCAAGCACCAAATGGAGTGAGAGAACTGACAGAGAATGGAGAGCGAGGAGAGATTCATGCAGAGGTCCCCTACCAGCTAACGCAGCGCAGATCCACCATACTGGACTCCTATCGGAGACCAGCAAAAGGGTACGAGAAAGCAGCCTCATGGAGCGTCCAGCAGGAGACAAAACAGCCGGTAATTTGCGGTGTGTGCTTTCCCACCCCCCACCCCTCTTCGCCCCAGCTTGGCGTCCTCTGCTTCCCGTGGCCACGGTCTTTTGACGGGGGGGTGCCGGCTGCTTGGATTCCACACACCTAAGCGGGCGGCACTCTGGGTGCCATTTGTTGGCTGCTAGTGTTGCTTTTTTTTCTGCTTTTTTTGATTTCTCACTTGCCTCTCGCCACCTCCCCCTCCTTTCACTCAGGTGCCTGGCTCCGTACGCCATCGTTGCTTCTTCCTGAGGGGCTCCAGAGCACCGGCAATTTGTGATATATGCTTTCCCACTCTCCACCCTTCTTTACCCACACTCGGCCTCCTCTGCTTCCCGCGGACACAGTCTCTTGTCCAGAAACACCAGCCCACACTGGCTGGCTCTCTGGGTGGCATTTGTTGGCTGCTGGTGTTGCTTTTTTTCTTTTTCTTTTTCCTGCTTCTTTGGATTTCTTGCTTGCCTCTTGCCGCCTCCCCCTCTTTTGCTCGAGTGCCTGGCTCTGAGTGCCATTTTTGCTTCTTCCTGAGGGGCTGCGGGGCTCCATTCTAGTGTGCAGCTGCCTCCCAGTCGGGGCTGCAGTGCTGGTGGGATCCCAGGGCTTTTGTTCATTTGTTCCTCTACTTCCCGCAGCCACGGTCTCTTGACAGGGGGGCGCCGGCTGCTTGGATTCCACACACCCAAGCGGGCGGCTCTCTGGGTGCCATTTGTTGGCTGCTAGTGTTGCTTTTTTTTTCTGCTTCTTTTAATTTCTCACTTGCCTCTTGCTACCTCCCCCTCCTTTCACTCTGTACGACATCTTTGCTTCTTTCTGAGGGGCTCCAGAGCACTGGCAATTTGTGATACACGCTTTCCCACTCTCCACCCTTCTTCACCCACACTCGGCTGCCTCTGCTTCCCATGGACAAAGTCTCTTGTCTGAGAAACACCAGCCGGCACTGGCTGGCTCTCTGAGTGCCATTTGTTGGCTGCTGGTGTTGCTTTTTTTTTGCTTCTTTGGATTTCTTGCTTGCCTCTCGCTGCCTCCCCCTCCTTTCACTCAAGTGCCTGGCTCCGTGCGCCATCTTTGCTTTTTCCTGAGGTGCTGCAGAGCTCCATTCGAGTGTGGAGCTAATTCCCAGTCTGGGCTACTGCGCTGGTGGGATCCCGGGGCTTTTTTTCTTTTGTTCATTTTGAATTGTTTGTTTCATTTCTTTTCCTTTTCTTGAGTTGGGAACCCCTTCTGGTCAGGTGGAACTGCTTGGCAAGGAACTCCCCTTCGGCTTCCACAGATGTGTGGAGGGATCCCTGAGGACATTTCTTTTTTCCCTATTTTTTTGGGGGGCCTTTCTTGCTCTTGTTTTTTTGTTTTTTTTTTTTTTTTGATTTGTTTTGTTTTCTTTTCCCTCTTCTTCCCTTTTGTCTTTCTTCATTGCTCAGTTTCTCGTCTCTCTAAATCTTCCTTCTCTTTCTGATCCCTGAATACCAGGTGTTGTATGCCTCTGCGCCTTCTGGCCAGGCTGTGCTGTGACACCTGAGAGCGACTTCCTCAGACCTCATAGCTGCATCAGTGGGATCCCTGGGAACTTTGCAGTTCTTTAACCTTTCTGATTTTTATTTGTTCATTCTTTTCTTTTCTTCCTCTTCCCCTTTCGGTTTTCGTCCATTTCATAGTCTCTCATCTCTCCATTCTAACGGCAAGCTCCCTAGCATTCTTTTCTGTTTGTTTGTATGCTTTTTGGCTCCTGTTCCTCTCTCCTCTCTCCAATATCCATCTTAGCTCCACACATAACCATCTCCCCACTGCATCCTGCCTACCTGCACCGTGTGCTTGACATCACACCACCAAGCAGCACAGGCACGGCCTACTGGAAACTGCCCAGCACTGATTACCAACCCACCCTGGTGGCTGTAGTGAGTGCCACAAACAACCCATCCCAGTGGCTCCTCTTCAGCTAGACCTGCCCTGCTGTACCATATCTGAGTAACTGAACCTGCCAGTTGGAGAAGGAGGTGAAAAGTATTGCGTGCACATATGAGCAAACAATAAAGAGCACGCAGTCTGCCTGCTCAGATATAGTCAAATTTTTTTTTTTAAAAAAACGGATGAAACACATAAATCTACAATCAACAAATGAGAGAAATAACTACAGAATGCCCCCAAAACAGTAGACAATACAAAAAAATTTACAAAAACAGGACAGGATGGTTCCAGTAGGCATCCAAATTAAAACACCAGATGACTCTCCTGTGAAAGAAAATGCACTAGAAGTACCTGATAGGGAGTTCAAATCTCTAATACTTGGAACTTTCCAAGAACTGAGGCAAAAAGCTGACAAACATAAGGGAAAAATAAACAAACTCATGGAAAATACAGACAAAAAATTGGAAGAATTCAGGAAGATGATGCAGGAACAAAATGCCAAAATAAATTCAGAACTAGAAATTATACAAAAACAACAATTAGAAATCCAAAAGATAAACAGCAAGCTTTCAGAAATGGATGATGTCATAGAAGGGCTGAGAAGCAGATCTGAAACCATGGAAGACAGGATCAGTGGAACTGAAGACAAACACTTGGATACAACTCTGTCTGAGGAAAACTCAGAAAAAAGAACAAAGAAAAATGAAGAGACCCTGAGAGTTATGTTGGACAAAATTAAAAGCAAAAACTTACGAGTGATTGGCATTCCAGAACAGGGGGAGAAAACAGAAAACACAGAGAGGATCTTTGAGGAACTGCTGACAGAAAACTTCCCCAATATCATGAAAGATGAAAATCCGGCCATCCAAGAATCACAACGAACCCCATATAGAAGAGACCCCAAAAGAAAATCACCAAGGCATATCATATTCACACTCACCAAAACCAAAGACAAACAAAGAATCCTGAGAGCAACTCGTGAAAAACAAGAAGTCACATAAGGAGGAGAAACAATAAGACTAAGCTCAGATTATTCGGCAGAAACCATGCAGGCAAGAAGGCAATGGGATGACATATATAAAATCTTGAAAGAAAAAAATTGTCAGCCAAGAATACTATATCCTGCAAAACTCTCGTTCAAATTTGATGGTGAAATTAGGTCATTTCCAGATAAACAGAAACTAAGGGAATATGTAAAAGTCAAACCAAACTTACACGAATTATTAAAGGGAGTTCTTCGATCAGAGGACAAACAGCTTCAGCCCACAGGCAGAACCTAGGACACAGGATCGTACAAGCCAGATACCAATCTAGGAAATGAACTCTCAAGGACTATTCAAAACCAAAAGAAATACAACAGGGAATCAGAGCAGTCAATCAATGGATGACAACAACATTAAAACAATAAAAGAGGGAATAAACGGCATAGGTATAGAACCTTCAAATGGAGAGGAAAGCAAAGCGATACCAAGTAATGGTAGACTGCTTCAAACTTAGAAAGATAAGGGTAAAATTCATGGTAACCACAAAGAAAGTTAACAAACCAACTCATAAAAATAAAGATGAAAAACATAAAGTCTCAGCAAAAACAAAACCTACAAAAACAAAAGAAATGAAAAAAAAAATCCACAAACAAAAGTAACTCAGCACAAGAGAGTAAGAAGAACAAAGAAAACTTCAGCACCACAAAAAAAACACAACTGCACAATGACAGCAACAAACTCACATCTATCAATAATTGCACTGAATGTAAATGGAATCAATGCACCCATAAAGAGATGGAGAGTGACATAATAGATAAGAAAACAGGATCCATCAATATGCTGTCTACAAGAGACACACCTTAGAAACAAAGATGTGAATTTATTAAAAGTCAAAGGTTGGAAAAAAATATATCAAGCTAACAACTACCAAAAAAGAGCAGGAGTGGCAATTGTAATCTCAGATAAAATGGACTTTAAAACAAAATCTCCCATAAACGACAAAGAAGGACACTATATAATGATTCAGGGGACAATCCATCATGAAGACATAACCATAATAAACACCTACGCACCCAATGACAGGGCTCCAAAATACATAAAACAAACTCTAACAACACTGAAAAGAGAAATTGACAGTTCCACAATAATAGTAGAAGACTTCAACACACCACTCTCCGTAAAGGACAGAACAACTAAGAAGAAACTCAGCAAAGATACAGAAGACCTAAAGGGCACAATCAGCCAACTTGACATCATAGATATATATACAACACTCCATCCAACTGCTACAAACTACACATTCTTTTCCAATGCACATGGAATGTTCTCCAGAATAGACCACATCTTAGGCCACAGAGCAATCCTCAACAAGATCCAAAACGCTGAGATAATTCAAAGTATCTTCTCTGACCACAATGCCATCAAGGTAGAAATTAACAATAGAAAGAGCAAGGGAAAAAAATCAACTCATGGAAACTGAATAATACCCTGCTTACACATTAGTGGGTAATACAAGAAATCAGAGATGGAATAAAAAAATTCATAGAATCAAATGAGAATGAAAACACATCATACGAAAACCTTTAGGACACAGCAAAGGCAGTCCTCAGAGGACAATTTATAGCAATAGATGCACATATCCAAAAAGAAGAAAAGGACAAAATCAAAACATTAACTACAGAAGTCAAACAAATAGAAAGAGAACAGCAAAAAAAGCCCACAACCACCGGAAGAAAGGAAATAGTAAAGATCAGAGCAGAAACAAATGAAATAGAGAAAAGAAAAACAATAGAATCAACAAAACCAAAAGTTGGTTCTTTGAAAGAATCAACAAAATCGACAAACCACTGGCCAGACTGACAAAAGAAAAACAGGAGAGGACACAAATAACCCAAATAAGAAATGAAATGGGGGACATTACAACAGACACAACTGAAATAAAAAGGATTATAACAGAATATTATGAAAAACCATACTCGAACAAATTTGAAAACCTAGATGAAATGGATACATTTCTAGAAACACATGGCCTACCCAAACTACAACAAAGTGATGTTGAAAATCTGAACAGACCCATAACAAGAGACGAGATTGAAAAGTTAATAAAAAAAACTCCCAACCAAAAAAAGCCCTGGCCCAGATGGCTTCACTGGAGAATTCTACAAAACATTTACTGAAGAGCTTGTACCAGTACTACTCAAGCTATTTCAGAGCATAGAAGAGGAAGCAACACTTCCAAATTCATTCTATGGAGCCAGCATAATGCCGATCTCAAAACCAGGCAAAGACGTTACAAAAAAAGAAAATTACAGACCAATATCTCTCATGAATATAGATGCAAAAATTCTGAACAAAATTCTAGCCAAGATAATTCAGCATCATATCAAAAAAATAATACACCACGACCAAGTAGGATTCATACCAGGTATGCAAGGATGGTTCAACATTAGAAAATCAATCAACGTAATCCACCACATAAATATAAGGAAAGAAAAGAATCACATGATCATCTCAATTGACACATAAAAGGCATTTGACAAAGTCCAACACCCATTCCTGATAAAAACTCTCAATCAAATAGGTATAGAAGGGAAATTTCTCAACATAATAAAGGGCATCTATGCAAAACCAATGGCCAATATCATTCTTAATTGAGAGAGGCTGAAAACATTCCCCTTGAAAGCAGGAACAAGACAAGGATGCCCTTTATCACCACTCCTGTTTAACACTGTGCTGGAAGTTCTAGCTAGAGCAATAAGGCAAGAAAAAGAAAAAGGGCTTCCAAATTGGTAATGAAGAAGTTAAACTGTCCCTGTTTGCAGATGATATGATACTATACATAAGAAACCCTAAAGACTCCATGAGAAATCTCCTGGATCTAATAGAAAGATTCATCAGAGTAGCAGGATACAAGATAAACATTCAAAAATCAGTTGGATTCCTATACACCAATAAGGAGAACGATGAAAAGGAAATCAGGAAAACAATACCATTTTCAATAGCCCCTAAAAAAGATAAAATACTTGGGAATAAATCTGACCAGGGATGTAAAAGACCTATACAAAGAAAACTACAAAACACTACTGCATGAAACCCAAAGGGATCTACATAAATGGAAAAACATACCATGCTCATGGATAGGCAGACTCAACATTGTGAAAATGGCAATTCTACCCAAAGCAATTTACAAATACAACGCAATCCCGATCCAAATACCAACAACATTCTTCAAAGAGACGGAAAAACTAATTGTTAACTTTCTATGGAAGGGGAAGAAGCCCTGAATAAGTAAAGCACTAGTGAAGAAGAAGAATCAAGTTGGAGGACCCACACTACCTGACTTCAGAACCTACTATACAGCTACAGCAGTCAAAACAGCCTGGTACTGGTACAACGACAGATACATTGACCAATGTAACAGAATTGAGAACCCAGATGTAAATCCATCCACCTACGGTCATCTGATCTTCGACAAGGGCCCAAAGTCCATCATTGGGGAAAAGACAGTTTTTTTTAAGAAATGGTGCTGGCAAAACTGGATATCCATTCGCAAAAAAATGAAACAGGACCCATACCTCACACTGTATACAAAAACTACTTCAAAATGGATCTAAGACCTGAAGATAAATCCTAAAACTATAAAGTTCATAGAAGAAAAAATAGGACCAACACTTCAGGCCTTAATACATGGCATTAACAGGATACAAACCATAACCATCAATGCACAAACCCCAATAGATAAGCTAGATAGCTGGAATCTTCTAAAAATCAAACACCTATGCTCTTCAAAAGACTTCACCAAAAGAGTAAAAAGAGAACCTACAGACTGGGAAAAAATTTTTGGACAGTACAAGTCAGACAAAGGTCTAATCTCCATAATCTACAAGAAAATCCAACACCTCTACAACAAAAAGACAAAGAATCCTATCAAAAAATGGGCAAAGGAAATGAACAGAAACTTCACCAAAGAGGACACATGACACATGACACATGACAGACACATGAGGAAATGCTCGCAATCACTAGCCATTAGACAAATGCAAATTAAAACCACAGTGAGATACCATCTCACCCCGGCATTACTGGCACGAATCAAAAACACTGGAAATAACAAATGTTGGAGGGGCTGCGGGGAGATCGGAACTCTTATGCTCTGCTAGTGGGAATGCAAAATGATGCCACCATTTTGGAAAATGATATGGTGCTTCCTCAGAAAGCTAGAAATAGACATACCATTCGATCCAGCAATCCCACTCCTAGGAATATATCCTAGAGAAATAAGAGTCATCACTCAAATAGACATATGTTCATGGCAGCATTGTTCACGATAGCAAAACGATGGAAAAAACGTAGATGCCCATCAACAGATGAATGGATAAACAGACTATTGTACATACACACAATGGTGTACTATGCAACGAGAAAGAACAACAATGAATCTGTGAACCATCTCATAACATGGATGAAACTGGAGGACATTATGCTGAGTGAAATAAGTCAATCACAAAAGGACAAATATTGTATGAGACCTCTATTGTAAAAATCCATGAAAAAGCTCACACACAAAATGTAACCATCTTTGTTGGTTACCAGGGATGGGAGGGGTGGGGGGGAAATACTATATAGGCAATAGATAAGTGATATCTTGGATGAAGGGTGAGACAGTACACAATACAGGGGAAACTAGCACAACCTGTACAAGGAAAGGTCATGGAAGCCCCATAGACACATCCAAACTCCCTGAGGGACTGAATTGCTGGGCGGAGGGCTCTGGGGACCATGGTCTAGAGGAGCATCTAGCTCAATCGGCATGACACAGCTTATAAAGACAATGCTCTACATTCTACCTTGGTGAGTAGTGTCTGGGGTCTTAAAAGCCTGTGAGCGGCCATCTAACATACTCCACTGGTCTCATCCCTTCGTGAGCAAGGGAGAATGAAGAGAACAGGATACAAGGAAAAGATTAGTCCAAAGGGCTAATTGTCCTCAGCTACCAAGGCCTCCACCGGACTGAGTCCAGTACAGCTAGATGGTGCCCAGCTACCACCACTGACTGCTCTGACCAGGATCACAACAGAGGGTTCTGGACAGAGCTGGAGAAGGATGTAGAGCATAATTCTAACTCACAAAAAAAAAGACCAAATTTACTGGCCTGAAGGAGACTTGAGAAACCTCGAGAGTATGGCCCCCAGACACCCTTTTAGCTCAGTGGTGAAGTTACCTCTGAGGTTCACTGTTCAGCCTGGGAGTGGACAGCCCCGTAAAACCAAATGAGACTAACGAGGTACAGGAGTCCAGTGACAAGGGCCAGAAAGCAGAAGGGACAAGGACGCTGGTGATAGGGAACCCAAGGTTGAGTAAGGATATTGTTGATGTGTTGTGAGATTGTTAACCATTGTCATAGGTCAACATTTGTAGTAAGTGTTAAATGAGAAACTCTTTTGTTTTGTAAGCCTTCATCTTAAGTGAGAATAACAGCACTATTGGAAAAGCATAGTCAATGTCACTGAATTGTGTATGTAGAAATTTTTGAAACAGTGTATCTTTGGCTATGTGTATTTTCACCAAAAAAAAAAAAAAAAAAAGGTTGAGAATTTAGGGTGTTAATAAGTTGTGGGGTTGTTAACCAATGTCATAAAACAACATGTGTACTACTGTTTCATGAGAAACTATTTGTTCTGTAAGCCTTCACCTGAAGTACAATAAAATAAAAAAAAATAGTATTGAAGTCTTGGCCCCTGTGCCTGTGTATGTGATCCTGTTTGGAAATACTGATTTTCTTTTGTTATTTTAATGAGGTCATAGGAGAGTAAAGTGGGTCCTAAACCTAATCATTCCTGAGTTATTAAACAACAACAATAAAACAGCACAGACAAAGAGACACATTCAGGGGGAGATGTTGTATGAAGACACCTGCATCTGGCATATGCATCTATAAGTATAAGAATACTAAGGATTGCCAACAGTTTCTAGAAATTGAAATGGACAAAGAAGGTCTTCCCCTTAGAGTCACACCCTGAATTTCGACTTCAAGCCTCCTGAACTGTGAGAAAATAATTACTATTCTTCAAAGCCACCCATGTGTGGTATATTTTTGTTACAGCAGCACTAGATAACTAAGTCACCCATTAAATCACATTAAAAAAAAAAAAAAAAAAAAACATTGCCATCGAGTCAATTCCAACTCATAGTGACCCTATAGGACAAGGTGGAATTGCCCCATAGGGTTTCCAAGGCTGTAATAGTTACGGAAACAGACTGCCACATCCTTCTCCTGCAGAGTGGCTGGTGGATTCTAACTGCTGATCTTTCAGTTAGCAGCCAAGTGCTTAACAACTGCACCACCAGGGATTCTTTCCAATCATATTATTACTAAACAAACATATTAAATGTCAGTTTGTCATACAATGGTGGCTTGTCTGTTACTATGATGCTGAAAACTATGCCAACAGTATTTCAAATATCAGCAGGGTCACTCATGGTGGACAGGTTTCGGCACAGCTTCCAGACTAAGAGAGACTAGGAAGAAAGTCCTGGTGATCTACTTCTGAAATTAGCCAGTGAAAACCTATGGACAGCAGTAACCACAACAATGGGCTCAAGCATGTCAAAGAGCATGAAGATGGTGCAGGACCAGGCAATGTTTCATTCTGTTACACGTAAGGATGCCATGTGTTAGAGCTGACTCCACAGCAACTAACAACAAAAACAAACAAAAAATTTAAAAAGCCGTTTGCCATCTGTCTTAGTTATCTAGTGCTTCTATAACAGAAATACCATAAGTGGATGGCTTTAACAAAGAGAAATATATTCTCTCACAGTCTAGTAGGCTACAAGTCCAAATTCACGGCGTCAGCTCTAGGGGAAGGCTTTCTCTCTCTGTTGGCTCTGGAGGAAGGTCCTTATCATCAATCTTCCCCTGGTCAAGGAACTTCTCAGCACAGGGACCTTGGGTCCAAAGGACGTGTTATTCTCCTGTCTCGTTTCTTGGTGGTATGAGGTCCCTATGTCTCTCTGCTTGCTTCTCTCTTTTATATCTCAAAAGAGATTGGCTTACTACATGATCTAATCATGTAGATTGAGTCCCGCCTCATTAACATAACTGCCACTAATCTCATTTCTTTAATATTATATTGACAGGATTTACAACACATAGGAAAATCCCATTAGATGACAAAATAGTGGACAATCACACAATACTGGGAACCACGGCCTAGCCAAATTGATACACATATTTTTGGGAGACACAATTCAATCCATGACATCATCATTCACAAATCTTTTTATATTTGAAACACACTCTTAATAAATACTCTTCTGCAGATACTGCATGCTTCTTATGTAGAACTGACTGCCTCAAGTTTTAATCCTTGTCCTTTGGCTTTCACAGAATACACTATCCTAGTCTTTTTATTCATGTTGTTGATATAGCTATAGGACAATGGGATTTACAGGAAGTGTTCACTCATACTCTCTAAGAAGGACGGTTTTTTTCTGACTGAATAAGATACACAAATACTATTTTTCAAGTCTCATTGCTTTCCAGGACTGAACTAGGAACTGAATATCATAATGGAATACAGAAAAGGATGGGAGGAGTATCCTTTGACTATACCATGAGATGTATTCTGTGAAAAGAGCTCAACTTGTGTCTACTGGTAGAAAATAAAATGAAAAATTGATATCAACATTTTAGAGTCTTTTAAGACTTCAAAACACTGTAACAATATTGACTAGTGAAACTAAACAGATTCTGTTGAGGTGATAAAGTAAGGCTATTGCTCCCACGTTAAAAATGAGAAAACAGAGAAAAATGAAGAAAAAAGGATAAACAACTTTCATTGGTCTGAAAAGCAATTTAGTAACTGAGACAGTCATTTCACAATGGCCCTAGGTGCAACAGGTTCCAAGCATCATTTTCCTTCTGTGCAAAATCAAAACTTTCAGACTGTGGAGAGAAAGCAACCAAAATGTCTCAACAGTAGTCAGCTCAATCTCTGCATAAAAGGAACTGGAAAGAGGACTGGTGATGAGTTGAAGGAAGGACAGGAAAAGGGATCAAGGCTGGAAGTAGATGGCCCAGTATTGCTCCCATGCAGAGGAGAAAAAATTACTGTGCTTAAGTTTGTAGCTTTCCAAATTGCTACAGCTGCTTTAGTTTTATAGAGGTCTACACGTGTAAAGATCCTAACCCCTTCCTTGACTTTACTCCCTTGGGTCAGTATATTATTTAGGAATCAAGATTGCTCAGTCTTTGCTTTTACAGTGAGCCCAAACTTACCATAATTCAAGTAAGCAATTAGCAGGAGTTTAGGCATCTTTAGCAAAGAAGGTTGAATTATTAACTATTCAATTGAAAATAAGATGGCAATATTTCTGGCAACCAATTCAGAACAGAAAAGGGCTGGAGAGCAAGGGAGTGGGATAGCCTAGTGTGAGAGCAGAGCCTCAGATATATTAAGGTTGAAGAAGCATCTAATCTTGGGAAACATGTAATGAATAAATGGAACCATGATTTTGATTCCCAAAATTGTATTAATTATATTACAATCTTTTTCAGACCTTTATACACCCTGAAGACTAATAGCAAAGTCCCAATTATTCTTTAGTGATTTTCTTTCATTTGGGCATATTAACTTAAAATGCATCACTTGCATTTTTAAAAGATAAGGTTTTAAGTTCATTCTTCTCCACACCCCTGTTCTCTGCTGAAATGTGTATATTTTGTGGTTGCCCAACAGAGAGCAAGAGTAACCCCATCCCACCCAAAATCAGTTTGCATGTCCAGACTGATGATGCCACACACACACCATCAGGGTAGGAAAGGACTGATTGATCACATACTGAGATGTTCTGGAGAGAGTAGGACAGACATGCAAGCTGATCTGCAATGGCTTGAGTAAAGCTGGTGGCAAGTGCTTTGGTTTTTATTGTGGATGAGGGAAGAGGCAGCGTGAAGTTTTTGTGGACCAGAGTTCGTGTGGTTTAACTACCCTACCAGCACCAACGGAGGGAGCAAGCGAGCATTCTTGTTGGCTTTCTCAGTTGTGGGGCAAGGAGGAATGGAGAGGATGGGTCCTAAAAGCAGTCAGTTTAAATAGAAAAAATGGAGTCAGACTCGTGTGTGTGTTCGTGTGTGCTTTAGATGAAGGTTTACAGAGCAAATTAGTTTCTCATTAAACAATAAATACACATATTATTTTGTGACATTTGTTGCCAACCCCACAACATGTTGACACTCTCCCCTTCTCAAACTTGGGTTCCCCATTTCCATTCATCCAGCTTTCCTGTCCCTTCTTGCCTTCTTGTCCCTGCCCCTGGGCTGGTGTGCCTATTTAGTCTTGTATACATGGTTGAGTTACTTGTATTATTGTTTGTTTTATGGGCCTGTCTAATCTTTGGTTGAAGGGTGAACCTCAGGAGTGAGTTCAGTTCTGAGTTAAAAGGGTGTCTGGGGGCCATACTCTCAGGGTTTCACCAATCTCTGTCAGACCAGTATGTCTGGTCTTTCTGTGAGTTAGAACTTTGTTCTACATTTTTCTCCAGCTCTGTCCAGGACCCTCTATTGTGATATGTCAGAACAGTCGGTGGTGGTAGCCCAGCACCACCTAGTTGTGCTGGACTTAGTCTGGTGAAGGCTGTGGTAGTTGTGGTCCATTAGTCCTTTGGACAAATCTTTCCTTTGTGTCTTTGGTTTTCTTCTTTCTCCCTTGCTCCAGGTGGGGTGAGACCAATGGAGTATCTTAGATGGTCGCTCACAAGCTTTTAAGACCTTACACGCTACTCAATAAAGTAGGATGCAGAACATTTTCTTTATAAACTATGTTTTGCCAACTGACCTAGATGCCCCCTGAGATCCTGGTCCCCAGCCCTTAGCCCAGTAATTTGGTCCCTCAGGGAGTTTGAGTGTATCTGTGAAGCTTCTGTGTCTTTCCCTTGGTCAAGTTGTGCTGACTTTCCCAAGTATTATGTACTCGTCTTATCCTTCACCAAAGTTACCACTTATCTATTGTCTATTTAGTGCCTTTCCCTCCCTACCCCACCCCTCCCTAGTAACTATCAAAGATTGTTTCTTTCTGTGTGTAAACATTTTCATGGGTTTTTATAATAATGGTTGTATACAGTATTTGTCCTTTTGTGATTGACATATTTCACTAAGCATAATGCCCTCCATATTCATGCATGTGGTGAGATGTTTCGCAGATTCATAATTTTTTTTATTGTTGCACAGTATTCCATTGTGTGTATGTACCATAGTTTGTTTATCCATTCATCTATTGATGAGCACTTAGGTTGTTTCCACCTTTTTGCTATTGTGAATAATGCTGCAGTTAATATGGGTGTGCATATGTCTATTCGTGTGACAGCTCTTATTTCTCTAGGATATATTCCTAGGAGTGGAATAACTGGATCAAAAACACTTATTTGAGGCCTTTTTCCTTTCCAAATAAGGTTATTGATTAGTTTTTCCATCTAGTTAAAGAATGCTGTTGGTATTTGGATTGGGATTGCATTGTATTTGTAGGTTGCTCTGAGTAGAATTGACATTTTCACAATGTTGAGTCTACCTACCCATGAACATGGTATCTTCTTCCGTTTATATAGATCTCCTTTGGTTTCTTGCAGTAGTGTTTTGTATTTTTCTTTGTATGGATCTTTTACATCCCTGGATAGATTTATTCCTAAGTATTTTATTTTTTTCGGGGCTACTATAAATAATGTTGCTTTCCTGATTTCCTTTCGTAGTTGTTGAACCAATAGTTCTCTATTGGTGTATAGGAATACAACTGATTTTTGTTTGTTTATCTTGTATCCTGCTACTCTGCTGAATCTTTCTATTAGTTCCAGTAGTTTTCTTGTGGAGTCTTTTGGGTTCTTTACGTATAGTTTCATATCATACACAAATAGGGAGAGTTTTACTTCTTCCTTACCAAGTTGGATGCCTTTTATTTCTTTTTCTTGTCTTATTGCTCTAGGTAGGACTTCCAGCACAATGTTAAATAGGAGTAATAGTAACAGTCATCCTTGTCTTGTTCCTTTTCTCAAGGGGAATGTTTTCAGGCTCTTTCCATTGGGAGTGATGTTGGCTGTTGGTTTTGTATACATGCCCTTTATTATGTTGAGGAATTTCTCTTCTATTCCTATTTTATTGATAATTTTTATCAGGAATGGCTGTTGGACGTTACAGAATGCCTTTTCTGTGTCGATTGAGATGATTATGTGATTATTTTATTTTATTTATGTGGTGAACTATGTGGATCGATTTTCTAATGTTGAACAACTCTTGCATAACTGTTATGACCCCACTCGGTCAGAGTGAATTTTATTTCTTTTTATACGATGCTGAATTCTATTGGCTAGAATTTTGTTGAGAATTTTTGCATCTATATTCATGAGAGATATTGGTCTGTAATTTTCTTTTTTTGTGGTGTCTGTCTTTGCCCATTTTGTTGTCAGGGTTATGTTGTCTTCATAGAATGAATTTGGAAGTAGCCCTTCCTTTTCTATATTCTGAAATAGTCTGACTACTTCTGGTCTGAGCTCTTCTCTGAGTGTTTGGTAGAATTTTCCAGTAAAACCATCTACACCAGGATTTCTTTTTTTTTTGGGGGGGGGGGTTGAGTTTTTAATCTCTTCTTTTGTTATGTGTCTGTTCATATTTTCTACCTCAATTTGTGTTAGTTTAGGTAGGTAGTGTGTTTCTAGAAATTTGTCCATTTCCTCTAGGTATTCAAATTTGTTAAAATATAGTTTTTCGTAGTACTCTGTTATGATCCTTTTGATTTCAGTTGGGTCTGTGGTAATGGTCCCCATTTCATTTCTTATTTGGGTTGTTTGCTTCCTCTGCTGTTTTTCTTTTATCAGTTTGGCCAATGGTATGTCGATTTTGTTGATCCTTTCAAAGTACCAACTTTTGTTTTGTAGATTTTTTTTCTATTGTTTTTCTATTCTCTATTTCATTTATTTCTGCTCTGATTTTTATTATTTTCTTTTTCTGATGCCTGTGGTCTTCTTTTCTCTTCACTTTCTATTTGTTCAAGTTGTATAGCTAACGTTTTGATTTTGTCCTTTCTTCTTTTTTGATGTGTTCATCTGTTGCTATAAATTAATCTCTGAACACTGCATTTACTGTGTCCAGAGGTTTTTGTATATGTTTTCATTTGGTTCTAGGAATTTTTTTTATTCCATCTGTCATGGATTGAATTATGTCCCCCCAAAAATGTGCATATCAATTTGGCTGGGCCATGAGTCCCAGTATTGTGTGATTTTCCTATATGTTGTAAATCCTGCATTCATGATGTTAATAAGGGAGGATAGGCAGCAGTTAGGTTAGTAAGACAGGACTCAGTCTAGAAGATTAGAATGTGTCCTGAAGTAATCTCATAAGATATAAAAGAGAGAAGTGAGCAGAGAGACGGGGGACCTCATACCACCAAGAAAGCAGTGCCGGGAAAAGAACATGTTCTTTGGACCCAGGCTCCCTGCACAGAGAAGCTCTTAGTCTGGGGGAACATTTATGAGAAGGCCAACAGAGAGAGAAAGGCTTCCCCTGGAGCTGACACCCTGAATTGAAACTTAAGCCTACTTTATTGTGAAGAAATAAATTTCTCTTTGTTAAAGCCATCCACTTGTGGTATTTCTGTTATAGCAGCACTAGATGACTCCTATAAAGGCACTATTTTTTATTTTTTTTCTATCACCCAGTGGTTTTTAAGCCAGGTGTTATGTAGTTTCCACTTATTTGATTTTTTTCCCTTGTTCTTCTTGTTATTAATTTCTACTTTTATGGTGTTGTGATCAGAGAAGATGCTTTGCATTATCTCAATGTTTTGAATTTTGTTGAGGGTTGTTTTGTGGTCTAAGATGTTATCTATTCTGGAGAATGTTCCATATGCATTGGAAAAGAATGTATACTTTTCTGCTACTGGGTGGAGTGTTCTATATATATCTATGAGGTCAAGTTGTTTGATTGTGACCTTTAGATCATCTGTATCTTTGCTGAGTTTCTTTCTAGACGTTCTGTCTATTACCTAGACTTGTATGTTGAAGACTTCTACTATTATTGTGGAACTGTCAATTGACTTTTTCATTGCTGTTGGAGTTGTTTTTATATATTTTGGAAACCTGTCATAGAGTAGGCAGATATTTTTTATGGTTATGTCCTCATCGTGGATTGTCCTTTTAATCATTATGTAATGTCCTTCCTATTCTTTTATGGTGTATTTTGTTTTAAAGTCTATTTTATCTGAGATTAGTATTGCCACTCCTGCTCTTTTTTGGTTGCTGTTTGCTTTATATGTATAGTTTTACAGTCTTTGATTTTTAATATATTTATATCTTTGCTCTTTGTTTCTAAGGTGTGTCTCTTGTAGACAACATACAGATGAGTTCTTTTTTTTAAAATCCATTCTATCACTCTGTGTCTCTTTATGGCTGCATTTAAGCCATTTACGTTCAGTATGATTATTGACAGTGTGACTTTATTGCTATCATATTGTGGTGCCTTCTTTTTTTTTTTTTTTTTTTTTTTGTGGTGCCTATGTTTTTATGTTTTCTTTGTTCCTGTTACTCTCCTGTGCTGTATTCCTTTTGTTTGTGGATTTTCTTTCTCGTTTCTTTAGTTTTTGTAGATTTTTTGTTTAATTAGACTTTATGTTTTCTTCTTTATTTTGATGAGTAGGTTCATTAACTTTATTTGTGGTTACCTTGAAATTTACCCTTATCTTCCTGAGTTTGAACCAGTTTTTTATTACTTGATATCGCCTTGACTTCCTCTCTAATTGAAAGATCTATACCTATACAATTTATTGCCTCTTTTATTGTTGAAAGGTTGTTGTCATTTACAGATTGACCTCTCTGGTTCTCTGTCGCAAATCTTTTAGTTTTATTTTATCCTTGAGAGTTCATTATCTGGGTTTTTATTTGGCTGATGCTGTCCTGTGTCCTTGATTCAGGTTGTTATCTGATGTTTTCGGTCTCTAACTGAAGGACTCTCTTTAATAATTCATGTAAGTTTGTTTTTGTTTTTTTACATAACCCCTTAATTTCTGTTTATCTGGAAACAACCTAATTTCACCATCATATCTGAGTGACCTTTCTGCAGGAAATATCATTCGTGGTTGGCAATTATTTTTCTTTCAAAGTTTTATATATGTCATCCAGTTGCCTTCTTGCCTGCATGGTTTCTGCTGAGTAATCAGAGCTTAGTCTTATTGTTTCTCCTTTGTATGTGACTTTTCATTTTTCTTGAGCTGCTCTCAGGATTCTTTCTTTGTCTTTGGTTTTGGTAAGTCTGATTTTGATATGTCTTGTGACTTTCTTTTGGGAAGCTCCTATATGGAGTTCATGGAGCTTCTTGGGTGGTCAGATTTTCATCTTTCATTATATTAGGGAAGTTTTCTGTTAGCAAATGTTCAATGATCCTTTCCATATTTTCCATTTTATCCTCCTGTTCTGGAACTCCAACCGTAAGCAAAATTTTGCTCTTGATTGTATCCCACATCGTTCTCAGGTTTTCTTCACTTTTCCTCATTCTTTTCTCTGATTTTTCCTCAAAGTGGTATCCAAGGATTTGTCTTCAATTTCACTGATCCTGTCTTCCATTGTTTCAAATTTCCTCCTAAAACTTTCTATTGCACTGTCCATTTCTGAAATCTTGTTGGTGAAACACTGGTGAAATTGTGCACTACAGATTAGTAAGTAAGTACAAGTAAGCCTGTGCCTACTTTGCTTATTGGGTAATCTGTCCCTGCATGGGGGATAAAATATAAGTCTCTCCAGAGCTACCTTCCTTCTGGAGGCTCTAGGTAGAATCTGTGCCTTGCATCTTCAGCTTTTAGAGGCTGCCTGCACTTCTTGCCTCATGGCTACATCACTCCAACCTCTGTTTCATTGTCATATCTCCTTTTCTAACTCTGGCCCTTTTGCCTCCCTCTTTTCAGAACTCTGGTGATTACAATGGGCACACCTGGACAATCCAAGCTAATCAAGATAATCTCCCCCTCTCAAAATTCTTATTTACATCTGCAAAGTCTCATCTGCTATTTAAGGTAACATACTCACAACTTCTGAGGATTAGGAAATAGAAATCTTGGCGGGGGCGGGGTGGCATTATTCAGCCTACCACAGGTTGTGAGAAAATTTTGGAAAGAGATGGACATGTGTCCCCTAGAAAATGAGAGATGTGTAGGCATAGATGTTGGTACTTGCTTAAGATCTTAATGTCAAGACTGAAAGCAAGCTGTGGCAGTTTGCCACCATAGGATAAAGAGATCAGTTGTCATTTGAACAAACTGTGCTTCACTCTTTTGATAAAACTAGAAGTCCTAGTGGTACAATGTTTAAGTGCTCAGCTGCTAACCAAAAGTTGGCAGTTCAAAGTCTCCCAGTGGCTCCGTGGGAAAAAGATCTGGCAATCTGCTTCTGTAAAGATTACAGCCCAGAAAACACTATGAGGCAGTGCTAGTCTGTCACATGGGGTAGCTATTAGTCGGAATCAACTTGACAGCACCCAACAACAACAACAAAAAAGGATGTATGGCATTCTGTGGAACAAGTGGACACCATGGGACAGAGTGGGCTTGAATCCTTGTGAAAGGATTCAACCTAGGAGTGCCTTGCGAATGTGGGGGAACTTCAGCAGTAAGAGACTCTGTGTGGCATACCACCAGAGAGCATAATTTGAAGAAGAGAGGTTACCAGATCAATGTGAGAGGTCATTTTCCATGTGAGAGAATGGTACAGGTTATCACTGTACAAAGTCACTGAAGTAACTATAGATGAAGATGAGACACCATATGAATATCTGCAACAACAGCAGTCATGATGACCAGTAAGTGTCAGCCAACAAGATTGTTAAAACAGCACCAGGTGTCTTAGTCTGGGTTCTCTAGACGGGCAAAAGGAGGGAAGTATATATATAAATATAAAAAGAGAAATTTATTTCAAGGAAATGGCCTACATAATTGTAGGAGATGGAAAGTCTAAAATCCATGGTTCGAATGGCAGGCTGAAGACCTCTGTCAAATCACCTGATTGCAGAGGCTGGTGAATTCAGAATCTGCAGGTTAGGTGGCAGGCTGAAGACTTCTGCAGGCTTATGTCTGAAGAACTGGAGAACGGGTGCCAAGAAGAGTACTGAGTAGAGAGAGAGAGTGGGAGTGAGGGAGTGAGGGGTAAGGTGGGGAGGGGAGGGAGAGAGACAGAGAGCCTTGCCAGAATATCAATTTATATACCGGAGGCAGGTCACTACCCCAAGGAAACTGCCCTTCCCCTGATTGGCTGATCACATCATGGAAGTGGTAACATTATATTACATAATGGAAAAGCAATCAGTCCAAAATCTGCCAAACCACTGAGAGTCATAGGCTAGCCAAGTTGACACATTACATTAACCACTACACCAGGTAAATAAGATGACTTTAGCACCTTCTTGTCTGTCCTCCCTAGCCATGATCCTAGAATGGCAAGAAGCGGGGGAGACAGAAGAAAAAGAAGTGTTAAAGGGTAGATGAAACTTCTATTTGCCACTGGTGTTTTCTGAATCACAGGAGAGGACTAGGATAAGGAAAGGGGAAATTATTGGCACTGTATGAGATATTGAGTTTTTGTATTGTACAGGACTGGACTTTTTATTAAGTATAAACAAAGTTTATCTGATATACATTCAGAGATAGAGACAGAAAATCAGATTAGATTGGGCCCTAAATCCAATGACCAGTGTCCTTGTAAGAGACAGAAAAGGAAGAAACACAGACACACAGAGAGAAGACCATATGAGGATGGAGACAGACATTGGAGTTATGCAGCCCCAGGTGAAGGCAAACCAAGGGTCACTAGCAGCACTAGAAGATAGGAGAGAGGCATGGAATGGAATGGATTCAGCCTCAAAACCTCCAGAAGGAACCAACCATGTGGACACCTTGATTTCAGAACTCTGGCCTCCAGAATTGTGAGAGGATAAATTTCTGTTGTTTTAAGCCACCAAGTTTGTAGTAATTTGTTATGGCGTCGTTAGGAAACTAAAGCAGGCATTTTGATTTATTGGTTTTATTTGGATAATTGACAAAGTGTCTCTAAATTCTGTCGAGAACCAATGCAGAGCCCCTTGGTAGTGATAAACTCACTTATTTCAGCCATTGTACCGATCATGCTATTGTTCAATCTGGATGCCAAGCTTTGCTAGGATTCTCAAATGGATTAATATTTGAAATGTGGAAGAAACTAATTTATCATTAAAACTATCAGACAAATTCAGAAATTGTGTTCTCCTCATTTGTCCAAAATACCCATTTCATTTTATGGGTTTACATTTGAAAACAGGAAAGAGTGCATAGGAGATAACTTGAGCAATCCTAAAGATCATCAAAAATCAAAATTTTATCTGTAACCTAGGTTTTCACTAAATTTTGTTGTTCTTAGCTACCATGGAGTCAGTCCCCAATGCATGGCAACCCCATGCACAACAAAACAAAACACTCTCCAGTCCTGTGCCATCCACATGAATGGTTTCAGATCGGTCCATTGTGTTCTATAGGGTTTCACTGACTGATTTTCAGAACCAGACAGCCAGGTCTTTCTTCCTAGTCCATCTTTGTCTAGAAGCTCTGCTGAAACCTATTCAGCATCATAACAACATGCAAGACTCTTCTGACAGACAGGGCGATGGCTACACTTGAGGTACGTTGGCTGGGAATCAAAGCAAGGTTTTCGGTATGGAAGGTGAGCATTCTACCACTGAATCACCACTGCCCTCTCATTAAATTGTAGTAATGATAATACTGTTACCTGTATCTGCATCAGTGGTAGAATAAAGCAGGAAATACAGATATTACTCACTGGAAGTGATCACTTTCGGAAATAAGTTACTTAATTTGGACAAGCCTTGAATCCTGTAGAAGTGATAATTTACCTTGAACAGGGCTTTGCCCTATTTCCAAAGGGAAGAGCACTTTATTCTTCTACCCATAACACGATGCTCACATGTGACAACAATTAAGAGAAATGGCATCACTTAGCCTCTTGAACTGCAAGAACCTCAAGAGAGCAAATAATCGGAGGGAAAAAATGTTCAATGATTGAGTACAACTGAACCATTGCATGAACCAACTCAGATAAAGCACTTCAAGTCCAGTGTAAGAAATAACATTTTCAAGGGACATTACTCTGACTACTAATTATGTAATTCTTAACTTACAGTGCCAATGACCCTGATTGTTTAGATTTTGTGAGCAATTTTAATTTAGAGGCATATTGCTGGTAAGTCACAGCTTCCAGCAAATCCATTAGAAACAAGAGAGAACTCCTAACAGAAGTGCGAATTATAGTGTCTTTTCCCAGTGATTTTGATTTAAGTAACATCTATTATAGACGAGGCAAGCGATATCATTATTTAAATTTTCCTCAGCTCTTTTTTTTTTTTTTTTTTTTTTAACTCTAGAGAACTAAATTTCTCAGAACATGTATCTGTAATTCCCTTACATGACTCCTGGGTCACTGGGAAACTGTTAACATTTAGTGAACTTTACACAATTGGCTCTGTCCTTTGGGTGTTCAAACACATTTTCCTTATCTTTACACTACATACGGGAAAGGAAAATTTACAGTGAAAATGTAATCTTGCAATCTTCTTCATGAAAGTCTCCCAGGGCACTTTACAATAATTAAAAGTTATAATCAGCACTGAAGTACATTCAGCTCCTAAAAGAAACATTTTTTAAACTAATAACTTTTTTAACATCTGTATTTTAAAGTTTCAAAACAGTTTAAGTGTTCCGACTTCAACAGATAATGACTTCCTAAGCATTGAGGAAAGAAACCAAAGTGTTTTTAAATGCTCTGAAACATATTTCCTGATTCCCTCTAGATTCTGTTCATTGAAAACAGTCAACTATTTATGTAGTTGAAAGAGAATGTGCTTATTTTTAAAAAGTGTCAGGTAAGAAAATAAGTAAAACTATAACAGTAGAAACTACAGTGAAAGTTACAAATTTTATTCCATATCTTAAGTATGTTACTAATGAAAATTAGGCCTTTACATTGATCTCTTCTGTAATGTTTTTTGGGCATTTAACTTTTCATGGTAGACACTGTTAGTTGTGTGATCCTAGCTGTATTCACAATCTTTTCACCCCAGTCATCATCCAGCTTGGCTATATATGTGACACAATTATGGCCAATGGCATTGTCAAGAACTCTGAAGTATCCGACATTTTATACTACTTGCAAGTGAACAGGTCAACTTGCCACAGTTTCATGGATGGTGGTAGAAAACATGACACTTCTAGATCAAAGACAACTCACAATTATTACTTCCAACAATAACAATAGCCAGAGTATCATCATTTTCTTGGGCTGACTCCCTATCAAGGCAAGATTTGCAGATTTGGCTGTGAAGAAAGGACAAACTCTTTTTTATATTAAGACAATTTATTATGTAGATCGACAGCAAAGACAAGAAAAGTAAAGGTGCCCACTCCTTTTGTGACTTGTGCCATAGGGCAGTACCGAAACAAAAAGGGGCAAATGACATGACAATACAACATGAGTTCTGGGACAGCATGTTGCTGAGGAGCTGATGTTGTGCTGTAGCTAAGAAGTTTGTAGCTTGTATTTGTGCCCTAAGGAAACAAGGCAGAAAGTCTCATGAGGTTTTAAGAAACCATCAGGCTATGAAAAACTGTCTCATGACAGCCTCCCAGGAAGATATGGAGGCAGATTGAAAATGGGCTTGTAACAGCTCTTCATAAGACTCCCATGATCTCATGTTCTGGGAGTATCAGTGGAGCATAACAGCTACAGCTAAGCCTTGACTATGTTGCTTATGTAGAAATGTACAAGGTCACCAGGGTGCCATGGTGAAGCCATTCCCCTACACTTCCCAAACTCCAACTTCCACAGGGTACCACACCAAGAACCAGGTGAATCTTGCACACATAGTGGGTTGTGTTACAGAAGAGAAACCTTGAGGTTAGGAAACCCCAATCTTTTATAATGGGCTGCAAGTAAATATGTCCACCCTTTTTCCCAAAGTGAGACATCATCTCGACTTTACTGGACAACAAAAAAGCCTACCCTCTGCTCTGTAGGTAGATATTATCTCTATCTTTCAAGGCTATTCATTGTAAAAGCAGTTTTGAAAAGATTGGGCAGAACAAAAGACTATCAGTGTCTCTGCACACATGCAGAAATGTGACAGTCATTGAAAATGGTCTCCCAATGGTCATGCAAGAAGAAACAAGAGATGTCATTAGTGAAATTTCTTGGAAAGATTTTGCTTTTCTGACTCAAAAAAAGTGAATACATAAAGGGGTTCATCAGGCCAAATCTTTGTTTTATTGTCCTTTTTCCTACTGCCTTTCTTGAACAGAGATATAATTAATGTTTGATGCAGTGCAGTCATCTTGTGACCTAGGAGTCAAGAGCACAATGATTCAACACAATATGGATGATAAGGATGATGGAACAGAAAAATAAGAGCCTAGTTCACCCAAAACATTATTAAACAATTTCAACTGCCTGGACCAATCACTTTCCCCTGTTTCTCTCTCTTTCTCTGTGTGTGTGTGTGTCACAGAGAGAGAGAGAGACAGAGAGGCTGCTATTTGCTTAAGCAATTATGAGCAGGATACTCTCTTGCTTATATTTGAAAGCATTTCTTGTCAATACAGCTTGAACTCAGAATAAAAAACTTACATACAATAATTCCTTGTTATTAAATGCTGTCCAAATCTAAACGATTGAGTGGAGCCCAGCACCCATTTGATATTGAATTAGTACTAAGTTAGTATACCTGCTCTACATCTAGTTTTGTGACTTTAGGAAATATACTTAATTCTGACCAGGCTGTTTTCTCTTCTGTAACATTTTCAATAACATTATCTAATTATCTTATAACGAATATAAATATGTCTCCTGAGACCCATATAGAGGCTTAATAAATATCAGATTCCCTCAGAGCAAAAACCCTTACTAATCTACTGTGAAGATGGTGGTGATTAAAGCTTCCTTTACTCAGTATCTGCTTTAAGAACTTTTACTAATTTCTCAGAACAGAAGTTAATTCAATGTTTAACGTGATTTTATTTTTCTGAGTCAAGTTTGGTAATAATTGATGTTTATGGATTTTTTTTTTTTATTGAATTGGCATGGTACCAAGTAGAGAAGAAATAATTTAGTTGACCTTTATTTGACCACCATGTAAAACCAAACAATAAATCCATTGCTATCGAGTCAATTCAGACTCACAGTGACTCTGTAAGACAGAGTAGAACTCCCCCATAGTGTTTCCAATAGTGTTTCCAAGGCTGTAATCTTTACAGAAGCAGACTGCCATATCTTTGTCCCATGGAGATGTTGGAGAGTTTGAACCGTTGTCCGTTTGGTTAACAGCCGAACCCTTAACCACTGTGCCACCAGGGCTCCTAACCACCACATAGGTTTGTTTACTATTGTTGCAAAGTCTTGGCAAAAACAGATATTTTAACCATTTAACAATCCACAAACTAGGCAGTCTTTTGTCATTATTGTTTTGTTTGTTATCTTTGTTACTTTTTCTCATCCTCATAGTATTATTTTAGGAAAACATCTGTTTACTCACGTGGGAAAAATATCTTTAAAAAGAATAGCTTTGAGAGCAAGAAGTAATTTGGAGTTTGGGTGGAATAATGTATTATTGAAAAATTTTTGTTGTTTTTAGTTGATAAGATTAATTGGAATATTTAGATCATTTACTTTACAGCTCTGTGTTCATGTCATATAAGACATTTAACATACAAGTTAAATAATCATCTTACTAACACAATACTGACTTATGATATATATTACCTGCTATATATATCTCAATCATTTTGATTGGTTTCCAATAAAATGTTTTCAATAATGAAATTTTGGGAAAGTCTGCTATAAGAAGAGGCTTATGTTGCCCCTTTGGTTCTTTATAAACTTTCTTTTAAGAAAAAATGGGAAAAGATTGAGAAGTTTTAGTTGGGAAAATGATAACTTACAGTTCTAAAAGGCCTACCTGGCTTCTGTGGAGAGGATGGAATGAAAGAGGAAAAAAACGCAAACAGGGAAACCAATTAGGAAGCTTTTAAAATAAAGCAGTCAAACATGATGGTGAATCAGACACAGTGGTGATATTGAAAGTCAAAAGGGGTGTATTTAAACTATAATTTGGATTAAGAATACAAAAGTCTTAGAGTTAAATAGAATGTGAGGAGTATCTGAAACGAAACGTGTGGGGTAGGATAGTGAGTGTTGTATTACAGGGGATTATGAGCAAATGTTGTGGGAGGATGAGGGATTTGTTATCTTGATTCAGGTGATGGTTTTAAGGGTGTATTGACTCAACAGCCAACAACAACAAGACATGCCTTAACTCATCAAAATATATACTTAAGAGTGTGCATTTTATTGTATATCAGTCATACCTCAATAAACTTATAATATAAAGGACAAACTTGGTAACACATTGGTTCATACAGTGTTTGAGAAAATAACATTTTTTTATTGTTTGCAACTGGGCATATAGAAATGTCTATTATTTAGATATAAAAGAGAGGATGAAAACTATAAAAAATGAATAGATGATCAAGAGAGCAAGTTGTATCTACTTGATACATTCAAGTAGAAATATCACGTAGACAATTAAATACATTAATGTGAATAACTCACATGACTACTTGGAATACAAAGAGAAAGGACTCCAGACGATTAAAACACTTAAGAGTATCTATAAAAGAAGCTGGGATTAATTGGCAAAAAAATTAGGAGAAAAGTTAGGAAGATATAGGTTGTTTCAGTACAAGAAGTTATTGCAATGAGGATGATAATAACTAAAAATATATCTATTGGATTTGGAAATATGAGATCATTGATGAGATTAATAAGATCTTTGTTCAGGAGAGTGCTGAGGGTGAAAGACAGAATGGTGTGTGTTGAAAAAAGAATAGTATATAGCTTGTTCCAAATTGTAAAAGAAGCAGAAAAATAAACTGTTAACTATAGGAAAGTTTGGAGTCCAAAATATTATTATATTTCCAATAAATTTTTTCAACAAAATAAACAGCAAATATACACGTAGACTTCACCAGATGGAATAAACAGGAATCAAATTGACTACACCTGCGGAAAAAGACAATGGAAAAACTAAATACCATCAGTCAGAGCAAGGCTAGGGACTGACTGTGGAAGAGAACATGAGTTGCTTATATGCAAGTTCATGTTGAAGCTGAAGAGAATTATAACAAGTCCATGACAGCCAAAGTATGACCTTGAGTATATGCTACCTGAATTTAGAGATCGTCTCAAGAATAGATTTGACAAATAGATTTGACAGGAAAGAAAAATAAGACCAAAATGAATGTCAGAAGAGACTCTGAAACTTCCTCTTGAACTTCAAGTAGCTAAGCAAAAGGAAGAAATGATGAAGTAAAAAAAATGAACAGAAGATTTCAAAGGGCGATTCAAGAAGACGAAGTTAAGTATTATCATGAAATGTGCAACAACCTGGAGATAGAAAACCGAAAGGGAAGAAAATGCTTAGTATTTCTCAAACTGAAAGAACTGAACAAAAAAATCAAGCCTCAAGGTGCAATGTTGAAGGATTCTATGGGGAAAATATTAAATGACACAGGAAGCATCAAAAGAAGATTGAAGGAATATAGAGTTATTGTACCAAAAGAAAACTGGTCAATGTTCAGCCATTTCTGGAGGTAGCATATGATCATGAACTGATGATACTATAGGAAGAGGTCCAAGCTGCACTGAAAGGCATTGGCGAAAAAGAAGGATCCAGGAATTGACGAAATGCCAATTGCGATGTTTCAACAAATGGATGCAGTGCTGGAAGTACCCACTCGTCTATGCCAAGAAAACTGGAAGTCAACTACCTGGACAACTGACTGAAAGAGACCCATATTTGTATCCATTCCAAAGAAAGGTGATCCAACAGAATGTGGAAATTATCAAACAATATCATTAATATCACAGGCAAGTAAAATTTCGCTGAAGATCATTCAAAAGCAGTTGCAGCAGTACATCAACAGGGAACTGCCAGAATTTCAAGCCAGATTCAGAAGAGGACGTGGAACGAGGGATATCATTGCTGATGTCAGAAGGATCATGGCTGAAAGCAGAGAATACCAGAAAGATGTTTACCTGTATTTCATTGATTATGAAAAGGGATTTAACTGTGTGGATCATAACAAGTTACGGATAACATCGTGAAGAATGGAATTCCAGAACACTTAATTGTGCTCCTGAGGAACCTGTACGTAGACCAAGAGACAGTTGTTCAAAAAGAACAAGGTGATACGGTGTGGTTTAAAGTCAAGAAAGGTGTGCGTTAGGGTTGTATCCTTTCACTATAATTATTCAATCTGCATGCTGAGCAAATAATCCGAGAAGCTGGACTATATGAAGAAAAGTGGGGCATCAGGATTGGAGGAAGACTCATTAACGACCTGCAATATGCAGATGACAGAAATTCGCTTGCTGAAAGTGAAGAGGACTTGAAGTGCTTATTGATGAAGTTTGAAGACTGCAGCCTTCGATATGGGTTACACCTCAACAAAAGGAAAAAAATCCTCACTAATGGACCAATAAGCAACATCACAATAAATGGAAAAAATATTGAAGTTGTAAAGGATTTCATTTTACTTGGATCCACAATCAATGCTCATGGAAGCAGCAGTCAAGAAATCAAAAGACACATTGCATTGAGCTAATCTGCTGCAAAAGATCTCTTTGAAATGTTAAAAAAGCAAAGATGTCACTTTAAGGACTAAGATGTGCCTCACTCAAGACATGGTGTTCTCAATAGCCTTATATGCATGTGACAGCTGGACAATGAATAAGGAAGACTGGAGAAGAATTGATGCCTTTGAATTATGGTGCTGGCAAAGAATATTTAATATACCATGGACTGCCAGAAGAACGAACATATCTCTCTTGAAAGAAGTACAGCCAGAATGCTCATTAAAAGGAAGGATGGCAAGACTTGGTCTCACATACTTTGGACATGTTATCAGAAGGGACCTGTCCCTAGAGAAGGACATCATGCTTGGTAAAGTAGAAGGTCATCAAAAAGAGGAAGACCCTTAATGAAATGAATTGACACAATGGCTGCAACAATGGGCTCAAGCACAATAAGGATTGTGAGGATGGAGGGGGACTGCACAGTGTTTGGTCTTTTTTTATGTAGGGTTGCTATGAGTTGAAACTGACTGGAAGGCACCCAACAACAACAACAAAATTTGTTTGAATACAAGCAGATTTTAAACTTTATGATGATGACTATGCAATCTTGTTGGAATGCTAAGACACAAAAACAAACAAATAAACAATGAAGATGATGCAGAGTTAGGAGAGAAGAATTATTTAAAGGGGTGAAGTTTGTGAAAAGATACAGTTGAAATCATTTCAGAGCACAAGTAAAGGGATTACCATGTTTAATGATAAACCTTCACTTTATCAGGGCATATGTTTGACGATGTAGAACATTCTCACCAACGATTTTGGTTTTTTAATAAGCATACATAAAGGTAATCAGTTTAAAAAGAAAATGAGGGCTTGAGTAAAAGTTGGGAGATTGAAGGAGAGTGAAAAAAAAGTGTTGAAATTGCCATTGATGAACATGGAAGAGAGTGCTTACTGAAGAAACCAGCACTGTTGAAGTCCCATTTGAGATTTTTGACCATCATACTATGGAATTATAAATCTGTAATATCCTGTGATTTTTCCACAGCTATACCCTGCTGGCACAGTGGTTAAGCACTCGGCTACCAACTGAAAAGTCAGCAGTTTCAACCCACCAGCTGCTCTGGGGGAGAAAGACGTGGCAGTCAGCTTCTGTAAAGATTTACAACCTTAGAAACCCTATAGAACAGTTCTAGTCAGTCCCACAGGGTCGCTATGAGTGGGAATTGACTTTATGGCAGTAGGTTTGGTTTGAGTTTTATACTTAGCTACCCATTGAGTTAATGAAGTATATGAATATTTGGCCTTATAAAAGGATGTGATTTTTTGAGATAAATACTTTAATAAGAAAGATAAAGAGAGCAAGAGAGAGAGAAGAGAAGGCAATTGGAGGTAGTGGCAGGGAATTACCATGATTGACTTTGAAATCTAAGCTGCATCGAGAGAGTAAACTGGAGAAGGGAGCTGAGGAGACATAGAAGGTTGGAGGCAATGTGTAAGAAATTTCAATAAAATTAAAAAAATGTTGTAACTTAATATTTGAGTCAATTAGCTGGAAGATCAAATAATTATAGTCATTAAATAAAAAAAAACAGAAAGAGAACTAAGCAGTAATATAAAAATAAAGAAATTCTGAGCAAGATCACTGGCAGTGCCAATTAATAATTATGTAAAGAGAACCAGGAGACAAGAGTATATCCCTGTGTAATCAGTGATAGGCATAACCCCATTCTGATTATGGACAGAATTAAAGTTTTAATCAGGGGATTTCACTTCTAGCCATTGCAGACTTTTTGTCTATAAAGTTCAAAATCTGGGCCTCCTTATGAACATTTTCTGTTGGCAGCTTTTTTTTTTTTCTATGTATGTGTAATACTTTCCAGTTTCTTTAAATGTCTTGATTGTTAAACAGATATAGTAATTTGTATCAGACTAAACTCTCTGCTTAGAGCGACTATTAAACCTGGATAGGAAAAATTGTACAGATGTTTGAAGGAATCAGAAAGCAACCAGAGTAGCCAGGGCTTGAAGAGCCAAGATCTAAAAAAAAAAAAAAAAAGGGAAATGCATTGATTTGATATCCACATTCGCCTCTGTGTTTTCCTTTGGAGTACTTACAAACTCATAGCAGGGAGTTTAGATGCCAGGCACGGAGGAAAAAAAAAAAAAAAAGACAGCTGAACCCTGCTGTATTCTTATTGGACTGTGGAGACAGTGTTCCAGATTTAGGACTACCAAGGCAACGAAGGGACTTGATGGACCAAGATTGTGGAGAGCAGCACCTAAAAATAATCAAACCCCAAATTATGGTGACTTCTTCACTATGAATCTTGCTAAACATTATTTTAAAATACAGAGATTAAAAACACAAAATCACACACATTTCATATCTTAAACATAAATAAAAACAGAGAACACCATAAACTTTAAATTATCTATAATAGAAAAATTTCCACTGAATTCTAGAAGAATTGTCTCTCAAGCTTCCACTGGAAGCCTTTGCAGAATTATATGGGCCTCTGCGGGCTGTGGATAAGTGTGAAAGACAGAATACTAGGACAAAAGCCTAAGACTGAGCTAAAATTACCCTCTGAAGAAGAAAGTCTACCCTAAATATTCTTTATATACCTCCTACACCCGCCTTCTTCTTTAATACCATTGTAATACAAATTACATATTTATACATCATTTACCCATGGACACATTTTTATAACTATTGCTTCATGTAGTTGTTTTTTAAACAGATAGTAGACAAAAAGGCTCACAAAAAAATGTTTATACTGTCTTTCATAATACTTATGCATTTATTTGTGCTCCTATTTCTTTCTGTAGATTCAAGTTATAGTGTACCAAAAAAAAACCAAACCCGTTGCCTCGAGTCGATTCTGACTCACAGTGTCTTCAATTTTAGCCTGAAGAATTCCCTTTTGTATTTTTTTAATAGGGAAATTCTGCTAGTAGTTAATTCTCTTGAACTTTGTTTACCAGGAAATGTCTTAATTGCTCCTTTATTTTTGAATTAGAATTTAGCTGCATATAAAGTTATTGCTCAACAATCTGTTTCCTTAAAAGTTTTGAAGATGATATCCCATTATCTCTGGCCTCCACGGTTTTTGATGAGAAATTAGTGTTAATCTTCTTGAGAATCCTTTGCATATAAGAAGTCATGTTTCTATCGCTGTTTTAAAGATTTTCTCTGTCTTTGACTTTGTTGATTTGACTATGCTATGTCTAAGTGTAGTTCTCTTTGAGTTAGAGTTTGTTGAAATTCTTATATGCATAGATTAATCTTTTTCATCAGACTTGTAAGGGTTTTGCCATTATATCTAAAAATGTTATTTTTCTGCCCCTGTCTTTTTTTCTTCTCATCTGAGATTCCGATTACATGTATGTTGATATACTCAATAGTGTTCCACAGGTCTTTAGCGTTTTTTTGTTGTTGTTGTTCTTTTTATTCCTGTTTTTTAACATAACAATATCTATTAACACTTTCAAGCTTATTAATTATTTATTATTATTCTTAATTCTTGATTATTTATTATTCTTAATTATTATTTACTGTCATTTAAAATGAGATATTGAGCTCCTCTATTAAGTTTTTATTCTTAATTCAACTCAACAATTTCTAAATGGTTCTTTATTATAGTTTCTATTTCCCTATTGATATCATTTGGTGAGACATTATTATAATACTTTCCTTAAATTCTTTATATAATTCATTTTGTCACTTAACTATATATATTTATAATACCTGATCTAGGTGTTTGTCTACAAAGTGCAAAACCTGGGCTTCCTCATGAACATTTTTCATTGGCTGCTTTTGTTTTCTGTGTATGTGTAATACTTTCCAGTCTTTTTGAATGTCTTATAATTTATTTTTAAACTAAAGCTTTTTAGGCCTAGAGATACCTCGGGAACAATAAACACACCTATCGCCCATATCTTAGTTTCTTATTCCGATATCCAATAAAAGGAATCAGGACTCTTTGGATAAATAGTTGATTCTAGGACTGGGGCAGGAAATACACCAGATGAACTTAGAGCATCTTGTAGTGCCAGAAAGTAGGGAATTGCCAAAAAATAAAAAAAAAAATTAAAAAACCAATAAAATGATTAGGGTGTCAAAGCAAGATAGAAGCCAACTGAAAGACCCCATAAAAAAACTGAGAAACAAAATACAGAAAGAAGTATTGGATTTTAACCTGAAGTATAATTTAAATAACCATGTGTCCATACCGATATTAATAAATGATTGAATAAACAAACAAAAAAAATGGGGGAAAAGAGACAAACCTTTCTCCCATGCAAAAGAATTCCAAATAATTTGTGTAGATACTTTGCCCTCAAGAATGTGGAACATAATTAAATCCATACTTCTTAAGGGTTGTCTGCCTATAGTGGCTTTCTTCCAAAGAGTACAATATAGTAAGGGGCAAAAAAGTGTAACTTTGCAGTGGAGAAACCTGACAAGCACTACCTCTGTTAGATGATCAAGGTCCATGTCAGCAGTGATGATTGTGTTTACACTTGGTATGATATGCTGAAAATAACACTTTACTTTTGTGGTCTTCCTCCAAAAAAACCCATAATCCCAGTCTAATCATAAGGGCCTCAGAGAAATCCTACTTAAGGAACTTTCTACAAAATATCTGATCAGCACTGCTCAAGATTTTCAAGGTCATTGAAAACAAAGAATGTCTGGAAAATTCTCCCAGCCAAGAGGACCCTAAAGTGACATGATGACTAAATGCAATATGGTATCTTCGATGAGATCCTGGAACAGAAATAAATAAATAAGTAAAAACTAAGAAAATCTGAATAAGGTATAAACCAAAAAAACCCAAACCCATTGTCGTGGAGTCAGTTCCAACTCATAACAACCTCATAGGGTTTCCAAGGCTGTAAATCTCTTAAGGAAGTAGACTGCCACGTCTTTCTCCCTCAGAGCTACTGGTGGTTTCAATCCACTAACCTTTCAGTTAGCAGTTGATGGCTTTAACCACTGGGCTACCAGGGCTCCTTACAGACTTTAGGTATAGACTTTAGTTAATAATAATGTGTCAGTATCAGTTAAACAATTTAACAAATGTATCACACTAGCAAGGAGTCCTGGTGGCAAAGTAGTTAAGCACTGGGCTGTTAACCAAAACGTCAGCAGTTCAAACCTACTGGTTGCTCCACAGGAAAAAGAGGTAGTAGTTTTGCTTCCGTAAAGATTACAGCCTTGGAAACACTGTGAGGCAATTCTACTTTATACTATAGGGTCGCCATGAGTCAGAATTGACTCCACAGCAATGGGTTTTGTTTTCTTTTTAGTTGTTATTGTAGGATCATACCAACGTAAAATGTTAATCGAAGGGAAACTGGGTGAGGAGTTTATGGAAACTTCCTTCATTCTTTTGGTAATATCTGTAAATCAAATACTGTTTTTAAAAATAAAATTTGTTTAAAATATATATATATATATATTCTACATCTGTCCACTGAAATGGTCTAGAAGCAATGGCATCCCTGAAGCAATGAACACACTGAGGTCCCACATCTTGGTTTGCAACTACAATTCACTGCTAAATAGAACATAGGACTGCTTGAATAAAGAGCTGAAAGTAATTCTGTGACAGGTAAATTTAAGTAAGACTGACATGTATTGTTGTGAAAGAAGCACTCGGGGAATAAAGAAATAATGTCAAACAAACTAACATTGAAGTTAGCTTGAAAGAACTCCCACTGGGTACATTTCATGCAATTTGATTATCAAAATGCATAGTTACAGTGCCTATCACTTAGGGTAGCCATTAAATAAATAAAAGCATGTGAATTCAGTGTTATTTAAGGAGAGAGGTTCTAAGAGAGAAAGAAACACAGAAAGAGGCCGTTTAATGCATATTTAGTGCATTTTGGTTCCCAATTTCTCCATTTAAGATATTCATATCACCACCCATTTAAACCTCACCAGCACCAATGCAACCTTTATATGTATATACACATACACATGCACACACGTGCACAAGTGCACACACACATTTAGATTTTAAAAACAACATAAAATCAAAATCTAGTAAATCCTGAAGGCAAGCAGATAGATTCTAGACATGTTGATTCACTATTAGGCATTTGATAATAGTATTAAGAGCATCATTTAGTCATAAAACATGAATTTTATTGTACTTAGTGAGGATGAAATGAGCTAATACATGTAAGGTGTTTAGAAATATACATAGTGCTTAATATAATTAGATATAATTATTATTATTTAATAGTTATCACAAAATCATAATGGTTTGAAAGGCCGGATATTTGCCTATAGCACTTTTTTTATTCCTACCAATTCACTAATTCAGTGGCTTTTAAACCATTTTATTTATAAAATTTACTATACACAATACCACCTATACTATATATTTTAGAGTATTTAATTTTGCTTCCAAGTAATTTTCACCGCATTTTGAACCTGACTTTCTAGAAATATATGATTCTACATCATTTTCTAGGAACAGGTCTTTATTTTCATGCCTTCACATGATATTGCGCAGGTATTATTGCTCATCCTTTAGGCTTGTTTCAGCAAGATTGTGTTTTGAAAATGTGATTCAGCTTTCCCTGGTATATAACATCCCTGGATATATAGAATTACATGTTACTCAAAACACTTGCAGGCTCATTTTTATAAAACCATTTGTTCAATATTCTTTTTCAACTTTAGAGCAAAGACAAAGCAGAAAGAACTATTATTTTTTAGGTAAATCACATAACTATGAACATCTTAAATTGAATATTGAATCTCTAAGATTTAAACTGTGAATGTTTGTGTTTTAATAAACTTTTCAGTTGAGCAGTAAGTTTTTGAATAAGATTAAAACATGATGCTGCATTTTTACACAAATAACGTGTACCTCTTACATTTGTTTGCCAACCTTGCCCTCTCCTCCAGAAGTATTTTTGAAAGTGCCACTATGCCAATTTTTTTCTTTTAACCATAGAAGGTGCATGGTAAAATACTGTACACAATACGATACAACATTCAATAAATTATATAGTTATAAACTTAGCATATCAGTATCAGTTTTGCTCCATACATTTTTATTAGTTGCATGCAGTTATTATTTTTTGGTAGTTGTTACTGAAATCTTTTGGAAATTTAACTGAGAAAAATTAACAATTTTAGGTAACAAAGCATGTATGCATAGTTATGGAATACCTTTAAATATAAGGTCAATTTGTCAATATCTCTCTTGTCCATGAATATCATACATACGTTGTTAATTCGAGGATGGTGCTTACACAAGGAGAATAACTTGAAAATCCTGAAACTTAAGTTATTGAACAAAGTTTACTTACCTCAAAGAATCTTCTAGATCAATAAAAATATTTATAGAAGAACTCTACATTTATACAGAAAAATCTTTTCAGATTTTTCAGTAGTTGCTATTTGCTAAACATTTCATTTTTGGCTACATTAATAAAGTCAGAAGGCAGACCTGGTGTTGGCGCAGAAAGTGGACAAAATAACATACTGGGAAAGAAATAGAAAACAATGTGATTAAGGGACCAGTATGGTGGTCACAAAGGAGCCCTGATAGCACAGTGGTTAAACACTCAGCTGCTAACAGAAAGATCTGTGGTTTGAACCCATCAGCCAATCTTCAGGAGGAAAGACCTGGTGATCTTCTTCCACAAAGATGACAGCCTTGGAAACCATATGGGCCAGTTCTGCTGTGTTCTATAGAGTAACTATGAGTCAAAATTGACTTCATGGCAATTTTTTTTTTTTTTTTTTATGGTGGTCATGAAGGACAGAATGTAGATGTCAGCTGTTTGACTTCCTGTCCTTGGAGATTTAGATGCATCCTGTTTTAAAATTCCCAGTACTACAGACAGGGAGGAGTGAATCTTTTCCACAGATTTCTGCTAATTTCTCAACAAATACTTAAGTTATTCTTGCGTCCAGGGAATCTAGGTCAGTGGTTGTCCACCCTGGCTGCCCAAAATAATTACTTTGGAGATACTTAAATTATATCCATGCCCAAGTCCCACCACAGGATAACTGAACAAAATCACTTGGAATGGGTCCCAGGCATAGGTTTTGTTTGTTTGTTTTAAATTCTGCAAGTGATGCTAATCTGTAGGCATAGTTGAGAATCATTGCAGTATTTTGGCTTAATCATGCCTTGTCGCTATATAGCACCATATTGATTCCAAATGGAGCTCAGGCACTTCCTCAGGTTCCACAACTTATATTTAGTTTATCTTACTGAATTTAGTATGTCTTAATGAAAATCGTTTTTAGGGAGGGTCATTCACAGATGTATATAATGCCCATTAGCAAATTAGCTTTGTTCCTCTTTTGATATCTGATTTTCAAGTTCTCTTTCTTTCTCATTGCCCAAAACACTCAAAAGGCACTCAAAGGAGTTTTCTTCTATCATTTTCAAGATTTGATCTCATAAGGCACATAGACCCATCAGCCCGATACAGGGGAAAAGGAATTCACCTCCTAACCAGGCACTGTTTTTGTATTTTGTTTTGTCTGCCATCCACCATCCCCTAAAAGAGGGGATAGAATTTTCTTCTTGAGGGACTTTGAGTGTCAGCAATTGAGAAAATAGAATTTCTCCAGCTTATTGCTCTATGACTACTAGAGAAGCAAAAAGCAAAACTCAGTTATGAAAATAGTCTACTGAGTCAAAAATTAATTAACTAGCATGCTCTGGTTACTGCAGGGGAAAATAGTACCCCAAAATCTAGTGGCTTAAAATAATAATCATTTTATTATATTTCATAAATTTATCATCAGGAATCTGTCAGAGCTTTACCAGGTGATTATTCTCCATTTGATGTTGATGGAGGTTACTAGGTGGTATTCAGCTGATGGATGGGTGGACTTCTCTGGAATATCCAAGAAGACTCCATTCACATGCTTGTTTCCTTGGTAGGAATGACTAGAAGGCTGGGCTCAACTGGGACTATTGCTCACTGTGTTCCGCCTGGTAATAAGTCAGTCAAAAAAATTCTTCATCTCTAACATAACCTTTATATTCTGTTTCTAGCATTACATTTGGATCTTCTTTAGAGTTTTCAATTCTCTGCTAAATTTCTTATGCCCATACATGTTATTTACCTTTTCTGTTATATTCTTTAACCTGTTAATCATAGTTATCTTAAAGTTTCTGTCTCAAATTTTCAACATCAGATTTCTCTCTGTGTCTGATTCCGTGATGGCTTTATCTTATAATAAAAATCATTTCAATTTTCCTTGCTTTTGGGTTTGTTTCTTGTAATTTTTATTTGAATGTTTGACACTTGAATAGGCCAACAGTAGATAATAAAGTAAATACTATTTGTCCTTTGTTCCAGACAAACTTCTCTCAGCCTATTAGTACGGGGAATTGAGATTATAAAAATAAGATGTTGAGCTGGGTTGGGATACTGCTGTTGCTATAGTCATTTTCAGTACCTCAAAGACTTCAAATTACTACTGGTGTGGGATGCTGTTTCCTGTTTAATGTGGGGGTATGGGAACCTGGAGACTTATTCTCATTGTCCCTTTTATAACTTTAGCTTCCAGTAGTCTCTGTCTTCTGTTCTTCCCCAGCAGTATAAGGCCTCTGCTTGTTGAATTGGTCGGGATCCTTGGCCTGAGCTTATTTCCTGCCTTTCTGTCTGGAGTAAAGCGCTTTTATGTCTACTCTTTGCTGAGCAGCAGTATACCTTTCCCTAGTCTCAGTGACAGGAATGTTTCCTGCCCTTCCCCCTTGCTTCTACATGTTATTTGGTGCAAGGCTCCTATTTGGAACAACTGAAATTCTTGTTAACCAGTTGGGTACCTAATCGAAAGTACTAAAACTCTAATTTAAATAAACTTAAGTAAAAATTGAAAATATGTTTGTTCTTGATTCCAAACAAAAGACTTGAACTTCCAGCAAAGATAAACAAAACCAAGGACATGAAGACTTGTTCACTGACATGAAGACTTGTTCGATGTTTCTCTCTCCGTCTCACTCTCTCCCTACATCCCTTTTTTTTTTCTCCCTCTCCTCCCAATTTTCATCACCCAATCTCTCTGGATGGGCCCTTCATTTTGTTGGGTTGACTATATTCAAGATGGTCAGTGTCTTAGTTATCTAGTGCTGCTATAACAGAAATACCACAAGCGTATGGCTTTAACAAAGGGAAATTTATTCTCTCACAGTCTAGTAGACTACATGTCCAAAGTCAGGATGTCAGCTCCAGGGGAAGACTTTCTCTCTGTCAGCTCTGGAAGGAGGTCTTTGTTGTCAATCTTCCCCCTGTTGAGGAGCTTCTCAGTGCAGGGTCCCTGGGGTCCAAAGGACACACTATTCTCCTGGTTCTTGTTTCTTGGTTGTATGAAGTCCTCATGTCTCTCTACTTGCTTCTCCCTTTTATGTCTCAAAAAAGATTGGTGTAAAATGTAATCTAATCTTGTAGATTAAGTTCTGCCTCATTAACATAACTGTCACTAATCCCATCTCATTAACATCATAGTGATAGGATTTATAACACATAGGAAAATCACATCAGATGGGACAAAATGGTGGACAATCACACAATACTGGGAGTCATCACCTAGCCATGTTGACACACATTTTTGGGGGACACAATTCAATCCATGACAGTCCACCCTTCAGTCCCCCAAAATTCATGTCCTTGCCACACGTAAAACATATTCACCCCATGATATCACAGTAAAAGTCTAAATTCAACTCCAAGCCCAAAATTCAAAAATTCCTTTTCATCTGCAAAATCTAGAATACAAGTTATCTGCTTCCAAAGATACTACAGTGAAACAGGCACAAGCTAGACATTTCCATTACAAGTAGGGGAAACTGGAGGCAAAGAAGGCATAGCAGGCACCAAGCAAATCAGCAGAACACATTACATTAGCTCTCAAGACTTGAAAATACTTCTCTGTTCTCTGAGACTATTTAGACAGTGGCCCTGCCAGCCAGACTCTGGGTGTTGGCCACACTCTCCAGATTCTGCATGGAGGCCCCTCAGCCCTGGGCTTCAGCTCCACCTTCCAGGACCACTGGAATGGCAACTCTCCTCCCTCAGACTTGGGCTGCCCATTCTCTTAGTCCATCTGAGTGGCAACTTCACCCTTTAAGACTCCAGAAGTTGTGGCCATAACCTTTAAGACTGAGGCAGCTCTGCTTCGTGTGCTCCTTATCTCTTCAGCTTCTGCTTCCTAGTTCCTTGGCCTCTTGGCCTTTTGGGCCTCACTGCCTGTGTCTGCCCTGCTGGGGCAAGTGTTCCAAAGCTCTCTAACTCCACCAATAAGTGCCTGGAGGCACCTTACTCCTGGTACCAAATGTCTTATGCTGGGATTTCTAAAGAAGCAAAACCAGTAAAGTGGATAAATATATATATAGAGAGAGATTTATATCAAGGAAATGTCTCACATGGTTGTAGAGGCTGGAAGGTCCCCAGTCCATGGGTCAGGATAGGGGCTTCTCCTGATTCATGTAGCTGCAGGGGCTGGCAAATCCAAGATCAGCAGGTCAGAGAGTAGGGCTCTTGCTCACAGGCTTCAAAGATTGATGAATCCTAAGATGGGCAAGCAAGACTGCAGGTAAGCTGCTAGCTCAAGTCCCAATAAACAGAGGTCAGATGGACAGGAGCCAGCTGCAGGATCCAGCTTGAGCAAAAAGCCCTCAAGTCTTGCCAGAATGTACACTTATATTCGATGCAGGCCACATGTCCTGGGAAACTTCCTTTCAACTGATTGGCTACTCACAGCAGATTTCATCATGGGGATGATCACATATCAAATCTCCACATGGAAGTGATCACAACATTATACAACTACCAAAATCTGAGAATCATGGCCTAGACAAGGTGACACACAATCTTAACTATCACACTCAGCCATCACTACCAGAAGTTCTGGATTACAGCCTTTCAAGGAAAAGTGGAAAGAAAGCCTTTCTTGCCATCTCCAATAAGAAAAAAAAAAAAAAGCACACCAAAAAGTGACTCTGATTCACCCAACTTAGGATATGATCCTATCCTGGAACCAAATGTTATTTTAAGACAACTATTGGCCTTCAGGTCATATGTTCAAACTTTACCCAGGGTCTAGTCTGTCACCAGAGGCAGGACTGGGACAAGCAGAGTCATGGCCATGAAATAATGATGAGGTAGTTTGTAACTTCAAGTTTTCTTTAGTCTTTCTGATAATGTTTACGTTCAATGGCTACAAGAATGAGAAAATGTGAGAGAGAAAAAAACCTACAAAGTTACAATGTTTTACATGTTTTAAAATTAGAAGTATATCTGTATTGTATTTACATATTCTTTACAACCCATTGGATTGAAGTAAATGACAAACAAGTACCAGCCAGAAGAAGAGAATGAAACTGTGAAGAGTGAAAGGAAGCATGAGAACTAGTCAAATGAAAAATGATATGTAGAGTGGGAATATTAGTTTGCTGAAATGGAATAGTTCAGACAAAACGGAAGTTGAAGATCTGTCTCTTCCTGCTTTCTTCTCCACATGCAAAATGAAACTCACTGGTGCTTTCAGATTTGTGGAAAGAAGAGTAAGCAGACAGAATTCAAGATATTGGCAAAGATTTTCATGAAGTATTTGGAAATGAAGGGTTATGGACACTAAGCTATTGTTAGTATGGTGACACAAGAAAACATCAGGAGTTCAGTAGTTTCATGTCATTCTTCCCGTTTCCCAGTTCTCCTTCCTAGAAGATGGAAATAGTTTTACCTGACCCACAAACAGTGAAAAGGAGTAAAGAATAATGTTGTTATTGTGCATGCTGTAGAGCTGGCTCTGATTCATGGCAACCTTATGTATAATGCAATAAAACATTGCCAGGTTCTGTGCCATCTTCATGATCATTGGAGTGTTTGAGACCAAATTTGTCTCAAATGGAACTAGCATTTATTGAGTACCAACTCCTATGTTAGATTCTACATATACTTGAGCACATTTAATTCTCACAACTAACTGGAGATAATACACCATTTAAAAGGTGAGGAAACTTTCTCAGAGAAAAACTTTCTTATCAAAAGGTCACATAGTAAGTGGCAGAATCAGAACTTAAATGCTAGCATGTCGGCCGTTGAGCAAAGTTATTTTAAAATTCACCTAGACATATAAAGTTACATATATATTAGAAGAGGACAATGTGATTTATTAACAATCCTGAGTTATAGGAAGAAAATTGATAAAAAAAAAAAAAAGCTGAATAAATATGATGCTGAAATACTATTGTCAAATATATACAATTTACAGTTATAAATACAATATAAGACAATTTAGAGTCAACACTGGAATAAGAGATAGATTTTATAAATTTCATGTAAATGTGATTGTTGCAAAAAACAATGGTGGTGAGAAAACATACCTTTGTCTTCATCACTGTATGTCAAATGACAAAAAATATTTGCAAACTGCAGAATGAACAATTATTAAAATAATTGTTATTGGATAAAATTTTAAAATATTTTAATAAATAATTTTATCATCAGCATGAATTTTCTCCTTTTTTCCTTTTTGTGAGAGGATTCTTCAAGTCTTGTCTAGGCACATGGCTGCCCTGTCAGAGATGTTTTTCCTAGCTTTGCCTGCAAATAAGCCTGGCCATTGACTTAGGCCCAGCCTGTGGGATGTACTAGAAGAGATGTGTGTGCCTTTCAGTGTCATTTATCCTAAATTTCCTCCCTACCCCTTCCTTTGGGATGGCAGACAGATAAAGCAATGACTTAGCATTAACTATGCAGATGAGGACAATGCCCTAGGGAACAACTGAGCAATGAGAAGAATGTAACCAGATTATAGAAACCTGGGTCCTTGAATGATGTTCTTGAGGAATTCTGCCCTGACAGCCTGGACCACTCAACATTCAACTATTATTTTGAAGAGAAATAAATGATTTAGGTAAGCTACCATTCCAGCAATTTAGCTTGTATCCAACTAATCCAGTTTCCCACTTGACCCCCATAGAGAAGAGACCCCAAAAGAAAATCACCAAGGCATATCATATTCACACTCGCCAAAACCAAAGAAAAACAAAGAATCCTGAGAGCAGCTCATGAAAAACAAGAAGTCACGTACAGAGGAGAAACAATAACACTAAGCTCAGATTATTCGGCAGAAACCATGCAGGCAAGAAGGCAATGGGATGACATATATAAAATCTTGAAAGAAAAAAATTTTCAGCCAAGAATAATATATCCTGCAAAACTCATTCAAATTTGATGGTGAAATTAGGTCATTTCCAGATAAACAGAAATTAAGGGGATATGTAAAAGTCAAACCAAACTTACAAGAATTATTAAAGGGAGTACTTCGATCTGAGGACAAACTGCTTCAGCGCACAGGTAGAACCTAGGACGCAGAATCGTAAAAGCCAGATACCAATCTAGGAAATGAACTCTCGAGGACTATCCAAAACCAAAAGAAATACAACAGGGAATCAGAGCAGTTAATCAATAAATGACAACAACATCAAAACAATACAAGAAGGAATAAACCACATAGGTATAGAACCTTCTAATGAAAAGGAAGGCAAGGCGATACCAAGTAATGGTAGACTGCTTCAAACTTAGAAAGATAAGGGTAAAATTCATGGTAACCACAAAGAAAGTAAACAAACCAACTCATAAAAATAAAGATGAAAAACATAAAGTCTCAGCAAAAACAAAACCTACAAAAACAAAAGAAATGAAAAAAAAAATCCACAAACAAAAGTAAGTCAGCACAAGAGTGTAGGAAGAACAAAGAAAACTTCAGCACCACAAAAAAAAGCACTACAAAATGACAGCAACAAACTTCCATCTATAAATAATTCCACTGAATGTAAATGGACTCAATGCAACCATAAAGAGATGGAGAATGACAGAATGGATAAGAAAACAGGATCCATCAATATGCTGTCTACAAGAGACACACCTTAGAAACAAAGATGTGAATTTATTAAAAGTCAAAGGTTGGAAAAAAATATATGAAGCTAACAACTACCAAAAAAGAGCAGGAGTGGCAATTCTAATCTCAGATAAAATGGACTTTAAAACAAAATCTCCCATAAACGACAAAGAAGGACACTATATAATGATTCAGGGGACAATCCATCATGAAGACATAACCATAATAAACACCTACGCACCCAATGACAGGGCTCCAAAATACATAAAACAAACTCTAACAACACTGAAAAGAGAAATTGACGGTTCCACAATAATAGTAGAAGACTTCAACACACCACTCTCCGTAAAGGACAGAACAACTAAGAAGAAACTCAGCAAAGATACAGAAGACCTAAACGGCACAATCAGCCAACTTGACATCATAGATATATATACAACACTCCATCCAACTGCTACAAACTACACATTCTTTTCCAATGCACATGGAATGTTCTCCAGAATAGACCACATCTTAGGCCACAGAGCAATCCTCAACAAGATCCAAAACGCTGAGATAATTCAAAGTATCTTCTCTGACCACAATGCCATCAAGGTAGAAATTAACAATAGAAAGAGCAAGGGAAAAAAATTAACTCATGGAAACTGAATAATACCCTGCTTACACATTAGTGGGTAATACAAGAAATCAGAGATGGAATCAAAAAATTCATAGAATCAAATGAGAATGAAAACACATCATATGAAAACCTTTGGGACACAACAAAGGCAGTCCTCAGAGGACAATTTATAGCAATAGATGCACATATCCAAAAAGAAGAAAGGGACAAAATCAAAACATTAACTACAGAACTCAAACAAATACAAAGAGAACAGCAAAAAAAAGCCCACAACCACCGGCAGAAAGGAAATAGTAAAGATCAGAGCAGAAATAAATGAAATAGAGAACAGAAAAACAATAGAAAGAATCAACAAAACCAAAAGTTGGTTCTTTGAAAGAATCAACAAAATCGACAAACCACTGCCCAGACTGACAAAAGAAAAACAGGAGAGGACACAAATAACCCAAATAAGAAATGAAATGGGGGACATTATAACAGACCCAACTGAAATAAAAAGGATTATAACAGAATATTATGAAAAACTATACTCCAACACATTTGAAAACCTAGAGGAAATGGATAAATTTCTAGAAACACACGGCCTACCTAAACTACAACAAAGTGATGTTGAATATCGGAACAGACCCATAACAAGAGAAGAGATTGAAAAGGTAATAAAAAAAACTCCCAACCAAGAAAAGCCCTGGCCCAGATGGCTTCACTGGAGAATTCTACAAAACATTTACAGAAGAGCTTGTACCAGTACTACTCAAGCTATTTCAGAGCATAGAAGAGGAAGCAACATTTCCAGATTCATTCTATGAAGCCAGCATAACGCTGATACCAAAACCAGGAAAAGACGTCACAAAAAAAGAAAATTACAGACCAATATTTCTCATGAATATAGATGCAAAAATTCTGAACAAAATTCTAGCCAATAGAATTCAGCATCATATCAAAAAAATAATACACCACAACCAAGTAGGATTCATACCAGGTATGCAAGGATGATTCAACATTAGAAAAACAATCAACGTAATCCACCACATAAATAAAAGGAAAGAAAAGAATCACATGATCATCTCAATTGATGCAGAAAAGGCATTTGACAAAGTCCAACACCCATTCCTGATAAAAACTATCAATCAAATAGGTATAGAAGGGAAATTTCTCAACATAATCAAGGGCATCTATGCAAAACCAATGGCCAACATCATTCTTAATGGAGAGAGGCTGAAAACATTCCCCTTGAAAACAGGAACAAGACAAGGATGCCCTTTATCACCACTCCTATTTAACACTGTGCTGGAAGTTCTAGCTAGAGCAATAAGGCAAGAAAAAGAAATAAAGGGCATCCAAACTGGTAATGAAGAAATTAAGCTGTCCCTGTTTGCAGATGATATGATCCTATACGTAGAAAACCCTAAAGACTCCATGAGAAATCTACTGGAACTAATAGAAAGATTCAGCAGAGTAGTAGGATACAAGATAAACATTCAAAAATCAGTTGGATTCCTATACACCAATAAGGAGAACAATGAAAAGGAAATCAGGAAAGGAAAAAGGTAAAGGAAATCAATAGCCCCTAAAAAGATAAAATACTTAGGAATAAATCTGACCAGGGATGTAAAAGACCTATACAAAGAAAACTACAAAACACTACTGCATGAAACCCAAAGGGATCTACATAAATGGAAAAACATACCATGCTCATGGATAGGCAGACTCAACATTGTGAAAATGGCAATTCTACCCAAAGCAATTTACAAATACAATGCAATCCCGATCCAAATACCAACAACATTCTTCAAAGAGACGGAAAAACTAATCATTAACTTTCTATGGAAAGGGAAGAAGCCCCGAATAAGTAAAGCACTAGTGAAGAAGAAGAATAAAGTTGGAGGACTCACACTACCTGACTTCAGAACCTACTATACAGCTACAGTAGTCAAAACAGCCTGGTACTGGTACAACGACAGATACATTGAGCAATGGAACAGAATTGAGAACCCAGATGTAAATCCATCCACCTACAGTCACCTGATCTTCGACAAGGGCCCAAAGTCCATCAAATGGGGAAAAGACAGTCTTTTTAATAAATGGTGCTGGCAAAAGTGGATATCCGTTTGCAAAAAAATGAAACAGGACCCATACCTCACACCGTATACAAAAACTACTTCAAAATGGATCACAGACCTGAATACAAAGCCTAAAACTATAAAGTTCATAGAAGAAAAAATAGGACCAACACTTCAGGCCTTAATACCTGGCATTAACAGGATACAAACCATAACCATTAATGCACAAACCCCAAGAGATAAGCTAGATAACTGGGATCTTCTAAAAATCAAACACCTATGCTCTTCAAAAGACTTCACCAAAAGAGTAAAAAGAGAACCTACAGACTGGGAAATAATGTTTGGACAGTACAAGTCAGACAAAGGTCTAATCTCCATAATCTACAAGAAAATCCAACACCTCTACGACAAAAAGACAAATAATCCTATTAAAAAATGGGCACAGGCAATGAACAGACACTTCACCAATGAAGACATTCAAATGTCCAACAGACACATGAGGAAATGCTCGCAATCACTAGCCATTAGAGAAATGCAAAGTAAAACCACAATGAGATACCATCTCACCCCGGCATTACTGGCACGAATCAAAAACACTGGAAATAACAAACGTTGGAGGGGCTGTGGGGAGATCGGAACTCTTATGAACTGCTGGTGGGAATGCAAAATGATACAACCATTTTGGAAAATGATATGGCACTTCCTCAGAAAGCTAGAAATAGACATACCATTCAATCCAGCAATCCCACTCCTAGGAATATATCCTAGAGAGATAAGAGTCGTCATTCGAATAGACATACGCACACCTATGTTCATGGCAGCATTGTTCACAATAGCAAAACGATGGAAACAACCTAGATGCCCATCAACAGATGAATGGATAAACAAACTATGGTACATACACACAATGGAGTACTATGCAACGAGAAAGAACAATGCATCTGTGAACCATCTAATAACATGGATGAAACTGGAGGACATTATGCTGAGTGAAATAAGTCAATCACGAAAGGACAAATATTGTATGAGACCGCTATTGTAAAAACCCATGAAAAAGTTCACACACAAAATGTAACAATGTTTGTTGGTTACCAGGGATGGGACGGGTGGGGAGGAAATACTAAATAGGCAATAGATAAGTGGTATCTTGGGTGAAGGATGAGACAGTACACAATACAGGGGAAACTAGCACAACTTGTACAAGGAAAGGTCATGGAAGCCCCATAGACACATCCAAACTCCCTGAGGGACTGAATTGCTGGGCAGAGGGCTGTGGGGACCATGGTCTCGGAGAACATCTAGCTCAATTGGCATGACACAGCTTATAAAAACAATGTTCTACATTCTACCTTGGTGAGTACTGTCTGGGGTCTTAAAAGCCTATGAGCGGCCATCTAAGATACTCTACTGGTCTCATCCCTTCGGGAGCAAGGGAGAATGAAGAGAACAGGATACAAGGAAAAGATTAGTCCAAAGGACTAATTGTCCACAGCTACCAAGGCCTCCACCGAACTGAGTCCAGTACAGCTAGATGGTGCCCGGCTACCACCACTGACTGCTCTGACCAGGATCACAACAGAGGGTTCTGGACAGAGCTGGAGAAGGATGTAGAGCATAATTCTAACTCACAAAAAAAAAAAAAAAAAAGACCAGATTTACTGGCCTAAAGGAGACTGGAGAAATCCCGAGAGTATGGCCCCCAGACATCCTTTTCGCTCAGTGGTGAAGCTACCTCTGAGGTTCACCGTTCAGCCTGGGAATGGACAGCCCTGAAAAACCAAATGAGTCCAGTGACAAGGGCCAGAAGGCAGAAGGGGACAAGGAAGCTGGTGATAGGGAACCCAAGGTTGAGTAAGGATATTGTTGATGTGTTGTGAAATTGTTAACCATTGTCATAGGGCAACATTTGGAGTAACTGTTAAATGAGAAACTATTTTATTCTGTAAGCCTTCATCTTAAGTGAGAATAACAGCACAATTGGAAGAGTGTAGTCAATGTCACTGAACTGTGCATGTAGAAATTTTTGAAACGGTGTATCTTTGGCTAGGTCTATCTTCACCAAAAAAAAAAAAAGGTTGAGAAGTTAGAGGGTTAATATGTTGAGGGGTTGTTAACCAACGTCATAAAACAAAATGTGTACTACTGTTTCATGAGAAACTATTTGGTCTGTAAGCCTTTACCTGAAGTAAAATAAAATATAAAGAAAAAAAAAACCCTATGTGGCAGTTCTACTCTGTCACATGGGGTCACTGTAAGTCTGAATCAACTTGACAGCACACAACAACAAAAACAGCATACTATCTTGATTTGAAATCTTGACTCTTTGTAAAATTCTCTGCAACATTCTGAAGCAAAAGAATAATTCTTTAGCTAATAATATAAAATCCCTAAGTTTTAAAAGATGATTCTAGTTTATATGGCTATCACCATTCTATTTGATGTGATATTCTAAAAAATGTTTGGGAAAAGTAAGTAATTCTTTTTCAGGATTACATTAATGCATACTAATTTTATTCCATGGATTTAAAAAAACAAAAAACACTGAATGCTATTTTGCCTAATTTCAATACCTTAGAGAATAAAACAAATCATTAAATCATAATACTGCTGCACCTGTATTGCTGCTAATTTTTGCAGGAGGTGTGATACATGCAAAAAATGTCAAGCACAGTTATTCAAAAGAGTATGCAAAACACCTTTAGAGACCCCTGTAACAAAGGGAAATGAATGACTATTTCTTGAACTCCTTTCATGTTTTATAGAAATTTTCAGAATGAAGGAGAATAGTATTAATGAACTATCATGACCTCATTATACAGCTTCAATAATGTAACATCTCACCTTGGTTCTTTTATTACATCCCTCTTTTATCATGAAATATTTTGAAGTATATTCTAGACACAATGTAGTGAAATCAATAAACATTTTAGTATATATACTAACAGATAAGGTATTTGTAAAACAATCTCAACATTGACACAATGAAATTAAAGATAATTCCTTATTACCAGTGAATACGCAATACTGATGGTCTTTAGAAATGTCTTTTTATGGCTTTTTTTTTTTTTATTTGAATGCAATTAAGTTCCACACATTGTATTTGGTTTATACCTCTTTTGACTCCAGGGCACACAACAACAACAACAACAACAGTCTCTTTCAATTTTTTCCATGGTATTTCCTCACTGAAGAAAACATGTCACTTGTGCCCAGCATTTCCCACATTCTGGATTCAGCTTTTTGTGCTTACAGTGTCATTTACCATGTTGCTCTCTCCTTTGTGTTTCCTCTAACCTGATGGAGTTAGAAGTGTGATTCAAATTCAGTTCTGGAAAGAAAGCATCCTAGATGGAATTGTCTAATTCATAGTCTATCATAACAGGAAAAACAGCATGCCTATCTGCTTCACATTTAATAATGATAACATTGGTAGGAGATTCAAATGTGCCAGCCTGATTAGCCTATAACATTCCACATCAAAATTCCACTATGGTTAGCTGCCACTGATGATTTGTTAGCATTTGTTAGCTGTAATTCCTCTACATTGCCAAACTTTTCCTCAGCATCGGTTTGGTTACCCTCAATTACTCTCCATACAGGAAAGGCAGGATAAATATTTAATTCTTTTGTTTTATTTATAAATCATCACAATAATGAATTGATGCTCTATTAGCAACCGAAGATTACTAACATAGTTTTATGTTGTTGTTTATATATTTACTTACTTTCTTTTCCTTTGGGAGGCAACATTATATAGAAATTTGTTTCTAGAGATCTGATTGCCTGCAATCCATTGCAGTAGTTTGTTTTTGATGTTCTAATTGCTCCATCTTGGATGAGTGGGAAATCTTTCATATCTACTGATGCATATTTTTTATACCCTCTCATAAAATTGTTATAAATCATTTGATTTCAGAAAGAACCAGATATTATAGGGTTATCTTTTACATTACATGCTCTAGACCTGGAATCAACTAGTTCCCTAGGGAATCTAGGATCTTATTAATGATAAATTTTATTTACAGGCCACAATTTTGGTGTGGTGTCTACTAGACTGTTTATAGTCATTTCCACTAAAACTGACTTGTCATGGATTTAATTATGTCCCCCCAAAAATGTGTGTGTCGGTTTGGCTGGGTCATGATTCCTTGTATTGTGTGATTTTCATACATATTGTAAATCCTGCCCCTATGATGTTAATGAGGGAGGATGGGGGGCAGTTGTGTTAGTAAGGCAGGACTCAATCTACAAGATTGGATTGTGTCCTGAGGCAATCTCTTGAGATATAAAAGAGAGAAGTGTGCAGCGAGACGGGGACCTCATACCACCAAGAAAGCAGTGCCAGGAGCAGAGCGTGTCGTTTGTACCCAGGGTCCCTGTGCAGAGAAGAGCCTAGTCCAGGGGAACACTGATGAGAAGGCCTACAGAGACAGAAAGCCCTCCCCTGGAGCTGACACCCTGAATTTTGACTTTTAGCCTACTTTACTGTGAAGAAATAAATTTCTCTTTGTTAAAGCCATCCACTTGTGGTATTTCTGTTATAGCAGCACTAGACAACTAAGACACGACTCTATTACTTAACACAATGGTTAAGAGCTCAGGTTGTTAATCAAAAAGTCAGCAGTTTGAATCCACCGGCCACTTCTTGGAAATCCTACTCTGTCCTACAGGGTCGCTATGAGTCAGAATCGACTTGATGGCAATGGGTTTGGTTTTCAATTTTTTTTATTTTATTTTATTTTTGGTTAGCACAATACCTACATATGACAATTACTCCAAAAATATATTTGAGTAAATGTTTTATTTATGAGAAGACCATTTAAATGCATACACAGGGATTCAAATCTAGTTCTATGTACAATGCAAAACTGATGTTCTTTCTAATAATTTGGTGTTCCCAAAAATTACAATTATAAGGATTGTGCTTTCTATGTACATTAATTCTGAAAATGTGATCATGGACTCATAAAATCCTTACAATAGATCACAGCTTCATAGGATACCTTGGTCTACTCATTGGATACCAGAGTGCTAAATCATAATGACTTTCAATAAGTTTTTATTATACTGAGGGAAAAAGATGTGGCCAAAAAATAAAATTATATTCTAAATATTTATCAGGAAAGTCCAGTCAAATAATGTAAATAAGCAAAAGAGAGTGGATGTAAAGTATGCAAGATTTTGAGGCAAAGAAAACTGACTCAATTTGGAATCATTAATCCAGGGAACTCATGATTTTTGCCAGAACCAACTAATGCTCCCTGGAAATATGTATGTCAATAAATATATCAATATATTTATATCTGCATATAAGATAGGTAGATAGATAGACAGACAGATAGACAGATAGATAAACAGACAGAGTCAGTCCGTGGGTGGTACAAATGATTAAGTGCTTGACTACTAAACGAAAGGTTGATGGTTTGAACCCACCCAGGAGTGTCTCAGAAAGAAGAAAGACCTGGCAATCTGCTTCTGAAAGGTCACAGTCTTGAAAACCCTATGGAGTGAAGTTTTACTCTGCAGTACATGGGGTTGTCATGAGTCTCAATTGCAACAATTATACATATACATGTATGCGCATGTGTGTACAAAGTATGTGTGTGTATGTGAAAAGACATGTGGCTGACAGCTGTCTTTCCCTGTGTTACAAATTTCCTCTGAAAAACAATTCACAAATGGATGTGTCCCAATATCTTTGTTTCTTTGTTTGCTTTTACTTAGCCATTGTGCTAAAACCAAATTCAGTAATGACTTAAAATATAAGAAAAATAGCATTTTACAAAATCTAATGCAAACTATTCCAATGCATTTGGATTTATCTGATTATTACTTTCCCGAGGATTCCCTCAAAGCACAAAATACTATAAATATATCATTATAGACTCTCTGCTAATCACTTATGCCTTCTTAATACAATTTCATTTAAAAAAAAAAAAATTCCTTACTGGGGAGTTAATACTATGGACTGAGCTTGAGGGTATAAACAGATTATCAATTATCTATACAACTGCCCTTTTACTCTTTTCTTTTGTCTCTTCTTTTCAGGAAGAGCATGTTTTCTTCCTGAATGTGTGCTGGGGGTTGATAGCTATACCCTTGATTGGAAGAAAAACTAATTAAAAAAAGGACACAGAGCATTATCAACTAAAATAAAGCATAGAAAGTTGGTTGGACTAATGGCTAAGTGTTTCAACTATTTCTACAAAATTGATGCAAAGCCAAAATATCTGCAGCATCAGAACATCAGCTTCATAAAGCAATAAACGTGTATTTTCAATATATCCGATATAGCCTGGGAAGTGAAGGCTCTCTGGCTCTGCTGATCTTGGTTGGCCTTGATTGAGGTGAATGGTCAACTCATCTCTATTCTCCATGTCTCTCCTCCAGCAGGCTAGTCTGGGTGTGTTTTGATGGTGACAGAAGAGATATGAGAGTAAGCAAGCTCAACTGGGCAATTATTTTTAAAGAAACTGCTTGTGACCAGCCTGCTAATATCTCATTGATCAAGGCAAGTCACATGACTGACATTAGAGTCAGGGAATACTTCCCACAGTGGGAAGGCACTAAAAAGTTACATGAAAAAGAAAGGTATATGGGAAGAAAGAAATAGCTGGACCATCCAATGCACCAATTTACCATAGGAAAAATAGCGTTTACTGTTTCATTCTTACTTTGCCCAGATGATTTACTTTATCCCATGTCCTCACCACTTGTGCCCATACCCAGAGACTGTACCGCCACTTTCACATAAGGACTGCTGCTCATATTTTAATTTTTTAGCACCACATGGTATTCAAGATCTCATTCATCTTCTGTCCTTTGAAGTGCTTTTCAGAACCTTGGTGGCAAAGTGGTTGAAAGCTAAGGAGGCTAAACAAAATGTTGGCAGGTTGAATCTACCAGCAGCTCCTTGGAAACCCTATGGGGCGATTCTATTCTGTCCTGTAGGTTCTCTATGAGTTGGAATTGACTTGACAGCAACAAGCGTGGTTCGTTTTTTGGTTTAAAGTGCTTTTCAATATATCTCTGTACCTCTCAAACTGGTCTACTAAACCTCCCTAATATGACGGCATGCACAGAATATATTAAAGTTGTAGGAAAACAAAATAAAACATGGCCCTAGTTATTCAACTGCCAAGTCTGCTCAAAGATTTGAAAGTAAAAACACTATTTTTATATTAAAACAAATCAGTGTATCGTGGAGTAGAATGCAAATTTCTCATGAATTTAAAAGGAAATTATAAAACCTCAAAGAAAATTAAGGCTTGCAGTTCTTGCTTCAAAATATGCCCTTAGCCATTGAAGGTTCTTGCTGACTTTCTTCTAACCTGAGGATTTCTTCAGGAAGGAGGAAAGAAAATAAAGAATAGAGGATGAGGATAAAGATAATGGTGCCATTATTACTATATTTTTTCAATTTCTTGTCCTTAAAGTACCCTTAAAATTTTCTTATTCAGGGCTTGTAACTAGACTTACCTTTTGGTGGACCTCCTCCCCCCTTACCTATAACAATTTTTAATCACTATTTCCAAACAGATTTCTGGTTTTGCTGTGTGTTTTCTTGCTCTATTTTGAAAAATCAGTGATAGTTGCAGACAGTCTTAAGATATGAAGGAAGAGGAGAAGAGGAGGAAGAGATGGAGATCGAAATCTATGTCCTGCTTTTTGCTTGTCTTGCTAGTCAATAACGTATTACATGAAATTCTGAAAAATCTACTAACCTTGAATTTAACTTGCCCCAGATCTGCTTTTCTTCCTTTTTAGTGTGAGTTCTTACATCCTTCTGGCTGAAATTCTTGAATATATCTCAACCTTGTCAAGCTTTTTCTGTATCTGTTTTTCAAGTAACCATCCATCCATCCACCCATTTAATAAACATTCATTAATAATTATCTATATGTATGCTCAAGTAGCTCCCTAAGGTAGTGGTGACAACACAGGCCCAATTTTTTCCTAACTTTTCATCACTCTCTTTTAAGAGTATTATGCAGCTATTAGGAGTCCTGGTGGCACAGTGGTTAAGAGCTCGGCCGCTAATAAAAAAAAAAAAAAAAAAAGTCGACAATTCAAATACACCAGTTACTCCTTGGAAACCCTATCAGATAGTTCTACTCTCTCCTATAGGGCTGCTATGAGTCTGAATTGATTCAACAGCGACAGGTTTTTGGTATGCAGATATTCTAAATGTTTTTATTAAATATGGTTGATGACATACCTTATTTTTCCCCCAGGGAATGTGGTCAAATTCTTGGCAGCTGTTGCACTGTCATCTAGACTTTTTGGAAATTCAAATGGAGTTATGTTTCCCAAAATAATTTAAAATTAGTCCACAGTCTTTTTAAATAAAACTAAACAAATTAATTCCTAACACTATTTTAACATAAAGATGAATGTATTCGTCACATAAGAAATGGTAAATAAATTCCTTCTTTCAATATTTATTCACTAAATCCTCAATCATTCATTAAACAAATACTTACTTCTTACCTGACACTGAGCTAGGTAATATAGCTGATAGAAGAATAAAATCCTCTCATGCCTTAGAGAAGTGCACAGAATGGCAGAGTGAACTAGGATAAATGATTTTAGGAAGCTCTAATCCCCCAGGTGTACATGGCTACTTGTATTACTTGTTTTCTGTGCAAGTGTCTTGCAATTAATCATAAAAATGTCATGTAAGGGACAACATTGGTGAAACAGTTGTATAATCAGTCATGCCTTGGAATCTCCTGAGCTGTGTAAATACATGTGAGAAAGTCACAAGCAAATTACAAACGTATGGGGTGGAGAGCTATGAGAAGAGTAAAGAAATTTTCCAGTAATGGATTACAGGCAAATTGACCCAAGAAGGACTGATTCCCTTTTACTGCAGATGACTGGGCAGAGGCTAAGCCACCAGAGACTATCCATAAGTGGCACTCAGAAGCTACACATTGAAGACATAGAACCAATATGCCTCGTCAGGAGAGTTTTGTATCTGCAGTGGTGACTTTCTAGTGACAAGTGACAGAGAAGACTCATTCCCGTTCATCTGTGGTTTCTGTTGCATGTTATTTTCTGGAGGGGCCACAATCCTGAAGAGTTCTGACTGGAGCGGTTAAGGAGTGAATTTCTACCATGTGAGATGTTTCTCCATTCCATCTCCAGAAAATTTTCTGCTTTAAGAACCAGAGTGCCAAGAATGTTCGACTGATGAATTTCAAGGAATTATTAAGGAAAGAAAACACCAGAGGAAATAATAAGATTGTTAAACTTTACTTGTGATATCAGGGGTAATAGACAGATTAAAAAATACTATTATCTAAATGAATAGCACTGTACTGTAGTAATATTTCAAAAGCTATGTGACATGAGACAATGAATAATCAATGATGCCTTGGTATATCTCTCCTGTGTTTATTTATGTCAGTTCTCTTTCAGTTCCATTTAGCCCAGATTTATACACTACATCCATGAACACCTTTCTCATGAACTTGTCTGGAAATGCTATCACCTACTGCTAAGTTCCTATATTTTGCACTTTCTAATTTATAGCACTATCACATTCAACTATATATCATAGATATCTTAATATTTTGACCTAAAAGAGAGATATAAAAGAAAGCGTAGAGAAGAACTATTTTATAGTTTCTTCTCCAGGGTTGTCCGACTCTGTCTCATCAAGCACCTTCACTTTCCCTATCCTTGCAATTGACTTCTATCTCTGTGTATTTTCTTAGGGAAATAACTGTATCTTTTAGTTCTTACCACCAAGGCCAATAATGTCACATATATTTCAGAAAATCTGGTTAATATCAAAGAATTAATGAATACTAATTTTTTCTCTGCTTTCAGTTAACCATCTAGTAAACAAATTCATTCTAATATAATAATTGGAATGTCCAATAATAATGTCCATATAATAAATTGATATGTCAGTGCAGCATTCAGCATCTTAAATATAGTGATTTTAAAGCTAATCACTTAGCTAATCATATTAGTCACCATGAGATGGAATCAATTCAATGGCAACTAAAAACAACAACAATCACATCAAGAGAAGGCTAGGCTTTGTTTTGTAGATGTGCCTCAGAGATCACTGTGAAGGACAGGGATACAAAAGCTTTGACACAGAAACAAGAAATAAGACTGACTGCTCCTCACCCCTGTTTCAGCCAGTGCAGCTTGCTTGTTAATTTGTTTTAATTTGACCCTGCCTAATTTGTTTTTTACATTGGCATTTACTACACCACCCATCTGTCAATTTGTCATACCATTGCGGCTTGCATGTTGCTATGATGCCAGCGGCTATGCCACTGGTATTTCAAATACCAACAGGGTTATGAACGAGGAACAGATTTCAGTGGAGCTTCCAGACTAAGACAAACTAGGAAGAAAGGCCTGGTGATCCTTTGTGGTTGTTGTTAGGTGCCATCGAGTTGGTTCCAACTCACAGTGACCCTATGTACAACAGAACGAAACACTGCCCAGTCCTGTGCCATCCTCACAGTCATTGTTATGCTAGAGCCCATTGTTGCAGCCACTGTGTCAATCCATCTCTTTGAGAGTTTTCCTCTTTTTCACTGACACTCTACTTTACCAAGCATGATATCCTTCTCCAGGAACTGATACCTCCTGATAACATGTCCAAAATATGTGAGACTTAGTCTGGCCAGTCTTGCTTCTAAGGAGCATTCTGGTTGTCCTTCTTCCAATACAGATTTGTTCGTTCTTTGGGCCGTCCATGGTACATTCAATATTCTTTGCCAACACCACAAATCAAAGGCTTCAGTTCTTCTTCAGTCTTTCTTATTCATCATCCTGCTTTTGCATGCATATGAGGCGACTGAAAACACTATGGCTTGGGGCAGGCACACCTTAGTCTTCAAGGTAACATCTTCGCTTTTCAAAACTTGAAAGAGGTCTTTTGAAGCAGATTTGCCCAATGAAATGTGTTGTTTGAATTTCTTTATGTCGAGGTGTAGTCCATACTGAAGGCTGTGATCTTTCATCTTCATCAGTAGGTGCTTCAAGTCCTCTTCACTTTCAGCAAGCAAGGTTGTATCATCTACATAACACAGGTTGTTAATGAATCTTCCTCCAATCCTGATGCCTCGTTCTTCTTCATATAGTCTGGCTTCTCAGATTATTTGCTCAGCATACGGATGGAATAAATAGGGTGAAAGGATACAACTCTGACACACACCTTTCCTGATTTTAAACCACTCAGTATCCTCTTGTATGAATGACTGCTTCTCGGTCAATGTACAGGTTCCTCATGAGCTTGGAATTTCTATTCCTCACAATGTTATCCATAGTTTGTTATGATCAACACAATCAATTTGCACATTGCACAGTCAATAGAACACAGGTAAGCATCCTTCTGGTATTCTCTGCTTTCAGCTGGGATCCATCTGACATCAGCAGTGATATCCCTAGTTCCATGTCCTTTTCTGAATCTGGCTTGAATTTCTGGCAGTTCCCTGCCGATATACTGCTGCAGCCACTTTTGAATGATCTTCAGCAAAATTTTACTTGAGTGTGATAGTAATGATATTGTTCAATAATTTCTGCATTCAGTTGGATCACCTTTCTTTTGAATAGGCATAAATATGGACCTCTCCCAGTCGGTTGGCCAGGTAGCTGTCTTCCAAATTTCTTGGCAAAGGCAAGTGAGTACTTCCAGTGCTGCATCTGTTTGTTGAAACGTCTCCGTCAGTATTCTGTCAATTCCTGGAGCTTTGTTTCTCGCTAATGCCTTCAATGCAGCTTGCAGCTTGGACTTCTTCCTTCAGTGCCATTGGTTCCTGATCATATGCTACCTCCTGAAATGGTTGAAAGTTGACCAATTCTTTTTGGTATAGTGGCTGTGTATTCCTTCCGTATGTTTGTGATGCTTCCTGTGTCGTTTAATATTTCCCCTGTAGAATCCTTCAGTATTGCAACTTGAGGCTTGAATGTTTTTCTTCCATTCTTTAAGTTTGAGAAATAACAAGTGTGCTCTTCCCTTTTGGTTTTCTAACTCCAGGTCCTTGCACATGTCATTATAATACTTTGTCTTCTGGAGTCACCCTTTGAAATCTTCCATTTGGCTCTTTTACTTCATCATTTCTTCCCTTTGCTTTTGCTACTTATTGTTGAAAAGCAAGTTTCAGAGTCTCTTCTGACATCCATTTTGGTCTTTTCTTTCTTTACCTGTCTTTTTAATGACCTCATGCTTTCTTCATGTATGCTGTCCTTGATGTCATTCCATAACTTGTCTGGTCTTTGGTCATGAGTGTTCAATGTTTCAAATCTATTCTTGATATGGTCTCTAAATTCAGGTGGGATATACTCAAGGTCAGAAACACTTGTGGCATAGTGGTTAAGAGCTCTGGCTGCTAACCAAAAGGTCAGCAGCTCGAATCCACCAGGCACTCCTTGGAAACCCTATGGGGCAGTTCTCCTCTGTCCTATAGGGTCACTATGAGCCGGAATCTACTTGACCGCGATGGGATGCTCAAGGTCATACTTTGGCTCTCATAGTCTTGTTCTGATTTTCTTCAGTTTCAACTTGAACTTGCATATGAGCAATTGATGGTGTGTTCCATAGTTGGCCCCTGGCCTTGCTCTGACTGATGATTTTGAGCTTTTCCATCATCTCTTTCCACTGATGTAGTCAATTTGATTCCTGTGTATTCCATCTAGTGAGATTCACAGTTATAGTAGCTGCCATTTACATGGGTGAAAAAAAGGTATTTGCAATGAAGAAGCCATTAATCTTGCAAAATTCTGTCATGTGATCTCCGCCAACATTTCCATTACCAAGGCCATATTTTCCAACTATCTATCCTTTTTCTTTGTTTCCAACTTTTTCATTCCAATCACCAGTAATTATCAATGCATCCTGATTGCATGTTCGATCAATTTCAGACAGCAGAAGTTGGTAAAAGTCTTCAATTTCTTCATCTTTGGCCTTAGTGGTTGGTGCATAAATTTGAATAATAGTCGTATTAACTGGTCTTCCTAGTAGACGTGTGGATATTATCCTATCACTGGTAGCATTGTACTTCGGGATAGATCTTGAAATGTTCTTTTTGATGATGAATGCAACACCATTCCTCTTCAAGTTGTCATTCCTGGCATAGTAGACCATATGATTGTCTGATTCAGAATGGACAATACCGGTCCTTTTCAGCTCACTAATGCCTAGGATATTGATGTTTATGCGTTTTATTTCTTTTTTTGATGATTTCCAATTTTCCTAGATTCGTACTTCATACATTCCACTTTCCAATTATAAATGGATGTTTGCAGCTGTTTCTTCTCATTTTGAGTAGTGCTACATCAGCAAATGAAGCTGTGGCTCCAAACATGTCATAAGATAGACTGTACTTTGAGGAGGCAGCTCTTCTCCAGTCATCTTTTGAGTGCCTTCTCATCTGAGGGGCTCGTCTTCCAGCAGTATATCAGACAATGTTCTGCTGCTATTCATAAGGTTTTCACTGGCCAGTTCTTTTCAGAAGTAGACCACTGGGTCATTCTTTCTAATCTGTCTTAGTCCAGAAGCTCAGCTGAAACCTGTCCACCATGGGTGACCCTGCTGGTATTTGAATATTAGTAGCATAGCTTCCAGCATCATAGCAACACGTAAGCCCCCACAGTAAGACGAACTGACAAATGCATACCAACAGGGTTAAGCATGGTGAATAGATTTCAGTGGTGCTTCCAGACAAAGGCAGACTAGCAAGAAAGCCCTGGTGATCCACTTCCAAAAACTTAGCCAATGAAAATCTTGTGGATCACAACAGAACATTGTCCAACTTTCTTGCTTTGGGCACATAATCAATCAGAAGGCATCAAATGCTGGAGGAAGATATAGTGTTCGGTGAAGTAGTGGGCTAGTGAGGGAAAGGGAGGCCCTCATTTAGATGGATGGGCACAATCACTGCAACCATGGACTCAACTATGCTGGTGATCATGAGGATGATGTAGGACCAGATAACATTTTGTTTTGTTGTGCATAAGATTGCCATGAGTTGGAATTTTCTCAACAGCAGCTATCTATCTAATATTTCAGTTAAAAATTCAGCTGTTAAGAATAGTTTGAGAGCTATTGGCATAGTGATCATAGCAAAGGCAGTGCTGAGGTTCCTCAGTTTCAATCCTGACTCTGCCACTTAGCAGATGTATGATCTTGAAATGTTATCTGCTGTCTTGTCCTGTGAGGCACAGATGATTAATCCTGCCTTCCTTCAAAAACACTCCATGGGCAACAAACTAAAATCACTCTTCGCAATAAAAATCCTGGTTCAAAGGTGCACCAACTGAGGATTGAAAAGGCCCATTTGTATTTATGCATTGTTGTGTGTGTTGGGGGAATGGGCAGGTGTATAATCAGTTGAAGCTCATTCCAAGTTTCCATGATTTCCTTTACACTATCAATTTACCAAGTGTTCTAATGCTACAGTTCTATTAATGAACTCCAAGACTCATTTCTTCTATGATTTCTTAGTTACAATATTTTCCCCAAAAATGTAATTATAAAACCAGGTTCTTAGTATCACGCTGCCCAAGGAGCATTTTATCACTTATTTGACTATTTGAAGTATTAGTCAAATTACTCTGCATTCAAAAAAGATACTTTCTGTGGAAAACTCCATTTAAGATCTCTTTCATTGAGATAGCAGGGTCGTAAATGCATCAGATGCTTGATTTGACATAAAAAGTGATAAACTGAGATCTCATAATTTTGAAATCTAGCCTGAAAGAAATTTCTATTTTGAGAAAATTAGTTCCAACGTGTAAGCCTAATGACATGTACTTTTTTTATGACAATTTAATTGGATATTTTAGACCTAAATCTAAACCCATGATTTTCAATTTGAAATGCAAGCAAATAATGAAATAAACAAGTGTTTTTATTTAACTAATGGGAAAAATCTTAGCTTAAGTAAATATGTGAATGTTTATATCCTGTTTTATATCCTGCAACATTTACTGTATCATGTTTAAAATATTTTGGTATTAAGTCCTAGGCTTATCTTAGGTCTTAGTAGTTTTTATGAACACTGCTGATACAGAAGAAATGGCCATGCCGTGAAAATGATGCTATTATGGCAAGATGCTATTGTAAACCTAATAAAATTTCATCACTATCGTATTGTGATAGAAATAAAAATATAACAAAATATTATAAATTATAAATGGAAATATTATGACAAACCAATTAATACTAGTCTTTTTTTTTAGTCTTTGCAAATATATTATCAAATGTTACATAGGTCATACTTTTTCTAATAGAAAAGCAGAAATACATTTTTCTCTGGTAGAAACAAGTCATATACCAGGTATAATATTCTCACATTCCTGCTCCATGCCCATACATCATTTCAGTGTTATCTTCGAACTACCCAAGCTCTTTTTCATAATAATCTTGACCCAAATTAGCTAAATTGATAAAATGATGTGGATTTCATAATTTCTTTTGGCAGAACTCATTGATTACAAGGTTACATGGTCATTAATTGCCAGTAATATCTCCTAATTCAGGTAAAATTGATTATAGTTCATAATATTTTTCTATATTGTTTAAGAAACCACTCATCCCGATCTAGAGGCTGTGACATTATTAATTTTGTTCTGCTACTCTAAGGGAAATTGATAATCAATTTCACTCCTGCACCCTCTTATTTATGCTGTAACAAATTGTCTGCTTTGTGTGACAGAGAAATATGCTGCAAATTAGAATCTTTAGTGTGAACAGAAATCTTTTGTTTACGGCTTTGGGTTTTGAAAACTCAAAAATAAGGATCACGTAGTTTTCAATCAGTTTTAAAATCAATTATAGAGGATGTGTCAAGCCCTCTTTCATTCTGGGTGCACGTTTATAACAACTCTATTGATTGCATCTGTTAGAATTGTCTATAAACCAAAGGCACGCCACAGGCTTACCTTCACATTTGACCAAGTAGGTGGCCTGATAGTAGCAAGGTGATTTTCTGCAAGACAGAAAAGACAAAGGCTATTTATTCTTGTTCTCTGACTTAATTGCATTGAGTGTAGATTTAAGTTTAAAAATGTTTAACTATATCATAGTTGTCTTTAAGGCTCTAGAGGCATCATGAAGGCAAATGGCATGTCTTCATTTCACTTTGAATATCTACAACTGGCATTGCTGTTTAAATCTATTATATTATTTATGCTATTTATGAATTGTTAATGATAAAATAGAAAAATAGTACTTTACTCTTAATTTAATTGTCTCATGCTTTAGTAACATAAAAACAGCTTTTACAAAAGTCTGTGGTCATAAGAGAACCTCAATGTTCATATCTTGGCTAATAAAAGAAAAAATGGAATACCATGATGCCCCCTGCAAACAGATGAGCTCAAAGCATATGGTACCTCTCTTCCACCTAAGGGCTTTAATTTACACTATAATTTTCTTCAACACATTATTTATTGAATGATTTCTCAATTTTAATCAATTGTTGCTTAACACAGAGTCCGTATTTGTGGTTTCCTCTATAGAGTCGCTATGAGGTCACTATGAGTCAGAATTGACCTGATGGCACTGGGTAGTTGGTCTGGTTCTATCCCAACTACTTTAGAAAGAGGTATTATTAGGCTAAACTATTAACTTTAATAGACAAGAAGTATATAATGAGACAAAAACCTTTGCCACAGAGTTATCTATGCTATCGTATTTATCTGTATTTAGAGTTATCTGAATATCTAGTATTTCTTTAGACTTGTATTTAGTCATTCGGAAAGGAAGTTATAAAGACGTCTTGTAATGAATATTGTAGACATGTAAATAACTTAACACCTGGTGGTAAAAGCAATTATTAATATGAACAAAGCACTATGAGTGACAGGTGAAGGAGCAAAAAGAAGTTGTAACCTGAACAGTGCTGGAGTTGAAGGAAGGGGTGTGAAAAATTCGTAGACTGTCTCTCTTCAAATATTTTTACCCAGTTTTCTCTCTCTTTGGTACTGCAAATCTTCATATATCGTGATTTTTCACTCTGTCCCAGTGCTTCTGACACTTTTTTTCTCTTTTTTTTTCCCCATCTGGTTTTCTCTCCATGATTTAAACTAGATATTGTCTGTTAGCTTCTCCTTCAGTTCTCTAATCCTCTTCTGCGATAGTTCCACATGCTATTATACCATATACGGAATTCTTAATTTTAATTATTGAATTTGTCAGTTTTAGAGTTTTTATTTGATTGTCTTTTAAATATATACTCCTGTTCTCCCATGAAGTTCTCCAATTTGTCATGTCTCTTTTGAATGTATTTATCACCAAACCAAAACCCATTGCTGTTGAGTCGATTCTGACTCATGGTAACCCTATAGGACAGGGTAAAACTGCCCCATAGGTTTTCCAAGGCTGTAAGTCTTTGAAGAAGAAGATTGCCATATCTTTCCTCTACAAAGCAACTGGTGGGTTCGAATCGTCAACCTTTCCCTTAGCAGCTGGGTGCTTAACCACTGCATCACCGGGGCTCTTATATTTATCACAAGTACTTCAAATCTGTGATCAATAAATCTAATTACTGGATCATCTGTCAGTACCAACATCTCTTATATTCTCTTCCTTCAAGAAGGGTAAAATCTTATTCTCCAGAAAATAAATAGGACAGGGGTGAAACATCTTAATCTAATCAGAGACTGAGCTAACTAGAGGCCAGGTTGGAGTTTTTGTTAAGCTCTGCCTATCTCAGTTTGGAATCCTTTCCTCTAGTGCTGAACTCAGGGGTCCTACATGAGAGTCTAGATTTCATCTCCTTGTAAGGTGTCTTAGTTATCTAGTGCCGTTATAACAGAAATAACACAAGTGAATGGCTTTAACAGACAAAAGTTTTTCTTTCACAGTTTAGGAGGCTAGAAGCCCAAATTCAGGGCACCAGCTCCAGGGGAAGGCTTTCTTTCTCGTCAGCTTTGGGGGAATGTCTTTATCATTAGTCTTCCCTTGGGTGGGTCTAGGAGTGTCTCAGCAGAGGGACCCCAGGTCCAAAGGATGCACTGCCCTCCTTCCTGGTTCTTCATTCTTGGTGGTAGGAAGTTCCCTTGTCTCTCTGCTTCTTCTCTCTTTTATCTCAAAAGAGATTGACTCAAGATACAACCTAATCTTGTAGATTGAGCCCTGCCTCATTAAGATAATTGCCTGTAATCCTGACTCATTAACACTATAGAGGCAGGATTTACAGCACATAGGAAAATCACATCAGATGACAAAATGATGGACAATCATACAATACTGAAAATCATAGCCTAGCCAAGTTGACACACATTTTTTGGGGACACAATTCAATCCATAACAGAAGGTACTGAATCTTAATTGGAGTCTCCTCCTCACTGTGAGGCTGCTGTGAACTACCATCTGTTTCCACAATATTCTGTTTAATTTTGCAGAATTACAAATTCTGGAAAAGCCTTGAGGAGAAAGCTGCTGAGGTTAGGTTTCCTTTCCCTTCATCACCATTCTCAGCAGAATATTGATTCCCTAGGTCCTGTCTACCCTGGTAATGCCAAATTCCTACATTTCCATCTCCAGCTCTGTGAGACTGCCAAATTCCATTAGTTTTGCAGCCATATGGCTGTGACTGCCCGATATTCCCAATTTCTCCTATTCCAAGAAAAGATAAATTCCCAGAAGGAACAGATGCTTGCAGAATTTCAACTCACCTCTGTTATTCCCTTCTCTGTCGAATGAAATCTTGGCCCCTCTGATTGTTGTTGCAACAGAAACTTTCTGATGCCTTCAAATAGATGTCTTTTCTAGTTGTTGGTTAGAATAGTAGTCTGGCACAAGCTATCCGTCATAAGCAAAAGCAAAAGTTCTAGACAATTCATTTGGATGTAATCTGCTTACAGAACTTGGGAAAAGTTTGAATGATAAAACTAAGAGAAACAAATTGTAACGGAATTTGTATGCTATATTAAAGAATTTGATCTCTATAATGGTAATTGGTAAAAAAATTTAAACAATAGGGAAATATCATTGGTTTTGCATTTTCCAAAGATATCCTTCCTATCTTGGATGATTTATTTGAGGAGTATGAGAATAGGAGCTTTCTGTGAAAGATGATGGGCAAAAAGAAATATGTTAATTCAATGACTATCTATCAACTATCTTTTATATGTTTAGCACTGAAAGGTAACAGACATTTATAACCTTTGTTGTTGTTGTTGTTAGGTGACCTCAAGTTAGTTCTGACTCATAGCAAGTCTTTGTGCAACAGAACAAAACACTGCTTGGTCCTGCATCATCCTCACAGTCATTTTTTTGTTTAAGCTCTTTGTTGCAGCCACTGTGCCAATCCATCTCACTGAGGGTCTTCCTCTTTTTTCAGTTACCCTCTACTTTACCAAGCATGATGTCCTTCTTCAGGAACTGGTCCCTTCTGATAACAGGTCCAAAGTACATGAGATGAAGTCTTTACATCTTCACTTCTAAAGAGCATTCTGACTGTACTACTCTCAAGACAAATTTATTTGTTCTTCTTGCAGTATGTGGTATATTCAATATTCTTTGCCAAAATCATAATTAAAAGGCATCAATTCTTCTTCAGTCTTCCTTATTCATTGTCCACTTTCATATGCATATCAGGTGTTTGAAAATACCATAGCTTGGGTTATGCACATCTTAGTCCCCAATGTGACATCTTTGTTTTCTAACACTTTAAAGAGGTCTTTTGCAGCAGATTTGCCCAATGCAATGCATCCTTTTATTTCTTGACTGCTTCCATGGGTGTTAATTGTGGATCCATGTAAAATGAAATCCTTGACAACTTCAATCTTTTCTCCATTTATCATGATGTTGCTTATTGGTCCAGTTGTTAGGATACTGTTTTCTTTATGTTGAGATGTAATCTGTACTGAAGGTGCTAGTCTTAAATCTTCATCAGTAAATGCTTCAAGTCATCTTCACTTTCAGCAAGCAAGGTTGTATCATGTATATAACCCAGGTTGTTAATAAGTCTTCCTCCAATCTTAATGCTATGTTCTTCTACATACAGTGCAGCTTCTCAGATTATTTGCTCAGCATACAGCTTGAATAAGTGTGGTGAAAGGATACAACTCTGATGCACACTTTTCTTGATTTTAAACCATGCAGTAGCCCCTTGTTCTATGCGAATGACTGCCTCTTGGTCTATGTACGGGTTCCTCATGAGCACAATTAAGTGTTCTGGAATTCACATTCTTTGCAAAGGTGTCTATAATTTGTTATGATCCACAGATTCAAATACCTTTGCATAGTCAATAAAACACAGGTAAACATCTTTCTGGTATTCTCTACTTTCAGCCAAAATCCATCTGACATCAGCAATGATATCCCTTATTCCATGTCCTCTTCTGAATCCAGCCTAAATTCCCGGCAGTTCCCTGTTGATATACTGCTGCAACCATTTTTGAATTATCTTCAGTAAAATTTTACAGGCTTGTGATATTAATGATATTATTTGATAATCTCCACATTTGGTTGGATCACCTTTCTTTGGAATGGGCACAAATATAGATCTCTTCCAGTTAGTTGTCCAGGAAGCTGTCTTGCAAATGTCTTGACATAGATGAGTGAGCTCTTTCAGCATTGCATCCCTTTTTTGAAACATCCCAATTGGTATTCCGTCAATTCCTGGAGGCTTGTTTTTGGCCAGTGCCTTCAGTACGACTTGGAATTCTTCCTTCAGTACCATCGGTTCTGATCATATGTTACCTCCTGAAATGGCTGAATGTTGACCAGTTGGTTTTGGTACAGTGACTGTATTCCTTCCATCTTCTTTTGATGCTCCATGTGTCATTCAATATTTTGCTCATAGAATCTTTCAACAGTGCAACTCAAAGCTTGAATTTTCTCTTCAGTTCTTTCAGCTTGAGAAGTGCCAAGCGTGTCCTTCCCTTATGGTTTTCTAACTCCAGGTCTTTGCGCATTTCATCATAATACTTTACTCTGCTTCTTGATCTGTCCTTTGACATCTCCCATTCAGCTCTTTTCCTTCAGTATTTCTTCCATTTGCTTTAGTTACTCTGTGATGAAGAGCAAGTTTCAGATTCTCTTCTGATATCCATTTTGGCCTTTTCTTTCTTTCTTGTCTTTTAATATGACCTTTAGGTTTCTTCACGTATGATGTTTTTGATGTCATCCCACAACTCATCTGGTCTTCGGTTATTAGTGTTCAATGTGTTAAATCTATTCTTGAGATGGTCTCTAAATTCATGTGGGATATACTCAAGGTAGTGCTTTGGCTCTCTTGGACCTGTTTTAATTTGCTTCAGTTTCAACTTGAACTTACATATGAGCAATTGATGGTCTATTCCACAGTGAGCAGCCTCTGACCTTGTTCTGACTGATGATATTTAGCTTCTCCATCATCTCTTTCCACAGATGTAGTCAATTTGATTCCTGTGTATTCCATCCAGGGAGGTCCATGTGTAGAGTCACCACTTATATTGTTGAAAAAAGGTATTTGCAATGAATAACTCATTGGTCTTGCAAAACTCTATCATGCAATCTCCAGCGTCATTTCTATACCAAGACATTATAACACTCAACAATCTTGAAATTAATTAACTAAATCTTACATGTAAGAGAAAATTACATTTACATTTATGATATAAATTTGGATTACAAATATTTATTCACTTATTTCACACTTCTTAAACACTTTTCAATGCATTTTATATTAAACATGACCTATTCAAAAGTTTTTATATGACATGCCAGAATATAGCTTATATCCTCTATTTAACTTCTAATATTCATTTTTTTAATAAATATTTTTGAGATTCCACTATGTACTTGGTTCTTGTTAGGTGTACAAAGTAGACAAATATCCCTGTCCTTTGCAAACTTATTTTCTAGAAGCACAAGGATAGAAAATAAATAATAAACACAGTAAATTAGCAAACTATATAATATGTTAGGACAGAATTAGTGCTAACGAAATAAGGAAAGGCAGAGCAGTATAGGAGTGTTGGAAAGTGACGGGGAGTTTGCAATTTTAAATCAAGTTTTCAGGGCAAGCCATGTTGAGAAGTCTTTAAGAAACTGAGTAGGCACAATTCCACATTTTCATCTTTGTCTAGAAACATCTTCCACCAGACATCTGGATGGCCAACTACTCAATTTTTTGAAATTGAGGTGTCATCTGACACTAAATGTATCCCTTTTATCTGGTATATGAGAAAATACGTAGAGTCTAGGAGGACACCAAATATTTTGGTCACCAACTAAAATGGGGAAGGCTGTGAGTGGAGGAGGCTTGAAAAAGATTAGAGGCTAATTTTGTATATAATCAATATGAAATATCTATTAGACATATAAGCAGAGATATTAATCTTTTGGTGACTCAATTATTTTCTGCTTTCAATTTTTTGTTGAAACCATGTGTTTTCTTTAACGGAAGCATGCTGAATCATTGAGTGTGTCTAAATTTTTGGTAGGTAGCATGTTTTGTTTTGTTTTTTCTTGCCTGCTCCCACAAGCCTACGTAAGTTTTTCATTGTACATATGATGTACGACTATTTATATCCACTGGAATCTACTAGTACATATGTGTAACAAATAAAAATTTTCAAAATTTCTATTTTTCCTACCAAAAATTCAGACACCTCATACAATACCCTGTGAAAACAGTAATTCACAGCACATAGCCGTTTCTTCAGTTTCAAGCAGTCATAAAAGCCCCTGCCTTGTGGCAGCATGCACTTTCAGTAGTACAGCAACTTCCAAATAAACCCCAGAGGCTGAAAGAGTTCATGGTTGTTATATGTACTGCCGGGTACAAAACTAAATCAAATATAGAGTTATGCTATGTATCTGGGGTTTCAGAAAGAGGTCTGGACTGATGATATAAATGTGAGGGGTTTTGTTATATGTACGGAATTTAAAGCCAGGAGACTGTAGGAAATCACTACAGGAATGGGCGTTGATAGACAAGAGAAGAACAAGAATTGATCAACCAGGGATTTACAACATAAGCAAACCACAGGAAAAAATGAGGTCTTAGAAATCAAGTGAAGCAAGTGTGTCAAGAAGATGGGAGGGTCAATCATATCAAATGCTGCTGGTTTGTCAAGCCAAATGAGTGCTGAAATGTATTCACTAGATTTACTAAAAATAGAAGCCATTGGTGACACTATCAAAATCAGTGTTTTGTTTCGCTTTTAATGGAGAGAGGATTTGAGACCAGGAGAGAAATGGGACAGCATAAGCATAGTCAATTGTTTGGAGAATTTTGTGGCAGAAGGAGAAATATTTCGATAAAAGAGTTATTTCCTAATGAGAACAAAAAATTGGCTAAAAAGGAATACCTTAAAATTTTAATCTACGATTTTGGAAAGACAGTTAAAAATTATTTTAAAAAGTGACACAGTGACAAGTAATATAATATCTGGAAGTTGATAAGTAGTGGTCTTTTATTAAGCTCTATTTTCTCCACCGGACTCTTTAAGACTCAAATCTATTTTCATATATTTCTTACTCAGATTTTTAAAATTAAGTAACTCATTTCACTATTTAAGATAAATTGCATAATATCAGAATTGCTAGACGTCAACTTTGGTTTCATTATAGAAATTATCACATACAATTTAACATCACACAAGGAAAGGAATGTATATATCCAAATGAATGAAATTTTTTATTCACGAAGCCATTGAAAAGCATGAAGAATCTGTGTATTCCTAACTCAAACACTTATATTCTAATCACTTAAAGAAATCTTTTAGATGCCACTGCTGTTTCACTTCAGAATCAATTTTCATCTTTTTTCTAATAAATTTAGTAAAAATTTCATAATTGTACCCCTGATTTAGAAACATCTTGGTTATATGAAGACTAAACTGTTATAGATTATTATCAGGTGTATGAAATAGAATCAATGCTAATCTAAAATAAATTTTAATAATGGAGCACATAAACATTATGATATAAAACCATTATTGTTTTCAAACAATAAATACACACTATTACTAATAGTCCAAGTATATTCTGTTACAGTCCATTTAATGAGAAACAATGATTTTTACATAGCAAACTTTTTCTATATAGTGTCCTTACCAAAATGTTTAAGAACATATAATGGCAAAACATGCACATGCACACACACATTTTACTCTCTGAAGGATACTGCCTAAGAAGGCAAGAAACTATTGGGATAAAAAGGTCGAAGTCTTTCCTAGAAAGATCAGTAAATAATTATTTCGCCATCTTTGGTCTTGTTCAAAAAAAATTAGCTGTATAATAATTATAACCATTCCATTTTTCATGGTGCATTAAAGTTATGATAACATTGTTTGTTATAAATTCAGCTGTCATCTACTCTATGTTATTAAGTTGCTTAGAAATATTTCTCTCATAAAGTCACTAAAATGTAAGAATAAAAGGGAAGGAAAAAATGCCAGCATAAATGGTATCTCAATTGTCAGGAATTAAAAAATAGATTAATAAAATAATATTGTAATGAAATTTTACATTATTATGTCTTGTAGGTAGTTTTGTTTATTCAGCCTTAAAGATCAGCTGGTTGGTATTCATTGACATAATCACTGATATTTAAAAAAAATAAATGAAAGTGCTACAAGTTCCAGAATTGCATCTTGAAGCTTAAAGCATAAAATAAAATTTAACTTTTTATTATCTTTTATAAATGAAGTGTGTAGTGTTATGAATAATCAAATTGAATACCAGAGAGTTATTATTTGGTTACCATAACCAGATTAGAAATCTTTGATAACATAGAACATAATATACTGAAGCTAAAATTTAAATGCATACAAATCGTTTATTACATTTATGATTCAGAATCCACTCAGTGATATTTTTCAATACATTACTATCATCATTATGAACACTAGCTAGTTATTTTTTCAACAGATGAAATATATTTATTCCTTTTTAGTTAGTTTATTTTAATTTACATAATTTAGGAAAAATTAAGTTTACAACCTAACCCAAAAAACTCTACATGTCTATTATTTTTATAAATATATACAATGCATTCCAAGAATTTGGCCTTCTATAAATTTTTCCTGGACTTTAGAGATTGTAAGATGGATCTGTTTACAAAAATTAAACACCAGCAATAATATGAGCATTAATGTATAAACTAGTTTTGTTTTAAATAATTCTACACTCATTTTTTTGCAATCAGTCATATGGGAAAATGTGACCTAGGCTTAATTGTCTCCTGGATGAATGTTTTCTACAAATGACATTATTGGAGCCCTGGTGGGACAGCGGTTATAAACGCTGGGCTGCTAACCAAAAGGTTGACGGTTCGCACCCACTAACCTCTCTGAGGGAAACGGATGGCAGTCTGCTTCCGTAAAGATCTACAGCCTTGGAAACCCTATGGGTCAGTTTCTACTCTGTCCTATAGGGTCCCTATTAGTTGGAATCGACTAGATGGCTATAGGTTTTATGGTTTGGTTAAATACTAATTTCATTACTGTAATTCTGACAAAAACACGAAGGTTATAAAATTACTTTCCATTAAGTTATATTAATTATGCTCCACATTATCTAAGGCACTTAAATAATTCCCTGAACTCAGGCACTCTTAAGCAACCAAATCTAGCATTGAGAAATTCTAATATCTTGAACACTATAAAATATTTGATACGTTGAAGAATATGAACTTAATTTTAAAAAACAAAGAAAATATTTTTAAAGAGGCCAAATGAGTGATTTTTTTTTTTTTTTTGTAAGCTTTCCTTCTAACAAAAGTGCTTTGTGAAATATTCGGTACTATAAACATGTTATTTAAATATTATACCTATGGACATACTGTATTAAATATAAATATTCTGATAAAAATAAATTACATAGCCATAAGAATATGATTATGCCTTTTTCAGTGGCTAAAAACTGTTTTCACAGTGAGAAAAACTGGGCTTGATACAAAACACTGAAACTTTCTAATGTTTATATCTTTATATTAAATCATTAAAGTCGGGATGCTAGCCAGATTGAAATAGCATCGAAAACATGCAAACTCAGAATCAGAAGCAGAAATTCTTAAGAATTTTCATGTAAATTTTTCATTTCATTATAGCATACCTATGGAAAATATGAAATTTATATAAATGAGATCATAACTAGGTACTCGTTTGTGTTTGGCCACTTCATATTATATCAGTGAGATGCATCAGTATTGCTATCGGAATTTGTAGTTCATTCACTCACACTACTCTACAGTTCTCTATTGTGTAAATATGTCATTGTTCTGACTCATGGCAACGTTATGTATAACAGAATGAAACGTTGCCTGGTCCTGCTCCATCTTCAAGATTTGGTGTGTTCAAGTCCATTGCTGTGTTATTGTGACAACTGATGGATAATTAGCTTGTTTTTTCAGCTGTAGGAGTGAAGCAGGGAAACCAGTTAGGAAACTAACAGTAATCTAGGTGGCGATGAGATTTTTTTAGCTTAGAATAATGGTTTTGGAAAAGGTAAGAATCAAAGCAATGAATAAGGAAAACCGAAGAAGAATTAATGCATTTGAATTCTGGTGAAGAATATTGAATATATCATGGACTTTCAGAAGAACAAATAAACCTGTCTTGGAAGTAGTACAGCCAGAATGCCCCTTAGAAGGGAGGATGATGAGATTTTTGTCTCACATACTTTCAACATGTTATCAGAAGGGACAAGTTTCTGGAGGAGGACATCATACTTGGTAAGGCAGAGGGTCAACAAAAAGAGAAAGACCCTCAATGAGATGAATTGACACAGTGGCTGCAACAATGGGCTCAAAAATAGCAATGATTGTGAGGATGGTGTAGGACCAGGCAGTGTTTCCTTCTGTTGTACACAGGATCGTTATAAGTTAGAAGTAACTTGATGGCACCTAACAACTAACAACAACAAAATGTATTTTTAGAGGTAAGACCATACAATTTGATATAAAAAGAAAAATCAAGAATGATTCATAGAGTTTTGCATTAAGCAACTGAATGTTGGTATTGCCAAGGACTGAGATGGAAAATATTGTAGTATAACAGGATGGGAGAGGAGCAGGAAAAATCAGTATTTCTGTTTCAGGCTCAGAGAGTTTATGTGGCCCACTAGACCCTAAGCAGGAGATATCTAGTAGGCAGCTGGATACATAAGTTTGTTTGGGGCTCAGAGGAGATCAAAACGGGGTGTGTGTGTGTGTGTACTATATTTTAAAACAATAGGACTAAATATGATTACTTAAGAAAGATACATAGAGAGAAGAAGTGCAAAGGCACTAAAATCACTGGTCTGAGTTCTACAACCAGTTACTCTGCTCAGCTCCCTACAACACATTTCCTGGACTAATTAGTTATAAGAGAAAATGCTCAATTTAGCAGTGGCACTGCTGTATGATATAAACAAGTCCATGTCAATAATACTTTGTTATCATTGTATTGTTATCTGTAGTCAGTAATATGTTCTATTAAATGTTGTCTTACTCACAATTAGTTCAGATATAAAATATGTATTTTTATGGCTGATTTTAGCTACAAAAGGAAGAGCAGAAAAATCAAGTGAGAAAATAGAAAATCATCGTTTATTGTTCCTTTCTTCCCCCCACAAACCAAATTACGTATACTTAAATGCATAGAAAGAAAAATGGGATAGAAATCCAAGGAAAAGGAAAGTGAGAGAAAAATAGAGACTCTAAGGACAGACATTGAAAGAATAACTAGAAGTCCATTATAACTTTCATTGTAGACGGATATCTGAGAATCATAGTCTCTTATCTTTTGGAAGTTTCTTAGGTGTCATGGATTGAGTTGTGTCCCCCATAAATATCTGTCAGCTTGGCTGGGTCATGATTACCAGTGTTGTATGATTGTGTAATCTGATGTTATTTCCTTATGTGTTGTAAACTCAATCACTATGATGAGATTATATGTGATCTCCTTATGTGTTGTAAATTCTATCACTGTGATGAGGTTGACAAGATTAGATAGTGTCTTAATGCAATCTATTTTGAGGTATAAAAGAGAGAAGTGAGCAAAGACACATGGGGACCTCACACCACCAAGAAAGCAGTTCTGGGAGCAGAGCGCATCCTTTGGACCTGAGGTTCCTGTACTGAGATGCTCCCAGACCAAGGAAAGACTGATGTATCACAGGCACCTTTCTCCAGAGCCGACAGAGAGAGAGAGCCTTTTCCTGGAGCTGATACCCTGAATTTGGACTTGTAGCCTACTGGATGGTGAAGACAATAAATTTCTCTTTGTTAAAACCATCCACTTGTGGTATTCCTGTTAGAGCAGCACTAGATGATTGATACACTTATGTATTTAGTTATTTCTTTCAATACAACAGTGTTCATTTATTCTGTGGTTAACCTTGATTTCTAAATACATATTCATATGGCTTACTAACATATTTACTTGAAAAGATGGAATCAGTATTCCTTGCATGAAAGAAGTATTAAAATATACCTATAGGATAGTGAAACAGTTTAGCATTAACCAAGAATATCCATTTATTTTAGTTTCTTGGTTATGAATACTTTATAAACACAGAACGGTCATCACCTCCAGCTCAATCCTGCCTCACCTATCCATGAAGTTCACACTTGTAGCTTGTTGAAAATAAATAGCATGAAAGACACTCAGTCTCAATGTGACTAAAACCGTGTCACCTCAATCTTTAGGGAACTCTTTCTATCTTTATTATTTAGATGGATTTTTCCTGCACTTATAATTACTTCCATTTTCATTTTGAATAAATACTACTTTACAAAGCACTTAGTTCTCCCGTACAAACCACAAATAAAAACACGTAAATACAGGTCACATGCCAATACACAATAAAATAATTTTCAAATCACATTTCTGATAGACGGAAATTTCATTTAACACAAAGAAAATGTTAGAAGATATTTAAGACATACTGGGATATTAGCATTCATACATCTACCTTAGATATTTACTTTTATCCCCAGTCTATAAATAATTAGATCCTCAGCCATGCTTTGCATAGGGAAATATACTTTTGAGATTTTAAAGTATGTTTTCTTCAATATTCGTCACAAACTCCTTTTCCAAAAGAATAGGCAATAGAGAAATAGAAGTTCTTACCAGCAAAAGTAATATTTGTACTAAGTTATTCATAGAGAATCAAATACAATAAAACATGTTATAAATCAGTTTGCAATTTCCCAACCCAGTTATGTAGTAAGTCAAATCAAGAACTCTAAAACATGAAGTCTCAGACATGGGTTTTACTATAATAATGATAACATCAGACAGGGATGGTTTTCTTTACCCAAGCTTATTTGTGTTCCTCAGCATTCTAAGAAAGGTCTCAAAAAGGCACATTGCAAATGGAGAACTTCTCAGCTGGTGTGCCCTAACAAATACAGCACAAAGTTCACAGCTACAATTTTGTTTTTGAGCTAGCTAACAGTATAATACAGGAAGGCAAACTGTATAATGGAGGTATGTAACTCTGCCATATTAAGTAGGTACTTCAATTTTCAGTCTTTATTTTCAGAAACAAAACAAAAAACAAACCCATTGTCATCGAGTCGATTCTGACTCATAGCAACTTTATAGGACAGGGTAGAACTGCCCCATAGGGTTTCCAAGGCTGTAAAGCTTTATGGGAGCAGACTGCCACATCTTTCTCCCGCTGAGCCACTGGTGGGTTTAAACCTCGACCTTTGCGTAGCAGCCAAGTCCATAACCACTGGGATGCCAGGGCTCCTCAGCCTTATTTTACTCACCATTAAATATGGGAAAGATGTTAATAACTCTAAATTCCAACTGTTGGGATGAAATTAGATATAAAATAAAATATTAAGCACATTTCCTAACACAAAATATTTAGTAAATGCTCATTAGTATTAATATCATCAAGATATACTTTGGTAACAATTTCAGTATTAATATTAGAATTGCTAGTCACGCTTCCATTCATTAAAACATATACCTTCTCCTCTCTCTTCAAATCTCCAAGATATTCTTTCTCATCATCACCACACTCTGATACATTCTGGCTCTCATTCAAATTTCAATTACTCTTTTATTTGTCTCTGTATGGATTCACAGGTTCCTCTTTTGTTAAATTGGTTAAAATCAATATTAACAGTTTATTTCAATGCTCAGATTTTCCCAGACTTTGCCAGTGAGGGTACATTCAAGTCAATCCTGTGTCCATTTGACATGTCCCCATTATTCTTTAGGGCAGCACAAATGGTTAAGCGCTCAAATACTAGCTGAAATGTTGGTGGTTGGAACACTTCCAGAAGCACCTCAGAAAACAGGACTGGTGATCTGCTTCTGAAGTCACAGCCTTGAAACCCCTATGGAGGTGTTCTACTCTGCACATATGGAAACACCAGGAGTCAGAATTGACTCAATGGCAACTAACAACATTGTTGTTGTTAACAATAATGTTATTCTTTGAGCACTTTTTGCTTTCTGGTATAAAAAGATGCTCCAGATTCATTTTGTCCTTCCTCTTCCAAGCCATGAAATTAGCCATTTTTTAGAGGAGCCTTGGTTCTTTTAAATGGTCTTTAGAAGCCAAGATCTGGGTGCTAGAAGTGATCATCCCTATTGGGATGATCCTATGTCCTCTCAGTATACAGAGGTATTCACATACAGACAGACATTTACATCTGTATTTATTTCTGTACCTATCTATGTATTTTGAAAAGCATGAGTGTACACCCATACCTCAATTCCAGCCCAATATCACAGGATTTAGTCTGGTTTTCTCCATTTTCATACTTGTAACATCTTTCTCTGAAACTGATAAACCTAGGTCTCATTATCCTTAATACATTGATCAGTCCCCACATCAATATCCCTTCTCAATAGCCAATTCCAAACCCATGAAAGTGCCCTCACCAACCTGGTTAGAGTATGTCCCACCCACACCAGGCCTCATCTCCATGTAGATTCTATCATCAAACGGCTTGGGCCAGGCCACCTGTGCTGGACCATCCCCATGCATGCTCTGACTCCCCAAGCTAAAAGTCCCCTGAGTGCAATCTACTGTCATCCTGACGGAGTTCTGACTCCCCGTTCCCATCCACCATACCCCTCATTCCCCTACTGCTGGCATGGATACCAACCTTTATCTACTCCATCTAATGTTGTTAGGATTGAATGGTTCACAAGAAAAGACACAGAAATAAAAGGGAATGGGAAGATGAGAAAGAAGTGATCACTGATACCTTTTTGATAACACACACATAATGGGAAATATTTTCAAGGAGTTATATACACAAAAAATACTATTACATTAACTTATGTCATCACCAGACTCGAAAGCTCAGCATCTAAGTATATGAGATCATCTAGGAGCTTTGGTGTCGCAGTGGTTAAGAGGTCAGGCTGCTATCCAAAAGGTCTGCAGTTTAAATCCCCCAGCTGTTTTGTGGAAACCCCATGGGGCAATTCTGTTCTGTGCTATGAGTCACTATGAGTCAGAATCCATGCAATGAGTTTTTTATTTATTTTTTATCTTGCATACTACACAAAATGTCTCTTCTCAGTTCTCAGTCTGAAGCGCCTAAAATATTATTGTGTCTCATTAACTTGCTTTATAGAGCTTTGAACCCTGCAGTTGAATTAGCATTTAATAAATACCATTTGATATTAATGATCCTTTTTGAGTACACCTGGTTTGTCAGCTTTTTAGAAAAGGTATTGAACTAATTCTTAATAGAAGATAAGAAGGGAGTAGTTCAGAGGATGAGAAGAGCTAGGCTGTCTCCTGGTCAATGCAAAGTTCAGAGATACTGCCAGATATGTCCAGACTAGGAATGAAAGTGTGTAGATCATTATTGAGAATCAATTTTAATAAGACTCCTTGGTAGATTTAGTTTTAGGAATTAATTACCACCCAATAAAAGATCAAGGACTTTTATCTTCAGCCCAAAGCACCATGGGTTAAATTCCAGTACTCTAGTGTTTAAAGGATTGTTATTTTCTTCATGGATTGACATTTATTAAGAAATAAAATATTTGAAAGAGATCACTAATATGCTATCAAATCTTCCTAGCTAACAGGCGTAGACCATTTATCTGCTATAGCAAAAAATTATTTCTGCATATAACTTAGCCTGAGCTCTATAATTATCTAAAGATCTTGAAATAAACTGCTTTTTTGTACTTTAGGATATCAACCAAAAGTTTAAAAACTTCTAATTACCTGGTTCAAATTACTTAAAATAATTTCTTGATGATATCCTGTACCTCAAGTTTCATAGTCAGTACATCTTGCAAGAAATTAATTGTGCAATTAATAATTCATTTATTATTCCTCATATAAAATATAATTTGCTTTTTTATAAAATCATGTGCTTCTAATAGTTTAAAGTACATAATGATAACACACACATACATATTTTTTTATAAAACCACAAAATGATCCCTTCAGTTAAAAAATATTTAGAATAATGAAAAATACTCAAGACTTTCTTTTGTGTAAGGGAAATAAAATGGAAATGTACAGTTTGACTATCATAATCAAACACCTAGAATTTGAAAAGATTTGTTGAGATTTCTAGACTTTTGGGTTAGCATCAAACTGATGGCAGCTGTGAAGCACATTTCTTATTATGGTTCTGTCATACAAATCTAGACTGATTGGCAATTTTCTAGAAGCAAATTACTCAAGAGGAAAAAAAAAAGTGATAGATATCAGAAAAGCATTTTCCTATAGGGTGGTGATGGACAAGAAGGGGACATGAAGAAACGTTCAGGAATAAAGGAACTGTTCTACATCTTGATGGTAGTGATTATATGGGTGTATACATTTATCATTTCTTTCTATTCAGCTCTTTTACTTCATCATTTCTTCCATTCACTTTAGTTCCTCTACAGAATATCATTCAAGAGCAAATTTCAGAGTCTCTTCTGACATCCATTTTTGTTTTTTCTTAAATGATGAAGTAAAAGAACTGAACAGAAGATTTCAAAGGGCAGCTCGAGAAGGCAAAGTAAAATATTATAATGAAATGTGCAAAGACTTGGAGTTAGAAAACCAAAAGGGAAGAACACAACTGGAATTTCTGAAGCTGAAAGAACTGAAAAAGAAATCCAAGCCTTGAATTGCAATTTTGAAGGATTCTGTGGGCAAAATATTGAGTGACGCAGGAAGCATCAAAAGCAGATGGAAGGAATACACAGTCACTGTACCAAAAAGAATTGGTCGATGCTCAGCCATTTCAGGAAGTAGCATATGATCAAGAACTGATGGTATTGAAGGAAGAAGTCCAAGCTGCACTGAAGGCATTGGCAAAAAACAAGCCTCCAGGAATTCACAGAATACCAACTGAGATGTTTCAACAAAGGGATGCAGTGCTGGAGGTGCTCACTCATCTATGCCAAGAAATTTGGAAGACAATTACCTGGCCAACCAACTGGAAGAGAACCATATTTGTGCCCATTCCAAAGCAAGGTCATTCAACAGAATGTGGAAATTATCAAACAATACCATTAATATCACATGCAAGTAAAATTTTGCTGAAGATCATTCAAAAGTGGCTGCAGCAGTACATCTAAAGGGAACTGCCAGAAATTCAAGCCAGATTCAGAAGAGGAGGTAGAACTAGGAATATCATTGCTGATGTCAGATGAATCCTGGCTAAAAGGAGAGAATAGCAGAAAGATGTTTACTTGTGTTGTATTGACTATGTAAAGGCATTTGACTGTGTGGATCATAACAGACTATGGATAACATTGCAAAGAATGGGAATTTCAGAACACTTAATTGTGCTCATGAGGAACTTGTACATAGACCAAGAGAAAGTTGTTCAAATAGAATAAGAGGATTCTGTCTGGTTTAAAATTAAGAAAGGTGTGTGTCAGAGTTGCATCCTTTCACCATACTTATTAAGGCTGTATGCTGAGCAAATAATCCAAGAAGCTGGACTATATGAAGAAGAATGGGGCATCAGGATTGGTGGAAGACTCATTAACAACCTGATTATGCAGATGACACAACCTTACTTGCTGAAAGGAAGAGGACTTGAAGCTCTCACTGATGAAGATCAAAGACTACAGCCTTCAGTATGAATTGCACCTCAACATAAAGAAAACAAAAATCCTCACAACTGGACTAATAAGCAAGATCAGGATGAATGGAGAAAAGATTCACTTTGTCAAGGATTTCATTTTATTTGACTCCACAATCAACCCCATGGAAGCAGTAGTCAGGAAATGAAACAACATACTGCATTGGACAAATCTACTGCAAAAGACCTCTTTATAGTGTTAAAAAGCAAAGATGTCACTTTGAGGAGTAAGGTGTGCCTGACCCAAGCCATTATACTTACAATCACCTCATATGCATGGAAAGCTGGACAATGAATAAGGAAGACAAAGGAAGAATTGATGCCTTTGAATTACGGCGTTAGTGAAGAATACTGAATATACTGTGGACTGCTAGAAAAACTAACAAGTTTGTTGTGGAAGAAATACAGCCAGAATGCTCTGTGGAGGCAAGGATGGTGAGACTTCCTCTCACATACGTTGGACATGTTATCAGGAAGGACCAGTCCCTGGAAAAGGATATGCTTGGTAAAGGCTCAGTGAAAAAGAGGAAGACCCTCAATGAGATGGATTGACACAGTTGCTGCAACAATGGACTCAATCATAACAACTATTGTGAGGATGATGCAGTACCAGGCAGTGTTTCATTCTGTTGTACATAAGGTCTCTGTGAGTTGGAACTGGCTCGATGGCACCTAACAACATCAGAACATTTATCAAAACTCGTAGAATTTTTACTATAAGTGAATTGTGCCTTAGTTTAAATAATGGTCGTAAAAAGTCAGAAAATAGCATAAATGAGCACTACGTCCAGTATATGAAGTGTGTTATTAAATTAATTTTCTCTCTAGTTTAAGATGATAGATAAGAAAACTGACACAAGAAGACATTAAGCATCTTGCCCATGGTCACACAATTAGTAAATGACAGTGGAATGTATGCTGGGTACAAAGAATTTAATTGAATCCTCCCTGACGTTTTAGTGAACTTTGTTCAATATGGAGGAAAAAGATCTGTGTTTGTAACTTTAAAGATCTAATCTGGAAGTGATGCCTAGGTGCTACCAGCCACTGGCTCCTGCAAGAATGTCTTCCACCATAAATTTCAGAGCCAAACTACAATAGTGCAGGGAAGGTTGAGAGCATTGACTTTTGAATCAAATGGGTATGTGTTTTTTTTTTTTTTGTTGTTGTTGTTTTTCATACTTACTTCCAACAAGTGACCTTCAGTGAGTTACAAAGGCAGGATAAAGTAGAAGTTAAAATCCCATATTTAGGTGCCAGACTATCTGGGTTTTAACTTCCATCTCTACCACTTACCACTTAAAACTAATTGAGCAAGTTAATTTAAATCAATGGAAAGAACGAAAATGAACAAATAAAACCAATGTATTTGTAAAATACATAGAGCAGTGCCTGGGGAATAATGCTATGAAAGTGTTCACCGTTATTAGTCTATGTGTACATTTTCTCATCTATACACTGGGGATAATATATAGCACCTATCTCAAGGGTTATTTTGAGAATGACATAATCTAGTCAGTGTTATCAAATATGGTAGCCACTAGTCACCTATAGGAGCCCTGGTGGCACAGTGGTTAAGAGATTCACTGCTAACCAAAAAATCATATAACCAAAATCATATACTCTGCTCAGGGCTTGTGAACTTATTACAATGGATTTGATTGTTTTCTTTCTTCCTTTAAAATTCTTTTCCTAACATTCTTATCCATGTAATGCCTTGGACATATGTGTACCATCAAGTAGTTTGACATTAACCATTGCCCCCACTAGGCATCCTGAAGCCTTATATAGTTATAGAAGTTATATAGTTATAGAAAATGGTCACTTGCATCCTAGGAGTGAAAGGTAAGAGAATAAATTCTGGGTTGTTAGGGAAACTGTACAAAGGATTGAAAACGTATTGCTCTATATCCAGAGAAAGAGAATTATCTCCAGAGAAGTGGTCTTGTCAGCAATGAATCAAATGATTTTCCTTACTGCAGCTAGAGGAAAAGAAATTCTTCAAAATACCAACATGAACCTATTTAGTTGGATAACTGATAAAAATGCTAGTCCCCTTTCCCTTAATTATATTTTATATAATGAGATTATCATTCAATCTATAGGTATTTGGATCTGATGTGTTTATAAGTGCAGATTAATCTACGAAGTAAGGATATAGCATGGAGAACACGCTTCATTTTATAAATTGACTATCTCAGACTGATACTTAACTAAAAACCCGTCTAAAAAGATGTTAGGAATAGACTCAGTCTCTCTTTTTCTCTCTCCCTCTGTCTTTCTGTCTCTATCTCTGTCTCTTTCTCTCTCCCATTCTGTTTACCACTTTGAGCTTTCTCTTTTCTGAATTATATTGGGAAGTTGTCATTTAGTTTCTTACAGTTTGAGGCTTTAGACACAAAAACTGTTTTCAATGATTCTCATAAAAAGTTTGCTAGAGTGGCTATAAATGAAAAAACGCAAACTTTCATTTATAGATACATTATATTATGCAGTAATTGCTGAAAATCAAAATTACATTTTATCATTTGATGCAGTAAAAGTGATTAACGAGCTTCTTTGCCATGAGGATGTATTTCCTTTTCTATCTAGATAAATTACACCTAAAATACAAAAAATGTTGGTTAATAAAGACAAATGGATTAAAAGCAAGTACTTACATTATATGAACACTTGCATTTATCAATTATATTTTTTGATTATTAATGCAAACTAGAGACAACTCAGGTAAACTATTTTCTGGGAGACAATCAAATAAAGTAAAAAATATTGCTCCTTAATTGAGTGTATTGTCACTATATAATCCTTAATTGATAATACATCATCCGAAATGTCACTTGGCATATCAGTGCACTAATTTCCATAAATCACTTTAAAAAATATTCTGACTAAAATTTAAGAATCATGTCTATGATTACTCTAACACTTAATTAAAACATATCCAGACTCTGATATTTATTTATTCCTAATTTTACGAGGACAACTCTCTCCCCTTCTCAGCATCCAAAAAGGTATCTAATTATTATTAAACTTTCCATATTTAAGAACTTTTTTCCTTTGAGAAAAGGGAGCATTTAAAAGAATATTAAACCCCCTAATATATCCTAGTGCAATGAAGATTGTCAGTATATTTTTCACAAATTGAGTTGGCTTGAATCAAACATAAAACAATGAGTATGGTTTAAGAGTATATCTATAAAGTATATATTATATATGATACCAAACCAAAAACCAAATCCATTGCCACTGAGTCAATTTCGACTCATGGCAACCCTATAGGACAGAGTAGAATTGCCCCATAGTGTTTCCAAGGAGTGGCTGATGGATGCGACCTGCTGATCTTTTGGTTAGCAGCCCATCTCTTAACCACTGTACCATCAGGGCACCGTTAGATGTGATAGTCCTATTATATGTACGTATACATGTCCTGTTTAAATCTTTTAACACTATATAATAAACATTCTGCCATATCAGAACACAAACGTACACTTGATTGTTTTAATAAACTGCATAATGTATAAAAAAAAATTGCCTTCCAGTCGATGCTGACCTCATAGCAACCTTATAGGCCAGAGTAGAACTGCCCCATAGGGTTTCCAAGGAGTCTCTGGTAGATCTGAACTGCCAACTTTTTGGTTAGCAGCCAGACTCAAACACTATGCCATAATGTTCTATACAATAGATATATTGTCAGCTAGTGTTTTCCTTGATAGTCTCTTAAGTTGCTCTAAATTATTTGCCAAAAATTGATATATTTTACATGTATTATTTAATAATTTCATGATATTTCTATTGGATAGGGCCTTCAAATCTGAATGTATATTTGTTTGTGCTGTTGTGTGCCATCAAGTCGATTCTGACTCACCGTGATCCTATAAGACAGAGTAGATCTGCCCCATAGGATTTCCTAGACTGTAGTCTTTATAGAAACAGATAGCCAGGTCTTTTTTCTCAAAGAGTCACCGGAGGATTCAAACTGCCAGCCTTTTGGTTAGCAGCTGAGCGCTTAACCATTGCACCACCAGGGCTCCTTATATTTCTTTGAGTAGATACTGGAAATTGCCCTTTGATAAACTGTGCCAATACATATTCCCTTGAATTTGGGGTTAAACAATCACATCATCTGCAAACAATAAATTTTGGCTCCTTTTTAATACTTATCCTCAATCTCTTTTTGGCCTTGTCATAGTGGCTATGAGAAAAATATTTTAAAATTATGCCAGTGATTTCAAGTTTCCATAATTTGTTCCTAATTTCAATGGAAATGTTTTGAGAATTTCCATATTAGGTATAATGCTTGCTATTGATTTCTAATGGATATCTTTTTCAGAAGTTACTCTCTAATTTTAGGTTCATAAGAGTTTTATTATTTAATCAAAAATGAGTGTTGAATTACCAAATATCTTTTTCCTATCTAAGGTGATTGCATTACTCTATTAATGTAATGAATCACATAAATGTTTTTTCCAATCATCAATGATATATGCAATCCTAGAATAAAACTTTCTAAATTATACCATATAACTCTTTCCATACAATGCCATATTAATTTGCTCGTATTTTATTTGAATACTTTTTTCTATATTTATATGTAAGTTTGGTCCACAGTGTCCTTTCATGTGCAATATATGAGTAGATTGGATGTCAGATTTACAGTAATATCATAGAATGAATTAAAATATTTTTCTATGTTTGGGACATTTAAAATCAGAGAGATCATTTTTTATTAGAAGTGTAGTGGAAGTCTTAATACTATCTGGGCCTATTATTTGGAGCAGTAAAACTTTTAAATCTTTTTCTATTTCAAGATTTTTAAAACTTCATAATTTAATGTTGATCATTTTTATGTCCTTCTAAAATGCTTTATTTAATCTGAATTTTAAATTTATTGTTATAAAATTCCATATAATATTGTTTTTAGGTTACTGATGCACTTAGTACAACTTAATACTGGTCTTATTTGCTTTCTCTATATTTTTTTCTTGATAATACTTTGCATACATAAATTTGTCTACTTTTTTTTTTTTTTTTTAATATATATTTTATTGTACTTCAGGTGAAAGCTTACAGAGCAAATAGTTTCTCATGAAATAGTAGTACACATGTTGTTTTTTTTGACATTGGTTAACAACCCCACAACGTATTAAGCCTCTAAATTCTCAACCTTTTTTTTTGATGAAAATTACAGATGGCCAAAGATACACCGTTTCAAAATTTTCTACATTCACAGTTCAGTGACATTGACTACGCTCTTCCAACTGTGCTGTTATTCTCACTTAAGATGAAGGCTTACAGAACAAAATAGTTTTTCATTTAACAGTTACTACACATGTTGCCCTATGACAATGGTTAACAATCTCACAGCACATCAAGAATATCCTTACTCCACCTTGTGTTCCCTATCACCAGGGGGCTTCCTTGTCCCCTTCTGTCTTCTGGACCTTGTCAGTGGACTATTGTACCTCTTTAGTCTCATTTGTTTATTTATTTATTTATTTATTTTTATTTTATTTAAACACCATTTCAAAACTTTTTACTTACACATTTAAGTGATATTGACTATGCTCTTCCAATTGTGCTGCCATTCTCGCCCAAGATGAAGGCTTACAGGACAAAACAGCCTCCCATTTAATAGTTACTACAAATGTTGCCCTATAGCAGCGGTCAACAATCTCACAATACATCGACAGTGTCCTTATTCAGTTTGTGTTCCTTATCATCAGTTTCCTACTCTCCCTCTGCCTTCTGGCCCTTGTCACCGGACTCCTGTACATCGTTAGTCCCATTTAGTTTTACTGGGGTGTCCATTCCCAGGCTTAACATCGAACCTTGAAGGTAACTTCCCCTCTGAGCTGAAAGGGTGTCTGGGGGCCACACTCTCGAGGTTTCTCTAGTATTCTTTAGGCCAGTATATTTGGTCTTCTTATTTTTTTTTTTTTTTTGGGAGTTAAAATTATGCTCTACATCCTACTCCAGCTCTGCCCAGAACCCTCTGTTGTGATCCTGGTCAGAGGAGTCATTGGTGGTAGCCGGGCACCATCCAGCTGTACTGGGCTCAGTCCCGTGGAGACCTTGGTAGCTGTGGACCATTAGTCCTTCGGACTGATCTTTTCCTTGTATCCTGTTCTCTTCGTTCTCCCTTGACCCGAAGGGATGAGATCAGTGGAGTATCTTAGATGGCCGCTCATAGGCTTTTAAGACCCCAGACACTACTCACCAAGGTAGAATGTAGAGCATTATCTTTATAAGTAGTGTCATGCCAATTGAGCTAGATGTTCCCCGAGATCATGGTCCCCAGAGCCCTCCGTCCAACAACTCAGTCCCTCGGGGGGTTTGGATGTGTCTATAGGGCCTCCATGACCTTTCTTTGTGCAGGTTGTGTTAGTTTCCCCTGTACTATGTACTATCTCATCTCTCACCCAAGTTACCACTTACCTATTACCTATTTAGTATACCCCCCCCCCCCCATCCCTGGTAACCAACAAGGATTGTTACATTTTGCATGTGAATTTTTTCATGGGTTTTTACAATAGAGGTCTTATACAATATTTGTCCTTTTGTGATTGACTTATTTCACTCAGCATGATGTCCTCCAGTTTCATCCATGTTATGAGATGGTTCACCGATTCATTGTTCTTTCTCGTTGCATAGTACTCCATTGTGTGTATGTACCATAGTTTGTGTATCCATTCGTCTGTTGATGGACATCGAGGTTGTTTCCATCGTTTTGCTATTGTGAATAATGCTGCCATGAACATAGGTGTGCATATGTCTATTCGAGTGATGACTCTTATTTCTCTAGGATATATTCCTAGGAGTGGGATTGCTGGATCGAATGGTACGTCTATTTCTAGCTCTCTGAGGAAACGCCATATCATTTTCCAAAATGGCTGTATCATTTTGCATTCCCACCAGCAGTGTATAAGAGTTCCCGTCTCCCTGCAGCCCCTCCAACATTTGTTATTTCCAGTGTTTTTGATTCGTGCCAGTAATGCCGGGGTGAGATGGTATCTCATTGTGGTTTTAATTTGCATTTCTCTAATGGCTAGTGATCGCGAGCATTTCCTCATGTGTCTGTTGGCCATTTGAATGTCTTCCTTGGTGAAGTGTCTGTTCATTTCCTTTGCCCATTTTTTGATAGGATTGGTTGTCTTTTTGTTGTAGAGGTGTTGGATTTTCTTGTAGATTATGGAGATTAGACCTTTGTCTGACTTGTACTGTCCAAAAATTTTTTCCCAGTCTGTAGGTTCTCTTTTAACTCTTTTGGTGAAATCTTTTGAAGAGCATAGATGTTTGATTTTTAGAAGATCCCAATTATCTAGTTTATCTGTTGGGTTTTTTGTGTTGATGTTTATGGTTTGTATCCTGTTAATGCCATGTATTAAGGTCTGAAGTGTTGGTCCTATTTTTTCTTCTATGAATTTTATAGTTTGAGGCTTTATATTCAGGTCTTTGATCCATTTTGAAGTAGTTTTTGTATATGGTGTGAGGTATGGGTCCTGTTTCATTTTTCTACAAATGGATATCCAGTTTTGCCAGCACCATTTGTTAAAAAGACTGTCTTTTCCCCATTTGATGTATTTTGGGCCCTTGTCAAAAATCAGGTGACCGTAGGTGGATGGATTTACATCTGAGTTCTCAATTCTGTTCCATTGGTCAATGTCTCTGTTGTTGTACCAGTACCAGGCTGTTTTGAGTACTGTAGCTGTATAGTAGGTTCTCAAGTCAGGTAGTGTGAGTCCTCCAACTTTATTCTTCTTCTTCAGTAGTGCTTTACTTATTCGAGGTTTCTTCCCTTTCCATATAAAGTTAATAATTAGTTTTTCCATCTCTTTGAAGAATGTTGTTGGTATTTGTATCGGAATTGCATTGTATTTGTAGATTGCTTTAGGTAGAATTGCCATTTTCACAATGTTGAGTCTGCCTATCCATGAGCATGGTATGTTTTTCCATTTATGTAGATCCCTTTGGGTTTCATGCAGCAGTGTTTTGTAGTTTTCTTTGTATAGGTCTTTTATATTCCTGGTCAGATTTATTTCTAAGTATTTTATCTTTTTAGGGGCTATTGAAAATGGTATTGATTTCCTGATCTCCTTTTCATCGTTCTCTTTACCGGTGTATAGGAATCCAACTGATTTTTGAATGTTTATCTTGTATCCTGCTACTCTGCTGAATCTTTTTATTACTTCCAGTAAATTTCTCGTGGAGTCTTTAGGGTTTTCTATGTATAGTATCATATCATCTGCAAACAGGGAGAGTTTAACTTCTTCATTACCAATTTGGATGCCCTTTATTTCTTTTTCTTGCCTTACTGCTCTAGCTAGAACTTCCAGCACAATGTTAAATAGGAGTGGTGATAAAGGGCATCCTTGTCTTGTTCCTGTTTTCAGGGGGAATGCTTTCAGCCTCTCTCCATTAAGAATGATGTTGGCTGTTGGTTTTGCATAGATGCCCTTTATTATGTTGAGAAATTTCCCTTCTATACCTATTTTATTGAGAGCTTTTATCAGGAATGGGTGTTGGACTTTGTCAAATGCCTTTTCTGCATCAATTGAGATAATCATGTGATTTTTTTCTTTCCTTTTATTTATGTGGTGGATTACGTTGATGGATTTTCTAATGTTAAACCATCCTTGCATACCTGGTATGAATCCTACTTGGTCGTGGTGTATTATTTTTTTGATATGATACTGAAATCTATTGGCTAGAATTTTGTTCAGAATTTTTGCATCTATATTCATGAGAGATATTGGTCTGTAATTTTCTTTTTTTGTGATGTCTTTGCCTGGTTTTGGTATCAGCGTTATGCTGGCTTCATAGAATGAATTTGGAAGGGTTGCTTCCTCTTCTATGCTCTGAAATAACTTGAGTAGAACTGGTACGAGCTCTTCTGTCAATGTTTTGTAGAATTCTCCAGTGAAGCCATCTGGGCCAGGGCTTTTTTTGGTTGGGAGTTTTTTTATTACCTTTTCAATCTCTTCTCTTGTTATGGGTCTGTTCAGATTTTCAATATCACTTTGTTGTAGTTTGGGTAGGCCGTATGTTTCTAGAAATTTATCCATTTCCTCTAGGTTTTCAAATTTGTTGGAATATAGTTTTTCATAATATTCTGTTATAATCCTTTTTATTTCAGTTGGGTCTGTTGTAATGTCCCCCATTTCATTTCTTATTTGGGTTATTTGTGCCCTCTGCTGTTTTTCTTTTGTCAGTCTGGCCAGTGGTTTGTCGATTTTGTTGATTCTTTCAAAGAACCAACTTTTGGTTTTGTTGATTCTTTCTATTGTTTTTCTGTTCTCTATTTCATTGATTTCTGCTCTGATCTTTACTATTTCCTTTATTCCGGTGGTTGTAGGCTTTTTTTGTTGTTCTCTTTCTATTTGTTTGAGTTCTGTAGTTAATGTTTTGATTTTGTCCCTTTCTTCTTTTTTGATATGTGCCTCTATTGCTATAAATTGTCCTCTGAGGACTGCCTTTGCTGTGTCCCAAAGGTTTTGGTATGATGTGTTTTCATTTTCATTTGATTCTAGGAATTTTTTAATTCCATCTCTGATTTCTTCTATTACCCATTGATGTGTAAGCAGATTATTATTCAGTTTCCATGTGTTTGATTTTTTTTCCTTGCTCTTTCTAGTGTTAATTTCTACCTTGATGGCATTGTGGTCAGAGAAGATACTGTGAATTATCTCAGCATTTTGGATCTTGTTGAGGATTGCTCTGTGGCCTAAGATGTGGTCTATTCTGGAGAACGTTCCATGTGCATTGGAAAAGAATGTGTACTTTGCAGCGGTTGGATGGATTGTTCTATATATGTCTATGAGGTCCAGTTGGCTGATTGTGTCCTTTAGGTCTTCTGTATCTTTGCTGAGTTTCTTTTTAGTTGTTCTGTCCTTTACTGAGAGTGGTGTGTTGAAGTCTCCTACTATTATTGTGGAACTGTCAATTTCTCTTTTCAGTGCTGTTAGAGTTTTTTTTATGTATTTTGGAGCCCTGTCATTGGGTGCATAGATATTTATTATGGTTATGTCTTCATGATGGATCATCCCCTTAATCATTATATAGTGTCCTTCTTTGTCTTTTATGGTAGATTTTGTTTTAAAGTCTATTTTATCTGAGATTAGAATTGCCACTCCTGCTCTTTTTTGATAGTTGTTAGCTTGATATATTTTTTTCCAACCTTTGATTTTTAATAAATTCACATCTTTGTTTCTAAGATGTGTCTCTTGTAGACAGCAAATAGATGGATCCTGTTTTCTTATCCATTCTGCCACTCTCCGTCGCTTTATGGGTGCATTGAGTCCATTTACGTTCAGTGTAATTATTGATAGATGTGAATTTGTTGCTGTCATTTTGTAGTGCTTTTTTTTGTGATGCTGAAGTTTTCTTTGTTCTTCTTACTCTCTTGTGCTGAGTTCCTTTTGTTTGTGGATTTTGTGTTCATTTCTTTTGTTTTTGTAGGTTTTGTTTTTGTTGAGACTTTATGTTTTTCGTCTTTAATTTTATGAGTTGGTTTGTTAACTTTTTTTGTGGTTACCATGAATTTTACCCTTATCTTTATAATTTTGAAGCAGTCTACCGTTACTTGGTATCGCCTTGCCTTCTTCTCCTTTAGAAGGTTCTATACCTATGCCGTTTGTTCCCTCTTTCATTGTTTTGATGTTGTTGTCATCCTTTGATTGATTTCTCTGATTCCCTGTTGTATATCTTTTGTTTTTGGAAAGTCCTCTGTAGTTCAGTTCCTAGAATGGTATCTGGTTCATGTGAACCTGCGTCCTAGGTCCTAGGTCCTGCCTGAGGGCTGAAGATGTTTGTCCTCAGATCGAAGAACTCCCTTTAATAATTCTTGTAAGTTTGGTTTGACTTTTGCATATTCCTTTAGTTTCTGTTTATCTGGAAATGACCTAATTTCACCATCAAATTTGAATGAGAGTTTTGCAGGATATATTATTCTTGGCTGACAATTTTTTTCTTTCAAGATTTTATATATGTCATCCCATTGCCTTCTTGCCTGCATCTGAGCTTATTCTTATTGTTTCTCCTCTGTATGTGACTTCTTGTTTTTCACGAGCTGCTCTCAGGATTCTTTGTTTGTCTTTAGTTTTAGCGAGTGTGAATATGATATGTCTTGGTGATTTTCTTTTGGGGTCTCTTTTATATGGGGTTCGTTGAGCTTCTTGGATGACCAGTTTTTCATCTTTCATGATATTGGGAAAGTTTTCTGTCAGCAGTTCCTCAATGATCCTCTCTGTGTTTTCTGTTTTCTCCCCCTGTTCTGGTATGCCAATCACTCGTAAGTTTTTGCTTTTAATTGTGTCCCACATAACTCTCAGGGTCTCTTCATTTTTCTTTGTTCTTTTTTCTGAGTTTTCCTGAAACAGAGTTGTATCCAAGTGTTTGTCTTCAGTTCCACTGATCCTGTCTTCCATGGTTTCAAATCTACTTCTCAGCCCTTCTATGACACCGTCCATTTCTGAAATCTTGTTGTTTATCTTTTGGATTTCTAATTGTTGTTTTTGTATAATTTCGAGTTGTGAATTTATTTTGGCATTTTGTTCTTGCATCATCTTCCTGAATTCTTCCAATTTTTTGTCTGTATTTTCCATAAATTTGTCTATTTTTTCCTCATGTTTGTCAGCTTTTTGCCTCAGTTCTTGGAAAATTCCGAGTATTAGTGATTTGAGTTCCGTATCAGGTACTTCTAGTGCATTTTCTTCCACAGGAGAGTTATCTGGTGTTTTAATTTGGACGCCTATTGGAGCCATCTTGTCTTGTTTTTGTACATGTTTTGATATTGTTTGCTGTTTTCGGGGCATTCAGTAGATTTTTCTCTCGTTTATTGATTGTAGATTTTTTTTTTTTTTTTCGTTCTTGTGGTACAGCTGGGCAGATCTAGTTGAGGAGGAGCCACTGGGATGGGTTGCTTGTGGCACTCACTGCAGCCACCAGGACGGTCGGTAGTCAGTGCTGGGCAGGTTCCAATAGGGCGTGCCTGCACCGCTTGGTGATGTGATGTCTAGTGCACGGTGCAGGTAGGTAGGGTGCAGCGGGAAGATGGTTATGTGTGAAGCTAAGCTGGATATGGGAGAGAGGAGAGAGGAGGAGGAGTAAAAAGCGTACAAACATAAAAGAATGCTAGGGGAGCTTGTCGTTGGAATGTACAGATGAGAGACTATGGGATGGAGGAAACCAGAAGGGGGAAGAGAAAGAAAAGGAAAGAATGACCAAATAAAAATCAGAAAAGTTAAAGAACTGCAAAGTTCCCAGGGATCCCACCGATGCAGCTATGAGGTCTGGGGGAGTCGGTCTCAATTTTCACAGCTCAGCCTGGCCAGAAGGTACAGAGGCATACATCGCCTGGAATTCAGGGATCAGAAATAGAAGGAAGAGATAGAGAGACAAGAAATTAAGCAATGAAGAAAGACAAAAGAGAAAAAGAGGTAAAAGATGACAAAACTAATCAAAAAAGGAAGAAAAATAAAATTGAGAGAAAGAAAAAAAAAAAAAAGGGGGCAACACCAGCAGTCAGTGCCTACAAATGGGACCCAGAGAGCCCCCACTCAGGGGCGCGAATTCCAAGAAGCAGGTAGTCTCGGGGTTAAGTGACCGTGGCCACAGGAAGCAGAGGGGCCAACGAACAAAGGCCCCAGGATCCCACCCGTGCGGGAGCCCAGACCTGGAAACAGCCACACGCCCGAACGCAGCCCTACAGCCCCGCAGGAGAGAGCAGAGACGGCACTCGGAACCAGGCACCCAGGCAAAAGGAGGGGGAGGCGGCAGAAAAAGGCTCGCTAGCGGCCGGCAAACGGCTCCCAGAAAGCCCCCAGCCCGGGCGCGCAGAATCCAAGCACCGGCGCCCCCCAGCTCAGGGACTCCGGCCACGGAAAGCAGAGGGGCGAACGAACAAAGGCCCCGGGATCCCACCCACGCGGGAGCCCAGACCTAGAAACAGCCACACGCCCGCACGCAGTCCTACAGCCCCGCAGGAGAGAGCAGAGACGGCACTCGGAACCAGGCACCCAGGCAAAAGGAGGGGGAGGCGGCAGAAAAAGTTTCGCTAGGTGCCAGCAAATGGCTCCCAGAAAGCCTCCAGCCCGGGCGCGCGGAATCCAAGCACCGGCGCCCCCCTGCTCAGGGACTCCGGCCACGGAAAGCAGAGGGGCGAACGAACAAAGGCCCCGGGATCCCACCCACGCGGGGGCCCAGACCTAGAAACAGCCACACGCCCGCACGCAGCCCTACAGCCCCGCAGGAGAGAGCAGAGACAGCACTCGGAACCAGGCACCCAGGCAAAAGGAGGGGGAGGAGGCAGAGAAAGGTTCGCTAGGTGCCAGCAAACAGCTCCTAGAAAGCCTCCAGCCCAGGCGCGCGGAATCCAAGCACCAGCACCCCCCAGCCCAGGGACCCTGGCCACGGAAAGCAGGGGATCCCCAGCTGAGGCAGAGAGGGGTGGGTGGTGGGAGAGCACGCACCGCAGTTTACCGGTCGTTCTGTCTCCGACCAGATGCTCTGCAAGGCTGCTCTCCCGTTTGCTGGTCTCCGATAGGAATCCAAGATGGTGGATCCGCGCTGCGTTAGCTGGTAAGGAATCTCTGCCTGAGTCTCTCCTCGCTCTCCATTCTCTTTTAGTATTCTCACTCCGTTTGGTGTTTGGCTGAGTTCTTTATCTCTTCATTTGGTGTTCTAGGGTTTCAGGATTGTTGATTCTCTGTTAGGCTTAGTTTTTCGGATCTTTGCTGTGGAGGGACGGCGTGGTGTTTCTGCCTAGAGCGCCATCTTGCCCCTCCCCTTGTCTACTTTTTTAAAGACAGATTTATCATTGCATTTTTCAAACTGCTTTTTTCTGCTTAATAATTTCTTCTTTAATTTTTTGTTGATTTTGCCTTTTAGTGTTCTTTTGGATTACTGATTAACCACAGTTGAAAAGTGGGGATTCAGCCAATTTCCCCTAACATTCCCATTCTCTAAGACCCAGAATGGGGGAATCTCAAAAAGATTTCCCACAATAATATTCTCTTCTCACCTATGTGATATGAAAAGAACTACAGTTACTCAAAGATCATTTTCACATTGACATTTTAGAATCAAAATAAAAAATCTAGAGTAATTTTCATGATGCTTTCCCTCCCTATCCTCATTAGAGACGTGGTTAAATTTAAGTTGTCATGGAAACCCACCATAGGGTTAGCAACTGAAAATCTTAGATGTTCATGACACTGTGGTTTTCAACTAATACCAGAAGAGAAGGGCCCTGCTCAGACTCAGCTGAAAAAGGAAGGTCGGGGGTGGAGAGAACTAACAGGAATGAGTCTTGTATGTTTCCTCTTTCCATGTATTTTTCCATTTTTCTTTTCTTTTCTTTTTTTAACATATCTGCATCTTCCTTCTTTGTACAGAGTACCTGAAGTTGTCATTTCTCTTAACTTATTAAATACATTATGCAGCATTCATCTTCCTAGTTCTATGAAAATATAAATTGAGGTTCAAAGTGGTCGAATAAGTGTCTCATGACAGTCACAGTTTGTCAGTGAGAGGGTCAAGGTTTATCACCAGGTGTTTCTGGTTCTAGAATCTATGCTTTCCATACTAAAGTATGTTGTTTTTGCATTTAAAAAATGCACATTATATTTTATTACTTTTATTTGTCTTTTCTGCTAGACTGTAATTCTCAAAGGACATAACTGTACCAGTTTTAATTACAGCTTGTCATGGATTGAACTGTGTCCCCCAAAATGTCTGCCAACTCGACTGGGTCATGATTCCCAGTATTGTATGATTATGTACCATTTTGTAATCTGATGTGATTTCCTTACCTGTTGTAAACTCTATCACTATGATGTAATAAGATGGATTAGTTACACTGATGAGATCTACAAGATTAGATAGTGTCTTAAGCCAATCTCTTTTGAGATATAGAAGAAAGAAGTGAGCACAGACACATGGGAACCTCATACCACTAAGAAAGCAGCACCAGGAGCAGAGTGCAGCCTTTGGACCTGAGATTCCCGTGCTTAGATGCTCCCAGACCAAGGGAAGACTGATGCACCACAAGGACATTCCTCCAGAGCTGACAGAGACAGAAAGCTTCTCCTGGAGCTGACGTCTTGAATTTGGACTTGTAGCCTACTGGACTGTGACAGAATAAACTTCTCTTTGTTAAAGCCGTCCACTTGTGGTATTTCTGTTACAGCAGCACTAGATGACTAAGACACAGCTACAATCCTTAAAGCCTTTGTCAATGCCCAAAATAAAATAGATGATCAAAATTGCTTTAATTAATTTGAATTAAATTGCCTCTTACAAAATAACTAGTACTCTATAACTGTCTGAGATTATGCAAATTTGGAAGGGTTCATTTCAACAAATATTTACTGAGGATCTCTCTGTACCAGACCTTTTATTTGGCACCATGGGGTCTTCAAGTTAAGACAATTGCCTTCAAGATGTTTACAGTCTAATGGGAGAGACCTATAACAAACAACACTAGTAAAATAATTTCCAAAAGTGCTACACACTGTTTCAAAGAGTGTTCTATGAAAGGGTAAAAAACAAACAAAAAGAACTCAAAGCTGTTGCCATTGAGTCTATTCCAACTCACAGAGACCCTATCAGATGGAGTAGAACTGCCTCATCGGGTTTCCAAGGAGTGGCTGGTGGATTCGAACTGCTGACCTTTTGGTTAGCAGCCAAGCACTTAACCACTGCCCCACCAGGGTTCCACGAAAGGGCAGAGTAGGGAGAAATTGTTTCTTTTATAGTGGGGGTGGAGGAATGCACAAAGAAATTATTATCTAACGTAGTTTTTATTTTCCACATTCTTAATCTGTTTATCTTTTACCCTCAGTCAGGTTACAGAAAGTTATATATATATTATATATAATAATATAATATTATTTAATATATATATTAATTATTATATATAAATATATAATAATATTATATATTATATAATTATGCATAGTTATATTTATATATATATATTTGCACTTACACGTATATATACATATATATCAGCAGTACAAAAACTGCAATTATATCAGCAATAATAGCTTTTTTGTTTGGATATCACAAAAATTATTTAATAAGTAAAAGAGGTGACTTCCTGAGGCTGAGGAGAGATACTTACAAGAACTGTCTCACATAGAAGAAAATTTTGATAACGCGGAGATCATAAAACTATCTTGTGGATAGTTATCAAGAATAGAGAGAAAAGACTCAGAGATTGCCAAATAACAATAATACTGATCATTTTAACTTTTCATTTCCTTGCCAATAATATGAAAAGATATCATGGAGGAATTAGATATTGAGAAGACAAGCAGTTGGAGGAAGAAAGAGCCACAAAAATTTATAATATAGCTAATTAGACCTTGTTTTTGGAGAACAGATACCTAGACGGCAAAGTGATGTGAAATTTGAAATTGCCTCTAATAACTCTAAGCCATGACAAATAGAAACTCATACCCAAGTGTCTTAATTAGGGTTCTCTAGAAAGAGAACCAATTATATATACATATATATACATACACATATATATATGCACGTGTGTTTGTGTTGGAGAGTAACGACACATGCTCTATTTAAAATAAGATCAAGAGAGATTTATTGAAAGGAAAGACAACTCGAGCTAGGGATACCCTGAATCTCACAAAGGGAAAGCCAGCACTCTACTGTGCTGGAGTCACATAGCCATATTTATACAATAAACCAGGAATTTTAAGGTGCAGTATTCTGATTGGTTGTCAAATAATTAGGAACTGGGAGGTGAGACATCTCAAAGAAGGGGCTTTTGCTATGATTGGTTTACAGAGCATATGTGGGTTAAGAGAACTGGTATACAAGACATTCTTTTCTAAGAATGTAAAGCTTAGATACACTGTTTGTATCAAGGTTCCTTAGGAACAAGTTATGTTTGTGTCAAGGCTCCTTGGGAACAAGCTGCCAACACTCTTACTTTACTTGATTACAAGAAAAACATTTCCTCAGATACAAGATTAAATCTGTACAAAGGTTAAATGTTGCTAAGGCTAAAGCAGAAGTAGAAAAATGGAGTCAGGCCCAAGCTTGAACTAGCCCTTTCAGATTCATCAGATACCTCTATTTTAAAAGCCCTTACACAATGGTTAATCTTACTTGTCAGTTTGGCTAGGTTATGATGCCCAGTTGTTTGTTCAAACACTCAGCTAGATGCTATTATAAAAGTATTTACATGATTGAATCATTTGGCCTTAAGCAGATTACCCTCCATAATATGGGTGGGTCTTATCCAATCAGTTGAAGATCTTAAGTGCAAAAAGGAAGGTTTCCCAAGGAAGTATTCTTGCCAGAATTACTCTTGCTCCCTCACCACCTGATCTACCAGTTTTGAAACACAGCCATGCGCCACATAATGTCTGTTCAGGCAATATCCTACCACATATATGGCTGTGGTCCCATAAGGTTATACAGCACCAGAAGGAGGTGGAGCCTGCAGTCCCTTCCCACACAGGAGCAAGAGAAGGAGAAAAGCTCACAGTCATGCTTTGCTTAACGTCCATGATATGTAATGGGATATAGGAGGTCATGTGATTTGGATGTTGTGCAAACACCATATTATACATGTACTCACCTCCTTCTGGGCCCCTTCTCCCTCAGCTTGCCGCTCCCTTGGGCACAGGCCCAGCCATCTGCACCCCTCTGGTGTTCTCCTTCCTCCTTCCCTGCAAGCTTTTCTCTTTCCCTCACTCCTGCGGGGGAAGGGGCCACAGGCTCCTCCTTTTCCAAGTGCTGTATAACCTCATGGGACCATGGACATATTTGTGGTTGGACATTGCCCAAACGGACATTACATGGAACATGACTGTGTGGTGTTTGCACAAAGCTCAAATCACATAATGTCCTATTTCACAGAATGTATCATGGACTTAAGTGATATATGACTGTACAAGACTGCTGGAATTTTCAGCTTGTCACCTAACCTACAGATTTTGGACTTGTCAGCCCTCACTTACTGACACGGCTAGGTTCAAAGACCGAAATTGGCATTATGTGAAAATGGAGTATGAACACAATAGATCACAAAATAGAGGATGACTACATCCTTACATAACTGCCAAATTACATCATTACCTAACTGTCAATCCACTGGAGAATCAAGGCCCAGCCAAGGTAACACATAATCTTAAACATTACAGCCAGTGTTACTTTCACCTTGGACATCAGTGTTCATTACTGCCAGACATACATCATTAATACGCAAAATAGTCAAAGAGTAGATTTCTTACTATTGTAAATCCGAAATGTCAGATAACGAGACAGTCAATAATTGAGAAGTTGTATATATATATATATATATATATATATATATATATATACACATATATATACACACATATATGTGTAAATATACAAGTATTTGTATATATATACATACACAGACATACATACATGTGTAAATACACATATATACACGCACACATATATTAGTAGTTAAGAGCTTGGCTGCTAACCAAAATGTCAGCAGTTTGAACTCACGTTTAATCAACATCCATTAAATTTTGGAGCCCTGGTGGCATAGTGGTTAAGAGCTTGGCTGCTAACCAAAAGGTAAGCAGTTCAAATCCACCAGCCTCTCCTTGGAAACGCTGTGGGGCAGCTCTACTCTGTCCTACAGGGTCTCTGTAAGTTGGAATTGACTCGACGGCAACAAGTTTGGTTTAGGCTTTCTATATATACAAATATGAGCCCTGGTGTCATAGTTGTTATGGGCTCACTGCTAACCCAAAGGTCAGTAGTTTGAATAGAAGCCCTGATGGCATAGTGGTTAGGAGCTTGTCTGCTAACCAAAAGATTGGCAGACTGAATCCACCAGCCACTCCTTTGAAACCCTATGCAGTAGTTCTACTCTGTCCTATAGGGTCTCTATGAGTCAGAATTGACTCAGCAGCAATGACTTTGGTTTTGGTGTATATATATATGTACACATACATACATATATACATACACATATGCATACATGTATATATGTATATACATATACACATATATACACACCTACTGGAAGCTTTGCCACCAGAATTTCAAATACCTGCAGGGTCACCCTTAATGGACAGGTTTCAGCTGAGCTTCCAGACTGAGACCTGTCAGTCTACTTCTGAAAAATATGGCTAGTGAAAACCTTATAAATAGCAGGGGAACACTGTCTGATATAGTGCCAGAAGATGACACCCTCAGGTTAGAAGGCACTCAAAATATGACTGGGGAGGCGAGGCCAAGGTAGTGGAGTAGTCAGACACTTACCGTGGTTCCTCTTACAACAAAGACCAAAAAAAACAAGTGAATCGATTATATATGACAACCTAGGAGCCCTGAACATCAAAGGCAAAGTTGAGGAATTGGACTGAGCGGCAGGGGGAGGGAGAGACAGTTTGGAAGAAGCGAGCACTTGCCAGACCTGACCCAGCAGGAGCTGGAGCCCTTTAGCCCAGATCAGCTCAGGGGTGAGCAGTTAGGCTGGTGAGCAGTTAGGCTGGCAAGCAGCAGCACTTGGGAGGTGTTTTCCAAGCCAGGAAAGACCCAGCAGCACAGAGTCTACTAAGCCATCCAGAACCAGTGAGAAGCAGCCCTTCATCAGCGAAAGAAGCATTTGCATCTGGTCTACTGCACAGATCGAAAACATCTCCCTAAGGGAAAAACCTCTCTCTCATTTACCTCCCCACTCCCTGCTCTGCACTAGGTTCAGGACAGCTTCAGGGATTGCCGAGTCCCCTGGCCAGAAGTACAACCCATCACGTGCCCTGAGCCCTTCTCCCAGCCTTGGAGAGGGAACAAATTAACAAACAGGGGGAAAAAATAATCTGCCAGCTCCCCTAAACCAGGAACTCAGGGTAAGCACAGCTCCTTTGCCTAGGCATAGGCATAAGGAATCCACGGACTTTGAGAGCCTTTGCCCCTGCATAGACCTGTGTGGGCCCATCTCAACAGCGTAGGCCCTCATTACCACAGTACAACAGGGTATATACCTGAAGTCTAACTTCAACTGTTTCAGCTGTGAAGTGGCAGGTTCATGACACTTGACGCTGCTCTGACCATTAAGCGGGGTCTTTACCTACCCACATCATGGTTCCATTCATGCCACCTAGCCACCTGAGTTAGGGGTCCAAGAATAAGAGACGCCACCTAGTCCTTACACCCAACAGCACCGGGTTCTCATAGTCCAGCTGCAAAACCCACCCACCTATGCTATTTAGGAAACAGGGACACGCTTTTCTCCTGGACATTCGGAGGCATCTGGGAGCAACCTGCCTTGCTAAGCGTGTGTTCCCCTGTTGCAGCCAGATGCCTGTGCCTAAACAAATCACCCATGCCTATCTAGGGCTGTAGGTGACAGCCTGCACCACACACTTGGTGGCTGACTACCTGGACACCTGAGCTGAACCCATACAAGAGAATTGGGTGGACTCCTGGGATCATGAGCTAACTCACATGAGTAGCCCATTTGGGCGTATCAAAACAAAACAAAACAAGAACCTAGGACACAGTAAGCAAACACAAAATAAATAAATATAATAACTTACTGATGGCTCGGAGACAACAGTCAATATCAAATCACATAAAGAGGCAATCCATGATGGCTTCAGCAAGCTCCCAAAATGAAGAACCTGGAAATTTTCCAGAGGAAGAAAATTTCTTGGAATTACCAGAGGCAGAATACAAAAGATTAATAAACAGAACTCTTCGAGACATCAGGAAGGAAATTATGCAAAACACATAACATGCAATAGAGGAACTTTAAAAGATTAGAGAAGAGCATAATGACAAATTTAACAGGCTGCAAGAATCCATAGAGAGACATCAATCAGAAATCAAGAAGATTAACAATAAAATTTCAGAATAAGAACAACTCAATAGAAAGTCATAGGAGCAGAATTGAGACAATGGAACTCAGAATTAGTGAGACTGAAGATAAAGCACTTAACACCAACTTATCTGAGGAAAAAATCAGGTAAAAGAATTTTAAAAAATGAGGAAACCCTAAAAATTATGTGGGATTCTATCAAGAGGAATAACCTACGATTGATTGGAGTACCAGAATGGGGGGTGAGGGGAGATAACAGAAAATACAGAGAGAATTGTTGAAGATATGTTGGCAGAAAATTTCCCTGATATCATGAAAGATGACAAGATAGTATACAAGGTGCTCATCAAACCCCACATAAGGTAGATCCCAAAAGAAAGTCACCAAGACATATTATAATCAAACTTACCAAAACCAAAGATAAGGAGAGAATTTTAAGAGTGGTTAAGGATAAATGAAAAGTCATCTACAAAGGAGAGTCAATAAGAATAAGCTTGGACTACTCAGCAGAAACCGTGCAGGCAAGAAGGCAATGGGATGACATATATAAAGCCTTAAAGGAAAAAAAATTGCCAGCCAAGAATTAGATCCAGCAAAATTGTCTCTCAAATATGATGGCAAAATTAGGGCATTTCCAGATAAACAGAAGTTTAGGGAATTTGCAAAAACCAAAACAAAATTACAAGAAATACTAAAGGAAGCCCTCTGGTTAGAAAATCAATACCATCAGATAACAACCCAAGACTAGAACACAGGACAGAGCAACCAGATATTGACCCAGATAGGGAAGTCATAAAAGTAAATCAAAGCTAAAACACTGAAGATAGGGAAACAGAGATGTCAATATGTAAAAGAGACAACATTAAAGCAAAACAGACAGACTAAAAAATGTGAACATAGATTTTTCATATGGAGAAGAAGTGAAGGCGATATAAAGAAATAAAAGACTGGTTTAAACTTAGAAAAATAGGGGTAACTATTAAGATAACCATAAAGGAAACTAACAGTCTGATGTGTCAAAAAACAAGAAAAATACAGACTCAGCAAATCCAAAATCAACAACAATAAAAAGGGTAAAGAGAAAATACATAAAGAAAAATGACTCAGCACAGAAAATTGAGTTAAATAAAGAAACTGTGAACAACACACAAAAAAAGACATCAAAATGACAGCACTAGACTCATACCTATCAATACTCACACTGAACGTAAATGGACTAAATGCTCCAATAAAGAGACAGAGAGTGGCAGATTGGATAAAAAAAACTTGATCCGTCTATTTGCTGCCTACAGGAGACACATCTTAGACTTAAAGACAAACACAAACTAAAACTCAAAAGATGGAATAAAATATACCAAGCAGACAACACTCAAAAAAGAGCAGGAGTGGCAATATTAATCTCTGTCAAAATATACTTTAAAGTAAAATCCACCACAAAGGATAAGGAAGGACACTATATAATGATTACAGGGTCAATACACCAGGAGGACATAACTATAATAAACATCTAGGCACCCAACAGCAGGGCTGCAAAATACATAAAACAAACTCTAACAGCACTGAAAAGAGAGAGAGACAGCTCCACAATAGTAGTAGGAGACTTCAACACACCACTTTTGGTGAAGGACAGAACATCCAGAAAGAATCTCAAGAAACACACGGAAGACCTAAATGGTACAATCAACCAACTTGATCTCATAGACATATACCAAACACTTCACCCAACAGCAGCCAAGTATACTGTCTTTTCCAACGCACATGGAACATTCTCCAGAATAGACCACATATTAGGCCATAAAGCAAGCCTTAACAAAATCCAAAGCACTGATATATAGCAAAGCATCTTTTCTGACCACAAAGCCATAAAAATAGAAATAAACAACAGAAAAAGCAAGGAAAAAAAATCAAACACACGGAAACAGAACAACACCTTGCTCAGAAAATACTGGGTTATAGAAGAAATTAAGGATGGAATAAAGAAATTCATAGACTCAAACAAGAATGAAAACACATCCTATCAGAACCTGTGAGACACAGAAAAGCAGTGCTCAGAGGTCAGTTTATAGCAATAAATGCACACATCCAAAAAGAAGAAGGAGCCATAATCATAACATTGACCCTACAACTGGAACAAGTAGAAAGAGAGCAGCAAAAGAAGCCCTCGGGTGCCAGAAGAAAGGAGAGAACAAGAATTAAAGCAGAATTAAATGAAACAGAGAATAGAAAAACAATTGAAAGTTAACAAGACCAAAACCTGGTTCTTTGAAAAGATCAACAAAATTGACAAAGCATTGGCCAAACGGACAAACGAAAAACAGGAGAGGAAGCAAATAACCTGTATAAGAAATGAGATGGGTGATATCACAACAGACCCAACTTAAAATAATCGTAACAGGGAATACTATGAAAAACTGTACTCTAACAAATTGAAAAACCTGGACAAACTTCTAGAAACTCACTACCTACCTAAACTAACACAAACAGAGGTACAACAACTAAATAAACCTATAACAAAAGAAGAGATAGAAAAGGTAATTAAAAAACTTGCAAGAAAAAAAAAAGCCCTGACCTGGACGGCTTCACTGGAGAATTCTACCAAACTTTCAGTGAAGAGTTAACACCACTGCTACTAAAGAGCGGAGAAAATGATGGCATACTCCCAAACTCATGCTATGAAGCCAGCATAACCATGATACAAAAACCAGGTAAAGACACCACAAAAAAAGAAAATTACAGACCAACATCCCTCATGAACTTTGATGCAAAAATCCTCAACAAAATTCTAGCCAATAGAATTCAGCAACGTATCAAAAAAAGAATTCACCATGATTAACTGGGATTTATACCAGGTATGCAGGGATGGTTCACCATTAGAAAAACAATCAATGTAATCCATCACATAATAAAACAAAAGACAAGAACCACATGACCTTATCAATCGATGCAGAAAAGGCATTTGACAAAGTCCAATACCCACTCATGATAAAAACTCTCAACAAAATAGGAATAGGAGGGAAATTCATCAGTATAATTAAGGGTATTTATACAAAGCCAACAGCCAGCATTATCCTATATGGAAAGAATTTGAAAGCATTCCCCTTGAGAAGGAGAACCAGACAAGGATGTCCTTTATCACCACTCTTATTCAACATTGTGCTGGAGGTCCTAGTTGGAGAAATTGGGCTAGAAAAAGAAATAAAGGGCCTCCAGATTGGTAGGGAAGAAGTCAAAGTATCTCTGTTTGCAGATTATATGATCTTATACATAGAAAATTCCAAAGAATCCACAAGAAAACTACTGGAACTAATAGAATATTTAAGTAAAGTATCAGAATACAAGACAAACATACAAAAATCAGTTAGATTCCTTTAAACCAACAAAGAGAACTTCAAAGAGGAAATCACCAAATCAATACCATTTACAACAGCCCTCAAGAAGATAAAATACTTAGGAATAAATCTAACCAGAGATGTGAAAGACCTATACAAAGAAAACTACAAGACACTACTGCAAGAAAACAAGAGAGACCTGTGTAAGTGGAAAAACATACCATGGTCATGGATAGGAAGACTCAACATTGTGAAAATGTCAATTCTACCCAAAGCCATCTACAGATACAATGTAATCCCAATCCAAATTCCACCGGCATCTTTTAATGAGATGGAGAAACAAATCACCAACTTCATATGGAAAGGGAAGAGGCCCTAGATAAGTAAAGCACTACTCAAGAAGAAGAACAAAGTGGGATGCCTCACACTACCTGATTTTAGAAACTATTATACTGCCACAGTAGTCAAAACAGCCTGGTACTGGTACAACAATAGACACATAGACCAATGGAACAGAATTGAGAATCCAGACATAAATTCATCCACCTATGAACAGCTGATATTTGACAAAGGCGTAAAGTCTGTTAATTGGGGAAAAGACAATCTCTTTAACAAATGGTGCTGGCATAACTGGATATCCATCTCCAAAAAGTGAAACAAGACCCATACCTCACGCCATGCACAAAAACTAACTCAAAATGGATCAAAGATCTAAATATAAAATAGAAAACAATAAAGATCATGGAAGAAAAAATAGGGACAATGCTAGGAGCCTTAATACATGGCATAAGCAGAATACGAACCATAAGTAACAATGCACAAGCACCAGAAGAGAGACTAGATAACTGGGAGCTCCAAAAAATCAAACACTTATGCTCATCAAAAGAATTCACCAAAAGAGTAAAAAGACAACCTACAGACTGGGAAAAAATTTTTGGGTACGACAAATCCGATCAGCATCTAATCTCTAAAATCCACAAGATATTGCAAAACTTCAACAACAAAAATACAAATAACCCAATTAAAAAATGGGCAAAGGATATGAACAGACACTTCACCAAAGAAGACATTCAGGCGGCTAACAGACACATGAAGAAATGCTCACGGTCATTAGCCATTAGAGAAATGCTTATCAAAACCACAATAAGATACCATCTTATCCTAACAAGACTAGCATGAATCAAAAAAACACAAAATAATAAATGCTGGAGAAGTTGTGGAGAGACTGGAACACTTATACACTGTTGGTAGGAATGTAAAATGGTACAACCACTTTGGAAATCGATTTGGCGCTTCCTAAAAAAGCTAAAAATAGAAGTACCATACGATCCAGCAATCTCGCACCTTGGAATATATCCTAGAGAAATAAGAGCCGTTACACGAATAGATATATGCACACTCATGTTCACTGCAGCACTGTTCATGAAACAACCTAGGTGCCCATCAACAGATGAACGGATAACAAATTATGGTGTATTCACGCAATGGAATACTATGCAACGATAAAGAACAACGATGAAGCTGTGAAACATCTTATAACATGGAGGAATCTGGAGGAAATTATGCTGAGTGAATTTAGTCAGTGACAGAAGAACAAATATTGTATAAGACCACTCTTAAAAGAACTCAAGAAAAGGTTTAAACACAGAAGAAAACATTCTTTGATGGTTATGAGGGTGAGAAGGGAGGGTGAAGGTTATTCACTAACTAGATAGTAGACAAGAATTATCTTAGGAGAAGGGAAGGACAGCACACACTACAGGGGAAGTCAGCACAACTGGACTAAGGCAAAGCTAAGAAATTTCCTGAATACAATCAAACACTTTGAGCGACAGACTAGCAGGGGCGGGGTCTGGGAACCATGCTTTCCGGAGACATCTAGGTCAATTGGCATAACAAAGTTTATTAAGAAATGTTCTGCATCCTACTTTGGTGAGTGGCGTCTGGAGTCTTAAAAGCTAGTGAGTGGCCATCTAAGATGTATCAATTGGTCCCAACCTACCTGGAGTAAAGGAGAATGAAGAACACCAAAGACACAAGGAAAGTATTAGCCCAAGATCCAGAAAGGGCCACATAAACCGGAGACTGCATCATCCTGAGACCATAAGAACTAGATGGTGCCTGGCTACCAACAATGACTGCCCTGACAGGGAACAAAACAGAGAGTCCCTGATGAAGCAGGAGAGAAGTGGGGTGCACAACTCAAATTTTAGTAAGAAGACCAGACTTAATGATCTGACTGAGACTGGAGGAACCCCTGAAAGCATGGCCCCTGGACTCTCTGTCAACCCAGAACTAAAACCATTCCTGAGGTCAAATCTTCAGACAAAGATTAGACTGGACTATGGGACGTAAAATGATACTCATGGAGTGTGCTTCTTAGCTCAAGCAGATACATGAGACTAAATGGGCAGCTTCTGTTCAGAGGTGAGATGCGAAGGCAGAGAGGATCAGGAGCTGGTTGAATAGAAAGGGAAATCAAGGGTGGAAAGGAGGATTGTGCTGTCACCATATAGGGAGAGCAATTAGGTTACACAACAACGTATGTATAAATTTTTGTATGAGAGACTAACTTGAATTGTGAACTTTCACTTAAACTACAACAATTAAAAAAAAGTGTTAAAAGCAAAGATGTCACTTTAGGGACTAAGATGTGCCTGACCTAAGCCATAGTGTTTTCAATCGCCTCATATGCATGCAAAAGCTGAACAACGTATAAGGAAGTCCAAAGAAGAATTGATGCCTTTGAATCATGATGTTGATGAGAATATTGACTATTCTATGGGCCGCCAGAAGAACTAACAAATCCGTCTTGGAAGAAGTACAACCAGAATGCTCATTAGAAGCAAGAATGATGAGACTTTATCTCATATACTTTGGACATGTTATCAAAAAGGACAGGTCCCTGGAGAAGGACATCATGCTTGGTAAAATTGAGGTTCAGCAGAAAAGAGGAAGACCCTCAAAGAGATGCATTGACACAGTGGCCACAACAATGGGCTCAAACATAGCAAAGATTCTAAGGATGGTGCAGGATGGGGCAGTGTTTCGTTCTTTTGTATACAGGGTCGCTATGAGTCAGAATCGACTTGATGGCACCTAACAACAACATATACATACGTGTATATATATATATGTATATGTGCATATGTGTGTGTGTGTGTGTGTGTGTGTGTGTGTGTATAAGCTTTTAAAAGAGAGGTGGCTAGTTCAAGCTTGGGCCTGACAACAGTTAACCTTTGTACAGACTTAACTGTTGCATCTGAGGAAATCTTTTTCTTTGTAACCAATCTAAGAAAGAATGTTGTCTGCTTCTTCCCAAGGAGCCTTGACACAAACATTAGCTTCTTCCAAGGAGTCTTGATACATACAGCGTATATAACCTTTATGTTTCCAGAAAGGAATGTCATGCAAACCAGTCCCATTAACCCACATATGCTCTGTAAACCAGTCCTAGCAAAAGCCCCACTTTGAGATGTCCACCTCCCAGTTCCCTAATTGCTTGACAATCAATCAATATACTGCACCTCAAAGTTCCTGGTTTTACTATACAAACATGGCTGTGTGACTCCAGCAGAGTGGTGTGCTGGCTTTCCCTTTGTGAAATGCAGTGCATCCTCAGCTTGAGTTGTCTTTCCTTTCAGTGAATCTGTCTTGATCATATTTTAAAAAGAGCATGTATTGTTACTCTACAACACCATCATGCCAAGTTATCCTAAATCTATCATCTTTTTTTAAAATTTTTCAAATGAGCAAATTGATCTTTAAATTGTCTTTCAAATTTCACCATCTATGATTTTAATTAATTTTTTCTTTTGTAAATAGAGGTCAGTATTCTTAAGGTAAATTAGGAGTATAATTATCTGCATATATTTATTTAAAAACTGGCAAAATACTACATATTTTGCTGCATTATATTTTTTCCAAGGTTTTGCACTTAAAAAGGTTAACATTTTGATGCATGGTATCTCACTAAATTCTTTAAAGTCACAGCAAAAAGGTCATAGGACATATTTTATAGATGAAGAAATTGAGGTGCATGTGTCACATTAATTGATCAAAGTCATGAAGCTAAGCAGCCACAAGTCAGAGACTCTACTAGAAACATAGTGTTCTGCCTTCAGAGTCAATTTAAAAAACTAACTCAAGTGACGGTTCTGATTTCTAATTATTCTTTGATCTTTGACAACATCCTTCTCTAATTATTATCACACAATGTTATAGAATTTTTTAAAAAGCCACTTTCTGATAATTACCTTCTTTCCCCCAAAAAGGAATATTGCTAAAGCTCTTTGATTAAAAAAAAGTGCACTTCTCCCACTTTCTTAGGAAGTGTTAGTGGAAGTGTTAAAGCAGTAAATTTAAGTCTCCTAAAATAGTCAACCAATGAAAAGAGATGTAGTCTGTTAATTTGTGCCAAGACTGGAAAATACAATTAATTCAAAGAATAAGGATTCATTTGTCATGAGATTGGTGATATATGGATGTAGTGTCACAGAATGTTTTAAGTTAGACAGGATCTTCCTTTCTTATTGATTGGCCCAAATGTTACGTCTTGCAAATATAAAAAAAGATTTTTGTTTCAGTTGATGGGGAGGATATGTTGTGTTTCTAAACTGCTATATTAGCAATTATCAAAACAATTAATTGTGCAAATTTTAAAAAAAATATTTTATTATGATTTTGGAGAAAATTTACATAGCAAATTGGTTCTCATTTAACAATTTCTAAACATATTATTTAGTGACATTGGTTACACTTTTCACAATATGTCAGCATACTCATTGTTTCCATTCTGGTTGTTCTGTTGCCATTAACGTAGCTTCCTTGTCCCTCCTTATCTTAAATCTCTGGTCTAGGGTAAATATTGACCATGAGGTCTCATTTAAATGTTTGTTTAGATGAACAACACAGTACTCATGGATGGTATTATTTATTTTATGAGCAACTGTCTTTTGGCTGATAGGTGATCACCTTGAATGTTTGAGTTCCATGTTTAAAGACTATCTCAGGGCTTTAGTCTCAGGGGCTCCTCTAGTCTCTACCAGTCCAGTAAATCTGATCCTTTTTAGGAACTTCAGTTTTGTTCTACATTTTTCTCCTATTCTATCTGAGACTATCTATTGTGTCCCTGGTTGGAATGGTCAGTATTTGTAGCCGGGCACCATCTAGTTCTTCTCGTCTCAAGGTAGATGAGGCCATCTTTCATGTAGACTATTAGTCTTGTAGATTAGTTTCTTCTTTGAGTCTTTGGTTTCTTTCTTTCTCTTTTGCTCTAGATGCATAGAGACCGATAGTTGTATCTTAGGTGGCTGCTCACACACTTTTAAGACCCCAGACATTACTCACCAAATTAAAATGTAAAACATTTGTGTGTTATGTTATGCCAATTGACCTAGTTGCTCCCCACCCCAGACTATGGTCCTAAGCCCTCAAACCCAGAAACCCTATCCTTTGAAGTATTTGTCTAAGAAGTATCCACAACTGTGCCCTCTTTGTGCTTTATTTTATATATGAATATATATGCAGCACACACAAGCATGTATATACATTTGCCTACTGATACACCTATACATGCACATGTGTATATTCATATGTGCTTACTTATACATATATAAGCATACATATCTACCTATGTAACCACACACATATTTTTTAGTTGTTATTACTATTGTTGCAAATTGCGTATGTTGTGGCTTTTACCAAAATTGTCCCTTATTCTTGTGTACTTCTGAGTGTCTTCCTTTACCTTGGTCAAGTTGTGCTGACTTCACCCTTATTCCACATGGCATTACCCATCAACAAAACTAGCAAGTGTCTCTTATCTACTATCTAGAAAGTGATTCCCCTTCCTTCTCCCTTCTATCACTGGTAACCACCAAAGAATGCTGCTTTCTGTATAAGTACCTATTCTTGTCCTTTTATAATAATCAGATCATATAGTATTTGTCCTTTTGTGATTGATTTATATACTCAGCATAATGTCCTCCAGATTCATCCACGTTATAGTATCTTTTGAGAACTCAAATTGTTATTCTTTATGGCTGCGTGGTATCCCATTGTGTGTATGTACCACAGTTTGTTGATGGGCAGTTATGTTGTTTCCATTGTTTTTCTATTGTGAATAATGCTGAATGATGTATGTACATAGGTGTGCATATAGCTGCTCACGTTAGTAATTTCAGTTCTCTAGGGTATATACCTTGGAGTGAGATTGCTGGATTGTAGGGTATTTCTAGTTCTAGATTTTTGAGGAAATGCCATACTGTTTTCTATAGTGGTTGAACCAATTTATAATCCCACCAGCAGTGGAGCAGGGTTCCAAATCTCCCTGTAACTTCACCAGCAGTTGTTATTTTCTGGTTTTTTGATCAGTGCCATTTTTGCAGGGATGAGATAGTATCTCATTGTAGTTTTGATCTGCATCTCTCTGATGGCTAATGATCAGGAGCATCTTTTCATGTGTTTATTGGCCATTTGAATGTCCTCTTTGTTGAAGTGTCTATTCCTATCCTTTGCCCATTTTTTAATTAGGTTGTGTGACTTTTTGTTGTTGAAATATTCTGTATATTTTAGATACTACTCCTATATTGAATATATCATTTCCCAAAGAGTTTTTCCAAATCTGCAGGTTCCCTTTTTACTCTTTTGATAAAGTTTTTTGATGAGCATACATATTTAATTTTTAGGAGATAAGTAATCTATCACTAAAAAAAAAAATAGGTCCCATAGTTTTGTCCCTATATTCTCTTCCAGGGGTCAATCGGGCAAATTTTAAAATATATTTCCTAGGGATGGCAAGTCTTTTTACATAGACATTATAATTATCATACATTTTTTATAGTTGGGGTACATTAGCTTTTAATCATAGCACTCAGCTCAGTGAAATGTGATGCTATTGTTTCCTCCTATATGAAAAACATGTGAATTATGTTACTATTGTGATTAGAAGGTATAATTTAAATATAACTTCACAGAAATTGAAAATTAAGAATTTAAACAATCCACCTTTCTAACATCAAAGCTTAACAAGTAGATGAATGGAATGGCCAACTTGGCATAATTGAGATTTTCTAATGAGTAGAAACAAATGCCAGTGTGCCCAGATGATTAAGTGGATATCAGCTTGTGTAATGGAACACGTGTCTCTTAATGTCCTCAGTGACCCTCCATTCATTCAAAGAGCATACACTACTGCAGGAGGTTTTAATCTAGCTTATTTTGTGAGCTCAGGCTGTGTGATTACTTTTAGAATTGAACTTCACACCTGCCATGAAATTTGCTTTCATCAGGAAAAGCTAAAAAACAAAAGGCAACAGTCTTCATGATTCCTCATCTCTGAAATCCAGTTCACGTTAGGAAACATAATTCACCAAATAGTTCACAGGGAAGAAATTCTTTGACCCATCCAAAGCTATAATGGATTGCTTGCTCCATGCTTGACCTTGCAGTTGCTTGATAGAAGCTCTTGAAGTTGTATGGCACAAATCAATGAAAAGCTGTATTTGAAAAACAGCAAATCATAAACGGAAGGACCAAATTTCAAACCACTCCTCCAGCTCAACTATAAATGAGATTGGAATTTATGAAACAGTTTCTCTATGCTTTTTTAAAAAGTCTATCTAAATGTTTTTATTGGAGAATAAGAGGTAATACAGCATATTAAACAACAGCAAACATCTGGCAGGCTCTCTTTAGCAGTCTAAAGGCAGGATTTCCGAAAGCCTACTCACACCAGTTACAATTATTTCAGACATATTTCAGAATAAGCAGGTTGTGGACTTTATGCCAAACCTGATGCAATGGGAAGAATATTTGTACTGCCTGAAGAGTAATCATTAACAAGGGGGCCCCTGTTCCCACCAACACACGTGAAATACTTTTATTTCAAAAAAATAAGAATACTGGGGAAAAGCAAATTATCTAAACATTCCTGTCAAAAGTTCAAATTAGTGTCCATCCTATACGCTGTCAGAGTATTCCTTTTTTTTCCAAGTACTTTTTTTTTAAATCGATGTAATTAAATGAAGTTTACATTTCAAGTTAGTCTCCCATACAGAATTTTTTTTTTTTTTAATATTTTATTGTACTTCAGGTGAAGGCTTGCAGAACAAACGGTTTCTCATGTAACAGTAGTACACATGCTGTTTTATGACTTTGGTTAACAACCCCACAACATTTTAACCCTCTGAATTCTCAGCTTTTTTTTTTCTTTTTTCTTTTTGGTGAAAATACACAAAGCCAAAGATACACCATTTCAAAACTTTTTATGTACACATTTAAGTGACATTGACTATGCTCTTCCAATTGTGCTGCCATTCTCACCCAAGATGAAGGCTTAAAGGACAAAATAGCCTCCCATTTAACAGTTACTACAAATGTTTCCCTATAACAATGGTTAACAATCTCACAACACATCAACAGTATCCTTACTCAACTTGTGTTCCTTAACATCAGCTTTCTACTCCCCCTCTGCCTTCTGGCCCTTGTCACTGGACTCCTGTACCTCATTAGTCCCATTTAGTTTTACTGGGCTGTCCACTCCCAGGCTGAACAGTGAACCTCCAAGGTAACTTCACCTCTGAGCTGAAAGGGTGTCTGGGGGCCATACTCTCGAGGTTTCTTCTCCAGTCTCCTTTAGGCCAGTAAATCTGGTCTTTTTTTTTTTTTTTTGTGAGTTAGAATTATGCTCTACATCCTTCTCCAGCTCTGTCCAGAACCCTCTGTTGTGATCCTGGTCAGAGCAGTCAGTGGTGGTAGCCGGGCACCATCTAGCTGTACTGGACTCAGTTCGGTGGAGGCCTTGGTAGCTGTGGACAATTAGTCCTTTGGACTAATCTTTTCCTTGTATCCTGTTCTCTTCATTCTCCCTTGCTCCCGAAGGGATGAGACCAGTGTAATATCTTAGATGGCCGCTCACAGGCTTTTAAGACCCCAGACACTACTCACCAAGGTAGAATGTAGAGCATTGTCTTTATAAGCAGTGTCATGCCAATTGAGCTAGATGTTCCCCGAAACCATGGTCCCCAGAGCCCTCCGTCCAACAACTCAGTCCCTCGGGGAGTTTGGATGTACCCATGGGTCCTCCATGACCTTTCCTTGTGTAAGTTGTGTTAGTTTCCCTTCTACTGTGTACTGTCTCACCTCTCACCCAAGATACCACTTATCTATTGCCTATTTAGTATTTCCCCCCCCTCCCCTCCCATCCCTGGTAACCAACAAGGATTGTTACATTTTGCATGTGAATTTTTTCATGGGTTTTTACAATAGAGGTCTCATACAATATTTGTCCTTTTGTGATTGACTTATTTCATTCAGCATAATGTCCTCCAGTTTCATCCATGTTATGAGATGGTTCACAGATTCATAGTTGTTCTTTCTCGTTGCATAGTACTCCATTGTGTGTATGTACCATAGTTTGTTTATCCTTTCATCTGTTGATGGGCACCTACGTTGTTTCCGTCGTTTTGCTATTGTGAACAATGCTGCCATGAACATAGGTGTGCATATGTCTATTCGAGTGATGACTCTTATTTCTCTAGGATATATTCCTAGGAGTGGGATTGCTGGATCGAATGGTATGTCTATTTCTAGCTTTCTGAGAAAACGCCATATCATTTTCCAAAATGGTTGTATCATTTTGCATTCCCACCAGCAGTGTATAAGAGTTCCCATCTCCCCGCAGCCCCTCCAACATTTGTTATTTCCAGTATTTTTGATTCGTGCCAGTAATGCCGGGGTGAGATGGTATCTCATTGTGGTTTTAATTTGCATTTCTCTAATGGCTAGTGATCGCGAGCATTTCCTCATGTGTCTGTTGGCCATTTGAATGTCTTTTTTGGTGAAGTGTCTGTTCCTTTCCTTTGCCCATTTTTTGATAGGATTGTTTGTCTTTTTATTGTAGAGGTGTTGGATTTTCTTGTAGATTATGGAGATTAGACCTTCGTCTGACTTGTACTGTCCAAAAATTTTTTTCCAGTCTGTAGGTTCTCTTTTGACGCTTTTGGTGAAGTCTTTTGAAGAGCATAGGTGTTTGATTTTTAGAAGATCCCAGTTATCTAGTTTATCTGTTGGGTTTTGTGTGTTGATGGTTATGGTTTGTATCCTGTTAATGCCATGTATTAAGGCCTGAAGTGTTGGTCCTATTTTTTCTTCTATGAACTTTATAGTTTTAGGCTTTATATTCAGGTCTTTGATCCATTTTGAAGTAGTTTTTGTATACGGTGTGAGGTATGGGTCCTGATTCATTTTTCTGCAAATGGATATCCAGTTTTGCCAGCACCATTTGTTAAAAAGACTGTCTTTTCCGCATCTGATGGACTTTGGGACCTTGTCTAAAATCAGGTTACCATAGGTGGATGGATTTACATCTGGGTTCTCAATTCTGTTCCATTGGTCAATGTCTCTGTTGTTGTACCAGTACCAGGCTGTTTTGACTACTGTAGCTGTATAGTAGGTTCTCAAGTCAGGTAGTGTGAGTCCTCCAACTTTATTCTTCTTCTTCAGTAGTGCTTTACTTATTCGGGGCTTCTGCGCTTTCCATATAAAGTTAATAATTAGTTGTTCCATTTCTTTGAAGAATGTTGCTGGTATTTGGATTGGGATTGCATCGTATTTGGAAATTGCTTTAGGTAGAATTGCCATTTTCACAATGTTGAGTCTGCCTATCCATGAGCATGGTATGTTTTTCCATTTATGTAGATCCCTTTGGGTTTCATGCAGCAGTTTTTTGTAGTTTTCTTTGTATAGGTCTTTTACATTCCTGGTCAGATTTTTTCCTAAGTATTTTATCTTTTTTAGGGGGTATTGAAAATGGTATTGATTTCCTGATCTCCTTTTCATCGTTGTCTTTACTGGTGTATAGGAATCCAAATGATTTTTGAATGTTTATCTTGTATCCTGCTACTCTGCTGAATCTTTCTATTACTTCCAGTAGATTTCTCGTGGAGTCTTTAGGGTTTTCTACGTATAGTATCGTATCATCTGCAAACAGGGAGAGTTTAACTTCTTCATTACCAATTTGGATGCCCTTTATTTCTTTCTCTTGCCTTATTGCTCTAGCTAGAACTTCCAGCACAATGTTAAATAGGAGTGGTGATAAAGGGCATCCTTGTCTTGTTCCTGTTTTAGAGGGGAATATTTTCAGCCTCTCTCCATTAAGAATGATGTTGGCTGTTGGTTTTGCATAGATGCTCTTTATTATGTTGAGAAATTTCCCTTCTATACCTATTTTATTGAGAGCTTTTATCAGGAATGGGTGTTGGATTTTGTCAAATGCCTTTTCTGCGTCAATTGAGATAATCATGTGATTCTTTTCTTTCCTTTTATCTATGTGGTAGATTACGTTGATTGATTTTCTAATGTTGAACCAGTCTTACATACCTGGTATGAATCCTACTTGGTCCTGGTGCATTATTTTTTTTGATATGGTGCTGAATTCTATTGGCTAGAATTTTGTTAAGAATTTTTGCATCTATATTCATGAGAGATATTGGTCAGTAATTTTCTTTTTTTGTGATGTCTTTGCCTGGTTTTGCTATCAGCGTTATGCTGGCTTCAGAGAATGAATTTGGAAGTGTTGCTTCCTCTTCTATGCTCTGAAATAGCTTGAGTAGAACTGGTACAAGCTCTTCTGTAAATGTTTTGTAGAATTCTCCAGTGAAGCCATCTGGGCCAGGGCTTTTTTTGGATGGGAGTCTTTTTTATTACCTTTTCAATCTCTTCTCCTGTTATGGGTCTGTTCAGATTTTCAGTATCACTTGGTTGTAGTTTGGGTAGGCCCTGTGTTTCTAGAAATTTATCCATTTCCTCTAGGTTTTCAAATTTGTTGGAATATAGTTTTTCATAATATTCTGTTATAATCCTTTTTATTTCGGTTGTGTCTGTTGTAATGTCCCCCATTTCATTTCTTATTTGGGTTATTTGTGTCCTCTCCTGTTGTACTTTTGTCAGTCTGGCCAGTGGTTTGTCAATTTTGTTGATTCTTTCACAGAACCAACTTTTGGTTTTGTTGATTCTTTTTATTGTTTTTCTGTTCTCTATTTCATTTATTTCTGCTCTGATCTTTACTATCTCCTTTCTTCCAGTGGTTGTAGGCTTTTTTTGCTGTTCTCTTTCTATTTGTTTGAGTTCTGTAGTTAATGTTTTGATTTTGTCCCTTTCTTCTTTATTGTGCATCTATTGCTATAAATTGTTCTCTGAGGACTGCCTTTGCTGTGTCCCAAAGGTTTTGGTATGATGTGTTTTCATTTTCATTTGATTCTAGGAATTTTTTAATTCCATCTCTGATTTCTTCTATTACCCACTGATGTGTAAGCAGAGTATTATTCAGTTTCCATGTATTTGATTTTTTTTTCCTTGCTCTTCCTAGTGTTAATTTCTACCTTGATGGCATTGTGGTCAGAGAAGATACTGTGAATTATCTCAACGTTTTGGATCTTGTTGAGGATTGCTCTGTGGCCTAAGATGTGGTCTATTCTGGAGAACGTTCCATGTGCATTGGAAAAGAATGTGTACTTTGCAGCGGTTGGATGGATTGTTTTATATATGTCTGTGAGGTCCAGTTGGCTGATTGTGTCCTTTAGGTCTTCTGTATCTTTGCTGAGTTTCTTCTTAGTTGTTCTGTCCTTTACTGAGAGTGGTGTGTTGAAGTCCCCTACTATTACTTGGAATGGTCAACTTCTCTTTTCAGTGCTGTTAGAGTTTTTCCAGTGTATTTTGGAGCCCTGTCATTGGGTGTGCAGATGTTTATTATGGTTATGTCTTCATGATGGATCGTCCCCTTAATCATTATATAGTATCCTTCTTTGTCTTTTATGGTGGATTTTGTTTTAAAGTCTATTTTATCTGAGATTAGAATTGCCACTCCTGCTGTTTTTTGGTAGTTGTTAGCTTGATATATTTTTTTCCAACCTTTGATTTTTAATAAATTCACATCTTTGTTTCTAAGGTGTGTCTCTTGTAGACAGCATATTGATGGATCCTGTTTTCTTATCCATTCTGTCACTCTCCGTCTCTTTATGGGTGCACTGAGTCCATTTACATTCAGTGTAATTATTGATAGATGGAAGTTTGTTGCTGTCATTTTGTAGTGCATTTTTTTGTGGTGCTGAAGTTTTCTTTGTTCTTCTTACTCTCTTGTGCTGAGTTACTTTTGTTTGTGGATTTTGTGTTTATTTCTTTTGTTTTTGTAGGTTTTGTTTTTGCTGAGACTTTATGTTTTTCATCTTTATTTTTATGAGTTGGTTTGTTAACTTTCTTTGTGGTTACCATGAATTTTACCCTTATCTTTCTAAGTCTGAAGCAGTCTACCATTACTTGGTATCGCCTTGCCTTCCTCTCCGTTAGAAGGTTCTATACCTATGCCGTTTGTTCCCTCTTTCATTGTTTTGATGTTGTTGTCATCCTTTGATTGATTGTTCTGATTCCCTGTTGTATTTCTTTTGGTTTTGGATAGTCCTTGAGATTTCATTTCCTAGAATGGTATCTGTTTCGTATGAACCTGCGTCCTAGGTCCTGCCTGAGGGCTGAAGCTGTTTGTCCTCAGATCGAAGAACTCGCTTTAATAATTCTTGTAAGTTTGGTTTGACTTTTGCATATTCCCTTAGTTTCTGTTTATCTGGAAATGACCTAATTTCACCATCAAATTTGAACAAGAGTTTTGCAGGATATATTATTCTTGGCTGAAAATTTTTTTCTTTCAAGATTTTATATATGTCATCCCACTGCCTTCTTGCCTGCATGGTTTCTGCCAAATAATTTGAGCTTAGTCTTATTGTTTCTCCTCTGTATGTGACTTCTTGTTTTTCACGAGCTGCTCTCAGGATTCTTTGTTTGTCTTTAGTTTGGGCGAGTGTGAATATGATATGTCTTGGTGATTTTCTTTTGGGGTCTCTTCTATATGGGGTTCGTTGAGCTTCTTGGATGGCCATGTTTTCATCTTTCATGATATTGGGAAAGTTTTCTGTCAGCAGTTCCTCAATGATCCTCTCTGTGTTTTCTGTTTTCTCCCCCTGTTCTGGTATGCCAATCACTCGTAAGTTTTTGCTTTTAATTGTGTCCCACTTAACTCTCAGGGTCTCTTCATTTTTCTTTGTTCTTTTTTCTGAGTTTTCCTGAAACAGAGTTTTATCCAAGTGTTTGTCTTCAGTTCCACTGATCCTGTCTTCCACGTTTTCAAATCTACTTCTCAGCCCGTCTATGACACCGTCCGTTTCTGAAATCTTGTTGTTTATATTTTAGATTTCTAATTGTTGTTTTTGTATAATTTCTAGTTGTGAATTTATTTTGGCATTTTGTTCCTGCATCATCTTCCTGAATTCTTCCAATTTTTTGTCTGCATTTTCCATAAATTTGTCTATTTTTTCCTCATGTTTGTCAGCTTTTTGCCTCAGTTCTTGGAAAATTCCGAGTATTAGTGATCTGAGTTCCCTATAAGGTACTTCTAGTGGATTTTCTTCCACAGGAGAGTTATCTGGTGTTTTAATTTGGACGCCTATTGGAGCCACCTTGTCTTTTTTTTTGTAAATATTTTGATATTGTTTGCTGTTTTGTGGACATTCAGTAGATATTTTTCTCTTTTATTGATTGTAGATTTTTTTGTTTCGTCCTTGTGGTACAGCTGGGCAGGTCTAGCTGAAGAGGAGCCACTGGGACGGGTTGTTTGTGGCACTCACCGCAGCCACCAGGGCGGTCGGTAGTCAGGTTCCAATAGGGCGTGCCTGCACAGCTTGGTGGTGTGATGTCAAGTGCACGGTGCAGGTAGGCAGGATGCAGCAGGGAGATGGTTGTGTATGAAGCTAAGCTGGATATGGGAGAGAGGAGAGAGGAGCAGGAGTGAAAAACATACAAACATAAAAGAATGCTAGGGGAGCTTGCCGTTGGAATGGACAGATGAGAGACTATGGGATGGAGAAAACCAGAAGGGGGAAGAGAAAGAAAAGGAAAGAATGAAAAAATAAAAATCAGAAAAGTTAAAGAACTGCAAAGTTCCCAGGGATCCCACCGCTGCAGCTACGAGGTCTGGGGAAGTCTGTCTCAGGTTTCACAGCACAGCCTGGCCAGAAGGTGCAGAGGCATACAACGCCGGCCGTTCCGTCTCCCACTGGACGCTCCACGAGGCTGCTCTCCCGTTCTCCCGTTTGCTGGTCTCCGACAGGAGTCCAAGATGGTGGATCCGTGCTGCGTTAGCTGGTAGGGGATCTCTGCATGAATCTCTCCTCGCTCTCTGTTCTGTTTCAGTATTCTCACTCCGTTTGGTGTTTGGCTGAGTTCTTTATCTCTTCATTTGATGTTCTAGGGTTTCAGGATTGTTGATTCTCTGTTTGGCTTAGTTTTTCGGATCTTTGCTGTGGAGGGACAGTGTGGTGCTTCTGCCTAGAGCGCCATCTTGCCGAGCTCTCTCACAGAATTTTTTTTTAACATACATTGTTATGAGACCCCAACCGCTCACCCCATTCTGCAACAGCACACTCCTCCCCTCCACCCCTGATTCCCATGAACATTCAACCAACTCCTAACTCTCTCTGCCTTCCCCTCTCACCTCTGGACAGAAGCCGCCCCTTTGGTCTCTTATATCTACTTGTTTAAGAGGCACATTCTTCACGAGTATTACTTTATGTCCCACAGTCCAGTCCAATCCCTGTCTGAAGAGTTGGCCTTGGAAATTGTTTTAGTTCTGGGGTGATGGAGAGACCAGGGGCCATGCTTTCCGGGGCGCCTCCAGTCTTAGACCATTAAGTCTGGTCTTCTTACTAGTATCTGAGTTCTGCATCCCATCATTCTACTGCTCCATCAGGGACCCTCTGTTGTGTTCCCTGTCAGGATGTTCATTGGTGGTAGCTAGGCACCATCTAGTTCTTCTGGTCTCAGGCTGATGAAGTCTCTGGTTTACGTGGCCCATTCTATCTCTTGGGCCAATATTTTCCTTGTGTCTTTGGTGTTCTTTGTTCTCCTTTACTCCAAGAGGTTGGGAACAATTGATGCATCTTAGATGGCCACTTGCAAGCTTTTAAGACCCCAGACGCCACTCACCAAAGTAGGATGCAGAACATTTTCTTAATAAGGTTTGTTATGCCAATTGACCTAGATGTCCCCTGAAAGCATGGTCCCCAAGGCCCGCATCCCTGTTACTCTGTCTGTCAAAGTATTTGATTGTATTCAGGAAACTTCTTAGCTTTGCCTTAGTCTAGTTGTGCTGGCTTCCCCTGTAGTGTGTGCTGTTCTCCCCTTCACCTAAGATCATTCTTATCTACTATCTAGTTAGTTATTAAGCCTCACCCTCCCTCCCCACCCCTGTAACCATCAAAGAATGTTTTTTTCTGTGTATAAACCTTTTCTTGAGTTCTTATAATAGTGGTTTTATACAGTATTTGTCCTTCTGTGCCTGACTAAATTCACTTAGCATAATAAGTTCTAGCTTCCACCAAGTTATACAATGTTTCACAGCTTCATCATTGTTCTTTATAGTTGCGGAATATTCCATTGTGTGGATATACCATAGTTTGTTTATCCATTCGTCTATCGATGGGCACTTAAGTTGCTTCCATCCTTTGGCTATTGCAAACAGTGCTGCGATGAACATGGGTGTGCATATATCTATTCGTGTGACAGCTCTTGTTTCTCTAGGATATATTCCAAGGAGTAGGATAGCTGGATTGTATGGTACTTCTATTTCTAGCTTTTTAAGGAAGTTCCAAATCGATTTCCAAAGTGGTTGTACCATTTCACATTCCCACCAACAGTGTATAAGTGTTCCAGTCTCTCCACAACCTCTCCAGCATTTGTTATTTTATGTTTTATGGATTAATGCTAGCCTTGTTGGGGTGAGATGATATCTCATTGTAGTTTTGATCTGCATTTCTCTGATGGCTAATGATCTTGAGCATTTCTTCATGTGTCTGTTAGCTGCCTGAATATCTTCTTTGGTGAAGCGCCTGTTCATATCCTTTGCCCATTTTTTAATTGGGTTATTTGTCTTTTTGCTGTTGAGGTTTTGGAGTATCTAGATTATTCCTTTTTAAGCATAATTATAATAATTTTTTTCTCTCCATTTCCCACCCAAACCCCCCCAAAACAAATGAACAAACAAAAAAACAATCAAACCCATTGCCATCGAGGCAATTCCAACTCATAGTGATGCTATACGACAGAGCAGGACTGGTGGATTCAAACTGCTGAACTTTTTGGCTAGCAGCTGAGCTCCTAACAACTGCGCCACCAGAACTCCCATTTCCCTCACTGACCCCCCTTAAAAAGAGCCAATAATCCATCATCATAACATTCACAATTATTTATATTCTGGATCAAATTTATCTTTCTTTGCTATCGTTCATTTTCCAAGGCACTTCCCTTAAACACACTCACACTATCCCTAACTGCCCCTTTGTGTATGTTGTTGCCTTTGCTAGGAATGCCCATGTCAATGTTCAGCTCTCACAGGTTCACTTAATCAAATCAAATAGCATTTTCTTCACAAAGTATGTAAGACCTATATTTCCAGCTGAATTTTATCTCTTCCTTCTCTGAATTTCCCTAACACTTTATCAATCAGGAACCCTGAATTGATAGGTCAAGAAAACATGGTAAATTGTTTTCCTGTTTTTTTAATTTTATTTCATGTTTGCTTTTATTACAATCCATATAAGCTTTGAGCATTGTCTGTAGAATATTTTAATATTATGCGTTTTCTTTCCAGAGTTTTAAAATAATATTGAATTAAAAAAATAAATTTAATTTAACGTCACTAAAAATATAGCAATTTTGTCATTCATTCATTATTAATTAAATGTTAATACCTACACATATAGTATTTACTAGGTTCTAGGTAATAGTTTAATTCTTACAACCCTATGAGGTACATATTAATATTACACCCATATACAGATGGAAACTGAGGCTTGGAGTTAACTAACTCAACCAAGATCAAAAAAAGTAGCAATTGCCAGAGTGTCCGGAGAGACACTCTGGCCCCCAATTCTGTACTCTTAGCCATTTCAGTAAACTGCCAAGCCTTGTATTATATATTAATGATACAATCGTGATGAATATTATCCTAGAATCTGACCTCAAAGTCTAGTGAGGAATATAGGTAAATGACCAGAAATTACTCCGTAGCCTGCTACAATAGTAGCAACCGACCTAGTCAGAGTAATAACAATTAACATCTTACCGATTTTGAATGTAGCAACATGTGAGTGGGGAAGGGGTCTTGGCATTTTTTTTACAGTAAAAAATTCCCAAACTAACATAAATAAATAAATAAATAAACATAATTGTAGGTTATAATCTCCTTTAGAGCAATGGCCATGTTCACACCGTACTTTAGATGCTAAGGCTTAGAGACTCCATCATAGTACCTAGAATAATATAATAATTTACTGATTAGGTTGATACAAGAAGCAAGTAATAAAATAATTAAGCACTGAATTAATAAATAGGTCATGAAGCAAGGAAGAGATATAGCCTGAAAATAACATCATAGAAGATTTCCAAGTGTATCAACCATAAATGTAGCTGAAGTCATTGTCTCCCCACTCCCAAATATTTAACTTGATAACTTCCATTGTTAAGGAAGGGCTACCTGTCTGGTGCAAACAATTAAGCACTTGACTACTAACTGAAAGCTTGGGGGTTTGAACCCACTGAGAGGCACCTAAGGAGACAAGCCTGACAATATACTTCTAAAATGTCACAGTTCAACTCGGCACACGTGGGGTCTCCCTGAGTTGGAACAGACTCAACAGTAACTGACAACGACAATATTGAGGAAATGAAGATCCCTTGTATTTTAAAATAAAGTCATTTTTCCATCATGTTTTCAAATTCAATTAAGTTAAAAGAAAAAAAAAAAGGAGGAAGAAGGAAAAAAAGAGAGAGAGAGAAAAAAAAAGAAAAACTCACTAAATTCCCTTTAGGGAGTATTACCTATCATTTGCCATTTAGTTAGTAATTACACAAAATGGAGGCACAAAGCTGTCATCTGTACTTTGCAATCAAGTGCCAAATACAGGGTTATGATTCTGTTCTAGTTGGAATATTTTCCATTATTCTTCTTATTTAATAAACTGTCGCTTGAAAGGGGTCTGAAAGGCTTCCTCACAATGAATCAAAGCAGTGTTCTGCCTTCCTTTTTTATTATGCACGCCACATTTGAAGCTAATGAAGCATAACCCCTGAGCTGATACTTTTATAGATGAAAGAGACATCATGGCACATCCTCTATTTATTTCATCAGCTAGCTGTAGCCAACCCAAACCACATTGATTGCCTTGCACTTCATTTTTGACAGATGATGGGCATTCGTGTTGATATCTTGTCTAATAATTTCCTACCATGCTCGTATTTTAGGTATTAACTGTGAATAAAATTACTAGGAAAAATCATCTGCAATATCAATGGTACATTTAATTTAAGAAGCGTAGTGGGAATAATCCTGATCATTCTACTTTACAGAATTAGATATAGTCTCCCACTAGAGCAAATACTGTCTTGAAATAGTTATTTTTAAGAAGTGTAACATGATCTAACATTTTTATGAGTTTTTTTTTATTTATAAAAAAAATCTAGACAATCAGTTCAGATTAAGCTACACAATCTTCTCTGCAAGTAGGACTGCCTCATTTTTAAAGGACATCAAAAGGAATGATACATCACTAAAGAAATGCACTCATTACATTAATACAAGTCAGTGTCACTAATTGACTAATTCAATGTGGAATACAATGCACACATAAGAGATATTAGATCAGTAACATGGTCTAGGAAATACTTTTTACCATTTATAGAAGCATGTGAATATATGTAATGCAAAGTATGCTTTAATATATAAAGTTTAGTGGCAATTTAACTCTTTAAAATGTTAAAGTGGAAAATAATTTTTTAAAAATTGACTCCCCTAGTTGCACAGTGGCTGCAACAATAAGCTCAAGAATAACGATTGTAAGGATGATGCAGGACCAGGCAGCGTTTCGTTCTGTTGTACATAGGGCCACTATGAGTCAGAACCGACTTGATGGCACCTAACAACAACAGTAGAATTTGAAGGGTGTAAACATTATTTTCAAAATAGTAAAGTCTATCCATTCTGAGCAGAAATACACCTTTCACTCATAAGAGTAGAAAATAGTTGTGCACACATGTGTGCATGCACATATTGCTGGACAAATATAGGTGCCTCTTTTTGTTATATACTTGTAACAATACATGCTCGTTCAGTTCATGCTTCATACACTGTACGTGTTCTGTTGGAAGTGAAGGAAAGTATTTGAAGTAAGATTATAAAATATTCCAAGACATCACACACATTCACACATTATTATGGGAAAATGTTACCGTGAGCTATCACAATCAAAACAGTTAGAAAAGCTATGGTGAGAATAGAGCAACTAAGTGGAAAATTGCCCTGTGAATGCATAATGAGAAAGTTTTGAAAACATGCATAGTAACAAAGTTGTAAGTCGGGGATAACAAAATGAATAGAGGATAAGCATCCCCCTGGAACAAAAACTATGCTATAACACTCTTATTAAAGAGAACGATTGTCAGGATCTTTATAGTCAAATGACTACACAAAAATGCAAATCTGTAATTTAACAAATAATCAAAATCAGGCTCCAAATTTGACATTTTATGTGCATTTTCATGTGCATGCCATGTGGATTTTAAAAAAATTTTTAAGGAAAGTAAAATTATAAAAAGTACAAATTGTTTTCAAACAAAATGAATTTTACCAGTTTCAGAATCAGTCGAGTCAAATCAGCTTTGTATGTTATTTCATCTCTTCAGTTATGCCAATCAGTCTCAGTGGTGTAAGTCACTGATTCAGGACCTGTTGTGCCTAAGGTTTTACTAACTCTGTAGTATGCGGTTGAATCAATTCTCCACTTTCATTGCATAATAAGCTAGAAGAGTCCCTAAGAGACCATCTGGCTCTGGCTTTGTGTCAAGTTGGTCTGTTCCTAAATAGTTTGTTGTCAAGTACACTCCATTAGAAATCAGAAGAAGCCTATTGTTGGCTCATCCACACTTGGCCAGTTTCCTCATTTGAAAAATGAAGTATTGAACTGCAAACACAGTTTTAAATTTTAGTAATTACAATTCATCCAATACTACTAATTTTAGGACGTGTTTTTAAAGAATAATAGACCAGAATTCCAGAATGTTCAATGTATGAATGAATGTAAGTTTTCTGTATCTTAAACGCAATCATCAAATACAGCCTTCCTTGTGTATAACCAAACTCTTCATTACTGAAGTAAATCCAGTTAGTCTTAATATGGTAGTATAGATAACTGAAAATATAATTTACATTTTCCTTTATAAGTTTTCCAAATTCAAGAAAGCTGTTACGTGGTCTTCTTTTAAACTTCACTAGAATAGACAAGCATATTCTGTTAAATTTTATATCAACCATCAATTTCAATTTCTCTATAGGAATCCTTTTGTGAATCCTGTCCGTCTCATCAAATTTCTGGGACCTTAATCTCATGAGATGTATTATTTTTAAGATTTTTAAAATCTTTTTATCTTATTATATTCAGCATGATATCAAATAGCTATCTAAATAGACCGTAACATTGATTTCATGTCTGTATTGTTTGATACCCAAATTCAGCCATGTAATAATCTGACAGCATACCTGACTGCCCAGGTCTAACCCTCTAAAAAGATTCGCTTATGTCTTCCTAGAATATAAATTCCAACAGAATGATAAGAGAATTAAGTGGTTACATGTGTAGATTCAGGAACAAAACAAAAACATGGTTGGATTACTTACTTACTTAGATGCATATTATTGATATCTCTTGATGATGCAATATATAACATATAAGTACTATGTTGTTGTTCTTAGGTGCCATCCAGTGGGTTCTGACTCACAGCGGTCCTATGTACAACAGAACAAACACTGCCCGGTCCTGGGCCATCCTCACAATCCTTGTTATGCTTGAGCCCATTGTTGCAGCCAGTATGTCCATCAATCTCATTGAAGGTCTTCCTCTTTTTTGCTGACTCTCTACCAAGCATGATGTCCTTCTCCAGGGACTGATCTCTCCTGATAAAATGTCCAAAGTATGAGACATAGTCTCACCATCCTTGTTTCTAAGGAGCATTCTGGTTGTACTTCTTCCAAGACAGATTTCTTCATTCTTTTGGCAATCCATGGTACATTCAATGTTCTTCGCCAATACTACAATTCAAAGGCATCGATTCTTCTTTGGTCTTCCTTATTCATTGTCCAGCTTTCACATGCATATGAAGCGATTGAAAACACCTTGGCTTGAGTCCAGCACACCTTAGTCTTCAAGGTGACATCTTTGCTTTTCAACACTTTAAAGAGGTCTTTTGCAGCAGATTTGCCCAATGCAATGCGTCTTTTGATTTCTCGACTGCTGCTTCCGTGGGTGTTGATCATGGATCCAAGTAAAATGAAATCCTTGACAACTTCAAACTTTTCTCTGGTTATCATGATGTTACTTATTGGTTCAGTTGTGAGGATTTTTTACTTTCTTTATGTTGAGGTGTAATCCATGCTGAAGGCTGTAGTCTTTGATCTTCAACAGTAAGGGCTTCAAGTCCTCTTCACTTTCAGCAAGCAAACTTGTGTCATCTGCATAATGCGGGTTGTTAATGAGTCTTCCTCCAATCCTGATACCTGGTTCTTCTTCATACAGTCCGGCTTCTTGGATTATTTGCTCAGCATACAGATTGAATAAGTATGGTAAAAGGATACAACCCTGACACACGAATTTCTTGACTTTAAATCACGCTGTATCCCCTTGTCCTGTTTGAAAAACTGCCTCTTGATCTATGTATAGGTTCCTCATGAGCACAGTTAAGTGTTCTGAAATTCTCATTCTTCCAAATGTTATCCATAATTTTTTATGATCCACACAGTAAAATGCCTTTGCGTAGTCAATAACATACAGGTAAACATCTTTCTGGTATTCTCTGCTTTCAGCCAAGATTCAGCTGACATCAGCAATGATAGCCCTGGTTCCACATCCTCTTCTGAATCCAGCCTGAATTTCTGACTGTTCCCTGTTGATATACTGCTGCAGCCGCTTTTGAATGATGTTCAGCAAAATTTTACTTGCCTGTGATATTACTGAAATTGTGTGATAATTTCCACATTCCGTTGGATCACCTTTCTTGGGAATAGGCATAAATATGGATCTCTTCCAGTCAGTTGGCCAGGCAGCTGTCTTCCAAATTTCTTGGCATAGATGAGTGAGCACTTCTAGTGCTGCATCCATTTGTTGAAACGTCTCAGTTGGTATTCCGTCAATTCCTGGAGCCTTGTTTTTTGCCAATGCCTTCAGTTCAGCTTGGACTTCTTCCTTCAGTGCTATTAGTTCCTGATCTTATGCTACCTCCTGAAATGGTTGAACAGCGACAAATTCTTCTTGGTACAGTGACTTTGTGTATTCCTTCCATCTTCCTTAGATGCTTCCTGCATTGTTTAATATTTTCCCCACTGAATCCTTCAGTATTACAACTCAAGGCTTGAATTTTTTCTTCAGTTCTTTCAGCTTGAGAAATGCTGAGTGTGTTCTTCCCTTTTGGTTTTCTAACTCCAGGTCTTTGCACAGTTATTATAATACTTTACATTGTCTTTTCGAGCCGCCCTTTGAAATCTTCTGTTCAGCTCTTCTGTATCATCATTTCTTCGTTTTGTTTTAGCTACTCAACGTTCAAGAACAAGTTTCAGAATCTCTTCTGACATCCATTTTGGTTTTTTCTTTCTGTCTTTTTAATGACCTCTTGCTTTCTTCACATCCTTGATGTCATTACACAACTTGTCTGATCTTCAGTCATTAGTGTTCAACATGTCAAGTCTATTCTTGAGATGGTCTCTAAATTCAGGTGGGTTATACTCAAGGTTGTACTTTGGCCCCCATAGACTTGTTCTAATTTTCTTCAGTTTCAACTTGAACTTGCATATGAGCAATTGATGATCTCTTCTGCAGTCAGCCCCTAGCCTTGTTTTGACTGATGATATTGAGCTTTTCCATCATCTCTTTCCACAGATGCAGTTGATTTGGACCTCATCTGGTGAGGTCCATGTGTATAGTCACCATTTATATTGTTAAAAAAAGGTATTTGAAAGGAAGAAGTCATTGGTCTTGCAAAATTCTATCATGGGATCTCTGGCATCGTTTCTGTCACTAAGGCCATATTTTCCAACTACTGATCCTTCTTCTTTGTTTCCAACTTTCTCATTCTAATCACCAGTAATTATCAATGCATCCTGATTGCATATAAGATCAATTTAGACTGCAGAAGTTGGTAAAAATCATCAATTTCTTCTTCTTTGGCCTTAGTGATTGGTGCATAAATTTGAGTAATAGTTGTATTAACTAGTCTTCCTTGTAGGCATATGGATATTATCCTATAACTGACAGTGTTTTACTTCAGCATAGATCTTGAAATGTTCTTTTTGATGATGAATGCAACGCCATTCTTCTTCAAGTTGTCATTCCTGGCATAGTAGACCATATGATTGTCTGATTCAAAATGGCCAATACCAGTCCATTTCAGCTCATTAATGCCTGGGATATCAATGGTGATGCATTCCATTTCATTTTTTATGATTTCCTATTTTCTTAGTTTCATACTTTGTACATTCCACGTTCTGATTATTAATGGATGTTTGCAGCTGTTTCTTCTCCTTTTGAGTTGTGCTACTTTAACAAATGAAGGTCTGAAAAGTTTAACTCCCTCAACGTCATTAAGGTCAACTCTACTTTGAGGAGGCAGCTCTTCCCTAGTCATATTTTGAGTGCCTTCCAACCTGAAGGGCTCATCTTCTGGCACTATATCAGACAATGCTCCACTGCTATTCATTAGGTTTTCACTGCTAATTCTTTTCAGAAGTAGAACTTCAGCTCCTTCTTCCTAGTTGTCTTAGTCTGGAAGCTCACCTGTCCACCGTGGGTGACCCTGCTGGTATTTGAATACTGGTGGCATAGCTCCCAGCATCACAGAAACACACAAGCCCCCACAGTAGGACAAACTGACAGACTCTTGGGGGATAATTACCATAGGTACCACAATATACATATTATTTTATACAATTTATGCCCCTGAGAAAAAAAACTCTTCATGTTTAAAAGATTTCATATGATTTGTGGTAATGGGCTTGAGTCTTTATTTTGCATTCTGTATGTTTATAAATTTATGTTAACTTTTTTTGAATACTTATTTCTATGTTCATATATTTTTAAATCTCACCAGGTGAAAATACATGTTTTCCACAAGTACAAGAGTAACTGAAAGAGTAAATTTATCCCATCTACAATACAAAATCAAAGAAAATGTTGATTAGAAAGTATTACAATGTTTATTGTTCAAATACTTTAAATCACAAATGAGCTTTTGGTTATTTTGATCATCATAGTACTGGTTTGTTAGGTATGTAATTATTATTATTACATATCTGCTGTGCTATTTAAAAATATGCTTTATTGTGTCTGAGCAATCACAAAACAACATAAACAGAACTTGGCATAAAAAAGCTTGTGCCAATCCTTTATTTGTAACAAATCAAAGCAATACACAAATCAGTAAACAGTTATTAAACAATTATTCTATACTATGCACCTTCCTTGGTGCTAGGGACAGAGATTTGGTAAATAAACCTAAATGAATGATTTCTTTTATAAGGATAAGCACAAAGCTGGTTTCTGTGAGGCGCAGTTTAAATATGTCCCAAATGTCCACCTTTTACAAGCCGCTGTACCACTCCATCAACTCTAACATCAACTACTCCCTCTCCCCTCAGCATTCTCCCTCCCATCTTTGGGTTCCTTAATTCCCTGCAACGTCTCACAGAACTCAGGAACCTTGTAAAGGAAATGGTTCACCTGGTTGTGGATTCTGGGAAGTCCCAAATTCATGGGTTAGGCGTAGGCTTCTCCTGACCCATGTGGCTGCAGGAGCTGAGGAACCCAAACTGACAATTCAGACCACAGGCTGCTGTCTCACAAGGCTGCAGAAGCTGGCAAATCAGGTCACATGATAGGCTGCCAGCCCAAGGGGCTGTGGAGGCTGGTGAATGCCAGAATTAGTAGGTTAGACAGCAGACCTCTGGGGAGGTCAACTGATCATGAACCAGATGTGGGATCCAGATGCAGAGAGAGAGAGCCTTGCCAGGATACGCACATATATCTTAGAAGCAGGCCATACCCCAAGGAAGGGCATAACTTTAGTAAGGGCTGGGTTTGAGTCATGCTCTCCTAAAAGGCTGTGACTCAAGACACACCTTACACCAGTCCTGCCTCACCAACATGCAGAGGTCAGGATCCACAGCTAATAAAATAGAGGACAACCACACAATACGGCGAACCATGGCCCAGTCAAGCTGACACATAAGCCCAACCACCACAGGTTCCATATACTTTATTTGCATAGTCCCATTCAATCATTGTGTGTGAGTCACAAAGACCATAGCTAGAAGGGCCATGTTAACTAATTAATTGCACCACAAAGCCCTAGAAGATTTCAAAGTCTAGTCAAGGAGACTAAAGTTTGGAACACCGAACTTTGTATAAGATACTAAGAGAGCAGATCTTAGTGATGGGATCCATCTGAGGGTATATTTTTGGATCTAAGAGCAATTTTGATGCATCTGTCAGTTTGTCACACCGTGGTGGCTTGCCTGTTGTTGTGACACTGGAAGCTTTGCCACTAGTATTTCAAATACCAGCAGGTTCACCCATATTGGACAGGTTTTAGTGGAGCTTCCAGACTAAGATAGACTAGGAAGAAGGACATAGCAGTCTACTTCTGAAAAAGTTGGTTAGTGAAAACCTTATGAATAGCAGCAGAACACTGTCTGACATAATGCCAGAATATGAGCCCGTCAGGTCAGAAGGCACTCAAAAAACGACTGGGCAAGTGCTATCTCCTCAAAGTAGAGTGGACCTTAATGACTTGGATGGAGTTAAGCTTTCGGGACCTTCATTTGCTATGTGTCAGGGTTGTATCTTTTCACCATACTTATTCAATCTGTATGCTGAGCAAATAATCCAAGAAGCTGTACTACATGAAGAAGAATGTGGCATCAGGATTGGTGGAAGACTCATTAACAACCTGCATTACGCAGATGACACAACCTTGCTTGCTGAAAGTGAAGAAGACTTGAAGCACTTACCGATGAAGATCAAAGACCACAGCCTTCAGTATGGACCACACCTCAACATAAAAGAAACAAAAATCCTCACAACTGGACCAGTAAGCAACATCATGATAAATGGAGAAAAGATTGATATTTGTCAAGGATTTCATTTTACTTGGATCCACAATTAACACCCATGGAAGCAGCAGTCAAGAAATCAAAGGACGCATTGCATTGGGCAAATCTGCTGCAAAAGACCTCTTTAAAATGTTAAAAAGCAAAGATGTCACTTTGAGTCCTGTGGTGCACCTGACCCAAGCCATGGTATTTTAATAGCCTCATATGCATGTGAAAGCTGGACAATAAATGAAGATCAAAGAAGAATTGATGCCTTTGAATTAAGGTATTGCTGAAGAGTGCTGAATAAACCATGGACTGCCAGAAGAACTAACAAGTCTGTCTTGGAAAAAATATAGCCAGAGTGCTCTTTGGAAGCAAGAATGGCAGGATTTCATCCCATGTACTTTGGAACTTTGGACATGTTATCAGAAGGGACCAGTCCCTGGAGAAGTACATCATGCTTGGTAAAGTAAAGGGTCAGCAAAAAAGAGGAAGACCCTCGATGTGATGAATTGACACAGTGCCTTCAACAATGGGCTCAAATATAGCAATGATTGTGAGGGTGGAGCAGGATCAGGCAGTATTTCATTCTGTTGTACATAGAGTCACTATGAATCAAACCAACTTGATAGCACCTAACAACTACAACAGCAAGTAATTTCAAATTCCTAGATCATAAAATATAACTAGTTCTACAAGGTCTTATAAGATTTGGTCCTTAGACGATCCAATGGAAGTGACCTTCTGTTCAAAAGAAAAGCAATAGAAGCAAGAGAAGATAAACAATATGGCAATAGACTGTGATAGGAATAATAGCGGTTTTGGAGGAATTGAGTTTGTCTACTGAATTGTATAAAAGGAACAAAAGGGATATTGTGAACTGTAGCTCCCTACAAGTTTGGAAAAGATGATTAAGAAATCATGACAAAATTTGATAATGATTCCAAGAGAAAATCCAGGGGGATGATTATATCTGGGATGCTAAATCAAGACTCTAGCACATTTCAATTTATAGAATGTCATGCCAGGAAAAGTATTTTTTATTGTATGCTAAATTTGGTTTTCAAAGTAGAATTCTAAAGAATTTACAATGTTTAAATGCTGATATGCTTAATGTTGGATGAACATTTTGCATATTTCCATTAATATGTTCACTGTTGTGTCGTTGTATGCCATCCTGTCAATTCTGACTCATAGTGACACTATAGGACGGAGTAGAACTGCCCTATAGGATTTCCTAGGCTGGAATCTTTATGACAGTATCCCTGGTGACACAATGTTTAAGCTCTCTGCTGCCAATGGAAAGTCTTAACCAAAAGGTTGACAGTTTGAACTCACCAGCAGCTCCGCAGCAGAAAAGACATGGCCACCTGCTCCCATAAAGATTACAGCCTACAGAACCCTATTGACAGGTCTAGTCTAATAGCTATGTTCCGATTTGGAATCATCTCAAAGGCACGTGACAACAACACAATCTTTATGGGAGATGATTACCAGGTTAGCAGCTGAGTGCTTAACCATTGAGGCACCAGGACTCCTAATATGCTCATAAAGAATGCTAATATATTTTCTAACTTCTTATTTTGGAATAATTTTAGATTTACAGAAAAATTGCAAAGATGGTACAGAGATTTAAATCATACCTCTCATCTGGCTTCCCTTAATGTTAATATATTATATAAGAAGAATCCTACATTTGTCAAACTGAAGAAATTAACATTGGCATAATACTCAACTGCAGGCTTTATTAGGATTTCATATTTTTCCCACTAATACTCTCTTTCTGTACCAAGATTAAATCCAGAACACAATATTTGCCATTATGTTTCCTTAGCCTCCTCTCATCTGTGAGTTGCTCAGTCTTTCTTTATTTTTCATGACCTGGCCAGTTTTGAAGAGCACTATGTTTGTTGTAAAAAGTCCCTTAGTACAGATTTTTCTAATATGTTATGATTATATTAGGGTTATGGCATTTGAGGAAGAATTCTACAGAGGTAAAGTACCCTTTACATCACAACCTATCAGGGAATACATGATGTCCACATGACTTTTCACTGGTGATATTAACCTCAATCTCTTGGATGAGAGGGTGTCTTCCAGTTTTCTCTGCTGTAAAGCTACTATTTTTCTCTTCCCATATTCTATTCTTTGGAATCACATTACTGAGTCCAGGCTACACTGAAGGGGAGGGGAGTTAAGCTCCACATGCTGGAAGAGTTTATTTCATAATTAATTCTTAATGCATAGTATACATTTTTTATATGAGTTTGGGGCCAATATATCAGCTAGTCCCAGTGCTTCTAACAAGGAAAAATATATGCTATATCTCATAGTGACTTTCTGAAAATAACCATAAAAGTGAATTCATTTTTAAAATGGATAACCACATGAGATAATTCATTTGTAAATTATTGATTTTAAAAAATATATGGCAGAGGAAAATTAGGTTAAAAATAAGCCAGAAGAAACTGAAGTTTTTTTAGGCAGGTTGAAGAATCAAAAGAGCTTAAGTCACCACCCCTGCCATCTACTAGTTTTGTGATGCCTCCACTATCTACTAGTTGTGTGACATAGGGTACTCGACGTAATGTTTTTAATTCTTAAGAAACAACAGTACAAACACCTTACTATTATTGTGAACATGAAATTAAATACCATAAAGCCCTTAGCCTGTCATTTGGCATACAGCCAATGTTCAACAAACAAGGATTCTTTCTACTATTACTTAACATTGGGAGGTAAATGACTTTTTTTTGGAGAATCTCTGTTCCTGTTCTTTCTGGCTCATCTCTTCCTGAGCCTACTCTTAGAGTCAACCCTACTTTCTACTGTGCAGACTCTTTGGTCAAGAGCTGGATGTCACAGGCACAACACCTTTTTTTCCAGTCTCCATTCCTTTCTCCACTGATAAATCATCCAACAATGGCTTATCATGTAGCTGCAAGAAGTGTCAGCTTTAAGCTTTGTTTTTCCTATGAATACCTGCCATCTTTTAAAACTCTGTTGGTGAAATTCAGGTCTTCACTTTTTTAAAGTAAGTTTCTGAGCCATCTGATGTGCTTGGTTGTCATGTAAATATGCAAATTATGATCATATATATGAGTGAAGTTGAAGATTGCAGGCATCAGCATAATGCAGACTCCATGGTGATTGTCTTGGTGACTTCAGGTGATGCTCATTATCTTTTGAATTGGAGCATAAGAGTTAGCTATCCATGATAAGGTTGCTTATGTTTGAAAAAAACATACTATGTTATAGTTTATGCCTTTAAAATTGAACGGAATAAAAACTATTAAAAGAGCTGAACCATGAAGGTCAACTTAGTATTTTGTATGAGTAAAACATGTAACTTCTTGATAGTTTTTCTAATCTGATTGTAACACATGTAATTTCTTGCTAAGGCTTAAGGAGTCTGAACAGAGGTCTAGTATGTGTGTAAATCGATAGTCTGGACACATCATTTTTTTAATATTATCTGGTTCAAAACTGTTACAAAAAGATGACTATGAATTGTATTATATATTATCTCAAAAGAGATACTTCTCAACCCACTTGTGGTAGTGGTCACAATAATCAGGGTTTCAGCAAAGGATGAGAAGATGGATGTTTGCAGATTTGTTGATGCACATAGTGCTAAAAATATAATAAACAGAAAAGACTGATATTTCCAACAGTGTTCCAGGTGTCAATTAAGAGATGATAACTGGAGAAGAAAAATTCTTATTGATATAAATCCGTTGCCAACTAGTGGATTCCGACTCATGTGTTACAGAGTAGAACTTCTCCACAGGGTTTTCTTGGTGGTAATGTTAACAGAAGTAAATTACGAGGCCTTTCCTCCTCAGTACTGCTGGGTGGGTTTGAATCGCCAGCTAGGTTACTGTTGTGTTGTTGTGTGCCCTTGAGTCGATTCCAACTCATAGCAACCCTATAGAACAAAGTAGAACTGCCCCATCGGGCTTTCTAGGCGGTAATCTTTTCAAGAGCAGATTTCCAGGTCTTTTCTCCCATGGATCCACTGGTGGTTCAAATTGCTGACCATTCAGTTAGCAAATTGATGAACCATTGTGCCACCAGGGATCCTTACTAGGTTAGTAGTTGAGCGCAAATTGTTTGTACCACCTACAATCCTTAATATTATTAATATAGTTTATGTAAATCTTTTTATTATGAAAGTTTTCGAAGTTTTTTTAAATTGGTACTTGATTAATTTGATTTTTTTTTCTTCTTCATCTCCAAACTTCTTTAAAGAAAGGACTAAAGTGTGGCAAAGAATTGGTAGTTGTTGACTACCTCTTACCTTTGTAAATGTTTGAAAACTTACATAAACAAAAATGATTTAAAAAAAAATTAGCTGACGTTTGTTTTCATTCCATTATAATTAGTCTTTCACATATAACATACAATAAAACCATTTTCAAAACTCACTGTGACCTAATTCTTTTTCCTCAATTCCTCTAGACCATGTGCAACTGTTGTACAACTCTTCTTGGCTTCTTTTATAACAGAAAAAAAATTCTCTTTATTCTACACTTATCGCTATGATCACTTACATCCAATCTCCTTGTGGAATCCCTCTTCCAGTATGGTATATTTCTGTGCAATATCTTTTCAAGTAATTCTCCTTGGTTCTTTTATCAGAATCTCTGAGAGATTCTATAATGTTTCCCAGCACCATTTTCTGTTGGTGGTTTCCAATTCTGTTTCTCCATTCCTGTCCTGTGTACTGAGCACCAAGACTACATTTCAAAAAAAATTTGAATATAGCACCTGTGTGTCCATCACCACCAGAAACTAATCATGTTCAAAACTGAATTCCACCTCGTCCTCCTACTTTCCAGATTTATTCCTCCTTTTATCCCTCTTCCGCTAGTTCCACCAGTCCATCACCTCTCTTCCTTATCTACCCTTGATCACTAAGTGCTGCCAATTTTCTTAATTCTCTCACATTTGGAGATCCATTTCCATTCCTAGTCTGACAGTTCTATTTCAGTTCTCACTACCTCTCACCAGCATTATTGTCTTGACCTAATTGTTCTCTCTTCCCTCTCGTATCTCTCTTTATTCCATATGTGCTGTCAGGGTTATATTTTTAAAATGCAGATCTAAGTATATCTTATGATTGCTATAGTTGTTGTAGGTGCCATCGAGCCAGTTCTGACTCATAGAGACCCCATGTACAACAGAACAAAACACTGCCTAGTCCTGTGCCATCCTCACAATCATTGTTATGCTTGAGCCCATTGTTGCAGCCACTGTGTCAATCCATTTCATTGAGGGTCTTCCTCTTTTTTGATGACCCTCTGCTTTACCAAGCATGATGTCCTTCTCCAGGGACTGGTCCCCCAAGGTAACATGTCCAAAGTATGTGAGACATAGTCTTGCCATCCTTGCTCCTAAGGAGCATTCTGGTCATACTTCTTTCAAGACAGATTTGTTCGTTCTTTGGCAGTCCACGGTATATTCAATACTCTTCTCCAACATCATAATTTAAAGGCGTCAATTCTTCTTTGATCTTCCTTACTCATTGTCCAGCTTCCCCATACATACAAGGTGATTGAAAACACTATGGCTTGGGTCAGGCCCACCTTAGTCTTCAAGGTAACATCTTTGCTTTTCAACACTTTAATGAGGTCTTTTGCAGCAGATTTGCCCAATGCAATCTGTCTTTTGATTTCTTGACTGCTGCTTCCATGAGCGTTGATTGTGGATCCAAGCAAAATGAAATCCTTGACAGCGTCAATCTTTTCTCTGGTTATCATCATGTGGCTTATTGGTCCATTTGTGAGGATTTTTGTTTCCTTTATGTTGAGGTATAATCCAAACTGAAGGCTATAGTCTTTGATCTTCATCAGTAAGTGCTTCAAGTCTTCTTCACTTTCAGAAAGCAAGGTTCTGTCATCTGCATATTGCAGAGTGTTCGTGAGTCTTCCTCCAATCCTGATGCTCCATTCTTCTTCATATAATCCAGCTTCTCGGATTATTTGCTCTGCTTATAGATTGAATAAGTATGGTGAAAAGATATAACCCTGACACATCTTTCCTGACTTTAAACCATGCAGTATCCCCTTGTTCTTTTGGAATGACTGCCTTTTGATCTATGTACAGGTTCCTCATGAGCACAATTAAGTGTTCTGGAATTCCTATCCTTCACAATGTTATCCATAACTTGTTCTGATCCACACAGTAGAATGCCTTTGCATTGTCAATAAAACACAGATAAACATCTTTCTGGTAGTGTCTGCTTTCAGCCAGGATCCATCTGACATCAGCAATGGTATTGCTCATTCCACATCATCTTCTGAATCCGGCTTGCATTTCTGGCAGTTCCCTGTCAATGTACTGCTTTTGAATGATCTTCAGCAAAATTTTACTTGTGTGTGATATTAATGATTTTGTTTGAAAATTTCCACATTATGCTGCATCACCTTTCTTGGGAATAGGTATAAATATGGATCTCTTCCAGTTGGTTGGCCAGGTAGCTGCCTTCCAAATTTCTTGGCATAGACAAGTGAGCACTTCCAGCGCTGCAACCATTTGTTGAAACATCTCAGTTGTTATTCTGTCCGTTCCCGGAGCCTTGTTTTTCGCCAGTGCCGTCACTGTAGCTTCAACCTCTTCCTTCAGTACCATTGGTTTCTGAATATATGCTACCTCCTGAAATGGTTGAAAATCAACCAGTTCTTTTTGGTATAAAGACTCTGTGTATTCCTTCCATTCTCTTTGGATGCTTCCTGTGTCATTTAATATTTTCCACATAGAATCCTTCAATATTGCAAATGGAGGCTTGAATTTTTCCTCAGTTCTTTCACTTCACTTTGTCTTCTCAAGTCACCGTTTGAAATCTTCTGTTCAGCTCTTTTATTTCATCATTTCTTCCACTTGCTTTAGCTACTGGACATTCAAGAGCAAGTTTTAGAGTCTTCTCTGACATCCATTTTGGTCTTTTCTTTCTTTCCTGTCTTTTTAATGATCTCTTGCTTTCTTCATATATGAGCTTATGATTACATCTTATGACTTCCAAGGACTAAGCAGGATAAAGATTAAACTTTAACCTGGTCTACAATGTTCCATAAAAGCCAACTCCTGTCTACCTCTTCAGCTCACTCTCCCTTTTTTTTCTTCCCTCTCCACCCTCTAAATCCTCCTATACAATCCATGATGTAAACATTATACTTTTTCAGGAGAAATGTATTATTTCACTCACTTTAGAGATGATGAAACTGAGTTAGAGACATCCCAAAATTACATAATTAGAAAGCAATAAAATCAGCATTCAGTTCAATGCCTTCTGATGCTAATTCTCAATCATCACTTCACCATCAAAAGTGAAGAAATCAAAGTACTGTCAATTTTTTTTTTCATTTACTTCAAGATAAAAAAGTGGAAATTACTTTCTGAAGATCCCTAATCTCATAGGTACGCTATTTATACGCATTAGCTTTAAAATCAGAGCTTGTGATTAAGCTTTACCTTAACTCGATGTGAATTCTGAAACTTCAGATAATAAATTCCTTAACCACTCTAAGCCCCAGTTACCTCATAATAAAAGAAGGATAACAAAAGTATCTAACTTGGAGTATTATAAAATTTAATAAAATACAACTATTATTTTCTGAGATAAGTTAGTTATACTTCTATTTGAAGAATGAGGAGTACATACAGGAATTTTAAAATGATTCCAAAATCCTAAAAAATAAATTGTTAAATATAACCAAGGAGGAGGTAACAGGTTTTTTTTTTTTTTTTTTTTTGGTGTTTTACGTGTTTATCACCTACATCCTATTGGCAGAACATGTCCACAGAATTTATAATAACACATTTTTTGCGCTAATAATAAGAGGTTACTTTGCTCATCAGCTGTGAAGTTTTTATAGGACAAACTTAACCCTTATAAAAACACAGAGATATAAGTGGGGGCTTTTTACCCCATTTATATTAAGAAGACAGATGCACAGGGTCATACAAGAGTCTGAGTAGGAAACCAGAAGTGAAATTCAGATATGCTGGCTTAAAGTTCAGTGTTCTATTTCAATGATAGTCTATTTAAGACTTTCAAGAGAATTACTGAAAACTCCTGTTTAATCCATCTCCAGAGGATTCCTTCTTTATAAAGAGCACCTACAATTGTATATATTTTAAAATAATTTGGTCAAATTAATTTAATTTTATGCAGCTCTTGAAACCCTTGGCTAATTCCCATGTTTTAAATATTTCTAAATTAAACAAAAAAGTTAATACAGAAAGAAATATTTCAAACAGCCACAGGCTGCTTTCTCCAAATGCTGAGAAGTGTAAATAAGTACATCAGGGGCCGAAACATGATTTTCTCTAAACATTACTTGGTGTGAATAGTGCCCCACAGAGTTGTTTCAGGATAATTCATTTCATCTATAATGAGAACCAATGGGGTAGATTTATAAGCACTGAAGACACATAAATGACACTGCAGATTACTCAGTGTCATCACAACATGCTTCTTCCTTCTGATGAAATAGTGACTGAAATTACAACAAGCACAGTCTAGGGACGTATGGAAACTACCAAAGAAGTACTTTGCTTAATCTTGGTAATTATTTCCTAAGTGCATTCCTTTTGACATTTCCATTTAGATTTAGACATTTGTTTTTCCTCTGCGCCTTTGAATACCATGAGTGGAAAATACTGTGCTTCAGCCTAGAGGTATCTCTGTTTCACTGGTGGATGTCTTTTCTTCAGAAAGCTTTAAAAACCTTGGAAATCTTACATCATTCATGATGTGTTCTAGGCAAAGAATCAAGCTTATTCTCACTTAGCCTTTTCTGAAATCATTTACTTGCATTGGTAAGTCGTTTGGCTATGGTTTGGAGGTCAATTGATGGCTTATAGAAAGGCGTTATGTGTCCAAAGATGCAAGTAACATTCAGTACTACAGACTTACCTGCATTAGTGCCATATTCTTATAAGGATGTTGATTCACTGTTCCTAGAAAGAGGTCTGAGGGAAAAAACCACCAACTGTGACTCACTAACATAGTTCTGATTTCTGGAAAAAAAACAAAAAACAAAAAACCACTTTTACTACTTTTCTAGTGCAGACATGTCTGTCCAGAGACTTGTAAATTTCACAAGGACTATAATCAGATTGGAGCCCCGGTGGAGAAGTGGTTAAGAGCTCAGGCTGCTAACCAAAAGGTCAGCAGTTTGAATCCACCAGCTGCTCCTTGGAAACCCTATGGGACAGATCTACTCTGTCCTATAGGGTTGTTATGAGTTGGGTCAACTCGACAGTACACAAAGACAACAGCAGCATAATCAGGTTATGTTACATCTCTGGTCCTGATTTTCTTCTTCTGAGAAATGAATGAGTTGCTAGAGGCCAGCACAAACATGATACATATGTATACACTTATATATATGTTTTCTTTTCAAGTGTGAAGCAACTGAGTCATATCCATTTTGAGGAACCCACCCCATTATATTTCATGCTGATAGATTTGGGGAAAAGACTTTCCAACTGACTCCATTGCCTTACTGTTCTGAATGGTTCTCTGTCTAGCATAAATTTAGTATATAGTCATAAAACTCTCATTGAACATCCACTAAATGCCACTAAGTGCCAAGCACTATACTGGGAGCTGATGGTAGGAGAAAAACACAGTATAGACCTTGCTCTGAAGATGCTATAGAAAAAGTTAAGCATGAAAACAAAATACCCACTATTTATTGTGTGTTTGTTATGTACCAGTAGGTATAATAGTTACACAAGTAACAGAGGACAGAACGATTTGTATCCAAATTTTGTGTGCAGTCAACTATACTATACTACCACAATCGGGAAAGGGATTTAGCAAATATTTATGTAGGCTCTTTCCAATTAGCAGTCCTGTTTAGCTACAGTCTGTGAGGCCTTTAACCTATAGGTTCACTCCCCTACACCCCCCGAAAAATTCCTATGCAATCCTGATCAACATAGACAGCTTATTCTAGGTCCTTGTTCCTTCCAATATGGAGATTCTGGAGTTAGTCATATGGCCACAGACTGTACATCATGTCACAGGAAATCTTCATTAGCACCCTCTCAACTCACTTACCAAAAAGGCCCCTGATGACTTGCATTACTTCCTCCCTTCGACCTTCTCCAAGACAGTGGAACTGGCTCTATAACCAGAGTCATCATCAGAAGTCTTGAGTATTTCTTGGAACAAGTATCTAGTTGAAAATCAGTACTTTGATAATCTGGCAGAAGGTATATCTTCTCAGAACTTGAGAATTCCAAAAATTGTCCTGGCCTTGGGTGGCTATGAGTTGGAATCGACTCAGTGGCAATGGGATGGGTTTGATCTCATAACCATTTCTTCGAGGGGCATCCATAGAGGTGGAATTTCTCTTGACCTCAGCCCAGCCTGATTTTGAATATCCTCTATCCAGCTGAGGTCCTGAATTCTCAACTTTGTTGTTCAACTTAAGCTTTCTGCCACACAGCCTCCCATCATCAATATTCAATTTAACATAATGGCATTAACCTGAGAAGCAGACCATCAGTCCAATATATTTTATTTTAATAAATATATCTTGCTAAAATTAAATACATATGCCTTAGTTATCTAGTGTTGCTATAACAGAAATATCACAAGTGGGTGGCTTTAATAAACAGAAATTTATTTTCCGTCGAGTCGATTTCAACTCATAGAGACCCCACAGGACAGAGTAGAACTGTCCCATAGGGTTTCCAAGGAGTGGCTGGTAGATTCGGACTGCCGACATTTTGGTTAACAACAAAACGCTTAAACCACTGGGCCACCAGGAATCCTTCTCACAGTTAGGAGGCTAGAAGCCCAAATTCAGGGCACTGGCTCTAGGGGAAGGTATTCTTTCACTGTGGGCTCTGGGGGAAGGACCTTGTCTCTTCAGCTTTTATTCCTTGGCTCCTTGGTGATCTTCATACAGCACGGCATCCATCTTCCGCCATCTCTCTTTCTTGCCTCTTGCTTCTTAATCTGCTCCTTTTATATCTCAAAGAGATATGCCCTACACTACTACTGTCTCATTAACACAACAAAGGAAACCCATTGGGATTATTACCACAGGTATAACCCATTGCCTTTGAGTCGATTTTGACACGTAACAACCCTACAGGATGGAGTAGAACTGCCCCATAGGGTTTCCAAGGAGCAGCTGGTGGTTTCGAACTGCCAACCTTTTGGTTCACAGCCGTGCTCTTAACCACTGCACCACCAGGGCCCCATAAGTATAGGGGTTAGGATTTACAAAACTTATTTTGACACAATTCAATCCATAACAACATACAATAAAATTTTAATATGTTTATACATTTGACATTAAGGATTGGAATAGATTTGCCAATCTTTTATTAACCAATAGATTCTCTGGCTTTCTACTTTTTGGAATCAATACAGTGACTGCGATGACCATGGTTTCATGGATACCAAACGCTTCTGGAGGATATATCTTTCTCTGTCGTCCGCATGGTTCGTGATCTCCATGAACAACGGTGTCCACTGCTCTGAAATTAACTTGGAAATGTTTGTGTACCTAGAAAGTTGAAAAGCAGTCAGTACTGGGCAAGGTGCCATGTTCTAGTAGTTTACTTTGCCTTGATCTTTGGGAGCATGTGCATTTTCAATTGATATTGTGCAGATGCTACATGTGTAGGATCAATGTCTTAAATAAGTAGACAGTGGGTGTTCTATATGCTACTGTTTTGAAAACAGGAAGTAGCTTCTTTTACATGTAATCAGACTCAATGAATATGAAATGTAGTTATTTTTTGAAAAGTTTTATTATCGTGGAATAGACAACACTTTGTATCAAAAACAATAAAACCATGCACATTTATTATAATTTTGGTGAAGTTTTATAGAATTGATTAAAAATGCATTTTCTCCTCATAGATCTTGAAAAAAGAGGTGCACTTTAAATATTATCAATCAGATAATAACTATTTTTACCAGAATTCTATGCTTAGGGTAAAAACACCAGTCATAATAGTATGGTTATGATAATAATACCATACACTGCTAGAAATTTAAAATCTGCAATGCTCTTTAGAACATAAGCTTTGTAACATAAGGGTCCTGTAAAGGAGGCCTATTCTATCACTTACTAATTCTGTGATACTAGGATAATAACAACTTCTCAGAACAGTTTTTTATTCTCAAAACGAGAATAAACATCCCTACATTATGTGGTAGCTTTAAGCTCTAACTGAATTAATATAAGTAATAAAGCTTATTTTAGTTCAAGACAGATGCTCAGTAAATACCAATTTTTATTTGAATAGATTTTTATCCCCAAAGCAACTCTGCAGGATTTCCAGCCACCCAAGAAGCTCACCAGGAAGGGGAAAGATATTAGGTGTAGATGTAATCATCATGAGAAGTAATGATTTCAATTATTTTTGAGATACATTGAACGGCACTGTTTATGCATATTTGGCTGGAATAACAGATGATACATGACAGTAATAAAGAAAAGCATCTAGGGAGAGAGAGAGTAAGAGCTATGGCGATTGTTCTGCCAGAAGGGTGTTTTCTCTGTATGGAATAAGAAGGGTGTTTTCTCTGTATAGAATAACCGTCATAAAAGAATTGGAGGTGGAAAAGCAGAGGTTTGAGATTGAAGATTTAAACCAGAAGTAAAAAAGGAAAAGCGGAGGTTTGAGATTGAAGACTTAAACCAAAAGTTAAAAAAAAAAAAGACTGGAAGAAAATGGGAAGGTCAGAGAACAACAGAAGAAGAAGGTATGACAGAAGAGCTTGGATTCCCATCACCACAGAATTTATTTGATTTGATTTGAAGTGAGAGGAGACTCTTGAAGCGTATTGTGCTAAACAGAAAGAGCAATAGCATAGAGAGGAAATGATTAATGAGAAGAATAAGTAATACTAAGTAACCAGGGTCTGGAAAATGGATTCTGTAATTTGTACGAGAAGAAAAATAATAGGAATTTTTTGTTGTTGCTGTGTGACCTCAAGTCAATGCCAACTCATAGCTATCATAAAGGACAGAAAAGAACTGCCCCATAGGGTTCCCTAGGCTGTGATTTTACAGCAGCAGGTCACCATGTCTTTTCTCCAGAGTAGTTTCAAACCACTGACCTTTCTGTTAGCAGCCAAGCACTTAACCATTGGCCCGCAAGGCTCCTATTTTTTTATTTTTAATTTTACGGTGAAGGAAGTTAAAAAAAAAAAGTACTATTTTACTATTTCTTGTAGCTTTCTTTTATCTTTCTGGTATTTTTATTCTTGCTCTTCTGCACTGACCCTTTCTTTCAACTTTTGAATATGTCTCATTTTTCTGGGTTTTTTCACTTTTAAAGAAAAAAGATCTCTTGAATTTAGAATCATTTTGTTCTGCCACGATTCATTCATTTTTCTCTTATCATTGCTATCTAACTCTTTAAACCTCTTACTAAACCCACTGCCTTAATTTCTTATCCAGTCAGTCCCTATTCATTCCTATGTAATCCAGCTCCTAACCTCAGCACTCAACTGAAGCTGTTCTAATAAATTATCCAGGACTCTCTTCTTACAAAAGTCATTGGCCTTGTCTCACTTTTCATTTTAATCTAACACTCTTGACTTTTCATTCAACTGACCACTGTTTTGTTTAATAATTTATAAATAGATATCACATTAATTAAATATCAAAATATTCAGGATGAATATCAAATCTGGTTGAATATTATTCATGAATTGAGCAAGTCATGCATGAAAAAAATAGAGGAATGAATAAAACCCCAAACAGAAATTTACAGCTAACTATTGAAACTTTCTTCTCCATATATTTCTTTGACTGCTATTTCTAGCTTTCTTATTTCCTCATTGCCACCTTTTTTAAACTGTGAACTTCATCTTTTCACTGTACTTTCCTTTTTTTTGGCCACTTAAATTGCTGAACTCATCAACTCATATTTTCCAACATTAGCTCTGTGCTGAAGCCTCCCAAAGCTGGTTCATTGTTTTCCTGTTTCAAATCTCTAACTATATCCTAACTAGTTGCCATGGAGTCATTTCCAACCCATGGTGATTCCATGTGTGTCAGAGTAGAACTGTGGTACATAGGGGTTTCAATAGCTGATTTTTCAGAAGTAGATCACCAGGCCTTTCTTCCTAGGTACCTCTGGGTGGACTCAAACTGCTCACCTTTCGGTTAGGTTAGCAGCCAAGCCAGCATATTTTACAACCTCTCTTTACTTCAAATATCCTATACTTAAAATGAGATAGTTGATTGATTTCACTGTATTTAACTTATTTTATACAGAACTATGCAGAACACCAAAGATGGCATTTGGCAAAATAAAATCAGCAAAACTACTTTTTAATACATACCTCTTCAAAACCCAGTGTCTACCTACCCCCAGCATCTGAGGCCATCATGTTCCTCACTATTACCCAAAGTTTCCAAGGAGCTGGAGAACTGGGAGGGATGGTTCCTTTGCCAATCATCATCACTGTTATTATCATTACCATTACTCATTCTATTACTCTAAGTTGTCTCTGGGCCATAGCCCACTGACATCATTCAGGAACTCAGCGATAGGTCCCTCACGGAGTACATTCTACAGACGAGAGATTCGTATACCGAGACCAAAGTGTTGCTTTCTGCTTTTGAAGAGTTGCTTCTGGGAGTGTTCCATATTTTCTATCACATGGAGAAACTGTGCAAACTAATCAACATCTTAGTCTTAAGCAATCTCAAACCACTTAATGTGACTCTGTCTGACACTTCCCTCAAAAACAAACAAACCAAAATAAATTAAAAAAAAAAAAATCTGTTGCATGGGAATTGTTTTCTAGGTACTTGTAAATTTCTATTTTTGACCCTAAAATACATAGGCAATATTGTCATTGTTGTTGTTGTTGTGTGCTGTCAAGTCTGTTCTGACTCATAATGACCTCATATGATACAGTAGAACCACCCCATATGGTTTCCTAGGCTATAATCTTCACAAAAGCAGACTGCTGGTCTTTTCTCCCTCGGAGCCATTGGTGGGTTCAAACTGCTGACCTTTTGGTTAGCAGCCAAGCACTTAACAATTGCACTACCAGGGCTCCTTCCATAGGCAATAAATACCCATATTTCCTGTGGCTCTCATTCCTACTTTATGCAATGAACTAAAAACTTAGAACCCAACTTAGCTATTTTCTTATGAGTGAAGATAAAAATTAAGTACAGCAGCAAAAACACAAATTTTATTCATTATCTACTATCTCCATAAATTATCTTGATATAACATTTAGTTTTGGGGACTTAAGAAATTGGAGAAAGATACTCAAAATAAAGGAGGAGAAATTGCTAAAATACTAAGGAGGAAAAGTATGAGCCATGGTTAGCCATCAATTAAGACTGACTTGAATTAAGAAGAATGAAGTATCTTTGTTTTCCCATCCAGTTTTGCATTTAATATTCAAACTACTTCCCAATCAGGTAATAAAATATAGGGTACAATTTTTTTTCCTTCTATTCAGTCATTTTCTTTAGAGGGTTGTCAGATATGGAAGAAGAATATGAGCATTATGGAAATAGTTAACAAGGCTGAATATAGTCATAGATGAATAAAGCTGAAACCATAGAGAATGTTATTGCTCACCTAGGACCTTCCAGGGGTCATGCCTGAGAAAAACTTACTAATTTCATCACCAATCAAATTCAGGAAGATACTACAGATTCAGAATAACAGAATTATGCAAACTGTATTTCACTTTTCAAATGTCTCACAATTTCTAATACTAAAGGTGTCTCATTTTCAAAATGTTTAAAACCTTACTAATTGTAAATCTGATATTAGTCTATATGTGCCATATAGCCTGTTTCCTGATGTAGACGAGCAAATAACAAAACTTTACTCAATTGTTTAATGGGTACATTAATTAACTCACAGTACTGCAGCTTGCAACATGGAATAGTTTATCCTGAAAAAAGATAGAGCCCTGGGTTGGTTGTTTTTTGCCTCCTTCCTTTGTTCCAGGAGCCACTTGACAAGTCTGCCAACATGTTAACCTTTCTCTCTCTCCCTAGGGTCTTCAGTAATACAGCAAATGTGATGCTCTCTCTCAGAGATGAGCAATGTGTCCATGAGCTAGGAGGTTTGCACTTCACCTTCAGCTTGATTAATCTTGATTGCTTGAATCCACACATGCGATTAGAAAGCACGTACTTTAATAATCCTAAATCACTTTTCTTTCTGAAAGAAGTAAAATAAGGGAAGTGGACAGAGCACTAGTGTTTTGTGTGTGTGTGTGTGTGTGTGTGTGTGTAAGGGAATAATAGTATGTATGTTTTTGTAAACAGTGAACCAAGTGCTGTTTGAAATTATTTTTACAATCTCATGTAATGGTTACAAATAAACACATAAGTGGGAGAGGTCCTAGAGACCCTTAACCTGTTGCTGTTGAGTCGATTCTGATATATAGCTACCCTACAGGACAGAGTAGAACTGCCCCATAGAGTTTCCAAGGAGCTGCTGGTGGATTCAAACTGCTGACCTTTTGGTTAGCAGGAGCCAAGCTTTTAACAACTGCGCCACCAGGGCTCCATAGGAAAGCTTTATTTATATATTGCTTATGTATTGGTATATTACTGTTATACATTGCAATATAACAAAACCCTTATTTCATTTTCAAAAATTTTTGATTGTGCTGATATATTCTCCATTTGCCCCAGATGCATTTTTCATCTTTCTTAGTCCTCCCAGGTACCCATCAGGAGACTAACTATGGACTACATCACTCAGGCTCCATTGTTGTCCCGCTTCTTATTGCATCTGCCCCTTGGAGACTCCAGCAAGATTCCAAAGACAGGAAGAGAACGAAGATGGGATATTCTCTTCACCCATTCCTTCTTCTCTAAAGAGGCTCTGGTATCCCTCTCTGAAAAAAAATTTTGTCAGGGAGCTCCCCTGTCTTAATTTTAGACCTCAACCAGTTTTCAAGAACACCTTTAAATCCCTTGAACCTTCAGGCCTAGACCTGCTGTTTCTAACACTAAGGTGCCTCAACAACCTTGATTGATTCTCTTAACCTAGTCTAACATCTGTCAATGGTCCCCTTATTACAAAAGTTTCTTAAAAAAAAAATCCCAGCTGGATATGCTGTCTGATTCTTCTGGGGACTGGACTGAAATAATGTTATTACAAGGCTTTGATAGTTTCACCCCAAAAGATAATTTATTCAATTTACAATAAAGAAAGGATTGTGAATTATTCTTTAAAAAGAAAAACAAACAAACAAAAAAAGAACAAACAACAATAATAACAAAAAATAAAAACACAACTCTTATATTTCTGGTTTTTCTGTCCAAAGAAATTATACATGCTATTTTGTGACACTGATCAGTGTTTTCCAAGCTGTAGACTGTAAACTTTTTAGTTCATCATTAAATCAAAGTAGTCATTCAAGACTGACAATTTTTAAAAGCTACAATACATTTGACAAGACAGGTGTTTAATTAGAATAAACTATGTATCATTTCCCCCTGTATTCCAGAATCCATGTCTAAATCCTTCCAGTCCTCCTGCCATTGATAACCTATTCTTTGATTTCTCTGGTTGCATTATCTTTGAATCAGGTATGTTTAAATATATTTTTAAAATTAGTAGATTTCATATTCAGTAATATCAGCAGGAAAAAGAAGCAATCCATACAGTTAAATTCAAATTACACCATAAGAAAAGGAAAAAAAAATCTAGAAATTGTAAGTGCATATATATGTATAAGAGGCCTGGTGGTACAATGGTTGAGAGCCTGGCTGCTAACCAAAAGGTCAGCAGTTCGAATCCACCACGTGCTCCTGGGAAACCCTACGGGGCAGTTCTGCTCTGTCCTATAAGGTCACTATGTGTTGGAATGGACTCAACGGCAATGAGTGCCTGGGTGGCTCAAATGGTTAAGCACTCAACTACTAGCCAAAAGGTTAGTCATTCGAACCCACCAAGAGGCGTCTTAGGAAACAGGCCTGGTGATCCAATTCCAAAAGGTCACAGCCTTGAAAATCCTATGGAGCAGTTCTACTCTGCACACTTGGAGTCACCATGAGTCATAGTCAGGCACACACATACACACACAATAAGTAAGTTTAAGTACACTTAAGATCAAGCCTGTTTCTATCATTTTCTTTTCAATGGAATAACTCAACTGGAAAAGAACCATTGGTTTCCAAGAAAGAATTTTTGTAAGTGGAAGACTATTGCCTGAAGTAATTTCCTACGGAGCTACTACTATCTGGTAAACAAATATGCACATCAAAGTAGAGGAAAAAAGGGTACCTCTTAAAAGCAATTATCTCTGGAGTTGGCTTCCTGGTGTCCTGACAACCACAGTCCTTAAACTTGTAACTTGCTGCTGCACAGTGAGAGGCTCCTAACATCATTCCTAGACCTAGGGAGCCCAGTCTTTAGTTCTGAATAAAATAAATAATAATATTTAGAGGAACTGAAATAGAAAGATCCTTAAATTTACTTTATCGCAGGCATGTCACTGGGCTCTTTCTTTCCCTACATTAAACACAGATTTCTTCTGAAAGTAAACTATGCAGACCATTCTGGGATATTGAGGCAATTATTTACAAAGTAAAGAATTCACTACGTATGGCTCTACATTTACGAGGAATATGAATTTATCTAGGTATGGAAGTGAGACAAATAATGACGTGGAATAATATAACAATAACTATAATGAGAACTACACCAGTCCTCATTTTGTATTTACTTTATGCCAGACACTATGCAGTGTGTGCTCATGAGTTATTTATCAAGAAGAGATGGCAATTCTATGAGAAAGATCTCATAACTATCTCCATTTTACAGATATGAAAACTGAGTTTCCAAGGTTTAAATAATTTGCCGATGTTGTAGAAGAGTACAGATGTTTGATGCTGAAACCCCTGTTCTTCACCTCTTTTTTTCAAACAGGTGTTACAATGCATTCAAAATCTTTCACCTCCATCTACTTCTTTGAATTTTCTCTTAATTCTGTGCCTCATTTCTTCCCTTCATTTTACCATGTGTTTAACCATATCAACCTGCTTAAATCTACATCGTTGAGAAGTCTTCACGACTTCATTGTTCCCTACGGCCTATCAGATGCAATCCAATAACCTAGGCACAGTTTTCAAGTCTTCCATAATATAGTTTCAATCTTATTTTTAAAACTCAGGCAGTAGCACACTTTGCTGAGAGAGCAAGCGTTTTGGGTAAGATTGCCCTGGGTGTAACTCATACTTCTAACTTGGTCCTATAGGGTTACTATGAGTCAGAATTGACTCACTGGAAGTGGTTTTTTTCTTTCTTTCTTTTTTTTTTTTTTTAATCAAGAATGAGTTGATTAAATTGTCTGAGTATTTATTTTCTCACTTATAAACTTTGTATAAAATTTTACCTTGTGATTTTATTAAAAGCAAATGTATTAGCCCAGAACTAAAACCATTCCCAGGGCCAACTCTTCAGACAGAAAATAGACTGGACTATGGGACATAAAATCATACTTGTGAAGAGCGTGCTTCTTAGGTCAAGCAAATACATGAGACTAGATAGGCAGGTTCTGTCCGGAGGCAAGATGAGATGGCAGAAGGAGATAGGGGCTGGTTGAATGGACACGGAAAATCTGGGGTGGAAGGGAGGAATGTGCTGTCACAAAATAGGGATGCCAGCTAGGGTCACATAACAATGTGTGTATAAGTTTTTGTATGAGAAACTAACTTGAGCTGTAAACTTTCACCTAAAGCACAATTAAAAAAAAAAAAATGCAAATGAGATGTAAGATATAAAACGCAAGGCATAAAGTCATTATTTAATAAAAATTTTCTCTCTAGGTATAGTTCACAAATATATATGTGTGTATATAGTGATACAGCTGCCAACCAAAAGGTTGGCAGTTCCAATCCACCAGCAGCTCCTTGGAAACCCTATGGGGCAGTTCTACTCTGTCCTATAGGGTTGCTATGAGTTGGCATCAAGTTGACAGCAACAGGTTTGGTTTATATATGTGTGTGTGTGTGTGTGTGTGTGTGTGTGTATACAGAGAGAGAGATTGATTTATTTTAAGAAATTGGCTCACAAAATTGTAGAGGGTTGGGAAGTCCAAAATTAGTAGGTCAAGTGACAAAGAGTGAAAAGTGAAGGCATTTGAACAAGATGTCTATTTATAGTCTGGAGGCAGAATACATCCTAGGGAAAACTCTTTTTTTTTTTTTTCTGTTAAGACCTTCAGCTGATTAGATGAGCTCTACCCACACTATGCAGGGTAATGTGCTTTGCTTAAGGCCAACTGATTTAACCACAAATAACTACTTAATAACAGCATCTAGACTAGTGTTTTCCCAAACTGGACACCATACCCTAGCAAAGTCGATACATAAAATTAACCATCACGTCCACCATTCAATTAGATTGTACTTAGTTTCCATTTCACTTCTATACTTTGTCTGTCTTGCCATCACACTTGGCTCCATCAATTCCTGCTAAATTGACTTTTCCACCCAACTGTGTTCTAGAAAAATGTTCCCTTTATTTAAGGACCAACTAAAAATTACCTCCTCCAAGGATCTTCCACCATGTTCCCAAGGAAGGCCATCTCTCCAACCTCCACATCTTTTAGCTTTATAACATCTAGTATATTCTTTTAAGGTTGTTTTTTGTTGTTAGGTCTATATCAAAATAATAGGCTTCTCTTGACTAATATGTCAGAAACTCCAGGGAGCAGGAAACACATCTGAGATCTATAAATCTGTTTCATGCTTATCATGATGCCTTCCATGTAGTAGTAGAAACCCAGTTTATACCACTTGAAGGTTACTCATGTATCTTTTTATTCTTTTAACATTGCTTTGAGGTTGCAATGTATTATGCACTAAAGTTACATATAGTAGAGCTTTACTTACTGAGGTAACATGTAGCATAGTAAGGCTATAATTTATGGGGCAGTCCCTGGGTTATGCAAACGGTTAATGTGTTCAGCTGCTAACAGAAAGGTTGGAGGTTCGAGTCCACACCAAAGAACCTCGGAAGAAAGGCCTGGCGAACTTCCTCTGAAAAATCACCCATTGAAAACTCTATAGAGTACAGTTCTTCTCTGACACAACAGGGTCTCCATGAGTCAGAATCAACCCATTGGCAACTGGTTTGTTTTTGTTTTGTTTTTAATGCACTGAAGTAACAAACGCCCTCTCCCTAAGTTGCATTTCTCTTTATATTGATAAAGACCTACTCCAAGCAAAAGTGAATTCGCTGAAAACTCAACTATTTCAACTGGCAAATCTACTGCACCTTTGGAAGTGTTTCGGCTTTTCACTACATTAATCAAGGAAACTAATGCAACGTGAGGTACAAGCTTTGCATGTAATGAACTGATTTTCATTTTCAAGGTCGTTAAATCCCTTTTCTGCAGTTACTGTGTTCTTAACGCTATGTTAAGGCACAGAGAAAGAAAAGAATTGGGAAACCAATCCCTAACACTGCATGGTTCCTCTAAAAGCCTAGAACATTAAATTAAATGAGAGCTCAAGTACTTTCTCCAAAAGCTTAACTGTATACTATTTTGATGGTTGAGGAGTGAAGAAATCAGTTTAACTGGAATGAACTTTACTCTCCCTAATTTTTACAGCACTAAGCAAACCCATGTGAATCCTTTCCAAAATGTTCCTGCAAATACGCCACTTTAAAAAAATGTAATATAGTTGCACCACACAAGGCCACTTAGATTTATTTGCTTACTTTGATAAATTATATTTTAACCACAGCCCCGACTTCTGAGCACACAAATATTGGTCAGTGAATTTGCTTCAGCCTGATATCATGTGTCAGCAACAAAATCTTCAGCTATACTTTATTAGTGATGACTGTGGAAGGGGTAAAAAGAACATAGCATGAGTCCCACTTTCTGGATTGAGTTTGTCACACTGCACCGCAAATACATATGTTTGCAAACTGTACAGGTTTCTCTGGAAGATACTGTTGGGGAAAAGATAAAAATGCATGATATTTTGAGTCACTTTTCTGGCTCTAAGGCTAATTTAAAGCACAAAACAGTTTAAAATGAAATAGAGAAGTAATAAAAATCAAAGGCCTTCTATTTAATGTAGACCTAAGGCATTCCGTTCTGCCCTCTTCTGTGTAATTTAGACGAAGATTCTCAAAATTGTCTATTTGCCCTGAAAACTATTCTATTCTCCACAAAACTAAATATTTCCCCAATCACTGATTTCCATGCAGTAAAAATCATAACAGGACTATATAGAATTTGGTGTTCACTTTTTAAATAGTTCTCAAACCAAATTAAAAAAAAAAAAACCTTTCACAAGTGAATTTTTTATAGACTAATTTTTTCTGATTATATAAAAGTTTTAAAATTAGAATTTGACTTTATTGCAGGTAGGGTTAAAAGATACAGTCTCCATTATCATTTATTTCTACATTGTTTTAAACCATTCAACTAGAAATAGGCAATATTACTGATCTTCTCTAAACATTTTAAATTGTTTGTTTGGCTAATTTTTGTGGAATTCCAATTTACGTTTTCTGAGTAAACTACGTATAGAATTCCTTCTGGGAGAAATCCTCTTTCATAGATTTCTGTACTTATTAAGTCTTTCAAAAATAGATATATCCTAGAGAAATAAGAGCCATCACACGAATAGACATATGCACACCCATATTCATTGCAGCACTGTTCACAATAGCTAAAAGATGGAAACAACCTAGATGCCCATCAACAGATGAATGGATAAACAAACTATGGTACATACACACAATGGAGTACTATGCAACAATAAAGAACAATGATGAATCTGTGAAGCATCTCATAACATGGATGAAACTGGAGGACATTATGCTGAGTGAAATAAGTCAATCACAAAAGGACAAATATTGTATGAGACCTCTACTGTAAAAACTCATGTAAAAGTTTATACACAAAAAGAAACAATCTTTATTGGTTACCAGGGATAGGAAGGGTGGGGGGGAACTAAACAGAGAATAGATAAGTGGTAACTTTGGTGAAGGGTAAGACAGTATACAATACTGGGGAATGCAGCACAACTTGTACAAGGAAAGGTCATGGAAGCTACATAGACACTTCCAAACTCCCTGAGGGACTGAATTGCTGGGCAGAGGGCTGTGGGGACCATGGTCTTGGGGAACATCTACTTCAATTGGCATAACACAGTTTATAAAGACAATGTTCTACATTCTACCTTGGTGAGTAGTGTCTGGGGTCTTAAAAGCCTCTGAGCGGCCATCTAAGATACTCCATTGGTCCCACTCCTTTGGGAGCAAGGAAGAATGAAGAGAACAAGATACAAGGAAAAGATTAGTCTAAAAGCCTAATGGACCACAGCTACCACAGCCTCCACCAGACTGAGTCCAGTACAGCTAGATGGTGCCCGGCTACCACCACTGACTGCTCTGACTGGGATCACAATAAAGGGTCCTGGACAGAGCTGGAAAAGGATTTCGAACAAAATTCTAGTGCACACAAAAAAGACCAGATTTACTGGCCTGAATGACTGGAGAAACCCCAAGAGTATGGCTTCTGTACACTCTTTCAGCTCAGTGGTGAAGTCACCCCAGAAGTTCACCATTCATCCAGGGATTGGACAGCCTCATAAAACAAAATGTGACCAATGAGGCACAGCAGTCCAGGAACAAGGACTAGAAGGCATGAGGGGACAGGAAAGCTGGTGATAGGGAACCCAAGGCTGAGAAGGAACAGTGTTGACATGTTGTGGGTTGTTAACCATTGTCATAGGGCCATATGTGTATGAACTGTTTAATGAGAAACTACTTGTTCAGCAAACTTCACCTAAGGTACAAAAAAAAAAAAAAAGAATTATCTGTGTGAGATCAAATTGACAACAGCAACTCGAAAGGTTTGATGGGAGGCCTAGGGGGCAGTGAGTTGAAGATAATGGTGATGGAATAATTTGGATAAGGATAGTGAGAATAGCAGCACAACTGGAAGAATGCAATCAATGTCATTGAATTATACATGTAGAAACTTTTGAAATGGTATAACTTTGGCTATGTATATTTTCTCCAAAAAAAAAGGTTCTTCAAGGTTGAGATGGACGAGTGTTGACATGTTGTGGAGTTGTTAACCAATGTCATAAAACAATATGTGTACTGACTGTCTAATGAGAAAAAAAAAAGACCTTTTCCTTTACAAAAAAAAAAAAGAAGCCGTAAAAAAAAAAAAAATTAGATATATTATTCATTATGGCTTAAATTTTATCTAAAATAGGTAGATTGAAAGCTATTAAGTCTGAAAGATACTGACAAGACAGTACAATTTAGTGCAAAGGCCATCAGATTTGGAGTTAAAAAAGCCTAAATTCCAATCAAAGCCATAGTATATATTAATTTTGTAATTTTGACCAATTTTTTTATTTTTATTTTTTACTTCACTCATATGTGGAATGCACATTATAAGAAACCTACTTTGAGCTGAGGAATGAGGTTCTAATGAATGCATGAATGTGAGGACAATACTTTGTACCCACAAATTATTATATATTATCTAGCCATTAGAGTTAATCTTTTATCGCTTTAGTATCTAACAAATTGGCATTTTTCAAGTTTTTCAGCCTCTTTCTGTTGGCCAAAGTGAGATGTTAATGCTGGATTTATGCATAATAAGACATTGATAAAAGCTGAATAACAAGCTTTTTCTTCTTCTTTTTTCCTTTATACATCCCCTAATCTCCTTCCCCTGTTCCCCATTGCCACTTGTTTTGTTCACAGTGGGCAGTGAAGTGTCCCTGTCATTTGAATGGCATTTGGAGAAAATGTAAAGAAGTTAAAAAGAGACCCAAACTGATGTCATAAAAATGCTGTAAATTTTTCATAGGTAATTTAGGGCAGTTGTCTGAATTTCATATTAAATTGAGGAATAATGCAACCCTTCTGACATTGCTCAGAAACTTGATTAAACATAGACTATGAAATATCTTTATAAACAACTTTTGATGCTACATGTAACAATATTCAAGCCCATTACCTAAGTCTCAATTTAGATTCATTTTAAATAGTAGATGGTTGAGCAGTTGCAACGTTAAGTCTATGCTTCTAGATATGAAATTTTTGTGTTGCGCTTTCTTGAACACTATCATTTATCTTCCCCATATTCTCAATTTTTTGCAATTCTTGAGTTTTCACTTAATAAAACTCCTGAAGTTTTCTAAGAGATAAATCTAAATTAAATTTAATAAAATGTATTCTTTGAACTAATTCCCATAAATAGTTATATCTAATTCTGGGCTATAAAAAAAATCAGAAAAACTAAGGTGGCTATTATAATGCATTTAATTAATTTCTCATTTCCATAATCCTTTAATTTTTATTTAGTGACTATAAAAAGTCTGATAAAGAAAGAAAATTATATTTGATTGGATTCATTTTATGTAGATAGAAAATGTGTGTGTGGGTGAAAGCTTAACATTAAAAATGTAATTTAGGTTTCCTTTCCTCATTAAGAATCTAGAATTAGAGTTTTATAAAATATTATATTCTATTAAGAGTGATATTTTGTGTTTAATGTTAGAAAAGTTTCTAAAAGCTCAGTCTTGTTTTCTAAACTAGACGGGTAGCATAGAAGGAAGGAAAAGCAGACACAGAAAGAGATAATTACCAACTTGGAAACTTACTTTGCAGATACCACCAAAATTGAATAGCAGAGATGTGAGCAAATGTAGAACATGCCCATGATGATATGAGAGACAAACTTTAGATATCAAATATTTATATATCTCATGTTCAGAAAGAATTGAAATTTATTATAGAAAATAATTCAAGATGGATTCTTTTATTGTGGTAAATATCCATGTAACATAACGTTCGCCCTCTCAACATTCTTTACATGTACAATTCAATGACATTAATTATGTGTATCACGTTGTGCAATCATCAACATTATCTGCCTCCATATTTTTCCACTTGTGTCCCCTAAGCAATAAGTCTCCCTTTGCCCCTCTCTACCACCTGCTCCTGGTAACCACTAATCAATCCTGGTCTGTAAAGGATGGCCAAAATAAAGTTATACAAATTAGTTAATGCCAGAATGCCTTTTGATTAAGTTATTAGACTTGAAGAGCAAAGAAAATATTCTATAAGCATTTAGATATCCTAAACCCAATCCAGATTACCTAAATAAGAAAAAAGAAATGACAAGTTTATCATAGACTTTTCCTGACCAACATTAGAGGAAAAAGCAGCAAAGGATCAATGCATTCTAAATGTAATGGTAAAAGACTGTAACACAAGACTCTCTTATACCTCATGATGTTGTTAGTGAGCACCAGCAACAGTAAAACATTCTCAGATGTGGTCAGCTTGGATAAACCTGCATACACAAGAACAGAACTCCATCCTCACTTCATTTTATCTATAGAATCACAGTGAATTTAGAGCGCAATACATAGTTGGGAAGTGAGACAATGGGTAAAGGAATACCAGGGAAATATGCACAAGACAGAAAATAGGGGAAGTTAATAATATCATAAAAGTTGGATACATAGGAAGAAACATTCAATAATATCACAAGCAACAATGACACAAATAACAACCATAAATTAAAAGATATAAAATAGTAGTAGAAGAGAATAGCATATCAGTGCTAAACTAAAAAAAATTTAAACACATAGAATATCATCTATCTGTCTATCTGCCGAGCTATCTAGCTATTTAGCTAGCTATCTCTACACCAAAATCTGTGCACTGAAAAAAAAAGCATTGTGACAATTTTCATTGGTAAAATTTGGTAGGTGGATATTAATTATAGCTTGTCTTTTGGCCTGGAGCATAAGAAGAAGGTCCAAGACTGAGAAATATTTTTAGTGTAGGAGATCAAGCTATTGTGTCCTTAAGGGCTCTGCTGAGAGACTGCTGCTCTACCCAAAGTCCCGGACAGCCTACGAGGGACTGGGGGACTTGCATCTGCATGTGCTGCATGCTGGGAAATCAGAGGAGAGTTGGAAACCCCAGTTAATCATCCAGAGGCCTGTGCTGGTGTGAATAGAGAGCTCTGCTCTCTGGAAGCTTGAGTCCTTTCATCCGTGGTAGGCATTCTTTTATCGCCAAGCCATACAACAGAGAGAAGAAAGTGTGGGAAGGCCCCTTTTCAGAATTTGTTTTTCAGTGCAGCGTGCACAGATTTAAAAATCATTCTTTGATTTTTCAGTTTACTCTCCTCTAAGGCTCATAATGCTGGAGGGGTGTGCTGAAGAGAGATTAGAGTCAGGTAATGAAATGACAGTAGTGGTAACGCTTGTTTTCTGCGACGGTCAGTATGAAAAATCATCCTGCTTGGATGAATAGAAACCTGATATGCTGAGAAACATAGAAACATGACAAAATGTAAATTAAATGGCCCTTTTATATTCAAAGGGAAATTCTAGTTATGTTTAGAATTGGGTGCTCTCCCGATGCAACTAAATGACAAGGCCTTATGTCCTGAAAGAAACATTTTGTATAGACAGAAAAAAAGGCCTGAGGACTAGATCTTTATTCCTTTTTTTATGCTGTATGGCAAAACTTTTTGAAGTGCATCGTTTTTATGTTCCTTAACTAGTAGAGTGGCATTTTCCTAACTGGGCTCTGAGAAACTCTTGTTTTCTAAGAAACTTTATAAGGAGCCTCTAGCCACAACTTGCCACATTTTTGTTGTTGTTGTTGTTGTTAAATGCTAGTAACATTTTTTTTCTAAGAATTTGTTTTTGACACATATGTGGTTTAAATTCTTACGTAACCAGTTAACCATCAAGTCGGTTCTGACTCATGGCGACCTTGTGTAAATCACAGTAGAACTGTGCTCCATAGGGTTTTTGATGGCTGATTTTTTGAAAGTAGATTGACAGGCCATTCTTCCGAGGCACCTCTAGGTAGATGTGAACCTCCAACCTTTTGGTTAACAGCTGAATGTGTTAACCATTTGCACTACCCAGGGACTCCAATTTCTATGTACTTGGCTGTTAACTGCGTGATAAACAGCCCTATGGGAACTGCAGAGATTAAACGAAAGACAGAGAGAAGGCCGATAGCTTTGACATCAGGTATTTTGATAGACATAAAAAGAGTAGCTAACAATAAATGTGCACTAACTACATGCCAGGCACAGATCAAAGGCCTTTGCAAGTATTAATCCCTTTCATCCTCACAGCAGGTGAGGTAGGTAATAGAATCATCTTCATTTTATCAAAAAGGGAAATAATCTACCCCTTAAAATACAGCTGTTAAATTGTACTATTAAATTGATATTAGTCCAGCCAGTATATCTCACACTCTGTGCTCTTTATCACTATAGTATATGGATTCATAAGCATTTATGAATCCCTGTTATCTCTATATCTCTGATATATGCCAAGTATTTGATGGTGACAATGTTAGCAGTTTTATTTTGGAAACTATACAAAATCATTCCTTACGCATTTGTAACTGAAATCAGGAGGTCTTAAACAAAAAAAAAAAAAGTCTTGTATTTCTCAAACTTTAATGATAAAAGAGGCAAAACTGGGGTCTAAATTAAGTTTACAATCAGAGTTAGATTTATTAGCTATGCAATGGTATGAGAATCTAATTTTCAGTAAATTACACATTCTTAAAAACATTTTTTAAAAAGTGTATAATACATGTTAAATTATCTGGAAATATTAGCACTAAATAACATATTATGTACTTTTTGTTTTGCATTTATTAACTTTTTATTTTTAAATAAGATTAAACATACACAAAAATTTTACAGAGAGTTCCTGTATATACTTTCACCCACCTTTCCCTCTTTTTAATGACCTACACAGTCATTCTCACACTGAAAAGAACTGAAGAGAAAATTCAAGCCTTAAGTTGCAATATTGAAGGATTCTGCAAGTACAAAATTGAGTAACACAGGAAGCATCAAAAGAAGATAGAAGGAATACACAGAGTCACTGTAATAAAAAGAATTGGTCACTGTTCATATATTTCAGGAAATAGCACATAATCAGGAACCACTGGTCTAAAGGAAGAAGTTCAAATTGCAATGAAGGCAGTGTCAAAAACCAGGCTCCAAGAATTGATGGAATATAAGTTGAGGTGCTTCAACAAACAGATGCAACACTGGAAACACTTATTCATCTATGTCAGAAAATTTGGAAGACAGCTACCTGGCCAATCAACTGGAAGAGAGCCATGTTTGTGCCCATTCCAAAGAAAGGCAATCAAACCGAATGTAGAAATTATTAAATAACATCATTAATGTCACATGCTAGCAAAATTTTACTGAAAAAAATTGACTGTACCTGTACATCAGCAGGGAACTGCCAGAAATTTAAGCTGGATTCAGAAGAGGATATGGAATGAGGGCCATCATTGCTGTTTTCAGATGGATCTTGGCTGAAAGCAGAAAATACCAGAAAGATGTTTACCTGTGCTTTATCAATTACTTGAAGGTATTTGCCTGTGTAGATCGTAACAAATTATGGATAACATTTCAAAAAATTGGAATTTCTGCAACACTTAATTGTGCTGACATGGAACCTATACATGGATCAAGAGGCAGTTGTTCAAACAGAACACGGGGATGCTACGTGGTTCAAAATTTAAAAAAGTGTGCAGCTGGGTTGTATCCTTTCAATTACTTACTCAATCTGTATGCAGAACAAATAATCCATGAAGCTGGACTATATGTAGAAGAAATCAGCATCAAGATTGGAGGAAGACTCATTAACAACCTGGGACATGCAGATGACATAACCTTGCTTATGGAAAATCAAGATGACTTGACACTCTTACTGATGAAGATCAAAGACTATAGCCTTCAGTAGGATTACGCCTGAACCTGAAGAAAACAAAAATCTTCACAACTGGACCAATAAACATCATGATAAATAAAGAAGAAACTGAAGTTGTCAAGGATTTCATTTTACTTGGATCAACCATCAACATCCATGGAAGCAGCAGTCAAGATATCAAACGACACAATGAATTGAGCAAATCTGCTGGAAAAGACCTCTTTAAAGTTTTTAAAAAGTAAAGATGTCACTTTGATGACTAAAGTGTGCCTGACCCAAGCCATAGTATTTTCAATTGCCTCATATGCATGCGAAAGTTGGGTAATGATAAAGGAAAACAGAAGAAAAACTGATGCATTCCAACTGTGATGTTTGCAAAGATTTGAATACACTGTGGACTATCAAAAGAACAAACAAATCAGTCTTAGAAGAATACAAGCAGAAGCTGCTTAGAAGCAAGGAGGGTAAGAATTCATCTAGCTTACTTTGGACACGTCATCTGGAAAGACTAATCCCTAGAACAGGACATCATGGTTGGTAAAGTGGAGGGTCAGCAAAAGCGAGGGAGGCCCCAGGTGAGATGGATTGACATAACAGTTAAAACAATGGACTCAAACATAATAGCATGGATCATGAAGATTGCACAGGACTGGGCAACATTTCATTCTGTTATACACAAAGTTTCTATGAGTCAGATTATAGCATAGGGAACCCCGTGGGGCAGTTCTACTCTGTCTTACAGGGTTGCTATGAGTCATAATCGACTTGACAACACTTACAACAACGAAGATATGCTTCATCTACTTTGCAGACTACTGAAATGAGCAGGATTATTTCATCATGAAGAAAATTTGTATATACAAGGAAATGATTTTCTGCAAGGAAAAAGTGGGAATTTGAAAATGCAAACAGAGGTCTTTTCTAAAACAATTTTTATAAACATCCTGTTTGATTTATTCTTCCATATTCTGATCTCTGCTGTCCATTGGGAATGCATGACATTTTTTAAAATGTTGATTTTCTTCAGTATGGTAGAAGGATGCCGTTTATAACTCTCCAGTGAATACCTGTTATGTAAAATAACCAATATGAGAGACAAGGCAGCAAATAGCTGATTCAAACTCCTTAGAAAATCCTCAATTCTATCGTAAAAACACAATGAACCAGAAAGGAAATACCCTGTGGTATAACATAAGGATCATTTGATTAGTGTAAACTGGCAGAAATGACATTATTTGACAGGAAGCTTTTATTTATATGATTGAAAGAAAATGAAAAAGAAATTAAATAACTTGAATAGAAAGGCTTTGGAAACCCACGCCTTGCTCTCAGTCAAAGCAAAGCTCATGTTAATGTATGTTTATGGTTATTTAAATTTTTCTCCTCTATATACATTTCCTAGAAAGATGACATCTCTTCATGGTGACTCCAAGAAGGTGTTTATGCTACAGGTATAAAGGCTTTGATTCTATTTTCTTCAAAAAATATTTCTCTGTTTTACAGTGGATATACAGAGATAAAATAAAATTGTTAATTATAAAATAATCCAGAAAACAAACAAAATGAAAAGTAATAAGAAAAATCTTTTTGCTATATCTGATTTTTTGAAAAGGATAACTTTCTGAGTATAAAATGTTATAAATATTCATTTTAGAAAATCTCATATAAGAAAATTTAATTTACTCAACTTTTCAAGCAAATAGACATTGTTTGTAATTAGATTTGTAGGTCTTCAGTTTCTTTTACTCAGTGTAAAACCAAAACCAAACGATTTCAATCAAGTCGATTTGGACTCATAGGGACCTTACAGGACAGAGTAGAACTGCCTCATAGGGCTTCCAACGCTGTAATCTTTTCAAAAGCAGACTGCCACATCTTTCTCCCTTGGAGCAGAATCAACTCAAGGGCAACTAATAACAACAACAATAGCATGAAAAGTATTGCATTTCTAGCACTATGTATCATTTAACAAAGTTCTGTTCTTATTCTGGATTGTAGTTACCTGTATCACTTTTTAAAAATTCATCCACCTGTACACTTATAACTTATGTACTTTTCAATAAAAAGGTTTTCTTTAAAAAAAAAAAAATTTTGTAATTGAAATTTTTTTTTTTTTTTTTTTTTTACCAAATCTTAGATTGAATTATGTTTATGATTACACTAGAATTGGGAAACCTTTGTCATAAACCAAAATCTGTAACGCTATGCCACCTGGCTGTTAGGAGGATCACTTAAACATAAAATTGAAACACTTTGAAAATGAAAATATAGTGTTAACCATCCTCTTTTTTATATTTATGTCAAGCAATTTACCATCCCATGATGCTGACCAACCAAAAAGACTCTCAGTGTTGCTTGTTATCTTTCCCCTCTTCCCATATCCAATCCATTTAAAAGAGCTAATGACATCAAAGGAAAATAAGAATCACTAAACTGACCAGTCCTCACCGTCTCAGATACACATCCACATCCTTGCCTGGCCTATTAAGATAGTTTCCTACATTTTCAACTTGCTTCCACTTTTGTTCCCTAGAGTATATTCTCCACACTTACCCAAAGTCATATTTTTAAAGCATAAATTAGATCATTTCACTCTATTGCTTGGTATTTTTCTATAGTTTCCTATTAACATTGGGATAAATCCAAGCTTCTTGCAGTCCACAAGATTGTGTGTGATGCTATCCCTCCTACCTCATCTTCACCTACTCTCACCCGCATTCACTGTGCTCAGGGTACTCTAGTCTTATGCTCTTCTCTCTCCCAGGTACCATGTATTTGCCGGCGCATTATCTAGAACACTATTCTCACAGATCACGTCTTATTTGTTTCATCTCATCATTCAGATCTCACCTCAGTGGTAACCTTGAGACTCTTTTCCAACCAATGTGACTGAATTAGGCTCTCTCCAAATTCTCTCACAACTCCCTTCACTTTCTCTTACATTTTGATGTTTTACTCTTCTTTAAAACATCTACCATTGTATGGAACTGTCTTACTTGCATGAAGCAATTATCTTATTGTTCGTCTCCTCTCCCTAAAATATGGGGGCTGTGAGGATAATGATTTTGTTTCATCCGTTACTGTATCTCCAGCCACTAGCCCATGGCACTGGCTCTGTTGTTTGAGGCAACTGATTAGTGACTTTGAGAATATCGTTTAACCTTAAATATTGTGTAAGAAAAATGAAAGTGTTTGTTGGACTAGATTCATTCAGTATATTGTAATTTATCTTTTTTTCTATAAGAGTTGTTTTAGTTAAATAAATCTTTTTTTTTTTTCTGCTAAAAATTTCTCTTCTGATTACATGTAAGAAACATTTAGAAATTACATTCATGCTTCAGACTACCTGAGTTCAAACTTGGCTTTGCTTCTTTCTGGATGTGTGACCTTGAGCAAATCATTTAACCTCTCTGGGTCTTAGCTTCCTCCTCTGTCAAATGGGGACAACAGTAGTACCTATCTCACTAGATTGTTCTTAGGATTAAATGAGTGAACATCAGTGGAGCTCTTTGTTGGCACGTGAGTGCTCCAGATGAGGTTGTATAGTTATTATTATTCTTCAGTAAGAAACAATATTAATCTGAGATACTTTAAAAATAAAATTTAAAGAGCTTATTCTATGATTTCCGAATCAGTTGAGATTTCTCACTTTCTCAACTCTTCTCTTCCAAATAAACTCAGTGTAAAAAAAGTTCTCTGTGAACTAGATAGGTGTCACCTGACGTGACAAAATAAACAACACTAACAGAAGTGATAGTCACCAAAAAAAGCAGAGCACGAGTCAGCCATTTGGAGAGATGGAAAATTAGAGCATGTAAACTGATGAAGCAGTGGTGCTTTATAAAAGCAGTAACAGTTATATAATAGGAAACACAGACCAAGTTTTCTCCAGAAGATTCTCTAATGCCTTACAATTCATGAACTTTCTAAATCAGATTATTGTTGAGGGGAGAGCTTTTGTCTCTTTGTGGTTGAATTTTTGGCTGGCCAGTAACTAGGCTAATATGAAGTCTGGCTTTTCAATTTTAGTAGAATTTATTATTTATGTCCCTCAACTTTGGATTTGGAACAAATTGAAAATCAGTGAAATATATATTTATATGAGCTTTATTGTTGATAATTCTAGAACAGAGAATGTTAAATGAAGGGGGCAATCACTGGACAGGACAGAGTCCCTGAGAGAGAGTTCATCTGCATAATAATCCAACTTCCTGAAGGCCCCTGCATTATTCTATATGAAAAAAAGAAGGAGATGAAAAAGAGAGACAGAAAGTGGGAGCAGTGGGAGGATAGAGAGAAAGAGAGAGAGAGAACAACCTTTCAATGCTGTTTTTAATGTTTTACCTCCACCCATTTGTAATATGTGGTCAACCACATAAAAACCGATATACATTCTTCACAATTCACTTAAGTCACTCCTCTCCCACTGCGGTTAACAGCAAAGCCCAAAACTGTTGTTATTCTAATAAAATTTCTCTAAGTATGCATGAGAGAAGCAAAATGAACTTTCTTCTAAACATATATTATTGAAGACATTAGAGACAAATTTTGAGCATAGTCTTGCTTTAACCAAAAAAGGATTAAGGAAAAAAACAGCAAACAAAAATCCAGCTATACTTGTCATAATAATGGTTTACAATATGCTAAATGTCTTCTATATATATACTAAGTATCTAGGCAACCACAGCAAAGTTAACATATAAATGGAGAAACTAAATAATAAATAACATGTGTCTCAGCTGATCCCTTCAAATGAAAGAACTGGCCAAGTTATACAAATATTGATTAACCGTGAAGTAAATTATTTTGAAAATGTATTTGTGTCCATGTTGTGTACTTCATATATAAATATGTCCACATAATTCAAATTAAATATTTCATGATCTTTTAAAGAGTTTGCATTCAATGACTAATCTAAAGGTTGGCAGATTGAACCCATGCAGCATCACCGCAGAAGAAAGGCTTTGGCTTGCTATCCGAGTCCAGGAAGATTACAGCCAAGATAACCCTATGGAGCAGTTCTACTCTGTAACACATGGGGTTGCCGTGAAGTTGGAACCAACTTCATGCAACTGGGTTTTTTTTTTTTTTTTTTAAATTTTACACTTTGTAAAGCTTAACTTTTTCATGTGCTTTAAAGTTCAAAGAATCCAGTAAAATAAATATATTTCTGTACATGTATTTAGAAACAAAGAAAATAGATCTTGGTGAATTTATGTAAATTATCTAAAGTCACAAAGGAAAAAAGTTCTAGAACAAGATCCTAAATTTTATGTTGGTATCCACCCCCCGCCCAACAACTGGCGTGTGTGTGTGTGTGTGTGTGTGTGTGTGTGTGTACTGTTGTATATAAAGGACAGAGAAATTCATTTTGATAAGACCTAGGGAGACATACGAATGATGATTTGAGGCCTGATGGTGACTAGTAGATGAGTGTAGCTAAACTATAACATAAATAAATCAAAGTGGATATACCAAGGCTGATGAGCAATCCATTTTCAGGTAAGAAACCTGTAATGATGCTATCCATATTGAACAAAGCGGAGGAAAATATCTTCTGTATAAAGTAAGGTTAGTCAAAATATGCAGCAGACAAATGAGAATACCTTTGGACCAACGGAGTACCAAGTACAAAGATTTAAAAATAAAGATACGTAATTGGCCAGACAGAGAGAGAAACCATCTGGAATAGTTTACAATACAGCTGGAATAGTAATTAAAATAAGCAAATATTATCTTGCAGAGAATATTGGAGGGAAACAGACTTATAATAGCCATAGAGATATTTATCTATTACTTCTATTTTTTTATTTAATACATTTTCTTAACACAAAAATATATGCTACTTATGGTAAATTAAATATGGCCAAATTCTTTGAAGCAATTTCACTAAGCATTATAGTCTATTTCCCCATCCCTCTGGACTGGCATTGTGACTAACTTTGACCAATAGAATGCAGTAGAAGTGACAATGTGAAAATTCCAAAGTTTAAACCTCAACAGGTCTTTCAGCATCTGCTTTGGAATTGACAAAGAAAGTTCATTTGATCTACTAAGGGATGAGAGGTTATGCAGAGGAAAATTGAGGCACACTAGGTAATTGCTAACAGCAACTGCTGAACATATGAAAGAGGCCATCTTCGACTCTCTACCCAGCAGATCCTCTAGGTTAATGCAGCTGTAAGTATGAGCCCAGAAGAAATCAACAGAGAAAACACTCAGCCAAAACACACAATAATAAGGAATAATAAATCATTTTTGTATGTGTTATTGTTAGTTGCTGTCAATTTGGCTCTGACTCATGGCAACCCCATATACAACAGAAGGAAATGGTGCTAGTCCTATGACGTCTTCACAATCATTGGTATGCTCGAGTCTATTGTTGTGGCCACTGTGTATTTTGAGTGCCTTCCCATCTAGGTTGTTCATCTTCCAACGCTATATCAGAAAATACTTTCTTGTGATCCATAGAGTTTTCACTGGCAAATTTTCTAAAGTAGATCGCCAGGCTACAGATCTTCTTGTCTATCTTAGTCTGGAAGCTCCACTGAAACCTATCCACCATGGGTGACCCTGTTGGTATTTAAAATATTGGTGGCATGTGAGCAGTTGTATGTGAGTTCCTGCAGGTTGAATTTGGTATTTCAATAAGGAGACCAGTTCAGAAAAAAAAAGATAGGCTTGCAAGCCCAGATAAACGGAAATTGATTGTAGAAATTCAGGGACTTGAATTTTGGAAAAGTTGCACACATTTAAAAACAAAACAATAAAATATAGAAGTAAAAAACAATGTTTTGAAAATTAGCTATGCAGCAAGTATAAAATTAAGGGTGTATATATTCATTATCCATTGTTAAAAATATCTGAATAGGTAACCAAGGGTGTGGTGACTGGTAATTCCTTTAAATTGGGGAAGAGGGGAAATGAGAAAAAAGGTGTGGTTCTCCTACTCCAATATGATGCAAATAAACGAGAAAGGAAGAGAGATGGTGAAATGAGGGAGCAAAGAACAGCGATTTTAAAACTAGTCTGGAAAGGAACTGTGATTGTTGATTGACATTTTACATATTACGTCCTTCCTCACTTCGTTTTACCTATGGAAATTCCCATTTAGAATTCAAAATTCAGTGCACGTTCCATCTCATCTGAGAACCATTCCCTGATCTCCAAAGATTAGCTATTTTTCCTTTCTATGAAGATATATAACTCTCTGTGAATAACTCTATCAGGTCCTTAAAACAATACATTGGATTAAATAGATTGCATTCCTCGGTATCATAAATAATTCTTTTCTCAACTTTATATCCAGTGGTCAGCACACTGATATTAAAGACATGTCAGGTGTTTGTTGCTGTTTGTTGCTGACATGTTGTTTTCACAGAGTTCTGAGAGAAACATATCTGTACTGAAACATATCTGGACAGGGAAGAACTACCTTCACTGGAGTTTCTTGCCTGTGTTACCAGGTGATTACCTTTTAGAAATGACTTTAACAAAGAAGATTTCTGGCTTTTGGTTTTTTTTCTTTACATATTACAGATGCACTTAGGCAATTATGTGTTAATTTCCACTGTCCACTTGAATGCAGGAAAGTAAACAAGAGTTTTTTGTTTGTTTGTTTTTGCCAGTCACCAAAAATCAACACTTTCCAGTTGCAGGAAAAAAGCAAATTTCCTGCCCTAGTCTCATCTGAAGACCCTTCTAGGTGCTTCATTATGTGCAGCCAGATGCACTAGAAGAATAAAGTGTGTGCTGGTTTTAACAGTTCAACTGTGGTCATTCCTTAATGAATACTTTCACCCTTAGCACAGAGCTTCAAGGACCCTGAGTCCTGTGCCTACGAATCTAGCAATAAGTACTAGGCTGAGCACAAAATACAACGCCAATAAATAGGTGCTGAACTGTAGAAATGATTGCAACTTTGCTACTTATAGCTAAGAAGGTTAAATTTGTTCCTAAGTATATTCACATAGGCCATGACTTACGATACACAGTGTTTTGGTAAATTAAAGCTTACTGATCCCTCAAAAGGTTTATTTTTTTCCTTTTATTCTTATATTATTCCTACATTGTAAGCCTATCCATCATTATTATTAAATTTTAATTTCAGATAGAAATAAGATTAAATGGCTTATCCTACGTTGCTTAACTGCAGAATGTGGCACCAGGTGCTTAAATGCTATTTTCCTTTTAGTCCGTTGCTAGAAGTTTTTCTTCTCTAGCCTTTTACTTCTACCTATTCTTCTTCCTCAGAGGAGCACTTTGAAAATTAGTTGTACTTCTGTAAATATAATTCAGATTCTTTAGGGAGAAAGCACTAGAAAAATGGAATATGTAATACATTTATTCAATAAATTGTTATAACAAATCATAATCTAGAGAGGTGTTTATTCAGTTTTCAAAGCACAGAAACCATAAATATATCATCTTAAAATGAAATCATATAAAAGCAATTTAGGAGGAAATGGTATTGTTGTTAGGTGGCATCTAACCGGTTCAGGCTCACAGGGACCCTCTGCACAACAGAACGAAACACTGCCCGGTCCTGCACCATTCTCACAATCATTGCTATGCTTGAGTCCGCTGTTGCAGCCGCTGTGTCAATTCATCTCATTGAGGGTGTTCCTCTCTTTCACTAACCCTCTACTCTACCAAGCATGGTGTCCTTCTCCAGGAACTGGTCCTTCCCGATAACGTGTCCAAAGCACATGACACAAAGTCTCACCATCCTCACTTCTAAGGAGCATTATGGTTATACTTCTTCCAAGATAGATTTGTTTGTTCTTCTGGCAGTCCATGGTATATTCAATATACTTCACCAACACTATGATTCAAAGGCATCAATTCTTCTCTGGTCTTCCTTATTCATTGTCCAGCTTTTGCATACATATGGTGCTATGGAAAGCAGCATAGCTTGAGTTAGGCGCACCTTAGTCCTCAAAGTGACATCTTTGCTTTTTACCACTTTATAGAAGTCTTTTGCAGCATATTTGCCCAATGAAATGTATCATTTGATTTCTTGATTGCTGCTTCCATTGGCATTGATTGTGAATTCAAGTAATATAAAACTTATCCACTTCAATATTTTCTCCACTGACCATAATGTTAAAAACCTGCTGACCTTTTGGTTAGCAGCCTGAGCGCTTAACCACTGCACCACCAGGGCAGTTCAAATTCACCAGCTGCTCCTTGGAAATCCTATGGGGCAGTTCTACTCTGTCCTATAGGGTTGCTATGAGTCGGCATTGACTCGATGGCAACTTTTTTTTTTTTAATCATAATTTTGCTAATTGGTCCAGTCTCGAGGATTTTTGTTTTCTTGATGTTGAGGTGTACTCCATACTGAAGGCTGTAGACTTTCATCTTCATCAGTAAGTGCTTCGAATCCTCTTCACTTTCTGCAAGCAAGGTTGTGTCATCTGCATATTGCAGATGGTTAATGAGTCTTCCTCCAATTCTGATGCAGCGTTCTACTTCATATAGTCCAGCTTCTTGGACTATTTTCTCAGCAGATAGATTGAGTAAATACAGTGAAATGATACAACCCTGACATACCTTTCCTGATTTTAAACCATGCAGTATCCCCTTGTTCTGTTCAAACAGCTGCTTCTTGGTCTATGTACAGGTTCATCGTGGGCACAATTAAGTGTTCTGGAATTCGCATTTTTCACAATGTTATTCATAATTTTTTATGGTCCACACAGTCATATGCCTTTGCATAGTCAATAAAACACAGTAAATATCTTTCTGGGATTCTCTGCTTTCAGCCAAGATACATCTGACATCAGCAATGATATTCCTTGTTCCATGTTCTCTTCTGAATCCAACTTGAATGTCTGACAGTTCCCTGTTGATGTACTACTGCAACCACTTTTGAATTATCTTCAGCAAAAGTCCACCATTAATACTACCTTTTTAAAGCCTTTAGTTTGTATAAAATTCCATTTAAATATAAACATTTAGCAGCTAGTTCCATTTATTTTTTTAATCCCAATAAAGATAACCTCTTAATTTTATTAAATTAATGATTTTCCATAAAAATATTATATAATGATATTCCTTTCCTTTCATACATACAAGTATTAAAACTTCCTAGCTTTATAAACATTTTCACTTTAAGATGGCTGACTAAATATAGAGTTCTTTTCCTCCTCAAATGGAAATTATAAAGTAATTTAAATATGCAATGCAGTATTGGAAAACAGCAAACCATAGGCATGGGAATTCCTCTGTAAGTAAAACTTATGGAATCAGATTGAATGTACAACCCAATGCAGCTGATTAAGCCACAACTCTACATCTGCCACAGAGAAGGCTTCAAAATACAATAACTTCTAGCCTGAGCAGTAGCTAGAAGAACTCACAGCCTGAGACAGGAAATGGACACTGGAGTAGTGTAATTACTTGGTTAATTTAAGAAATGATGGTGGAGTAACTGATTTCTCTCTGAACTGCAACTGTCAAAATTTTTTTAAGGGCTAAAGCTACAAGGCACTTTCTAAAGGGGAAATTTTGACGCTAGAGACTTTGGAGTCAGAGAGGTGAAATGCCTTAGGTAGCCTAAGCCACAATGAAAGCAAAGAAACTGCACAGCCACAATGTTAGCTCATTAATAAAAAAATGTGCTTAGCCACACATATATCAATGGATATCAAGTAACCTCTCATAAGAGTCTATATTTTTACCCAGAGGCACAAATATTATCATAAACACAACTAAATTATCAATACCAGTTGATCTAGATTATCTAAAAATATGAATAAATAACCAATGTAGCTGGAAAAATACATATCTATATAATTTCCTATTCACTTAAATGAGATCAGACTATCAAATTATATGTTTAAATAAAAGAATACATACTCATATATTTTTATGGTTTCTGCCTCTTTACGTATGGAAGAAAAAGAAAGTGCCAATGATCTGCTCCTGACTTAAAAAAAATGAAATTCATAAGTGCTTAAACTTTGTAGGAAATTAATAAAAATTAATTTAGTATTTAACAGGGCAATATATTACTAAGTAATACAACCAATGCACATGTTAGAGTGTAAAGATTATTCATAAAACAAAGAAATAATTTCTATAATCTGATGTCTCACAAAACTCCATCATTAGAAATAACTTTTGCAAAAATAGCTTCCTAATGCCAAATATTATCTCCCTTTCTGCCACTGTATGGGGAGAAGGAAACATTTTTCACTTTTGTCTTGTTGAGGTTTCTTTCACAAGGAGGTTGGAAAGCCTGAGGTTTTCAATGCTGAATGCTGGGATTCCACTAGTTATTAATGAGAGTCAAATAAAATATAACTAAGAAACTCAAAACTTAAATTATGGAGAGAAAGGAGGCACTATAGATTTATGAGTAAAAGGATTACAGAGAACAAAAGATTTTACCTACACAGTCTTTGAAATCCTTGGTATAGATTTAAAGGGGTACATGGTATTGTTATGAGGGTTAATTTTAAACTTCAGCCTAATTTTTTATTTTTATTTTTTCCCATACAAAAATTTATACATACACTGTTACGTGACTCTAATTGCTCTCCCCATACTGTGACAGCACACTCCTCCTTTCCACCCCTAATTCCCCATGTCCATTCAAGCAGCTCCTAACCCTCTGCCTTCCCATCTCACCTCTGGACAGAAGCTGCCTGTTTAGTCTCTTGTATCAACTTGAGCTAAGAGGCACACTCCTCATGAGTATCACTTTATTCCCACAGTCCAGTTCCATCCCTGTCTGAAGAGCTGGCCTCGGAAACTGTTTTAGTTCTGGGCTGATAGAGAATCCAGGGGCCATGCTTTCTGGGGTACCTCCAGTCTCAGTCAGACCATTAAGTCTGGTCTTCTTACTAGAATTTGCGTTCTGCATCCCACCTTTCTCCTGCTCCATCCGGGACTCTCTGTTGTGTTCCCTGTCAGGGCGGTCATTGGTGGTAGCCGGGCACCATCTAAACTTCAGCCTAATTATTTAATATTCAAATGGAGACTCTTAAAACTAAGTGTGATAGTAGGAATCAGAGAAAGCTGAGCACCTACATAACACTTTTGGGAGAGCTTTTTGGGGCTTGTTTTTGCTTTTCCTCTTAAAGGAAGGGGTTAGAAATCAGAGATGTGGGAAGAGTCAGGGAAGGAAAGAGAGAATAGAAGACTGAGAAATATGAAAGGAAGCTGGAACTTTATTGTAGAAATTGCCTTAAAGAATTTCTAAACCTAGGATGCTTAATGCTAAATTTCCAATATTTCTTACCTCTTGGTGAAGGTCTTTTGGTGGTTAAGAGTATGGCAATTATGATCACCTAGTTTTAAATCCCAGCTCTGCTACTTACTAGTGTGTGACCTGGGGAGAGCCACTTAACCTCTCTGTTCAATTTTATCTTCTATATGGAAAAACTAATCATTAACTTTATATGGAAAGGATAGAAGCCCCGGATAAGCAAAGCACTATTGAGGAAGAAGAAGAAAGTAGGAGGACTCTCACTACTTGACCTCAGAATGTATTATACAGCTACAGTAGTCAAAACAGCCTGGTGCTGGTACAACGACAGATACATTGACCAATGGAACAGAATTGAGGACCCAGATGGAAATCCATCTACCTATGGTCACTTGATCTTCGACAAGGGCCCAAAGTCCTTCAAATGGGGAAAAGACAGTCTTTTTAACAAGTGGTGCTGGCAAAACTGGATATCCATCTGCAAAAAAAGGAAACAGGACCCACAGCCTACACCATACACAAAAACTAATTCAAAATGGATCAAAGACCTAAATATAAAGCCAAAAACTATAAAGTTCATAGAAAAAAAAAATAGGATCAACTCCAGAGACCCAAATACACAACATTAACAGGATACAAACCATAACGAACAACACACAAACCCCAAAAGATAAGCTAGATAACTGGGATATTCTAAAAATTAGACAATTATGCTCATCAAAAGATTTAACCAAAAGAATAAAAAGAGAACTTACAGACTGGGGAAAAATTCTTGGACAAGTCAGACAAAGGTCTAATCTCCATAATCTACAAGAAAATCCAACACCTCTACAACAAAAAGACAAATAATCCTATTAAAAATGGGCAAAGGAAATGAACAGACACTTCACCAATGAAGACATTCAAGCGGCCAACAGACACATGAGGAAATGCTCACGATCGCTAGGCATTACAGAAATGCAAATTAAAACCACAATGAGATACCATCTCAACCCGGCATTACTGGCACGAATCAAAAAAACCGTAAATAACAAATGTTGGAGGGGCTGTGGGGAGATGGGAACTCTTATGCACTGCTGGTGAGAATGCAACATGATAAAACCACTTTGGAAAATGATATGGCGCTTCCTCAGAAAGCTAGAAATAGAAATACCATATGATCCAGCAATCCCACTCCTAGGAATTTATCCTAGAGAAATAAAAGCCATCACATGAATAGACATATGTACACCCATGTTCATTGCAGCATCGTCCACAATAGCAAAAAGATGGAAACAACGTAGATGCCCATCAATGGATAAACAAACTATGGTGCATACACACAATGGAGTACTACGCAACGATAAAGAACAATGATGAATCTGTGAAGCACCTCATAACATGGATCAAACTGGAGGACATTATACTGAATGAAATAAGTCAATCGCAAAAGGACAAATATTGTATGAGACCTCTACTATAAAAATTCATGAAAAAGTTTACACACAAAAAGAAACAATCTTTGTTGGTTACGAGGGATGGGAGGGGTGGGGGGGAAATATTAAATAGGCAATGGATGAATGGTATCTTTGGTGAAGGGTGAGACAGTGCACAATACTGGGGAAGCCAGCACAACTTGTATAAGGAAAGGTCATGGAAGCTCCATAGACACATCCAAACTCTCTGAGGGACTGAATTGCTGGGCAGATGGCTGTGGGGATCATGGTCTCGGGGAACATCTAGCTGAACTGGCATAACACAGTTTATAAAGACAGTGTTCTACATTCTACCTTGGTGAGTAGCATCTAAGGTCTTAAAAGCCCATGAGCAGCCATCTAAGATACTCCACTGGTCTCACCCCTTCAGGAGCAAGGGAGGCTGAAGAAAACAAGATACAAGGAAAAGATTAGTCCGAAAGACTAATGGACCACAACTACCACGGCCTCCACCAGACTGAGTCCAGTGCAACTAAATGGTGCCCAGCTACCACCACTGACTGCTCTGACAGGGTTCACAACAGAGGGTCTCGTACAGAGCTGGAGAAAAATGCAGAAAAAAATTCTGACTCACAAAAAAGACCAGACTTAATGGCCCGACAGAGACTGGAGAAACCCTAAGAGTATGGCCCTCGGACACCCTTTTAGCTCAGTAATGAAGTCACTCCTGAGGTTCACCATTCAGCCAAAGATTAGACAGCCCCATAAAACAAAACGAGGTTAATGGGGCACAACAGTCCAGGGGCAAAGACTAGAAGGCAGGGGGGGATAGGAAAGCTGTTAATAGGCAACACAAAATTGAGAAAGGACAGTGTTGACATGTCATGGGGTTGTTAATCATTGTCATAAAGCAATATGTGTACTGTTTAATGAGAAGCTAATCTGTAAACCTTCATCTAAAGTACAATTTAAAAAAATCAATTTTATCATCTTTAAAATTGCAATAATACTAGTACCTACTTCATAAGTTTGTTTTGAGGATTAATTGACATAAAACATTTAAAAAGCTTAGAACAGTGCCTCTAAATGTTTGGAATATATGCTTTCTGCTTTTTAACTCTATATATACTAAGTCCCTGGGTTACGAACATCTGACTTACAGACAACTCATATTTGCCTTTTAAAATTATGTAAATTTGCACTCACTTTGAAATGATTGAGCCCACCCTACTCGTAACATATTCTTCATCACAATCACCTTCACTTGCTGCAGTGCAGCTTTTATATCATTGCAAAGGCTTCGAGTCTTTTCTTGAACTAAAGTAAGGCTAAATAAGTACTGTAGGCACTTGTTCCAATTTACCTACACATTCGACTTGAAGACACACTTAAAAATGGATCTCGTTTGTAAGGTGGTAACTGACTAAATTCTTTTGAAGCTTAGCTTGCAGAGCAAACCTACTTTGTAGTGGGTATGGGGGAAGCTGACTGCCAAAATATCATCTAATCCTGCTTTTTGGCATCACTGCTGTGAAAGACTCTAACTACTTGTGAAGCCTTATCTTTTCAGGGGCTCCTGTTCTTAGATTCCCAAATGACCCCCTTCCATGCTTATCCCCACATTAAATCTCAATTTCTTGAGCTAGCTAGAGTGGTCTGTGTTCTTGGCACACAGAAATGTCATGACTGGGACAGGTATTTTGGGTGACCATGATCAGTATGGCCATGCTGCCCTCTTTCAAAATCTAGGCCTAAAATACTAACTTAATATTTGTTTATTGGAGCAATGTGATATGGAAATACAGACAACTCATAAGTTTTAGAAACTTTGGGGGGCTATTAAAGGTACTTCAAAAGGAAGATGAGAAAATGTAACATTATATAATGCAGACCTTTGCATATGTTGTTTTTCTGTTGGTTTCTCTTTATGTATGAAAGTGTGACCCATCAGCAGTTTTGCAGTGATTGCTGTTTCCTGCTGACAATGTCTGTGACTGAACCAAAATGACTCAGCTAATACATGAAGCAGAGAGAGTTGATACATATCTCCAAAATATGTTTAAAAAATACATGTTTTTTGACAAAATAGCTCTAGTTTTGTCTGTGTCTCGTATTTGAAAAGGGAAAGAGGAAAAGGGTAAGGAGTTTGATAGTAATAACTACACCACAGGACATGCTTTTGACACCGAAACATTAAGATTCCTAACACACAAACTCTAGCAAACCAAAATATATATTTCCTACCTGATTTGAAGAATGATTCTTATATATTTAGTTAATACCCCAAATACTACTGACAAAATGAAGCCAAAAGTTACTCTATACTCTTTGGGTTTATCATAGCCCGGAGAATTCTAACCAGCCCTGGTGAATTTTGGGCTGTATGTGGCATAACGAGCTGAAACACAGTAAAAAAGGTGACACCCAGAATACAAAGGAAATTATGATGGATTCAGAAAGGAAGTTAAACAAAATGTGCTTTGAGAGAATCTATGCATATATCAAGGTTTTGCATGTTATTTAAGGGATTCACAGCTGCTTCTCCATGGATCAGCTCAGAATAACCTCCATAATAGGGAACTTCTGGTATCCAAGTCTTTCAATGATATTCAGTTGTGGGTGTTATAAAACCCTTAGTTTGCAGTTATAATCTGTCATCATTAAGAACTGAGTATGATGCTGTGAACATTGTCCTGTGAAATTTGCAAAACCCATCCAGAGAAAGTACCTGGATTATTAAGACCAGTTTATAGGGAAGTGCATTGAGGGATTATAGTGTCAAAGCAAAAATGGTGTCTAATTTTTGCTCTCTTCATTACACACAGTTGAACGGAAGACCAAGTTTTATCTCAAGACCAACCAGAATCATTTTAGGCGAGAAAATCTTTTACATGTGACCAAATGACCTAAAGTAATATCAATAAAACATCTCTCAGGTTATCTAATTTTGACCAGTGTAACTCACATATTTGCTATTTGAGATAATGTGGCAAAAAAATAATATAACATAGTAAAAAACAGTTGTTAGGTGCCATATACTCGGTTCCAGCTCATAGCGACTCTATGTACAACAGAACAAAACACTGTCTGGCTCTGCACCATCCTCACAGTCCTTGCTATGCTTGAGCCCACTGTTGTAACCACTGTGTCAATCCATCTTGTTGAGGGTCTTCCTTTTCTTTGCTTACACTCTACTTTACCAAGCATGATGTCCTTCTCCAGGGACTGGTCCCTCCTGATAATGTGCCCAAAGTGTGTGAGACGAAATCTTACCATCCTTGCTTCAAAGGAGCATTCTGGCTGTGCTTCTTCCAATATAATTTTGTTTGTTTTTCTGGAAGTGCATGGTATACTCAATATTCTTCACCAACACCATAATTCAAAGGCATCAATTCTTCTTCAGTCTTTTTTATTAATTGTCCAGCTTTCACATGCATATGAGGCAACCAAAAATACTATGACTTGGGTGAGGTGCACCATAGTCCTCAAAGTGACAATATAGAAAAAAAAAAAAAAAAGAGTGCATGTTAAAACTGGTGAAATCCAAATAGGGCCCAGAGTTGAGTTCATAGTATCATACCAGTCTAAATCCTGGTTTTGATTAATATACTTTGGCAATGTAAGGTGCTGTCACTGAGGGAAAGCTGAGTAAAAAGTACCAATGAACTCTTTGTACATGTTAACTTCTTATGAGGATTAAACTGTTTTAAAATAAAAAGAAAGTATAAGAATTTAGAACACATGTACCAAAAATTGTTTTATTTTAGAATAGCTGACCTAGAACTCTTTCTTTCTGCATCTAATTAGATTTTAGTACTAGTTGATTATTGTAACAAATTCTAGTTTGAAGCAATTAAGCCAGGTCATAAACATATGAAAATTGTTGCTTGTGTGTATGTGTTTCTGTTTTCCATTAAAAGGTCATAAAAGTAGGATGAAAGGGCCCACAGATTTTACAATGGCTCATGAACTACCAAGTGGTTCTAATAAAGAAATAGCTATTTTCCTGTTGTTATACATATTCATAATATATTCTAACAGCAAAGCTTCATTGGTAGAAGTGTTGATATCATCAGAATATTGATGGATATGGCAAAAGAGGAATTTTTGGATTATTTATGGAGATCATCCTGGTGTATTTCAAATTTTCCTGATTCTTTGATTTAAAATGGCCTTTTAAATATATCATTTCAAGACCTGAAAAGCCATGAGTTATGTTCTCCAAATATTTTCATTCATGAGGTACATAATGAACACCTTTATTGTCATAACAGTTGTCTGTGTTGAAGTCCATGTTGTGTGTGTGTGTGTGTGTGTGTGTGTGTGTGTGTGTGTGTGTGTGTGTGTATGTAATCAACTACTAAGATGGAATGAAACTCTGGATTTAAACTAGCCCTGTGGAGGTCATCTACAATTTCTACATGACATATATTCACGAGCAGATATTTGCATCACTATCCCATTTTGTGTGTAATAGAAAAGCCCTAGAGTATGTTTCAAGAGACTAGTTTATATGCTCTTTTTACTCTCTTGCCACTCGATAGTGTCATCTCACTGGACAAATCATTCTAGATCTCATTACTTTTTTCTGAATTATGAAGGTTTTAGCCAGCCTCTAATATTATTTCCAGCTCTGACATTATATAAATCTATAAATTTAATTAGAGGCAGTAATATGCTTAAAATCATGTATTTTGTTTACAAAGAGGTCAAGTCTTCGTCTTGCTATTTACCATAATTTTACACAAATAACGCATACCTTCTAGGTTAGTTTGCCAACTGAGTCCTCCTCCGATGAGGTATTTTCATAAGTGCCATTATGCCAACATTTTTTTAGACGTTGCTGTTTAAAAAATTTGCACAGTGTGCTTACAAAAATACCTTGGGTGTGAGGGCATGGTTGGCAAACAAACATATAAAGTGTGCGTTATTTGTGTAAAAATATAGTACTAAGTATGTGACCTTGGAAAAGTTACTTAACCTCATTAAGTCTCCATTACCTCTTTAAGAAAACAATACTAGGAAAATAATGCTTATCTCATTGGTTTGTTGTGACAATTAAATGAAATAATACACTTAAAGTGCTTTGTATATAGTAAATATTCATTATGTATTACCATTACTAATGAGAAAATAGAGATACCTCACAATAATAGTGCATAAGGCAAGTTTAAACCATTGAAGTAATTCTTCTCTAGAAAATGACAAGCAGATTCTAGAAAGAACCACATTATGTTTACTACAAGAAGTCCCATTTAATTAATCAGTTTTCCTTAAATTTGGTATATTTCTTCTTTCACTTCATTCATTTTCTGAAAAACCTGCAAATAGCTTTTGCCTCAATGAATCTTTGAGGAAAGAAATAGAAAAATATAAGCAACTGCCAGTAAAAGAAAATACGTCTTCATTTTGGGAAAAATTGATAGGAGTTGTGAACTGTTCCATCACTCATTCAGTATATATTTATTAAGCCACCAATACTTTCTGTTAAAATTTTCAAACCACCAAGGACAAATAGTTTGCTCTTAAAATATTATACAAAATATTGTTGCATAAGTACATTTATATCAATCAATTTTTGCTTTTAGTGTTCTTTTGTAATATTCTAATGTCTGCCATAATAAATACCCATATTTTATGATACTATTTTACAACATTTTATGATAATATTTTAAACATTGCTAAACATTGATAAAAAGTCAGTTATCCATTTTAAAAAAAAACAGGTTGACTATAATTTTGAGAGGTTGAATAAAAAATCAAATTAATTTTTCCTCCAACAGATTTTGGAATAAATATTTCATTATCCAGAATTTGGAAGTACAACTTGTGGTGATAGCAGTTGTTGTTATTGCCCTACAACTTCACGTTTGTGAAATCATATTTTTGCTTTCACACAGGCAAGTATATTCTTAAGGTGATCCAAAGCAAAGTAGAAAATTCTGAAATGAGTGCTTTAATAATATTTTTATTCTCCTGAGTTTCACACTTCAGCCAAAGATTAAACAGGCCCATAAAATAAACAATAACATGTGTAGCTCAACCACGCATATGAGACTAAATGGGCACACCAGCCCAGGGGCGAGGAAGAGAAGGCAGAAGGCACAGGAAAGCTGGACAAATGTAAATGAGGAACCCAAGGTCGAAAAAGGAAGAGTGCTGACACGTCGTGGGGTTGGCAACCAATGTCACAAAACAATATGCATATTAATTGTTTAATGAGAAACTAATTTGCTCTGTAAACCTTCATCTAAAGCATAATAAAAAAGAAATTAGTCAAATAAATTGTGATATTACCATAAGATGTCATAGAATGCAAGTATTAAAAAACAGTAAGGAGATTTGACTTGTTATATAAAAAAAAAAGCTAAATTGAAAAAATAGTTTCAGAACAATAAAAAAAAAGTTAGTTTTATTATACTAAAAGTTAAAATTGGTATTTTGAATATTTCCTTATAAAAGTTAAAGGAAAGAGATGCTGCTGCATATTTTTTTCATAGCAATAATTTTGCCCTCAAGATTTTTATTCTGTAGAATCAAGTGAGATGCTGAATAATCTTTTACTGTCTTTTATTCATTCAAAGTATAGCTTACTTTATCTTCTTTATTTATCTACCTAGACCCATAGGTTGCACAAATAGTTTATGCTTGACTACTAAGCAAAAGTTGGCAGTTCGAATCCACCCAGTGATGCCACGGAAGAAAGTCTTAGCAATCTAATTCTGTAAGATTACAGCCATTGTAAACCCTATGGAGCCCAGTATTACTCTGAAAGACAGAGGGTCACCATGAGTCAGAATTGACTTGATGGCAAAGGATAATCTATCGTTCCATCTATCTATTGCTCTATCTATCTATTTAGATGGCTAGCTAGCTAGATATTGTGTACCTGTAGGTATTACCTTAATTATGTTATATCTGTTGCAGAAGTTTCTCTTGAATATCCAGTACCTATAGATTTTACTGCCCGATTCAGTACATATACACTTTTTAACATGCACTACTATCTGCTTGAATAAAATTCACTATTTGCAATAAATTACAGTAAAATGTACCCTTTGAGATTTAGCTTTTAAAGAAATTAAGTGAAAGGTTCCGGCAAGATGGCGCTCTAGGCAGAAGCACCACGCCATCCCTCCACAGTAAAGATCCGAAAAACTAAGCCAAACAGAGAATGCAACAATCCTGAAACCCTAGAACATCAAATGAAGAGATAAAGAACTCAGGCGAGCACCAAATGGAGTGAGAATACTGAAAGAGAACGGAGAGTGAGGAGAGATTCGTGCAGAGGTCCCCTACCAGCTAAAGCAGTGCAGATCCACCATCTTGGACTCCCATCAGAGACCAGCAAACGGGGGTACGAGAAAGCAGCCTCACAGAGCATCCAGTGGGAGACAAAACAGCCGGTAATTTGCAGTGTGCGCTTTCCTACCCACCGCCCCTCTTCGCCCCGGCTGGGGCTCCTCTGCTTCCCGCAGCCACAGTCTCTTGACCGGGAGGCGCCGGCTGCTTGGATTCTACACACCCAAGCAGGCGGCTCTCTGGATGCCATTTGTTGGCTGCTGGTGTTGCTTTTTTTTTCTTTTTCCTGCTTCTTTTGATTTCTTGCTTGCCTCTCGCCGCCCCCCCCCCCCCCCACTTTTGCTCGAGTGCCTGGCTCTGAGCACCATCTTTGCTTCTTCCTGAGGGGCTGCGGAGCTCCATTTGAGTGTCCAGCTGCTTCCTGGTCTGGGCTGCCGCGCTGGTGGGATCCCGGGGCTTTTGTTCATTTGTTCCTCTGCTTCCTGCGGCCACGGTCTCTTGACCGGGAGGCGCCGGCTGCTTGGATTCCACACACCCAAGCGGGTGGCTTTCTGGGTGCCATTTGTGGGCTGCTAGTGTTGCTTTTTTTTTCTGCTTCTTTTGATTTCTCACTTGCCTCTCGCCACCTCCCCTCCTTTCACTCAAGTGCCTGGCTCCATGCGCCATCTTTGCTTCTTCCTGAGGGGCTCCAGAGCACCGGCAATTTGTGATATACACTTTCCCACTCTCCACCCTTCTTCACCCACACTCAGCCACCTCTGCTTCCCACAGACACAGTCTCTTGTCCATAAACACCAGCCCGCACTGGCTGGCTCTCTCAGTGCCATTTGTTGGCTGCTGGTGTTGCTTTTTTTTTTTTTTTTTTCTGCTTCTTTGGATTTCTTATTTGCCTCTCACCGCCTTCCCCTCCTTTCGCTCGAGTGCCTGGCTCCGTACGCCATCTTTGCTTATTCCTGCGGGGCTGCGGAGCTCCATTAGTGTGTGGAGCTGCTTCCCGGTCTGGGCTACCACGCTGGTGGGATCCCGGGGCTTTTCTTCATTTTGAATTGTTTGTCTGTTTTCTTTTCCTTTTCTTCAGTTGGGAGCCCTTTCTGGCCAGGCGGAACTGCGAGCCAGGGAGACTCCCCTTCAGCTTCCACAGAAGTGCAGAAAGTTTCCTGAGGACATTTCTTTATTCGTTGGTTTTTTATTTTTTTATTTGTTTTGTTTTCTTTTCCGTCTTTTTCCCTTTTGTCTTTCTTCATTGCTCAGTTTCTCGTCTCACTATATATTCCTTCTCTTTCCAAGCCCTGAATACCAGGCATTGTATGCCTCTACGCCTTCTAGCCAGGCTGTGCTGTGACACCTGAGAGAGACTTCCTCAGACCTCATAGCTGCATCGGTGGGATCCCTGGGACCTTTGCGGTTCTTTAACCTTTCTGATTTTATTTGTTCATTCTTTTCTTTTCTTCCTCTTCCCCCTTCTGTTTTTCTCTATTTCATAGTCTCTCATCTCTCCATTCCAACGGCAAGCTCCCCTAGCATTCTTTTTTGTTTGTATGATTTCTGGCTCTGGTTCCTCTCTCCTCTCTCCCATATCCAGCTTAGCTCCACACATAACCATCTCCCCACTGCATCTGCCTACCTGCACCATGCGCTTGACATCACACCACCAAGCAGCACAGGCACGGCCTACTGGAACCTGCCCAGCACTGATTACTCACCCACCCTGGTGGCTGTAGTGAGTGCCACAAAAAACCCGTCCCAGTGGCTCCTCTTCAGCTAGACCTGCCCTGCTGTACCATATCTGAGTGACTGAACCTGCCAGTTGGAGAAGGAGGCAAAAAGTATTGAGCGCACAGATGAGCAAACAACAAAGAGCATGCAGTCTGCCTGCTCAGACATACTCAAATTTTTTTCTTAAAAAAAGGGAAAAAACAAACAAATCTACAACCAATAAACGAGAGAAATATCTACTGAATGCCCTGAAAAGAGCAGACAATATCAAAACATTTACAAAAACAGGACAGGATGGTTCCAGTAGGTGTCCACATTAAAACACCAGATGACTCTCCTGTGGAAGAAAATGCACTAGAAGTACCTGATAGGGAATTCAAAACTCTAAAACTCGGAATTTTCCAAGAACTGAGGCAAAAAGCTGACAAACATGAGGAAAAAATAGACAAATTCATGGAAAATACAGAACAAAAATTGGAAGAATTCAGGAAGATGATGCAGGAACAAAATGCCAAAATAAATTCACAACTAGAAATCATACAAAAACAACAATTAGAAAACCAAAAGATAAACAACAAGATTTCAGAAATGGATGAAGTCATAGAAGGGCTGAAAAGCAGATTTGAAACCGTGGAAGACAGGATCAGTGGAACTGAAGACAAACACTTGCATACAACTCTGTTTGAGGAAAACACAGAAAAAAGAACAAAGAAAAATGAAGAGACCCTGAGAGTTATGTGGGACACAATTAAAAGCAAAAACTTACGAGTGATTGGCATTCCAGAACAGGGGGAGAAAACAGAAAACACAGAGAGGATCATTGAGAAACTGCTGACAGAAAACTTCCCCAATATCATGAACAATGAAAAGCTGGCCATCCAAGAAGCTCAACAAACCCCATATAGGAGAGACACCAAAAGAAAATCACCAAGGCATATCATATTCACACTCGACAAAACCAAAGACAAACAAAGAATTCTGAGAGCAGCACATGAAAAAGAGAAGTCACATACAGAGTAGAAACAATAAGACTAAGCTCAGATTATTCGACAGAAACCATTCAGGCAAGAAGGCAGTGGGATGACATATATAAAATCTTGAAAGAAAAAAAATTGTCAGCCAAGAATAATATATCCTGCAAAACTCTCGTTCAAATTTGATGGTGAAATTAGGTAATTTCCAGATAAACAGAAACTAAGGGAATATGTAAAAGTCAAACCAAACTAACAAGAATTATTAAAGGGAGTTCTTCGATCTGAGGACAAACAGCCTCAGCCCTCAGGCAGGACCTAGGATGCAGGATCGTACGAGCCAGATACCAATCTAGGAAATGAACTCTCGAGGACTATCCAAAACCAAAAGAAAAACAACAGGGAATCAGAACAGTCAATCGATGGATGACAACCACATCAAAACAATGAAAGAGGGAATAAACGGCACAGGTATAGAACCTTCTAATGGAGAGGAAGGCAAGGCAATACCAAGTAAGAGTATACTGCTTCAAACTTAGGATGATAAGGGTAAAATTCATGGTAACCACAAAGAAAGTTAACAAACACACTCATAAAAATAAAGAGGAAAATCATAAACTCTCAGCAAAAACAAAACCTACAAAAACAAAAGAAATGAAAAAAAATCCACAAACAAAAGTAACTCAGCACAAGAGAGTAAGAAGAACAAAGAAAACTTCAGCACAACAAAAAAAAGCACTACAAAATGACAGCAACAAACTCACATCTATCAATAATTACACTGAATGTAAATGGACCCAATGCACCCATAAAGAGACGGAGAGTGACAGAATGGATAAGAAAACAGGATCCATCAATATGCTGTCTACAAGAGACACACCTTAGAAACAAAGATGTGAATTTATTAAAGGTCAAAGGTAGGAAAAAAATATATCAAGTTAACAACTACCAAAAAAGAGCAGGAGTGGCAATACTAATCTCAGATAAAGTAGACTTTAAAACAAAATCCACCATAAAAGACAAAGAAGGACACTATATAATGATTAAGGGATCGATCTATCATGAAGACATAACCATAATAAATATCTATGCACCCAACGACAGGGCTCCAAAATATATAAAACAAACTAACAACACTGAAAAGATAAATTGATGGTTCCACAATAATAGTAGGAGACTTCAACACACCACTCTCAGTAAAGGACAGAACAACTAAGAAGAAACTCAGCAAAGATACAGAAGACCTAAATGGCACAATCAGCCAACTTGACCTCATAGACATATATAGAACACTCCATCCAACCGCTGCAAAGTACACATTCTTCTCCAATGCACATGGAATGCTCTCCAGAATAGACCACATCTTAGGCCACAGAGCAATCCTCAGCAAGATCCAAAACACTGAGATAATTCAAAGTATCTTCTCTGACCACAATGCCATCAAGGTAGAAATTAACAATAGAAAGAGCAAGGAAAAATAATCAACTACGTGGAAACTGAATAATACCCTGCTTACACATCACTGGGTAATAGAAGAAATCAGAGACGGAATCAAAAAATTCCTAGAATCAAATGAGAATGAAAACACATCATACCAAAACCTTTGGGACACAGCAAAGGCAGTCCTCAGAGGACAATTTATAGCAATAGATGCACATATCAAAAAAGAAGAAAGGGACAAAATCAAAACATTAACCACAGAACTCAAACAAATAGAAAGAGAACAGCAAAAAAAGCCCACAACCAACGGAAGAAAGGAAATAGTAAAGATCAGAGTAGAAATAAATGAAATAGAGAACAGAAAAACAATAAAAAGAATCAACAAAATCAAAAGTTGGTTCTTTGAGAAAATCAACAAAATTGACAAACCACTGGCCAGACTGACAAAAGAAAAACAGGAGAGGACACAAATAACCCAAATAAGAAATGAACTGGGGGATATTACAACAGACCCAACTGAAATAAAAAGGATTATAACAGAATATTATGAAAAACTATACTCCAACAAATTTGAAAACCTAGAGGAAATGGATAAATTTCTAGAAACACACAGCCCACCCAAACTACAACAACGTGATGTTGAAATTCTGAACAGACCCATAACAAGAGAAGAGATTGAAAAGGTAATAAAAAAAACCTCCAAACCAAAAAAAGCCCGGGCCCAGATGGCTTCACTGGAGAATTCTACAAAATATTTACAGAAGAGCTTGTACCAGTACTACTCAAGCTATTTCAGAGCATAGAAGAGGAAGCAACACTTCCAAATTCATTCTATTAAGCCACCATAACGCTGATACCAAAACCAGGCAAAGACATCACAAAAAAAGAAAATTACAGACCAGTGTCTCTCATGAATATAGATGCAAAAATTCTCAACAAAATTCTAACCAATAGAATTCAGCATCATATTAAAAAAATAATACACCACGACCAAGTAGGATTCATACCAGGTATGCAAGGATGGTTCAGCATTAGAAAATCCATCAATGTAACACACCACATAAATAAAAGGAAAGAAAGGAATCACATGATCATCTCAATTGACACATAAAAGGCATCTGACAAAGTCCAACACCGATTCCTGATAAAAACTCTCAATCAAATAGGTATAGAAGGGAAATTTCTCAACATAATAAAGGCCATCTGTGCAAAAGCAACAGCCAACATCATTCTTAATGGAGAGAGGCTGAAAACATTCCCCTTGAATACAAGAACAAGACAAGGATGCCCTTTATCACCACTTCTATTTAACATTGTGCTGGAAGTTCTAGCTAGAGCAATAAGGCAAGAGAAAGAAATAAAGGGCATCCAAATTGGTAATGAAGAAGTTAAACTGTCCCTGTTTGCAGACGATATGATACTATACATAGAAAACCCTAAAGACTCCACGAGAAATCTACTGGAGCTAATAGAAAGATTCAGCAGAGTAGCAGGATACAAGATAAACATTCAAAAATCAGTTGGATTCCTATACACCAGTAAGGAGAACGATGAAAAGGAAATCAGGAAATCAATACCATTTTCAATAGCCCCGAAAAAGATAAAATACTTAGGAATAAATCTGACCAGGGATGTAAAATTCCTATACAAAGAAAACTATAAACCACTACTGCATGAAACCCAAAGTGATCTACATAAATGGAAAAACATACCATGCTCATGGATAGGCAGACTCAACATTGTGAAAATGTCAATTCTACCCAAAGCAATTTGCAAATACAACGCAATCCCGATCCAAATACCAGCAACATTCTTCAAAGAGATGGAAAAACTAATCATTAACTTTATATGGAAAGGGAAGAAGCCCCAAATAAGTAAAGCACTACTGAAGAAGAAGAATAAAGTTGGAGGACTCACACTACCTGACTTCAGAACCTACTATACAGCTACAGTAGTCAAAACAGCCTGGTACTGGTACAACAACAGAGACATTGACCAATGGAACAGAATTGAGAACCCAGATGTAAATCCATCCACCTACGGTCACCTGATCTTCGACAAGGGCCCAAAGTCCATCAAATGGGGAAAAGACAGTCTTTTTAATAAATGGTGCTGGCAAAAGTGGATATCCATCTGCAAAAAAATGAAACAGGACCCATACCACCCACCGTATACAAAAACTACTTCAAAATGGATCAAAGATCTGAATATAAAGCCTAAAACTATAAAGTTCATAGAAGAAAAAATAGGACCAACACTTCAGGCCTTAATACATGGCATTAACAGGATACAAACCATAACCATCCACGCACAAAACCCAACAGATAAGCTAGATAACTGGGATCTTCTAAAAATCAAACACCTATACTCTTCAAAAGACTTCACCAAAAGAGTCAAAAGAGAACCTACAGACTGGGAAAAAAGTTTTGGACAGTACAAGTCAGACAAAGGTCTAATCTCCATAATCTACAAGAAAATCCAACACCTCTACAACAAAAAGACAAATAATCCTATTAAAAAATGGGCAAAGGCAATGAACAGACACTTCACCAAAGAAGACATTCAAATGGCCAACAGACACATGAGGAAATGCTCGCGATCACTAGCCATTAGAGAAATGCAAATTAAAACCACAATGAGATACCATCTCACCCCTGCATTACTGGCACGAATCAAAAACACTGGAAATAACAAATGTTGGAGGGGCTGCGGGGAGATGGGACCTCTTATGCACTGCTGGTGGGAATGCAAAATGATACAACCATTTTGGAAAATGATGGTGCTTCCTCAGAAGCTAGAAATAGACATACCATTTGAACCAGCAATCCCACTCCTAGGAATATATCCTAGAGAAATAAGAGTCATTACTCGAATAGACATATGCACACCTGTGTTCATGGCAGCATTGTTCACAATAGTGAAACAATGGAAACAACGTAGGTGCCCATCAACAGATGAATGGATAAACAAACTATGGTAAATACACACAATGGAGTACTATGCAACGAGAAAGAACAACAATGAATCTGTGAACCATCTCATAACATGGATGAAACTGGAGGACATTATGCTGAGTGAAATAAGTCAATCACAAAAGGACAAATATTGTATGAGATGTCTATTGTAAAAACCCATGAAAAAGTTCACATGCAAAATATAACAATCTTTGTTGGTTACCAGGGATGGGAGGGGTGGGGGGGGATACTAAATAGGCAATAGATAAGTGGTATCTTGGATGAAGTGTGAGACAGTACACAATACAGGGGAAACTAGCACAAGCTGTACAAGGAAAGGTCATGGGAGCCCTATAGTCACAAACAAACTCCCTGAGGGACTGAGTTGCTGGGCGGAGGGCTGTGGGGACCATGGTCTCGGAGAACATCTAGCTCAATTGGCATAACACAGCTTATAAAGTCAATGCTCTACATTCTACCTTGGTGAGTAGTGTCTGGGGTCTTAAAAGTCTGTGAGCGGCCATCTAAGATACTCCACTAATCTCATCCCTTCGGGAGCATGGAAGAATGAAGAGAACAGGATACAAGGAAAAGATTATTCCAAAGGACTAATCGTCCACAGCTACCAAGGCCTCCACCGGACTGACTCCAGTACAGCTAGATGGTGCTCGGCTACCACCACTGACTTCTCTGACCAGGATCACAACAGAGGGTTCTGGACAGAGCTGGAGAAGGATGTAGAGCATAATTCTAACTCACAAAAAAAAAAAAAAAAGACCAGATTTACTGGCCTAAAGGAGACTGGAGAAACCTCGAGTGTATGGCCCCCAGACACCCTTTTAGCTCAGTGGTGGTTACCTCTGAGGTTTACTGTTCAGCCTGGGAATGGACAGCCCTGTAAAACCAAATGAGACTAACGAGGTACAGGAGTCCAGTGACAAGGGCCAGAAGGCAGAAGGGGACAAGGAAGCTGGTGATAGGGAACACAAGATGGAGTACGGATATTGTTGATGTGTTGTGAGATTGTTAACCATTGTCATAGGGCAACATTTGTAGTAACTGTTAAATGAGAAACTATTTTGTTCTGTAACCCTTCATCTTAAGTGAGAATTAACAGCACAATTGGAAGAGCGTAGTCAATGTCACTGAACTTTGTATGCAGAAATTTTTGAAACGATGTATCTTTGGCTATGTGTATTTTTACCAAAAAAAAAAAAAAAAAAAAAAGGTTGAGAATTTAGGGGGTTAATATGTTGTGGGGTTGTTAACAAATGTCATAAAACAACATGTGTACTACTGTTTCATGAGAAACTATTTGTTCTGTAAGCCTTCACCTGAAGTACAATAAAATATAAAAAAAAAAAAAAAAGAAAGAAATTAAGTGAGTCATAAAAGTGAAGAGTTACATTTCCAAGTACAGTAATATAACTCAGTGGTTAGGGGTTTGTGAGTAGAACCCCCCCCCCCCACCCAAATTCTCCATATCCTTCAAATTTCATTTTAAAGTTTCATGCCTTCTCAAGTAATTTCATCCTCAACTGACATTTCATTCTCTGAAACTATGCACATAATAAAATAACGTACTGTTTTCCATATATCCTTACATCATTCTCTAAATTTTCATATATATAGCATACTTAGTTCCCCAATTGGATCTCAGGGTTTTAACATATGGATTGTTTCTCCTATTTCTACTGTATTTTTGTTATTCCTAACAAAATTGATAAATGCGCTTTTGGCATTTAAGAATTTCTTTTAATATTAGAGAAGCCAGTATTGTATCAAATATGTTTCTAGAAAACAAAAATTTTCAAATTACTTTTAATTATTTGGTCCAAAATATATTGCTTTCTCAGGCTTTTGTCAGTAAATACAACTCTAGCTATTGACCTATGTATATCCATTGTTAGTTGCTAAGATTTCTACCACTTTTTATCATTTGCTTATGAAGCAATTTGAGTCTCTCTCAATCTTTTATGCACACATGGTCTTCCATATATAGAATAGGAAACAAATTCAGAAAAGTTACAGTATGGTCCAAATAAATAAGCACATGAAAAGGTGTTCAACATTCTTATCCATTAATTCAAATACATATACACACTCATATGTATGTGTGTATATATGTATATATAGCCAGTACAAAATGGTACTTTGAAAATTGGTCTGGTAGTTTCATAAAGTTAAAGATACACTTAACATATGGCCGAGCAATCCCACAATTAGCTATTTACCCCAGAGAAATAAAAACTTATTTCACACACCTACACATAAATGTTTTTATCAGCTCTATTAAACATTTCAAAAAATTGGAAACAACCCAAATGTCCTTCACTGGGTGAATAGGTAAGCAAGCTGTGGGGTATCCATACATAGAATTGTTGTTGTTAGGTGCCATCGAGTTGGTTCTGACTCATATCGACCCTAAGCACAACAGAAGGAAATACTGCCAGGTCCTGTGCCATCCTCACGATCATTGTTATGCTTGAGCCCATTGTTGCAGCCACTGTGTCGATCCATCACATTAAGGGTCTTCCTCTCTTTTGCTGAGTCTCTACTTTACCAAGCATGATGTCCTTCTCCAGGGACTGTTCCTCCTGATAACATGCGCAGAGCATGTGAGACGAAGTCTCACCATCCTTGCCTCTAAGGAGCATTCTGGCTGTACTTCTTCCAAGACAGATTTGTTCATTCTTTTGACAGTCTATCATATATTCAGTGTTCTTTGCCAACACCGTAATTCAAAGGTATCAATTCTTATTTGGTCTTCCTTACTTATTGTCCAGCATTCACATACATATGAAGCTATTGAAAACACCATGGTTTTCGTCAGACACACCTTAGTCCTACAATAGAATACTACTCAGCAATTAAAAATAAATGAGCTATTAATGCACTCAACAACTTGGATGTATCTCAAAGGCTTTGCTAAATGAAATAAGCCAGTCTCAAAGAGTTACATACACCTTTCAAGACCCAAATATTTTCTGCTTTCAATTTCTTGTTGATACCATGTGTTTTCATTAATGGAAGTATGCTGAATCATTCAGGGTGCCTGAATTTTTGGTAGGTAGTATGGATTTTTTCTTGCTCCTCCCACAAGCCTACCCCTAGAATCCAGTGGGACATATGTTGCTCCACTAATTCTACCCCCAGCATCCATCCAGAGTCCACTGGGACATATGGGTCCCCAATAAAAATTCAAAATTTCTATTTTTCTTTCACCAAAGAAGACATTCAAGCAGCCAACAGACACATGAGGAAATGCTTGAGATCACTAGCCATTAAAGAAATGCAAATTAAAACCACATGAGATACCATCTCACCCCAGCATTACTGGCAGGAATCAAAAAACCTGAAAGTAACAAATGTTGGAGAGACTGTGGGGAGATTGGAACTCTTATGCACTGCTGGTGGGAATGCAAAATGATACAATCATTTTGAAAAATGATATGGTGCTTTCTTAGAGCACTAGAAATAGAAATACCATACCATCCAGCAATCCCACTCCTAGGAATATATCCTAGAGAAATAAGAGCTGTCATTTGAATAGACATATGCACACCCATGTTCATGAGAGCATTGTTCACAATAGCAAAAAGATGGAAACAACCTAGATGTCCATCAACAGATGAATGGATAAACAGACTATGGTACATACACACAATGGAGTACTATGCAACGATAAAGAACAATGATGAATCTGTGAAGCATCTCATAACATGGATCAAACTGGAGGACATTATGCTGAGTGAAATAAGTCAATCACAAAAGGACAAATATTGTATGGGACCTCTATTGTAAAAACTCATGAAGAAGTTTACAAACAAAAAGTAACAATCTTTGTTGGTTACAAGGGATGGGCAGCGTGGGGGGGAATATTAAATAGGCAATAGATAAGTAGTATCTTTGGTGAAGGGTGAGACAGTACACAATACCAGGGAAAGCAGCACAACTTGTACAAGGAATGGTCATGGACGCTCCATAGACACACCTAAACTCCCTGAAGGACTGAATTGCTGGACGGAGGGCTGTGGAGACCATGGTCTCGGAGAACATCTAGCTCAACTGGCATAACACTGTTTATAAAGACAGTGTTCTACATTCTACCTTGGTGAGTAGTGTCTGGGATCTTAAAAGCCTGTGAGCAGCAGTCTAAGATACTCCACCGGTCTCACACCTTCCGGAGCAACGGAGAGTGAAGAGAACAGGATGCAAAGGAAAGATTAGTCCGAAGGACTAATGGACCACAGCTACCAAGGCCTCCACCAGACTGAGTCCAGTACAGCTAGATGGTGCCTGGCTATCACCACTGACTGCTCTAACCAGGATCACAACAGAGGGTTCTGGACAGAGCTGGAGAAGGATGTAGAACAAAATTCTAACACACACAAAAAAGACCAGATTTACTGACCTGAAAGAGACTGAAGAAACCCCGAGATTATGACCTCCAGATGGCCTTTTAGCTCAGTGTTGAGGCCACTTCCAAGGTTCACCGTTCAGCCAGGGATTGGACAGCCCCATAAAACAAAATGGGACTAATGAGGCACAGCAGTCCAGGGACAAGAAGTAGAAGCCAGAAGGGGACAGGAAAGCTGGTGATAGGGAACCCAAGGTTGAGTAAGGACAGTGTTGACATGTAGTGGAGTTGTTAACCATTGTCGTAGGGCAACATGTATACTAACTATTTAATAAGAAACTATTCTTTCCTGTAAACCTTCATCTAAAGTGAGAATAGCAGCACAACTGGAAGAACGTAGTCGATGTCACTGAACTGTGTATGTAGAAATTTTTGAAATGGTAAATCTTTGGCTATGTATAATTTCACCAAAAAAAAAAGGTCGAGAAGGGAGAGGGTTGACATGTCATGGGGTTGTTAACCAATGTCATAAAATAATATGTGTACTGACTGTTTAATGAGAAACTATTTGTTCTGTAAACCTTCACCTAAAGTACAATAAAAAAAAAAAATTTCTATTTTTCCTACCAAAAATTCAGACACCTCATACAATATCTGTAAAAACATTTATTTGCGGCACACACCCATTTCTTCAGTTTCAAACTGTCATAAAGGCCCCCACCTTGCAGCAGCACACACTGTCAGTGGGAAAGCAGCTTCCCAATAAAACTGAGAGGCAGAAAATGTTAGTGGGCAACAGTATACGTCAACAGTCATGAAAAGGATACTATAGTGAAACCTGTGAGAGCCAGAACTCCACGGGACTGCCTTGTTTTTCCAAGTCTCGAAAGTTTTCTGCCTTTCACAGGGTGTAGTCTTAATACTTTTCTATTGCTTGGTTTAGTGGAAAATATTTTGGTTTTCCTTCTTTGACAGGTTCCCTCCTTAAACAGGTTCCAGCTTTCACAGGTTTTACTACAGTGATAGATAAATCACCCTTGGCCATCAAGTCAGTTCTGATTCATGATAATTTTATGTGTTTCAGAATAGAACTCGGCTCCATAGTTTTACTATGGCTGTAATCTTAAGGAAGTAGATTGCTAAACCTTTCTTCCATGGCACCAGTAAGAAAAACACAATGAAACTGAATCAATAAATGAAACATTCTATTCTTTTTCCACCAGGTTTTTTCTCACGCACAGCTGGGCAACACAGAAAAAATATGGAGTATCTCAGTCACTTCCCAGGCAATTACATGAATTAGAGTATTGTTTTATCTGAACAAAGAACAGTTCATAGCAAAGTGATGAAAGAAAGGAGACAGGGTAAGAAAATTTTGGTTAAAATTAGTAATTCAAATGCATATGATAGAGATTTTGTTTTGTTGATTTTTTCCTTCTTTTTCTTCCTATATCCTCAGTAACAAAATGGATCCAACCATTTCCAAAGCATAACGATTTCTAAAGAAGCAGTCTAAAGGCTGCCAAATAAATACATTCCCCATGCTTTTATTATTTTATTCTCTATTAATGTGAATTTAAGTGCAGTGAGAAATTTCAACTTGTGCAACATTAATGGGTAAATATCTATTTAAGAGAGTTAATTGGATAAATTGCTTGCTTAAGAAATCTGATTAGGTAACCTGCAGTTAATACAGAATTATACATGGCTGCTACAATTAAGATGTCCAGAAAAAAAAAAAAGTTGTCTCTGATTATACAGCCCCTTCTACTGCATTCTACATTTCTTTATTCAAATCAAAAACACATCATGGAATAAGAAAAAAATGACAAAGCCGTTAACCCAGGCTTTGACCATTCAACTGGATTTGCATGATAGCGACAGCATCAAGTAACTTTGTCAAGTTAGGTGAATGACTTAGAAGCTTTGCACCTCAGTTTGCTCAGGGGGTGTACAGTGTCAATTATCACTTTAGTGCCTACTGTGTGCTGGCTGGCTGTTAAGTATTTTCATAGTATTCAGGTAAGAATCATGTTCTTTTTCCTATAACCCTTAGCTAATCCATCAGAAAATCATCTTGGCTTCTTCTTGCAAACACACTCAGAATCTCTTTACTTCTTGTCTTTTTCACTGCTGTTACTGTTGTCCAAACTACCATCATCTCTTCCCTGGCTTTTTCTTGCCTTTGCCCCATTCAATTTATACTCAAAACAGCTGCCACAATGATCCTGTTAAAATACATCAGGTCCTGTCACTCCCTTGCTCCAACCCACGATTTCCCAGCTCACTTTGAGTAACAGTCAAATTCCTTCCACACAAATCGTCAACCTAGATTAGTTACAAATAGGTTATATAACAAATATATTAAAAACAAATATACAGTTTTGCAATCACAGAAGGAAATTGCCTACCCAAAATTCTTATAAGTAAAAGAATATATGTTTTACACAACAAAAACTGTGCAATGTTTCATAAGTTATCACTACCCTCTTTTCAAGGGTGAATGCTTTACTATATTCAAGCAAATTCTGCCTGGTTCATTATGTCAGTTGCTTTCAATTTATTATGGGAATTTTTTAGACGAGACTGGCTGGAGAATTTTGCAAAGCAGGAAACCAAGGAGGATGAGGGTCCAGAAACATACTTTATGAAGAATACACCCAATGTGAGTCAGATGCTCACCTTATCTTTAGCTAATTTTTAGAAAAACTTTAAATAGTGTAGCAGGACACTTAAGGGGGTATCTTTTTTTATTGCACGTGTATATGTTCTCACCCTTCTCTATCATTTCCTTTCAAAAATATTTCTGTTCAAAATTAGAGACCTTAACACAATGCTAGTTTTAGTAGCTGTGGAAACACTATTACACTAAAAAAATAAAAAAGCAAGATATAAATACACATACAGATTTGTACAGTTTCCATATACTACCCTTCCTAAAGCATTTTTATTATCCACCAAATATATATGTCCAGAACAAGAATTGTGGGTTTACAGTAGTTACAGTCAAAGCAAGAATTTTTAAAAGATTTGCTTTAATTTAGAAGGCTATTATTCATTACATTGGTTTGTTGGATTTTTTTTTTTCCCTTTCTTGTGAGTAGAGGGAGTGGTGAGTTTAATTTTATTTTACTTGGCTTTTGCAAATAATATGTTTGTTGTTGCTACTTTTTTTTTTTAATAAGTAATAGTTCTGGAAAAAATGTTTTGCACAAGTTTTATGATGAATTTGATTCCCATTTAACAATGCTATTGTAATTGTGGGTGTGTGTGTATGTTTTTTTCCCTAGTGGTAAGAATAGGGCTTTAGAGTTCTCAATTCTAAAGGTTGAAAATATGGCAAGAAAGGGTAGAATATGAGCATAAAAGGGAATTAAGTGGCAAAGACAAGGAAAGTTTGATGCAGGATTAATGGATATTTATGCACATAATGTGTTGGCCATTTAATGACTTTGTCACCTTACACAAATCATGTAATGTCTCTAAATCCCATTTCCTTCCTTTAACATGGTGCAATAAAAGTAAATCTTACCTCACAATGTTGTGAAGAGTATCATAGATAATAAGAAAGCATTATCAATTATAAATAAGAAGTTTGTTTCACTTGCTTTTTTTGTTTTGTTTTTCAGTAATCCCAATGTTTAAAGCGACATAGATACTTAACATACCAGTAGCATGTTTGATTACTTAAAATGCCAAAACCAAACCTATTACCATTGAGTCGATTCCAACTCATGGTGACCGCATGTGTTGCAGAGTAGAACTTGCTTCATAGGGTTTTCATGACTGTGACCTCTTGGAAGCAGATCACCAGGCCTTCCTTTTGAGGCACCTCTGAGAGGGTACCAATTGCCAGCCTTTCCTTTAGCAACCCCACACTTAACCATCTGAGCTACTTAGGGACTCCATTACTTAAAACACCATAAATGATAAAAAATAAAGAAGATTTCATTTCTTTAATTATATTATATTCCAATGCAGATAATCTCTCAAGTAAAATGTGGTAATTAGGCAGCACTGTAGAAGACAATAATTACCTTTAAAGGGACTTTAGTTGAATCTTCATGATTTTCAAACTAAGTAGCTCAAAATGGTAAAGTAACATCCTATTATTTCAAAGAGTGACTCAAGTCACTAAGACAATAAGAAAATATTTAGAAAAAGTATGGCCTATATCCGTATATTACATTAAATGCCTAATAAACACTAATGTGGAAAAAAAGTTAGAAATAGCTAATTTGGATACACTTGATATTATTGTTCACAAAGGCATTTAGTCTGCATTTTTACTCTTAAATTTTATATGGTAGAGATTAAGATTTAGTTTCTTATCTTAGATCATTTAATAATGATTCTGAATTCCCAAACAGATATTTTTTTCCAATTAAAATGGTAATCAAGAAAGGCACTGCCTTTCATTGGTAGCAAAGTGAAATCAAACAGTGTTTAATGAGGGCTAAAATATAAACTCCACCACTAGTCTGTCAGTTTTTCATAATGTGGTGGCTTGCATGATGCTGTAATGCTGGAAGCTATGCCAAATGGTATTTCAAATACCAGCAGAGTCACCCATGGTGGATAGGTTTCATCAGAGCTTCTAGACTAAGACAGACTAGAAAGAATAACTTGGGGGTCTACTTCTGAAATATTGGCCAGTGAAAACCTTATGAATAGCAGTGGAGCATTGTCTGACATACTGTCAGAAGACGAGCCCCTGAGGTTGGTTGGAAGGCACTCAAAATACAACTGGTGAAGAGCTGCCTCCTCAAAGTAGAGTCAACCTTAATGACATGGATAGAGTTAAGATTTCGAGACCTTCATTTGCTGATGTGGCACAACTCAAAATGAGAAGAAACAACTGCAAATATCCATTAATAATTTGAACATGAAATGTACAAGGTATGAATCAAGAAAAATTGGAAATCATCAAAAATAAAATGGAACTCATAAAGACTGATTCCTAAGCACTAGTGAGCTGAAATGGACTGGTATTGGCCATTTTGAATTGGACAATCATGGTCTACTATGTCGGGAATGACAAATTGAAGAGGAATGGTGTCGCATTCATGATCAAAAAGAACAAACATTTCAAGCTCTATTCTGAAGTACAATACTGTCAGTGATAGGATAATACCAATACACCTACAAGAAAGACCAGTTAATATGACTATTATCCAAATTTACACACCAACCACTAAGACCAAAGATGAATAAATTGAAGATTTTTACCAACTTCTGAAGTCTGAAATTGACCAAACATGCAATCAAGATGCATCGATAATTCCTGGTGATTGGAATGCAAAAGTTGAAAACAAAAAAGAAGGATTAGTAGTTAGAAAATATGGCCCTGGTAATAGGAAAGACACCAGAGATCTTATGATAGAATTTTTCAAGATTAATGAATTATTCATTGCAAGTATCTTTTTTCAACAACATAAACTGTGTCTATATACAGGGACTTTGCCAGATGGAATACACAGGAATCAAATCTACTACATCTGCGGAAAGAGACAATGGAACAGCTCAATATCATCAGTCAGAACAAGGCTAGGGGCCGACTGCGAAACAGACCATCCATTGCTCATATGCAAGCTCAAATTGAAGCTGAATAAAATTAAAACAAGTCCACGAGAGCCAAAGTACAAACTTGAGTATACCCCACCTGAATTTAGAGACCATCTTAAGAATAGATTTGATGCATTGAACACTACTGATCGAAGATCAGAAGGGATGTGGAATGGCATCAAGGACATCATAAATGAAGAAAGCAAAAGGTCATTAAAAAGACAGGTAAAGAAAGAAAAGACCAAAATGGATGTCAGAAGAGACTCTGAAACTTGCTCTTGAATGTCGAGTAGCTAAAGCAAACAGAAGTGATGAAGCAAAAGAGCTGAACAGAAGATTTCAAAGGGTGGTTGGAGAAGACAAAGTAAAGTATTATGATGAAATATGCAAAGACCTGGGGATAGAAAACCAAAAGGGAAGAACACGCTCAGCATTTCAGAAGCTGAAAGAACTGAAGGAAAAATTCAAGCCTCGAGTTGCTTTACTGAAGGATTCTACAGGGAAGATCTTAAATGACGCAGGAAGCATCTACAGAAAATGGAAAGAATACACAGAGTCATTATAACAAAAAGAATTAGTTGACGTTCAACCATTCCAGGAGGTAGCATATGATCAAGAACCAATGGTATTGAAGGAAGAAGTCCAAGCTATCCTGCCCTGCTGTACCATACCTGAGTGACTGACCCTGCCCATTGGAGAAGGAGGTAAAAGTATCGTGCCCGCAGACAAGCAAACAACAAAGAACGCACAGCCTGCCTGCTCAGACATAACCCAATAAAACAAAAAAGCAGGATGAAACAAACAAATCTATAACCAATAAACGAGGAAAATAACCACTGAATGCCCCAAAGACAGCAGGCAGTATTAAAACATTTACAGAAACAGAACAGGATGGTTCCAGTAGGCTTCCAAAATAAAACACCAGATGACCTTCCAGTAGAAGAAAAGGCACTAGCCCTAACTGATAGGGAATTCAAATCTCTAATATTTAGAATTATCCAAGAGTTGAAGCAAAAAACAGACAAAAATGAGGAAAAAATAGACAAATTCTTGGAAAAGGCAGACAAAAAAAAACGGAAGAATTCAAGAAAATAATACAGGAACAAAATGCTAAAATAAATTCAAAACTAGAAATCATATAAAAACAACACTTAGAAATCCAAAAGATAAACAACAAGATTTCAGAAATGGACAGTGTCATAGAAGGGCTGAGGAGCAGGTTTGAATTGATGGAAGACAGGATCAGAAAAATTGAAGACAAACACTTGGATACAACCCTGTTTGAGGAAAAATCAGAAAAAAGAACAAAGAAAAATGAAGAAACCCTGAGAATTATGTGGGATACCATCAAAAGCAAAAATCTTCAAGTGATCAGAGTTCCAGAACAGGGGGAGAAAACAGAAAACCCAGAGAGGATCACTGAAGAACTGCTGACAGAAAACTTCCCCAATATCATGAAAGATGAAAAGCTGACCATCCAAGAAGCTCAACGAATCCCATATAGGATGGACCCTGAAAGAAAATCACCAAGGCATATCATAATCACACTTGCTAAAACCAAAGACAAACAAAGAATCCTGAGAGCAGCTCGAGAAAAACAAAAAGTCACACACAGAGGAGAAACAATAACACTAAGCTCAGATTATTTGGCAGAAACCATGCGGGCAAGAAGGCAATGGGATGACATATATAAAACCTTGAAATAAAAAAATTGCCAGCCAAGAATAATATATAGTGCAAAACTCTTGTTCAAATATGATGGTGAAATTAGGTCATTTCCAGATAAACAGAAATTAAAAGCCTATGTAAAACCAAACCAAACTTACAAGACTTATTAAAGGGAGTCCTTTGATCTAAGAACAAACAATATCAGATCACAGGCTGAATATAGGACACAGGATTGTACTAGACAGATATCCACCTAGGAAATGAACTCTTAAGGACTATCCAAAACCAAAAGATTTACAACAGAGAACCAGAGAGGTTAATCTGTAAATGAAAACAGCATCAGAACAATAAAAGAGGGAATCAACAGTGTAGGTATAGAACCTTCTAATGGAGAGGAAGTCAAGCAATACCAAGTAATAATAGACTGGTTCAAATCTAGGAAGATAAGGGAAAATTTCACAGTAACCACAAAGAAAGTTAACAAACCTACTCATCAAAATAAAGAAGAAAAACATAAAGTCTCAGTAAAAACAAAACCTACAAAAACAAAAGAAATGGAAAAAAAAAATCCACAAAGAAAAGGAACTCAGCACAGGAGAGTAAGAGGAACAAAGAAAACATCACCACCACAAAAAAAAAAAAAGCAGTGCAAAATGCAATCCCATTCTTAGGAATATATCCTAGAGAAATAAGAGCCGTCACTCGAATAGACATATGCACACCCATATTCATTGAAGCACTGTTCACAATAGCAAAAAGATGGAAACAACGTAGATGCCAATCAACAGATGAATGGATAAACAAACTAGGGTACATACACACAATGGAGTATTATACAAAGATAAAGAACAATGATGAATCTGTGAAGCATCTCATAACATGGATCAAACTGGAGGACATTATGCTGAGTGAAATAAGTCAATCACAAAAGGACAAATATTGTATGAGACTTCTACTGTATAAGTCATGTAAAAGCTTACACACAAAAAGAAACAATCTTCGTTGCTTACAAGGGATGGATGGGGTGGAGGGGAACTAAATCGTTAAGTGGTAACTTTGGTAAAGGGTAAGATAGTACACATTACTGGGGAAGCCAGCACAACTTGTACAAGGAAAGGTCATGGAAGCTCCATAGATACTTCCAAACTCCCTGAGGGACTGAATGGCTGGATGGAGTGCTGTGGACACCATGGTCTCAGGGAACATCTAGCTCAGTTGGCATAACACAGTTTATAAAGACAATGTTCTACATTCTATGTTGGTGGGTAGCGTCTGGGGTCTTAAAAGCCTGTGAGCAGCCATCTAAGATACTCTGCTGGTCTCACCCCTTCAGCAGCAAGGGAAAATGAAGAGAACGAGATAAAAGGAAAAGATTAGTCTGAAGGACTAATGGAACACAGCTACCAAGGCCTCCACCAGACTGAGTCCAGTACAGCTAGATGGTGCCCGGCTGCCACCACTGACTGCTCTGATCAGCATCACAATAGAGGGTCGTGAACAGTGCTGGAAAACCATGTAGAACAGAATTCTAACTCACAAGAAAAGACCAGATTTACTGGCCTGACAGACTGGAGAGACCCCAAGAGTATGGCCCCCGGACACCCTTTTAGCTCAGTGGTGAAGCCCTTCCCAAGTTCACCATTCAGCCAGGGATTGGACAGCCTCATAAAACAAAACAGGACTAATGAGGCACAGCAGTCTAGGGACAAGGACTAGAAGGCAGGAGGGGACAGGAAAGCTGGTGATAGGGAACTCAAGGCTGAGAAGGGACACTGTTGACATGTCATGGGGTTGTTAACTATTGTCATAGGGCAATATGTGTACTAACTGTTTAATGAGAAACTATTTGTTCTGCAAATTTTCATCTAAGGTACAAAAAAGAAGAATTATCTGTGTGAGATCAAACTGACAACAGCAACTCAAAAGGTTTGATGGGAAGCCTAAGGGACAGTGAATTGAAGACAACGGTGATGGAATAATTTGGAAAAGGATAGTGAGAACAGCAGCACAATTGGAAGAATGCAATCGATGTCACTGAATTGTACATGTAGAAACTTCAGAAATGGTGTAACTTTGGCTATGTATATTTTCACCAAAAAGAAGTTCCTCAAGGTCTAGAAGGGAGAGTGTTGACATGTAATGGGGTTGTTAACCAATGTCATAAAACAATATGTGTACTTACTGTTTAATGAGAAACTACTTGTTCTGTAAACCTTCTTCTAAAGTACAATAAAAAAATTTTTTAAAAAAAAGTGGAAGGTAATTGTAGCAGGTATCAAAAGTTACAAATTTTCGTTAACAATGGCTTCTAAGGATATCTTTCTGGAGCTAAAATCTCAACTATAGATATAAGATAGAAACAACCTTGCTGATCATTGTACTTGGATCTGCTAATTATAAATGTCAGCATAACATAATGCTTTGTGCTTTACAAAGTGCTCATACAACTTAAACTGAAACCAAAAAAACCAAACCCATTGCCATCAAGTCGATTCTGACTCATAGTGACCCAAGCCCTACAATAGTGGTATAAAATATTAATGCCGAGAAATATTATTGTTCACAATTTACAGGAAAAAACTACTCAGAGAAGTTAAGTGACGATAAAAAGCACTCTGAAATCAGACACATCTGGTTTCAAATCCTGACTCTGCTACTTACCAGATAGGCTGTCTGGAAAATGTTACATAACCTCTCTGAACCCTAGGTTCTTTACTTGAGCAATGCATTAATAATAACTACTTCACTGAATTACAGAAAGTAATAAATTTGATAAAATATCTTGAATTCCCACTCATGGTGTCTGTCAGAGAGAAAATGCCTGATAAATAAAATCTAAAAGTAAAACATGAAAAAAAAAGTCCAAGCTGCACTAAAGGCACCGGAGAAAAATAAGGTTCTAGGAATTGACACAATACCAGTTGAGATGTTTCAATGAACAAATGAAGCACTAGAGGTGCTCACCCATCTATGACAAGAAATTTGCAAGACAGCTACTTTGGCAGTGAACTGGAAGAGACCCATATTTGTGCCCATTCCAAAGAAAGGTGATCCACTGGAATGCGGAAATTATTCTAAACATTTATCAATAATATCACATGCAAGTAAAATTATGCTGGAGGTAATTAAAAAATGTTCACAGCAGTACATCCACAGGGAACTGCCAGAAATTCAAGCTGGATTCAGAAGAGGACGTGGAACCAAGGATATCATTGCTGATGTCAGATAGATCTTGACTGAAAGCAGAGAATACCAGTACAATGTTTACCTGTGTTTTATTGACTATGCAAAGGCATTCGACTGTGTGGATCATAACAGATTATGGATAACATTGCGAAAAATGGGAATTCCAGAACACTGAATTGTCCTCATGTGGAACCTGTACACACACCAAGAGGTAGTTGTTCCAACAAAACAGGGGAGACTGTGTGGTTTTAAGTCAGGAAAGGTGTGCGTTAGGGTTGTATCCTTTCACCATACTTAATCCTATCTGTATGCTGAGCAAATAATCTGAGAAACTGGACTATGTGAAGAAGAATGGGACATGAGAATTGGAGGAAGGCTCATTACCAACCTTTGATATGCAGATGACACAACCTTGTTTGCTGAAAGTGAGGAGGACTTGAAGCACTTATCGATGAAAATCACAGGCTACAGCCTTCTGTATGGTTTGCACCTCTACATAAAGAAAACAAAAATCCTCACAACTGCACCAATAAGCAACATCTTGATACACAGAGAAAAGACTGAAGTTGTCAAGGATTTCATTTTCCTTGGATCCACAATCAACACCCACGGAAGCAGCAGTCAAGAAATCAAAAGATGCATTGCATTGGGCAAATCTGCTGCAAAAGACCTCTTTAAAGTGTTAGAAAGCAAAGATGTCACTTTAAGGACTAAGATGCACCTGACCCAAGCCATGGTATTTTCAGTCACCTCATATGCATTTGTAAGGTGGACAATGAATAAGGAAGATTGAAGAAGAATTGACACCTTTGAATTATGGTGTAGGTGAAGAAAATTGAATATACCATGGACAGTCAAAAGAATAAACAAATCTGCCTTGGAAGAAGTACAGCCAGAGTGCTCTTTAGAAGCAAGGATGGTGAGACTTTGTCTCAAGTACTTTGGGCATGTTATCAGGAGGAAGTATTCCCTGGAGAAAGACATCATGCCTGGTAAAATAGAGGGTCAGTGAAAGAGAGGAAGACTCTCAGTGAGATTGATTGACACAGTGTCTGCAACAATTGGCCCAACATAACAATGATTGTGAGGATGGTGCAGGACCAAGCAGTGTTTCGTTCCGTTGTTTCGTTCATAGGGTCACTGTGAGTAGGCACCGACTTGAGGGCACCTAACAACAACAACACATGTAAGCAGGACTAGGTTTCCACTGGAACAAAACAAAGGCAATAAATCATGACCTCTTGCCTCAAAGTGTAAGATAAGTGTGTGGGCTGTAATCCGAAAATAAGCTCAGAAGGTTTTGTAAACAAATGTTACTAAACTCAATCTTTAAAGAATAAAATAAACAGAGAGGACAGTAAATACATTTTCAGCTTAAACAAATGGTATAAAAAAATCCTAAAATCAGAAAAACATAGAATATAAAGAGGAGAGATGAATAAATGAGTAAGGTGATTTAAAGACTGAAATGCAATAATAGGGGGTACAGTAGTCCCCCCTTATCCATGGAGGATACATTCCAAGACTCCCAGTGGATGCCTGAAACTGCAGATAGTAGAGAATTCTATATGTACTATGTTTTTCCCTATGATAAAGTTAAACTTTTAAATTAGGCACAGCAAGAGATTAACTACAATAACTAATAATAAAATAGAGCAATTATAAGAATACACTGTAATAAAAGTTATGTTAATGTGATCTTAGCAATCTCAGCATACATTTTTTTTCCTTCCTTATTAAGTTGAGAACTTCCACCTTTTCACTTAAAGGAAGCACTTTACGGCTTCTTTTTGGCATATCTGAATTGCCAGCATCACAACTCTTGCACTCTGGGGCCATTATTAAGTAAGATTATGGTTACCTGAACACAAGCACTGCGATACCACCACAGTGGATCAGATAACCGAGACGGCTTCTAAGTGACTAACAGGTGGGTAGCGTGGATACACTGGACAAAAGGATAATTCACGTCCCCAGAGGGAAGAGGCACAGAGACCAACGAGTCTGTGAGAGCTCATGTAAGGAGAGCCAGCCCAGTTTGTGAAGGGCAGCTAAGGCTTCTCAGAGGAGGCAACCTGGTATCAAAAACCCAGCTTCTAGAAGGATAAGTAGGCATTTGCCTGGAGAAATGAAGGTGGAGATGTTGAAGGAGGAAGGCCTCGGTGTTAGGTAAGAGAGAATATCAAACAGTTGGCAAACTACACACCTCAGGGTGACTGAAAACTAGAGTATTGGGAGGAAGCTGGGGAGAAATCTAGAGAACGGTGTGAGGTAAGACTGAAAAGAAAACCATGACCTTTTAAGTATTGCTAAAAAAATTATAACTCTCCCCTAAGTACAATCAACAGGATTTAGAGCCTGAGAGGAATATATATCTCAATCAACCACAAGATTAGTCTTGCTATTTCCTTAGCTCATAAAAAAAAGAGAAACAGAGAGATCAAATGGTCAAAATCAATTGTCAATTATAGGACCACAATCTATGCTTATTCCTTTTGGTTTTAAACTTTCTGATGCCACAAAGCACAGGAATTTTAAACCTCATAAACATACTAATCTTTAGGCTCATGTTTATAGATATCTCTAATTGAAACAAAAACAAAAATCCTGTGTCTTCTAAAGTCAAAGTATGAACAAATTTAAAATAGCTGAGAATGATTATCCATACAAGGAACTTTACTTAATTTCAGGCTCAGTCCAGTATAACTCTTAATAAGCCAATGGGAACAAAAAGGAGGGTAGCTAAACAGAAAGATTAATTACTAATGACAACTTCCAATCACACAGATGATAAAGTTAACTTCTTCCTGCATTTGAAGACACCTAAAAATTTCTCCACCACAGTAAAGTAAATCTTGTCACTGGAATATATCACGAAAAAAAATTGACTAACTATTGTACAAAGTAACCAGTCACTTGAGAATCACTTTCATATAGAAGCAGCTTATGAAAATAGAAAAAAATCACATAAAAGTTTCCACCCAATTATTTCACTTGTTCTTCAGAATCCTGAAAAAGCATCTTTAAATCTTGATGTAGAACCAGAATAAATATATCAATGTTTCTGTGCTATACATTTTTATGGATCCTAGACAATGTACTCAACATACATCATTTTCAGCAATTACTGTATGGGGGAAAATAACAGTTGTAAACATACACACACGCAGACACAACTATTTTTTAAATTATTGAGAGCTGGTTATTAGGGACATGGTTTCTTGAAATGAATTATTGCATTTAAAATTCGTGACCCAAAACTGTTGCTCTTCTCAGCTGTGAGATTGACACCCACCAGCACCGTGTGTGTGGGGGAGGGAGGTTTTTTTTAAGATCTGTTAATTTAACTTATGTAAATTAATTGGCTGAAACATAAAATAAGAGTGCAGAATTTTACCATTTGGGTGGCATTATTAACTGAAAAAGTCAGGTGTTGAAATACTTTTAAAGCTCCGTTATTCTGTTCTCTGCTGGTGTAATGTGGGCAGATTCTCACTTGTTAATTATATTGGCTATAAAAAAGTAGAAGAACTAAAATGAAAGAAGTAAAATATCCTATATTGGTACTTCTTTGCATGTAAACTGGTTGCATTTGCTGTGGTGAAACTAGCTTTGTCCTAGTCACAAACCCACAGTCACAAATCATTATGACAAAATTATTAGCTTTTTGAAGATATGGCTTTTGACTGTAAATGAAATATCTTATTACTCTATCATTAGCACTCATTATTATGCAACGGCTACTTAAACATACCTACTCAGAAACTCTCTAGAAAATCATTTTTAAAAAATGATTCTTCTCCTTTCAATGAGCAACTTTCCAAAATTAAGTACTGACAACAATTAATGTTCATTTCAAAATTGCTAATTCTGTAGACTATAAATAGTTGCAAAATCTGCCTTTAAAACTATCCCCTCCTCTATTTAATCCATTCTGAGAATGTTACATTAGAAAAAAACTGCATTTAAATTCACCAGTTATTCCTAAATTTTCTAATAATGCTTAATTGTGAGAAAGTGTGGTATCACAACTAATATTTTGTAGATCTGATTCTTCAAATATGTTAGACATACCTCACTTGGCATCCCATTTAAATACATTATGAACCTACATTCCTGCTATGGATTTTATGGATCAAAAATCAAAAACCCAAACCCGTTGCTGTCGAGTCGATTCTGGCTCATAGCGACCCTATAGGACAGAGTAGCATTGCCCCATAGGATTTCCAAGGAGCATCTGGTGGATTTGAACCGCAGACCTTTTGGTTAGCAGCTGAGCTCTTAATCACTGTGCCACCAGGGCCCAAAGCACCAAAAGACGCTTCTAAAAATCCTGTTCTGATTTATATTTGTCAAACTAAATCTTAAACATCATTAGATAGATATAGATATACATGGATAACCATCATAACATATATTCTATAGATAACAATTATGAAACTAGATATATCTACTTAAACCACTTTACTTCCAGGTTCTAATGTTGATTAGAATCTTTCAAATATGGGTAAACATTGATAAAAGTTTGCTTAGAAATGTGGTTGATTGAAAAGTAAAATGAGGATAATATTTCCTATCTCCCATGTGAGCAATTGTGAAAATATAAGATGATGTCTATGAAGTAAATGATTGAAATTCATTGTGTTTTAATAAAATCAGTGTGAATGAGGATGAGAAAATATAGCATCACTATAAGGTCAAAGAACATATTCTGATTTAAATAGATGGTAAGTTTCTTCAGAAAATGTTTAAGAGTTGAACAGAAACAAATTCAATACAAATACAAGAAATAGTCATTTTGGAATTAAGTGAGGGAGAATGGCATGAAAGTGAAAGCTAGAGATCCTGAGCTGTTACTGTTGTGTGTTAGTGACTAAAGTCGTATTCATCAGTCAGGCAGACTCTACAGTGCATACCTGAAGTAGAAGCCAGGTACGGACAAGAAGAACAAAGCACCCATCATGTTTTCAATATCCAGAGACTCTGTGCAGTAAGTTACCTCTGTCCCAAACTGCAACAGCAAAAGTTTAACGGCCATAGGAAAAAATATTGCCACATGTGGAAATTGTTCAGGAAAAAAAACTTCACTTACTAGAGGCACTGGGAAAATACTTGGAACTTACGTAGATGAGAAATATGAAAAAGCAAGAAATATCTTGGAAATGGAGGCAGTAACAAGGCAAAAAGAATTCACGATAATACAATACAGAGAATTTGCCTTTGATCAAAAACATGAACTCTGTTCACACAAGGAAGCTTGTTGGACTTTGAAAATGGGCCCAGGGACCCTGTACCTGTCAACCCGGACTTGCTACTGCTGTCCACCAAACACAGCCTTATGCGTAAGCAGATTAGCTAGCAGCCAATGAAGTGGAACATGATTTCCCTGAAATTTCTCTTATATGTCATGCTAAGATATTAGAAAGCTCCATAGGTGGAGGTAGCACTCTAAGTTAAGGAACTGTTCACTGAATTACATTATAACTTCTGTTTGTTCCTTGTAAAGTATGTCTTCACATCCCTCAGGCTATGTAATCCTGATATCCCAATACCCATTTTAGAGAGCAAGAACTTTTGCATAAAAGTTTATTTATTTATTTAACAAACAGCGATTTCTGTGTGCCAGACAGTGTACTAGACCCTGGACAAAAGTTAGGGTCAAAAAATAATGAGACCTATTTTATTGAAGTTTACCATCTAATGAGCATGACAGATATGTATTGATTCCACAAATACCGAATGATAGAATTTTTAAATCCTATAAAGTAATGTATAGAGAGCTATGGGACTAAAGCAAAGGGATCTGATTAACTCTCAGGGTATATGGCATTTAAATGAAGTGATGTAAGTGTAAGAGTTAAATTGGTAAAGGGATAAAGTGGGGAGAAATTCTAGGCAGAGGAAAGAGAAGACCAAATACCCTAAGACTGGAAGAGCAGGAAAGGAACCCTGGTGTCACAGGGGTTAAAGGGCTTGACTGCTAACTAAAAGGTTGGCAGTTTGAACCCACCAGCTGCTCCATGGGAGAAAGATGTGGCAGTCTGCTTCCATAAAGATTACAGACTTGGAAACCCTACGGACAGTACTATCCTGTCCTACAGGGTTACTGGGAGTCAGAATTGACTCAATGGCAACTGGTTAATGGGAAGAGCATGCTGGGCGGAATGTAGTACAGATAATGCAGGAAGTGAGGAAAAGAATATTTCCAGATGAGACTGGGAGATCCTGCAGGGCCTTTTAGGTCATGAAGGCTAAAGGCTTTGAGTTTTAGCCAAATAATGAATGAAGGGAAACACAAAAGGTTTTGAGTGGCAATTCAACATGCCTGACTATAGCTGCGCTTGATAAAGAACATTTTGACAGCAGAGGCAAATGGATTGGGTAGGGAGAGCTTGGGATGGTGCAATATATTGTCAGTAGGAAGACTTAGGAAGTTATTTCAGTGAAAGACTCGAGTGAAAAAGTATGGCTACTCACACCCATTTCTTCATTCCCTCAATATCTGAACATTAGCATGACCCAGACCTCAGTCCTGTGGCCTCTTGTCTTTTTTATGCATGCTTACTGTCTAGATGCATTCCATCTATATCCTTATTTCTCCCAAATTCAAGTCTCCATCTTGGAGTTATGCAGAAATGTAACTCAACTTTCTAATAAGCGTCTAATATTTTCTAATAAGAATATATTCAAATGTAACATATTCAATTTGAAATCCTCCAAACTTTCTCTTCCTGCAGTCTCCCTAATCTCAGTAATTGGGAGCTTTATTTTCTAAATTATTCAGCCAAAATTGTTGATAAAATGCTTGGCTACTCTTTTTCTCACAACCTGAATCTAACCCATCAGCAACTGTTTTTCTCAATAAATGAAGAATCCAACCCCATTTTAACATTCCCACTTCCAACACCCTGATCCAAGCCACTAGCTTCTCTCATTCATATTTTTTCAGTATCTTCTTGATTAATCTCAAATTTTCTGCCCTTGTGCTACTAGACTATATCACAGTAAAAACTATAAGTCACCTGATAAACCAAGTGTCTTAGTTATCTAGTGCTGCTACAACAGAAATACCACAAGTGGATGGTTTTAATGAAGATAAGTTTATTTCCTCATAGTCAAAGTAGGCTAAAAGTCCAAATTCAGGGCATCAGCTCCAGGGGAAGACTTTCTCTCTCTGTTAGTCTTCTCTTCGGTGTTCCCCTGGGCTAGGAGCATCTCTGCGCAGGGACCCTGGTCCAAAGGACGCGCTCTGCTCCCGGCACTGCTTTCTTGATGGTATGAGGTTCCTCTCTCTCACTGCTCACTTCTGTCTTTTATATCTCAAGACATTGCCACAAGGACACAATCCAGTCTTATAGGTCAGGTCCTGCCTTACTAACACAACTGCCACCCATCCTCCCTCATTAACATCATAGAGGCAGGTTTACAACATACAGGGAAATCACACAGTACCAGGAATCATGGCCTAGCCAAACTGATACACACATTTTTTGGGGGACGTAATGCAAACCATGACATTCCACCCTTTGGCCCACAAAAAATCACATCCTTGCAACATGGAAAACATATTCACCCCATCATATCATAGGAAAAGTCTTAACTCCAAGTCCAAAATCCAAAAATTCCTCTTCATCTGTGAAATCTAGAATACAACTTATCTGCTTCCAAAGGTACAATGGCAGAACAGGCACAAGCTAGACATTTCCATTACAAATGGGAGAAACTGGAGGGAAAGAAGAGATAACAGGCACCAACAAGTCAGCAGAACACATTACATTAGCCCTCAAGGCTTTGAAAATAATCTTCTGTTCTCCGAGCCAATTTACACAATAGCCATGCCCTCCAGACTCTAGGTATTGGCCACAGTCTCTGGATTTTCAGTGAAGGCCCCTCGGCCCTGGGCTTCAGCTCCGCCTTCCAGGCCCACTGGGACAGCAACTCTGCTCCCTTGGCTTTAGGCGCACCATTCTCCTAGTCCATCGGAGTGACAACTCCACCTTTAGAAACACCAGAGGCCATGGCTCCACCCTTTGAAATCCCTGAGATCATGACCATACCTTTTGAGAGCTAGGCAGCTCAGCTTCTTGTGTCCCTTGTCTCTTCAGCTTCTGCTTCCTGTGGTCTCTCGGCCCTCGGGCCTCATGTCCCCATCTGCCCTGCTGGGGCAAGTGTTCCAAAGCTCTGTAGCTCCACTGGTATAAGTGCCCTGAGGCACCCCACTCCGCCAGAAAGCCTCATGCACACAGACACTCAGCTCTCTGGCTCTGTGGGTCGGCAAGCCTAGATCCACCGATAAGTGCCCAGAGGCACCCCACTCAACCAGAAAGCCTCCTGCACACAGGCATTCTGCTCTCTGGCTCTGTGGGTCGGCTCCAGCGCCATCTTGCACTGGTCTCCTGGTTCTGCTGCTGTTGGTTCTCTGCTGCTGTAGGTTCTCTGCTGCTGCTGGTCCTCCTCTGTCACTGCTGCACGTCTATCCATTCACAGTTTTAAAACCACTTCCACATTTTATGTATCTGTTAGAGCAGCACCCCACTCTCTCGGTACCAAATTCTGTCTTAGTCATCTACTGCTGCTATAACAGAAATACCACAAGTGGATGGCTTTAACAAAGAGAAATTTATTTCTTCACAGTAAAGTGGGCTAAAAGTCCAAATTCAGGGTGTCAGCTCCAGGGGAAGGCTTTCTCTTTCTCAGCCTTCTCATCAGTGTTCTCCTGGACTAGGAGCGTCTCTGCACAGGGACCCCAGTCCAAAGGACATGCTCTCTGCTCCCGGCACTGCTTTCTTGATGGTATGAGGTCCCCCTATCTCACTGCTCACTTCTGTCTTTTATATCTCAAGACATTGCCTCAGGATACAATTCAATCTTGTAGACTGAGTCCTGCCTTACTAACACAACTGCCACACATCCTCCCTCATTAGCACCATAGAGGCATGATTTACAACATATAGGAAAACCACACAATACCGGGAATCATGGCCCGGCCAAATTGATACACACATTTTTGGGGGGACATAATTCAAACCATGACACCAACCATTGTTGTCAAGTCGATTCTGACTCATAGCGACCCTATAGGACAGGGTAAAACTGCCCCACAAGGTTTTCAAGGCTGTAAGTCTTTAAGGAATCAGACTGCCACATCTTTCTCCCGCAGAGCATCTGGGGGGTTCAAAATGCCAGTCTTTCTGTTAGCAGCTAAACGCTTTAACCACTGCACCATGAGGGCTCCAAGTCACCTTATAGCACTTCTCAAAACCTTCCAGTAGCTTTGCAATATATTCCAAATAAAATCCAATGCCCTTACCATGATAGATTATATTTTCCAAGTGTGGCTGCAACAATATCTACCATCTTACGTGCTCTTCAGCAATGTGATAATTCTACTCACCCAACAAGAGGTAGAGGTCATCTCTGTACCCTTTGAATCTAGATGGCTCTAAGATTGTTTAGACCGATAGAATATGGCAGAAGTGATGCTGTATCAGTTCCAGGCACACCGTTTAAAAGGCTTGGCAGTATTCCCTTGCTGCTTTTTGGAATACTAGATATTGAAACTCTTGTTCTTGCAACATTCCTTCCTCAAAACCCAGCCATTATCCTAGGAAAACCTAAAGATACATAAAGAAGACACACATAGACTCTCTATTTGTTTGTTGTTAGGTACCGTCGAGTTGGTTCCAACTCATAGCAACCGTATGTACAAGAGAAAGAAACATTGTCTTGTCCTGCACCATCCTCACAATCATTGCTATGCTTGAGCTCATTGTTACAGCCACTGTGTCAGTCCAACTCCTCGAGGGTCTTCCTCTTTTTCACTGACCCTCTACTTTACCAAGCATGATGTTCTTCTCCAGGGACTGGTCCCTCCTGATAACATGTTCTAAGTGCATGAGACAAAATCTCACCATTCGCACTTCTAAGGAGCATGCTGGCTGTAGTTCCTCCAGGATAGATTTGTTCCTCTGGCAGTCTGTGGTATAGTCAATATTCTTCACCAACACCATAATTCAAACGCATCAGTTATTCTTCAGTCTTCCTTATTAATAGTCCAGCTTTCACATGCATATGAGGCTATTGAAAATATCATTGCTTAGGTCAGGTGCACCTTAGTCCTCAAAGTGACATCTTTGCTTGTCAACACTTTAAATAGGTCTTTTGTAGCAGATTTGCCCATTGAAATACATCATTCGATTTCATGACAACTGCGTTCATGGTAATTGATTGTCCATCAATGAAATGACATTCTTGACAACTTCAACATTTTCTCCATTTATCATGATGTTGCTTATTTGGTCCAGGTGTGAGGATTTTTGTTTTCTTTATGTTGAGGTTTAATCCATCCTGAAGGCTATATAGTCTTTGATCTTCATCAGTAAGTGCTTCAAGTCCTCGTCACTTTCAGCAAGCAAGGTTGTGTCATCTGCATATCACAGGATGTTAATGAGTCTTCCTTCAATCCTGATGCTGCTTTCTTCTTCATATAGTTCAGTTTCTCGGATTATTTGTTCAGCATACAAATTGAATAAGTGTGGTGAAAGGATACAACCATGACACACACCTTTTATGATTTTAACCACGAAGTATCCCTTTGTTCTGTTTGAATGACTGCCTCTTGGTCTATGTACAGGTTCCTCATGAGCACAATTAAGTGTTCTAGAATTCCCATTCTTTGCAGTTATCCATAATTTGTTATGATCCACACAGTCAAATGCCTTTACATAGTCAGTAAAACACAGGTAAACATCTTTCTGGTATTCTCTGCTTTCAGCCAAGATCCATCTGACATCAGCAATGATATCCCTGGTTCCATGTCCTCTTATGAATCCAGCTTGAACTTCTGGAAGTTCCCCCATCTATGTACTGCTGCAACCACTTTTTAATTATCTTTAGCAAAATTTTACTTGATGTGATACTAATGATATTGTTCAATAATTCCCACGTTCTGTTGGATCATCTTTATTTGGAACGGGTAAACATATAGACTTTTTCCGGTATGTTGGCCAGGTAGCAGTCTTTCAAATTTCTTGGCATAGGCGAGTGAGCACTTCCAGCGTTGCATTCGTTTGTTGAAACATCTCAGTTGGTATCATGTCAATTCCTGAAGCCTTGTTTTTCAGTAATGCCTTCAGTGCAGCTTGTACCTCTGTCTTCAATACCGTAGGTTCTAGATCACATGCTACCTTCTGAAATGGCTGAACGTTGACCAATTCTTTTTGGTACATTGACACTGTGTATTCCTTCCATCTTCTTCTGATGCTTTCTGTGTCATTCAATATTTCGCCCACGGAATCCTTCAATATTGCAACTCAAGGCTCGAATTTTTTCGTTAGTTCTTTCAGCTTGAGAAATGCTGAGCATGTTCTTCCCTTTTGGTTTTCTCACTCCAGGTTTTGCACCTTTCATTATAATACTTTACTTTGTCTTCTTGAGCTGTCCTTTGAAATCTTTTCAGCTGTTGTATCTGAACATTTCATCCTACTGCTTTAGCTATTCTACATTCAAGAGTAAATTTCAGAGTCTCTTCTGACATCCAGTTTTGGTCTTTTATTTCTTTCCTGTCTTTTTTAATGACCTCTTGCTTTCTTCATGTATGATGTCCTTGAAGGCTTTCCACAGCTCATCTGGTCTTCAGTCATTAGTGTTCAATTCTTCAAATCTATTCTTGAGATGGTCTCTAAATTCAGGGGGGGGGATATACTCAAGGTTGCACTTTGGCTCTCGTAGACTTTTTTTAATTTTCTTCAGCTTCAACTTGAACTTGCATGTGAGCATGTGATGGTCTGTTCTACAGTTGGCCCCTGGCCTTGTTCTGACTGATGATATTGAGCTTCTCCATTGTCCACAGATGTGTTGATTTGATTCCTGTGTATTCCATCTGGTGAGGTCCATGTGTGTAGTCTCCATTATGTTGTTGAAAGAAGATATTTTCTATGAATAAGTCTCCTGTCTTGAAAAATTCTATCATGTGATCTCCCACGTGGTTTCTATCACCAAGGCCATATTTTTCAACTGCTGATCCTTCTTCCTTGTTTCCTACTTTTGAATTCCAATCATCAATGATTACCAATGCATCTTGATTGCATATTTGATCAATTTCAGACTGCAGAAGTTGGTAAAAATCTTCAATTTCTTCATCTTTGGCCTTAGTGGTTGGTGCGTAAACTTGAAAAATAGTTGTATGAACTGGTCTTCTTTGTAAGCATATGGATATTATCCTATCACTGATAGTGTTGTATTTTAGGATAAATCTAGAAATTTTCTTTTGGATGATGAATGCAATGCCATTCCTCTTCAATTTGTCATTCCTGACATAGAAGAGTATGTGACTGTCCAATTCAAGATGGCCAATACTAGTCCATTTCAGCTCATTAATGCCTAGGATATTGATCTTTATGCAGCCCATTTCCTTTTTGTACAACTTCCAATTTTATTATCTTAATGCTTTGTACATTTCACATTCTGATTTTTAATGGATGTTTGTAGCTGTTTCTTCTCATTTTGAGTTGTGCTACATCAGGAAATAAGGTCCCGAAAGCTGCACTCTATCCACTTCATTAAGGTTGACTCTACTTTGAGGAGGCAGCTCTTTCCCAGGCATATTTTGAGTTCCTTCCAACCTTGGGGGCTCATCTTCTGGCAGTATACCAGACTATGTTCCACTGCTATTCATAAGGGTTTCACAAACCAATATTTTTGCTTTTTTTAAGAAGTAGATTGTCAGGTGCTTCTTCCTAGTCTGTCTTAGTCTGGAGGCTCCACTGAAATCTGTTTACCATGGGTGACTCTGCTGGTATTTGAAATACTGGTATAATAGCTTCCATAATCAGAGAAACACACAGGCCACACATAGTACAACCAACTGATATGTGTGGTGGATCTAACCAATAGCCAACACTGACCCAGCCAAGTGGCATGGTTTTACAACTCAGATGAATCTTCGGTTGACTGCAGTCCCAGCTGAAATCTGACTGCAATCCCAGAAGAGACTGCAAGCAAGAAGACTTCCTTCCTAGCTAAGACAGCCCATTGAACCATGGGAGATAATAATAAATTATTTTTTAGCCATTACATTTTGAGGTGGTTTATTGTACATCAGTAGATAAGAAATGATATTTACCATAACCTATAAAACCTTACTTGACCTTGTCTATAATTAGCTCCATGATTTCGTGTCTTACTATTTTTTTTTAATCCACTTTATTCCAATCATGCAAACTGTCTTAATATTCCTTGGGCATGCCAAGCACAGTGTTGTTCAGGACTTTATAACTTGTTCTTCCTGCTGACTGTAATGCTCTTGCTCCAGATAGATATCTGTATGCTTCCTTTGTACTCCCTTCATTGCTCTGTTCAGATGGCATCTTATTAAATAACTCTTTCCTGACCACCATTAAAAAATAGCCTTAACTCTCCCCAGTAGTCCCTTAATTTGGTATATCCTTCTTCATAGCATTCATTATTATATATCAGATTGTAAATTTACTTTTTGGTTGTAAATTTTTTATTTTATACATTAAAATATAAGTCCTATGAAGGCAGGACCATCATTGTTTGTTTTAAGTTTTTACTGTTGTAACTCCAGTACCTACAATAGCAACTAGCAGCTCAATATTTATTTTTGGAATGAACAAATTAATAAATGAATGGATTAATGTGTGGATGGATAGATGGGAAGAAGGGAGGATAGATAACTGAATGAGTATGAGAACCACAGGACAGGAAAACATCAAAGTTTCTGCATTGCCCAATTGCATGTATTATTAAGATGGAGAACACAGAAAATGACAAGGTTTAGGAAAAGGATGAAAAATTTACTTCTGTACATTTTGAATGTAAAGACATTTTAAGATATCAAATTGTAAACTGGCAGCTGGAAATAAGTGTCTCAGATGAGACCTCTGCTCAGGAGTAAAGTCTTATCTTGCATATACATTTGCAGTTTACATATGGCAATTTTAGTCATGAATATGTATGATTTTTCTGAGGGAGAAAAATAGGACATTAAGAGAACAAGGCCTAGAATGGAATATGGAAATAAAAATTTTTTAATTACGGTAGAGTGTAAAAAGCCAAGAAAAAAGGAATGAGAATAAGAAGCCATGAAGTTAGGACTAAAACCACGCAAAGTTAAAAGAATTTTATCAAAAAATTAAAATCATTAAAGAACAAGTTTTGTTGAAGAACTGGGGTCCTCCATTCCAACTCATAGTGACCCTACAGGACAGAGTGGAACTGCCCCATAGGGTTTCCAAGAAGCGCCTGGTGCATTCGAACTGCCGACCTTTTCGTTAGCAACCAAAGCTCTTAACCACTATACCACCAGGGTTATGAGTTGGAATCAACTCGATGGGAATGAGTTTGGTTTTTTTTAGTTTACAGGGGTCCTTACTCCATGTGTGATATTCTTTACACAACCAGACAGCTGTTTCTGTAGTCAAATATATAACCACAATGAGATTTGATAATTATTGAATTGACACCTATAAACAACAAGAACCATCCTATTTTATGACTCAAAAAAAGCATGTATTAATAGAAAGTGAGAAGAAATGTTGGTAATATGGGTCATTAGCTTCCCAGGAGGCATGTTTCAGATTGTTTACTGCACAAGGGAAAAAGAAGCAGGTGATCAGGAAGCAAAATAAAGAAACTGGATATTTGAGTGAGAGGTTCCAGGAAGCTTTCAAACATACTAAGTGGTTTTTGTTGCTATTGTTAGGTACTGTGGCGTCCGTTCTGACTCACAGAGACACTATATACAACAAAATGAAACATTGCCCGGTCCTGCTTCCTTCTCACAATTGTTGCTCTGTTTGAGCCCATTGTTGCAACCACTGTGTCAATCCATCTTGCTGAGGGTCTTTTTCTTTATTGCTGACTCTCTACTTTACCAAGCATGAGGTCCTTCTCCAGGAACTGTTTTCTCCTGATAACATGCCCAAAGTACATGAGATGAAGTCTAGCCATCCTCGCTTCTAAGGAGCATTCTGGTTGTGCTTCTTCCAAGACAGATTTGTTCGTTCTTCTAGCAGCCCTGGTGGTACAGTAGTTAAGAGCTCAGCTGCTAAACAAAAGGTTGGCAGTTTTAATCCACCAATCACTTCTTGGAAACCCTGTGGGGCAGTTCTTCTCTGTCCTATCGGGTCTCTATGAGTCAGAATTGATTCAACAGCAATGGGTTTGCCAACACCATAATTCAAAGGACAATTCTTCTTCGTTCTTCCTTATTCATTGTCCATCCTTCACGTATGAGGTAACGGAAAATACCATGGCTTGGGTCTGGAGCACCTTAGCTCCCAAAGTAACTTCTATGCTTTTTAACACTTTAAAGAAGTCTTTTGCAGCAGATTTGGCCAATGCAATACATCATTTGCATTTGATTTCTTGACTGCTGCTTCCATGGGTATTGATTGTGGATCCAAGTAAAATAAAATTCTTGACTTATCATTTCTCTGTTTATCATGATGTTTCTTATTGGTCCAGTTGTGAGGATTTTTGTTTTCTTTATGTTGAGATGTAATCCATGCTGAAGGCTGTGGTCTTTCATCTTCATCAGTAAGTGCTTCAAGTCCTCTTCACTTTCAGCAAGCAAGGTTGTGTCATTTGCATATCATAGGTTGTTAATGAAACTTCCTCCAATCCTGATGCCATATTCTTCTTCATATAGTCTATCTTCTTCGATTATTTGCTCAGCCAACAGACTGAATAAATATAGTGAATGGATATAATCCTGGCACACACCATTCCTGATTTTAAACCACACCCATCAAGGGAATGTTGTGTGGTTTAAATATTAAGAAAGCTGCCCCTAAAATTACAAAATATAATATTTACTCCAGAGGGGTGAGTAAAAAAGGAGAGCATTTCTATGTATAGAATTAGACCCAACAGCCAGAGCACAGGGGCTTGATATACCTTCATGTGCCTCAAATGCTGGATAATTAGTTGAAACTGAAATCAGTTTGCTGAAAGCCGAGCTTTGACTCAGATAAACACCGGTTTTGGCTAGGCAGTTTTAGACTCATTTGCTCTGTTGCTAGGAATATCAGGAGAAACACAAAATGACCCAAGAAGTTTCCAAGGTTCTGTTCCTTCCATTTCCTTTACAAAAACAAATAGTCCTCATCCTTTTGCTGTTGTTATTGTTTTTTGTTCAATCAGCACTGTGTTCTTAACCTTGGCAACTCATCTTTCTCTTGAGAAGCCAAAACAAATGTTGTGGAAATGTATTATTTCAGATTTTTTTTTCCCTGTTTCTTGTCAAATGGTCTATTTTATCAGGGTTTTTTTTTTTTTTTTTTTTTTTTTTTTTTTAATTTAGGTATTCTGAGGATTTCAAGAGAGAATTAAGATGCAAAGTAAAAAGGGGTATGACCCATAATTGCCAAAGATAGTACTTACTGTCATGTCAAAGAAAATAGCTTATTGCATGGTATTAAGCTTTTAAAGCTGGTGTGACCTCTGTGAACTCAGTTCAGTACTGTTAGATAAGACTCAAAAGCCAAAGGGGTAAGAGGTGGAGATGTATAATTGTATAGCTCTGATCATATTCCTTTAATAAAAAGTAAAGGTAACACTTCTGTAACATTGGTCTTTAATGAGTCCCTAGGTACCAAAGCATTCATATTGCTTCGCATAGTAATTAAGGTCTAGACAACAAAACAGTGGCGATAACATGGACTTGGGAATTAGATAGACCTGAATTAGCAGCCCAAATCCACCACTTACAAGCTGTATTCCCTTGGGATTGTTACTTAACTTCCGGTTTTCTCATTTGTGAAATGGAGATAATGTTATATATCTTGAGGAGTTACTAAGAATTAATGACAAGATGTTAAATGTTTAGCACAGTACATGCCACACAGCTCTCAGCTGTTATTCTTAAAATCAATTGCTTTACTACACACTACTCATGCTTATGATTCCAAATAAATAACCACTCACACTTAAACATTTAACTGCAAATTCTTGTTTGTTACTTATAGCCTCCAAAGTAGTGCTTTTATGTGCAAGGACACAGAAATTGGCATAAAATGAGAATCAGTGAGGCATAATGTTTTCTGTGAAAGATGAAGGTCACAGGTTTTCTTTTAGCATAGATTCAGGGGAAACAGCTCTAAGCTAGAAAGGCCTCCACTGGCTTTCTCTCTGCTCTGAGTTTAGAGGAAGGCGGGCCTGTAATACAGAAGCATGTGCATCACAAGGTTGATTTGGCAGTCAAGCCATTTGCTATTTCTGAAGCATATATTTTCTTCTGTTTCTAACACCCTCGCTTGGTGGCCTGAGGCACTTCTCACTGCCAAAATTTCTCCTTTGTCAAGCTCCATAGGAAACTGATGTAGTCCATGCTCAAAAGACATCCAATAAAAAGCTACAAGGCTGCCAACGACTTCACATCTCCACTGGAGGAAAATAATAGTTACAGGATGTCAGGCCAACTTAAAAATCTATGCTTATGCTCCTATATAAGACCTGGAGTTAGAAAACCAAACGGGAAGAACATGCTCAGCATTTCTCAAGCTAAAAGAACTGAAGAAAAAATTCAAGTCTTGGGTTGCAATACTGAAGTTTCTACGGGCAAAAAATTTAATGATGCGGAAAGCATCAAAAGAGGATGGAAGGAATACTCAGAATCACTGTACCAAAAAGAGTTGGTTGACCTTCAACCATTTCAGGAGGTAGCATATGGTCAGGAACTGATGGTACTGTAGGAAGAAATCCAAGCTGCACTGAAGACATTGACGAAAAACAACGTTCCAGGAATTGATGGGATATCAGTTGAGATGTTTCAACTAATGGATGCAACGCTGGAAGCGTTCACTCATCTATGCCAAGAAATTTGGAAGATAGCTACCTGGTAAACTGACTGGAAGAGATCTATGTTCATGTCCACTCCAAAGAAAGGTGTGGAAATTATTTAAAATAATATTATTAATATCACATGCAAGGAAAATTATGTTGAAGATAATTTAAAAACAGTTGCAGCAGTACATGAACAGGGAACTGCCAGAAATTCAAGCCAGAATCAGAAGAGGGCATGGAACAAGGGACAACACTGGGGATATCATTACTGATGTCAGATGGATCTTGGCTGAAATCAGAGAATTAGAAAGATATTACCTGTCTTTTATTGACTATGCAAAGGCATTTGACTGTGTGGATCATAAAAAATTATGGATAACATTGCAAAGAACGGGAATTCCAGAACACTTAATTGTGCTCATGTGGAATCTGTAGATAGACCAAGAGGTGATTGTTCAGACAGAACAAGGGGATAGTGCATGGTTTAAAATCAGGAGAAGTGTGCATTAGCATTGTATCCTTTCACCATGCTTTTTCAATCTGTTTGCTAAGCAAACAATCCGAGTAGCTGGACTATATGAAGAAGAATGCAGCATCAGATTGGAAGAAAACTTATTTACAATCTGTGATATGCAGATGACACAACCTTGCTAGCTGAAAGTGAAGAGGACTTGAAGCACTTGCTGATGAAGATCAAAGACTATAGCCTTCAGTATGGATTACACCTTACCGTGAAGAAAACAAAAATCCTCACAACTGGACCAAATAAGCAACATCATGATAAATGGAGAAAATATTGGAGTTATCAAGAATTTCATTTTACTTGGATCTACAATCAACCCGCATGGAAGCTGCAGTCAAGAAATCAAATGGCATATTGCACTGGGAAAATCTGTTGCAAAAACTTCTTTAAAATGTTAAAAACCAAAAAAATATTACCTTGAAGACTAAGGTGCACTTGATCCAAGCCATGGTATTTTCAATCGCCTCATATGCATGCAAAAGCTGGACAATAAATAAGGAAGAATGAAGAAGAATTGATGACTTTGAATTATGGTGTTGGCAAAAAATATTGAATACACTGTGGGCTTCCAGAAAAAAATGAACAAATCTATCTTAGAAGAAGTACAACCAGAATGCTCCTTAGAAATAAAGGTAGGGAGACTTCATCGCACTTACTTTGGACATGTTATGAGGATAAAACAGTCCCTGGAGAAGGACAGAATGTTTGGTAAAGTAGAGAGGGTCAGTGAAAAAGAAGAAGACCCTCAACAAGACAGACTGACACAGTGGCTGCAACAACAGACTTAAACATAGCAACAATTGTGAGGATGGCATAGGACCAGGCAGTATTTCATTCTGTTGTACATAGAGCCTTTATGAATCAGAACCAACTCAAGGGGACCTAACAACACATAACAACAATGTTCTTACAAAGGGCTAAGAATTCCGCTTTTAAAATATCCTAGTCTAGGTGTGATAGCTCTGTGAAGGAATGGAAGATCCATTTAAGGAAGGCTACAAGCTCTTTCTGGTTTGTCTAATTCCTTTACACTTTTCTGGAAAGGTATTATAATACTGCCGTAAGATCTTCTGGCAGAATGTGAGTTTGATTTAGTGGAGTTCCATCATCTATCCTTTTCCCAAAAAATAAGAGCAGATGGGCTTCCAATTCAAAAATAGAACCAACTGGAACTATATTCCATATTTTTCTTCCCCACTTATAAAAGCCTTGAAAGCAACAGAAACTCCAGGAAGTCATTAGAACTTTACTTTGGAGAAATTTCTGTACTCATGAGCCAGATCTTATGAAGGCACCACGTAGAAGCTTAGGAATTGCTCACTGTGGTCTTCCTCTCCAATAGACAGTACACTGTGTAGATGTACTTTAGGATTTTTTTTTTAATTAGATAGGGCCTAGAGAAAGTCACTACAATAAAAATACCACAAAATTCTGAGGTATAAATGAGATTGAAGATTATTTCTCTCATAAAAAAGTACAGGGATGATTAGGCCATAGGGTCAGGGGGTCTCCAAAACTTGAGGTCATGGAGGGACCCATATCCTTCCCATTTTCCTGCTCTGCCACTGCACAGGGTGTTAGACGTGCATATGGTTGAGGCTGACAGCCTCCATGATTGAGCTTTAATAACGTAAGTGGGGGAAAGAAATACTAGAGCTAAGAGGCATGTTCATAAAGTTCACTCTTTCGTTCACACCCTACTAAACCATAAAACAAACAAATAAACAAAAAACAGTTGCCTTCAAGTCGATTCAGACTCATGGCGACCCCATGTGTGTCAGAGCAGAACTGTGCTCCACAGGGTTTTCAAGGAGTGACCTTTCAGAAGCAGAGAGCCAGGTCTTTCTCCCAAGGCTCCTTTGTGTGGGTTTGAACCACCAACCATTCAGTTAGCAGTCAAGAGCTTAACTATTTGTACTGCCCAGGAACTCCCACACACCACTAGCCCTGCCTTATTCACATGTCTTCAGTAAGCTGCAAGGAAGTCTGACAAACAAAATCTATTGGAGAGACACATTCTCAGTAAAATGTAAACCAGAGGGGTAGGACAGGAGTGTTGTATTACTAAAAAGGAAAAGATGAGACTGGATTCTGAGTGATATCTGATAGCCTTTGTCATGACTATGGTCTGGGAGACTAAGCTAGGAAATTAGTTGCTGTCCCAGGAGTATTTAGTTGTGGAATATCAAGTTTCAGTAGACTAGAATGCTAAAGAGTGAGACAGGCAAAGTGAATGAGTGGACTGACTATATAGGCTTGATATGTTTCTTATTAAGTTTTCTCCAAAACAAACACACAGACACAGCAAAACAAAAGATTTGTGTTAGTGTGATTAATTAAAAAATGAAATAGAGAACATGTATAAAATTTCAATCAGATTTTAAACAAATGACATGGTTGATGGAGATAGACTTCAAAGTGTAGTCTTGAGCCCAGCTACCACCAATGACCGTCCTGACAGAGACCACAACAGAGAGTCCCTGATGGAGCAGGCAAAAAGTGGGGTGCAGAACTCAAATTCTAGTGAAAAGACCAGACTTAATGTCTAACTGGGACTGGAGAAACCCCAGAAAGCACAGCCCCTAGACTCTCTGTCAATCCAGATCTAAAACCATTCCAGAGGCCAACTCTTCAGATAAAGATTAGATTGGACTATGGGACATAAAATGATACTCGTGAAGCATGTGCTTCTAAGCTCAAGTAGATACATGAGACTAAATGGACAGCTCCTGTCCAGAGGTGAGATGAGAAGGCAGAGAGGGTCAGGACCTGGTTGAATGGACACGGGAAATCAGAGGTAGAAAGGAGGAGTGTGCTGTCACAGTATAGGGACAGCAATTAGGGTCACATAACTGTGTATAAATTTTTGTAGGAGATACTAACTTGAATTGTAAACTTTCACTTAAACTACAACAATTAAAAAAAAAGTGTATTCTTGAGCCACATCTCACATGCAACTGCAATCTTATGACTCAAAACAGACAGCCAAAAGCAGAACAGAAAACAAAAAACAAAACTGTGATACCCCTAATATACCACATTCAACTATAATCTTAACACACCAGAACTGGGTGGCGAAAATGAAATAAGAAAAGACTATGGAAATCCCTCTGACTTTGCCTAACTGTATGAACTAGGTGTGAAAATGAAGAGAAAAAACAGGCAGCTTTCCTTCAAGTGCCCAGAAGTTATCATTTCTCAGAGTCACAGCTAAAAGTTCTGTCTCCAGCCTTTGTTGACAGCTCTTTTCACACTTGCCCCGGGAGCCTCTCTGCCAGCATGCATCACTGCAAAAACCGGGCATGTGCAGAGCTTCCTCACTCCCTGGAATGCGGAATGCTCACACATCTTAGGAAGAGCACTGTGAAAAGTACTGAGATGAGGCCCTGCGTGCGACAGCGGGGTGTCCGCGAACTACAGCGCTCAAAGAGAGCTTCAAACTACATCTGACTTTGTAGTTCAATCAAAAATCCAGAAAGATAGGAGAGGGTGGGACCTAATCGCAGGTCTGTAACGCAGCACCAAATGACTCTGAATACAATTTTATGAATTAACCTGAGTTAAGGACTTTGTATGTCAACCTGACCATCTTACCTAAATCTGGAAGGAGGAAGTTGCCAGCACCCACAAGGATGGTGGTGAGTACACACATGACATTACTTCTGGACTGGACTGATCTCCTGAACTCAAAAATAAAAATAGGTAAAGCAGCAGGTCTATGAATAGAAGGGGGCATTGGTGGTTCAGTGGTAGAATTCTCGCCTTCCAAGGCATCTCATGTCAGCCACTTGCACTGGGAGGCTGTCCAGTGGAGGCCCTCATGTTGCTATGAAGCTGAACAGGTTTCAGCAGAGCTTCCAGACTAACACAAACTAGAAAGAAAGGCCTGGCAATCTACTTCCAAAATCAGTCAATGTAAACTCTATGGATCACAACAGTCCGATCCACAACCAGTCATGGACTGGTCAGTGTTTCCTTTGGTTGTGCATGGGGTGGCCATTAGTCAGGGCCGACTTAAAGGCGAGTAACAACATGAATAGAAACTACATAAAGGAGACAAAGCTCTGATAAGCTTCAGATAATTCATATCTTAATTTTTTTTTTTATATAAGATGCAAGAATTTATTATAAATTACCTGGTTGGGAACATCCAAATGTTAAAAAATTTTCCTCTCTATAAGCAGGGAGCTGTCATGGTTTGAATTATGTCCCCCAAAAAATGTATGTATCAATTTGGCTGGGCCATGATTCTCAGAATTGTGTGGTTGGGCTCCATTTTGTGATTGTAATGTTATGTTAAAGAGGATTAGGGTGGGATTGTAACACCACCTTTACCCAGGTCACATCCCTGATCAATGTAAAGGGAGTTTCCCTGGGGTGTGGCCTGCACCACCTTTTATCTCTCAAAAGATACAAGGAAAAGGAAGCAAGCAGAGAGTTGGGGACCTCATACCATCAAGAAAGCAGTGCCAGGAGCAGAGAAGCCTTTAGTCCCGGGGAACACTGAAGAGAAGAAGGCCGACAGAGAGAAGAAGCCTTCCCCTGGAGCTGACGCCCTGAATTTGGACTTGTAGCTTACTTTGACTGGCAAGAAATAAACTTCTCTTCCTTAAAACCATCCACTTGTGGTATTTCTGTTTGCACTAGGTAACTAAAACAGGTGCCATAAACAATGAATGGTGTGAGGTAAAGGCAATGGGAGCTGGCGGGCAGGCCGGCAGGAAGAAAGGAAAAAAAGAAGAAAAAATGGAAGGAGAAGGAAAATCTAAAATACAAATTAAACATTAAAATCTTCTTCGGTGGCGATTAAAATTTAAAGTAAATAAAATGACTGGAAAACACATTTAATAATTTCATTCATAATGCACAGGAAATCCTGGTGGTGTAGTGGTCAAGAGTTCGGCTGCTAACCAAAAGGTCAGCAGTTCAAATCCACCAGGCACTCCTTGGAATCCCTGTGGGACAGTTCTACTGTGTCCTATAGGGTCGCCTTGAGTGCACAAGAAAACGAAAAAATATAAAAAGAAAATAATAGATGAATGAATGATAAAGGTGATAGAGACGCTATCTAAGAAGGTAAAGGAAATTCTAAGAATGCTGAGTTTTCAGTGGAAGAAACCAGGAAAGATAGAAATAAAGATAATAATCAGAAATGAAAACAACGAACCTGTATGAATCATTTACCATCCAGTAAGGACCTACCATTATTTAATTTAATCCCCAGGAAATCCTGTAAAATGCATTCTTACCTCTATTTCTTAGCTGTTAAGAAGTTAAAGCATCTGCTTGATGCTATCAAGACTTAACCCCTAGGCTTCGTTAAGGAGAAATTAGTGTAGCCCTTTCTCTAGGACTTGCGTAGCCGTGCTCTTAAGGTTTTGCAGTTCCAGCGATTAACTGAATGCCCGTGTTACTACTCAAGTTCTCGCTCTGGCTGGTGAGAAATCACTGCCTTCAAGAACTAAGTGACCTCAGAATCGCTGTCCTGCACTTTTTATCTAAGTACTTGGCAACAACTTCAAGCGAACCCATATGCAGTTACTTCTCTATGCAGGTCCCTCCTTTCTAGTACCTTGCATGAAAATTCTGGCTGTCTAGGAGCCCTGGTAGTGCAGTCGTTAAGCGCTAGGCTGCTAGCCAAGGCCGGCAGTTCAAACCCACCAGGTGCTCCGCGGAAGAAAGATGTAGCAATCTGCGCGGTAGTCTGGTAAAGTTTATCACCTTGGAAACCCTATGGGGCAGTTCTGCTCTCACCTATATGGTGTCTGGGAGTCAGAACTGACTCGTCGCCAGTAGGTTTGGTTTTTTTTTTTTTTGGTAACCCCAAACTCTGATGGGCTTTCTGTGTCACAATACTGCAATACTGCTACTTTCTGTCTGAACTTCACTTTTCTATGTATAGTTCACAAAATGCCCCTAGACAGGACGTTGGAATTAATGCAGAGATCATTTTGTGTGTTTATCTTCCTTCAAGGGTCAGAGCCACATGCTATATATTGTATAATAGTATTTTTTAATTTATAATTGTTTAGACCAAGTTGGTAAGTCTAATGCACATTACTCTTTCATGGCAGCAAAAAAAGTCCCTGAAACTAATTTTTAACTTGATTAATTTTTAACCTGATACAACAAAAATGATTAGAAATGTAGGCAGATTTTTTTATTCAATGTCCCTGGTATTCTTTACATAATTTACCACAAAGAAACACCACTTTCTAGCCATTAAAAATTGTACATATCCTCTGATCATAATTAAATAAAATTATAAATAACTGCTAAAACTTAAAAGAAAATAAACAATCTTGTACATAAAGATATAAAAATTCCAAGTGGATAGTTATGTATAAAGTGTAGAAAGCAATCAGTCAAATTAATACAAAACAATTAGAAAATGCTAAAATATAATGATTTCAAGAGAAAAGTTAAATATCTGTTACACATGATATCATGAAGATACAAGGTGATCTTGGTGAGTTAATGATTTAATAAAGGTGAAATTTAAAAAAAAAATCTTGTTCGTGTTTTCTTTTTTCCATACTTCCCCTTCCAATTTTTATTAGTTATCTTCATTCCTAGGGAAGAATAATTAGAATGGCATAGGATTACGTATTTCTCTCTACAAACCCAAATTCACTATTCCATTCATTAAGTAAGTAATATTTCTGGCCATAATGTTGGATTTGAAAATTGGAATCAACCTACAAACATTTCCTGGAAGATTTGATTACATATAAGAAACAAAAATAAAACTTTCATTATTGAGTTAATTCTGACCCATGGCAACCAATTCTATGAATTTTACAAAATACAGGAAATGGGATGGTGAGTAGAAGCTGGGAATAGCAAGTGGGGAAAGAGGTTTTAGAGGTGGGAATGTTTATTTTCTCTTTTTACAAGGTAGAAAGTTCAGATACTGTCTAAAACTAATAGGTCAAGAAAATGGTGGTAAGTGTATTATATAAGGCCATAAAACAATAATAAACAGAGAGAAGTGTCAGTGAAATAAATTTTTCATATTTCATAGTGCTAAATAGACTATATTCAACAAATCAAGAACTAAATATGCAATTACATTATTTAGAATTGTAAACTACCAAAATTCAAAGTAAAAATTAAAATTCTCATTTCCTAGCTAAAGAAAATATACAACTTCCTGAATTTCAGGATGAATTGATAAAAAAAGAAATTCATGCAAAGACACATCCTGGTAAATTTTTTAAAATCCCAAGATAAATAAAAAAGTTATAAAATTTGGAGAATAGAGAGAGAGAAAGTAAGCATATTGTAAGTTACAAGAGTCAAATTGATACTAGCCTTCCCATCATCAAGCCTTAAGACTAAAACACAAAGAAATAATGATTCAATGTAATGAAAGAAAATAACTTCATAGTATTTTACAGCCTTGAATTCTCTAATCAAGTGATTTTTTGGGGGACATAATGTTGCTTTCTCCAACTGCCAGTTTGTGAAGGAAGAAAAAATAATTTCATATTAAAGAAGATTTTTCTAGACAATCAGAAGTATTCATTGAATAAATACATTATTGAGGAATAAAATTTGTGTGGAAAGGAAAATGGCTGAAGTAATTATAGCACAACAAAGACAATGAGGAAGGCTGTGAAACAAGAAGAATGAGCAGCATTGTGCTGGAACAAACTTGTCAAGAAAGAACTGTTCAAACATTCATGCGTACATAAGGATAAGAAGCTACATCCATAAAGTAGGAGCTATCTCTGAGTCAAGAGTAAATGAGGTCCAGAGATATTCGCTAGTATTTCTCCAAATGCCAGGCTCTAAAGTGAGCAATAAATCAAAAAACCAAATTTGTTGCCTTTGAGTCGATTCCGACTCATAGCAACACTATAGGACAGAGTAGAACTGCCCCATATGATTTCCAAGGAGCGTCTGGTGGATTCGAACTGCCAGCCTTTTGGTTAGCAGCCGTAGCTCTTAACCACTACTCCACCAGGGTTTCCAAGATAAGCAATAGAAAATATAAATGATTCTATCAATGTGTACTTGTATAAAAAATTCCATTGAAACATACAGGACTATAGAGAATTGCCACCAAGGAAAAAAGAAAAGGGTCAACTTTAGCTGTGTGTACTTTTAGAATGAAAATGCATTCTCAGCAAACTTCTTTTATTCTCAAACTTTATTGTACCCTGGATATGAATATCATATCTCTCTAACCCTACATCTTTCCTCCGGCAGTTAATGACCTATTTCAGAGAAGTAAATAAAAATGGTGAACTATGAAGCTGAATATTATGGTGGCTATTCCAAGTATAATTTCCAAACCTATGTGGTATATTTAAGCTCTTTCTTCTAAAATAGTTTTGTCTTAGTTATGTAGTGCTGCTATAACAGAAATACAAGTGGGTGGCTTTAACAAAGAGGAATTTATTCTCTCACGGTCTAGGAGGCTAGAAGTACAAAATTTAGGGTGCCAGCTCTAGGGGGAGGCTTTCTGTCTGTTGGTTCTGGGGGAAGGTTCTTATCATTTTCCCCTGTTGAGAAGCTTCTCAGCGCAGAGACCTGGGGTCCAAAGGGTCCAAAAGGATGCAGTATTCTCTTGGCTCTGATTTCTTGGTGGTATGAGGTCCCTAAGTCTCTCTGCTCACTTCTCTCTTTTATAACTCAAAAGTGATTGACTTAAAACACAACCTAATCTTGTAGATTGAGTCCTGCCTCATTAACACAACTGCCAATAATTCCACCTCATTAACATCATAGAGATATGATTCACAACACATAGGAAAATCACATTAGGTGACAAAATGGTCAACAATCACACAATACTGGGTATCATGGCCTAGCAAAGTTGACACACATTTGGGAGGCACAATTCAATCCATAACAAGGTTTGAAATCAGAAGTTCATACTTGTTACATTATTTCTAATTAAGTCCTCATAACTGTGAATGCTAAGAAAATTTTTAGACACATATTCTAGTTTAACACATTTCTGGTAGTGTTAATTGCAGTTAATTTTCCACTAATATCATTGAGAAAGGCTGAATGCATGTAGCTGACCTTCCTTTGGGAACACATACGTATACATTTTTTTACTAGGCAGGTATAGGTCCAAGAAGAGGACCAAAGAAATGAAACATTTATATTATCATTTCTACAATGAATTTTAATAGATTTTTTGTCAAAATCAATCCCTTTTTAAAACTTTAACACCGTAAGAAGCAGAAATAAAGTTAACTGATCAGATTAAGAATATATTGGAATGCATTGCTGGGTCAGAAACAAATCCTATTTTACTGAATTATGGTTGCACAGCTAAAACTTTGGTTAACATTGTTAAAGGTAAATAAAAGATTTTCAAAATAGTTTTGTTAACCATTTCTGCTACTACAATGTGTTTAAAGAATCTACTCAAAACGGTGCTTTCCAATAAAACTTTCTGCCCAAAAGTGTAGCCATTGGTTGCATGTGTCTTTTGAACACTTGGAAATTGGCTGGTGTAACTGAGGACCTGAATTTTTTTATTTTAGTTACTTTTATGTATTTTAAATTTAAATTTCTATAGCCACATATAATGGATACTGTATTGGAGAGTTCAGCTCTCAAATTTTTCTTCAACAATGTCCAACATTCAATCAAAAATTGTCAGGCATAGTAAGAGATAAGAATAAATTATGGTTTAAAAAAAAAGATAAAAAATAGAACATGGAAGCTGACCAAGAGATAATAGGGTTCTTGAGTTTTCAAATACAATGACACTTATTTTATTAACGAAGTTAGCCAATGAGGAATAAGAGCATGGAAGAAGTAGGATAGAGAAGAGAAAATAGTCAAGCAAGGGTATAATTTCAAGTGAAATCCCACTCTCAGGCTAATAACACAGGAAGCTCTGGCATATAAATTACATTGAAGAATTTGTCCTGCTCAAAGCAAGAGCTGTTTTTATTTTCCTTTACCAATCTGTCAGTGGCTGTAGACTGCCCTTGGGGGACAAAAATTACCAGGTAATTCTGGTTCTCTCCGTGTCTGGGCTAAGTAATCTTAAAAAGTTGCAATATGAGTGATTGGGATTGCAGCACAGGGAAGCTGGGGGTTGACACACAGAATTGAACTAAACTGGTATCTAAGCACTGACAGCATCCTCTACAGCAGAAAGGGGATACAAACACCGGCAGCAGCATCTAAAGAAGTACTTCTCAAAGTGTGATATCCAGACCAGCAACATCAACAACACCTGGGAACTTTTAGAAATGCAAATTTTTAGATCAACATTCTCAGTCTTTTATCTCTTTCTAGATAATGTTATGTTAAATATTATTGTGACCCTATGCCAGGGAATTGCATTATATGAAACACCCACAAGTCTCTTTCCATGATCTTTTATTTATTTATTTATTTATTTTTTGGGTTCTTGTCTTCTTATATGCCAGGTCACTTTTTAGTCAATGTTGACCTTCCGACGTCTTATTATTCTCGTTTTCATCTGTCTTACTTAGGATTTTTTTGATATATATGAGCCACTCTATGTATTTCAGATAAGAATTTGAAGTTTAAACTACAATTAGAAGGGTTGGGAGACAAAAAGTTAGGGAAGTTGTATTTGATTTGCAGAAAACTGAAAAGGAAAAGAATCTGAAAAAAAGGGACCACAGAGGATGGGCCTAAGCTACAGAGTAAATAATTCTTAGAGAGATGTCTGGACCCTGTAAAAACCCACATCTATCATATACAAATGTCCACATACCTACTTAAACTTTCACCGAAGATAATGGCTTATTTTGTTGTGTTCTGCTTTCTGTCTCATACAGGTTCTTCTCATCAACTAACTCGAAATGAAACCCTGCAGTAGAGAAGCCAGGGAAATTAGTATCTGAACTCTCAAGTATTTTGACAGAGAGGAAATTTTAGAAGGTGGGATTGAAACTGTGTATCAAATAAAATATCTGGGCACATCTTCTGATTATATTCTTTATTTTTTTTCACTATTTCCCTAAATGACTTCCTTTCACCTTCTATAACCTATATGTGGGTTTGACAATAATTAGTGTATTTTGTAGCATTCCCGAACAAATACAGACCTTGGTTAAAGAGGGCTCTGAAAGGAGCGGGATGCTGCTGGAATATAGTACAGTGTTTAGAAATAAATTTTTATTTGTAAATCTCAGCTCTGTATTTATTGGTCACATCACATGGGACATGTTTCTTCTTCTCCTTATCACTTTGCTTTGCATGTAGATACAGCTTAATAAATGTTATTGCTACATCAGTCATCAACTTCATCAATACCTACGTTTGCCTACTCTTGGAAACAGAACCCTGATTCTAACAGGCAGATTGGGCCTGTTTAGATCAAATAGCTATATTTAACAGCTCATGAATTCTTTTTTATGTCAGAACTTTATAAAGATAACAAAGAAATTTGTTGAGAATGACTGAATCCATGCTCTAAAAAGAGCTATAAATTTTTCACTGTACATACAGTTGGCCTTTAGATAAAAGAAGTACTGTTTCTCTCTGTACTGCTGCACTTCTCCTTTCACTCTTCTTCCAGTGACAAGTCAGTAAAAAATTATCTCTTCCATCCCAAGAAGGAGGCCTATTATAGTTAACCAAGCCAAGGATATTTCATGGAGCAGGGATAGTTTGCATCTCTCCTGCTATTCCAAATAATCTAAATCCCAGACAATGTAATTTTGCATCCATGATAACAGAAGCTAGAAAAGAAATTGGAAATGCCCCATAATCTCGTCCACCAAAATGCCTCTTTTCTACAAAGTGGGAGAGGTAACCTGGAATGTTCTAGACCAACTTTTATTTGACAATTAGTTAAAAGCTCAGTAAAAAAAGATAAGCATTTTTACCTAACTTGGTTTCTTTTTATCCTGGGCTAATGAGGTTGTCCTCAAGATTCATTTTATCTTTTTGGATCTTATCCTGAACTTTGGGCTCAACATTTACTAATAAAAAGCATGCACTCTTGCAAATCATGGTTTTATCTTCATATATTCTTCTCAGACAACTTTTAGGAAAACACGTTGAGAACAAGATTTGAGTATTTCTGATACCCTACAGACAAATGATATATTTGCTCTTGAATGTAGAGTAGCTAAAGCAAATGGAATAATTGATGAAGTAAAAGAGCTGAACAGAAAATTTCAAAGGGTGGCCCAAGAAAACAAAGTAAAGTATTATAATGACATGTGCAAAGACCTGGAGCTTGAAAACCAAAAGGGAAGAACATGCTCGGCATTTCTCAAGCTGAAATAACTGAAGAAAAAATTCAAGCCTCAAGTTGCCATACTGAAGGATTCTATGGGCAAAAATTTGAATTATGCAGGAAGATAGATAATGGGCTCAAACATAGCAACCATAGAGAGGATGACACAGGATTGGACGTGTTTCATTCTGTTGTACATAGGGTCCCTATGAGTCAGAACCTGCTCAACGGCACCTAACAACAACAATAACATGATGCTGAACAGTTTTCATGGAAGCTTCCAGACTAAGACAGACTAGTAAAAAAAAGGTCTGGTGATCTACTTCCAAAAATCAGCCAGTGAAAACTTTATGGATCGCAATGGTTCAATCTCGTGCATGGGGTCTTCATGAGTCAGGAGACAACTCCACAGCAGTTAACAACAAAACACTTGATACTTTGATTTTTTTTTTAGGATGCAGTTCTTTTGAGGTTGCAGTGGTTTACCATGGAGTTTAAAACCCAACAAGTTTTCAGTTACACATGCACTTATGAAAGTATACTTTATTCTAGGTGACTTCATGAATTTACAACATAGGATTATACTTCCTTTAATGGACACACCCAGAATACCCCTGCAGAGTCCTCTGAACATACAGGTTCACTGCACTGCTTTCACTGAGAGATGCTTTGCTACCAATACCCCACTGCATTATTATTTATCTCAAAGTAATGGAAATACATTCTTCCCTCATTTCTGAAATGATGCCCAAATGTCAAGGCACAATCATCATACTCTGTTCTTTTCATAGAGATATAATTTAAATTCTGGGATACTTAGAATAAGAAATTAGAATGTCTTTTCCTTCATTTATAAAACCTGACAGCTTAATTCCAAATACTCTGGACATTTTAATTAGTGAGAAGTGAATCAACCCTTCAACATTAAAAAGAAAATCTATAATTTGGCCTCTTCTAGAGAGCAGAGTATAATGTCAAATTATTTTAGGCTTACAGGCAGGATTTTTCATAACATTTACAATGTAAATGTTTCATAATAATGCCAAAATTTCTGCTCTATTTAGCCAGCATGCAACGGATCCAATACAAATTGCCTGTGATGCTAAATGGTATTGATGTCTTACCGCAGGGATAAACTTGGCCGTAGAAAAGAGGGCCATGCCCCATCATCAGCAAAAGAAGATATTTGGGAAATGGAGAGACTAAGCTACTTACCACTCCTGGAATTGTCAGCCTGGAGCAGCAGCCTTGAGGTGTACCTGCTTAACCTTGAGTAAAAGGAGTAGAGAGAACTAAACTGAAACTGACAGTCTGGTTTTGTATGGTAATTCTCTATTTGCTCCTGCTTCTCTTTTTACTCAGCCTTCAGATATATACAGTGTATTCATTAAAGGCACTCTGAGCTTCAAATTCTATAGGATCAACTGCCTGACCCAGACAACAAATGAAAATGTTGACAAATGTAATTTCCACAAGGTGCTGCATTCACACTTCTTTCCAGAGTATAGGTCTTTTTCCCAAAATGCCAAGACTGATGACTAGCTATGGATAATAGCCACCCTTATAACACTGGGTGCATGCTTCTGCAATTGTAGAAGATTTTCATAGATGTCACAACCCATTTAGCTTGTAAATCATGTCAGATTTTTCTATAATTATTAATTTATGGAATAAGAGGAAAAAGAGAGATTTGTGAGTAATGAAAATGGGAATATTTTACTCCTGTGAGTTGCTGAATGAAATACAGTCAAGATAAGACTTTGTTGAAAATAGTTTTTTAAATACATATGTTTAAAAAAACCAAAATGTGGAAGGAGGATTAGGTGTATTATGTCATGTTTAAAAGGGCAATATAAGCATATAAATGATACTTCATCTCATAAAAAGGGACGATGTGCTCATGTTCACTTAGAATTAGTTCAATATCCATTTGCTTATTGGAGGATGTGGTGAATTTTCTTCTCTGGAGATGTCTAAGCAAAGATATAGCCAATTGGATTAAAGCAGTGGCTTTCAAACTTGTTTTTACTTTGTCCCATATTATGAAATATCTTTAACATTATTTCTTAATAAGCACATATAGGATTCATAAAACAATACTCATCATTAATATCTGTCATGTATTGCAATAGTTTCTATCCTATTTTATTTTTTTAAAAAAGAAAGAAAACTATCATGGTCTTCAAAACTGATCTTATATGTTATCAGTTTTCCCAAAATAGCTTTGCAAAACACTAGATTAATACCCTCTTATATCTCTTTCAATCTTATGATTCTGTCTTATAAAACATTAGTACACAACATACTGATGGGAAAAAAAATTTCACATCTTAAAATATAATCAAAATAAAATGTGACAAATATGTGTCAATCTTCTACTCTGTTTTTGCTTATGTCCTTAAATCTTGCATTTTGAAAGACTATATACAGTCCAATATTCTTTCATTTTATATCTTAGCCAGTTTGGGTAAAATTGTTGTTGTTAGGCGCCTTCAAGTAAGTTCCGACTCATAGCAACCCTGTGTACGACAGAACAAACACTACCTGGTCCTGCTTCATCCTCACAATCGTTGTTATGCTTGAGCCCATTGTTATAGCCACTGTGTCAATCCATCTCCTTGAAGGTCTTCCTCTTTTTCATTGATCTTCTACTTTACTAAGCATGATGTCCTTCTCCAGGGACTGGTCCTTACTGATGACATGTCCTTGCTTCTAAGGAGCATTCTGGCTATACTTCTTCCAAGTCAGATTTCTTCATTCTTCTGGCAGTCCATGGTATATTCAGTATTCTTTGCCAACACCACAATTCAAAGGCGTCAATTCTTCTTGTCTTCCTTACTCACTGTCCAGCTTTCACATGCATCTGATGGGACTGAAAACACCATCACTTGGGTCAGGTGCACCATAGTCATTAAAGTGACATCTTCACTTATTAACACTTTAAAGAGGCCTTCTGCAACAGATTTGCCTAATGCGATGGATCCTTTGATTTTTTGACTAAGTGTTTCCATGGACGTAGATTATGGATCCAAGGAAAATGCAATACCTGACATCTTCAATATTTTCTCCACTTTGAAGTTGCTTATTTGTCCAGTTGTGAAGATTTTTGTTTTCTTTATGTTGAGGTGTAATCCATACTGAAAGCTGTGGTCTCTGATCTTCATCAGTAAGAACTTCAATCCTCTTCACTTTCAGTAAGCAAAGTCGTGTCATCTGCATATCACAGGTTGTTATTGAGTCTTCCTCCAATCCTGATGCCCTGTTCTTCTTCATAGAGTCCAGATTCTCCAATTATTTGCTCAGCATACAGATTGAATAAGTATGGTGAAAGCATACAACCCTGATGCACACCTTTCTTGACTTAGACCACACAGTGTCCCCTTGTTCTGTTTGAATGACTGCCTCTTGGTCTAAGTACAGGTTCCTCATGAGCACAATTTAGTGTTCTGGAATTCCCTTTCTCTGCAATGTTATCCATAATTTGTTGTGATCCACACAGTCGAATGCCTTCACATAGTCAATAAAACACAGGTAAACATCTTTCTGGTATTCTCTGCTTTCAACCATGATCCATCTGTCATCAGCAATGATATCCCTTGTTCCGTGTCCTTTTCTAAATCCAGCTTGAATTTCCTGTGGGTCCCTGTCGATGTAGTGCTGCAACTGCTTTTGAATGATCTTCAGCAAAATTTTTACTTGAGTGTGATATTAATGGTATTGTTCGATAATTTCTGCATTCTGTTGGATCAACTTTCTTTGGAATGGGCACAAATATGAATCTCTTCCAGTTGGTTATCCAGGTAACTGTCTTCCAAATTTCTTGGCATAGATGAGTGAGCACTTCCAGCTCTGTATCCGTGTGCTGAAACATCTCAATAAGTATTCTGTCAGTTCCTGAAGCCTTGTTTTTCGCCAATGCCTTCAGTGTAGCTTGGACTTCTTCCTTCAGTACCATCAGTTCCTGATCATATGTTACCTCCTGAAATTGTTGAACATCGACCAGTTCTTTTTGGTATAGTGACTCTGTGTATTCCTTCCATCTTCTTTTGATGCTTCCTGTGTCGTTTAATACTTTCCCTGTAGAATTCTTCACTATTGCAACTAGAAGCTTGAATTTTTTATTCAGTTCTTTCAGCTTGAGAAATGTTGAGCATGTTCTTCACTTTTGGTTTTCTATCTCCAGTTCTTTGCACATGTCACTATACTACTTTACTTTGTCTTCTCAAACCACCCTTTGAAATCTTTTGTTTAGCTTTTTACTTCATCTGTGGAACAAATGACCTCTTGCTTTCTTCATGTATGATGTAGTTAACGTCATTCCCCAACTTGTCTGGTCTTCAGTTATTAGTGTTCAATTTGTCAAATCTATTATTGAGATGGTCTCTAAATTCAGGTGGAATGTTGGAATTATTCGACAGCAATGAGTTTGGTTTTTTTATACTCAGTGTCATACTTTGACTCTCATGGACTTGTTCTAATTTTCCTCTACTTCACCTTGAACTTGCACATGAGCAGTTGATGGTCTGTTCCACAGTCAGCCCCTGGCCTTGTTCTGACTGATGATATTGAGCTTGGGTAAAACTATATAAATAAAAATGACTGGGGTATAGTAAAAAAAAAAAAAAAAAAAAAACCTGGTTTTAAAATCAGGTAGTCCTAAATTCATTTAGATCTCTTCTTAATGCTTCTGAGTCATCTATTATCCATATCTTAATCCTAAAAAAAGCTCTATACTTTTGAGTCCTACTTTACAGATTAGAAATTTATGACTCAGGAGCATTCTTCTTACTTCATGCTCCTGAGTCATAAATTTCTAATCTGTAAAATAGGACTCAAAAGTATAGAGCATTTTTGAAGATTAAGATATAGATGAATAGATACTGATAGATGCAGATGAACATATAAACATAGATAGATAGGGCTTAAAAGAGTGCTTACAAACTGCCACAATCATGCAGAATCTATGGAGACATGACAATTAAATGTAATGTAATATCCTGGATGGGATCCTGGAACAGAAAAAGGACATTAGATAAAAACTAATAAAATCAGTAGGCTAAAGTGTGGGCTTTAGTTAAAAATAATCTATCAGTATTAGTTCATTAATTTTGATAAATGTATCATGTTAATGTAAGATTTTAACACTTGGAAAAAATGAGTGTAGAGTATACAGAAGCTCTGTATTATCTTTGCAATTTTCTTGTAAATCTCAAACTATTCTAAAATTAAAATTTTACTTTAAAAATTACCTAGAATAAAACAAACCATATAATTATTTAATAGACAGACATAAGTATACATATATAGTACATATATTTGATAAAATATTCATAAAACACATAGATTTATGAAAGATTTCACTCCTCAAGTTTTGAAGTTTTTGAAATTTTTGTAAGCTCATATGAAATAGTATAGAATGAAAAGACATTGAATATTTTTTCTTCAGTTTTAATTTTGCAATTTTCATGACAGATTTAGCTAGCTTTTCTTGAATTGTTGAGCCTGCATTAATGAAACAGTTATGGTTTACATAAATCTGTACTAATAGAGTAACTAAATCTTCTAAAGATGATACCTGCTTATATTCTAACGAGGTCCCAGTTTTAGTATTCACAGACAACAGGACTCAACTAAAGGCCAGTATTCATAACTCAGCTTAATTGGCTATAAGCAGGTTCACCCTGTTGATATTGTTAGTTCAGAATCCTCCACTCTTATCTAAGAGTTAATTACCATTTTGACATTAAGGCTAATTTCTCACATTGTCTTCCTTAGGTCTAAAATTATTACTTCAAATTGTTAGTTCTGCATTTATGATGTAATTAATGTAGATAAATTCACAAAATTGGAATGATTAAAAAAAAATCCATTTAATAGTATAGCCTGAAATCTCTTTTCTAAATTCAAATGCACACAAGTGCAAAACAGGCTCTCACATCCATCCTGCCTTCCCACACACATGCAGCCAACAGGTGTCACATTGTTATAAGCATATATTTTAGAATTAAAATGGTGATAACTAAAACAGTGAAATTATTGTGGGGGCTTTGATTTCCTCATCTGAAAATAAATAATCATATGAACCCCCAGAGTTCTTGCAAGAGTAAATAACTACCTGAGGTAATGTGGCCAACAGCTCAAGTACCTCCCTAGTATTTATCTACACCTTCCCATACCCATTCTATAAGCGACTTCTGTTCTACTCATCAATTTCCTCATTGTCTCCCCTTTTTATCTGCACTTTTGGCCACAACTCAAAGCCAACATTATCTATTTCCTAGATTTTGTAATCACCTCCTTGATCCTAGCTCTTGCCTGAAATTTAAGTTTATTATTGGTAACATGAAAAATCCAGCCTCCCCCCCACCCCCTGCCAAACCAACTTTTGCTAGCTGATTGAATACTTAGATTACTAGATAATTGCTTAAAATATTATACAGGAGAACATCTCCTATAATAATCCAGTATCAGAACCTGTATGATTTGAAATATTGATCAATTTATTTGAATTCATCTTTGCTTCATCTTTTTGTGGTGCCCTTCATTTTATCTCGTGGTTGGTCTGAAGGGCTGAACTGCACTGATTTAGAGGCATTAGGACAGGCTTGTGTATTTGTACATTTCTTTTATACCAGAATTAACCTCATGATTATCTTGTTTCAATACTTTTTTGTGAATTTTGAAGACTACTTCATTTAACAGTTTGTTGACAAGGGGGTTTTGGCAGCAAAGTGTTAATACTAGTGTTCTTCCCAGACTTAATGGTTTGATTGAGACTGGAGGGACTCCAGAAAACATGGCCCCCAGACTCTCTGTTAGCCCAAAACTAAAACCATTCCTGAGGCCAACTCTTCAGACAAAGATTAGACTGGACTAGGGGCATAAAATGATACTTGTGAAAAGTGTGCTTCTTAGCTCAAATAGATACATGAGACTAGATGGGCAGCTCCTGTCCAGAGCAAGATGAAAGGCAGAGAGGGTCAGGAGCTGGTTCAATGGACACGGGAAATCTGGGGTGGAAAGGAGGAGTGTGCTATCACAGTATAGGGAGAGCAACTAGGGTCACCTAACAATGTATGCATAAATTTTTGTATGAGAGACTAACTTGAACTGTAAACTTTCACTTAAAGCACACACACACAAAAAAAAACTAGTAGTCTTTAGTATTCACAAAGTACCACCACTGGAGTTTTCACTTTGAGTTTTCATGATGTCTATAGTACACAATATTGTGTTGTTACTTTAAATTTTACCTTTGTAGTGAAAAATACATCCTTTGCTATAGAAATAAATATGTAAAAAACAGCAATATACTGAAAAGTTAATGTAGCAGAATCATCTGTTACAAAATTAACTGTTTTCTCATCTATAATGTAGTCAATTCCCAGGGACGCGGGTGGCGCTGTGGTTAGGCATTTGGCTGCTAACCAAAAGACCGGCAGTTCAAATCCACCAGCCGCTCCTTGGAAACCCTATGGGGAAGTTCTTCTCTGTCCTATAGGGTCACTATGAGTCGGAATTGACTTGACCACAATGGGTTTTTTTTTTTTTGGTGGAGAGACAAGTGTGCCCAAATCATGGTGAAAATGTTCACTCAGTAGATGGTGAAACATGCTGAAGTCAGCCATGAAATTGTATAGCAGAAAAAGTAACAGTACTGAGAGTAACAACCCTGGACCCTTCTCCATTTTTCTAGAACTATAAAAGTCTGAGGACTCTTGCACATCATTTGGATGTGGCAAGAGCCACAGTAATGGCTAACATTGAAAATTCAGCTGGTTTTATTGATTTGAGTTTGAAACCAGGTTTGATATGATTTTGAGCATTGAAAACATGATATTTCTTGCCTATCAACTGTTATAGTAAATTCATGCATTTTTCTTGAGTTTGGTGTTTTAATTTTGTATTTACTGTGTTACCATTTTTTTATTATATCTTTTCCAGGCTCACATCTTACATATTTTGTATAAAATGCCTTGAATAAATTATGATTGTCCTACTTCTCCTTCTTGAGGTATAAGATTTCTCTGACTGTTAAGTATTTACTACATCTCTGGATATTTTAACAATACATAATTTTTCTTGCCTTTGAGGTGGTTGATATTCTTAGGTGCCATTTAGTCATTTCCAACTCACAGTGACCCTATGTAAAACAGAACGAAATATGGCCAGGTCCTGGACCAGCTTCACAATCGTTGTTATGCCTGAGCCCATTGTTGCAGCTACTGTGTCAATCCATCTCGTTGAGGGTCGTCTTCTTTTACGCTGACCCTCTACTTTACCAAGCATGATTTCTTCTCCAGGCACTAATCCGCCTTGATAACATGTCCAAAGTACATGAGATGGAGTCTCGCCACCTTTGCTTCTAAGGAGCATTCTGGCTGTACTTCTAAGACAGATTTGTTTATTCTTCTGGTAGTTCACGGTATATTTACTATTCTTCACCAACACCATAATTCAAAGGAATGAATTCTTCTTCCGTCTTCCTTATTCATTGTCCAGCTTTCACATGTATATGAAGCGACTGAAAATACCATGGCTTGGGTCAGGCACACCTTAGTCCTCAAAGTGACATCTTTGCTTTTGAACACTTCAAAGAGGTCTTTTGCAACAGATTTGCCCAACGCAATACGTCATTTGATTTCTTGACTGCTGCTTCCATTGGCATTGATTGTGGATCTAAGTAAAATGCAATCCTTGACAACTTCAATCTTTTCCCCGTTTATCATGATGTTGCTTATTGATCCAGTTGTGAGGATTTTTATTTTCTTAATGTTGAGGTGTAATCCACATTGAAGGCTGTAGCCTTTGATCGTCATCAGTAAGTGCTTCAAGTCCTCTTCGCTTTCAGCATTCCACCACTGGTCTGTGGTGGCCTACGTGTTGCTGTGATGCTGGAAGTTCTGCCACCAGTATTTCAAATACTATCAGGTCACCCATGCTGGATAGTTTCAGTGGAACTTCCAGGCTAAGACAGAACAAGAAGTTACCTGATGGTCTACTTCTGAAAAAATTGGCCAGTGAAAACCTTATGAATAGCTGTGGAATGTTGTCCAATATAAAAAAAAAATCCTGTTGCCTTCGAGTTGATTCTGAATCCTAGTGACCTTATAGGACAGAGTAGAACTGCCCCATAGAGTTTCTAAGAAGTGCCTGGTGGAGTTGAACTGCCGCCCTTTTGGTTAGCAGCCATAGCTCTTAACCACATACAGTGCAGGAAAATTAGCCCCTCAAGTTTACAGGGGAGGGCATAATATTATGTTAACAAAACATGTGAATTTTACTAAGTGAAATGTGATGATGTTTGCGTAAATCAGCAATCACTTTGTACTGGCTTGTAATAAAATAGTATTTTACCTATTTAAACCATGTTTAAAATAAGTAATGTTTTTAATTACAATATTATTTTGTTACTCTAAGAAAGTGCTACAAGATGTGAATTTAAAAAAAAAAAAGGCTAAAGTCCATTTAAATTTGAGTCATTTTTAGAAAAGATATTTAAAATATATCATACAATGCCCAAGGAAATGGACTTGGGCAAATTCTTTTATTTCCTCATGACTTATTTTGTAATCAATTTGAACCCTCCTTTTTTTTTTTCCTTCTAAAATCAATTTGCCTAGGGCAAATCTAGACCAATTTGCTTGATGTAAACATTAATGCAACCATGGAAAATAAATAAAGCAATGATAAAATAGAATACTACAATAGTGAAAATGAACTATAATCATATCATACATGCGTTCCAGAAGAAGACAGAAAAATGAGAATAAACAAAGAACAAATAAGACAATAGAGCATTAATCGAAAGAAGGCAGACCTAAACCTACTCATAGCAATAATTACAGTAAATTTACAAAAGGCCAAATTCTAAACAGAAATAGTCAGAATGGATAAAAACATGACTCAACTATATGGCAACTACGTATGACATATGAAGTCAGAGATAGGTTAAAGGTAAAAAAATAGGAAATGATAGGACATGCAAACACCAGTCATTAGAAAGCTGGAGTGGCAGTATAAATATCAAACAAGATAGCTTTGGGGACAAGGACTTATTACTAGAGATAAAGACACTTCATAATGATAAAAAGATCAGCTTATTATGAACACTCAAAAATCTTTCAAGTATATGCACCTAACAGAATTTCAAACAGATGAAGAAAAACCAGATACATCTGAAACTCAGTCTATCTCTCTGTCTCTTTACCTCTCCATGAAAAATAAAATAAATATATTGACACCATTTGTTTCCCAAATAAATTGATAGTACTAGTAAAAATGATATGCTATTCAGTTCTCCCAATGCTTGTGTATATTTATCTCACAGATAATAGAAAATCAAATATCCTAACTAGAGCTTATCTTCTTTCATATGCAATTCATGTGTATTTAGTGTTTTTATTTAAGAGCTTTTCGAGTGAGCACACATTTTTGCATACAGAATACAAGTAGTCTGTCAAAGTAAGTTTTTTTCCTCTAAATCATTATATATTCCATTAAAAAATGTAATAATAAGAAAACTGCACATTCCAAAGCAATGCATATAAATTCTTCTGGAATTCTTTATCCAGTCCCTGCATTAGACCACATGCAGAGTTTAAAAAGCTGAGTGGGACTCCAAATCTATTTAATGAGAGTCATCAGAATTGTCACATGTAGGATCTCCACGAGTGATTCTGCTGAACATGTAGGAGGATTGAGAACCACTGAAATGTAGAAACATAACTTTAAAAACTAATATTGTTTTTAAACTCTCATTCAGGTGTATAATGGAGTGCTGTAGACCAAACGATAGTTGTAAAAGAACACAGCCACTTCACCTCTGCTCTTACTAATGCCATTTCTATTATAAATAAGATTGTGAATTGCTTTTTCATGTATTAATACTTTTCTCATTTTAATCAATGAAAAGAAACACATTTAAAAACTGGAATTCCATGAGAGGACAAATATTGTATGATTTCACTTTTATAAAATGACAAGAATAGATATATATACAGAGACCAATGTGCATTGGTGGTTACCAGGAATGGGGGGGGGGGGGTATTCATTTTCTAGATAGTAGTCTCTTTTTATTTATGGTGATGGGAAAGGAAGCACCAGATGTGAGTGAAGTATGCACAGCTTGACCAAGTTAACTGATGCCACAAAGTTGTACACAAGAAAAAGGATGTTTTGGTAAATGCTATGTTAGATATATAATTTTGCAACAACAACAACCAAAATATAATATACATACACACACACACATACATATGTGTGAGTGTGTATAAGTATGTGTATGTGTGTATAATTTATATATATATATATTTATATATATATACACACATACAAATAAGGGTCACAGAACTGATACTTCTTAGACATAACCAGTCACCTCACGGGATTAGTTTTCTTGATTTTATTTTCTACATCCTAGTTTGGTGAGTACTGTTTGGGATCTTAGAAGCTTGTGAGTGACGCTTTAAGAAACATCTATTGGTCTCCACTCATACAGAGCAAAAGAGAAAGAAGGAAACCAAAGACTCAAAGAAAGAACTAGTCTATAGGACTAATTGTCTACATGAACCACAGCCTCCTCTACCCTGAGACCAGAAGAGCTAGATGGTACCCAGCTACCACTACCGAACTTCTGATCAGGGCTACAATAGATGAATCCTGGTAGAAAGGGATGAAAATGAACTTCAAATTCTAAAAAAAAAAAAAATCAAACTTACTGGACTCATTGAAACTGGAGGAATCCCCAAGACTGTTGGCCTGAAATACTCCTTAAACCTTGAACTGAAACTATCCCTCAAGTCACCTTTTAGATAAATAGCAGGCTAGCCCATAAAGTAAAGAATATCATCCTTTTTTAAATTATTTTTTAATAATTTATTTTATTTTTGTTGTTGCTGAGAATATACATAGCAGAGTATATACCGATTCAACAGTTTTTACATGTATAATTCAGTGACATTGGTTACATTATTCAAATTGTTCAACTGTTCTCATCCTCCTTTTCCCTTGAGTATTCTGCCCTTTTAAAAAATCATCTATATGAGATGAAATGGTCAAAAATTACTGTAAAGCATAGATGAGAAAATGGGGGACAGTAAGACTAGGTCAATGGGAACAGAACACCTAAAACAGAAATATTGAGAATGTTGATATAATGTGAAGAATTTAAACAATGTTACTGAATAATATGTGTAGAAATTGTTGAATGGGAACCTGTACTGCTATGTACACTTTCACCAAAAATACAATAAAATATTATGTAAAAAAAACTTGGAATTCTGATTGATTATGTACAAACATTATTTCCAAATAAATAAACCTTATAATATTACTCTATTTTATAAATATTTATACTATTCACCAAAACTATTTATCTTAAATGACTCAGCTAAAAATACAGTCACTGATCCATATTTTATCTAAGATAATCTTTTTTGAATTTCTTAAACTGGACCCCAAGCATTGCATGTTTGTGAGATAAATTATTTCCCAAAGTTTTTATTCTCCTAAATTATAGCTTCAAATAATCATGTTTTAATCATAATAGATTTATATCATATACTTAGCTGATAGAATTTACATTGTTCTAACAAATTAAGTGCAAATATATGTCTGGATTACAAAAATAGATTGGAGTTCATTGTAAAAATTATATTAGAAGATAATGCTTACTATAGTCAATATTATTCTATAGAAGTCCTAATTGTGTAAATGAAAAGCCAGTGCTTTGGCATATATTATCTCACTTTTTTTCATTAGATAAATTTACTTACTAGGAGCAGACTTCAAATCTAAAATGGGTAATTTTGCATGGTCTTTGTCAGTACCTGTGCACTGGAGGTGGGAAAACCACACAATGAAAAACCAGGGGGAAAATATTCCTTCAGCAGTTCTTTTTCTTACTGCTTTATTTGACCATTTTTGTTGATACATACTCTATTCCTGTTTTTAAAGCTTTAAAAATCACGTAACTAGTTTTTATTTCTTCTTCTTCTTCAAGTGACCATCCCTGTTCATGGATTCAACAGACGCTTGTTTTTACTCTTTAGCAACCTTCAAAAATGTTAAGAGAACTTGTACAGATCCACGGATGTTAGCCAAGGGATATGATGTCTAAATAGTTTAAAGAAACTTAGTTTTCATACTCTCAACTGCTTTATTCCTATATGATTTCCCTAAGAATGCACCTGAAATCAAAGACCTGATCTGTTCTCCTTTCTAAGCTACACTTCAATTGCCTTTCTCTCATTATACAAAAGAAAACCTTCAGGTTTCAAAGAGGCAAGTGTGAGGGATGGGAGTAAATTCAATTCAAGATCTTCATATAGGCCAAATCTCCTTACACTCATGGTAGAGTTTTTCCCTGTATTATACATGTTTTTAAGGGTAAAATACAGTGTTAGAAACCGTGTATTTTGTCCCACGCCTAATTGTCTTGTATTAAAATATGTTGTAGAGAATATAGGGATAGCCTGGAAGTGCAAAGCAAAGAGACTCTAGGTAACAAAATATAAAAGGTGGTGGAACTTTATTTTATCCAAGCAACAATTGTTGGCAATTCCCCTTGACTTATTCATCTATATATGCATGCATGCTATGAAGAAAGCAAATCTGAAATTTCTGCTTTATTTTACCATGGAGATGGTTTTGACTATCATTTTAACATAAAGATTTTGCATAAATTGAATAAGCTAAGTCATTAGATCTAAGACTTTGAAGAAAATATACTAAAACATGAATAAATAAAGGCATTTTAATCAACCTGTCACTCATGAATTCTCATTTATTAATATTATTTTAATTATTCCAACATTTTCTTAGTATCAAGGGTTATACAATCCAAGTTTTCTTGTTAAAAATGTAGATTTGCAGTTCTGCTGGCAGAGATTCTAATTATTCTGAACTTGGACTTTAGTAATCTGCCCCTTTAAGAAGCTTCCAAATAGAGGCTGAAGGTGGTATTCTTTTTTAATCAAACTTTGATAAATGCTTCCTCTCCAAGCAACTGAATTGCCCTCTCAAACTATGTCTCGCAGCAAGTAGGAACTTTGCTGCAAACCTCGAAAATCACACAACATAACAGTTGTCCCAGCCCAGGTCCTCTTCCTTCCCTTAACCCAAAAGCCCCTGAGACCTACACCCAGAGATTTGCAAGTCTATGTTTAGATGCCAAATACATTATTTTTTTCTGATTTTAGCTGGCTGCATTTACTATACCTCACTTGTCCCTAAAATTAGATTGTGTGGTTGAACACTTTTTCTCTTCTTGATCACTGTAATGAATTTCTTCCTAAACGGTTAGCAGCAAGACAAGCCTAACATATACCAATGCAAATATTATAGGAATATTAATTACTTTTATTATTTCAATCATTATAAAATACTTAGGCTTCAGTTTTGCAAGACCCCATGATGTAATAAAACGTAGATCACCAATCAACTATTTCTACACTAGCATAGTAACTTGGAAATATTAAATTTGTCTTATTTTGTTTTTGCTGATAAGTATACACAGGAAAAAAATAAAAGTACATTTGGAACCATAGCTCCAAAATTGGTCTTTATATAGCATGAAATACAAATCTTCTAACCCAATCAAAAAGTTCTATTTTACGATTTACATGGGACCCTTAAACATTTCACTACTTTAAATATCCAAACCAAAAAATCCCACTGCCTTTGAGTGGATTCCGGCTCATAGCGACCCCATAGGGTTTCCAAGGCTGTAAATCTCTATGGAAGCAGACTGCCATATCTTTCTTCTAAGGAGCCACTGGTTGTTTCGAACTGCTGACCGTTCAGTTAGCAGTTGATCACTTTAACCACTGTGCTTCCAGGGCTCCTACTTTGAATACAGCTGGGATCAAATCATCCATCTTCTTGTCTGTCTGAATGAAAATGTCAGACTTACAAAGAATAATGATCAGCATTATTACTCTTTGCTAAGCCACCTATCTATTGATTAAAGAGTCAAAGGAACACGTCACTGTCTCATGCTCTATTGACTGGGGGATTAGAGGTCAGATCAGAAGGAGAGAGTGATGTACTAGTGAGAAGCAAGAGATCTAGAAAATAAACTGTCACTCATGGTTTCTCAACGAGCAGCGTCTATATCTGCAGAACCGAGACAAAAAAAGGGAGGGAGATAACATAAATAAAAAAGTATGATCCTGCCTTCAGGAAAGATAATTGTGAGTTTGCTATGATGGACCTATACATCAATTCCTTTTCCATGTGCTCGTATCATCACATTTTGATTTTAATTAACGTTCTTGTAGGTCTTCCTCCCACCTTTTTTCTCCCCTTATATTCACCCTATGTATCAATGACAAAGCAATCTTCTGAAAGCCATTTCTTTGTTTAGATTGTCACATAATAAAAATCTCCAATATGTTCCCATTTAGCTATTGATTGAAACTCAAATTGCTTGGGTTAACAAGCAAGACCCTTTATGATATGGGTCCTAATCACTTCATCAGCAAGCTTCTCCACTGCTTTTCAGCTCTAGCCTTTTCTTTAGTCAACCTAGGATATACTTTTCAAACTTCAAATGGTTCACTCAGAGTGGTATGTTCTTTTATCAACAGTCACTCAAGACAGTTTAGGGCGATCCTTCTCTGATGGCAGAGTGGAACCTGAAGTGAGTCTTTCTCTCCTCAATGTTTCTCTCCAGAAAAAAAAAAAACAAAAACAAAACTAAGAGCAGAAACTATGAAGAAAAAAAGTTGGTGTAGGTGGGGCCCAAGCATCAGTGTTATTGAGGAGAAGTGTATACACGGAATTTTAGTTTATATGAATAAAGAGCCAATGGTGACACCATTCGTCACACACTATACTTTTTCCTTCTTTCTGTCCAAATCCTCCTTATTCCCTGGTCCAGCCTAATAAAAGCTGATGCTAAATTAGTCTAGAAAAGATTAGTAACTCCAATAAATGTTCAAATAATAGCTTATTTGTTGAGGATTCACAATAGACGTTTTCTAAATCTTTCCTTAATGCCAGTTCTTTATTGTCTAACCAGATTTTCATATAAAAACAAAGGCAGGGGACTTCTTCAGGAGGGAAAGCCAGAGACAGTCATGTTCCCCTCTGGATTCACAACGTTCAGAAAATTTGGACTAAAATTTGTTTCATGTTAGTTATTAAAATATGCCTGTTTCTGGGCTTAACCAAGAAGTCTTTATGTAAACTAAATACCAATCTTAATAGCATAGGACCAAGCAGGGCCGGATTAAGGCATGTGAGGGCCCTAAACATTGATAATCTGTGGTGTTCCCTCCTCTGCTTACTCATGCATTCAAACAGGATATGCGAGTTATATATATACATATAAGTCATTTTAGAGGAGTGAGATGAACTGGATTATAAAATTTTTAGTGGACGCAGGTACTAAGATTTTTACAATATACTACATTTTCTACAAAAAGAATCTTCCACATATTCAACAACAAAGAAAAAGAGTCAGTGAACTTAGTTGTTTTGACAATCAATGTAAAATTCTGTTGAGCTTCCATAAAGAAAAGTTGACTTTCACCAGTTTTGCTTTAAATAGCACATACTTCAATTTTGATGTTTGTTTCATAATAAATGCTATAATTATAAATAAACAAATGAAAAGATGTCATAAAAGAAAATTTAATGATCAGAAAACAAATGTTACAACAAATTACTATATTTTAGTTTTTAGTATGTTAAATTAAAAACATTTCTTTCTATTCTTTGCTCTTAAACAAATTCTTCAATGATTTCATCACAATTAAGCTGCTAAACAGTATCTACTTCCATACATAAAAAGGATAATGAATTGAGTCTTGAATCATTGTTGTATGCTGAGGGATTTTAGTCTCTTTAGGGATGAAAATGAGTGTTCTGATGTGCAGTTTTTATTTCATTTAAGTTAGGAATATGCGTAAAGCAATTTCATCAATGGGAAATACTCATTGTATTTTATAGAATCTAAGGATCCCTGGTGGCAAAGTGGTTAAGCACTCAGCTGCTAGCGCAAAAGTCAGTGGTTCAAATCTTCCAGCCGCTCCATGGGAGAAATATGTGGCAGTCCACTCACATAAAGATTACAGCCTTGGAAACCCTATGGAGCAGTTCTACTCTGTCCTGTAAGGTTGCTATTAGTTGAAATCAACTCAACGGCAATGGGTTTGGTTTGTTTGTTTGTTTTTGGATTGTGGAATAATACATGCTTCAAAAAACAAGAAAAAAACAAACCCATTGCCGTTGAGTTGATTCCGACTCATAGCGACCCTACAGGACAGAGTAGAACTGCCCCATAGAGTTTCCAAGGAGCAGCTTGGTTGATTCGAAATGCTGACTTTTTGCTTAGCAGCTGAGCTCTTAACCACTGTGCCACAAGAGTAGAATTTGTTTTTCCTGAATCTGTAAACTCATGTAAGAATGAAATTGTCGTACTTCTCCTAAAAGATTTGTATTTAAGTCATCAACATAAGCCTGCACTAATTTCTTGCATGCCTTCATGCATTCTTCAGCAGGTATAGCCACATTGTTTAAGAAGGAAAATCTGTTTGAAAGAACTTCATACACTTTCGCCCCTCTTTTCAGGCAATATTCAAGTGTGTCAATGATGGTGTAGTACGTGGTTATGCAAAATTGATCTCTGGCATGCAATACTTTTGGAGCATTTCTGTCATTTACTTGTTTCTTTTAAAGCTTCTGTGATGGTGAATTGCTTGATAATCAGTATTTGGCAGTATTTGTTTTGTTGTTTTCAAAAATTTCAAAATCTTCTCTTAGGTTATGTAAATATCCTGTTAACGACTGGTAGAGATCTGTGCATGTCTCTAAATTTACTTCTGAATCTTGGAGAGCTGGTCTGATGAAAATGCTGCAATCTATTATTCCACATGACCCACATCAATACATACTCTAGTGTCTGCATTTTGTTGGTGATGTTTTCAGCTTCTCTTTTGGCATCTCCTTTTTGTGTCTGGTCTTCAGCAATATTTTCAAAGTCATCTAGAATCTGAGTCTACGCTTCCCAGCTTGTATTAGAAAAACATTTTAATACTTACTCATTGTCTAAATATGTTTTAAGAACTACCCATTGGTGAGTATAGATGGCAAAAAATGTGTAGAGTAACCGAACAGTAGAAAAAAATCCACTGCTTCCAGGCAACAATTTCCTACAATACATCCTACAAGATTAAGTGAATGTGCAGCACATGGTATGAAAATGGCGTATTTGTTATGTTCTAAAGTTTTCTGCTACATGCCTTTATAACACCCTGATATACTGGCAGCATTGTCAGAGGACCAGCGTCTGCACTTAGAAAAAATTCATTTTGCAAACTTCACATAAATAGTGAAGTAGTCAATTTGCAATTTCTTCACTGGTATGATTTTTTAAGCTAGTAAATGTGATAAATCGCTCACAGGTTTTCCACCTGTTGGAGACATGAATCTTAAAATAATATTTAATTGATCTGTACGAGAAAGATCAGAAGTAAAATCTACAGACAAACTGAAATATCGAGCTATACTTATCTTACTGAAGATCGTTGACTGAACTTTATTACTTTTTAAGTTTATTAATTCTTCACATTTTGTTTTAGACATATATGATTGGTTGCCTTTTCCTGTGTATCATATTTTGAGGTGTGATCTGCTAAAAATGTATCAAACTGAGCAACGAGTTGAAGTAAACCCAAAAAATTTCTATTTGGTGGGTACCCAAACATTTCATTTCTTCCTTGAAAAGATAGTCCACATTCAGCAGTTGTTGTAATGACAGCAAAAACGTGTTGCAAAATGGCTTTCCAGTACTGATGTTCTTCATTAATTCGCATTTCCGTTCATTAGCTAAGCCAAAACTATGTCTTCAGTTTAAATATAACAACATATAATCTCTGTAAATTGAACTGTTTTCATGTTTCTCTATCATATTCAAGTTGCACCAATCACTGAATTCATCCATAGCCAATGAAGACTTAAACGATTTAGGACTGAATAGTATGCAAACAAACAATATATAGAGCCAACTGATGAAGAAGACAGTAATCACTCCCTCATAATTTTCACCATTTGCTTTGCATCCTAGAAATATATTCTGGCCACAGAACCTTGTTTACCATTCAGAAATTTACTACATGAATTTCCAAATGATCCGCTGTGATGTTGACAATCACTTGGCCCTCTTCCCATCCAATACTTTACATCATTAGAAGTAAAATTATTCCACAAAGCAGGATCTATATTTCTATTATTTATGGGGTCTACAGATGTGACAATTTCAGATCCTAAAACAGTTTCACTTTGAACACCATTATTAATTTTTTACTACATCAAGGGATGGATGTAGGATTGGGAACAAATTCTATTTGTATTGTTATTAGTAATTTCAGTACTAGTGGTATTAGTACAATGATTCACACCCATTAAACTCAACTGTTCAACAGAAGAATTTCTTCTGATTCATCATGTTTTAAAAAGATAATTTTGGAATTATCTTTAGGGATTCACAAATCCTTTTCTTTTTATCTTCTGCGAGCTTTTGTTTTTGTGCTCCATTTTGTTGTTGCCATTTCATTTTACCTGGATATATAATTATCTTAATTTTTAAATTTGGTTCTATCATAGCAAGTGAATTTGAATAATTGAAAATAAATAAAATTTATAAAACAAGTAAAATTTATAGAATAAAATTTACATTTGAATTTGGATGTTAATGCAAAAATTTATATTTGAAAATCAGTAAATAAAAAAATTGATTTGGAACTTGTAATTTTTTCTTCAGGTCTGAGATAGTCAAAAGAAAGAATACATACAAGGCAGTCAGAAATAATTTTATTCATTTTTCGTATGTTTTTTGGTGGGCCCTTTACAGATCTCCACAAGTGTTTTTCATCTTGAAATAATACTTAAAAATTTGCACACTCATTTTCCATCCTTTGATGTTGTGTCTTCACATTTCATTGAACTACTGCTGCTACACTACAGGGGTGAAAACAATCGTAAAGAGCATGATACATATACAAGGGTCTGCTCAATCTGAAGACACATTTTGATTTGCTTTGCTCAGGACAGGACCAGATACATCACATGATTACAGTACTGCTGGCATGTTTGTATGTGGTTGACAAGAGAGAATTGAATATGAGGTTATACCTGGTGGGTTCGAAATGAAAAGGATGTGAATGCAAAAGATTGTTCTCTCAAAATGGATCAGAGGACTGTTATCTATTAATATAATCTATCCCTGCCCAATAACCACTCATGTTGGTTCTAGCTGCATATTGGGTGCATTATAGCAAGAATTAGACTCGACAGCCCACCCCCACGTCTTGTTTATTAGAAAGAAATCACATACTCCCAAGAGACCCGCTGAGATAAGGAGTTTCAATTACACGGGAAGGGACCGTAGGAGACAGATGTCAAGGAAGGCATGAAAGTGAAATAGCAGAAATAACCTTGCATGTGGGCACTCTCATGACCCTGCGTGAACTTTATTTCTAGCCAGCACATTCTCATGCACTGGAGCTGGTATCAATTTCATTTAGTGCCCTGCCAGTTCCCTTCACTTTTCCCTGTGTCTTGTCTGCTTCACATCTATGAGTCTTTGCTCTGGACAACTGGTGCCTCTGTTTTGTTGATGCCCTAAGCACGTGCTTACCTTGCTTATTGGGCAATCTGTTCCTGGGAGCCATAATCTAGTTAGTTGTTAGTACAGTTTGAGTACGTTCCATTTTTGTAGCGTAAGTATCATAAGTATTACATTCTATGGCTGGGTAATGATAAAACTAGTAAGGCATTTCTTAAAAACTGTACTCAGTTTATTGAAATGGCAGGCCAAAAGTGTAGTTGAATTATACATGTATAGCAAGCAATTGTACAATTTCAAATGAATTACTTTTTTTTCTAAAATCAGTATCGCTATATACCTGTAATGTTTTATAAGATTTAATCATAATTTTCAGTATATATGATTATAGCCATATAAAGGAGCTCTGGTGACCAAAAGGCTGCTAACCAAAAGGTCAAAGGTTTGCATTCACCAGCTGCTCTGTGGGAGAAAAGAGGGGAATTTGCTCTTGTAAAGATTAAAGACTATGAAAACCTATCCAGCACTTCTATTCTGTCCTATAGGGTAGTTATGTGTTGGAATCGACTAGATGGCATACAACAACAGCAAGCAATTCTGCTCAAATACCCACAAATGTTGTGTATACACTGCTTATCATACTGAGAAACTAGTTTAAAGTATCAGTCTTATACAGACAAGATATAGCACAAAACAAGACACAGACATCTGAATACAAATTTACCTTAAAGTATTGTTCTATTCTAAAGTTCCTGGGGTTGCAAATAGTTAATGTGCTCGACTGCTAAACAAAACATTGGAAATATGAGTGCACCTAGAGGCACCTCAGAAGAAAGTCCTGGCTACTTCCAAAATATCAGCCATTGAAAGCCCTATGGAGCACAATTTTATTCTGACACATATGAGGTCACCATGAATTGGGACTGACTCAATGGCAGTTGATACTGGTATTCGTCTATTCTACGGTGCCTTATAGATAAGTCCATGTCATTGAAATATTTAAAAATCTCTGAGTAAAATTATTTCAAATTTAAAATTAATATGACTCATGGATTGTGCTATTTCTTCTAAGTTCTTCTCAGATTGTTCATTTCAAAGGAAACACAGACATGGTAACTCATGAGGAGACACATTTTCCTCTCTCGGATGTCTGCAGAGTTGAAATGATTGCTTTTATTTTACAGGATACTTTCTCTACTTTTTCTACTTCTACTGTTTCTGTAGCTATATGATCTGTTGGATAATTCATTTGTATGTTATACCTTGACAAAATAATATTAGCCTTGCTGATTGTAGCTGTGTATGTGGCAAATGGACTTCTTGATTACTTAAGGAGATAGAGATTCTGAAAATGTGTTTCAAAGTTCAAATGGGCACGATTTCCTCCTGAACAACTAATAAATAACAGGAATATTTACTAGCAAATTTAGATCTTTGTGCATTTTGTTTGTTTAATGTAGTCAATAATAGCCACTTTCTATTAATGGAGATTATATCACACATTAGAAGTAAACAATAAGTTCTTAGAGGTTATAATTTAATTGAAATTAGAGTGAAGATGAATCCTTGGCTTACATAGTTATGTAACTGTGGAATCATGTGATGGTTGTTTTAAAATGAATATCTCTATCATAAAAATATTTCCTTTTATATGCAATTTTCCACAGAAAGATAAAAACTATTGCTGGAGTTATTTATAGATTTTGTTCTGGTTGACACCAAGACCCAGAACTATGAACAATTGTCTGGAAATATGATAAGATTTTTCCTAGGCTTACACTTATGCCCAGTGATAATACATTAGCAGGTAGACAAAAAGATGAAATAATTGGTATAAATATTCTAGAATATAAGTTTTATATAAACTCAGAACCATTAAAGTCTTCTTAAAAGTGGATAAAACAGTGAGAACAGGAACTGTTTTTACAATACAGAGTGCGAGTTATAAAATATAAAGAGCAAAAAATCAAACCAAACCCATTGCTGCTGAGTCCGTTCCAATTCATGGTGACCCCGTGTGCTAAGAGTAGACGTGTTCCAGAGGAATTTTTTGGCTGTAATCTTTACAGAAGTAGACTGCCAGGCCTTTCTTTTGCAGAGCCACCGGGTGGGTTCGAACCACCAACCTTTAGCTTGGCAGCCAGGAGTAAACCGTTTGCTCCACCCAGCTCTGCTCTGTCTTCCATCATTTTGCCTTTCTTTGAAGCCTCACAGAGCGGTTCCTTTCTCTACTCTTGGACTTGGCACATCCGTATTATATCTGCTTACCAGTTAACTTCCTACTGTAGTATTTAGAATATGATGATATTTCGCGGGTTCTTTTTTTTTTTTTTTTTTTACTTCCATTGTTGTCATGGTTTGAATTATGTCCGCCAAAAAATGTGTGTATCATTTTGGCTAGGCCATGATTCCTGGTACAGCGTGATTTTCCTGTATGTTGTAAACCTGCCTCTATGATGTTAATGAGGGAGGATGGGTGGCAGTTGTGTTAGTGAGGCAGGACCTGATCTACAAGACTGGATTGTATCTTGAGGCAATCTCTTGAGATATAAAAGATAGAAGTGAGCAGTGAGACAGGGGGACCTCATACCATCAAGAAAGCAGTGCTGGGAGCAGAGCACGTCCTTTGGACCGGGGTCCCTGCACCGAGAAGCTCCTAGTCTGGGGGGACACCCAAGAGAAGAAGGCCAACAGAGAGAGAAAGCCCTCCGCTGGAGCTGATGCCCTGAATTTGGACTTTTAGCCTACTTTGACTATGAGGAAATAAACTTCTCTTCATTAAAACCATCCGCTTGTGGTATTTCTGTTATGGCAGCACTAGATGACTAAGACAGGGACATTAAAAATTAATATAAGATTTTGAGGCTACTCAAGTAAACATACACAGGTAAGAGCCTGATTAAAAAACCTTATCATATAACTTAAGATGTATTAAAGGTAAATTAATGTCTACTTCTTGCATACAAGTTCTGTTTCTACTCTTGTAACAATAATTTCCATAGGTCATAAAACTTGGGAATCCATAGATTTTCTATAAAGAAAATTAGAAATAATAGCCAATTCCATGTAATTTTACCACCCTTTTAGTGAGGAATCATCTTGAGCTGAAATCTTTCAAGTTTCAAAGATTATCAAGAAAGGATTCAAGGAGAAAGCACGAGAACACTGTTTTTGGTTATCCTCCTCTATTTTTAGGAGCATCTTCTAAATGAAAGATCTCCATGTTTACTCAGAAAGAAAAAGCAAAACAATATAAATCTAAGTATATTATAGTCAAAGGGAATATGGAATGAAATCATTTAAACAGCAGACTCCTCTCTTTTCCAGCTCTTAAGGAGATGTTTAATGGATTTTTGGTGGAAGTCTCACAATGCTGAACAGTGGGGCATCCGTTTTCATATGAATTCAAAGTAGGAAGTGATTCTTAGATCCCAGTTTGTTAAAATGCCCCTGCCTTTACCACTATATAGAAAAAAAGTATACTGTTATTGACTCAAAAGTGACTGTGAGAGGGAAAATAAAGTTGTAAAACCAAATAGAGACACAAGACAAAGCACTCAGATGAGAGAGCATGAAAGACAGAGACAGAGATTAGAAATATGAATACATGAGTATGAATCATTTTATCATTCCCATTAACTAGGGACACAGACAGCCAACATTTAACAGAACAAATTGGAAGGGCACGTATCTTCAATATAATTCAGTTGATAAAAACAGCACTCAAAGTGCTTTATAAAAATTAAGATCATTTTGTGACTAGTAAAAATATCTATAAAGTACAAAGGGTGTAGAGATAAAACACTATGGAATATTCCAACAGATCTTGAGAACTTTCTGGAAGAAAAATTGAGACTAAAGCAGAGATAGTCTTTTTCCCACACGGGTTATGGGTCATCTTTCTGTGCACAGTGGGGAGAAATTAATTTGACATCAGAATTCACATCATAAGCATTGAAGTTTCTTCCCTCAAAGTATGTTTAGTAAAAATGTATGGTTCTCATTTGAAATTAAGTGTTCAATGAATTAAAAATTAATTATTAAATTGTATTTATTTTAATTCCTATCAAAAAGTTCTGAGTTATATAGATAATTTATATGAAAGGTACATATTTGAGTCATAATTTTGGTACCTGGGGGTAAACTCTTTCAACATGATTTTTTTCCCCTGTGTTTGCTATGAATTTAACTATAAATGCAGAAATACAATTGTCTTAGTCATCTGGTGCTGCTATAACAGAAATACCACAAGCGGATGGTTTTAACGGAGAGAAGTTTATTTCCTCATAGTCAAAGTAGGCTAAAAGTCCAAATTCAGGGCATCAGCTCCAGGGGAAAGCTTTTTCTCTCTGTCGGCATTCTCCTCTTGGGTGTCCCCCCAGACTAGGAGCTTCTTGGTGCAGGGACCCCGGTCCAAAGGACGTGCTCTGCTCCCAGCACTGCTTTCTTGATGGTATGAGGTCCCCCTGTCTCACTGCTCACTTCTATCTTTTATATCTCAAGAGATTGCCTCAAGATACAATCCAGTCTTGTAGATCAGGTCCTGCCTTACTAACACAACTGCCACCCATCCTCCCTCATTAACATCATAGAGGCAGGTTTACAACATACAGGAAAATCACACAGTACCAGGAATCACTGGCCCAGCCAAACTGATACACACATTTTTTGGCGGACATAATTCAAACCATGACAGTTCCTAAATGTTTTTCTATAACACCAATATAACTAGTAAGTCACAAATTTTTACATTGCTTTTTTTTTTTTTTTTTGCATCTCTTACAGATAAAATAAAAAATAAATATTCTGCTTTCCGGTGGATTTTTTAAGTTGATGGACACAGTGAATATGTGTAGTACAACCTCAAATAAAAATGCATTCTCATTATTAAGTCTATTGGATTGTGAAGCTTGAATGGCCTACCAATAATCTTATTGCAAATTAATTATTAAAAATTACAAGCATATAACTTCTAATTTTGGCTTCAACTTATAAAGATCTTGGAAGACAGCATTCACATCCTTACAACAAAAATCTGGACAAACTGAAAATCATTGTTTTGGGACCAACTGAAGAAGTGAGGTTGCAGGACAAACCATGCCCAATCTATGTAGAAGAGTTCCAAGTATAATATATAGATACTCCACCCTCAAGAAGGTAGAGCATAACTCCTACTCCTTTCGGGGGCTGCTCACAGTAACTTCCTTCCCAAGTGTACAGTATGGAAACAAACAAACAAACGAAACCTGTTGCCTTCAAGTTCATTCTGACTCATAGCAACCCTAGAGGACAGAGTAGAACCACCTCATAGGGTTTCCGAGGAGCGGCTGGTAGATTGGAACCGTCGACCTTTTGTTTAGCAGCTGTAGTTCTCAACCACTATACCACCAGGGCTCTGTACAGTATGGAAAGGGGAAACAAAAAAATAACTTTACAGTGGAGAAATATGACAAATACAACCTCAGTCAGGTGATGAATGAAGGTCAACATCAACAGTGAGAAGTATGTTAGACAATGTGTGCTCTTGATATGATGTGATGAGAGTGGCTGTTTACCTCTGTGGTCTTCCTTCCAAAAACCCACAGCCCAATTCTAAACATTAGAAGAACATCAGAACAATCCTAACTGAGGAACATTCTATAAAATAGCTGACCAATACTCCTCAAAACTGTCAAGGTTAGCAGAAAAAGGAAAGTATGAGAAACTGTCACAGCCAAGAGGAGCCTAAGGAGACATGACAACTAAATGTACTTTACTATCCTGGAGGGGATCATGGAATAGAAAAAACATATAAAGAAGCAAAGAAATCTTAATAAAGTGTGGGCTTTACTTAATAATCATTCATCAGTATTGGTTCATTAATTTTGACAAATGTACCATTACTTATGTAATATGTTCCCCACACGTCTTGTCAGTTTGTCATACTGTGGTGGCTTACATGTTTCTGTGGTGCTGGAAACCTACGCCATGAGTATACAAATACCAGCAGGGTCACCCACAGTAGACAAGTTTAAGCTACGATTCCAGACTGAGACACGCTAGGAAGAAGGACATGGTGGACTACTTCTGAAAAAAGGTAGCCAGTGAAAACTTTATGAATAGCAGCAGAACATTGTCTGATATACAGATGGAAGATGAGCTCCTTAGGTTGGAAGGCACTCAAAAGACAACTGGGGAAGAGATGCCTCCTCAAAGTAAAGTAGACCTTAATAACTTAGATGGAGTCAAGCTTTCAGGACCTTCATTTGCTGCTGTGGCACAACTCAAAATGCAAAGTAAAGTATTAAAATGAAATGTGCAAAGACCTGGAGTTAGAAAACCAAAAGGGAAGATCATGCTTGGAATTTCTCAAAAGAAGTGAAGAAAAAATTCAAGTCTCTAGTTGCAATAGTGAAGGATCCTATGGACAAAATACTGAATGATGCAGGAAGCGTCAAAAGAAGGTGGAAAGAATACACAGAGTCACTATATCAAAAAGAATTGGTGGATGTTCAGTCATATCAGGAGGTAGCATATGATAAAGAACCAACTGTACTAAAGGAAGAAATCCAAGCTGCACTGAAGACACTGGAGTAAAACAAGGCTCCAGGAATTGATGAAACACCACCTGAGGCATTTCAACAATCAGTTATAGTACTAGAAGTGATCACTTGTGTATGCCAAGAAATTTATAAGATAGTTATCTGGCCAACAGACTGGAAGAGATCCATACTTATGCCTATTCCAAAGAAAGGTGATACAACAGAGTGCAGAAATTACGAACAATATCATTAATATCACATAAAAGTAAAATTTTGCTGAAGATCATTCAAAATCAGTTGCAGCAGTACATCAACAGGGAACTGCTAGAAATTCAAGCTGCATTCAGAAGAGGACATGGAACGAGGGATATCATTGCTGATGTCAGATGGATCCTGGCTAAAAGCAAAGAAGATCAAAAAGATGTTTACCTGTGATTCATTGACTATGCAAAGGCATTCAGTTGTGTGGATCATAACAAATTATGGATAACATTGTGAAGAACGGGAATTCCAGAACATTTAATTGTGTTCATGAAGAACCTGTACAAGAGGTAGTTGTTCAAACAGAACAAGGGGATACTGTGTGGTTTAAAGTCAGGGAAGGTGTGTCAGTGTTGTATCCTTTCACCATATTTATTCAATCTGTATGCTGAGCAAATAGTTCGAGAAGTTGTACTGTATGAAGAACAGGTCATCAGGATGGGAGGAAGAGTCATTAACAACCAGTGTTATGCAGATGACACAACCTTGCTTGCTGAAAGTGAAAATGACTTGAAGCACTTACTGATGAAGATAAAAGACTACAGCCTTCAGTATGGATTGTACCTCAACATAAAGAAAACAAAAATCCTCATGACTGGACCAATAAGCAACATCATGATAAATGGAGAAAAGACTGAAGTTGTCAAGGATTTCATTTCACTTGCATCCACAATCAATGCCCATGGAAGCGGCAGTCAAGAAATCAAACGACGTATCGCATTGGGCAAATTTGCTACAAAAGACCTCTTTAAAGTGTTGAAAAGCAAAGATGTCACCTTGGAGACTAAGGTGCGCCTGACCCAAGCCATGGTGTTTTCAATTGTCTCATATGAATAATGAATAAGGACAATGAATAAGGAAGACCAAAGAAGAATTGATGTCTTTGAATTATGGTGTCGGCCAGGAATATTGAGTATACGATGGACTGCCAAAAGAATGAACAAATCTTGGAAGAAATACAGCCAGAATACTCCTTAGAAGCAAGGATGGAGAGACTTCATCTCATATAATTTGGACATGTTATCAGGAGGGATCAGTCGCTGGAGAAGAACATCATGCTTTGTAAAATAGAGGGTCAGCGAAAAAGAGGAAGACCATCAAGGAGATGGATTGACACAGTGGCTACAACAATGGGCTCAGGCATAACAATGATTGTGAGGATGGCACAGGACCAGGCAGTGTTCCATTATGTTGTACACAGGGTTCTATGAGTCACAACCATCTTGGTGGCACCAAACAACAACAATGTAATATGTTAAAAATTGGAGAAACTGGGTATGGGGTAATGGGAACTCTATACTATTTTTGCAATATTTTCTGTTTCTGTAAATCGAAAGCTATTCTAAAATTAAAATTTTATTAGTAAAAAAATATAGAGGGTGAAAGGAATAAAAGACTGTAACCCAAGAATTCTATACTGTGAACTGTTGTTTATGAGCAAGAAAGTAATTCCCACTTATAAAACCAAAAAAACTAAACCCATTGCCGTCAATTCTGACTCATAGCAACCCTATAGTATGGAGTAGAACTGTCCCATAGAGCTTCCAAGGACCAAATACCACACATGTGACCTTCAGAAGGGAGAGGACAAGCTCTCAAATAATTAATCCTTTAGACAAAGATTTTATTCAAAGTAGAAAACACGTGAAGTGGAAAATAGTGGTTTTAAGAAAATTATTATGAACAGTAAAACCAGTTAGAAAGGAATAATTGTGAAAATTATGCTAATAAAACAATGAAAGCATCAACTTATTCTTTTTTTTTTTAGTTGATGTAATTAAATGAAGTTTACATTTCAAGTTAGTCTCCCATACAGAATTTTTTTTTTTTAACATGCATTGTTATGAGACCCAACCACTCCCCCCATTCTGCGACAGCACACTCCTCCCCTCCACCCCTGATTTCCCATGAACATTCAACCAGCTCCTTACTCTCTCTGCCTTCCCCTCTAACCTCTGCACAGAAGCTGCCCCTTTGGTCTCTTGTATCTGCTTGTCTAAGAGGCACATTCTTCACGAGTATCACTTTATGTCCCGCAGTCCAGTCCAATCCCTGTCTGAAGATGAAAGCATCAACTTATTCTTGAATAAATTATAAAAAACAATATTCTAACTTTTTTTTCTAATGTTTTATGCTTGCATTTCCCTAATATATTTATTTTGAATATGGGAAAAAATATACAAGCTGAGAGTGAAGTATGTTGTTGTTGTGGGCCGCGGAGTCAATCCTGACTCATAGCGACCCCATAGGACAGGGCAGAACTGCTCCATGGGGTTTCCAAGGAGCTGCTGGTGGATTCGAACTGCTGACCTTTTGGTTAGCAGCCTGAGATCTGAAGTATATCAACCAATGATTTGCCAATTTATATGAAGAATTTTCCTAATTATAAGATTAAAAAATAGAAGCTTAATTCCTGGGGTCTGTGAGATTCTTGCCCCCTTTTTCCTAGGTATAGACATATATATTTGCAAATTTTGACAAATACTACATTAATCACTTTTCAGATCATGCCCTTATTTTATATATATTCCACCCATTCTGGGTGTTGTCTGCAAATGTTCTCTAATGTTCTCTACATGGTAAGATGTGTTTCCCCAAAAAATGTCAAGCACAGGAGTATGAGTGATCCTCTGTCATTACAGTAGTATTTTGTTTTGTTATATTTTATTTTAATTTATGCATCCCTGAAACTTTAGTGCTCATAAGGAATACCATTATGCTTAATCCTGTGTTTGTGCTATTTTTAAAACATCATGCTTGAAATTACCTTATTATTTTATATTTCCTGCTAGCTGAACAGATGAAAACTAAGTATTTCTTCAAGTTTAAGGCTGTGAGACAGAACAGTACATTAAGAAAACTTTGAATCGTTTTATTCCATGAAGAAAGATAAAGTACATTTGATTCCTTCTCCCAATTTTTCTCAGAGAAGGAACATTGACCTTCAACAGTCTGTAATTTACTCTCAATAGACTATTTAGCACTATAAACATCTACACTTGTTGTTGAAGTTTTTCCCGTCAGAAGTTGTTTAGAACGTCCTTCTTCCCTTTAGACATAAAATGTCCATTCATTATATGTGTTTCCATTTCTGAACAAAATTCAACATTTGGTGAAAGCACTTCTGGGATTCATACTACTAAACTGCTTAAATTAAAAGTAGTAAAAAAAAATAAAAAAGAGCACATAGTGTTTTATGTTTTCTTTTCCTCTAAACACAGATTTTAGTTTGTTATTTGTGATGATGTACTTTTTTTTCTCAATTTAAAAGACAAATAAATTTAATAGGCAGTGGAGTTGAGGACATAGTTAAGAAGTACCCAGATTTAATAGTTTTTTTTTTTTTTTTAATGTCATGAACTTCACAATTATTTTGTTGATAATATATTCTTATATTTTAATGGAATTTCTGTCTCTATTTTACTTTGCTATTTTTTTTATTGTTATATGTTCAGAAAAAAAATCTGGCAAGTATACATGAAATTAGGTTATATAACAAGACAGAAGATATAGAAACTGACCAGAAAATGGTACAGAAAGAAAAGCACAGTATAAAACATCAAAGTTAACTGCAAATTCAATCCCAGAAAGCCTGACAAAACTTCATATGTCAAGTTTCTGTTTTAAAAGTTTAATACATGGTGAAGCCAGGATTTTAGTCAAACTGAAGTAGTATATGTATTTCTGAAACCAAAAAATCTTCTGTCATGATTTGTGAACAAGGTGTAGAAAAAACAATTCAGTGAGGAAATCAAAATGAAATCAATGTTTGGATGTGAAAAGCTAGCTCTGTGCTGCTGAAAAAAAAATGTGGTGACTGTACAATTCCAAATGAATTACATTTTTTTCTAAAAAACAGCTTTATACATCTGTAACATTTTGTAAGTTTTTAATCATAATTTTGAAAAATACGATTATAGTCATATATAATTAAATTTTCCAGCATTCTTGCTGTTATTTGCATGATAGAAAGAAAAATAAAAATGGCCAGGTAGTAGTTGATTGGAAAGAGTTTAAAATTTTACTACACTGTCCAACTCAAACTAAATGTCTGGATACTATAATTTGAATGGACAGTAGGCTTGTAGTAAGAACAATTCTAGCATTTTCTATAATAGGTAACTAGATTTACTGTTATTCACCAAAATAGGCAAGGGAGGTTACAAAGGATTATCTCTTGATAGAGCTGAGGAGATAATGAATTTGCATTTGCTAAGATTTGGAAAACTTTATCACAATCAGATAGAGATATTCAGTAGGCAATTCAAGAAAGTTGTCTTCCCTAGAGAGCTGGCTAGTAATCATGGGTAAGAATGAATGGACCAAACTGACAAGAGGCCCAAGAATGGGATACTGGAGAATGCAACATAGAGAAGATATTGCTATATAGAGGACAAATAAAGTATAAGTAGATAGACTAGGAAGAAAATGTGGTTTGAGAGTTCAAGGGAAGAGAAAGATAATTTTAAAATCTGTTCAATAATGTTAAATGCTGGAGACATCAACTAAGAGAAGAATTAAAAAGCAATCAATCGATTTTCTTTTTTAGGTAATTTCAACAAGAGCAGTTCCCCTGAAAAGTAAAAGCACAGGATAAATTCAGTGAGGCACAATGGGAAGATGAGGACGTAAGACAAGGAATGTAACAGATATTCTTTGAAGCACATTGTAACATTGTGAAGGAAAGATGACTCATTTCTGAGTACAAGGATGCATTTTTTTTTTAAAGGAACTTGGACAAGTCTTTGTGATTGCATCTTAACCTGTTTATATTTGGCTTGTAAAATGAGTTTAACTATTAGAAGTTTGGATAAACATATTTGTTCCTAATGCTTTCATTTTTCTCACTTTAATCTGACATAGTCAGCTTTAGGATAATGTAATAATAGAGTAGCAAGCATAGGAGGTTAGAGGATTGAAAATTATGCCCCAACAAATATTCTCTTATTGAGCACAACACATATATGAACTAATCTACTGTCTTAGTTTCTTAGTGCTGCTGTAAGAGAAATACTACAAATGGGTGGTTTTAAAGAACAGAAATTTATTTTCTTATAATTCAGGAGGCTAGAAGTCTGAATTCAGAGCAATGGCTCTAGGGGGAGGCTCTCTCTCTGTGGGCTCTATGGAAGATACTTGTCTCAGATTCTGCAACCCCAGGATTCCTCAGTTCCTTGGTAATCTCCACATGGCATCTTTCTCTTCCAACCTTTTGTGCTTGCTTCTCTCTGTGTCTAATAGGCTCTTTTTATACCTCAAAAGTCATTAGGTTTAAGACATACCCTACACTGATGTAGCCTCATTAATATAACAAAGAAAAATCCTATTCTCAAATGGGATTACATTCACAGGTATAGAAGTTAGGATTCCAACATATATTTGGGTGCGGGGCGGGGGGGATTCGATCAATCCATTACACCTACCCGCACCACTGATTTGTACAACTATAGGAAATCAAAAGAGAAAGAAAAAACTCATGAGGTCAATGTTTCTCTGTAGACCACCAGCATCAAAAATCATTTGGTCATTTCTTTCAAATACATATTCCCAGGTCTCCACTGAAGGCAGAGGTAGAAATCTGTATTTTTAAATAGGCATCTCAGGTAGTATTTATAATCAACTAAGTGTGAGAAAGAGGAAACAATTGGGAAACCATGTTCTATAATCTCAGTTTTCTTTTCACAGTATTTATGGGTACAGGGGAGGGAGTGAGATAATACCTCTTTAAGGACAATTCTAACCTTAACATACTTTGCATGTAAGCAAACTACCTGGAGCTTGAGTAGCACAGGGAACCTCCAGAAAGGCAAAGTCAGAAAAATCCTCAGAACTCATACACAGCCGGCAATAATTACTGTTCCCCTCAGCTAGTATATGGACAATCTCATAATTCTCAGGACATTGGGTAGAGTATTAAGAAGTGGGACAACATCAGCCCTGGATTAAATACTGCTCTGCTACCACCTAAAAAAGCTTAAAAGCAAGAACAGAAAGCATGAAATTCTTTCCAAGTAACTGTGACCCAGAACATAATGCAAGTATACTTACAGAAACACAAAAATATCCACCAAAACTACAATGTCTGGCATCCAATCAAAAATTGCCAGGCATTCAAATAAGTAGGAAAATACAATCCACAACAAGAAGAAAAATCAGCCAAAAAAACTGACCCAAAATTGACACAGATGTTAGAATTTTCAGGAAAGTACATTAAAACAATTATTATATTTGTACTCTATATGTATTCCATATAATCAGCAAGTTAGAGGAAAAGCTGAGTAGGTTAAATTTAAAAAAAAAAAAAAAGTCATCATTCGATTCTACCCCATAGGGTTCCCAGGGAACTGCTGGTGGATTTGAACTGCCGACTTTTTGTTTAGCAGCCATAGCTTTTAACCACTGTGCCACCAGTGTTCGGAATAGATTAAATATTAAATAGGGACATGGACTCAAACAAAGAGTCAAATCAAACTTTTAGAACTGAAATTATAATGTCTGAGATTAGCGAATTGAAAATTGCAATAGAAAATATCCAAAATTAAAACAAAGGGAAGAAAGACTGAAAAAAAATTAACAGAATTAGTGCACTGTGGGAGAACACCAAGTGGCTTCATATATATACAAATGGAGTCTGAAAAGAAGTTGAGGAGAAGGGTGGGGACAGTAAAAATATTTAAAGGAATATGCCCCCAAATTTTCCAAATTTGAGCAAAGGTATAAACCTAGAATACCAAAAACCAAACCCATTGCCATCGAGTTGATTCTGACTCATAGTGACCCTATAGGACAGAGCAGAGCTGCCCCATAGGGTTTCCAAAGCTGTGAATCTTTACAGAAGCAAATCACCACATCCTTCTCCTATGGTGGGTTCAAACCATTGATCATCCGGTTTGCAGCCGAGCACTTTCACTACTGTGCTACCAGGGCTCCTTCTAAACCTAATATGTCTAAAGTAATTGTCCAGCATATAAGCATAACCTCCAGCTTCATACTTAGAATTTTTCTTTGAAGTTACCTTTCTTCTAAACCAAATTAAAACAAATACACTTCACGTGACTTTTAACAAGCCACTTGAATTTCAATACTTTTGTAGCAAGTACAAATTAAAACGTAGCTCTACATATTGTTTGATAGATTGCATTGTTGAATTGCTCAGTGCAAAAAACTTTGGGCTCCTCAGATTAAATACATTCTGTGGGTGCAGAGCACTGTGTCCACTGAGCCAAAAATAACTATAGGTTAATAACAGTCATAGATCTCTAATTGAAAAACCTGGGTGCCTTTTATCAGACAATATGCATTGTTGTATTTTAACTTACTACATCAAATTAAACTTTTATTCTTTACCTTTGAAGTGTCTTTTCAAGTTTAATGCCATCAGATTCTGCTGTCCTTTTAGATGGGTAAATTTTCATTAAAAACCATGTACTGTTTAATCAATCCTCTTCAGCAATTCTGAATTGTCTTATGGTACTGACCATAATACATCTAAACAAATCCCTTGGGAAGAGACAGAAAACCAACTGGGCTTTTGTGTTACACCCCTTCTAAAGAATCTCTGTGTTTCCAGCTTTGCTTTTTGATTGAGTTTGTTAATGCATTTCCAGCTCACATCTGAAATAAATTACAGCATAAACCCAAAAGCAACATCTTTGATTTATACACACAAACAAAAAACCTTCTTTATTTCACTATGTGTAGTTTGACAGAATCTCACTCATGGACCTGAGAAGGTAGGTTGTGCCTTCCCAGGGGACACATTTGTTCTAAAGAGACAAAAAAATTGCCGAGTCAATTCCAACTCATAGTGACACTACAGGACAGAGTAGAACTGTCCCATACGGTTTCCACAGAATAGACGGTGGATTTGAACTGCCAACCTTTTGGTTAGCAGCTGAAAGCTTAGCCACTGCACCACGAGGGCTCCTCTAAAGAGATAATGATGTCAAAACGCATACAAGGCCGACACTACTCTCAGGCAGACTTCTTTGCCTCTTGAGTGCTACAGAAACACACATTAATGTAACCTTACCTCACCTTCCACAGCTCAGTCCAATCTTCTTGGGTTCTTTATATTGTAACAAGACTTCTATGGACTTTCAACATTTTCTCAGACACCTGTGACTCATGTTGCAGGAGTCTTTCTTTCTACCTGTATTTCTCATTCTTCCATAATACTCCAACTGCTCAAGGCAGATTGGTCTCATCATCTCTAAGTACCTCTCCTACTTCACCTCCCACCAATTCCTATAGTATACTTAATATGTTTCAGGAAATGTTCTTAGCACCAAATACAAAATCCCCTATCTGCTTATGAGGAGCTTTTTTCTCATGCTGTTTTATCCACCTGCTATACCTTGCTTGTTTTCCCTTTTTTGCCCAGTTTCTTCCTGTTCTTCAAGGTCCCATCAATGCAGCAAAATTTCCCCTCTAAACTCATAGCACTTAATGCTTAATGTAACCCTTTGACCCTTGATTGATAGAAATCACTTCATATTTTTATTTACTTAAATAGACATGTCTTGTCTTTATGATGGGATTGTAGTTTTCTTATTGGCCTAGAGGAACTTCTGTTTATCCTATTGACCCCCAAAGTTTTCTGATACAGTCTTGGTACTTTTACTCCAGCTATAAAGATTAATACATGATATCTTTCTCTCTGAGTACATTTCCATTAAAAAATGCATTCTCTTCCAATTCTTATTTAGAGATGGATGAACATAAAATTTAAAAAAAAACTCATTATTTATTTATTCATTCATGTATTCAAAAAATAAACAAATATTTGCATGCTCTTTTTCAATTAAAACCACACTATTAAATTGTTAAACTGATTAGTTCAACATCTCACTGCTATATTATGTTTTATTTAAATCATAATTCTACTAGGAAGAGAAGTTTCCTCTTTCCGACTATTCAGTTGCTGGCATTTCATTCATCACACTCTTTTGTGATTGTACCTTGATGATTTATTCCTGAATTCAATCAATTTAAAAACATTCCTTTGTTATCTCAGGTATTGATATTAGTCCTCGTCTGGTTATTTATGTTTCATAAAGTTAATAACACTAGGTGATATTTTTCCTTCTCTCTCATTCTAAGTATTTAAATTGGGACATGAAAAGACACAAAATTCAACAGATAGACAAAAATCTTCATATTGTCTAAACTAGGAGTTGTTACCTCCTAATCTCAATACAATTATAGACAAGAATCTAAAGGTAGGCTAGTATAAAATTACAGTTTATGAATTTTTTTGGTTAGATAATTGAAAATAAATATCTTAAACTATTTACTATAATGATAACAGTAAAATTTGTTACTATTATTTTTAAGATTGTTATTGTTGTCAGCTCACACAGCATGAGAGAGTGGTTAATAGCACAGGCTATGAAAACAAACTGCCTAGAACTGAGGGCCAGCTCCTCCAAGTATTTGTTACCTAGCTTCAATAATGTTACCTAAATTTTCTAAGCCTCAGTTTTTTCATCTCTAAAAGAAGACAATTTATGACATAGAATTATAACGACTAAATGGGAACACTTGCATTAAAGGCATTTGCAGAGTACCTTGCTCATTTTGGAGCCCTGGTAGCACAGTGGTTAGGAACTCGGCTGCTAACCAAAAGGTCAGCTGTTCGAATCCACCAGCTGCTCCTTGGAAACCCTATGGGGCAGTTCTACCCTGTCCTATAGGGTCACTACGAGTCAGAATTGACTCAACAGCAACAGGTTTGTTCATTTTAGTAAGCCAGTAAGTGTCATTTATTCATTTACCTTAATTCACTCATTACATTTAACAAAAATGCTACTAGGATCTTGTGTTATATAAAAGGAACAGTGGCTTACTAAAGTTAGCTGACTAGCCTAGGAGTAACATGGCACAATCTAGATTTAAACCCACGCCTTAAGATTTCAAATCCCATGTTTTTCCCATGTCGAGTATATTCCCTCACAATTTATGACTGCAGGTCAAAGGAAGAATAAAGCAGAAAGAAATTATAAACTGTAAGGCAACTTCATGATATCTGTCGTGAAAGTGAAAAGCCAAGGAGGCAAGAGAATATTCAAGCTTTTCAGGAAATTAATAAAAGGCTTCAGAATTATTTGATAATTTGTATCTCTTGTTTTGAGTTAGCCTGTTTAGACAAAAATCTAAGAATGCAGATAAGCTGAAATACAAAACTGTATAAACTGTATACATGTGAATTAGCACATCCCTGTAATCAAGCCTAAATCAAAGCCTCTCTCTGAAGCTGTGGTTCTTAAAACTCCAGTCATATAATCTGACTGGTACTATTATGCTATCAACATAATAGGACATAGTGGTGTGTCCTACTGATTCAAATCAATAATCTTTTAAGAAAGTTTATTAAAAGAAACACACACACATTTAGAGTTTCAGAAAAAAAAAAATAGGAATTATTTAAATATATTTTACCTAAAATGCATATTTCCCACATAGATCCATTAAGTAATAAACATCAACAATATAAAATGGATAGTATTTGTTCACTATTATCCATATCAAAATTCATACACAATTGTAAGTCACACATAATTTAACGATTTCCTATATATGCTTATATAAAACTCACAATCTCACTAGTCCCAAAATTAAATATTTATTTAAAAATCTATGATGAATTCTAAAGTCCTAAGTGAATTAAAGAGTTGAAATAACATTTTTTTTCATATTTTAGTAGAATATTTTTCAATTGCATAACAGTACCTGTATATCTAATTAATTCAACTATACTGGCTATTGTGATGTATTACCCAGATACTCATTCGTGTTTTAAAGCTGTGTTTTCCAAACTGTTGACAATGCTGTCAACCTTCTTCAGAAATAGGCCTTGACTTGAAAGAGTTGCCTGGTCCAAGATCATTTCCCATTAGTCCAGGAAAGCATGCACCAAAATGACTAATCCACTCTAGTGTATAAATGTTCGTCTCTCTTATCACAATGCAGGACAATTTAAAGGGACATTTCAGCTTCATAGCTCCCTTGAGGTTGGCTAAGGCCATTGTTGTGACTGCATTTCATCTCAACTTCTCCCTATGCCCAATCCTATTTCCATTGTTTTCCTTCCTTCCATTGGTATTGACCTCCGAGCACACCCAGAGAACTCAACCTGCAACACCAATATTCTTTTTAGCATAACTTAGATCACCAACACTGCTCAAAGTATTAATAATAAGATAAAATAAGCAAAAGACATATATATTCCCCTCGAACAGTGTAGAGTTGCAGTTTGAATATTGTAGGTCATCAAATCATTTCAGTGGTTCAGGGATAATGCAAAATAAAGCATGAAAATGTAGAATATCAATGGTACTCACAAGTATTAAGGGAAAGAATTCTTCTGTGAAATTTCATTAGTGTTTCATAGGTTGATGACTCAAGAAATCTAAGAAACATAGAAAATCAATTGTTTTAGAGCTTTGTTCAAGAAAAAATATATATGAATTATGAGATAACAGGACAATAATTATATAAATGAGCCATTTTATATTTTATTACATTTTATAAACTACAAAGCTATTTGACTTGCATTAAAGCATATGCCATATTAAAAAGATTATAAACATGAAAAAAATGAATCAATGAAATATACCATATTAACAGAAAAGAACGAAAAGAACCACATGATCACCTCAATGCAAAAAAGGCATTTGACAAAATCCAACGCTAATGATAAAAACAACTCATAAGCTAGGAGTAGAAAGGAAATTTCAAAATATGATAGAGTATTTATGAAAATCCAATAGGAAACATCAGATTCAATATTCAAAAGACTGAGGGCTTTCATCTTAAGATCAGAAATAAGACAAGGATGTCTGCTGTCACTACTGCTATTCAAAATGGATCAAGCACCGTCATGGACTGAACTGTGTCCACCAAAAATATCTGTCAACTTGGCTAGGTCATGATTCCCAGTATTGTGTGATTGTCCAAAATTTTGTCATCTTATGAGATTTTCTTATGTATTGTAAATCTTATCACTATGATGTTAAAGAGATGGGATTAGCAGCCATTAAGTTGATGAGATCTACAAGATTAGATTGTGTTTTAAGCCAATCTCTTTTGAGATATAAAAGAAAGAAGTGACGACTTCTGGGCAACATGGTGCTATAGACAGAAGCACCACGCCGTCCCTCCACAGCAAGGATCTGAAAAACTAAGGCAAACAGAGACACACGTCAATCCTGAAACCCTAAGCATCAAATGAACAGATAAAGAACTCAGCCAAGCACCAAATAGAATAAGAAACTGACAGAGAACAGAGAGCAAGGAGAGATACATGCAGAGGTCCCCTATCAGTTAACACAGCATGGGTCTGCCATCTTGGACTCCTATCTAAGATCAGTGAACAGGGAGTACAAGAAAGCAGCTCCATGGAGTTTCCAGCAGGGAACAGAACAACCAGTAACCAGCGATATACACTTTCCCATTCTCCACTCTTCTTCACCCCCAGTCAGACTCCTCTGCTTCCTGTGGCCACAGTAAGTATCTTGGCCAGGAAGCACTGGCTTCAACCAGGTGTCAACTGGATTCCACTCGCACTGGCAGTCTCCCTGAGTGCCATTTGTTGGTTGTTGGTGCTGCTTTTTTCCACTTCATTAGATTTCTTCCTTACCTCTCACCACCTCCCCCTCCTTTCTCTCAAATACCTGGCTCTGTGTGCCATCTTTGCTTCTTCCTGAAAGGCTGTGAAACACTGCTTGACTGAAACTGCTTCCCAGCCCTTGCCGCCATGCTGGTGGGACCCTTGGGGCTTTTTGGGGGGGGGGGGGTTCTTTGTTCTGTTTTGATTTGTTTGTTTTCTTTTTCTTTTCTCAGCTGGGAGGCCCCTTTTGCTAGGCAGTACTGTGCAGCTTGGGAGCTACTCCTATACTCTGCACAGACGTGCAGTGGTATCCCTGGGGGCATTTCTTTTTTCTTGGTTTTTTGTTTGTTTCTTTGTTTTGTTTTCTTCTCTCTGTTTTTCCCTTTTTGTATTTCTTCATTTCTGTTTCTCATCTCTCTATACGTACCTTCTTTTCCTGTCTCCAGAATACCTGGCACTGTGTGACACCTCTACCCCTTCTAGCCAGACTGTACTTCACAGCCTGGGAGGAACTTACCCAGTTCTCAAAGCCACACCAGTGGGATCCCTGGGGAATTTTGTTTTCTTCTCTAATTTTTATTTATTAATTTGTTTTCCTTTTGGCTTTTTTCTTTCTTTTATTTCTTTTTGTTTTTCTCCATTTCTTGATCTCCCATCTCTCCACTCCAGTGGCAAGCTCCCTTAGTACTCTTTTTTGATTGTTTGTTTTTGTGTATGTTTTTGGCTCCTGTTTCTCTCTCCTCTTTCCCATACCCATCTTAGCTCCACACATCAAAATCTCTCCTCTCCTTCCTGCCTACCTGCACTGTGTGCTGAACATCACACCCCAAGCAGCAAAGGTACGGCCTACCAGAACCTACACTGCACTGATTCCCAGCCTGCCCTGTCTGCCCTAGTATGTGCCACAAACAACCCATCCCAGCAACACCCCTTTGGCTAGACTGGCCCTGCTGTACCATACCAAAGCAACTGACCCCACCCACTGGAGAAGGAGATGAAAAGTATTGTGCCTACACACGAGCAAACAACAAAGAATGCACAGTCAGCCTGCTAAGACATAACCAAATAACAAAAAAAAAAGGATGAAACAAACAAATCTACAATCAATAAATGAGGAAAATAACTACTGAATGCCCTGAAGACAGCAGAAAATATCAAAACATCCACAAAAACAGGAAAGGATGGTTCCAATAGGTGTCAAAAATAAAACACTAGATGACTTTCCAGTAAAAGAAAAGACACTAGAACTACCTTATAGGGAATTCAAATCTCTAATATTCAGAGCTATCCAAGAGTTGAAGCAAAAAGCAGACAAAAATGAGGAAAAATAGACAAATCCATGGAAAATACAGACAAAAAAATGGAAGAATTCAGGAAAATAATACCGGAACAAAATGCAAAAATAAATTCACAACCAGAAATCATACAAAAACAACAATTAGAAATCAAAAAGATAAACAAGATATCAGAAATGGACAGTGTCATAGAAGGGCTGAGGAGCAGATCTGAAATGGTGGAAGACAAGATCAGCGGAATTGAAGACAAACACTTGGATACAAATCTGTTTGAGGAAAAATCAGAAAAAAGAATGAAGAAAAATGAAGAGACCGTGAGAATTATGTGGGATACAATCACAGGCAAAAATGTGCAAGTGATTGGAGTTCCAGAACAGGGGGAGAAACAAGAAGACACAGAGAGGATCACTGAAGAATTGCTAACAGAAAAATTTCCCAATATCATGGAAGATGAAAGGCTGATCATCCAAGAAGCTCAACAAACCCCATATAGGATAGACCCCAAAAGAAAATCACCAAGGCATACCATAATCACACTCGCTAATACCAAAGACAAACAAAGAGTCCTGAGAGCAGCTCAAAAAAACCAAATAGTCACATACAGAGGAGAAACAATAAGACTAAGCTCGGATTATTCAGCAGAAACCATGCAGGCAAGAAGGCAATGGGATGACATATATAAAACCTTGAAAGAAAAAAATTGCCAGCTAAGAATAACATATACTGCAAAACTCTCCTTCAAATATGATGGTGAAATTAGGACATTTCCAGATAAACAGAAATTAAGGGACTATGTAAAAACCAAACCAAATTTACAAAAATTATTAAAGGGAGGCCTTCAGTCTAAGAACAAACACCATCAGACCACATGATGAATCTAGGACACAGGATCGTACCAGCCAGATACCAACCTAGAAAATGAACTCTAAAGGACATCCAAAACCAAAAGAATTTCAACAGGGAACTAGAGAGATTAATCTGTAAATGACAACAACATCAGAACAATAAAAAAAAAAAAAAAAAAAAAGAGGGAATAAACGGTGTAGGTATAGAACATTCTAATGGAGAGGAAGGCAAGGTGATACCAAGTAATAATAGACTGATTCAAACCTAGGAAGATAAGCATAAATTTCAAAGTAACCACAAAGAAAATTAACAAACCTACTCATCAAGAGAAAGAAGAAAACAGAAAATCTCAGTAAAAGACAAAGCCTACAAAAACAAAAGAAAAGAAAAAAAAATCACAAACAAAAGGAATTCAGCACAGGAGAATAAGAGGAACAAAGAAAAACTCAGTACCATAAAAAAAAGCACTAAAAAATGACAGCAATGAACTCACACCTATCAATAATTATACTGAATGTAAATGGCCTAAATGCACCCATAAGGAGAAGGAGAGTAAAAAAATGAAAAAAAAAAAACCAGGATCCATCAATATGCTGTCTACAAGAGACATGCCTTAGAAAAAAGACATAAATGTATTAAAAATCAAAGGATGGAAAAAAATATATCAAGCTTACAGCTACCAAAAAGAGCAGGAGTGGCAATACTAATCTCACATAAAATAGACTTTAAAACAAAACCCACCATAAAAGACAATGAAGGACACAATATAATGATTAAGGGGATGATCCATCATGAAGACATAACCATAATAAACATCTATGCACCCAATGACAGTGCTTCAAAATACATAAAACAAATTCTAACAGAAAAGAGAAATTGACAATTCCACAGTAATAGTAGGAGACTTCAACACGCCACTCTCGGTAAAGGACAGAACATGCAGAAAAAACTCAACAAAGATACAGAAGACTTAAAAGGCACAATCAGCCAACTTGACCTTGTAGACATATATAGAACACAACACCCAACAGCTGCAAACTACACATTCTTTTCCAATGCACATGGAACATTCTCCAGAATAGACCACATCTTAGGTCACAGGAAATCCTCAACAAGATCCAAAACGTTGAGATAATAATACAAGGTATATTCTCTGGCCACAGTGCCATCAAGGTAGAAATTAACAACAGGAAGAGCAAGAAAAAAAAAAACAATCACACGGAAACTGAATAACACTCTGCCTACAAACCACTGGGTAATAGAAGAAATAAGAAATGGAATCAAAAAATTCCTAGAATCAAACAAGAATGACAACATATCATGCTAATACCTTTGAGACACAGTAAAGTCAGTCCTCAGAGGATAATTTATAGCAATAGATGCACACATCAAAAAAGAAGAAAGGGACAAAATCAAAACATTAACTACACAGCTCGGACAAATAGAAAAAGAACAGCAAAAAAAAAGCCCATAGCCACTAGAAGAAAGGAAATAATAAAGGTCAGAGCAGAAATAAATGAAATAGAGAATAGAAAGAATCAACAAAACCAAAAGTTGGTTCTTTGAAAGGATTAACAAAATCAACAAACCACTGGCTAGACTGACAAAAGAAGAACAGGAAAAGACACAAATAACCCAAATAAGAAATGAAATGGGGGACATTACAACAGACCCAACTGAAATAAAAAGGATCATAACAGAGTATTATGAAAAACTATACTCCAACAAATTTGAAAACCTAGAGGAAATGGATAAATTTCTAGAAACACACTACCTACCCAAACTAACACAGAGTGATGTTGAAAACATGAACAGGCCCATAAAAACAGAAGAGATTGAGAGGGTAATTAAAAAATTCCCAACCAAAAAAAGTCCTGGCCCAGATGGCTTCACTGGAGATTCTACAAAACATTCAGAGAAGAGCTTATACCAGTACTACTCAAACTATTTCAGAACATAGACAAGGAAGCGACACTTCCAAATTCATTCTATGAAGCCAGCATAACCCTGATACCAAAACCTGGCAAAGACGCCATGAAAAAAGAAAATTACAGACCAATATCTCTCATGAATATAGATGCAAAAATTCTGAACAAAATTCTAGCCAATAGAATTCAGTATCATATCAAAAAAATAATACACCATGACCAAGCAGGATTCATATCAGGTATGCAAGGATGGTTCAACATTAGAAAATCAATCAATGTAATCCATCACATAAATAAAAGGAAAGAAAAGAATCACATGATTTTCTCAATTGACTCAGAAAAGGTGTTCGACAAAGTCCAACACACATTCCTGACAAAAACTCTTAGTAAAATAGGTATAGAAATTTCTCAACATAAAAGGGCATCTTTGCAAAACCAACAACCAACATCATTCTTAGTGGAGAGAGGTTGAAAACATTCCCCTTGAGAAAAGGAACAACACAAGGCTGCTCTTTATCAACACGCCTATTTAAAATTGTGCTGAATGTCCTAGCTAGAGCAATAAGGCAAAAAAAGAAATAAAGGGCATCCAAATTGTTAATGAAGAAGTTAAACTGTCCCTGTTTGCAGATGATATGATACTATACATAGAAAACCCTAAAGACTCCACAAGAAAACTACTGGAACTAATAGAAAGATTCAGCAGGATAGCAGGATACAAGATAAACATACAAAAATCTGTCGGATTCCTATACACCAATAAAGAGAAAAAGAAATCAAGAAAAAAACATCATTTATAATAGCCACTGAAAAATAAAATACTTAGGAATAAATCTAACCAGGGATGTAAAAGACCTACACAAAGAAAACTAGAAAACACTACTGCAAGAAACCCAAAGGGATCTACATAAATGGAAAAACATACTATGCTCATGGGTAGGTAGACTCAGTATTGTGAAAATGACAATTCTATCCTAAGTAATTTACAAATACAGTGAATCCTGATCCAAATACCAACAACACTCTTCAATGAGATGGAAAAACATCATTAACTTTCTATGGAAAGGGAAGAAGCCCTGAATAAGTAAAGCACTACTGAAAAAGAATAAAATTGGAGGACTCACACTACCTGACTTCAGCACCTACTATACAGCTACAGTAGTCAAAACAGCCTGGTACCAGTACAACAACAGATACATTGACCAATGGAAGACAGTTGAAAACCCAGATGTAAAACCATCCACCTATGGTCACCTGATCTTCAACAAGGGCCCAAATTCCTTCAAATGGGGAAAAGATAGTCCTTTTAACAAATGGTGCTGACAAAACTAGATATCCATCAGCAAAAAAATGAAACAGGACCCATACCTCACACCATACACAAAAACTAATTCAAAATGGATCAAAGACCTGAATATAAAGCCAAAAACTATAAAGTTCATAGAAGAAAAAATAGGATGAACACTAGCAGCTGTAATTCACAGCATTAACAGGATACAAACCATAACCAACAAAACAGAAACTCCAGAAGATAAGCTAGATAACTAGGATAGTCTAAAAATTAAACACTTATGCTCATCAAAAGAATTCACCAAAAGAGTCAAAAGAGAACCTACAGACTGGGAAAATATTTTTGGACATTACAAGTCAGACAAAGGTCTAATCTCTAAAATCTACAGGAAAATCCAACACCTCTACAACAAAAAGACAAATAATCCTATTAAAAAATGGGCAAAGGAAATGAACAGACACTTCACCAAAGAAGACATTCAAGTGGCCAACAGACACATGAGGAAATGCTCGCGATCACTAGCCATTAGAGAAATGCAAATTAAAACCACAATGAGATACCATCTAACACCAGGATTACTGGCACAAATCAAAAACACTGGAAATCACAAATGTTGGAGAGGCTGTGGGGAGATTGGAACTCTTATGCACTGCTGGTGGGAACGCATACTGATACAACTATTTTGGAAAATGATATGGCGCTTCCTTAGAAAGCTAGAAATAAAAATACTATACGATCCAGCAATCCCACTCCTAGGAAAATATCCTAGGGAAATAAGATCTGTCACACAAATAGACATATGCACACCCATGTTCATGGCAGTATTGTTCACAGTAGCAAAAAGATGGAAACAACCTAGATGCCCATCAACAGATGAATGGATAAACAAACTATGGTACATACACACAATGGAGTATTATGCAACGATACAGAACAATGATGATTCTGTGAAGCATCTCATTACATGGATGAAACTGGAGGACATTATGCTGAGTGAAATAAGTAAGTCACAAAAGGACAAATATTGTATGAGACCTCTACTGTAAAAACTCATGAAGAAGTTAACACAAAAAAAGAAACAGTCTTTGTTTTTTACGCGGGATGGGAGGGATGGGGAGTGAACTAAACAGACAACAGATAAGTGGTAAATTTGGTGAAGAGTAAGACAGTACACAGTACTGGGGATGCCAGCACAACTTGTACAAGGAAAGGTCATGGAAGCCCCATAGACACATCCAAACTCCCTGAGGGACTGAATTGCTGGACGGAGGGCTGTGGGGACCATGGTCTCGGGGAACATACAGCTCAACTGGCATAATACAGTTTATAAAGAAAATGTTCTACATTCTATCTTGGTGAGTTGCGTCTGGGGTCTTAAAAGCCTGTGAGCAGCCATCTAAGATACTTCACTGGTCTCACCCCTTCAGGAGCAAGGGAGAATGAAGAAAATAAGATACAAGGAAAAGATTGGTCCAAAGGACTAAGGATCACAACTACCACGGCCTCCACCATACTGAGTCCAGTACAACTAGATGGTGCCCAGTTACCACCACTGACTGCTCTGACAAGGATCACAACAGAGGGTCCCAAACAGAGCTGGAGAAAAATGTAGAACAAAATTCTTACTCACAAAAAAAGATCAGATTTACTGGCCTAACAGAGACTGGAGAAACCCTGAGAGTGTGGCCCCGAGACACCCTTTTGGCTCAGTAATGAAGTCACTCCTGAGTTTCAACATTCAGCCAAACATTAGACAGCCCCATAAAACAAAATGAGACTAATGGGGCAAAACAGTCCAGGGACAAGTCTAGATGGCAGGAGGGGACAGGAAAGCTGGTAATAGGGAACTCGAGGTTGAGAAGGGACAGCGTTGACATGTCATGGCGTTGTTAACCATTGTCATAAAACAATATGTGTACTGTTTAATGAGAAACTATTTGTTCAGTAAACCTTCATCTAAAGTACAATTTAAAAAAAAGAAAAGAAAGAAGTGAGTAGAGAGATAGGGGACCTCATATCACCAAAAAGCAGTACAGGGAGCAGAACACATCCTTTGGACCCTGGGTCCTTATACAGAGAAGCTCCCAGTCCAGGGGAAGATTGATGATAAGGACCATTCTCAAGTGCATACAGAAGAGAAAGCCTTCCCCTGGAGCTGATGCACTGAAATGGACTTGTAACTTACTAGACTCTGAGAGAATAAATTTCTCTTTGTTAAAGCCATCCACTTGTGGTATTTTGGTTATAGTAGCACTAGATGGCTAAGACAGAATTTGATACCAAGGGTGGTTCTAGAGAAACAAAATTGTAAGGATGAGTTTTCTAAATTGGCTCTCAAGTCTGGTCAGTCTTATAGATGCTGATGACTCTGTTTCCAGTAGTAAAGAGGGCACTGCTAATCCATGGTGTGAGGTGGCAATACAAATACCCAAAATACCACCACCAATAGATCAGGTACTAGTGAAAGGTGAGGCTCTGGGTGGGTGAACATATGTGTGGTATCTTTCTACAGTTTTCTCAGAATGAGAAGTATAGGCAAGCTGGTTGGTTGGTCCTACTTTCTCTAGACAAACTGGTGAAAAAAAGAGATGCACTCAGGGCTATCAGAGTCAAAGCTCAAGTGCTGCATAAACGATCTCAAAGTTTCCACTTGCGCTTTGAAAGAAAGCCTTATTTCTTGGAGTAACATAGCTAATATTGCCGAAAACCAAACCTGCAGTCTTATTGTAAGAGTGGCTGAATTACAATGCAAGCTCAATTGCCAACTTCAAGAGGTGTCTAAAGTTAAAGTGAGGGCATTGATAGGGAAGAAATGTGATTCTGAAACTTGGGATGGGGACATATGGGCAGATAAACAGGAAGCTGGAGACACTGAGTCACAAAATTCTGTTGAATCCCTCTTGCCAACAAAACCACTCCCATCTGAAGAGATTACTTCATGTTTGTCTGCTAAACCACCCTGCCCAGAAAAACTATTAGCCCCTCAACTTCCACCTAATGAGATTAGCCCTAGCCCAGTTGCCTCTAAAGAGCCCTTGCCTGAGTCATTGCCTGGGGCATCACCTGAGGCAGATGCTGTACAAGACTATGCTGAATGTTCTCAAAACAATTCCACAGTACTGATTCTGGCTTCTAGACCTATAACTAGACTTAAGTCCCAGCAAGCCCCAAAAGGTGAAGTACAAAGTATGACCCAGGAGGAGGTATGCTACACTTCAAAAGAACTGTTTGACTTTTCTAATATGTACACCAGAAACCTGGGGAATATATGTGGGTATGGCTATTAAGGGTGTGGGATAATGGTGCAAAGAACACAAAGATAGATCAGTCTGAGTTTATTGACACAGGGTTACTAAGCACAACTTCTTCATTCAATGTTTCAGCTCAAGAAGTTAGGAAAGGATCTAATAGTTTATTTGGTTGGGTTGCTGAAGCATGGGTTACACAGTGGCTTACACTAAAACGAGTTGAAGCACCAGACCTGCCTTGGTATACTGTAGAAGAAGGTATCTAAAGGCTTAGGGAAATTGACGTGATAGAGTGGATTTATCACGTTAGACCCATAGACCCACATATGGAATGCCCAGAGGACACACCTTTTACCAAAACTGTGAGGAACAAATCTGTGAAGGGAGCTCCAGCATCCTTGAAGACTGCTGTGATTACTATTTTATGTAAATCAGATTGGCCAGTGAGAACTGGGCTGATTGGACCCCGTGGTAGTAGGGGCCAAGTGGCAGCACTCAATCATCAAAGACAAGGTGGCGTAGTTGCAGTAATCGACAGCAGAGTCAAAGCAGTAATCAGAATAGTCTGACGTGTATGGACTTATGGCATTGGCTACTTAGTCATGGCATGCCTAGAAGTGAAACAGATAGGAAATCTATTCAATATTTACTTGATCTGTACAAATGGATGAATTCTAGGTCAGGTGAACAGCAGTCTAACTCAAATCACCAGAATAGAGAGTCACAGTCCCTCAATCAGTTCCCAGACTTGAGTGAGTTTAAAGACCCAGAACTCCTTGGATGAAGGGGAGGCTGGGTCCCCTTGAGGAAGGATTCCAATACACTGACAAAAATTTATACTATTAATCTCTCTCCTAGCCTATCCCAAAGGGATCTACAGCCTTTTATGAGAGTGACTGTTCACTGGGGAAAAGGAAATAATCAGACTTTTGGGGGATTACTGGATACGGGCTCTGAACTGACACTAATTCCAGGAGACCCAAAACGTCACTGTGGCCCATCAGTCAGAGTGGGGGCATATAGAGGTCAGGTTATTATTGGGGTCTTGGCACATGTTCATCTTACAGTAGGTCCAGTGAGGGCCCAAACCCATCCTGTAGAGATTTCTCCAGTTCCATAATGCATAATTGGAATAGATTTACTGAGCTACTGGCAGAACCCCCACATTCGATCCCTAACAAATGGAGTAAGGGCTATTATGGTAAGAAAAGCCAAGTGGAAGCTGTTAGAACTGCTCTTACCTAGGAAAATCATAAACCAAAAGCAATACCACATTCCTGGAGGGATTGCAGAGATTACCGCAACTATCAAGGATTTGAGGGATGCTGGAGTGGTGATTCCTACCACAGCCCCATTCAGCTTGCCTATTTGGCCTGTGCAAAAAACAGATGGATTTTGGAGAATGACAGTACATTATCGAAAACTTAACCATGTGGTGACTCCAATTGCAGCTGCTGTTCCAGATGTAGTTTCATTGCTTGAGCAAATTAATACATCTCCTGGTACCTGGTATGCAGCTACTGATCTGGCTAATGCCTTTTTCTCCATGCCTGTTTTGAAGGACTATCAGAAGCAGTTTGCCTTCAGCTGGCAAAGCCAGCTGGCAAAGCCTGAGCCAAAACCTCAGGGCTACATCAACTCTCCAGCCGTATGTCATAATTTAGTCCACAGGGACCTTGATCGCCTTTCCCCTCCACAAGACATTCATTACATTGATGACATTATGCTGATTGGACCTAGTAAGGAAGAAGTGTCAATGACTCTGGACCTATTGGTAAAACATTTGCATGCTAGAGGGTGGGAAATTAATCCCACAAAAATTCAGGCACCTTCCACCTAAGTGAAATTTCTAGGGGTCCAGTGGTGTGGGGCATGTCGAGATAATCCTTCTAAAGTGAAGGATAAGTTATTGCATCTGGCTGCTCCCACAACTAAAAAGGAGGCACAATGCCTAGTGGGCTTCTTTGGGTTTTAGAGGCAACATATTCCTGATTTGGGTGTGCTACTCTGGCCTATTTATCAAGTGACTCAGAAAGCTGCTAGATTTGAGTGGGGCCCAGAACAAGAGAAGGCTCTGCAACAGGTTTAGGCTGCTGTGAAAGCTGCTCTACCTCTTGGGCCATATGATCCAGCTGATCCAATGGTGCTTGAAGAGTCAGTGGCAGATAGAGATGGTGTTTGGAGTCTTTAGCAGGCCCGTTTGGTGAATTACAGTGCAGACCCTTAGGATTTTGGAGCAAAGCCCTGCCATCCTCTGCAGAGCTTTGAGAAACAGCTTTTGGCATGTTACTGGGCCTTAGCAGAAACTGAAAGGTTAACCCTGAGACACCAAGTCACCATGCAGCCTGAGCTGCCCATCATGAACTGGGTATGGTCTGACCCACAGGTCATAAAGTTGGACGTGCACAGCAGCACTCCATCATTAAATGGAACTGGTGTATACAAGACTGGGCCTGAGCAGGACCTGAAGGCACAAGTAAGTTGTATGAGGAATTGGCCCAAATGCTTATGATCTCCATTTCTGTCATGTTAACTTCCATCTTCCAGTCTACACCTATGGCCTCATGGGGACTTCCTTATGATTAGTTGACTGAGGAAAACTCATGCCTGGTTTACAGATGGTTCTGTGCGATATGCAGGCACCACTTGAAAGTGGACAGCGGCAGCACTACAGCCTCTTTCTGGGACCTCCCTGAAGGACAGTGATGAAGGGAAATTCTTCCAATGGACAGAACTTTGAGCAGTGCACCTGGTTGCTCACTTTCTTGGAAGGAGAAATGGCCAGATGTGCGACAGCGTAATGATTCATGGGCAGTGGCCAATGGTTTGGCTGGACGAACAGGGACTTGGAAGGAACATGATTGGAAAATTGGAGACAAGGATTTATGGGGAAGAGGTATGTGAACAGACCTCATGTGAATGCTCACCATCCTCAGCAGAGGATGATTTTATCAATCAGGTGGATAGGATGACGTGCTCTGTAGAAACCAGTCATCCTTTTTCCCCAGCTACTTCCATTATTGCTCAATGGGCTCATGAAGAAAGTGGCCATGGTAGCAGGGATGGAGGTTATGCATGGACTTGGCAACATGGATTTCCACTCACTAAGGCCGACTTGGCTACAGCCACTGCTGAATGCACAATCTGCCGGGAGCAGAGACCAGCACTGAGTCCCTGATATGACAGCATCCTTTGAGATGATCAGCCAGCAATGATTGCATTGGACCACTTCCATCATGGAAACAGCAGCGTTTTGTCATTACTGCACTAAACACTCACTATGGATATGGATTTGCCTTCCCTGAATGCAATGCTTCTTCCAAAACTACCATCCATGGACTTACAGAATTCCTTATCCACCATCGTGGTACCCCACACAGCATTGCCTCGGATCAAGGGACTCACTTCACAGCAAAGGAAGTGTGACAGTGGGCCCATATTCATGGAATTCACTGGTCTTACCATGTTTCTCATCATCCTGAAGCAGCTGGCTTGATAAAACAATGGAATGGCCTTATAAAGATGCAATTAAAGTGCCAACTAAGTGGCAATACCTTGCAGGGTTGGGGCAATGGTCTCCAGGAGGCTGTATATGATCCAAACCAGCGTCCAATATACGATGCTATTTCTCCCATAGCCAGGATTCATGGGTTCAGGAATCAAGGTGTGGAAGGGGAAGTGGCACCACTCACTATTACCCTAGTGACCCACTTGCAAGATTTTTGCTTCCTGTCCTTATGCTCTGCAGGTCTAGAGGTCTTAGTTCCAAAGGGAGGAATGCTCCCACCTGGAGAGACATCAGTGATTTCACTGAGCTGGAAGTTAAGAATGTCACCTGGCCACTTTGGGGTCCTTATGCCTCTGGATCAACAGGCAAAAAAGGGAGTTACCATACTGACTGGTGTGATTGATCCTGATTACCAAGAGGAAATTGGATTGATATTACATAATGGAGGTAAAGAAGAGTATGTATGGAATGCAGGAGATCCTTTAGGGCATCTCTGAGTACTACCATGCCCTGTGATTAAACTCAATGGAAAACTAGAGCAACTTAATTCTGACATGACTACTAATTGCCCAGACCCTTCAGGAATGAATCATTGGATCACCCCCCCAGGTAAAGAACCACAACCAGCTGAGGTGCTTAACCACTGTGCAACCAGGGCTTCACATATATATATATACACATACATACATAAAATAAAAAAGTCTATGCCAAAATACTTTGAGCTTTTTAAAGGAAGGGACTGTCATTCTTCACTCCTTTAACAAGTGTTTACATATCATCTGGGATGTGCCAGGTCCTGTGAATGGCATTGTTTTTAATTTTGTAATCCTGAGAGTTAACATAGTGCCTGGCAGATCACAGGCCCTAGGTAGCTACTAAAACTATTATAACTATTTCTTAGTTGAACAAATGAGTTAATTACAGGATTTGTGATCAGAACACCTGAATTTAATTGGCAGTTCTCTTATATAATAGCTGTAGACACTTTCCTTTAACTTGTCTAATTTTAATGGTCCTTGTAAATTAAGGCTGAAGATAGCAATAGCTGTATCACAAAATTTATGATAAGCCTTCAGCAAAGAGTTTCCACAAAAAAAAAAAAAAAAGTAGTATAAACAATGACTAACTACACAAATTTTGGATTTTTTCTTATCTCATACTTACAATGTATAATAAAATACTAAATTGCAAATAATTAAGTACAACTAAAATTTTATTACCCAACACTACCCTTTCTGAAATGTTTTAATATGTGCAAGCCCCAGCTCAGCTGCTCACCAAGAGGCTGGCAGTTGAAATCCAGCAGCCACTCCTGGGAAACCCTACAGGACAGTTCTACTCTGTCCATACTATAGAGTCACTATGAGTCAGAATCGACTCAGTGGCAATGGGTTTGGTTTTTTTATTTTAAGGGAAAAGTACAGAAAGAGAAAGAGTACAGTGGTGGTATCAAATTAGAAACTTAAAAGCAGGTAGAATCTTAGTTGAAAAAATATTTTCATTAAACATTGGCTATTATCCAGGAAGTCACAGAGATGGAGGAGGCAAGAACACTGTCATAAGTTATCTCAGGATACCACAATTTTTTGCTAAGAGACTCAGACTGAGAACACATGTAGTCAATGTTTCAAAGGCCATATTTTTCCCAGATACATTTAGAAAAATAATGAAAAGGGGGTAACATTTCCCTAAAATCGTACAAATGTCAAAAAATATAGCCACCCTCTTGAGTGTTACTGTGTCTTTCTGTCTCACCCAGGCAGAATCATCACTCCTTCTGTCAAAACACACTGAAAATAATGTGTAAAGAATTGGAGGGACTCCTTCCTATTTCCAGTGATGAATTAATGCCACAATGGTCCCCGTAGTCAGCTCCCTTTTCTCAATAAAGTCAGGCAAATCGAAGGATTGTGTGGAGGATGGCAAGAATTAATAACCTCTGGAAAGAGTAGTCACTTTTAAGTCATGCTCCAAAATTACTGTAGTTTGGGATAGGGCTGACTAAGAAGAATCTTCTCACTATAAATAATCATGTGTACAATTATTTCTTGTTTCCCAAACATTGGCATTCAGTGTTTGAGAAGCTGACATTAAGATGTTTACTAAAAATAAGTTTACTTCTTTTATTACAAAAGCAATGCCTGTGTATTACAGGACATTTAGAACATATAAATAAGCAAAAAGTAAGTATCTAAAACCACCTAAAAACCCACAATTTAATGATGGCTACTATTAATATTTTTGTAAAACTACTTCCAGATATGTATAGAATATTTAGCTTAGCTTAAGATATTAGCTGTTACTATAAAGCAGGCATTGTTCTAAGTACTATACCAATATTAGTGTGTTTATTTCTCACAACACCTCTGTAAGATAGTGTCTTAGGTATATCTAGTTCTGCTATAATGGAAATACCACGAGTGGATGGTTTTGGCAAACAAAAATTTATTCTCTCACAGTTTAGAAAGTTAGAGGTCCAAAATCAGGGTGCCGGCTCTAGGGGAAGGCTATCTCTCTCTGTCAGCTCTGGGGAGATGTCCTTGACATCAATCTTCCCGTGGTCTAGGAGGTTCTGAGTGTAGGGACCCTGGGTCCAAAGGATACGCTCTGCTCCTGGCTCTTCTTGCTCAGTGGTAATGAGATCTCTATCCTCTTTGCTCACTTCTTTTATATCTCAAAAGAGATTGACTCAAGATACAACTATAGATTGAGTCCTGCCCCATTAACATAACTGCCTCTTATCCTGCCTCATAAACATCATGTTGTTGTTGTTTTTAGGTGCCATCAAGTTGGTTCTGACTCATAGTGACCCATGTACAATAGAACACCACACTGCCCGATCCTGCACCATCCTCACAATTGTTGTTATACTTGAGTTAATTGTTTCAGCCACTGTGTCAATCCATCTCACTGAGGGTCTTCCTCTTTTTCACCGATCCTCTGCTTTATCAAGCATGATGTCCTTCTCCATGGGCTGATCTCTCCTGATAACATATCCAAAGTATGTGAGACATAGTCTCGCCATCCTTGCTTCTAAGGAGCATTCTGGTTGTACTTCTTCCAAGACATAGAGGTTAGGATTTACAACACATAGAGTAATTATATCAGATCATAAAATGGAAGACAACCACAGAATATGGGGAATCATGGCCTACCAAGTTGACACAGATTTTTGGGGAACACAATTCAGTCCATACAGATAGGTACTGTTCTTATCTATATTCTGTGCAGCACAGGTAGGTGATGTGACTTGTCCAAGTTTAGAATTAGTAAGTGATCAAGTCAGATTTGAGTCCAGTAGTTTGGTTTCATAACCCATTACAACATAATGTCTATAATCGATCCTTTTTTTTTTTTTTTTTTTTTTTGAGATAATTTGGTTTGCTATAATTTTTTCACTGTTTTGGACAATTGTGAACGTCTCATAAATTTTGGTAAATATTATTCTACTTATCTATTTAGGATAAATTTCTAGAAATAGGACTTCATTGTCAAAAAGCATGCCCACTTTAAAAATTTACATATTGTCAAATTGCCCTCAATATAGGTTTTACCAATTTTATTCCCATTTTTGGAGTGCCTGGGAGGAGCAAATTGTTAAGCACTCAGCTACTAACTGAAAGGCTGGCAGTTTGAATCCACCCAGAGACACCCTGGAAGAAAGGCCTGGTGATCGATCTACTTCCAAAAGATCATAGCCTTTGAAAAACCTATGGACCATAGTTCCACTGTGAAACACATGGAGTCACCATGAGTTGGAATTGACTTGGTAGCAACTAGTTTGGTTTCTTGGTTCATTCTCATTTATACTGTAAGAATGAGTACTTTCACTTTTGCCTCTCAAATAATTTTCTACCCACCTCATCCCCAATATATCTGAAGATTATTTCCAAGCTCAACATCTATTGGAAGTAATACTTTTATCATACTTTTTTTCCTTATTTTTTAGTCATCAGACATTATATGGTCACAATAAATAGAAACACTTGTACAAAGTTCATCTTCTAGTTATTCTTCATGGAACTTTGACAAGAAGTCTTAAATTCATCTTAGCTTAATTTTATTAATTCAGGACATAGGAAGCGAGGCTGCTCTGCTAGTTACAGTTTAATACCCAAAGATAAATGATATTGTTTCCTTCCTTAATAAGCTTGCCATCTAAGGGATAAGTTATATATGTAAACAGTTTGTATATAAGGCAGTATATATAGGCTTTGTTAATTACAAATACAAGGAGAGGATTATTATGTTACAGGGGAGTGATAGAAAGATGCCATCAATTTTCATTGACATGGTCCAGAAGCCTCCATGATGGGGTTAACTTCATATTTGAGAGATAATGAGAAAGATAATTTGGATAGGTTAAAAAAAAGGTAGAAGGACATACCTAAAACAGGAAACATGATAAAGCAAGCCACAAAGAAATAAAAGTGCCTGATGTGTTCTGAAAATTACAAACTGGATTTGTAGGAAAATCTGTTATTTATTATGGATTGGGGGTATTTAGTGGGAGATGGGCTTGATTCTTCCATCTATGAACACAAATTTTGTCATCTGTTTATGTAAACAAGTTGTTCTATCACCTTTTAATCAACACTATCCCCAAGAGGTCCAGGTATTGTCATGGACAAAATGTGCTTCACTCAATAGATGATCAGCTCGTTATTAAAAGAGGCGATGTATTGAAGTGTATTAAGCACCTGCTTTGTGCCTGACCCTGTTCTGGGCACTAGTGAAAGAGTGATCTGTTCACTTCTTTCTTTCGGGGAGCTTATATTCTAGGGGAGGAATATAAACAATAAAGAAACACATAAAAAAGAAAAGATCAGTAGTAACAGCTATGATGAAAATAAAACCAGGAGATGACACAGACAAGATGCAGCTAGCCGAGTAAGATACGAGGATCATACTGCAAGCAAAATGACCAAAGTTCCTTTGGTCAGGAGATACTTGTCACAAAAGAGAAAGTTAAGTGATTGTGACAGTAATGACTGTGACTCTTCACTCTACATCCAAAGTAGGATCTCCTTTAACTTCCTTTCCAAGATTAGTCGATACTGTTTCACTCATTTTTATGCTTTGTCTTCTCAGGGAGTGTGTGCCGAAAATTAAAAAATATATATATCATTTAATTTTTTCATTCACATCTGCTGCAGAGTTGCTGGAATTCTTCCCCAGTCACAAACTACCCTCTTGCTAAGCCCTGGATGCCCAGTAAGCAGCACCAATTGTCCCTCTTAGTCCTATCTTTCCCTGCCAGCCTCACAGGTCAGCCTCTGCCTTTTTCACCCAGACTAGTTAAGTGTTCAATAAATCTTTAATTTAAATATCACATTTAAAGCGATTTGATACATCAGCACCATATAATGTTTTTTCTTAAGGGTATATACTTTTTTTCTTGAAAAACAATTATAAAAGGAGGTTTCCCATCAGAATCCACTTTCCTTTCCATGTCTAAAATTGGGCTTGCTCTCTGCCACAAAACTCCATTTCATTGTGATTACCATTGACATTTATCAGCAGTTTGATGCGTTTTTAATTGTTTTCCTTTTATCCTTGGGCATCATACTTCTTTTTCTGAATATACATTGTGGAATACTACTATCAATGTAAAAATCATAATCTTTTTATTTACTTCAAGTGCATTTCTTATTTATCTAATAATAATAATATTAACAGCGTTGTTGTTAGCTACTGTCAAGTAGGCCACCGACTCATAGCAACCCCATGCCCTACAGAATTGGAGCATTGTGAGCCATACGATTTTCACTAACTGATTTTTCAGCAGTAGATCACCAGGCCTTTCTTCCTAGAATAGTAATAATAAAAAACCCATTGCCGTCGAGTCAATTCCAACTCATAGCAACCCTATAGGACAGGGTTTCCAAGGAGCGGCTGGTGGATTCGAACTGTCAACCTTTTGGTTAGCAGCCTGAGCTCTTAATCACTGTGCCATCAGAATAGTAATAATAGTACCCCATAAAATTTAGATATATTGTTATAACTATGAACAATTTTGTAAAAAAAAAAAAAATGTCATTTTTTTACCTCAATGGGCCCTAAGTTCTATAGTCTAGTCATTGCCGTATCTAATCGTGGAATAATTATATTAAAGAATATATGAGGAATTGCAGTGGGGGCTTGTACCCCATTTATGTGAACATAACTGTCTTAGTCATCTAGTCCTGCTATAACAGAAATATCACAAGTGGATGGCTTTAACAAAGAGAAATTTATTCTCTCACAGTCCAGTAGGCTACATGTCCAAATTCAGGGTGCCAGCTCCAGGGGAAGGCTTTCTCTTCTTTGTTGGCTCTGGAAGAAGGTCCTTGTCATCAGTCTTCCCTTGGTCTGGGAGCTTCTCTATGCAGGAACCTCAGGTCCAAACAATGTGCTCTGCTCCAGGCACTGCTTTCCTGGTGGTATGAGCTTCCAATGTGTCTCTGCTCGCTTCTCTGTCTTACATCTCAAAAGAGATTGGCTTAAGACACTATCTAATCTTGTAGACCTCATCAGTATAACTGCCGCTAATCCATCTTATTACATCATAGTGATAGAGTTTACAACACGTAAGGGAAACACATCAGATTAAAAAATGATACACAATCATACAATACTGGGAATCATGACCCAGCCAAGCTGACAGATATTTTGGGGGGACACAATTCAATCCATGACAATGACTATTAAAGAAGATAAGACAACTTAACCAACTATATCTCAGATAGCTTGTTGTACACCAACCTTGGCCATTTGAGACTAAATTTCCTAAATTTTTGAAATATTCCTGCCAATGCTATAAAATGAATACTAAGCACTTGTATATTTCTAGCTTGGGGAAGGAAGTTCTTTGGGGTTTTCCAGTTGTTTGGAGATTGTCACTTGATGTATTGCTTTAATCATTTTGTTGTTTTAATCAATGTGCACGTGTGCTCAGAGAGATCTGACAAGCATAATGTAATGAATGCCAAAAATAACAAGCAGAAAAACCTCTGGGCCCTCTCTGACTCCAAAATACAATGTAATCTCTGAACTAAATGAAAGTGTCCCTGGTCCAATTTGTTCAAGGGAACATGATCAATTTATCGCCTCCCAAAAAGAGATGAAGAGAAGGAAAATGTAAAGGCATTTGGAGCCTCAAATATATTCAGAGATGCTCTGAACATGTCGAATAAATGTCACTTTCACCTGAGGAAAACGACTTTAGAAATAAATGTTTCAGAGATACACAGCAGTGTCCCATAGTTGGTGTTTGAAAGGAAAATAAAATATATTTTGGCATCTGGAAGTGAATAAACCATAATGGCACCTAGCTTTTTTCAAGTTCATATTCAAATGACATAGATAATTATTCTGATGGTTATGATACCAGTCACCATTTATTATATGTTAACTAAGTGCCAGATAGTGTGGTAAAAACATTAAAAACATTGCCCATTTTAATAACCACAAGAGTCCAAGAGAAGAGATAGTTCTTGTATTTTCCATTCTACAAAGGAGCAAACTGAGGCTTAGGGATTTTAAGCAACAGAGGTGGGATTAGAACAACAACAATGACAAAAAAAAAAAAAAAAACTGTTTAAAACTCTTAGATCCTTTGCTATTTCTAGAAAGTTTTTCACATTGTCATATTTTACTAGGGCTGCCTTAACCAAATACCACATGTGGGTGTCTTTAAAGAATAGAAATTTATTTCCTCATAGTTCTGGAGGCTAGAAGTCTGAATTTAGTGGCAGGGCTCTACTCTCTCTGTCAGCTCTAGGGGAAGACCCTTGTCTCCTTGGCTTGTAGATGGATACTCTCATGGAGGACTTATCAAAACTGAAAAATTTTGTGCATCAAAGGACACTGTCAAAAGAGTTAAAAGACAATCCATAAAATGAAAGAAAAAGAAAATATTTGCAAATTATATATTTCATATGGGCTTACTATGCAGAATATAAAAAGAAGTACTACAGCATTACAACAAAAAAAATACAAACAACAAACAACCCAATTCAAAAATGGGTAAAGACTTGAATAATTATTTTTCCAAAGATATACAAATGACCAATAGGCATATTAAAAGACATTCAACATTATTCACCATAAAAACAAACAAACAAAAAAAAACAGTTGCTATTGAGTTGATTTCAACTCATAGTGACTCTATTTGTTGTAGATAGAATTGCACTCCACAGGGATTTTTAAGGCTGTGCCCTTTCAGAAGCAGATCACCAGGGCTTTCTTCTGAAGTGTGCCTGAGTGAGTTTGAATTGCCAGCCTTTTGGTTAGTGGTCTAGTGCTTAACCGCATGCACCACCCAGGGACTCCTCATTAATATTCCACCATCACTACCAGTTGCCGTCAAGTTGACTCCAATGCATGGCAATCCTGTGTGTGTCAGAGTAGCACTGTGCTCCATAGGATTGTCAGTGGCTGATTTTCAGAAGTAGATAACCAGGACTTTCTTCCAAGGTGCTTCTGGATAGACTTGAACCACAAAACTTTCAGTTAGAAGCCTTGCACATTGACTGTTTGCACAATCCAGGGACTCCCATTAGTGTTTAGGGAAATGCAAATCAAAACCACAATATGACACCACTTTACATCCACTAGAATAGCTATGGAGTCCTGGTGGCCCAATAGTTAAGAGCTTGGCTGCTAACCAAAAAGCTGGCAGTTTGAATCCACCAGCCACTCCTTGAAAACCGTATGGGGCAGTTCTACTCTGTCCTATAGGGTTGCTATGGGTTGGAATTGACTCAACAGCAATGGGCTGTGGTTTTTGAAGATGGCTATTTAAAAAAAAAAAAGAAAGAAAGAAAGAAAACCTTGGTGGTGTAGTTGTTAAGAGCTACAGCTCTAACCAAAAGGTCAGCAGTTCGAATCCACCAGGCGCTCCTTGGAAACCCCAATGGAGAAGTTCTACTCTGTCCTATAGGGTTGCTGTGAGTCAGAATCGACTCGACGGCAAGGGGTTGGGTTATTTTTTAAAAAAATGAAAAATAACAATTGTTGGTGAGGATGTTAAGAAATCAGAACCCTCGTTCATTGCTGATGGGAATTTAATATGGTTCAGCTCCAGTAGAAAACAGTTTGGCAATTTCTCAAAAAGCTAAAGATAGAAGTACCACATGACACAGCAATTTTAGTCCTAGATATATACCAAAAATAATTGAAAGCAGAAACTCAAACAGAATAGTTTACCAATGTTCATGGCAGCTTTACTCACAATAGCCAAAAAGTGGAAGCAACCCAAGTGTCCATCAACAGATGAACGGGTAAACAAGATGTGGTATATTCTTACAATGGAATATTATTCAGCCATTAAGAGAAATGAAGTTCTAATACATGCTGCAACATAAATGAACCTTGAAAACATTATGCTAAGTGAAATAAATCAGATACAGAAGGACAAATATTGTATGATTCCACTTACATGAGGTATCTAGAATAGCCACATTTGTAAAGAGAAAAAATAGAAGTTACCAGAGTTTTGGGCAAGGGGTGAATTATTGCTTAATGCGTATGGAGTTTCTGTCTGGGATGATGAAAAAGTTCTGGAAATGGACAGTAGTGATGGTTAGACAAAATTGTGAATGTACATATGCCACTGAATTGTACACTTAAAAATGGTTAAAGTGGTAAATGTTAGGTTAAGTATATTTTACCATAATTCAATTTAAAAAAAGTCAATGGAGAAAATTGCAAAAAAAGACATTCTCAGATGAAAGAAACTAACAGAATTCATTACTAGAAGAACTACGCCGAAAGAAATGCTAAAGGAAGTCTTTCAGAGTGAAGGGAAATGACACCAGATGTAAATACACATCTTCAGGAAGGAAGTAATAACAAGAAAAATGGTAAATTTATTAGTAAAGACTTTTAAAATATTTTTCTCTTAAGTTTTTAAAAATATGCATGACTGCTTACAGCAAAGTTACAACACTGTTTGGTGTGATTCTGAATATATGTGCAGGCAATACAAATCCCACCTCTAACATAGAGGTCATTGGAGAGGATGCTAAAGAGACCTATAAGGTTACATGGCTCCTCTACTCTATGTGAAATATTAATTCTATTTAATATTTCTTTGTGAAAGTATCATCCACACATTAGTCAATTTTATGTACTGTGGTGGCTTGCATCTTGCTGTGATGCTGGAAACTATGCCATCGGTATTCAAATACGAGCAGGGTCATCCGTGATGAACAGGTTTCAGAGGAGCTTCCAGACTAACACAGACATGGAAGAAGGACAGGGCAGTGTACTTCTGAAAAAATTGGTCAGTAAAAACCTTATGAATAGCAGCAGAACATTGTCTGATATAGTGCTGCAAGATGAGCCCCTCAGGTTGGAAGACACACAAAAGACTACTGGGGAAGAGCTGCCTCCCCAAAGTAGAGCCGACCTTAATGACGTGGATGGTCTTGAGCTTTGGGGACCTACATTTGCTGATGTGGCATGACTCAAAATGAGAAGAAACTGCTACAAATATCCACTAATAATCAGAATGTGGAATGCATGAAGTATGAATCTAGGAAAAGTCAAAATTGTTAAAAATGAAAAGAAACACATAAAGATCAATATCCTAGGCATTGGTGAGCTGAAATAGACTGGTACTGGCCATTTTGAATCAATCATATGGTCTACCGTGCCAAGAATGACAAATTGAAGAGGAATGGTGTCACATTCATCATCAAAAAGAATATTTCAAGATCTATCCTAAAGTACAAAGCTGTCAGCGATAAGATAATACCCATACTCCTACAAGGAAGACCAGTTAATACAACTAGTATGCAAATTTACACAGCAACCATTAATGTGAAAGATGAGAAAACTGAAGACTTTTACCAACTTCTGCAGTCTGAAATTGATCAAACATGCAATAGTATACAATGATAACACTGGTGATTGGAATGCAAAACTTGGAAACAAAGAAGGATCTGCAGTTGGAAAATATGGCATTGGTGATATAAATGACATTGGATATTGCATTATAGAATTTTGCAAGACCAACGACTTATTCATTGAAAATATCTTTCTTCCAACAACATAAATGGCAACTATACACGTGGACCTCACCGGATGAAAATCACAGGAATCAAATCAACTACATCTGTTGAAAGAGACAGTGGAAAAGCTAGTATCATCAGCGAAACAAGGCCTGGGGCAACTGCAAGTGCTCATATGCAAGTTCAAGTTGAACTGAAAAATTAAAGCAAATCCACAAGAACCAAAATATGATCTTGAGTATATCCTACCTGAATTGCCATACCATGTCAAGAATATATTTGACACATTGAACACTAATAACTGACGACCAGACTAGTTGTGGGAGGACATCAAGGACATTGTATATGAAGAAAGCAAAAGGTCATTAAAAAGACAGGAAAAAAAGAAAAAACCAAAATGGTTATCAGAAGAGACTCTAAAACTTGCTTTTGAATATAGAGCAGCTAAAGTGAATGGAAAAAATGATGAAGTAAAACAGCTGAAAAGATTTCAAAGGGCAGCTAAAGAAGAAAAAGAAAATATTATAATGAAATGTTCAAAGACCTGGAGTTAGAAAACCAAAAGAGAAGAACGCATTCACCATTTCTCAAGCTGAAAGAACTGAAGAAAAGATTCAAGTCTCAAGTTGCAATATTGAAGGATTTTATGGACAAAATATTGAATGACAAAGGAAACATCAAAAGCAGATGGAAGGAATACACAGAATCACTGTACTAAAAAGAATTGGTGGACGTTCAACCATTTCAGGAGATAGCCTATGATCAAGAACTGATGACATTGAAGGAAGAATATCATCAGTTGCACTGGAAGCACTGGTGAAAAACAAGGCTCCAGGAATTGACGGAATACCAATTGAGATGTTTCAAAAACAGATGCAGTGCTGGAGGTGCTCATTCATCTATGCCAAGAAATTTGGAAGACAGCTACCAGGCCAACTGACTGGAAGAGATCCATATTTGTGCCCATTCCAAAGAAAGATGATCCAATAGAATACAGGAATTATCAAACAATATCATGAATATCACCTATGTTGAAGATCATTCAAAAGCGGAAACAGCATTACATCGACAGGGAACTGCCAGAAATTCAAGCTACAATCAGAAGAGGAAGTGGAACAAAGGATATCATTACTGATATCAAACGGATCTTGGCTGAAAGCAGAAAATGCCAGAAAGATGTTTACCTGTGTTTTATTAACTATGCAAAGACATTCAACTGTGTGGATCATAACAAATTATGGCTAACATTGCGAAGAATGGGAATTCTAGAACACTTAATTGTGCTCATGCAGAACCTGTATGTAGACCAAGAGGCAGTCTTTCGAACATAGATCAAGAGGCAGTCATTCGAACAGAGCAAGGGGATACTGCATGGTTTAAAATCAAGAGAGGTGTGTCAGGGTTGTATCTTTTCACCATACTTATTCAAACTGCATGCTGAGCAAACAATCCGAGAAGTTGGACTACGTGAAAAAGAACGCAGTATCAGGTTTGGTGGAAGACTCATTAACAACCGATGATATGCAGATGGGACAACCTTCCTTGCTGAAAGTGAAGAGATCTTGAAGCACTTACTGATGAAGATCAAAGACTACAGCCTTCACTATGGGTTATACCTCAACATAAAGAAAACAAAAATCCTCACAACTGGACTAATAGACAACATCATGCTAAATGGATTAAAGATTGACATTGTCAAGGATTTCATTTTACTTGGATCCACAATCAATGCCCATGAAAGCAGCTGTCAGGAAATCAAACAACATATTGCATTGGGCAAATCTGCTACAAAACACCTTTTTAAAGTGTCAAAAAGCAAAGATGTCACTTTGAAGACTAAGGTGCACCTGACCCAAGGCATATTTTTTTTTTTTTCAGTTAGTACCCATTGTTTTATGACGTTGATTACCAACCCCACAACATGTCAACATTCTTCTCTAGTTTTGTTTTATGTGTCTGTCTAATCTTTGGCTGAAGGGTGAATCTCAGGAGTGACTACATTACTGAGCTAAAAGCGTGTCTGGGGGTCATACTCTCAGGATTTCTCCAGCCTCTGTCAGACCAGTAAGTCTGGTCTTTTTTTTTTTTTTTGTCAGTTAAATTTTGTTCTATGCTTTTCTTTGGCTCTGCCCAAGACCCTCTATTGTGATTCCTGTCAGAGCAGTCAGCAGTGGTAGCCAGGCAACATCTAGTGGTGCTGGACTCAGTCTGTGGAGGCTATAGTACTTGTGGTCCATCAGTCATTTGGACTAATCTTTCCCTTGTATCTTTTGTTTTCTTCATTCCCCCTTGTTCCAGATGGGGTGAAACCAATGGAGTATCTTAGATGGCCTCTCAAAAGCTTTTAAGTCCCCAGATGCTACTCACCAACGATGCAGATAGAACATTTTCTTTATCAACTGTGTTATGCCAATTGAGCTAGATGTTCCCCAAGACCATGGTCTCCATAGCCCTCAGCCCAGTAATTTGGTCCTTCAGGGAGTTTGGAAGTGTCTATGGAGCTTCCATGACCTTTCCTTGTACAAGCTGTACTGGCTTTCCCAGTAATGTGTACTGTCTTACCCTTCACCAAAGTTACCACTTATCTATTGTCTATTTAGTGTTTTTCTATCCTCACTCCTCCCCTCCTTCATAACCATTGTCTTGGTCATGTAGAGCTGCTGTAACAGAAATACAAGTGGATGACTTTAACAAAGAGAAACTTATTCTCTCACATTCTGGTAGACTACAAGTTCAAATACAGGGCATCAGCTCCAGGGGAACGCTTAGTCTGTCAGCTCTGAGGAAAGTCCTTGTCATCAATCTTCCCCTGGTCGAGGAGCTTCTCAGGGGCTGGGACCCCAGATCCACAGTATGTGCTATGCTCCCGGTGCTGCTTGCTTGGTAGTACAAGCTTCTCCTGTCTCTCTGCTCACTTCTTTCTTTTATATCTCAAAAGAGATTGGCTTAAGGAACTATATAATCTTTTAGATCTCATCAATGTAACTGCCACTAATCTATCTCATTACTTCATAGTGATAGGATTTACAACATGTAGGGAAATCACATCATATGACAAAATGGTAGACAATCCCACAATACTGGGAATCATGACCCAGCCAAGTTGACAGACATTTTGGGGGGACATAATTCAGTCCATGACATTCCACCCTTTGGCCCCCAAAAATTCATGTCCTTGTCACATGGAAAACATATTCACCCCATCATATTGTAACAAAAGTCTTAACTCCAAGTCCAAAATCCAAAAATTCCTCTTCATCTGTGAAATCTAGAATACAAGTTATCTGCTTCCAAGGTACAATGGCAGAACAGGCACAAGCTAGATATTTCCATTACAAATGGGAGAAGTTGGAGGGAAAGAAGGCATAACAGGCACCAAGCAAGTTAGCAGAACATGTTACATTAGCCCTCAAGGCTTGAAAATAATCCTCTGTTCTTTGAGACCATTCACACAATAGCCCTGCACTCCAGACTGTAGGTATTGGCCACACTCTCTGGATTCTGAGTAGAGGCACTTTGGACCCGGGCTTCAGCTCCACATTCCAGGCCCACTGGGACAGCAACTCTGCTCCCTCAGCTTTAGGCACATCATTCTCCTAGTCCATCTGAGTGGCGACTCCATCCTTAAAAACACCAGAGGCCATGGCTCCACCCTTTGAAACCCCAGAGGTCCTGGCCATACTTTTTGAGACTGAGGTGGTTTGGCTTCTTGTGTTCCTTGTCTCTTCAGCTTTTGCTTCCTAGTTTCTTGGCCTCTCAGCTCCTCAGGCCTCATTCCCCCATCTGCCCTGCTGGGGTAACTGTTCCAAAGCTCTGTAGCTCCACCAATAACTGCCTGAAGGCACCCCACTCCACTAGTCAACTTCAGGTGGAAGGCACTCAGCTCTCTTGCTCCTTGGGTCAGCAAGCCTAGCTCCACCAATAAGTGCCAGGAGGCACCCCACTCTGCCAGGAAGCCTCTTGCGCACAGGCACACAGCTCTCTCGCTCCGTAGGCACTCAACTCTCATTCTGTGGGTCAGCTCCAGTGCCATCTAACGCTGATCTCCTGGTTCTGCTGCTGCTGCCGCCACTTCTCTGCCACTTCCAGCCCTCTGCCACTGCCAGTCTGCTGCTGCTCCTGGTCCTCTATCCATTCACAGTTTCAAAATTGCTTCCATATTTTAGGCATCTGTTAGAGCAGCACCCTACTCTTTGTACCAAATTCTGTCTTAGTAATCTGGTGCTGCTATAATGGAAATACCACAAGTGGATGGCTTTAACAAAGAGAAATTTATTCTCTCACATTCTAGTAGGCTACAAGTCCAAATTCAGGGCATCAGCTCCAGGGGAAGGCTTAGTCTGACACAATTCAGTCCAGGACAATCATCAAAGATTATTTCTTTTTGTGTGAAAACCTCTTCATGAGTTTTTATAGTAGTGGTCTCATACAATATTTGTCCTTTTGTGATTGATTTATTTCACCAGCATAATGCAGAGGCTTGATATTTTCAATTGCTTCACATGCATGCAAAATCTGGACAATCAATAAGGAAAACTGAAGAAGAATTGATGCCTTTTAAATATGGTGTTGGTGAAGAATATTGAATATACCATGGACTGTCAGAAGAATGAACAAGTGTGTCTTGGAAAAAATACAGCCAGAGTTCTCCTTAGAAATGAGGATGGTGAGACTTCATCTCACAAACTTTGGATATGTTATCAGGAGGGACCAGTCCCTGGAGAATGACTTCATGCTTGGTAAACTACAACGTTAGTAAAAAAGTAGAAGTCCCTCAATGAGATGGATTGACACAGCGGCTGCAACAATGGGCTCAAGCATAGCAACAATTGTGAGGATGACACAGGACCGGACAGTGTTTCATTCTGTTGTACATAGGGTTGCTACGAGAAGGAATCAACTCAATGGCACCTAACAACAACAAATGGAGTAATATTTGCAAAGCTGGTCTAGTAGTGGCAAATCCCCAAGCCTCTGTTTGTTTGAGAATGTCTTGATATCTCCCTCAATTTTGAATAAAAACTTTTCTGGTTAAAAAATTCTTGGTTGGCATTTGTTTTTGTTCAGTATTTTATATATGTAGCACCATTGTCTTCTGGCCTCTTGAGTTTCCAGGGAGAAATCTGCATTGATTCTTATGAAAGACTCTTGGTATATTATATTGCTTTTTTTCTCTTGCTGCTTTCAGAATGCTCTCCTTATCTTTGATTTTTCAAGATTTTTAATAGGATATGGTGAAGACTTAATCTTTTGTGTCTCTTCGATTGGAGTTCATGTAGCTTCCTGTATTTGCAGGCTTGGTTCTCTGTTCAGGTCTGGGAAATTTGCTCTGATTATCTCTTGAAAAAATGTTTCTGCACCTTTACTGTTGTCATGGTGCCCTGGGATTCCAATAATTCTAATGTTACATTTCTTAATTGAATCCCACATTTACTTTTTGGTTTCTTTACTTTTCTTTGTTATTCTCTCGTTTTTCATGAGACTTGATACCAAAACCAAAAAACCAAATCCATTGCCGTTGAGTCAGTTCTGATAGTGAGCCTGTAAGACAGAGTAGAACTGCCCCATAGAGCTTCCAAGAAGTGGCTGATGGATTTGAACTGCTGACCTTTTGGTTAGCCACCATAGCTCTTAACTACTATGCCACCAGGGCTCCTGAGACTTGATAAGCTCAGTAATTTTGTCTTCTAGTTCATTTATTCTATCTTCTATTCAACTATTGTTGAGTGTATCTCTGGCTTTCTCTAATTCTGCTGCTTTAGTCTTCAGTTCCAGTAATTCTCTCTTTTTTTTTTTTTTTACTATTTTCAATTTCCTTGTTGAGTCTCTCATTTTATTCTTCCATTAGTTTTCTGATCTCCGCTAGCTTCTTACCTGTGTGCTTTTTTGCTTTCTTTAAACATATTTATCACCATAGTCTGGAAATCATCAATTCTTTGGATTAGCCTGGCTTTCACAGGATATTTCCTCTTCTTCATGTTTTGCTTTTCATTGGTCCTTCTTCTCTTCTGATTTTGTGTGTTTTACTGTTTTTTGTTGAACTTGAGCCAATTGTTATCTTTTTGTTTTTAACTTTAAATTTTGTATTCTGGTTTTTGTGGGACAATTTCTTGATTAGGCACCTTGGTGGGGCAGCAGCCAAGTGCCTAGCTGCCAGCCACTCCTCAGAAGAAAGATGTGGCAGCACACCTCCACAAAGACTCACAACCTTGGGAACACCACAGAGCAGCTCCACTCAGCCCCACAGGGTCGGCTATGACTCAGAATCAACTCAGTGTCAGCGGGTTTGGTATCTTCTCCTGATAACCACTAGACAGCACTCTTATCCTTAGTTTTGTTTTTGTTTTTTGTTTTCTCCAGTGCTGGTTCAGGAGTTCTGGATGCTTGGTCTCTGGAATTCAATATGCATGTGTAGGGAGGTGGGGGTTTAGCTGGTCACAGAAGCTGACATAAGTGGTGGGGCTCGACTTTTCTGTACCAAAGGTGAGGGCTTCTCTATGTCTTTCCCTCATGAGCCCTTCTGCACAGGTTCTCCCCTAGTGTCCCTCTGTGTCATCTCATCAGTCTGAACTATTCCCCTCACACTGCTCCCCTTGCAGTTCCTCCCAGTCCTAGGGCCTGTTCACTTCAGGCCTCTGTGAGATTCAACGGCACTCTCTCACAGCACCATGGTCTCCTTTTGCCCCCCCCCCCCCCAATTGCATGGCCCATGAACTCCCATGGCCAATTTGCACTGCCTTACAAAAATTAGGCTACAGCTTCCTCAGATTAGCTTCTTTTCTGTGTTCCCTCTTTGAGGTGTTACCAAGTCTCATTCCAAAATGGCTCAGATGAGTGAGCACTCCTGATTTTAGCAGGTAGTTTCTCCTGCTATGCCATCTTCTATGCCATCTCAACTCCTCTCTCTCTCATGTCTAGACTCATCCAGACTCTCAAACACCTCAGCTGCCGTCCAGAGTTCTGAAATCTCAGTCTGTGCTTGTTTTTATTCCCTGTTCAGTGGGTTAGTTTTTGGGGGAGTAAATGAGAGCATCCGCTCACTTTGCCATCTTGCTTTGCCCTTAAGTCTTAAATTCAAATACATCTAAAACCATAAAAGGAGTCCAAGTGGCATAGTGATTAATCACTTGGATATTTTATGACCAAAATAGAATTAAATTAGAAAACAATAATATATCTAGGAAAATTCCAACCACCTGAAAATAAATAGTATTGTTTGAAAATAATGTATGGGTCAAAAACAAAATCAAAACATAATTCAAAATTATTTTTCATTAATTGACAAGAATTCCATTTTGGCTGAGCCATCACTGGTGCTGATCATTTGCATAATTATTTGTATAAATTATAATCTAAAATGTAGCCCAGGTAGTCTTCTTAGTTGTGCCCAAGGGTTACAAGCATAGGGAACTAGTCTTCAAGTACCAAAAGGAACATCAGTGGGTGATAATACAGATTCACAATGTAGGTATCTCTTCTAAAACCACCAAAAAACCAAACCCTCTGCTGTTGAGTTGATTATGACTCATAGTGACTCCATATGGTTTCCAAGGCTGTAAATCTCTATGGAAGCAGATTGCCACATCTTTCTCCTGTGGAGCCACCAGTAGTTTCGAACCACCAGCCTTTCAGTTAGCAGTCAATCACTTTAACCACTGTGCCACCAGGGCTCCTTTATCTTTTCTAAGTAGTCTAAAATTTGAAACTCAGGGCCAGTTCCTTTTAAAGACCACAGCTTGGGATCCAATTTGTGCACTACAAAAAGGTATACTCTGAAGGTCAAATGGCACAATGATTCAGGATTACTGCCACCAAAGATCAATCTGGGAGCAAAATGGAGAAAAAATCCTCCCTTACACTCTCATTAGGCCCTACCTTTTACTCATGGGCCCACTGTTAGCCTGTAGACAAAATCACAATCCTTTTATAATGGAATCCTTTTCAAAACCAAACACTGTGCTTCACAGAATTCAATGTCTGATGTCACTTTCTATCTAAATATTATTGCTGTTTGTTGTTGTTGTTGTATGCCCATTGAGTCAATTCCAATTCATATGGGATAGAACTGCCCGATTGGGTTTCCTAGGCTATAATCTTCACAAGAGGTCTTTTCTTCTACAGATCAGCCAGTGGTTTTGAACCATAGACCTTTTGGTTAGCAGCCAGTGCTTAATCACTGCTCCATCAGGTCTCTTTGTAAATGATATTAGCTAATAGATATTGAGCTTTTAATAATGGATATTTAGCTTTTTTTCTGAGTTTTCACTATTACAAAACACTCTTAAGAACACCTGTGAAAAACCTGTATTTATGAATATTTTTTAAAAACTAGATCCTTAAATGTGAACTCACTGCTGTAAAAACTGGGTATATTTAAAGCTTGTAGTTACATGATTTACTTTCAGCCTCTCTTACAGAATCCTTGCATCTTAGTCATCTAGTGCTGCTATGACAGAAATACCACAAGTGGATGGCTTTAACAAAGAGAAGTTTATTCTCTCACAGTCCAGTAGGCTACAAGTCCAAATTCAGGGCATCAGCTCCAGGAGAAGGCTTTCTCTCTGTCTGCTCTGGAGGAAGGTCCTTGTGATGTATCAGTTGTCCCTTGGCCTGGGAGCATCTCAGTGCAGGAACCTCAGGTCCAAAGGACAAGCTCGGCTCTTGGCACTGCTTTCTTGGTGGTGTGAGGTTCCCACGTGTCTCTGCTTGCTTCTCTCTTTTATGTCTCAAAAGAGATTGACTTAAGACACTATTCCAATCTTGTATACCTCATCAGTATAACTGCCCTAATCCATCTTATTACATCATAGTGATAGAGTTTACAACACATAAGAAAATCACATCAGATTACACAGTCATACAATACTGGGAATCATGACCCAGCCAAGCTGACAGATAATTTTGGGAGGACACAGTTAAATCCATGACACTTTGTTATTGTTCTGTTTATCACCCCATTGGTCCTTTTCCTCATGTAAACTACTCCTACACAAATTAAATTATTTATGCATGAGTTTATGTAAGTCAGTGGCCTTTCTTGTGGATTATTGTATTAATAGGCACAAACTTCCTGATGTCATTTTTTACAGTATGAAAGTTGAAGCTAAACTTAATTGAATATTAATTGCTATACAATTAAATTACGAATGAATTCAACACTTAAGAGTAACTGTAGCGGGATAAACTGGAGATAAATTGGTGGAATTTTCACTGATTTGCAGCAATCAGATGATAGAAATTATTCTCTTCATAAATTTTGGGGTGAAACAATGTAACTGATGTAATTAATACATTTTACATGTAAAATTCAGACTAGACACCTTCAGCACACACATTTTAAGAATAAGAATGCCAATTGAAGTAACCCAGGTTAGCACAATGACTGCAAGAATCTCAGGTAGCGCAAGACTTTGATTTAATTTGGTTAACAAACTGAAAATATAACAATCATAGCATACATTATATTGCTAGAAGATGTCCCCTCTACATTTTACCACTCTTTTTTTTTGTAAAAGGGTATTGATATTTTAGGAACTTTTTTTTTTTTATTTTTCTCCCAGTAGATTTATATCAACACATGACAAGTACATAGCTTATCGAGTCATATTTTTCTAAAAAAAATAAATTTAAATAAACATTAATACATGAAAAAAGTGCATATTTGGAGATCTAAATTCAACATATATCTACCATTTACCTACTATATTCAAACACTCTATTGTATGGATTAATGCAGTCTTATTATTGCATCACTTTTGCAGATGAAATATCTGAGGACTGTAAAATTAAATAACTTGTCCAAAGCTACACAACTAATGTATTTAGGAACATAGATTCAATACAAGTTTGGCTCACTCCAAATCTTAAACTATTTTCCCACCATATGGGACAAACTGCTACAGTGAAACTATATTTATTTATTTATACTCTATATACAGTGACTATTTTTCTTTACAAAGTATAAAAACAAGGTTAATAAATTAGCTACCATAACGGACTGAATTTTGTCTCCAGAAAGTCTGTATTGTAAATCCTAACCCCTATACCTGAGGTTGTACTTTCGTTTAGGAAAGTGTTTTTTTTTGTTATGTTAAGATGCCATATCAGTAGAAGGTGTGTTTTAAGCCAATCACCTTTGAGAGAAGATCTGGCAGAGAGAGAAGCAAGCAGAGATGGAAGAAGAGAGCTGCTAAGCTACAGGAAGATCGCCCGGGAGCAGAAGCTGAAAAGCGACAAGGACCTTCCCGGAGAGAAAGCCTTACCCTAGAGCCTGAACCTCCTGCACCTTGAATTTGGACTTCTAGCCTCCTAAACTGTGAGAAAACAAATTTCTGTTTGTTAAAGCTACCCATTTATCGTACTTCCGTTACAGCAGCACTAGAAAACTAAGACAGCAACTAATTAGATTTTTTTGGGTAATAGGCACGTCTATAAAGATACCACAATTCTCAACATTACAATATTATAAATTGTTCTACAGTAATTATGTTTTAACAGGTTTCCAAGGCTAAAAAGAAACATATAAATTGTAAAACAATACTGTTTTCAGAAAGACAATATGTGAAAAAATGCACACTTTTTGGTATATCAAGAAAGAAACAGAAAAGAATGAGTGAATGGCTAACAGTATGCTCACTGCCACACACCCTACCCTCATCAAACAGAACCAAGCTTTAATAATCTTTACACACACACACACACACACACACACACACACACACACGCATGCATTTCCACACAGTTCAGTGCTGTCTCAGGCAAAATCAAACATAGCCAGTGTGCCTGAAGCCCTCTGATCAAGTGTACTCAAGTCAGCAGAAAAGTCTAAGTAAGTTTCTTGTACTTTGTATTAAAGAATTCTGAGAATGAAATTTGTGGAAAGTTTCCAAACATAAGCTGTCAGCCTCAATAAGACCAGAATGCTTCCTAAGTCTGTCTGACTTCTTTTTTATTAATAAACTGTTTCTTCACTTCATTTACTATGTGGTCTCCTAGCCACATAAAATCAAGTGGATGAAAATTAAGATTGTACCTTTAAATATATTACCAAGGCATCAGTGCGGGGGAAAAAAAGAGAAGAAAGTCACACCGTCAACCTCTGGATGGTACCTGTATATAATCTCTGAGTAGGTGTGGGAATAGCTGAAGGCACATAGGGGAAGGGAATTTCATGTGATCCAGGAGAAATTTCAATCCTTGTCCATAGGTTTTCACCACTATTTTCGTTTTTTTAGAGCCTCTTATGCCTCTTACAGGGAGCCCTGTTGGTACCGTGGATAAGCAATCAGCTGCTAACCAAAAGCTTGCTGATTTGAGCCCACCAACCGCTCCAGGGGAGAAAGATGTGGAGGTCGGCTTCCATAAAGATTTACAGCCTTGGAAACCCTATGGGGCAGTTCTACTCAGTCCTATAGGGTTGCTAGGAGTAGGACTTGACTGGCTGTCAACGGGTTTGTTTTGGTATTTATAGATATAATACTATTAGATGAAGCATTTGTCAAACAGTACTTTGAAAACGATTTTATCTTTATATATAGAGAGATCTATGTATATTTAAGGTGGTGCAGTGGTTAAGAGCTCAGGGATAACCAAAATGTTGGTGGTTCGAATCCACCAGCCACTCCTTGGAAACTCTATGGGGCAGTTCTACTCTGTCCTATAGGGTCGCTATGAGTCAGAATTGACTGGACAGCAATGTATTGTATATATATATATATATATATATATATGTACACAAACACATATACACATGCATATATATGTTATACATAATATACAATATAATTATATATTATTTATTGTATATTATATATTAACATTATTATATATGTTGTTGTTGTCCTTAGGTGCCGTTGAGTTGGTTCCAACTCATAACGACCCTATACACAACAGAACAAAACAGTGCTCAGTCCTGAGCCACCCTCACAATCGTTGCTATGCTTCAGCACACTGTTGCAACCACTGTGTCAATCCATCTCCTCAAGGGTCTTCCTCTTTTTCACTGACCTTCTACTTCATGAAGTATGATGTCCTTCTCCAGGGACTGATCCCTCCTGACAACATGTCCAAAGTATGTAAGATTTAGTCTCGCCATCCTTCCTTCTAAGGAGCATTCTGGTTTTACTTCTTCCCAGACAGATTTGTTCGTTCTTTTGGCAGTCCGTGGTATGTTCAATATTCTTTGTCAACACCACAATTCAAAGGTGTCAATTCTTCTTCAGTCTTCCATATTCATTGTCTAGCTTTCACATGCATATGAGGTGAGTGAAAATACCATGGCTTCGATCAGGCACACCTTAGTCTTCAAGGTGACATCTTTGCTTTTCAACACTTTAAAGAGGTCTTTTGCAGGAGATTTGCCCAATGCAATTCATCTTTTGATTTCCTAACTGCTGCTTCAATGGGTGTTGATTGTGGATCCAAGTAAAATGAAATCCTTGACAACTTCAGTCTTTTCTCTGTTTATCATGATATTGCTTATTGGTTTACTTGTGAGGATTTTTGTTTTATGTTGAGGTGTAATCCATACTGAAGGCTGTGGTCTTTGATCTTCACCAGTAAGTTCTTCAAGATCTCTTCACTTTCATCAAGCAAGGTTGTGTCATCTGCATAATGCAGGTTGTTAATGAGTCTTCCTCCAATCCTGATGCCCCATTCTTCTATGTATAGTCCAGCTTGTCTGATTATTTGCTCAGCATCCAGATTGAATACGAATGGTGAAAGGATGCAACCTTGATGCACACCTTTCCTGACTTTAAACCACGCAGTATCCTCTTGTTCTGTCCAAACACCTGCTTCTTGATCTGTGTACAGGTTCCTCATGAGCACAATTAAGTGTTCTGGAATTGCCATTCTTTGCAGTGTTATCCATAGTTTGTTATGATCCACACAATCGAATGCCTTTGCATAGTCAATAAAACACGGGTAAACATCTTTCTGGTATTCTCTGCTTTCAGCAAGGATCCATCTGACATAAGCCATGATATCCCTGGTTCCACGTCCTCTTCTGAATCTGGCCTGAATCTCTGGCAGTTCCCTGATGACGTAGTGCTGCAGCCACTTGTGAATGATCTTCAGCAAAATTTTACTTGCATGTGATATTAATGATATTGTTTGATAATTTCCACATTCAGCTGGATCACCTTTCTTGGGGATAGTCATAAATACGGATCTCTTCCAGTTGGTTGGCCAGATAGTTGTCTTCCAAATTTCTTGGCATAGACGAGTGAGCATTTCCAGAGCTGCATCCATTTGTTGAAACATCTCAATTGATATTCCATCAATTCCTAGAGCCTTGTTTTTCACCAATGCTTTCAGTGCAGCTTGGACTTCTTCCTACAGTACCATTGATTCCTGATCATATGCTACCTCTTGAAATGGTTGAATGTCAACCAATTCTTTTTGGTACAATGACTCTGTGTATTCCTTCCATCTTCTTTTGATGCTTCCTGTGTTGTTCAGTATTTTCTGAATAGAATCCTTCACTATTGCAACTAGAGGCTTGAATTTTTTCTTCAGTTCTTTCAGCTTGAGAAATGCTGAGCATGTTCTTCCCTTTTTGTTTTCTATCTCCAGCTCTTTGCACATATCATTATAATACTTTGTCTTGTTGAGCCAACTTTTGAAATCTTTTGTTCAGCTCTTTTACTTCATCATTTCTTCCTTTTGCTTTAGTTACTCGACATTCAAAAGCAAATTTCAGAGACTCTTCTGACATCCATTTTGGTCTTTTCTTTCTCTCCTGTCTTTTTAATTACCTCCTGCTTTCTTCCTATATGATGTCCTTGATGTTATGAAACAACTCAGCTGGTCTTCAGTCATTAGTGTTCAATGCATCAAATCTGTTTTTGAGATGGTCTCCAAATTCAGGTGGGATATACTCAAGGTCATACTTTGGCTCTTGTGGACTTTTTCTAATTTTCTTCAGTTTCAACCTGAACTTGTATATGAGCAATTGATGATCTGTTCCGCAGTCAGCTCCTGGCCTTGTTCTGACTGATGATATGGAGCTTTTCCATTGTCTTTCTCCATAGATGTAGTAGATTTGATTCCCGTGTATAATGGATGGAAAAAAAAAAAAATGACCCATCAATATGTTGCCTACAAGAGACACACCTTAGATACAAAGACATAAATAGGTTAAAAATCAAAGGATAGAAAAAAAATCAAGCAAACAGTTACCAAAACAGCAGTAGTGGCAGTAACAATCTCTGATAAAACAGACTTTGAGTGAAAATTCACTATACAAGACAAAGAAAGGCAATATATAATAATGAAAAGGTCATTGAACCCAAAGGACATAACCATAATAAATATTTACACATCCAATGACAGACCAAATACATAAAACAAAGTCTAACTGAATTGAAAAGGGGAATAGATGGTTCTACAATAATAGTAGGAGACTTTAATAGAGCACTTTCCATGATGGACAGAATAGCTAGAAAGAAACTCAACAAAGATATAGATCTAAATGATATAATCAACTGACTTGACTTCATGGACATGTACAGAACACATCACCCAGCAGCAGCACAGAACACATTCTTCTCCAAAGCACATGGATCATTCTCAAGAATAGATCATATTTTAGGCTACAAAGCAAGCCTCAATAAATTCAAAAACATCAAAATAATACAAAGCATCTGCTGTCATCGTAAAACTGGAAATCAGTAACAGAAAGAATAAGAAAAAGATTAAATATATGGAAACTGAATAACATCTTATTTAAAAACCATTGGGTAATAGGAGAAGTTAAAAATGAAATTAAAAAATTCATTGAATCAAATGAGAATGAAAACACAACATACCAAAACCTTTGAGGTATAGAAAAAGCAGTGTTCAGAGGAGAATTTAAAGCAATAAATGCACACATTAAAAAAGAAGAAAGGGCCATAATTGATAGTAATATTTACAACTCAAACAAATAGAAGAGGAGCAGCAAAAAAATGTCCACAGTCACCAGAAGAAAGGAAATAATAAAAATCAGAGAAGAAATAAATGAAAAAGAAAGGTGAAAAACAATAAAAAGAATCAACAAGGCTAGAAGTTGGTTCTTTGAGAGGAACAATAAAATTGACAAGCCACTGGCCAAACTGACAAAGGAAAAAAATGAGATGTAAGTTACCAAAATAAGAAATGAGAAGGGTGACATTACAACAGAACCAACTGTGATAAAAAGGATCTCATAATAGGTATTATGAAAAATTATGCTCCACAAAATTGGAAAATTGGACAAATTTCTAGAAACTCACTTCTTACCTAAACTAACACAAATAGAGGAAGAAAATTTAAATAGACCCATAACAAAGAAGAAGTTGAAGAAGTCATTTAAAAAAAAAAAAAACTTGGAACAAAAAAAGCCCTGGCCCAGATGTCTTCACTGGATAATTCTACCAAACATTCAGAGAAAAGTTGACACCAATTCTACTCAAACTGTTCCAGAACATAGAAAAGGAAAGAATACTTGTAATTCATTCTATGAAGCCAGCATAACCCTGATACCAAAGCCACACAAGGACACCACTAAAAATGAAAATTACAGACCAATATCCCTCATGAATATAGACATGAAAATTCTCAACAAAATTCTAGCCAACAGAATTGAATAGCATATCAAAAAAATAATACATCGTGATCAAGTGGGATTTATACCAGGGATGCAAGGATGGTTCAGCATTAGAAAATCAATCAATGTAATTCACCACATAAATAAAACAAAGGAAAAGAATCACATGATTATTTCAATTGACACAGAAAAGCATTTCATAAAATCCAATACACTTTCCTGATAAAAACTCTAAGCAAAATTGGAATAGAAGGAAAATTACTCAGCATAATTAAAGGCATATATGCAAAACTAACAGGCAACATTATTCTCAACAGAGAAAAATTGAGAGCATTCCCCTCGAGAATGAGAATGAGATAAGGATGCCCTTTATGACGACTCTTAGTCAAGGTTGTAGTGGAAGTCCTAGCTAGAGCAATAAGGCAAGAAAAGGAAATAAAGGGTATCCAAATTGGAAAGGAAGAAGTAAAAGTATCCTTATTTGCAGATGACATGACCTATACACAGAAAATTCCAGACACTCCACAAGAAAATTATTGGAACTAATAGAAGGAATCAGCAAAGTGGCAGGGTACAGATCACCCACAACAATCAGTTGGGTTCCTCTACACTAACAAGGAGGACTCTGAAAAGGAAATCAAGAAAACAATACCATTTACCACAGTTCCCAAAAGGATAAAATGCCTAGGAATAAATCTAACTAGGGATGTAAAAGATTTGTACAAGGAAAGACTATAAAACGTTACTGTAGGAAACTAAAAATGATCTTTATAAATAGCAAAGCATTCCATGCCCGTGGATTGGAAGATTTAATATTGTGGAAATGCCAGTACTATAAAAAGTGATCTATAGATATAATACAATCTCAATCCAAATCCCAACAACATTCTTTAACAAAATGGTAAAATTAATATCCAACTTTATATGGAGAGGTAGGAGCCCTCAAATAGCTAAAGCAATACTGAAGAGAACAAAGTAGGAGGCCTCACACTTCCTAATGTTAAAATTTAATATTCAACTATGGTAATCAAAACAGCCTGGTACTGGTTCAACGACAGACACATACATCAACAAAATAGAGCTGAGAACCCAGAAGTAAATCCATCCATCTACAGACAGCTGATCTTCAACAAAGGGTCAAAGTCCATTGAATGGGGAAGAAACACTCTCTTTAACAAATGATGGTGGCAAAACTGGAATCCATATGCATAAAAATAAATCAGGATCTATTTCTCACACCACACACAAAAACTAACTCAAAATGGATCAAAGGCCTAAATGTTAAACCTAAATTATAATGTTCCTGGAAGATAACATAAGGTCAAAAATAGGAGATGTCATTTTTTGCATAAATAGCCTATCAAACGAAACTAAAAAATGTATGAATGACAGACAATAAATTAGATAACTGAGACCTCCTAAAAATTAAGTACTTATACTCATCAAAAGACCTTACCAAGAGTGTAAAAAGAGACCCTACAGACTGAGAAAAAATCTTTGGCAACAACATATCGGATAAGGGTCTAAACTCTAAAATACACAGAAAACTTCAACAATTCAGGAACAAAAAGACAAACAATCCAATAAAAAAATGGGCAAAAGACATGAACAGACACTTCACCAAACAGTACATTCAGGCAGCCAAAAAATACATGAGAAAATCCTCACAATCATTAGCCACTAGAGAGATGCAAATCAAACTACAATGAGATACAATTTCACTCCTGCAAAAATGGCAACAATCAAAACAGCAGAAAACAACTAATGCTGACAATTTTATGGGAAGATTGGAACTCTTATACATTGCTGATGGGATTGTAAAATAGTACCACCACTGTGGGAAACAGTATGGCACTTCCTCGAAAAGCTAGAAACAGACATGATGATCCAGCAACCTGTAGGCATATGTATATACATGTTTATGTGTGCTGCATATATATTCACATACATAACAAATCTCATAGGGGACACAGTTACAGAGGCTCCCTAGACATATCCAGACAACTCGTGGGATTGGTTTACTGGGTCAAAAGGCTTGAGACCATAGTCTCGGGGACAATTTAGTCAACTGGCATAACATCATTCACAAATATAGTGTTCTACATCCTAGTTTGCTGAGTAGCGTCTGAGGTCTTAAAAGTTTGTGAGTGGCCACCTAAGATACAACTATTGGTCTCTACTCATATGGAGCAAAAAAGGATAAAGGAAACAAAAGACTCAAAGAAGAAACTAGTCCACAGGACTAATAGCCCACACACACCACAGCCTCTTCTAACCTGAGACCAGAAGAAATAGATGGTGTCTGACTACCACTACCAACCATTCTGACCAGAGACACAACAGAAGGTCCTGAATAGAATGGAAGAAAAATGTAGAACAAAACTCAAATTCCTAAAAAAGGCCATACCTACTGGACCAATAGAGACTATAGGAGCCTCAGAGACTATCACCATAAGATACCCTTTGAACTTGGAATTGAATCTATTTCTGTAGGTCTCCTTTCAGCCAAATAATAGATCGGCTTATAAAATACATAAAAAATGTCACTTTTGAGTAACGTGCCCCCTTAACAAATAATCATATGAAACCAAACGGTCAACATTTACCTAAAAGCAAAGATGAAAAGTCAAGGAGGGGAAGGGAAGCCAGATCAATGGAAACAGAACAAATAGAATGTAAATAATGAGAATGTTGACACGTTGTAAAAATTGTAACCAATGGGAAGGAAAAATTTGTATAAAAATTGTTAAAGGGCAGCTTAATTTGCTGAGTAAACTTTCACCTAAAACACAATAAAATATTGTAAGAAAAAAGCAAAAAATAAAAAATAGAATTATCTATGATCTGGATTACACCAGTAACCCAAAACAGTTTTCAAAAGGCATTCTTCAGTTCTGCATTAGCAAATATAGGGTAATCTTAAGTATGAGAACTGAAGAACTCAAAACAAATATCTACCCTTCGATAGAAACAACAGCTGTCCAGCTCATTGCTGAGTCTAAAGGGAATTAATTAGTAAATTTCCTCAATCCCTATCAATAAGTTTTTGAAGTCATGGGAAAGGAGAAAAGTGTACAGACCTGGGAAAAAAGAAAGTGTTGAAGGCATAACACACACACACACAAAAAAAGAATAATCTTCACTGAAAAAAATCTATCTTCTAATTAAAAGACAGACTACAGAAATGGTCATTGTTTTAGATGTCTTTTAATGTGAATCAAAGTATGCAAAAGAATTATTCATCTTTGAAGTTAAGTTTTCTGCTTGACTTTACATACCCATAGTACTTTTCACTTTCAATTTGCTTTAATGAATTTACCATTTATATATTAAATGATACTGTAGGCAAGGACTGTGCTGATTGTTGCAAGAGCTCAACAGATATGTATAAATTACTTCTCTCCAGGAACTCACAGTCCACCAAAAAGGACCGGGATGATGGATTCACAGAGCCACTACAAAGAGCTTTATAAATTGTGCACTAGACATCAGTGCCACATCCATGTGGGATCTGTTCTCGTAGGCCTTATAAAACAATACATTTATTAAAACAATTTTTGGTGGATGAAAATAAATTATTTTGCACTCCTGATTTTTTGTTCTTCATTTTTCTTTCTTAATGTGGGGATTTTATAGGTGGCTACTGGAAAGGCTATGGCGCCACCAACAGAAAACTGTCCCTATACATCAATGAGGATTTACTTCGACTAATTAATTGTAGACCAAGTTCTAGCCTCATTTTTTCATGCTCACAAACTTGACTGGGCAAACACAATTGTTGCCAGGTGGAAATCCCATGTTCTCTTTGGTGCAACTTTCTTACAGCCAACAAACAAGTGGCCAAGGTGGGAGAGTAGAAAGACACCTTTATTTCGTTGCACAAGGAAAAGAAAACAGTCAGGACTGCTGCTTCCAAGGCTGCCTGCAGACAGCTTGGGGAGGTGGGCTTTTACGGAGAGCAGACAAGGAAATGCAAATTTATCATGAATATTTAGGTGTGACCTTCATGCAGGTGCTTAGAGCTTGGGCATGACTATGGATTTTCTTTAAATAAAGGTTCAGTACTCCCAGGGATGAAGGAAGAGGTCGCTTTTCCTTCATTAGCATGTTAAGTCTCCACCTAGAGGTGGGGTACTTATACTATTTTGCATTTAATGAACTAATAAGTCACTTGAAGTGTTAAGATGGCATAGAAAACTTGCTAAAACCAATTGGGGCTCGCTATGGCTGTTCTGTGGTTATCTTGTCAAGGACAATGTCAGAAGAATGTGCAGCCTATTCTGCTTGGTGTAGCACATGTCTCTTAGAAGGGTTGGGCTCTGAGGCTGTCTGCCTCACAGTCGTAGTTATTCCCTTGAAGGTCAGCTAGGAAATACGTTCCCAATAATGGTAAACAAAAGCATCACGGACATGCAGATTTATATGGATAACAATACTACCACGTGAATCAGAATATTTGCATTTACAGAACCAGCACATTCCCAATGTATAACACTGACAAGTAAAATAATGTCATAATTAGCAGGTGGTTTGATGAGAATCAGAATCAGGATATTTATTAGCAACAGGGCTAAGGTAGCTTAATGTGCGTATATATATACTTGTAATTGGCTTGTTCTTGACACAGTCTGTGACACTCTAAGATTATGATAAATGCTTAAACCACCTTTATAATCAGGATGATATCATAATAGGAGCATTAATACCTGAAGTCCATTGGCTTAGCCTCCTTTTCCCATTTAAAACAACAAAAAAATTCACGGGTATTGTAACTGTTAGCCTCTCTGAGTCTCGTCTTAGTTTGCATGGGTCAATTCTTCTGACTGATACACACTTCATTTACATGTGTTAGTACAGTTCCATCAGTCTTTTGACAAACTGCTTGCTTTCTGACCCTTAAGATGTGTGATTCATGGCAACCCCATGTGTACAGAGTAGAACTCTGTATAGGGTTTTCAAGGCTGTGACCCTTCAGGAGCATATCACCAGGCCTGTCTCCAGCACACCTCTGGGTGGGTTTGAACCACCAAATTTTTGGCTAGTAGTTGAGCGCTTAACTGTTTGTACCACCTGGTACTCAAAGGCAACTAACAACAAGATGTGTGATTGCTATTTAAATCATTACATTTTGATTTTTTAATTTTTGTTAGAGAACTTAGAGCTGTTGAGAGGGTGAGATGGAGGTTATACAACACTCCAGAATAATCGCAATGGATATTCTCTGAGCACAAATCGTATTAATGTTTAATAATTTAAACTATTACTATGGCTAGTGGTAGCCTTCTCCCTTTCTGTAACTGTTAGGACATTTTGAGTTTCTGGTTTATTTAAAATGGGTGCTATTTAGCTAGAAGAATGAGGAGATTTTACGGAACACATAGTTTCACCACATCCTGAGAATCAAACTTAATTTTCACAAATGCAACACAAAAGGGAAAAAAAAAAAAGAATCTTTCACAAAGATTTTGCAAGCCAAAAATATCACATTTTCTCCCTAGTAGCCCAACAACCCATACAGTGAAAAGTGTACGAAGAAACGTTGCCAATGCTATCCTTTCTGAACAGGTGCCTCCTTTAAGGTTCGTGACTTACACTCTTACCGATATTGACAAATCGCCTTTAAAGATCATACTAACTGAATAGTATTTGCCAAAATGGACTGATTGTTATAACAGGAGTGTAGAAAGAATAAGAGTAATATTCCTAAGCAATCTGGTAGCCAAAAATAATTACGGAAACAATTACACAAATATAAAGCCATTTAAAAGCACTCAAAAACGTACTTTCTTGAGGTGATAATTAGATTAATGGGAACACTGGCAAACAAACTTTTATTCCAATATAAGGTTATTTCGATTTCTATTTTATTAATCCCCTATAAAATTATCATATTAACTATCAAAGGAACAAATACAGGAACAACAACATTATGAAGTAAAATGCATAATGTGCTTGCTATATCAAAGTAAATCATAAGACTTCAAATAAATTTTGTGCTTACAGTGGTTTGCTTTGACCAAAACTCCCAAGGCCACAAAGAGTGTTTATTTATCTTATATTCCATTGGGTTTTCCTTAATAGAAAAAATAACAAGCAAGTTTTGATGATCCCTGAGGTCATATCTACTTTCAAACTTCAGATTTTTTTTTTTAATTAAGAAATTTTGATTTTAATAGGCAGAAATGCAACTAATACTTGTTTAAGAAAAAATACAGCACTGTATTGGCTCATGTAACTGAAAAATACAGAGGAATATTGGTGTGGGACGTTTCTTGATGCTAGCTGGTTATACACAAGGGTTAGATAGAGGATTCTGTCATTTATTCTCTTTATTCTCAGGTTGTTTGTACTGGTCTCTGGTAGCTCTAATCTTACATCATTCTCTCACCTACCCTCTGTTTTCCAATAGTTCCAATAAAATTCCTAGAATTAGCCTTCATTCTCTTGGCTTAAGTCTCATGCTCATCCCTGTATATATCACTGTGGCTGGGGGGTTAGTGGGGAAACAACATGAATTGGTAAGGTTTGGGTTTTGTGTCCAGATCTTGGCTGAAACTAGCCACGGGTATTTCTGCAAAGGAAAATTGAGGCGAATTGCCCCTCTCAGCACCTGATTGATAGTTGGTCCTATATAAAAGAGTTATGAATGAATGAATGATCAATCTGCACCCCTGTTCCTCAGTATCCTCAATTTCATCATATGGGGGTTATAGTTTATTTTCTTTCAGCCACAATGGCTGCACTAAGAAAAATATTACTGTGTTTGCTTTGTCCAATATACCATCATTTGGTGGACAAGAATTACTCCTTTGACTCAAACTAAACCTGTGGGAAAAGAATTATAGGACCTGATAGAATATTTCTAAGTGGACGCCTAGAACAACTCATCTTTGCATAAATACTCTCTTCAAAACTTTATAGTGTGGAAATGGTATCTCAAACCCGGAACCATCATGAATCAAGTGTTTTACACAAGGACACCAAGTAGCCTTGTTTAATAGAACTATCTGTGACAATGGAAATCTTATCTAATCTCTGCTGTCCTATGTGGTAGCAATTGGTCACATGTAGCTACTGAGTATTTGAAATATGACTAGTGTGATCCAAGAACTAAATTTTTAATTTTATTAATTTAAATTTAAATAGTCACATGTGGCTAATAGCTACATATTTTACAACACAGCTCTAGACAATAAGCTGCATGAGGGCATGCCTCTATTGTTCACTGTAGTATTTCCATGTAGTACAGTTCCTGAAGCATAACCCCATTGCCGTTCAGTCAATTCTGACTCATAGCGACCTTATAGGACAGAGTAGAACCATCCCATAGGGCTTCCAAGTAGCGGCTGGTAGATTCGAACTTCTAACCTTTTGGTTAGCAGCCGAGTTCTTAAACACTGCACCACCAGGGCTCCTGAAGCATAACAGGTACATAACATTTGTTGGTTTTGATTATAACACTAATATTCAACATTTCTTAGGCACTTACAATAAGCTTGGTATTATGCTAAGTTCTTTAACTTAAAATTCAAATAAATATCTTCTTTTCAGAGATGCTCCACATCTAACCTATTATTAAAGGCATTTCTTAGAAACTTAGAATGTTTTAGTTTACAGTGAAAGATTCCAGCTAATTATCTGTGTATATGAGTTAAAATATTCAACAAAATATAAATAACATTACCTTACCACGGCATAATATGTACACCACCACCACTCTTAATAAAATCAAATCCTGATTCTTCAAATTCAGCAATAGGGAAAGAATATTCATGCAGGTGTTGATGTTTAGATTTGCAGCCCAAGTTCTTTCCCTCTGACTCCCAACTACCACATACTCTATCTTCTAATGCATTATTGTTCTTTGTTGCTGTGCAGTCAGCTCTAACTCATGGTGGCCCAATGTATAATAGAACAAAATGCTGCCAGGTCCCATATCTCTCTCATGATCATCAGCACACTTGAGTCCATTGTTACCTTCCAACCTAGGGGGCTCATCTTCCAGCACTATACTGGACAATATTCTGTTATGATTTATAAGGTTTTCATTGGCTAATTTTCAGAAGTACACTGCCAGGACTTTCTTCCTAGTCTGTCTTATTCTGGAAGCTCCACTGAAACCTGTCTACCATGGGTGATCTTTCTAGTATTTGAAATACCGGTAGCATAGCTTTCAGCATCACAGCAATGTGCAATCCACCACAGTACGACAAACTGACAAGACGGATGGCAGTCTAATGCATTGTTGTTGTTGTCAGGTGTCATCAAGTTGGTTCCGACTCATAGTGACCCTGTGTACAACAAAATGAAACACTGCCTGGTCCTGCGCCATCCTCACAATCTTTGTTATGCTTGAGCCCATTGTTGCAGCCACTGTGTCAATCCATCTCGTTGAGGGTCTTCCTTTTTTTCACTGACCCTCTGCTTTACTAAGCATGATGTCCTTCTCCTGATAACACGTCCAAGTGTGTGAGATGCAGTCTCGCCATCTAATGTATTATGGCTATATCTACCATGAATTTTCACCTTAATGACCTCTCATGATTTAAATTTGCTTCTAATATCAAACTAGTTTTGGAGGATGCTCTTTCCTCTTTACTGTACCATCCCAAAATGGAATGCAGGATTGTTCCTTTGATCCCCTGTTCTGCGAACAGGCTGAATCATTTACATAAGACTTTACGGGTCTTGGAGAAGCAAAAACAAGACAAAACAAACAAACAAAAGAAGTAAAGCTGCTACAAAGAGGAACATATGGCTAGCTAATCTGTTTTACAAACTGAAGTAGTTAGAATAGAAATTAAGGAAGAAGACTCTAAACTGAGAGAAGCTGTATTTGTATTTCAGCCCTGTCACATACTAGATATGAGACCTTTAACAATTTAACCTCCTCGTGCTTGTTTTCCCACCTGTAACCTGCAGATGACAATAGTGCCCATCACATAGCGTTGTGGGGATTAAATCTGTAATACATGCAATGCATTTAGAATAGCACCCAGCAGGTGGTAAGCATTTAATAAAGATTAGCTCTTGTAATAATTATTAATGTGACCATCAACATGATCAGAATATGATCTCTACAGAGATGTCTTGCTGCCTAGTTTCTGGTATTTCTCCATGTGACAGAAACCATCTGCTCTCTATACCGTAGATTGCACTCAAGCACAACGGATCTCTCCAACTACCTATCTTTATCCTGTTTTCCAAATTCCAGAATTCCCATTAATCCCTAAGATTAACTTTTAAACTAATAACAATTTATCATTTACTGTGATAAATATATACGTAACAAAACATTTACTATTTCCACGTTCTTTACATGTTCAATTCAGTGGCATTATGTTTATCATCTTGTTCAGTCATCACCATTATCAGTTTCCAAGTTTTCCCATCACCCTTAATAGAAGCTCAGTGTCCATAAACAATAAGGGGTGACTAGTTCCCCTATTTAGTAAGATGCGGCCTTCCCCGTGACCTCCCTTAGACAATTAGAATATTCAAGTAACCTCCCAAAATATTAAACATAAAACCAGTCTCAGAATATTTCTTTTTTTGTAAAATTTACAAATTTTACAAAGCAGAGACACATTCACTACTCATTTGACCTGATTTTCACATCAGCCTGTGAGATAACCATTAACATATGTTTCGTAAATAAGGATATGAAAAATCAAAAAGGCCAAGAGGTAGAAAAAGCCCTGGTGACCCAATTTGGAAACAGTGGAATCAGTTTTTGAACCCGGGTCTTAAAGTGCAAATCCAGAGATTTTATTCTTTCTTTTTTCTTTCTAATGATAGACTTTGTGATAATGAAATCTTAGTGATCAGGGTTACCTTGTGGATAAAACAAAAATTAATAAGAGGCAATACTTTGATTTATATCTTCTACTGCCAGTTCACTGACAAAATATGAAACACTGTATATTTTGTTATATGGGTTGTCTTGCTGGACTTCAGAAATCCATATAAACTCCACTAACATTTCAGGAGCAAAATATCAAGAGCTCACTGTTCTATTGGGAGCGTGCAGTTTTAATTTTAGTTTACTTTAAATGAAAAATGGTGAAAAAATGACCATAAATTGTATTTTATTTTTAGTCTATTTTACTCATTTATTTTATTTTATTTTTGCTTATTTTCTTACTCTATTATTTTGTTGGAGCCCTGGTGGCTGCTAACCAAAAGGTCGGCAGTTTGAATCCACCATCTTCAACTTGGAAACTCTATGGGACAGTTCTACCCCATCCTACAGGATCAGTATGAGTCAGAATTGACTCCACGGCAATGGGTTTGGTTTGGGCTTAATATCTTATTTATGTCACATATCAGTTGCCTAAAAATGTATGTTACTAGTGAAACTCAGGTGTTTTTGTGCTATTTCATGTGAGCTATTGTTTTCTCTTTGGGAATAATTAATTTCCGTTGCTTCACTTTCATAATTTCATTGTTTTCTCAGAATTTCTTCTTCAGTCTCAAATTCTATACTTAGAGATTTTACTAAGTGGATAATAAAAGTCACAAAGAGATTTGATGTCAAAGCAAAGTACTTAACTGAAAAATATTCCAGTGAATTCTATATTTGTTTATCTTAAAGTAAAACTTCAAAAGAAATAATGGACAATTTCCAGACTTCTGTTAAAAAAAAAAAAAAAAAAAGGTAAAAAGCCATGTAGTTGAATAGGTTTCTATAACTGTATGTGTGGTTGCCTACTGGAGTCCTTTTTGCTTTTTTAAGATTTCCTTTCTGGCTTTTCTTTGGGTGGAGGGAGAGTGTATTTCTTTAATAGAGGGGCATTCTGAGTAATTTCTGTACAACACTTAAATATACTACAAAAAAAGATTTATTTAATCAAAAGCTATGATTTTACGATACCTTCCTGACCCACAGTACAGGACCTGGCTTTTAATGCATAAAGATATCTGGTTATCATGACTATAATTACCATAATTTTGCACCTATTAATTTTGTCTGTAGAATTAATTTCCATAACTTACGACTTGAAACAAAAACATCAGCCTTCTTCCATAGTTTCCAAGAGCAGAATTATTATAAACCTCAAAAATGCCAAATGTTATTATTTTTTCTTTCTTTTCAGCTCTTTCTGTATCCTCCAAACTGGTTCCCTCTTATTAAAATTCAAACAGCTGTGAAATGGCCGGGTGATTTGAAGATGAAAGTAAATGTGAAGTGACCTTCATCCACGCTGAACAAATAGAATATTATAAACAAACTTTCCAGATGAAGTTACACAAAGCAAATTAAGAAATACCTAGGGCTATAATTTACTACAAAAATGTTTCTTAAATTTCTGACAGTTTCATTTAACTGACTAATTAAATTTGCTTGTAGGCATTTTAGAGATGGAGCCTAATAACTGCACTGTCATTTGGGAAGAAAATGAAAATGACTTTTTTTGTGGGAAATATGTTTGTAATGGTCCACGTCTGCTACTAAGCATTTGACACGTATCTGTAAGTGGTTATGCCTAGTTGTGTTAGATGATAGCGGCAATTCTGTTAGAAGGTGATTAAAATAAAATCTCACAAGTAATAGCTTGGAACTGTAAATGTGCACTTTCTAAAGAATCTGCTAAGGGGGGAATTTAAAATGTATTTTTCTTCGATTGTATATAGTGTTTACTCATTTCATAGATGTTAATATGTGAGGATGACCCATTTTACAATTCACCACTTTTAACTATGTGCTGCTTCTGCCTTCTAATGACCCAGAGCCAATCCCATCCCCAGGGGCTTGAATTTTCTAGAAGCCAGCCAGAGATTGTTGTTGACAGCTTAGAAATCAGTGTTTCCTAGTATTCATGCTCACATGTTGAGAGAACTAATGGATTTTTTGATTTCCCGCTGAAGAAACCAAGAATATCAACTCTTTTCCAAAGCATATTATATGGCTCCAATAAAAAACATTCAAATAGAATTTTGCAAACAGTGTCTTCAGGTGAATCTTACAATAAAGTACCCTACAATCTTCTATAATTATATGCCAGAATGGTAGATAATGGTCAAAACACTGATCTTCTCTTTTGATTCTCTTTAGAAACAATCGAGGATCTTGGCATATAAAATATAAAACACCTGACAAAGTTTAATAATTATCTTCTTTCATTACATATAATTGTGTTATTCATTTTGTGAAAATGGCATTTAAGAGAAAAATGTGGGAGCTACAATTATATAATTATTTTGCCAAGTACCAATGCTTGTATGCTCTGTAAAAACCATACTAGCTCAGGGTTTAAAATTTCACTGAATGTATGTACAAAATTGTTGTTATTGTTAGGCGCCCTCGCATCAGCTCTAACTCATAGAGACTCTGTGTGTAACAGAACGAAATGTCGCTCGGTCCTGTGCCATTCTCACAATGATAGGAAGGTTTGAGCCCATAGTTGCAGACACTGTGTCAATCTATCTCATTAAGGGTCTTCCTCTTTTTCACTAACCCTCTCCTCTACTAAATATGATGTCCTTCTCCAGGGATTGGTCCCTCCTGATAACACATCATCCTCACTTCTAAGGAGCATTCTGGCTGTATTTCCTCCAGGACAGATTTGTTCATTCTTCTGGCATTCCATGATATAGACAGTATTCTTCTCCAACACATAATTCAAAGGCATCAATTCTTCTTCGGTCTTCCTTATTCATCGTCCAGCTTTTGCATGTATATGCTGAGATTGAAAATACCATGGTTGGGTTGGGTACACATTAGTCATCAAAGTGACATCTTTGCTTTTTAACATTTTAAAGAGGTCTTTTGCAGATTTGCCCAGTGCAATGCGTCTTTTGATTTCTTGGCTGCTGCCTCCATGGGTGTTAACTGTGGATTCAAGTAAAATGAAATCCTCAACAACTTCAGTATTTTCTCCCTTTATCATAATGTTGCTTATTGGTCCAGTTGTGAAGACTTTTGTTTTCTTTATGTTGAGGTGTAATCCCTATTGAACTGTAGTCTTTAATCTTCATCAGCAGGTGCTTCAAGTCCTCTTCACTTTCAGCAAGCAAGGTTATGTCATCTGCATGTTGCAGGTTGTTAATGAGTCTTCCTCCAATCCTGATGCTGCATCCTTCTTCATATAGTACAGCTTCTCAGATTATCTGCTCAGCATACAGATTTAATTAGTATGGTGAAAAGATACAACCCTGATACATACCTTTTCTGATTTTAAACCATGCTGTATCCCCTTGTTCTGTACGAACAACTGCCTCTTGGCATATGTACAGGTTCCACACTACCACAATTAAGTGTTCTGGAATTCCCATTCTTCAAAATGTTCAGTCCATATTCTGGTTATTAATGGATGTTTGTAGTTGTTTCTTCTCATTTTGAGTAGTGTCACATCAGCAAATGAAGGTCCCAAAAGCTTTACTCCAACCATGCCATTAAGGTCAACTCTACTTTGAAGAGGCAGCTCCTCCCCGGGCATATTTTGAGCGCCTCCCAATCTGATGCACTCATCTTCCAGCACTGTATCAGACAATGTTCTGCTGCTATCCATAAGGTCTTCACTGTCTTTTTTTTTTTTTTTTCTTTTTTTTCCTGGAAGTAGATCACCAGGTCCTTCTTCCTAGTCTGTCTTAGTCTGGAAGCTCTGCTGAAACCTGTCCGCCATAGGTGACCTTCTGGTATTTGAAATACTGGTAGCATAGCTTCCAGCATCACAGCAGTATGAAAGCCAGTACAGTCCAACAAACTGAGAGATAGGTGGTGGGAGGATCCAAGAGGGGGGCTTTTCTCCCAAGACAATGTGGTGAGAGGGCCCATGGCTCAGGCTCAGTTCCAGGGGCACTCAGGCCAAGATGGGAATCGTAAGCCTCTGGAACATGGGATCTGCTGAGCCTGAGCCATCACACATGTAAGGTCCCGTGCATCCAGGATACCAAACCAGAACAGCCTCTCCTTGGAACTTCCAGGAAATCAACCCCATATTCTGAAAACTAGGAAAGGGGACAGCTCAAGAACAAGCACAGACTCTGCACCAGACTGCTGGGCTCTGAGACCTCTGGGCCTGTTTCCTCCCACAGTGGAGAGAAAATATTGGTGGGTTAATCCATACACACACACACACATGCCCGTATACAGGCGAACACACACATCTAGGTGTGCTTGGTGTGTGTGCCATATTAAGGTGAACTATAAATATCATTATCACTGTTGTTTCTCTTTGATGAGCTGACCACCCACTCCCAGCCACTAGCCCATATAATTAGGAATGACCCTAAGTCCCTAAAAGCTGTTCCCACTAGCCCAGACAATTAAGAATAGCCCTAAGTCCTTAAAAGCTGTTCTCTAAACCCCCTGTCATCTTTCTGTACCATTTGGTGAGTTAGGCAGGCAGGTGGGGCCCCCTATCTTACAGAAAAGAAGACTGAGGCCCAGAGAGGTTAAGACATTAGAAAAAGAGGCACAAGATGAGTGAGCAGGGACAGGAATTCTAGCCCAGCATTTATCTATAGTAGGCTTTAGCCCAAAGGGAATAGGAAGGAAATAGGAACAAAGGGTGAGTACTTCCGGGTGCTGGGACCCAGAGGCCTAGAGGCCTTACTTGATCAGCACAGGGGGCCTGTGGCGAAGTGGCCCTTGGCTTGGCTTCTGGGGCCTATCCTGATAGTGCAGGATCGGGAGATGGTCTGGGTGCTGAACAGCCTGTCCAGCTCCATGATTCATCCACACTGGCAGCTGGGGGCTGACCTGATGTCCCTCTGATAGGTTTAGGCTGATGTCAGGAGCACTGGAGTCAAGGCCACTTTGTAAACAACAGCTGTGAGTTTTAATCAGGGCCTCTGCAGTGTCGTTCCTGGGGGCAGGTGTCATGTGGAGGGTAATCGGCAGTCCTGGAGCTGGCCTAGGTATCTCCAGTCTCTGGCTCAGGCCTGCTCTCCTAGGGGTTCAAGTGTCCTGTGGTGCCCCTGTAAGTATGGCTGACCACCCTCTGTCCTCTCCTATCCTGTAGCTTGGAGAAGCCAGGGGCCCATCTGTCTCTTATTCACGAGGAAACCCCAGGACACAGACCACAGTGTCAGTATCAGTAAGTATGCATTGAATGCAATAATAAATTTAATCATAAACTTATTTTATTTTTAGGAATGTGAAAGGATCATAAAATCATTGACGTTGATACTGAATTTTAGTATGTACACATTGGAGTAACATGATAATTAAGCCTTTCACACCAAAACTTGTACTGGAATGTTCATAGCAGTAGAATTCATAATATCCAAAAAGATCAAACAGCACAAACATTCATCAACTGATGAATGGGCAAACAAAGTGTGGTCTAGCCATACGATCAAAGATCATCATCCATAAAAAGGAAAGAAGCTCTGACAAACGCTACAACATGGATGAACCTTGAAAACATTATGCCGAGTAAAAGGCAGACACAAACCAAACAACTGCATACTGCATGATTGCATTTGCATGGCACATCCAGACTAAGCAAACCCACAGAGACAGAAGTAGATTTGTGGCTCCTAGGGGTTGGAGGAAAGGCCATGGTGGAAAATGGGGAGTGACTGCTGATGGCTACACAGTTTCCTTTTGAGGTGACAAGAATGTTCTGGAATTAGATAGTGGCAATAGATGAACAGCCTTGTAAACATACTAAAAACCACGGAGTTTTACACTTTAAAAGACTGAATTGTATGGTATGTGAATTATATCTCAGGAGGAAAAGTAAGTGAAGCCAATCCTGGAAGCCCCTAAAAATGGTTTGCTTTTACATGGGGCCTGGGTAGCTTGGGAATGAAACTCGGTGCACACATCCCTCCCACTTGACCAAGTCACCACCAGCCTGGACTCATGAGACTGACAGTTGGAGTATTTTGTCAGAACTAGGAGATTCTCCTCATTACCCTAGATCAAGCTGTTCAACAGGCAAGAATATGGCTTTGCAGGAACTTGTAGACAGCAACGTTGTGAGAATACTGGAGCATACTATACTGGTTGGTGATGGCCCCTGCCTTGAGTGACCTGAGTGCCTCCTCAGTAACCCTGACCCTTCACTTCACACCCCTAGACTGTGCATGACTTGGCACCTAACGAGTTAATGCCACATGGTAGGAGCCTCATGACCTCATCTTCCACCTCCAGGGCTGTGTCTGTGCTAACTGGTCAGTGTCAGATATTCAGATTCTCACAAAATACAAGAAGGTTCACACACATAGCCTCATCCAGACGAGCGGGAACAGATGGAGAGAGGATTCAAGTTAGCACATCTCATTTTAGGGAAGCCTCCATCTGTTCACAGCTACTTTGCTCTTTTGCCACTTTAATTTTCAATTTAATTTACATCTATTCTCTCATTTGACCTTAGCAGCCCTGTGAATAAATATGAGGGACACTCTTCAATTTTTCAAGGGGGCTTTTACAAGGTGCTTCTGAAAGACCCTGCATAATTGCCCCGACCACCTGAGTATAGGTTTTCATTCTCATTTTACAGATGAAGAGACTGAGGCTGGGGAGTTTCAGTGAGGTGCCAAGGTCAGCTAGCTGATGGGTGAGCAGTGGGTTCTGGAACTCAGGCTTGTAGGGCTCCAAGGTAGAAATAGGAGAGTGTTGCCACCAGACAAGTGTATCTAAATGAGGCCCCAACTTAATTTACGTGGTCTTCTTCCTTCAAGTCCTTTCTTCTCTCCTATGTTAGAGAGGTAAAGTTATTCCAGGTCATGGTGGGGCCTGGGAGACTTAATGGACTATATTGGCCATGTCAAGAGGTTGTTCATTGAAGGGCTTGGAACCCAGCAACCCAACCAATACAGTGCACCTTGGGTGACAGGGACAAGACCACTAACATGCTGCCTTCATCCGTCTCTCCCCCATGCTGGCTAAGAGGGTCCTGAATTTCTGACATCCCCTCACCCCCCACATGCTAGAAGTGCAAGGGTTCTCTGGAGAAGTAAGGAAGGAGAGGCACTGTGTGGTTGGGGTAGGGAAGGAGGGAAACTTAGGAGAGGAACTTTCCATGGGCAAGAGGAAGAAAAAGCAGCTGTATTCTGGATGGAAGTGGAGAAGGGATCTCCACAGTTGGGTCAGTGCCTAGACATGCAAGACAATCCACTGGAGTGAGAGAAGAAACTATTAGAACTTCTGTAAAAAAATGCTTCAATCTGAGTCCTCCCTCAGTCACATCTGATGGTCACATGTCACGTACGGTACTAGTGAGGAACCCAGAGGGCAGGGAGAAGTCTCACCCTTCAAAAGGGTCAGTGGGCGACTCCTCCCTAAGCCTGTGGTGTGCTTCCCAGGCATAGCAACACCAAGGAGTTACCAGGGGCCCGGCTCCACAGACTGATAGACAACTCTCTGTTTAACCAGACAATCCTCACCTACTAGACATGAAGGTTAAACATTCTTGCAGGAAATCATGGAAGACACTTCTAACCATTCCAGCTCCAGTGAATACAAAGAAAGTGGCAGAGCTGAGACTATATTGGCCTTATAGAATTGTTCCTTATGGAGCCCCAGTGGTGCAGGTTAAGAGCTTGGCTGCTAAATAAAAGGTCGGCAGTTCGAATCCACCAGCCTCTACTTGGAAACCCTATGAGGGCAGTTCTACTCTGTCCTGTAGGGTTGCTATGAGCTGGTATCAACTTGATGGAGAGTTTTTTTGGTTTGGACCATTGTTAGTGTTTGCTATTATGAATAAAGCTACCACAAACATTCCTAAATAAGACTTATTGTGGGCCCAGAGAAGGGAAAGGCTTTCCTCAGGAGCACACAGGAATCTAGCAGTAGATTAGAGAGGAACTTCTCTCTTGTGATGGTATTGCAATGAGAAGCCACAGGAGAGTTTTAATCCAGAGCATAACTTGATCTGATTTACATTTTTAAAAGCTCATTCTGGCTGTTGTACAGAGAACAAATTATTGAAGATTAAGGATAGAATAGTTCAGACAAGATAAAACCATTCATAGAGAACTGTTAAGACAGAACAGCCCACAGACTGCTGTGCTTGATGGTCCAGGCAGGAGACAGTGACCAGGATGATAATGAAGAAAGATGGGGAGATCCCTCTGAACAAATATTCTATTTTGCCAACAGATTAACTTCAAGAATGGGAACAAAACATAAAGTGTAAGCCTCACATATCATTGTAACCAACAGTGTTAAACTCTTCCCCCTCCATCCATCACACCCAGAGTCTGTAGTCAACTAGTTCCTGATCTTATCAAGGCATCCTGTGTAGCAGCCCAAGGCCACTTCACTGCTCCCCCTCCATTTGGTCATGTGCAATAAGCTGCAAAACTGTCCTTAGATGAACTTCATGCATCACATCCCGAAAAACACACTCCCTAGCCTCCATGACACTGCACCCCCACACAAGCTAATTAGTTCCTGGAATTGCCCCCCCCCCATTCTCAGAAGCTTCATGAATTATGCATAACTTCTCTGTCCCGAACTATATAACTACCCTGGAAGCCCCAACTTCGGGGAGCTTGATTTGAGACTTAGTCTCTGAGCTCCTTGCTTGAATGGCTTGCAATAAATTCCACTTTCTCTTTCTCAAAGGCCTGATGTGTCTCAATTGACTCAAGGACACCAGGCAGGACTCACCCTCATTGAGTTACATCATGTTACTCCCAGGTGGCCAGTACTTTAGAACAATGGATTGGAATGTTAAAGAGCCAGATGGAACAGACTTCATTTAAGTAGGACAGCATCTTGCAAGGAGCAGTTTCTATCCTTAGTTAAAATCTTTATATGGTTAAGTTTTTCTTCTGAAGAGAATGTATGGGTCTAAAAATAAAAAAAATGTACAGAAAAGGCAATTCAAGCATAAATATTACTGCAATTATAAAAATATTAATAATCTCAAAATATCTATTTTAAAAAATTTTTATATTCCGTATCCTCAAGGGTTTCCATCTGTGCATTCCACATTTTTAAAAATTGACAATATTAATTTTCTCAAGCTCTCTGCCTGTCTTAGACGGTCATAGCACCAAACCAAAAACCAAACCTGTTGCCCTCAAGTCAATTCTGACTCACAGTGACCCTACAGGACAGAGTAGAACTGCCCCATAGGGTTTCCAGGGAATGGCTGATGGATTTGAACTGCCAACCTCTTGGTTAGCAGCCAAGTTCTTAACCACTGCACCACCGGGGCTCCGGGTCACAGCACAGTATCCTTCAAACTCTCACTCACCAAAGCAGCAAACAAAGGGCTAAATGCTGACCACATGAATAGAATTAAGAACTAGGCACAGGAGTAAGAATCATGCAGCAACATAACAGTACATAGGCAGAAGAGTTTGCTTGGAAAGAAAAGAGGCTCTTCCTGTAATATCCCATTCTATCAACATACAGTAAGTGACCTTAGACCTAAAAATCATAAGAGTGGGTATATAAATCAAGATTCATTTTGACTTAAAGTTATAGAAACTCTCATTAAGAAAATAAAATAAAAGGGGGGGAAATGTATTGGTTCATGTGATACACGGAGATTGACTTTTGGCATAATATTCAGCCTCAGTTTCTCTCTTTATCTCTTGGTTCTGCTTTTCTCTGCATTGACTTTAATCTCAGGTGGGTTCATTACTCATGGAGATTCAGATAGTCACCAGCAGCCCAAGAGTCTCATCCTACCAATTTAGCAATGTAAGAGATGCTGTCAGTGCCCTGCCTGTATCCCTGAGGCACTCATTGTTCCCATACTTGCCAATGGCTTATCAGAAGCATCTGCAATCTCTCTCCCTGAGGATTTTCTGTGGCTGCAGAAGGACTAGCTTATATGTGAAAGGATTATCATCACCCTCCTGAGCAGCCCTCACTCTGAGGTGTGTTGTACACTATCTTCTAGAAGTTCCCAGTGGGATTTAGCCCCAAATTTCTCAGAGCAGTAACTTGTTCATGAGCACATCTTATTTTGTCTCCATGTTCATCTCTGATCACTTCCCCATTCTCCAGCCAGGGCTTCTTTGCATTACCCCTCAAGGATATGCTTCTATGAGAACCCAACTTTAAGCAGCCACACTCCCCATAATTGTTTAAAGTAATATTCTCAGTCTGAGTGATCAAATATCAGTTATATCCTATGCTGGGGCTATTAATTTGACTTGTGTACTCCATTTACAATACAAAACAAAAACATAACCAAAAAATGCTGTTTCAAGAGGAAAATTATATTCTATATGGATAGGACAAGGGTTTTAGTAGTAGCTCTTTGACTGAATATTATTAAAAGAAGTGCCATGATTAATTTCCATGAAATTATGCAAAAGATAAGCCATCAGATTTACCTTTCCCACTTTAATTTCTCTTGGTTCATAGGTAACATTTTCATGGTCCTAAGTATATTCTGGAAACCCTGGGGGAGTAGTGGTTAAGAGCTATGGCTGCTAGCCAAAATGTCAGCAGTTTGAATCCACTAGCCGCTCCTTGGAAATTCTACAGGGCAGTTCTACTCTGTCCCATAGGGTCGCTATGAGTCGGAATTGACTCAATGGCAACGAGTTTGGCTTTTTTGGTTTAAGCATACTCTTGCAATTTCAATTTCTGCACCATTTCATGCCTTACTGTCATTCTGGGGTGAGAGTATCTGCTTATGTTCAGCTTGACAGTTTTTAGTAGTGAAGACATCAAAAGCGAAGAATGTTATATACTTGAAGAAAGATTAACAACATTTTACTTACTGAATTACAACAGATTAAAATATAAATTTGAAAAACTCAAGATACAAACAATTATTCTCCCCGCAGGAAGAGGATCAGAAAAGATTCCAGCACAGGTGTGATCTAAAAGTATTTTTGAGGAATTTCAAATTCTTTGGTGACTTTACAAATGTTTTCTAGGCTACTGCTTGACTGGACACAAAGGCTACTGGAAAAGATGAGGGGAACAAGCCAAAGGATGAGAAAAAAAGAATTACAGAGAATGTGAGCTGTGCAGACAAGCTCACTTACCTTCTCTCCCCTGAAAAGGCTGAGAAAAGCATACCCATAATGCTCTTCAGGCATGATGGAAAGTAGGGGGAGAGGATGGGTGTGACCTTGAGCAAGTAATGTCACCTGGCTGAGCCTCACCTATAAAATCAGAGAGTTGAACAAGGAGGTCTTCAAAGTTCCTTTCAGCCCTAATATTCTCTACCTATGCAACCCTCCATTAACAGAATTCCTATTCTGTTACAGGGTATATCTTTAAAATAAGATGGATATACTCTATGAAGCTATTCAGTTGAATGAATTATTTGCTGTAAGGCTTTCTGGGAAAATGTTCTTGATGCTCTGTGCCTTTTGAAGAAATGAGCAGTAGCTTAGCTTTGCCTTTAGGGTGGTTTTAAAGGGGGAAATGATATGGACGTGATCAAATAAAACACCACTTTAACTGCTACCGGATGCCTCCTAGTCTCCCCTCCAACAATGTTGAACTTTAAAAAGAACTAGAAAGGGAAAAAGCCCTGTTTACCTAGTATTAGTGAAGCAGGCAGCCTCAGACCCCAAGCCTTCTAAGAGACACCTGCTCTGGCTTATCCTCCTACACCGAACAGAATAAGCTGCACTTTCTTCTGAAATTTTCCTTGACAAGATAACCACAGAATGGGCCATAGATGGCCTCAACCCGCCTTTGAGTGAAGACTTAACATTCTGATGAAAGAAAATCAACCTCTTCCTCCATCCTGGGGGATAGAACCCTTGTCTAAAGAAAACGCATAGTCATCCCCAAGCCTTTAGTGCCTGTGTGAAGATCAATGCTGAATATTCATGATGAATTTACATTTCCTTCTCTGCTCTTTGTAAAAGCCCACCTCCCAAGCTGCACGCGTGCAGTCCTCGAGGCAGCAGCCCTGATTGCTCCTTTCCTTGCACAACTAAATAAAGGCATCTTTCTGATCTCCCACCTCTGCCTCTTGTTTATTGGCTGTAACAAGTCACACAGAGCAAAACCTGGGGTTTTCACCTGGCAACATTTCAGGTCGTGAAGAAAGCTGATACTCAGAATGCCAGGGTTTTGTTTGAGCTCTGGCACTGATTTAAAGTGTAGCTGTCTTAGTTATCTAACGTTGTTATAACAAATACCACAAGTGAGTGGCTTTAATGAACAGAAATTTATTTTCTCACAGCTTAGGAAGCTAAAAGTCTGAATTCAGGGTGCTGGCTCCAGAGGAAGGCTTTCCTCTCTGTCAGCTCCAGGGGAAGGTCCTTGCCTCTTTTCAGCTTCTATTCCTAGGTTCCTTGGTGATCATGTGGCAGGTATTGTCCCCTCCCTTTTCTGCTTGCTTGCTTGCTTAACCTGCTCTTTTATATCCCAAAAGATATTGACTTAAGACACACCCTACACTAACTGCCTCATTAACATAACAAAAACCCATTCTCTAATGGGACTATAACCACAGGTTAGGGGTTAGGATTTATGTTTTAGTTATCCAGTGCTGCTATAACTGAAATACCACATGTGGATGACTTTAACAAAGAGAAATTTATTCTCTCACAGTTCAGGAGGTTAGAACTACAAATTCAGGGTGCCAGCTCCAGGGGAAGGTTTTCTCTCTCTGTTGGCTCTGGGGGAAGGTCCTTATCATCAATCTTTCCCAGTTGAGGAGCTTCTCAGCGCAGGGACCAGGTCCAAAGGACACACTATTCTCCTGGCTCTTGTTTCTTGGTGATATGAGGTCCCTGGGTCCTCTGCTGGCTTCTCACTTATATCTCAAAAGAGTTTGACTTATGACACAACCTGATCTTGTAAACTGAGTCCTGCCCCAGTAACATAACTGCTGCTAATCCCACCTCATTAACATCGTAGAGGTAGGATTTACAACATGCAGGAAAATCACATCAGATGACAAAATGGTGGGCAATCACACAATACTGGAAATTATGGACTAGCCGAATTGACATACATTTTCTGGAGAGACACAATTCAATCCATAACAGTAGCCTAAAATGGTTTAATAATTCCTTTGTGGCAACTAATCTTGACTTGCAAAATGGTGACACTTAGTTTATTTCTGCTTCTGTCTTTCAGACATAATAAGTGGTTTGGAGAGAGAGTCTGTGAAGGGCCTTGAATTGCCCCATTGAAGAGGTACACAAACACAATGCTTTTTAAAATCATCATTAAGCTGCTATTTATTTGTGTTGGGTAACTCCATTTCACTCATAAGCTGACATTCCAGCAGTAAAAACAAATGTACTTTCTCCTTGGAAAAACATTTCATGTGTTCATTGGGAAGGCAAGACAGCCTGTTGTACAAGATTTCAGGTGGTGCTATCATTTTTTATGCTGAAAAAGCTACTTAAAGTGCTGCTTTCTGATTTTCTTTATTTCTGACATTCAAATCTTACTTCAGTTAAATCTTACTAAACATCACCAAGCATTTCTTTTATCTACAGATTTCAGACAAGAGTCATAAAAAATAAAAGAAAGTGATAATAAGTGTTGCCAAATCAAAAAAAACAGCCCAGACTCTAATAGGGAGAAGCTTTATTCAGAAAGAAAAGGGAAAAGGATTATTTGAATAGTGGGGAAGGGAGACTGCTACAATAGGGAGAATACTCCAACCATAAGATCTGCAAAGTGTCTCAAAGAGTTAAGGAAAAAGGGTTTTCTTTTATAGGGATTAAGAGTAAACAAGGCTAGAATAAAACTAATTGTGAGAAAGTGGGATGAAAGGGTGACATCCACGGAGAGTTAGTCAGAATGTTTTATGCTGAGGTCAGCCTGTTCTCTGGGAGGGGCCCTTAAGGAAGAGTAGTATGTTGGCTCGGTTTGTCCTACTGTCGTAGCTTATGTGTTGCTGTGATTCTTGAGGCTATTCCACTGGTGTTTCAAATAACCCCTGGTGGACAGGTTTCAGTAGAGGTTCCAGACTAAGACACATTAGGAAGAGACCTAGTGATCTACTTCCAAAAATCAGCCAATGAAAACCTTATGGATCACAACAAAACCTTATCTGACTCGCTCGCTTTGGAAACATCATCAGGAGGGATTAATTGCTAGAAGAGGACATCATGTTTGGTGAAGCAGAGGGTCAACAAGGGCATGGAAGACCCTTGAGGAGACAGACTGGCACAGTAGATGCAACAATGAACTCAAACATGCTGGTTATTGTGACGATGATGCAGGACCTGGCAATGTTTAGTTCTGTTGTTCATAGGTGACCATGATTAGAGTCTACTTGATGGCAGCTAACAATAGCGTGTTGGCTCAAACTGAGGGTGGGCCAAAGTTCAGGAACTTGGAAGAAGGATAGAAGCTTAACCAAAATTTGGTTAACAAGCACTTTGTTTCTGATTTATTAATGGAGAAAAGCAATTCAGTTGCTTGTTTATAAAGCAATGAATGGGAATTTGGAGGGTCTGCGGGCCTTGGTGGCACATTGGTTAAGCGCTTGGCTGCTAACTGAACGGTCGGCAGTTCAAACCTACCAGTTACTCCACAGAAGAAAGATATGGCAGTCTTCTCCCATAAAGTGTACTACCTTGGAAACCCTATGGAGCAGTTCTACTCTGTCTTATAGGGTTGCCAGGAGTTGGAATTGACTCAATGGCAATGGGCATCTGGCTTTGTCATAGAGATAAAAGAAGGGCAACCATCTTATCTAAGTCATGTAGGAAGGGTGATTATTTGAAGTAAGCCATTTTCCTGGACACAAATGGCAGGGGAATTTCTTTAACCATCACTATTTTCCAGTATCACAAGGTTTAGGTAAAATTCAATGTTAGCAGCATCATGTTCAAATATCAGCTTTTAACACAGACTCAGATAATAAGCATAAAATATTGCTAAGATTATTTTCCCTTCAGAATTCAATCAAGCAAATAAAATTTTTGCCTTACAGAAAGTTTTATGAAAAAATTTATTTTATATCCAGAACATCTGATTTAAACTTAAATTATGTGGCTATGTATGTGAAATAAATCATCGATAATAATAGTAGCTGCTTCTTATATGCCAGGCATTATTTTAATTAGAGGGCTTCCTATTATTATTTGCCTTGTATTAACTCATTTAATCTTCACAACAAACTTCTGAGGTAAGTACTATTGTTATTTCATTTTAAAGTTTAGCAAACCAAGTCACAGAATGTTTGAGCAACTTGTTCAAGTCTTGTAGCTACTGATGGAACAACTGAAATTTAAGGGCAGGCAGTCTGGCTCCAGCATCCATGATCTTATCTCAGTTTTATAAACAGCCCCTCCCACAAGGGATTCCACTGATGTTGTGGGGCTGTTACTGTATGTACAGAATAATATTATCACCATTATCCTCTACTATGATATGTTCACATAAAGTATTGAATAACTCTGAATCAGAATAATGAATTCAAATACAGCACTTGGATGAAAGCTGGCAGCTATGGGTTGAATTGTGTTCCCCAAAAAGATATGTTGAAGTTCTAATCCCCAGTACCTATGTGTCTTAGGCTGGGTCCTCTAGAGAAGCAAAACCAGTAAAGTGTATAAATATACATATACAGAGAGAGATTATATCAAGGAAATAGCTCACGTGATTGTAGAGGCTAGAATGTCCCAAGTCCGTGGATCAGGGTAGAGGCCTCTCCCAAGTCACACAGCTGCATAAGCTGGCAAGCCCAAGATCAGCAGGTCAGAGAGCAGGGCTCCCGCTCACAGGCTGTGCAGATCAACGAATCCCAGGTTTGGCAGATAAGCTGGCAGCTCAAGTCCCAAGAACGGGAAATGAGATGACAGGAAGCAGCCGCAGGATTGAGAGAGAGCAAAAAGCCAGAACGTCTGCTTATATACAGATGCGGGCCACACCCCCAAGGAAACTCCCTTTCATCTGATTGGCTACTCACAGTACATTCAATCATGGAGTGATTACATTAAAACACGGAGAACCATGGCCCAGCCGAGTTGACACACAATCTTAACCATCGCAGGCCACCCCTTGTCAACTTGGCACATGTACACATCTGCTTAAACCATACATAATCTCTGAATAAAGACAATGAGAAAGTCATACTTGCGCCTAACATGATACAACTAACTTGCATACAATCGAAATCACACTAGCCCCATTTACAGCTTATATTTTATAAGTGAAGGAAACAAAAATATTTGATGCACACATACAAAGTACAAATACTCACAACAATTACAGTCCCCGTTTCTGCAACCGGTCACATGACTGTAACTGGTATTTAGAACTACCTTCTTCCACCACCCGTTCTGTATTTCCTTTGCCCTCAGCAAGCACCTCGGCTGGTTGTGGTTCTTTGTCTCGTGGGGTGACCCAAACCTTCATTCCTGAAGGGTCTGTGTCATTAGTAGTCATGTCAGAATAAAGTTGCTGTAGTTTTCCATTAACTTTAATCACAGGGCATGGTAGTACTAAGAGATGCCCCAAGGAATCTCCTGCATTCCAGATATACTCTTCTTTACCTCCATTATGTAATATCAATCTGATTTCCTCTTGGTAATCAGGATCAATCACACCTGTCAGTATGGTAACTCCCTTCTTTGCCTGTTGATCCAGAGGCATAAGGAGCCCAAAGTGACCAGGTGGCATTCTTAGCTTCCAATTCAATGGAATCAGTGATCTGTCTCCAGGTGAGAGCATTCCTCCCTTTGAAACTAAGACCTCTAGGCCTGGAGAGCATAAGGTCGAGGGGACAGGAAGCAAAAATCTTGCAAGTGGGTCACTAGGGGTAATAGTGAGTGGTGCCACTCCCATTTCCACCCCTTGATTCCTGGACCCGTGAATCCTGGCTATGGGAGAAATAGCACCATATATTGAACGCTGGTTTAAAGCATATACAGCCTCCTGGAGAACATCACCCCAATGCTGCAAGGTATTGCCACCTAGCTGGCACCATAATTGTGTTTTTAGAAGGCCATCCCATCGTTCTATCAAGCCAGCTGCTTCAGGATGATGGGGAACATGGTAAGACCAGTGAATTCCATGAGCATGGGCCCACTGCCGTGCTTCATTTGCCATGAAGTGAGTCCCTTGATCTGAGGCAATGCTGTGTGGGATACCATGTCGGTGGATAAGGGATTCTCTAAGTCCACGGATGGTAGTTTTGGCAGAAGCATTGCGTGCAGGGAAGGCAAATCCATATCCAGAGTAAGTGTCTATTCCAGTAAGGACAAAATGCTTCCCTTTCCATGATGGAAGTGACCCAATGTAATCAACTTGCCACCAGGTTGCTGGCTGATCACCTTGAGGGATGGTGCCGTATCGGGGACTCAGTGTTGGTCTCTGCTGCTGGCAGATTAGGCACTCAGCAGAAGCTGTCGCCATGTCAGCCTTGGTGAGTGGAAGTCCATGCTGCTGGGCCCATGCATAACCTCCATACCTGCCACCATGGCCACTTTGTTCATGAGCCCATTGAGCAATGGCGGGAGTAGTTGGGGAAAGAGGATGAGTGGTTTCCACAGAATGCGTCACCCTATCCACTTGATTGTTAAAATCATCCTCTGCTGAGGTCACCCTTTGGTAAGCATTGACATGAGACAGAAATATCTTCAGTTCTTTAACCCATTCGGAGAGGTCTATCCACATACCTCTTCCCCATAAATTCTTGTCTCCAATTTTCCAATCACGTTCCTTCCAAGTACCTGACCATCCAGCCAAACCACTGGCCACAGCCCATGAATTGGTACATAATCGCACATCTGGCCATTTCTCCTTCCAAGCAAAGTGAACAACCACGTGCACTGCTCGAAGTTCTGCCCATTGAGAGGATTTCCCTTCACCACTGTCCTTCAGAGAGGTCCCAGAAAGGGGCTGTAGTGCTGCCGCAGTCCACTTTTGAGTGGCACCTGCATATCGCGCAGAACCATCTGTAAACCAGACACGAGTTTTCTCTTCCTCAGTCAATTGATCATAAGGAACTCCCCATGAGGCCGTAGGTGCAGACTGGGAGATGGAAGGTAATGTGACAGGAGTGGAGACCATGGGCATTTGGCCACTTCCTCATGCAACTTACTTGTGCCTTTGGGTCCTGCTCAGGCCCGATCTCGAATATACCGCTTCCATTTAATGACGGAGTGCTGCTGTGCACATCCAACTTTTTATGGTTCTGTGGGTTAGACAACACCCAGTTCATGATGGGCAGCTCAGGCCTCATGGTGATTTGGTGTCCCATGGTTAAGAATTCAGTCTCTACTAAGGCCCAGTAACAAGCCAAAAGTTGTTTCTCAAAAGGAGAGTAGTTATCTGCAGAGGATGGCAGAGCTTTGCTCCAAAATCCTAAGGGTCTGCGCTGTGATTCACCGATCGGGGCCTGCCAAAGTCTCCAAACAGCATCTCCATCTGCCACTGACACTTCAAGCACCATTGGATCAGCTGGATCATATGGTCCAAGTGGCAGAGTGGCTTGCACAGCAGCCTGAACCTGTTGCAGAGCCTTCTCTTGTTCTGGTCCCCACTCAAAACTAGCAGCTTTTTGAGTCACTTGATAAATAGGCTGGAGTAGCACACCCAAATGAGGAATATGTTGCCTCCAAAATCCAAAGAGGCCCACTAGGCATTGTGCCTCCTTTTTAGTTGTGGGAGCAGCAAGATGCAATAACTTATCCTTCACTTTAGAAGGAATGTCTCGACATGCCCCACACCACTGGACCCCTAGAAATTTCACTGAAGTGGAAGGTGCCTGAATTTTTGTAGGATTAATTTCCCACCCTCTAGCATGCAAATGCTTTACCAATAAGTCCAGAGTCATTGACACTTCTTTCTTACTAGGTCCAATCAGCATAATGTCATCAATGTAATGGACCAGTGTGATGTCCTATGGAAGGGAAAGGTGATCAAAGTCCCTGCAGACTAAATTATGACATAGGGCAGGAGAGTTAATGTAGCCCTGAGGTAGGCAAGTGAAGGTGTATTGTTGGCCTTGCCAGCTGAAGGCAAACTGCTTCTGGTGGTCCTTTGAAACAGGTATGGAGAAAAAGGCATTAGCCAGATCAATAGCTGCATACCATGTACCAGGAGATGTATTAATTTGCTCAGGCAGTGAAATTACATCTGGAACAGTGCTGCAATTGGAGTCACCACATGGTTAAGTTTTCAATAATCTACTGTCATTCTCCAAGATCCATCTGTTTTTCGCACAGGCCAAATAAGCGAGTTGAATGGGGATGTGGTGGGAATCACCACCCCTGCATCCTTCAAGTCCTTGATGGTGGCAGTAATCTCTGCAATCCCTCCAGGAATGCAGTATTGCTTTTGGTTTACTATTTTACTAGGTAGAGGCAGTTCTAAAGGCTTCCACTTGGCTTTTCCTACCACAATAGCCCTTACTCTATTCATCAGGGATCCAATGTGGGGGTTCTGCCAGTTGCTAAGTATATCTATTCCAATTATGCATTCTGGAACTGGGGAAATCACTATAGGATGGGTTCAGGGACCCACTGAACCTACTGTGAGACAGACATGAGCCAAGACTCCATTAATAACCTGACCTCCATATGCTCCCATTCTGACTGGTGGGCCACAGTGACGTTTTGGGTGTCCTGGAATTAGTGTCAGCTCAGAGCCAGTATCCAGTAATCCACAAAAAGTCTGATTATTTCCTTTTCCCCAATGAACAATCACTCTCGTAAAAGGCCATAGGTCCCTTTGGGGAAGGCTGGGAGAAAGATTAATGGTAAAAATTTCTGGCAGTGTATTGGAGTGTAGCATACCTCCTCCTGGGTCACACTTAATACTTCACCTTTTGGGGATCACTGGGACTTAAGCCTAGTTATAGGTCTAGAAGCCAGAATCAGTAGTGTGGAATTGTTTTGAGAACATTCAGCATTATCTTGTAAAGCATCTGCCTCAGGCGATGCTCCAGGCAATGACTCAGGCAAGTGCTCTTTAGAGGAAGCTGGGCTAGGGCTAATCTCCTCAGATGGGAGTGGAGGGGCTAATGGTTTTTCTGGGCAGGGTGGTTTAGCAGACAAACATGAAGTAATCTCTTCATATGGAACTGGTTCTGCTGGCAGTAGTGATTCAATGGAAAATACAGGCTCAGTGTCCCCAGCTTCCTGATTATCTGCCCATATGTCCCCATCCCAAGTCTCTGGATCCCACCTCTTCCCAATCAATGCCCTCACTTTAATTTCAGATACCTCTCGAGATTTGCAATTGAGCTGGCATTGTAATTAAGCCACTCTTACAATAAGACTCTGGGTTTGGTTTTCAGCAATTTCGGCTCTGCTACAACAAGAAATAAGGTTTTCTTTCAAACCACAAGTGGAAGCCTTGAGGTCATGTATGTGGCACTTGAGCCTTGACTCTGAAGCCCTGAGTGCATTTCTTTCCTTCATCAGTTTGTCTAGGGCAAGTAGGACAAACCAACCAGCTTCCTTATACTTCTCATTCTGACCAAGCTGTAGAAAGATATCACACATGTGTTCACCCTGAGCCTCACCTTTCACCAATATCTGATCTACCGGTGGTGATATTTTGCGTATTTGTACCGCCACCTCGCTCCATGGACTAGCAGTGACCTCTTTACTGCTGGAAGCAGAGTCATCAACGTCTTTATGACTAACCAGACTTGAGAACCAATTTAGAAAACTCATCCTTAAAATTTTGTTCTCTAGAGCCACTCCCGGTACCAAATGTCTTAAGCTGGGTTCGCTAGAGAAGCAAAACTAGTAAAGTGTATAAATATATATATATAGAGAGATTATATCAAGGAAACAGCCCAAGTGATTGTAGAGGCTAGAATGTCCCAAGTCCGTGGATCAGGGTAGAGGCCTCTCCCAAGTCACACAGCTGCATAAACTGGCAAGCCCAAGATCAGCAGGTCAGAGAGCAGGGCTCCCGCTCACAGGCTGTGCAGATCAATGAATCCCAGGTTTGGTAGATAAGCTGGCAGCTCAAGTCCCAAAAATGGGAGATGAGATGACAGGAAGCAGCCACAGGATCCAGAAAGAGCAAAAAGCCAGAACATCTGCTTATATACAGATGGGGGCCACACCCCCAAGGAAACTCCCTTTCATCTGATTGGCTACTCACAGTATATTCAATCATGGGAGTGATTACATTAAAACATGGAGAATCATGGCCTAGCCAAGTTGACACAATCTTAACCATCGCACTATGAATGTGACCTTATTTGGAAATAGAGTCTTTACAGAAGTAAGTAGTTAAATTAACATGAGGCCCTACTGGAATAGCGTGAGCCCTAATCCAATAAAAGAAGAGACACAGAGAGACACAAGCAAGACGGTGATGAAAAAACGGAGGCAGAAATTGGAGGTAGCTTGCCACAAGCCATGAACACCTGGTGCTATCAGAAGCTGAAAGAAACAAGGAAGGATCTTTTCCTTGAGCCTTTGGAGAGAGCATGGCCCTGCCAACAGCTTGAATTCAGGTTTCTAGACTTCAAAGCTTTGAGATAATAAATTTATGTTGTTTTAAGCCACCCTATTTGTGATACTTTGTTATAGCAGCTTTAGGAATCTAATACCCTGGAAGACACTAAGTTCTGGTGCTCCTATTAACTGTTTGATCTAGAACAAGTCACATACCTAACTGTCTTGGGCCACAATTCCTATTGATAAAATTAACATTACTGGGATACATGATTGATAAATCTTTTCCCAAATGATCAAATACAGATTCTATAATCATAAAGTGGTTAGTTTGTCTAAAGTAGCTGACATGAGCTTACTCAACGTAGTGGGCAAATAAATTCCATTGATTTAGACATATAGTAGAAAATGTACATTACATATTCTATTTACTTGGCTTAGATTTTTGGTAAGAGACATATTAGCTCTTAAGAAAAACAAAACAGAACAAAAGCAAGATACCCTACCCCAAAAGGACATATGGGAGCAATAACAAAAAGCAATGAGTCACATGTTTACACTTTGAGTTCAGTATACTTATGGTTGAAAAAAACAAAAATGCCTTCAGAGGAAGAATGAAAAATGTCTCAACAATGATATGAAACAAACTCTGAGAACGCTGCAATTTAATAAAGACAAATAAGGGCTTTTTTTCTTACTTGCTAAAGCTAGAATCATTTGGGAGAGACATATAACTATGATGATAATCATGGTGAGTTAATTGTTAGGTGTGGATATATAAAACCAAAAAAACCAAACCCACTGCCGTCGAGTCAATTCTGACTCATAGCAACTCTATCGGACAGAGTAGGGCTGCTCCATAGGGTTTCCAAGGAGCACCTGGTGGATTTGAACTGCCGACCTTTTGGTTAGCAGCCAAAGCTCTTAACCACTATGCCACCGTGGATGTATAGCATGCTTTAATCTCAAATTGGTAGGTGTGGTTCTAAGCGAGTGAAAGTTACAAGAGACTCTGACATCTCTTTTGGAATAATATGCACCAACGCTCGAGTAGTGTGACACAATGTAGGAAACACTGGAAATTAGAGGCATAATAAATATCTAGGTTTTATATTTCTCCATACTATTTTTAGGATGGGTAAAATGAGAGATAGTGGGAGTGTGTAGGCGGACTAGATGGCTAAGGAGAACATGTTTGCTTCAGTGAAATTCTGGGAGAGATAAATTGTCAGACTCAGGTTTTGCAATGGCTTCTGTGATGGTGGCCAGCAGAGCTAAAGGAGCGTCTTGCTGGAGTTAACTGTGCTCTGGCATATCTTCTTCTGTAATCAGTTAAAAGCATATCCCCTCATACATCAGGAAAGGAAAGCAGTTAAAGGAAACTTCAGGCACAGATAGGGCATAAGTCTTTAGATAACTGTATTAATGAAGTTTATCAAAGCATCCAGGTTTTTCCAATGGCACCATTTCGTGTATAGAGCAAATTCCTGGGGTACACAGCACTCAAAAAACGGACTTGAATGCCATCATATTCTGTGAGGTCAAGTTGGCAAATGACACGTTTAGCATTCAAACCTTGCCTTTCTATAAAGTTCCACATGTCTCAAAGCACTTTCATAGGTTTTATGGACTAGAAAACAACCTAGAGAAACAAATATCATTATTCTCATTTTTTAGAAGGAAAAACTAAATCTCAAACTGCAAATTATACAATGTCATTTACTTCTATAGTACAGCTAAGATTTTAACCAAAGTATTTTGTTTTAAATTTTAAATCTTTTTTCTCTACCCCATCATGAAAGTTGTTGTTAGGTGCTGTTGAGTCGATTCCAACTCATAGAGACTTATGTACAGCATAAGGAAACACTGCCCGGTCGTGTGCCATCCTCACAATCGTCGCTGTTTGAGCACATTGCTGCAGCCACTGTGTCAGTCCATCTCGTTGAGGATCTTTCTCTTTTTCACTGACCCTCTACTTTACCAAGCATGATGTCCTTCTCCAGGGACTAGTGCCTCCTGATAACATGTCCAAAGTATGTGAGACAAAGTCTCCCCATCCTTGCTTCCAAGGAGCACTCTGGCTGTACTTCTTCCAAGACAGACTTGTTCGTTCTTCAGGAAGTCCATGGTATATCCTATACTCTTCACCAATGCCATATTCAAAGCATCAATTCTTCTTCGCATGCATATAAGGTGATTGAAAACATCATGGCTTGGATCAGGCACACCTTAGTTCTCAAAGTGGTATCTTTGCTTCTGAACACTTTAAAGAGGTCTTTTGCAGCAGATTTGCCCAAGGCAACGCATCTTTTGATTTTTTGACTGCTGCTTCCAGGGGCGTTGACTGTAGATTCAAGTTAAATGAAATCTTTGACAACATCGATATTTTCTCCATTTATCATGATGTTGCTTATTGGTCCAGTAGTGAGAATTTTTGTTTTCTTTATGTTGAGATGTAATCCATACTGAAGTCTGTAGTCTTTGATCTTCATAGATAAGTGCTTCAAGTCCTCTTCACTTTCAGTGAAGAATTTTGTTTTGAAATTTGAATCTTTTTTCTATCCCACAGTCAGAGTTAGTAGCAATCAGTGCCATTTTATAAAATTCCCTGATGATATATCAGTGTTTGAAGAGTAGGGCCCGTAAATTTATTCTTGTGACTTAAATATCACAACCTACTTAGAAAAAAACAAAATAGCTGCAGATGTGATAATAAAAACAATTCTTTAGAATGTATAAAATTATTCCTTTACAGTATAAAAACATCTGGCTCATAAATTTAATGTGAGATAGACTTTAAAGACCAAATATCTATCACTAAAGTGCTTCACTTTTAAACCAGATGTGTTGTGATCTATGACATCTGTACTGTTCGCCCTGCAACAGTACAACTGTATCATTGCTTTGGTTGAAATAGAGGGATTCCATTGACAGGAAAAACTTCCACACTTGTTAAAGAATGATTCATCTTAATTGATGCTATCTTTATTTCTTATTTGCTCTAGGCCATATGTTACAACAGAGAGAATTTTGAACTGAGACAAAAAGATCTGGAATTGAATCTCTATTCAACTACCTACCATCTGCGTGATATTGATCAGGCTACTACAATGGACTTCTCTAATGGTCAATCAACAATTTCATAGACTGTCTTCATCCTTAACTGTTGCCAGATTCTTCTGAGCTCTGCCTGCCTGCCAAGATCTCCTCTCATCTTCTTTGCTTGATCCATCACCAATTTTCTCCTCCGGACCTGTGGGTATATATAATCTTGAGTTATGGACATTCCCAGTTAGACTGATGCCAACTGAGCCTCCAGTGACAATGCTGAAGGGTTAGAAATCTGGGATCCTGATCACCAGTCTGCATACCTTGACCAGACTTGGGTAAAGAACCTTTTCTAGGTCCCCATTCTGACTCCTCCTCTTCCCTCTTCCCTCTTCCCCCTGCCCTTCAGTGAACATGGAATATACACTCAGGTGTCATCAAGGCTCTTGGCTGTCAGTCTTGACATCTCCTGCGCTGCCTTATTTCATAACGATCAAGCGATGGATCAAAAACACACACATCAAAAACCCTTATTTATTTTTGATGAAGAGAACTTATGCATACTCAATCCTTTTTTTTTTTTAATTTTCAAATTTGTATTTAAAAAAGAGAAATAGTCTCATTCAATTTCTCATCCAATAAAACATAAATTTAAATTTCGGAAATATATATATGTATTTACTTTATTAGGACCCCTCGTGGCACAGTGGTTAGGCACTTGGCTGCTAACCAAAAGGCTGGCAGTTTGAACCCAACAGCCACTACAGTGGAGAAAGATACGGCAGTCTGCTTTCATGAAGATTTACAGCCTTGGAGACCCTATGGGGCAGTTCTACTCTGTTCTACAGGGGGGCTATGAATCGCAATTGACTCGACGGCAGTGAGCTTTATTTACTTTATTATATGTAATATTAAAAAGTCTCCCACAAGTGTTTTTGCATCAGTTAAGAATATTCCCTTCTTGTCCTTTTAAGTCTGTTTTTCAAACTTCCCCATCCCGTGCTTTGCCCCAAAAACTTGTTGCCATTGAGTTGACTCCGACTCATGATGACCTCATGTGATGGAGTAGAACTGCCCCTTAAGGTTTCCAAGGCTATAAACCTTTATGAAAGCAGATTGCCAGGCCTTTTTTCTGAGGCACCACTGGGTGGGTTTGAACCACCAACCTTTAGGTTAGTAGTCAAGTGCAAACCGTTTGTACTACCCAGGACTGTGCTTTGCCCCAAGAGGCTGAATTCTATGGTCCTCATCACCAGGCTACCCAGCTGGCTCTCTGGCTTTTAGTTGCACATGGCCAATGAGGAACTTCACTGGCAGGAATCGGAGTGGGAGAGTAGAGACAGGTTGAGGTATTTATACCTTACTCCTCACAAGGAACAGGGAGACAGAGGCTGCATTCCACTAGTTGGGAAGGCTCTTTCTTACAACAAAAGCTCCCACCAGATTCTGGAATCCACTCCCCCCTTTCCCTACTCCTGGCCTTTGTAGTCACTTGCTGACTTCCTTAGTTCTATCCAGACTGCTGTAAATACTTCCAGCATTACATTCTCTTTGATTACTCCTTTTGCATGGGCCATCTGTTTCTCATGGGGCCCTGTCTGATGAGGCTTACCTGCACCAAGTTTAACTGAGCAGTGTCTATACAAGTGCTCATACCCTTTTCTGAAATTACTTGGTCTCTGAGCAGGAAGAGAGGAAGGAACTGAAATGGTTTATGAACTTTCTGTCAAGACTTTAAAATGCAATGGCTAGTTTAAGATAGCTGGGTCCTATAGATATGATATATAAAGATATATAAAAGTAGTCAAATGTAATAGAACGTTTTATATTCTTCAATAATGTTTAATACTTAATTCTATAAAATGAAAGGATGTTTGAGGTGAAAGAATAAAAGAGTGATATTATCCCTTTCTTATTTCTTTCCTTTAATATTCAGATTTTTTAAAAATCTTTTTCAATAAATCGTGGAAGTCCCCTGCTTGAAAAATCAGATCTGTAATTATGATCTCGGGAGCCTAACTATTTCAGGTTTTCCTTTTCCCTCTAGCTGTCTTTGAAGCTGCATCATTAAATCATCATTTGCACATTTCTTTTTCTTTTTTCTTATGTAACTGATGTAACTACTGAATAATCAAGCAAGCAGCCACGTTAGACTTTTAGAGAAGATGTTAGTAATATGCAAGAGAAAACTTTTTTTCCAGAATACTGCAGTAATTATCCAGATAATTTTTTCTTAATGTTCCACCCAAAATTTCAGCTTTAGAGATATTTCTACTTGGCTTTATCATACTACTTATGAACTAATCTATACCATTTGCTTTAGTAATTGTGCATCATCAGAGCTTTCCAGGTTTCTTGAAAGGCATACTGATAGACTTACAAATCATAATTTCTCAAGACATCACCGGATGACTGTTGTCCCAGAGACTGCTAGCTCTTTCCCAGCACTGGTTTCCCCTTCTTCCTGATCATACATCTAGCCCGCACTTCCTAGGCTCTTGTGACCAGTTATGATAATTTGACATGACTCCAGCTCATGGTGAAAGTAAGTGATTGGTGCTATTCCTAAACCTGGCCTAGGAAACCTCAACCATGCACCTTTCATGGGCTTGCCTTTCTCTTGCTGAATCACACCATCATACCACCAGAGTGACCATAGAAGTCATAGGTGAAAGACAGTGTGATCATCAGCTTGTGTCCTTGAATAACTGCATGGAGCAGAACCCCTCCTGCCTGCCCGGAATTGCCTTTTACCATTACCGAGCCCTGGTGGCGCAGCTGTTAAGAGCTTGGCTGCTAACCAAAAGGCTGGCAGTTCGAATTGCAAGAAATATACTTCTACTTTTTCTAATTCAATATGCATTTTTGGCATCGATTTGTTACAAAGTTTAGTCTATCCTAAACAAAACAAATAATATAAATAAGTTAATTCTCTCTCATCCAATTTTTAAATTTTTTTTTTATCAATGGTTCAGTAGTTTTCCTTGACATTATATTCCTCTCTAAACATCACCTTTTTTTTTCCTCCTGTTTTATGGAAGCTTTCAGAAAATAAATTTGTATCGTAAACACAGTCAATGACTGCTTAAAGAGAGTCTGTATGCTTAAATAAAATCTGTACACTCTGCTAGGCTCTTGGGAGGTAGGATGAGCAAAAACAGACAAATTCCTTGTTTCATGGATCTTGCTAACTGGTGACTTCTGGATAAAATGACAGTTGAAGAAAATCTAAAGCTGAGAAGAATGAGGGTAATTTAAGGCAATTTTAATATTTGATAGAATTTGTTAAGGAAAAGAAAAGATCTTTTTTTTTTTCAAACTAAGCAAAAATTTGGGAGGTATGAAGGCAAAAATATAACTACTCCTGCTTAGAATGGTTAAGAAAAAGTCACCTTAAGTTTTGTCTGTTTGTTTTTAAACTGTCCGTAATTGTGGTGCTTCCTTCTCATTTCACCCAGTAACCTACCTGAAGTGCCTCTATGAAAAGAAATACGTATTTCATATATAAAAATTGGAAATGATAACTTTTAAATCGCATAACTAATTCTGACTATCAGTGATCTCAGTGGGAATAATCCATGCTAGTGACCATGAGTGACCCAGCAGAGATTCACCCTGCTGGAGGTGGTTATTAATAGCAAAATGAATCCCTGACAAGAGTAATCCAATAAGAATTATATCTGTAAAATTTCCCATACTTCATCTTGTCAAATGCAGCCTTGTGGGTCACTTTTCTGGTTCAAGGGTAATAATGGCTAATGTTATAGAACACTTACTATGTGCCAAACACTGTTCTAAGATGTTTGGCTGATTTAACTCCATTAATTTTCACAAGAGCATATGATATTACTATCATTTGATTTTTTTTTTTTTTAATGGAGAACAGGCACAGAAGAGTTAAGTAACTTGTCTAAGGCTACCTAGGTTCTAGCTGTTGGGGGCTGTGATTTGAATGTTTACCTGGCTCCAGAACCCTGCTCTTCTTAGTCATTGTGCTATTCAGTGAACCACTGAGATTTACAGTATAAAATCCAATCTCTTAAGCTCAGCAATCAAGAGGTTCCATGGCCTGGCCCCTGTCCTTGTTGCCTGCCTGTCTCCCTTCCCCTTCTCTGTACACTAGACTCTAACTAATCTAGAAAAGTGACTGTTTCCCAAGCCTACTCTGTGGCACAAATGGTTAAGCATTTGACTATTAACTGTAGCAGTTACTGATTCAAACCTACTCAAAGGCACCTTAGAAGAAAGGCCTGGCAATCTGCTTCTGAAAGGTCACAGCCTCGAAAATGATATGGAGTGCAGTTCTACCCTGCACACATGGGTTGCCATGAATTGGAATCTACTTGATGGCAATTAACAGTAACATATATGTATGGTATGTTTTTCTTCCTCTTTTTAGTTTGTCAAGATCCTAATAATTCTTCTGAGCTCAGGTAAGTTCTGTCATCTCCATGGAAACTTACCTTATCTGTTGTTAGATGCCATTGAGTGGATTCTGACTCACAGTGATCCCACATGACAGACTAGAACTGCCCCATAGGGTTTTCTTGGCTGTAATCATTACGGAAGCAGATTGCCACATCTTTCCACCTCGGAGCCACTGGGTGGGTTCAAATCAGCAACATTTTGGGTAGCAGCCAAGTGCTTAACTGTTGTGCCACCAGGGCTCCTTTTACCTTATCTAACCCTAAGTATTAGCTAGCCCTATATGTCTTTCCTCAGGAAGTATCCTTGTTACCTCTCACTTGGAACTCTATATTTATTTAAAATGCTAGATCCTCAGTTTCCTATCAGCAGGAATTGTCTCCGTTTTTTGTTTTCCCAAAGTGACTGGTACAAAGCAGTGAATAAAATCAGTACTCATATATTCTGCTGGGTTAAACTGAATCAGTTTCACTCCTTTGCAGTCTACAATATAGAAAACATTCTAAGCAATTACGCTGAATCACTGTTTATAGAAGCCAAAGGAAGAATCTTTTATAATAACATTTTTTATGTACTAGGTTCCATATAAAATACATAAAGTAGCTGCCCTCTACATCTATTTTACATGGTAAAATATGAATGACTACTATTTTGTGGTTTAGAATATTTTTAATCATCCAATTAATCAGATCATTAAAGATGACAGAACAGCCAAGTTAAGGTAGTCACAAGGAAGCTGAAGGTTATAATGTTATCTGATTAATCTAAAGTGGTCTTGACATTCAGGCAGGATAATCCAATCATAAAGAAAGAAAAGATTATGTCCATAGTATGTGCCTTGGGAATATTAAGTTATTTTTATCCATTCTTCATAATTAGCTACAGGGAACTAAATGCATTTTTTCCAAAATAGACATGTCACAGTATCTACCCTAAAAATAACACAATAAATGTTCATCTCCTTGATAATATATCTGCATTTTGTGTACTCTACATCGCAGACTATTACACTGCTGTGGTCAATGTGTCAGGACAATTATGACAATTTCCTCACTTGGTATTTGAATTCTCCTAACAATACCTAATTCTATAGAAGCATAGAATTTCCTTTAATGGGCATTAATCTTGAACGTTCCCCCCCACCCACTTTGGTGTGTGAGAAATTTAATCAGACTATAATGTTTAATTAGGTCTCCAACTCTATCTCCCTGTCTTCCTCCCTCCCCCCTCATTTGCTCACACACACACTCAAACACATACAAAAAAAAAAAAAAAACCATTGCTGTTGAGTCGATTCTGACCTATAGTGACCCTATAGGACAGAGTAGAACTGCCCCATAGTGTTTCCAAGGCTCTAATGTTTAAGGGAGTATATTGCCACATCTTTCTCCTGTGGAGTGGCTAATGGATTCGAACAGCTGAACTTTCAGTTAGCTGCTAAGCTCTTAACCACTCTGCCTCCAGAGATCCTTACACATACATACAAACTCACACAGACCCATAAACACAAGTGATTAACTTTTACAATTAAAATTTTTATCCTTACCTCAATTTGATTAAGATTTTTAGTTTGCTGTCAGGAAAGCTCCTAAATCACGAGGTACCAAAAAATGTCTCTTTTGTATTGATACAGAGACATTTATGCTAACATTTACAGAAAACAATTGCTTTGGCATCAAGAGAAACATTCCCAAGGGCAAGAAAATATTTTGTGGCTATCACTTTCTAAGAGTGGGAGTGTTTGATTGTGTTCATTCCCAGGGTGTTGTTAAAACCAGGTAGAACAAGAGAGAGTGCTTAAGTTTCAGCACCACTACAAGAGGGATATTAACTACATGAATTTTCTCAAGAAAGAATTATCGTGCTGTGTATAACCACACTTTCAATCACTTTGAGGTATTAGACAATCAGCTCAAGCAAGTATGGTTTTCTTAACAGAGCTTAATCAGATTTTTACTAAAATCATTTTTATGTAAAATAATTCACCAAAGAGTAGTTCTACAATTTATTTTTCTCGTTTTTGGTCTTGGAGAGCTGGCCTCTTTAGGCAGGGTTCTACGTGGCGAGAGTCTAGGATTTAATATCTGCGGCTTTAAGATGCATAGCATACGAGACAATTGAAAATATTATGGCTTGAGTCAGGTGCACCGCAGTCCTCAAAGTGAAGTCTTTGTCTTTTAACACTTTAAAGAGGTCTTATGCCAAAGATTTGCCCAATGCAATACGTCCTTTGACATCTTGACTGCGGCTTCCATGGGCATTAATTGTGGATCCAAGTAAAATGAAATCCTTGACAACTTCAGTATTTTCTCTGTTTATCATGACATTGCTTCCTGGTACAGTTGAGAGGATTTTTTTCTTTTTCTCTTTATGTTGAGGTGTAATCCATACTGAGGCTGCAGTCTTTGATCTTCATTAGTAAGTACTTCAAGTCTTCCTCACTTTCAGCAGGCATATTGCAGGTTGTTAATGATTCTTCCTCCAATCCTGATGCTGCATTCGTCTTCTATAGCCCAGCTTCTCAGATTATTTGCTCAGCATACAGATTGAATAAGCATGATGAAAGGACCTGAGAAGAATTCACTCATTTGAATTACAGTGTTGGAGAAGAATACTGGATATATCATGGACTGCCAGAAAAACAAACAAATCTGTCTTGGAAGAAGTATAGCCAGAATCAGATAACACGTTGAACACTAATGACAGAAGACCAGACAAGTTGTGGAATGCATCAAGGACATCATACATGAAGAAAGCAAGTGGTCATTAAAAATACAGGAGAGAAAGAAAAGACCAAAATGGATGTCAGAAGACACTCTGAAACTTGCTCTTGAACGTCAAGTCGCTAAAGCAGAAGGAAAAAATGATGAAGTAAAAGAGCTGAACAGAAGATTTCAAAGGGCAGCTTGAGAAGACGAAGTAAAGTACTATGATGATATGTGCAAAGACCTGTAAATAGAAAACCACAGAGCATTTCTCAAGCTGAAAGAACTGAAGAAAAAAATTCAAGCCTCCAGGTGCAATACTGAAGGATTCTACAGGGAAAAAAATTGAATGACGCAGGAAGCATCAAAAGAAGATGGAAGGAATACACAGAATCACTATACCAAAAGGAATTGGTCGACATTCAACCATTTCAGGAGGTAGCATACAATCAGGAACTGATGGTACTGAAGGAAGAAGTTCAAGCTGCACTGAAGGAATTGGCAAAAAAACAAGGCTCCAGGAATTGACAGAATACCAACTGAGATGTTTCAACAAACGGATGCAGTGTTGGAAGTGCTCACTTGCCTATGCCAAGAAATTTGGAAGACAGCTACCTGGCCAACTGACTGGAAGAGATCCATATTTATGCCTATTCCCAAGAAAGGTGATCCAATCAAGTGTGGAAATTATCAAATAATATCATTACTATCACATGCAAGCAAAATTTTGCTGAAGATCATTCAAAAGTGGCTGAGGCAGTATATCGACAGGGAAATTCAAGTTAGATTTAGAAGAGCACGTGGAACCAGGGATATCATTGCTTATGTCAGATAGATCCTGGTTGAAAGTAGAGAATACCAGAAAGATGTTTACCTGTGTTTTACTGACTATGCAAAAGGTTTGACTGTGGGGATCATAACAAATTATGGATAACATTGCAAAGAATGGGCATTCCAGAACACCTAATTGTACTTATGAGGAACCCGTACACAGATCAAGAGGCAGTCATTCAAACAGAACAAGGGGATACTCCGTGGTTTAAAGTCAGGAAAGGTGTGCATCAGGGTGGTATCATTTCACCATAACTATTCACTCTGTATGCTGAGCAAATAATCTGAGAAGCTGGACTATGTGAAGAAGAACACGACATCAGGATTGGAGGAAGACTCAGTAACAACCTGCATTATGCAGATGATACAGCCTTGCTTGGTAAAAGTGAAGAGGACTTCAAGCACTTACTGAAGAAGATCAAAGACCACAGATTACACTTCAACATAAAGAAAACAAAAATCCTCACAACTGGACCAATAAGCAACATCGTGATAAATGGAGAAAAGATTGAGGTTGTCAAGGATTTCATTTTAACTGGATCCACAATCAGCACCCATGGAAGCAGCAGTCAAGAAATCAAAAGACACATTGCATTGGGCATATCTGCTGCAAAAGACCTCTTTCAAGTGTTGAAAAGCAAAGATGTTACCTTGAAGACTAAGGTGCACCTGACCCAAGCTGTGATGTTTTCAATTGCATCATATGAATGCAAAAGCTGGACAATGAATAAGGAAAACTAAAGAAGAACTGATACCTTTGAATTATAGTGTTGGCAAAGAATATTGAATATATCATGGACTGCCAAAAGAATGAACAAATCTGTCTTGGAAGAAGTACAACCAGGATGCTACTTAGAAGCAAGGATGGTGAGACTTCATCTCACATACTTTGGACATGTTATCAGGAGGGATCAGTCCCTAGAGAAGGGCATCACGCTTGGTAAAGCAGAGGGTCAGAGAAAAAGAAGAAGACACTCAACAAGATGGATTGACACAGTGGCTGCAACAATGGGCTCAAGCATAGCAACAATTGTGAGGATGGCGCAGGACTGGGCAGTGTGTCATTCCATTGTGCATAAGGTCGCTATGAGTTGGAACCGACTCCACGGCACCTAACAACAAACAACACTTCTTTTATATTTTGACACCAGACTCAATTCCTGGTATTTAGGCATCAAAATGTGTTTGTTTGTTTTTTTTTTTTAGCATATTTTTAAAAATAAGGATGAGCCCTATAATCAATGTACCATATTTTTTGCACCCACATAAATAACGCACCCACACATATGACACACATAGCGTGCCTAGGAAAATAATGTGCAAGGGGGGTTCGTGATTGGCAAAAAAATGCATAACACGTGTGTTATTTGTGTAAAAATACGGTATATGTTTAATGGTGCAAAACTTTTGATTTCTTTCTGGAAAGATGTTTAAGATAATTTTAACAATTGGTGAAAATATGTCATTTCTGCCCAGGAGCTACAAGGTTGCCTCACCCTTGCCTCACTTACCAACCAAGTGAAAAGGTTAATTTGCTTTGTTTAGATGAGTAACACCTACGTCACACACACACAAAGAATTTAGTAGTGGAGACTGTAAGCCAATAAATTACTAGCATTTTTTTTCTTTACTTATGGCCAATGAAATGATTTTGCAATATTTCTTGGACTGTACTGAGGAATCAATTTAGTCAAAACATTCAAATAAACAATACTTTGTAAACGTATTCTAAGTGAAGTTTATAGGTGTCTATGAGAGTCCTTGATTAACTTAGGCACTGCTCCCACTCAATATAAATATGACCTGTGACTGTTTACGTTTCATAGATCATTTGCACTACTCAATAACATCTGAATAATATTAATCAGGCTAAAATGAAAGATAAGAGGCTAAAGAAATTCAGTATAAGCATGTAGCAGAGTGAAATTTCTGAACTCTCTGTCGAACACAAGTTAAATCTATTAAAATTGGGCAACAAATACACAGAAAAGATTTGCTACAGGGTTATCAGGTTTTATAACAATCGGTGACAATGATGGGATCTTGTTTTGAATTTGAGAGCTGAGTTTAAGTTAAGATGAAATGCACTAGATTAGGCATTAGATAAAGCTGCCCATTATATTATTAGTTTTAATTAAGATTCTTTACTACCTTATGTTCTTTGATCTTAGCTAAGTATTTAAGCTCATTTTACTTTCTAATTGGATTATGGTGCATGTCTTGCTAAATTGAAATATAAAAGAATGTGCAGGTCCTAAGTATATAATGCTTTGTTGTGTATACTGTCTATAGAATGGTGCTCTGGGTGTAAGAATACATTTTCAAATTTATTAGTATGACTAAAGTAATAGTGTTGCTCTTTCCAGGAAACTATAAAACATGATTTCTTATACTTATGTAGTATGTCCTGCTGAGTCCTTACTTTTCAAAGCAGGATTCCTACAAGGGCTAGCAGGAAAAAATTTTACAGTGGCAATATTTAAATAGAGTCCCAAAAACCTAGAAGACAAAATGTAAACCACTAAAAGAGGAAGACGTTCCTACATCAAGACAAGGCTAGACTCTGATGGATTATGGCTATTGAGCCAGACACATGATTTGATGATGCAATGTTATCTCGAACCATTTGTTAGACTATTGAGAGCTTTCCGTTTTATACTGAAGATGGCATTGATTGAGCGCTTAACAATATTTCAGGCACTGCTATAAGCATTTTATATGAATCATCTAATTTAACCCTCATGTTCACACCCATGGAATAGATGTTTTACTTAAGTCCACTTTACAGAAAAGGAGGCTGAGGCTTAGAGACTTAATGTGACTTGACTTTGATGCTGTGGGTCAGCAGACCTGACTTTTTAACCCAGGTCTGTATGACTCCAAATTGTGTTTTTAACCACTACCTCTCTGTAGCAATTTTAACTTAACAGTGAGCATTAGGTACCTCTCACAGACTCTATATTTTCATCTTTAAAGTGGAGCCTGAAGCGCCCACAACTTTTAGCGGTGTTGTGTGGACTTGAATTTGTTAAAGATGATTAGTGTGGCATCAGGAAAAACAGTGGGCTAGGCAATATATTTCATCTGTTCCCCTAAATCACATTTCAGTGGAGGAGTTATTGGGTGCTAGAATACAGTAACATTAATTCAACACACTGACAGCTTCTGAACTGGCTTCTCTGTTTCCCTCTTATTACTCTAGCCAGTCCTTTGCCTAAAACCTAAAATGTATTTCCACTTTATGCAAAATATAGCTCAAAGGTTTCTCTAAAATTTTTGAGGCTCTACATAATCTGACCACACGATCAGTGTGATCTCATGTCCTATCACTTACCTGCTTACCCACTAACTCAGCCCAACAGGCCACCTGGGTGTTTTTTCAAACACTGGCAAATATCTTTCTGCCTCACGGCCTTTGCACTTACTATTCTGTCTTCCTCCATATGTACATATGTCTTGTTCCCTCTTCCATTCACATCTTGATTCAAATAGGCCTTCTCTGAGATGCATTCCCTGACCACTGTATACAAAAAAATAGAAAATGCCTGCCTAGTCCGCAATTGTGTATGGTCTTCGATCTCCATCGTGACCCCCACTCCACTGTCACAGTTATGACATTCCTTTAACTCCATATTTTTGAAGTATGTTTTAATTTAACAAACACAAATTATCATGAACTATTAAGTAAAAGAAGAAATAGCCACATAATAACTAATGTCTAGTGATATTTATTTTCACTGTAGGTTAGGTGTATATATTCTTCCAAAATTTACACGGAACTATTTTAACATTTCTATAGGGCTACAATATGCTGTGGTAAGATTCCTGGACTTGAGAAATGAGTCTTTGGTTCGAACCAAAATAAGAAACTTACAGCTTATCTGCAGGGAATTCTACCATGGGTCACTAAAATTCTATTCCATTAATCTACTTAATGATACAGTAAATGTAAAGTATTTTGTAAACTGTGAAGTGACTTAATATGTAAACTAGAATTCGATTATGGGATATAACTCAAATTATATGTGATTTTTAAAACTGTGAAGTTGTTAGTTGTTTAATTTTTTATTCTAAAGCAATGTTATTACTTTGTCACATGCTTTTATAAATATATGTTATGAATGAAAACTATACATATATATATTTATACATAGTCAAGACTTTCCAAAGGTGATTATGAAAATAACAGACATGACATACTGCAAAAGCTTGATGACATTTAACAATAATTTTAAATAATTAGGTTGTACTTAATAAATTGGAAAACTGGGAATTTGATATATCATAATATAAAGAAACCACCACTCATCTGTGAGTGTCATACAATGGTGGTTTGCATGTTGCTGTGATGCTGGAAGCTATGCCACCAGTATTTCAAATACCAGCAGGATCACCAACGATGGACAGGTTTCAGAAGAGTTTCCAGACTATGACAGACTAGGAAAAGGACCCAACGATCTACTTCTAAAAAAACTGGCCAGTGATAACTTTATGAACAGCACCAGAAGATTGTTTTATATAGTGCCAGAAGATGAGCCCCTTAGGTTGGAAGGCAGTCAAAATATGACCGGGGAAGAGCTACCTCCTCAGTTGACCTTAATGACTTGGATGGAGACAAGCCTTTGGGACCTTCATTTATTAATGTGGCACAAATCAAAATGATACGAAACATCTCCAAACATCCAATAATAATCAGAAAGTGTAATGTACGAAGTATGAATCTAGGGAAATTGAAAGTCATCAAAAATTAAACAGAATGCATAATATCAATATCCTAGGCATTAGTGAGCTGAAATGGACTGGTATTGGCCATTTTAATGGACTGGTATTGGCCATGTTAACTTGGACAGTCTTATGGTCTACTATGACAGGAACAACAAATTGAAAAGGAATGGCATCACATTTGTCATAAAAAAAAAAAAAAACATTTCAAGATCTATCCTGAAGTACCATGCTGTCAGTGATAGGATAATATCCATAAACATACAAGGAAGACCAGTTAATACGACTATTATTCAAATTTACCCACCAACCACTAAGATCAAAGATGAAGAAATTGAAAATTTTTACCAACTTCTGCAGCCTGAAATTGATCAAATATGCAATCAAGATGCATTGATAATTACTGGTGATTGGAGTGCAAACACTGGAAACAAAGAAGGATCAGTAATTGGAAAATATAGCTTTGAGGATAGAAAGATGCCTGAGATTGCATGATAGAATTTTGTAAGACCAACGACCTATTCGTTGGAAATGCCTTTTTTCAATAACATAAACAGTGACTATACATACAAGTGGACCTCGCCAGATAAAATACACAGGAATCAAATCCACAATATCTGTGGAAAGAGATGATGGAGAAGCTCAATATCATCACTGAGAAAAAGGCCAGGGGCAAACTGTGGAATAGAAGATCAATTGCTCATGTGCAAGTTGAAGCTGTAGAAAATTAAAACAAGTCCACAAGAGCCAAAATATGACCTTGAGTATATCCCACTCTATTCCTTACAGACCATCTCAAGAATAGATTTGATGCATTGAACACTAATGACCAAAGACCAGAGGAGTTGTGCGATGGCATAAAGGACATCATACATAAAGAAAACCAAAGACAGAAAAAGACAGGAAAGAAAGAAAAAACAAAAAAGAAGTGAGAACAAACTCTGAAACTTACTCTTGAACGTAGAGTAGCTAAAATGAAAGGAAGATATAATAAAGTAAAATAGCTGAACACAGGTTTCAAAGGGCAGCTCGAGAAGACAAAGTAAAGAATTATGAAGTGATATGCAAAGACTTGAAGTGAAAAAACCAAAAGGGAAGAACACACTCGGCATTTATCAAGGGGAAAGAACTGAGGAAAAAAATTCAAGCCTCAATTGCAATATTGAAGGATTCTATGGACAAAATGCTGAATGGTGCAGGAAGCATCTAAAGAAGATGGAAGGAATACAGAGTCATTCTACCAAAAAGAACTGGTCTACCTTCAACCATTTCATGAGTTAGCATACAATCAAGAACCCATAGTACTGAAGGAAGAAATCCAAGCTGCACAGAAGGCACTGGCAAAAACTAAGGCTCCAGGAATTGACTGAATTCCAACTGACATGTTCCAACAGTCAGATGCAACACGGAAGTGCTCACTCGTCCATGCCAAGAAATTCAGAAGACAGCTACCTGGCCAACCAACTGGAAGAGATCCATATTTGTGCCCATTCCAAAGAAAGGTGATGCAAAAGAATGCATAAATTATCAAACAATATCATTAATAGCACAGGGAAGTAAAATTTTGCTGAAGACCATTCAAAAGTGGCTGCAACAATATATCGATAGGGAACTGCCAGAAATTCAAGCCAGATTCAGAAGAGGATGTGGAAAGAGATATGTCATTGCTAATGCCAGATGTACCTTGACTGAAAGCAGAGAATACCAGAAGGATGTTTACCAGTGTTTTATTGACTATGCAAAGGCATTCGACTGTGTGGATCATAACAAATTATGGATAATATTGTAAAGAATGGGTATTGCAGAACACTTAATTGTGCACGAGGAACCTGTACATAGACTAAGCGGCAGTTGTTCAAACAGAGCAAGGGGATACTGCATGGTTTAAAATCAGGAAAGGTGTGCATCAGGGTTGTATCCTTTCACTATATTTATTGAATCTGTATGTTGAGCAAATAATCTGAGAAGCTGCACTATACGAAGAAGAAGATGGCATCAGGATTGGAGGAAGACTCAATAACAACCTGTGATATGCAGATGACACAAACTTGTTTGCTGATAGTGAAAAGAACTTGAAGCATTTACTGATGAATATCAAAGACTACAGCCTTCAGAATGAATTGCACCTCAACATAAAGAAAACAAAATTCCTCACAACTGGATCAATAAGCAACATCATGATAAATGGAGAAAAGATTGAAGTTGTCAAGGATTTCATTATTCTTGGATCCACAATCAATGCCCATGGAAACAGCAATCAAAAAATCAAATGACTTATTGTATTGGGCAAATCTGGTGCAAAAGATCTCTGTAAAGTGTTGGAAAGCAAATATGTCACCTTGAGAACCAAGGTGCACCTGACCTGAGCCATGGTATTTTCAATAGCCTCAGATGCATGCAAAAGCTGGAGAATGAATAAGGAAGACTGAAAAATAATGGATGCATATGAATTATGATGTTGGAGATGAATATTGAATGGACTACCAGAAGACACAAACCTGTCTTGGAAGAAGTACATCAGAATGCTCCTTAGAAGCAAAGATGGCGAGAATTCTTCTCACATACTCTGAATATGCTATCAGGAGGAAACATTTTGTGCAGCACAAAATGCTTAGTAAAGTAGAGGGTCAGCAAAAAGAGGAAGATCCTCAACAAGACTGACTGACACAGTTGTTGTAACAATGGGCTCAAACATAGCAAGGATTGTGAGGGTGGTGTTTAGTTCTGTTGTACATAGGGCTGTATGATTTGGAACCTAGCAAGAACAACATTCTTCATTAAGCAAACATGAATGACAACTATCTAAAGTGAAGGTGAAAGTTTAAATGGAGTAAATGTTTCCTTTAGGATAATTTTTTAATGCATTTAATGGAGATTAAAGTTGTATGTCAACTTCGCTAGGACATGAATCTCAGTGGTTTGGCAGTTATGATGTAATTTGGCAGCTGTATAATGATATAATCACTTTTATTACGAGATTTGATATAATGTGATCACCTCCATGATGGGATCTGGTGTGAGTAGCCAATCACTTGAAAGGAAGTTTCCTTAGAAGCGTGGCCTGCATCCAATATAGGTGGACTTTCTGGCAAGGCTCAGGGGCTTTTGCTCCATCTGGATTCTGCAGCTAGCTCCTATTCATCTCACCTTCAGTTCTTGGGACTTGAGCTAGTAGCTCACCTGCCATCTTGGGATTCATTGGTCTCCACAGCCTATCAGCCAGAGGCCTGCTGTCTGATCTGCTGATCTTGAGTTTTCCAACCCCTGCAACTACATGAGTCAATGGAAGCCTCCAGCCTGACCCATGGACCTGGGACTTTTCAGCTTCTGTAACTGCATGAGCCGCTTCCTTGATACAAATCTCTCTCGATATATATTTATACACTTTACTGGTTTTGGTTCTCCAGAGAATTCAGCCTAAGACATGTGGCATTCTTTTTAAAATCATGGATTAAATTATATTCAATTTCTGATTATTGTTCTTTGGATAGTGAACATGGTGTTTAATATACACAAGTTGCAAAAGTAACCAAGTGACAGCTGTTGCTTACAGGATGCTGGAAAGGATCTAAACAAATATATTTCTTATCCAAAAGAAAGCTGATTGAGAAAATGGAAAATTACCTTCTTTAACTGTATCCTCAATAGTTACCCCTTTCAACTTCCGGCACCATGGCGCTCTAGACAGAAGCACCACGCCGTCCCTCCACAGCAAAGATCCGAAAAACTAAGCCAAACAGAAAAAACAGCAATCCTGAAACCCTAAAACATCAAATGAAGACATAAAGAACTCAGCCAAGCACCAAATGGAGTGAGAAAACTGATAGAGAACAGAGAGCGAGGAGAGGTTCAGGCAGAGGTACCCTATCAGTTAACACAGTGAGGATCTGCCATCTTGGACTCCTATCAGACACCAGCAAATAGGTGGTATGAGAAAGCAGCTTCACGGAGCTTCCAGCAGGAGACAGAACAACCAGTAATTGGCGACATATGCTTTCCCATCCCCCACCCTTCTTCACCCCCACTAGGCCTCCTCTGCTTCCCACAGTCACAGTCTCTTGGCCAGGAAGCACCCGCTGCTTGGATTCCACCAGCCTGCACTGGCCGACTCCCTGTGTGCCATTTGTTGGCTGCTGGCGTTGTTTTTTTCTGCTTCTTTTGATTTTTTCCTTACCTCTCACCACCTCCCCCTTCTTTTCCTCAAATACCTGGCTTCATGAGCCATCTTTGCTTCTTCCTGGGGGGCTGCAGAGCTCCGTTCGAGTGTGGAACTGCTTCCCTGTCTGGGCTGCCATGCCGGTGGGATCCCGGGGCCTTTGTTTGTTTTGAATTGTTTGTTTGTTTTCTTTTCCTTTTCTCAAGTTGGGAGGCCATTCTGGCTGGGCAGTGCTATGTGGCTTGAGACCTACCCCCTCAGCTTGCGCAGACACTCAGAGGGATCCCTGAGAGCATTTCTTTTTTTGTGAGGTTTTTTTTTTCTGTTTTTTTGGGGTTTTTGTTTTTTTTAATTTGTTTTCTTTTCCCTCTTTTTCCCTTTTTGTCTTTCTTCATTACTCAGTTTCTCATCTCTCTATACCTTCCTTCTCTTCCTGTCCCCTGAATACTTGGTGCTGAATTCCTCCACTCCTTCTAGCCAGGCTATACTACAAACCTGGGAACAACTTCCCCAGACCTCATATCGCACCAGTGGGATCCTTAGGAGCTTTGCTGTTCTTTTTTCTTTCTAATTTTTATTCATTCTTTTTTTTTTTCCTCTTCTTCCCCTTTTTGTTTTTCTCCATTTCATAGTCTCCCATCACTCCACTCCAACGGCAAGCTCCCCTAGTACCCTTTTTTGGTTGTTTGTATGTTTTTGGCTCCTGTTCCTCTCTCCTCTCTCCCATACCCATCTTAGCTCCACACATCACAATCTCCCCCCTCCATCCTGCCTACTTGCACAGTGTGATTAACATCATGCCACCAAGCAGCACAGGCACAGCCTGCTGGAACCTGCCCTGCACGGATTACTGACCCATCCTGTGGCTGTAGTAAATGCCACAAACAACCTATACCAGCAACTCCTCTTTAGCTAGACCTGCTGTGCTGTACCATATCTGAGTTACTGACCCTGCCATTGGAAAAAGAGGTGAAAAGTATTGTGGCCACAGACGAGCAAACAACAAAGAATGCATAGCCCGCCTGCTCAGACATAGCCAAATTAAAAAACAAACAAACAAACAGGACAAAACAAACAAATCTACAATCAATTAACAGGAAAAATAACTACTGAATGCCCTGAAGACAGCAGACAATATCAAAACGTTTACAAAAACAGGACATGATGGTTCCAATAGGCATTCAAAATAAAACACCAGATGACTTTCCAGTAGAAGAAAAGGCACTAGAACTACCTGATAGGGAATTCAAATCTCTAATACTCAGAATTATCCAAAAGTTGAAGCAAAATGCAGACAAAAATGAGGAAAAAATAGAAAAATTCATGGAAAATGCAGAGAAAAAAAATGGAAGAATTCAGGAAAATAATGCAGGAACAAAATGCCAAAATAAATTCACAACCAGAAATTACACAAAAACAACAATTAGAAATCAAAAAGATAACAAGATTTCAGAAATGGAGAGTGTCATAGAAGAGCTGAGGAGCAGATTTGAAACGGTGGAAGACAGGATCAGCAGAATTGAAAACAAACACTCGGATACAACTCGGTTTGAGGAAAAATCAGAAAAAAGAACAAAGAAAAATGAAGAGACCCTGAGAATTATGTGGGATACAATCAAAAGCAAATTCTGCAAGTGATCAGAGTTCCAGAACAGGGGGAGAAAACAGAAGACACAGAGAGGATCATTGAAGAACTGCTGACAGAAAACTTCCCCAATATCATGAAAGATGAAAAGCTGACCATCCAAGAAGCTCAACAAACCCCATATAGGATAGACCCCAAAAGAAAATCACCAAGGCATACCATAATCACACTCGCTAATACCAAAGACAAACAAAGAGTCCTGAGAGCAGCTCAAAAAAACCAAAAAGTCACATACAGAGGAGAAACAATAAGACTAAGCTCGGATTATTCAGCAGAAACCAGGCAGGCAAGAAGGCAATGGGATGACATATATAAAACCTTGAAAGAAAAAATTGCCAGCTAAGAATAACATATCTTGCAAAACTCTCATTCAAATATGATGATGAAATTAGGACATTTCCAGATATACAGAAATTAAGGGACTATGTAAAAACCAAACCAAATTTAGAAGAATTATTAAAGGGAGGCCTTCAGTCTAAGAACAAACAATGTCAGACCACATGATGAATCTAGGATGCAGGATCATACCAGCCAGATACCAACCTAGAAAATGAACTCTTAAGGACTATGCAAAATCAAAAGAATTACAACAGGGAACCAGAGAGGTTAATCTGTAAATGACCACAGCATCAGAACAATAAAAGAGGGAATAAACAGTGTAGATATAGAACCTTCTAATGGAGAGGAAGTCAAGTGATACCGAGTAATAACAGACTGGTTCAAATCTAGGAAGATAAGGGAAAATTTCACAGTAACCACAAAGAAAGTTAACAAACCTACTCATCAAAATAAAGAAGAAAAATATAAAGTCTCAGTAAAAACAAAACCTACAAAAACAAAAGAAATTTAAAAAAGTCCACAAACAAAAGGAACTCAGCACAGAAGAGTAAGAGGAACAAAACTGGAGGACATTATGCTGAGTGAAATAAGTCACTCACAAAAGGACAAATATTGTATGAGACCTCTACTGTATAACTCAAGTAAAAGTTTACACACAAAAAGAAACACTCTTTGTTGGTTATGAGGGATGGGAGGAGTTGGGGGGAACTAAACAGATAAGTGGTAACTTTGGTGAAGGGTAAGACAGTACACATTACTGGGGAAGCCAGCACAACTTGTATAAGGAAAGGTCATGGAAGCTCCATAGACACATCCAAACTCCCTGATGGACTGAATTGCTGGGAGGAGGGCTGTGGGACCATGGTCTCGGGGAACATCTAGCTCAATTGGCATAACACATTTATAAAGACAATGTTCTACATTCTACCTTGGTGAGTAGCGTCTGGGGTCTTAAAAGCCTGTGAGCAGCCATCTAAGATACTCCACTGGTCTCACCCCTTCAGGAGCAAGGGAGAATGAAGAGAACAAGATACAAGGAAAAGATTAGTCCAAAGGACTAATGGACCACAGCTACCACGGCCTCCACCAGACTGAGTCCAGTACAGCTAGTTGGTGCCCAGCTACCACCACTGACTACTCTGACCGGGATCACAATAGAGGGTCCTGGACAGAGCTGGAAAAGGAGGCAGAACAGAATTCTAACTTACAAAAAAGACCGGATGTACTGGCCTGACAGACTGGAGAAACCCCAAGAGTATGGCCCCCGGACACCCTTTTAGCCCAGTGGTGAAGGCCCTCCCGAAATTCACCATTCAGCTGGGGATTGGACAGCCTCATAAAACAAAACAGGACTAATGAGGCACAGCAGTCCAGGGACAAGGACTAGAAGGCAGGAGGGGACAGAAAAGCTGGTGATAGGGAACCCAAGGTTGAGAAGGGACAGTGTTGACATGTCATGGGGTTGTTGACCATTGTCATAGGGCAATATGTACTAACTGTTTAATGAGAAACTATTAGTTCTTCATTTAAGGTACAAAAAAAAAAAGAATTATCTATGTGAGATCAAATTGACAACAGCAACTCAAAGGTTTGATGGGAAGCCTAGGGGACAGTGAGTTGAAGATAATGGTGATGGAATAATTTGGAAAAGGATAGTGTGAATAGCAGCACAACTGGAAGAATGTAATTGATGCCACTGAACTGTACCTGTAGAAACTTTCAAAAGGGTGTAACTTTGGCTATGCATATTTTCACCAAAAAAAAGTTCCTCAAGGTTGAGAAGGGAGAGTGTTGACATGTCGTGAGGTTGTTAACCAATGTCATAAAACAATATGTGTACTGACTGTTTTATAAGAACTATTTGTTCTGTAAACCTTCATCTAAAGTACAATAAAAAAATTTAAAGAAAAAAAAAGTTACCCCTTTCTTAGCAAGGAAACTTCATCTTCAGGTAAGCTGGAGATTATATGACTTGATTGTTTTAGCTCTTTCTTCTAAAACCCAGAGAAAGGAAAGATATGATCTAAAGGAATTCATACCTCTAGGAAGGGGTTTTCCCCAGGCTTAGAAGAAAATATAATAAAACGAAATATTCAGAGCTTGTAGATGGGTGACAAAAAAAAAAAAAAAGAATATCAGTAGCAAGATTTAATTTAACAGTCTAAAGTCTCTTTCAGCTAAATGTAAGATATGAGTAGAAAGAAAAGTGATTGATTAAAAAAAAAGTACCAGGATTGAAGAATCCAAGTGGCTACTGTCCTCTTTCATGGTGTCACTTGAAGACTGTCCACTAAATAACCATGCTTTCATTGCTCTAAAATATTTTAGCCCCAACTGTCAGATAAAGTTAGGAATATTAGAGTATAACAGAGTGGAAAGAGCTTGGATTTTGAAATTTGTTGTGTGGGTTCTGATGCCAGTTCTGACACTTGTATAATGTACTATGCTGAAAAACATAATGCCTCTGAGCCTCTAGCATGACATATGAAAAACACATAAAGCACCTAATGCCTATTCTATGTTCAGTTTGTATTTTGTTTCCTCTTATTTCCTTGTCATGAATAAAATTGGAGGAAAAAAAAAAATCTTTCTCATCGTTTCTGTCCTACTTAAAAAACAATAAAACCAACAAAAAAAGTACTTCTTGTCCTTGATGCTATTCTGAACTTGCACTTGCCCTTTTGAAAATTAGATTTAATTAGAATGATCACATACTATATATTATCTTCTTTAATTGCTATTAAAAATTTTGATGCCCCATGGAGAATAATTGTAAAACTTGATTTCCTTCAACGTAATCTTTTGTCCAAGTCACTCCTCACAGGGACGTGTCTCATGTTGGTTGGTTCTGTGTCTTTCAGCAGCTGAGATGATTTCCTGTCTGACTTTGTCATCTCACTGTCAGACATTTCTTATATTGTCTCCAGTGTTACCATGTGTGTTCTGACTGTGCTACCAGGACTGATCTTGTTGACTTCCTATCGAACTAGGTAAAGAAACAGCCCTGCATTATCTCTATAGATAGTCTGCCTTCTTAAGTCATTTATCAATTTTGATTACCATGAACGTGGGAATAATTGAAATTCTGTGTTATCATCACCCAGTGAAGTGACTTGAATTCTTCCCTGTGATGCTTTCCTATCTCTCCTCATTATACAGTAACTTTTTCTGGTAATTTATGCAGACTTAGAACATTCCAATTTAGCTTTGTGTGATATGAGGCACACGGATATTATGCAACGTTGCCACAAAATGTTTTATAGAAAGGAAGAGAAGTTCGATACATGACATTGTGGACCATGTGAGATTATAAGGAGACTTAGGCGAGATGCTTTATGTTGATCTTTTCTCTACCTAATGACGGAAAACTGTCTCTAGCCAAACTTGCCAAATAAAGTATTGCATTTTTCTCCATGTGGTAGCCAGGTTAAACCTGCCATCGGCTTGATGACTAATATTGAGAGAGAAATAACTGTAACTCAACAAAAAATTCCTTATATACTAAAAAGGTGGACAACTAAGTACTCACTGGTTCTCTCCCATCAGTCACTCGCATAAAAGTCACCAAGCCTGAGGCCTGTGGTCTTCTCACTGTTGGATTCCAAGATCCATTTAAGTTGAGATGATTAAACTTTAAGTAGACCTCTATGAAGAAAAGATGAGGGAACAGAAAGTTGCATCCACTGACTGGTATTTTGATTCATGTGTATGATTTGCACTGCTTGTTTGCTGATTTAGCAGCCTACTGAATGAATACAAACTTAACCCCTGCACAAGTCATCATTTACACCAATTTGTATGCAAACTGTACTTATCATCTGCCCTAGCTCACTCAAGAAGTATAATTTTTCCAAAAATAATACCTTTTGAATTCATTTCACCAAATCCTATAACTGAATATTTCTAGAATCTTCTTTCTCTTCTTTAGGCATTACCATTGCTTTCGTCCAAGCTCTCATAAACTCTCTCCTAGATAATTACCACAGGGTACTGACTGTCTCCTCTTTCTCACGCCACATTGCTTCCAGACATTTCTTTGTAAAAGGAAATCCCAGTCAATAACTTTCGTGTTTATTATCCTCCAATGATTCCCCATTAACCATAAAAAAAAGTCCATGCCCCTAAACATACAAGACCCTTCTTAATCATGTTAACCTTTTCAGTTCCTCTTCTTCCCATCATTGTCTTTGCAAATTACCTCCAAGCATTGCTTTAATTGCTAATATACAGAATGCTCACTTTCATATCTGCTTTTTCCTATCCTTCCTCTTTCTCGTCTTTCTTCTAAACACCACCTTATCAACTTCCTACATAAAAATCAGACCCTATGAATCTTTACCCAATGACCTGGATAAAATTAATTAATTGTTATCTATACTAAAATAATCACTGTATTATATTTGCAATGAGGTTTAAATGAGCTTTTTGAAACCACGTTACTGTGTTTGTTGTGCGCCGTTGAGTCGATTCCAACTCACAGTGACCCTATGTGACACAGTAGAACTACTCCATAGGGTTTTCTAGGCTATAATCTCTACAGGAGCAGATTGCCAGGTTTTTTCTCCCCAAGGAGTCACTGGGTGGGTTCAAACCGCCAACATTTCAGTTAGCAATCGAGCGCTAAATTATCATGCCACCAAGGCTCTTTCTTGACAGGCATAGATGCCCTAAATCATTTTTCCATCTCAAGTCTTGAAAAGTGTCCTACACATAGAGTATATGTCATTCATTTTGAAAGGAATTGAATTGAATTCAGTAGATTTTTATTATTCACCTACCATTGAATAAGAATTTATTTTATGAATATATGTGTCAAATAGTAGTACTTATATGCAGTATGATTTACAAATTCAATTTATAAATGTCCTATATAGATGAATGGAGCCCTGGTGGCTTAGTGGTTCAGAGTTTGGCTCCTAACTAAAAGGTTGGCAGTTCAAATGCACCCACTGCTCTTTGGAAACCCATTAGGGCAGTTCTACTCTGTCTTATAAGGTCTCTATGAGTGGGAGTTGACTCGATGGCAATGGGTTTGTTTTTGCTTTCATTTTTGTTCTTCTTGCTTTATATAGAATGAGTCAGAATCGACTCCTCAGCAATGGGATTGGTTTGTTTTATTTGTTTAATACATAGATGAATGGTAATATCTATTTGTGAAAATCAGCTAATTTCTCCTTGTTTCTTGAAAAATTTAGAACACCAAAACCTGTTCCTGCTCAGAAAATACTACTTCTGCAGTATTACCAATGGAATTTCTCCAAACTCAAACCTATTTTCATCCTTCACAGTTGAAGTCCTCTAGACTTTGACCCCGGCTGAAATCCTTTTTGTCAGATGTTCTATCCAATTCCTTGCCATGGAACCCCTGCTTTTATTCTTTGTTCTACATCATAAGTGTGAATGACCAGTATTAAATAATAATCAGCTTTTACAGTACCTTCTAAATTACAGTTTGTATTTATTATGAGCTAGATCAGTGCTTGTTGTTTAACCAGGAAAAGTAATCCCTACATGTATCAAATATATATGGAAAAAGATAATTCTGAGTTCTAAGCAACTGAATTACATGCAGACTTACTTGTTTTCTAAAATAATGTAATTTTATTAAAATAGTGAGTTATTATAAAATTAATGAAGATAGCAATTACTCATAAATTGTGAGACGCCGGAAGTATTTTAGAAACTATTTATTTCTAACTAACCAACCAACCCATTGCTGCTGAGTCGACTGTGACTCAGAGACCCTACAGGACAGAGTAGAACTGCTCCATAGGGTTTCCAAGGAAGCAGACTGCCTTATGGAAGCAGACTGCCACATCTTGCTCCCACAGAGTGGCTGGTGGGTTTGAACTATCGACCTTTCGGTTAGCAGCTGAGCACTTAACCACTGTACCACCAGAGGTTCCTTTATTTCCAACTACTCAGTTAAAACATAAAGAAGCTAAGGTACAGGTTAGTTAAAATGCTTGCACCAAATCAAATAGGATGTCAGTATAGTATCTAGCATGAGATCCCTGCTCTCACAGATGGCCAACATAGCGCGTTATATCATGTCATTCAGCCTTTTGGAAAAATAAGTGACCACTTGGAACCTAGAGCTACAAGAGGCCACGTGCTGGCCATCCAGATGTTTGTGTTCCCACATAAATTTGGAAAAAAATCTCCTTGCCCCTATTTCATACATCTCGAGTACACCTTGGGAGATTGAGATTAGGTTTACTATTTATTGTTGAGAAAACAAAGTAGCCATTCATCCTTAGTTTGTATTAGCCCTGCATACCGGAGAAACTAGATATTGCCTCTTCAAGAATAATTGTAAGTATGGCTTGATACACGCAATGGATGCTACTGACTTACTTGGATGGAAACTTGCTTTATGTAAATTATGCAACTGCTCCTGGCAACTATCTCTAGCTGAACTTACATGCTCTGTTAAGCATCCAATCATCAAGACAGCTACTGCTACTTCTGCCATCAGAAAACTATATTTCCCTCTCCTTACATTCGTATGTGCTTTAAAACTCACATTTATTCACGCTTACTCAGGCCAAGTTTTATATTCCTTCTCTCTTAGTGCTTTGCTGATTATTCACCCATTTAACTACACTGAGAATTAGCATCAAAATGGAGACATGAGGACCAACCATATAAAGATGTTGTGAATACTGAAATCTTCAGATCTGAAACTTTCTACTTTAAGAGTCTAGCACATAAAAATCAGAGAAAAGAACTAACCTTTGGATTTATGAAGAGAAATCTGTTGCCATCCTGTGGGCAGTTAAGGGAAATCGGGTTTTCATCTTTCTATGGCAGCTATGAGTCAGAATCAACTTGACGGCAATGGGTTTGGTTTTTGTTTTTTTTTAATGGCAGCTATACTTAATGGCACGTAGACCAAAAAAGAGAATGGCATTTAAAAATTCAATAAATGCATCATCTCTAACACAAACATGTATTCCAGACAATATACATTTCATAGAGCAGTAATTAATAAGATTGTATACATATGTATATGTGTGTGTGTGTGTATATATATATATAACATATATATATATATATGTTAGAAAAGAGAGTGAATGACTAAAAGGATAAAGCCAAAATGCAGTGATTAAATCTTAATGGTTGTATTTTTTTAAAAAGTGAATATGAGGTTTTTTTTTTTTTATAATCAGGAGTAAGATTATTTTTGATTTGAAGAAAGAGGTATCATAATATATGAGGAAATTCAGCAATGTAATAAATTTTCATTTTTTGAGATAGGTAGATAAAATTTGGTATATAATTTTTCATACACTTTTCTTATAAAGTTAGATATGTTGTTTGGTGCCATTAGTAAATTCTGACTCATAGTGACCCCACGTAACAGAGTAGAACTGCCCCATAGGGTTTCCTAGGCTGTAATCTTTTTTTTTTTTTTTTAATATTTTATTGTACTTCAGGTGAAGGCTTACAGAACAAACAGTTTCTCATGTAACAGTAGTACACATGCTGTTTCATGACTTTGGTTAACAACCCCACAACATTTTAACCCTCTGAATTCTCAGCCTTTTTTTTTTTTTTTTTTGGTGAAAATACACATAGCCAAAGATACACCATTTCAAAACTTTTTACATACACATTTAAGTGACATTGACTATGCTCTTCCAATTGTGCTGCCATTCTCACCCAAGATGAAGGCTTACAGGACAAAATAGCCTCCCATTTAACAGTTACTACAAATGTTGCCCTATAACAATGGTTAACAATCTCACAACACATCAACAGTATCCTTACTCAACTTGTGTTCCTTATCATCATCTTCCTACTCCCCCTCTGCTAGGCTGTAATCTTTACAGGAGTAGATCATCAGGTCTTTTCTCCCGCAGAGCCACTGGGTGGGTTCAAACTGCCAACCTTTTGGTTAGAAGTCAAGTTCTTAATCATTGTGCACCAAGGCTCCGAACTTTAGATATAGCCAGGAAGAGAGGAGTATTCCTACAGAAAATAAACACAAGTGGATAGAGAGATGCCTTATGGGCTATGAATTCTCAAAGGACTTACTGTCACCTCAGTTACTTTGTCCAGCAAACATTTATTGGGTACCAACAATGTGCTAGATACTAGAAGCACAAAGGTAAAAGATATGGTCTCCTAACAGTTAACCTAAAGCACAGATGAGAACTTTAAGGGACAAAGAGTCTAAATTAATAGTGACATAGCAATATGGGTAGAGATAGTGAGAATGTTGACACATTGTGAAGTATGTAACCAATGTCACTGAACTACACATGTAGAAATTGTGAATGGATGCATGTTTGGTTGTGTATATTGCCACCAAAAAAATTTTTTTAAAAGATATGATCTCCGTCTTCAAGAGACTCACAAAATGGTTAACAGATAATTACAAACTAACAGGTAAGTGCCATGATGGAGGTCTGTGACGGCTGCAGGCGCAGTACAGGAGGGACATCTAATTGAGACAAGTTGGAGGGACAAGGGAAACAGCTAAAGTGGATTTAAAGGATATAATTCCTGAGCAGAATTTTAAAGATCTAAAGGAAATTATAGATTTAGTCATAAAAAGAAACAGAGGGAAGAAGGCGAGGTTTCAAGGCTGTGTAAATAGCTATTTACACTTGAAATATTCAAACCTGGAAAGCACACACTGAGTCCCCCTAACAAGATGGTAATCTTCTAGAAGGACCATGTCTTCTATCACAGTGAAGGACCCCTCTTCAAATCTTGACTCTTTGAATTCTTGGCATACGTTAAAAGATGACAAATCACTTTAAATCACAGAATCTGAAAAGCTTTTATTAGAGTTGATTCTGAGAAAAGGGGTGAGGTGGTCATGATTAATTCTGGATAAACACTGTGCAATAGGCTTACTGTAAAAAGAGATAAATTCCTTTTCCATTGTATTACAATTCCCTTCCAATTTCAACAGTCTCCCTCAGTAATGAAGTCACTTCTGAGGTTCACCGTTCATCCAAAGATTGGACAGCCCCATAAAACAAAACAAGACTAATGGGGCACAACAGTCTAGGGTCAAGGACTAGAAGGCAGGAGGGGACAGGAAAGCTGGTAATAGGGAACCCAAGGTAGAGAAGGGAGAGTGTTGACATGTTGTGGGGTTGTTAACCAATGTCATAAAACAATGTGTGTACTAACTGTTTAATGAGAAACTATTTGTTCTGTAAACCTTCGTCTAAGTACAATTAAAAAAAAAATTTACTGCAATTTCAACAGTCCCTACTCTACCAATATACCAGAAACATAACAGGAGTTGGGTAAGACCTGATCAAGTGAAATCAGTCTCCAAAGTGATCTAGCTTTTAATTCAAAGATCTTTGCTTGGGTAAAAGCTACTTCGTATCTCATGATGAGTTTTTCTTGTGACCTATCTACCTCATATAGCATTCAAATTGACAACTGGATGCTTGAATTCTTTCTCAAATAAATAGTAGCATCAGTAAATAAAAAATTCCAGAAAAGGGGAAAACCTACCATTTGAATAACTTCCTGGGGACTGTAACTAACTATAAACTAAGGGATATCTTGACATTCAAAAAAAGACTATGAACATATTTTCTACAATCAGTAAAGAGAATACAGATTCTAGCTTTGAACAGTAAAAAAAAAAAAAAAAAAAAATGGTACCAACTTTCCTTCACAATTCAGGCTAGCTACATGAATTAGGAAATTTTATCCCAAGGACAGATATCTATCTCATGGAAAGAGAAAATGTATTGATTCTTACATGTTGCTGGTTAACAGCCCACATGAAGCTCAACCTCAGAAATTCAGGGAACAAGGAACTTCAGTGCTGCCTGGATCATCTATCTACATCTGCGCCTACCCTTTATACGTTATCTCACTGCAAACCTGATTTTGCACGAAGTACAAAACAATGGTCATCTCAGACCCAAAGCTAGCCTCATACCCACAGCAGTCACTGCAGGAGAAGCACTGACCCTTAAGATCAATTTAAAAAATCACAAGTAAGTATAATGTACCCAGCCTTTGTCAGCTGGGTGTTGGATCATGTAGGAATTCAGTCTTTGTAATAGAGTGGCCACTTTCAAATCCTGGTGATGACATGAGAGTTATCTTAGCTGAATTACTTAATAGTTCTGGTTTTAGATTTCTCACCTATAAAGCAGAGACCTCTGCCTTATATACTGATAGCACCCTGAAAATTAAAAAGTACTATGCAAATTAATAATATTGTTATTAGTATTAAATGTTAAAACAGTAGAAATTTTTAATGATTTTATGCATTTTCCTTTCTTGCTTTTTCAAAGGGACTTTTGCTTTTAAAGAGTGTGTTTTAGTTCAAAGTTGTGGAAACTTGAGACAAGTGGGAAAGATAGGTTGACCTTTTAGTACTTTTATATCATCTCTGGAGGACATTTCTTACAACCCTCTGTGAAAGTCTGTCTTGAATGTAGTTTGTGAGGTAACATTACACACCTCAGTAGCCCAGTTACTTACAACACTGTACTTTTAACTGAAGAAAGTCTGGAAGCCAAAAATTATGACATGTTGTACATCTCCCATATAGCATATATATTTAGGTATTAACTGATTCTCAAGGAATGTTTCAATAGCATCAATTCAATAATTCTTTCAAAGCACTTTTGAAATAATAAAAAGAATAAAGAGCCAAAAAAGTTGTGTCCAAAATGTAATTTGGTTTTTACCATACTTGCAAATGTGTGTTTGTGTGTGTGTGCGTTTAACATTTAAGTGGAATGTAGACCCAAGAATCACATAAATCACATACAAAAGTTTCTATAAACTGGATAATGAATTGGTTAATAAGAATTAATGCCTATTGTGTTTTTAGCAATATGCTAGCCATGGATTACATATAACAATTTTATCTCTTTTATTGGTCTCTACTTTTTATATATTACTAGCCTAATACAAGTTATTTTTTCTAAAACCAGTCATGGATTTTGGTTCTGTCTCTAATCAGTGGCCTAGATGTTTTGTTGTGAAGAAGTGTTCATTGTTGTCAGCTTTCAGTCCCATCCAGAAACCAATCTCTTATTTGGCTTCATACTCTATCTAACCAAGTGGGCTAAATTAACAGATTTCACTACAATATATCCCAGACATAAAAGATTCTATTTTACCTATTAATTGTGTATTTGGATAAACACAATACATACAGTAAGGACCACCAAATAAATAAAAAGAAGTCAATTTCATTTATGTTTGAGTACCGAGAAAAAGCACACCTAGACGTTCTCTTCTGTTTTAACTTTATAATTTCAATTACCATAAAATCAGTCATTTTTTTTAGCTAGCTCTTATCAGTTTATCTACATCAGAAGAACCTAATATGTAGCTATTTTTTCCAAGATACCTTTAAAAGAATATGGAGGACCACAGAATTTATTAGCACCAAAAGAATCAGATACACCTTCATAGTGATATTTATTTAATAGTAGACAATATCATACATACTAGAAGGCTAAATAATAACAGCTGTTGAGAACCATCACACTTTTCCAGTGTGAAGACGTCTCTTACAAGAAACAATGACAGAGCTAACACAACTTTATTTGGCGATAATAATGGCAGAAGACTGCATCCAATTCAAAGGAAAACAGTCAGATACTTATGGGAAACCAATCCTAGATAATACAAATATTGTTGTCATAACTACAGATCAAAACTAGTGACTTCCATTCCTATGAGCATTGGCTAATACTAAAGGATTTTATAAATCAGATCTCTTTTATCCTGCTGTGTGGATTTTTGACCTGTGTTTTAAGCTCAAGTCTGCTGTCCATTAAGTGATTTAAAAAAAAAATTTTTAAATATAGAAGGACAGTTTAGCCTTCTTGCAGAAGTAACCTGTTTTTCTGGAAAATTATTGATTAAAAACTATGTAAAATCTAATCCCAGAATCATAGAAGTAGTTGTTTGCCCAGATTTTCTGATATAATATCTTACTCTTTTTTAACTTATCAGGTGTCATATTTCTTCCCTTTATTTTATTTTCCATTCATTTAATCATTTCAAACATGTGTGAGACTAAATATATGTCACCTAAAATTCTTATTTAAAAATAGAGTATGTATAGTGATTTTACACAAACATACAGAGGCCAAATAAAAAGCTCAATAATTTTTTATTCCTTTTTTAATGTTGTTATTGTTGTTAGATGCCATCAAGTCAGTTCCAACTCATAGTGACCCTATGTACAATAGAACGAAACAATTATTGTTATGCTTTAGTTCATTGTTGCAGCCACTGTGTAAATCCATCTCATTGAGGGTCTTCCTCTTTTTCTGTTTTTTAAATATTAATAACCCATTGCCGTCGAGTCAATTCCGACTCATAGCGACCCTATAGGACAGAAAATGCATCTAATTCTTCAACTCTTCATTATATGGTATATGGACAATTTTGCCAGGTTGTTGTATCCTGTTCCTATTCTCAATTTTTCAGATCTGTATAGAAATCAATCTGCCTTTTAAATAAAGGCTTCTACAAGGAAAATAATGTAGACAAAAAGGAGAGGAAATGGAATGCTTCCTGAAAAAAGAATTAGAGATTATTGAGGAGCCAAAGCCAGGGTGTTTGATCTGAGCACCAAATAGCAGTATATAACAAACCTTATTTCCCGAGTTTTCTGGCTCATCATTAAATCTGATTTATATTTTGCTTTACTGTGCTTTGATGATCAGACATGTGAAATAACTGAATTACCTCACATCTCTGGGTGAAAGAAAGCTTCCTCAGGTCCAATGTCCACAGGACCCAGCTACTGGCTGGGTCTGTAACAATCACAGCCAGATCTCTTTTATATTGTCTTTCTTGACTGTGTAGATCTCCGCCAAAGATAAGACTCACTTCTGCCTGGATTTATACATCCAACAGTATAACTTAGTATCTGTTACATCCAGACATCTTTCAGGGTCTTGGGATCCAGTGATAATTAAGTGCATTAATGGAGTAAAAGATCTCCCATTTTAATAGGAGATATAAACACATACATATAGAAATGAATAAACAAGAAAATAAGATGTAGTAGGTGCTTAGCTAGTAATATAAACAAGGTGATGTGATAGTGCATTCTCCATGTGTCTTTAAGTCTGAATCCAACCACTGCCTCCAAGTTTCAAGCCTTTTCTAGGAGGAGCCACAGCAACCAACTAAATCATTGCATGCAAATGGACATTTAGGAACATGGAGTCATCCATCCTTAAATATCCGCCTGTGGATGTCCCTCCCTTAGGCCTGAAAACTTCATAGCTCTGTAAAAGTACAGACATACATATGTCACTATCTAGCAAGTTATCTATTTTGATCAGATTGTGTTTATTGACTAGAATTTTATGTTACATCTTTTATATGAAGGGTGATTTTTTTTTCCATTCATTGGTTTAAACAAAAATTCTAAATTTATATGATAATCAATTGTTAAACTTTTTAATTGGAAATATCACACATATATAGACAAATGCACAAAGCATAAATGTACAGTTTAAGTAGTAATTATATGAAAATGCCTGTACAGCCACCACACAGGTCAAGAAATTAAACATTGACAGGCCCCCTAAGAGCCCCAAGTGTGTCCCTTCCTGATTCAATCCTCCTTCTCAACTAGAGGCAACTATTGTCTTGATATCTATAGCAACTGTTCACTTTCCTTTGTAGTTTTACAACCTAGGTTTGCATCCTTAAATATTAAATTTATTTTTTTCTCTTTTGAACTTTTTAATAATTAATTTGATCTCTGTATATTTTTGTCTTGTTTCTTTTCCATACTATGATTTTGTGATTCATTCATGTTTTTGCTTGCATAAAATTATGCATTTATGACTAATTAATTAATGCATGATATTTCTTCATGGATTTCACTGAAATAAAAATTCAATATAGAAAAAAGAATGTGGTTGCCCTGGAGGCAGCTGGATGAGAAGCCATTGGTCTTTTATCCCTCTACATTAATCTTCCAAATCAAGAGTAGTCAACCCCTACATATTGGTTGGCTTGCGCAACCAAAATCTCCTTTTTGTTATGGTTTGAGGATTGAGGGCCGTATTCTACAGCTGTACTGCCAGCTGGCTTTTTGTAAAACTCACTGGCAAGAATGAACACCATGGAATACAAGCCTAGAAACAGATGTTGAAGGAGGACTTCTTGCTCTAGAGGGAAGATATCAAAGCTGATTTGGCTGGCAACACAAAAACACTAAATTTCACCAAAGTTCCCAAATAAAGGTGAGTTTTTATTCTATTTGATGTCTAATCTCTTCTGATTTGCTCTAGGAGAAATGGAGAAATGTCAGCCACAAATGTGATCAGTAAAAAATACTTTAATGTTTCTAAAAAATCGAGATAAAAAGAAAAATCAAAGATTTTGTATTTTCCCTCCCATAATAAGTCCCTAGGTGTTTACATTTTTGATATACTAAGCAAATGATCAATGAGGGTCAGCCAAGTAAAAGGTTTTCTACCATGAAATAACTTGTACTGTTAATATTTTTGGATCAATACTGTAGACATAAGACATGCTATGAGGTAGACAACCTGTTTTACTTCCTTGATGAATACACATATTAGGTACCTTATGTAGGTATCTGAATCAGGGAGATAAGGCACTTCTAAACGTTCCCTACATTGTTTCTTTTCTGACTTTATGTCTTTTTATTTCCCATTTCAAAAGGAGCAATTTGTTAAACATAATCTTGGTCTCTGCAGGTAGGCAGAAAGTTTTGTATTAGCTTTACTGAGTGTGTAATGACTAAGAGGAAAAGTAGCAAAACCTATCAAGGGATGAGGCAAAAAGATGCAGATAATTAAAATAACATCATTGGGCAATATATATTTTGAATTGTATTGTCTCAAAGACAAAAGTATTGCTAAACTTGAGATTACAATATACTTCTAAATCTTGAAACACATCAACTCATGTTCAACGTAGGGTTTTACATATATTTTTGATGTTTCTTTAAAGCATTAGCATTAATTCATTTTGTCATAAGTCCCTACCCACATACACAATAAAAATAAAGTTATCAAACTACTAGTAATACATTATTTACAAAGGTATTTCCTATATATATATATATATCTCTTTTGATCTCCGAAACAAAGATCAACAAATATTTACTGAATCTCTCCAAGTGCACATTTTCCACTGTGGCAAAGGAGGTGCTACAGTGTGTAAGCAAGAATGATCATACTTCCTCAATGTTTGCATATTGGTGGGGAAGCAGAAGACAAATTGTCATTGTTGCTGTTAGGTGCCATTGAGTCAGTTCCTACTCATAGCGAACCCGCGTACAATGGAAGAAACACTGCCCGGACCTGTGCCATCCTCACAATAGTTGCTATGTTTGAGACCATTGTTGCAGCCACTGTGTCAATCCATCTGGGTGAGGGTCTTCCTCTTTTTCATGGACCCTCTACTTTACCAAGCTGCCTATGCTCTTGTTAAGAATAACTAAGAGTCATGTGGATTTAGTGCAAGGCATGGTTTATTACTTGCAGCAAGGAAGGAGAAAGGGAGATAGCTCTCAAAGCACTGCCTCTCCGAACAAAGGGCTGGAGGAAGTTTTACGTTACACAGGAAAGGGGAAGTCATACATATTCATTAAATGTCTGGGAAATTGCATGCATATTCAAAAGGGGTGTGGGGTGGGTGTGTAGGCTGCATGCATGACTTGTGGCTCAAGATGGTGGCCTGTGTTCCCTCAAGATGGCTCCTCATGTACTCTTGACTTCTGTGTGTTCCCAAGAAAATGGTGGCGTATACCGAAAACATGGCAACCGGATTCACCTTCAAGTCACCTGCTGTTTTACGGCGCATGGTTTTAGTCGGATTGCCTGAAAAACAGCTATAAGCCGGAAGATTAGAAGGAAACAGGGTGGAGTGACTCTTTATGTTGGTCGCAAGATGCTGTTTGTAGTTGCTCAGAAATTTTCTACTGACACAGCTTGTTGCCTGGGGCTTATTTAGTTCCTAGTTGGTCTCACTTCTCCAGGGACTGTTCCCTCCTGATAACATGTCCAAAGTATGTGAGACGTAGTCTTGCCATACTTGTTTCTAAGGAGCATTCTGGCTGTACTTATTCCATAACTGATTTATTTGTTCTTCTGGTAGTCCATGGTATATTCAATATTCTTTACCAACATCATAATTCAATTCAGTTCTTCTTTGGTCTTCCTTATTCATTGTCTAGTTTTCTCATGCATTTGAGGAGATTGAAAATATGGGCTTGGGTCAGGTGCACCTTACTTAGTCTTCAAATTGACATCTATGCTTTTTAGCACTTTAAAGAGGTCTTTTGCAGCAGATTTTCCCAATGCAATCAGTTGTTTGATTTCTTGTCTGCTGCTTCCATGGTCGTTGATTGTGGATCCAAGGAAAATGAAATTCTTGACAGCTTCAGTATTTTCTCCACTTATCATGACGTTGCTTATTGGTCCAGCTGTGAGAATTTTCATTTTATGTTGAGGTGTAATCTGTACTGAAGGCTGTAGTCTTTGATCTTCATCAGTAAGTGCTTCAAGTCCTTTTCACTTTCAGCAAGCAAAGTTGTGTCATAGGCATATTGAGGGTTGTTAATGAGTCTTCCTCCAGTCCTGATGTCATGGTTCTACTTACGTAGTCCAGATTCTTGGATTATTTTCTCAGCATACAGATTGAATAAGTATGGTGAAAAGATATAACCCTGACACACACCTTTGCTGATACCAAACGAGGCAGTATCCCCTTGTTCTGTTCGAACAACTGCCTATTGGTCTAAGTATAAGTTCTCCATGAGCACAATTAAGTGTTCTGGAATTCCCATTCTTTCCAATGTTATCCATAATTTGTTATGATCCACACAGTCGAAAGCCTTTGCATAGTCAATAAATCACAGGTAAACACCTTTCTGGTACTCCGATTAATTATAAGTGACTAAATAATTATAAGTATCACAATGTTGTGAAGAAGTAAATGCTACTATCATAGGGTGAAGAAAATGAAAAGAACTTCTACCAAGTTTTAAAGTAGTACAGAATGTTTATTTTTCTCTTTTTCTTCCTTCTCTCTACTTACTGACTTCATTGCTGTTTTCTTTTTCCTTAAAAGGCTTATCATTTTCCCGTTTTTCTAGACAACTTTTCAGATTTTCTAGAAACAATTGAGTCTTCTTTTCACTTGATTTAGAGTGTTCTTATATGATTTACCCCCCAAGAAAGTGAAATTTAGCTTTCTCAGATGTGTCTGAAATGACTATGTGGTAAGGTGATATTGCTATTATTGTATTGATGTCATAATTTTTGTTATTGTTTTCTTTTTCCCCCTCCTGTTAACCAAGAATGGAGTATGCAATTCATAATGATCCTAATATTCTGAGCCTTCAGGGGATATTTTTTGTTTTGTTTTGTTTACCTTTTATTCTTTCCTTATCCACTGTTATGTTTATCTCATTTTTTTATGTGTGTAAATAGAGGCTGATTCTCCAATTATTGAAGAAAAAGAGGGACAAATGTCAGCATAAAAACTAATAATTGCTAATCAAATGTGATAGCCTGTGTGAGTTTAGAAGAAATATCCTCAGTAGGGAGAATTGAAAGGTAGAGCACATTCTGACATGGTTAAGAAAAAGTTGCATTAATCTTTACAATTCTTTATAATTTTCACATAAAATGTCATTTGATCAGCATGTTGATTTTGTATGAAACCAATGTATTATGATTATCACCATATAATGAATGCGTATATGAGGCTCTCAGTTTCTGTGACTTGCTTAATAAATGAGTGGTAAAAATGATACTTCAGGGAGGCATGTAAGCATGGTAAAAGACACTTAAGAGTATTTTTGATTCTAAAGTTGTCTTCCTACCAAAGGGAGAATCACATATCAAGAGAGCAAAAAAAACCTCAAATTGAAATACAGAGAAGCTAGAGATATTTAACTAAATGGAGAAAATTTCCTTTTTTTGTATTTTGCAATAGAATATAAAGAAATTCACCTTCAAATACACTATTTACTTCCCTAAGGTAATAATACTTGTTGGTTGTTCCAGTTGCAGGAAGAACTTATAAGAATCTCCAGAAGACATCAGAGCTACACAACTTCTTAAGAAAAAAATGTATTAGCAGAGACAGTGGCCTTTTGGCATACAAAGTAACAGCTCATGGTCATATATCCCATAGTTACTAATATCAAGAATATGAGGTATCTTTAGGACTAGCTCTGTGGCTGAAGCTTGGAACAATAAAGGAAAGATCTAAGAGGTCAGAGCCAAAAGAGAAAATATTTCTATACTGCAAAAGCAAAGAACTCCATTACTATCCACAAAAGCTAATAATGTCTGGAAATCTCTCAGGCAAGGAAAAGAAAAAAATTCAAGCTGGCCACAGATGTCCAGAATATTCACTTTCATTTATTGTGCAGTAACATAAGAGAAATGACCTCTCTGGTGAGCGTATCTCCCAAGGCAATATGAATGACTGAAGTTCTCTTTAATGCTCTAATATCCCTCCAAAGCTCAATGGGAACTCTATACTGTAATTCTGAAAAAAAAATTAGTAAATATAAATACACCACTTTTACTCCTAAGACTTTTTCCTATATTTTTCTCTAATATAGGAATCACTATGTTCTTTCTTCTCCCAAATAGCATAGATGCTATAAATATAAAATTTAAAACAATAAGAGTGCTCCATTTTTATTTTCATATAAGAGCATTTCACCTACTTTAAACATATGGTATGTTGGTTTTCTTCTCTTTGGAAGAAGATAAAACTATTTTTCTTGTTAAATATGCCTTTAGCTAAATGAATTCTGTTGGCTTTTTCTGTACTGGCATCAACACTAAGTGTAGAAATTAGCTTGGAATGGACCTGCTGGAGTTACTTTAAAGAACATCTTCGGGAATGTGGGAGTTAGTCTCTTTTCTAGGATATGAACATCAGAAGAGGGAAAAAAAATTACATCCAGAAAACTAAAAGTGAATGAATAACCTGGAAGGTAACTCTGGAAGATAACTGTGAAAAGGTTCAGATGATAGATAAAGGCAGTGACTATTTGGGGTTATAGGCTTATCATAGAATAAAATTAAGATGTCAGGGTATGAGGGCAGGGAATGAAAAAAATAGAAAAGAATTTAAGCATCTATGAATATGAAGGTAGACTATCCCATGCATGAAGTTTTTTTCTCAGTCAAGACAAGTTTCTTCATTTGGATATTGTGTGTATAACAAACACCTAACTCAGAGTAGGTACTCAATAAATAATTGTGGAAAGAAAGAAGGAAGGGAAGGAGAGAGGAAAAGAAGGGGAAGAAAGAGAGAGAAATGAAATAAAACAAACAAAAAAAAGCTACAGCTGAGCATCCCATAACCTTTGTCTTCTTGACCCAGAATCATCCTTGATACTTTCTGCCATTTCTTCCCATCTTTATCCTGCCTTGGGTGCTACAAACCCAATTTTGAATTCTATTCTCATCTTCCTTCACTTGTATATTTCCCTCTTTTTGTGAATTTGTCCAAGTTGTCTATCTTTGACCAGGTCTAAGACAGCAGCCACTGATGGACTTTATTATCCTCTCACTCTGCAAATGAACATTGTTGTGGGTTGAGTTGTGTCCAGCAAAAATATGTGTCAACTTGGCTAGGCCATGATTTCCATACTGTGTGATTGTCCACCATTTTGTCATCTGATTTGATTTTCCTATATGTTATAAATTCTACCTCTTTAATGTTAATGAGGCAGGTTTCAATCTAAAAGATTAGATTTTGTTTTGAGTCAATTTCTTTTGAGATATAAAAGACAGAAATGAGCAGAGAGACAGGGAACATAATACCACCAAGAAAGCAGTGCAGGGAGCAGAGCATGTCCTTTGGACCCAGGGTTCCTGTGCAGAGAAGCTCCAGACCAAGGAAAGACTGATGACAAGGACCTTCCTCCAGAGCCGACACAGAGAGAAAGCCTTCTCCTGGAGCTGGAGCCCTGAATTCAGACTTCTAGCCTACTAGACTGTGAGAGAATAAACTTCTGTTTATTAAAGCCATTCACTTGTGGTACCTCTCTTTATAGCAGCACTAGATAACTAAGATAGACATGTAACAGACATTAAACAGATCATACAATGGGTGGAGGCAGAGTTCTTTTGAATGAACTCATAAAAGATCACAAGAACTACTTCTTAAAAAGATTTTATTTTTCTTTTTTTAGTCATCAGATGATACCTACTAAATCTTTTATGTGAGTAAAATTCCAGAAATAAACCTAGATCTCAAGTCATACTTCAGTCAATGAATCTAGTGAGAGCCAGACCAGTTGCTGCATTAGTGTGCTTTTTATTCAATCATAAAGTGAATTTTTTTTTTTTTTTCAGAAAAAGTAGGCTGCTATGGTAACATTTTCCTTCTGACAAACCAGGATGAACTGACCCATATGCTCTAGAGAGAGGGGATAAGCTACTCAGAAATAGTCAGATGTTCGCAGAAAAGCCAAGTGTGGTGATGATACAGTGTGGAAGGGTATGTTATAGTCTTATGCTCCTCTTGTATGAATTATACATGACTCAGGTTCTAGACCTGGGAGTTATCAATTCACCAGTTGCATCTGTCAGAGCTACACATCCCACACCCGATTTAGCAATGACTGAGGAAGATACCCAGTCTTTCCAGGATAAGAACAACATTTTGAAAAAAGTTGACCTGAGTGCACTAACTTAACACAACTTAGATTGAATTTAGCACCTCCCCTAAAGAAAACAAAATAACTTGCTATGCCCGCCTTGACTTACCATCTTCACGTGGCCAGTCTGAGACAACACTCTAGTGACCTACATTAACCCTTACGCAAAGGAGATGGAAAGAAGGAACATCCACATTACCACGTGCCAGGATTTGCCCTATACAATAGGACACCATGAGCAAAAGAAGAAATAGAAGCTCCAAGAGGTTAATAATTTGCCTATGACCTTACAACTAGTAAGTTCTGCAACTAGATTTGGATCTGGCTCTATCTGACTAAAAATCTCATTTTATTTCCACTCTAGCACGCTCTTTGCTGAGCAGAGATTGATAGCTTTGTCTTAGAGCTCAAGCCACAGAGTCTGCTTAAAGTAAAGGCAAAGAGTTTTATTGAAGAAAAAAAAAATTGCAAACTGGGAAAACAGAGTTAAGGATGCTCTCAACACAGTGTTCCACTGTTTCTATAGAGTTAGGGGTTTTTACACCTAGAGAAACAAAGGAAAGGTAGGGGATTAATGATTGATTGTAGCTTAGCTTCAGTTTGAAGCCCTTTGAAATGTAAAGACTGGCCACCTGGTTAGGGGATAGTGAGCCAGCCAGTTTGGTTATTCTTGATGGTGGAATTGTAGGAGTCAGAATCCATGGCAATGGGTTTGGTTTTTGGTTTATTCATGATTGTAGTCCATTTGGGAGCAAACTGTTCACATATTCTTCTCAAATGGTTTACATCCTGACCGGTTTGGTTAGTTATGAACAATTCTTCCCGATCTTGACATTTTGTTTCCTGGGAATGCAAGTTGGCCCCATCATTCTGTTTGCTAAGGATGGTTTAAGTTTCCTCATTCTTTTCTAAAAGTTACTTATCTATTGGTTTCAACAAAGCACAGTGGTAACTTAACAGAAATGACAGGCTGTAGTTTTGAAGCAGAACCTATGCTAAAAATCAAAATGCAGTCTGACTTTGGACAAGATCATAGCTCTTTGCTATTAATCAGGCACCTCAATTATTAATTTTAGGTGTTCTTACTCATTTTAAAGTACTCTGAAGAATGTATCAATCTAATGTTTCATTAAATATCAACTAAGCACAAGGCAGTACACAATAATCAAATTTTATGAAGAGAAATGTAGTCATTTTCCTAATTTTAGAGGCAATATATTAAATAAAATTCTCAAGATGTCTTGCTATTTCTTATCAGTAATTTCTATTTCATTCATTCATGCATTTATTCAGAAAGTATAAGTTGAGTACCATGATCTGTTCTAGGCACCAGCAATGGAGCAGCAAGCAAACCTGACCAAGTCCTTCCTTGCCATCACGGAGCTCACATTCTATTGTATATATATGGGACTGTGCTTGTGTGTTGCTGACAAAGTATTTTAGAAACTGCTTTTTGTAGGGAAATGGTGGAAAGTAAGATAGAGAAAAGGACAAGTCTAACAAAGAAAAAATTCAACAACATATATTTTAACCATGTTAGATATGTTAGGTGCTAAGTCCTGGTCATAGAATTAAACCAAAATGAAAAGAAAAGAGGAGAAAAAAAAAATGTGTAACTTATTTTTGGTCAGTCATAGTTTTTATTAGTTCTTGGAATTTGTTAAAGTTCATTTTTGTTTTGTATAAATAGAATATCAATATTTTTAGGGCTCATCAATTTGAAGTACAAATAAAATTGATATTTGAATCTCATTAACTTGTTAACACACACTGGCAGGCCAGACGTGGGTGCAAGTCAAGTTTAGCCTTCATCTCCTACTCTATCTCACTTACTTCTGAGATTCCAGAGAGGGTTTCTCTCCTGCACACAAGAGTTCATATTCTTCCATTCCAACAGCCCGCTTCTCTAGATCTGCAGTCTTCTGGAGTGTGGAGCCATTCATTGTTTCAGAAAGTAACTTCTCTCTGCACAGGCACTCAATCTCAATCTACCGTGAGAGGCAGGGACAAATGGCAGCCTAGTCCTTTTGTTTTTATTTCTCCCTGCATCTCTCCAAACATCTGCACCTATGTCCTTCTTCTTCCCTCAGTCAGATTCCCAATCCCGCCATTCCTCCCACGGGAACAGAAGGAAACAAATAAACACACAAACAAAAGAAATTATGCATGTTAATTTATGCAAATAGATGCTCGGAAGGCAGGCACATCATCAGTTGACACATTCAATCTCTTTATAAGTTCAGTTGGGGTCCCATTTCCCATAACACTGGGATAGTTGCCTAATTTTTCTAGGCCATTTTTCTCATCTTTAAAATGGTGGATTTTACTTATTTATTTTTTCTACTCTTCACTATAATCTCAAAATTGTACAAAGTTCTGGCTTTCCTTAAAGGTAGAAAACTGAAATAATATTTATAGGGCATATTTCTGCTTGTATTTTTTTCATTTTTTCTAAAGATGTTAAAAGTTATTTCTCTGTATAAATTTCTTTAGAACATCTCCCAAAGTGTTTATGATGACTGATATTTAATGTGTAGACTGAGGTATTTGGGATAGGAGAGAGACTGTGTTATTATAAAGCACCCTTGTAGAAGAATGTAGACAGGAGATGTTATAGAAAATACCTGAAATAAAACACTTGAATAAAGAAAAATTATGTGTATGTCAAGCCCGCAAATTTAGAAAATTATTCTTTATACAGTTATGGCTTAAAAAAATATTGGTTCTTATCCATCGTGTGAAAATAACTGGTATATTTGCTAAAAAATTAATCACTGAGGCAAATGGAGCTGTGAGCACTGGGAACAAAAGAATATTTATGTAAATAAAATATGAAGTATGTAACTAAGAAAAACATCAAAGAACCACTAACCAGCATGAAATTTAGATTATGCATATGTACAGGTAGAAAAAAATTATATAAGTTTGGAATTTTTTTCTTTTTCTTTTTGCTTTTATTTAGGTGCAAGTTCTAAAGCCTGATAATAAGGAGATTTTGATTCATAAATACACCTCCTTGCGTGACCTCCACCCTAGACTATGGTAAATCCACAAGTAAATCAACAAAAATCTGAGAAGCATCCTTTGATACAGATAAAGTTTCACAAAATGAAAAGAGATGAACTATTCAGTTTCCAAGAAGCCAAGCTCACTATCTGTGGTTCCCTGCAATGCCACCCCCTCATAGAACCTTAGAAATAAGAAGCAGATATCTAGTGCTCTCCTCCAGAGAATAGACTTAAGAAAATATTCTTAGATCAAATGTAAGAGCACATCTATAATTTCTTGAAATTCTACAGCAATAAGAAAGGGAAAATAAGACACAAATTGAACTAACACCTATTACTTTTAGGCTAGTCATGATTATAATTTATGACCTCTGGTAATTATTCAAACAACAATGAATGTGTACTTTTCTCTTGAGTTAAAAAAAATCAAATGAACAAACAAAACAAACAAACAAAAAGTCCTATTTAATTTCTATTTTGTCCTTTTAATTTTACTAGAAAACGCCAATGGAACGGTAATCTTCAAGCGACCAATGTTTCAGGGTTTTTTTCTTGGATCCTACATGTTTTTTAATGCTTTCTCAATAAAAGGGTACAAAGTGTATTTATCATTTCTATTCTAGGCTGTAAATATTATACTTTTAAGCTAAATTTCTTAAAATGGCAATTAACTTATTATCTTGAAAGTAAATAGGCATTATGGACAGCAAAATCCCTTGTCTTTGTAAATATTAACACTTATCCAGGCAAATTGGATGTTGCTTAATGAAATATAATTGGTTATATTATTGTCTATAGCTTTGGAAAACAACATATTCTCTTTTACCTTTGCCATTACTGATAATTGCTAATAGGAAATTAGTTTATCCAAGTGTGTCATTGGAAGAGATGTGAAATAGGTAGGATTATATAGTGTGGAGACAGATGCCAGAGACTGTGCTCTTTGAGGGGTTAGTGGAAGTGAAACACCATTAGAAGCTCTTTTAACTGCTCTGTAATACTGTAACATATCCACAATTGTTATTCTTTGTAGACTCATCTGACTGATGGAGAAACTTTTAAAGTGGGATTTTGTCAGATGGAGAAGGTTGTGCAGAAAGAAATATCCCACACCCATTCCTTCAGCCTTGTACCACCACACTGCTTCATGCTTGCTCTGTGAGTACAGATATACCTCAATTCTACTACAGGGAAGAATGACTCTAGGTAACTAACAGAAATTTGAAAGTTGAAATATTTTTCTCATAAATACAAGGATTTACATTTGATGTGACTTTTCCATTTTTTATTGTTGATTTTTGGTGTACCACATACAAGAATATAGTGTCTAACTATTGAATATAAAACAATAGTAATAATTAGTTTTTTGTTTTTTTTTTTTGGTTTTGTCTTAGGCTGGGTTCAGGAAATAAGGTTTTCTTTCAAGGCATAAGTGGAAACTTTGAGGTCATTTATGCAGCACTTGAGCTTTGACTCTGAAGCCCTGACTTCATCTCTTTCTTTCACCAATTTGTCTAGCAAAAGTAGGACCAACCAACCAGTTTCCTTATACTTTTCATTATGACAAAATTGTAGAAAAGTATCACACATGCAATCACCTGGAGTCTCATCTTTCACCAGTATCTGATCTTCTGGTGATGATATTTTGCATATTTGTATTGCACCTCACTCTATGGATTAGCAGTGCCCTCTTTACCACTGGAAGAAGAGTCATAAGCATCTTTAAGACTAACCAGACTTGAGAAGCAATTTAGAAAACTCATCCTTACAATTTTATTTCTCTAGAACCACTCTTGCCACCAAATGTCTTAGGCTGAGTTCTCCAGAGAAGCAAAACCAGTAAAGCATATAAATATAGAGAGAGATTTATAACAAGGAAGGAAACCCTGATGGCGTAGCAGTTAAGCATTCAGCTGCTAACCAAAAGGTTGGCAGTTCAAATCCACCAGGCACTCCTTGGAAACCCTATGGGGCAGTTCTACCCTGTCCTACAGGGTTGCTATGAATTGGAATCAACTTGACAGCAATGGGTTTGGTTTTTGTTTTTTTATACCAAGGAAATGGCTCATGCAGTTGTAGAGGCTAGAACGTCCCAAGTCCATGGGTGAGAATAGAGGCTTCTCCTGACTCACACAGCCACAGGGGCTGGTGAACCCAAGATTGGCAGGTTAAAGAGCAGAGCTCTTGCTCACAGGCTGTGAAGATCAATGAATTCCAAGATTGGCAGACAAGACAACAGTAAGCTGGTAGCTCAAGTCCCAAGAACCAATGCAGACCACGTGCCCGAGGAAGCTCCCTTTCAACTGACTGGTTACTCACAGCAGATTCCACTATGGAGGTGATCACATTATATTAACTCTCATCATGGAAGTGATCACAACATTATACAACCACCAAACCACTGAGAATCATGGTCCAGCCAAGTTGGCACACAACCTTAACCATCACATTTTAAAGATTATCACATAAGGAAAATTGTTTAATAAAGTACAGAGTGTCTAGAGATTACTGGTAAGAGTTTAATTTTCAGTTTAATCAAATACAAACATGTACTTGTATTTAAATTTTAGAATAAGAGCATCTTGACTACTATGTTGATAACAAAATTGACTTTTTAAAAAATATTTTCTTGATAATTAACCATATTAGAATAAAGAGATATATTGATAGGTGAGGCTCTTGTTGATTATGGGATGTCAAGTTTATATCAGTTCATATACACAAATTAATAGAATTGTACGGAAAGATATGCATTAGGAACATTTTCAATGAATTTAATGTTTTTGTGCTAGTTTAAAGTATAAATCTATGTTACTTCATTTACTACTTTCCATCCCAATTTTCTGAACTTGATTGCACATCACACTTTATAACAGATATACCATTTGAAATAATCATAAAACTTGTGATATGTTAAGCAAGTAATTATGAAGTTATTAAGACAGTTAAGGATTCCTGCTAAAAATGATGGGGTTTTTATTTAGAATAGAATAACAAAGTCCTGCCCAATGAAATCCATATATGAAGCTTGTGAATAAAACAAAAGTTGATGCAAAATTATGAAAAAAACAAAATTGTATTATGTAAAATTTCTAAATTAATTTATGTACCTTATTGTATTTTTTTCACTTGCCCATATAAAATCTACTATCATGAGAGTAATAGCATAGTGTCTGTCAGTTTGTTGTATTGTGGGGGCTTGCATGTTGCTGTGATGCTGGAAGCTATGCCACCAGTATTCAGAAACAAGTAGGGTCACCCATGGTAGACAGGTTTCAGCTGAGCTTCCAGACAAACACAGACTAGGAAGAAGGACCGGACAGTGTATTTCTGAAAAGAGTTAGCCAGTGAAAACCTTCTGAATAGCAGAGGAACACTGTTTGATATAGTGCTGGAAGATAAGCCCCTCAGATTGGAAGGTACTCAGAGACAACGGGGGAAGAGCTGCCTCCTCAAAGTAGCGTTGACCTTAATAAAGTGGATAGAGTCAAGCTTTCGGGACCTTCGTTTGCTGATGTGGCACGACTTAAAATGAGAAGAAGTGGCTGCAAACATCCATTAATAATCGGAACGTGGAATGCACAAACTATGAATCTAGGAAAATTGGAAATTGTCAAAAATGAAACGGAATGCATAAACATCGATTTCCTAGGCATTAGTGAGCTGAAATGGACTAGTATTGGCCATTTTGAATCGGATAACCATATTGTTGGGAATGACAACTTGAAGAGGAATGGCATTGTATTCATTGTCAAAAAGAACATTTCAAGATCTATCCTGAAGTACAATGCTGTCAGTGATAGGATAATATCCATACATCTACAAGGAAGACCAGTTAATACGACTATTATTCAAATTTACGCACCAACCACTAAAGCCAAAGATGAAGAAATTAAAGATTTTTACCAACTTTTTCAGTTTGAAATTGATCGAACATGCAATCAGGATGTGTTGATAATTACTGGTGATTGGAATGCAAAAGTTGGAAACAGAGAAGAAGGATAGGTAGTTGGAAAATATGGCCTTGGTGACAGAAATGATGCCGGCGATCACATGATAGAATTTTGCAAGACCAATGACTTCTTCATTGCAAATACCTTTTTTCACCAACATAAACAGCGATTATATGCGTGGACCACACCAGATGGAATACACAAGAACCAAATCGACTACATCTGTGGAAAGAAACAATGGAAAAGCTCAATATCATCAGTCAGAACAAGGCCAAGGGCTCACAGCAGAACAGACCGTCAATTGCTCACATGCAAGTTCAAGTTGAAACTGAAGAAAATTAGAAGTCCACGACAGCCAAAGTCCGACCTTGAGTATATCCCATCTGAATTTAGAGACCATCTCAAGAAGAGATTTGACGCATTGAACACTAATGACCAAAGACCAGATGAGTTGTGGAATGACATCAAGGACATCATACATGAAGAAAGCAACAGGTCATTAAAAAGACAGGAAAGAAGGAAAAGACTAAAACGGATGTCAGAAGAGAATCTGAAACTTACTCTTGAATGTTGAGTAACTAAAGCAAAAGGAAGAAACAATGAAGTAAAAGAAGTGAACAAAAGATTTCAAAGTGCGGCTCAAGAAGACAAAGTATTCTAATGACATGTGCAACGAGCTGGAGATAGAAAACCAAAAGGGAAGAACATGCTCAGCATTACTCAAGCTGAAGGAACTGAAGAAAAAATTCAAGCCTCAAGCTGCAATAGTGAAGGATTCTGTGGGGGAAAATACTAAACAATGCAGGAAGCATCGAAAGAAGATAGAAGGAATACACCGAGTCATTATACCAAAAAGAATTGGTCGACGTTCAACCATTTCAAGAGGTAGCGTATGATCAGGAACTGATAGTACTGAAGGAAGAAGTCCAAGCTGCACTGAAGGCACTGGTGAAAAACAAGGCTCCAGGAATTGACAGAATATCAGTTGATATGTTTCAACAAACAGATGCAGCAGTGCTAGAAGTGCTCACTCATCTATGCCAAGAAATTTGGAAGACAGCTACCTGGCCAGCTGACTGGAAGAGATCTATATTTATGCCGATTCCCAAGAAAGGTGATCCAACTGAATGTGGAAATTATTGAACAATATCCTTAATATCATACACAAGTAAAGTTTTGCTAAAGATCATTCAAAAGCGGCTGCAGCAGTATGTAGACAGGGAACTGCCAGAAATTCAGGCCAGATTCAGAAGAGGACGGGGAACCAGGAATATCATTGCTGACATCAGGTGGATCCTGGCTGAAAGCAGAGAATACCAGAAAGATATTTATCTGTGTTTTATTGACTATGCTAAGGCATTCGATCGTGTGGATCATAACAAATTATGGATAACATTGTGAAGAATGGGAATTCCAGAACACTTAATTGTGCTCATGAGGAACTTGTACACAGATCAAGAGGCAGTTGTTTGGCCAGAACAAGGGGATACTGTGTGATTTAAAGTCAGGAAAGGTGTGCATCAAGGTTGTATCCTTTCACCATACCTATTCAATCTGTATGCTGAGCAAATCCGAGAAGCTGGACTATATGAAGAAGAAAGGGGCATCAGGATTGGAAGAAGACTCATTAACAACCTGCGATACGCAGAAGACACAACCTTGCTTGCTGAAAGTGAAGAGAACTTGAAGCACTTACTGGTGAAGACCAAAGACCACCGCGTTCAGTATGGATTACACCTCAACATAAAGAAAACAAAAAACCTCACAACTGGGCCAATAAGCAACATCATGATAAATGGAGAAAAGACTGAATTTGTCAAGGACTTCATTTTACTTGGATCCACAATCAACACCCATGGAAGCAGCAGTCAGGAAATCAAAAGATGAACTGCATTGGGCAAATCTGCTGCAAAAGACCTCTCTTTAAAGTGTTGAAAAGCAAAGATGTCACCTTGAAGACTAAGGTGCGCCTGACCCAAGCCATGGTATTTTCAGTTGCATCATATGCATGCAAAAGCTGGACAATGAATAAGGAAGACTGAAGAAGAATCGCTGTCTTTGAATTGTGGTGTTGGCAAGGAATGTTGAATATACCATGGACTGCCAAAAGAATGAACAAATCTGTCTTGGAAGAAGTACAACCAGAATGATCCTTAGAAGGAAGGATGGCAAGACTACGTCTTACATACTTTGGACATGTTGTCAGGAGAGATCAGTCCCTGGAGAAGCACATCATGCTTGGTAAAGCAGAGGGTCAGCGAAAAAGAGGAAGACCCTCAATGAGATGGATTAACACAATGACTACAACAATGGGCTCAAGCATAACAACGATTGTGAGCATGGCACAGGACCAGGCAGTGTTTCGTTCTGTGGTGCATAGGGTCACTATGAGTAAAGAACCAACTTGATGGCACCTAACAACAACAACATTGTGCAAGAATTTTTTCAAGTAAATATTTCAAAATATAGTCAGTCTCAAAAGGTTATGATTCCATTTATACTATATGATTGCATTGATACTACTTTCTCAAAAAGATAAAATTCTAGTGATAGAGAACAGATCAGTGGTTGCCAAGGGTAGAGATGAGAGGATGCTGTGACTATAAAAAGAGAATACCAGGGCATTTAGTGGTGTGTTGGACTGTTCTATATCCTGATGGTTGTAATGTTCACATGAATCTCTACAGGTGTTAAAATTTATAGAACTGTGCACCTAAAAATATCATTTTTACTGCATAATACTCTTTAAATAAAATTAATAAAAATGATATTTTGAACACAGTTTCAGTAAATACCCTTGCACATGTCATTTCAAATATGAGTAAGCATACCTGCACATTTTCAAAAGTAGGATATCTGTGTAAAGAATATATATATGTATTTATTATTGTGGTAAGTATTATAAAATGCCTTTCATAGGGGGTTGTACCAAAAACCACTCCCACTAAGAATATGAGTTTATTTCCTTACATTCTCAATTATACTTTTTAACAATCCAATAGGGCTAAAAATAATATCTCAGTTTACTGTCAACTGATATTTTTATTTTATAAGTGAGGTCAATTATTTCTGTCATGTTTTCCTAACAGCATGATATTACTGAACATAGAATTGAGAAGAGATAGGAGCAGTTCCAGCAACGACTGTCCATGGATCAAATTATGTCATAAGCCTTTTCTTTCTTCATCTCTAAGCTCAATTTCCATCTGTGGTGATGTCATTCTTTCATACAGCAGAGAGACGTTCTCCACATCTGAGGGATACAACAACCCTTAGGAAAGAGATATCATTTCTCCTAATATCAGTATCTTAACCCCAAAGACATATTTGAATGCCTCCTGCCTGGGTTATAGGCTCATTCTTGGACCAATTGAATGGAGCACTCTATTTACCCCAGTACAGGTCACATCATCCCTGAGATAAAGAGAATGGCAAGTCCCAAAGACCTAGGAAATGAGGGAGAGCATTTCCCAAAGGAAATATGTGGCTATTACCAGATATATGAAGGAGGGATGCTAAGCAGAGCAAAACCAAACAAACAAAAATATCCCAACTGCCTATACCAAATACGCAGAGAAAATCTAAAACAATATAAAACCTGTTGTTGTTGTTGCTAGATGTCATTGAGTTGATTTTGACTCATAGCGACCCCATGTTACAGAGCAGAACTGCCCCATAGGGTTTCCCATAATTTTATGGGAGTAGATCACCAAGTCTTTCTTTGGCAGAGCAGCTGGGGGATTTGAACTGCCACCCTTTTGGTTAGCAGCTGAGAGCTTAACTGTTGTGCCACCAGGGCTCCTTGTACAAGCTCTAAACAACAACAAAACAAAACAAACCCACTGCTGTCGAGTTGATTCCAACTCACAGGGACCCTACAGGACAGAGTGGAACTGCCCTATAAGGTTTCCAAGGCTGTAACTCTTTATGGAAGCAGACTGTCGTATCTTTCCCCCGCAGAGCGGCTGTGGGTTCAAACCACTGATCTTTCAGTTAGCAGCCAAGAGCTTAACAACTGCGCCACCAGGGCTCCTTTGTATAAGCTCTAGTGTCACAGAAAAAGCATAGTAAAAGCAATAAAGAATCAAGTTGGTTAAAAAAGGCCACGAAGGCCAGGAAATCAGGGAAGAGAAGAATTGGATGGGACGTGAGAAGGAGAAAAGATGGAAGAGAGCACTCAAGACAATGTAAACAACCCGAACACTTTCACTGAGTTACAGCTAAAGGGACAAGACCAGCAAGTTGTATGGTGTACAACTTTTTTTTTTTTTTTGAGGCATAGTCAGGGGTGCTCCTGGATATGGGAGGTAAAGACAGGTTATAGAGTGCCTTTAATATCATAAATGGAATTGTTAGAATAATTCTTTTCAAAGTCAACACCCAATATCCACAGGGGTAAGAATAATGAACGTATTTGAGATTGTGGGAATCCTCAGGCTGACTATACAGGCACGTCGTCCCATAATTTAAACCTGTTTTACATGTTGGGCTCTCACATCAGATTTAGTTTGCAAGCGTTCCTCCATCAAAATACTTTAAATCCGAAGCTATTGCCCTGAAATAATCTTTTTTTCCTTTAACCCAGTAGGTTTTTATCTAAAAGATGGTAAATATAGGAACAACTATGAATCAAGTTAGTTATCAACATTAAATGCAAGGAAACGCTTCCATCTGGGGTAGAGAATGACGTTTCAGGCTTTCGTTAACTTAGTGACGGCTAGCAACACAAATATGACAACAAGAGGAAGGGAAAGATGAAAACTAACTTTGATTTAATGCTTCTTATATGCCAGGCACCAGGCTAGGCTTTGGTTTATGTTCTTGCATATAATATAACCCAAACAAAACCCACTGCCGTAGAGTCGATTTCGACTCATAGCAACCCTATAGGACAGAGTAGAACTTCCCCATAGGTTTTCCAAGGCCGTAAATCTTTACAGAAGCAGACTGCCACATCTTTCTCCCATTTGAAATAACCTTTAAACCTTAAACTTTAAACCAAAATTAGCTCCTGAAGTCTTCTTTAAATCAAACAATAACCAAAAACCAAACCTGGTGCCGTCGAATTGACTCTGACTCACAGTGACCCTATAGGACAGAGTAGAGCTGCCCTACAGAGTTTCCAAGGAGCAGCTAGTGGATTCAAACTGCCAACCTCTTGGTTAACCGCCATAGCTCTTAACCACTGTGCCACCAGGGCTTCAAACCTAACAATAATTTAACTTAATTATAAAGAATGCCTGCCTTGAGAATTGTGCTCTTTTAAAGAACTATCTGCAAGGGATCAAATTGACAACAGCAACTTGAAAGATTAGATAGGAAACTTAGGGGAGCAGTGAGTTTATGTTAATGGAGGCGGGACAGTTTGGGAAAGGACAGTGAGAATGGTTGTACAACTTGAAAAATATAATCAATGTCACTGAATTGTACGTGTAGAAATTGTTGTATTGGTGTATGTTTTGCTGTGTATATCCTCAACAATAACAACAAAATAAATTATTAAAACAGGAAAAAAAAAACCCAAAAAACTTAAAATCCAGTGGTATAAACTATAGGAAAAGGGTTCATTGTAAGCTATTCTAGATATATAACTTAGACAATCAGATGCTAAACTTTGTATTTATTTAAAAGATAATTGTGGTGGCTGCATACTGGATGGCACAGTGGGTTAAAAAGAGACACCAAAAAAGGGTGGGAAGTGTGAGTCATTGTAACAGTTCAATTGTGAGTGTAATGGGACCTACAAATGCAGCATCTACAACATCTACAACTGCACAAATTCAACACAACAAAAGTTCATAAAAATAAGAAAAGCATTTAACCCTTGATTCTCCTCTACAAACAAACTGCCATCAAAATATTATTATGGTCCTAACACATTAGAAAAACAATTTCAATTAGTACTCTTGTCACTTGAAAACAATATAGAAACTATAAATTCACAATATTTTTTATATAACAACAAATAGATAATTTAGTGAACCTGTTAGTTTCATGATTGATAGAATATGTAAAAGTTTTGTTTGTCAGTCTTTTTTCTCTCAAATTAAATGGCAAACTGACGAGAACAGTCTATATGCTGTCCTACAATAAAAACTAATTCTGTGTTTCCGCTACAAGTGAAGGTTGATCTATTGTAAACTCCTAAGCATGTTAGGTTTTTTTTTTTATGTACTGGGCAGCACATTCGTGGGTGTTACAGACAATACAGTCACTTTATAAACAAATAATGTAGGAAGCCTGAACGTAATTGGGGGGATTTCTGAACAGTTGTTTCCTGCAGAGTCACAACTTCATCATCTGCCATTCCAGCATTATGACTTTAATACTATTAGGATCAAGTTGTCTTTTTCAATGCAGTGTCCCATATTCAGGAAGTCCTAGTCAGCAAGCACCAAATTTAATACTAAAGGCTTAGGAATGATTGGCATGTCACCTGCCGAGAACAAGATAATATTCTCAAGAAGGAAAATATAGCAGAAATTCAAGAAGAAGGAAATGGGTTATAGCAAAGACAAACTATGTCAATCTTCTTCCCAATTTTGCCAGCCATTACTGACAACTGAGGGCTGAGTAGTGTCTAACAGCAAGTTCAGAAACATGCCCAACTGTTACCATTACGAAAGAACTGTATTTTTCTGGGTCTCAGTGGCCTTGGCTATGAATCAGGATAATATTATTTTCACCATGCACATTCTACAGGGGTTCAGAGAACCATTTTGTTTTGTTTTGTTTAGTATGAAAGTTATAGTCCTAGTCTAGGAACGAGGAAGGCTATTGCTCAAATATTTACTCACAGAAAATGGGGGGCATGTGTCAGAGGAAAAGCTCAGTATCTGTGACAAGTTTTGGAAAATGTTAAACCAAAGTGAGCAAAGTTACAGAAAACTCAAAATAGAAATACTCTGAAGACCAACAGAGCTAACCTTGGCCACCTGACCACTTGGAGGATGCGTTCACATTTTAGAAACTTATTTGTACTTCCCTTATTTTTCACTGTAATAGAAGAAAAGCATGCTTAATAATCTAAGTGCCAAATAAGTCTAGCTCTTTTTCCCTAGAAGCAGGCCCTAAAGCCATTCTCCAACCCTATTCAGTGAGCTGGGCAATGAGTCCCTGTGGCTCTTACTTGTTTACTCTTCGCAGGTCAGAAAGTCTTAACCTCACCAGAGAGCCCTGCCCCTAGGCCTCTCCTCAAGTTTCTTGGTGTTGGTATCCGTGAAGTTAAACCTTAGGTCACACTTGCTCCTGTTCTCCATCTCACTAGACTGGGGAGTTACTCTCTAACTCTGTTTCACATTCTCAGCTATTAACAGTCAGCCGCTTCCTTCAAAAGAAAGCATTTCAACTTTTTTTTTTTTTGGTGAAGCAGTGGTTAAAAAAAAAAAGTTAAAATTGAAGAATAAAAAAATGACAATTATTATAGCAGGGGGAGCCAAGTCACCTAGGGCTGTGTTAACCCTGGGTTAAAATTAACTCATTAATTTTGATAAATAGATTGTAATTAGTATTCATGTGGCCTTTCTCCTCTGGAGCACAAAGCATTTTACAAGCATTGACTCCTTATCTGTATATTGAAAAAGAAACCCTAGGAATAATAGGGATTGAAGAAACAAATAGTTTTGAAGGACATTTCATTATTTACATCATGTCCCTTTTATTTCCTCTCTGGGTTGCACAAGATGGAAGAACTTCTCCCCCTCGTCTTGATGCAAGTTTTCTTCTGAGGGTGAGGAGCAAATTTTTAGTTGACTACCTCTTTGAAGGTCACCCTTTTTTGATGATGTTTAGGATTGACACAACTTTTAAAATTCTGGTCAATGGAAAGAACAAAAAGGTAGAGTAAAACACAACATCTAAAGAGATAAATTTCCACCTTCATTATTTTCAATTTCTAGCTTCCCAACCTTAGACAATTCCTAGAAGAATAGTTATATAGATACAAGTATAGGTCTCTTTCCATGAATTCTGGGCTATAAAACAGATCAAGCTCAACTAATTTCTGGACTCACCAAGGTATCCCTGAAATACTTCTTAACTTTAGTATTTGTATCCGGTGATTTAATTTTTGAAAATTATCTTTCTCCACAACTAGGCATTACAATATCCATTTACTGTAGTGACCTAAGGTTGTGCTAGACAAAGACATTCAACAGGGGCAAATGGAACTTCTGATTCTAATAGCTAAAAGATCTAGTGATTGCTCATAGAACCTCTCTATATCACACATGACAAATTATAAATTCCTTTCATCAACCTTTTGTTTGGACCAACTGTTGAGGCACAAACAGTTTGCTCTTCCTTTCTCACTGACCTAATTAAGCCAACTAATTATCTGAATGCCATGAAACCATGCAAACCTAATGCATATGCATGTTTCAAGCTAAAGCCTGCTTAGACATACAGTTTAATAAAGAAAGCCGTCCCCTTAAATTTAGATCTGTTCCAAGTAAAATACATAAAGAACAAAGTCATTGAATTGACTGATAGACATCTGAGTGATGAATGTGTAACACATGAATTAAAGAGCTGATTTTCAATTTAGGTGACAGCCTGAGAATGATGCTGACACTTCCCTTTACGTTAAAAGTGTTAGTAAATTAAATTTGATTATGATAGGAAAGTATTAGAGGATTCAATACAGATTGCTATTGATTTTAATTAATAATAAGACACCCCTCATTCTATTTGTTAAAATTTATCCTGATACTTAAACATTTCACAAGGCAAAATTATGCAGTTCTACTCTGTAACACATGGGGTCGCCATGAATCAGAATCAACTTGATGGCAATGAGTGTTATCTTCTTTACTCCTCAGTTACACAAAGGTGTTCATTTTGAATCCCTTCATTTTAACATTTCTTCTAGAATGTGCTCCCTAACTTAATGACAAAATGAGGTCAAACTCCTAGATCATTTTTGTGTGGGCTCAGGTAAACAGATAAAGTATATATTCCTTATTATGGATTGAATTGTGTACCCTAAAAACATACATTGTAAATCCTAACCTTTATAGCTGTGGTTAGGAGCCCTGGTGGCTCAGTGGCTAAGAGCTCAGGCTGCTACAGAAGGCCAGCAGTTTGAATCCACCAGATGCTCCTTGGAAACCCCATGTCGCTATGAATTGGAATTGACTCGAAGGCAACTGGTTTGGGTTTTTTGTTCGTTTGTTTGTTTTTGGTATACCTGTGGTTATAATACTATTTGGGAATGGGTTTTTGTCATGTTAATGAAGTAGTATTAACATACTGTGTGTTTTAAGTCAATCTCTTTTGAGATATGAAAGATTAAGCAAGAAAGAGATGGGGGAAGACAGATGCCAAGCCACATGGAGATTGCCAAGGAACTGAGGGACAGAAGCTGAAAAGAGACAGGAAACATCCACCAGAGCCAACAGAGAGAGGAAGCCAGTGGTCTAAATTCAGACTTCTAGCCTCCGAAACTGTGAGAAAATAAATTTCTGTTTGTTAAAGACACCCACTTGTCAGTATTTCTGTTATAGTAGCGCTAGATAACTAAGACACTACCAAACTACATTTTTAAACACCCGTTGTATTTACGAACCTACATCCTCTGTAATAGCTCCCATATATAAAGTTGTTGTTGTTCTTAGTTCCATCCAGTTGGCCACTGACTCATGGTGACCAAGTGTAAACAGGATGAAATGCTGCCCCATCCCGCACCATCTCCATGATCAGTTGCAGATCGGACTGTTGTAGTCCACAGGATTTTTACTGGCTAATTTTCGAAAGTAGATCACCAGGACTTTTTTCCTGGTTTGTCTTAGTCTCAGAGCTCTGCTGAAACCTTTTCAAAAAGCCTCCATTAACAGATGGGTGGTGGCTGCCCATGAGGTACATTGGCCATTAAGTGAACCCAGGCCAACCTATTTTGTATTACCAAAAAAAAACCAAACCTGTTGCCGTTGAATCGATTCTGACTCATACGATCCTACAGGACAGAGTAGAACTACCCCCACAGGGTTTCCAAGGAGTGCCTGGTGGATTTGAACTGTCGACCTTTTGGTTAGCAGCCGTAACTCTTAAACACTACACCACAAATAACTCTATTAGTTGGGACTCTTTGATTACAAGCAACAAGTCCAACTCAAAGCATCTTTAAATAAACTAAAAAATAATAAAATAATTGGTCCATGTAAAAATCTAGAAAATGTCCATGAAAACTTACTCAGACAAATTTTGATCCAGAGATTCATAGTTATCAGGATTTGAAGTGCAATTTCCGTGATTTTTTTCTGCTTCTATGCTTTTGCTTTTTTTTTTTTCTGTATTCTCATAGTGGTCTAATCAGCTTAGTAAACACCACTCTGGTTTTCTAGACCTCATGTCTAGGCAACTCATCTTCATTCCCAACATCTTGAGGACTAATGAACATCACTTCTTCCAATTCCATACAAGAGAGAAGAAATATCTTTCTCAGATGCCCCAGAACTTGTTTCCTTATGCCTAATTGGCCCAAATAGAGTCATGTGTCTTCTATCACTAGGATAAATTAGTTGGTTTAAAGTAATCTAAATCTAGCCAAAAACTAAAGATAGAGTCAATCTTATCTAAATCACATGCCAAAGAACAGAAGAAAGATTCTTCAAAGGAAATCTGATGGCCTCAGAGGAGGAAACGGATACTGGCTATGCAAACAATAAATGTCTACTCACAGCAGATATTATTATCCTCATTTAACAAATTAAGAAAGTGAGATTCAGAAAGATTAGCTATGTTTGTATGAAGATACTATAACTGGTAAGTGACACTATACTAGAATAATAAGTTGTTAGTGCTAGAAGAGATCTTTAATTACAAAATCAAATTTTACAGAGATGTTTAGAAAGATTAAACCTTACATTTTCAGCTAGTGTAAACTTGGATCAAGCTCAATTTTTCTATTTCTATTAAAAATAAAAATCTACTGTGAGACAAAAAAATTTACTTGTATATTTTACAGATACCGCAAATTAATTAATGACTATTATATAATTGAAATAATGACCAAAGTAAATATTTATTCCCGGACTGAACAAAAATGCTACAATAATCATTATCAGCCACCATGAGACAGACATCAATTTCCAGTTATAGTCAATGTACATAGAATATTCCATCTGTTATCAAGAATTTTAATTTCAATCTAAGATACAACTATTGGTCTCTATTCATCTGAAGCAAAAGAGAAAGAAGGAAATCAAAGACTCAGAGAAGAAACTAGTCTACAGGACAAATAGTCTACACAAACAATGGCCTCCTCTACCCTAAGACCAGAAGAACTAGATGGTGCCCAGCTACACTACCAACCGTTATAATCAGGGGTACAATAGATGGACCCTAGAATGGGAGAAAAATATGGAACAGAAACTCAGATTTCAAAATAAAATAAAAACAGAACTACTAGACTGATTGAGACTCAAGGGCTCTCCAAGACTATTATTGTCCTGTGATACTCTTCAAACTTTGAACAGAAACTATCTTATTTTCATGCAAATAACGTGTCTTCAGCATTTGTTTGCCAGCTACACCTTTCCCCCCATGAGGTATTTCTGTATGCATCGCTAGCTATTTTTTACATGTTACTGTGAAGAAAAATTAGCATAGTGTGCTTGTGAGAATGCCTCATTCGGGTAGGGCACTACTGGCAAACAAACACAAAAGGTGCATGTTATTTGTGCAAAAATATGATAAGCACTGAGGTCATCTTGTAGCTAAACAACAAATTGGCTCAAAAAATAAGGAATATCATCCATAAATATTGTGTTCCTTAAAAAAAAAAAAAATCACCTATATGAGACCAAACAGTCAACAATTACTTTAAAACAAAGATGATAATGTAAGGGGGCAAGGAAACTAGACTAATGGAAACAGAACAACCACAATGGAAAAAATGAGAATGTACATGCATTGGTGTTGTCAGTCGCCTCATACGCATGTGAAAGCTGGACTACGAATAAGGAAGACCAAAGAAGAACCGATGCCTTTGAATAGTGGTGTTGGCGAAGAATACTGACTATGGACTGCCAAAAGAACTAGCAAATCTGTCTTGGAAGAAGTATAACCAGAATGTTCCTTAGAAGTAAGGATGGGGAGACTACGTCTCACATAATTTGGATATGTTATCAGGAGGGACCAGTCCCGGGAGGAGGACATCATGCTTGGTAAAGTCAGGGAAAAAGTCAGGGAAAAAGAGTGAGATCCTCAACGAGATGGATTGACATAGTGGCTGCAACAACGGGCTTAAGCATGACAACAACTGCGAGGATGGCGCAGGACTGGGCAGTGCTTTGTTCTATTGTACATAGGGTCACTATAAGTCAGAACTGACTCAACAGCACCTAACAACACATGCACTGTAAAGAATATAACTAATCTCACTGAACAACTTCTGCAGAAATCGTTGAATGGGAACCTAAACTGCTGTGTAAACCTTCACCGAAAACACAATAAAGTATTATTTAAAGAAAAGAATTTCAATTTAATAATGGGTTTATATTCCTGAATATGTTCTCTACTGAAAGTTAGATGTATAAGTGGAAATATTAATATTACTGCCCTGATGGGATCTAAGTCATCTAGTTCCAAGTGATTCTAACCAAATGTTTCTGCTATAAACACCACTTCCATTTCTCCCTTACTTAAAAATACTAAGGGTTCACATTGCCTCAGGAAACCTCCTGAAATTCTAACACACTGAGAGGGAAGTCTTTTAGAAATGCAAATGAGAAGTTTACCTTGTGGAAAACATTCAACCTGTTAGAGCAACATGAAATGGAAAGCATATTTTTTAAAGGTATCAATTAACCCAGCCCTCCACCCCTTGGTGTTCTGGAGCAACTGAAAACTTGTCACAAGAGCCATATGGGAAGAAAAAATAACTGATTAATAGTAACCAGATAGCAGAGTGTACCTGAAAAAAACCAGGACGAAGATAGACTTCTTATGCCCTGGCCCCTCCCCTAACAATTGAAAACCTGGAACAACAGATTGGGATCAACGAGACTTGCCCAACCAGTTGCAGACAGAAAAGCTTGAAGGTTGGTAAGCAGCAGACACAAGTCCTAATTTATATGCATAAAGCACAGATGAAACTACCAAGACAGAGTTTTTTGGGTCCTTTTATCAACACATAAATCAGGTAACGCGTGGAGAAGAAATGAAAACAAATGAACAATAACCTTTACCCAGATCTCATAAATCAACAAGGGAGAAAAACAAAAGTTTGCCTTTAATAGAGTTTCTTCTAGTCATTGCCATTGAGTGGATTCCGACTCATAGCAACCCTATAGGACACAGCAGAACTGTCCCATAGGGTTTCCAAGGAGTGGCTGGTGATTTTGAACTGCCGATCTTTTTGGTTAGCAGCTGAGCTCCTAGAGAATGGTAAAAAACAGGCCTTCAGATCAGTTCAGTCATGGCCGACAAAGCAAAACTGGAAGAGACACAAATTTTTAAAATTTGGGTGATCTGGAACCATTTGGAATGGGAAGAATTACCAGTAGAAGCCCTGGAATGGGATACTTGGAAGAGGCATAGTAAGCCCTTTCAGGAGCCTGATGCATGAGACTGGATTACTGCCAGGACTGAGGAGAGTAACATGCATTCCAAGCAGCATGGTCAGTGACCATCTTGGAGCCAGACACCGCTGTTTCTGACTCTATGCAGAATCTGACAGAGCAAGAGATTTGGTTGCTATCCAACACATACACTGCCCTTGTTTTCCAAGAAAGAGATTAAGTTTCTAGCAGGGCTTTGACCAGTAATTTTTCCATTTCCAGTTATGGTTCTGGGTCACCCAAATTTTCCAAATTCAGGTCTGTTCTGGTGTCACCTCCTCGGCCATGACTGAACCAGGAAGAACCAGTTGGAAGCCCTGGTAAAAAAGTACCCTCCCCTCTGTAATAGCTCAAACATGTGCCCTCCCAAGATGATACTTGTTCTATCTGGTCAGTGGGACTTAGTCTTTTAAAAAAAAGTATTCCTGTATAAATCTTATGTTCTGGAGGTAAAAAAATGTGCTGCCTAAGAAACCAGTTATGACATCAAACCATTTGGGTATGTACGTGTCCTGTCTCTGCCACTTACCAGCTATGTGACACTGAGCAAGTAACATGTCTGTTCCTCAGTTTCTTCGTCTATAAAATGTAGATAATCAGGTGCCTAACTCATAGGGTTTTGGAGCATTAGATGAGATGATCCGTGTGTCTTAGTTATCCACTGCTGCTATAACAGAAATACCACAAGTGGATGGCCTTAACAAGCAGAAGTTTATTCTCTTGCAGTCTAGTAGACTAGAAGTCCAAATTCAGGGCACTAGCTCCAGGGGATGGCTTTCTCTGTCTGTCAGCTCTGGAGGAAGGTCCTTGTCATCAATCTTGCCCTGGTCTAGGAGCTTTTCCACACAGGAACCCTGGGTCTAAAGGATGCACTCTGCTCCTGGCACTGCTTTCTTGGTGGTATGAGGTTCTCATGTCTCTCTGTTAGCATCTCTCTTTTGTATCTCAAGAGATTGGCTTAAAACACAATCTAATCTTGTGGATTGAGCCCTGCCTCATTAACATAACTGCCACTAATCCCATCTCATTAACATCATAGAGACAGGATTTATAATACATGAAAATGACATCAGATGACAAAATGGTGGATAATCACACAATACTGGGCATCATGGAGTAGTCAAATTGATATACATATTTTTGGGAGTCACAATTCAATCCATGACACTCTACCCTTTGGCCCCTAAAAATTCATGTCCTTGCCACATTCACCCCGTAATATCATAGCAAAAGTCTTAAATCAATTCCAAGTCCAAAATCCAAAAATTCCTCTTTATCTATGAAATCTAGAATACAGGTTACCTGCATCCAAAGTACAACGGTGGAATAGGCACAAGCTAGACATTTCCATTACAAATGGGAGAAATTGGAGGGAAAGAAGGGATAACAGGTACCAAGCAAGTCAGCAGAACATATTACATTAGTCCTCAAGGCTTAAAAATAATCCTCTGTTCTCTGAGACCATTTACACAATGGCCCTGCCCTCCAGACTCTAGGTATTGACCACACTCTCCAGATTCTGAGTGGAAGTCTCTCAGCCCTAGGCTTTAGCTCTGCCCTCCAGGCCCACTGGATTGGCAACCCTGCTCCCTCAGCTTTGGGTGGCCCTATTCTCCTAGTCCATCTAAGTAGCGACTCCACCCTCTGAGACCAAGGCAGCTCAGCTTCCTGTGTTCCTTGTCTCTTTAGATTCTGCTTTTTCTCAGCTCCTCAGGTCTCTCTGCCCAAGTCTGCCCTGCTGGGGCAAGTGTTCCAAAGCTCTGTGGCTCCACTGATAAGTGCCTGGAGGCACCCCACTCTGCCAGGAAGCCTCTTGTGCAAAGGCACTCAGCTCTCTCACTCCATAGGTTGGCTCTATCATGCTCCTGCTGGTCTCCTGGCTCTGCCACTGCTGGTTCTCTGCTACTGCTTTTCACCATCTGTGCTGTCTCCAGTGTAACAGTTCTCACTTCCTTCTGAGTCCTCAGCAGAATTGCCTCATAGGGTATCCAAGGAATGCCTGGTGGATTCACACTGCTGACCTTTTGGTTAGCAGCCGAACTCTTAACCACTATGCCACCAGGGTTTCCAGAATTGTCTTAGATGTCCATAATTCAACCAACAGTCTCTTCAAGGCAATCTAGACTTTACTATTAGGTAATTTAAAACTCTTCAAGCCTCTATCCATTCACAGTTTCAAAACCACTTCCACATTTGAGGTATCTGTTAGAACAGTACCTTACTCCCGGTACCAAATTCTGTCTTAGTTACCTAGTGCTGCTATAACAGAAATACCACAAGTGTATGGCTTTAACAAACAGAAGTTTATTCTCTCACAGTCTAGGAGGCTAGAAGTCCAAATTCAGGGTGTCAGCTCCAGGGGAAGGTTTTTTCTCTCTGGTCCGCTCTGAAGGAAGGTCCTTGTCGTCAATCTTACCCTGATCTAGGAACTTCTCCGAGGAAAAATCCCAGGTCCAAAGGATGCACTCTGCTCCTGGTGCTGCTTTCTTGGTGGTATGAAGTTCCTGTGTCTCTCTGCTTGCTTCTCTCTTTTATATCTCAAAAGAGATTGGCTTAATACACAAACCAATCCTGTAGATTGAGCCGACTCCTTAACATAACTGCCACTAATCCCATCTCATTAACATCATAAAGAGAAGATTTATAACATATACGAAAATGACATCAGATGACAAAATGGTGGACAATCACACCATACTGGGAATTATGGCCTGGCAAAATTGATACACATATTTTTGGGGAACACAGTTCAATCCATGATACCATGTAAGGCACTTAAGACATTATCTAGCACAGAGTATACACTCCAGAAATATTAGCTGTTCTTATTAATAATTATGCTCCTGTGGGCTCGTAATCATCCAATTCCAAGTGATTCTCTTCTGACTTAACAGCCTAAGGCTCTTTTGTTGTTAAGTTTAGGTACTTCCTTTCTATTTCTGGGAGTATAGTGCTGGGTTCAATCATCCAATGGCTACCTCCATGTTTGTGGCAGCTGTGCTGAAGTCATTCTCCACTGGGTTTCCTGGTGGGAATGGAAAGAACACCATATACATCTGCCATGCAAGTAGTTTACTGCCTTTGCCATCCCACTGAAACCATTACTGCACTTGATCCCTAAAGTGCTCTTATTTCAATTCTGGCTTTCCAAGAAGTAAGAAAGTCACCCTAACCATCAAATCTCAATGCAATAGCCTAGGCTCTTCTCAAAGCTGTTTTCTCCAGATAGTTCCCTGTTGTTTCATCTGGACTTCTCACTTGGGGTGCTCCTGCATACTCCTTAGGATGGGTGGAGGAAACGGCTTAGCGGAATACACATGGGCATGATATGATCTTCCTTTTCACCTTGTCCTGATCCTGGGATTTTTTTACTTAGCCAGAAGATAAATGTTCTTGTAAGAGACTGACTATACAAAAGGACAAGGGCCCGGCCATTCACAACAATAGAACGCTAACCCACAACCTCTGCAGCAACTAAGCCAGGAAGCCAAACTCTACAACCCTTCTTCAGCCATTGCATTGGCTCAGAATGGTGAGGACTTGTTCAGTGACTCCTCCCCACCTCGTTTCCATCTCAGGACCAATCAGAAAGAGTCAAATATGTTCCCCAAACCAGTCACATATAATGTCCCACTCTGAGTTAGGCCTCCTCCAGCTTCCCCATGAAAACCTTCAATCAGAGCATATCTGAACCCTTCTTTTTATTTTTATAAAGATTTCCTACTCCCCCACTTGTCTTTCGGTCTCTGCCAAACGTAAGTGATAATGCCTTACTCCCCTACTATCATAAGCTACAAATAAATACCCTCTGTGTGTTCTCATTTGGGATTTCTTTATTTTTTTCCATACTTGAAAATCTGAAATCCTCCTAAATGGAGATCTTGACTCTTACACATGTTCAATCATTTTTATATAATTAAAAAGAGGTTAGATCCAAGGATAATGGCATCTTTTTATATTTGAAATTAATAAAAAAGACTTTCCTCTGAATTGCAAATTTAGGAATTTTTTCTACTTTTACTGAATAAGTGTGAATAACTTTACTTAATAACTTTTTACCAACATCTCCATAATGGAACACCTTAAGGTCAGAAGACCAATGCACTGACATTTTCACTTACCTGTTAGATAAAATAAACAAATAAATAAAAATTAGCTGAAAATCGACATGCTACTTTGAGTATTTCCGAAGTCCAAAACACCTTAGTTCAAATAACAACAGAAATTCATACACTTCATTCATTCCACAAATATTTATTAATTAATATTTATTGAACACCTACTGTGTTCCACACACTCTTCAAGGTGCTTGAAACAAAACAGACAAAAAAAAAAAATCCTGCAAGGTATAAGTAGTTATGTAGGTTATGAGTTAATAAATGTAAAATTATAGAGCAGGATCAAGAGAACCGAGAGTCCTACAAGGATAGGGAAGGTAATTTTAAAGAGGTTAGTCAGGGTAGATCTCATTGAGAAGGTGAAATTTGAACAAATACTTAAAGGATAGTCATGCAGCTGTCTGGTGGAATATGCTTCCAACCTGTGAGTGTTCCTGGTTTATCTGAGGAATAGCAAGGAGGCCTGAATGGTTGCATTAGGGTGATTTTGGAGGATGGGGTGGGGATGGGGAGAAAACAGGCAATGGAAGGAGGGGGTATCAGATGACACAAAGCCATAGGATCTAAAGAATGGGAACACTTTGGCCTTTCTTCCGAAGGAAATGGGGAGCCGTTGGAGGATTTTGACCAAGGTTACCATTCAAATAATTCATGTGATTAAGCAGAGAGAATCCAGCACCTGGGCTCTCCCTAGTGCTGATTCCGTGACAAACTTTGAGGAAATTCTCTAACCAGAGATGACTACAATTTCTTTACAAGTAAAGGTTGGGGTAGATAATCAGTTCTATTCTGTCTTACAGGGTCTCTATGAGTCAGAATCTTCTTGATGGCACACAGCAACAATCTTGTATGAACCCCTCTCCCTCAAAAAAACACTTCCGCTATCTGGAAAATCTACGTTGAGTTGAAGGAGTCCCAGTTCCTCAAATGAACAGAGGACTGACTAATGTCAGAGTCAGGTAGGTCTTCGAACCGGTTCTTCCTCGTTCAGTCATGACCAAGGAAGTGACACCAGAACAGATCTGAATTTTTTAAATTTGGGTGAACCAGAGCCATAACTGGAAGGGGAAAAATTGTAAGTTGAAGCCCTGCTAGAAAGTTCATCTCCCTCTTAGAAAACAAGGGTAGCGTACACATTGCATAGCAGTCAAATCTCTTTCTCCTCGGATTTTGTGCAGAGTTGGAAACAATGGTGTCCCACTCAAAGATGGCAGCCGACCAAGCAGCTTTCAATGTATATCACTCTCCTCAGTCCTGGCAATAATCCAATCTCATGCATCAGGTTCCTGAAAGGGCTCACTACACCTCCTCTGAGTCTCCTATGCCAGGGCTTCGGCCCATAATTTTTCCCATTTTGAGTCTCTCCTGGTTTCACTTCATTGGCCATGACTGAAGCAGGTTAGAGCCTAATGTTATGGCCCTGGGTGGTACAAACAGTTAACGCTCTGGGTTGCTAAAGAAAGGTTGGAGGTTTGAGTCTACCCAGAAGAGCCTGAAAAGAAAGGCCTAATGATCTACGTCCAAAAAACCAGCCATTAAAAACCCTAGAAGCACAGTTCTGCTCTGATAATCATGGGGTCACCATGAGTTAGAATCAACTCAATGGCAACTGATTGGTAATGGTATAGCATTGGAGGAAATGCCCCAACCGCCTCCTCTTCTCTGATGCATTACCCTAATCCTGCTAAATTTTCAGCAAGAATTCCTTTTACATTTTAAACTTGATTCTGAAAGGTTTTTTCTTTTTTTGCATCAGAAAGCAGCTGCCAAGAGAGAAAGTGTCTGTTCCAAAGAAGACACATTTTGGTGGCTTATGTGGTAATATTCCAGAAAGATAATGTGGACTTCTCTAGAAAAGACTTAAAATTCTCCTGGAGCCTGGGATGCTAAAACCATTATCTCATTCTATGTGCTATTATTAGCATAATAAAGTCAATCAATACATTTTGGTCAATAAGCCTCTCAACTATTAACAGGGAAAAATAAGAACTTCTAAATGAACCATCTTGAGCTAGATAAGGTACTCATTATAATGAGAGGAGTAATTTGCATTTCTGCAGGGGGAAATAAGACAGGGTTTTTAAAAAACACAGACATCTCTTCACTCTCAGAGTCAACCTGATTGTGAAGGATGTAATCATTGCCTCTTTTCTGTAAATCGCATTTAATAATTTTTGCATTATTCCCACTATTTTCTGCCAAAAGGCAGAGATAAAAAATAGAAATTGAAAGAAAATTTCTCGCCCTTAAAAATATTGTTAGTATTCTATGATATACATTGTGGGGGGCTGTGTTTTGTGCTTGCTGGGGGTGATGGCGAACTCCTGTTTAAATGTAGTGAAGCCTCACGGGTGGTTGATAAACCAAAATGACCAGAAAAAGAGACTACCCTAAGGGCTCCAGCCGGCACGCAAAGGTTTTGTTAAAATAAAGCGAGGGAGTATAGAGCAGATCCTTTATAGCATGCCAGCCGCTCTCCCAAATAAAAAGTTTCTCATCAATTCAAAGAGATAGAGGAAGAGAGGGTAGAAGAAGAAAAAGGCAGGCAGCAATGGCTGCTGCTTTTACAATAAGGAGCCTAATTTCATGCTATTATCTCTTTGATGGTTTCAGCACAATGAAGTGACACTGATCTGAGATGTGAGAATGAGGCAGAACAAGAGAGTGTTTGTAAGAGGAATAATTTCAGACACTCAAGGGGCTTCACATAAAATTCATCTGCACATAGACAGGGCTCTCTTGTGGATGATGGAAAAATGTAATTCCCAGCTACCAGTGTATTTCTTTTTATTCTAACAAGGAGGCTAAAGCAGAAGAATGAAATCTGGGCTAAAATTGCTTTCAAAATTACAGCAAATTCTAACGAATTGATTAGACATGGGCTGTGGACTGCCCCCTGAAGTCACTAATGCAGATGTTCTTATCTGTCACCCGTGCCATATTTTGTCAACTATCAATCATACTTGCAATATTGGTAAACAATATTTCCCAATGAAGAAAAAAAAAACATGTGAAAATGGCTATGAGTTTTAATCAATGTATGACAGCTTTCAATTAAATTTTACATAACAGAAAATATGCTTGGACTTTAACCTTTTAAGCAAAATCTTCCTTAAAAGGAAAAAGGCAGAAAATTTTAAAATAAGCAAGATGAAAGCAGATAAAAAATGTACGAGCGCCATCTGGTGTTGGACGATGAAAATAATCGCAGAATTTAGCAGTCTCCTTTTGTGGGGCGAATTTTGGTGTAACGGGGTTATAGTATAACCAGAAAGTGATTCCTGTGACAGGATCAGCTTTATGGCTAATACCACGAGTGACTAGTATATTTGATTTAGAACTTACTGAACCAAGGGAAGTGAAGTTTGCAGAAGCAGTGAGTTTGCCATTTTTCATATATTCAAGTATTTAAGGAAAAAAATATATGTTTCAACTCAAGAACCCACATAATTGCTGCCGTTTTGCACTCTAATTTGCTTATGTAAACCTCCTTTAGACAGGAAGAGTTTTTCTGTACTTTGCAAAGTAGTGCCTCTTTAAAAATATAGGAGAAGCAGATGGGTAGCATATTTTAAGGAAGAAACTTTAAGGCTTCTAATGCTAACATGCTAAGATAAATTTAGAAATATATTAAAAGAAAACACTTGAGTAGTGGTATTTGAATGTCTTGGAAATTTATGTACATATCTATTAATAAAACTTGAAAAATACACTGTACTCTGTTCCTTTCTGCAACTAATTTCACTTACTATTATCTGCACATTAAGCATAATAACTGTCCCCATTCCCTTATATTCATGGTATACTTTGAGTTGCAGAAGTTTATGACAATTTCAAAGACCAAGACACTATTTCATAAATTAGAATACTTGCTACTGGAAAACTGTCAACTGTCAAATAAAAAACAACTACGGACTGAGTAAGTAGAGATATTATTCAAAAGGATTATTGCAAGGTGGGGGTGAGAGGTGGGCTATTGCAATAGGGGGAGTATTCTCACCATAAGATCTGCAAGAGTCTCAAGAGTTAAGCAAAAAGAGTTTTTCTCTTACAGAGAAGAATAAATAAGCGCTGAGTCTCTGAGTGGTGCTAACTGGAAGGCTGGACATTTAAGTAACCCAGAGGTGCCTCAGAAGAAAGGCCTGGTGTCTACTCCTGAAAAATCATCCATTAAAAACCCTATGGAGCACATTTTTACTCTGACACGTGGGGTCACCATGAGTTGGAAATGACTAGAGGGCAACTGGTTAAATTGGTTAGCTGGTAGAAAGAACTGGATGCGAAGAAGTGGGATGAAAGGGTAGCATGATCGGAGAGTAGACCAGAGAATGCTTTACCCGGAGGCTAGTCTGTTCTCTGGGAGGGGTGTTAAGGAGGGGCTGTACACTGGGTCAGGCTGAGGGTAGACCAAAATTCAGGGACCTGGGATAAGAAGAGAAGCTTAACCAAAGTTTGGTTAATAAGCACTTTGTTCTAATTGACCAGTGGGGACAAGCAGTTCAGTTAATCATTTATGAGGCAAAGAAGGGGAATTTGGAGGGTTTGTGTCTGGCCTTGTCATTGGTAAACAAAGAGGCATCTGTGAGTCTTATCTAAGTCATAAGGGTAAGAAGGGTGGTTATTTGCAGTAAGCCATAACCTGGAACATCAAACGGTGTTTTTCTGTTTGTTTTTTAATCTTTGCTCTTTTCCAGGATCCCAGGGTACAGGTCACAGCTTTGTCACAGCCTTCTGACAGCAAGCAGTCTTTGTGCTTACTCTCTCTGTGGTTTGGATATTGTCATGGATTGAATTGTGTCCCCCAAAAAAATGTGCGTAGCACCTTGGCTAGGTCATGATTCCCAGTATTGTATGACTGTGTTATCTGATGTGATTTCCATATGTGTTGTAAACTCTACCCTTACGATGAGATTATATGTGATCTCCTCATGTGTTGTAAATTCTATCACTGTGATGAGGTTGACAAGATCAGTGTCTTAATGCAATCTCTTTTGAGATATAAAAGAGAAGAAAGCAGAGACATATGAGAACCTCATACCACCAAGAAAGCAGTGCTGGGAGCAGAGCACATCCTTTGGACCTGAGGTTCCTGTGCAGAGAAGCTCCCAGACCAAAGGAAGACTGATGACATGGACTTTCCTCCGGAGCCAATGAAGAAAGCGTTCCCCTGGAGCTGACACCCTGAATTTGGACTTGTAGCCTACTGGACTGTGAAGAAATAAACTTCTCTGTTAAAGCCATCCACTTGTGGTATTTCTGTTGGAGCAGCACTAGATGACTGAGACAGATGTATTAACAGGAGTCCTAATAGGATTGGTTTCTTTCTTTGAATAAATACATTCTGTAAGATTTTGGCTATTATGCTTTTGTAAAAAATACAGTAACAAACACAGCTATAAAGAACATTTAAAAATCAAATATGCACATTGTTGTTAAGTACCGTTGAATCAGATCTGACTCAGGGACCCTATGTACAATAGAGCGAAACACTGCCAGGTCCTGCACCATCCTCACAATCGTTATGCTTGAGCCCATTGTTGCAGCCACTGTGTCAGTCCATCTCACTGAGGGTTTTCCTCTTTTTCACTCACCTTCTACTTAACCAAACGTGATAACCTTCTCCAGGGACTGGTCCCTCCTGATAACATGTCCAAAGTATGTGAGATGAAGTCTCACCATACTCCCTTCTAAGGAGCATTCTGGCTGTACTTCTTCCAAGACAGATTTGTTCACTCTTTTGGCAGTCCACAGTATATCCAACAATCTTCACTAACACCATAATTCAAAGGCATCAATTCTTCTTCAGTCTACCTAATTCACTGTCCAGCTTTCACGTGCATATGAGGTGATTGAAAATACCATGGCTTGGGTCAAGCGCACCTTTGTCCTCAAAGTGATAGCTTTGAATTTTAACACTTGAAAGAGATCTTTTGCAGCAGCTTTGCCCAATGCAATACATTGTTTGATTTCTTGACTGCTGCTTTAAGTATGTACATTATATAATACAAAATAATAAATTTGAATCTGTCTCTTTAGCTATTTGCTTAGAAAACTAGACTTTTATTAAAAAATAAAATATATTTAAATAGTAAAAAAGTTGGGACTTTTGAATGATATATCTTTTAACATCTGATAACAGATAACTGAGATTATTGCTTCAAAATACTATGATTTCACTGATTACACCAGATGCTGGCAGCTAATTTTCAAGTGATGGGTGAGAAGTTTTATGTGCTTTCCACTTGCAGCCCCAGGCAATTATCCCTTCCAGAAAAGAACTGGACCAAGAGACACAAGGAGGTCACCAGAGAAAGTGGCCAAGAATGTCTTTCTTGCATCCCACAAGAGAATGGCTGGATATGGCAGAGGACAGGACTGACTGCTGGGACTGGGATCACCCTGCCCTGATCTCAAGGCTATTGCTGGCTTGGAGCAACAAGGAACAAGTGAGGGCTTGAATAAGAGACAGTCATCCAAAAAAAGTTTAAGAGAAATGACCCTATTCACACCAAATAAAAAATCAAAAGTTGCTCATAGGGAGCTTAAGGTTTTGTCTTAAAGCAAGATCAATAATTCAACAAGAGAAAAATATGGAATTTAAGAATCATATTACGTACATTTCACTGTCTACTGTGTACTAGGAATTGCACGGGAATGTAAAATGTGATGTTGCTTGCATAAAATCAAAATTCACATAATTCAAGACTAATTTCCCCATAGTAGTAAACATAAAAAAGGGGAAAGATCTCCTTGTAGTTCATAAATTTAGAAGAAGTTTATCTTTGGCGTTGAAACATGCATTTACTATTTAATGAAAACTTGGTGTATGAGATCCTTCTTTGTTTGTTGTTTTTCAAATATCAAGGACTCTTTGTACGCTAACACAAAAAATAGAATAGCTTAGAGGCATACCATGCGAGCATCGCATTTGCAGTCATATCACAAACATTTTTCCCATTTTTCCCCACGATATACTTCAATATAGGCTGATGGCTGCATACTTAAAGGTGACTTACTGCCTTTTTGCTTTTTAAAAAATTTTCTAGCACTATGTCTAACAATTGGGAGTACTATCTTCTAAATTAACATTTTGACTTGGTTGTAGTTGGGCATTATTCTGAATTTTTTTCCTTTAATTTCTGACTTTAAAGTTATTAATTTTAGATGCTTTTGTCAGGACCAGCAATATCACAGTAATTAAATTTGAGTTAAATTTAATTAAATTTGAATGAAAGTACTACGTAATATAAAATAAGACTTGAAATTATAAGAAAAATAATCACAAAAATCCCCGCAGAAATGCTACATAATCAATAGTAAGATTCATAGGATACTAACAAAGAATGGTAGATATTCCTGTTTACCAGTTAAAGTTTACCATACAGAAAGCATGTTGTTGTTGCTAGATGCCGTCAAGTAGATTTTCTACTCATAGCAACTCAACGTGACATAACAATCAACAATTCATCAGCTATGAAAATTATTTATGTTAGTACAAATTTATGCATTAAGTGGGAATATTGTTTCGCTATCCCACAATCTGTAGTTTATATAATCCAATTAGATACATGTGACTCACACGTGCTCAACGTTTTATAAAAATTAACTCAGACACGTTGGCAATGCCTCTATGAAGCAGATAACATTACGCCCATTTGATAGATAAGGAAACTAAAGCTTATGATGTTTGAGTATCTGCCAGGTAAAACAGTAACTGACAGATCCAGTATATGAACCTACTTCTCTCTGATCATTCCACTACTCAACCCATAACTCATTGCCATCGTATTGATTCCGACTTACAGCAACCCTATAAGATGGAGTAGAACTGCCCCACAGGGTTTTCTAGGCTGAAATATTTAAGGAAGGAGACCGCCGCATCTTTCTTCCAAGGGGCAGCTGACAGGTTTGAACCACCGACCTTTCAGTTAGTAGCCGAGTTTTGTAAAATATGGCCTATCCTACTGGCCCATGTGTTCTACTCTGAGCTACATACTACTGAAGAGACAGGAGAAACAGACACTTGAGAAGTACTTTAAGACACTCATTGGGCCTTTCTCTACCTCAGTTTCTTCATCTGAAATAGAGGGATAATAGTAATAATACCTACTTTAATAGGGTTGCCGAGGGGATTCAGTGAAATAGCATGTGTAAAATTATTGGAAGAATGACTGCCACACAGTGCAATAAAACATATGAATCAAGGCTATGTTCAGCACACTCCAGTGAATACTAGAGAATCAGTGGCAGAGTAGAGGACATAAACGAAGTCTCTGAAGTTAATCTTCTCGTAAGAGGACTGGATTGCCATCTATTTTGATTCTGCGAATGCTGCAGCCATTATTCCTCAGTAAATTAGTTCATTAAGGCAAATCTCAATGAGAAGTACCTAATGGGGGACTCTAAAATGGAATACATAGATAGTATTAACAATTCAAACAAATTTTGTCCTTTCAGTAAGTGACCATTGTAAAACAGTGCCATATTGTCAAGGGTAATTATTGTTCATGAAGCCCCTCTCTTTGATATGCTTCATAAAATTCTCTCCTACATTCCCCCACTTTACAACTTAACTATCAATTTAATTGTGCTATCAATTTAGACACACTCAAAAAAGAGCTGTTCATTGAATTGAATTTACATATACAGGTTGTCGAATTCTGTTATCATTTACAACCTAAAGGAAAACAGAAACGTCTGTAATAATTGGCATATTTTTATACCAAAACTATTAGTAAAACTAACTTTTCTGTCCCTTTCAAAAGAGAAAGTGCTCCTGCATAAGAATTTAATTAATATATACTTAATTCCATCATGACGATCTTGGATTCCAAAGTGTATACATAACAGTCAACAACTTGCAGGTAAAAAGTATATTATTTTGAAACTAAGCATATATGGTGTCTGTTCTTACATCGATTCCCAGTTGTTCTAAGTAGAACTTGTAGAAAGATCTTTGATAGGAGTGCATATTCTTTTTATTAAAGAGCTCATTAAAAATCACCATCTTTTATGTACTTCCCCTCATGGCTTTGCTGGGACTTCCACCATAATTTGAAGGCATGTATATACTGTGTTCAAACCCGTTACAGTCTAGTCTCTCTCGTAAACAAGGAGTAACTGTTCTTCTCATGAAATAGAAGAACAAAGCTGATTGGTTTGTCTACTAAAGTATTGGGACTATCCCTAATCAAAGAAACAGCTCTGTGTGCTTCCCAAAGTTCCTTTTTTTTTAGGAGAAAAACAGGTGGAAATACCATCTAATATCTTTTACCTCTTCCTCAATTTCAGTCTTGAATTTTATATTCCCAAAATTGCAGGGGACTTGCATTTTAAAAATCTTTTAAAATCAGTTTTTGTCTTAATTTTGCTATTCATTGATTTTTTTTTTTTTAATTTGGAGTCAACTTTACATTGTAACACAGTTCAAAATTCAATATGTAGATGCCATTCACATTACATTTACTCTTTATAACACAGGACAAAGGCTGACTGAATTTTCTGCAATTCAGTTTCAGTATGCTGTGTGGACATTCACACATTACAGCTGAGAGGGATAACTGCACACAGTTTTTTGGATGGAAATTTGACAGTATGTATTGAAGCCTTTAAAATATTCATAAACCCGTCATCCAGTGATTCCACTTTTGTTGCCCTGAATCATTTATAGATATGGAGATTTATGTAATAATATAACTAAATGTATCCTAAATCACTTATGGATATAGAGATTAATCAAAGCAGTCTTTGTAATTGCTCCAAATTAGAAACAAAGTACACTTCCAAAAATAAGGATTGATTAAATAAATTATAATATCTACATATATTGAAAAATAGATGGTTCTTTAAAAATATTATAAAAGAATGATAAAGATGGAAATAAGTTCAGAAAATTTTTTAATATTATAAAAATTATAATCCTAGATATATATATATACACATGTAAAAAAGAAAAATATTACAGGTACAAAATTTTAGTAGTAGGTATCTGCTGCTTGTTAGTTACAGATAAATTTATTTACTTGTTTGTGGTTTTGGGTGTTTTCTGAACTTTCTATCATAAAGAGGCTTTTCTCTGAGATCATTAAAAAAAAAATAAACACTACCAAGAGGGGGTAAATTATGCAGCAAAGGATATTGATTCCAATGTCATGGCAAACACATTAGAACAACTTCCTGCACACAGAACCAAAACAAAGCAAACCTGTTGCCATCTAGTTGATTCCAACTCACAGTGACTCTATAGCACAGAGCAGAACTGCCCCATAGGGCTTCTGATGAGCACCTGCTGGAGTCCAACTGTAGATCTTTTGGTTAGTAGCCCTAGCTCTTAACCACAGAGCCACCAGGCAAACGCATAAACACATACAGAAAACGCAGATCAGATGACTTACTTCACTTGTACCTGACCCTTTAACCTAGTTCAAATCCCGTACCTTTACAGAGAGCCAGAAGGCAAAATTGTCCTGTATAATCTGAATGTCGCCTGGTGGTGATGCGGGCCCCCTGACTCTCCAATCTGTCCTTGCATCTATATACTCAGCATTTCTGTTTGTCTCAGTTTCACTTTACTTTTATAGGCTCGACATGATGAAACATAGCCATCAGGTCTCCCCATCCATCCCGGATTTTAACCAACCATGATAAAACAAATCACAACAGCTTTGCACGCGGTTGAAAAATTAATATTCATTGCCCAAGTAATGAAGAAAAGGCATAATATCATGTAAGTCGTCACTTCTGTACCATCTAAATTGTAATATTCATCATTTTTCTGTCCTGAGTGGGCTTTATAATGGAGACTACAAACAATATTTTAGAGCTTCCCAGAAGCTTGGTGGATCCTGAGAACCATGTTAAAGGACTTAGAAAGTCCTTGATGCTTTAATACCATCAGGGGCAAGGGAGTACGTGGGAGACTTAATGCAGCTGAATAAATGCAGGTTGGCAGTCTCTCTGCCATCCAAAAGTTATAAGTCAGAAGAAAACCTAATTTTTGCACTCCCTTAAGAGTCTGAATGAGAAAAAAGAAAAAGAAAAATAACATCATCTCTCCCTAAGAATCCAGCTTACTGTTCACTCTTCTCAAAACGTGAACTCCAAATATTTAATGAGTTTGCCTAGTTGTCTTCTACCATGTGCAGTTTAATTGTCACACACATTTAAGGTAACCCTTACCCTAAGCTAGTTTCTTTAATTTGAGACTGAAATATTCAACTTTCATCCACATCTGAAAGGAGGTGAAGAATGTAATGTTAAAAACATAACCCCCTAATGTCTTGCTAAAATTGTGGCTCAATATCATGATTATGTTAGGGGGAAAAAAAAGGAATTGCAATTATTCTAAGGCAATTCTGAATATTGCCTCTAACTGTGAAAAGATATTACATAGAGAAATCAAACGCACAGGCTTTCTCTATATCCCCTTTCCTTGTGGGGGTTGATGTCCTTCCTCACTGATCATTTTCAGAAACTGCTAATAATCTGCAGCACTGCCTGATTCTGGGCTTTGCCTACTTTCCCTTTGTCACCTCACCTTTTGGTATGATTGCTAATAAGCACTGAAGATGTTAAGTTACAGGAAGAAATTCCAGAAAGAATTCATATTTTTTTATACTATTATTTTTATTGTACTTTAGATGAAGTTTTACAGAACAAATAGTTTCTCATTAAACAGTCAGTACACGTATTGTTTTATGACATTGGTTAACAACCCCATGACATGTCAACACTCTCCCTTCTCAACCTTGAAGGACCTTTTTTTTGGTGAAAATATGCATAGCCAAAGTTATACCATTTCAAAAGTTTCTTCATGTACAATTCAGTGACATTGATTACATTCTTCCAGTTGTGCTGCTATTCTCACTATCCTTTTCCAAATTTTTCCATCACCATTATCTTCAGCTCACTGCTTCCTAGGCTTCCCATCAAACCTTTTGAGTTGCTGTTGTCAATTTGATCTCACATAGATAATTCTTTTTTTTTTTGTACCTTAGATGAAGGTTTGCAGAACAAATAGTTTCTCATTAAACGGTACACATATTGCCCAATGACAATGGTTAGCAACCCCATGACATGTCAACACTGTCCATTCTCAACCTTGGGTTCCCTATCACCAACTTTCCTGTCCCCTCCTGCCTTATAGTCCTTGTGCCTCATTAGTCCCGTTTTGTTTTATGAGACTGTCCAATCCCCGGCTGAACGGTGAACTTCGGGAGTGATTTTACCACTGAACTAAAAGGGTGTCCGGGGGCCATACAATCAGGGTTTTTCCACTCCTTCAGGCCAGTAAATCCGGTCTTTTTTTGTGAGTTAGAATTTTGTTCTACCTCCTTTTCCAGCTCTGTCCAGGACCCTCTATTGTGATCCTGGTCAGAGCAGTGAGTGGTGGTAGCCAGGCACCATCTAGCTGTACTGGACTCAGTCTGGTGGAGGCCTTGGTAGCTGTGGTCCATTAGCCCTTTGGACTACTCTTTTCCTTGTATCTTGTTCTCTTCATTCTCCCTTGCTCCCAAAGGGGTGAGACCAGTGGAGTATCTTAGATGGCTGCTCACCAGCTTTTAAGACCCCAGACTCGACTCACCGAGGTAGAATGTAGAACATTGTCTTTATAAACGTGTTATGCCAATTGAGCTAGATGTTCCCTGAGACCATGGTCCCCACAGCCCTCCGCCCAGCAGTTCAGTCCCTCAGGGAGTTTGGAAGTGTCTATGGAGCTTCCATAACCTTTCCTTATACAAGTTGTGCTGGCTTCGCCAGTATTGTGTACTGTCTTACCCTTCACCAAAGTTACCACTTATCTATTGTCTATTTAGTTCCCCACCACCACCCCTCTCATCCCTCGTAACCAACAGAGATTGTTTCTTTCTGTGTGTAAACTTTTACATGGGTTTTTACAGTAGAGGTCTCATACAATATTTGTTCTTTTGTGATTATTTCACTCAGCATAACATCCTCCAGTTTCATCCATGTTATGAGATGCTTCACAGATTCATCATTGTTCTTTATCTTTGCATAATACTCCATTATGTGTATGTATGGTAGTTTATCTATTCATCTGTTGATGGGCATCTAGGTTGTTTCCATCTTTTTGTTATTGTGAACAGTGCAGCAATGAATATGGGTGTGCATATGTCTATTCGTATGACAGCTCTTACTTCTCTAGGATATATTCCTAGGAGTGGAGTTGCATTTTGTAGTGCTTTTTTGTTGTGGTGCTGTTGTTTTCTTTGTTTCTCTTACTCTCCTGTGCCGAGTTCCTTTTGTTAGTGGATTTTTTTCATTTCTTTTGTTTTTGTAGGTTTTGTTCTTACTGAGACTTTATGTGTTTCTTCTTTATTTTGATGAGTAGGTTTGTTAACTTTCTTTGTGGTTACCTTGAAATTTACCCTTATCTTCCTAGATTTGAACTAGTCTATTATTACTTGGTACTGCCTTGCCTTCCTCTCCATTAGAAGGTTCTATACCTACACTGTTTATTCCTTCTTTTATTGTTCTGATGCTGTTGTCATTTACAGATTAACCTCTCTGGTTCCCTGTTGTAATTCTTTTGGTTTTGCATAGTCCTTAAGAGTTCATTTCCTAGGTTGGTATCTGGCTAGTACAGTCCTGTGGCATAGATTCAGCCTGTGGTCTCACGTTGTTTGTTCTCAGATAGAGGGATTCCCTTTAATAAGTCTTGTAAGTTTAGTTTGGTTTTTACATAGTCCCTCAATTTCTGTTTATCTGGAAATGACCTAATTTCACCATATTTGAATGAGAGTTTTGCAGGATATATTATTCTTGGCTGGTTTTTTTCTTTCAGAGTTTTATATATGTCATCCCATTGCCTTCTTGCCTGCATGGTTTCTGCCAAATAATCCAAGCTTAGTCTTATTGTTTCTCCTCTCTATGTGACTTCTTGTTTTTCTCAAGCTGCTCTCAGGATTCTGATTTTAGCGAGTTTGATTATGACATACCCTGGTGATTTTCTTTTGGGGTCTATCCTATATGGGGTTCATAGAGTTTCTTGGATGGTCAGCTTTTCATCTTTCATGATATTGGGGAAGTTTTCCGTCAGCAATTCTTCAATGAACCTCTCTGGGTTTTCTATTTTCTCCCCATGTTCTGGAACTCCGATCACTCGAAAATTTTTGCTTTTGATTGTATTAAACATAATTCTCAGGGTTTCTTCATTTTCCTTCGTTCTTTTTTCTGATTTTTTCCTCAGAGTTGTAGCCAAGTGTTTGTCTTCAATTTCACTGATCCTATCTTCCATCGTTTCAAACCTGCTCCTCAGCCTTTCTATGACACTGTCCATTTCTGAAATCTTGTTGTTTATCTTTTGGATTTCTAATTGTTGTTTTTGTATGGTTTCTAGTTGTGAGTTTACCTTCAAATTTTGTTCCTGTATTATCTTCTTGAATTCTTCCATTTTTTGTCTGCCTTTTCCATGAATTTGTCTATTTTTTCCTCATTTTTGTCTGCTTTTTGCTTCAACTCTTGGATAATTCTGAATATTAAGAGATTTGAATTCCCTATCAGTTAGGCCTAGTGCTTTTTCTTCTACTGGAAAGTCATCCGGTGTTTTATTTTGGACACCTACTAGAACCATCCTGTTCTGTTCTTGTAAATGTTTTGATATTGTCTGCTGTCTTTGGGGCATTCAGTGGTTATTTTCATTGTTTACTGATTGTAGATTTGTTTGTTTTGTCCTGCTTTTTTGTTTTATTTGGTTATGTCTGAGCAGGTGGGCTGTACTTTCTTTGTTGTTTGCTTGTCTGTGGGCATGATACTTTTCACCTCCTTCTCCAATAGGTAGGGTTAGTAACTCAGGTATGGTATAGCAGGGCAGGACCAGCTGAAGGGGAGTTGCTGGGATGGATTGTTTGTGGCACGTACCAGGGCTGACAGTGTGGAGTGGGAATCAGTGCAGGGAAGGTTCCAGTAGGCCATGCCTGTGCTGCTTGGGAGGGTGAAGTTCAGTGCACAGTGCAGGTAGGCAGGAAAGGGGGGCAGGTTGCAATGTGTGGAGCTAAGATGGGTATGGGAGACATGAGAGAGAAGAGAGAGGAACAGGAGCCAAAAACATACACACAAACAAAAAAGAGTGCTAAAGGAGCTTGCTATTGGAGTGGAGAGATAACAGACTGAGAAATAGGGAAAAATAGAAATTAAAAAAAAAAGAGTAAAAGGGGAAAAATGAATAAATCAAGAAACTGGAAATGAAAAAAGACAAAAAGAGAATAAGAGAGAGAAGAAAGTGAAACAAAGAAATAAAGTCGCCCCCCCCAAAAAACAGACAAAGGAAGAAATGCCTCTGGGTATGTCCCTGTGCATCTGTGCAGAGTAAGGGCATCGCTTCCAAGATGCACGGTACTGCCTGGCTGGAAGGGGTTCCCAAGCCAAGAAAAGAAAAAGAAAATAAACAAACAAATCAAAACAGAACAAATCAGAGCAAACAAACAAACAAGCAAAAAAGCCCCAGGGGTCCCATCAGTGTGGCAGCATGCACTGGGAAGCAGTTTCACAGTCGAGCAGTGTTTCACAGCCTTTTAGGAAGAAGCAAAGATGGTGCACAGAGCCAGGTATTAGAGAGAAAGGAGGGGGAGGTGGTGAGAGGTAAGGAAGAAATCTAAAGAAGTGGAAAAAAGCAACACCAGCAGCCAACACAAGGCACTCAGGAAGCCAGCCAGTGCAGGCAGGTGGAATCCAAGTGACACCAGGGTGAAGCTGGTGCTTCCCGGCCAAGAAACTGTGGCTGCAGGAAGCAGAGGAGGCTAAGTTGAGGCGATGAAGGGTGGGGGGTGGGAAAGCCTATATCACTGGTTGCCAGTTGTTCTGTCTCCTCCTGGAAGCTCTGTGAAGCTGCTTTCTGGTACCCCCTGTTTGCTGATCTCCGATAGGAGTCCAAGACGGTGGATCCATGCTGCGGTAGCTGATAGGGGACTTCTGTATTTATCTCTCCTCATACTCTCTGTTCTTGGTCAGCTTCTTATTCTATTCGGTGCTTGGCTGAGTTCTTTATCTCTTCATTTGATGCTTAGGGTTTCAGGATTGACGTGTGACTCTGTTTGACTTAGTTTTCCTGATCTTTGCTGTAGAGGGACTGCGTGGTGCTTCTGACTATAGCACCATGTTGCCTGGAAGTCTCAGAATTCATATTTTTTTAAATGGTTATATGAGGAAGAAGCTGTGATAACAACGTGTAGAGAATTTAATATAACCCATGAGTACTATGATATACATTTCTGCATATATTAAATCATTTAATTATTATGTTGTTTTTAGTCAGTTCTGACTCATAGTGACCCTATGTACAACAGAACGAAATACTGCCCAGTCCTGCACCACCCTCACAATCATTGCTATGTTTGAGCCCATTGTTGCAGCCACTGTGTCAGTCCATCTCATGGAGGGTCTTCCTCTTTTTCATTGACCCTCTTCTTTCCAAGCATGATATCCTTCTCCAGGGACTGGTTCCTCCTGATAACATGCCCAAAGTGTTTGTGAGGCAAGGTCTTGCCATCCTTGCTTCTAAGAAGCATTCTGGCTGCACTTCCTTCAAGACAAATTTGTTCATTGTTCTGGCAGTCCATGTTATCGCCAATATTCTTTACCAACACCATAATTCAAATGCATCAATTCTTCTTTGGTCTTCATTATTTGTTGTCTAGCATTGTCTAGGGAATACTGTGTGGTTTAAAATCAGGAAAGGTGTGTGTGAGGGTTGTATCTTTTCCCCAATCTGTATGCTGAGCAAATAATCCAGGAAGCTGGAGTATATGAAGAACAGGGCATCAGGATTGGAGGAAGACCCATTAACAACCTGCAATATATAGATGACACAACCTTGCTGAAAGCAAAGAGGTCTTGAAGCACTTACTGATGAAGATCAAAGACTACAGCTTTCACTATAGATTACAACTCAACATAAAGAAAACAAAAATCCTCACAAGTGGACCAATAAGTGACATCATGATGAAGTTGTCAAAGATTTCATTTTACTTGGATCCACAATCAACAGCCATGGAAGTAGCAGTGAAGAAATGAAAAGATACACTGCATTGGGAAAATCTGCTGCAAAAGACCTCTTTAAAGCATTAAAAACAAAGATGTCACCTTGAGGACTAAGGTGTGTCTGACCCAAGCAATCACATTTTCAATTGCCTCATGTGCGTGGAAAACTGGACAATGAATAGGTCTAGTAATAGTAATGAAAATAGTGATAGCAACCATGTAGTATTTCTTATGCTATGAACAAAACTGTGTGCTTTATGTATTCATAGAGGTTGTGATATGGTATTTATATTAACTTATATGTGTGTGTACTAACTTACATCCACACTTCTGTCAGTTTGTCCTACTGTGGGGGCTCACTTACTTTGGACATGTTATCATGAGGGATCAGTCCCTGGAGAAGGACATCATGCTTGGTAAGGTAGAGGGTCAGCAAAACAGAGGAAGACCCTCAATGAGATGGACTGACACAGTGGCTGCAATAATGGGCTCAAGCAAAACAACAATTGTGAGGATGGCACAGGACCGGGCAGTGTTTTCTTCCGTTGTACATAGGGTCGCTATGAGTTGGGACCGACTCAGTGGCACCTAACAACAACAACAAAAAACGTGGGTGTGTGTTCCAAGTGCTTTAGCTATATATTTATGTGTTGATTATACACAAAGCACTTTACACCTACATGTATTACATCATACAATCCTAAAACAATTACAGTATGAGACTTTTTAAAATTGTATATAAAAACTGAGGTTCCAGAAGTTTTAAATAACTTACCCATAAAACATAATTGGTAGAAAAACATAACTGGTAGAACTATATGGGATAGGAATTCAGGTCTATTATACTCCAATTCTTTCTGTACAATGCAACAATGTCCATATGGACTTGAAAACTAAAGATAAGATATTATTTAACATCAGAGGGAAGAGACTGTTTCTACCTGAGTTGGCCTGGGAAGTTGTTTCAGGGGAAGCAAACTATGAACCAAGTTGAAAGATGGGGAGATTTCAAAGTGGATTTCAATATGTGAGCACACATCCCAAGTTAGAAATAAACTAATCACAGAAATGAAAAAAGTTTGGGAAAGGAAAGCCCAATGTACATTTATAGGGCAAATGGGAAAACAGATTATGGTGCACGGGGTGTCAGCATGGAGGAGGAGGAATAAGAGATAAGACTTAATCCAAATGTGCCAAGTAGAGACATGTTTAGCAGGAGGTTGAAATTCAAGACTAAATCTCAGAAGAGATGTCAAGGATGTAAAGGAAAAATCAAAGATAATTTGAAAGAGAAAGCTGAAATTATACGAATGAAAAGGAGCTCTTCATTTTTGTATCCCTGGAAGCTGAAGGAGGAGGTGAAAAGATTTAAAAAGTGAGGGTTTAAGCAGCCGTATCATTTGCCACAGAGAAGTCAGGAATAATGAGTATATGACATCCAAACACTTATTTTATATCCAGTTCTTTCCTTCATGATATTTATCTTCCTACCATTTATTTGCTTCAAAACATTGCCTGTGTGTGTGTGTTTAAATATTCAAGTCTCAGGTCCAGAGATGTTTCCTCTAACTCTCCTACAGTTTTCTCAGCCAATTTTACGATCATGTAATCAAATCCTATTAACTGTCCATTAGGAATCACATACTCTGCTAAAGGATATATACATATAGCCTTTACCATAGCATAATCTCTAGCACCCTCATGATCTCTCTTAATAGATAATATATATGTAGACAACACAGATTTTATAAATGTAGATAACATATTGATAGATAATATATATCCATATCTGTATAAATGTATACACACACACTGCCCTGGTGGTGCAGTGGTTGAAGTGCTTGGCTGCTAACCAAAAGGTCAGCAGTTGGAACTCACCAGCTGCTCCATGGGTGAAAAATATGGCAGTCAGCTCCGCTAAAGATTTACAGCCTCGGAAACCCTACGGGGCATTCTACTCTGTACAAAAGAGTCAGCATCAACTAAACAGCAGTGGGTCTGGTTTTTTGGTTATATATACATACATACATATATATACACACATACACATACACACACATATATATACATATATATAATCTATCAAGGGAGATCATGAAGGCTCCTTACTATAGTCAAACTCAGATCACTCTCCCCTTCACAAGTATACTCTCTGCATTCTTTTTTCACACTGCAGCTTCAATCATATGTTTGCTTAACTTGCTTCTCATATTAGCCTAAAAGCTGTTTTATCAGCAGCCTGTCAAGTAGAAACCTCTATTTATGGCTACTCTTGCATATTTGCAGTGCTTGGTCACTTTCCAAGTTTGAAATGTGAATATCCTCCATATACACAAATAATCATTTGCACAGTGCTTGCCCCTCTTCCCACTTCCCTGTGATTGCTCCATCACAGGCACACCGATAAACTGTCCCAACATTAGAACAACACCTAGGGACTTCACTGCTTTGAATTGCTTCATCAATTCGAGAAATGTCAATATCCGCTGTGCATATATTCTGTGCCATACTCTGTGTTGGGTATATTGTATGCATTACTACTCTCAAAACCCACAGGAACATAACAGGTAGACTTCTTCATTTCCATTTTTCAGGGAAGAGAAACAGGGAGTCAGGGAGGTCACACAAACTGTGCAAGGTCACACACTTCTAGGAGTAAATCTGGCATGTGAGTGAGGTTACGCCTGGTAATTGTTGCATGCTTACAGGTGTTTTGATTTATCAGGCTCTGCCAATTAAGGAGCCCAAATACAGGACATGAAAACAAAACACCAGGACTTCTGTTGATGAACGCTGTTCTTCTTTAAATGCAAATGAATATTTTAATGGTTGAGCCATCCTAGCAAGATACCTGAAAATGTAAATTCTCAAATTATTTGAAAAGAAAGAATTAAAAAAGCATTTTCATCAAAGAAAATGTTCTCTAATTCATTGGACCATTTCTTTTCTCCAAGAATATGTAAAAGGTCACCTGTTACTCCTTTACTTTGGCTGCCTTATAAACGTTAATTCCATTCAAGTACACATGCATTTTAATTGCTTATAATTTCATGTCTCAGCATAAACAGGGTTTTGCCATTTAAAAACAAAATCTTGTGCAATGATCCTGGTCTATTTTTGCTCTACCGTTACTGAAGTTGCATCATACTACACTGATCATTGGTCTTGTTTGCACATTCATCATAAATCTATAAGGAAAACATTTAAATAAGTCTTCAAATGAAGCTGAAGCATGTGATACTTTCTGAAAGATACTGGAAAGTATGTTTTTGCCAAAGAGAAATGAATTAGACAGATGAAGTAAACAAATAAGCATTCTTTATTTACACGGCTTTGAAGCGTTTCCCATCAAGCAAATGATTGTCATAATTTATTCATTGAATATTCGTTAACAAAGAATATTTACAAGTAGCACCCAGGGAACTTTAAAGACTCAAAGGCAGAAATAGAGAAAAGTCTATAATTGTGGGCAGTGAAACTTCCTGGGAAAAGAAAAGCAAAATATGAGAGTTGCCTTAGTAGCAAACAGAGCTTTTGCCTCCTTGTTTCTTCACTGCTCTGTTGAATTTGAATTAGGTATTAGATGAAACCCATTGCCGACTCAATGGCAACAGGTTAACAGGTGTCAGGTGGAAGTTGATGGTATGAAAGAACCTACTCCTTCTTTCAGAGTCCTACTTTCTCTAATAAAACTTATCTTCTAAGATATATTATTTAGATCGAAAAGAAAGAGAGGAAGGGAGGGAGAGAGGGAAGGTGGGAAGAAGGGAGGAATGAAGGAAATAAAGAGAGAAAGAATATAAATAGATGTTGAGAGCTCCTGTTAGGAGCTTTGAACTCTGTGATGAAACTGTCACACTTGTGCAGGGCAGAGGCCTGAGTGTGCCCCATGCAGGGGTTGCATGCTTCCCCTATGGGCAGTGGGGGTTGGGTAGCCTGACAGCAGAAGAGCCCCACAGGCCCAGGTAGGGTGGCAAGAGGCAGCAGCAGAGGCTTAGAAAACCTCAGTGGCAGAGGCTTGAGAGATGCAGTGCAGGGGTCTTCCAGCTGGCAGCAAGGCCCAGTGAGGCCCAGGGGAAGAGCAGAAGCCTTGGGAGCCGTGCAGGCCTCTAGAGCAGCATGGTGATAACCAGAGACAGCTGTACATGAACACAGCATCTGACCTGAACCAGCTGCGCCTACCCAGAGAAACAAGAATGGTCATGAGTAATTTGGGGAAAGCTAAGCAGTTCTCCTTTGGGAATCTGTTATTATTGTTTAATGTTTACTTTCTATAAATAATAATAAAGGCTTACACTTTGACAGCACCGTGAAAGTGTCTTCTGTGTCCAGCTCAACCACAAGTGAATGTAGCACCCATAGAAAGGTTGATCCCTGTGCGTGTATGTCTCTCATTCCTAGCAGTTTAATGGCTGCCTGGAAGTTTAAGGCACAGTCTGTCTGCATGTGCAATGCAGATAGACAGACATGTACATACAGGCATAGCACTGAATCCTAAGACATGCCATCTAGTGAAGGAGTGTAAACAATCATATTCAACCAAAACAAGGGCTTTTAGCTTGTAAGCAGCCATCCGTGGCACAAAAATTGGTCTCTATTCACCTGGAGCAAGAGAGGAAGAAGATGAGTCAGGATGAGGAGAAGGAAATGGAATGTGTGGCTAATTGCCTCCATGAACAACTGCCTCCTTTGCCATGAAACCAGAAGAACTGTATGGTGCCCAGCTAGCATTACTGAACATTTTGATCAAAGATTCTATAAAGGGATCTTTGATCAACAGGGGGAAAGTGTAGAACAGAACTCAAATTCTCATGGACTCTAGACTTCCTGGAGCCATGAAGACTGGACGAACCCCTGAAACTGCTGCCCTGAGATAATCTTTAAAGCTTAAACCAAAAATATTCCCTAAAGTTTTCTTAAAACCAAACAATAGTTTAGCTTAAGTAGAAAAAAAGTTTGCCTTGAGCATTATGCTCTTTTAAGAACTATCTATAGGGGATCAAAGTGACTACAGCAACTTGAAAGATTAGAAAAGCAGCTTAGGGGACAGTGAATTCATAACGTGGGAGGAACAACTCAGAAAAGGAGGGTGAGAATGGTGGCACAACTTGAAGAATGTAATCAATGTTACTGAATTGTACCCGAAGAAACAGTTGGACTGGTGTGTGTTTTGCTGTGTATACTCTCAGCAACAAAAAAATAAATTTTTTTTTTTTAAATGTGCAGCAATAAATAAACACATGCTTTTGAAAAAGTGGTGGCACAGTGGTTAAGAGCTATGGTGATCTACAGCTGCTAACCAAAAGGTTGGCAGTTCAAATCCACCATCCACTCCTTGGAAACCCTATGGGGCAGTTCTACTCTGTCCTATAGGGTTGCTATGAGTCAGAATTGACTGGATGGTAATGGGTTTGGTTTTTTGGTTTTAAGCTTCGGTTTTGAAAAAGTAAGAATAGTAGACGGAGGCTGTTAACATTAACTTGAAAGCTCAGTAAAGTCTTTATGGGATAAAAAAAAAAAATGACCCCTGGAGAGTTATGTGAAAAATTAGTGGGAATTACCTAGGTGACTAGGTGATGAGAGAGTGAAGAAAGGTGCAGGAATCCTCCAGAAAGAGAAAATCATAAAGTGAAAGGACCTGCAGAAAAGAAAACAATATGCCACATCCAAGAAACTGTTAATGGTTCAGTATGACAGAGTAGTGGTCTTACAAGTTTTTTTTTTCTTTTACAGTTGTGGGATTCTCTCTTTAAAGGGACATTCATGTGGAAACCCAGTATGTAATGTAAAGGAGAATATCACAATGTTTTTGTTTTTTGTTTTTCGATCAGGACTAGATGATTGAATTAAATTCAGTTTTTGCTGAATTAAACTGGTCTTTTTACCTGCTTGCCCACGGTCCCCTATTTAATTAACTGAGTCAATCCAGAGTGTTCACAAGCCCTATCATTGAACTCTTAATTGCTTAGCTTCCATGGATACATAGGAGAATGTTTTCTCTGGGCCAAGGCTGAACTGTAAAAGCAAGACACTCTGAAAAAAGAATATTGACATAGGTGCATTTTGTGTACAGTGGGCCCAGAAAATATTTCTTTATGACAAAGATGTGATAATGAATTTTGGAGAGGGCCTTAGAGTTAGCCTTATCTGAAATTCCCCACGTAACTTAAACAGACTTTAGTTAAGCAAGCAATTCTGAAAAGAAGAATCTTGGCACCAAATGTCCATCATAAATCTGGTCCCTAAACTCCCTTACAGATACTTCTCATTAAACATAAAGTTTTATGGCATGTCATCGTGTGACTATAATTTATAATCTCTGTGACTTCTGTAATTAACTTCTGTAACTCATTCTTAGCCCCCTTACCTCACTAAACACCAATCAAAACAGTACAAGCCCTGTTCTTTGTCTAAACCCTATGAAAGGATTTGTGTAATTATTGTGGTTTCATCCTCATGAGCCTTGTGGCTCCCAGCCCAGACTGCTCTTAAAATCCTTCATAAACCTCTCTGTTTTATTCTAAAGCAGCGCTGGATTTTTCACTACAAGGGTAACAATATCCTGTAACTCCTCCACCCTACCCCCACCGCACCCCCACTCCCATGCATATATGCAGGTAGCTAAGTCTAAGTCACTTTGATGACTAAGGTGCACCTGACAAAAGCCATGGTCTTTTCAATCACCTTACATGCACCAAATACAAAGAAATTAAAATTAAAATGAGAGACTAGACATATGTATCAGATTGCTTATTAGCTGTAATAAATGACTGAATTAAGTAGAACAATATCTTTAAATTGCTGATGCAATATAATTATTGACTTAAAATTTTAAAGTCAATACTAAAGCATTCAAAAGTCCATATATTATTTTCATGGGAAGTCCATGTGATATTAATAACCTTTAGCTTTTTTATTCAAGTATGCATAGTATAATACAATGCTAACTATTAGAAGAAAAAAATAATAAAGGGGTAAAATTAAATAAACAAAACTTGATCAATCCAATAAAATGTAGAAATTGAGAACGAATTAAAGAAAAAATGTTACGTGGAAAGAGTAACAACATGTCAGAAGCAAGTTAAAATATATCAGTGATCACAATAACGTAACAGAATAAACGGATATGAAAGCGATTTTCAGATTGCATAACACAAGAATCCAGGCGTGTATTGCTTTTAAAAGATGCCTCTAAAATATCAGGAACAGAAAGCTTGAAAAAATACATATAAGCATAATCTCACCAATATCATCTGTATTGATTGTGATAACATCACAATCAATATCAGATAAAGTATACTTTATGTCAAAAGTATATGATTATGTTAATATAATTTCAGAATGATAAAGACAATATAGCTGGACAATATCAAATGTATAATTAACTTAATGCAGTTAACAACAGAGTATAACACTAAATAAAGCAAACCAAAAGAAGGAAGTGAAGGAGAAAAGATGTAATTATAAGAAGAAATGAACACTTGTGCATGGTCCAAGATTCAGGTTGAAGCCCCCTTGGGTGGGATGGGGCTTGATGGGGAATAAACATTCTTGGTCTTGGAAGCAGAAGTTTAAAGTTAAGTACTAGATATTTAGAGGCGTGTCACCAGCACCTGGAAATGTCAAAGGCCCTTTGTCCTGTAGGAAACGGAGTTGAGGTTCATCTTGTTTCACTTAGCTAACTGCTAGACAATCTGAGTCTCTGAGCCCATGACTTCTGTTACTGTACATAAGGCAGTATGCAATGAACTATAATACAGCTTCTAAAATGAATAAATCAATCACATAGATCATCATGGACAAATACTGAAATTATAATAAGGGAGCAAAGCAAGTGGCAATATGATACAAACAATATCACTAATCTATGTACATTTTAGAAACCCACACAACAATCTGTATTATTTTTCAGACAGTCTTAATTTGATGAGGAGCCCTGGTAGCACAATGGTTAACTGCTCGGCTGATAGACCAAAGGTTGATGTTCAAACTCATCCAGCAGCTCTGAAGGGAAAAAGACATGGCAATCTGTTCCTGTAAAGATTACAGCCTAGAACACCCTATGGGGGCAGTTCTACTCTGTCAAGAAGCCCTGGTGGCACAGTGGTTAAGCTGCTATCCGAAAGGTTGGTGTTTGTACCCACCAGCTGTTTCATGGAGGAAAAGACCTGGTGATCTGCTCTGGTAAAGATTACAGGCTGAGAAACACTATGGCTCAGTTCTACTCTGTCCTATAGGGTCACTACGAGTAGGAATTGACTCTAGGCACTCAATAAAAATAACAACATAATTTGACAGGATATATATATGTATATATACACACACACATCCTTCTAGATAATAGCTGCTCCTGAGGAAAAAAAAAGGGAAATTGAATACAATGAGTGGACTACGTGTTTTTTTGTGTGAAAAAAGAAAAAAGAAAAGATTTGACATAAATATTGTAAAAGACTACGATCAACAAGATAAAATCTGCCTGGTGGGTAAGTAAGAATCTGATTTTTTTTTTTTTTTTTGGTACATTTTTGTATGTTTATGCTTATAACTGACATTTTTAAGTAAAAGGAAAGGGGGACAATGACAATGGTGAGTCATTGTCAATTTGGTAAAATTTAAACCATTTGTTTGATCTTGTTTGATAAAGATAATAAGAAAGTACTTAGAAAACGGATGTGTTCAATTATCAACATTGATGTTTCTCCTGAAATAGGATTACAAATGGACAGGAGTTATTAAAAGTCAAAGACAAAAATAATGAAAAGAAAATAAAGAATAAGTGAATATGCAATCCACAATATGATCAGAAACTTTACTTAAAGAGTATCAATGATGTTGTCAAATACTTAGAAATTTTTGTTTATTCTTGCATTTACTAAAAATATTTTTGAATATTTTCTTGCTTTTTTTAAATTTGTGCTGAATTTAACATATTAAGAACCCCAGTTCATACCAGAGGAAGATTAAGAGTTATAAAAGGAATTTAATCAATAATAAATGATTTTTATAAGATCCCAAGACAGACAATTACCGTTTGGAATGGATTTTTATTTACTGAGGCAGGAGTCTCAAAAATACTGCTCAAAAAACTGACAACCTATTTTTCTTAAAGGATAAGGTCAAAGCCTTAATATTAGAATTTTTTTTTTTTTTAAGTCTGGGATTAGTATTGGGTACTTAAGGGTATTATTGGGTATTTAAGGGAAGTAAGAATTGATTTTGAAGGTGCGTTAATAAAAAGAACCTAATAAGTAACCTAATAAAACCAGCCTCCCATAGCCTCCAGTGATGAGGACAAAAACAGATATGAAGAAAGGCCATCTTCCTACACCCTACCACATGGACGGGGCCCATTTTTTTTCAGAATCTGTGGGATAGGAAAGAGCACTACACTGGTACTCCTCCTGCCTAAAGCCTGAGATGAACCTGGACTTCAGACTGCAGGGAGAAATGGAGTGAACTATTTACTGTGAAACCCCTTCCTAAGAAAGTAGGGTAGGTTTTTCTGAGTTAAGTAGGTATTTAAAACTGAAAGACCTGAAGATGGTTTACGTGTTGTTGTCGGTGATGGTGGTGGTGCTATTGGGGAACATGGGAGAGAAAGAAGTGCAAATGAGACAGACAGGGTTAACTGTGCTGGCAGAATAAAAGAGCTGTTAAAAGACTACCACCTAGAAGTTGTGTAAACAACAACCACATCCTGTCAACATAAAATAAGGTTAGAACAACCCGAGAATTACTACTACCTCCTTAGTGTTTTTCTAGTCCCTTTCCCCTTCTTACAGGCTCCACATGTGCAGAAGAACGAAGTGTGACTGCTGTTTCGGCCCGCTGAAGGGAGCAGGGTAATACAGAAGATCAGTGCACCTGCACCATATCCCATATCCCATAGCAAATGATGCCGACAGCAGCCAAGGGGACTCTGTCTTAAATATCAGAAGGTTCCATCTTGGATTCTAGATGTGCGCGCAACCTAATTAGTATGCACTACCATTCCAAGCAGTACCCTCCCCTTTAAAGGAACCCACTGAATATTCATTGCTATATCGTACCCACCGAACACATATAAGCCCTAGCCTTGCTTCTCCTTGCAAGTCAGCTGCCAACTGACTCCTTTTACTTGTCACAAGTAAAATAAACCTGTTAGAGCTGAACCCAACAGCCTTTGTGACGGGTTCCATGTTGGGCTGCCTCCTACGCCTGCACCTAATCTTCATAACCCCCCTCTTTCATGAATAAAGATGATGCTTTTTCCCACCTAAAAACCTTTATAAGCCCTAGCCAATCCTTTGTTCGGGGAGACAAAGGCTATCGTTGCTTGGTCCCTCTTTGTCACCACTTGCAAACTACTTTTGCTCAATAAAGCTTTGTTCATGCAGAAAACTTGAGCCTCTCTTGGTCATTCTTGGTCAGTAGAAAACAAAAACCTCATAGGGGCTGTCCAGGTTGGGCAGAAGACCCTGGCAACACAAACAGACTCTCAAAATGTTATATTTAAAAAAAATATAATCTTTGAAGTACCTTTTCTTATTGAGCACAACAGATCTTCTAAGTCAATTAGAATTAAATATATATTGTACTATATATTCATTCAAAACAACTGGCTGCCACCTAGTCGACTGTGACTTATGGTGACCCTTGTGTGTCAGAGTAGAACTGTGCTCCATAGGATTTTCAGTGGCTGTGATCTTTCAAAAGTAGATCACCAGGCTTTCCTCTGAGGCATCTCTAGGTGGATTCAAACTGCCAACCTTTCAGTTAGTAGCTGAGCACTTAATGATTCGTGCTACACAGGCACCACACATATTATATATTATATAATATTATATATTACATACACACACACATACATATCATATTCCATGGAATATCATCTATGGAAATTACCTCAACCTGTGTATAGCTGATGGAACCATGAAGTCTTAAGAGAGGGATAATTGGCTCTTTTTTCATTGGCAATGCACAGAAGATTTGAAATGAGAGTGTTCAGAAGTTCTCTCATCTTTGGATGATTTTTGACACTCTAGTGAAAAATGTTACCCCAAGAACATTTAGCTCAATTGGCATAATATAGTTTATAAAGAAAATGTTCTACATTCTACTTCAGGGAGTAGTATCTGGGGTCTTAAAAGCCTGTGAGCAACTATCTAAGATATTCCACTAGTCTCACCCCTTCGGCAGCAAGGGAGAATGAAGAAAACTAAAGATACAAGGGAAAGATTAGTCCAAAGGACTAATGGACCACATCTACCACAGCCTCTACCAGACTGAATCCAGTAGAACTAGATGGTGCCCAGCTACCATCACTGACTGCTCTGACAGGGATGACAATAGAGGATCCCAGGCAGAGCTGCAGAAAAATGTACAACAAAATTCTAACTCACAAAAACAGACCAGAATTACTGGCCTGACAGAGACTGGAGAAACCCTGAGAGTACGGCCACCAGACCCCCTTTTAGCTCAGTAATGAAGTCACTCCTAAGGTTCACCTTTCAGCCAAAGATTAGTCAGGCCCATAAAACAAAATGAGACTAAAGGGGCACAACAGCCCAGGAACAAGGACTAGAAGGCAGGAGGGGACAGGAAAGCTGGTAATAGGGAACCCAAAGTTGAGAAGGGAAAGTATTGACATGTCATGCGGTTGTTAACCAATGTCATAAAACAGTATGTGTACTAACCGTTGAATGAGAAACTAGTTTGTTCTGTAAACCTTCATCTAAAGTATAATGAAAAAAAAATTGCATCAAAAAAAAGCTACCCTGATTTGCAAATCATATATTCAATAAACTTCAGTCAATTTCTATTATTGGCTTAATATTATTTTTAACAGTATATATGCAGATGACAAAACCCGTTCACACTGAGTCAATTCCGACTCATAGCAGCCCTATAGGACAGAGTACAACTGCCCCATAGGATTCCAAGGAGTGCCTAGTGGATTTGAACCGCCTACCTTTTGGTTAGCAGCCGTTAACACTTAACCACTATGCCACCAGTGTTTCTGGAAGAGGCTGCATAGACCCGGCTTACTATTATTTACTCCCCATTGCTAACTGCCACATTGTCTCATGATTTTTCCCTCCCGTTCTAGTCTCTACAAAAAGATTTAAGATTAACTGATGTTCCTCCCTGGAGGGTGGGAAACAAGTGATAATGATCTAAGAATGAAAAACCAAACAAAGCATCCATTTTGTGACAAGAAAAAGCAGGATGTCGCCAGATAATCCCCTAAAATGTCGCCAGATAACGTCTAAGAATACCAGTGGAAGGTTAACTCATCTAAGACATCACCACCTCAAAGAAAAACTACCATAAAAGATCTATAATGCTGTCCCTATAAAAGACTCCAGCCAATCTCCAGTGGGAGAGATGGGTTTTTTTGGAGGAATCTATTCCCCTCTGTCTCCTATATATCAATATATGATAAACATCTTGCTGCTCACCTCAGAATTGGCATTTCGGCAGGCGGCTCCAATCTGGGTTATTGTGGTAACAAATTTGGTGGCCCGTAAGGGGAACTCAAGCCGCTTGAGAGGCAGCGGCCCCGGGGCAGGGCCTGGGACTGATAAACAGCTCTCCTGACAAGCGGCCAGGAGAGGTTTCATCTGCCTCTGGGGAGAGTCTCAGCCAGACCTGGGTCTGTCAGGGCACCGCTGGTCCCCAACCGCGCCAAAAGAGGTGGGTGAAAGAAAAGCAAGACCTGCATAGGAGGGATCCCAAGATGAGTCAGCGACTCCTCTCCCTATGGCGCTCAGGGCCGGGGTGGATAGGGCAGGCCTGAGGTTTCCGGAGCGGGACCTGAGCCCTTGGTTTCTGGGGTGACAGGCACCCCCAGCTGACCATCCCCATGAGTAGGCTCACCAGTAGGGACTCCTGGTGACTCTAGAGTTCTGGTTCTGGGTGTGTGAATGCTAGTAAGTGTGCCTGGGAGGTTGAGATTCTCTAAGATAACCTCTGCTGGTAAGCGGGGCCATCTGAGAGGTTGAAGGGGGTCGAGAAAATCTCCGTAAGCTTGCGGGATTTATTCGTTTACTGCGGTTTTGTGTCTGTCCTGTCCATTTGTTTACTGTGGTTCCGTGTCTGTCCCGTCCATTGTGTGTAACTAGTATTATTCCATCTACTTGGGCGCCCTGATTCGGCTACTAAGAGAAAGCTTCAGAAAGAAGGAAACCAAAAGCTTGAACCTTATCGCTTAACATCTTGATAAATGAGCCTGGATTTCCCCCCTACTACTGATTCACTGGTTTGGGGTTCATATTGAAAACACTATAAATTGAGTATACTAGAAGTAACTTAGAATTTCGGTGGCCAATTTGGGAAAATGACCTTCCATTTGTGTTGTCCGTTTTTTCCTTAGGGAACTTGGCTTGATGCTCAAGTTTTGTCTAGAGGTCTAATATTCCTCCATCTGAGGCTCTGGCAAGTTAATAAGTTTAATCTAGAACCTGTTTATGTGGTCTTTCTGTCTCCTTTTGTTCCAAGAGCTTGTTTCTGGTCTAGAGCATGGTGTCTAAGTTTGTCTTGTATTAAATTGGTGGCTATGGCTAAGAATTGCTGTATTTTGCAAGGCTAGTCATGGAACCTCAGTTCCTTCTTCATCCAGAAAAAACTGCATCTTGTGTCTGTCTTATGATTTAGATTTTTAATAGCTACTTGGAGAAACTTTGATATAAATTGGTCTATTTGAATAGTACACTAAGATCTTTATGTTTTATACTATGTCAGTCTTAAAAGTGAAAGCTTTTTAAGTAACTTAAGCTATGAAATGTGTTTTATTTAAGGAAAAAGGATAATTTTGTCTTAAAGTAGCAGTTCCAGAACAGTAAAAAAGAAAAGAAATCAGCTATCTTTTGTCTTTCAAAATGCCTCCATCAATTTAAACATATGTAAACGTCTTTCATCAGTCAAGAGAGTAAGGGCGGGGCACAATCAGGCCTCCCAGCTTCCGGTCTCCAAGGTTATGTAGCTCCAGGGAAGCTTTTGAAAAACCCTTTCCAGCTAGGTGGAGACTCTTTTAAGACAAAAGATAAGAAAAACTGCTGCTTTGCTATAGTTATCAGAAATTGGGCAGATCCTAATCATAAAACTGTAAACAAGTTCTCTCTATTACAGGGGAGCTTTTAAGAAGTAAAAAAAAAAAAAAGAAAGAAATCAGAATGAGACATTCCCTAAGTGGCCTGTGGCCTGGAAAAATATTTCCAGCAGTAGCCAGACACTTAAGGTTATATCCAAATCAATGAATTGGTCAAATGAACAGAGAGACTTTGTGATTTCTAAAGCCAGCTAATACAATCTTTAACGGCTAAAACTAGATTGGGAAAACTATGAGAAGTAGTTAAAAGTTGAACGAAATCTTAGAATGTTTAAACAGACTTTCCTTTCAGCAACAGTTACGTTTTATGATATATAGGCTTAAAATAATTTCGACATTTTGGGTAACTTATTGATGCTATTAACTTAAGTTTATATACTTCTGCTTTTTATGCCACAAGAGAAAGGATAGACAGATATATATATATATGTTTAAGTCTGCTAATGAGTGTTCCATTTTTGCTATTGAAAGGGATGCACTATAAAAAATACGCAACAAAGACAACGTTTAAGAGGTTTATTGAAAAAGAAATTTATTTGACATGGTCAAGTTTTATCTGACTAAAGTTTACTGGTTTAATTTATGAGATTTTTAAGAGTTTTAATGTTAAGTAGCATATAAAACAAAGAATTGGGCTTCTCAATGTTAAAATAACAGTTTTCTTTAATTTCTGAGTTAAAGGGTTAATTTATTCTTTGTGTAATCTGCCTGAAAGAGGAAGGTTTGGCCTCTCCTTAGAATTAAGATTCCTGAGTCTGAATACTAAGCTACATGGCTTTTAGAAAAGAAAGCTAAGGCTTTTACTTTAAGGTCTTTGGTTGAATAACTTAAGTATTGTTTCACAGTGACCTATAATATTATTATTCCTTTATTGCTAACTTGGTTACAACTTTATCTTTTTGAATCTAGCATCATCAAAGCCAATGGTTTGATTGGGGAATTCACATCATTTACCTATGAAGTCTTTTTTACTACAATTCAGGTATTTAGAGATTTGATAATCTTGGTATATTCTTGGTTGGTATATCCTGATTATATGGTATTTTGTTTCAAAATTATTATGTATTACATCTGAAGCTCTTTGAATATGGTTAGTGGTTATATTTAGAAATATTTTTATCTAAAGTTTTTTTAATTGGTTTTATTTGGCCTTTACGTTGCACTTGTAATTAACTTCTATCAGGTCTTTCACTATTAAGAGTGTTATTTTTATAAGTTAATATGGCCATATAAAGTTTTGTCATCTGCAGATAAGTTTTTACTTTGCTGATTTGCCGACCCAAAATATCTCAACAAAAAGATGAACCATACTCTGAAAAAAGCCTTGGCGAAACTTTGCCAGGAGACGAGCTCCACTTAGATACAAGTTCTCCCCATTGGCCTGTTCAGAATCCGGGTAGCCCCTTGAAGTGGGCTCAAATTGAGCCCTTACAAATTAATACATGAGAGACCATTCCTGAAAAAGTCAACTTTCCCCACCTCGGTGATGACGTAGGTGGAGAAAAGAGACTAGGTCCATTCTCTGAGAGCTGTCATAAACACTGTTAATCAGTATGCTTCTTCTCGTTTGTCTTTTCCTTCTGACACTACCCTCCACAGGTTCCAACGCAGAGATAGGGTCCTGTTGAAGGCCTGGAAGAACCAGACCCCAGAAGATCAACTGGCCTGTCAGTGGGAGGGACCCTTTGAAGTTCTCCTGACCACCCATTCTCTGAAATTAGCAAGAGTAGCTGCGTGGGTGCATCATTGGAAAGTAAAAGCAGCCCCATCAGAAAAAGAGAAAGAAACAGGAAACAAAGAGCCACCGTACTCTGGTACTCCAATTCCGGGCCTGAAATACAAGTTCAAGAAGCCTTCAGCACAATGATTTTGACCTTGTTTCCCTCTATCTTTGTTTTTCCAGGAGACCTAGACAGAAAATGCGCCAGTGATCCTACAGGCAAAGGGGACATTGACCCTGCAAGCTGGGGACACTCTGACCCTCCCGTGTGCAGTCTCAACCCTAACTCCAGTAGGTCCAGTTAAGTGGGTCATAAAAGAGCCTGAAAGAGGAACCTTAAGAATAGTGGTTATTCTAGTATGTTTTTGTGTTCCCTATTTTATGAAAATATTGACAGAAGAACTACAAAAACCCTTAAGGCGAGAAAAATTTTTACCCTGGTAAGGCAAGACACCCCTCTTCCAGGCTCTGGGGATACACATCATCTAATTCACTGAGATGCAGCCGATTTCCACTCTAACTCACCCCCTGCCCTAGCCCCTAGTCAACATCGGGAGGTTTTTCACCCCAACGATGCCCCTAACCAGCAGGAAGTAGCCAGAAAAGAAGTGACATCCTGTTTCCCAAGATTGAGAAACTTCCAATAAAAAGGGGGGATTGGAAGAGGCTGCATAGGCCCAGCTCACTATTATTTATTCCCCATTGCTAACCGCCACATTGTCTCATGATTTTTCCCTCCCATTCTCGTCTCTACAAAAAGGTTTAAGATTAACGAACGAAGCACCCATCTTGTGACAAGAAAAAGCAGGATGTCCCCAGATAATCCCCAAAGATGTCACCAGATAACCTCTAAGAATACCAGTAGAAGGTTAACTCATCTGAGACATCATCACCTCAAGGAGAAACTACCACAAAAGATCCATAATCCTGTCCCTACAAAAGACTTCAGCCGATCTCCAGTGGGGGAGATAGGTTTTTTGGAGGAATCTATTCCCTTCTGTCTCCTATATATATCGATATATAATAAACATTTTGCTGCTCACCTCACCCCTGTCTCAGAATTGTCTATTGCAGCAGGCGGCTCCAATCCGCAGTATTGCAGTAACATTTCCATGTATGTATATAGTATGTATAATATTATTCCAAAAGTATTTTTGTTATAATTAAGGGTCTACAATTTACGTCTCTTGGCTAGGAGTTTAGATAAGGTATTCATCCTCACACAGACTATTTATAAGCTTAAAATACAATTAAATTCTCCCATTCACATTTTATTTGTGGGTAGGTTTCGAAAGGTAGACATTTAAATCCATAGAATTTCTTTGTAAACTCTTATCATTTGTTCACATTCTCTTCCTTAAATTCTTTGAAAGAAATCATAACTCTCAGGTGGTCCCGTTCTTGTTGGGTGCCACTGAGTCGATTCCAGCTCATAGCCACCTTATGTGACAGAGTAGAACTGCCCCATATAGGGTTTTCTTGGCTCAAATCTTTATGGAAGTCGGTCACCTGGTCGTTTCTCCCATGGAGCCACTGGGTAGATTTGAACTGCCAACCTTTCAGTTAGTAGCCTAGTGCTTAACCTTTGCGCCACCAGAACTCCTTTATAGTGTCCTAAACCAAAAACCAAACCCATAGCCATCAAGTCAATTCTGACTCTGAGTCATATCATCCTAATTGGGGAAAGAAACAACCTAGGACAGAGAAGCATTGAAGCTGAATGTGACTTAGTTAAAAACAGGACATTTGTCTGCAGACTTAAGAGAATTACTCAGCAGCTCAAATGATCAACAACCAGCCCAACCCAATCCCTGAAAGCAGCAGGTTAAACTCAAGCACTGCTTAAGGACTTGGGATTCTAAATAACCAAAAGTAAGGCAAGATAAATCCTTTTGCTTATGAGGCCTTTACCAACCACCAACTTCCTTGTAAGTACAGTATCATGAGCCACCTCCCCTTCTAAATGGTTTCTCCAGATGTTTTTTAGGCAGTCAGCCAACTTCCTGGCCAAGGTAAGAAAAACAAGAGGCTGGGGTCACAGACCACAGAACCAGTTAAGACCAGATCTGGCCCACCTGGCATGTGCAGAAGCATCAACCCATCCTCTGGGTGGCCCCAGAACTTTTCTTGCACCAGACGGAACCAAACTTTAATAGCCTGAGATCAAGGGGAAGACTTTCAGAAGCAAAGTGTCGGAGCCTAAGATCTGGTTTGAGAGACCACCCTTTTGGACTGAGCAAGCACAGATGAGGGAAGTGCCCCCTAATGCCTTTTTGAGCCACCAATCAATGACCTTGCTCCTTCCCACCAGGACCCCTTCTCAGCTTTTGCCCCAATAGAAGCTGTTTCAGCTATGGTTCGGGGAGCCATCTGGTGACGTGAGTCTTGGTGTGCTCCTTTGCTTGGCCAACCAAATAAAGCTTCTTTGTTCACTTTCACCCATTTCATGTCTCTGTGGTCTCGTCTAGCGAAACCTGAGACCCCCGTAACACCTATAAGAGATTGTTGTGAATATTCCAAACATGGGCAGATGCTATGACATGGACATTTCTTGTAATCCCTGTAGTTCTACAACAAAGAATAGCCCTCTTTGGAAAAAAGCACTAAATGCATAGTACTTAACAAATTCTTAAAAAGACAGAGAGAGAGAAAATGTAAAATGGTTTTTCAAGGAGGAATCAAGCACAAGTGCTTTGCCTTTGAGTGAAATTCCCAAGTAAGGGTGGGGACAAAAATTCAGGATTAAGATGCTTGTTTCAGCACTTCCTACAGAAAGCCAGTAATTTCACATGTGATTTTTCAGAATGCTTCTTGAATTAATTTGACATTAATTATTCACTTGATAGTCCAAATTACACATTTTCTTTGCATAAAAACCAGGTGTGCTCCAAACACCGGAAGCAGCTGCTATCTTTTGCACACAAGTCAAAGGGGGATAGCACTTGAAAACAAGAACATTGCTATAGAATGGTGCAGTCTTCACTTTCAGTGGCATAAAAAAAGCACTGAATAAAAAGGTCTTTTCGTCCCTTGTTTTTGAAATGCAGTATGATGTCTTGTTGTTAAAGCAAACACTGTGTATTTAATGGGGAAACATCATGTTAACTTAAAACATCAAAAAAATTTCACGTTCATTTTAGTCAGCAACAAATCCAAACAATGTAAAGTTTAACATCCTATTGTCTACCATAGACTATTGAAAATGGCATATTCATAATCACGTTATCCTAAGGAGGATTACTGTCCTTTTGGAATAAAATTATAGGTTTATAATTATTTCAAGGCATGAGCCCTTGAGATGAGCAAAGCTTGATTGATTAATCAGTAAAGTTATGCAAAATGTCAGTTTTGCAGTAGAAAGCTTTATGTTTTTAAAGCCCAAAGTCCACAACAACTTTTAGAGGGTAGGGACATCTATGTTAAACACAGATGGAGCCACGGAGAGCTGACCTGGGCCAGTGTTTGCAAGGAAGACGACTGCATGCATTTGTGATGCTGTGCTGGCCTAAACAAATGGTGACAAACTGTTTCCTTTGTGTGGTTACTGAGCTACTTCTACAAAGTAAAGTAGACTCAACACTTTCCAAAGCAGCTTTTTTCTTTTTCCAGGTATTGAAATTAGGTTTGTGAGACAAAGAACTCAATTTGACCTTTTGTCTGGTGTCTGAAAATAGCCCTTGAAATTCTAGGGTAATAAAGGTGCCTTTTGTTCTGTTAAAACAGCCAGGTAATACTTAAACATGTGCAAATAAGTGGGGGCGGGGTATGAGGCCTTGGGGGAGGACCACCTCCACCCCCACCCACCCTCTGAGGCCTGGCTTTTGTCAGGAGGCTTAAAGTAGATACCACTCTGGGTTTTCCTCACAATGACTGACCACCCCCCCCCCCCTCAGGTGGTCAGGTGGGAAAATAAATCTACATTGCACTCCATGTAATAAATCACATAGGCTTTGGGGTATAAAAATGACTGGGGGAGGGATTCTCCAGGTCCCTCAACTATGGTGCCAGGTACAGGTAGCAGAGTTTTCTAGTCCACCTAACTGGCCTACCTAGCCATGTGGGATCAGTTGAAGGAAGGCCCTATGAGCCCCTTACCTACAGTACAATGTGGTGAACACATAGAACAGTAATTATTTCCACCTGCATAGCCTTTTCCAGTCTTGAGGGACCAGCTCAAAAATGGACACACATGTGATTGGTGTGCTATCTGCTTCCTTTTTGTAAGTAATAGAAGCTGCTTTCCATGTGCTAATGCTCTGCGACCGACTTATGTGTTTAGGCTCTGATTGGATGAACGCAGCCCCGATGGAGTAGTTGGTACCACTTCGTGGAATCCTCATCTAACAGTCTTATGGCTACTTAAAATTTTAAGGCAGCCATTGAATATATCATAAGCCTCTTTTACACTTTCTGTTAGATCAACTTTTAACAAAAGACAATAAAATGTTCATTCATCCATAGGTCATATGATTTCAATCTTTGAGATGTTTCAACAAACAGATGCAGCGCTGGAAGCGCTCATTCGTCTATGCCAACAAATTTGGAAGATAGCTACCTGGCCAACTGACTGGTAGAGATCCATGTTGTAACCATTCCAAAGAAAGCTGATCTAACAGAATGTGGAAATTATCAAACAGTATCATTAATATCGTAAGTAAAATTTTGCTGAAAATAATTTGAAAGTGCTTGCAGCAGTACACTGACAGGGAACTGCCAGAAATTCAAGCCAGATTCAGGAGAACATGGAACTAGGGATATCATTGCTTATTTCAGATGGATCATGGCTGAAAGCAGGGAATACAAGAAAGATATTTACCTGTGTTTTATTGACTATGAAAAGGCATTCGACTGTGTGGATCATAACAAATTATGGATAACATTGTGAAGAATGGGTATTGCAGAACACTTAATTGTGCTCATGAGGAACCTGTACTTAGACCAACTGGCAGTCTTTCAAACAGACCAAGGGGATACTGCATAGTATAAAGTTAGGAAAGATGTATATCAGGGTTATATCCTTTCATACTTATTCAGTCTATATGCTGAGCAAATAATCTGAGAAGCTGGACTATATGAAGAAGAACGCAGCATCAGGATTGAAAGAACACTCATTAACAACCTGTGAAATGCAGATGACACAATTTTGCTTGCTGAAAGTGAAGAGAACTTGAAGCATTTACTGATGAAGATCAAAGACCATACATAGCCTTCAGAATGGATTACACCTCAACATAAAGAAAGCAAAAATCCTCACAACTGGACCGGTAAGTAACATCATGATAAATGGAGAAAAGATTGAAGTCATCAAGGACTTCATTTTACTTGGATCCACAATTAACAGCCATGGAAGCAGCAGTCAGGAAATCAAGACACATTGCACTGGGCAAATCTGCTGCAAAAGACTTCTTGAAAGTGTTAAAAAGCAAAGATGTTATTTTGAGGACTAAGATGCACCTGACCCAAACCATGGTGTTTTCAATCACCTCATATGCATGTGAAAGCTGGACAATGAATAAGGAAGACCAAAGAAAAACTGATGCCTTTGGATTGTGGTATTGGCGAAGAATATTGAATATAACCATGGACTATCAGAAGAACAAACAAATCTGTCTTGGAAGAAATACAGCCAGAATGCTCATTAGAAGCAAGCATGGTGAGACTTCATCTTATATACTTTGAACATGTTATCAGGAGGGACCAGTCCCTGGAGAAGGACATCATGCTTGGTAAAGGAGAGGATCAGGGAAAAAGAGGAAGACCCTCAACGAGATGGACTGACATAGTGGCTGCAACAATGGGCTTAAGCATAACAATGATTGTGAGGATGGCACAGGACTGGGCAGTGTTTCGTTCTGTTGTACATAGGGTCGCTATGAGTCAGAACCCGCTTGATGGCACCTAACAACAATAACGAATGATTTCAATCTAGGCGAGGAGTAAGCAAAATGATTCATTCTTCTCTTTAAGATGATAAAATGCACATTTTTCTGAAAAAAAAATTCAAGCATCTTATACTGCATTTGCCTGTCCAAGGAATGACTTAACATAACTGGTAGATGACCCACTTATTTAGATTTCCATGGTGGATTAGGTTTCAATATAAAAACCAAACCTGTTGCCGTAGAGTCAATTCCAACTCATAGCAACCTATGGTGGATTCAAATTGCTGACTTTTTCGTTAGCAGCCATAGCTCTTAACCACTGAGCCACCAAGGCTCAATATAGATATCATTATTTGATCATTATAGCATATTATAATGTTTTTTTACTCACATTTTTCCCATTTTCAGCCTTTCCAGAGCAAAGGAAATATTGATAAAGATTGAATGTGTCTAAACACTTTCAGGAAAAAACAATTAAAATCACAATGTTTTGTTATTTAAAATATGCTGCTAAACTAGATAAGTCAATATAAGAAAAAAAATACAGCTTTCAAATATGCAGAGCAGTCATTTTTAAATGGCCTTACAGAAAACAATAATATTTCGTACTTCTCTCAATACCCTGCTCTCAATCAACCCTAAAGGTGATTCTGTTAAGGAATACATCAGAACTAAGGGATAATCAAAAGACTTCCCTAACCTCTGTAATACAGGAGGCTGTAGATTTCTTCACCAATACACTACAGCCTTAACATATATTCAAAGGACACAGCATCCCAGATCACAAAATCCATGCTAGAGTGAGTTATAGGATAATGTAGTCTTTATTTAATTTTTATTTCAACCATTGGACTCAAAGTATTAAGGGAATAATATGAATTTTAGGAGACAAATTGAAAAGAAGAGATGACAACGCTAAGTTTTATAAAGTAGTTTGACATTTACTCATTTTGTTTTACTATTATGTCTTTAACTCATTGGGTATAACTGTGGTTCTTCACACTTCTATCTGTATCATGAGCTAAGAGTGTATATATGATTTTTTCAAAAAGAACATACTGAGACAAATAAATGCACAAATATATTTTATCATGTGTCACACACATAATTAATAAAAGTATGTCAAGTTCTTTGCAGTTTTCCAAGATATAATAATTATTAATAAAAGTAAGCATAAATGTATGTTTTTTCTTTTCCTCCCCCACAAAATGTTTATGTATCAACCATTTTATTTTAATCTAGGAATATAACATAAAATAGAAACGTATTATTTTTATTTTGTAAATGAGAAAATTAAGATTCAAAGAGATAAACTGTATGAGTCAGTTTTTCCAGAGAAGCAGAACCATTATATACCAATATAAAGAAAACAACAACAATAAATAGAATGAATTCCAGCTCACGGCAACAAAAGCAGAAAATTATCCAGACTCTAATGTTTCTTAATATTTAGAAATGGTGTATATATATATATATATATATATATATATATATATATATATATACATATATATATATACATATATATATATACACATATATATATAAAGGTGAGCTACAACACCAATGTTTTGACTCCCATACCAATCCTCTTCCCACTACCTAATACTCTTTTTTTCTATCTGTGAAAACTCCTCCTTATCAAATCTTTTAGGATTTGACATAAGTGTTCACTCCTTTGGGGAGACTTTCCTGACCCCCCCACCATCATTATACTCAGGCTTGCTTTCTTCTTCCTCTATGCTCTCCTAGCAATTTCAACGAACTCTTTAGTAGCATTTATTCCAATGTACCATATCAACCTTAAAGTAGTTTCAGGAGGAGCTGCTATGCCTTAATCATTTTACATATTTCCTCAACCTCCTAGTAGCCATGAGTCCACATATGCAAAAAGACACTCAGTAAATATCAAAGGAATTAAATTGACAACAATTTTAATTTTTTAAATAGCTTAATAGTTAAAATAGGAATCACAAGGGAGAAAAGACTGGATGGAATGCCTGCACATTTCTCTTCACATGTAAAACAAGCAAAGTATTGATCATCACACTTAAAATCTTGCTTATCAGGGGAAACAATTCCAGGAGTTGCTTCCTCAGAAACATGGTGTACCCAACAGTGATTTTTCATTGCCACAAATGCTAATTTACCAGGGCTATGTCATCAACTGTTGAAAGCACCTCTTTTAGGAGTGATGCCGCTGCATGGCAAGTTGGCAATTATTTGAGGAGTTATTTCAATAACTGCACAGCTCTTTGTCTGATTAATGTAACTGCCATTGGATTTATAACTCCTGTTACGGAAATGTATCATCGGAGATTTGCTGAATTGTGTGTCATAAATTCCAGACACCTGAAAAAATTACGACAGAATTTGATTACAAGGGCTACTTTCATCTCCCCCTTTTCACTAAATTCACTTCTCATTATCTCCTGCTACCACTGCCTGCTTTAAGAAGAGAGAAGAGAGCTATTTGTGACAATGTGTTTGCTAAAGCCATTCTTCCTTTCACTGTCCACACTATCTAAATTTCCTTGTGAACAATATTTAATCATGCCAAAGCAGATTCAAGGGGGTGGATAATGTCAGAGAGGAAAGTTTCTTTGGAGCCTATAATGTTTCTGGTGACTAGGGGCTGATCCAAAAAATATTGAGAAACAAAGCAATAAGACTTAGCAGAATATAAGTTATGGGCCAAATACTTTATGCATTGTTGGGAGAGAGGCCTTAGGCTGACTGTCGTCAGATGCACAGGGTGTGAATTATCGTCCCATAACTCAAACCTCAAGATATCTGGATATGATTACAAAAGTACAAATATTTTTGTGGCTTGTCTTAAAGAAGAATATACTATTTTTTAAGATGAGTGTAAAAAACCACTACTTAATAGTATTCATAAATAAATTCAATTTTTTCATTTAAATGATAAAATGAACTATATTAAAAACAAACATACATGAAATAGCAAACATTGTGTTAAATTGTATATATATAAAACACTATGTAGTTTATATATGTGTATATATGTGTATGTGTATACACACACACACACGCATACCATAAACTAGTATTAATCTAAAAACAAGTATGTATTTGAAATAGGATTTTATTCCTAACATATGAAAATGTATTTTGGAATAAATACGCAGTGAGTAAGATTTTTAATCAACAAAAAAATGGTTTATAAAAACAAAGTAAAATATTAGCAATCCAAAGATGGTCTAGCATTGCAATCTAGTTTCCTTGATAGGAACTAAAACAAACAAACAAAAAAGAAAACCAAACCCCTCTTAAAAGTTAAACCAGTACAAGAAAAACAAAAAAAAAGAATGAATCCCAGTTCACGGCAATAGAAGCAGAAAATTGTCCACACTCTAATGTTTCTTCATATTTAGAAATGGACAAAAATGGAAGGAGATCCAAGAGATGGAACTGATCTTCCTTCTTTCAACTCACACCATACATTTGCCTTTAAGAATTATGATGAAAGCCACCATGTATATTTTATTGAGTATCAGAGACATCATTGAAATACACAGTAGAGAGATGTAGCAGGGGAGCAATGCTTCATTTAAAATAAAAGATACCAGCTCAAGACTTCAACCGAAGCTCCCGCAATAATAGCCTGCATATCTAGGCTCTCTCCCATCCACGTTACATATATCGACCCACCTAATTGTCACAACAGCCCTATGAGATGAGTACTAATAGCATTCCCATTTTCTACTTGTGAAAACTGAGACACAAAGAGTGCATCACTGGGAAGTGGTAGAGCAGGGACTCGAAGTCAGGCACTCTGGCTCCAGAGTCTGTGCTCTTTACCATTGTGTTATTCAGACTCCCACAGTGTCATTCTTCAGATGAGCCTGTGTAGAAGCTACTCAAGAATTAATCTCAGTTAAATTTCATGCAACATGTATTTCATTCATCATAGTTACAGGAACTGACATCTCCTTGGTGTTCTTCGCCACTTTCCTTTATGTTACATTTCTCTACCTCCCATTCTCTTCCTTTCCCCACATTCTCAGTTTCATATTTTACACAACTGTTATCTTTTTTCCCTTTAGTTTGCGAGAATAGATACTTGAGAATTAAAAAAAAATGTATTTGAAGAAGAAAAAAGATAATAATCATTGATATCTGTGGGAATCAGTTAGAATAAGGGGGAAATTCAAAAACACCTAACCTGGAACAGGTTTGGGTCATTTAAGAAGTCATCTAGGAACCTTGCATTTTAATATTTTGTGAGCTGAAAGAGGAAATAATGGAACTCAAAAAAGTGTTGATGATTTTTGTGAACTTGTAGAATCGCCACTGAAAATATGTTGAAAATTCAAGGCAACAATGAATGCATGTTACCTTTTCTCATACTATGAATGAGTGTTCTGAGAAAGGCTTTGAACTGGTTGAGTCCGGTTTGAACCCCTACTGAGAATTCGCATTTCTAACAAGTTCCCAGATGATGCTAATGCTAATACTGGCTATGCTGCTAGTTAGGGACTAATTCTGAGAATCACTAGTGGAGCAGTGGTTCTCAAAATTTATTATACATAAGAATCACCTGGACATCTTGTTAAGATGTAGATTCTGATTCAGTATATCTGGAATGGAAATGCAAATTCTCAGCAGGGGTTTGCACCGGAATGAATCAATTCAAAGCCCTGTTTCTAAGTATTGTGCTCAGGAATCACCACCAGTCAAAGTGTCAAAAAACCAAACCAAACGAAACCCATTGCCATCTAGCTGATTCTGACTCATAATGGCCTTATAGGACACAGTAGAACTGTCCCATAGGGTTTCCAAGGCTATAATCTTTACAGAAGCAGACTGCCACATCTTTCTCCCTCAGAATGGCTAGTGGGTTCAAACTGCTGACATTTTGTTTAGCAGCCAAGTGCTCTGTTCCACTAGGGCTCCTTAGTCAAAGTACAGAGAAATCAAATCAGTAAAACTGATTTGTTATTAATTTTAGGTAAAATATAATTAATAATTCTTAATACAATGCTAATCATGCTAGTGGCGAAGGAAATAAAGAGAAAAATCATCAAGCAATGTAGTTAAATTACATAACCTGCATGTGAAAACTTGCCTCAAAAAAAAAAAAAAATTGCACCCATCTAAGATATTCCACTGGTCTCACCTCTTCGGGAGCAAGGGAGAATGAAGAGAACAAGACACAAGGAAAAGATTAGTCCAAAGGACTAATGGACCACAGCTACCACAGCCTCCACCAGACTGAGTCCAGTATAGCTAGATGGTGCCTGGCTACCACCACTGACTGCTCTGACCAGGATCACAATAGTGGATCCTGGAAAGATCTTGAAAAGGATATAGAACAAAATTCTAACTCACAAAAAAATACCAGATTTACTGGCCTGACAGACTGGAGAAACCCCAAGAGTACAGGCCCCGGACACCCTTTTAGCTCAGTGGTGAAGTCACCCCCGAAGTTCACCGGTCAGCCAGGGATTGGACAGCCTCATAAAACAAAACAGGACTAATAAGGCACAGCAGTCCAGGGAAAAGGACTAGTAGGCTGGAGTGGTCAAGAAAGCTGGTGATAGGGAACCCAAGGTTGAAAAGGGACAGTGTTGACAAGTCGTGGGGTTGTTAACCATTGTCATAGGGCAATATGTGTACTAACTGTTTAATGATAAACTATTTTTTCTGCAAAACTTCTTCTAAGGTACAAAAAAAAAAAAAAGAATTATCTATGTGACATCAAATTGACAACAGCAACTCAAAAGGTTCGATGGGAAGCCTAGGAGGCAGTGAGTTGAAGATAATGGTGATGGAAAAATTTGGAAAAGGATAGTGAGAATAGCAGCACAACTGGAAGAATGTAATCGATGTCACTGTATTATACATGTAGAAACTTTTGAAATGGTGTAACTTTGGCTATGTATATTTTCACCAGGACAAAAAAAGGTCCTCCAAGGTCGAGAAGGGAGAGTGTTTACGTCATGGGATTGTTAACCAATGTCATAAAACAATACGTGTACTGACTGTTTAATGAGAAACTATTTGTTCTGTAAACCATCTAAAGTACAATAAGTATATATATATTAAAAAAAATTGGAAAGCTAGTTAATAGGATTCATTCCTCTTCTTTAATTATTGAAGCCTAAACAGAAAGCTAAAGTGAGAGGGAAAAATGATAAATACCTTTGTGTCATAAATTTGACAGATCCTCTCTAATGAGATACTAACCAAAAAAACCCATTGTTGTCTAGTTGGTTCTGACTCAGAGCGACCCGTAGGACAGAGTAGAACTGCCGTATAGGGTTTCCAAGGAACAGCTGGTAGATTTGTACTGCAGACCTTTTGGTTAGCAGTCAAACACTTAACCAGAGCCACCAGGGCTCCTATGATACACTAGGTGTAAGCAATATAGCCTGACCCCTAAAGCTGTAGCACTCTCACTCTCAGAAACATGAACAAAACTCATGGAATTTCAAAACTCCACAGGACAGTCATCTTCTCAGCAGGAATACTGGGTTGGAATAAAAGAATGGAAATAAAATAACCAAGTGAAAAGTAAAGCAAACCAACCAAACTTGCCTAGTAGGCCTCACCAGCCATAGACTAAAATGAAGAGTTTTCAGAAAGACCAACCAAAGGTAGCAGAATCCATCATATATGTAACTGTCACTGGATCTCCAGTGCCTTCTAGCCAAGAAAGCTAACCTTGCATAGTTCATCGTACAAGTGCAAACATTCATATGTGCGTGTCTCAGGGCCTAGAGCTTCTGCTAAGGCTGCCCTGCAAGGTAAGAGAGGAAGTCACCAGAAGAGGGGCAGGGCTCAAGCCCTTTGATATTGGTTTTTTTCTATAATTCCTGAAAACCAAACGCGTTGCTGTGGAGTCGATTCTGACTCATAGTGACCCTGGAGCAAAGAGTAGAACTGTCCCCACGGGGTTTCCAAGAAGCAGCTGCTGGATTCGAACTGCCAACCTTTTGGTTAACAACCGAGCTCTTCACCACTATGCTACAAAGACTCCTTGTAATTCTTGAAGGTGAAAGTAAATCATGCATTAGATGGTCTTCATAGCCCAAAGCAAGCTGGAATCAAGTGATTCCAATTATCAATCAATTATCAAAATGTTTATTTAAATATAGGGATTTTTTTTTTACCCTTCCTCTAATTGGGGTGGTTGTGGGTAAAATATATACTTGATATATTTACCAAGTTCATACTGTTCTCTAGTGTTTTGGAGCATGTGTGTGTGTGTGTTGTGTGTGTGTGTGTGTCTGAGTGTGTGTATTTACATTAGAGTTTGTGTATATTTGTACATTTGTGGCTTTACAAGTTTTATCATAGGATTATAAAGTCTATAATGGTGAGATTGGTCACTGTGGTTTACTCTATTTAGGACCTAAAAGGTCAAACTCGTTATATTTTTATATGCAATGAAATGTTACTTATTTTTATTTTTGCTAGAGCTACGTCTACTCAGGACAAAGAGTTTAGGAAGAGGGAAATCTACATAGCATGTGTTCAGAAGTGCATCTAAATAGAGCCATTTTAAAACATTTTTGTATGATTATGGTAATCTTAAGAAAGTCCTTGAATGCTAAAAAGCACATTTTTTTTTTTATACTATCAGGTCTATAACTGTAACATTTAGCATACTTCTAGAATGCCCTGTCACATCCTTAAATCACATCTGAATGTTTTATAAGGCTAGAAATTATTTACAGCAGACTTTAACAAAATCTTCTCAGGGAAAGACAAGATGTGACCTAATAAAATATCTTCAATGTTAGAGAGAGGCACTGTCTCATATAAGAATTTCAAATGACCCTTTCAACAATGAGTACATGTGAGAGAGATTTCTGTGCTCTCTTTTAAGAACCTAAGACCTGCTTAAGTGGCTTCTTGCTTCATATAACATTCTGATTACTTCTACAAGGAATTGGCATGTGGGGCTGCGAACTGTTCTCCTTTCACATGGTCTAGATGGCAACTAAGTGTGCCTTCTCTGGAAGTAGTACGAAATGGAAGAAGTACAAAAAGATATGCTGGAGGCCATTCTGTGGAAAGTCAACTTGTTGTGTCAGTCTACCTTCCATTTCAAAACAAGTAAAAAAAAATATTCTAACTTAGAAAAGGCCTCCAAATTTGCAAGTGTTTTTCCCTCTGCTTGGAACACTCTTCATGGACTCTGCATAGACCCAGTTCAATTGCATCCTTCAAGTCTCAGATTAAACACTATCTCCTCACTTGACCAGCCAAACTAAAGCAGCATTTATTTCCCCCTTATTCTCTATCTCAACTCATTCTCTGTGTTCTTGATAGCATTTACAACTGCACCAATTACAGAGTTGGATAATTAAAACAACTCACAAAGACTCTAGAGGCTATACTAACATAAAGCTTCAGTGAAGGTGAAGGGTGTGGTAGAGGAGATAAAGAAAGCATAGGCAAGCAGCAGAGAGGTTTGAGACTTCAGAGCACGGTTTCCAGGGTCCAATCTCAGTCACTCATGATGCTCTTCATCTTTAGACTTTCAGCCACCGTGGTACACGCAGGATACCGTGGTCTCAGAGGAGCCAAGGCACAAGCTCATTAAGAGGTCTTTTATTACTTTCTGGTCACACAGATAAAATCAGGTTATATAACTGGTTAAACCAGGTGCAAACTACCAATCTAAACAATTTTAAAAAACAATGTAGACAAGCTGGCACCAAGTGCCTCCACAGCAGTCTTGAACTTTATACCAAAAAAAAACACCTGTTGCTGTCCAGTCGATTCTGACTCATAGCAACCCTATAGGACAGAGTTTCCCCACAGAGTTTCCAAGGAGCGCCCGGTGGATTCGAACTGCCGACCTGTTGGTTAGCACCTGTAGCACTTAACCACTACACCACCAAGGTTTCCAAACTTTATACAGCATGTCATAAATCACTAGTTAGTACATTTCATTGCTATCTTGACCAAGGGTCAGTGCCAGGCTTCTAGTCATCCCTAGGGATGAGCATTAAGCTACCACAAACTATCCTCACATACTATCAGTCTTTAATTATTATTATTTTGTTACTTTTGCATCTATTTGTACCTTCTATCATTTATTATCCATTATTTGTAGGCTTTAGGGCCAGAAAAGAAATGGAGACCCCAGCCATTCTTTTTCTACCCCTTAATTCTTCTGGCATCACAAGGGACCTCCAGTGTAGATCTGTGTGACCTAAGACTTCCCCTCAGCCTAGAAGTGTGAACAGCATTGACTCAGAGGATCAGTCCTCAAAGGACTGATCTAGGGAAGAGTCTCAAACAGACGCTGGAAGCATAAGTGGGTCCATCTGGGCAGAGACTACTGGGGTCCAAGATATTTGGAGTATGATCTTGCAGTATGTATTGGGGACATGGCTCCATACACTTGGCACTGTAGTCTCTTTATCCTCCGAGGAGTGAAAGAGCTGAAGAAGACCCTGAGTGTGGCCCTCTAAAGCATGGGGACTAGGATAGAGATAGGCCTATTGCCAGTGCTCTCTATCCTACTTTTCTATAAGCAACCTACATAACAACAGAGACCATGACTGTTTTCTGTACTATTATGAGCCCAGTGCCTACTGTGGCACATAGTGGGCACCAATGTTGAACAGATGAATAAATGAAGGAATGAGTGAATGACAGAAGCAAAACAACTTCTGGAAATATACACCTAGATTTGTTCTGCCATGTTTAAATGTGGCATTGGAGCACAGAACATGATTAGGAATAGGAAAACTACAGGTTAGTATGTGCACCCAGTTCTTATAAACAAACTGCTATTATTTATAGAGATTTACATTCAAAGATTAAAATATGGATTCAAATCAGTTGTACGGCTTGAGAAGTTAGTTGTATAATTCATTTATCAGTGACAAATCTAATGAATTAGTCATATAACTTGAATATTAGAGATACAACTTAAAATTTCACTGCATGTTTTATTTAACACTTGATGCACTCTGCAAATAAATCTTTAAAATATACTTCTAAATCAAACTGTAAATAAAAATGTAAAGAATAGCAGCCTGTAGAAGTGAGGAAGGAAGATGATGGAATGGCCATCGGTATTCAACGTGCATGGAAAAGAGAGGCAGCTTGAAATGAGAAGGACAGAGAAAGGCTAACAAGAGAGGAAGTAGAAAGGGAAATTTATCATAGTCTCATGCCACCACCATCAATATTTATTGTGCTTGGCCAGTCTGTACTTTGCATTTTACTAGGTGTTATGAGACACCGTTCTGTCAACACCGGTGTTGCTGAATCATCTGGAATTGGAAGTGGGCCAAGAAAGAGAAAAGGTGATTGTCCAAAAAAGTTATTTTGGCTATTTATAATGAACTGAGAAACGCCAACACTTCCAGACTAGATGCTATTACCAAAGCAAAATGCTGATTGAAGCAATGATTCAGGCATTGCAAGTTAAAAAAAAAAAACTTAGTATAATATTGCTCCTCCACATTTTGTTCCTGCCTGTTTCCCTCTCACACTTTATTTTCATTGGGATATGGTCACTACCTCTTAAAACTACATCCTTCTGAGACGAAATTTCAATGGCCCAAATTAAGATCAGTGTTGCCTCTATTGATGTCTTTCTTTCCTGTTTGCTTATCCTCATCAATCACAATTTTGTGCCTCAATCCAACCCCCACTTCTGTTGTTCCTTAGATATCTTGCATTCACCTACAGAAGGTGGGAAAGAATCATTTCTAAAGATATTCTGTAGATTTTTAAAAATTCTTTTTTCAGGTACACAGTACAGATATTTCATTCCATTTTAAAATGTTTGTAAATGATACAACCCTGATGCACTATCCTTAGCAGAATATAATGAAGAGTTTTGGGGTTTTGTTTGTTTGCATGGTTTCTTTTCTTTTTCTTACTTAGTTTTCCCAACTTGGTTTATTTGACTCAGCTCCCATATTAAAGGAATATAAGTAAAATTTATCTTCATTAAAGATGCTATCTTACAGTTTTGTTTCTTATAATTTAAACTCATCTGTTGACAAATAATCTTTTGAAAACACAGACTGAGAATTTCAAGTCATCAGGAAGATTAGTTTTCAATTTGGAAATACATAATTTCATAATTTTTCTTTAAAAAAAATACCTTACCAATTCTAAACCTAGACACATCTACGTAAGATTGAGAAGTCCAATTAACATCCTCTACTTTTAACCGCCACCTTGCCATTGTTTAAAGTCTTCCTTTGCAGGCAAGACCTCAAACCACATGCTTTCCTCCATCTAATTCCTCAAGGTCCAACTGAGATTCCTCTTAATCCAAAGCCCATTCATTCTCTATTGCCTTTTACCACATTTACTGCCCGTATCCTCATTTGCCAATTGAATATTTATTAAAAATGAATTCCCTTCTGCTCTTGTATTATTCTTTTTTCATATATTTTTCTCAAATAGGTATTATTTCTCTTACCATATCATAATCACTGTTTCTCTAACCAAATCATAAACTCCATTTTGGCAGGGACCTTCCTTACCTTCTACTTCTTAATCACACATAATACAGAAAATAGCTGTGAATATGGAAAGAAGTCAGAAGTTTTAGAGTTTGATATTTTAGTTGTCAACATGTTTGGATAATGTTATATTTTGCAAAGTGATTTTACATCATCTAGTTTACTCAATCCTCGTAACAACCCTGAATATTATCATTCACATATTAGAGGTGATAAAAAAAGAAAGTATCCTAGAAAGGCTGCATTATACAGTAAGCGATAGTTCAAGACTTAAACCAAAGCCATATGACTTCAAGGGCAGAGGCCTTCGTATGCTGTTGGGGGTAAACAGGAACTACATTGTTCTAACATTGAGGTTGAACATCAAAGTACTGACACCACAGTAATAGTGTTTTCCCAACAGCTCACAGGTGCACACCCCGTGAGTAGATGAAAATAGCAGAGCCGAGGGAGGTGGAGCAGCAGCTGTCTATTACGCACCCACTTCGCAAGGTACGTCTGCATCTGGGCTACCACCGACGAGGTTTATTAATACCTTTGGTGATATATATATAATGCATAAAAGTCATAAAACATAAAAAGAGAAAACCAGAGAAAAGTCAAACTAGTGATAAAAACTAGTAACATCCAGGGTACAGGGTATGTAGACCCAACAGACGTTAATTTATTATCTTCTGTGCGTCTCATCTAAACGGCTATGAAGACAGGTAAGCTTACTAGAAGAGAGGCTACAGATACATTCAGAGATGGGCACGTACAGTGGCCACATAAAAACTGCAAGATTTATAGGGCAAAAAACTCATTTTTTGCCAGTGCATGCTGCAGGATCGAATGGTTATCACTGCTTTCTCTGTCTGCAGGAGAGACTAGAGCTACTTTCCTCATTGAACAGATAATACAATTGTTGTGCCTCTGGTGATAAACAAAACTAATGGCACAAGTAGAAAGGAGTCTGGACCATTTAACTGTCAGTTGTCCATTTCTAGTGTAAAACAAAATTCCATTTTTTGAGGGTAGCATTCTGACTCAAAGGCATCCTGATTATGTGTACATGCTGATGTCTTTCTCTTCTGTAAGCCTGACTGGTGGCAAGTCAAGCAAATCAACAAGCAAAAACATTCTGCAGCTTCTTCTAACCTGACTGATAAAAGGCTATTGCACTAAGGCTCAAGCTTATCTTATTTTTCCATAGTCCGACTTTATGTGTGTGAATAAAAGAAATGCATTTATTTGATTGTCTTTAAAATATTGAAGACTGAACTCCCCCTTGGAAAACACTTCTCATAAGAATCCCCAGAATGTTCTCATAAAAAATGCCTTTGATTAAAGATAACACATAATGATGAATGGATGTTAAATTTCTGTTAAATGTCTCATTAACTTGGTATTGCTATTAGGCTAACGCCAGCAATCATGTTAAGATTCTACCTGATTATTCATCCAAATGCTACAGACCACTTCTTCACTGTTAAGGCCCCAGAACCATTCTTTACCAGGTTAACTCTATCATTTTTTTCTCCTTGTTTGTGTTTTCGCTGATAAGTAACTCCTCTCATATTTAGACCTTATTTATTACATTCATCATCCATTACATTCATTCAATTTTGTTATTTTGTAATTTTCAATCATCCAGTTGACTTAGGCTTCATGTACCTATACTCTACCTCTAGCTTTGTCTTTGATGTCATGCCATAACTTGTAAAAATCAAAGTAAAGGTTAATTGACTTAGCAGAACAAAGCTCTTAAAGTTCTACTGTGTTAACTAGATCAATTTCAAGCTAAGACTTAATAAAATAATACATGCATAATGCACAAAATTTATAAAATGCAAAAAAGCAAACAAGAAAAACATATGCTATGTATATATATAAAACCAAATAAGTTCCTTTGGAAAGACTATTAACAAGAAAATGCTGTTACATTACCTACATTCTGATTGAGAAAAGACTCAAATTGAATAAACATTCAATGGGCTTTAAATTTATTATATTCTTTTCAAAAGCATTTTGCTTTCTCTTGGGCATAGGGAGTATGAACTGAGAGACAAGCAATCAAATATGACTGAGAATGCTAGAATTAGTCACACTCACATTTTGGAATTGGCAATGACATTAACAGTAATCTAGTTGGTCCAATCTTCCCTACTGAAAGACAAGAAAACTAAAGCCAAGAAAGGCTAAGTGACTTTCAGAAGGTCCCATAGTTAATGAAAGGAAGAGTTGGGGCTTGAACCCGAATCTCAGAATAGAAGGGATCTTAGAGTACATCTAGGCTGAGCATGTAATTTTAGATACACAGTAAATGAGACCCAGAGAAAGAAAGCGACTTGCACAAAATCACACAGGATATCTAGTCACACACTGGAGGACTACGGCGGTGCTCTCCAATACAGTAACCACTAGACACAGGTGAATATTTAGCACTAGAAATGTGACTAGTGCAATGGTCTGAATGTTCAATTTTATTTAATTTCCATTAATTTACTTTTACTTTTTAAAATGAAACAGTATAAAATGTTTCTTGATTAAACACATTTTGGTAGGACACCATTTAACTTTAACTGTTGCATCACATCACGTAAGATATTAATGTTGTTTTGTAGTTCATGTGCATCCATATTTTTTAATGTAGTCAATAGAAAAATTTAAAATGCAGCTTCCATTGTATTTCTACTGTTGTTGTTGTTAGGTGCCATCAAGCTTGTTCTGACTCATAGCAACCCTACATACAGCCGAACGAAATACTGTCCAGTCCTGTGCCATCCTCATAATCTTGTTATGCTTGAGCCCACTGTTGCAGCCACTGTGTCAATCCATCTCGTTGACAGTCTTCCTCTCTTTCACTGACCCTCTACTTTCCCAAGCATGATGTCCTTCTTCAGGGACTAATCCCTCCTGATAACATGTCCAAAGTATATCAGATGAAGTCTCGCCATCCTTGCTTCTAAAAGGAGCATTCCGGCTGTACTTCTTCCAAGACAGATTTGTTTGTTCTTCTGGTAGTCTACAGTATATTCAATATTCTTTGCCAACACCACAATTCAAAGGCATCTATTCTTCTTTGGTCTTCCTTATTCATTGTCCAGCTTTCACATGCATATGAGGAGACTGAAAACACCACAGCCTGGGTCCTCCACACCTTTGTCCTCAAAGGACATCTTTGCTTTTTAACACTTTAAAGAGGTCTTTTGAAGCAGGTTTGCCCAATGCAATGCGCCTTTTGATTTCCTGACTGCTGCTTCCACGTGTGTTGATTGTGGATCCAAGTAAAATGAAATTCTTGACAACTTCAGTCTTTTCTCCATTTATTATGATGTTGCTTATTGGTCCAGTTGTGAGGATTTTTTTTTTTTTTATGTTGAGGTGTAATCCATACTGAAGGCTGTGATCTTTGATCTTCATCAGTAAGTGCTTCAAGTCCTCTTCACTTTCAGCAAGAAGCTTGTGTCATCTGCACATCACAGGTTGTTAATGAGGCTTCCTCCAATCCTGATGCCATGTCCTTCATATAGTCCAACTTCTCGGATTATTTGCTCAGCTTACAAATTAAACAAGTATGGTGAAAGGATACAACCCTGACATGCGCCTTTCCTGACTTTAAACCATGCAGTATACCCTTGTTCTGTTTGAAGGACTGCTTCGTGATCTATGTACAGGTTTCTCATGAGCACAAGTGTTCTGCAATTCCCATTCTTCGTAATGTTATCCATAATTGGATATGATCCCCACAGTCAAATCTTTTGCATAGTCAATAAAACACAGGTAAACATCTTTCTGGTATTCTCTGCTTTCAGCCAGGATCCATCTGATATCAGCAGTGATATCCCTGGTTCCACGTTCTCTTCTGAATCAGGCTTGAATTTCTAGAAGTTCCCAGCTGATGTACTGCTGTAACCTCTTTTGAATGATCTTTAGCAAAATTTTATCGCATGTGATATTAATGATATTGTTTGATAATTTCCACATTCTGTTGGATCACCTTTCTTTGGAATGAGTACAAGTATGTGTCTTAGTCATCTAGTGCTGCTGTAACATAAGTACCACAAGTGAATGGCATTAACAAAGAAAAATTTATTTTCTCACAGTCTAGTAGGCTGTAAGTCCAAATTCAGGGTATCAGCTCCAGGTAAAGGCTTTCTTTCTCTATCGGCTCTAGAGGAAGGTCCTTCTCATCAATCTTCCCCTGGACCTAGAGAGTCTCTGCACACAAACCCCAGGTCCAAAGGATGCACTCTGCTCCCAGTACTTCTTTCTTGGTGGTATGAGGTCCCCTCTCTCTGCTCACTTCCCTTTCCTTTTATCTCTCAGGAGATAAAAAGTGGTGCAGGCCACACCCCAGGGAAACTCCTTTTACATTGGATCAGGGATATGACCTGGGTATGTGACATAGGAAAATCACAAAATGGAGGACAACCACACAATACTGGGAATCATAGCCTAACCAAGTTGACAGATATTTTTGGAGGACACAGTTCAATCCATGACAGCATGTATCTCTTCCAGTCGGTTTGCCAGGTAGCTGTCATCCAAATTTCTTGGCATAGATGTATAAGCACTTCCAGCACTGCATCCATTTGTTAAACATCTCAACCCCTGTTCCCTCAATTCCTGAAGCCTTTTTTTTTCGACTATTCATTCAGTACAGCTTAGACCTCTTCCTTCAGTAACACTGGTTCTTGATCATATGCTACCTCCTGAAATAGTTGAACATTGATGAATTCTTTTTGGACAGTGACTTTGTGTATTCCTTCCATCTTCTTTTGATGATTCCTGAGTTTTTCAATATTTTGCCATTGAATCCTTTAATATTGCAACTTGAGGCTTGAATGTTTTCTTCAATTCTATCAGCTTGTGAAATGTCGAGTGTGATCATCTCTTTTGGTTTTCTAACTCCAGGTCTTGCATATGTCATTATAATACTTTGTCTTCTTGAGCCACCCTTTGAAATTTTCTGTTCAGTTATTTACTTCATCATTTCCTCTGTTCACATTAGCTATTTGACCTTCAAAAGCAACTTTGTCTCTTCTGACATTCATTTTTGTCTTTTCTTTCTTTCCTGTGTTTTTAATGACATTTTGCTTTCTTCATGTATAATGTCCTTGATGTCATTTCACAACTCCTCTGGTCTTTGGTCATTTGTGTTCAATGTGTCAAATCTATTCTTGAGATGGTCTCTAAATTCAGGCGGGATATACTCAAGGTCATACTTTGGCTCTCGTGGCCTGGTTCTAATTTTCTTCAGCTTCAACTTGAACTTACATATGAGCAATTGATGGTCTGTTCCACATTCGGACCCTACACTTATTCTGACTGATGATACTGAGTTTTTCCATAGTCTCTTTCCACAGATGTAGTTGATTTGATTCCTATGCATTCCATCTGGTAAGGTCTGTATGTATAGTCACTGTTTATGTTGTTGAAAAAAAGTATTTGCAATGAAGAAGTTGTTGATCTTGCAAAATTCTGTCGTTTCTATCACCAAGGCCATATTTTCCAACTGCTGATCCTTCTTTGTTTCCAATTTTTTGCATTCCAATCACCAGTAATTATCAGCACATCTTGAATACATGTTTGATCAACTACAGACTGTAGAAGTTGGTAAAAATTTTCAGTTTCTTCATCTTTGGCCTTAGTGGTTGGTACATGAATTTGAATAATGGTCGTACTAATTGGTCATCCTTGTAGGCATATGGATATTATCCTAACACTGACAGCGTTGTACTTTAGGGTAGATCTTGAAATGTTCTTTTTGACAATGAATGTGATGCCATTCCTGTTTAATTCATCATTCCTAACATAGTAGACCATATTATTATCCAATTCAAAAAGCCAATACCAGTCCATTTTAGCTCACTAATGCCTAGGATACCGATGTTTGTCTGTTCCATTTCATTTTTGACAATTCCCAATTTTCCTAGATTCATACTGCTTACATTCCATGTTCCTATTATTAATGGATGTTTGCAGCTGATTCTTCTCATTTTGAGTCATGCCACGTCTGTGAACGACGGTTCTGAAAGTTTGACTCCATCCACATCATTAAGAATAACTCTACTTTGAGGAGGCATGTCTTCCCCTGTCGTGTTTTGAGTGCCTTCCAACCTAAGGGGCTCACCTTCTGGTACTGTATCCATGGAGATATTTCTATTACACAATACTGAATTAATCTTCTAATCTGGTATTTTTTTTTTAATTGCCTGAATGTTTGGAACACTTTATCAACAAAGGTCTTCTTTTGATTAAAATCTAAATCAGAACCCCAGTGTATTAAATTGATAAAATGAGAGGTGCTCTCCATGAAACTGGGTAATAGAAGTAGCCCACCATACACCTTCTGGTGATTCCTAGGACTAAGAGTCCAGAGATTCTTGTGAGAAAACTGCCGAGCTACAAATCAATACATGCTCAACTCAAGATGTGTTTCACTACTTCACACTATACATCATGCTTTAAATGTAAGAATACCAAGAATTTAAAAGGCAGTAAGAAGACTGAAGAAGAATTGATGCCTTTGAATTATGGTGTTGGCAAAGAACACTGAATATAACATGGACTGTCAGAAGAACGAACAAATATATCTTGAAAGAAGTACAGCCAGAGTGCTCCTTGGAAGCAAGGATGGTGAGACCTCGTCTCACGTACTTCGGATATGTTATCAGTAGGGACTAGTCCCTGAGGAAGGACATCATTCTTAGTAGAGGGTCAGTGAAAAAGAGGAAGACCCTCAACGAGATGGTATGACACAGTGGCTGAAACAATGGGCTCAAGCATAACAATGATTGTGAGGATGGCACAGGACCTGGCAGTATTTCGTTCTGTTGTACGTAGGGTCGCTGTGAGTCGGAACCAACTCACAGTACCTAACAACAACAACAACAAAAAGGAATAGCAAAACTACACTAATAACTTTATTTTCCTTGCTCTCAAGATAAATCCACTCAAGACATCTGATTTCGTAACATATATTTGGATAAATCCACTTAGGAATTTTTATCATTTTATTTTATTCTCCTCTCATCATAGTTACTAATGACTAGAGTCTTCTCATTGTCTTTATTGGAATCCATCCATTTCTATTGCCCAAAATCTCTAGTATTACATTACTTTAAATAGGCCTTTTTATTTTAAGATTCCCAGAATAACATTAACTGAGGGTAGAATATTTTTAGCACTGGTAATGGATATTTTTCTATCTGGTGGTTCCCAATAACTCTGTGAGCATAAGAGCAACAGAAGGTATAAAGCCAACCCACTGCCATCAAGTCGAATTCCAACTCATAGTGACCCTATAGGACAAAACAGACCTGCCCCTTATAGGGTCGCTATGAGTTGGAATCAACTCGAAGGCAACAGGTTTGGTTTGGTTTATAGGGTTTCTAAGGCTGTAAATCTTTACAGAAGCAGACTGTCAAACCTTTTTCCTGACAGAAGATATATTAATTTCAACAGAATATTTCAGGGAAATTTTTAGGTGAGCTGTAAAAAGCATCTTGTCAAAATATATTTCTTCAAGTATTGAACTTGGATAGTCAACTGAGCAGGAAAGTTTCCCTCTATTATCCATGATAATGCACATTTTAAAAATACTCTCACTGTAAAATAAGGTCACAAGGCACTATCCTTTAACTATAAAAATCCTTTGAGGACTAAGGTGTACCTGACCCAGGCCATGGTGTTTTCAATAGCCTCACTTGCATGGGAAAGCTGGACAATGAATAAGGAAGACCAAAGAAGAATTGATGCCTTTGAATTAGGTGTTAGCAAAGAATACTGAATATACCATGGACTGTCAAAAGAACGAACTGATTTGTCTTGGAAGAAGTATAACCATAATGCTCCTTAGAAGCAAGGATGGCAAGTCTACGTTTCACACACTTCGGACATGTTATCAGGAGGGACCAGTCCCTGGAGAAGGACATCATGCTTGGTAAAGTATAGGGTCATCGAAAAAGAGGAATATCCTCAACGAGATGGACTGACACAGTGGCTGCAACAATGGGCTCTGGCATAACAACGATTGTGAGGATGGTGCCGGACCTGGCAGTATTTCGTTCTGTTGTACATACGTCACTATGAGTCAGAGCCAACTCAATGGCACCAAACAACAACAAAAACCTAGAGCTGTGCCTAGAACATAATGTTTGCTATTAAATAGTAAGCAGTAAATGTTAGTTATTACATAAAATTGACAGAACACATGCTTTGTGACCTCAAAAACAATGTCAACATTTTAAAAAATTCTAATTTATCACAGGTATATAGATAAAAAAATAATTACTTAGAATAATTATAAACTCCTCCCACCGCCCTTCTATCTCCTTTGTGAAGCAGAGTTACTGAAAAGCCTGAGAGGGTCGGGCAGGGAGAGAATATGTTAACCCACTGAAGAGTTGTAAGAGAGAGGAGACAGGGATATAGTAAGAACCACGTGAATAGGTGTTAGAGAAAATGAAGACTCAGAAGGAAGGTTAAGTTGTATTTGGCAAGGAAGACACTCCGGAGAGTTTGGGAGAGAAAAATGCATGAAGATGACTGAGGAGGAGAGAAAGTGTTACTAGGATTCTGATCTAGATTCCTTTATTTTACTTCTAGAGATTTGAGTTAAGAATGGAATTCCCTCTTTCTCTCTCTGCTTTTGAATTGTTTTTGCATAATACATTAATCTAGTAATCGAGTACAGAACCAAATAACTCTAAAACTTCAATAAACCCGTTGCCGTCGAGTCAATTCCGACTCATAGTGGCCCTATAGGACAGAGTAGAACTGCCCCATAGGGTTTCCAAGGAGCAGCTGATGAATTCGAACTGGCGACTTTTTGGTTAGCAACTGAACTCCTTAACCACTGTGCCACCAGGGCTCCAAAATTTCAATAAAGTCCTCTTAAAATATTTTTATGTGCCTCACTAAAACCTCACACTGACCATTTCTTCCCCTGCTTCTACAGAAAAAGCAGACTTGTCAATATTTAAGCAATGCACCTGAATAAGCCCCCATCAATTCTTTCTATGCTGATTCCTGTTTTTAACTATCAGCGGAAAAATTAATTTAAAAAATGAGTTAGAATAAAGGACTTGATTTATTTTCTCTACCTCCATGCCTCAATTGTGTTAGAATCCCAACTTTTGTTTATTGAGATGATTTTCAGTAGACACCAGGATGACAAACAATGCTTCTTTTCCATAGATCCAAAGGCACTGTTGTGACAAAGCTCCACAAGTGCCTCCTTGATCATTGTTTGAAACAGTCCCTTAAGACAACCACTCAAGTGGCTGTGAAAACAGCAAGAATACACTCAAACATCATATATTGTCAGTATTTTTCTTGGCAAATTAGCTTCAAGATCTCAACTCATCGAGGAGACAGGAAATTATGCCTCAGACTTGACAACTCCCTGGGGAAATGAAAACTGAATGGTTCTAAGCAGACTCAATGATGAACACAGGGAATGCGTCTAGGGACATCAACTATTAAACACGAAAATCTGCCTGGAGAGCAATTTCCCAAATAACGGAAACAAGATTAGAAAATTTAAAGAAGATGAGTAAAAAGTGCTTTTTTTGCTTAAAACTTCATTTTCTTTCTATTTGATCATGGAACATCAATAAGAAATAATGATAAGGCTATTGTTAATAAGGAACATAAAGGGCTAAAGCTTAAGTGAGAAACAAACAAGGAGTTTTAAAATATCCAATAATGGTATGATCTGTAAAATGTTAATTAATAGACACCAAAAATTATCTCTTTCTCTCTCTCTCTCTCTTTTTTTTTTTTCCTTTTTACCTGGAAAAGCAAGATTACTTGGTTGGTTGACTGTAGGTGTGAAGGTGTTTACCAAGTGCTTTCATTTCTTAATTTACTTTTTGTGTATTTGGTTGTGCTTAAGAGAAATTAATACATTTCCAGCTTGGCTACGTGAGATTCAGAAATATCTGAATGTGTCTGTTACATTGGTAGGGCACAGACTCCAGAAGTCTGTGCTGCATGAGGTTTTAAAAGCATCACAGGAACTAACAGAGCTTAATGCTCTAAAGGAACAAAATACATAGGGGTCAGATGGGGGAACTCTTCTATGTATAGCATGGTGTCAATTAGTCACATCTGTTTCCTAGCCTAGCCAGCACTTGTGTTCTCTTTGAGACCTATAAATAACAGAACCTGTAAATCAAGCTAATATGCAAATAAAAATAACCCTGAAAGAACTGGATTTCCTAAAACTGTATAAAACAAATTATCATTTTTTTGGAACATATCTAACAGAGCAGAACATAAATTGAGAAAGATATTCTCCCTCACTTCACAACAGACCACATAAAGCTTTGACTCTCTGAAGAGTTCAGTATAAAGGGTTGGTGCCTAGAGAAATACCAGCAGGACCTGATAGTTGGTGCCTAGAGAAATACCAGCAGGACCTGGTAGGAAACAAACTGCATTCAAGACAAGATCAGAAGATTATTAGTGGGTTAATATGAAATATATACTGGAAATATACACATACACACATACACACACGTATATATACGTATACATGTAAACATATGTGCATATATATAAACATTGGAGGCCAACTGGAACCTGGACAAAACAGAAAGTTAGTTTCATTGGATTTTATTTGAGGCCATTGAGTTTGAGAAATGCAAACTAGGAATTAATGTAACTGTTTTCATAAAATACTTTGTGATACTCTGGGTATAGTCAAAGATCTTTAAGGGATGGGAAGACACTATTGCAAAATATGGATCCCAGCAACCCCCTGGTCACCTAAGGCACTAGGAACTCTCATCAATGTCCCACTAACTCAAAGCCCCCAACTTCAATAACAGGGGTGTCTGGCAGCAGAAGCTGGCTCTCCTCATCATGAAGCTAAACCAGAGGTTAGCAATTTTTTTGTTGTTGTTTTTTCTTTAAAGGGCCAGACAGTACGTGTTTTAGGCTTTACAGGCCAGAGGGTCTGTCACAACTCTTTACCCATTGTAGTGTGAAAGGAGCCATAGACAGTATGCACATTATTACACTAAAACTTTATTTATAAAATAGGTGAGATGTAATTTGCTGAATCCAGTGCTAAACCCATATTTGGCACAGGAGCTGGAAATGCTAAGAAAGGATCCAGTAGCAGCTGAAGTTGCTGAGAGCCCAGATGCCGCCCCGTGCCAGTCAGGTGAGACAGTAGATAAGTAACCATGTGCATGAGCTGCAACTATGTCTCACGCATTGCTTCAATGCCCTGAGTATAAAAAAGAAAGAGAGAGAGAGAACTGCTGCTCCACTTCTACAAAGTAATGAAGAACACTGGAAATGGTAAACATGCAGGTAAACACAAAACACAAGTTTTCTGTCTTTTAAATCTTTATACAAGAACATTGACTGTTTAAAGTAAAAATATTAACAGTATCTTGTAAAGTCAATAACATATATAGAAATAAAGTTATAACAAAATAATACAAAGAATGGATAGGAGATAGAAAATGGAAATACATTATTACAACTTTCTTATACTAACGTAAGGTGCTATAAAATTATTTGAATGCAGACTCTGATAAAGTTATATGTAGTAAATCATAGATCAGCCTCTAAAAATGAAAACAAAAAACATAGAGGAGATAAATGGAGTACTAAAATAATTCTCAATCTAAAAGAAAGAAGAAAAGAAACAGAAAAGAACAGATGTGACAAACAGAAACAAATAGCAAGATGGTAGATTAAACCCCCCAAAAAGTAATCATTACATTAAGTATAAATGAGCTAAACATTTAATTTAAAAGTAAGTTGTTATGCTAGCTATGCAAACAAGTAATAAAGCTGTTTAAAACAGACATTAAAAATAAAGACAAAAGGTTAAAAGCACGAGGATGGTAAAAGATAATTATCTAACTATTAATCAAAAGAAATCGAGAGTGACTATATTCATATCAGACAAAATAAACTTCATGTGAAGAAGAATTACCTGAGATAAAAGAAAATATTTTATAATGTTAAGTGGCAGCATTACAAGGATTCAGGCAGTCCTTTTTCACCCTGATGTATTGGAGCTAGGAAGATAAAAGGAAGCAAAAGAGTGAACAAAAGAGCTTTCTGGTCTTGCTCAAAGATGAGACCTGAATTCTCTTACAGAAATGGCCTTATGCAGTGTAATGAACTTCTCTTATACGCTGCTTTGAATCCCCTTTCTCCACATCTTGCACCAGTCGCTGCTTCAGAGAATTGCTCCAAAGAAGCTTCGATTCACTTTGACAGGTGCAATTTGTCCGTACCTTTGCCTTAGGACAGCTCATGTAACTCTTACATCCTTGCCTGGAGTTTGCTTTCTTTACACTGGTTAAGTGGTACATCTGCTAAACTATTCAGAGCTCACCTGAAAGTGTGTAAGGTTTAATACCTTAACCAAAAAAGGATGAGAGCCATTGGATAAATGTTTTCTCTTTCCTTCCCCAGGCAGACAGTTCTGAGATGTTCTCCAGAAGATTCCTCAAAAAGTCCTCCTGGATCAAGTACCAGTCTACCATAGTAGTGGCCTACTTGATAATGCATCTTGATATTTTTCTCTTTCCCTGTTTCTCTTCTCCCTGTACTGCACTCCTAATCTGTGGAATCATGCTCTCACATTATATATATATATATATATGTGTGTGTGTGTGTGTGTGTGTGTGTGTGTGTGTGTGTGTGTGTGTATATATGTGTGTGTATGTATATATATGTGTATATATATATATATATGTGTGTGTGTGTGTGTGTGTGTGTATGTGTGTGTATATATATATATATATATATATATATTTATTTACATGACTTTGTCTTAAACTCTAGTTCGAAGGGAATCCAGGCTAAATAAACAGAGGAAGAAAAACATTACCGGGAATCACCCTTTTATTTACTGTAGTACATGCTCTAGGAAATATATCCCAAATCATATTACAGAATCAGACCCAAATAGATTAGCATTCTTTCCTCTAAAGAAAGAGCAAAGACGAAGATGAGGAAAAAAGAAGATTCTTCCTCCTAATCCATCTATGACTCTGAAGAAACCTAAAGTTTAGTGGATGTAAAAATCCACCAATGAAAAAATTATAAAAAAGAAAAATCAAACTGTATAACAGTTTTTTTTTTTTTTTAATTACTCAATACTCTTCAATTGGAATTACAAGGCAAACCTGTTACTCTGACAGGCAAATTCTCTTCCACTTGTCAAGGACATAAAATACAGGCTATGCACGGATTCCTTAAAGCAAAATATTATAGTATAGTTTTAATAACAAAGTATCTGAGAGCTTCAATGTGTGGTAAGTATTAAGGGGAAAGAAGAATTAGCAGAATTCATGCTGGAGAAGGTTTATGAAAAAGAAGATTGGGTATGGCCTGAAGGATGGGTACAGTTAACATAAGCAGAGAAGAGGATGGATGTTATTCCAGTAATGGGGTTCAGAATGGGGAAATGGAAGCATTTTGTGCACAGATGAAGAAATGCACTTGATTTATGCATGGTGGAATTGAGTCAGAGAAACAGGAAAGCATTAAAGTCTATTTGTGTTACATTCCTGTCCTTTTATAAGCAATCTCCCACTCCTCCCACCCTCTTCCACCAGCTGTGGAAAATGCATGCTCTATGTTCAAACCTTGTTGATCTATCTTCTCCTGGATTATTGGTTTTGATCACATATTTAGACTTCCCTCTTTGTCTATTATATCTGGCTTCTTTCTAGAATCGACACATTTTCCCAATTTTAACATCTGTGAGGCTTTGTTTTTGCTGTTTTTATCCACTCCTAACTATGAATTTCCACTGCCTGAACCAAGCCTCTTCGTTCCCCAGACAAGAAAGGACAAAGTTAAAAAATATAGGGTGGAGGCAGTTTGTAGGGCATCTTTACAGCAAATCAGAGGAGTTTGGATATTATTCTTCAAGAATTGGTTCAATTTCCATCCACTTCAAGAAGTTTTTCCCATGAAACAAATTCAAACATCTAAGTTCAACTACTTATTTTATAGAATATCTCCCTAGTGCTTTAATAGACAATAAAGCTTACTAGAGATAGCTGAGGCAGGAATAGGAATAAAGAAGAGATTCAAGACTGATTTCTAAGGTAGAATTAATATAGATTAGTAATCAATTAGAGGTAGGTGGTAGGGGGAAAAGAAAATATTATGATTCTTAGATTTCTAATTTGGGTAATTGGATATCCTTTCAATGGGAAAGTTGGAGAATAAAAAATTAAGCTCCATACTTTAGCTTCTAGCACACATCAGTTTAGTGACACTTTCTGCCTACCTTTTTTGGCATGTAATCTTTGAGCCTCATTCACTCCAAGCCCTGAGTAGTTTGTAATTATAGTACTGTATATGGTTAAAGGCACAAATCCTGACTCTAATACTTTTTAAGTGTGTGACCTTGACCAAGATACTTGACTTTTCTGTGCCTCAGTGAAAAGTGTTGTTGTTGTTAGGTGCCATCAAATCGGTTCCAACTCATAGCGACCCTATGCACAACAGAACAAAACACTTCCAGGTCCTGCGCCATCCTCACAATTTGTTGCTATGCTTGAGCCTATTGCTGCAGCCACTGTGTCAATCCATCTTGTTGAGGGTCCTCCTCTTTTTCACTGACCCTCTACTTTACCAAGCATGATGTCCTTCTCCACGGACTGATCCCTCCCGATAACATGTCCAAAGTATGTGAGATGTAGTCTTGCCATCCTAGCTTCTAAGGAGCTTTCTGGCTGTATTTCTTCCAAGACAGATTTGTTCGTCCTTTTGGCAGTCCATGGTATATTCAACATTCTTTGTCAACACCACAATTCAAAGGCATCAATTCTTCTTCGGTCTTCCTTACTCACTGTCCAGCTTTCCCAAGCATACGAATCAATTGAAAATACCATGGCTTGGGTCAAGCACACCTTAGTCCTCAAGGTGACATCTTTGTTTTTTAACACTTTAAAGAGATCTCTTGAAGCCAACTTGCCCGATGCAATGCGTCTTGATTTCTTGACTGCCACTTCCATGGGTGTTGACTGTGGATCCAAGTAAAATGAAATCCTTGACAACCTCAATCTTTTCTCCATTTATCATGATGTTACTTATTGGTCCAGTTGTGAGGATTTTTGTTTTCTTTATGTTGAGGTGTAATCCATACTGAAGGCTATAGTGTTTGATCTTCATCAGTAAGTGCTTCAAGTCCTCTTCACTTGCAGCAAGCAAGGTTGTGTCATCTGCACAACACAGGTTGTTAATGAGTCTTCCTCTGATCCTGATGCCCTGTCCTTCTTCATATATTCCAACTTCTTGGACTATTTGCTCAGCATACAGACTGAATAGGTATGGTGAAAGGATACAACCCTGATGCATATCTTTCATGACTTTAAACCATGCGGTATCCCCTTATTCTGTTCGAACAGCTGCCTCTTGATCCATGTACAGTGAAAAGTAGCACTGATAATTACACACAAATCATAAGGTTGTTGTGAGGCACAAAAGACTTCTTACATATAAAATATTTGAACCAGTGTCTGACCTACAATGGGCATTAAGTAAATGTTAATTAACTATTAGAGCCCAGACTTAAAAACAGACAAAAAAAAAAAAACAATGACTTTGCCAGTTCCAGTCCAACAAAACATTTTTGAAGGATTTTAAACACATTTGCGTATTGGTTAAGAGGCAATTTAAAACCAAGAACGATAACAATAACCCCACATTTCTTGGTAGCTTTCTAGTCACTCCATCGCATAAGATTAAAACAGGCAGATTGAAATATATTAGTCATTATATTTTAATCCTGTTGTATTTAGTCATCATTTTTATTTTTTAATATATAGTGTCTGTACATTGAAGAACTCTAAACACCATTTCCAAGCATTAACCCTCCTTAACATAATGTACTGATTATTGTCTACGCAGTGATAGCATAGCAGTAGGTCCAACCTGATGTCTGAGTTCAGGAGGTACTGCTCACAAGAATCATGAGGCAAGTTGTTCTGTGCATAGGTTGTACAGCTAAACTGGGAGGCCACACAGATGGGTTCATAAAAAGATGAGGACATATCATCATCTTATTATACATGGTGGCTTCTATCCAAATAATGTCAGCATGAACAGAACTCCTTGTTTCTCTTGCTTAATATGAATTATATGTATAATAAGCTAAAGTAACTCCCATTTTCTTCAAAAACTGTCAGTTCATTGGAATTAGAATCATCGTTGTATTGAGTTAAAAAAATCAATGTGAATATGTTTTTCCTGAATCAAAATATTGAATTATTCATTTCCTATCTGGATTTTTCAGGATCTTTTCTTAGGGAAAATTTTTGAACATGAATTTATAAACGAAAATTGAGATATGAGACCATGAAATTGGAATATAAACAAATCAGTGTAAGCAAGAAGTGATGATTGCTAATAATCACAAGAAAGCTACCAAGAAACATGGGGTTATTGTTGTTGCTAGGTTTTAAATTGCCTCGAAAACAATATGCAAATGTGTTTCAAATCCTTTAAAAACGTTTTATAGGGAGAAGATATTCCAATGTGGAGGCTAGAATTCATCTCTTCAAAGTGTGAATTTCATATAGCTCAGGGACCATCCTGTCACAGTTTGCACCAATTTTGCTCCCTTAGACAGGCTTATCTCTGTCTGAATTTGCTAGAAGGTATGTCAGCACAACAGAAAAAAAGAAAAGAAAAAAGGAAGAAAGCAGTAATTTATAATCACCTCTGCCTTCCCAGGAGAATAGATCCCCATAATTAGAGATTTCATTGTTTCCTAAGAGTGCAATGGGTGAAATGATACAAGATTTGAGGCGAAGAGGTGAGGTAACATGTAAATTATATACATTGTATGTTACACAAAAAAGAAAAAGAGCTGGAATACGAAATTAAACCCAATGGAAGCACAACACTTTGGGTAAAGCAGAAATGTCTAAAGGGGGTATTTTAAATTAATTTGCTGTGGGGTATGACATGTGGCATGAAATCTTCTCCATCTCTCTCTAAAACCTTGTGTAAAGTGTTCAATAATTAGTTATGCTTTCTGGGTGGGATTTGCAACAAAGCTCTTGTCCTTCCTCAAGATCAGTATAAAAGAAAAAAAATAGAAAGGAAACAACCAACCGACAATAATAACAACACCAACAACAACAACAAAAAAAAACCAGAGGCTATCAGAACACCTCAACACATACAGGTTATACTAACAAAAGAGAGACAAAGGGAATCTGAAATTATGGGGAGGAAATTAAATAGAGTTTCTAATACCACATATCAGAAAACTTTTAGAATGGACCTTTCTTCCACAACATGAGACTTCATTAAAAAAGCAGGGGGGACCTAGGGCTTTACTGGCAATTGCTTAAGCAGACAACACAATTTGTATGAAATGGAATGCTTCAGGTAGGCTGTAATTCAATAGACTTTGGGAATTGCCACCGAACACAAAGCAAACAGAAACCATTGTGTGAAGAGTAGAAATACACAGCTGGTGCATCTGAATGGTTGGCTGTTTTGCTGTGATCACTGTTGGCAGAGAGAAGACTTCGGGGTTATCTGAGGTCTGTGTGAAGAGTGTTGAAATGGCAATTTGTCCTTCAGTCAGAAACCAAAATAGTTGTTTATTTGTTTTTGTTTGTTTGGCCTAGTTTCATTTAGTACAGCTAAAGGTTAACTTGTTAAAACACTTTATTCAAACGCTTAAAGGGTTTTAAATAGCCTGGCTGCTGGGCTGTGGGGGTCACTCTAATTGCTGCTTTAAATACTATCTGGGAAGGTCACAAGGATAGCCTACAGACGGACACGCGTCGGAGGGATAACCTACAGCTGGCAGGCTGCAGGGCTACAAGTCCCAGGACACCATGAGTGTTGGGGTCAGCTACAATCTGCTACTAGCCAGATCCTGTGTGGCCCACAGGGAAACGCACCCGGGGAGAAGGATGAGCAGAACATGGCTACCTAACAGATGGCTCTAAAACCTGCCTCCTCTGGTGAGAGGAAAATCTGCCAAAACCAGGTGTTTCACAGTTTTTTCCCCCTCGCATTTCTCTGTGTGCATCCATTGCAAAGGCTCAGATATGAGCCCAGCTGTCTAGGAATTATCTAAAAAAAATTATATAGCTATATATACATATATATACACACAGAGACATGTATGTGTATACAAGGGTAAGTTAAAAAGTATTGCTACAAAATCATAGAAACTTTTATTAAACAAAAATATCAAAATGTAAAGCTATTGCTTCTCAACATATCCTCCATCTAGGTCTACACACTTCTGAAGGTGGTGTTTCCATCTCTGTCTTGATTATCCAGCACTGCTATAACAGAAATACCAAAAGTGGATGGCTTTAACAAAGAGAAATTTATTCTTTCACAGTCTAGTAGGCTATAAGACCAAATTCAGGGCATCAGCTCCAGGGTAAGGTTTTCTCTGTCTGTTGGCTCTGGAGGAAGGTCCTTGTCAACAATCTTCCCCTGATTGAGGAGCTTCTCAGTGCAGGGACCCCAGGTCCAAAGGACATGCTATTCTCCTGGCTCTTGTTTCTTGATGGTATGAGGTCTCCGTGTCTCTCTGTTTGCTTCTCTCTTTTATATCTTGAAAGAGATTGGCTCAAGACATAATCCAATCTTATAGATTGAGTCCTGCCTCATTAACGTAACTACCACTAATCCCATCTCACTAACATCATAGAGATAGGATTTACAAAACATAGGAAAATCACATCAGGTGACAAAATAGTGGACAATCACACAATTTTGATACACATATTTTTGGGGGACACAATTTAATCCATGACTATCTCTCTAACCTTTCCCCAAAGAATTGTGCATTCTTTGATTTATATCATGTCAGAACAACAGTTTTGGCATCCTCAAGGGATGAAAATTGTGTTCCTTTTAAAAGTTCCTTGAGTTTCGGGAACAAAAAGAAATCTGAACGGGCAAGATCAGTCCTGTATGGTGCATGGAGTAAGATTTCCCAATGAAATTCTTATAGGACAGCCCTTGCTACCCTCAAAGAATGAGCAGGTGCATTGTTGTGATGGAAAAAATTCTTCGGTGCAATTTTGCTGGCCTTTTTCTCATCAATGCGGTTTTCAATTTTCTTAAAACTTCTTTATAATGAGCTCCCATGATCATCCTGTGTCCTTCGAGAAAATTTATCAAGACTGCTTCCTTGGAATCCCAAAAAATAGTCGCCGTAAGCCTTCTGAGTTGTCTTTCCTCTCTTGGCTCACTTCCCAACCTTCCTTAAAACACTTGATCCATCTAAAAACTGTTGTTTTATGTGCGGCAGCATTCCCATAAACTTGTTGCAAAGCTTCAATGATTTGGGAAGATGTCCACTTGAGTTTTGTTAAAAATTTGATATTAGCCCTGGCTCTGACCTCAAAACAGTTTTTTTCCATGACACAAAAAGTATCCTTTTTTTGGAAAGTACCCTAATGAGATTAAAACAATAGTATTACTGAGAGAACTTGTCTGCAGCCATCCACTCACTGATCACAGAGACATGTTTAAACATGTTTCGTTTGGAATAAATCCATGCATGTATGAACTGGAACCCTGGCAGCAATAATTTTTTACTTTCTCTCGTATATACATATATATGTGTGTATATATATATACGTGTGTGTATGTATATATAGTTTGTTTTGTTTCATTTTCATTGTAAGCGATTTGGAGAACAGCTTTTAGGGACCACCCATCTATACCACACACTGAGAACTCTTTTATTAGGTCATTTCCAGGCACAACATGAGCATGAGAGGAAGTCTCAACTCATCTACTTATCGATTCTAACAGGAGAAACCTTTGTATTAACAGTCCAAGAATAACGAGATTATCTGTATTAATGATCTTGCATATATGTTCAATAAACCTTTGTTTTCTTAAAAAAAAAAAATAATAAGTGAGGTGGGAGGAGGGGCTTTTAACTCAAAGAGGGACCCAGTTTGGGCCCCTTCTGTTCATGATACACCAGTAAACGATGACAGGGGAACAAATGCAGATGGATGAAGACGGCTTCATATGGCGACAGGTGCGGCATACAGGACGCTGCCACATCTATTTTAAAGCTTCTCTGCATTTGCCCATGGAAAAAGAAAATACGGATCTCCTGATCCAAAAGCCAGGATGTCCACCAAGTCACATTTTACTAGTTGTGGGGGAGGAGCACTCTTCTTAAAGATTTCATATTCTTCCACCTCACTTTTATTATACCTAAGAACTTATATAATTTTTTTTTGTTTATTTGTTTTCATTTAGTATTTCTTGAGTTAAAACAACTCAAAACACTTCCAAAGCAGGCTGACAAAGAGTACACTAACTACTGAAGAACTGAGTTAGTACATATAATTGACATGTAATCTTTTAACATTATTTTTTAGTACTTATACTTGACATGTTATCTTTTAACATTATTTTTATATTCCAATAACCCTTATATAATTTAGCTGAGTTATCATTACATATGTGCTGTTAATATGGATTAAAAGATCATAATTTCTTTCCTTAATGATATTAAGAATTGATATTCTTCTCTATTAAAATGAAAGATTTTTTAAATGATCAGATTTAGGGAATTAGAACCCATACAGCTCTAATTGTTGACAGTGTTTATTGCTACCATGGAATTAGCATCTTGAGTCTTTGTTCAATGAAATTAAATTGAGCTATTGGGCGGTGCAATGGTTAAGTGCTGGGCTGCTAACCAAAAGTTGGCAATTAGAACCCACTCAGTGAGTCTGAAGGAGCCAGACCAGGTGATCTGCTTCCATAAAGATTACAGCCAAGAAAACGCTATGGGGCAGTTCTACTCTGTTACTTGGGGCAGCTATGAGTCAGAATTGACTTAACAGCACCATCAACAACACTTGAGTTAACATTTATTTATTGAAATATGGTTCTAGATATTTCCTTAGAGTGTTATTAATCTTTGTATTTGTCTTAGGCTGGGCTCTCTAGAGAAGCAAAACCACATATATAGAGAAAGAGAAGGAGAGAGGAATGGCTCATGCAGTTGTAGAAGCTGGCAAGTCCCAAGTCCATGGGTTTGGCGTCAGGCTGGAAGCTTCTCCTGATTCACATAGCTGTGGAGGCTGACGAACCAAGATCAGCAGGTCAAAGGGCAGGCCACTGGTTCACAGTCTGCAGAGGCTGACAGATCCAAGATCCGCACGTAAGACAGCAGGCCACTGGCTCACAGGCTGTGGAGGCTGATGATACCAAGATCAGCAGACAATATGGCAGGCCACTGGCTCAAGTCCCAAGAACTGGAGGTCTGATAATGATGGGCTGGATGCAGGATCCAGAGCAAGCAAGCAAACTTTGTCAAAACATCCATATATATACTGGATGCAGGCCACACCCCTGAGGAAATTCCCCTTACAACTGATTGACTGATCACATCAGATCATATCACAGAAGATGACTACATCATTACATAACTGACAAATTACATCATTTCATAACTGCCAAACCACTGAGAATCATGGCCCAGCCAAGGTGACAGATAACCCTAACCATCACAGTACTGTAAACCTTCACACTTCTCTACTCCAATACCTCCACTTAATACTCATACTCTCACCCAACACTTAAACCTCCACCCTACACACACACACGCACACACATGTACACACACACTTTTAAGCAGCTCATTCTCCTGAGGACTGCTTAACCATTCTGAGTTAGTTGTGAAGTCAATAAAAAGCCCAGATCCCCAGATTTTAATTCTATCAATGGCATTAACTGGGTCAAGGGTAATACCTTGTACTATATACGACAATATCTCTTCTATCTACTTTTCACTTTGTCTTAGTTATCTAGTGTTGCTGTAACAGAAATAGTATAAGTGGGTAGCTTTAACAAACAAATTTATTTTCTCACAGTTTAGGGGGCTAACAGTCTGAATTCAGGGTGCTGGCTCTAGGGGAAGACTTCATCAGCTCTGGAGGAAGGTCTTTGTTTCTTCTGAGCTTCTGTTCCTGGGCAGTCTTTATGTGGCTTAGCATCTATCTTCCCCAGTCTCTGCTTCTTCTTGCTTGTTTAATATCTTTTATATATCAAAAGAGATTGACTCAAGATACACCCTACACTAATCCACCCTCATTAACATAACAAAGACAATCCATTCCCAAACGAGATTATAACCACATGCACAGAGGTTAGGATTTACAATACATTTTGGGGTTCATAATTCAATCTATGGAAACCCTGGTGACAAAGTGGTTAAGTGTTCGGCTGCTAACCAAAAGGTCAGGAGTTCAAATCCACCAGGTACTCCTCAGAAACCTATGGGGCAGTTCTACTCTGCCTTATAGGGTCACTATGAGTTGGAATTGACTTAATGGCAACGGGTTTGGTTTGGTTTTTAATTCAATCTATAACACTCTTAAATAAATTTTGAACTTTAATTTTTTTCTGCCCTCTCTTTATCAGTCAATTACAAGCTCAAGTAAGTCTCAAAAGATAGTACCATAAATTGATGTCATACGCAATGAAATAAATTAATGTTTAATTGAAATATCCTATACAATAATACCAACTCACAAAACATTAGCTAATACGCTTGCTATAGGCATACATCATTAAAATGACCTATCATGAAAATGGCGCAGAATTGGGCAATGCTTTATTCTGTCATACAGAAACTTGCCATAAGTTGCAGCCAACTTGATGGCAACTAACAGCAACAACAGATTGATTGTGCATCTACATGCACATACACATACACACGCAAAGAGAGAAAGAGAGAAGCACTTTACTTCCAGTGCGACCTCAGGAGTTTTTCAAAGAGTACAAAATTACAACGCTTAAAATTACAAAGATCACGATTAGGAGAACATTGTTCTCTTTCAACTCCTTTAGTCACTGAATTGTCACAGTGAATGCTAATTTCAGACTTCATTTCCAGCCCCAAGGAAAATAATAGTAGCTTCAGTATAAACTTTCTTTTTGGAAATCTCTTCATCCAAGCCAAGTAATGGGTTGATTCTACTATTCACATACTGTCACTCATAGCTTCTAAGGCGTTATTAGTCATCTGATCTCTAAAATCAACCTTGCAGTTTTGATATTGCAGCAGGGTATACAGATGTAGTCTTGACCTACATCTAAGTTTTGCAGAAAATAATGAATAAACTATTGTATTGGCAAAACCAACAACAATAAAAGCAAGCTTTTATGTGTCGCTGGGTGTTAGAGAATTTTAGAAACACAAATATAAAATGTAAATAATTTATGTAGTGGAGAGACTTAAAAATAAGGGATTAGAATGAAATCTTTCAAAGCAGAGATCCTCTAAAACCTTAACCACATGCTTTTTGTCAAAACTAGATTTGTTACATCACACCTCTATAACTCAGAGCTGCAGTGCTTGGAAAATAGCTTGTTCAGACTTACTCCATAATGATTTTCTTAGCACTATTTTTAAATGTATGTTTCCTAACTTGGGAAGCTAATTTTTTTCTGGGTCAGTGAGTAGTTTCGTGAAGCAGGAAATGTCCTCCAGAGTGTCTCCAGATGGTCAAAATCACTAGTATTTTTATATTTATCATGGCTATAGTAAAAAGGACCCAAGCACCTCAAGTAATTTAATATGTTATAGTTTAAATATTTTTGTTTTAGAAGTAGGAGACACTGAATTGCAACTGCTATGGTTTCTCATATAACCATATAACTGATTGATATAAGAGTGTTGTATAACTGATACAGGAGTGCTGTATGCAGGTAAAATTGTACAATGAACCAGACTCTAGTTCTTTGGTAAAAAAACGTCTTTAAGTCTTTCAGACTTTTCAGTCCTTCTATATGAATTTTGATTACTAAGAGATCCAAGGCTCATTGATAGGAGTGTTTGCTTTTTCTGAAAATTGTGCTTCAACGGATTAATTTTATTTTTCTAGAATTTAAAATCGTTTTTATTCATCTCTATTTGTTTTATACCCTGGCTTCTATGTGCAGCAAAGGCACTGGAAACTCTTCTCCAAAAGCTTAGATTCATTCTTAAGATAACATGTACTTTACACATTCATAAAATAATCACACCCAGGAAAATAAATCTTGTTGCCACTGTCATTTCTCAGAACGCACATTTCTCTCAACAATCATCTGAACAATTTCCGGGGTGAGCTGTTATTAGTGATTATGGTCACTTTACCACCAGAGTTAACACTAATCTTGGGCAAATGACCAAGGTGTAAATACTACAAAATCTTCTGGTTGCTCTTGATAAGACCCAATTCCTGGCTGTAACAGTTATATGAATAAGGAAGACTACCCAGTCCCAGGCAATGTCAAGTACTATGACAGATCCTGGGTTCCACTGTGATGGGTATGAACAGAATAAACTTTTACTGAGGTCCTGCCTTCTTCTAAGAATTACAGTCCGGTTTAATAAAACTTCCATAGTTTTTCTAAGGTTCATAATGTTCTGCATATTTTCTGGGGGCTAACTCCAGAATTTTACAGGCTCAGTTGGAAAGAGCTCTCTACTAACATAATTAACAAAATAAATTATTTATAGAAGTTAATCTTTTAGTGTCTGGATCATTTGGCTATGGTTTATTTTTGATGTGTAAAAATGTTAAAACTTTTAATTCCACATACTTGTGATGCCTTCTCAATTACTGTAGTGTTTTAATAGATCTTTTATCAAATAAATATTGTTACAATCATTCTGTATTAAAAAATACTACAAAATTCTATGATTTAAAGTAACATATATAGATATATTTTTTTTTTCCCTCATGTGAGTTGGTTGGGAGTTGACTGATCTATGTTGGTCTAGGCTGTACTGTCAATTGGGTCTAGTTCTTCTCCATGTGTCTCAACTTCCTTGGAGCTGGGTCATATATATACTTTTAATGCCAGTGGCAAGAAGGATGAGCAAAACTGGCACCCTCTCACCCCCATCCACATTATCTTGGCAAAAGCCAACCATATGGCCAAGCCTCAAGTAATAAACTACTGCCTTGCTTTAAATCCACTTGACTCTTTGTTATTCTTAAGGGGAGTGCAAGCGCCAAACCCACTGCATTCAGTAACAGTACCAAATGCAAAACGTTGAGACACATAAAACAGATTTGTAAAATAAGCAGCAGCACAGCATATACCTATTTGTTTCATTCATTTGTAGAACTGAATTTCTGAAGAATAACTGATTAAACTAGTCAAAAAGTGTTTCTTTAATAACTTAAAAAAATGTTAGGAAAAAATAGATTTAATGGGAATTTGAAATGGGTCATAATTTAGGAGTCTAAAGTTAGTAGCATAAACCATTTCTGTTCAGACATGCTGATTACAAGACAAACCCATTGCCATCGAGTCAGTTCTGACTCGTAACAACCCTATAAGACAGAGTAGAACTGCCCCATAGGGTTTCCAAGGAGCACCTGGTGGATTCGAACTGCTGACCTTTTGGTTAGCAGCCATAGCTCTTGACCACTGTGCCACCAGGGCTCCGATTACAAGATAGAAGGTAATATCTTGCTATACAAATCTTAAGATTTAGGGTAGGCTCTCATCATTATTGTCTACTTACAGGGTTGACAGACATTCAGCCACTTGGCACTGGTATAGTCATGCTGGCTGTTTAAATATTAAAATACTTTCATAAAAGCTGGTAAATATAGACTGTCCGGAGCCCTAAGGAGCCCTTGTGGCTCTGTGGTTAAGAACTACAATGAGCTATGGCTGCTAACCAAAAGGTCGGCAGTTCAAATCCACCAGCTGCTCCTTGGAAACCCTATGGGGCATTTCTACTCTGTCCTATAAGGTCACTATGTGTCGGAATCGACTTGACAGCAAGGGATTTTTTTTTTTTTTTTCCTGAGCCACAAACACTCACTGGACCCATGCCACCCAGGTCCCTCCCTGATACCTTTCCCTATAACCTTCTCACAAACCACCATATCCTGCACTGCAGGGCCCATAGTCAGCATCCATTATGATTGGGCAGGGCCATGCTATACTGGAAACTGAATATTTTGATTTTGAACAAGAGCAGCTATTTTAAGTTTATGATCTATTCAGAGTGGAAGCTGGATTCCATTGCTTATGATAAATACTAGAACACAGATTTATTCTTCCTTCTGATTATTCAGTTCACTTTATCAAACAATTCAATCTTTGTTAGCCAAAATAAGGTAGTGCTTTCAAGTACTAGGAGAAATACCAGAAGAATAAAAAAAAGTCATAATACTTGCCTCCGGGTGGTTCTCTAATAATGAACGTATTTTGTTTACCTTTTATTATTTGCCTAAGATAAGCAGAACGTATTTTTATTGTGCATAAGAGTATTACCAAATTTTAAATAACATAGTGTCTGGAGTATCAGTAACAGCCAAAGTCTATGCTTACTTTAAAACCACATTAATTAAACTAAGAATTAGATACCCATCCATAGCCTTCTACCTTAGGTATAAAACTAGAGAGAGATGTATATAAAGACATAAACCAGGGAATAGAAGACCCAAAGATGACAAGAATGTGACCTTAGGATCTGCTAAGGTCACACTAACTTAGAAAAACAGAGCATCAAAATTTCATTATTTTGATAGGCTTTGTTCTATTGCTGTTCTCTCTTCTGGACAGCACACGTCTCATCGCTGAAGACGACAAACATGATGTCATCTGATAGCGAACAGTAACTTCAAAGTGGACTGACTAAATGCGGGTCTGACCAATAGCCACAATTCTCTGGGCGCTTGAGGTCCATTGGAGAGACGAAAGTGAAAGAAAGGTCTGGAAAGGTGGGTGAAATAGCCTGAAGTGATAGATACATCGGGAGAGTTGGAGGGCATGAGCCATGAAAACTCCTGTCCATTTTATCCATTAGCACAGTGCTTCGGATCTGCATGTTTTCCCAACGCCTACAATGACATTTGGGATTTGAAAAATAACTTTAGTTCCAAATGCAAGAATAAAACTGTTAAATTAAGCATAATGAAAGATTGATTAAATATCTATATGTAATTACTAAACCGTTCAACAGTTACACGGAGGCCTGGTGGTGTAGAAGTTAAGAGCTCAGCTGCTAACCAAGAAGTCAGCGGTTTGAATCCATTAGCCTGCTCCTCGGAAATCCTATGGGGCAGTCCTACTCTGTCCTGTAGGATTGCTATGAGTCAGAATCAACTCGACGGCAAGCGGTTTGGTTTTTTTTTGGTTTGGTTTTGACAGTTATATAGAAATTACTTTTGATACAAAGTATGGGTACACTTTAGTTTGTTTAACACGATGTGGAGTAAATGGTTCTGATTAAGTTCCCTTAGAAAATAAAATTATTCATAACTATGAAGGCTGTAACTTAACAAGTAATGTTACTTTCTGAAGATTATTAATAAAAACAAAAACGAAAAATGCCTAGAACTGGTTTGAGGATAAAAATTAACAGCCTGGAATAGAGCAAGGGAAGAGAGGAAAGGCTGAGGCAAGAAGAAAGGGCCCAGTCAAAGACAAAATACATCAATGTAGACATATGGAGAATTGTTTTCCAGAGGGCTAAGAAAGGGTCATTTTGCCTGCTGTGTAGAGCTTCTGTTCACATCTAACAGGAAAAGAAAACATACATTCCCTCTTACCTAACGAACTCTTGGGTTAGAAAATAGTGAGATTCCCACATCGTCGTCACAGTTTTGTTATATGTAACATATATTCAAGTCTTCCATCCAACCTATTTCATCCCAGACTATTTCAGGAAAACTAAACTAATATAACTATATAATGGCATGAGGCTATGTATATACGGTTATCAATCTAGCTCCTTTCAAACCAATTCAACTGAGAGTAAACAAATAGTAAATGAGTGGCGCCAGAAAGAACAACAGAAACCCTCAGCATCTTTTTCTAATTAATACGACTCTGATGGAATAAAAGATACATATTTTTGTGCAAGGGGAAATGTGGTATCAATCAACACTAGGACCCTGAGTGAATATAGACAATATGACATAGTATTTCTGTTATAGATTTATTTTCATTAGTTTCTTATTTTCTGAGACTAATGCTGATCACTATTCTTTCTTTTTTTTTTCTCCCTCCATTTGTCTATTGTTCTTTCTTGTTTTCTTTTTCTTGCTATAAATAATTGGGATTGTGGTTTTCTGAAACTGAGCAGCAATATTTTGACCTATACAAAACCATTAATTTATTACACATGAACTGACATCAGCGGTTGTTGCTGTTGTTAGGTGCCGTTGAGTCTATTCCGACTCACAGGGATCCATGTATTACAGTAGAACTGCTCCAGAGGGTTTTCTTGGGTCTTTCTTCCATGGAGCCGCTGGGTGTGTCCGAACAGCCAGTAGCTATTTATACCCATCAAGCTAGAACATAGTGCAAAGACATCACCTATGGTATTTATTTTTAAATTCACGAAGTTGTGCCTCTTGTGATGAACATAATATTTTTCTTAACTCTTCAGTCTTGAAGATTTTCAATAATTTATTTAAACCATATGATTATTTTAAAAATTGAAAAATAACTATAAAATAACCAGCTCTAATAAGGAAAATTTCTTATTTAAATATGGTGGATATTACAGGGAGAAAATCTGTTTGCTATCATGAGAGGATTTTTGATTGATTGTTTTGCCTTTTTTAAATTTCTGAGGATTCTTCTTCTCTATATTTAAAATAGGGCTTCCTTTTTGGTGAAAGATATTAGGATAAGAGGAAATGGTTCATTTATTTGAAAGCTAGAGCAATAAAAGGTTTAAGTTACCAAAAGGTTGGCTGCTAATTTAATTTGGTTCCATTTATTGAAATGGGTGCATTATAGCTGACAACATTTTGTGGCATATACAGAGTATAACAATTCATTTATTTTTTTCTGCTCTAGTAACTGCATCATAAATTATCATTAAAGTCTATCTAAAACTCAGTAAGAAATCATCCTTGACATATTAATCTATATTCTATTTATAGGCAAATTTCAAGCCAGTATAAATTTTCTTTCATTTTCATAATGCCCATGCAGGCTCCAAACACCCATGAGATACTAGTGCTCTTTTAAGTATAGAAATTATTTAATAGTTTAAGTGCTTCAAAATATAAGCGATCTTTATATCCATACTCTCATTTGTCTAATGACACCAAAACAACCAAACCCACTGCCGTCGAGTAAACTCCAACTCATAGTGACCTTATAGCCACACCTTATACTACAGAATAGAACTGCCCCATCGGGTTTCCGAGGCTGTAAATCTTTACAGGAGCAAACTGCCACATCTTTATCCCACATCTATAAACACAGAGTATCAACATTTTAGTTATGCTTGGTATTGATTTAAAACTATTTATTTTAATAAATAAGTATGAATAACTAAACTAATAGAGTAATAATAGATAGCTAACTCTGGAAAGGAGTCCTAGTGGCACAAGAGCTCAGCTGCTAAACAGTCAGGGGCTGCTCAAGGACAAAATCCTGGTGATCTGCTTCTGCAAACATTACAGTCAAGAAAACTCTGTGGAGCAGTTCTATTCTGCCACATGAGGCACCTGTCAACAACAACAACAACTCTGGAAAATAATAAAGCATACTATAAAAACATTATAATTTAAAAAGTGAGGTCCAAGTGCAGGAAGAGGCAGACAGATAAACCAGAGAGAGGGGGAGAGAGAGAGCCTGAAACAGATTCTGGCAATGTAAGAACTAAGAATATGAGAAGAGGCAGTATTTCAAATCATTGGGGAAAAGACAGATTTAAACACAAATGGTACAAACATAAAAATATTGAAAGAAAATACTGATGAACATCTATAAAATCTTTTGATGGAGTAGGTAGAAATCATAAAAGAAAAATTAATTGTTGGAAATTACTCTCCCAAAATTTTAAATCCCTGTCAGGCACAGCATTATCGTTTTAAATATTCAAAGATATTTTAAAAAATATATCAATATAATGGGCCAAACAACTCACAAAAGAAGAAATCCAAATAGTGTAAAAGTGTTCAAACTGACTAGTAATTTAAGTGAAATTAAAAATAGTAATGTGCTTTTATTATTATCATTATTATCAAATTGGAAAATGGAAGAAAAAATGAAGGAAGGAAGGAGAGAAGCAAGAAGGGAGAGAGGGAGACAAGGAAAGAAGGAGAAAGGAGGCAGTAGGGGAATAAGAAAGAGAAAGGTAGGGAGGACAAAGGGAAGGACGGGAAGAAGGGAGGAAAGGGAGAAGAGAGAACAGATGATGGAAAGAAAGGGAGGAAAAAATGGAGTTGTTTCATCACTGAAATTCATCCCTTTTGTGTAAATAATGCCCTCATAGGCATCACTTAAAAACTTAAGACATTATATATGCATAGGCCAGAAAGGCAATGAATAAGGAATACCAAAGAAGAATTGATGCCTTTGAATTATGGTATTGGCGAAGAATATTGAATATACCGTGGACCACCAGAAGAATGAACAAATCTGTCCAGCCAGAACACTCCTCAGAAGCAAGGATAATGAGATTTCATCTCTTACTTTGGACATGTTATCAGGAGGGATTAGTCCCTGGAGAAGGATATCTGGCTTGGTAAAGGAGAGGGTCAGGGAAAAAGAGGAAGACTCTCAACAAGATAGATTGACACAGTGGCTGCAACAATGGACACAAGCATAACAATGATTGTGAGGAAGGCACAGGACTGGGCAGTGTTTCATTCTGTTGTACATGGGGTCACTATGAGTCAGAACCGACGCGACAACATCTAACAACAGGAACCGTAACAGGCCAGAAAGCATCCCAATGTGGCAAGAACACCTGAGGACTTGCACTGCAGGTTCCAGATGTTTCAATGCTTTACCTTCCCTTGCAATTACATGTATTAATACAGCCTGATACTGGGTAACATCTCTTATTCTTGTCAGTCTGATTTGACAGTCCAATCATTTGTGTTATCTCAATGTGACAATGAGAGATTTTATGGTAGTACGAGTAGATTTGCTGGGAGACACCAGTTGCTCCCATGAGTTGCATACCAGTACTTTTAGCACCTTGAAACTTTGTGGGAAATTAAGATCTTGTGCATGCCCTAGTAATAAAGGGAATGGAAGCCACTGGTCACAGCTAGCTTGTTGCCAGGTAATCCAAAGAGACTCTCATGTGTCCTCCAGCAGACATTTTGATTATCTCTGTTTATACATGAGCTCTACTTTTGTATTATGCAAGGCAACAATGTAGTTGATGCACCCAAAATACCCAGTTATTGGCAAAGAAGACTTTCAGGGATTGAAATTGCCTTCACTTCCACAGTCATGTGTGCTTATGAGTGAAGATGAATGTGAAGCACTAAAACCACGGTCTAGTAAAAATAAATGCTGGACTTTTTAACTCCATAAATTTAAAATACTTCACCAAATGTGGGAATTTTAGGCTCATTATTTCTTCAAATAATTTTTCTCCTCTAATTGCTTTGTCCTCTCCTCTGGGGCTCAATTACATGTATGCTAAACCTTTTGATATTTTCCCACAGCTTGCTGAGGCTCTGTTCCCTTTTTTTCTCATCCTTTTTCTCGCTATTCTTCAGATTGTATATTTTCAATTGGCCAATATTTAAGTGTCCTGGCTATCCTCTGTCTTCTCCATTCTGCTACTGAGTCCATCTAGAACTTTTATATATGTATATATATCAGGTATGGTAATTTTACTTCTAAAATTTTAGGTGAAGTAATTTTGATTTTATCCTGGACATTGTGAATGTTATATTCTGTAACTCTGTTGTTGTTGTTAGGTGCCCCTGAGTCAATTTCAACTCATAGCAACCATATGTACAACAGAAGGAAACACTGCCCAGTCCTGTGCCATCTTCACAATTGTTGCTATATTTGAGCCCATTGTTGCAGCCACTGTGTCAATCCATCTCCTTGATGATCTTCCTCTCTTCACTGACCCTCTACCTTACCAAGCATGATGTTCTTCTCCAGGGACTGGGCCCTCCAGATAAAATGTCCAAAGTACATGAAACAAGGTCTCACTATCCTCACTTCCAAGAAGCATTCTGGTTGTAATTCTTCCAAGACAGATTTGTTCTTTCTTCTTCAGTCCATGCCAACACCACAATTCAAAGGTGTCAATTCTTCTTCAGTCTTCCTTATTCATTGTCCAACTTTTGCATGCATATGAGGCAACTGAAAATACCATGGCTTGGGTCAGGTGCACCTTAGTCTTTAAGGTGACATCTTTGCTTTTCAACACTTTAAAGAGGTCTTTTGCAGCAGATCTGCCCAGTGCAATACGTCATTTGGTTTCTTGACTTCTGCTTCCATGAGCATTGATTGTGGATCCAAGTAAAATGACATCCTTGGTAACTTCAATCTCTTCTCTGTTTATCATGATGTTGCTTATTGGTACAGTTGCGAGGATTTTTGTTTTCTTTATGTTGAAGTGTAATCCATACTGAAGGCTGTGGTCTTTGATCTTCATCAGTAAGTGCTTTAAGGCCTCTTCACATTCAGCAAGGAAGGTTGTGTCAACTGCATATTGCAGGTTGTTAATGAGTCTTCCTACATTCCTAATGCTGCATTCTTCTTCATATAGTCCAGACTCTCTGATTATTTGTTGATCATACAGATTGAATAAGCATGATAAAAGGATATAACCCTGATGCACCAACTTTAAGACACTCAGTATCCCCTTGTTCTGTATGAATGACTGCCTCTTGGTGTATGTACAGGTTCCTCATAAGCACAACTGAGTGTTCTGGAATTACCATTTTTTGCAATGCTGTCCATAATTTGTTAAAATCGACACAGTCAAATTCCTTTACATAATCAATAAAACATAGGGAAACACCTTTCAGACATTCTCTGCTTTCAGTCAAGATCCAACTGACATCAGCAATGATATCGTTCATTCCACATCCTCTTCTGAATCCAGCTTGAATTTCTGGCAGTACTCTGTCAATGTACTGTGCACTGCCACAACTGTTTTTGAATAATCATCTCCAAAATTTTACTTGCGTGCGATCTTAATGATATTGTTCAATAATTTCTGCAGTTTGTTGAATCGCCTTTTTTTTGGAATGGGCACAAATATAGCTCTTCAAGCCAGCTGGCCAAGTAGTTGCCTTCCAAATTTCTTGGCATAGAGTGAGCACTTCCAGCTTTGCATCCATTTGTTGAAATATATCAACTGGTATTCCACACATTCCTGGAGTATTGTTTTTCACCAATGCCTTCAGTGCTGCTTGGACTTCTTCCTTCAATACTATCAGTTCTTGATCATATGCTGCCTCCTGAAATGGTTGAACACTGACTAATTTTTCTTGGTACACTGACTCTGTATATTCCTTACATCTTCTTTTGATGTTTCCTGCATCATTCAATATTTTGCCCATAGAATCTTTCAATATTGTAACACAAGGCTTGATTTTTTCTTCAGTTATTTCAGCTTAAAAAATGCTGAGCATGTTCTTCCCCTCTGGTTTTCTAACTCTAGGTCTTTGCATTTTTAATTATAATACTTTACTTTGTCTTCTTGAGCTGTCCTTTGAAATATTCTGTTCAGCTCTTTTACTTCATCATTTCCTTCATTAGCTTTAGTTATTCCACATTCAAGAACAAGTTTCAGAATCTCTTCTGACATCCATTTTGGTATTTTATTTCTTTTCTGTCTTTTCAGTGACCTTTTGCTTTCTTCATGGATGTTGCCCTTGATATCATTACAAAACTCATCTGGTCTTCGGTTATTGGTGTTCAGTGCATCAAATCTATTCTTGAGTTGGTCTCTAAATTCTGGTTGGATATACTCGAGGTCATACTTTGGCTCTCGTGGACTTGTTTTAATTTTCTTCAGTTTCAACTTGAACTTGCATATAAACAATTGATGATCTGTTCCGCAGTCGGCCCCTGGCTTGGTTATGACTGATGATATTGAGCTTGTCTACTGTCTCTTTCCACAGACATAGTCAATTTGATTCCTGTATATTCTATCCAGCGCAGTCCACATGTATAGTTGCTGTTTATGTTGTTGAAAAAAGGTAGTTACAATGAATAAGTCATCGGTCTTGCAAAATTCTATCATGCAATTTCTGATGTCATTTTTGTCACCAAAGCCATATTTTCCAAGTACCAATCCTTCTTCATTTCCAACTTTTGCATTCCCAACACCAGTAATTATCATTGCATCTTGACTGCATGTTTGATCAATTTCAGACTGCAGAAGTTGGTAAACATCTTCAATTTCTTCATCTTTGATCTTAGTAGTTGGTGTGTAAATTTGAATAATAGTTGTATTAACTGGTCTTCCTTGTAGGTGTATGAATATTATCCTATCACTGACAGCATTGCACTTCAAGATATATCTTGAAATGTTCTTTTTGATGATGAACGCAATATCATTCTTCTTCAAGTGGTCATTCCCAGCATGGTAGACCATATGATTGTCCGATTCAAAATGGCCAACACCAGTCCATTTCAGCTCACTAATGCATAGGATATCAATGCTTATTGCATTCCATTTCATTTTTGATGATTTCCAAATTTCCTAGATTCATACTTCCTACATTCCACATTCTGATTATTAATGGATATTTGCAGCTATTTCTTCTCATTTTGAGTCGTGCCACGTCAGCAAATGAAGGTTCCGAATGCTTGACTCCATTCACATCATTAAAGTTGACTCTACTTTGAGGAGGCAGCTCTTCCTAGTCGTCTTTTGAGTGCCTTCCAACCTGAGCGGCTCATCTTCCGGCACTATATCAGACAATGTTCTGCTGCTATTCATAAGGTTTTCACTGACCAATTCTTTCAGAAGTAGACCACCAGTCTGTCTTAGTCTGGAAGCTCGGCTGAAACTTGTCCACCATGGGTGACCCTGCTGGCATTTAAAATACCAGTGGCATAGCTTCCAGCATCATAGCAACATGCAAGCCACCACCGTGTGCCAAAATGACAGATGAGTGGTGGAATTCAAACTAGGCTGAATCAATTCTGACTCATGGTGACCCTATCTGCTATACAGTAGAACTACCCCATAGAGTTTTCTTGACTATAATATTTATGGAAGCAGATTTCCAGGCCTTTCTTCTATGGTACCCCTTGGATGGGTTTCAATCATTTATGCCAACCAGTGACACAGATTTAACTAAGAATGAGATGTATTTGCTCCTTGGTGAGGGAGACAGTAGTAAGAGATGACATAATATGGAAATTCTTCTGTGTAAGGAAGAAAAGTTTGGAAATGTGAGATAACATGGTGGTTTCAAAGAAATTATTGCAGCTGTCAGTAGAAGCTCTTTTCTATGGAAGCTGTGATGGCATTTTGAAGTTCCCAACATCCTGGGGAATATTTTATTGTCTCAGAGACTCTTTTCCTGTAAAAATATGCTATGAAATGGTTATGAAACCTCTTATAAAAATCAGAATCTTTGCTATGCTTATGAGTTACTAGTAAATTTCCTGGGAAATGCCATAAACACAGTACATCAGGATGGCCATGAATGAAGGGAGAAAATGTCCTCAGGTAAATGTTTGCCTCTATCTGATGAGGTAAGACAGGTGTAAAATATTTTCTTCCTTTACTCGCTCCTTTCTGCCTGCTTTGATAAATGTAAAACTTGCTATCATGTTCACCATGCCAAACAATGGCATCTGATAAATCTAAAACGTAAAGATGAATTTCAAGAGAAGTCAATTAAATGGCAAATGGGTTTGCAGATAAAGTGGTTTCGAAACTCATGAGAAGAATCTTAAAGCTGACCATCAAGAAGTGTAAAAGAGCAAAATGGTTTGATGAAGATAAGATTAGAATTTCTCAAATATGAAACCTACATTACAGTGAGGATGAATTTAGTGACATTAGAAGCTTGCATATATTTCTAGACTAACATAATGTCCTGATCTGCTCTTTGAAAAATACTTATATAAATTTACTTTGAGATTTACAGATTATCTTTTCTCTGAGCTTTGGAACATTTTTATAATTTAATCACCCTTTCTGTGTACACTGTTATATAATTATTTTTTAAAATGTTTTCTCCCTTTGAGAATAATAGTATGTTTATTCAGCCACAATCTAGTTGATGATTCCGAATTTAGATGCATTATTTTGGACAGATAGGTAGATATACAGGATTTAAATTACACTCTTATCTTCTTTATCAGGAGATGTGAAGTCCTGTACAATCTTGCAGACTAACTGGCCAGAAATTTTTAGAAGTAATGAAGAGAAGTAGTTGTTCTAAGCAATATAAACAGATATATTTCTTATAATCTCCTGAGAAGAAAAGATCGTATTTCCACTTTTCTATACATTTAAGGGAAGTTCTATTGGTATCTTAACCTTCTATCATATATCAGGACAAAATAGAAGTCTTATGGTGGTCAGTAGATAGAGGTGCAATGCAATATGGACCGGAGAAGTAAAGTATAGCTTATAGCTGACAGCATCAGTTAGCATTAAATAATAAATATTTAAGTTTACTAGATATTCTTTTCAAATACCATTGCTGTGCATCAAGTAACTGTTAAAGCACCATAGTATGTTGCAAAATTTGTTCTCAGAAAATAGATGTCAGATTCATGTGGGTAGGTCACTTTGGATGAGACTATTTTTTAAGAAGTACAAATAGAAACACTATTCATAAGAAATAATATTTGGCCCACTGTTCATGCACCAAAAAACTGCTTTTAGTTAGATAACATAAGCCAAAAAAAACCTTCTAAGCTTACTTTAACATTTACTGCCTCAGTGAATGTTAGTTAAGAAAGTATCCCACACTACTAATCTGTGTGCTCTTCGATGTCAGAAAGCATGTCCTCTTAATCTTCCCCACCCCAACATTTAGCATTCATAACTCAAAAAAAAAAAAAAAAGATGATGTTAGCTCCATGACAGGAGGGATCTTCTGTGCTGTTTACACAGAATGGGCACCTGGGAAAATAAATAAATATTTGCTGAATGAATGAATGAACTTGCATTCATTACTTGTATATTATGAAGTTAAGGTCTAACTAGCACTTTGGTGTCAGAATTGTTATCAATAACCATATAATCAAGATTGAGAGTTGAATTTTCAAGAAAATGTGATTTACTAGAGGAAGCTAAGATAACTACTTATGTCAGTTTAAAGACCGAACGTTACATAAGTTCTCAGTATCTTCCATCATAAGGTAAAATATATATGTATGTATGTATGTATATATGGAACCTGGTGGCACGATGGTTAAAGGCTTGGCTCCTAACCAAAAGGTTGGCAGTTCAAATCCACCAACCACTGCTTGGAAACCTTATGGGGAAGTTCTACTCTGTCCTATAGCATTGCTATGAATCAGAATCAACTCAGAGGCAACAGGTTTGGTTTTTTGGTTTTTATACCTAAGATCCATAGATGAGAAAGTAGTGAGAATGTAGAATTTAACAGTGTTAAATAAATGATACTCCAAATTACCAGTTGCCAGACAGAAATAGCATGCTGTTAGTCTAACAGGGTCAACTTACAATGTAATGTTAGTAATGAAATTTGCAAATGTCTACTGTATTGACACAGAATCTTGGTGTCAGAATAAATTTTCTCTGGAATTTAACTCACTCTAGCACTGAATTACGAGCTCTGGTGACACAAAGATTAAAGTGCTGGGCTGCTATGAGAAAGGTTGCAGTTTGAACCCATCCAGAGGCTCCGTGGGAGAAAAATCTGGCAATCTGCTCCCATAAAGATTACAGCATGTATCTACGCACCCAATGACAAGGCTCCAAAATACATAAAACAAACTCTAACAGCACTGAAAAGTAAACAGTTCCGCAATAACAGTAGGCAACTTCAACACATCACTCTCAGTAATGGACAGAACATCTAGAAAGAAACTCAACAAAGATAGAGAAGACAAAGGCCATGATCAATCAACTTAACCTCATAAACATATATAGAACACTCCACCCAACAGCATCAAAGTATTAATTATTTTCCAATGCACACGGAACCTTCTTCAGAATATTTTAGGCCACAAAGAAACCCTCAATAAAATTCAAAATATTGAGATCATATAAATCATTCTGTCTGATCACAATGCCATAAAAGTGGAAATCAATAACAGGAAGAGCAAGGGGGAAAAAAATCAAATCAACATCTTGCTTAAATACCACTGGGTAATAAAAAAGAAATCAAAGAGAGAATAAAAAAATTTTCTAGAATCAAATGAGAATGAAAACACATCACACCAAAACCTTTGGGATACAGCAAAGGCAGTGAGTACAGGTCAATTTATAGAAATAAATGCACATATCAAAAAAGAAGAATAGGCCAAAATCAAAATGATGGTCCTACAACACAAACAAATGGAAAGAGAACAGCAAAATAAGCCCACAGACACCAGAAGAAAGAAAAGAATAATGATTAGGGCAGTAACAGATGAAACAGAGAACATAAAAACAATAGAAAGAATCAACAAGAACAAAAGTTCGTTCTTTGAAAAAATCAATAACATCGACAAACTATTGGCTAAACTGACAAAAGAAAAACAGGAGACAAAGCAAATAACTGAAATAAGAAATGAGATGAGAGACATTACAACAGGCCCAACTAAAATAAGAAGGATTATAACAGAATACTGTGAAAAATTGTATTCCAACAAATTTGAGAACTTAGAGGAACAAATTTCTAGAAACACACTACCTACCTAAACTAACACAAACTGAGACAGAAAATCTGAATAGACCCTGTCATGGTTTGAATTATGTCCCCCAAAAATGTGTGTATCAATTTGGCTGGGCCATGATTCCCAGAATTGTGTGGTTGGCCTCCATTTTGTGATTGTAATTTTATGTTAAAGAGGATTCGGGTCGGATTGTAACACCACCCTTACCCAGCTCACATCCCTGATCCAATGTAAAGGAAGTTTCCCTAGGGTGTGGCCTGCACCACCTTTTACCTTACAAGAGATAAAAGGAAAAGGAAGCAAGCAGAGAATGGAGGACCTCATACCATCAAGAAAGCAGCACCGGGAGCACAGCGCGTCCTTTGGACCAGGGTCCCTGCGCTGAGAAGCTCCTAGTCCGGGGGAACACTGATGAGAAGGCCTAGAGAGAGAGAAAGTCTTCCCCTGGAGCTGATGCCCTGAATTTGGACTTTTAGCCTACTTTACTGTAAGGAAATAAACTTCTCTTTGTTAAAACCATCCACTTGTGGTATTTCTGTTATAGCTGCACTAGATAACTAAGACAGACCCTTAACAAGAGAAGAGAATGAAGAGGTAATTAAAAAAACTCCAACAAAAATAAAGTCTGGCCCAGACGGCTTCACTGGAGAATTCTACCAAACATTCAGAGAAGAGCTCACACCAGTACTAGTCAAACTATTGCAGAACATAGAAAAGGAAGGAATACTCCAGAGTTCATTCTATGAAGCCAGCATAATGCTAATATCAAAGCTAGGCAAAGACATCACAAAAAAAAAAAAGAAAGTTACACACCAATATCTCTCATGAATATAGATGCAGAAATTCTCAACAAAATTCTAGCCAATAGAATTTAGCATCATATCAAAAAAAATAATACACCACGACCAACTGGGATTCATACCAGATATGCAAGGATGGTTCAACATTAGAAAATCAATCAATGTAATCCACCACATAAACAGAACAAAAGAAAAGAATCACATGTCATCTCTATCAATGCAGAAAAGGCATTTGATGAAGTCCAACACCCATTCCTGATAAAAACTCTCAACAAATTAGGAATACAAGGGAAATTCTCAACGTAATAAAGGACACCTATATAAAACCAACAGCCAACATTATTCTCAACAGAGAGAGGAGGAAAACATTCCCTTGAGAATGGGAACAAGACAAGGATGCCCTTTATCACCACTCCTATTTAACATTGTGCTAGAAGTCCTAGCTGGAGCAATAAGGCAAGAAACAGAAACAACGGGCATCCAAACTGGAGAGGAAGATGTAAAACCATCCCTATTCACAGATGATATACTATACGTACCTGTGGCCATCAAGTCAATTCCAACTATAGTGACCCTATAGGACAGAGTAGAACTGCCCCACAGAGTTTCCAAGGAGCGCCTGGTGGATTCGAACTGCTGACCTTTTTGGTTAGCAGCCTTACCTCTTAACCACTATGCCACCAGGGTTTCCACTATATACAGACAACCCTAAAGATTCCACAAGAAAATTACTGGAACTAACAGAGATTCAGCAGAGTAGTAGGATACAAGATCAGCATGCAAAAATCAGTTGGATTCCTATACACCAACAAACAGAACTTTGAAAAGGAAATCAGGAAAACAATATCATTTATAATAGTCCCTAAAAAGAGAAAGTGCTTAGGAATAACTCTAACCAGGGCATAAAATACCTATACAAAGAAAACTACAAAACACTATTGCAAGAAACCAAAAGAGACCTACATAAATGGAAAAACACACCATGCTTATAGATAGGAAGACTCAACATTGTGAAAATGTCAATACTACCAAAAGTCTTCTTTTTAATTTAATTTAATTTAATGCAATCCTGATCCAAATACCAATGGCATTCTTTAATGAGATGGAAAAACTAATCACCAATTTTATAAGAAAAGAAAGAGGCTCCGGATAAGCAAAGCATTATTGAAGAAAAAGGGCAAAGTAGGAGGCTTCACATTACCTGATCTCAAAACCTACTGCACAGCCACAGTAGTCAAAACAGCCTGGTACTGGTACAATAGACACACAGACCAATGGAACAGAATGGAGAACCCGGATGTAAATCCATCCACCTGTGATGAGCTGATCTTTGACAAAAGACCAAAGTCCACTAAATGGTGAAAAGACAGTCTTTTTAACAAATGTTGCTGGCAAAATTGGATGTCCATCTGTAAAAAAATTAAACAGGACCCATACCTCACACCATACAAAAAAACTAACTCCAAATGGGTGAAAGACTAAATATAAAACCTAAAATGATAAAAATCATGACAGAAAAATTTGGGACAATGCTAGGGGCCCTAATATATGACATAAATACAACGTAAACCATAACTAACAATGAACAAACACAAGAGACACTAAATAACTCGGAGCTCCTAAAAATCAAACACTTATGCTCAACAAAAGACTTCACCAAAAGAGTAAAAAGAGGAGGCGGGGCAAGATGGTGCTCTAGGCAGAAGCACCACGCCGTCCCTCCACAGCAAAGATCCAGAAAACTAAGCCTAACAGAGAATCAACAATCCTGACACCTAGAACACCAAATGAAGAGATAAAGAACTCAGCCAAACACCAAACGGAGTGAGAATACTAAAAGAGAATGGAGAGCGAAGAGAGACCCATGCAGAGATTCCTTACCAGCTAACGCAGCATGGATCCACCATCTTGGATTCCTATCGGAGACAAGCAAACGGGAGAGCAGCCTTGCAGAGCATCCAGTGGGAGACAGAACGACCGGTAAACTGCAGTGGTCGCTTTCCCACCCCCCACCCCTCTCCACCTCGGCTGGGGCTCCCCTGCTTTCCGTGGCCAGGGTCCCTGGGCTGGGGGTGCCGGTGCTTGGATTCCGCGCGCCCGGGCTGGCAGCTTTCTGAGAGCCGTTTGCTGGCCACTGGAGAAACTTTTTCTGCCGCCTCCCCCTCCTTTTGCCTGGGTGCCTGGTTCCGAGTGCCGTCTTTGCTCTCTCCTGCGGGGCTGTGGGGCTGCGTTCGGGCGTATGGCTGCTTCCAGGTCTGGGCTGCCACACTGGTGAGATCCCGGGGCCTTTGTTCATTCGCCCCTCTGCTTTCCATGGCCAGGGTACCTGGGCTGGGGGGCGCCGGTGCTTGGATTCCGCACACCCGGGCTGGCGGCTTTCTGAGAGCCGTTTGCTGGCCGCTGGCGAAGCTTTTTCTGCCACCTCCCCCTCCTTTTGCCTGGGTGCCTGGTTCCGAGTGCCGTCTTTGCTCTCTCCTGCGGGGCTGTGGGGCTGCGTTCGGGCGTGTGGCTGCTTCCAGGTCTGGGCTGCCGCGCTAGTAAGATCCCGGGGCCTTTGTTTGTTCGCCCCTCTGCTTCCCATGGCCACGGTCTCTTAATCCCGAGACTGCCGGCTTCTTGGGATTCGCGCCTCTGAGTGGGGGCTCTCTGGGTCCCATTTGTTGGCACTGACTGCTGGTGTTGCTTTTCTTTTTTCTTCTTTTTTTAATTTTATTTCTCTTCTTTTTTTGATTAGCTTTGTCATCTTTTCCCTCTTTTTCCCTTTTGTCTTTCTTCATTGCTTAATTTCTCGTCTCTCTATCTCTTCCTTCTCTTTCTGATCCCTGAATACCAGGCGATGTATGCCTCTGTACCTTCTGGCCAGGCTGTGCTGTGAAAACTGAGACTGACTCCCCCAGACCTCATAACTGCATCGGTGGGATCCCTGGGAACTTTGCAGTGCTTTAACTTTTCTGATTTTTATTTGTTCATTCTTTCCTTTTCTTTCTCTTCCCCCTTCTGGTTTCCTCCATCCCATAGTCTCTCATCTGTACATTCCAACGACAAGCTCCCCTAGCATTCTTTTATGTTTGTATGCTTTTTGCTCCTGCTCCTCTCTCCTCTCTCCCATATCCAGCTTAGCTTCACACATAACCATCTTCCCGCTGCACCCTAACTACCTGCACCGTGCACTAGACATCACACCACCAAGTAGTGCAGGCACACCCTATTGGAACCTGCCCAGCACTGACTACAGACCATCCTGGTGGCTGCGGTGAGTGCCACAAACAACCCGTCCCAGTGGCTCCTCCACAGCTAGATCTGCCCAGCTGTACCACAAGGACGAAACAAACAAACAAACAAAAAATCTACAATCAATAAACGAGAGAAATATCTACTGAATGCCCCGAAAACAGCAAACAATATCAAAACATTTACAAAAACAAGACAAGATGGCTCCAATAGGCGTCCAAATTAAAACACCAGATAACTCTCCTGTGGATGAAAATGCACTCGAAGTACCTGATAGGGAACTCAAATCACTAATACTCGGGATTTTCCAAGAACTGAGGCAAAAAGCTGACAAACATGAGGAAAAAATAGACAAATTTATGGAAAATACAGACAAAAAATTGGAAGAATTCAGGAAGATGATGCAGGAACAAAATGCCAAAATAAATTCACAACTCGAAATTATACAAAAACAACAATTAGAAATCCAAAAGATAAACAACAAGATTTCAGAAACGGACAGTGTCATAGAAGGGCTGAGAAGTAGATCTGAAACCATGGAAGACAGGATCAGTGGAACTGAAGACAAACACTTGGATACAACTTTGTTTCAGGAAAACTCAGAAAAAAGAACAAAGAAAAATGAAGAGACCCTGAGAGTTATGTGGGACACAATTAAAAGCAAAAACTTACGAGTGATTGGCATACCAGAACAGGGGGAGAAAACAGAAAACACAGAGAGGATCATTGAGGAACTGCTGACAGAAAACTTTCCCAATATCATGAAAGATGAAAAGCTGGCCATCCAAGAAGCTCAACGAACCCCATATAGGAGAGACACCAAAAGAAAATCACCAAGGCATATCATATTCACACTCACTAAAACTAAAGACAAACAAAGAATCCTGAGAGCAGCTCGTGAAAAACAAGAAGTGACATACAGAGGAGAAACAATAAGACTAAGCTCAGATTATTCGGCAGAAACCATGCAGGCAAGAAGGCAATGGGATGACATATATAAAATCCTGAAAGAAAAAAATTGTCAGCCAAGAATAATATATCCTGCAAAACTCTCATTCAAATTTGATGGTGAAATTAGGTCATTTCCAGATAAACAGAAACTAAAGGAATATGCAAAAGTCAAACCAAACTTACAAGAATTATTAAAGGGAGTTCTTCAATCTGAGGACAAACAGCTTCAGCCCTGAAGCAGGACCTAGGACCTAGGACGCAGGTTCACATGAACCAGATACCATTCTAGGAACTGAACTACAGAGGACAAAAGAAATACAACAGGGAATCAGAGAAATCAATCAAAGGATGACAACAACATCAAAACAATGAAAGAGGGAACAAACGGCATAAGTATAGAACCTTCTAAAGGAGAGGAAGGCAAGGCGATACAAAGTAAGGGTAGACTGCTTCAAAATTATAAAGATAAGGGTAAAATTCATGGTAACCACAAAAAAAGTTAACAAACCAACTCATAAAAATAAAGACAAAAAACATAAAGTCTCAACAAAAACAAAACCTACAAAAACAAAAGAAATGAACACAAAATCCACAAACAAAAGTAACTCAGCACAAGAGAGTAAGAAGAACAAAGAAAACTTCAGCACCACAAAAAAAAGCACTACAAAATGACAGCAACAAACTTCCATCTATCAATAATTACACTGAATATAAATGGGCTCAATGCACCCATAAAGAGACGGAGAGTGGCAGAATGGATAAGAAAACAGGATCCATCAATTTGCTGTCTACAAGAGACACACCTTAGAAACAAAGATGTGAATTTATTAAAAATCAAAGGTTGGAAAAAAATATATCAAGCTAACAACTATCAAAAAAGAGCAGGAGTGGCAATTCTAATCTCAGATAAAATAGACTTTAAAACAAAATCTACCATAAAAGACAAAGAAGGACACTATATAATGATTAAGGGGATGATCCATCATGAAGACATAACCATAATAAATATCTATGCACCCAATGACAGGGCTCCAAAATACATAAAAAAAACTCTAACAGCACTGAAAAGAGAAATGGACAGTTCCACAATAATAGTAGGAGACTTCAACACACCACTCTCAGTAAAGGACAGAACAACTAAAAAGAAACTCAGCAAAGATACAGAAGACCTAAAGGACACAATCAGCCAATTGGACCTCATAGACATATATAGAACAATCCATCCAACCGCTGCAAAGTACACATTCTTTTCCAATGCACATGGAACGTTCTCCAGAATAGACCACATCTTAGGCCACAGAGCAATCCTCAACAAGATCCAAAATACTGAGATAATTCATAGTATCTTCTCTGACCACAATGCCATCAAGGTAGAAATTAACACTAGAAAGAGCAAGGAAAAAAAATCAAACACATTGAAACTGAATAATAATCTGCTTACACATCAATGGGTAATAGAAGAAATCAGAGATGGAATTAAAAAATTCCTAGAATCAAAGGAAAATGAAAACACATCATACCAAAACCTTTGGGACACAGCAAAGGCAGTCCTCAGAGGACAATTTATAGCAATACATGCACATGTCAAAAAAGAAGAAAGGGACAAAATCAAAACATTAACTACAGAACTCAAACAAATAGAAAGCGAACAGCAAAAAAAGCCCACAGCCACCGTAAGAAACGAAATAGTAAATATCAGAGCAGAAATAAATGACATAGAGAACAGAAAAACAATAAAAACTATCAACAAAACCAAAAGTTGGTTCTTTGAAAGAATCAACAAAATCGACAAACCACTGGCTAGACTGACAAAAGAAAAACCGGAGAGGACATAAATAACCTAAATAAAAAAATGAAATGGGGGACATTACAACAGACCCAACTGAAATAAAAAGGATTATAACAGAATATTATGAAAACCTATACTCCAATAAATTTGAAAACTAGGAGAAAATGGATAAATTTCTAGAAACACACTACCTACCCAAACTACAACAAAGTGATGTAGAAAATCTGAACAGACCAATAACAAGAGAAGAGAATGAAAAGGTAATAAAAAAACTCCCACCAAAAAAAAAAGCCCGGGCCCAGATGGCTTCACTGGAGAATTCTACAAAACATTTACAGAAGAGCTTGTACCAGTTCTACTCAAGCTATTTCAGAGCATAGAAGAGGAAGCAACACTTCCAAATTCATTCTATGAAGCCAGCATAACGCTGATACCAAAACAAGGCAAAGACATCACAAAAAAAGAAAATTATAGACCAATATCTCTCATGAATATAGATGTAAAAATTCTGAACAAAATTCTAGCCAATAGAATTCAGTATCATATCAAAAAAATAATACACCACGACCAAGTAGGATTCATACCAGGTATGCAAGGATGGTTTAACATTAGAAAATCCATCAACGTAATCCACCACATAAATAAAAGGAAAGAAAAAAATCACATGATAATCTCATTTGACGCAGAAAAGGCATTTGACAAAGTCGAACACCCATTCCTGATAAAAGCTCTCCATAAAATAGGTATAGAAGGGAAATTTCTCAACATAATAAAGGGCATCTATGCAAAACCAACAGCCAACATCATTCTTAATGGAGAGAGGCTGAAAACATTCCCCTTCAAAACAGGAACAAGACAAGGATGCCCTTTATCACCACTCCTATTTAACATCATGCTGGAAGTTCTAGCTAGAGCAATAAGGCAAGAGAAAGAAATAAAGGGCATCCAAATTGGTAATGAAGAAGTTAAACTCTCCCTGTTTGCAGATGATATGATACTATACATAGAAAACCCTAAAGACGCCATGAGAAATCTACTGGAACTAGAAAGATTCAGCAGAGTAGCAGGATACAAGATAAACATTCAAAAATCAGTTGGATTCCTATACACCAGTAAAGAGAACGATGAAAAGGAGATCAGGAAATCAATACCATTTTCAATAGCCCCTAAAACGATAAAATACTTAGGAATAAATCTGACCAGGAATGTAAAAGACCTATACAAAGAAAACTACAAAACACTGCTGCATGAAACCCAAAGGGATCTACATAAATGGAAAAACATACCATGCTCATGGATAGGCAGACTCAACATTGTGAAAATGGCAATTCTACCTAAAGCAATTTACAAATACAATGCAATCCCGATACAAATACCAACAACATTCTTCAAAGAGATGGAAAAACTAATTATTAACTTTATATGGAAAGGGAAGAAACCCCGAATAAGTGAAGCACTATTGAAGAAGAAGAATAAAGTTGGAGGACCCACACTACCTGACTTCAGAACCTACCATACAGCTACAGTAGTCAAAACAGCCTGGTACTGGTACAACAACAGAGACATTGACCAATGGAACAGAATTGAGAACCCAGATGTAAATCCATCCACCTACGGTCACCTGATCTTTGACAAGGGCCCAAAATACATCAAATGGGGAAAAGACAGTCTTTTTAACAAATGGTGCTGGCAAAACTGGATATCCATTTGTAGGAAAATGAAACAGGACCCATACCTCACACCATACACAAAAACTACTTCAAAATGGATCTAAAACCTGAATATAAAGCCTCAAACTATAAAATTCATAGAAGAAAAAATAGGACCAACACTTCAGGCCTTAATACATGGCATTAACAGGATACAAACCATAAACATCAACACAAAAAACCCAACAGATAAACTACATAACTGGGATCTTCTAAAAATCAAACATCTATGCTCTTCAAAAGACTTCACCAAAAGAGTCAAAAAAGAACCTACCGACTGGGAAAAAATTTTTGGACAGTATAAGTCAGACAAAGGTCTAATCTCCATAATCTACAAGAAAATCCAACACCTCTACAACAAAAAGACAAACAATCCTATCAAAAAATGGGCAAAGGAAATGAACAGACACTTCACCAAGTAAGACATTCAAATGGCCAACAGACACATGAGGAAATGCTCGCGATCACTAGCCATTAGAGAAATGCAAATTAAAACTACAATGAGATACCATCTCACCCCGGCATTATTGGCACGAATCAAAAATACTGGAAATAACAAATGTTGGAGGGGCTGCGGGGAGATGGGAACTCTTATACACTGCTGGTGGGAATGCAAAATGATACAACCATTTTGGAAAATGATATGGCGTTTCCTCAGAAAGCTAGAAACAGACATACCATTCGATCCAGCAATCCCACTCCTAGGAATATATCCTAGAGAAATAAGAGTCATCACTCGAATAGACATATGCACACCTATGTTCATGGCAGCACTGTTCACAATAGCAAAACGACGGAAACAACCTCGATGTCCATCAACAGATGAATGGATACACAAACTATGGTACATACACACAATGGAGTACTATGCAACGAGAAAGAACAACAATGAATCTGTGAACCATCTCATAACATGGATGAAACTGGAGGACATTATGCTGAGTGAAATAAGTCAATCACAAAAGGACAAATATTGTATGAGACCTCTATTGTAAAAACCCATGAAAAAATTCACATGCAAAATGTAACAATCCTTGTTGGTTACCAGGGATGGGAGGGGAGGGGAGGGAAATTCTAAATAGGTAATAGATAAGTGGTAACTTGGGTGAGAGGTGAGGTAGTACACAGTACATGCCTGCACAAGGAAAGGTCATGGAGGCCCTATAGACACATCCAAACCCCCCGAGGGACTGAGTTGTTGGACGGAGGGCTCTGGGGACCATGGTCTCAGGGAACATCTAGCTCAATTGGCATGACACTACTTATGGGGATAGTGCTCTAATTCTACCTTGGTGAGTAGTGTCTGGGGTCTTAAAAGCCTGTGAGCGGCCATCTAAGATACTCCACTGGTCTCATCCCTTCGGGAGCAAGGGAGAATGAAGAGAATAGGATTCAACGAAAAGATTAGTCCAAAGGACTAATTGTCCACAGCTACCAAGGCCTCCACCAGACTGAGTCCAGTACAGCTAGATGGTGCCCGGCTACCACCACTGACTGCTCTGACCAGGATCACAACAGAGGGCTCTGGACAGAGCTGGAAAAGCATGTAGAGCATAATTTTAACTCACAAAAAAAAAAAAAAAAAAAAGACCAGATTTACTGGCCTAAAGAATACTGGAGAAACCTCAAGAGTGTGGCCCCCAGACACCTTTTCAGCTCAGAGGTGAAGTTACCTTCGAGGTTCGATGTTAAGCCTGGGAGTGGACAGCCCAGTAAAACTAAATGGGACTAACGAGGTACAGGAGTCCGGTGACAAGGCCAGAAGGCAGAGGGGGAGTAGGAAACTGATGATAAGGAACACAAATTGAATAAGGACACTGTCGATGTATTGTGAGATTGTTGACCGCTGCTATAGGGCAACATTTGTAGTAACTATTAAATGGGAGGCTGTTTTGTCCTGTAAGCCTTCATCTTGGGCGAGAATGGCAGCACAATTGGAAGAGCATAGTCAATATCACTTAAATGTGTAAGTAAAAAGTTTTGAAATGGTGTTAAAATAAAATAAAATAAAATAAATTAAAGAAAAAAACCAAATGAGACTAAAGCAGTACAGTAGTCCAGTGACAAGGGCCAGAAGACAGAAGGGGACAAGGAAGCTGGTGATAGGGAACCCAAGGTTGAGTAAGGATATTGTTGATGTGTTGTGAGATTGTTAACCATTGTCATAGGGCAACATGTGTAGTAACTGTTAAATGAAAAACTACTGTAAAACTACTTACTTCTGTAAGCCTTCATCTTAAGTGACAATAACAGCACAGTTGGAAGAGCGTAGTCAATGTCACTGAACTGTGAATGTAGAAATTTTTGAAATGGTGTATCTTTGGCTATCTGTATTTTCATCAAAAAAAAAAAAGGTTGAGAATTTAGAGGCTTAATATGTTGTGGGGTTGATAACCAATGTCATAGAACAACATGTGTACTACTATTTCACGAGAAACTATTTGCTATGTAAGCTTTCACCTGAAGTACAATAAAATATAAAAAAAAAAGAAAACTCTATGGATCATAACAAAAAAAAAAAAATAGAGTAAAAAGAGAATATACAGACTAGGAAAAAATTCTGGCTGCAACATATCCGACAAGAGTCTAATCTCTATAATCTATAGAATACTTCAATATCTCAACAATAAAAAGACAAATAATCCAATTAAAAAATGGGCAAAGGATAGGAACAGACATTTTACCATAGAATACAGTCAGAAGGCTAACAGACACATGAGGAAATGCTTACAATCATTAGCCATTAGAGAAATGCAAATCAAAATATATAATGAGATACTACCTCACCCCGACACTACCGGCATAAATTAAAAAAAAAAAAAAAAAACAGAAAATAACAAACATTGGAGAGGCTGCAGGGAGATTGGAACACTTATGCACTGTTGGTGGGAATGTAAAATGGTACAACCACTACGGAAAATGGTATGGCAACTCCTTAAAAAGCTAGAAATAGAAATATCATACAATCCAACTATCCCACTCCCAGGAATATATCCTAGAGAAATAAGCGCCATCACATGAATAGACATACGCACACTCATGTTCACTGCAGCATTATTCACAATAGCAGAAAAGATGGAAACAACCTAAATGGTCATCAACAAATGAATGGATAAACAAATGATGGTATATACAATGGAATACTACTCAATGATAAAGAATAATGATGAATCTGTGAAACATCTTACAATATGGATGAATCTGGAGGACAGTATACTGAGTGAAATAAGTCAATCACAAAAGGACAAATATTGTATGGGACCACTATTATGAAAACTCAAGAAGAGGCTTACACACAGCAAAAAGCAATATCTGATGGTTACAAGGGAAGGGAAGGGAGGGCTGGGGAGGAGAAATCAGTAACTGGATAGCAGAGAAGTATTAAATTTGGTGAAGGAAAAGACAACACACAATATAGGGAAAGTCAGCACAACTTGATTAAGGCAAAGTAATAGAATCTTCCTGTTGTTGTTAGGTGATATCAAGTCAGTTCCCACACATAGCGACCCCATATACAACAGAACGAAACACTACCTGGTCCTGCGTCATCCTCACAATCATTGTTATGCTTGAGCCCACTGTTGCAGCCACTGTGTCAATCCATTTCACTGAGGGTCTTCCTCTTTTTTGCTTACCCTCTGCTAAGCATGATGTCTTTCTCCAGGGACTGGTCCCTCCTAATAACATGTCTAAATTATGTGAGACGAATCCTACCATTCTTGTTTCTTAGGAGCATTCGGGCTGTACTTCTTCCAAAACAAATGTATTCATTCTTCTGGCAGTCCATGGTATATTCGATATTCTTCACCAACACCATAATTCAAAGGCTTCAATTCTTCTTCGGGCTCCCTTATTCATTGTCCAGCTTTCAAATGCATATGAGGCAATTGAAAATACCGTGGCTTGGGTCAGGCACATCTTAAAGGTGACATCTTTGCTTTTTTAACATTTTAAAGAGATCTTTTGTAGCAGATTTGCCCAATGCAATGCTCTTTTGATTTCCTGACTGCTGCTTCCATGGGCATTGATTGTGGATCCAAGTAAAATGAAATCCTTGACAATATCAATTCTTTCTCCGTTTATCATGATGTTGTTTATTGGCCCAACTGTGAGGAGTTTTGTTTTCTTTATGTTGAGGTGTAATCCATGCTGAAGGCTGTGGTCTTTGATCTTCACCAGTAAGTGCTTCAAGTCCTCTTCACTTGCAGCAAGCAAGGTTGTGTCATCTGCATATTGCAGGTTGTTACTGAGTCTTCCTCCAATCCTGATGCTGCATTCTTCTTCATATAGTCCAACTTCTTGGACTATTTGTTCAGCATACAGATTGAATAAGTATGGTGAAAGGATACAATCCTGATGCACATCTTTCTTGAGTTTAATTCATGCAGTATTCCCTTGTTCTGTACAATGACTGCCTCTTGATCTAAGTACAGGTTCCTCATGGGCACAATTAAGTGCTCTGGAATTCCCATTCTTCACAATGTTATCCATGATTTGTTACGATCCACAAGTCAAATGCCTTTCAATAGTCAATAAAATACAGGTAAACATCTTTCTGGTATTCTCTGCTTTTTGTCATGATCCATCTGACATCAGCAATGATACCCATTGTTCCACATCCTCTTCTGAATCTGGCTTGAATTTCTGGAAGTTCCCTGTCAAGGTATTGCTGCAACTGCTTTTGAATGATCTTCAGCAAAATTTTACTTCTGTGTGATATTAATGATATTGTTTTATAGGAATTCTTAGGAATGGGTACAAATATGGATCTCTTCCAGTCAGTTGGCCAGGTAGTTGTCTTCCAAATTTCTTGGCATACAGGAGTACACGCTTCTAGTGCTGCATCTGTTTGTTGAACTATCTCAATTGGTATTCTGTCAATTCCTGGAGGCTTGTTTTTCACCAATGCCTTCAGTGCAGCCTGGACTTCTTCCTTCAGTACCATCAGTTCTTGATCATATGCTATCTCCTGAAATGGCTGAATGTCGACTAATTCTTTTTGGTACAGTGATCCAGTGTGTATTCCTTCCATCTTCTTTTGAAACTTCTTAGACACATCCAAATACTGTGACTGACAGAGTTACTGGGGCTGACAGCTGGGGATCATGGTCTTGGGGAACTCTAAGTTAACTGGTGTAACATATTTCATAAAGAAAATGTTCTATATCCTACTTTGGAGAGTAGTGTCTGGGGTGCTAAAAGCTTCCAAGTGGCCTTCTAAGATACATCTATTGGCACCAGCACAGTCAGAGCAAAGGAGAATGAAGAAAACCAAAGATACAAGGAAAATATCAGTCCAAAGGACTAATGGACAACATGAACCACAGCCTTCACCAGCCTGAGCCAAGAAGAACTAGATGGTGCCCTGCTATCACCACAGACTGCTCTGACGGGATCATAATAGAGGGTCCCAAACAGAATGGGAGAAAAATGTAGAACAAAATTCAATTTCACAAAAAAGGACCAGACTTTTACTGGTCTGACAGAGACTGGAGGAACTCCTGAGACTACAGCCCCAGAACATCCTGCTAACTCAGAACTGAAGCCACTCTCGAAGTCTGCCTTTCAGCCAAAGATTAGACAGGCCTATAAAACAAGCAATAACACACATGAGGAACATGCTTCTTAGTTCAGTCGCGTATAAGAGACCAAATGGGTAACACTTGCCCAGAAGCAAAGACAAAAGGCAGGAAGGGAGAGGAAAACTGGATGAATGGACATGGGGAACTCGTGCTAGAAGGGGAAAGGGGGCAAGGAGTACTGACATAATGCAGGGATTGCAACCAATTTCAGAAAACAATTTGTGTATAAATTTCTGAATGAGAAACTAATTTGCACTGTAAATTTTCACCTGAAGCACAATAAAATAATTTAAAAACAGAAAGAAAAAGATTACAGCCTAGGAAAAAAAACCTCTCTGACAGTTCTACTCTGTCACATGGGATCTGTTACATGTGACAGATCTGCTCTGAGTTGAAAATCGACTTGATGGCACCTAACAAAAACAACAAAGCACTGAATTATACGTGGTATTTCCATTCTCCCATCACTATGTATAAGCTCTGTATTACAATAAAAGCCTTCTCCAGACCTTGTGCATAGTGTTGACTTTATTTATGTAAGGAAGAGAATTATCAATGACACTGATTAAACCCAATAATATTTATATGCAGTTGGTTAGTCTAAGAAAAAGCTTCAGTGGGCAAAAGTACTGAAATTAATGATTAAATTATACCTTCATTAATCTCTCTGGGTTTGTTTCAATCTCTCAATCCCTTATTATCAGTTAGCAAAGCATCAGCTGTGTTTGTTTTCCACACTATATTTAGCTACAAGTCTTTTAATAACATCTTTGTTATTCTGTGCACAGAAAAACTAATCTTCAAACATCTGACCCCATTTCTACATAACCCTAGCACTGATCCTCATCTCTCCAATGCTACTGAAACTAAGGTGATTGTGACATCCTGCCACTTGATCTAAGCATTAAGCTTTTGGCACACATTCATTCATTCATTCTTTCTTTCTTTCTTTCATTCAACACCTGATAATAAATGATGCTCCATGCATTGTGCAGGTGGTGGTGTTAGAATGATGGAAAACAGTAGAAGAGAGCTGTCTGACATCCGTTGTGATAAGTATCACGGGGTGAGCATGCATGCTGCTGTGAGCACAGAAAACAGGAACTAACCTGACGGAGAAGACTTTCTTGAGGAAAGATTACAGAATTGTAAGTTAAAATAAGAGTGTAAGTGGTAGGAAGAACGTTCTGCAAAGAGGGAACAGAAATGGAAAATTCTCCATAGTAAGAGCACTATGTCACCATCAAAGAACTGAACAGGCGTCAGTGTAGCTGTAGTACAGAGAATGTGGGGGAGGATAGCACAGTTTGCTAGCTGGTCTCCAAGATTTCTTTTCCCTCATTCTGGTCATAAGCTCAGTCATTCTTAGGGCTAATTTTGATCATATGATTGAAGTCTAGCCAATAAAATATGAGTAGATATAAGCTGTGTTATTCCCAAGTCAAAGATTTCAAGAAGGGATTGAATGCTTTCAAGTTCTCTTTCCCCCTCCCTTAGTTGGATAGGGATGACTGCAAGGCTTTGAGATTGGTAGACAATGTACAAGAAGAAAGGGGCTTGGGTCTCTTAATTAATGGAAGGGAAGGGATGCCAGCTAATCAGAGCACCCACTCTGGACTCTTACAAGCTAAAACTAAGCCTCTACTATGCCTCATCCATTATACATTGTGACGTTTGTTACTGAAATTTAGCCTAATATAACTAATATAGAAACATGCAACGTAAAGTGGGTTATTGCCATGACTTAAACATATGATTTTAAGTGACAATGAAAGATATAACAGGCCAGACAGTTGGAGACCAATCTTAGGCAATGGTAAATTATTTGATGAAAATGTTGCTTACAGTAACTAGGAAGGGCAGATTATGTGCCTATTTAGCCTCTAATGTTAGGGAAAGCTATCAAAGAGAACCAAATGTTAGTATTTGCTGCTAGTGTTTGCTTCTTGTTGCTTATAAAAAGTTATTAAAAAAAAGAGAAATGAACTCAGGTGAGGAATTTCTTGTTTGCAAATAGAAATAAAAGGGAATAGAATGAGTCTATAAATTTCATTTTACTTGGATCCACAATCAATGCCCATGGAAGCAGCAGTCAGGAAATCAAAAAACATATTACATTGGACAAATCTGCTGCAAAAGACCTCTTTAAAGTGTTAAAAAGCAAAGATGTCATTCTGGGGACTAAAGTATGCCTGACCCAAGCCATGGTATTTTTAATCATCTTGTATGCATGCAAAAGCTGGACAATGAATAAGGAAGACCAAAGAAGAATTGATGCCTTTGAATTATGGTGTTGGCAAAGAATACTGAATATACAATGGACTGCCAGAAGAACAAACAAATCTGTCTTGGGTGAAGTACAGCCAAAATGTTCTTTGGAAGTAAGGAGGGCAAGACTTCATCTCAAGCACATTAGACATGTTATCAGGAGGGACCAGTCCCTGGAGAAGGACATCATGCTTGGTAAAGTAGAAGGTCAGTGAAAAAGAGGAAGACCCTCAATGAGATGGATTGACACAGTAGCTGCAACAATAGGCTCAACTATAAAAATGATGATGATGATGCAAAACCAAGCAAGGTCCGTTCTATCATAGGGTCACTATGAACTGGAACCAAATCAACGGCACCGATCAGTTTGTTTAAAGAACTAGTTTTTCATTAAACAGCTAGTACACATTGTTTTATGACATTGGTCAACAACCCCACCACATGTCAACACTCCTCCTTCTCAACCCTGGGTTCCCTATTATCAGCTTTCCTGTCCCATCTGTCTTCTACTCCTTGTCCCTGGGATGTTGTGCCCCTTTGGTCTCATTTTGTTTTATGGGCCTGTCTAATCTTTGGCTGAAGGGTGAACCTCAGGAGTGACTTCATTACTGAGCTAAAAGGGTGTCCAGGGGCCATCTTTCAAGGTTTCTCCAGTCTCTGTCAGGCCAGTAAGTCCAGTCTTTTTTTGTGAGTTAGAATTTTGTTCTACATTTTTTTTTCAGCTCTGTCCAGGACCCTCTATTGTGATCCCTGTCAGAGTAGTCAGGAGTGTTAGCCGGGCACCATCTAGTTGTACTGGACTCAGTCTGGTGGAGGCCGTGGTAGATGTGGTGGGACTGAATTCTTAATGGGTAACGAGCAGAAGTAATATCTGCCTTTTTCAAATCTTTTGTAAAACAGCTGTGTTCCCTCCATGCAGGTATGTCCTTTCCAGAACTGGATGAAGATTGTGAACAAGGCCTCTGGGAAAGGCAAAGTCACAGAGAGAAGAAAACATAACCCCCTGAATCATTGCATGCCCAGGAATACCCAACTGGATTACTGAGTGACTGAAAAATAACATCTAATATAATCAAGTCATTTTATATCTTTAGTCTGTTTGTTATAGTAATTTAGCCTATCATGACTGATACAGAGAATATAGTGAACAAAGCTGGGGCTATAAAGGAGAGAGACCATGAAGATTCTTACAAAGCAGAGTGACCATGTATTCCAGTTCGCCTGGAAAAGTCAAAGTTTAGGCCCACTGCCTCAGAGTTCCAGTTTAAATTTACCCCAGTTTTGTGTTGTTTTGTTTGTTGTTGTTGTTTGTTTGTTTTAACGAATACTTGCACCAAAGTTCCAATGGGTTTGGAAAACCTCCACTTTGCACTTCAGCTTCTGTCATGGTCTCATCTAGTGGTGTGTGAGATGAATATATAGTTAACAGGATCTCACTTTAACACCTATTTAAACCTTAAAGATGGCCAGCAATAAACCATCCCCAAATGTAAAGTAACAGTCTTCCTTTGCAGGACAACACAGAGGGCGTTCACTGATAAAATGAAGCATTCTCAGTCACAAGCAACTATTGAGAGATTGAGTGAACTCTTCAATGCTGGAATCCATGTCTGCCATTTGCATGATGACCCACACCTTGACCTGTTAAATGAGTGAAACTGCCAAGCAGCCAGTTGAAAAAATCACTGGGAACTGTGGGAAATTATAGATTAGGAAATATGTAAAATGTGTTTGAAAAGAGGCTGACCAGATCCATTGCAACACAGATAAAAATTAACCTGAACATCCTTGCTACAGTGGTTTTGTCATTTATTTTATGGCATAAACCTACAACCATTTATTTACTTTTTGGTTTGGTAACCCTTGCTTTTTTCAACAGAACACTTCAGCAGTAATGAGTTTTTTAAAATCATGATTAATGAAAAACATTAAGTGTTGGATTTGTGTTATTGGACAAAATGTGGTTCTAACTCTTCCACCCACCGTGGAGGTTGTGATGATGTCACTGACCACAAGGAAACAAAAAACCCAAATCTGCTAGAGAAGCATCAGCAGCTATTCCAGAAGTTAGTAACTATTTATGGAAAACTGTACCTGAAGACCATGATTTAACACTTGCTACAGTAAAAGGTGTATTTATACATCATTCTGTGAAACATGTTTCATTTATATCAAATGACTTCATATAAATTAATTCTGCACATTTTTTAAGTTTCTGTGTACATTTTAGAAACGTGAAGAGAAAGCTGTTAATGTGTTGACTCCTTTAGCAAAAGGAAAACGTTTTAAACAGCTGAAGACACCAGTTCTATATCAATGTCATGAAATACTACAAATAGAAAATCAGTTTTCATAAATCAATAATGAATTGATATTTTTCATCCAATTTATGGACTGAAAGTAAAGTTTTCAGAAGTTCATTCTGTCAAAGGAGAAACCAACAGACTTTGTTATAAATGCAATTTCGATTCAATTAAGTTCATCGTTGAAGATAAGACAACATGAAGGGAAATTTCAGTGGGAACACGTATCTTGGTAGAATCTTTTTTTTTTTACTAAATTATGAAATAGAAATACACTTAGAATTGATTGTAGTGCACACACAATTTATAATTTTATTTAACAAGCTATGACATTCTAACAATCAAAATAAAAACTGCAGGATATCAGCATCTTCAAATATTTTCATATTTTTACCCTGAAACTTAATTACAAATTTTGTGCATCTGTGTGTGAAAAACTGACGTTGAATTGAAAAAAATACTTTCATTTAGTAGGAAGTGCTATCTCTTATTCCTTTTATAATTTTTATGTATTAATTTAAATATCCTACAATGGTATTAAACTTTTTTATTTTGTAAACAAGTCCTCTAAAAAGGTTGTTGCATTTGATTTTAAATCAATTGAAAGCTTTTAATCAAAATATGCAACACGGAACACCCCCCAATCACATTATGAAGCTTTTAGAGAATTGCAAATATTGAAACCAAAGTTTACGAACAGGAAAACACTGAAATTTCTATACAATTAAAGAAGAAACAAAACAAATTAAACAGTAAGAACTCAAGTAATATTAACTAATTAATTTTGCAATTCCTGTACTTGTGATTTGGATTATCTTGACCTGTGGAAAAAAAGTCTTATAGAACTTCCAATTCTGTTAGTGGAGGCTTATGTGTTGCTATGATACTGAACAGGCTTCAATAGGGCTTCTAGACTAAGACAGACTAGAAAGAAGGCCTGGTGATCTACTTCCAGAAATTAACCAGTGAAAACCCTATGGATCACAATGGCAGGATATGCAACTGATCATGGGGATGGCTTAGGACTAGACAGTGTTTTTTTTTTTTTTTTTATTTCCATCATACATTGGGTCCCACGAAATGAGAGGCAACTGGACAGCAGCTAAAAACAACTACCACATACAAGCAGAACCTTGAGATAAAAAGGCAGGCACTTCATTTAAAAATGAGAATATCGTCTAAATATGAAGTCAAAAAACTTAGTGGCTCATATATATATATATATATATATATATATTTTTTTTTTTTTTACAATTTTGTACTGTTAATTACTGTTCTATCACTGAACTATGAACATACTGACATAGCTGCCCAAAGGAGCATATCGCATATAGTAGACTTGAAAGCTTTGCAAAGTGAGACTGGTAGGCTTAGTTCCTCAGCAGTATCTCTGGAATCATAAATATTTAACATTGAGTTGAGCGTAATGTTTAATGAGATTTTTAATTGCATACACTCTGTGCTCTGTCATTTTTCTTTAAGCTGAGGAGTAGATTTTGAATACAGGCTTTATAATAGGAATAGAAAATTCAAAAATTAAAAAGCTTTAGGTTTAGATTTTTTTTTATTTTTATTTTTTAAAGAGAGGAAGATGGAAACAATAGAAAATATGCAGAACATAAGCACTCCTGGATAGCCTGGTGAAAATAGTAGAGATTTTCCAGTACGACCTTGGCTAGAATATTTATAAGTTCCTTCAAATTTCCATATCTAAACTGGAAGTTGCTCTTATTGTTGTGTTTGTGGTTTTGTATTTTTTGTTTGGAAGCTGTTGTTTTAATAGCTTATGTGCATTGGGTCTCATGAGATGGGGCACTCAACAGCAGCTAACAACAACTATAGCCTATAAGCAGAAGCCTTGAGATAAAAATACAGGAACTTCACTTAAAAATGAAAATTACCCAGATATGAAGTAAAAAAAAAATAAATAAAAAATAAATTTTTTTTTTTAACAATTTTGTACAAAAGAAAAAAACTTACTTTTTTTTTTTTTTAAACAATTTTGTACTGTTAATTACCATTCTGTCTTCTCTGAACTTGAGACTTACATACGAATCCAAAATTTTATTTACTGCTGGGTGGATTTTTTTCTGCAGGGCCTTTTGGAGATTGTGCCTTTAAATGGAGGAATTGATGCAAATTTAAAAATAAAATCTTACCAGGTCTCAAACTGAGATGTGCTTTAGTGAACATAAACTATAAGGCCAACAGAAAGTAGTGGAATATCATCTATTCTTCCGCCTTTAAAGCCCCGATATTTTCTTTCCTATGCATGAGAGTGTATTGAATCTCAGGAGCTCTTGACTTTAAAATTTAAACGATCACACGTGTGGCTGGCTTTTAAGATTAGCTTGTTTTCATGCTTTCTTGCTTGGCATGTTACCATGATTGATAATCTTAAAAATAATCCCCGAAAAATATTTATGAGAGGATAGAATATAACACCTCTTCACTTTCTACTGGAAAAATAGCACGTGTGTCCTTAATATTTTTAATTTTTTTTCCCAGGTGCACAAGACTTAAAGTAACATACCTTCAAAAAGGTAAGCAAACTGATTGACTAAGAAACATCCTAAAGATGTAACATTATTTTATTGCTAATAATTCCAATCTTAGTCATTTTTAGTAAATTGGAAAAGCAAGTGGTTTTTTTTGCTCATCCAGTAGTTTTAAAAAATAGATTGGATGCTGTAAAAGAGAAAGAAATTGATTGTATACTACAGAAAGGATAGCCAAAATGTTTTTCTTTTTTCTTTTTTAAAACATGTTGAACTCAAGAGTCCAGAGAGCTTTTACACAAGTTTTTATGGCATTTGAACATTGACTTCTAAAACTAATGGTCTGTAACCTGGGAGCTGACAAGACTGTGATTATAAAAGGACACATACTGCTAACTTCTATAATTGCAAATACAGAACTAGGAAACAGAGGAGGATGGATATGGTGTTACAGATTCAAGGTTAACAGTTAAAACCAATTTATCATGGAGAAAACTAAAATATTCTATGAATTCAATGTGGTCCAACAAGACCATATCTGAGTGGTCTGAAGGCCAAGTCATATTTATATCTTCATTTGTTCATTCAGCAAGTAATTATCAAGTGCCTATTATATGCAAGGAGCCCTGGTGGCATAGTGGTTAAGTGCTACGTCTGCTAACCAAAATGTTGGCACTTCAAATCCACCAGCCCCTCCTTGGAAACCCTGTGGCGCAGTTCTACTCTGTCCTCGAGGATTGCTGAGTCAGAATCTATTCGACGGCAATGAGTTTTTGGTTTTATTATGTGCAAAGCCCTTGCTAAGCCCCGTGATCAGTACTATCAATGAAAAAGACAGTCTATAAAAATTAATAACAAAGGGCCCTGAATTATTCTATGTGGTTTTGGAAGATTTTCCCAGGAAGAGATATATAAACTTTGATATAAAAGATATCTAGGAATTAATGATATAACCAGACAGGGTGGAATAAAGTCTTTCTAGGCAATGGAACGCTTTGTACAAAGGCTCTGAGCCAGAGAGATCATGAAGCATTGGAAAACTCAGAGTCCAGCGTAGGCAGGATGTAGACTGGGCAGAGTGAGGAGATGAGGGTACCATGGAAACAATTCATATAGATTGCGATTGCACCAAAGGAAATCAGTGATTCATGAAGCAAAACTTTTGGCAAACTTCAATCTGTATATAAATTCTAATTCTAGATGTCTCTTCTTCACTGGCTGATACTTGAAAACCCCTGCATATAATGCATAGATTTAAGTTGGAAACAATAACATTTATTTTCAAAAATTAAAAATATCTCAAAATTATTTTCAACAGCTGTGTCTCTATATTTCCCTTTCCCCCAGCATGTGTACACACACACTCAAACACACTCACACACACATACACACATAATTCAGTTTTATTGTCTTTAAGAGCTCCAAGTCATCCTTGACTTCCTCCTTTTCCCCAGTGCTCCAGATTGAAAAAATAATAATTAATGAGAAAGCAATGACATTCCAAACTCCTCAATAACCACAGACTTCTTTGAAGGTTATGAGTAAATGAATATACACAAGATGGGGTTAATGTCATTTTTTCAGGTCTGTAGATTTTATCTCTGCCCAGAGTTTTATTATTGCTTCCATGTTTATTTTTTAGAACCTGGGCCTTAACTTGAAGAAATTATGAGAGCTTCATGGGGAAGGAATGTGAGTGGAAATGTCTTCACATCAAACAATGCACAGTCACTTTTTACACAGCAACTACCCAAGCAGTACTATTTTAGTGGTAATTTGTGAAATATCAGCTCTATTTCTATTATATCTAAACATAGATTTCCTGATAAATGTGGGTGTTAAGGGGATATAACAAATGTGTCAGATAACAGAAACCATTTGGAAGCTGCTCTTTGATGTTATTCTTTTCTAAAAAAATTACTATTAAAAGTATACTGCGGAATAATGTACCAGATGCTTTTCAGGGTTATCTCATATTCTGAAAAAAGTTCTAGGAAGTGGGTAACATTGTTCCCATTAGATAGATGAGGAGAAACGAGGCTTACAAAATTTCAGCAAGTAGTCCAAGTTCATGTAGATAACAAGTGATGGAATTAGGTCAATCCCAGGACCTTCTGCCTCCAATTTGCATGTCTTTAAGCACTAATGCATTGGGTAAGCCCTCGGCTGCCAATCAAAATGTTGGCAGTTGGAACGCACCCAGTCGTTCCATGGGAGAAAAGACCTGGCAATCCGCTACCATAAAGATTACAACCTAAAAAACTGTATGGGACAGTTCTACTGTGTCACCTGGGGTCACTATGAGTTGAAATTGACTCAATGGCATGCAATAACAACAAGCATTTCACCACATTTCCTAGAAGAGCCCTACTTCTTCTGTTCTTGATTTTAGATTTCAAAGTGATTTTAAGTCTATGCCAGCTACACTACCCAAAAATTAATCTCCCTATAAACGACATATAATCATAAAATTGGGATTATATTAATTCTCTTTTAAAGACACAGTTCTTTTTTTTAATTTTATTGTATTTTAGGTAAAAGTTTACAGCACAAATTAGTTTCTCATTCAAAAATTCATACACAAATTGTTTTGTGACATTGGTTGCAATCCCTGCAATATGTCCCCACTGTCCCCTTCTCCCTTTCCTCCCATGGTTCCCCATCTCCATTCATCCAGTTTTCCTCTCCCTTCCTGCCTTCTCGTCTTTGATTTGGGCAGGTGTTGCCCATTTGGTCTCCTAGACTTGATTAAACTAAGAAGCACGTTCCTCACATGTGTTATTGTTTATTTTATAGGTGTGTCTAATCCTTGGCTGAAAGGTGGACTTCAGGAGTGACTTCAGTTCTGAGTTAGCGGGGTGTTCGGGGGGCTATAGTCTCAGGAATTTCTCCAGTCTCTGTCAGACCCATAAGTCTGGTCTTTTTTTGTGAATCTGAATTTTGTTCTACATTTTGCTGCTGCTCTGACCCTTTATTGTGATCCCCGTTAGAGAAGTAGGTGGTGGTAGCAGGGCACCATCTAGTTCTTCTGGGCTCAGGCTGGTGGAGGCTGTGGTTCATGTGGTCCATTACTCCTCTGGACTAATATTTTCCTTGTGTCTTTGGCTTACTTCATTCTCCTTTGCTCCATACAGGATGGGACCAATAGATATATCTTAGATGACTGCTCGCAAGCTTTTAAGACCCCAGATGCTACTTACCAGAGTACAATGTAGAACATTTTCTTTATGAACTACGTTATGCCAATTGACCTAGATGTCCCCCAAGACCATGGTCCTCAGCCCTCAGCCCCAATAACTCGGTCCCTCAAGGTGTTTGGATGTATCTAGGAAGCTTTTATGGCTTTGCCTTGTTGAAGTTGTGCTGACTTCCCCTATATTGTGTGTGATTTGTACTTAGGAACAAAAATAATTTCTTTCTCTGCCCCATTTTTTGTTTCCTCTTCTTCCTTCTAAATACAGGAACTGTTATTCCTCCATGGACTCTGAACTCTCTTCCTTAAAAATCCTGGTCAAATCCATGGTTTAAAATGTGTCTATTATAAAAGTGAGTCCCAAAAATATACCTTCAGTTTCTGCCTTGAACTTTATTCCACACTTTACAGTCCACCTCATGCCAACCAGATTGATAATCTTCAAGTCATATTTTATTCTTTCTCCCCTCTTCTCCTTTGAAAACAATGACAACCCTGCTATAATATTGCTTGCTCTCTTCATATAAAGAAGGAAAAAAATACTAGATTCAAGCCAAGGAAAACTTAATACATTATCAGTTAAATATATAAGCTATCTTCTCAATAAAATTATCATACCTTTTCATAACACCAAATGTGCATGTATTAAATATAATATACACTGTATTTGATATAATATTGTTTTCTTTTTCTTTATGATCACTATCAGCAGAGAGTGACACCTTTGTAGAATCTATCACCTCATATGTTTTATAGAGAAAATAAATTAATAAAAATTTGGCCCAATATACCATAGTTTGAGGATATCATTTTGTCTCATATAATTCTCTAAGTAGTTTCCAGTATAATCAAATAGCTCTGATTTCTTACATTCATACCTTTTCTCCTTTTCCACTGTCTTTATCTGAGTACGGCTGACTTCTCACCTAGATCATTTTCAGAGCCTCAAAACTGCTGTTTGTCCCTGCAGTGGATACATGTTAGGTGGCCAGCCTTTTCTCACTGCTTCTGTTATCAGCACTCTATCACACACTGTGGGCCTTTTTAGGAGGGCTCCCGCTGGTGCAGTGGTTAAGAGCTTGCCTGCTAACCAAAAGGTCGGCAGTTCAAATCCACCAGCTGCTCCTTGGAAACCCTATGGGGGAGCTCTACCCTGTCCTATAGGGTCTCTATGAGTAAGAATCAACTCAATGGCAACAAGTTTGGTTTGAGAGATGTCAAAGCAGAGGAACCCTCGTGGCACAGTGGTTAAGCTCTTGGCAGTTATCCCAAAGGTCAGTGGTTCCAACTAACCAGCCACTCTGAGAAAAGATGCGGCAGTCTACTTCTGCAAAGATTTACAACCTTGGAAGCCCTATGGGGGAAATTTTACCATCCTATAGGGTTACTTTGAGTCGGAATTGACTCAAAGGCAATGGGTTTGGTTGGTTTTTTTTGTTTTTTGGTATGTCAAGGTTCCCTGCTGTCCCCCACAGCAAAGAGATGGGCTTGTCATGGTCAAGAAGTTATTCCCATCCTGCTTTGCGACACCTCCTGGTTCCTGGGAGTTACTATACCTGGTTGGCCAGCCTTCCTGTCAAACTTGTGAGCTAACCTAAGTCCCTCCCAATAAATTTCTCTTTTGCTTAATATAGAACCCTAACAGACACATAGCTCTGGGACGTTCTACACCATCCATTTTGCACACAGCTGCCTAATTTATCTTACTCGCTAATGTAGTCAAAAGCTTAATAGTTTTTGAGACTTAAAAGTAAAAAGCAAGATGGAATTCAAAAACATAACATGTTAAATGCAAAGGTAGATGCAAACCTGTGACATCATAAAGAAATATCTTTTCCAGCTCTATCAGTAAAGCTGGGCCAGCAATAGCAGCAACATCAATGCTCACCACCAACACTCATGAGTACAACTTTGTGCTCTGATTTCCCTCTTTAATGACATCCTCCACCAAAAGGGAGTGGGACTCCCAGAGGGGGAAATGACTCCATTTCTTTAGGCAGGAAAATTGAAGTTGGGTCTGAAACTTTACACTGTGATTGTAAATTAAGATTGCTTGTAAGAATAACAGGGACAGTGCTGAAAAGAAAAAGCAGCCCTTTCAAAGTGGCTACTCATCACAAAATTAAGCAGTCTTAATGCCAAAAAATTAAAAATAATGATATATTATTATCAGAACACTGGTTCTGTTTCTCTAGAAAACCCTAAGACAACAATGATTATAATAGGATATGCTTATACTGTTATTAACTTTAGTAAATGCAAAATGTTCACTGACATATGTACATTGTGTTAATTTCTTTAAATGTACTTTGGTATATAAAGATGTATACATACATATTATATACAAAACATATTTACCTCTGTAAATGGAAAGATTAATGAAAAAATTATTGTGAGTAAGCAACTGTTCTGGAATAAATAGACCCTGAACCAAAAATAGGAAGGAATGGTTAACACTGATCACACAGACTATTTAAAGACATTCAGTACTTCAATGCAAATAAAAGGAATATTATGTGAATAAACTAAATGCTGAACATAATTAAATGATATGTTAAATTAGTAAAATATCCTGCAGCAATTAAAATTGTAAAGATGGTGACTCTACAGAAAATAAAATTATTTATAAAATTACATTCAGTAAAATATAAAAGGAAAATGATTTCTTTTGCATTGCTGTTACAACTGTACTAGCTGCACATATATGATAAATGAATGGAAGGAAATATTAAGAAATAAATATATTACTGGGTTAAGGCAAAGAATGTGGGATGAATTGTTAAAATCCTTTTTTATAATGTTGATTTAATAGTCACGCAACTACTGAAAAGAGAATGATTGAGGTAAACCAGAAAACATGTTTTTCCTCCGGAAGGGCCTGGTTGCGAAGGACAAGGCAGAAGCTTCTGTAGGCCATTCCTGATGAAATCTAAATCAAAAGCAGTCACTCGGAAGCAAGGTGAATATACTTCTAACAGCAGGAACAGAAATTAAGTACATTCAGTATTTGAGAAGAATGTGTTATTCTCTTGAAAACTACCTACACACATAAAAACTCAATACAAGTAGCAGTAGCCAAAGCGCACAGGCGAATAACTCCACTTGCCACTGAGCGATCGAGTGAACATTTCAAATTGGAAGTGATGTGGAAAGTAAAGGTTGTTCTTGCCAACTTAGGAAGCAGGAAGCAGGGGTTCAAAGGAGGCTGCATAACAGTGCTGCTATTCCAACACCAAAGCCATGAGAGAAGGTGAACTGGTGGTGACAAGAGGTTTTATTATAACTGTGATTTAGGAAAACAGAGGTCACTGGAATAAATACTACTCAAGGCTTCTGCCCATAAAGAGGATGCATCTCTTAAAACGTAGTACTTGTGTGCTCTAGGGCCTGAAGGCATAGGTGCTTCACTGCTAGGACTGGTCCTTTCACCAACATAACAAATCAAGGCTTTCACTCTTCTTACAATAGTTCTAGTGGGCATTTCTGGGTGGCTTGCCCTTTTGCATTATCCACCATGAGAATTTCCTCATTTATTTAGTAAAAATACAATACACATTCATATACGTTTGTGTATATATACATATATAAAATTTTTAATATTTTTTTATTTTGGAAAAAATGTAGATTTACAGAAATGTTTACAGAGTTTCCATATACCCTTTACTCAGTTTCTGTTAAGGCTGACATCTTACATAACCAGAGTACATTTGTCCAAACTAAGAAATTAACATTGGTACTTCACCATTAGCTAAACTGCGGATTTTATTTGTTTTTCACTAGTTTTTCCACGGAAAGAATCAAAGAAAAAATTCAAAACCTCAAGTTGCAATATTGAAGGATTCTATGGGCAAAAAATTGAATGACACAGGAAGCATCAAAAGAAGAAGGGTTGAATACAAAGCGTCACTGTACCAAAAAGAATTGGTCGATGTTCAAACATTTCAGGATATAGCATATGATCAAGAACCGATAGTACTGAAGGAAGAAGACCAAGATGCACTGAAGGCACTGATGAAAAAAAAGGCTCCAGGAATTGATGGACTACCAACTGAAATGTTTCAACAAACAGATGCAATGCTGGAAGCATTCACTTATCTATGCCAAGATATTTGGAAGGCAGCTTCCTGTCCAACTGACAGGAAGAGATCCATATTTGTGCCCATTCCAAAGAAAGGTGATCCAATGGAATGCAGAAATTATCAAACAGTATCTATGACATGCAAGTAAAATTATGCTGAAGATAATTCAAAAACAGTTGCAGCAGTCAAGCATGCTTACCTTGCTTACCAGATCATCTGTATTGAACAATTTCAATTTTTTCCACCACATCAAAGATTCTGCTTTTAGGTATGGCTGGCATTTGTCTCTCTCCCAATGCCACAGCACCTTCCAGCAGAATCAAAGCCTCTCTTCAAACGTATAATCCCTGACAGGGACGGATGACCCTGTACGCAAAGTAAGCATGGGCTTACTTGTGCTTACTTACTAATCTGTAGTGAACAATTTCACATGGGTTTCACCACATCAAAGATGAGTTGTGGGATGACATCAAGGACATCATACATGAATAAAGCAAAAGATTAAAAAGACAGAAAAGAAAAAAAGACTAAAATGGATGTCAGAAGAAACTCTGATACTTGCTCTTGAATGTAGAGTAGCTAAAGTGAAAGGAAGAAATGATGAAGTAAAAGAGTTGAACAGAATATTTCAAATGGAGGCTTGAGAAAACAAAGTAAAGTATTATAATGAAATGTGCCAAGACCTGGAGGTAGAAATCCAAAAAGAAAGAACACGTTCAGCATTTCTCAAGCTGAAGGAACTGAGGAAAAAATTCGAGCCTTGAGTTGTAATATTGAAGGATTCTATGGGCAAAAAATTGAAGAATTGATGCATTTGAATTATGAAGTTGGCAAAGAATATTGAATATACCATGGACTGCCAGAAGAATGTACAAATCTGTCTTGGAAGAAGGACAGCCAGAATGTTCCTTAGAAGCAAGGATGGCAAGACTTCATCTCACGTACTTTAGACATGTTAACAGAAGGGACCAGTTCCTAGAGAAGGATATCATGCTTGGTAAAATAGAGGGTCAGCAAAAAAGAGGAAGACCCTCAATGAGACAGACTGACACAGTGGCTGCAACAATGGGCTCAAGCATAGCAATGATTGTGAGGACAGTGCAGGACCGGGCAGTGTTTTATTCTGTTGTACATAGGGCCTCTATAAATCATAATCAACTCAACAGCACCTAACAACAACAGGTTTTCCACTAATGTCTTTTTACTGTCCCAGGTTCCAATCCTGGATACCATATTGCATTTACTACACATAATTTTTTAAAAGAAATAGACTGCACCATTTTAAAACATAACTTACAGAATAATCAGTGATTGACTTACCTCCATCATTATTAAAATATTTTTAAAGTGTATGCTATTCCTTCTGCTCGTCTTGTGATGGGAATTTCCATTTTCTGTAAAGAAAACACACACACAAATTACCCAAAATGTTCAGATATTTTCCTAATTTATTTTGTCTTTCTATCCTGCATAAGTGTGGTTCTTCCCAGTTTATATAAATTCTGTATGTAGGAAAAAGTCTCACAAGCTTATTAAATTCCAAAGTTTTAGAAGGACAATCTATCATGAGTGTTCAAATACATCTTTAAGCTGCAAGCAAGTACAGAGAAGTCTAACTCTTTCTTTAAGATTAGGTAAAGCGCTTGGCTGCTAATCAAAACGTTGATGGTTCAAACCTGCCAGCTGCTTCATAGGAGAAGGATGTGGCAGTCTGCTTCTGTAAAGGTTTACAGCCTTGAAAACACTATGAGACAGTTCTACTCTGTCCTATAGGGTTGCTATGAATCAGAATCGACTGGAAAGCAGTGAGTTTTCCTCTTTCCCATACGAGCAGAGTAAGTGAAGTACTAGAGGTCAGAGACCGTGTACATTTCTTTTTGTGGTTTCAGCTATCCCTAGAGGCCAAGTGATTCTGAAGAAACAAAGAATCAGACTACTGTGTGTTTACAGTGAAAGTTAACCACCCTGGACTAATAGTACTACATTTGCCTTGCTAAGAGATTTTTAAGAATCTAAAACAGAAATTGACAGGTGAAGCTGAGACCGGCTAGGGACAGAAAAGGCCTTAAACAACAAGTCATGTCAGTTAAAAAATTTTCTAGAAGAAGAATAGTGTCAACCACAAAACATTGTTTACCTCACTCGCAGTTAAAATTCAAGCAGCTTTCTCCTCATCTTCCCGCTTACATCTGTCTTTCAGATCAGCCAATTAGAACTAGAATCCTGGGCATGCGCAGTAAGACACCAGGTTGACCGCCAAATGGCCCCATTCCATAAGTATTACCTAGGAACCAAAAGACCCCTGCCAAGGAATCAAAATCACGGGACACACGTCATTCAGTGGTTACCCCTCCCATTTCAGAAGCAAGAATCTGTCGGCCACTTCTGTGCCAAATCCTACCCTGAACACTTTTAAGTTAATGAATATGTATGACTTCCCCTTTCCTGCCTGGGATAAAACTTCCTCCAGCTCTTTGTTCGGCGAGAGAGTGCTTTGGGACTGATCCCCGTCTTCTTACTCACTACTTGTAATAAATTATGCCTTGCTTTAAATCCGCTTGACTCTTAAATTATTCTTAACGAGAGTACAAGCAGCGAACCCATTGCGCTCGCTAACAAAGGGACAAGTTCCCTTATAAAATATATAGAAACATAACATAATATCCTTATATTAATCTGGCAAACTGCCATCTTCTAGGAGTTGTAATGGGTAGAAAAATGAATGATAAGCAGGGAGTGTAATATATTTAATTAGGGGTAATGCAAGATTTCAGAAAGTAAAATAGCATCTCTGGAAACATAGATATGTGCAATTTAAACTAGATCAATGTCTCATAACTCAAATCAATACTTAATTTAGCAAACCATCAAATATTTTATCCCTTGAAATGCCAAAGAGGCAGAGGGGAACATAGCTGAATCCCAGCTGCTGTTTCCAAGATGATGTTTTGTGTGTTTAAGGTTAGTAAGGAGGGTAAGCAGTAGAAAGATGTGGCAGTCTCCTTCTGTAAAGATTACAGCCTTGGAAACCCTATGGGGCAGTTCTGCTCTGTCTTAAAGGGGCGCTATGAGTTGGAATCAGCTTGATGGCAAAGGGCAAGGGGGGGTCACAGCAGCTTATCAAGTAGTATACATCGGATTTAATTATCTATATTAACAGCCACAAAGAACATGTAATATTATTTTAACAAATTTAGCAACAGACACAGATTTCATAAAAACTAAAATTAAACCCAATGCAGAAGAGCAAAAGCTAAAGACTCAGTTCCGTTTCACAGTGACCAAACAGGTAGTCAATGAAAAGCCTCCCCTACCAGTCTCCTGACTTACAAATGTGGAGAAACTAATAATACAACTACTAAAAAGTTTGAAACAGAGTGTAATAAGCAGTAAATGGATACTTCACATACATCTGGATCATGAAAAAAGTGAAGGTTGACTGTGAATGTGATTTTTAGTCACCAGTGATGGATTTCAATGAAAACTGGAAGCAAATTTGTTGTTGTTGTTAAGTGCCCTCGAGTCGGTTCTGACTCATAGTGAGCCTATATACAACAGAATAAAACACTGCCTGGTCCTGCACCATCTTCACAATTGTTATGCTCGAGCCCATTGTTGCCGCTACTGTATCAATCCATCTCATTGAGGGTCTTCCTTTTTTTTGCTTACCCTCTACTTTACCAAGCATGATGTCCTTCTCCAGGGACTGAGCCCTACTGACAACATGTCCAAGGTGTATGAGACATTGTCTCACCATCCTTGCTTCTAAGGAGTATTCTGCTTGTACTTCTTCCAGGATAGATCTGTTCGTTCTCCTGGCAGTCCATAGTATATTCAATATTCTTTGACAATACCACAATTCAAAGGCATCAGTTCTTCTTCAGTCTTCCTTATTCATCGTCCAGCTTTCACATGCATATGAGGTGACTGAAAACACCATGGCTTGAGTCAGGCGCACCTTAGTCTTCAAGGTGACATCTTTGCTTTTCAACACTTCAAAGAGGTCTTTTGCAGCAAATTTGCCCAATGCAATGCATCTTTTGATTTCTTGACTGCTGCTTCCATGGGTGTTGATTGTGGATCCAAGTAAAATGAAATCCTTGACAACCTCAATGTTTTCTCTGATTATAATGATGTTTCTTTTTTGTCCAGTTGTGAGGATTTTTGTTTTCTTTATGTTGAGGTGTAATCCATACAGAAGGCTGTGGTCTTTGATCTTCATCAGTAAGTGTTTCAAGTCCTCTTCACTTACAGCAAGCACGTTGTGTCATCTGCATAACGCAGGTTGTTAATGAGTCGTCCTCCAATCCTGATGCACTATTCTTCTTCATATAGTCCAGTTTCTCAGATTATTTGCTCATCATACAGATTGAATAGGTATGGTGAAAGGATACAACCCTGACAAACACCTTTGCTAACTTTAAGCCACTCAGCATCCACTTGTTCTGTTCGAACAACTGCCTCTTGATCTATGTACAGGTTCCTCATGAGCACAGTTAAGTGTTCTGGAATTCTCATTCTTCGCAATGTTATCCATAGATAGTTATGATTCATACAGTCGAATGGCTTTGAATAGTCAATAAAACACAGATAAACATTTTTCTAGTATTCTCTGCTTTCAGCCATGATCCATCTGACATCTGCAATGATATCCCTCGTTCCACGTCCTCTTCTGAATCTGGCTTGAATATTTGGCAGTTCCCTGTCGATGTACCGCTGTGCCACTTTTGAATGGTCTTGGTATTGCGTTTTATGAAAAACTTCTTTTTTTTTTTTAATTGCTGTAGTTTAACTGAAAGTTGACAATTCAAGTTAGTCTCTCATACAAAAATTTATACATACATTGTTATGTGACCCTAATTGCTATCCCAATACTGTGACAGTACACTCCTCCTTTCCACCCCTGGTTTCCTGTGTCCATTGAACCAGCTCCTGACCCTCTCTGCCTTCTCATCTCACCTCCAGACAGAAACTATCTGTTTAGTCTCATGTACCTACTTGAGCTAAGATGCACACTCTCTATGAGTATCATTTGATGTTCCATAGTCCAGTCTAAACTTTGTCTGAAGAGTTGGCCTCGGGAATGGTTTTAGTTCTGGGTTGACAGACAGACCGGGGGCCACACTTTCTGGAGTTCCTCCAGTCTCGGTCAGACTACTAAGTCTGGTCTTTTTACTAGTATTTGAGTACTGCACCCCACTTTTCTCCTGCTCCATCAGGGACCCTCTGTTTTGTTGCCTGTCAGGGCAGTCATTGGTGGTAGCCAGGCACCATCTAGTTCTTCTAGTCTCAGGATGATGCAATCTCTGGTTTATGTGGTCCTATCTGTCTTTTGGGCTAATACTTTTCTTGTGTCTTTGATGTTCTTCATTCTCCTTTATTCCAGGTAGTTGGGACCAATTGATGCATTTTAGATGGCCGCTTACTAGCTTTTGACACCCCAGACGCCACTCACCAAAGTAGGATGCAAAACATTATCTTAATAAACTTTGTTATGCCAATTGACCTAGATGTCCCCTGAAAGCATGGTCCCCAGAACCCCGCCCTTGCTACTCTGCCCCTTGAAGGATTTGCTTGTATTCAGGAAACTTCTTAGCTTTGATTTAGTCCAGTTGTGCTGACTTCTCCTGTAGTATGTGCTGTCCTTCCCTTCACCTAAGATAATTCTTGTCCACTATCTAGTTAGTGAATAACCCTCACCCTCCATCTCCACGCTCGTAACCATCAAAGAATGTTTTCTTCTGTATTTAAACCTTTTCTTGAGTTCTTATAATAGTGGTCTTATACAATATTTGTCCTTCTGTGACTGACTAAATTCACTCAGCATAATGCCTCCAGATTCCTCCATGTTATGTTTCATGGCTTCATGGTTGTTCTTCATCGTTGCATAGTATTCCATTGTGTGGATATACCATAATTTGTTTATCCATTTGTCTGTTGATGGACACCTCAGTTGTTTCCATCTTTTTGCTATCGTGAACAGTGCTGCAATGAACATGGGTGTGCATTTATCTATTTGTGTGGTGGCTCTTATTTCTCTAGGATATATTTCAAGGAGCAGGATTGCTGGATTGTACAGTACTTCTATTTCTAGCTTTTTAAGGAAGTGCAGAATCAATTTCCAACATGGTTGTACCATTTTACATTCCCACCAACAGTGTATAAGTGTTCCAGTCTCTCCACAACCCCTCTAACATTTATTGGTTTGTTTTTTTTTTTAATTAATGCTAGCCTTGTTGGGAAGAGACTGTATCTCATTGTAGTTTTGATTTGTATTTCTCTAATGACTAATGATTATGTGTCTGTTAGCCACCTGAATGTCTTCTTTGGCAAAGTGCCTGTTCATAAGCTTTGCCCATTTTTTTATTGGTTTCTTTTTCTTTTTGTTGCTGAGGTTCTGCAGTATCTTGTAGGTTTTAGAGATTAGACACTGATCGGATTTGTCGTAGCCAAAAATTTTTTCCCAGTCTGTAGGTTGTTTTTTGACTATTTTGGTGAAGTCCTTTGATGAGCATATGTGTTTGATTTTTAGGAGCTCCCAGTTATCTAGTTTCTCTTCTGGTATTTGTGCACTGTTACTCATGGTTTGTATTCTGTTTGTGCCATGTATTAGGGCTCCTAGCATTGTCCCTATTTTTTCTTCCATGATATTTATTGTTTTTGATTTTATATTTAAATCTTTGATCCATTTTGAGTTATTTTTTTGTGCATGGTGTGAGGTATGAGTCTTGTTTCAGTTTTGTGCAGATGGATATCCAGTTATGCCAGCACCATTTGTTAAAGAGACTGTCTTTTCCCCAATTAATGAACTTTGGGCCTTTGTCAAGTATCTGCTGCTCATAGGTAGATGAATTTATGTCTGGTTTCTCAATTCTGTTCCATTGGTCTATGTATCTGTTTTTGTAACAGTCCCAGGCTGTTTTGACTACTGTAGTGGTATAATAGGTTCTAAAATCAGTTAGTGTGAGTCCTCCACTTTGTTCTTTTTCTTGAGTAATGCTTGCTTATCCGGGGCCTCTTCCCTTTCCATATGAAGTTGATGATTTGTTTCTCCATTTCATTAAAAAATGCTGTTGGGATTTGGATCGGGATTGCATTGTATCTGTAGATCACTTTGGGTAGAACTGACATCCATGAGCAAGGTATGTTTTTCCACTTATGCAAGTCTCTTTTGGTTTCTTGCAGTAGTGTCTTGTAGTTTTCATTGTATACGTCTTTCACGTCTCTGGTTAGATCTATTCCTAAGTGTTTTATCTTCTTGGGGGCTATTGTAAACGGTATTGATTTGGTGATTTCCTCTTAAAGTTCTCTTTGTTGATGTAAGAAATCCAACTGATTTTTGTATGTTTATCTCGTATCCTGTTACTTTGCTGAAATCTTCTATTAGTTCCAGTAGTTTTCTTGTGGATTCTTTGGGGTTTTTTGTGTATAAGATCATATCATCTGCAAATAGAGATACTTTGACTTCTTCCCTACTAATTTGAATACTCTTTATTTCTTTTCCTAACCTAATTGCTCTGGCTAGGGCCTCCAGCACAATGTTGAATAAGAGTGGTGATAAAGGGCATCTTTGTCTGGTTCCCGTTCTTAAGGGGAATGCTTTTAAACTCTGTCCTTTTAGGATGATGTTGGCTGTTGGCTTTGTACAAACGCCCTTAACTATGTTTAGGAATTTTTCTTCTATCCCTATTTTGTTGAGAGTTTTTATCATGAATGGGTGTTGGACTTTGTCAAATACTTTTCTGCATCAATCGATAAGATCATGTGGTTCTTGTCTTCTGTTTCATTTACGTGATGGATTACATTGATTGTTTTTCTAATGCTGAATCATCACTGCATACCTGGTATAAATCCCCCTTGATCATGGTGAATTTTTTTTTGATATGTTGCTGAATTCTATTGGCTAGATTCTGTTAAGGATTCTTGTGTCAATGTTCTTGAGGGAGATTGGTCAGTAATTTTCTTTTTTGGGGTGTGTTTACCTAATTTTGGTATCTTAGTTATGCTGGTTTCATAGAATGAGTTTGGGAGTATTCCATCGTTTTCTATGCTCTTAAATACCTTTAGTAGTAGTGGTGTTAACTCTTCTTGAAAGTTTGGTAGAATTCTCCAGTGAAGCCATCTGGGCCTGGCCTTTTTTTTCTTGGGAGTTTTTTAAATTACCTTTTCAATCTCTTCTTTTATTATAGGTTTATTTAGTTGTTCTACCTCTGTTTGTTTAGTTTAGGTAGGTAGTGAGTTTCTAGAAATTTGTCCATTTCCTCTAGGTTTTCAAATTTGTTAGAGTACAAATTTTCATAGTATTCTGTTATGATTCTTTTAATTTCGGTTGGGTTTGTTGTGATATCACACATCTCATTTCTTATACGGTTTATTTGCTTCCTCTCATGTTTTTCTTTTCTCAGTTTGGCCAATTGTTTATCAATTATTTTTTTAACTTTTGAAGAACAAGCTTTGGTCTTGTTAACGCTTTCAATTGTTTTTCTATTCTCTATTTCATTTAATTCTGCTCTAAACCTTATTATTTCCTTTCTTCTGGCACCCAAGGGCTTCTTTTGCAGCTCTCTTTCTACTTGTTCCAGTTGTAGGGTTAATGTTTTGATTTTGGCCCTTTCTTCTTTTTGGATGTGTGCATCTATTGCTATAAAGTGACCTCGGAGCACTGCTTTTGCTGTGTCCCAAAGGTTCTGGTAGGATGTATTTTCATTCTTGTTTGATTCTATGAATTTATTTATTCCATCCTTAATTTCTTCTATAACCCAGTAGTTTTTGAGCAAGCTGTTGTTCAGTTTCCATGTGTTTGATTTTTTTTCCTTGCTTTTTCTATTTTTGATTTCTACTTTTATGGCTTTATGTTCAGAAGAGATGCTTTGTAATATTTCGATGCTTTGGATTTTGTTAAGGTTTGCTTTATAGCCTAATATGTGGTCTGTTGTAGAGAACGTTCCATGTGCATTGGAAAAGAAAGTATACTTGGCTGCTGCTGTGTACAGTGTTCAGTATATGTCTATGAGATCAAGTTGGTTGATTGTGGCATTTAGATCTTCTGTGTCTTTGTTGAACTTCTTTCTGGATGTTGTGTCCTTCACCAATAGTGGCCTGTTGAAGTCTCCTACTACTATTGTAGAGCTGTCTATCTCTCTTTTCAATGCTGTTAGAGTTCGTTTTATGTATTTTGGAGCCCCGTTGTTGGTTACATAAGTATTTTATTATAGTTATGTCCTCCTGGTGTATTGACCCTTTATTCATTATATAGTGTCCTTCCTTATCCTTTGTGCTGGATTTTACTTTAAAGTCTATTTTGTCAGAGATTAATGTTGCCACTCCTTCCCTTTCTTGAGTGTTGTTTGCTTGATATATTTTTTTCCATCCTTTGAGTTTTAGTTTGTGTCTTTAAGTGTAAGGTGTATCTCTTGTAGGCAGCATATAGATGGATAGTGTTTTTTAATCCAATCTATCACTCTCTGTCCCTTTATTGGTGCATTTAGTCCATTTACATTCAGCATAATTATTGATAGGTATGAGTTTAGTGCTGTCATTTTGATGTCTTTTTTGTGTGTTGTTCACAGTTTCTTTGTTCCACTTAATTTTCTGTGCTGAGTCATTTTTCTTTATGTATTTTCTTTTCATCTATTTCATTGTTGTTGATTTTGTATTTGCTGAGTCTTTATATATTTCTTGTTTTTTATGTTGACATGTAGGATTGTTAGTTTCCTTTGTGGTTACCTTAATATTTATCCCTATTTTTCTAAGTTTAAACCATTCTTTTATTTCTTTATATCGCCTTGACTTCCTCTCCATATGAAAAATCTAGATCTATTTTTTTAGTACCTCTTTTTTATTTTAATGTTGTCATCTTTTACATATTGACATCTGTTTCCCTATTTTCAGTGTTTTAGCTTTGACTTACTTTCATGAATTCCCTGTCTGGGTTGATATCTGGTTGCTCTGTCCTGTGTTCTAGTCTTGGGCTGTTATCTAATGTTACTGATTTTCTAACTGGAGGACTCTCTTTAGTGTTTCTTGTAATTTTGGTTTGGTTTTTGCAAATTCCCTAAACTTCTGTTTATCTAGAAAGGCCCTAATTTTGCCACCATATTTGAGAGACAGTTTTGCTGGATAGATAATTCTTGGCTGGCAAATTTTTTTCCTTCAAGGCTTTATATATGTCATCCCATTGCCTTCTTTCCTACATGGTTTCTGCTGAGTAGTCCAAGCTTATTCTTATTGACGCTCCTTTGTAGATGACTTTTCATTTATCCCTAGCCACTCTTAAAATTCTCTCTTTATCTTTGGCTTTGGCAAGTTTGATTATAATATTTCTCGGTGACTTTCTTTTGGGATCTACCTTATGTGGGGTTCAATGAGCATCTTGGGTGGATATCTTCTAATCTTTCATGATATCAGGGAAATTTTCTGCCAACAAATCTTCAACAATTCTCTCTGTATTTTCTGTTATCTGCCCCCCCCACCCCCCGTTCTGGTACTCCAGTCACTTGTAGGTTATTTCTTTTGATAGAATCCCACATAATTCTTAGCGTTTCTTCATTTTTTTAAATTCTGTTATCTGATTTTTCCTCAAATAAGTTGGTGTCAAGTGCTTTATTTTCAGTCTCAATAATTCTGACTTCCATTGCCTCAACTCTGCTCCTATGACTTTCTATTGAGTTGTCTAATTTTGAAATTTTATTGTTAATATCTGGATTTCTGATTGCTGTCTCTCTACAGATTCTTGCAGCCTGTTAAATTTGTCATTATGCTCGTCTCTAATCTTTTTAAGTTCCTCTGTTCCATGTTCTGTGTTTTGTCTTATTTCTTTCCTGATCTCTTGAAGAGCTGTGTATATTAATCTTTTGTATTCTGCTTCTGGTAATTCCAAGAAATTTTCTTCCTCTGGACAATTTCTAGATCTTTATTTTGGGAGCTTGCTGAAGCCTTCATGGTCTGCCTCTTTATGTGATTTGATATTGACTATTGTCTCCAAGCCATCGGTAAGTTATTAAATTTATTTATTTTATGTTTGCTTACTATGTCCTAACTTCTTGTTTTGTATTGTTTTGGTATGCCCAAATAGGCTGCTTGTGTGAGCCAGCCCAGTATCTGGTGCCCTGAAGCTCCAAAAGTCCTGCCACCAAGTGCCTGGACCTGCCACTGAGTATGTGAGCCCAGGAGTCTGCCCACTCCTCCTGTATGGATTCAGCTCAGGTATTCAAGTAGTCGGCCACCAAGTGTGTGATGCAGGCTCTCAACTACAGTCCTAGACAGGCATGGGTGATTGGTGTAGGCACAGGCTTCCGGCTGCAGCAGAGGGACACAAGCTGAGCAAGGCAGGGGGCTGATAGCCACCTCTGAGTGTCCGAGAGGAAAGCATGTCCCTGTTCTCTAGAGTGTGTAGGTGGGTAGGTTTTGCAGCTAGACTATGAGAACCCAATACTGTTGGAAGTAAGGACTGGAGGGCACCTTTTATTCTTGGGCCCTTGTTGCAGGTGGCTAGATGGCATGGATGGAGCCACCAGTCCTCAGACCCCTGATGTAGGTTGGTGAAGACCCTGATTAATGGGCAGAGCATTGTCAAATGTCCTGAACCTACCATTTCACAGCTGAAGTTAGACTTCAGGTATATACCCTGTTATACTGTGGTAATGAGGGCCTATGCTTATGAGATGCACCTACACAAGTCTATGCATGGCAAAAGGCAGTCAAAGTCCATGGATCCCTTATGCCTGTGCCTAGGCAAAGGAGCTGTGCCTATCCTGAGTTCCTGGCTTAGGAGAGTCAGCAGATTATTTTTTCCCCGTTTGTTAATTTGTTCCCTCTCCTAGGCTGGGAGAATGTCTCAGAGGGCGTGACAGGTCCTACTTCTGGCCCAAGGGACTCAGCAACTGCAGAAGCTGCCCTGGTCCCAGTACAGAGCAGGGAGCAGGGGGGTAAATGGGAGCTATGTTTTTCCCCAAGAGGAGTGTTTTTGATCCACACGGTAGGCCGGAGGTAAGTACTTATCTTTTGCCAACCAAGGGCTGCTTCTCACTGATACTGGCTGGCTGAGTAGACTCTCTGCTGCTAGGTCTCTCCCAATGTGGAAAATGCCTCCTGAGCGCCACTGCTTGCCTGCCTCACCACGCACCTTGAGTTGATCCAGGCTAAAGGGCTCAGGCTCACACCAGGTCAAGTCTGGTAACTCCTTGCTGCTTCCAAATTGTCTCTCCCTCCTTCTGCCACTAAGTCTGATTCCTCAACTTTGCCTTTGATGTTCTGGGCTCCTAGATTGTCATATACAATTGATTCACTTGTTTTTTTCAGTCTTTGTTGTAAGAGGGACCACTGGAAGCATCTGACTACTCTACCATCTTGGCCCTGCCTTGAAAAAATTCTTGAGTACAGAAACATGTGGAGTCAATTCTACTGTCCCTATTGTTGGTATTTGTGTTGTGAATGTGATGTTGATATCTTAGCAAACTAGCAGATATGTGAGCGTTCCCTTTACACTTACTAACTAGATTGAAACATCTGATAGTTGTTGCTAACACAATGGATTCAACTGAACATCATTAAAACCACAAAAATCATGAAGAAATCATCAAAGAAATAAGCATCCTTTCTCAATTATAAAGTTTGTGACTTTTTTTTGAATGGTAACAACATGCTAGAGCCACGCTTTTATACGCCTTGGTCCAAGAAATGGAAAGCCAGCTATGAATCTTTAAAAATGCTACAAGTTCTACTACTTGTAGCCTTCAGTCTAACTTGCCCCTAACTCATTCAACTGATAAAACTACAACTGACCTCCCTACATGTCTACATGTTGGTGGAAATGCTGTATCTCCAAAACTCTGCAAAGACTTATGTTCTAAGACCAGACATAGCAAATGATTTTTGACCTAGCCAATAATAAAGCTGAAATTTGTCAAAATTCATCATGGTGTTTTAAGTGAGTCTCCCCCAGTAATCATGTGAGATTTAACCACCAGAACAGTTTTGTTAAGTATGTCCACTCTGTGGCAGAGCAGCTGGTTACCTTAGAAATAATCTACCAATAAAGCTACTACACAAATTATCATTGTGAACTATTTAGGCCAAACCAGGACTGGATATTCCCTTTATGCTGGATAATTACATGGGAATATTACATATTGGATAATTACTGGCACAATGTTAAAAAATGCTCCAAAATTGTTAAAATCTGGGGATGCTGCTTTATTTGATATATCTAGGAGATACATATTGGAGGACTAAAAATTGTTGGACTTTGGGAAGATCTCAAAGTCTGCACAAAAATGATACTAGGGAAAGTGAGCATTCCATACAACATTTTACAATAGGTAAGTCTTAATTAGTGAGGAAGAATGGCCTTAGAACAGTTTGCCTCAATTGGCTTTTTGAGTTTAATTAATGAAGATGAGTTTATGACCACAGTATATGATAAGGACTTCAGAAGGAAAAAGACAGTTATTGCACTATTTGTTTCATGGCAATTTGCTTTTAAAACTTAGAGCGTTTAAACTAAGAACAACTTGACAAAATATCATCATGAAATTTTGAGGCCATTAAGACAGAATATAATGAAAAACAAGAAAAGAACACATTAACCCCTCTTCAGCACATGCAGTTATGGGGGAAGAAATAATTCTGAAAGATAATCATCTTAGTACAACCTGGTTCTTTTATTTAGGATTGAGTTTTTGGAACAATAGTTAATGCTGTTTAGAATAGCATTGAGAACAAATCTCTGTTGAAGAATAAGAGATTGAGACCTTGACTAAAGAATGCTTCTGTTGTTTTAAACATCATTTGAAAGTGAAAATTAAAGATAGGGCAGGAAAAAAAATCTACCTTCATCTACAGTTTTGATTCTTTGACTATAAGAGTGTGATTTGTGAAGAATTTTAGGAAAGATATTCAGAGTTGTTTCATAAACATTATCTCATTTAAATCATTTACAATAATTTTTAGAAAATAAAAATGTGCATCATATTATCTAAACTCTAAAATTTAAGACAAAAATACAGATTGCCTGATGTAGCTTACAAATGCCCTGTCCATTGGTTTATGTTTTCCACTTGCATTCTGGCTGATTGTCTCTAAATGACATAAATAAAGTATTTAAATATTTAACTTTGAATACAGTGCCATGTATTTATCAGATTCATGATTGGCCTGGCATATTTGCATAAAAAAGATTTGAAGAAAATGTAAGAATGATTTTACAACAGAAGTCTTTTGTTTTCTTCTTTTTACTTTTCTTCTTTATACATAATTTTCCAAATTTTCACCCAAAGAGCATGTATTACTTTCATAATCTGATAAAGAACATAACATTAAGAAAAATTGCCATGCGTGTTGCCTGGAACATTACAGGTATTCAATAATTGGTTGCATTTGTTCAGTGGTAAGTTAGATTATCTGCCAACACTGTAACATAATGTAAAGATAAAAGTAATTCATATACCTATTTCTAATGAACCTGTTTAGCATGTTTGGTTGAGACTTATTTCTATTTATAATATTTTACATTTGCTCATGAAGACATTTTCAAGTTAGAAACTGTAAGACAATGGTGAAGAGACTCTGCTATATTCTAGAGAAACCCAATCAAACAAAACAAAACCCAGTGCCATCCAGTGGTTTCCAACTCATGGTGATCCCATGTGTTACAGAATAGAACTGCTCCATAGGGTTTTCTTGGCTGCAATCTTTAAGGAAGCAGATCTCCAGGCCTTTTTTTGGTGGCATCTCTGGGTAGGTTTGAACTGCCAACCTTTAGGTTAGTAGTCAAGTGGAAACCATTTGCACCATCCAGGGAACATTCTAGAGAAGTGCTTCCCAAACCATGCACCACACAACACCAATTTTGTGACATCTGCAGAGAAAAAAAAAAATCTACAATTAAATAGAGTTTGTTGAAATCTATTTCTAACCTTCTTTTAAAGAACTATGACTTTCTTTTGAATACTTCTAACTCTTATTTGTCTTTAAAAGACTCTGACAAAACCTTCAACTTCTGGGAGGTATATATTTCCCAAAAATACATTTGTTTGTAAGACCTTTCATGTATGTTAAACAACTAATAAATAACATCCCACAAAACTGGTATTCTGAGACACACACTTTGCAAACACTGACTCCAGAGATGTTGACAAAAGAGAAATGGATCTTTTGGACATTTTATGAAAAGTAATAAAAATAGTTTTATCTTGTTTATGGTCTATCTATATAAATTAACTGAAAAAAATGTACATATCTATTTCATCAAATGTTAAATATTTGGACTGTATTAATATCCTATTAAATTTAATATGAAGTAAACAGATTGCATTAATTTTTAGGGATTATTCTCAGTCATAATTGCCAAAGCAGCAGCCCCATGTAAACTCCTTGTACTACATGAAAAACAGTATTCTGAGTTTTAAGAAGTTGGTGACATGGTCAGCATACATCTAAAAATGAATTGTGTTTCTGAATTACTAAGTTCATCACTGAGCACAGTTTTAGTTAAAATGTCGGAGTGGTCTAAGCCAGGTATTTTCATACCTAATCACTGGATAACTGTAACCCAAAACTTAAATCGTTACTGGTAATCTTGGCATTAAGAGATCAAATTGTTTTGTGATGTGAACATTTTTCGTTTTGTTCTTCTAAATACTCCCGTGTTATGATTGGTAAGCACCAGACTTAGCAAAGGATTCGCCTTGATCAATACTATTGGAATAGGGAGAAGACTGGTTCAGTGATTAATTTCATGCTTTACTCATGGGAACAAAACAGCTGAGTATATTTGTCTCTATAATCCCTTTACCCAGATGTAATTACAAAGGGAATTGATCAACTCATGTGTTTCTATTGAGGCAGTAGCAGGCATATTAGAATTGCTAGGGTGTGTAATAACTTAGTACAGATCATCAGTCCTTGAGGCTAGAGAAAATTGGATATTAGAATCTTATTTTAAAAGAAAACACTTTTTCTTCTTTAAGTTCCTTCCTGCTTGTCAAGGTTAAACAACTTTCTCTTTTGGCGTCTTTGTAGATCTTTGTGAAGAAAAACTAAGAACCGGATGTTCATTGGCAGAATGGTACAGTTGGAAGAATGGAAGGTTTCAAAGACAGACTTCCTTGAAGATATTCAAATTGCTATAAATTAACCTTCTTGGAGCACCAATTGTCTCGTCTTTATAACGTTGACAATGATATCTAGCTTGCAGAACTGTTACGAGGATTACACAAGATTGTCTTTTTAAAGCACCCAGCCATGTCCAGAGAAGTGGTAAGCAATTAGTAAAAGCAAATCCTTAAATTTTAGATACTATTTTTGCTGTATAACTTCTATAGCATGACATGGTAGAATTTTATCTTAATATATATGCCTTATTGATCAGTTATGAAACTCAACACTCACAAAATATCTGTTACAAGCAGCAATTTGTTAAGCAGGGCTCGCAACTCAAATGAGTAAGGAGAAAATGTCAGTGAACTGAATTAAAATCTGCCCTTAATGTTCACAGTATCCATAGGAGTATATGCCTGCCAGAATAATCACAAATTCTGAAATCATATGCATCAGTGTTCACCCAGGAATGTAATCAATTTGAGTTCCAAAATAAAGAGCTAGGATCCAAGTATCTTGGCTGACTAAGTGTCATGGATTGAATAGTGTCCCCGCAAAATATCTGTCAACTTGGCTAGGTCATGATTCCCAGTATTGTATGATTGGCTACCATTTTGTCATCTGATGTGATTTCCCTATGTGTTGCAAATCCTATGTCTATGATGTAATGAGATGGATTAGTGGCAGTTATATTGATGAGATCTACAAGATTAGATAGTGTCTTAAGCCAATCTCTTTTGAGATATAAAAGAGAGAAAGGAGCAAAGAGACATGGGGACCTCACACCACCAAGAAAGAAGCACTGGGGGCATAGCATGTCCTTTGGGTCCAGGGTCCCTGTGCCTGAAAAACTCCTCAACCAGGAGAAGATTGATGACAAGGATCTTCCTCCAGAGCCGACAGAGAGAGGACGCCTTCCCCCGGAGCTGATGCCTTGAATTTGGACTTGTAGCCTACTAGACTGTGAGAGAATAAATTTCTCTTTGATAAAGTCATCCACTTGTGGTATTTCTGTTATAGGAGCACTAGGTGACTAAGACATTAACTTACATTTCTGAAAATTTAGAAAAGTCAAAGAGATCCAAATATCTTGCTTATCTAAGCTATATTTTTGAAAATTTAAACTTAGATTGTTTGTTTTTCAAATATATACTTATTGCATTTGAGACTGCCTTGTCCATCTTTGATTCATTACAATGCTACTGTCTCTGAAGAGTTCCCTAAAATATTTGTATGTGTGTGTATGTGTGTCTAAATTATCTTTCCCCAAGTTTTGGAAGACTGGCATACTCTCTCATCCAATGAAAGCACAGTTAGTATGACAGAATGCTAAAAATGTTCTGCCAAGGAGCTTTAACGCACAGTTCTACAAACATTCTCAGCCAATGAGCAGTTCATCACACAACCCTGATGTGAGCGTGCTCTGCCATGTGTGTTTTTATGCCACATTTATTTTGTACTGGCCAGCAGTTTTGACTTCTAATAGCTGAAAAAAATTGAAAAGATCAAAGGTTATACTGGCTGCAAAGAACCATCGTTTTAGGTGTTAAAGCTCTAAATGTCTTCAAGGAAACGATGAATGAAATAGAGTGAAAAAGTAGTAGGCAATTAGGTAGAAGGTAGAAAGGCTTTAACATTATGAAGGGTAACATAGACCACACTGAAACCTGATGGGAGGGACCAACCAATGTAGAAAGAAGATGGAAATGCAGCCTTTTATGGTTTCACAAGATCTGAAGACAATGGCAGAGAGACTGTCAAGGAAGGAAGAATGCATTTCAGTGAGGACTAAGTTATAATTAACCCCCAAAGCTCCGATCTGTGAAAACCTCCACTTCTAGATTAATTCTCTCTCCTTTCTCTTTCTCTTTCTCTCTCCTACTTTCTTTCTCTCTATATACATGCCCCTTTCCATCATCCTGCCAGGAAATGTGTATAACTATTACTTAAATGCAGTCTTATAATTATTACTTTGATATCAAATAACATCATGCTGAAAAAATGATGTGTGCCATTTTTATTTATCTCTTAAAGTTTAAGGAGCCCTGTGGCACAGTGGTTAAAACAGCTTGGCTGCTAACCGAAAGGTTGATGGTTCAAACCCACCAGCCACTCAGTGAGAGAAAGATGATGTGGCAATCAGCTTCCGTAAAGATTTACAGCTTTGGAAAACCCGTGAGAAGTTCTATCCTATCCTGTAGGGTCACTATGAGCTGGAATCAACTCAGTTGCAGTGGGTTTGGCTTTGGGCTTATTTTAAAGTTTATCTTTACAATCTAAATGAATCCATCTTTACCTTCTGAATTGACCTGGTAATTACATAGTCACTTCTATCATTCTGGCTATATGCACGTAGTCACAGTCATTTGTTTTTTCCATCTTGGTCTGAATTAACAAGTGACAGTTTTCTTCTGAATCTTGAAAATGTGAAAATTAGTTTTGAGAAAAAAATTACTGAAGATTTTTGACCTAAGATAATTTCTCTTTCTTATTTGCCTAACATCATTTCCCTCAATAGTTTTCTTGGTCTGAAGCTGTTTCTACAAACCAATCATGTATTTCTGGACATAATTTCTTCTTATACCACGGCACATCTGTCAGTTTGTCATACTGTGGGGCTTGTGTGTTGCTGTGATGATAGAAGCTATTCCACCATTCAAATACCAGCAGAGTCACCCATGGCAGACAGGTTTCAGCTAAGCTCCAGACTAAGACAGACTAGGAGGAAGGACCTGGCAATCTACTTCTGAAAAGAATGAGCCAGTGAAAACCTTATGAATAGCAGCGGACCATTGTCTGATATAGTGCCGGAAGATGAGCCCCTCAGGTTGGAAGGCACTCAGAAGACTACTGGAGAAGAGCTGCCTTCTCAAAGCAGAGTCAACCTTAATGATGTGGATGGAGTGAAGCTTTCAGGACCTTCATTTGCTGATGTGGCATGACTCAAAATGATAACAGCTGCAAACATCCATTAATAATCGGAACCTGGAATGTATGAAGTTTGAATCTAGGAAAATTGGAAATTGTCAAAAATGAAATAGAACACATAAACAGTGATATCCTAGGCATTAGTGAGCTGAAATGCACTGGTATTGGCCATTTTGAATCGGACAATCACATGGTCTACTATGCCGGGAATGACAACTTGAAGAGGAATGGCATTGCATTCATCGTCAAAAAGAACATTTCAAGATCTATCCTGAAGTACCATGCTGTTGGTGATAGGAAAATATCCATATGTCTACAAGGAAGACCAGTTAATACGACTATTATTCAAATTTACACACCAACCACGAAAGCCAAGGATGAAAAATCGATTTTTACCAACTTCCGCAGTCTGAAATTGATCAAACATGCAATCAGAATGCATTGATAATTACTGGTGATTGGAATGAGAAAGTTGGAGACAAAGAAGAAGGACTGGTAGTTGAAAATATGGCCTTGGTGATAGAAATGGTGCTGGAGATTGCATGACAGAATTTTGCAAGACCAACAACTTCTTCATTGCAAATACATTTTTCAACAACATAAATGGCGACTATACATGTGGACCTCGCCAGGTGGAATACACAGGAATCAAATCGACTGCATCTCTGGAAAGAGACGATGAAAAGCTCAATATCATCAATCAGAACAAGGCCAGGAGCCAACTGTGGAATAGACCATTAATTGTTCATATGCAAGTTCACGTTGAAACTGAAGAAAATTAGAACAAGTCCACAAGAGCCAAAGTATAACCTTGAGCATATCCCACCTGAATTTAGAGATCATCTCAAGAATGAATTTGACTCACTGAACGCTAATGACCGAAGAACACATGAGTTGTAGAATTACATTAAGGACATCCACATGAAGAAATCAAGAGGTCGTTAAAAAGACAGGAAAGAAAAGATCAAAATGAATGTCAGAAGAGGCTCTGAAACTTGCTCTTGAACGTTGAGTGGCTAAAGCAAAAGGAAGAAATGACAAAATAAAAAAGCTGAACAGAAGATTTCAAAGGGTGGCTTGAGAAGACAAAGTAAAGTATATAATGACATGTGCAAAGATCTGGATGTAAAAAACCAAAAGAGAAGAACACGCTCGGCATTTCTCAAGCTGAAAGAGCTGAAGAAAAAATTCAAGCCTTGAGTTGTAATACTGAAGGATTCTACAGGGAAAATATTAAATGACACAGGAAGCATCAAAAGAAGATGGAAAGAATATATAGACTTAGTATACCAAAAAGAATTTGTCGAGGTTCAACCGTTTCAGGAAGTAGCATATGATCAGAAACCAGTGTACTGAAGGAAGAAGTCCAAGCTGCCCTGTAGGCATTGGCAAAAAATAAGGCTCCAGGAATTGAAGGAATACCAACTGAGATGTTTCAACAAATGGATGCAGCACTGGAAATGCTCATTTGTCTATGCCAAGAAATTTGGAATATAGCTATCTGGCCAACCAGCTGGAAGAGATCCATATTTATGCCTACTCCCAAAGAAAGTGATCTAACTGAATGCAGAAATTATCCAACAATATCATCAATATCACATGCAAGTAAAATTTTACTGAAGATCATTCAAAAGTGGCTGCAGCAGTATATTAACAGGGAACTTCCAGAAATTCAAGCCAGATTCAGAAGAGGACATGGAATGAGGGATATCATCACCGATGTCAGAGGGATCCTAGCTGAAAACAGAGAATACCAGAAAGGTGTTTACCTGTGTTTTGTTGATTATGCAAAGGCATTCAACTGTGTGGATCATCATAAATTATGGATAACATTGTGAAGAATGGGAATTCCACAATACTTAATTGTGCTCATGATGAACCTGTACATAGATCAGGAGGCAGCTGTTCGAACAGAACAAGGGGATACTGCATGTTTTAAAGTCAGGAAAGGTGTGCATCAGTGTTGTATCCTTTCACCATACCTATTAAATCTGTATTCTGACCAAATAATCTGAGAAGCTGGACTCTATGAAGAAGAACAGGGCATCAGGATTGGAGGGAGACTCATCAACAACCTGCCTGATGCAGATGACACAAGCTTGCTTGCTGAAAGTGAAGAGGACTTGAAGCACTTACTGATGAAGATCAAAGACTATAGCCTTCAGTATGGATTACACCTCAATGTAAAGAAAACAAAACTCCTCACAACTGGACCAATAAGCAACATCATGATAAATGGAGAGAAGATTGAAGTTGTCAAGGATTTCATTTTACTTGGATCCACAATCAACTCCCATGGAAGTAGCAGTCAAGAAATCAAATGATGCATTGTACTGGGCAAATCTGCTGCAAAAGACCTCTCCAAAGTGTTGAAAAGCAAAGATGTCACCTTAAAAACTAAGGTGAGCCTGACCCAAGCCATGGTGCTTTCAATTGCCTCATATGCATGGGCAAGCTGGACAATGAATAAGAAAGACTGAAGAAGAATTAATGCCTTTGAATTGTGGTGTTGGCCAAGAGTACTGAATATAAATACCATGGACTGCCAGAAGAATGAACAGATCTGTCTTGGAAGAAGTACAACCAGAATGCTCCTTAGTAGTAAGGATGGTAAGACTACATCCACATACTTTGGACGTGTTATCAGGAGGGATCAGTCGCCGGAGAAGGACATCTTGTTTGGTAGAGGGCCAACAAAAATGAGGGAGACCCTCAAGATGGATTGACACGGTGGCTGAAACAATGGGCTCGAGCATAACAATGATTGTGAGGATGAGGCAGGACCAAGCAGTGTTTCGTTCTGTTGTACGTACGGTTGCTATGAGTCAGAACTGACTGGACAGCACCTAACAACAACAACAACATACCCCGGAAACTAGTTTTATGTATAAAGCCAATAGTGGTTTTACCAGTCAGGACACCTTCATTTGTCAGTGGTGAAAAACAACTAGAACTGGCTTATATTAAAAGATAATTTATTCTTATAACTGAAAAGCCCAGTGAAAGGGCTGACTTTAGATGTGACTTATGACTGGAGATCAACTGATTTTTCCAGGAGTTGGTTCCTCTCTGTTTCTTTTCTGTGTGAGCTCTTGAATGTTTACCTTCTCAGGTGAGTAACAAGATGGCTTCAGCATCTCTAAACTTTACATCTTCTTTTCTTCAATTATTTCCCAGTTTCTTAAGCAAAGCCGTACAGTTAACTCTGAGTGGACTGATTGGGAGGGTGTTAGCCAATTTCTGTGGCCAGCGAGTTGGAATGAACGAGTTTTTTAGGTTTAAGTTGCATGTCTTACCCCTGTAGGTGGACGTAGAATAAGCTTCATTCAAAGCACATCTGCTAATGCTAGAGTGAGGGGAAATGATTATTCCAACACTAACCAGGGTACTCTTACTAAAGGAAGAAAGAGTGGCTGCTGAGTGGCCCAAACAGAAACTAAAAAATATTCTGTTCCAAATCTCATTTTGCCAAAAATATCTTTCCAAGTAAATAATTTTAGGAACTTCTAAATCTGAAACATTAATTTTTATTCTTCCGTCTCTCCTTCTAGGTACCCCTCCTTGTTAATGTTCCTACTGTGAGGATAAGGGCTGGATCACAAATGAAAATGAATCTGAAAAACAGGGAGTGCGGACCTCCCCTGGAGCCCTGGTGGCGCAGTGTTTCAGCGCTTGGCTGCTAACCGAAAGTTCAGCTGGTTTGAACCCACCAGCCACTCCATGGGAGAAAGATGTGGCAGTCTGTTTCTGTAAAGATTACTGCCTTGGAAACCATATGGGGCAGTTCTACTCTGTCCTATAAGGTTGCTATGAGTTGGAATTGACTCAACGGCAAAGGATTTTAAGGACCTCCCCTACAGGGCCACAACTATCTGATCTCAGGCACTGATTAAAAGCTGTTTGATTTAACAAAAAGCCTGGAAGCCTTGCCCTAAATTTCAGATTAGATGCTAATGGCTTCTGCATGGGCAAAGATTTAGCTTTTCCTTAATGGATAACAGTCTGTCCTAAAAGATTTACTGAATCTAAGATGCCATTGATTATAAAACATATCATTATTTCATGTACCACTGAGACAAGAAAAAAATCAACCAATTAAACTACGACAGCATTGACTGTAAGATGCTTCTCAGTACGAGACATGTTACAGTGGAAAAAAAATGTGGTTCTTAGAATTGATGCCATATGAAGCGGAATATAATTTACATTGGGTAATATAGTGTCATTATTTAGGACATGCTTTTGGAATTTGAACAGACCTGGATCTGAGACCCAATGATTCACACATAAGCTGTTTGTATCAAGTTACTTGTCTCATCTTTAGTATAGGTAAAAAAAATGGGATGTAGACAATGTTAATGATACAGCGTTATGAAGATCTTAACTAGTCAACCCTGGAAAGCCTGTCAGTCACAATAACTGTCACTTAGTAAACATTCCATAATAATTCTAAATTTTATTGTAATTAATTTGGGATATATACAGTCTAATAGATACTGTGTATATATATATATATAGAGAGAGAGAGAGAGAGAAACACATACGGACCCACAGCTTTGTCATGCTTGCCCTCATCCCCAAAGGAGTCCCTGGGTGGCACAAAGACTTAAGCACTCAACTTCCAGCTGAAAGATTGGCAGTTCGAATCCACCCAGAGGCTCCTTGGAAGACAGACCTGGTGATTTTCTTCTGAAAGGTCACAGCCTTGAAAGCCCTATGGAGCAGTTCTACTCTGCATACATTGGGTCGGCATGAGTCGAAATCCACTCTAAGGCAACTTTGAATAATTTCCTACTCACAGGTTCTTGAGATAATTATTTAAGCATCTTTTTTACAGGATAGGGTTATCCTAAGCCATTACTCATAAACTGGTAATTCTTCATCAATGACTGCTCATACAGTTTGTTTTTCCTAGAAATTACCGTTCCTCCCAAGTAGTTGTCTTTTCCCAACAAGCCTTATTCGTCCATGCTGTCTTCAGATTTCACTTCTTCCTCATCCTCTTTTCTAAAGTTCTTGTAGTGGTCATTTGGGTCACTCACAGGTGTTCCATTTTGCTGGCTTCCAGGCTCCATTGACGTTAGGCATGCCCAGAAATTTTGTTTTGATCAAGGAAATGCAAACAGAAGGTCAATTCTAGGCAGAGGTTTATGCAAGTGCCAGGGAGCAACCTCCATGTCGCTTTTCTTGCCTCAGTGATTGTGGAAACACATGATGAGACTGAGCTTACATCAGCACTGATCCCTGAGTTAATACCTGAGCTGAGCCTTCCTGAACTGAGGATAAACTGAGAATGAGAAATACAGGTTCCTTGTGTTAGGCCTCTGAAATTTGGGGGGTTATTTCTCACCATTGCAAAACCTAGGTCAGTAGTTCTCAACAAGGGGCAGATTTGCTGCCCAGGAGATGTTTGGCACTGTTTGAAGACATTTTTGGTTGTCACACTGAAGATAGGGTGCTATTGGCATCCAGGAGGTAGAGGCCAGGGATACTGCTCAACAACTTAGGATGCACAGCACAGCCTCCACAACAAAGTGGCAACGTGCCAAGGCTGAGAAACTTTGTTCTAGACTATCTTAATTGACATACTACACTTAAAATTAACCTTTCTTTCTAGAAACTTCTAGATTAATGCTATGTATTGGTGGTCAATAAATGGTCATTGATTGAAAGTTAATTCAACAAACTTCTTTCAGATATTCTGGACAAAATACTTCAAATAATTTTAAAATTGTGTCTGTCCTTTTGAGAAGCACAAACAGAATATATATTTTATGAAGTTTGGGCTGGAAGAAATTTAGAGACCCACAATAAAGTCAAGTAAATATAGACGCTGAGCTGAAGACTGTTACACTTTAGGGAACTATACTGGGAACATAATTTACCAATCACTGGTCATGTGCAGTTTACAGCCTGTATAAAAATCAGAACTAAACTAAATTAAAGAAAATGCATTTAACAGTGTTATATGGCAGCCTTCCTCCGTTTAATTTCTGTGAAATACTTTTCAGTTATATAGTAGAGCTCTATCTAGAAGAGAACTAATAAGATTAGTATAAATCTCTCCAGGCTTTGAGGTATTTCTTCTCTGAAATAACCAGTTTGCCTTCAGAGATTAATGAAACAGAATTATTTTGCCTGTTGCTATAATTTACCTATAATTTTAGGCATAGCAAAATAGGCTTTCAGTTCAAGACATTTCAACTGATATTTAATCTTCAAAAGGACTTTTCAGAGACAAGGATAAATTTTCTAAGTTTCTAGCTTTTAGGAAATTGTGACAGCAGGCTTTGGAGTCTCTTTTCCCTATCTGGAAGGGAAGCAGGAGGATGAGTAGCTGAAAAAATAGGATTCAGTTAGAACCACATGGCCTTAGCTTAACGTGTGTTTCGTATTAGTCCATGAACATGTACGTTTGTGACTGTATTAATCTGAGCTTGTGCCATGTGGGAAATTGTGCAAATATCTATCAAATAAATAGCATTTATTAAAAAAAAATGCAGCCTGTTTATTTTTTAAAATCCACATAATCTATTCTTTTCTTCTTCTGGTAAACTTTTCCTTCAATCACTTCAATTCCACAATCGTTCTATCTAGAGCAGTGGTGTCCAATAGAAACATAAGCAACCCACATATGCAATTGTACATTTTCTAGCAGCCACATTTAAAAAAACACAATGAAATAGGTGAAATTAATTTTAATATTGTATTTTATTTAAACCAATATATCTAACATATTACCAGTATAACATGCAATTAATATTTTAAAAGTTTTTGAGAATTTCACATTTTTTTCTTCCCTACAAGTCTAAAACCTGGTGTATTTTTTATACTATAGCACGTCTCAAATGGAACTAGCCAATTTCAAGTACTCAGTAGCCACGTGTAGTTAACCAGTTGTCTTCAAATTGATTCTGACCCATGGTGACCCCATGTGTGTCAGAGTAGAACTGCATTCCATAGCATTTTCAATGTCTGATTTTTCAGAAGTAGATGGCCAGACCCTTCTTTCAAGGTACATCTGGGTGGACTTGAATCTGCAACCTTTCTGTTAGCAGCCGAGGGCATGAACCATTTACACCACCCAGATAGCTAAATAGTTAAAAAAAAAGGCTTATCCCTGTCTGTGTCGACTATATCATAGGAAACATACCAGCATAGTAATATTTCATAAACTTTTACTGGAAACCGTGCTAAGTGCTTTACATCCAATATCTCACTTAATTCTTCCTTCAACTTTTCTAAATAACAACGCTCACGTCCTTATTTTGATAGAAGAGGAAACTGAAGCTTCAAGAGGTTAAGGAGATAGTCCAGAATCACATGACTAGTAAGTGTTGGAGCTGCAAACTGAGACTAGGCAGCCTGAATCTTTAACTTTAGCCACTCTGCTCTTAGAACTCTGATTCACCTACAGTAGCCCTCCACATATGACCCTGCCTTCCAACCCCAACACAGACAGAAGGCCATTTCAAGGACTAAGGGCACTTTTATCTTGATCTTTTATCTTGTCCAAAGGTGATTTTCAAAACCATCTACTCGATTGTGTAAGCTATTTTACTTATCTTTATTTTTCTTCTCGTTCTAGTCTCTAGTTGTTTTTTAAATGTTCCCCAAAAGAAATATAAGAAATCAGTAATTAAAAAGACAGGAAACTATAGTTACAGTTAGGGTAACTATAAAGAATTGTGTTTAGATTGGATTAATTTCAGTGTATTTTTTATAGAAATTTCTCATCAACTTTAAATATATGTTATTCGGTTTGAAGTTGAAGACACATTCTCATAATAAACATAATTGTCTCATTTTCCCTCAGTGTCATTAGCGTAATTTTCTTAAAGTTAACGTCTGTTGTTTTTGATCCACCTATTCAGACATTAGACAGAAGGTGAGCTGGCGTTCATTCAAAAATTAGTAACCTTGCTCTTGCCTTCATTACCAGCCCTGCAGACTATTAAAATGGTCTTTCTTTAATCTATTAGTTCAGTCTGCAAGGTGCTGGCCTCACCTGTAGCAGTCTGAGGACACGTCATTCTTCTTAAACTCTGCTAGAATCATCCATTCCTTCTTTTTCCCTTGAGAATTTTCACCTGTAGGTTGTCTCTAAACCCAGGCAGCATCCATGAGTTTCCCATCTGCTGCCTTCATCCTGTGGATAAAGTGGAACAAATGAAGTCTTGAGCTCTCAATATGATTTTCTTTCCTCAATGAGAACAAAGAGGAGTTATGTTGGATAACAGCAAACTCTTTGTTGTTGTTGTTTGTTTGTTTCTGTGTTTTTACAACGGCTCATGGGTTCAAGTTTATTTTAGTGCAATCATGTAAGCCGTAGAAGTCTCATCCCCTTTAGGTTATGATGTCTTTAGAACAGTGTTGTCTTCGTTCTTTGTTTTACTGAAGCTCTTTTTACTACTGAAGTCTTGAGTAGAATTACTTAAGGGAATTTTCTGTTTTATGTTTGTATTTGTTGACATTTCAAATGTTTTAGAAACTCTGCAAACAGCCATAGATCCCTGTTACCTATGCTTCATTTGTTCATAACCTTGAAGAAGCAACAAAGGCGTCTGAAACATCTCTCCAATTACATCCCTCCAACACACTCATATCTGATGATAACCTTTCAGCCTGTGCTTATTACATAGAAAGATGTTTTTAATGACGGCTGTATTTTATTTCCCTTCAGAGTCCTAAAATATAATGCGAAACCAAATGGTAATGTAGGCCTAACAGAAAATCAGCACTTCAGTCTTGCACTTCTGATAACCTTATCAGCCACATTCACAACAAAACATTAGAGTGCAATAGACGAAGACACTTCCTGCAACTAAACGAATTGCTCTGTATTTCTCTTAAGCTCTTGTCATCTGTAATTTGTGTTAGTAGAATATTTTCTCCAACTGTAAGTCACACTCTACTTTGATAAATTGCCTGGCAGGTGATTTCTTCATCCTATGAATAATTATCTCTGCTCTGATTTCATTGTTACCTAAATAGGGCTGAGCTTGCCTTTATTTTTGTTTTGTTGTCTCAGAGGAATAAACTAGTATAATTCCAGCTACCCTGCTCTTCATTAGCAAAATATGACCTTACACTCTGTTTGGCAGATGAAAGGTAAGCTATCCTCGAGGTGGGATTGGGATGGGAGGAAAGATTCAGTACTTCAATTGGAAGAGAATTAGCCTACAAACCTGAGATGGGAAATGTACTCAGAATACATTTGCATCCGTTTCTTAAAACAGCATTTCTCACTGTGATCTTTTCTCACTCTGATCTCTTTTAGAAAAAAAGGTGTTCTATTTAATTGCAGTGTAAGAATTAAAATGAAAAAAAGAGTATGTAAACTGTTGTTTGAGGTCAGATGAGACCCTCACATTTAGGACACAATGGAACAGGCTTCCTCCTCATTTGGATCTAAAAAGACTAAGTTATGACAAAAAGACGCCTCTGTTCTGAGTCTGCACTGGGCTGGATTTTAGAAGAGCCTTAGTGGAAATGTGCCTTAAATCAGGAAAGGATGGATTTGTCTTATTCAGCACAAATTCTAGGAGTAAGCTATCCAAGAGGTGTATAAGGTCTTGGTGTGATGCCATCAAGGATCTTGGTTTTTATCTTTTTCTATCCGTTGTCTTCTGCTCCACTATATATAATGTGTAAATCTCTACCCATGCTCGTTGCTTCAGTTATTATTTTAATGCTTCACTTCTAGTTATCATATCCATGTTCCAAACAAGTTAAAGGTAAAAGGGGAGAAAGATTACAGGATGCATGCCGATGGAATCTGTTCTCTTAAAAAGCTTTTTTAAAAGCCCCAGCCCAACAACTTCCATATGAATCTTAATGGCTCTGTTTAGGTCACTGAGAAAGTGGGCCCTTTAACTACCTAGCTTCTATAATAGAAGAATGCAGGGTAAAATAGATGGACACATAACAAATAGGCTTAAAATGACAACCACTCATTATTTCTTTTGTTTTGGGTCAATAGCAGCAACTCTGTTGATCTGGGTCAGATTCAGTTGATCTCAACTGGATTTTCTCATATGTTTAGGGCCTGAGCTCTGCTCCGTGTGGTCTCTCATCCTCCAGTAGGCTAACCAGGATTCATTCTCATAACTGCTGGGGAGCAGAGGAAGTGAGAGAGAGGAAGCACAAAATACCTCTTAAAGCCTAGGCATGGACAAGTAAGCTGTTTCTCTTACTACATACTCTAAGTCACAGCAAATGACAAGGCCAGCCTACATTCAGGTTGTGGGAAAATAGTCTCCCCTTCTTGATAGGAAGAACTGCAAAGTTGCATTGGAAAGCGTGTGGATCAGGCAAGGATCATTTTTGCAACCGATCTCCCACAAATATGAACAAAAGGTTGGGTGTCAGAATACCTAGGACCTAGTTCCAGCTGTGTCACCAACTCATCAAATGACCTCAACCAGTTCATATAAAATCTCTGTCTCAGTCTCATTGCTAGTCCAACGGAAATGATAACCCCTTCTTTTCCTGTCTCATGAGGGAGATATGAGTAAATCGTACACGAGGGAGTACTTTTGAAAGCTAAAAAAAAAAAAAAAAAAAAAAAAATACTACACAGGTATAAAGAGTTAATTGACATTCAGTTTTGTTAGAGCATGAGATAACTAGCACAAATGACTGGCTACCTATGGAACAGGTCAAAAAAACCCTACACCATCTGACATGGATTGAATTGTGTCCCCCAAAAGTGTCTGTCAACTTGGCTGGGTCATGATTCCCAGTATTGTATGATTGTGTACCATTTTGTAATCTGATGTGATTTCCTTATGTGCTGCAAACTCTATCCCTATGATGTAATAAGATGGATTAGTGACAGTTTTACTGATGAGGCCTACAAGATTAGATAGTGTCTTAAGCCAATCTTTTTTGAGATAAAAAAAGAGAGAAGCGAGCAGAGAGACATGGGAACCTCACACCACCAAGAAAGAGTGCTGGGAGGAGAGTGCATCCTTTGAACCTGAGGTTCCTGCACTGAGATGCTCCCAGACCAAGAGAAGTGTGATGTGTCACAAGGACCTTCCTCCAGAGCCAACAGAGAGAGAGAGCCTTCTCCTGGAGCTGATGCCCTGAATTTGGACTTGTAGCCTACTGGACTGTGAGAGAATAAACTTCTCTTTGTTAAAGCCATCCATTTCTGTTACAGCGGCACTGGATGACTAAGACACCATCATATGTTTTCCACTCTCAGTAACATACACTTCTTTGAAAGTATTCCTATTTCTCCAAGTAGATATATATTTAAACAAATAAATTACATAGTTCAGAGGTTCTCAAACTTTAGAATGGAAAAGAATCACTTGGACAGCTTGCTAATACACAGTTTTCTGGGCCCCACAGTTTCTGATTCAATAAATCTGGGTTGGGGTTTGAAAATTTGCATTTCTAAAGAGTTTCCAGGTATCCGTAATGCTGCTATTCTGGGGACCACACTTTGAAAACCATAACAAGTTTGTTTCGTCAGACTACACATCCATTGTGCTTTGGGGTGATTCTTATTCTGATTCAGGGACCCAGGCTCACAAAGACTTCATCACCACCACCTAGCAGAAAGGAGGGAAGATGGAGAATTTTACACCAGCTTTTATAGGCTTTTGATTGAGAGTAACATGACATTTCTGCTCACATTATATCAACCAAAACAAGTTATGAAGCCGTGTCCGACTACAAAGAACTAGAGAAGCAGAATACTACCTTCCTTGAGAAGAGAAGAATTGTAAACATTAGTGAACAGCGTTAATACATGCTAGAAGAAGTCAAGATCACTATGTAACTAAATATGAGGGCAGTGGTACTTCAGTGGTACCTTCTGTGCGGGAGATTGGGCTTTGATTCTCAGCCAATGCACCTTATGCACAGCCACCACCCTTCTGTCAGTGTTGCTTTTGTTGATGGCTTGCCTGTTGCTATGATACTGAACAGGTTTCATTGGTGCTTCCAGACTAAGAAGACTAGGAAGAAAGGCCTGACAATCTATTACCAAAAATCAACCAATGAAAACCCTGTGGCTCACATCAGTCTAATCTACAGCTGATTGTGGAGATGGCACAGGACCCTGCAGCATGTCATTCCACTGTGCTTGGAGTCACCATGACTTGAGGGTCGACTAGATGGCAGCTAACAACAACAATGTAGCTAAATAGTAACAAAAGTGGACGCAGAGGACAAAGCAACACATTTCTCAAGATTTAGAGTTTGTCTTACTGAAGGAAAGATTGAGAAATAAAGAAGGCAGAAGTTACTTTTAGTAGGAAGAGGATAAATTCAATTTAAGATAGGGTGAATTTGAAGCAACAGCTAGATAGAGAGCTAAGTGGAAGCATTTGGAATTCTCTGGGAGTTACAGCCCTAGATAGGTTAGGGATAAAGATGTGGAATTAAGAGGCACGGGAATTAAAAATACAGTTTAAGCAATAATTGGAAGATAAATGCAGAGAGAGCAGAGGACTGAATTTTAGTGGCTCTTCACAATGAGGGAAGTTAGAAGGAGAATAAAAACCAGCAAGGGAGGCCAAAAATGAAAAGCTAAAGAAATTACCAAGTTGCCTAGTATGAAAAAGTTTCAAGAAAGAAGAGTACAAGTATTAACTACTAACTTAAAAAAAAAAAGACCAATGAGACTGAAAACTGAGAGTCCTTAAATTTGTCAATTTGTAGACTGTTGATGGGAGTTTCAGTAGATTACCAGAATGAAATAGACTCAGTGCAGAGGAAGTTAAGCGGTTAGGGGGAAATGTATTCCTCAAGGAGAAACAACTTGTTTACGGCCAGCATAGTTCATGGACATAGTAAGCATTCCTCTACAAATGAATGAATTATAAAACTGAATGAGTGTTTGAAAGTGTCAAAGGTGTCATTGAAGGCTTCTTTATAAAAGATAACACTTTTCCCAAGTTTCTAAGTAACAGTGTAATAATAATACAAACAGTTGATATAATTAAAAATTATAAAGTATCTTATAATATCACTATTAAGAGGAAGGGATCATTTTCTTTACTTATAGAAGGAGAAACATAAAGCAAACCAATATTCCACACTATTAAACCATTTTTTAAAAATCACACAAGTCATAGCAGAAAAAGAAGTGGAACCCTTGGTCTTTTGACTCTTAACCTAATTAACTCTCATGCACTATGCATCAGTCAGGTTTTGCATAACAACTAACCACAAAATTTTAGTGGGTTAACACAATGGAACACTGATTTTGCCTTTCCTATTGTGGTCTGGTTAAGGTTCTGCTGACTCACGGTGGGCTTAGCTGGGCATGATTTCAAAATGCGTGTTGGGTGTAGGTTTGTACTATGGGTCTCTCATCCTCCTTAAATCAATGTCATGTTTTACTTATGTTAATGGAAGAAGCATAAAACAGTAAACCCAAATGGACAGTTACATTTCAAGCACTTGCTTGTGTCAGGTACACTATCATTCGATTTGCCAAAGCAAATCACATTATAAAATCCAACCACAATGAGATGGGGACGTAATCTCTACCTTGAGCGGAGGAACCATAAAGATACATTGCAGGGAACGTGGGCAGTAGTGTGCTGGAGCCAGTTTGTACCAGCTCATAAGAGCTAATTCTGCATATCTCCTCTGAGTCCTGCATTCAGTGATGTCACATTGGTGGCCTTAAATTGGACATGATAGAATTATTTACATCATGCAAATCAGCAAATGGTACAAATCTGGCGTTTTATTTGTTTGTTTTGCGAAAGCCAGCTATTAAACACTTAAGAGCACATCACTGGGAATGAATGCAGGAAAGGTAACGAATTGGCAACATTAATGCAGTTTACCGTACACTAAATTATATACTCCATATTTTCATTCATTCATTTATTCCTCCATTCTACTTCATTGAAAACTTGTTGTTGTTGTTAGGTGCCGTCAAGTCGGTACCAACTCATAGCGACCCTATGCACCACAGAACGAAACACTGCCGGGGCCTGTGCCATGCTCGCAATCATTGTTAAGCTTGAGCCCATTGTTGAAGCCACTATGTCAATCCATCTTGTAGAGGGTCTTCCTCTTTTTCACTGACCTTCTACTTTACCAAGCACGATGTCCTTCTCCAGGGACTGATCCCTCCTGATAACATGTCCAAAGTATGTAAGATGTAGTCTCTCCATCCTTCCTTCTAAGGATCATTCTGGTTGTACTTCTTCCAAGACAGATTTGTTCATTCTTTTGGCAGTCCATGGTATATTCAATATTCTTCACCAACACCACAATTCAAAGGTGTCAATTCTTCTTTGGTCTTCTTTATTCATTGTCCAGCTTTCGCATGCATATGAGGCAATTGAAAACACCTTGGCTTGGGTCAGGCGTACCTTAGTCCTTAAAGTAATATCTTTGCTTTTTAACACTTCAAAGAGGCCTTTTGACGTCGGATTTGCAGAATGAAATGCGCAGTTTGATGTCTTGACTGCCGCTTCTATGGGCATCGATTGTGGATCCAAATAAAACGAAATCCTTGACAACTTCAATCTTTTCTCCTTTTATCATGACATTGCTTACTGGTCCAGCGGTGAGGATTTTTTTTTTTTTTTTATGTTGAGGTGTAATCCATACTGAAGGCTGTGGTCTTTGATCTTCATCACTAAGTGCTTCAAGTCCTCTTCATTTTCAGCAAGCAAGGTTGTGTCATCTGCATAAAGCAGGTTGTTAATGAGTCTTCCTCCAATCTTGAAGTCACGTTCTTCTTCAGATAGTCCATCTTCTCAGATTATTTGCTCAGCATACAGATTGAATAGGTATGGTGAAAGGATGCAACCCTGATGCACACTTTTCCTGACGTTCCTCATGAACACAATTAAGTGCTGCTATTCATAAGCTTTTCACTGGCTAATTCTTTTCAGAAGTAGATTGCCAGGTCCCTCTTCCCAGTCTGTCTTAGTCTGGAAGCTCAGCTGAAATGTGTCCGCCATGGGTCACCTTGCTGGTATCTGAATACTGGTGGCATAGCTTCCAGCATCACAGCAACATGCAAGCCCCCACAGTATGACAAACTGACAAATGACAGACACGTGGGGGACTGAAAACTTACTGCAGACCAAATACTGTGTTAGCAGGGTCTGAGAATACAGTGCTGAGTAAGACATTAGCTCTGTTCTCATATTTTTCACGACAAGATGAGGAGAACTATACATATCATGCCAAGTTATTCTAAGAAGTGCTATGGTAAGCAAAATGCACAAAATGTTACATGATCCCACAGGAAAGAGAAACATTATTTTGCTACTCACTCTTTAAAATATTAATAAAATAAGATCTGAAGTCACACAAAGATCTGAAATATTTAAAGCTGGGAATGAAGTAGAAGAAATAATTAGGGTTTCTCTATACAGACCCCCAAGTTACTACGACCCTTTCAAAAAATTTAATCATCAATGACTCTATCCAGTGATCACAGCAGCACTAACACCATGTGTGACAGAAATATAGCAAGGAATAAGATTTGAACTAGCCTTTATTTAAATAAGCAACTGAATGCTTCCAATTGGATTGGTTTTTATCTTAAAATATGTCTGCTATCCTCTATTGGAGTAAATAAACTTTAAAATGATTCTACCTTATATATGTTCTTCTTATGCTACACTTACCTACTTAACCACTGAGTAAATGAGTCTCAAACCTGTGTATGAAAATCAGCAAGGGCAAGGAGAGCATTATCTTCCTTGCTTTAAGAGACCCAGGTATGAGCTAGTTATTTAGGAACTTTAATTTGTCAGATTTGACAACATTGTAAGTGATTGCAATAATAAAAACCTTACCTAAAGCTGAATTACTTCGGGGCAATTTGCCTTGTTTTCCTAAGTGTTCTGCAAGTACGATAAGTAGGTTGTGGTGCTTTTCCTGACATAAGCGCGCAAGAGACATATGATGTCTTTTAGTGCACAGAGTGACGAAAGATCAAGCTGTTGGGTTTCAGGCTACAACAAAGGGAACATATTGAATTTCAGCTGAGGTCTAATGCAGTCTTAGCTTTGTTTCAGTCCATTCAAGTGATACCTTGGCTTGCTTGCGCCATAACTATTCATAACACTCATCAGTGGAAGTGAAGTGTATTTCATTACCGTAAGTGGGTATTTACTGTTTAAAAGCAACAAGCTTTAATCTGGGCTACAAATTACTAGGTGGGATTTAAATGATCAATCTCTTGTTTGAACCACTTTATAAGAGATATATACCAAACTTACCTATGCAGTTTTCTAAGCTAAACAAAAGAATGTCTAATTTCAATTCTACCAGTCACCTTATTCAAGAAAGTAAAGCAGTGAGAAAATTATCATGAATTGTTTTTAGATTTTTTTTAAAATGAAATATATTGGTATATTTTTTCTTTGAATTTTAATGATATATTTAAATTGATAAAATACTACTAATTGGTCTTGAAGAGTAGCTTTATAAATCTGATGTAAATTAGCTTTTTTTTATACCTGTAAACATTCATTTTTGAATGTCAGCGATAATTTATCGGACTAACTGATACACCTGAATCGAAAATAATAAAAGTTTTCTCTACTAGTGGAATAATCTAGAGTCTGTCTTTATGATTAATAAAGCCTAAACAGATTTTAGAAAGCACAGCATACAATCTCTTAGGGAACACTTTCCGTAACTGTATGTTAATAAAAGGACACAATCTTTTGCACCAGTAATAGTATTAGCCTGCCAACAGCACGCATACGAGAAGGCACTAGGTCATTTAGAGAGTGTAAAGAATCTCCCTTTTAAGAAGACATTGTATTATTTCAGTTTAAATACCTATTTATGAGTCATAAATAATCATACCTGTTTTTATCCTATATGCACTTCATATATATGATACCTAATAGTAAGGATGAAACCTCTTAGTGCTTCATATACATGATACGTAATACCAAAAACACTGTTGCCACTGAGTCGATTCCGACTCATAGTGACCCTATAGGACAGAGTAGAACTGCCCCATAGGGTTTTCAAGGAGTGGCTGGTGGATTCGAACTGCCAACCTTTCAGTTTACAGCCCAGCCCTTAACCACTGCACCACTAGAGCTCCAAGGATGTAATCCAGTATCCACTATCTGCTTCACTGAAAAAAAGCTTCTTTATAATGCACTCGAGTCTCATGTATGGAGAAGTCCAGGCAGGACAAAGAAATCCCTTATCCTGAGGTTTGAAATTAATGTTTGTAAGCTTCTGCTAGAGCAAGGAGCTAGCTGATGTGCTAGTTTATTTCCAAGTCTGATATTATATGAATGTACAAAATTCATATGTTTAACGTTGTCAACCTCTTTAAACTTAAACAACATAAAAAATTACTTGAATCCAATCATTCAGATATACACTAAAATGTTTAAACAGTATGTATGGTATCAGAGTTCTTAGGCAATTAACTATTCCACTAAGTAAATTAATCTCTTAAGAAATCTTTTGTGCTATTTACTTAGCCAATACAAAGAGTAGCAAAGTGGGAGAGCAATTTATGAATCAGTGTCAACCTACAGGGGACTTTCTAGTCTCGTATCACAGAACTCTCTGTTTTAACTTCTTAACTTTGACTATCCTGCCTCTTTAATCAATGTCTTTGCTGGACACATAAAAAACATAAATGAATGGCATTAAGCTGGGTGATTGAGACAATATATAAACGTCAAAATCAAGATTCAAAATAATCTAGACAAGCTGCAATATTAGAATGTAATAAGCAAATTAAAACTTATCTAGGGCAAAATAAAATTCATAGGAAAGGGGGAATGAAGAAATTTTCTGGAGTAAGGATAATGTTGTAAATGCTGATAGGAGTTTAGGTTACATATTGAACTCTAGTTAATGGTACACATAGTAAAATGTTTATGGGTGACTATACCAATGTCTACTGTATTCTTTGAAATATATCATAAAATAACATGGCTTAATGGATGGAGGGATGAATAGGATGGAGGGATGAATAGAAAGATAAATATGTAGTAAAGTAAATATAGCCAAATATTAATTGTAGAAGCTAGGTTGTGGATTTATGGTTATTCACTGTGTGATCATTTCGACCCTCCATTAAGTTCTGAAATTTTTATAATTAAAGTGTATAAATAAATTCATATGTTTGGGGTTAAACCATCTATTGACTAGTTCCCAGTACATAGTAGTATTCTAATAAATATCTACAAAATAATTGAGTAAAAAATTACATGAATAAATAATGAATGATTTGATAAGTGAATTAACGAATATGGGAAAGATTACTTAACAGCAGCTCATGTGAAAAATACCCTGGGGTTTTAGGTAACCTCCTGCTTATTTCCCCAGTACTCGCTATGAGTTAGAATCGACTCAATGGCAACGGGTTTGGTTTGGTTTTGTGCCATAGGTATTAAGGAAACAAACCTGATTACAGACACAATATCATTCTCTCTCTCTTTCTCTCTCAATTTATATACAGATGCAAGATATTACAGATACAATAAATACAGTGTTCAAATCAGGAGGATAATAGAACCATCTTGTATTGGCCAGCACATATTTAAATTATTGCATCCATTCTAGGCACCCACCTTTATAAAATAATAACAGAAACAATACATAGAAGAAAATGATTAGGAAATGTTGTTGTGTGCTGTCGAGTCATATAAGAAACATTTAAACAAACTAGATATTTTCAAAATGGAGAAGAAAAACCCAGTGGAGTACTTTATAGTGGATCCATTCCCATTTCATCAATATTATTTATAAATATGACTCTTTCCATGTTTCCAATTTCAGCTCAGGTTTTACCTCCTGCAGAATGCTTCACGCTATAGTCCCAATTCAATAAATATCTTTCTTCTTGAAATCCCTATTAAAATAAATATTTCATTTATTTTATTAGTACAGCATTTGGCACCAAAGACCTGATATCAGTTGCTCTTGTTTTTGATTTTACTCTTGTATGCGGGCACACACACGCTATCTCAATTCTCAGCAAGACCTAAGGTTCTTGAAGGAATGAGTTATGTTTTATACATCCTTGTACCCTTAGAAACGATCCCTGGTAGTGCAGTTGTTGAAGTGCTCAGCTGCAAAACGAAAGTTATATGGTTTGAATCCACCAGTTGCTCCTCAGGAGAAAGATGTGGCGTCTGCTTCTGTAAACATTTTCAGCCTTGGAAACCCTATGGGGAAATTCTCCTCTGTCCTACAGGGTTGCTATGAGTCGGAATCCACTCAACTGCAACAGGTTTGATTTTTGGTTTTGGTATCCCTACAGCCTAGTACAATTTGCTCATTTATTTCATAAATATTTATTGAAAATCTCTTTGTATTAAGTATTGTGCTGGGATTGAGACTAAAAAACTGAATTTAACACTACTCATTCTTGTAAACAGCTCACAGTCTAAAATTTGAAACAAACATATTAGCTGTTCTTGCAAAACCATGTAGTAAGAACAATGACAGGAACTTACACAAGATACTATGGAAACCAATATGAAAAGTACACCTTACCCATCCGAGAGAGAAGGAATGATAGGAGTGGAGACCTGAGCTGAATCTTAAAAGACGAAGAAAAATTACCATTGGCATGAGTATGATGAGGGAACAGGGGCATTGTAGAAAGAAAAAAGGAAATATATGTTAGAAGACATTACAGGTAGATATCACTGCATGAGAAAAAGTATGGGAGTCACAAAATATGGGATGCATCTGTACTGGGCACAGTTTTTGGCTTAATAGCAGAGTGTTCATGGGAAATGACTATTCAGTCTTTCTACAACCAACTGCTCTAGACTAATCGGTCTCACCAACTAGAACTCATTTAAAACACTATCCTGTGAAAAATACCAATTCCAGGTATCGCAGTTGGCTACTTGAAAAAAAAACAAAAAAACAAGCATTTCTGAACTAGAATCTTTGACCTGACAAAGTAACCTACTAACTACAGTTAATACAACACAAATACTGTAGTAGTCTCTAATGTCATTTATCCAAAGGCAACTTGGTTATCTGTTTAGTAATGAGCAACTAGTGTAAAAGTTCTTAACCCGAGCTCCACAAACTCTAGATTTCAAGACATCCAAGTACTTGGAGGGAAAAATTCACATTTTACTAATTTCTAAGTGCAATTTAGCATTTCTTTTCATTAAAGATTATGGGCAGGAAGCCATAGTTGTATCAGCAGTACCTATAACTTGCCATCAGTACAAATCCTTGATATTTTCATATCACATTGCAGTTGTTGTAGACACTTTAAATATCATTTACACTCATCATGACTTTGAAATTATAGTAAATATTAGAATCAGTGCCAGAATAATGTTAACATGATAATAAAGAAATATGTTCATTTTTGTATCAAACTTTTAAAAACATTTTGATAACTGTAGTGCTTGAGGACAGAGAGATTAAGGAGCTTATCCAAGGTCACTTAGCTATTCATCTAATGGAAAAGCTAGGGCAAGATATATTTCTTCTTTCTTTGAAATCCTATTGTGTCATTTTACGCTTTTAAAAACATTATTCTCATAGGTGTGCCATAGGCTGAATCAATACTATGAAAAACTTCATGCACCCAAAATAAAGAAAGAAAGAAAGAAAATTTAAATTTAAAAAATAATGATAAAAGGAGATTTCAGAGAACTCTTGATTCCCATAGGGCCATTTGTTTTTTTTTTTTTTTGGTTGTTGTTCGGTTTTTTCCCCCCACAACTCTTTCTAAGAAACATTTTTATATTTTATTATATTATGTCGGTTACAGATTATATTATCTATTATATTAAATATATATTATATATTATAATATTTCCAGACTTTTTCATTGTTTATAAAACTATTCCTTTATCAGTGCTAAAAGTATTTATTTGCAAGTGGGGAACGCATGACTGCCTATGAAAAGTTGCATTTTCCAAAACTTCACGTAGAGACAAGTCAACTGTGATCTAATGCACCTCTCTTCCACCACACCACATTTGCTCACCTCCACTGAGAAACCGACAACTCTCAGGCCATCCACTGGCCTCTTTGACATGATTGCCTGTAAATGTTTTTTTCCAGAGTCATTACTTTTCTCACCGACCAAGAGCTAAGTACAAGAATATTTGAATGCCACTTTTCTGATGTTTCCTCTGGGCTCGCTTGGGCTTTGTGGTTCACCCAGTGCTGGTTCATTGAGGTGATAGGTCACTGGAGGCCTGAGTAACGGCAATGCCACTGCCATTCCAGTAGTGTTGTCTTTCAGCTTTTCTAGGCTTTTTACAGCACTCTCTGGCTGTATTTCACTCAGCCTCAGAGCCAGATTGCCTAAGGCTAAGCAACAAGATGATCCCACCTCAGTGCAGACTTTATAGGCCCTCCATTTTCTATGGAAAAAGAAGTGTGGATAATATCAGAAGTGCCTTTGGTGCCTCCATAGGCACATCCATCTACATTTAAACACACGTTTTTATGTTTAGCCATTTATTCCTAGCTGTGAAATATTGCAAGGACTTAAACATTAGCATACTAATCCAGGCCTTAGGTCTAGAGGAGATTTATGTTGAGCATTTTTGATGCCATTATTCACACTATGTGTGAAGCTGAGTAAGACTTTCTTCTGAATCAGAGTAACACTAGATGCATATTATACTGGCTACTCTGCTAAAAATCTCACCATTTTAGCTTCAGTTATATTGCAATATTAAAACAACAAACAAACAACTTTAAGTCAGTGACGTCAATGTGACACTTGCAAATATTGATGGCCATGGAGTCAAAGAACCAGACTGAAATCTTGGATCTGTCACCTAATCGCTGTGTGACCTTGAGTAAGGATGTAGCCTCCCTTAGCCTCAGTTTCCTTGTGAAGATTAGATGGAGAAAAATAAAAGAATGGAAATTAAATGAAGAAAACGAAGCCTGCTATATAATTGGTGTTAATTAAAGAAAGCCATCGTGATAGTGATGGTCATTAATGAATAGTGATGCATGCATGATAAGGCTTGGCTTCTCTCAGCCCAGACACAACAGGAGAAACATGGAGACGTTGTTGTCAGAAGGAATATTCGAGCTCATCTATTCCACCTAGCTCATTAAACAAAGTAAGAAAGTGAGGACAGAGAGGTTAAGGAGCTTATCAAGGTCACTTAGTTACTCATCTAATGGAAAAGCTAAGGCAAAATCTATTTCTTCTGGCTTAAATTCCAGTTTCTAATTGTGAAGCCCTCAGCTCTATGTCACAGTGCCAAGGAGCCAAGGAGGCAGAACACTTAATAATAAAGTAACAAATCTCCATCTCCTGTGTACAGAGGAAAAGTTCATGCAGTTATAAGAGTAATGAGTTCATCAAAAAAAGGACCTGCCCTCTGAATCCCAAAGCTCCCTGTTTAAATGTTCTTCTCCCAAGAAACATGGGGTTTCTCCAAGACCACAGAGCAACTGCATGTGGCTTCAGATGTCTGCTTTCTCTTTACAGAAGAAGCATGGATAGATTAAGATTGTACACAATTCTCAGCTTGGACTTTTAAATTCAGTCTTGTCCCAATTATAAACCTTATCTTTTTCCTTTCCCTCTCACATTCTCATCGGCCTTCAACTTCTGTCTTTCACCACCAAGCCCTCTTCCCAGCCTTAATCCCCTTTCTCTAGTCTGTATTCCTATATCGCTGTATCCAACATCAGACACTCAGCTCAAGCTAACAAGTGCCACTAGCTTTTTCTTTCCTTTTTTAGGTACAGGTCCTGGCACCCAGTCAGATTGTGAGACCTGTAAATTTAAAGATACTAGCTTTCAGTTCTTCTTGTCTCCTTTGCCAACCCAATTCCCTAATGATAACGTACATATGCTAAAAGTCATCTCAGATCTGCAGCCACAGAGCAGGTAAGCAAAACAGAACACTCTACTATTTAAAACCTATCAATTGCTTCACTCTGCCCTTAGGAGAAACATCAAGGTCTTAGTATTTACTACAAAGTCAGGCGGCAGTGTGATCTCTCACCTCTCCCTACCTCTTTAGCCTTGACTCTCAACACTTACAACCCTACAGTACAGCCACCATCTCATAGCCTTGAATGACCCATTCTTTCTCTTGCATTGGGCACCAGTGCTGCTGGTCTCTCTGCTAGGACACTGTCCCCTCACCCTGAATCCAGTTGTCTCAGTGGTATCCCCTGCATCTCAGATTAAACGTCAGTTCCCCATCAAGGTTTGAATTTCTGCTCTTGTTACTTGTTAGCTGTGTTGCTCTGGCCAAGTCTTGTAATTTCTCTAACACTCAGTTTCCTCATTTGTAAAATGGAGATAATATCCCTACCTACCTCACTGGATTATTACACAATTTAAGTGGGTTAATATACGTTAAACCCTTAAAACAGTGTCTGGTATATAGCAAATATTATCAAATTGGCTATTGTCATTGCTTTGCAATTCTGTCCTTCCAAATTTCTTGAAGTTAAGCTTTTTCCTTTTCTGAAATAATGTTGATAGAATTATGGTAGTGATTTTTTTTTTAAAGGCCTTGTTAATCTTACTATCTTAGACTTGAAAACATTAAGGAAATTAAGTATCCATAATCCTTGATCTAGTGTCCCAAGGCCTCTAAAATATGGCGCTTGCATAGGTCTTAAGCCTCATAATCCACTGTTCTGTTTTTCAATTGCTATGTAACAAACTACCCCAACACTTAATGGTTTGAAACAATATTCATTTTAGTATGTCTCATGAGTGTATGGGGTCAGGAATTCTGGCAGGACTCAGTCCAAGATTGTGGTATAGACTGTGGTCAGTTCGTTCTATCCATCTGGTGGCTGGGCTGATCTGAAGGGCCCAGGATGGATGTACTCCTTTGTCTCAGGCCTTGTTGGAGATGGAAGAATGGGCCCCTCACCATCTCCAGAAAGGCTCATTGCCTGTCCACATAGTTTCTCCAGTCAGGTAATTAGGCTTCTTACATGGTAACTAGTGTCCTCCACCATGTGCATTCCAAGATTCAGGAAGTGGAGATGCCAGTCTTTTAATACCTGGTCCAGAAACTTCACTTCCACTATATTCTATCACTCAACGTAGTCACAGAGACAGAGACTGCCAGACTGAAGGGGAGGGCACATAGGCTTAACTCTCAATAGGAGGGGATAGGCTACTTTGTGGCCATCTTTAATTTACTACACCTACTATCCCCTGTCTGGAGTGGGTCATTCAAATAATACTGAACTTGTAACCCTTCACACCACCCTCATTGCTTGATGCCCCAGTGCCTTTGCACATCCTGATTCTCTGTCTGTGATGCCTCTTCTGCCTTTCCTTTTCTGGCCAACTTTAACTCATTCTTCAAATCCTGTCTCAAATCTAGAATGAACTCCTCTAATCTCTGATTGGATAGCACCCTGCCTGCATGCCTATCTGATCTCTTGCCATATTTTACTGAAGCAATCTATTAATCTGTTTCCCTAACCAGTATGTTGGCTCTGTTGGGGTGGAGGCAAGTACCATGTTTTAATCAATTTTGTATTTCTCATGTCTAGTACAATACCTTGTGCCTCAATGTATACGATCTGATTGTGTGACTGTCATTACTTCAGTTTCAATGGAAAATATACCAAGATTATTATATGAGATGAACCGAGTTTAATTTAAATGACCAAGGACTTCACCAGGAATAATTGGCTTCTAAGTATTTTTTACCAGATTAATTTGCAAGATTTCAGTGTTTATGAAAATATGAACAAATCATGTTAAAATATTCAATGATGAGACTGTTTTATATATATTTACTCAGTATCAATATACATTTTATTTTCCTTTTTAGGGTTGAATTGGAGTAGATAGACCGAGAAATAATTTTTAAAAGGTAAGAATCATCTGAAAGTCAATAAAAATGATAAGAAGCTGTCTCAGTGCTGACAGAGAAACAGAATTATATATGATCTTTCAAGTGTAGAAAATTAATCTATACCTGGCGATAGATGCATTTGATCACTATCCAAGAATTAAAGCACAAGTAAACGCCAAGGAATTTTCCGTTATTTCTAGATGTAACAAAAAATAGCTTGCCATACTGCTCTACTCACAAAATTCTTCAGCCAACCTCCTCTTACACATTTGATGTCTCTGCTTATTTTCTCTGTTTTTTTCTCATTGATGGTAGAAAATATCTTTGTGAATATATATGGCAAACAGTGTGTTTATGTTAATTAAGCATTACTCCAGGCCTTGTGCTAAGTGCTTTACATAAAATATCTCATTTATTTTTCCAACAACCCTGCAAATTTCTTATTATTTATATGGAGGAAATTTAAGCTCAGAGAGCATAAATCACTTGTCCAAGGTCACAAAGTGAGTGGTTGAGACAAGATCTCTCTAATTCCAAAGACTCTACCTGACTCTCTAAGTGTAACTTCTTAAAGGGACTAAGTCATGACATTTAATCATATCCACATTTCTTCCCTGAGAATACCAGTGTTTCCTCTCTCAGTGACAAGTGAAGTCATTAACTGGGATGAAATACTTTCCTCTCCTCCATTCTGCTTTTTGCATCTATTATTCGGCCATACCTCAGTATGTCTCTATTTGCAACCACTTATGAGTCTTTCACTTGTTTATTTGTTTGGGCATAAATATCCACTGTTGTAAAGTAAATTTCTAAACTCAGTGTTGGACCGAAATTAAATCTGATACTCCTAGCCCGAATACACAGTTGTGCAAGGATGTCAAAAATAAACAAACAAAACAAAACAAAAATCTTGGCTTTTAATACTGCTTAATAATGCTATGGCAGGATCACTAATCACTTACAACAATCTTCCCATGACGCCTGTGTTCACTGCTTCATTCACTGCTTCAATTGGCAAATATTTATGGAGCATTTATTGTGTGCCGAAACTGTTCCAAGTTTGGATATTCTGCAGTGAGCAAAATAAAATACAAAGCCTTATGTAGCTTATATTTTAGTAAAGTGAGAGGGACAATAAACAAATATATAATATGTCAAATGATGATAAGCATAAAGAGAAAACTAAAGAAGTCTAAGGTTGTAAGGAGTGCTTGGGGTGTTTGTTTTTTTTTTAAATACCACTGAGAGATGACATTTGAGCAGAGATCTAAATGACGGAAGTCACAGGATAGCCGGAAAAAAAAAAAAAGTCTGGGCAGAGGGAACAGAAGATGCAAAGGGCCTGAGGTGGTAGCATGTTTGGTGTGTTTGAAGACTAGCAAATGGGCGGTGCAGCAGGAGTGGACTGAATGAGGCGAAGAGAAGAAGAGATAACACCTGGAAGATGGGAGTATAAGGGTTGCTGTCTCATAAGGCCTTGATCTTGCTAAAGACCTTGGGTTTTACTCTGAGTGAGTCAGAAGGGCAATGTGAGAGTTCTAAAAAGGAATCACATGATCTGACTGCATTATTTAAAGATCGCTGTGGCTGCAGCTGGAGAATAGATTGTAGCAGGGGAAGAAGCAGCAAGATCAGTTAGGAGGTTATTGCAATAAGCCAGATGAGAGATGGTATCTTCAACTAAGGTGATTACAGAGGAGATAGTGAAATGGACTAGAATCTGGACATATTTAGCAATATGATTCTAGAACCAATAAGACATGCTGATAGGTATTTGAGATTTGAAGCAAAGTGAGGGATCAAGGATGATTTTAAGGTTTTTACCTGAACAAATTAAAGGTTTGTATTGCCATTTACTGAAATGAAGAAGACCACAGAAGACAGGAGTTTGAGCCATAGGGTGGCGATCAGTGTTTGGTATTGGACATGTGTTTTTAGATACTGGAGGCCTCAACAGATATCTTGACATAGACCTCCAGGCATCTTTGACAATCAACTGGATTCAGCACCAGGGTAGAACACAATTTACTGTTACTGCAAGAGAGCACCACTTTTAAGGTCAGGAATCTGTTTTGCACATGGGTGAAATGACTCTGCGTGTGTCTTCATTTTCATGTTTTACACGTTAGACATAATGTTATGCTGGTGTCTTGTCCACAGCCACTAGGATCCCTTTTACTAGTTTGATTTGGCCAAACCTGTAAACTTCTCCAAGTGGTTTTCAAAAGACTAGAGCTTCCTTCTACCCCAGAGTTTGAGAATTACACACTTTACTCCGTGGTGGCCTGTAGCCAATGACTGACTGGTGTGGGAGATAGAACCCTGGCTTGCTTGCCTCAAAGTAGAATACATTTTTTTTTATTGTGTTTTAGGTGAAAGTTTACAGAGAAAAGTAGTTTCTTGTTAAACAATTAATACACAAATTGTTTTGTGGCATTGGTTGTCAACCCAATGATGTGTCAGTACTCTCCCCTTCTCCACTCCAGGTTCCTTGTTTCCATTCGTCCTGTTTTCCTGTCCCTTCCTGCTTTCTAGTCTTTGCTTTGAGGCTGGTGTGTCCATTTAGTCTTGTATACATGATTGAACTACAAAGCACATTCCTCACATGTGTTATTGTTTGCCCTATAGACCTGTCTAATCTTTGGCGGAAGGGTGAACCTTGGGAGTAACTTCAGTTCTGAGTTAAAAGGGTGTCCATAGGCCATACTTTTGGGGTTTCTCCAGTTTCTGTCAGACTAGCAAGCCTGGTCTTTTGTTGGTGAATTTAAATTTTGTCTACATTTTTCTCCCGATCTGTCCGGAACCCTCTATTGTGATCTCGTCTGAGCAGTCGGGCACCATCTAGTTGTTCTGGGCTCAGTCTGGTGGAGGCTGTGGTAGTTGTGGCCATTAGTTCTTTGGACTAATCTTTCCCTTGTGTCTTTGGTTGTCTTAATTCTCCTTTGCTCCAGCCAGGACAGGACCAGTAAATGTATCTTAGATGGCTGCTCACAGGCTTTTAAGACCCCAGATACTACTCACCACCGTTGGATGTGGAATAATTTCTTTATAAACTGTGTTATGCCAGTTGAGCTAGATGTCCTCCAAGACCATGGTCCCCAGCCCTCAACCCGGAAACTTGGTCCCTCAGGGAGTTTGGATGTGTCTGTGAAGCTTCTGTGACTTTGCCCTGGTCAAGTTGTACTGACTTCCCCAGTATCATGTACTGTTTTAGCCTTCACCAAAGTTACCACTTATGTATTATCTAGTTAGTGTTTTTCCCTCTCCATCCGTCCCCTCCCTCATAACCATCAAAGATTGTTTCTTTCTGTGTGTAAAACATCTCTTGAGTTTTTAGAAATGTAGTCTTATACAGTATTTATCCTTTTGTGATTGACTTGTTTTACTCAGCATAATGCCCCCCAGATTCATCCATGTTGTGAGATGCTTAGCAGATCACCATTGTTCTTCATTGTTGCATAGTATTCCATTGTGTGTACTTACCATAGTTTGTTTATCCATTCATCTGCTGATGAGCATTTAGGTTGTTTCCATCTTTTTTGCTATCGTGAATAATGCTGTAATGAACATGGGTGCACGTGTGTCTATTTGTGTGATGACTCTTATTTCTCTAGGATATATTCCTAAGAGTGGACTTGCTGGATCGCATGGAATTTCTATTTCCAGTTTTTTAGGAAGTACTATATTGTTTTCCAAAGTGGTTGTACCATTTTACATTTCCACCAGCACTGCATAGGAGTTCAGTCTCCCTGCAGCCTCTCCAGTATTTGTTATTTTCTGGGTTTTTTTTATTAGTACCAATAATGTCAGGGTGAGATGGTATCTCATTGCAGTTTTTATTTGCATTTCTCTAATGGCTAGTGATTGACAGCATTTCCTCATGAATTTGTTAGCCACCTGAATGTCTTCTTCGATAAAGTGTCTGTTCATTTCTTTTGACTGTTTTTTTAAATGGATTACTTGTCTTTTTGTTGTAGAGGTGTTGGATTTTCTTATAGATTTTAGAAATTAGACCTTTTGTTGGATATGTCATTGCCAAAAATTTTTGCCAGTCTGTAGGTTCTCTTTTTTGCTCTTTTGGTGACATCTTTTGATGAGCATAAGTGTCTAATTTTTAGAAGATCCCAGTTATCTAGTTTATCTTCTGGTGTTTGTGTATTGTTAGTTATGGTTTATATCCTATTTATGCCATATATTAGGGCCCCTAGCATTCACACTATTTTTTCTGTGATCTTCATAGTTTTGGGTTTTATATTTAGTTCTTTGATTCATTTTGAGTTAGTTTTTGTGTATGATGCGAGGTATGGGTTCTGTTTCATTTTTTTACACATGGACATCCAGTTTTTCCAGCACCATTTGTTAAGAAGACCGTCTTCTCCCCCATTTAATGGACTTTGGGCCTTTCTCAAAGATCAAGTGACCATAGGTGGACGGATTTACTTCTGAGTTCTCCATTCTGTTCCATTGGTCAATATTTCTGCCTATGTACAGTACCAGGCTATTTTGACTACCATAGCTGTATATTAGGTTCTGAGGTCAGGTAGTGTGATGCCTCCTACTTGGTTCTTCTCCTTCAACTAGGCTTGACTTATTTGGGGCCTCTTTCCTTTCCATATAAAGTTAATGATTAGTTTTTCTATCTCATTGAAGAATGTTGTTGGTATTTGGATAGAGATTGCATTATATTTGCAGATTTCTTTGGGTAATATTGACATTTTCACAATGTTTAGTCTACCTATCCATGAGTATGGTATGTTTTCCCAATTATGTAGGTCTCTTTTGGTTTCTTGCGGTAGTGTTTTGTAGTTTGTATACGTCTTTTGCATCCCTGTTTAGGTTTATTCCTAAGTATTTCTTTTGAGGGCTATTATAAATGGTATTGCTTCCCTGATTTCCTTTTCGTAGTTCTCTTTATTGAGGTATAGGAATACAACTGATTTTTGTGTGTTTATCTTGTAAACTGAAGCTCCGGTGGTGCAGTGGTTAAGAGCTTGGCTGCTAAACAAAAGAAAGATTGGAAGTTTGAATCCACCAGCTACTCCTTAGAAACCCTATAGAGCACTTCTACTCTGTCCTATAGGGTCACTATGAGTTGGAATTGAGTCAACAGCAATGGGTTTTGTTTTGATTATCTTGTAACCTGCTACTCTGCTGAATCTTTCTATTAGTTTCAGTAGTTTTCTTGTGGAGTCTTTGGGGTTCTGTATGTATAGGATCATATCATCCATGAATAGGGATAGTTTTACTTTTCCTTACCAATTTGGATGCATTTTATTATTTTTTTTTCTTGCCTTATTGATCTAGCTAGGACTTTCAGAACAATTTTATTTTATTTTACTTTCATTGTTGTAGTTTAAATGAAGTTTACATTTCAAGTTAGTCTCCCATACAAAAATTTATACATACACTGTTGTGTGACCCTAATTGCTCCCCATACTGTGACAGCACACTCCGCCTTTCCACTCCTGATTCCCCATATCCATTCAACCAGCTCCTAACCCTCTCTGCCTTCCCATCTCACCTCTGGACAGAAGCTGCTCATTAAGTCTCTTTTACCTACTCGAGCTAAGAGGCACATTCCTCACAAGTATCACTTTATGTCCCACAGTCCAGTCCAATCCCTGTCTGAAGAGTTGGCCTCAGAAATTGTTTTAGTTCTGGGCCGATAGAAAATCTGGGGGTCATGCTTTCTGGGGTTCCTCCAGTCTCAGACTTCTTACTAGAAGTCTAGTCTTCTTACTAGAATTTGAGTTCTGTACCCCACCTTTCTCCTGCTCTATCCAGGACTCTCTGTTGTGTTCCCTGTCAGGACAGTCATTGGTGGCAGCCAGGCACCATCTAGTTCTTCTGGTCTCAGGCTGATGAAGTCTCTGGTTTATGCGGCCCATTCTGTCTTTTGGGCTACTACTTTCCTTGTGTCTTTGTTGTTCTTCATTCTCCTTTACTCCAGGTGGTTGGGACCAATTGATGCATCTTAGATGGCCACTTGCAAGGTTTCAAGACCCCAGATACCACTGACCAAAGTAGGATCCAGCACAATTTAAAATAGGAGTCGTGATAAAGGTCATCCTTGCCTTGTTTCTGTTCAGGGGAAAGGATTTCATCCTCTCTCCATTGAGAATGATGGTGGTTGTTGGTTTTATACAGGTGTCATTTATTATGTTGAGGAATTTCCCTTCTGTTCCTACTTTATTGAGTGTTTTTGTCAGGAATGGGTGTTGGACTTCACCAAATACCTTTTCTGCATCAAATGAGATGATCATGTGATTCTTTTCTTTTGTTTTATTTATGTGGTGGACTGCATTGAGTGATTTTCTTATGTTGAACCATTCTTGCATACCTGGTATGAATCCCCATTTGGTCATGGTGTATTATTTTTTTGGTATGATTTGGTAAACTCTATTGGCTACAGTTTTGTTGAGAATTTCTGCATCTATATCCATGAGAGATATTGGTTTGTAATTTTCCTTTTTTCTGGTGTCTTTTCCTGGTTTTGGTATTAGCGTTATGCTAGCTTCGTAGAATGAATTCAAAAGTATCCCTTCCTTTTCTATGTTCTGAAATAGTTTGAGTAGTACTGGTGTGAACTCTTCTCTAAATGTTTGATAGAACTGTCCAGTGAAGCCATCCGGGCCAGGACTTTTTTTTTGTTGTTGGTAGTTTTTTTTTTTAATTATCTTTTCTATCGTTTCTCTTGTTATAGGTCTGTTTAGATTTTATACCTCAGTCTGTGTTAGTTCAGGTAGGTAGTGGGTTTCTAGAAATTTGTCCATTTCCTCTAGGTTTTCAAATTGGTGGAATACATTTTGAGGTGCAATTTACATCAAGAGCTCCCCTCAAGATCTGTCTATGGTTAATCTTCACCTGAAAATAAATCCTGGATTTACTTCTTCCCTTTTCTTTTCCTGCTCCCTCCACTCTACTATAGGTTGTCCCTGAGCACTCACCTAATAAATCACTTGATCACATATCCCCTCCTCAGGCTCCACTTCTAGGAACCCAATCCAAGAAAGCACAGATGTGGATCATACCTCCCCTTGAAGTAACTCCTTCCAGACTAGGAGGAGGTGAAGTAGATGCTCTATTTTTATGGTGTTTCTGCTCTAATTCATGAATTTACTGCATTCAACAAATGCTTTTAATAAGCTAATAACTGCAAAGCTCTAGAAAGTCAAGGAAGATAAAACTTGAGGTGCTTATAATGCTTTGGGGATGATAAATACCATTTACAATTTCAATGATATGATTTATGTAATTTCAGGAGTAACACAAGAAGATACATGATTTGACTGACAGACAAATGGCACAACCTCTACATTACATGATGTATAACCTTAATCCATATTCCTGGAAACCTATAGTGGCTATAGTTCAGTCAAAGCAAAATCAGTGTCATATAAGCATGACAAATACTAAACTCGGAGTAGAATCAAGAAGAGAAGAGGGTTGAGGGCAAAAGGTCTGAGTCTGAATCTCATTCAGACTAGTTCATATAAGCATAAAAAAATATTTAACTTGGAGTAGGATGAAGGAGGGTGGCGGATTGGAGGCAAAAGATCTGAGTCTCAATCTCATTCAGCCACAAATCTCATTACTTTAGGAATTTTTTTCCTCTCTTTCTGAGCTTGAATTTTTAATCTATAAATAAGGTAAAAACAGTGATTTTAGTAGAAAATTATGAGAGTTATATATAAAACATTTCTAGCAATGCTTGTATCAATGAATTCCTTAATAATGTCATTAGCTAAAAGTAGTATAAGCTTGACCCTTCTCCAAAATGAATCCATAAGAACAAGGAAGTAAATTTTAATATATCTTGGTCAGGAAACCAGACTGCTAACATTTCCCGGGCCTTATAAAGATGGTAATCATACTCCCAATCACCCATCTCAAGACTTTTCAGTACATTTTAACACCTAATAAACTATCAAGTCTAGAAACTTCTCAAAGTTCTATCTTCTGCCCCTTTTAGTCTTAATTACTGCTATCACTTAGCTCAGACACTTAACACCTCATGCCTGGAATATTACAATAATCAAATCAATTCTTCTAATAGTCACTTTATTCATATAATCCCTTTGATCTGAAAGGTTTCTATGGTTCTTTAATGCTCAAAGAATAAATTCCAATCTTCTTAGTCAGGCATTCAAGGTTCTTGATGAAATCATGCCAATCTACTTTTTCAGCCTCATCTCCTAGCCCTTGACACTAACCCCATGTTTCAGGCCATCTGTCTTCTCATTGTCCCTGCACTTGCTCTGAGCTTTTCTGTGAATTAAGGTGTATTTGCCTTCATGGACACTTAAGGGTCAAATATTATGCCATTCCTTTCTCAAGTAGTAGCTAATTATATTTAGTTCAATTGTATTAAAGAAAGCATGTGAAAATAAAGCTTTGCAGTGGAAAAAAATTAATGGAAACAGGGAACATTATGATCTTAAAATCCATTGATTAATAAAAGGAAACACTTTGAATGCATGCTTCTGGGATATCTGACTTTCAAGTGTCATCATGGAAGTCAGAAAATACAGACGGATAATAAGTGAATATTGAGTTCAAAGCCTGCTCTTACTTTGAAACATTTTGTTCTCAATAATAAACCTTCAGCCAGTTTTATCCTTCGGTACCAACTTTTAAATGTGACTGAGAACAGACTGTAACATGGCGTTGTCTGCAGACCCCACTGTCTTCCGAGCTGGCCACTCTCATTAGCAGGAGTGCACATGTTGATAAGCACTAGGGGGCATTTATGTGACACCAAAGAACTCTACATGACATGTCTTCAGTTGAGATTTTACCCAGGCATTTTGGGCCTGTCTCTAAGTGTGATTTTCTCTTTTTCTGTAGCATTTATTCGCACTTGACCCTATGTTTTACAAAGTGCACAGAAGTCAGTATTCCAGACATCCCAGGGACTTGAAGAGCTGATCTAATGCCTGTGTTGCAAGATGAAAAACAGAAGAATTTTGTTGAACCTATAAAAAGGATGACATTTTGCCTGGCCCTGAGATGTTCTGTTCAAAATTGAAGCTTTTGCAGCTTGGGGCTCTTTGATTTGTGAGCTAGAGAATCATATCTTGGCCATTACTGAATCATAAAAGTTCTCTGCCTCTTCCCAGGTCATTTTAGTTAAAAGGAAAAATAGAATCCCTTTATCTTACAAAATGCATTTTCTTTCATTTTGTACATTGCTGGAATGGATTCTGCAAGGGTTCAGTGAAAACATATGTAAATGGTAATTTGGAAAGATCATCCAGATGATGCCAAGCAGGGTTATTTTGGTGGTTAGATTGGAGTAGGTGTGATGAAAATAGAGCACTTTGCAGCACTTTCTTTGCCACATCACCTTGTGAAAGGACGGAGCCTTGTACTCGCTACTTATTTCCATCATCTATAAAATAGTCCCATAGAGCCACATAGCACGTCCGGGTCGGGGTCTGGCTTACCCACAGATTGTTGATTGGCTCAGGAGGGAATGGGCAGACTGTGAAGAGGGGAGAGGAACTTCCTTAAGGATCCCTGTGCATTCCATACTCCTTGGACAAGAGGAAAGCATGTTTCTTAACTTCGGAAATAGTATTTAATTTTTCAGCTGAATCATATCTTTTAACTTAACCCTTCTCCATAGTTTCATTATTCCTTTATCAACAAACATGTGTTCAGTGAATTTTCTACATCACTCACTGTGCCAGCTGCTGGAAATCATAAGCATAATCACCCCCCTTCTTCAAGGGACTCTCAGTCTGTTTATAAACATATTATTGTGTCAAAGTGACAAACATTATTTAGACTCTTATACTAGAAATATACCCATTTTCCCATAGATCAAAGATAGTACAAAATCATTTCTATGAAGAGGGTATCAAAGGGTCTTCCATCAAAAAAACAGGAAAAAAAATGTGTCAGGCTGTAAATTTTTTTTTTAATGGTATTGTGGGTTTTGTGATGTTCATTGTATTTGTAATGTTTTTAAATGCTTAATTTATTGTGATTTATTTTCTCCTTCTAAGTAAATATTTGGTGTCCCTCAAGCCAAAACCAAACCCACTCTCATGGAGTTGACTCTGATTCATAGTGACCCTATGGGACAGAGTAGAACTGCCTTGTAGGGTTTCCGAGGCTGTGATCTTCACGGAAGCTAACTGCCACATCTTTCTCCTGCAGAGTGGCTAATAGATTTGAACCGCTGACCTTTTGGTTTGCAGCTGAGCACTTTAGCCACTGTGCCACCAGGGCTCCTTTGGTGTCCTTAGGTGATGCAAATGGTTAACACTCTCGGTTACTAGCTAAACTATTGGAGTCTACCCAGAGGTACCTCAGAAGAAAGGCCTGGTCATCTATTTCCAAAAATCGGTCCTTGAAAACTGTATTGAGCACAGTTCTATCTACTCTGACACTTAATGGCAATTGCTTTAAATTAATATGTACTTCTGTATGGAATTTTGCACACAACTCTCTTTGTCTTAAAGAAGATTCCCAAAGCCTGTAGAAGTTTGAGTTCCCCTCACAGCCTAGAGCTAGCCTTGCTACAAGGCTATAGCTGAGATGGTGTATGCAAAGCCACAGCACAGTACCTGGCACAGAACAGGGGCTAGCGTGTGACCCCTATTATTACTATTGCAATTCTTTACTGGTTCTCTCACTGTCTTTCCTTCTAGCCCTGGAAAGGTATTTCCTGCAGAACCAGAAAAATCACAACATGCATTTATGCCCTTAGTTCTACAAATTGTTTCAGTTCATAAAAAAAAACCCAAACTTTTCAGAAGTGCTATATTAAAATTAATTTTCTGTTTAATTTTGCCCAAAATTAATTGACGCATGAGTCCTTTATGAAAATAACTCTGAAAACTCTTGAGACCATTTATAAATTGAAGGCAGAGCCATAGGCAGATAGAGATGGAAACAAGTATTCTATATAAATTCAGACTGTTCCTTGCTCCATTTTGAAACATCTGTTGGAATAGTGGAAATAAATGAGTATGAAACCAACAGTTCTTCAGAGGGGTTGAAAAAGCTCACAGGTGTTTAATGTCCTTCAGAGCAAGATGTCCTCAATAGCAATTTCTTTTTCTCTCCTGAGGAAGCTAGAGAAAGTATTCTCTTGGTGCTTGAAAAGAAAAATACAGCCATCCTTTTCATTGGCTTCAAATAGCTTAAATAAGGCAAACAGACCCTCTACCGCTGAGTCAGAGGGAAGATAGCCATCTGTTAGCGATAAGCAGCCCTGGGTAGCTTTGAAACTGAGCCAGCCCAGAGACTGAGGACAAGCATCAAGGAAGGACTTTTGACTTCAAGTTAATCACTTGGTGCTGGTTGATAAGGAAAAATGAAGGATTAGTGAGCAAGGCACTGACCTGCCTCAGAAGCATTTATTTCTTTAAAATGTGTTTTAGAATTGCTTGCCTGTCAAGATGGTTATTACTGAGGTGAATGTTAATATGGCTTTATACGTTCTAATAGGTTTGTGTAAAATTCAGGGTTCAGTGTATTTGGGAAGGTGCTGTATAGAAAAGCAGGAGAGTACAGGGTGTTGTAGTGAGAAATGCTAGCTCTAGAGCCAGGATGTATTCAAATCCTGCCTGCTGAGCTCCATGACCTTAGACAAGCTACTGAAGTTCTAGAAGACTGAGTTTTCTGAACTACGAAATTAAATTAACAACAGCATCTCCTCCGTCAGATTGCTAGAAGGATTAAATGAGATGATTTCTGGAAAAATTCTAGCCCAGTGCCTAGATACAGTAAGGACTTCATAAAAGTCAGTGCTCCATAAAACTTTGAAATCACCCATTCCCAAAACCCTGCTGGTATATTGATCTAAGCTTCAGGAGATTTTTGTGTTCATAGTTATGAAAGTAGCAGTTAATAGAAGTTAAGATCCTTGACAGAGTTTCCTTATTGAACTAAGAGAGTAGTTTTACCTAAGAAAGACTCAAACAGTCCCTGTAGATGGTGACAACCAGTAAGCCCCACAGCATCCTCCCCCACCCCGAAAAGGTAGACTCTGCCTTTGTTACTGGGGAACTGGACGAGGTAAACTGACACAGATCTTCAAGACCAATCAGAGCCTATCCCCGAAACAGAGATATCCAGACCTGTGGACCTACTTCACTTATCCCAATTTGGACTGGGAATTAAAAATTGTCAGATTCATATGAGCTTATTCACTGGGGCTGGAACTTTCAACTATCTTTACGATCTTTTGTCTTTGGTATAATAAAGAAGGATGCATGTGGTGGCAGTAACAACCAAAGAATGACAGGTTATTATATTAAATAGAGCTGCATCATTTCAATGACAAGGCATCTAGGGAATCATGGAGTTAGATACCAAGGTTAATAGCTTGACTGTGGCAAGGTATATAAGACTACATGATATTTTATCACAGAAAAAGAAGCAATTTGGTGATAGCTGGGGTTTCAACATATATGCTAGCAAGGGAAAGTAGCCAGAGATACTGGTTCAGTCATCCTATCGTGCTACTTATACCTTACTTCCATATTGTTTTTTTTCCAAGTCCATTGTCTATAAAATTCTGTTTTGTTTCTTTTGGGGAGTTTTATTTTTTTATTTATTTTGCTACAGCTATTCCTATGTAGACGAAAATGTCTTTGTTCCAGAAAGAAAAGTTGGAGTCACTCTTAACAGAGTGTCCTAGATACATAATAAGAAGCATGCAGGCCTGGTACCAAGACATCACCCCTAGCTGGGGACAAGACTACTAAATTTCAGCTTTTATTTTACTGATCAACAAATAGATACATTTAAAAAGTCATACTATAAGTCAAAACCTGCAAAGTGAGAGCAACATCTACCTGGTACAGCACACAAGGAATGTTGTCTTCCTCTTCTGTGTAAGAGAACAAGTTGTTCAAAATGGATCCTCCTCCAAAATTTAGTATTTTATTTACAAGAAAATGCATATTTGTGAATGGCTTACAACTTCTTGCAGCCTTATCAGGCTCAAAGCCAATTCTTTTCTTAACAAAACCTAAGTAATTTGACCCGTATCTGGATCTTCTCAGACCCTGAAGTTTTCAGGCCACCTTCCTGCCAGGTATTACTCATTCCTTACTTCTTTGGGTCCCCTGGATGGCAAGTATATTCTCATTGGCTTTCCCAACTCTTTCCTATGCTATTCTCTCATAGACACCCTTCTCATGATCCATTGTAGTCTGTAACTGGATTGCTATTTCCTCTCTCCAGGAAATACCAAATTAAACCACTTTTCAGGTTGTTAGCACCTCCTTGTTTCACCAACATTTATTACTGATTAAAAACCTATTCCCATCAAGTCAATTTCAACTCACAGTGACCCTATAGGACAGAGTGGAACTGCCCTATAGGGTTGCCAAGACTATAATCTTTACGGAAGCAGACTGCCACATGATTCCCCACAGTGGAGCAGCTGATGTGTTCAAACCACTGACCTTTCCGTGAGCAGCCAAGTGCTTAACCACTGTATCACCAGGGCTCCTTCACATTCATCATAGTGTCTGACAAACAGTATTTGTTTAATAATTGTAACACTGGATGCTGTTTAAAAATGGCATTGTGAAAACAGACCTCACACTCTCCCAAATACCCAATGGATAATCAGAAGAACGTAAAATAGAGGAAATATTAAGTATCACTGCAAATCACGGAAAAGGGCCATTATCCCCATCCCCCGATGCAAAGACGGAGAACTATCATGAAGAAATAAGAGGAAGTGACCCTGGTCAAATTCACGAATAGCAAAATATTTGGAGGAATAAAGGGAGTACAAAGGGGCAAATATGAAAGCCATCACATGAAGTATGACTTACTGTTTGGATAGAAAAACCACTAGAAAACCCCAAGCTTCAAAAGGCAGATACTCCAAAGAGAAAATCAGCAGATCAGTAGGTTGGGGGTACCTGAGGAGAGAAGAAAAGTAGCTATAGGTAGACTTGTATGAATACTGGGCCAGGCTAATATATGAATACCAAAAAGAGTCCCGAGTATAACATCTCCAACAATTACAGAGAAGAAAGCTCTATTCCTGATACTTCCCAGACCATTATTGGGGCTTACTTATTCTCCCCAGGCTGCTGAATGCTGAACTACTACTAGCCACTTACATGAACTAAACCTTCCCAAAGGGACGAGTCTATCAGCAACCAGGTGGGAAATTATAATAAGAATTGGCATTATTTATTGAGCACTTGTGGAGCCCTGCTGGCACAGTGGTTAAGAGCTCAAGTTGCTAACCAAAATGTTGAAAGTTCCAATCCACTATCTGCTCCTTGAAAACACTGTAGGCCAGTTCTACTCTGTCCTGTAGGGTTGCCATGAGTCGGAATCGACTCCACATCAGTAGGTTTGGTTTGGTTTTATGGAGCACTTACTATCATTCAATGAGTTCCCCAAAGATCAACTCTGTACCAAGCACATTTACTATCTCCTTTAACTAGAAATTGTAATTATGATAATTGAAAGATTGGAAAACATGATTATAAGAAAACTGTTTGGGAGAATTGAAATAAGGATAAAACTTTATATATATATATATATATTTATATATATATATATATATATATATATATATATATACATATGTATATATATATATATATATATATATACACATAGTTTTACAGAGAAAGACAAAATCATCATTGAAAGATAAAATAATAATTTATAAATTAATAAAATATAAGAAAATTTCAAAGAAAAGCAATAGTTATAATTTGCTACATTTTTCAGTATGATGTTGACTTATGAAGAATTATAATCTACTTTAAAAAATGGAGGCTGAACTTTCAAGTACCCAAGAACATTACTGAAAATGAAAAAGTCAGCACATTACCAGAGAACAAACTATGTAGGCTATATTTGTTGACCAAAACTTATTGATATGTAAAATGAATCAAAATATTTTAAATAAATAAATCGAAATATAATTTCAAGAAAAAGGAAAACCAGAAAGCCTATTCTTCTAAAGTATTCTTTTGAAAAAGAAAAAATAAAAACTATAATTATGAACTATTGAAACATATAAAAATGTATACACTACATATCAAAATATGTGACATGTTGCCAAAATTACATTAAGGAAAATGTATGGTCATAGATACAGTCATTATTAAACGAGAAAAATTAAAATGAATTAGAGTAACAAATTAGAAAAATTGATGAAACAGACTTAGGGTGAATTCTCACAAGCAAAGTTGTCTTAAAAGGTACGGCATATGATATATACTTTTAAAAAGATCTTCCTTTTAACACAATGATTTCACTTGTAAGAATTCACTGTAAGTTCGTTTCATCAATTTTTTAAAGGTCATATGATGCATACTAGGAGCCTTGGTGGGGCAGTGGTTAAAGTGCTCAGCTGCTAACCGAAAGTTTAGTGGTTCAAATCCACCAGCCGTCCCGACAGGGAACACAACAGAGAGTACGAGACAGAGTAGGAGAAGTGTGGAGCAGAGCACAAATTCATATAAAAAAACCAGACTTAATCGTTTGACAGAGACTGGAGGAACCCCCAAAACTATAGCCCCCAGATGCTCTGTTAACCCAGAACTGAAAACATTCCTGAAGCCCACTCTTCAGACAAAGACTGGACAGGAAACCCTGGTGGCCAGTGGTTAAGAACTACCGTCGCTAACCAAAAGATTGGCAGTTTGAATCCACCAGGAGCTCCTTGGAAACCGCATGGGGCAGTTCTATGCTGTCCTATGGGGTTGCTGTGTGTCGGAATCCACTCTACTGCAATGGCTTTGCTTTGATTTTGGTTTATAAAACAAAAAATAATACACGTGAGGAGTGGGCTTCTTAGTTCAATCAGATACATGAGACCAAATGAGCGGCTCCTGTCCGAAGGCAGAAAGGGACATGAACTGGTTCAATGGACACAGGGAACCCAGGGTGGAAAGAAGGAGTGTGCTGTCACATTGTGGGGGATTAAAAAAAAAAAAAAAAAAAGAGAAAAAATCCACAAGCTTCTTGGCAGCAGAAAGTTGTGATAATCTGCTTCCGTGAAGATTACAGCCTTGGAAACCCTATGAGGCAGTTCTACTCTATCCCCTAGGATCGCTATGAGTCGGAATTGACTCCACCACAACGGGATTGGCTTTTCTATGATGCATGCTGTCCTCCTAGAAGTTTGTACTGATGTATAATTCCAATTTATCAGTTTGAGAATTATTTGTTTACAATACCCTCTCCAGAGAGACACTATTGAGTTAAAGATACAATTGCAATAATGTTCATTGAAAAGCTGCTTTTAATAATGAAAATTTTAAATGCTAGTCACACTTCTCAGGTGCCAAACCAATGGATTATTTGATTCTCCCCCTTAATCCCCCATCCTGTCTTGCTCCCCTTTCTCACAATTCTCACTATTACAAATAGCTTCACTGTAATATATTTGTGTATTAGAAGGAGAAAAATACTAAGTATTCAAAGTTATATGCTTGGTATGACTCCTACTTCATAATAAAAGGTAGATAGATAGACCTTTCTTTGAGGGGTATACAGACACTTTATTTTACAAAATAGTCACTACTGAATACATGATTTCAGGAAAAACATAATTATCTGAGTTTTCTAGTTCTAAAATATCTCCTGTTAAGTACAGAGAATCCCAGTGTAATTGTCTATGACTCAATATTACCTAAAGTATTTAGAAGTCATTAGCATCGGAGGACAAACAAAAAGTGAGGTTAAATCCCCCTGAAATTATAAAGTGAGTCAGCGTGGCAATATTATAATTCAATTCATAAAAGTTAATTAAGGCTCAAGCTTATATAGATGTGACCTGTGTTTGACAAGGGTAAAACTTAAGTACAAAATTTTCCCAGGATTATCTGTCAAATAATCCATCAGGGTCCAATACATGGAGCTTTATTAAAAAAAAGAAAAAGAAAAAAAATAGAATGACTAAATTTTAGAAAGAGCCCCTCTTCAGAACCATACCAAGGCTCTATATTCTATCTTCAGCCACCAAGACTATATAAAAGGAAGCAATAATTTAAGGGCCCATGTGTCTCTCCTTCGAAGAAAGCTTCACTTTTGGACAGTGTACTCATAGGAAGCAAATTCTCTTCTTGCTTAAATCCCCCACCTTTCTGACATGCCACACAAACACCAGCAGCAGCCACAGATACAATCACTACTACCCCTGCCTTCTCAACCCCACTTTATTAACAAGCACTGATTAAAACATGAAATATATTCCTAGCCTCACATTTGTAGGGCTCCAGAGTTGATTTCATAATTTTAAGTGCAGTAGCTGGGATGCCTGGGTGAATTAATCAACCTACTTCCTTTGCCTCACCCCTGATGTCTGGTTTTCTCCCTGATTTCTGCCTAAAACTTACTGCTTCTTTCTAGGCCTAGATTCTTGTTTTGGATTTCAGTTGTCTGATATCTGCATTGCCCATGCCAGCCACATCTTCCTGCAGGCTGTGCTATGTTTGCTACCCTTCTAGTTAATGCTGCCACTCAGCTGACATCACTTACCACTGCTACTTGAAGATACCTAACGTCTATTCATTGGCCAATCCAAAATTTCAAAGAAAAACAAAGTTGAACTGACAGAAGTCTTTGAACAATAATCTGGACTGCAGCTCACCCTTCTCAGGGGCCAGCCCAAAAGATAATTCAGTTCTCCACTCACATAATCAGTCACTGCCAGTTGATTCTGACTCATGGCGACCCCATGTGTGTCAGAGAAGAATTGTGCTCCATGGGGTTTTCAATTTTTCAGAAGTAGAGCACCAAGTCTTTCTTCCAAGGAGCCTCTGGGAGGACTTAAACCGCCAACCTTTCAGTTAGCTTCCAAGCCCTTAAGCATCTGTGCCACCAAGGGACACATCTAACTCTATCTTGCTCTCCTGTCTCACTATTCCAAAATTATTATCCAACTCTGCTTAACACTGCACAAATATTTTAAGCAAGAGGTTATGGTAGGCCGTTTTGGAGACTGAATGAAGACCAACCAAGAGGAACTAAGATGGGATCTGTGATGTACATTGTCTCCATGACCTACAGAGATATTTTAATCACTGTGCCCCACATCTATGAAACAGGGGAAATTACGTGTCTCCTCCCACCTGGGGCACTTAAAGGCTTTATTTAGTGCTTACAAAAGACAATGAATTCATCAAACAAAAGTATTAGTAAGTTCAAAGGATCAATTTTATTATAAAGGAAATGTCAGGTCAGTTTGTAAGTCCTTTTTAGCCAGAAGACAAAGAACTACTTTATAATGATTTCTTTATTGAAGCAAAAATCTTTTTCGACTTTCTAGGCTCTGAACCTTTCCTTTAATATTTATTTTATACTTCAGAAAAAAAAGACATAAAATATATTCCTCAAGTAACATATAATGATATGTAGAAAAAAAGAAGCACTGTCTTCAAGTTTTACTATTATATGTGTGTTTCTGCAAGTTAAAAACATGAGCATGTAAACAAAATCAAGTAAAAATATCCTTAATTTTATTCTATAAAATAATTTAATTTAACTCATCTCTTTGGAAGACCTCCATTTTGCTCTACTTTAAACTAAAAGGAATTATTGTTTCTAGTAAATTTGAAGCTATTATATTAGCAGGAGAATTCCATATATTAAATTTACTTAGTTTTTGATATGTGAATGGGGTTTCTCAATGCTTACATTAAATTTAATTTAATAAAATTCCCTACTTCCATTTTATAGCCATTTTTTTATGCTTCAGGTCTATAGATTTTCTTTAATCAGGCAAAGATCTAAGCTGTCATTTCAAATATAAGATTTCTACAAGCAAATAATATCTCTAGCATGGAGGTATTTCCTTCCCAAAGATTTGCTGTTTCTAAGTATTATACAATATGCTATTTTATGTTACCAGCAGAGTTCTACAGAGTCTGATTTTTTTTTTTTCTTTAAGAGACCGATGCTAAAGTACAAAGAACATTAACCAGAGGAAAATGAGAATTTTTTAAATAGCAGAACTCAGCTGAAACACATAGGGTAGAACTGTTTGGGTAGAAAATAACATTTTACCAAGTTGCTGTGATATTTTTGCTAATATTTCACACCTAAGGTGTTGTTTTCTTCATGCAGAGGCAGCATTCGGTTGGAAAACAGAGAACACAAACTAACACAATTTTTTTATTTTTTTTTAGTCTTAAGGCTTAAGCTAATTGGCTACATGGTGATTAAGTAGGCCTCCAGAATCTTAATCAAGATTCTGAGGCATGAAAATTAATCATCTCATCAACTGAATATGGAATATATGTGGATAGAAAAATGCTATGAATGAAAAAGAGAAAAGTTGGGACATTTAAACATACTAAAAATATTAATTTTTAAAAGAAACCTCTGTCTGTCTTTCCCTTGGAGCTTTTCCTACTGAAATTCCAATCCACTGTTATTTGTTACATTGCTTTGGGTAAATTGCTTAACCGCTCTGGCCTTTTTGTCTTCATCTCTTACAAAGTGATACTAGTATTTATGAATAACTCCTTCTCATAATGCAAAGGGTAACGGACACAGGAAGGCATGATTTATTAGGAGTCATTAATATTACAATGGCCACATAGCCCCAAAGAACCAAAGAAGGCGGTGGGGAGGGAGTCCAGTGCTATCTTGAAATAAAGTCCTACCAGATGGCAGAAGAAGGGAATGGAAAAGGGAGGGAAGCGTTAGATGTACGTATTCTGTTGTTGTTTCTGCCAGGTCAATTCTGACTCTTAGCGACCCTATATGACAAAGTAGAACTGTCCCATAGGGTTTCCTAGGCTGAAATCTTTATGGGAGCAGATAGCCAGGTCTTTTCTCCTGTGGAGAGGCTGGTGAATTCCAACTGCCAACCTTTCGTTTAGCAGTTGAGCACCTAACCATTGTGCCACTAGTGCTCCAATATATATTCTAATCTCCCTTGTATGAACCATTTCCAGAGCAGAGAGGTAGTTTAAATAAACTGAGATGAACGTCATGAGGAAAGACAGAGCTTGGGACCAACACACTATCAGAATTTCTGGAAAGAGACCGTCTCGCAGAACACCTGCATGCACACATACACTGAAACAGGGCAGCTGCAGCAAAGTAAAATCAGTAGTGCAGCACACATTTAGTTTGCCAGAACATCTTGGTTTCTGTACCATGTTGAAGCTGTCCAGTGGTTGCGTGCGCCCTAGAGAAGGATACACTTACTTAATGTAGCTGATATTGCTATCTATAAAATTATCCATGGAGAGTAGCTGCTCTGTGGGGGTAAGGGGCTGGGGAGGACCTTTAGCCAAGTATTTCAGGTCATGCAACTGCAGTCTGGGTTAAAATCAGAGTTACATGCAGTACCAGCAAGACAAAGGTGGGCTCCCATTCACAGGGATGACTGTCCTGAGAAAAAACAGCTCTGGGTTGATAAGTGACAATAAGTAAGAACACATACTCTGTTAAATATAAAAGCAAAGAGATTTATTGAAGGTTCAAGACAGTTTGAACCGGGGACATGTCTGATCTCAGAAAGTGATATCAAATGCTCCAAAAATGGCGGAGTCTCAGAGGTATATTTATGATTGCAAGTTGCAAGATTAGGTAAGCAGAAGGCCCAACAACTCGAAGTGGGGGCTTTACAATGATGGATTAGAAACACAAATGTGGGCTATTAGGATTGGTTAGTTTAATACATGACTAAGGAGGGTTTTACAGGGTAGTCACAAGGTAACTATCTTAAAACATTTCCTGAGGGCTGCTGAGGGGATTCCTGATAAGGGTCTTGTGTAAAGACCCTACCTTAGGAAATTTCTTTCTGTTTATCTTTAGTTTAACCACAGAGAAAAATGTTTCCTTTGTTAGGTGCTTAAGTTTGAGGGTTGTATGGGGAAATCTATTTTTATGTACTTAAGTCTGACTAAGGGTTTGTTGAAATAAGCAAAAGTTCTTGGTGATACAGTGGTTAAGTGTCCGGCTGCTAACCAAAATGTTCAGCAGTTCGAATCCACCAGTTGCTGCTTGGAAACCGTATGGGGCATTTCTACTCTGTCCTAGTCAGAATCAACTCGACAGCCACAGGATTTTTTTAAGATGGAGTTGGGGCTCAAACCTGGGCCAATCATTCTGATATGAGTCAGGCACCTCAGTTTTGGAACTCTCACACATTAGCTATAAATTGAAGTGTTGGGTATTAGAAGGCAGCAGGAATCCAAATGAATGTACAAGAACCAATCAGTGCATGACATTTCCCAGACAACTGTTAATGATCTCAGATTGAGCGCAAGTTTTAAGTAGGCTTCCAGTTGCCATCCAGTTGATTCCAACTCATGGCGACTCCATGTGTGTCAGAGTAAAACTGTGCTCCATAGGAATTTCAGTAGTTAATTTTTCATGAGTACATCGCCAGGCGTTTCTTCCAAAGCACTTCTGATTTGAATCAAACCACCAAACTTCTGACTCGCAAGTGAGCTCATTAACCACTTGCACCACCCAGGGACTTCTTAATTAGGCCTAGTGGAGCTGAATAAAAGGATTTATATTATATGCTTGGAGAAGAGAACTTGTCAAAAATGCAAATTTTCAGGCCCAACCTCAAGCTACTAAATTAGAAACTCTGGAGGCAGGCACTGAAATCTTGTTTTAACAAGCCCTCCAGGTAGTTTGATGAACCCAAAGCTTCACTTTCAGCTTTCATTCTGTCGTATATGGGGTCACCATGAGTCAGAACCAACTTGAAGGCACCTAAAAACAAAGCTTCACCTCTGCTATGCTAGATTACCTTGATTGTACCTCTTTGACAATCCAGTGTAAAAACTTTGAAAATATATTGTGGTGGATTTGTATGATATCAGTTTCGCTCATCTGAAATCATGTTTCCCAGAATTCCCTTCCCTGCATACCTTTAGCTTAGTGTGGGCCACAGAGACCTTTGGAAGGTAGAAGTAGAGTAGGTGCTACCTTGCTTTGCATGCCCTGAAGGTCAGAAGAGGGCACGAGGCACCGTTGTACCTCACACATGCTGTGGCTTATCTGCTGGCTCATCTGCTTGGCATGAGTAGAAGCCACCCATTATCCATTGCCAGCAAGTCGATTCTGACTCATCTCTCTCTATAGGACAAAGTAGAACTGCCCCATAGGGTTTCCAAGGCTATAGACTGCCACATCTTTCTCCCGCCAAGCAGCTAATGGATTCAAACTGCTGACCTTTTGATTAGCAGGCAAGCAGTTAACCACTGTACCACCAGGGCTCCTCGGGGAATTGCACTACTTCTAGATATCCAACATCCAGACCATGAAGAAGGGTGCTGGCTTTTCCAGCAGTTTCCCTGAAGTTGGAAGCATGGAGATGGTGAGAGACTGATGTGAGTTCCAGGCTGTACTCACGAGTTCCAGCTCAACCTCACAGGTTCTGGTTTGTCCTTGTTTCCCCCACTTTACATCTTCCTTCTGCATATGCATACACAACAGCTTCAGAAAGACTAGTTAAATCAGCACCCACACTTACGTAAAGTCAAATCCCTGTAATAAATCCCTTATTAGATCTCTCTCCCAGAGGTTCTGCCTCTCAGACTGAACTTGACTGATATATAAACAGAATCTGCTACCAATGTAGAAAATATTTCATTGACAATAAAGTCACAAAGATGAGGAGGACATTGAATCTTTACCGATGGTCCTGAAGGAAGAATTCTAGGCTGCACTGAAGACACTGGCAAACAACGAGGCTCCAGGAGTTGATGGAATACCAGTTGAGATGTTTCAACAAACCAGTGCAGTACTGGGAATGCTCACTCATCTATGCCAAGAAAAGTGGAAGACAGCTACCTGGCCAACCAACTGGAAGAGATCCATATTTATGCCTATTCCAAAGAAAGGTAATCCAACCAAATGCAGAAATTATCAAACAATATCATTAATATCACACACAAATAAAATTTTGCTAAAGATCATTCAAAAGCAGTTGCAGCAGTACATCAACAGAGAACTGCCAGAAATTCCAGCCAGATTCAGAAGAGGATGTGGAACAAGGGATATCACTGCTGATATCAGATGGATCCTGACTGAAACAGGGGATACCAGAAAGATGTTTACCTGTGTTTTATTGACTGTGCAAAGGCATTGGACTGTGTGGATCATAATAAATTATGGATAACATTGTGAAGAATGAGAATTCCAGAACACTTAATTGTACTCAAAAGGAACCTGTACGTAGATCAAGAGGCAGTCTTTCCAATAGAACTAGTGGATACCACATGGTTTAAAGTCAGAAAAGGTATGCGTCAGGGTTGTATCCTTTCACCATATTTATTCAATCTATATGCTGAGCAAAAAATCCAAGAAGCTGGACTATATGAAGAAGAACAGGGCATTAGGACTGAAGGAAGACTTATTAATAACCTGCAATATGCAGGTGACAAACTTTACTTGCTGAAAGCGAAGAGGACTTGAAGCACTTACTGATGAAGATCAAAGGCTACGGCCCTCAGTATGGATTACACTTCAACATAAAGAAAACAAAATCCTCACAAGTAGACCAATAAACAACATCATGATAAATAGAGAAAAGATTGAAGTTATCAAGGATTTCGATTTACTTGGATCCACAATCAACATCCATGGAAGCAGCAATCAAGAAATCAAATGACATTGGGCAAATCTGCTGCAAAAGACCTCATTAAAGTGTTTAAAAAAAAAAAAAAAAAAGCAAAGATGTCACTTTAAGGACTAAGGGGCGCCTGACCCAAGCCACGGTGTTTTCAATCACCTGGTATGCATGTAAAAGCTGGACAATGAATAAGGACATTGTCCAGCTTTCACATGCATATTAGGCAATTGAAAATCATCAGTGGCACCTTTAAGTCCTGGTGTTGGCAAAGAATATTGACTATACCATGGACTGTCAAAAAAAAAAAAAAATCTGTCTTGGAAGAAGTACAGCCAGAATGCTCCTTAGAAGCAAGGATAGTAAGACTTCATCTCGCATACTTTGGACATGTTATTAGGAGGGACCAGTACCTGGAGAAGAACATCATGTTTGGTAAAGTAGAGGGTCAGCGAAAAAGAGGAAGACCCTCAAGGAGATGGATTGACACAGTGGCTGCAACAATGGGCTCAAACATAACAATGATCATGAGGATGGCGCAGGACCGGGCAGTGTTTTGTTCTATTGTACACGGGGGTCACCATGAGTCAGAACCAACTCGATGGCACCTAACAACAACAACAAATGTAGTATTGCTCTGCCACTGAATATTTATAGTATAGTATCTTTTGTCTTCCTTGAAGTCTCTCTTTTGCTCATTTCTTATATGTTCAGTTTTTTTTTTTTTCTTTTTATCTCACTGCTTTTCTTTTCCTATGCTGTAGGCTCTTGTCCTACTATCTGCAGATACTGTGAACAATTCCTTCCTTTCATTATGTTATCTGTTACCTTGAAGGTACAGGCATAATAACAATGACCAGGTCTTCTGAGCACTCTCTTTTCTAAAAGACATCAATTTACTTTCCAAAGTTCCCAAAGTACTCTTTTATCTTTGGATTCTCAGTTATTTTTGTCTTTCTTCTCATTTATGCTAGACTTCTATTTTTGTTTCAAAAAAAATTAGTTTTCAGTTACGTTAGTGACCCAATCATTATACTTGTATGGAAATTAGTCATTAAGGTGGTCAAAATACCCTTGGTAAATAGTAGTTGTAATACTGATTCATAGACCTGAATTAAAGTTTTGAATTTCTTAATAAGGATGAGGTTGATTAAAACAAAAAAAATCAATGTGAATTGACTTACAAGTAATTTGTTTAAATCTAGAAACCCATAAAATCTTCATTCACCTTCATCATAATTTTCGCTTTCATAGTAATGATCATCTCATATCAGTATATTGTGTGTGGTGTGCATATAGGAAGATAGACAGGTAGACAGACAGATAGATTTTTTTTAAAGAGCCCTGGTGGCACATTGGTTGAACACTCGGCTGCTAACCAAAAGGCCAGGTGGTTCAATACCACCAACTGCTCCATAGGAGAAATATGTAGCAGTCTGCTTCCATAAAGATTTACAGCCTTAGAAACTCTATGGGGCAGTTCTACCCTGTCCTTTAGGGTCACTATGAGTCAGAATCGACTCAACAGCAATGGGTTTGGTTTGGGTTAGTGGCACAAAAGTTTAAGCACTCAACTGCTAACCGAAAGGTTGGTGGTTTGACCCACCCAGAGGCTCCACTGGAGAAAAACCTGCGATCTGCTTCCATAAAGATTACAGCCAAGAAAACCCTATAGTGCAGTTCTACTCTATCACAAGGGGTTGCTATGTATTGACATCAACTCGACGGTATCTATCAATGACATACGTTTGTAATGCAGTAGCACTGCTAGGGAATGTATTCGACCATCATTATAATTCTTTTCTTTCTGCCACTTGATTTATTTAGGATCCAACTTTATATCTTGCAGAACCAAGATTTGTGGGTGCGCATGAATAAATTATACATTCTAATTAGTTTACTTTTATCTCCAAAAAGACTATCCATCTTACCTCACAAAAGACTATCTTTTTTTATTGTACATAGTCATATAGAAATGAATATATGCAGAAAATGATCTTTAAATCCCCAGTCAAATAACAAGGCAAAGAAATGGTGCATCAAGGTCTTGGATTATCATTACGCAGTGCTTAATAACTCCAAGGACATATGGTTTTCAAAGAATACAAATTAATATGGATAAGAAAAAGGCCTATGTAGACTAATTGGTTAAACAAATAAAAGTTCCATATTCTTACAGTGTTGTTGATAGATGCATCTAGTCAGTTCTGACTCATAGTGATCCTATGTACAACAGAACAAAATACTGCCCAGTCCTGCACCATCCTCACAATTGTTGTTATGTCTGAGCCCATTCTTACAATAAAAAGTTTAATTACAGAGACTTCCTGCAAAATGGCGCTCTAGGCAGAGGCACCACGCCATCCCTCCACAGCAAAGATCCGAAAAACTAAGCCAAACAGAGAAAACAACAATCCTGAAACCCTAAAACATCAAATGAACAGATAAAGAACTCAGCCAAGCACCAACTGGAGTGAGAAAACTGACAGAGAACGGAGAGCGAGGAGAGATTCATGCAGAGGTCCCCTACCAGCTAATGCAGCGTGGATCCGCCATCTTGGACTCCTATCAGAGACCAGCAAACAGCGGGTATGAGAAAGCAGCTTCAAGGAGCTTCCAGCGGGAGAGAAAACAACTAGTAATTTGCGATATGCGCTTTCCCACCCCCCACCCTTCTTCACCCCCACTCGGCCTCCTCTGCTTCCCACGGCCACAGTCTCTTGTCTGGGAAACACTGGCTGCATGGATTCCACACACGAACAGGCCGGCTCTCTGAGTGCCATTTGTTGGCTGCTGGTGTCGCTTTTTTCTGCTTCTTTGATTTCTTCCTTACCTCTCACCCCACCCCCCTTCGCTCAAATACCTGGCTCTGTGTGCCATCTTTGCTTCTTCCTGAGGGGCTGTGGATCTCTGGTAATTTGTGATATACGTTTTCCCACTCCCTACACTTCTTCTCTCACACTCAGCCTCCTCTGCTTCCCACGGACACAGTCTCTTGTCCAAGAAACACCAGCTGCTTGGATTCTACCGGCCCGCACTAGCTGGCTCTCTGAGTGCCATTTGTTGGCTGCTGGTGTTGCTTTTTTTTCTGCTTCTTTTGATTTCTTCCTTACCTCTCACCACCTTCCCCTCCTTTCGCTCAGATACCTGGCTCCGTGCGCCATCTTTGCTTCTTCCTGAGGGGCTGTGGAGCTCTGTTCGAGTGTGGAGCTGCTTCCCGGTCTAGGCTGCCACGCTGGTCGGATCCCAGGGCTTTTGTTCGCTTGTTTGTTTTGAAATGATTGTTTTCTTTTCCTTTTCTTGAGTTGGGAGCCCTTTCTGGGCAGTCAGTGCTGCGTGGCAAGGAGACTACCCCCTCAGCTTGCACAGACATGCAGAGGGATCCCTGAGGACATTTCTTTTTTTGTTCATTTTCTTTTTTTTTTTTCCTTTTTTTTGTGTTTTTTGGGGGGCTTTTCTTGTTCTTTCTTTTTTTTTTTTTTAATTTGTTTTGTTTTGTTTTCCATCTTTTTCCCTTTTTGTCTTTCTTCTTTACTCAGTCTCTCGTCTCTCTATATCTTCCTTCTCTTTCTGTTCCCTGAATACCTGGTATTGTATACCTCTACACCTTCTAGCCAGGCTGTACTGCAACACATGAGAGTGACTTCCCCAGACCGCATAGCTGCACCGGTGGGATCCCTGGGAAATTTGCGGTTCTTTAACCTTTCCAATTTTGATTTATTCATTCTTTTCTTCCTCTTCCCCTTTATGTTTTTCTTGAATTAATAGTCTCTCATCTCTCCACTCCAACAGCAAGCTCCCCTAGCATTCTTTTATGTTTGTTTGTATGTTTTTGGCTCCTGTTCCTCTCTCCTCTCTCCCATATCCATCTTAGCTCCACATATAACAATCTTCCCACTGCATCCTGCCTACCTGCACCATGTGCCTGACATCACACCACCAAGCAGCACAGGCACGGCCTACTGGAACCTTCCCTGCACTGATTACCAACCCGCCCTGGTGGCTGTAGTAAGTGCCACAAACAACCCGTCCCAGTAACTCCTCTTCAGCTAGACCTGCCCTGCCGTACCATATCTGAGTGACTGACCCTGCCAATTGGAGAAGGAGGCAAAAAGTACTGTGCCCACAGATGAGCAAACAACAAAAAACACACAGTCTGCCTACTCAGACAGAGTCAAATTTTTTTAAAAAAAGGGAAGAAACAAACAACTCTACAATCAATAAATGAGAAAAATAACTACTGAATGCCCCGAAGACAGCAGACAATATCAAAACATTTAAAAAAACAGGACAGGATGGTTCAAGTAGATGTCCAAAATAGAACACCAGATGACTTTCCAGTGGAAGAAAATGCACTCGAACTACCTGATAGGGAATTCAAATCTCTAATACTGAGAATTCTTCAAGAGCTGTGGCAAACAGCTGACCAACCTGAGGAAAAAATAGACAAATTCATGGAAAATACAGACAAAAATTGGAAGAATTCAGGAAAACAATGCAGGAACAAAATGCCAAAATAAATTCACAACCAGAAATTATACAAAGACAACAATTAGAAATTCAAAAGATCAACAACAAGATTTCAGAAATGGACGGTATCACAGAAGGGCTGAGAAACAGATATGAAACGGTGGAAGACAAGATCAGTGGAATTGAAGACAAACACTTGGATACAACTCTGTTTGAGGAAAACTCAGAAAAAAAAACAAAGAAAAATGAAGAGACCCTGAGAGTTATGTGGGATACAATCAAAGGCAAAAATTTTCGAGTGATTGCAATTCTAGAACGGGGGAGAAAACAAAAAACACAGAGAGGATCATTGAAGAACTGCTGACAGAAAACTTCCCCAATATCATGAAAGATGAAAAGCTGGCCATCCAAGAAGCTCAACGAACCCCGTATACGAGAGACCCCCAAAAGAAAATCACCAAGGCATATCATAATCACACTCACCAAAAACAAAGACAAACAAAGAATAGTGAGAGCAGCTCATGAAAAACAAGAAGTCACATACAGAGGATAAACAATAAAACTAAGCTCAGATTATTTGGCAGAAACCATGCAGGCAAAAAGGCAATGGGATGACATATATAAAATCTTGAAATAAAAAAATTGCCAGCCAAGAATAATATATTCTGCAAAACTCTTGTACAAATTTGATGGTGAAATTAGGTTATTTCCAGATAAACAAAAATTAAGGGAAAATGTAAATGTCAAACCACACTTACAAGAGTTATTAAAGGGCGTTCTTCATCTGAGGGCAAACAACTTCAGCTCACAGGCAGAATCTAGGATGCAGGATCATACCAGCCAGATACCAATCTAGGAAATGAATTCTCGAGGACTATCCAAAACCAAAAGAAATACAACAGGGAATCAGAGCAGTTAATCAGTAAATGACAACAACATCAAAACAATAAAAGAGGGAATAAGCAGCATAGGTATAGAACCTTCTAATGGAGAGGAAGGCAAGGCAATACCAAGTAATGGTAAACTGCTTCAAACTTAGAAAGATAAGGGTAAAATTAATGGTAACCACAAAGAAAGTTAACAAACATACTCATAAAAAAAAAGAGGAAAAACATAAAGTCTCAGCAAAAACAAAACCTACAGAAACAAAAGAAACGAAAAGAATCCACAAACAAAAGTAACTCACCACATGAGAATAAGGACAAAGAAAACTTCAGCACCACAAAAAAAAGCACTACAAAATTACAACAACAAACTCACATCTATCAATATATACACTGAAAGTAAATGGACTCAATGCACCCATAAAGAGACGGAGAGTGACAGAATGGATAAGAAAACAGGATCCATCAATATGCTGTCTACAAGAGACACACCAACAAAGGTTGGAAAAAAACATATCAGGCTAATAACTACCAAAAAAGAGCAGGAGTGGCAATTCTAATCTCAGATAAAATAGACTTTAAAACAAAATCTACCATAAAAAACAAAGGACACTATATACTGATTAAGGGGATGATCCATCATGAAGACATAACCATAATAAACATCTACGCACCCAAAGACAGGGCTCCAAAATACATAAAACAGACTCTAATAACACTGAAAAGAGAAACTGACAGTTCCACAATAATAGTAGGTCACTTCAACACACCACTCTCAGTAAAGAACAGAACAACTAAGAAGAAACTCAGCAAAGATACAAAAGACCTAAGGGCACAATCAGCCAACAGGACCTCATAGACATATATAGAACACTCCATCCAACCGCTGCAAAGTACACATTCTTTTCCAATGCACATGGAACGTTCTCCAGAATAGACCACATCTTAGGCCACAGAGCAATCCTTAACAAGAACCAAAACGTTGAGATAATTCAAAGTATCTTCTCTGACCACAATGCCACCAAGGTAGAAATTAACAATAGAAAGAGCAAGGAAAAATAATCAATTACATGGAAACTGAATAATATTCTGCTTCCACATCACTGGGTAATAGAAGAAATCAGAGATGGAATCAAAAAATTCCTAGAATCAAATGAGAATGAAAACACATCATACCCAAACCTTCGGGACACAGCAAAGGCAGTCCTCAGAGGACAATTTATAGCAATAGAAGCACACATTAAAAAAGAAGAAAGGGACAAAATCAAAACATTAACTACAGAACTCAAAGAAATAGAAAAAGAACAGAAAAAAAAAAAAGCCCACAACCACCGGAAGAAAGGAAATAGTAAAGATCAGAGCACAAATAAATGAAATAGAGAATAGAAAAACAATAGAAAGAATCAAAAAAATCAAAAGGCGGTTCTTTGAAAGAATCAACAAAATCGACAAACCACTGGCCAGACTGACAAAAGAAAAACAGGAGACGACACAAATAACCCAAATAAGAAATGAAATGGGGGACATTACAACAGACCCAACTGAAATAAAAAGGATTATAACAGAATATTATGAAAAACTATACTCCAACAAATCTGAAAACCTAGAGGAAATGGATAAATTTCTAGAAACACACGGCCTACCCAAACTACAACAAAGTGATGTTGAAAATCTGAACAGACCCATAACAAGAGAAGAGATTGAAAAGGTAATAAAAAAAAAAACTCCCAACAAAAAAAAGCCCTGGCCCAGATGGCTTCACTGGAGAATTCTACAAAACATTTACAGAAGAGCTTATACCAGTACTACTCAAGCTATTTCAGAGCATAGAAGAGGAAGCAACACTTCCAAATTCATTGTATGAAGCCAGCATAATGCTGATATCAAAACCAGGCAAAGACATCACTAAAAAAGAAAATTACAGACCAATATCTCTCATGAATGTAGATGTAAAAATTCTTAACAAAATTCTAGCCAATAGAATTCAGCATCATATCAAAAAAATAATACACCACGACCAAGTAGGATTCATACCAGGTATGCAAGGATGGTTCAGTATTAGAAAATCCATCAGCGTAATCCACCACATAAATAAAAGGGAAGAAAAGAATCACATGATCATCTCAACTGATACAGAAAAGGCATTTGACAAAGTCCAACACCCATTCCTGATAAAAACTCTCAATAAAATAGGTATAGAAGGGAAATTTCTCAACATAATAAAGGGCATCTATGCAAAACCAGTGTCCAACATCATTCTTAATGGAGAGAGGCTGAAAACATTCCCCTTGAAAACAGGAATAAGACAAGGATGCCCTTTATCACCACTCCTATTTAACATTGTGCTGGAAGTTCTAGCTAGAGCAATAAGGCAAGAAAAAGAAATAAAGAGCATCCAAATTGGTAATGAAGAAGTTAAACTGTCCCTGTTCACAGATGATATGATACTATACGTAGAAAACCCTAAAGACTCCATGAGAAATCTACTGGAACTAATAGAAAGATTCAGCAGAGTAGCAGGATACAAGATAAACATTCAAAAATCAGTTGGATTCCTATACACCAATAAGGAGAATGATAAAAAGGAAATCAGGAAATAATACCATTTTTATAATAGCCCTTAAAAAAATAAACTACTTAGGAATAAATCTAACCGGGACATAAAAGACCTATACAAAGAAAACTACAAAACACTACTGCAAGAAAACCCAAAGGGATCTACATAAATGGAAAAACATACCATGCTCATGGATAGGCAGACTCAACGTTGTGAAAATGTCAATTCTACCCAAAGCAATTTACAAATACAATGCAATCCCAATCCAAATACCAACAACATTCTTCAAAGAGATGGAAAAACTAATCATTAACTTTATATGGAAAGGGAAGAAGCCCCAAATAAGTAAAGCAGTACTGAAGAAGAATAAAGTTGAAGGACTCACACTATCTGACTTCAGAAGCTACTATACAGCTACAGTAGTCAAAACAGCCTGGTACTGGTACAATGACAGATACATGGACCAATGGAACAAAATTGAGAACCCAAATGTAAATCCATCCACCTACGGTCACCTGATCTTCGACAATGGCCCAAAGTCTATCAAATGGGGAAAAGACAGTCTTTTTAACAAATGGTGCTGGCAAAAGTGGATATCCATCTGCAAAAAGATGAAACAGGACCCATACCTCACGCCGTATACAAAAACTACTTCAAAATGGATCAAAGACCTGAATATAAAGCCTAAAACTATAAAGTTCATAGAAGAAAAAACAAGACCAACACTTCAGGCCTTAATACATGGCATTAACAGGATACAAACCATAACCATCAATGCACAAACCCCAACAGATAAGCTAGATGACTGGGATCTTCTAAAAATCAAACACCTTTGCTCTTCAAAAGACTTCACCAAAAGAGTAAAAAGAGAACCTACAGACTGGAAAAAAATTTTTGGACAGTACAAGTCAGACAAAGGTCTAATCTCCACAATCTACAAGAAAATCCAACACCTCTACAACAAAAAGACAAATCATCCTATTAAAAATGGGCAAAGGAAATGAACAGACACTTCACAAAGAAGACATTCAAATGGCCAACAGACACATGAGGAAATGCTCGCGATCACTAGCCATTAGAGAAATGCAAATTAAAACTACAATGAGATACCATCTCACCCCAGCATTACTGGCACGAATCAAAAACACTGGAAATAACAAATGTTGGAGGGGCTGCGGGGAGACCAGAACTCTTATGCACTGCTGGTGGGAATGCAAAATGATACAACCATTTTGGAAAATGATATGGCATTTCCTCAGAAAGCTAGAAATAGACTTACCATTTGATCCAGCAATTCCACTCCTAGGAATATATCCTAGAGAAATAAAAGTCATCACTCGAATAGACATATGCACACCTATGTTCATGGCAGCATTGTTCACAATAGCAAAATGATGGAAACAACCTAGATGTCCATCAACAGACGAATGGATAAAGAAACTATGGTATGTACAGACAATGGAGTACTATGCAACGAGAAAGAACAACAATGAATCTGTGAACCATCTCATAACATGGATGAAACTGGAGGACATTATGCTGAGTGAAATAAGTCAATCACAAAAGGACAAATATTGTATGAGACCTCTATTGTAAAAACCCATGAAAAAGTTCACACACAAAATGTAACCATCTCTGTTGGTTACCAGGGATGGGAGGGGTGGGGGGGAAATACTGAATAGACAATAGATAAGTGGTATCCTGGGTGAAGGGTGAGACAGTACACAACACAGGCAAAACTAGCTCGACTTGTACAAGGAAAGGTCATGGAAGCCCCATAGACACATCCAAACTCCCTGAGGGACTGAATTGCTGGGCGGAGGGCTGTGGGGACCATGGTCTCAGGGAACATCTAGCTCAATTGGTATAACACAGTTTATAAAGACAATGTTCTACATTCTACCTTGGTGAGTAGTGTCTGGGGTCTTAAAAGCCTGTGAGCTGCCATCTAAGATACTCCACTGGTCTCATCCCTTCGGGAGCAAGGGAGAATGAAGAGAACAAGATATAAGGAAAAGAGTAGTCCAAAGGACTAATGGGCCACTGCTACCACAGCCTCCACCAGACTGAGTCCACCACAGCTAGATGGTGCCCAGCTACCACCACTGGCTGCTCCGACCGGGATCACAACAGAGGGTTCTGGGCAGAGCTGGAGAAAGATGTAGAACAGAATTCTAACACAAAAAAAGACCAGATTTACTGGCCTGACAGAGACTGGAGAAACCCTGACAGTATGGCCCCTGGACGCCCTTTTAGCTCAGTGGTGAAGTCACTCCCAAGTTCAGCATTCAGCAGGGGATTGGATAGCCCCATAAAACAAAATGGGACTAATGAGACACAGCAGTCCAGGGACAAGGACTAGAAGGCAGAAGGGGACAGGAAAGCTGGTGATACGGAACCCAAGGTTAAGTAAGGACAGTGTTGACATGTAGTGGGGTTGTTAACCATTGTCATAGGGCAATATGTGTACTAACTGTTTAATGATAAACTATTTTGTTCTGTAAACCTCCATCTAAAGTGAGAATAGCAGCACAAATGGAAGAATGTAATCGACTTCACTGAATTGTACATGCGTAAATTTTTGAAATGGTGTATCTTTGGCTATGTATAGTTTCACCAGAAAAAACAAAAAGGTCCTCCAAGGCCGAGAAGAGAAAGTGTTGACATGTTGTGGGGTTGTTAACCAATGTCATAAAACAATATGCGTATTGACTGTTTAATGAGAAACTATTTGTTCTGTAAACCTTCAGCTAAAGTACAATAAAAAAGGAAAAGTAAAAGAAATACCAAAAGAGATGTTAAAGAATGCTGGTCACAACCATGGAAAACGTTTAATACTGTTGGTATTTCTTTAAATGCTTATCCCTTGTTGTCTTTGATTCCTGTGTCTTGCTCTCCTCTTATCCCAAATTGAGTCTTGATGTTCACTTTCCAAGGAATCATGGTGGCACAACAGTTAAGCCCTCGACTGCTAACCTAAAGGTCCCTAAAGGTCGTCTGTTCGAATCCACCAGTCGCTCAACAGGAGAAAAGACATGGCACTCTGCTCCCGTAAAGATTACAGCCTAGGAAACGCTGTGGGGCAGCTCTTCTCTGTCACATGGGGTCTCTGTGAATCAGAATCAACTCGATAGCACACAAGAACAACATTTTCTTTCCCTCACAACTATTCTCCAACCCACACCTTAAATATTCACCCATGAATTCATTCTTTCATTAAACTTTTTTGATTGCAGAAAATGCAAAAATGAATGAGAACATTCTTGCCTGTAAGGAAATCCTACTCTAACGACGGGGATAAGCATGGAGACCAGATAACTTACAATACGATATGTCAAATGATGTGTCCAGTTCATGAATAAAGAGCTTTGAGACCCAGAAATGAAACGACTAACCTAAAAGAAAGAGCATGTTCTCTGGAGCAGCTGAGAGTTTTATTCAAATTCCATTCTATCATTTTCTAACTCTGTCTACACCTAAATTTTCTCTCATGTACAATGAGGAATAATAGAAGCACCTGCTTTATTGTGTCACAGCGAAGATTGAATAAGACTGCAAGTGTGAAGTGCTCACCAGTGTGTCCGCTGCAATTAAACATTGAATGAGTAATAGTGATGCTGATCTTCATGGTAAAGTGAAGGAGGGGCCTGGCGGCAATGGGTCATATTCAAATACTAAAGGATTTTTTGGTATTTAAAGAAAGACCTAACTGGATCCACACCGGGGAGATTTTTAGAACTACAGAGCAGTTTATCCTACTTCTTTTCCAACATATAAATTCTGAAAGAGAAAGAAACCCCATATATTGAATCAATTCAAATCGTAATTATAAGTCACAGGTAGAATCGGTATTAGATATACAATCATTAAATAACCATTTGGCGGACAGTGTGACTATTCAGCTCTGCTGCTAAAGATATGCTCCTAATTTCTTTAAATGAAGAAAATTTAACAACTGAAATTAAATTCCCCTTCTATGTAGCTTATACCAACATTGAATTCACCCGTTCATTCAATAAATATTCTTTGGATGGTTACTATGTGCTAAGTACATTGCAAGGCCCAGGGTATACAGAGTCAAATAAAAATTCTTTACTCACAGTTACTCATTGTTGTTGTTTTTGTTGTTGTTGTGGGTCATCGAGTTGATTCTGACTCATAGTGACCCTTACAGGGAAGAGTGGAACTTCCCCATAGGGTTTCCTAGGCTGTAATCTTTATGGGAACAGACTGCCAGGTCTTTTCTCCAGCAGAGCCACTGGGTGGGTTCTAATCAGTGACTGTTCAGTTAGCAGTGAAGTGCTTAACCATTGTGCCACCAAGGTTATTTCAGTTACTCATTGAAAAGGAAAAAACAAAACCCAAACCTGTTGCTATCAAGTCAATTCTGACTCATAGCAACCCTATAGGACACAGTAGGACTGCCCCATAGGGCTTCCAAGGATCAGCTGGTAGATTCCAACTGCTGACTTTGGTTAGCGGTCAAGCTCTTAACTGCTGTGTTACCAGGGCTCCTAGTTACTCACAGTCTAGTGGAAAACTGAGAAAAGAAAATCAAGAAATAAAGCAGAAAGCAGTAACTATGATCGGAGAGGAGTGCAAGGCAAGCTGTGATGGTCCCAAAGCTGAGCTTATAGCAAAGAGTTAGACATGTGGATGGGAAGAAGCATGTTCCAGGCAGGAAACGGACAGATGTCTAGCCTGCACAGTTACAGAAGAGAACACTGATTTTCACAAAAAACGCTGGAGTTTGTGTGTGTGAACTTAAGTGTAGGTGCCTACACTGTAAATTCCTAAGCCTCAGGGATTGCATTTTATTAATCATTGTTTCTCCACAGTACATTGAGTAGCAGGTGCTCAACAGATATTTCTTGAATAGATAAGTATCTTGGAAGAACTAACGAGAAATGGTAGCTCTAAATTATTTAAAAATTCTGTGTGATTTGTGATCAAGATCAAGGAATGGGAATAGCAGTGTTTATAAAAGCACACATTTTAAAATGTTATCCTTGAGGTTTGCTTGAACATCCTAGGCTATCAAATAAGTTTGACAATAGGTGTGGCAATGAGAATCTAAAAAATATTACATTAAAAGAAGTTTCAGAAAGATACAATAAATGCTGTCTAGACAGAACCGGCATGAGGCAGATGTATACCATGCAGGGAAAATAAATGTGTATGTGTCTTTTAAATGTAATAAAAATAGTGATATTTGTTATAAGCCTGTATAGAGTGGTGATTTGGAAGAACTCATTTCTACCATTCAGTCTGAGATCATTCCCATAATTCCAGCCAAAGTTGGCCACAATCCATGTTTTTGTGGAATAATGTGGTACTGTTATTACCCTCCTTTCCCTTAAAACTATGAAATTCAAAGGAAGCCTACAAGGCAATAGGCAAACGCTTACAATCCCTAAGATGGTCGGTAAGGACCAAGTGGTAGAACCGTGTGAAAAGGAGATGGATGTTGGAGAGAGTCAGACCCAGGTAAAAATTCTATATCTGAACTGGGTGACTTTGGGCAGAGTTCAGTTCTGTTCTCTCATTTTTAAAAACCACCAGCTGCCGTTGAGTCGACTCTGACGCTTGGTGACCCCATGTGTGTTAGATTAGAACCGTGCTCCACAGGGTTTTCAATGGCTGATTATTTGGAAGTATATTGCCAGGGCTTTCTTCCAAGGTACTTCCAAAAAACTCAAACCTCCAACTTTTTGTTAGCAACCAAGTGCCTTAACTACTTGCACCACCCAAGGACTCCACTTATAAAATGTCTCTGGCTAACTCTTACTTATCCTTCAGATTCGGCCAAGGTCACTGTACAAATGGCATGGGAGTGATGTCTGACCTCCTCTAACTTCACAAGGGGGGAGGAGAATCAAGATCAACAGCCCAAGGCTGATTGCTGTGATATGGAGGTCAGACATGCCTCCTCTCTCTGCCTTCACCAACTGTGACATCACCCGTCCCTCCCACAGCACTCTCTACCGGCTTCTATAATTCATTGCAACAGCCACACAGAACTCACAGACATTACTCAAGGTTATATGTTTTATTAGGGAAGTAACAGGTAACAATTCAGGCTCAGGAACACTCAGGATGCAGCTCTTCATCAGGTCAGCCTCTTTCCAGCTGTGCCCACAGGTACACATCTCTCTGGCCCTAGGCCTCTGCCCTGCTCAGGCTAGTGTTACAAAGCTCTTCTAGCCCCTGCCAATAACACCTCAGACGCACCCCAGGCACTCAGCTTTCTAGACCCATGTGCTGGGAAGCTCACTGTGCAGTCTCCTGCCAGTCTCTCCTGCCACCACTTCTTGCTGTCTTCATGGTTACAGCTTGCTCTCTCTCTCTCAGTCTCCTGGTTCCAGGAGCTTCTCAGCACAGGGATCCCGGGTCCAAAGGACACGCTCTCCACTCCTGGCTGTTCTGTCTTGGTGGTGGTAGGATCCTCTGTCTGCTCTGGAATTGACTCTCTTTTAAGGTAAAATTGACTAATCTCCTTGGTGGGCCACAACTGCCTTATTTGCACAGTCCCAGCCAAGTGATTGGGAGTTACAAGACCATGGCTAGAAAGGCCACACAGAAGTGATCCATTGCACCACAGTCACCTCCCTAAAAAGCCTTAGTGTTTCCAAAATGGAACTCTTGACATTTCTCACTCTCCGTTCCCCATCCACTCAAAACTGTTCTTCAGTTAGTAAAAGGACCTATGTTTCACCCAGTTTCTCACAAAAACAACCCTGTAAGTCTTTGTTACTTTCTCTCTTTTGTTAAAATGTCATGTCCCATCAAGAATTCCTGTCAGTAATGTCTTTGCAATAAATCCTGAACTGACCACCTCCACCACTACCATGTTAGTCCAAATCACCATCATTGGCTGGACCACTTTAATAACCTCCTGTCTATCCTCCCTGCTTCCACTCCTGCTGCCCTGCATTTTATTCTTTGTATAATAGTTAGAACCACCTTTTAAAGTACACATCAGTTACATAAATTCTTTGCTGAAAATCCTTCAAAGGTTTTCCATCCCAACTGGAAACAAAATCCCAAAACTTATCATTGTATACAAGGCCCTACATGTCCTGGCCCCTGTCAAACTTTCAAGCAAGATTTCCCATTGCTCACCTCTTCACTCTAACCACACTGGTCTTCTTGCTCTAACTTGAACAGTATTAAGCATACCCCAGCCTCACAGCCTCTGCACCAACTATTTCCTGAGACCTGAAATGATCTTTCCTCAGATCTCCACTTGGCTTACATCCTCCCTTCATTCAAGTCTCTGCTCACAGTTACTTCCTCAGAAAGTTCTCCTCTGACCATTCGATTTAGAGGAGTCTCCCTTCCCCACTCTTGTTTCTATTACACTGTTTAACTCCTGATTCACACTTGACATTATGCATTTCTGCATGTATTTGTTTATGGTTTCATCTAATGGATAATACTATCAATGAGAGCAGGAATTGTGTCTCTTTCATTTAATATCTTCAGTGCCAATCACAGAGACTTAGTATAATAGGTTTTCCATAATTTTTTGTTGAATGAATAAACTTTCCTCTGAATTGTTCTCTCCCCGCCCCTCCCGAGACCCAGCACCAGATCTGGTGCTATCATGTGTGTCTATTGCACTCACTGCACTCTTTTTTTCTATCACTTCTGATATACGTGTTTACTTTTCCATATATCTCAAATGATTATATGTTCTTTGAAGTCAGAGAACGTTATGTTGTTCACCATTACATCTAGAGTCTACCCCAAAGCCTATTGTATGATAAATGCTCCACAAATATTTTTAGATGAAAATAGTTGATCATAGTGTCTGGGACCTGTTCAGTATCAAATAAATGAGAGCTATGATAATAATAACAGATATTCTTATTTTATGCATCTGGAAACTTCTAAACTGGTGCCTGCCTAAGGAGAGAAAGAGCTGATGAAGAAGTAAATATAGGTGTGAAAACAAGCCATTTGTCATTTCTATTTTAATTTTTAAGAAGACACAATCAACTTAATCTAGATTTATCATCTATAGGGTAGTCACTCTGAGACACGGAAAATGTCTCTATTTTATTTCTAGCATGCTGGGAGTATTTTTCTAGCCAAGACAAAATAACAGGCATTATCAGTACTGTATTTATTTTTCTTCTCTTCTCTATACTACTGAGCACTAAAATAAAACATACTTTTAGTCTAGGGCTGTTTTAGCACGCTTACTTCCAACGCAGGCTTGAATTTAGGCATTTGCTTACAGCATGCTCTTGACTAAACAGATAGAAAGAGTGAGAAATCATCTGGTGATTGAAAAACAGTTGCTAACCTTTCAGGAAAGCTGTCAAAAGATTAAGACAATATTTTCAAGGGTGGGGATAAGAGATGATCTTAATCCCTAGAAAGAGCTGAGTCAAATGACCATCAAAGTAATAAAGTAAAATCTGAATTGTGAGTGCCTCCAACATTGTATCATTTTGAATTGCTAGTTTTGGTATTTATTGAAACAGCTATGCTCCTCTTGGAAATCTGAGTTTTACATTAGGGTATGCACAATTTAGGCTTTTAATTTTTGTTTTCTCTTGGGAACTTATAGTCATTTAAATTACTAGAATCCTAGATTCTTGTGTTAGTCTATGACCCACGAATATTGCAGGTCTTTATTATTTGAGGAGAATAATGTTATGGTAGTCTGTCATGTCATTAGAGTGTATGTCAACAAGCCCTTTAAAGGACAAAATAATTTCAGTCCAAACCAGGGTAACAGGTATTATTGTGTAGTTATAATAACACATTGAACAAGTTGATGATTTAAGATCCAATAATCTCCCTTTTGCAATTATTACCTTTTCTTTCCTGTTGTTGTTGTTAGATGCCGTCGAGTCGGTTCCGACTCATAGCGACCCTAGAGGACAGAGTAGAAATGCTCCATAGGGTTTCCAAGGAGCAGGTGGTAGATTTGAACTGCCAACCGTTTGTTAGCAGCCAAAGCTCTTAACCACTACGCCAGCAGGGATCCTTTCTTTCCTACGTGGACACAGTCAGAAAACTTTGCTTTCTGGCCTCAGACTTTAGTGAATCCTTAATTACTATCTGTCTTTACTCATTCAAGAAATCTTTCGGTAAGAGTGATTTTTATTCTAAGACTGTTGGTACACACTTGGAGACTACAAAAAATATTGTTTCTCTGCTGAGCTGACACCGGATAATAATTACTACAAGGTCAACTGAATGCAATGTGAGCCTTTGGTTTGATTGAGTTTCTCTAGATCTCTTGCCCTTTGACATTTAAACTCTGGATTTGATTTCAAATGTATTAAATATTCATATTACAAATCTTTTAGTGGGACCTTTGAAAGATTTAAGTGGTTGATAATCCATTATTTCATTTCAAGTAACTGCTTCCAAATAAAGCAATAGATACACAATGTTGTTATTGTGCGTCATGGAGTTAATTCCAACTCATAACAACCCAGAGTAGAATTGTCCCATAGGATTTGCAAGGCTGAAATCTTTACTGGAGTAGATTGCCAGATCTTTTCTCCTGTGGAGCATCTGGTGGGTATGAAACACTGACCTTTTGGTTTGCAGCCAAGTGCTAATTACTGTGCCACCAGGACTCCTTAGATACATACACCATAAGGTAGTAGATTTCTCTAGAAACCACAAGACATACATTAACTCCTTCTAAATTAACTAATTCCCTGTTTTATTTTCTTTTTAACAAACCCTCTTTCCCTCTCCTTCCTTGCTTTCCAAAATTTCCCCAGCTTACCACATACTTGTAAACTGTATTTAAAAAAAAACCGTTGCCGTCAAGTAGATTCTGAGTCATAGAGACCCTATAGGACAGAGTAAAACTGCCCCCACAGGGCTTCCAAGGAGCGGCTGGTGGATTCAAACTGCCAACCTTTGGTTTAGCAGCCAAGCTGTTAACCACGATGCCACCAGAGCTCCTGTAAATTATATAGTTGTAGTTAATAGCTTCAGGTTGTAATCCATTTGGTAGTACTGTGCCAAACGCTTTCAAAAAAAGGTTAGTTATGTCAACTTTTGTGTATGTTTCCATGACACAAGCCGAAATAAAGTAGGAAAATTTGATGTTTTCAATACCAAATACTTGATAATCAACAGTTCTTCTCTAAAGAATAGTCAATTCTTGTTTGCAGTACTTATGTTCTATAGAGTCTCAGTGAACAAAGGGTTAGTGAACACTCAATGACTCTTGTGTCTCGAGCGACTCAAATTTTCGCTGCCCTGTGCGTGCCCATATCCATACCTGACCGCGACATCCCTGGGAGTGTCGATTTAGAGGCTACAAATTAGTTTTGGCAAGTAGATGAATTTACAAATATGGAATCGCAAGTAATAAGGATCAGTTGTATATGTAAACCTTAGGAGGCAGCATATATGGACTATTTGGTGAAACAGGTGCAGTGATCTTATCTATTCCAGCCACTCAGGGACTCTTTCGTTGCCTAGTTCTAAGCTATCTGCACTGTTCTGGGAGATGACCTCCATAACTTTTATGTGCCAATTTACATTCTAGCGCACAGACATACTTGGATATGAAAACTAACCAGAAAACCTAGTGAACAAGACAAAAAAAGGAGCACCTTCAAGAGTACCAATGTGGAGAACCAAAGTGACAGAGATCTGCATTTGTCAGTGTTGTCGTATGTTATTGGGAACAATGTAAACCCATGTAAAAGATTTGTTTTCCTTGTTGTTTATGGTCATTTTCAAGTTCCTGACAATAGTATGAACATCTTATTGAAAAAAAAAAAATTGAAAAACCTAAAGACGGTAAGAAAGAGGTAACTTCAACACATGAAAAAACCACTCATCCCAAGTTCAAGAAAGATCATTCTGGAAGCTCTGATTCCCACTTTAATCTTTCTTTCTCTCCCTTTCATTAATAATGGCACTTAGAAATAAGTTACAATTCTCAAGAAATAAAAACGATTCCATTATTAAATAATTCTAGCACCTGACTTAACTGACATGGCCAAATCTGTCGTAAACTTAGACTTTCTAGGCTCAGATCCAAGTTCAGATCTAAGTTCAGAGCTCTAAACTAGCAGTTGTAGAAGCTTTATAGATTCCAGGGGCACAGCTATGAATTTTTTACTTTTAGATGTATTTTTTTTACTGTTCATAAAAGTCAGATCTCATAAATCTGCTAGTTTCCAAAAATCTTCAGCTTTTTGAATAGTGGCCCTTGTATTTCGATTTAAACCAAATGGGACCAAACTTATTACTTCTATTCTGAAAGGTCATATTTCATCAAGATTGTATTAGAAAATAAACCATTTAAAGCCATCCTTTGGATGGTTCCTAGCATGAATGTCTTAAGAAGAACATGTAATAAGAGCTTCTCTGCAAGCAAAGCTGACTTGCTAATCCAAAACGGTCTGAAGCTGCCACCTTCTGGCAATTAGGTGATATTTCTCTAAATTCAGAATTCCACTCAAGTGACGTAATTAGAACAACCTGCACAGTACCTCCATCAATATCTAAGAGAGGTCTGTAGGCACCACAAAGGCAAAATGCTAACACTGTGTCTTCGTGTGTGCACGCATGTGTGTTTGTGTGTACAAACACTGTTAACAGATACACCTGCAATGATAGACTTCTAGGAACAAAGCAAGTTTCTGTTAAAATCAGGCAAGTTCTAGTATTTGAGACCAAGGCATCCACATACGCCTAGAGAATGGAAAGTTTATGTGAGATGGAGTTTCTTATTATAGTGTTTTTCGTTTGTTTGTTTAATGTTCTCTGACTGTCATAGAATAAATCACAACTTGGTACTTTCTCAGTGGTCTGTGTTGAGGCTGATCAAATTAATTTCTTACTGAAGAAGCAGATTTTAAACTTAGAAAGTACTTAGAAGCATAATCCAAAATATTAACAGTTATCTCTTCTTGCTAAATATTCTCAGGGAAGTGGTGGTTCAGTGGTGGAATTCTCGCCTTTTAAGCAAAAGACCCTGGTTCCATTTCTGGCCAACGCACCTCATGCACAGCCACCCCCGTCTGTCAGTAGAGGCTTGAGTATTGCTATAAGGCTGAACAGGTTTTAGCGGAGCTTCCAGGCTAAGACAGACTAGGAAGAAACATCTGGTGCTCTACTTCCGGAAACCAGCCAATGAAAACCCTATGAATCCCAACAATTTGATCCCCAGACAATCATAGAGATGGCACAGAATCAGGCAGCATTTTGTTCCAGGGTGCATGGGGTGCCCATGAGTCAGGAGCCAACTCAACAGCAGCTAACAAAAACCACCACCAAATATTCCGAAAGGAAAATTTGCACTGTTAAAATATTCTAAGTGCATTTATGCATTTTTTGATGATCAGAAGCAAAACAAAGTCTGTTTGATTGTATTGATAATTCCTGCCAGGTGATAGCTTTTCTATTTAGAACAGATTCTGGGGATCATTCACGAGCAAGGCCTTTGAAAACCCACTGAGCTCCATGAATGACCACTTTCTTGTTTTTCCAAGCAGGCCATTTTCTCTTTGCAATTGCCAAAACAATAGCTGAAAACCTTTAATACTTTTCCATTTTTCTATCTTTCATATAATGCTTTGTTCCAAGTGAAAGGCAGCAGGGTCAGATATTTGGAATGAATAAAATAGCTCCAAGAAAAGAAGCTGGCAACTTCTTCCGTGATGCTGAGTAATTAAACAGACCTACAAAGCCTGCTGGAATTACAGAATGTAAGTGAAGATTAATGAGGCCTGAATAGGTAGGGTCCCGTGGTCCCCAAACAACGTGCAAGGTGTCTCTCCTCAGCTTTCTCCATGCTGAACAGCTGCCCATTTTCAAGGCAAGCAAAACCGTCTTTGTTCCAGCTTTGATTCAGAAACAGTTTGGTAAAATCTAGGAAATTAATTTAGTTTTAAAAACATATCCTAAACTATCTTTTGCTGGTTCCCAGACCATGGTAGTTGGCCTTGCCTTCTGTAGTAGGCTGCAGAGTAATCATGAGTGGATGTATCTGTTGCCTGGTTTCCTTCCTAGTCTAAGTGATCAAGGACAAGGACGTTATACAGATCCCCACTTGTTAGGGCACAGCAGACAAAATACGAAGCACGGTATTGCTTCATTTCTTTGTCCCTATCCTTTAGTCCTAGAGATACAGTACTTCTGGTGTTCAGGGAGCTTTGAAGGTTTGCAATATTTTTGATGAAGGAAACAGTGGCTGCAATAAAAAGTATCATTTTCTCAAACTGATTCTAGATTCCTGGAGAAATTGGCAGTGCATCATAAGAAGCAGCCACTGAGAGGCACTTTAACGGCATGATGTGGGCAGAGTCTTGAGAGCCATTGAAGCTAGAAGTTATTCTCTTCTCACCAAAAAGTAAATAGACATATAAGAATCTAACCTATAAGATGCAATGGGCTGAATAGGAAAGGGCAGATCAAGACTGTGGGAGCTCAAAGTATGAAGGAGGAAGACAGCGAGGGAGACATGGACTGATATTTCTGTGGAAAACCTACTGTGACTGGGAGCATGACAAAAGTATTTGAGCCTGATGAAGGCAATCATTAAAGGGAACTAATAACCCAGTCACTGAGGGGGGAGCCCTGCTGTGTTGGTATTCCTGGTCTCTCCTTTGGGAAACCTCAGTTTTTGCTCTTAAGGTCTTCAACTGATTGGATGAGGCCCACCCACACTGTAGAAGGTAATCTGCTTTAAGGTCAACTGATTTAAATGTTAATCACATGTAAATACCTTCACTGCAACATTTCTATTGTTGTTATTAGGTTCTGTCAAGTTGATTTCAACTCATAGTGACCACATGTGATAGAGTAGAACGGCCCCATAGGGTTTTTCAGGCTCTAATCTTTATTTATTTTTTTAGTGTAATCTTTTGGGCAGTTTGTCATACTGTGGTGGCTTGCATATTGCTGTGATGTTGGAAGCTATGCCACCTGTATTTCAAATAACAGCAGGATCACCCATGGTGGAGAGGTTTCAGCAGAGCTTCCAGACTAAGACGGACTAGGAAGAAGGACCTGGCGATCTACTTCTAAAAAAAAAAAAAAAAAATTGGTTGGTGAAAACCTTACTAATAGCAGTGAAACGTCAGACTGAAGAAGAATAGACGCTTTTTGAATTATGCTGTTGATGAACAATATTGAACACACCATGGATTAAGTCAGAATCGACTCGAAGGCAACGGGTTTGATTTGAAAGAACAAATCTAAGAATGCTCCTTAGCAGTGATGATGATGTGACTTCGTCTCACACACTTTGGACGTGTGTTCAGGAGGGACCAGTCCCTGCAGAAGGACATCATGCTTGGTAAAGTAGAGGGTCAGCAAAAAAGAGGAAGACCCTCAACGAGATGGATTGACACAGTGGCTGCAACAATGGGTTCAAGCATAGCAACCATTGTGAGGACGGCGCAGGATGGCGCAGGAATGAGCAGTGTTTCATTCTGTTGTACACGGGGTCACTATGAGTCAGCACCAACTTCATGGCACCTAACAACAGCAACAACAATCTTTACGGGACAGATCACCAGGTTTTTCTCCCACGGAGCCACTGGGTAGGTTTGAACTGCTAACGTTTTGGTTAGCAGCACTTAACTGTTTTTTAATTGTACCCATTTGAAAGATTAATTATTTTTGACATCAAAATCCAATGTTTCTAAATATCTATCTTCAAAACTCTTTCTGTCCATTGCCAGCAAGTTTTTTGTTTTCCGGGAAGCAGTTACTTTTTCACTGACTGTTAGCATGTTGCAGATAAGCTGTTTTTACTGTCCACTAAGAGAGCATTTCACCAATGGTCATCAAAGAAAGCATCAGAAAATTTGGACCACTTGTTTCACCAAGCTGTGCTTGGTACAAAAGATTTTTTATGAAAACCTGATTTTATTACCAAGTATTTTAAGAAGTCTACTGTTTAACAAAGGAGCCCTGGTGGCACAATGGTTCAGCGCTCAGCTGCTAACTGAAAGCTCAGGGGTTCAAACCCACTAGCAGCTCTGCAGAAGAAAGGATGTGGTGATCTGCTCCCATAAAGATTACAGCCTAGAAAACCCTATGGGGCGGTTCTACTTTGTCCTCTAGGGTCGCTATGAGTGGGAATTGGCTTGATGGCGCAGAACAACAACTATTTAACAAAATATAGTGCCCTTACTGGGAAACGCTTAAACTGAAACATGTTCCAACGTGATGGAAGTGAAGGAGCGCACGAGAGTGTCTCAGTCAGCCCTTCTCATCCACTCTTCCCTCTGGGCGCTGTGCGTGCTATGCTACACAGCCACATGACCTACTGGCCAGTGGAAAGGAGCAATGTCAATCTCTCTAGTAAAAATTAGCCATGCTTAAGTACCTACATTTAATTGAAAATTTAACATTTCCGTAAGTACTGCAATAGAATTCTTTGCCCACTGAAGAGGAGATCAGACCCTCGTAATAAAAAAACATTCATGTCCCGTATTCTGAAATTTAAAGACTCAAGAACAAAGTAATCATTAATGTGTGATACTCCTTGAAACACAGTATTATCTCTGGAGATCTTCAATGTTTTACTCCCCAGGACAAATACTATATCACCTTATAGATCCTAAATCTTTTATGACAATATAGCTACTTTTAAATATATGCTTCCCTTTCTAATAGCCTTTTTGGATTATGCTAATTCAGGAGTCCAAAGTACATTTTTCCCTTCTTTATTGAATGTCATAATCTCACCCCCACACTCCACTGTTGCCTGCTAACCACAGGGCAAATCTTGGAGGGTGTTCTAGGTGCAGGCGGAAGGGCAGCCTGGAATTGCAATCTGTTAAGCCACTGGGGTGTAGAGGTTCCAGCTCTAGGCAAGTCTTGGATTTAAATGGTGAGTCGGTAGCAACACTACTTGGGGGTGGGTATTGCTGACTGTATTTGAAAATCACTAGTCTAGAAAGTGGTTAGATTTTTAAAAACTTTTAAAAGTAATATAGCCACTTATGTTTAAAGAATACTTAAAATATTCTCTCATTCTCATTAGCTCAGTTAAAGGAAAGTTCTTTTAAATAAATACAATAAAAATTAAAATGTCCTTGAGAGATCCTGAAATCCTGGCCTTATTTAGCAATTTAGCTATGTGCCTTTTTTCTGTCTTTTTTCTTTTTTTATCACAAATGGTAGAAAAGCCTCATCTGATTGAAAAACCTATCAGAGTGAATATCAGAGTCAACAATACAATAACAAGAAGATAAAGATGTATAATTCAGCTGACAGCCACGTTTGGTTATTTGATGCTTGTCAGCTCCCAGAAACCTTATCTTTATTTGGAAGTACCTACTAAAAGATTCCTCACTGACTTCCTATCACAACACGAGCATTATTGTGCATTTAATGTGATTTCCTGCTGTCTCTGGGAAAAAATGAAAATGAGTTCTAACCAAGATGTGAAATGAAGTGGAAGGCATATCAAAAAGCCAACGGCCAAGCTTTAAAAACTGTTTTTTATTGCTCAATAACACTACTAAAAAGACAACAAATTTTTAAGCACAATCTCTGAAATAGACACATAATAGACTTCTATAAAATGATTACACATTTCAGGCAGGGGGAAATGGAATTTCCCAGATATTTTTAAGTTTTGGGACACAAAAATAAAATCTTGCTTGAATGAGTTTCACAGGCACGTCATACTTGTTCCCAATCACTCAGAATGTGAATTGAGATTGCATGATAAGTTGCTGCTTATTCAATCAACTTCTTGCAAGCATAAACAAGAAAGCAACAAACAGCTAGGAAACTATTGCCAGACTATATCTTCAGGCCTGTCAAAAATTATTTCATACAGTACACTAATCATATCTTATCCTACCAGAAACCAAACCCATTACCATCAAGTCGATTCTGACTCATAGAGAACCTATAGGACAGAGTAGAACTGTCCCATAGGTTTTCCAAGGAGCAGCTGATGGATTCGAACTGCTAACACTTTGGTTAGCTGCCAAGCTCTTAATCACAGCACTATCAGGACTCAAAATTCAAAAAAGATTAACAAATTGACCTTGGTTTCTCAAAGGATCACTACCTGTACAGACATGGCCTGACCAAGTTTTATTCCATGATGCTATAGTTCTACCACTCTTGTGGAGTTGCCAGTCTAGAAATCCAGGTATAACCTAAAGTAAGCTCAGATGGCTTGCCTAGGCCATGTTGGCCCAAGTCTCAAGAACAGCAGTGATGGGAGTGCTCCCACAGCTCCAGGCCTCAATAATACATTTAGGAAAGACAGCAAAATGCAAATTATTTATAAGTGACAAAGAGCAGATTGGTAAGTGTATTTTGTTGCTTGTTTATGTTGTTTTTGAGTATATATTTGTTTGTTTTATAGTAACTTAAATTAATATTCTGAAAAGACCAAGATTCAATTAAAGAAAACCTATATCTATATATTGAATATGCCATAGACTGCCGGAGGAATGAACAAATCAGTCTTGACGAAATACAACGAGAATGCTCCTTAGAAGTGAAGATGGTGAGACTTCATCTGGCTTAGTTTGGATAGATCATCAGGAAATACCAATTGCTAGAAAAGGACATCTGTTTGGTAAAGTAGAGAATCAGTGAAAACAAGCAAAACCCTCAACAAGATGGATTGACACAACAGCCTCAATAACGAGCTCAAAGATATCAAAAATTACGGAGATGGCGCAGGAACAGGCAATATTTTATTCTGTTGTACGTAAGGCTGCCATGAGTCAGAGTCAACTCGACAGCAAATAACACATATTTAGTCATATAATAATTTTTATTTTGCATCCATTATGGTACCAGGATTGTACTAGACACTGAAAGATATAGTGAAAGAAACCTACTGTCTGACCTGTTGTTTTTGTTGTTGTTGTTAATTGCCGTGGACTTGATTCTGATTCATAGCTATGCCACATGTGATAGAGTTTTCAAGGCTGTGACCTTTCAGAAGCAGATCACCAGGGCTGTCTTCCGAGGTGCCTCTTGGTGGGTTCAAACCACCAACATTTTGGCTAGTAGTCGAGTGCTAAACAGTTTGCACCACCCAAGGATCCTCTCTTTGACCTAGGGACTTTTTATTCCAGAAGGAAAAACTGACAAATAAGCAGACAATTCTGTAAGTGCGGTAATGTGAGTAATACAGGACAACTAGGGAAATTTAAAAAAAAAAATTATTCTGCCAGTGTAGGTTGGGAATGAAACTAGTCAGGACAGACTGTCTGGTCTAAGCGATTCTAGGAAGACTTAATGGGTATGGAGGAGAGTATGAGACGCAGAGAGGGGTCTAGACAAGATGAATGGTTCATAATGCCTTGAGCACAGTGCGCTGAAGGTGTAGGGCACTGAAAGAATTTTAGTAGGGATGGAGCATGGACAATGAGAGGGGCACTTGGCTAGATACAAAACTGAAGAGGTCAGCAGGGGCCTTGAATTGATGTCAAGTGTGAACTTCATCCTTAGAGAGCTGTGATGAGCCATTTCAGCATCTCTCAGTGATGGGCATTATTATGTGCATTACAGAAATAGGAATTCAATATTGAAAGATCATATGTGATTTATCAAGGTAATGTAGTATATCAGTCTGGATTCTGACAAAAAAAAAAAGCTAGCACACTCATTCCAGATAACTGAGGAGAGTTGAATAAGGAACTATTTATTAAGGTGGGTTCAGGGTCTAGGGAAGTCAACAGGGGCTGGTCAAAGCAGGAAGTCATTACTATCCCTAGTCCTAAAGGACTGAAAGAAGAGAGTGGTTACTAGAATCCAGTGAGAAAATATTTGTGGACAGGGCCACCTGACATTCAGTAGAAGGAAGCACATTATCACTGTGACCACTTTCCTTTGGTTGAACCCAATGGAAATTAGAGAGAAAGGGAGCCTTTTGATACAGTCCTACAATATAAAACCTGGTAGAGACAGGTGAAGGGAGGATTTGAAGAGGCAAACAAGACAAGCAGGAAATCAATAGCAGAGCTTGAACTTGAGCCTGGTCCTCTGTCTCTAATTCTCAAGTCATTAGACATGGTAAAAAAAAGAAAAGAAAAGTCATTAAATTATCAACAGCAAAAGTTACCTTCATAGACAAGTATTCCCCTTCCATTTCTATATTAAAAAGAAACCCTATTAGCAGGATATTTTTTTGAAAATTGAATTACTAAAAACAAGCGCACGTACACACACACACACACACACACACACACAAAGTAGAAGTTTCTGGATAATTGAGAACTGTACCATAGCATTTTGGCAGTAGGATGTGCCTGTATGTTCCCTCAAAGATTGTGATGGCCTTGGTGCTAATAGCAATAATAGAAAAAGAATTAATTTATATTCATTTTAAATGGAAGAGACTATTAAAATAGAATTTCATGAAAGAACTTTTAAGATAATTAGAATTCATGCAGTTTCAAATTAATTTACTGGTAAACTAATTTGCCAGTGTAAAGTGGCTTCAGATGTGAAGAAAATTTGTTTTATTATTCCCATTTTCCTTTAAATAATGAAGCATACATTTCTACTTTCATTAAATTAGAGCAGTTTAATTCCATCATATTGATCGTTAGATAAATTTAAATGAAGTTTTAATTGCACACTTTATTTTCAAAAGGTGATACTTAGCCCAGTACAACATACTATAATAAAATTGAAGGGAAAAAAACAAACCATGGATGTTAATCGATTATTTTAATAATAAAGAAGAGGATTGTTCTTCATGAACCATGTTATATAATAGTATCTAGCAGAAAAAAAAAAAATTCAGGTGCAAAACAGAGTACAGAAACACTTGACTGGGAGACCAGAGATAATTACTCTATATCTACTAAGGCATTTGCATGTAAAATAGGGACAAAAACATTAAATTCCTCATAGAATTGTTGGGAGAATTAAATGAGAAAATGCATGTGAAGTGAGCCTAAATGACAGCTAATACTTTTTTATAGGAGAATAAATACCACTGCTACGTGTATGAGATTGAAAGACCTCAGTAAACATTTCCTACCTTATTTCTGCAGCTCCTTGATGATACGTTTTTATCTCACTCAATGTGTTTTAGGATTTCCCTGTTTGATCAGAACTATCAAGTTCACCAGAGCAACAATGAAAAGTATAAACGTGGAAATGCTACTGAGGATAAAATGGCAAACTAACAGGAGCTGCTGGCTTCCTCCCTAATCCCTCCACCCCAAACCTCATTCCAGGGTTGTCTTCAAAATGTAAGAGAGGTTTGCAAGTTTGAAAAACTAGTAAAAACCTGTAGGAAACTCCCCGGGAGATGAAATGTATGCAACTCTTGTTATGGGAGGGAAATACCCACCCAGAAAGGAAGAGGGGCAAATCATGCTGAGAAGCTTCCACTGAGGACAATATTTTCAGCTGTACTTTCTTATTTTACCAAAATTTTTCCTGGGATGATCATCGCCTGCCCTTTGCTACAGAAAAGGGAACAGCCCAGCTCTGGCTGAGACAGTAATGTAACCTCAGGTTATAGTAATACCTGCTGGGCTAGTGGGTGAATAAAAGGTGCAGGTATTCCTGATGGTCTTCAAAGCCTCCCTCCACCCACTCTCCTTATACACAAACTCAGGTCTCAGTAAACTCTTGAAAAAGAAGAGCATTATCTGAGGGACAGGGTCTCCTGTTGAAGAGGCAGCAATAGAGAATAGCCAAACTCATACTGTACCTCCAGAAAGTCTTTACTCTGAATCTCAGTTCTCTCCCACTCTTAACTCTCTAGGGGGAAGTAAACCTAGGACCTAGGATTTAGACCTCTGGAGGCCAAGACTATGCATATAACTGATACCCTTTGGCAATATCAACTCTCAGGAAAAATGACAAGACACCCGAGATTTACAAATACTATAAAAGAAAGCAATCACACTGAAAAACATATAAAAAATAAAACTGAATCTGAGTTCCAGATAGAACAAAAATTAAAATAAGGACACTGAATATTCTCAAAGAATAAGAGGGAATGGTAAGATGATTTATGAAGAAGCATTTAAAGAAGACAATTGGAATATAAGTTATACATTTTCATTAATTTTTATAAAACATTGAAAATAAGTGCTGAATAACAGAATACAGCAGCAGAAGAATGCATCAGTGATCTGGAAAATCGGATAGAATAATACCTCAGGAGGTATGAGAAAAGGATAAGAGATCCAAATCTCACGTTAAGACATATGGGAGTAGAATATTGTCTACCCTCATATGTCTTAACCTGAGATTTTACAGTTGGTGTCTGTAGAGAGACAGGCACAAAGAAGAAAATAAAATAATGAAGAGGAAGAATAATCTGAAGTATAAACTCAGGAGTTCTAAAATTAAAGCAAATAAAAGAGTAACATCGGGGAGGAGGGAAAAAGCATAGATACTTGTAAATTGCCAAGCAGAATGTATAAGAATGAAACCTGAACACAAAATAATGAAATTTTAAAAATTGCCAAATAAAGCGAATATTCTAAAAGCTTTCAGAGAGAAAAAGAAGGGAAAAGAATCAAATTTGCAACAGATTTCTCAACAGCAATATGGATTGCAAAAAGAAAATGAAGTAATATATACAAGGCACTGAAGGAAAATATGACAAACATAGAATTTTATGTCCAGCTAAAACACCGTTTCATACAAGAATTAAATAGAGATATTCTCAGCCATATAAGGCCCCAGAGTGCAAAATTCTCTCTGTGAAATGGGTTTGTGGTATAGATTCTCTTTCTGTAATATGGATTATCTTTAAAGTATGGTTCAAAGGATAATGCAGAACTGCTGTGTCAATGGTCAAATAGTAAAAGTTTCAACAATGTTGAGCATCATTAAAGGTGAGCCAGGGTGACCTGTTTTAATTATTGCAATGCAATCTCTGGAGTAGAACCCTTGATTTTTCTTCTTTTTAAAAATAAATATGGCTAAAGAAACAAAAACGAAAATATATAATAGAAAATATTTCCAAAGAGTTCAGGAGTGACGCAAGTCAATCATTCAATCATTTAAACTGAAACTTGTAAGAGACTGATGTTGTCCAGTCAGTGCTAAGATTCTAGCTATTTGTTTCAGTTATGATTACTTCCAGGCTATGTGGCATGAACAGCGCATTCTTCACATGCCGCTGGGGCATGGAAAGTTTACACCTAGAAGAAATAGACAATTATTACTAAAAGCAGCTGCACTGAGGAATAAGGGAGGCCGTTGTATTTCCCAATTAGAAGTAGCATGGCATAATTCCAATATAAGCCTTAAATTGTAATTCATAAGGGCAGACACAAAATTACTAGTATTGATTTGTGATTAAGCTGCTTCTCACATGAGCAACTTTATGAAACATATTTCTCGGGTGAGTAGCAGTAGGAATATACTCATTTTATGATGGTAAATTATTTTCCTCTGGAATGACTGGCGAGGTCAGCTAATCAGACATAAATCCATATGGCTGACAAAAGAGTTGAGGGGTTTATATTTGTGCTTTGGCATAAAGAGCTATTCCTAAGAGTTTAGCCATCTACTAAAAAGATACTGTGCTGTTGGGTCACTTTTAATACTGCACAGTAACCCAAAAAATAATTTAAAAGGAGATTTTAAAAGATATTTAGCAGAGGGATCTTGTGACAACCACAATAACTTGCCTAAATTATCCACATAATTTACTAACTTTCCATTTTACACAGAGGAGTCCCTAGGTGGTGCAAATGGTTAAGCGCTCGACTACTAGCTGAAAAGTTGGCAGTTTGAATCCACCCAAAGATGCCTCAGAAGACAGGTCTAGCGATCTGCTTCTAAAAGGTCACAGCCTTGAAAACACTTGGAGCAGTTCTACTCTGCACACATGTGGTCGCCATGAGTCACCATCGACTGGATGGCAACTAACAACAACAGGTTGTCCTGACTGTAGGTGTACATAAGCGTGTATATACTTATCTTCAAGTCAAAGGCATTTTTTCTATGTCATGTAAGAATGCACAGATGATTCTTCTGTTTTGACACATCTCAAGATATTCTTCCTCCCATTGAAATCTTTCAAAAGTACATATTTTATTTATTCTACAAATGACCTCAGGATAAACTTAACCAAAAAGAGTCTGAGAAAGTTACTGCTACTCTCCAAAGAAACGTAACGTGTCTTTACAAGACAACACTAATTACTAAACTTTTTAAAAAGAGTTTTCACATTGGCATAAATATATCTGCGCTGCTTCACTTGCGATGTTCCAAGTACCCTACCTGTAGTAGAATCCATGAAGACAACAAATACCTTAAGAGCTTCTCTGGCCAGTTACAATTCAAAGGTGGAGGGTTTTGGGAATCTTCTTAGCAGATGGGATGGCATAATGTGGCTGGGACTGGGGATTTGCATGAATATGAATTACAAATAGCACAGATAACATGGTGTTCAAAAGCTGTTACGAATCTTGAATGTCAAAGTCATTTAGCTGACATTTGGAGGGACATAATTACCTTAAGAACATGGAAATGGGCTGGTCTAAATTGCACGGGCAGAGTATCACAGGACACACAATGGCATTGCTTTGGCAATAATTGTGACAAGTAGGCATGGCCAAGGAAGCCAAGAATAGTACACATTAATGCAGTGACATTTTTCAATGTGTGCTGCCCTTTCAGAAATATGCATACGAGGCCTAAATAACCTCTAACCCATTATAAAATAACAGGAGACAAAATAATAATCTCACATAAGCTCTGGCACTGGTAGTCTGAAGAACAGTGTTCATTCACATTTCATACACAAGGTTTTACATGTTTCAAACATTTAAACTACATTTTTAACATTACTAGTCTTCAAAAATTTCATCATTGACAGTAGGTTTACCTGGAATTCACTGAATGGTACCTAGATTACTTACATTGAAAAGTCAGATGTTCCTAATTTTAGAATATGATGCATTTACAAAAATAATTTTCTATATTAACATAAATTATCAACCAAAAATTAAATGTGCATGTTAAGTTAAAAAATAATGTTTTCCCTAAGTTTCTCATGTATCAAGATGTATAAAAAAGATGTTTGAAAAGTGAGGCACTGTGAGATCCTCAGGAAGTATGCCAGACATAACACACATAATAATAGGTCAGACCATGGTCCCCTGGAGGAGATATTTACCGCCAGTAGTAGGGATTTACAAGAGAGAATATCTAACTTTTTTTGTCACTGGTGCTAGGCCTTTGATATCAAGTATGATGTTAAAGGACACTGGAAGAAAGCGATGATCCATTAATATTTCATCAGATAATCACACATCATTTCTGAAATATTGATTAAAATTCAACACAAGTGATAAAATGAGCACTTTAATATCTACCCATGTAAAGGGAAAGTTGTGAACCCTAATTCATATTTCATTTTCAAAAATGGATGAGATACTTGATTTATTTAATAGATCAATATCCCAGATTGTAATAAACATTTGTAGCCTCAGCCAGTAGACTTCAATTTACACTTCTACTTACCTCCACTCTGATGGAGCCCTGATGAACCCAGGCTTGTGGATCACCCTTTGCTTCTGTCTTCCATGACACCTGTGGTCTATTCCACACTGCTTTGCATTTAATTACATTCATTTCTGTCTTATTTGCTACCCTTTCATGTATGTCAATCTTTTCTCCTTACTGGAATTCTATTGATTATTTATGGCAGATTAATATTGTATTAAGGAAGCAATAGTTACTCATAGAATTTTGTATATAGATTAGAAAACACTGATTTCTGTGTGGCAATGAAAACAACAAACCACAGTGATTGTCTATTGTATGCTAGGAACTGTGCTAAAACCTGGAAACAAAAAAAATGCGTAGTTCTTTCTAGGGAAGAGATCACAGGCTATTGGAGAAGCCAGAAATGTGAAAAAAAAAAAATGTAGAAGCAGAGTAATTGACAGACGTGATGACAATCGCTACGATAAAGAAACACTATTTTAGCAAGTACCATGGAGTACTCAAGGAGCTTCTGCTAAGGAAAGAAAACACACACACACACACAATCACAGAGAAGTCTATCTGTGAATGGTAAAATATTTCAAGGTCAAATTTCAAGAATCGTTCAAGATTACGCAAAATTAAATTGTCCTAACATTTGAAAGGCAAATGAGAATAAAATCAATGTTAGCTTATCTCTGATTTAATTTGACTTGAACAAAATACTGAATTCATTATGAAATCCCTGTGAAGTATTCTTGCCTAAAGAACTTGACTCTGAAATACAATCATCAGAATCAAAACTGGTTCACTCATTCAACGAATGAAGACTGAGCACGAACTCAGAGCCAGACCACGCGCTAAATGTTGGGAGGGAAAAGTGAGCAAGACAGACATGCACAGTCTTGTGCTCATAGCATTTAAGGCATTTACTTTTGAACAGAGTTGTGTTTATTTTGTTTGGATCAGTGTAAATGCAAAATTCCAAATGATTATAGTTACATTTTCCTTGTAACAATAGTAATACATGAATATTGAAGGAAATTTAGAAAATAGACAAAGGGGTAATAAAATCCTATAAAACCATCACTTTCATACTTAATACTTTTACTTTTTCCAGGATACCTTTTTATTGAAATGTAAAGAATATACTTTAAAATCTGAAATCTCATTGTATATAAATAATTTTTATCATATTTTCATATAACTTAATGTTTTAATTATTTTTGCATAAATTCCTACACCAAACCCTTTGCCATCGAGTCGATTCCAACTCATAGTGATCCTATAGAACAGAGTAGAATTGTCCCATGGGGTTTCCAAGGAACAACTGGTGGATTCGAACGGCCAACCTTTTGATTAGCAGCCAAACTCTTAACCACTGTGCCACCAGGGCTCCAAAGCTTTACAAGTATGATTATTAATGTTTTCGTATTATTCCATTTATTCATTCAACAAATAGTTATTCAGGGTGTGCTGTGCTCACGAAGCCATTCTAGATGCAGGGGATACAGCAGGGAAGAAGACAGAAGAAGTCCTTGCTCTCAAGGAGCTTGCTGTAGATCATATGGCTTTATAATAATTAATTTAATTAATCCACTATTTTTTTAAATAATATTTTATTGTGTTTTTGGTGAAAGTTTACACAGCAAATTAGGTTCCCATTTGACAATTTCTACACAAATTGTTCAATTGTATTAATTATATTTTTCAAAATTCTCTTTGTGTGCTGGTTGTTCCATTTCCAGTACTCTAGCTTCCCTGCCCCCTTATCTTCCCATCTTTGCTTTAGAGTAATTGTTGACCTTCTGGTCTCATATAGATGGTTTTTTAATGTAACACCGTACTCACAGATAATATCCTTTATTTTGTGTGCCAATCTGTTATTTTGCTAAAAGGTAACCTCAGGGGTTAATCTACTATTTTTGAACACAGATTTGTTATTTATCACTAGCACAAAGAAGTGCCATGAGCAACCTTACATATATATGTCATAATATACTTGATTACTGTCTTATAATGGGGTCTTTAAAATAAGGCATATGGCATGTGCAGTTTAAAGTTTTTGATACATACTGCAAAATTGCTTTTGAGACAAATTTTACAAATACCCACATGCCCACCCGCTATGTCTGAATGTGGACAGCATATATTCCAAGGCTGAAAAAGATGTTTGTTTTTTTAAGTCTTTGCCACTTTTATAGTCAAAAAGTAACACCTGAAATTTTCTTTACTGACAAGTTTGCTGAGATTTTCTTAAATTCATTGGTAATCTACACTTCTATTGTTGAAACTGTATAAAACATCTGGTTGCTAGTCAGTTGATGATATTTTTACACTTTAATCAAGATGTAAGTGCAATTTGTGTAGTTCTGTCTATAATTTCTGTATCTATTTTCTTTTTAATAAAATAGCTTTGTATGCAGAAATTTCTTCCCTACTTATGCCAAGTATCACCTCTTTTTAATAGAGAACTATGTTGTTATTGTTGTTGTTCGTTGTTATACAGTCAGCTCTGATTCGTGGTAACCTTATATACAACAGAACAACATGTTTCCACCTCCATGATCTTTGATATGTCTGAGTCCACTGTTGAGGCTATTGTGTCAATCCACCTCACTGAGAGTTCTTCTCGTTTTCGCTGACCCTCTACTTTACCAAACATGACATCCTTTTCTAGTAATTGGATAGAGATTTATCTAATACAGTACACATTTTAATCTATCTATTATTCTTATTGATAGAGCACATACTTACCTAATTTGATTTTCTTCCATATTGCTGTCAACAGCATCAGCAACAGCGGCGTAATCTTGTCTCTTAATTTCCACTAGGTATAATTTACTTCTATTTTATGTTTCCCTGCTTGATAGAACTTCTAAAACAATGCTCATAATAATGGTTGTAGCAGCTATAGTCCCATTTTTATTATAATAAAAATTATTGAAGTGTTTTGATTTTAACTACAATGTTAGCTGTTGACTTTTACATATCTTTTTAATGAATTAAAGGAAAAAAAATTCTTCTTAGTTTTTCCAGATTTCATTTTTACCAGGAACAGGTGCTAGTTTTTGTTAAGCATTAGTCCCTGGGTGGTGCAAAGGGTTAATGCACGCCATTGTTAACCGAAAAGTTGGAGGTTTCAGTCCACACGGAGGCAGCTTAGAAAAAAGGCCTGGAGTTCTACTTCTAAAAAATCAGCTATTGAAAATCCTATAGAGCACAGGTCTACTCTGGGGTCATCATGAGTAGGAGTCACACATTGGGTCCCCAAGAGTAGGAGTCAACTTCACAGCAACTGGTTTTTGGTTTAAACATTAACTGAGATCTTCATGGTATTTTTTCCTTTGAGTCATTGCTATGTTAATCAATATCCTAATTTAAATTCTCATTTGCATATCATAAATAAATTATTGATTAAAATTTATTATATTTTAATATGCTGTTGGATTGTATTTGTTGGTATTTTGTTTTGGATGTTTGTACCTAAATTTCTACATGAACTTGGTTTATAGTTTAATTTTTATTTATAGCCTTTATGAGATTTTGGGGATTAGGGTTTTCAGAGCTTTATGCAATACATTTGGAAGGATTCAACATTTTTTCTCTGTTCCAGTGCGAATTTAAAATTTTAATTATTTTAATTGGTCTTAAATCACTCTCTGATCTTAAGTACACTGCCATTTATAAGTGGGAAATTTTACCAAAAATAGGAAAATATCTGCAAATATTTGGGGGAATAGTGAAACTCTATAGGGCTTGTTTCCATGACAGCTAAAAAAGAATCAGAACTGGGATTGTCCTAAGTTTTCTTACAAGTTTCCAAGAACAATAAAAGCTAAGTTTATCATGGTGCTCAAATCTCTCGTCAATGGTAGAGAAGCATATTTTGGGGCCAAGGAAATTCTCCACACCTAGAAAACCAAGAATTTCTGTTATTTTAAAATACATGAAATATTATTTTGTATGGCACTGAATTCAGTCGTAGCAAACTAACAACTGTAAGTATACTCATGTATTTACATATTTTTTTAAATTTACATCGGGCCAGAAGATTTATATTTAATATAAACCCAAACAGACATCAAATATAAAACATAGTTAACACACAGCACAGATTTACACCTGCCTTCCCACGTAAGCATAATATCGTGTGTGTGTCATTTATTGTCACTCTTATTCAACAGTATAACACTTCCAGTCTAGAGTCATATGAAATGAATTTATTCTGCAATATTAAAAATAGTACTTTTAGCATGTTCCTTTTAAATAAATAATGTGATTTGCACATCTTATAATTGCTCCTCAGCATTAATTATTCCCCAGAAGTTAATTACTGTGAATGCGTGTTAACTAACATGAAGGTGAGGTGTCATTTAAGTAGATAACAGATTGTTTTTAATACTAATAATCTGCTTCTCCAACTATTTGCACTTATTGCAAGGTGGTACTTTCTTCTTAATGCCTTTAAATCTTGAAAAACTCCTCATGGAATAGGCTTTGAGTGAGTGCCTGACTATGGCATGACAAACTTAATTAGGAAAGAGATGTGGTGCTGTTGAACTTACGAGAACATAACATTTTCAAAGTTTCAACTGGTGACTTTCAAACTTGTGAGAAAACCACAGTATTGTATTCTTTGTCTCGCAAGTCATGGGTTACTTGTACATACGCGTGCATGCATACATGACTGACGTCACTTGGCTCAATGAACAATGCCAAGTTATCAAGGCATCCGTGAGAACTGCTTTTATGGAATTCATTCAGTTATTTCCTCTTGCAGATCTTTCCTTGGCATTTTCTTCCATTTAAAAAAGTAGAATAGTTTTAATGTTCTTAGTTTAGAATTTCTCCATTTTCTTGGTCAATTAATTCCTTTCATGTCTTTCGAGTCTCAGGTTTTCATTTATAAATGGAGTCAGTTGAATTAGATAATTTCCAAGATTTGATCTCCGTATAACATCCTAAAGTTTGTAGTCGCTAGAAGATACTGGCATTTGCAGATCACGCTAATGACCTCAGCTAGGCAGACCTGGATGTGAATTCAGTTTCATTACTCACCTGCATTTATTCATAGTCAGTTAACTTAAATCCTCTGAGTTTCTTTATATGGAAAATAAGGCTAGTAATTGAACCTACTCCATAGGGTTGTGAGGAATTTAAATAAGATAGTTTGTAAGCATTTTCACAGTAACTAGCACATAGTGAATGCTCTATAAATGTTATTATTGTAATGATTATTATTCTTTCTTGAACATTAATGGGATGTTTCTAATCAAGTACTCATATCAGTGAGGGTACTATCTCCAACAAAATATTTTTTAAAGCTACAATCACAATCTGAATTTGTGTCATTAAGTAATTTTTTAAAATTTTATTCATCTGTCATAACAGTTTTCATATGCACAGTCTTCAGAGACATTTAACAATTTCTTATTATAATCTCTAAATCTTTATAGTAAGTCTTTTTTAAGTATTTACTAGAATGATATAGACATAGTATGCCTGATTTTGAATAAGTCTTTTAGATATTCTTGTGATTTCAACTCATAAAAAACTAAAATACTGAGTGCTGAATTAAAATTATGTGTTTCAGCGGGCTGAATGATTATTCAATGAGTTGTTACAAACCAAGCAAAGTCCACATAGAGGAACAACTCTATAAGATACTGGATTATAGCTTTAGCTATTAAAATTGTGTCAAAATTTTAATGAAGAGATAGTAGACATGCAAATAAAATTTACAAATGACACAGAAGTGGATGTAAATATCCAGAGAATAATAGGTTAGAACTTTAAGGATCTTGTCAGCCTATAAAATTTGGCAAAACTGAACAAGTGAAATATAAAAGGGACAATTAAATACCAAAAGCCTAGGCACGCGGTAAAATAAATTTGATGGAAGTGATTTCTCTATCAGCTGCACATGTACAAAAGAATTCAAGCTTGAGTGGAACTACAAGCTCAATGGATGATGTGTCTGCTTCCCTCCTCAAAAAAATTATGTATAATGCAATCTTAGGCTTTATTTTAATTAAAGAATAGGATACAGAAGAATGATGTTGAAACTTCACATTGCTCTATGCTGGAGAAACCACACTGAGTCGGAATCGACTCGACGGCAATGGGTTTTTCTATGGTTCAGGGTAGTGCACTTTCAATGTAGCATTAAACAATGAGAGAATGTTGGATGGATATCAACAGAACAGGCATAGGTCTGGAAATCAAATAGTTGAAAAAAACTACATATATTTATCACGGAGAAGGAAAAATGGAGGAATTGGGGTAGGTTCCCAAAGCCTCATGAAGAAAGAACGAATAAAAACTACTATTTCAGTAACATAACCTACATTTTACAAACTATTTCTTCCTGAAAGCATGATCTTACACTAGAAAAATCCAGCAACAAGTTGCTGACAAATCACAAACATTGCTGTCTGACTTTTCTAAATATCAATTTCATTTTTATGATAAGTGTCATTAAGTGAAAAAGGAAATGTAAAGCATGTATATAAAAACGTATATTATGGCAAATTAATGGTGAGAGTCAAAAAGATATAGACTGTTTTTTTAGGACTGAGGAGCAGAAGCAATAAAACTTCTAACAGATAAGGCAGTGTAATGTTTGTAAAATCCTAATTTTCAAGAGCTTCAAAAGAAATTAACTGCAATTTCTACCATGCCACACTCTCTAGTTATATGACTACCCAGTATCTGTGGTTCTTTGAATGTTCGTCTTGAAACCTTCAAGGGCTTTCTGTAAATGAGCCAACCACAGTATCTCATTATAGATCAATTAGTTTTGATAACTGTTAGATGAAACCAAGGGTAATGTTCAAAATATTAAACAGCAGTTAGATAGATGTAAGGAGCCCTGGTGGTGCAGCAATTAAGCACTTAGCTGCTAACCAAAAGGTTGGTGGTTGAAACCCATCCAGTGGTTCTGGCTGTCGGAGAAAGACCTGGTGATCTGCTCCTGTAAATATTACTGCCAAGAAAACCCTATGGGGCAGTTCTACTCTGTTACATGGAATTGCTATGAGTTGAAATCCACTCCATGGCACCCAACAGCAACAACGAGATAGATAAACTGCCAACCGATGAACAGTCGGACAGAAATAAACAGCAGAGTCCTCAAAGCCCCTAATGGTACCTGGTTTTAACCCTTTAGTTGCTAGATCATGGGAAGATCCAGAGGGTCCTGAGGAAGAAGCCTTGATGGGGTTGGGTTCTGGGAAACTGTCATTTGCCAGCTGACATTAAAGTATTTCAATGTTTCAGCAATTGATAACAACTGTACTGATATATGGCAGCTGACTATTAGCCCTGTATGTATCCATGTAAATAACATCTTGTCAACTGAAGAAGTTGGACCAAGTAAAATCAAGTACTTCCTCCTATAGTGGGGAACGGGAAAATTAAGAGAAATTATATACCTACATTACAGATGATATATGAAGATATGATTTTAAATTCAATATAAAGGTACATTCTATCTTCAAGAAACAGTATTTTAACATTTTTAATGAAATGCCCCCTCTTTAGAAAAAGCTTCCTGAACACCTTATTAAAAATAAAGTAGGTTTCCATAAGTAGTTAGTGGTTTCCGGGGGTGGGAGAGGGGGAAAAGGGTTTTTTCTTTTTTTGTAGGATGCATTGAATGTATGTTAATGGTGGTGGGGTAATTTGGAAAAAGAAAGAATGGTTGCAAACTTAAAGAATGTAATCAATCTCACTGAAGTGTACATGTAGAATTTGATGAAATATTTTGTTTTGTTGTATGTATATTGCTATAATAAAAATAAAGTAGGTTTCATAACCCTCTCCTCTTAACTTCCTTCTCATTCATGTGTCTGTTTACTTTATATCACATATCACAAGTTGTAATATTTTTAATTTATGTATCTGTTTAGCTGTCAGGGTTTGGGGTTTATTTTTTACCTGTACTCTGTTTGATTGGAGTCCCTGGGTGGTACAAAAACAGTTAACATGCTTGGCTGCTAACCAGTAGGTTGTTGGTTCCAGTCCACCCAGAAGTGCCTCAGAAGAAAGTCCTGGTGATCTACATCTGAAAAATCAGTCATAGAAAACCCTATGGAGCACGTTTGTACTCACACACACAGTGTGTCACCATGAGTCAAAATGACTCAATAGTAACCGATTTGTTTGAGCGTGTGGGTGTTTGTGTACATTTTCACCCTGGCTTTCCACTAGAATGCAAGCTTCTTGAGACCAAGTCCATTTTTGCGTTATTCATATTTGTATTTCCTTTGTATTCATGGTGCCTGGAACATAGATGATCAATACTTTGTTGAAAGAATTAATGACTCTATATCACTAAGCAAAATTATTCACTCCATGCTGTGTTTCCATTTCTTTGACTGTTCACCTCTTCTAGCGATTAATATTGCTTCCCCTTTTTTAATGATTTGAGCTCCTTGGACATAGGGGACACATCTCATTTGTTCTCATTGCATTCCCAATGCAGGCCTACAGACGGGCCTCATTAAATGTTAGCTGAAAAGACTAGGGAAGACTGAGAAAATGACTTCTATTATTTCTCTGCAACAAAGACATGATTATTTGGCCAGACTCTGAGATGCTTAACCACTGGAAGACTGGATCTCAATTTCAAAACTTTGGGTTTCTTCCAGGATCATATGAGCTGCAATGAGAAAAAGAAGAAAAGAATGCAGACAATTTCTGCCTGGAAGTATGTTCTTACTCTCAAAGTCATATGAAAAATCCAGAAGCAAATCATTGACAAATCATAAGCATCATTGTCTGAGTGTTCCTAATTATACATTTCAAACACTATATATTAGGAGATTAAGAAATAATAAAATGGCCTAATTGTGATGCCTTTTCCAAAATCTTGGAAGTTGTGTAAACAATTATTAGGAGGAATTTAGAAAGACTTAAATCTTTCTACATCTCAGGTAGCCAAGGACACTTGACTCTCTTCCTTGAAGGCTTTAGATTTGTCACAGATGGAGGATTAAGTCAATTTTTTTTAACAGTTTGACACAATACACCATCCATAAGAATGAATGCGACCAGTTGGTGCAAGTCCTACGCTGAGATGAATGCTGCCTAGGAGATGAACCCTCTGCCTTGCCTACTGCTGTTGTCACATGCTGGCTTCAACCAAGTGGTGGCAGCTGGTTCTTTGCACTTGAGTTGAGGAGCAATGACTATATCAGCTTTATTCACATCAAATTATCCACATTCTTTGAGAATAATCTAGGAGGATAACAAGTAATGCTTTTTTTTTTTTTCCATCTGTTAATTTGAAAAATCACATTGCTCTTCAGAAGACAGAATATACTGTGATTATGGGGTGATAAAGTATCTGCTTTGAAGACCCGTGGAAAGGTTGCTAGATGTAGCAAATTGAAAATACAGAATGCCCAGATAAATTTAAATATCAGATAAACAATAATTTATTTTTAAGTATAGGTTTAGGAAATTCTGGTGGCATAGAGGTTAAGAGTTCAGCTGCTAAACAAAAGGTTGGCAGTTCAAATCCACCAGGTGCTCCTTGGAAACTCTATGGGGCAGTTCCACTCTGTTCTATAGGGTCGCTATTAGTCAGAATCAACTCGACGGCAACGGGTTTCTTTTTTTTTTAACGTTCCATGCAATGTACTTACACTGGAAAATTATTTGCTGTGTATCTGAAATTTTAAGTGGGCATCTATATTTTATATGGCCACCCTACACTAAGTTCCAATCCCAATATTTCTACTAAGTACCTTGTGCTAGTTACTTAACCTCCCTGAATCTTATTTATCTGGAATATGAGGGTGAACATACCTATCTTGCATGTTTTTTGAGACAATTAAAAGAGATAGTGCTGTGTTTCTTGGTGTGCATGCCACATCAGAAGTGACCTAAATATACCTTTCAATGTAAAGGCTTATTATTAATCAGGATAAGGTTATGCATATAGTATCATATGCTAACAATAGGAGTCCCTGGGTGGTGCAAAAGGCTAATGAACTTGGCTGCTAACTGAAAGGTTGGAGGTTTGAATCCACCTAGAGGTGCCTTAGAAGAAAAGCTTGGCAATCTACTTCCAAAAAAATCAGCCACTGAAAACCCTATTGAGGACAGTTCTACTCTGACACACATGGGGATCACCATGAGTCAGAACTGACTGGAGGGCAACTGGTTTTTGCTTTTTTTACGCTAACGATGCCCAAATCTCAATCACCGAACATTAAAAGAGTTGATTTCTCATATGCCCAGCATCACTTTGGAGCCTATGCAGTGTCTCAGCAATCCACATAGCCTTGACCTTGTAGCCCTGCCATTTCACCATGTGGTCTCCTCCATAATTGTTAGGCAGAAGAAAGGGAAAACATAAGCATTTTGCCAACAATTAAATGATGCAGCCTGGAAGTGATACACTTTATTTCTACATACAATCCATAGTCAAAATCCATCACATAGTCCCATCTAGCTACAAGGGGAATATAATCCTTCTAGAAGAAGAAAAGACCCAGATGTGGGTGAGCACCGTAAGTCTTTACCACAACATTTATTGTGATAATTAGAGAGATAACGGAATCTGCAAGTCAGACAAGCACTCAATGGTCTGAATTTCTTCCTAATAAAAAATCTCCTCCAGGATGTCACCAACCCTTCATCTAGCCTTTGCTTGAATGCCTCCAGTGAAATGGGGCCCACAGCCTTGTTATTATAGGCTTTCTTCTGTTAAGCTAAAATCTGTTTTCTTATTACTGTTAAAAATGTGTGACCACTGTGACCGTCCCTGCCAATGCTGTCATTTTATTTAAAGAAAGAAAAACAACTACAGAAAATAAGGCAAATATTGAGAAGGCATAATTATTTTAAGAATGAAGAATAAAAAATTGAAAAAATGAACAGATCACTTTGAAGAGCTGTCAATTCTTGTCTTTTAATTTCTCAGACTACAAATTACTCTTCAGAAAGTCAGGCTGGACGTACAGTAAGGGACTTTATTGCCTTTCTTTTTGCTTTTTGCCCCTGTTGATGGGTACAAATGGTTAAGCACTTGACTACTGGCCAAAAGGCTGGTGGTTCAAATCCACCCAGAGGTGCCTCAGAAGACAAGCCTGGCACAGGACACAGCCTTCAAAACCCTAGGGAGCAGTTCTATGCTGTATACATGAGGTTGTCATTAGAATTGACTAGATGACAACTCACAACAACAGCAACCATATGTGTATGTGCTAGTTTATTTTGGAAGATAATTTTTAAGCAGAAAAATTCTAACTATAAAAAAATGGAAACTTAATAGCTTTGGCCCCAAACTAAAACCCCAACCAAACTCACTGCCGTGGAAAAGATTCTGACTCATAGTGACCCCATTGGGTTTCCAGGGCTGTAAATGTCTACCGAAGCAGACTGCCACATCATTCCCCCGCGGAGCCCCTGGTAGTTTCAAACCACCGACCCTTAGGTTAGCGGTCGATCGCTTTAACCACTGCACCACTAGGACTCCTAGCTTTGGCCCATTTGGACGAAATTTCTTCATCTACTAGCCAGGTGAAAATGTTTAGTGTACCACGTTAAGTTTTAAAAAAATAAAATGAGATGATGGCAGTGCCTAATCTTTTAAGGACCTGATCTTTTCAGTTCAATGATTCAAATAATCATGGGAATACGTAATATATATTTTCTTTGAATACAAAAAAAAAAAAATTGCCATCAAGTTGATTCCAGCTCATACCACCCTATTGAATATAAATTATTCTGTAACTAGACTTCTATGCTTCGTCTATTCAAGAGAAAAGTTGTTTCCTTCCCATTTGATTTTTCGTACTGATTAGTATTTGGGTTTAATTTTTCTCTCACATCAGGTTCCTATTTTATTCGTTTAAACCTCTCACACATGTTGGAGAAAAATCATTGAGCACTTCAGAAAGAATATAGAGCCCTGTTTTTTTACTTACCTACTTATAATTCTGCCTAAGAAAATAACCTACTGACAGAGCTCATTTCAAAATACAGGAAAAGGTTTAGTAATGACCGCTGACTAAAAGAACACTCAAATAGCACCTGGAACGTTGCACCACAACTGGATAAGGGAGTTGGTATTAAAAGACCATAGTCTATTTGTCTGTATTTGTTAGTATAAGACATTAACACAGCTCATAACTGAAACACATCTATTAGCCAATTTCACAGTCCCTTAGATATAAATTTGACTGCCTTAAACATTTCCTGTTCATTCCCCAACCTTCCCTTCAACTGTCCTGTTAATTTCAAACTGTATAGCACAATCACAATCAGCTGTAATGTCATGGAAATAATACTGGGAATGGGACTAAAAAAACATGCTCAATCCCAGCTTACTTATGTACTGGTGTGCAAACTTGAGCAAGCTTCTTTAGTACTCTGGACCACCGTGGGCAAGGACATTTACCTTATAAAGTTGGCATGAGGATTAAATGTAAGGTGTGTTGCACATTTGCCCCCAAAATTTAAGTACTCCTTTAGTACAAGTTCCTTTTCCTTTTTAATGTCCACTGAGAAGAGCAGGTTCATAATAAATGGATGAGCTAGGCATGACAGTCTTGACAAAGAGTCAGATTTATGAAACAAACAAGTGCTAAATATAAAAACTGCAAAAGAAAAAAACAGGTCCTTAAAATATGTAAAAATTATATATGTTTTTCATAGGTAAAAATCTATTACCACTACTTATTATATGTACAGTATAAAATAAGTAGCAGCAATAGATCTTTACCTAATAAAAACATAATTTTTATAAGAAAAATTTTTTGATTAAGAAAATGCTTAAGAATTTTGATAAGATGTTTTACAAAGGGAATAAATCACATTGACATTACCGAAACTGTTTTGTAGATCTCAGGAACTCCCAGATGCTGACAGTAACGTTGTCAGTTGCCGCTGAGTCAATTACAACTCATGGTGACCCCATATGTGCAGAGCAGAACTGCTCCATAGGGTTTTTAAGAATATCACCTTTTGGAAGCAGATCGCCAGGCCAGTCTTCTGAGGTGTCTCTAGGTGGGTTTGAACTACTAACTTTTTGACTAGTAATGCTTAACTATCTGTAACACCCAAGGGCTCCCTGAAAGTAATAAAAAAAAAACCCCAAACCCATTGCCGTCGAGTCAATTCCGACTCATAGCAACCCTGTAGGACAGAGTAGAACTGCCCCATAGGATTTCCAAGGAGCGACTGGTGGATTTGAACTGCCGACCTTTTGGTTAGCAGCTCAGCTCTTAACCACTACGCCACCAGGGCTCCAATAGCAATATTACCACAGAATATTATCTTGGTACCATAGTAGTCACTACCCTCTCAAGCATTAGCGCTACATTTTCTTCATTGTTGTTGTTGTTGTCGTTATTAGGTGCCGTCAACTTGGTTCCGACTCATAGCGTCCCTATGTACAATAGAAAAAAACACTGCCCGGTCCTGCACCACCCTCACAATTACTGTTATGCTTACACCCATTGTTGAAGCCACTGTGTCAATCTCTCTCTTTGAGGGTCTTCCTCTTTTTCACTGACCCTCTACTTTACCAAGCATGATGTCCTTCACCAGGGACTGGTTCTTCCTAATAACATTTCCAAAGTATGTGAAATGTAGTCTTGCCATCCTTGCTTCTAAGGAGCATTCTGGTTGTACTTCTTCCAAGACAGATTTGTTCATTCTTCTGGCAGTCCATGGTGTATTCAATTTTCTTTGTACTCTAGTCTAAAAAAGAAACTTAAAAAATGGGCAAAGGACTTGACTAGACATTTCACCAAAGAAATATAAATGGCCAACAAGCACATGAAAAGGTGCTTAATGTCATTAGCCATTGGAGAAATGCAAATCAAAACCACAATAGATATGATTTTATCCCCACTGTGAAGGCTATGATCAAAGAAACAGAAAACAACAGGTGTTGGTGATGATGTGGAGAAATTGGAACCCTTATCCATTGCTGGTGGAAATGTAAAATAGTGCAGCTGCTGTGGAAAACATTCTGAGGTTCCCCAAAAATTTAAATATAGAATTACCATACGACCCAGCAATTCCACTCCTGGGTGTATAGCAAAAGAATTCAATGTAGGAACACAAATAGAAACGTGTACACCAATGTTCATTGCAGCACTATTCACAACAGCCAAAAGGTAGAAACAACCCAAATGTCCATCAACAGATAAAGGAATAAACAAAATGTGGTACATACATACAATGGAATATTACTCTGCCATAAAAAGAAATGAGTCCTGGTACATGCTACAATATGGATGAACCTCGAAAACATCATGCTGAGTAAAATCACTCAGTCACAAAAGGACAAATATTGTATGATCCCATTTAAATGAAATATATAGAATAGGCAAAAGTTTAGAGGCCAAAGTGGTTACCAGAGGTGGGAAAGAGGCAGAAAGAGGGAGTCATTGTTTAGGGGGCACTGAGCTTCTGTCAAGGGTAATGGAAAATTTTGGAACTTGATAATGGTGGTGGTTGCACAACATGATGAACATAACTAATGTCACCAAATTGTATATGTGAAAAATGTTGAAATGGCATATAGTTTGCTCTATATACTTACAATAGTAATTTTTTTTTTAGTTCTAAATTCTAAAATAACAACAACAACAAAAGAACCCTGGTTATGCATCAACTTATAATTATCCTACACATCACCAAATTTTCCTTTCCTTTGAAGCCATTATCAGGTATTTCATCAAACATATTTTGGAGATCATAATTCCACCTCTGTGAAGAAGGGGGTCAGTTTCTATTCTTCTTTTATGGCTAAGACACTGACTGGTTAGTTAGGAATTTTACCCATTGGAAATATCCATTTATTTTAGAACTCTGTTAGACCAATTCTGAGTAGTTCTAACATAGGTCAGAGGAAAAGTATTCAGGGGAGACAAAAAAATCACTAGTGAGATTCAGATCTCAGGAACATGATGAATCTTTCATCTGAAAAATTAATTGATATATATTTATAATTATTATGCTGGCTATTTTTGAGCCTTAAAGATAGTCTACTGTCAGTCGTTGGGACAGAGACTACTAGCTGATCACCAAACATACTTTCTCTTTTTCCTTGGCCTATAGCTCAGTTACTTTTCTCACCCTTTCTTGTAGTACGCTGGGGCCAAATGATAATTTCCAGCCAATGGAATTTTATAGGATGTGATGTATGACATTCCAGGTCTGGCCTATGAAAACCTCCCATGAAATATAGTCCTTGCTCCTTCTCCCTTCCAAATCTTGATGCAAACATACCGTAAATTTAAAGCCATGTGTTGAGGATGCAAGATTCAAAAAATGGAGAGAATATGAGTTCTCTTACTTGGAGGAGAACTACTCTGACTAGGAACACTGATTTTGGGTTCCACATGAACAAGAAACAATTATGATAAGTTATTGAGTGTTTGAGGTTTATCTATCGCAGCAACTAGAGCTACTAGTTGCTTTAACAAACAAATTTATTTTCTCACGGTTCAGGAGGCTAGAAGTCTGAATTCAGGGCACTGGCTCTAGGGGAAGGCTTTCTCTGTCATCTCTGGGAGAAGGTCTCTTTTCAACTTCTGTTCTTCCATTCCTTGGAGATCTTCATGTGGTATGGTATCTAACTTCCCCCATTTGTGGTAGCTTTCTTCTATGCCTAATCTGCTCCTTTTATATCTCAAAAGTGATTGGTTTAAGACATACCCTACACAGATATGGTCTCATTAACACAACAAAGAAAGCCCTATTCCCAAATGGATCACAACCACATGTAAAGGAGTTAGAACTCCAACATATTACTGTGGGACACAATTCAACCCATAACAATGACTATGATGAAATTATGCCTTCAAGATACGTTGAGAAATATCCAAATGACTGAAGCTTTGTCTTTACCAACATTATACTGCAGATCTAATCTTTGGAAATTAGCCCAATAATTTTAACTGCACAATAAAAGCCTACCTAATTCCACTGCAAACAAAACACCAAGTGTCTTTGATTATTTTGACTTTGATCACTGACACACAGGTATTTAGAAAGTTCTCTGCAGGGAAACCTCACAGGATCATTTGCCAAAAAACAGCAGAATATAAGTGATCAGTAAAAGAAATATTTTGAATTTTTTAATCATAAATCAGCAACAGAGAGTTCTACTGGACAGAAATCAAAACACTGTTGAATAACCCTCACCAGTATCTGCAATTTTGTGCTGAGTTTTGAAAGCTCAATTAAGAAATCACTGGCACATTTTATCAGAGACCACGTTATTAGAGACCTCAAGTGCAAAATGTTCTGCCCTAGAAGAGAAATGCTATGCTTGATTGAATTCTGCTCAATGACACAAAACCACGTTTCTTTTCTTTTACTGAATTTAAGCTTTACCATGCGTTAAAAACACATGACTGGCCTAACAGACGACTTTGAAATGCCATAATGCCTCTGGAATTCTAGCCATTAATCTAAGCTTAGTACTACTAAGGACATAATTTAATAACATGTAATCCAATTGGAGGGAGCCCTGGTGGTGCAGTGGTGAAAGCTCTCTGCTGCTAGCCAAAACGTTGGCAGATAGAACCCACCAGCCACTCCTAGGGAGAAAAATGTGGCAGTCTGCTTCTGTAAAGATTTACAGCACTGAAAAGCCTATGGGGCAGTCCTACTCTGTCCTATAGGGTCACTATGAGTCGGAATCGACTCAGTGGCAGTGGGTTTGGTTTGGAATTCAGTTGAATACTGAATACATTGAGTATCATTCACCACAAATGATCACTAAAGATATTAATATTTATTAATAATTTTACTGGAAAAATACAGGAGTTCAAGTGCCCCTGAAACTCTCTTTCCCTCAGTTTAATCTAAATCCCTGGTCTTTATTATTTAATTTTTAATTAAGTTTTTATTAATTATTTTATATATGACAATCGTAAAACTAAAAGAAAAAGTAGGAGGGGAGATCAGTTCTTTCACCTGAGATATGATCTTAGCACCACTGTGAATGTCTGACACACCCACCAATGGCAGTTACTAGTCTTTTGATGCTGCCAAGTTGTATATTTCTAAACAGCCATATTCTTAATTCTTTGTCAAGTACTCTTCCTTCTGTTTTTTTTTTTTTTTTTTCCATTGCCTTCAAAGCTGTTTCTTGGGTTTAAAAATGCATTAAGACTAAAAGATAATTTACACAATTAAGCTGTATCATTTATCTAAGGGTCTTTTAGTATTTGCTCTTATTAATTGATGATAATAAGTAATAAGTGGTTCATAGATGGCTGAATTATTTGGTTTCTGTTGTAGGCAGATGAATGTAGGTCAATACCTCAGGCTTAGCTCATTGCCCTATCAGAAGGAAAAATTATTATCAAGAAACTCTATTTCCACCAACAAAATCTTAGAAATAATTTTTGCAGTGGACCAAAGAGTGTTGCACATGTATTTGAAACAATCATTTCTGATCTATGCTGTGAATAACTGTGCTGGATAATAGCATTTTAACGCTTCACAACGTACGGTCAAAAAGGAAAAATATAAGCACATTTTGCTTCCTATGCTTTGCACCAGTCTCCTGCATTAGAAAAATATCTGTAAGCTGAGAAATGATGTCAGTACATGTGGTAGAAGAAAAAAGCAATGAGATGGATTGATACAGTGACTGCAGCAATGGGCTCAAACATGGCAACTATCGTGAGGATGGCGCAGGACGGGGCAACATTTTGTTCTGTTATACACAGGGTCACCATGAGTTGGAACTGACTCAATGGCACCTCACAACAACACTTGTGGTAGAAGACAGGTTTTTACAATTAATAGAAAGTGCTTTTCTTCTTTCTTCATTCCTTGAGACTCTTATTTTACAGGACTACTCATAATGTTGTTCGGATATTTAATAAAGGAGTAGAGAAGGCAATACGTAAAGTGCTCTCCAGTCTGATAAGATGGTTCTGAATAAGGTATTAGTTTCAGTATTTTCCATTTACTTTAATATTTCTAGCTTTTATTTATTGTTAGTATTGACTGTCTGCATTCTGTAAGTATTTCTATTTAAGTTTATTTATCTCAGTAAGTATATACCAGCATACCTTGTTTTACTGAGCTTTGCTTTACTGTGCTTCGCAGATATTACATTTTTTACAGATTGAAGGTTTGTGGCAACCTCGTGTCAAGCAAGTCTATCAGTGCCATTTTTCCAAAAGCATGTGCTCAATTCATGTCTCTGTGTCACATTTGGTAATTCTCACGATATTTCAAACTTTTTCATTATTATTATATCTGTTACGGTGATCTGTGATCAGTGATCTTTGATGTTACTATTGTACTTGTTTTGGGGTGCCACGAACTGCGCCCATATAAAATGGCAAACTTAACTGATAAATGTGTGTGTTCTGACTGCTCCACCAACTGCCCATTTCCCTCTCTCTCTCCCTGTCCTCAGGCCTCCCTACTCTCTGAGACACGACACTATTGAATTAGGCCAGTTAATAACCCTACAATGGCCTCTAAGTGTTTAAGTGAAAGGAAGAGTAGCACGTCTCTCCCTTTAAATCAAAAGCTAGAAATGATTAAGCTTAGTGAGGAAGGCACGTCGAAAGCTGAGATATGCTGAAAGGTAGGCCTCTTGTGCCAAACAGTTAGCCAAGTTCTGAATGCAAAGGAAAAGTTCTCGATGGAAATTAGAAATGCTACGCCAGTGAACACGCAAACGATAAGAAAGAGAAACACCCTTATTGCTGATATGGAGAAAGTTTTAGCGGTCCGGATAGAAGATCAAACCAGTCATAACATTCCCTTAAGCCATAGCCTAATCCAGAGCAAGGCCCTAACTTGCTTCACTTCCATGAAGTCTGAGAGAGGTGAGGAAGCTGCAGAAGAAAAGTCTGAAGCTGTCAGAGGTTGGCTCATGATGTTTGAAGAAAGAAGCCGTCTCCATAACATACAAGTATAAGCGGAAGCAGCAAGTGCTGATGTGGGAGTTGCAACAAGTTATTCAGAAGATCTAGCTAAGATAATTGATTGAAGATGTGACTAGATCGTTGCAATTTCATGATAAAACTTTAATAGATGAGGAGTTGCTTCTTCTGGATGAGCAAAGAAAGTAGTTTCTTGAGATTGAATCTACTCCTGGTGAAGATGCTATGAACATCGTTGAAATGACCGCCAAGGATTTAAAATATTACATAAATTTAGTTGATAATGCACCAGCAGGTTTCAGAGGATTGACTCCAATTATGCAAGAACTTCTCTTGTGGGTAAAATGCTATCAAATAGCATCACATGCTACAGAGAAATCTTTTGTGAAAGGAAGGGTCAATCAATCCAGCAAACTTCATTATTGCCTTATTTTAAAAAATTGCCACAGCCACCCCAGCCTTCAACAACCACCACCCTGATCAGTCAGCAGCCATCAACATCAAGGCAAGACGGTCCACTAGCAAAAAGATTATGACCCACTGAAGACTCACATGATGGTTAGCATTTTTTAGCAATAAAGTATTTCTTAATTAAGGTATATATGCTTTTTTAGACAGAATGTTATTGCACACTCATAGGCTACAGTATAGTGTAAACATAACTTTTATACACAGTGGAAAACCAAAAAATTCATGTGATTCCCTTTACGGCGATATTCGCTTTACTGCATTGGTCTGGAATGGAACCTGCAATATCTCTAAGGTATGTCTGTATTCATTATGTCTATTTTATAGATGAGGAACTGATACTCAGAGAAATAAAAGCACTTGCTCACAGTGGCAAAGCAGGTACATTTTATGACTCCAAATATTGCACCCTTCACATTCCCCGGCCTTCTCTTATTTAAATGTAGTATGAGTGATTCAGAGCTGTACTTGTAAAGGACAGACATTTTAGAGCCAGACTAAGTTGAGTTCAAAGCCTGACTCTGCCACTTGCAAATTATATGATTTTAGGAAACTTGAAGCCTTGGTTTTCTCATCTGTAAAACAGGGATAAAAGTAGTATTTTAATAGATTTTGAAAGAATGAGAAATAGTCTATGTATAGTATTTGGGAAATAATAAATGCTTATTAGTAGTAGCTAATAAAAATATTGGAGGCAGGTTATATCTATTCATTCTAGTAGGATGGTATGATATAGAAGAGAAATCATATTTATAAAATACTTCTGTTAGATACGATCAGTATCAGAGACTACTGGTAAGCTTAGTTAGTTTGTAAAATGTCAGCTCTGTCTATACCTCCAAATAAACCTGTTTTTTTTAAAATTAGAACCCTGACTGATACCTCACAATTTACTGATCTTAGCTGGACCCCACAACACTAAAGACAATGGCATTTCTGTATTCCTTCCTAAGCTACCATCATTATAATTAAAGAGAACATTTGTTCTACATAGATAACCAGTGCTTGTTTTATGCCCTCTCAAGCTCCAGAAATAATGCTTTCTCACCAGTACTTTTCTAAAAGTCTAAATCCCTCTTCTACAATAGTTTCCCAAAGTTAATTCTATGTAACATGGGAATACCCAAGATGAAGTGTCTTATAAAGACAGAAATCTCAGAAGGATGCCACTTACTTGATTCTATACATTGTGAAGCCTATTATGAGGTAGCATCTATCCATCCCAGATATGTAACTATAACCTCACAGGAGGTAGGAAATCTTCTCCAGTACTTTATGGGAAAAAAAAAAAAATACATTTGTTGATAATGACTGAGTTAAAACTCTGAAATAAAGGCTATGTGCGTTTTTGCCATAGAATTAATGTAGGTGCAAATTTACACAATAGACGATGGATATTATAGTTGATTAACATTAGCATCTATTTCTTCTTCATTAAAAAACTGGTGACAAAGCTCAAGCAGCCAGACCAAAAGGATAGTTTATATGGTGACCCAGATTCAGCTTCTGTATATGTTCACATTTTGGGTGTTCTCTCTATTCTTACAACACGCCACGTAGAGTTGGAACTGTGGGTCTCAGAACACGTAGTTATCTGGAGATGATTCTTACTCTACCTACAACATGTATGAACCTCCAGGAAGCAAAGAATTTTTGGAGGCTTTCCTCTCGTTCAATGTATTTTGTTAACATGTTTTCTGCTAATATGCTGTTCACTCTAGGAACTGCTTTTGTCTGTTGCCTTGACAACAGCTGTTTGCTCTAACCTTAGAGCTTGAATGCTAGTTTTCTCCCTCGAGCTTGAATTTGTTCTGAGGCTCTAGGGAGAAGAGCCATTTCCCCAATTTGATGGTAATAAGACTTGCTTCCTTGTCACAATAGAAATGGCAAGTCTAACTATATATTTAGGCTTTTCTTATATTCGTGCCAATATAACTGGATTGTGCAAAGTTTCTAAAAACTGAAAAGATAAATATATATTGAAAGGAAAAAAATCATGCAAAGTTAACAGTACTATATAAATGAGTGTATACACTTTTGAGGAGTCCTGGTGGCACAGTGGTCAAGAACTTGGCTGCTAACCAAAATGGCAGCAGTTCAAATCCACCAGCTGCTCCTTAGAAACCATATGGGGCAGTTCTACTCTGTCCTATAGGGTCGCTAAGAGTCAGAATCAACTGGATGGTAATGGGTTACACACTTCTGAAGTGGAACTACATATATAGAAATATAAACATGAGTACAGTGTTATTTTTGCATAGATACTAGAGAAAATACATTGAACTTTATCATCAAAGCAAAGTTTGTGGAAGTATATTTACAGCATCCAACTAAATGATATTATACAAATAAAAATATTTGAATAATGACTTGTTCCATAGGAGAAAATTCATTTTCCATGAAATTCTGTTCATAATAAATAGAATTATAGAATAATCGATAATAAACATAAGTGTACAATCACAATGAAATGTTTTAAAAGACTGATTTAAAAAATTATCTGAGTATTTTCCCATTGCCTATAAAATGTAACCTTAATAAACTATATGCTTTTAATAGCTTCATTGGTAGAAAGTTGAATATATTTTTCCAAGATACAATGATTTATATCTTGAAGCAGCCTGATGTAGTTGACTGACAGGTAAGACATCACCAGTTCAGGTTACTCATCATTGTCTGTGCCCAGAGCTGTACCTCCTGGCCTTTTAAAGAGTGACAGACAGTATGTGCTTATCTCTGAAAAGAAATGTATTGGTTTAGTATTACTTTGGAGTTCCCTCCATCAAGACTGCTCAGTTGCAACTTTCTAGATAGAACACGTTGTTTTCTTCATTCTTTCTCTTTTCTCAAAGGACCTCTCCTTTCTTTCATTTACCTATTACACAGTTTCTTACCTACTAAGATACATGATAATAGGCAAAAATTGGTACTAAACAACAAATCATTATTTTAAAGTAACACATTAGCATTTTAGCTGACATGTTCCTCATTTTAATTCTGGCTCTGTGATAGGCTGGGGAACAGGAGTAAATTTTGGTGTTTTTTAAGCCATCTCATATATGTGGCTGCACACTGTATTACCGGCTAAATAGAAATGAGAATAATTTATGAAAATGTGTACCTAATGGACAAGGATATAACTCAACAGAGAAATTTAAAAATAATTAAATCTATTTAGAATAAACAGAACTTTTCTAGCTATTAACCTGACTCAACTATCAAATATAACTTTGGGGTATATTTCTGGTAACTTGTGCGGTAGCTTTCATTCTTTTTCTCACAAATGTGCAGTAACAGAAAAAACAACCATGGATTCTTAAGTCTAAATATTGAGCCTTGTGACTTGAGATCACATTTTATGGTTATAAAACCACTGGCTAAAGATACTGGTATTTCCCAAGTCTATAACCTCCTGGGAATAGAGCCAGCCTGTAATATAATAAAACTGCCAACTGTTTCTTGTGATTCTAATAAAATCGAGACCAGGCTGCAGACTCAAAGGGTATCGGTATATCACTTCCTTTAGATCCTGGAAGTCACTGAGGTAGTTTTGATTTCTCACATTATACCTGTGTGCTCATCATTGCCTACAAGTAGATAAGTAAACAATGTTTCAGAGTTCTGGAGGCAAAAAATTGGATGTAAGAACTCATGACCAAGTGATTATATTTTAGGGTACAAGACAATATTAAAAAAAAAAAAAAATTCTACCAATATCAAATGGCATAGCAATTCCAAATGTGTTAAAGACTTAAAGAATGAAAAAGGAAGCCAAATTTATTATGAGGAGGACCTTTCTAAGCAAAAGGTTATGAGAAGAGACAGTGAAGTAAATCCCTGTTAGTTCTGACTATTTCAAATGCACATTAAAAACACCACAAACAAATCTTAAACAGAAAATTATAAACTGGGAAATGTATTTAAAGCATAAAAGACAGCAACTCAAAAGACTGGATAAGAACCTTGGGGGGCAGTGAGTTTATGTTAATGGGGGAGGAACAGCTCAGAAAAGGAGGGTGAGAATGTTTGCACAATCTGAGGAATGAAATCAATGTCACAGAATTGTACAGGTAGAAACTGTGTGTACTTTGCTGTTGTCTTAGTTATCTAGTGCTGCTATAGCAGAAATACCATAGATGGATGGCTTTAACAAAGAGAAAGTTATTCTCTCACAGTCGAGGAGGCTAGAAGTCCGAATTCAGAGTGCCAGTTCCCAGGGAAGGCTTTATCTCTCTATCAGTTCTGGGGGAAGGTCTTTGTTATCAATCTTCCCCTGGTCTAGGAACTTCTCAGCACAAGAACCTCAGGTTCAAAGGACATGCTCCTCTCCTGGTGTTGGCGGTATGAGGTCCCTCTCTCTCTCTCCTTGCTTCTCTCTCCTTTTAGGTCTTGTAAGATAAAAGGTGATGCAGGCCACACCCCAGGGAAACTCCCCTTACATCAGATCAGGGCTGTGACCTGAGTACGTGTTGCATCCCACCCTAATCCTCTTTCACATAACCTAATCTTGCCTCATTACACACAGGTAGAGATTAGGATTTACAACACATAGGAAAATTATATGAAATCACAATATGGAGGACAACCACACAATACTGGGAATCATAGCCTAGCCAAGTGGACAAATATTTTAGGGGGAAAGGGACACAATTCAACCCATGACCGTCGTGTATATTGTCAACAACAGCAACAAAATAATTAAAATTTAAAAAATAAAAATAAAATGTCAGTTACACCCTTTGGGGGTGGAAAAGCATAAAAGACAGGTAGAGGGATAATAAGCTTCCTGTGTAAGAAGTGCTGATAAACTGATTACAAATGATAAGCACTCCATTAGAATATTGAGCCAAGATCATGAATTGGCAAGTCACAAATGGTAAAACACAAATGACCTCGTTAAGAAGTCATATTATTTGACTTCACTAATAAAATTAAAACCACAAAGATATATCAATATACTCATATTCACATGGAATATGTTATTATGGAACTGATAATAGCTATTATCAGGAAGTGGTGAAGAAATTGATAATCTCTACAATTTCCATAGTGAGTTTCCCAATGTACATCAAAAGTCTTACTTTTTTTTCTCTACTGTTCCCTGCACCAAGCATTATACTCATAGAAAAGTAAGTTAAAGAAGCAATCTGAGGTAAAAAGCTGATCAAATAATTATTGATAATAATGGAGAACTGGAAAGAAAGCAAAAATTATTAATAAGGTAGTCATTAATGCATAGCAGTATAAAAAATAGAAGGTAAATATTATCCATAATCCCAATGTTACTACCAAGAAGTAGCCCATTTAAACTCTTGGCCTGATTTAGTCTGATATAGGGATTTTTACTTACTCGTTCTTGTCTCTCTTTCTCACATACACACATTTGTATTTGTGTGTATGTGTGTGTAAAATTTATTTGTTTTATAAAATAAGAGTTATGTATACAGCCTTGTGGTGCAGTGGTTAAGTGCTCAGCTGCTAACTGAAAGGTCGGGGTTCCAACTCACTAGATGCACCATGGGAGAAAGATGTGGTAGTCTTCTTCTGTAAAGATTTACAGCCTTTAAAACCCTATAGGGGCAGTTCAGCTCTGTCCTATAGGGTCGCTATGAGTTGGAATCGACTCAACAGCAACAGATATGCATTTTTAAAGTGCATGAATGACTGTTACATTTACAATGAAAAAAATCTTTTTAAAAATCATTAGCCATTTGAAATAAAGTAACAAGTGATGATTCATTCAACCATGTATTGAAAAATGTTTATTGAGAAACTACTACATGCAAGCCATATGCTAATTTGTGGAGATACAAATGTCGCATTTATATTTTATCCCCAGAACCAAAATATTTACATAATATCTTTTATATAGATCCTAACTTATTAAAGTTAATCAGTAAATATTTGTTAATTAAATGTAACGTAATTAATGAAAGAGGAATAATGGAAGCACATTTAAAGTAAAACAGGGACACAAAAGAAAGAATCTTAACTTTAATGGATAATTAGTTATAAGTTAAATAAATGAAAATCAGAAGCAATCCTCTCCTTTAATTTCCTTGGGATTAAATCCTGTTAAACACTTAGATTGGGGAAAAGGAAGAAGACTAAGGAAGTAAGCATCCAGCTTAAGTTAGAAAAAGAGTAACAGAATAGAACCAAAGAAAGTAAACAAAAAAAAGAAAAGAAAGTTGATATAAGAATAGAAATTAATAAATTAGATAAAATATTTATTGAGATCAACAGAACCTGAAGCTGATTCCATGGAAACATGAAGAATCAATGCTCTGGCTACACTAATCAAAAGCAAAAGACAAAGAATATAAATAAATACCATTAGGAATAAAGAAGAAGACATTAACTACAAATCCAACAGAGATTATAAAGAAAATACTATTTCAGGTTTAAGTGAATAAAACTGAAAAATTCAAAGGAATGGAAAGATTTCTAGAAAAAATGTACCAAACGTGTCTCAAAAAAAAACAAAAAGGAAAGCAGAAATAGTCATATAACCGTTGAAGATATTGAATCAGTCGTTTAAAAATCTTTCTACAAAGAAAGCAACAGTCCCAGGTGATTTTACAAGAGATTTCTATCAAATTTGCAAGGAAAAAAAAAACATTCCAGTAGTATCCAAACACCAGGGGCGGATGACCCAGTAAGCAAGGTAAGCAAGGGCTTACTTGTGCTTACTCACTGTTCACTGCAGATTAGTAAGCAAGCACAAATAAGCCCTTGCTTACCTTGCTAACTGGGTCATCCATCCCTGTCAAAGAATGTAAATGTGAAAAGGGGCTTCATTCCGTAGGAAGGTGCTGTGGCACTGGGAGAGAGACAGATGCCAGCCACACCTAGAAGCAGACTCTTTGATGTGGTGAAAAACAATGTGAGATTGTTCGCTACAGATGATCTGGTAAGCAAGGTAAGCACCGTGCTGACCTGGTTTATTGGATAATCTGCCCCTGTCAAATGCCTTCATAGATAAGAAAAAGGAGAAGCACCCCACAACCTATTCAAAGAATTCAGAATAACTTTGATGCCAAACACAGCGACACACAGCACTGGTAGGAAACTTGAGGCAAATCTCACTAATGAAAATAGCTTCAAAAAATCATAAACAAAATTTGAGCAAATCAGAGATTAGAAGACATTTGGGAAGAACAACAATTTGGGAAGAATGTCAGTATTTCCCCACCACAGTAATACCTAATATATAGTAGGAGTAATCAAGATTATGAGGTATTGACAAAACCAAAAAACCAAACCTGCTGTCGTTGAGTTCATAGTGACCCTGCAGGACGGAATAGAACTGCCCTATAGAGTTTCCAAGGAGCACCTGGTGGATTCAAACTGCCAACCTTTTGGTTAGCAGCCTGAGTTCTTAACCACTGTACCACCAGGGCTCCACAAAGTGCAATTAACAAGAAAATGTAGTATTGACAAAGGGATAGTCAAATTCATCAACAGAACAGAACGGCAACCCCAGACAAAAATCCATTCATACCTAAAACCCTTGGAAGTGTGGCACTGCAGCGAACTGGGAAAAGGTGCGGCATTCTGCAAACAGTGCTGAGACAATTGATTATTGACATGGAATAAAATATATAATTGAAAGCCTGCCCCATGTCAGTCACAAGACCCAGTTTATATACATTTTGAGATTTATAAGTAAAAACTACTTAAAATACTTGCAGACAATATAAGAAAATATCTTCATTCCTTCAGGAAAGGGAAGGGTTTGTTAACCAAGACATAAAAACTACTAACTATAAAATAAAAGGTTGATACATTAAATGAAGAACTACTATTCATCAAAGGGCCATAAGAAAAATTTAAAAATTAAGTCATATAATTAGAATAAAACATTTTGAGTACATATTTCTGACATAAGATTAGAAGCCAAAATCAATAAAGAACTCCTATACATCAAGAAGAAGACAAACATTTATAAAAATGGTCAAAAGACATGAGAAAAACATTTCATAATTAATGAAACAGAAAGGATAAGAGCACAGGAATAATATTAAACTTATCGTCAAGATGAAAGAAATACCATTTAACATACCTATAATTGGCAAAAATTAAAACATCTGTTAATACAAAGTGTTACAAGTGTACGAATCAATAAGAAATCTTCAACACTGCTGGTGGGAAGATAAATTGATACAACCATTTTTAAAAACAATTTAGAATTATCTTGTAAATATTCATAAGCCCTATGGCTAGAATTCCCTTTCCAGATACTTACTATGAAAAAATGTTTATATCTTTTCACCAGGAGACATTACAAAAAATAGCAGCATTGTTTATAAGAAACTATACACACACACACACACACACACACACACACATATTTAATATATATCTTGGAAAATGACCCAAATATCCACTAAATGCAGAAAATATAAATGATGTATCATGGTATAGTCTTACAATGATAAATCAAACTACCAAAAATGACATATTAATTACTGTTATATGCAACAATATGGATAAATTTTAGAAACATAGCATTAATGGAAAAAAAAAATCAGGTCACTGAAGCCTACTAGGAATGATACTATTTTTGTGATTCTAATAGCCTAGAGATCCAGGGGAAAAAAGAGAAAAGTAGAGCTTTGCCCCCTATGTACAGGATAGATTATAACCAGAATTGTTCTATTTTTTACAGCATTTTAGGAAATATTCAAACATGTATTCACATTAAGAGGTGGCTGTATATATAACAGACCAAACAATAAAAAGGAAAAGAACAGTACTTTAGGTTTACAGATACATATCTTAATAACCATGGTTTGATATGATTGTAATAAATCATGTTGATGGGATAGGCAAGCGCTGTGAAAGAAAATCTTTTTATTCTTTTTTATTGACTTAATTTATACATATAGCCTTAGCTAGTTTTTTTCATTTTTGACCATACACTCAATTCCTTTCTATAATTTTCTGGACAGTTTATTCTATGGCTTAGAATCAAATAGGATAGTAAACCCTGATCATGAATCCTGATAACCTTTGTACATTAATTACGGATTCCAAACTAAAGATGAGATTTGAAGATTGACTTCATATACATGAGTTCTTAAGAAGAAAATTTCTCTTGAAATACTTGGCTTAAGACTCCTTACAGAGAAAATAGCAAATAAGAAACCACTTAGTGAGCAGCTTCTAGACAATGGAAACAGCAGTGAGCCTGTGATGCTTTGTCGTAGAGATGGAGACCAGCCTGGTTGGAGGTAAAGGAGTTGGGTACCAATCAGTGAACACCAGTAGGCACCGTGATAGCCAATGACATGTGATTCGGTGTAATTGTATCTGATGCTCTTCTACCACAATTATTGTCTCTAGAAATTATAAGAATGGCAGCATCTGCTTTAGAATCAGAGTACAACCAAAAATTACTAACAGGTAAAAAAGTACTAGCCTGGTCCTTGTATCACTAAGAAAAAGTAGTTAAGCTTGCATCATTTTCTAAAGATACACTGTCAAATAAAACAAAACAAAATAAAAGCTCTGCAATAAAAAATAAAGGCTCTCTCATTTTCTCTGACTTGTGTTCCAAATTAGTGCCTCTGACCTTTTCTTAAAACTTTAAGCATCACAAGGAGATCAGCAGGAATCATGTGCTGACCAAGTAATTAAAGGGCAGAAAATCTCACTGTAGTGAAAGGGGATTAATAATGGGTGGAGAAGAGGGCTAGCCCCTCCCAGCTTGTGTGAGCAGATTCAGGATTAGTTATCAGACAGAAACTGGCAAGTAATTAACAGCTCTGACATCAGGAGGCCAGCAAATATAACACACTCAGCTGAGGGAGAGATTCAGCAGAGAAACCCCTCAGGAGTTGAAGGTACTAGAGACCAGCTCTATGGGGAGTGGGTGGACTCCAGCCCAAACTCCCTAAGGATGAAGAGCTTTAAATCACAGAAATCAACTTGCTGGAAATCTGTTCCCAATTCTTCAGCTCCATGGTTAGATGTGATTACTGGTAGTGACCTGCTAATGAATGCTTTTGATAAATGACATCCAGGCTAAATGTTTATATATAAATTAAAATGAAAGCTAGGATAGGGGATTTAATTATGTAGGTATTATACAAGTCAAATTTTTAAAGGTAAATTACTATTTTTATTAATTCTTTGTTGGACATGTCATTTCACAGGTACTGAAGGGAAGGACTTATGCCGTTTACGAGAGAACAAAAAAAAAAAAAAGACTTTGCCTAATTGTGTTTTTGCTTTCTCCTTTTTCAGCTGGATGTATGTGCCTCGGTCTCCTCCACAAAAAGGGCTGCTAACCAGAGCCTCGTCTTGCACTCTTGCTTCAAGCACAATGAAAGCTTGTAAACCCCTCTCTCTGGGTTACATCTTCTTCCACCTGCTCCTTCTTCAGCAGGCCTGTGCTCAGTTCCCAAGAGAGTGTGTCACTGTTGAGGCTTTGAAAAGCGGCATGTGTTGCCCAGACCTGTCCCCCATGTCTGGGCCTGGGACAGATCGCTGCGGCTGGTCATCCGCCAGGGGCAGGTGCCAGGTGGTGACTGCCGACTCCCGACCCCACAGCCCCCAGTACCCTCATGATGGCACAGATGACCGGGAGGGCTGGCCCACACGGTTCTTCAACAGGACATGCCGCTGCAATGGCAATTTCTCAGGACACAACTGTGGGGCGTGCCGTCCTGGGTGGAGAGGCACTGCTTGTGACCAAAGGGTTCTTATAGGTAAGTGAGGAGGTGAACTGGGGACACAGTTCTGCATGAGCTTTAAGTCCCTTCATAGAATTCTAAATCATTTGGTCTGGAGGAACACTGGGAGATCATATAGCTCAAGCCTCTCTTTGCACAGTTGAGGAAACTGAGGCTTAGACTGGTTAAGAAATTTAACTGAAGTTTAAAGGGTTGGAGACGGTGCTCAGATGATCTGGCCAATAATATTTACTTCCACAAACATTTATTGAGTAACCACTATATCCTGGGAAGCATGGTAGGTTTTCCTTACCATTCTTGCAATAACTCCCCAAGGTAGCTATTTTAATTGTCATAACCAGCTGTTAATCCGTTGCTGTCAAATCAATTCCAACTCATGGCAACCTCATCATTCCAGTGTCAGAGTAGACCTGTGCTCCGTAGGGTTTTCAATGACTGATTTTTCAGAAGGAGTTCACTAGGCCTTTCCTCCGAGGATCCTCTGGGTGGAATCAAATCTCCAACCTTTTAGTTAGCAGCTGAGCATGTTAACCATTTGTACTACCAAATTCACACAGCTAGTAATTGATAAACCTGGAATTTACACTGGAATTTGTCTAGCTCTTATGCTTGAGCTTCATCTACTACCCTTGCTGACTCGCAGAGAAATTTCCCACTGAGATGACCAAATTCAGGAATTTTAGATGATGAGTCTGGCTGGCAACCTAAATGTGACTATATAACAGAGCACTACATAACAACAGTGAGCAATACTTGATTGTTTTCTATACGCCAGACACTGGACCAAGGATTTAACAGAACATTTATTGAGTGTTTATTATGAGCCAAACCCTGATCTAACTGCTTTTTATGTATGTGCTCTTTACTCTTTACAACAACTCTATAAAGTAGCTATTATTATCCATGCTTTACAGATGAAACACCAAGACTTTGAGAAATACTTCCAGAGTCATAGAATGAGTCTCTGGTCTTACCAACTATGGTATATCACCAACCTTGTTTTTGCAAGATTTATTATATTAAAAACGGTAGAAAATTCCAAGATAAATGCCAAGAGTGAGCAGTACAGTGAATTATTAAACCCATAAATAAGATTAAAGAAAGCTAATAGCAATCCAAGAGTAAGTTGGAGGGAAGTAGGGAACCGGGTAGGGGGGTGGGGAGCTGAAGGAGAGAAAGAGAGAGAGACAGACAGATGATGCTTGAAGTAGGGGTTTTAGTAGGGGTGTTATAAAAAATAGAAAAGAATTTTAAAACAGATTTGAACGTATATACGGATTTTCATTAATGGGTAAATGGGATATGTTGTGTTATAAGATGATTGTGCTCATTCTCTACCCCCCACAACCCCAAACCAAAAGGCAGACATTTTCATGACTGGATTTTGTATTCCTAAAGTCAGGAGAAATCTTCTGGACTTAAGTGCAGAAGAAAAGCATCGCTTTATCGGAGCCCTAGATATGGCAAAGCGCACAACTCATCCCCAGTTTGTCATTGCCACAAGGAGAAGAGAGGAATTACTGGGGCCGGATGGCAACACGCCACAATTTGAGAACATTTCCATTTACAACTACTTTGTTTGGACACACTATTACTCAGTCAAAAAGACTTTCCTTGGGACAGGGCAGGAGAGCTTTGGTGAAGTGGATTTCTCTCATGAAGGACCAGCTTTTCTCACGTGGCACAGGTATCACCTACTGCAGCTGGAGAAGGACATGCAGGTAAGCATGTAACATTTTGATGTTGGGGGGCCCTTGTCTGTAAACCGTATTAATTCACTCTTGTTCTGAATGTTAAGGACATGTGATGAGAAAGCAATTTGAAGTTTCTGCCTTTGACATTCACTTAAACTTTCTCCCTGTACCAATTACTTATTTAAATAATCATTCCATTTTGTAGAAGTGAGAAGGAGTAATATTACTGATGAGGAGGCCAACTGAGGTATTTCTATGTGTGAATTAAAGCTTTAGAAATATTCTACAGCTCTGTAATTGAATAATGATACACACGAAGTTTGAATGAGAAGAAATCTAAATTAACATGTCTTTCTTTACTGCCAAATGTAAATAGATGTCCCCTCCTGGTCTGGTTGAAGAAATGTGTATATACTTCTTAGGTTTTCCAGTCCCAAGTGTATAGCTCATCATTCCAGTTGATGACTCTTTCCAATATGGTGCAGGGTTTCAATGCTGAAAAACATTTTTGTTTGTTTTTTTTCCCCCATTTGGTTTGTCATACTTTATTGAACTCCATTTTCTTTCCCATGTCCCCTACCACTGTGGGGCTTAAAGAAAGATATAATAATTAAAAATTTTACCTCAGTCAGACATTATTTCTAATTAAAAGGCATTGGCTTTATTTGACATAAAAGGAGCTTCAACTCAAGCACAATTATTTCCTGCTTAGTTTTTAAGCAGATAAGCTCAAAACACATCCAAGTACCTGTTAATGTAAACAGCTTATCATTGTCTCTTTTATCAATTGCTATGTTTCTTGAGAAAAGTATTGTAATTCTAAAATAAAATTTTAAATTATTAGATCTCACTAGAAAATCCACAAATTAAAGCTGTTTTCTATGTGAAAACAGCAATAAATCCTCCCCCCTGCTCCCAAGTTAAAATTTAACACTAACCTAAAAATGTCTGAAGGCAGAAAAGGTGTTTCGATTCATACACTGATTTCCAGAGCGCTTCTTACTCAGCATTATTTAAAAAATGAATAGTTGGATGGTGACAAATTAATGCACTAAAATACGGAATAAAATATTCTTATGAAAGTAGTCTATCCATATATAGTTTGAGAGTGATTAAATACTCCAAACTTTATATTTTATAGCTCTGATTTACGATTCAGACATTTAGTAGATTGTGAGTAGATAAATCTGTCATTTATAATTGGCTCCAGCTCTTGATGTCTCTGACTTATTTTCCCATGGGCCCACCAAAATGAAAGGGTAGGTGGAAACTATCTAAAAGCTTTGATTTTGCCTGTGTAAACTTCAGCCTCTATGACTTACATTTTTAAAAACCTAGCAGCACAAGGGATCCAACAAATTACTACTTAAATGTAATGCACAGTTGAAATGCCACACGAATATGCTTCAGCCCCTGAATGTCAGTTGCTGGACCACAAACGGACTCTTAATGATCCCTGGGAAGCTGTCACTGATTTTTGTGAACCAGAATGATGATTTCTAAATGAGGACTCTAAACCCCTGGAGATCAATAATGGGAATGCCTTTGAAAGCTTTTGGCCCTCAAAACACCCTGAGGACAAGAAAATGCTTCTTAGAAAGGAGTTTAAAATAAAAAAGCAGAAATGCACTAGAGCTTGAGAGGTGAGCTAAAACAATGGTGATCCTCACATTGAAATGCAACCATCTAAATATAACTCCACTTCAAAGGCCCAAAGAAATGAGGAATAACTAGTAAATATATGTTTGAAAGAGTCCAATAAAATAAACATGTGATCTTGAATCCCAGCATTTTAAACTATAGGAGCTCAGTTCTGAATGGAAACTAGTCCAAAGAACAATCAGCACAAAGAAATATTCTGCTTTTGTTTAGCATTTCCTGCTTGTATGAGTTTCAGGAAGACCACTGAGCCTTCTAAGTTTAGACTCTGAAACAGAGGCCTTAAAGTAAAACACCTTTGGTCCCCAGGCAGATCACCTAATGGTAAAAGAGCCTGTGTGGTCAGTGGCCAAATCAGAATCTAAGTGCCTAAAGTCTTTCTAATTAAATTTAAAAAAAAAAAAAAAAAATCACTGTCCACAAAACATGTCAAGGCTGGATCTGGCCCCCAGGCTAAGAGTTAGTGACATCTGAATTAGAGACAATAAAATCAGAAGAAGGTGGAAATGTCAAAGCTTGAAGTTGTTATTAATGATTTTTGGTAAAACCAATAGAAATGGAATTGCCTGTCTAAATAAAGAAAAGGAAGACTTTTCCCCCTCAAAATCATTTGCAGAAATTTCTGTATAATGAGCTGAGTTTCACTCCCTCTAGTGCCAAAATGATTCCTTATAGTAAATTAGAAGCTTTGTTAAATAAGTACTTAACTCCTCCAGGCCCCTCGGACACCGCTGATACACTCACTGATTCCTAAGTGGTTGAAGAGAGCTAATAGAAAGAGACTGCCAGAAAGTAAACCAAGCAAAGAGGGAGAATTTTTAAACAGAGGCAGAGGGTACTAAGAACACTACTAAGCAGAGTTTCTGTGATCTAGGATATGTTGCAGGATGCTTCTTTCTCCCTTCCGTACTGGAATTTTGCGACTGGGAAAAACGTCTGTGATATCTGCATTGATGACTTGATGGGATCAAGAAGCAACTTTGATTCCACTCGTATAAGTCCAAACTCTGTCTTTTCTCAATGGAGAATAGTCTGCGAATCCCTGGAAGATTACGATACCCTGGGAACCCTTTGTAACAGTAAGTTCGAATGAAATATAGGAGTAAGAATTCCTTATTAGATAAAGAGATTAAATATGCCGCCTGGAAGATCCTTCATTCTAGTAGAGATTTTAGACTAAAATCTACTTTTATTATGGAGAATCATTGAGCACTTAGGAGAGTCAAAGCAATCTGTAAGTTGCTCCTGGGAGACAGTGCCTATACATTGGTACATTTCTTTTCTTGAGTAATTTGGTCAGTGCATGGCTAACTTCCTTCTTTTGGAAATGTCTAGTTATAAAAGTTAATCCTCTTAATACCCTCAGCAGTGCTTAGTAGTCATGTGTTTCATGCTGGAATTTCACAGAAAAGTTTTCTGTAGACAACCTGAAATATGCAGAAAGAGTTGGGAGGAAATAAAAAGGCTTATTCAGTCAGAAGGGTAAAAATCAAAAGGGTGATATGAAGGCCACCTTTAAGGGAATGAAGATGATGCACAGAAGATGTCTACCCCTAGCTGCCTTCCAGCTCCCCAAATGTCAGTCAAAATAAGAGCCTGGCATCCTTCCTCCAGTGATCTGCAATGCCGCCTCTGCCACGTGGGTCTGTTCCTAGGCTCTCTATTCTTTTCCTTGGATCCTGTTATCTGTCCCTCTGCTAAGAACATGAGGTCATAATTATTAAAGTCCTTCTACCTCATCTGATTTTTCTTCTTTGGGCATGTCTTGACTATTTTGAACTTTTGGTCTTCCATAGAATTGTGGGAAATTATTTTAGTATGATATTCATAAGTTACATTTATTCTACACAGATTTTTATGCATCAAATATTAAATAAAGTATTATTAACATAAAAAGAGAATATTGTAAACACAGCAGAAGAAATTCTGTAGATTTCCCCCATTAGAAGATTATTTACCCAAGTATAAAAATAAGAGTGGTGATAGGGTATGAAATTTCCCTCTGTAGAATTGTAAATACTAGACTATTAGAATAAGTTTTTGTTTGGCACGCTGAATGAGTGGTTCCACCTTGTAGCAGAGAAATAAAATTGAGGCCCAAGATATCTTTAGATAACGTAAGTTTTATCTGTTTCTGACCATGCTATTATATTTTGTCCTCAGAGTTTTCTAGACATTTCCTAAGCATTTTAATCATTGGATACCAAAATATAAACCAAAAACTAAACCCACTGCTGTCAAGTTGATTCCAACTCCTAGCAACCCTATAGATCAAAGTAGAACTGCTCCATAAGGTTTCCAAGGAGCGCAATGTGCATTCAAACTGCCGACCTTTTGGTTAGTAGCTGAACATTTAACCACTGCACCACCAGGGCTCCAAGTACAATTTAAATGGATATATAAAATTACAGGCGGAAGAAGAAAGGGAAGGAGATTTTTTTCTCATCACCATTTTCTTGTCAATTAATATAACAAGTCACATTCCTTAGACATTCCATTTCATAACAAATGAAAGATGATACATTTTTGGTTAAACAAATCTCCAAATGATCTCTTTCCTCAGTTCAATAAATAAATACTCAGCAGTATTTATTAGGAAAGGGTAAAAAGAAAGGAACTATCATTTTATTGACCATCTATGATGTGACTGAAAAGGTGTAAAATGCTTTTAACATTCTTATTTAATCCTTATGGAAATCCTTTCCTTTTTCTACTTTTCTTCTTGGACGATCTCATCCATTCCTGTGGTTTCATTTAGCATCTTTTACAGAAGACCCGTACATGAACATACTCAATTTAAACCTTAATTCCACTTTCCATACCTATGTCTTTATATGCTTTTTGCACCAAAAGGCCCTGTTGCTGTCCAGTCAATTGCGCCCAATAGCGACCCTGCAGGACAGAGTAAAATTGCCCCATGGGGTTTCCGAGGAGAGGCTAGTGGATTCAAACTGCAGACCTTCGGGTTAGCAGCCAAAAGCTTAACCAGTGCGCCCACCAGGGCTCTGTTTGTTGCACAGTACCTCCCAAATATGCATTCCATTAATGCACCAAACTTGCTATATTAAAAAAAGGGAATTATTGACACCTAATGTTCCTCCAGCTAGTATAACATCATATTTGATCCCTCCTATGAAAATCATTGCTATGTTCTTTCTTTCTTCACAGTATTTCACAAATCCATTTTATCCGTTAGATACTCAGAACCATGCATTCAGAGCAGCATTTCCTACTTGGCAATTCTGCAAGACTCAAATCCGTGGGATGTTAATAGGTGTAGTGGCAGAAGTTCTCAAGATGAAAGTGTATTATTTGAAAATCACTGGGTTAAAATTATACTAGCGTAACTAGTTTCTTTACTACCAAATTCTTTACTATGAAACTCCCGGAGGGTAAGTCAGGATGTGGTGCTTTTGAAACCTGTGTTAGCAATACTTTCTCTAGGTATTTTTGGTAACCCCCTGAACAATAATCCCAAAAACCATCACTTCAATTGATATTAGTCTTTGAAAATTTTTGATGCTCACGTATACCTAAAAAATGCATGGGCCCTTCCCAGTCTCGACACAGGCACAAGTTATATTTATATATAATAAAAATAAAATTCATTGAGCTAATTCATTATGTACTAATCATGATGTTATTCATAAAGCATATAAAATAGGAAATTTTATGAAAGCTAATTATCTTTTGTTATCAATCTTTGCCTAACATGTTTGACTTTTAAAAGTTAAAATTTTTCTTATTTCACTTATGGAAAGTCTCCTCAATCCTTTGGGGCTTTTTGCAAATCTCTCTTCTTCATGAAGCCTTTCTGTAGCTACCCAAATGGGAAGTACTCTCTCTCTCTCTCTCTGTCTCTCTGTGTGTGTGTGTGTGTGTGTGTGTGTGTGTGTGTGTGTGTCTTTCTCCTTAAGGCAACTGTCATATCATGGATGGTATCACAGTTCTTTGTCTGCTTGTTTGTCTTACTGCCTATTAATAATTATCTCTCACAATAATTTTTAAAAATGTGTTGATTGAAACATGCACCACTTGGCAAAAAGATTTTTAAAGTTTTTTTCCTCCCTTTCCTCTGAAGGCTTGACACAGAGATTTTGGGTGCAAATTTATTTACATGTATATTCTTGCCTCATTTCAAAAATAATTGGAGGCAACTTTTCCCACCCTCACAGTTTATGTTGTAGAATTCTAATGCTTGAGCTCTTTGGTGTTGAACTTCTGGGTGTTACTGTAACACTTTGTTACTGAGGACATTACCAGATAAGCACATTTTTACAAAACACTTTTGAAACAATTGGGGAACAATATTCTAGTACTTAAATGCATTTTGGATGTGGGAGCCTCAGCGCAGAATTTAGATTTCTGAGGTTAGTCTGGTAAAATTAAATTTTCCATGGAATGGTCTTTTTAATATATTCTCAAAAAAGAAGCATATGTTGATTTAACAGACACCAGGAACTACATCTGGTAGTGTGATCATTTTTTTCTTCAGATGAGTTTATTTATCACACACCTATTCCACACAGAAACTTAGAACTTGATATTTTAGATTTTTTTTCACTTTAATGTCTCTAAATTTGCATTTTTTGATCATCTCTTTTACCAAGGAAAACTCTTTCAGTGTTCATGTTACGCATAAGTAGTTTTAAAGAGCAACGATAAGATAATCATTGCATAAATGTTCACATACCCATCTTTTTCCCAGGCACTGAGGGTGGGCCCATTAGGAGAAATCCAGCCGGGAACGTGGCTAGACCAATGGTGCAACGTCTTCCTGAACCACAGGATGTCGCTCAGTGCTTGGAAGTTGGTTTATTTGACACACCTCCTTTTTACTCCAATTCTACAAACAGTTTCCGAAACACAGTGGAAGGCAAGTAAACAAAATTGGTGCTTTGAATTGATCCAGAGTAAACTGAAGTATTACAATTCAGTTTTCTCTGAAAGGCTTTTGAACAACATATCAATCCCATGAGTTTATGTCACTGGGGTTGCCTATTATGATTTAGTCACGATTCTCTCCTCAAAAAGAACTTTCTTAAAGAGAAGTATCAGACCATGAAACTCTTTTAAATTATCATAGAAGAGGCCTTAGAAATTATTTTTCATAAACCTAAACACTATTTAAACCTAACTTTCTAGCTAGCTAATTGGCCAACGTGAGTAACTGTACCAAATTCTAGTGTTGGCAAATAATGAGAGCTTACTAATTTTTTTTTTTTTCAAACAGTTGTCATCAACAGAAGCTTGATTTGGGCATGTGTTTTATTTAGGTCTGTATCATTCTGTAACTTTTTAAAATGTCTATAAAAATTCCAATTAGCATTGACTAAGATTTTATTTGATTTTCCTTATCTAATACAAAGTATTTTAAAGCTGAGGAAACTGAGGTCCAAAGAGGTGAAATGAGTTTCCCAAGATATTCAATATGTGCTGCTCCATTGAAAGAAATACAATGGTAATTTTTATAACTGAACATGTAACACAAATCATCAAGTATTTTGCCAGTTTTCTGATGCTCACCTAAACAAACAGAAGCTGGGCAAAGTGATTATATATGTGTGTGTGTGCACGCGATAATTACCAAAGTTCTATAGCTGTTTTGACATTGAGTTTTCCAGATGGTTAAAACTAATACAGAGATGGTGGGAAAGCTCTGAGAAATTCTAACTTCCCCACACCATAAGGTAATTTGCCAAAAATAAACATGCTGACAGTCATTCCAGAGGAGTCAGGTAGGAGACTAAAGGAACACCTGGCAATTTAAGTTCCAGGACAATTGGTGTGGTGTTCTCCCAGCTGGGTCAGCAGTTTTAAGTAGAAGCCGGAGATTTCCACCGTCTTTATTCCCAGTAGATCAAAGTCTGCCTTGTCAAAATAGAGTGTTCTGTATATTTTGACTGGTTTCCTTTGCAGGTCATTATTTTTAACCTAGAGGCTACATTTAGAATGTCATGCCACTAGCTTAAAAAATAACCTACTTGCAGTATAGCAAGCAAATGTCACCAACCATAGGTACAGAGAAGCAATACTATTACCGTATATTAAGGCAAGAAGTGGCCTGACAAGCTTTGGAAAAAAAATTGTTTCCCAATATAATCACCGCTGTTGACTTTAAAAGTAAAATATTTGCAATGGTCTTTACAACTCTCATCCTTACTTTTATATCTAGGTTATAGTGATCCCACAGGAAAGTATGATCCTGCCATTCGAAGCCTTCACAATTTGGCTCATCTATTTCTGAATGGAACAGGCGGACAAACCCATTTATCTCCAAATGATCCTATTTTTGTCCTCCTGCATACTTTCACTGATGCAGTCTTTGATGAATGGCTGAGGAGATATAATGCTGGTGAGACACTTTCGTATGTTTTCTGCAGGCTCAGCAAAAGGGATTGTTCAGATGGCATAGTACTCATTGAAGGCTAAGCACTTCACTCCAAGTACATTTCAAATAAGATAAAATGCCATAATTTCTAGCCATTTTCAAAATATTCAAAAACACTTTGAAAACATAATTAGGTCATATTAATAGCAATTTACAAAAGTTCTCCCACTTTTAATCTAAAAGTCATTGATGAACCAGAAAAAATATCTTTGTTTCTCAGTTATTTTTGCCCTGCTCCCTTTTCTTGTCCTATAAGTAATTAGCATAAAGTCTCTCAGTCAGCTGGGTAGTAGTGAGGAGAAGAAAAGTACCACAGAAATAGAGAACTAACCTAACTAAGCCTATTTCTGATAAAATGTAGCCACAAAATTATAAGACAAGTGAATGTAAACACGCACAAATTGCATGGAAATTAAACTCAAATCATGAGCCACCTCCTTAAATATTCCATGAGGCAGCAAACGTCCCTTGGGAAACAATATCGTAGAATAACTATGTGAGGGAGTAAGAAACGTAAAAAGATTAGAAGAATTTCTAAAGCTATCCATAAAGCAGTCTTTTCGGGTGGAGGATAGAATTATTTCTCAAAATATAGCAAAAGGTTTTATAGATATGAGACTCTTCAGGAATCATAGGAATTGGGAGTTGTTAGGGTCAGAATGGAGCAAATACCACATTTTACTGCTGAAGGAGATAACAGTCATTCACATTCTAATGTTCTGTACAGAATCCTCTTCTTAGACATAAGGGATAATACAATATAGAACATCTAAACTCTAAATAATATGCTAATTTCAATTCACTAAAATTTTAGATCCATGTACACATTTAATTCAACTTCCACTGTTTTTCAACTGAGTCATGGAAGTTGTGGAGGTTCAGTAAAGTTGTCAAAAGAAGCAGTTATACATTTTCCAGTCTGAGCAGTAGTCTACTTATTATATCCTAGGAGAAATGAAGCAATCACACACACACGCGTGCACACACACACACACACACACACACACACACAACCTTTCAATAAATGTTATTTGAGCACCTACTATTTCCTAGGTAGTATTCTAGGCTCTAGAATACAGCAACATACAAAATCAAAAAAATGTCTTCCCTCCTGGAACTCTGCCCCTTGTTGTTAGGACTGACAACAAACATATGTACATAATACACAGTATCTTGGATGGTGGAAAATCCTTTGTAGACAAATAAATTTACGAAAGGGATAGGAAGTCCTGTTTGGATATATGGAGGAAGACTGTCCCAGGACAAAGGAAGAGAAAATAGCCCATTGTGACTGGAGCAGAGTGGAGAGTAGGGAGATAAGGTCAGATGGATAACAGGGGGCAGATCCTGATGGACACTGAATTTAACACTAAGGGAGAGGGGGCACCAGAGGGTCTTATATAGGGAAGTGACTTGATAATACCAATTGTTGTTATTTTTACTATTATCTTTGCACTTATTTTTATGCACATAACTTTCACTATCACATAAGTGATACTGAACTGAGTGAAAACGTTTCAAGTTAGGATTCAGTAGAAAGGTGAAATGGGACGTTAAAAAGAATATCTAAATGATAGGCTTTAGCTAATGTTTAGTTTTAATAAATAATTCATAATTATATGTCAGAATGTGAGTTCCTGGAGGGTAGAAATTGTGTCTGTTTTGTTTAATGTTATGACCTCGGTGCCTGGACCAGTGTCCGGCACTAGCAGGCTCTCAGTGGATTTTAATAAGTAAATACTGAATTTGTTGTAATACACAATAAACTTAAAGTCATAAAACTATAAACACTACTGCCATTTCATTATCAGTTGTTCCTCACACCGGTAAAATCTGCAAAAGCTGGAATCTGTATAAGGCAGAAAGCTGTCAGAGAAGAGAAACCCCAATATTTTCCAGTAATAGTGAGTGAAAGAAAAGTAGTAAAGATTACACTCTGTCAAAGGCATCCAAGTTGTAAGACCTGGAAAAGCAAGGCCGCTCCATCAAGTTCCAGCTCTCACAGTTTCCACTGTACGTGTTAAAGTACCTTTCTCTGCTTTAGAGAAGCACAGAGACTGTCCATGCAATGTACCTTTTGCAAATAAAACCTAATACCTCACTAGCCTTCCCACTTATTCTCATTACTGCCCTACCCAAGACCACGTCCAACTCTGATTTGTAACATCCCATTTGGTATTTAATTATGCAAACATAAATATAGAGCCAGAAACTCACTAATAAGACAAATCCCTGTGGCTTGTATTAAAACAGAAAAAGGAGAAAGGTGCCAGAAAGCCAATGAGATTCCAGATTCTAAGCATTTTCAAAATTTTAAGCATTTTTTTGCTAGTATAGTAAAACCCTGAAAATAAAGTTAATATTGATTTAGTTCACTATAAAAGTTAACAGAGAAATGAAAAAAAAAAAATTAAACAGAGATATTCAGAGTCAAGGACCAACCTCCTTGGATGTACTGTCTCTGTAATTTAAATTACAGATGAGGCTATAACAAACTGTAGGTTCATCTTTTCTTTAGCTTTGAAAAATAAGTTTAATGAATTTTATTCATATGAGTATCTCTAATTTATAAATAAAACAATTGATGATCATCACAGATGATAAAACACTAAAACTTAAAACTTTCTTTTTCTACTGGGTGATATGTTGATGTTGTACTCAAAGCATTTGAACTCTATTTCATGTAATTCCCTGTTCTAGTGACACTTTTTTGTGTCTTTATTCAGTGTAAAATATGAAAGAATATTTTCATGTTCTCCTGGAATACTTTCAGACAACTTTAGAATACAATAGTGGCATTAATATTAACTTTGTTTTGTTTATTAACAAGTTGTCTTCGGTATATTTTAGATATATCCTCATTTCCATTGGAAAATGCCCCCATTGGACATAATAGACAATACAATATGGTGCCATTCTGGCCTCCAGTTACCAGTGCAGAGATGTTTGTTACTGCTCCAGACAACCTGGGATATGCTTATGAAGTGCAATGGCCTAGTGAGTATTTAAAATTTATTTCCATTGTGGAAATTTCCAAAAGCAAATCTGTTGCTTTTAAAGTAAAGTTATCACAAAATCAGTGGTCCCTAGGTGGGGCAAACACTTAAGCCACTGAAAACCCTATGGAGTCCAGTTCTACTCTGACACACACGGGGTCACCATGAGTCGGAGTCAACTTGACAGCAACTGGTTTTAATCACAATATTGCTGAGGCTTACATTTTCCATTTGGACTTAGAGGCTTTCACTTTGACTTTTATTTGGGGATAAAGAAAGGGCATTTGATATTTGTTAAGAGCCCACTCTGACCTAGTGTTGAGCTAATTATATAGCATACTATCTCATTTAATCCATACAGCCCTGTGATGTAAATATTATAATCCTCATTTTACTAATAAGGTAACCAAAGCTGAAAACCAAAAAATCAAACTTTTTGCCATTGAGTCGATTCCAACTTATAGTGACCCTACCGGATGGAGTAGAAATGCTCCGTAGGGTTTCCAAGGACCAGCTGGTGGATTCAACCTGCCAACTTTTTGGTTAACAGCCAAGCTCTTAACCACTGTGCCACCAGTGCTCCACCCAGGGCTTACCCATTGCTGTTGAGTCGATTCCAACTCATAGTGACCCTATAGGACAAGTAGAACTGCTCCATAGGGTTTCCAAGGAGCAGCTGGTGAATCTGAATTTCTGATCTTTTGGTTAGCAGCTGAGCTCTTAACCGCTATGCCACCAGGGCTCCACCTGAGGCTTAGAGAAGTTAATTGTCAAAGATCACATTTCTAGGAAGGGGAGAGAATGAGTTTTGAAGTTAGGCCCATGGAATATGACAACATTTTTTACTGTACAATGACACCTCCATTTATTTATCCTAAATAAGGGAGATTGAGATACTCTGAGCCATCTTTCTTGAGATTCTGAAATTCAAAACTTTCTTGTTTAATTTTAAGTCTCTTTCTCAACAAAGGCAGTTAGGGCATAGTGGAAGAGCCAAGGTTTTGGATTCTGACAGACCTAGGCTCCAAAACCAGCTCTACTGCCTGCCAACCAAGTGACCTTGTGGATCTTCCTCACCTTTTGAATGGAAATGATAATATAGATTCCAATAGGTTCCTTTCATTAAAAGAAATTAGGAAGTGCCTGTGAGAGGTGCTGTAACAGGCAATGTGTTCTGATAAAAAAATAAATATGAGGATTTCTCCAACTGTGCTTAAATTTGTGGTTTCCAATTCTTGGTGGCATGGCAACTGTTTTATTGTATCCTTTTACTCCCATTTTCTTTTTCAAATAGGTCAGGATTTTAGTATTTCCGAGATTGTCACCATAGGAGTAGTTGCTGCTTTAGTACTGGTTGCGGTCATTTTTGCCGGTGCTTCTTGTCTGATTCGTGCCAGAAGCCACAAGGATGAAGCAAATCAGCCTCTCCTCTCTGATCAATATCAACGCTATACTGATGATTACGAAAAAATCCAGAATCCTAATCAATCTGTAGTCTGAAGACAAGTGACCCACTCTCTTAAAACTTTCTGCAGAAACTCATTCATATCACAAAACAGCCTGGTTGGAAATAATAGATCGAGTCACTAATTGTATTTTCCTTCACTCTGTTACTTTCCTTCTTAGATCTGCATATCTTGGGGTTAAAGCTCCAGAAGTTATTTTCTAGACTTAGGAAGAGTCATTAACAAGTTTTCCAATGGGTTGTATTTTTCAGCTCTGTTTAAAATGGTGGTTTGCACCAACTGCATGGTGTTTAAGCAGATAGTGTAAAGATCATTGGAATATTTTAAGGTTTGGCTATATGATGATTTAAATATACTGTTGTGCTTTGTTTAAGTTTATGTGCAAAGGAAAATAATGATTGATAGAAAAGCCCTGTTTAAAATACATGAGTAGGCATTTCTACAATGTTAAAATGTGTATACATTCATTGACTTTGGCCAACAGATATAAAATTAAAATAAATTATTTGGAGTTGTAAATGGAATCCAGATTAGTAACCTTTTCAAAATAGTCTTTTGGGTATCAACGTATATTATTTATTCTAAGAGTCCAGGTCACAACACCAAAATCTTTGTCACACTTTGAACAGGTAAAAGTCTCACTTTGTTTAAGAGGCAGTTCATACTAACTATGTTTACCATTGTGTGTTCCCTTACTTCCCAAGTCACTGAAAAAGGAGCTACTCATCCATTCATTTCACCCCTCCCCACTCGGTTCCACTTCTAATGTCTTGGGGGTCCACAAAGAAGCCTTGTAAGTGGAGACCACACCACATAGTATTCCACAAATAACATTCAATTAATCGTGTTTAATACCCATAGCACTCTCTTATCATTTACCAGGCTTTTATGTATTTTCACAGTTAAAATTGCTTAAAACATTGTATCATTAGTCCCCTTTTTCTATCCTATTCTGCAAAAATGCTATTCTTCCCCCCGCCACTCTCCTTAATCCCACCATCATCTAAAAGTAGTTATTCTCATCTTGATCTTTTGTTAATGAAACAATAGTTTTACTAAAGAACTCTATAGCCTGGCTGTAAGTGAACACACACTTGAAGTAAAATTGATTAAAAAGTAACAACAATAATAATCATATACTATAGAAAATGGCTAACCTGATATACACAATAAATAGAACTCAAGAAACTGAAATAAGATTAAAGTTATGTACACTGATTGGTTACTGGAACTCCCACATTAGGCAACCTTAAGGTCATATAGACAGATAAACAGACAAAATATGTTAGTGAGTAAGCATACACATAATGGCATTTTCTTTTAACTTTCTAATAGTATTGCTCACTTGGTTCTCTTGGAATGCATTTTGATTTATTGAAATATTATATACTCAAAAGTGTTTTAGAGAAATTATTGTGTAACATAAGATTTCTTTGTATAGAATGTCAATGAAACTAAGTCTCCCATTTCATATTTTTTTGAAGATTTACTAATTACTTCATAAATATTTATGAAGCACATACTAGATGTCAGGCATAGTTCAAGGCACTGGGGTTGAGGGAAGGAGAGTCAAAGATAGTAAAATTGAAAAGGTCACATTTGACTTGGGCCTCAAGAATGCCAATGGATTTACAAAATAAAAGAGTAGAGAAGGGCAAGATATATAAAAAAGGACAGCTTGAGCAAAGGCACAGAAGTTAGAAAGAGCATGGAACATTCAAAAGTAAAACATAGATCAATGTGGCTAGATCATAATTTTCATAGAGAGAGTAGTAAGAAAGATTGTGAATAAAATCATCAAGTGTCCTGTACACAGCCCTAAGACATTTCAATTTCAGACCATAGCAAGTGATGACAGGACAAGTAATGAATAAGCTTATACTTTATAAAGATAGTAGTGGTGGTAACATTTGTAGGTAACATTAGTGAGAAGTGGTTTGGAATGGTTAGAATAATTTATATGTAACCGTTTATGACAGAGAGGAAAAAAATTCTAAGTATGTGTATTGTTTTTTCTTTTAAAAGGAAACTATACTCATCCTCTAAATACAGTTTTGATAATTTCTCCCTGGAGTTGTTGCTTTATTTTTCCTGCATTGAAGGTCTTCGGTCGTCTTTGTACTGATTGTACAGCTCTGTAAGATCTTATGAGTTTATCTTGATCAGGTGACCGTTACTATTCCTATAATATGTTACATTATTTATTGCAAATAATATTCATGTGAAATCTTGGATATTTTTGCACTGTTATTAGCCCTCCAGGTCTCTTACAAAACATACTAAATGAGGTTATAATGCATTCACTGGAAAAGCAAATTCCATACCACTTTAAACCCGTTCTTTCCTGCTGCATAAGTACCCATTGCATGCCAATGCCACAAATTGAGTTAAGCTTTATAGTCTAAAGGGAGTGGGTAAAAATGTTTCACTGAACCTTCCCATGTAATCAAGAATAAAAAGCTATTATTTTTGTGGCCCTCTAAAGTTATATCCTGTCTTCATTCCCAAAAGCAGATTTCAGAGCCCGTGCCCCCCAACAACTCCATGCCATCTTTACAATTGGATGCAGAGGTAAAGAAATTTTGGGCTATTAAAATAAATGTTCCATGGGTTGATTATAAGACATTCATTCTGAGCTCTGTACATGGATATTCAATAATGTTATGCATTTTTTCCTTTGCCATAGCCTGGTCCAAATTTTCATCAACAACTAACTAACCAGTAGAAGATCAAATTGATCAAAGAGCTAATATAAAAAAGAAAAAAATAAGATTTAAAAGAATACATTCATAAACCAAGAGCAGAGCCTGATATGGAAGAGATAAAATTTAATAAGAAGAAAAAAAAGGCAAAATGTGGTACTTCAAAAGCACAATTTCAAAATTACAGGGTAGAGGAAGACAGGAACAAGTAGGATTCTCTACAAAATTACTTGGAGATTTTAGTGGCTTTCAAGTTCAATATGAGTCAACAGAGCAATGTGACTGATAAAGGGGACAATTCTATGAAAATAAAATGGCAAAGAAGGAAAATGCTAATCTATTGGGCCGCATTAATTCAGAAAGAAAAATCTGTGGTGGTCGAGTCACATCTGGAGCATTTATTCAGCTTTAAGACCAGAGTGTAAGGGGGATATTGACAAATTTGAATGTGTCTTCATCATTGTTTCCTCTCAGGGATTTAAGTGATAAAATTACTAGTCCAAAAGAGAAACGTGGTAGTCATTCTTGAATTCTACCATCTCTTTCAACTCTTACATTCAATTAAATAATAATTTTGTTAACATGGTCAATATTTATTGAACACCTACTATATTCTAAGCACTGAACTTTACATGTAAGGCAACAGTTCTCAACTAGGGGAGAATTTTGTCCTCCAAGGGACATTTGGAAATGTCTAGACGCACTTATGGTTGTCAAAACTGAGGGTGGGATGCTAGTGGCATCTAGTAGGTAAAGGCCAAAGATGCTGCTAAATACACTTACACCTCCCTTATCAACTGTCTCACTATCCAACATTTCATATTCACGACAGTAGTAAAAAATCTACTATTCAACTATTTTGTGCATTAACAACATACATCTGGCAGTAACAAATGCCAGGGTATGAGTTGAGAGTAAGGCTGGCTGTGATGGTTAAGGTTATGTGTCAACTTGACTGAGTCATGATTATCAGTGGTTTGGCAGTTATGTAATGATGTAATTTGGCAGTTATGTAATGATGTAGTCATCCTTCATTTTGTGATCTGATGTGATCATCCTCCATTTTTGCATAAAGCCAATTTTCTCATAACAACTTGTTCTTTGGAACCTAACCGTCGGTAAGTGAGGAGGGGCTGAATGCTACTGTGCACAGGATAGTCCCCACAAAAAATAATTACCCAGGCCAAAATGTCAATACTGCCGAGGTTGAGAACCTGATATAAACCTATAAGGATAAGAGAGTTTAATAGTGTCCTGGGCATCATGAAATCAACTCAACAGCAATGGGTTTGGTAATGGGTATGGCATCATGGAGTTTAATATCAAATAGGCGAGATCAACAAAAACTAATATGAACAGACTTGTACAAGGCAACAACCTAACTAAGAATAGAATTCAAGCCTACCAATTTCCAGAGAAAGTGAAGTGGCTTCTCAAGCATTTATTTTTTAGTATCCTATGAGTTATCATTATTAAAGAAAAGCTGTCAAAGAGAAATATCTTAGTCGATTTCCTGCTAACAAACTGACTTATTTATTCCCTTAGAACACATTTGATTTGGCAAGAAGGCATGAAGGAGAATGGATAGATTATGAGACATGGAAAAGATGTAAATAGGACAGAAGCACAACCTTTATAGAAGAGGTAGTTGTCCCATGAACACAGGGATTATGACTCATCTACTCAAGATTATTGCATCAATTCTAGTGCAGTGACAGTCAATGTTTACCAACGGGAAAAATGAATAGGTATACATTCTTTACTAGTCAGAAATATATATGGAACCAAAGAAAAATGAAACCCAATATAGTTATTAAAAAGTAGAATAGGTAAGACAGATAAAGTCCTAGAGAAAGAAATATTTTTGACAGAGACTATAGAATTAATCATTTAGGAAGAATTAACTATCTATTAGAAAAGCTTTCCAGAAATAAGTTAAGCATAAAAAAAATAAATAAAAATTTGGAAACATGTAATTTTATAGATAAGGCACCACATCGAATGTTCACTAAGAGTAAATTTAGTCTGAATAAAATAAGCATTAATTATATAATGTATTTTCTCAATAAATTTTTATTTTTTTGGACTATAGGGCTAAATCATTATATCTTCCTCTTTGCTCATTCCTTGCAGAATATCTTGTACATAATAAGTTATGGAAAAATGTTTATTAAAAATAGTAATAATGGTTTGAAAAGAGGAAGAACTATGCCATAGCTAATGCAAAGGAAAGGTAATGATTATGATCTCAGGGTGGGAGGGGAGTAAGCAATCAGAATTCGTCAAATCTGATTACCCAGAGGGCAGTACTTTGAGAATCCAAATGTTTCCATTGCTGGAAAAGTGTACTTTATAATCAAGAAAAACAGTTCAAAAATTCCAGCGGTCTAGTTGAATAACTACTAAAATGTTACCCTTTCCATTTTCCACTATCCCATGCTTAAATAAATCTAATATTTTGTGTCGTTTTTAAAATCAAAAAAGAGAAAAAGATGTATGAATATTCTGAAAAATAAACACCCCATTGTAAATTAATAAACTGTCTTTCTCATATACCTGGGTACCAGAAAAGTACACCTTTATTTTAGGACCTACCTGCTATCCTGAGTGATCTATATGTAAAAATTCTAAATTTAACCTTTACAGAGAAGAGAGAGTCAATCCTGAACTAGTCTAAGTAATGTCTGCCACTCCACAGAAATGTCATTATCAATTACTTGGAAAATCAAAGACAAAACTACATTTTATGTCAAATGAAGAGGACAGAAAGATACAAAAGGCAAATCTCCATAAGGGAAGAATGGTAAAATAGTTCTGTTGAGAGGATATTTTCAGGTCTATCAAAATTATTGTTGTTACGCAGTGTCGAGTCGGTTCTGACTCATATCAACCCTATGTACAACAGAACGAAACACTGCCTGGTCCTGCGCCATCCTCACAATTGTTGCTGTGTTTGAGCCCATTGTTGCAGCCACTGTGTCAATCCATCTCATTGAGAGTCTTCCTCTTTTTTGCTGACCCTCTACTTTACCAAGCATGATGTCCTTTTCCAGGGGCTCGTCCCTCCTGATAACATGTCCAAAGTATGTGAGACAAAGTCTCACCATCTTCGCTTCTAAGGAGCATTCTGTCTGTACTTTTTCCAAGACAAATTTGTTCGTTCTTCAGGCAGTCCTTGGTATAGTCAATATTCTTTGTCAACACCATTAATTCAAATGCATCAATTCTTCTTTGGTCTTCCTTATTCATTGTCCAGCTTTTGCATGCATATGAGTCAATTGAAAATACCATGGCCTGGGTCAGGCGCACCTTAGTCCTCAAAGTGACATCTTTGATTTTTTAACACTTTAAAGAGGTCTTTTGCAACAAATTTGCCCAGTGCAATATTTTGTTTGATCTCTTGACTGCTGCTTCCTTGGGCGTTGATTGTGGATCCAAGTAAAATGAAATCCTTGACAACTTCAGTGTTTTCTCCGTTTATCATGAAGTTGCTGCTCGGTCCAGTTGTGAGGATTTTTGTGTTCTCTATGTTGGGATGTAATCCATATCAAAGGCTGTAGTCTTGGATCTTCGTCAGTAAATGCTTCAAGTCCTCTTCAGTTCCAACAAGTAAGGCAGTGTTATCTACATATTGCGGGTTGTCTTAGGCCGGATTCTCTAGAGAAGCAAAACCAGTAAAGAGCATAAATATATAGAGAGGGATATTTATATTAAGAAAATGGCTCACATGGTTGTAGAGGTTGGAATATCCCAAGTCCATGGGTCAGACTGGAGGCTTCCCCTGATTCATGTTGCTGCAGGGGCTGGTGAACCCTAGATCGGCAAGTCAGACAGCAGGGCTCTGGCTCACAGGCTGCAAAGTCTGATGAATCCCAAGACTGGCAGGCAAGACAGCAGGTAAACTGCTAGTTCAAGTCCCAAGAACTGCAGGTCAGACAAACAGGAGCCAACTGCAGGGTCCAGTGCAAGCAAAAGCCCACGAGCCTTGTAGAATGTCCACCTATATTGGAGGCAGGCCACACCCTCAAGGAAATTCCCTTTCAACTGTCTGGCTACCCACAGCAGATTCCATCGTGGAGGTGATCACATTATGCTAAATGTCATCACGGAGATAATTACGTCATTATATGACTGCCAAATTATATCATAACTGACACCACTGAGAATCATGGCCCAGCCACGTTGACATAAACTTTAACAATCACACAGGTTGTTAATGAGTCTTCGTCCAATCCTGATGCCACATTATTCTTCATATAGTCCAGCTGCTTGGATTATTTGTTCAGCATACAAATTGAATAAATATGGTGAAAAGATACAACCCTCACACACCCTTCCTGATGTTAAACAACGCAGAATACGCTTGTTCTGTTCAAACTACTGCCTACTGCCTTTTCGTCTATGTACAGGTTCCTCATGATCATAATTAAGTGTTCGCGAATTCCCATTCTTTACAATGTTATCCATAATTTGTTATGATCCACAGAGTCAAATGCCTTTGCGTAGTCAATAAAACACAGGTAAACATCTTTCTGGTATTTTCTGCTCTCAGCAAAGATCTGTTTGACATCAGCAATGATATCATTCGTTACATGTCCTCTTCTGAATCCAGCCTGAATTTCCAGCAGTTCCCTGTCAATGTACTGATGCAACCATTTTTTAATTATCTTCAGCAAAATTTTACTTGCACGTGAATTAATGATATTGTCCGATAATTTCCACATTCTGTCGGATCACCTTTCTTTGGAATGGGCACAAACATGGATCTCTTCCAGTCATGGAAATACATTAAACACTAAGCAAATTGAAAAATGAGGATTATTAACTATAAGGAAACAGCAATTTGTGTCAGAAGGAAAATGTAATTGTAGCATTCTATGTAGGAAGCTGTAAACAACAAAATTATTGTCGAAATGGTGAAAACAATATTGATTTAACAATAAAAAAAAGTGATATAACTAAACTGGAAAACGGAGTCAGGGATGAAGTGTGCCATGTTGGTGAGGTGGGACTATGACAAAAGCTGATGCCTCATTATCCACAGCTGGCCATCAGAAGATGATAATTAAAAATTTTTTAATAGATAGAAAGTAGAACTTTAAATATTATTTAGAAACAAGGAGGTAAAATAGAAAGGAGCAGCCCGGAGAGTGAAAGTAATTGCATTTGGGAAGTGTGATATGATCATGGGGAGGGCTGGAGCAGGGGACCTCAATACCCTGGACCTTTTAGAAAGAAATTTTAAAGAAACTTCAGTAAAGAATGATTAATTTCAAAATTTATCTTTCTAAGCTGAAGATTACTCTTATTTTTTTTTTTTTCTCTGTGATATCAGAAATGCAGCCCTTAATTTGGGGAAGAGAGAAAAAAAGAACAAGGAAGAAAATTTGCTATGGCTTTCAAATAGAAACTACTAGCAAATGAGTAAAATTCATTATTAATTCATTAAATAAACGCATGGTGAAATATTCTAACATTCTTTTTTTTATTTAGGCTTCAAAATATATTTCCTCGATTTTGTTTCCTGAAATAGTCTTCAGATTTAGCCAGTCTTTGGTCAATAGATCTGTTAAAAATTTAATCAAATATCACCTTAAAATTGCATCTTTGAACATATTTCAAAATGTTGATTATGAACGTCAAATGCCTCCAACTGAAATGAACAGTGAAGACATCTGCTATTTCTCTTCTGGTTTAAAAAAATGCCCATATAATCCTTGCAAGCAGAAGGAATGCAATTTTTCATTTTGGTGGAAAATGACTTGTGAGATTAGTAATCTCCTCATGGCTGAAATTCCCAACCAAATAATAACAAAAATGTGTCTTTTTTATTGACTAAAACTCTCTTGTACACATTATCTCCCTTCATCGTGATCAGAGATCATCAGACCCTTCCTAGCCACAAAATGAAGAGTGAGTAGCATATCACCCAAATGGTTTCACGTACAATAGCTGATTATGCCAGTACAAAGACACTGATAACTTGTGACAAGGGTGAAAGGGCTAGTCAGCTAAGGGAATCGACACCTCTGAACCACAGAGAACACTAATAATGAAGCTCATGGTTAACTTTGTAGGTGTATACCTAAAGCTTTCAAAGAACAACTGGCTTAATAGAATGTTTTTTAAAAAATCATTTTTAATGTACTTTGAAAAAAATTTTCAACGTGAAGAAACTTTGCAAGAAGAATACATTGAACTACCATATACACTGCACCTATATTTAGCAATTGCCAATATTTTGCTACAATTTATTTATTGTTCTGTATTTTCCTATATGTATGTATATAACATTGTTTTTAATATTTTTCCTGAACAAGCTTGAAAATAATATCATGATCCTTGATAACTATTTCAGTGTGTGTCTCTTAAGACCATTTCTAAGGACATTCTCTTACATAACCCCAAAACAACTGTCAAATTCACAAAATTTAACACGCATGCAATATTATTTTATAATATTCAAATGTCTCCAATTGTTTCAATCATGTCCTTTCAGGTATTTTTTAAAATAACTTACTCAACACTTTGAAGCAGAAACAAAAATAAAAACCACAAAATATTAGAAACATAAGAAAAAATTGTTTAACTCAAGGTAAGCAAAGCCAAGTAAATCTAACAAGTAGGAAAAAAAAAAAAAAAAAAAGAGGAGGAACTTCTACCAACTTCCTTAAAAAAATTAATATCTATGGTAGACTACATTATAGGATCAACTTTGTATCTGAACAACACTAGGTTGATTTCCTGTCTCTTCTATTTATTAACAATGTCTTCTTAAGTAAGTTGAATTACTTCTCCAAGCTTCAGTTTCCTTTTCTGTGAAATAAGAACAGTTATTACAAAATAGGGGTTTGGGGGATATTAAAAAGGATAATGCATGGCAAGTGTATCCCCCACTGCCTGGAATGTAGTAAGTGCTTAATAAATATCAACTTTAAATCCCAGAATCTTACAAACTTAACACTTTCCAACAATTCCATTAAAAAAATGTTTTGGGGAAAAAAATCCATCCTCCAAAGTTAAATCTCGTGGTGCTCTGCCATGTTGCATCTGGTTTCCAAGTGAACGCTCTCATCCCACTGCCATCGAGGGGCATGTCACAGCTAATTATCCGCCATCACGCCCTGTTGCATAGGCGGTTCCTTGCCTGCTGCTGCTGGGACCTCAGTGCTGTCTGTTGATTCATTTGCATTGCCTCCCAAGCGTCTCTGCTGCTTGTGGATCACACAGAATGAAGCCCAGGGGCCAACTGGCAGGCCCAGCTGAATTGTGGAACATAGCTGAGGCCCCTCCTCATTACTGAGCGAGTAATGTGGGGGGTGTTCGCTGGTTTACACACACGGGCAGAGTAAACGGTCATCTGCTGCCTCATCTGTTTTTCTGCATCTGGGGTGCAGGGCCAGATGAGAGGAGGAACTTTGCTAGCATTTATGCAAACAGCTATGGGGGCTCCTGGCTCTGGCACCATTTCCTTCCAGAAGCATTGTTTGTGGCTGCACCGTCTGCCTTCTTTGTGCTTCCCTGGCTTTGTGGGGCAACTTCAAAATCGATCTCTCCCATACTCAAGTTGTGTTTACGCCCCTTTACTACGGAAAGACTAAAATTCTTCCCCATACGTTAAATGTACCCTGTTCAATGTCTAAGTGACAGTGATGAGGTTTTAATTTAAACTCTAAAGGAGCATATATTTGAGACAGAATCAGACTACGCACGTTTAATTAAATGTTCCAAATTAAGAGGAAATTGCATTTCCTCAACTGATTCCCCAGTTAAGATTTAAAATACATGAATTTTTAGAGCACATGTATAGTTGAACAATGAGCCCTAAATTGTTAGGCATTCATGTCTAATATTATAATTTTGTTCCAATACAAACTTTATTCCCCCAACTATACTGCATAACACATATTTTTTAAAAAAAAAAAGTAAAATGAATTAGATTTCGAAATTTTTGCTAAAAATCTGTCATTTCTTCAAATTGCTGACTTCACTAAGCAGCTATGGAATCTGCAACAACACATTACTGAGTGACAAGGATACACTTTCATCTTGGTATGAATTCTTATTCCATTAATGAATGAAGTTTCTTAATTCTTTCCTTCTCTTCTACTAGGGCATTGTTCTATCCTTTTTACTATGAGACACTCCTATAGAAACAAAATGAAAAATCTTCTTAGAAAAGAAGGAAAGAAAAAAAGCATTGTAAAGAAGCCCCAGCCACCGGGAATTTAGCTACAAGAGCTGGGAAACGCACGAGAAATAAGTGATGTTTTAATATGGTTTCCTCTAGATGTCAGTATAGTTCTAGAACTTGTAAAACTTAGGACTAATGAAAAAGTAAGAACACAGTAAAATAAATATGTATGTTGCCACTGGTATATCGTCCGTTAGAAAACTGGGCTAAATTCATAACCATGAATGTTCATTTTAGATGATAGAATGAATTTTGTACTAGAACGAGCAAAATGTGGCTATGATACATGTATGCAAATGTACATTGTTTTCCACATCTTTTTTGGCATCGTAAGTCTCTGTCATTCGTTGCTGGCTAATTTACTCTATCCATTATACAGACATTAATATTTTAAAAACACAAATTTTTGACACTCATTAAAATAATTGGATTAAAATAATTGTATTCAACTCGACATGCTTGTTGGCATGGAGTCTTGAATTATACCTTTAGCACCAACAGAGTAGATTTGTTTAATTAGACTAACAAAATTTAAAAAAGCAGTACAACATAAAAAGGTCTACCAAGTGAATAGTTTATTGTGTATCTCAGCACGTACCATGCCGTACCCATTGCCACCGAGTTGATTCCGACTCATACTAACCCTATAGGACAGAGAAGAACTGCCTCATAGGGTTTCCAAGGAGTACCTGGTGGATTTGAACCGCTGACCTTTTGGTTAGCAACTGAACTCGCAACCACTACGCCACCAGGGTTTCCATCTCAACACATACTCTATTAAAAACACTGGAATCTCTATTTTTTTCAGCCACAGAAGATTCTTGAAATTTTACCTTTCCCTTTTTTCTATCTAAATTAAGTTCCCTTAACTAAGTAGCCCTGGTGGCACAGTGGTTGAGAGCTATTGCTGCTAACCAAAAGATCAGCAGTTCAGAGCCACCAGCCACTCCTTGGAAACCCTATGGGGCAGTTATATTCTCCTATAGGGTCGCTATGAGTCAGAACCGACTCGATGGCAACAAGGACGTATCAACTTGATACCTCTCGATGATCAGACTAGGGAAGTAACAGTGACAGTTCTACACCTACAGATTTAGTGCATTTCAGAAATTCATTACACCCTGTCTCTGAATTTTTTCCTCCAAACTTTATTCTGAGTACATGTCAAACTCCGGAAATTGGAAGAGCAACACAATGAATACTCACATATGCTTCAACTAAATTAATCAGTTGTCAACATTATGTGACATTTTTTATCTCTCTAAATAAATACCTTGACACTTCATTTATAGTAGAAGATATTTCTGACGATAGAATAGAAAATTGTTGTTAGTCATAAATTTGGATAATGTAAATGGTCTGATCAAAGTAATCCCTGCAAGTTTTCTGTGAAGTCCTTAGTTTAATTCTGATAAATATGACATACACTGGGGGTATGTACATATGTGTGTGTGTGTATATATAGATGTATACAATATGTTTAACTGCCGATTGGTATGACTTGCAGTCCCCCCAAAATAAACGTGAAAAAAAAAAGACTGGAGATCTACTGCAGGCAGGTAGTCACACACAGATCAATCAGGAAGCAATACTAAGATGATAGGATCTCTGAGATACCTTCAAAAACTGACACTCCAAAGCCAGCACAACGCCTACCTCCTCTGAACACCCAGTGCATTTCATCCTTATTTCACTAATACTACTCCATCATCTGAAAGTGAAGAGGACTTGAAGCACTTACTGATGAAGATCAAAGATTACAGCCTTTAGTATGGATTACATCTCAACATAAAGAAACAAAAATCCTTAAAACTGGACCAATAAGCAACATCATAATAAACAGAAAATATTGAATTTATCAAGGATTTCATTTTAGTTGGATCCACAATCAACGCCCATGGAAGCAGTGGTCAAGAAATCAAATGATGTATTGCATTGGACAGATCTGTTGCAAAAAACCTCTTCAAAGTGTTAAAAAGCACACGTTACTCTGAGGACTAAAGGGCAACTGACCTAAGCCATGGTATTTTCAATGACCTCATATGCATGTGAAAGCTGGATAATGAATAAGGAAGACTGAAGAAGAATTGATGCCTTTGAATTATGGTGTTAACAAAGAATATTGAATACAACCATGGTCTGCCAGAAGAACAAATCTGTCTTAGAAGGAGTACAATCAGAGTACTCCTTAGAAACAAGGATGGCAAGACTTTGTCTCATGTACTTTGGACATGTTATTAGAAGGGACCAGTCCCTGGAGGAAGACGTCAGCAAAAAAGAGGAAAACCCTCAATGAGATGGATTGACACAGTGGCTGCAACAATGGGCTCAAACACAGCAACAGTTGTGAGGATGGTGTAGGACTAGGCAGCGTTTCATTCTGTTGTTTGTAGGGTCCCTATGAGTCAGAACCTAACAACAACACTCTGTCATCTTAATACCTTGTGAACATTAGATGAATGAATTAAGTAGATAAATGAATAAGTACCTCCCCTTCCCAGATTAAGGAGGGAGCATACTACAGGGAAGGTTAGATGGCTTGGGTAAGCAATCTATAAAGTTCTGGAAGACATCACTGGAAAATTTAAAAATTTGGTTCTAATGACCTCACAGACAGCTCCTTCCTTGTCTGGCAAAATATAAAGTGGTCCCTGTCTGGTCAAAGGAGACAGAGTCTTCAGATGAAACAAACAAAATCTAAACTATTAACTCCATGACTGAAATTACCCTCTCTACTAAATAAATTAATGTGTACTTATTTATTTATTACTTTGAATGGGTGATAATATTAGCCTATGCTGGGCACTAAATCTTAGTCTACCCAACTTACTTCCATGGCCCTATGGTCAACTCTACTGATCATATTACTGCATTTTTACACAAATAATGCACCCCTTCTACATCTGCTTGCCAACTGCTCCCTTCCTCCTCAAGGTATTTTCATAAGTGCTAATATGACAATTTTTTTTTTACGTGTTGCTGTAAAAAAAATTGGCATAGTGAGCTTACAAAAATACCTCGTGGGAGGATGGTGCGGTTGGCAAACAAACGTAGGTGTGTGTTATTTGTGTAAAAACACAGTATTCTCATAGTTGAAGGTTAAAGTCCATCTATCAACATTCTCGAGAGACCAAGATTGGAATTAAAGAAAAGAGAGTGAGGAAATGTAAAAGAAAAATCATAGTAAAAAAGAACTAGACATATCGGGAAATATGGAAACAGGAAGTTAAGGTTAATAAAATTTTACAGTTTACTTTAGAGTCGCTTTCCTACTTAAATATCAAAAGCCTGAATAACTTGAGTACTACACATCTAGTTTGGTAGATAGAGCTGCTTCTAGAACAACTGCAAATTGAAAACTTCACCCACTCACACCCTTATGCTACTACATAATCAATGCTTAGTGGGTATATTTGTCAGTCTGCCTGCCCTGTCTTGTTTTGTCCACAAACCCTAAAAGTCCAGTCCCACAAACCCTACCGAGTGCAAGCTTCTTCATCTAAGTGATTGAAGTGGTGGCAGAAGGGGTTGGAAATGGCACAACTGACAAAAGCTTAGTCTAGATTCTTTCTTAGAAGAGCTGAGGGTCAGGGACTTCAGTCAGTGTCTGCTGAGTGGTTGGAATGGGAAGTAAGGTCAAGTCATCAGAGCACTGATGGCAAGCACTGTTGGATTGTTTTACAAGTGAAGGAAAGAAAACTTAAGAGTAAGGGAGAATGAATGAGGCAGGTAGAGAAAGCAGAGATCAGAGATTCTGTGGCCCTGAGACAGGTATTAGCTGTTGACATCTGACATCTTTCAGTCAAGGATTCCATTTCCTGCACGTGGGTTCTGAAAGGCCCTTATGGGATCTTCCAATACGGTATCCCATCTAATCAAGCTAGCTTGAGTGTTTTCTTCTCCTTGTAGCAAAAAATTCTAATTATGGCAAGTCTTTTCCACATCAAGAGAGTCAATAAAGGGAACACTTATTTGATGGACTGAGTAGAAATACAGAGTGTATACTTTAAAAATGATTTGAAGGGCTTTAACTAAGTTATTTTCAAACACCAGTGCCAGCTCTTTTTGAGGTCTTCTTTTGGACTTTGTCAAAACATATAGAATACTTCATTCTTCATTTAAGTAAAGGTTTGGGGGATTTCTTTTTTTTTTTTTTTTTATAATATCTTTGAAGATCTCTAGAGCAATTTTAAGTTAAAAATACTATATTAGCTTCCTATTGCCACTGTAATAAATCACCAAAAACTTTGAGCTTAAAATAATGCAAATTTCTCCTATTACAGTTCCGGAGTCCAGAAGTCCAAATCAGTTTCACTGCGCCTTTCCATTTCACTTGCCTTTTCCATTTTCTAGAGCTGCATTATTTGTATTCCTTGGCTCATGGCCCCTTCCTCCATCTTTAAAGCCTGCAGATTGCATCTTCTCTCTTTTACTCTGCTTCTCACTGCTTTTGTCTACATCTCTCAAATTTCCCACTGCCTCCCTCTGATGAAGACACTTGTGATTGTATTTAGCACCCCCACCCGGGATGATCTCCTCATTTCAAAGTCATTAACTTAATCACATTTGCAAAATCCATTTTTGCCATATAAGGTAACATTCATAGGTTCTAGGAATTGGGATTGGATATCTTTGGGGGCCATTATTCAACTGACCACAAATATTTTCTTTGTGTACCCATTTTGAAAGATCAGCTCAGTTATTATCAATAGAGAAAAAGGAAGCCAGTTCAAAATTCCACATTTTTCTTCATTAAGCTGCCATGAGAAGCTTATCCTTAGCCTTTATTCTGGCACTGATAGAAGACACTGAATTATAACTGTAAAACTGACTAAGGAACTCTGCTATATTGTCATAAATCTTGCATGAAATTTCGGGCTCTCCAATTATGTTCCCTCCTCTCCACCTGAAATTGTTATTTTCTGCTATATTTCTACTCACATTTTTTTGTTGTTGTGTGCCGATGAGTCAATTCCAACTCACAGAGGCCCTACGGGACCAAGTAGAACTGCCCCATAGGGTTTCCTAGGCAGTAATCTTTGTGTGTGTGTGTGTGTGTGTGTGTGTGTGTGTGCTTTAGGTGAAAGTTTACAGCTCAAGTTAATTTCTCATACAAAAATTTATATATATATTGTTTTGTGATGTTAGTTGCAATCCCTACAATGTGAAGCACACTCCTGCTTTCCACTCCAGTTTCCCCGTGTCCATTCAGCCAGTTCCTGTCCCTTCCCATCTTCTCATCCTGCCTCCGGACAGGAGCTGCCCATTTGGTCTTATGTATCTGATTGAACTAAGAAGCACACTCCTCACAAGTATTATGTTTTGTTTTCTAGTCCTGTCTAATCTTTGTCTGAAGAGTGGGCTTCGGGTATGGTTTCAGTTCTGGGTTAACAGAACATCCAAGGGCCATAATTTCAGGGGTTCCTCTGGTCTCTGTCAGACCATCAAGTCTGGTCTTTTTCCAGAATTTGAGTTCTGCTCCGCGCTTTTCTCCCACTTGGCCGGGGACGCTCTGTTGTGTTCCCTGTCAGGGCAGTCATTGGTGGTAGCCAGCCTTCCTCAAGTTCTTCTTGTGTCAGGCTGGTGGAGTCTCTGGTTTATGTGGTCCTTTAGTTTCTTGGGCTAATATTTTCCTTGTGTCTTTTATTTTCTTCATTCTTCTTTGCTCTAAGTGGGATGGGACCAATTAATGTATCTTAGATGGCTGCTCACAAGCTTAGGCAATAATCTTTACAGGAGCAGATAGCTAGGTCTTTTCTCCCTCAGAGCCACTGGTGGGTTCAAACCAATGTATTTTCGGTTAGCAGCTGATTGGAGTGGGATCTACATAGATATTTATCGAATTGAATAAAACCGAATTGAGGGAACTTGAAGGAGCTGCTTGCAAATCTTTTCACTTCCACCACCAGGTGGCACTACTTTTATTCTCAATAGAAACCATATTCCAAAAATGGAAAAATGTTCTACGACAGTGTTGTATTTGTATACACCCATATACGTCCATGTGTTTGTGTAGATGGAACTCTTCTCACAGTTATCTATTTACGGTAATGCAAAATAGTTGATGTTTCCTTTTTGATCTTTACAAAGGCAAAGTTGAAAAAAAAAATTAAATTACTGGGCAGTTACAGAGTCAATCTTCCTAAACAAAAGGAACCTAGTATCCTTTTTAGTCATAATGTTATCACCCAGAGGCTTTCAAGAGAAATGATAGTGAATTTCCATTCTTGGGATGATTTAGCTACATTCCCACCTAGAGAGAAGATGTAGGGGAAGATGTGGGGGTTTAGGACAAGGAGCCTCTGCTGAGTGAAATTTTTAACCCTCTGAGACTCAGTACCTCGGCTTAAAAACTGAGGGTGAAGAATTAAACATTATGCGATGTATAATACATATCAAGTACCCAGCAGAGTGAGGAAACCCAGGATCTGACAGTGATTACCATTAAAGGTGGTTGGATGGACCAGAATATTTTTAGAAATTTCATCTGGCCTGAAAGTTTAAAGAATTCAAACTACTGTTTTGTTTTAACAAATGACTTGAGCTGGAACCTGTTTCAAACACTTGTTTTATGTGTAGTTCTAGGCAAGTGACCTAACCCCCTTAGCCTCATTCTTCTGACCTGTAAAATGGACCTAGTAAGAGTTCTTACCTAATCTGGTTGTTAGAAGAATTGACTGAAGTATTAGCTATCAGTCTAGCAGTAATGGTGAAGCAAGAGCGGTAGAAGCATAGGATGTGGTGAGTTGTCACCCAAAACTCTACCTGTCAGTCCCAAATCATAGCCTAGGCCTGACATTTGATTTCAGAATGCTGATCCCACTGATGGCACAGGGTTCAGAGAAATTATGTCTAGATCTTTCAGTAAGGTTTAAAAAGCAAATGTCATGTATTTTCTTTGACCTTTTCCTCCTCAAGAAGGTGCTCTTTCCCTTTAAGATGTAAAACTCCTTCACCTAATCTGTCTGTTCACCTGGCAAATGCAAATGTGCAGGTGCTGCCTTAATTTCTATGTCTGTGCCTCTGTTAGTTGGGTGGTAAATATCTTTTACAACAATGTCATTGCAGCAATAATATCCTATTTGGGAGTTCTGCCCTTCCTAGAGATTGGCTACTTCTTTCTTAAATATTGGATCACCATAGGAAAAAAAAATCCAAGAAACCTGGTGTCTTTTTTTGGTAATAAAAACATGACCACCTAGAAAATTATCCCTTTTGAATATTCCTTATTAGTGGCCAGTGCCCACTGGGGTGTTTGCTGATCTGGGTATACAGATGACTACCAGGGTTGGGACACAAGAGTATGGGGAAGGGAGCAAACGAGTATCTCCCTCAATGACTAGCTAATTCCTAAAATTCCACAGTTAAAGATTCCTTCTCTTGACATAAAACCTTTGCCCCTGGTAAACACATGCAAGAACAGGTGCCTCTTGAAGTCTCATCAGTTATTTGCATCTAAATAGAAGTGATCTTATCAGATGTTAGCCGAGTGGCCCCTCCCCCTTAGACAGATTTTGAGAAGGACGGAGAAAGAAAAAGTCACCAAAACCTGGGGTGCGAGGGTAAGGAGGAGGCTGTTTGGGGTACACTCATTCCATCATTTTACATACTCGTCCCTGTCATGCTGTGAAATTCATATTTTTAATATATTCATTCTCATTTTATAGATAAAGAAAATGAAGCACAGAGAAGCCAAATAACATCAAGTGGCAGAGTTTGTATTCAGATGGAAATCTCTGTCTCCAAATAAGTTCAGACTGTGAGGCCAAGAAGCTCGGCTGACTTTATCAGTGCCACAGTTCTATAGGCACCCTGGTGGTGCAGTGGTTAAGAGCTTGGCAGTTTGAATACACCAGCTGCTCCTTGGAAACCCTCTGGGGCGGTTTTACTCTGGGTCACTATGAGTCAGAATCAACTCGAGGGCAACGGGGTTTTTTGTTTTTTGGTATAGTTCTATACATGCTGCTCTGCCTCTCCCGTTTCCTATTGACACAAGGCTGCCGCTTTATGGACAGGTAAAGGAAAAGGAACTCCCTAAGTAGGGAGCCAGAGTCTCTGGGTGCTGCAAATGGTTAAGCACTTGACTACTAACCTAAAGGTTGGTGGTTCGGACTCACCCAGAGGTGGCTCAGAAGACAGGCCTGGCATTCTGCTTCCAAAAGGTCACAGCCTTGAAAACCTTATGGAGCAGCTCTACTCTGCAATACTTGGAGACGCCATGAGTCAGAATTGACTCAGCTGCAACTGGTAAGAAGGGAATCCTTGTTACAGTACAACCTAGCTTTACAACTTCCATCCATACATCTAGAGCTTTCTCCCTTGTCATTTCGCACATGTTGATAAGTTGAATTTAATATATATAACTGTTGAAGAATGTGTTTCAAATTCTAGGCTATCTTCCAGCAGTGATGAGTGTTCTTAGCAAATACAACTAATGGTAACTTTATGGACATTTCTTAGCAACCAAAAATTATTTCACTTGCTATCCCAGCCTCCCTCCAACCCCCTAAATCAACTAAAATTATGAGACGTTGTAAGGGAACTTAAAATGATACTATATTGTCTTCTTACTCAAAGTTAAATATAGTAGTTGAATCTGACCTCTGTGAAGATTCAAATTTTCACCATCACAACTTGACATAACGAACAGCGTTTTGCAAAGTAATGGCTGTATGGAGAGGATTTCGGCATTTCTGTCACTGCCTTGTTTGACAGATGGTAAAACACATTTCTATCACTAAAACGATAAAAGTCAATGCATTGTAATTCTTTTTTAGTAAATAATATTTGTTAGTGCAATGCTAAGCCAGATCATACATCACCTTTGGAAACCAACCATATTGTTGAAATGCAGCAATGATATAGGACCTTGTCAGTAATTACGATCCATGGTGTAATTTTCTTATTTGTCTGCAAATGTGGTTATCTAAAGTGCTTTCTTCAGTCACCTAATCAAAGCAACTATAAAGATCCATTTTCAAGTAAATTTATAGGCTGAAGTAGGGTTCCATTAATTGTCCGTTGGTTCAATTAATTCAACAAGTAATGTGTATATGGTTCTATGAGTTTACAAATATGTACAGGGCATGAGGCTTGGCCCCAAGGAGCTTATGAGAAACACACATATGAAAACAAACAAACGAAAAAAAAAAAAAAAACCTGCAAGGCAGTGTATGATAAGCAAGTACCCAAATAACCCAACCGCAATGAGCAAGCTATGGTAGGAGTCAAATGGCTGCAGGGACCAACAAGTAACGTAGGTGAATGAAATGCTTCAGAAAACACATGCCCTTCTGCCACCCAGCCTAAGCTAATTGTTGTCATGCAAGAAGACAAGTCCAGGGTTGTCAGGTTTTATGATTTTACAAGAGAAAATCCATATTTTTAATGTGGAAATCTCCCAACATTAATGAATTATAACTACAGTAGCACCTATAGCTTTCTTTTTCTAATGCTGTGCAAGTTAAACAAATGAACATATTGGCCGGCAAACTCTATAGTTTTCAAAGGAGAAAGACGCCACCTCTGACCAGCAAGACCTAGGAAAGCTGCATGCAAAAGGCAGTGTTTTAGTCATGTCTCAAAGAGGAGACAAAGTTTTCAAAAGATGCTGGGAAAAATAAGCATTTCAAATGGAGGCAAAGTTTGAGAACTGGGAAAGCAGGCAGAAACTGTACTTAGGGAGCAAGCAGGGTATTGTTTTTCCCATTTCATACATGTTTCAAATTATTTATGATGTGATCACAGTAATCTATTGATCCTTTAAAAACTGACAATGAAGATACAGTAGGACCTTAAGGTTTAAACCATTTTGAAAGAAGGACTTTTTCTTATTGTTACAAAATGTAAGTGTTCAATTTAGAAAACACAGATAAGCCAAGATAAGAAAATAATGTTATCTATAATCCCATCATCTAAATGTAACAACTGTTAATATTTTGTTAAATAAAAATAGTAACAGCTAACAGTTACCGTGCATTCACTTTATTTCAGGCACTGTCCGAAACACCCTTCCAATTACAGATTTTTTTTTAATGCAAATATAGATTTTAAGTGAAAAATGGTCATAGTATATATGCTGGTTTTTTTTTTAACTTATTTATACACAAAAACATTACATCATTCTATGTCATTATATCCCCTTCTACGGTATCACTTTTAGTTCCTGCTTTTTATTCCATTGTAGAGCCCTAGTGCTGCTAACCAAAAGGTCAGCAGTTTGAATCCACCAGTTGCTCCTTGGAAACTCTATGGGGCAATTCTATTCTCTCCTATAGGGTCACTATGAGTCGGAATCGACAGATCGGGAACGGGTTCAGTTTTTTTTTTTTTTTTTTTGTTTATTCCATTGTGTTTGCAATTATGTGTTTAACCATTTCTCTACTGGTGGATATTTAGGATGTTTGTAGTTTTTCCCTCTATAAAGAATCAATGTTAATGCATTCAACCAAAAGTAAGAGAAGATCCAACTCCAAATGCTTAATTAAGTGACAGTAAGTGGCGCATGAGCTCACTGGTAGGCTGTGGTTCCATCAAAGCTGAGGTTTCCTTTCTCTGAGATCCTCTTGGCCCTGCCCTCTCCCTCCAGCTGTTCAGTCCTTAGGCTTGTAAAGAAATAACAGCAGTTCCGGCTTCACATCCAAGCACAGCAATATCCAGAAGACCAGAAACCACCTCTTCTAGTGTTCCTAGCAAATGCTCTCCTGTGTCTCAGATACCTTGTATGATCCATTTCCTGAGATGAGTGGACTGCTATCAATGGAGTGGCTTAGGCCTGTGTTTCTAAATTGATCTCTGGGGACAGAGTGGATTTGGTGTTAACAATGAGGCTCAGCTCCAGAACCGAGAGCAGGCAAAGCTTAGTCCTGAAGTAATGAGTTTGGGATGGGTAACTCAATGCAACTCAAAATTGTTGAGAATAGAAAAAAAGTTTGGATGAAACAACCAATGGTGTTCACTACAATAAATAACAATGTAACAAACACTCTTCGGAAAGAAAAGGTAGAGAGAACATGAGTTGGTATACGACCATTATTTCCTCAGGGCTCATTCCCAGAAAAGAAATTGCTAGAGCAAAAAAGATTAAAAAGAAAAAAAAGATTTTTTCCTTTTTTAAATAAATACATGCAACATTAAATTGCCAACCAGAATTGCTGTACCAATTTATGCTCCTTTAAATACTGAGGAAAGGTCTATTTAACTGACATAAAAATATAAGTGGCTAATAATTGATAAGACTAGAAACAAGTTGGGTTGAACAGTAGGCATCTTGAAATGCCAAAATGAGGGATTTGAACTTTCGTGAGCATTTAAATATTTTTATGATTTTTGCTTGACGTGTTTACTCGACTTGCTTTATCGTAATAGGGATTTGAAAAGGCTTAGAGTCAAGGACATATGTACAATAAGATTAATTAAATATAAATGAGGTCTTTTGTGCAAAGGGGAGTGGCAAGTGCTTTAGAAGATTAATCCAGCAGCACTGTTGAGGAAGATCTTAAAGCGAATGAAACTGGTGGAAGGAAAGGAGGCAGAAAGCTATTATAATTGTCCAAACAAGGAGTCATAAAATTGTTAAATAGGATGGTGTTAGTGGACAAGCACAGAATATACACGGGAAACAGGCAATCTGGTTGAATGCTGACTTGTTTCGTGCAAGAGTCACTGAATATCCATGAACCTTGAGGAAACCTGAGTCCAACTCCATAATTTTCAAATGGTAAAGAATCAGTTTGAGCAAAACCTTGTCTGTCTTTCCAGCTTCATCTCCTGTAACTTCTCATTTATGTTTTTACGCAAACAGTACCGAAGTACTTGTTGTTAGGTGCTGTCGAGCCAGTTCTGACTCATAGTGACCCTGTGTACAACAGAACAAAACACTGCCTGGCCCTGCGCCACCCTTATAAGCGTTGCTATGTTTGAGCCCATTGTTTCAGCCACTTTGTCAGTCCATCTTGTTGAGAGTCTTCCTCTTTTTCGCTGACCCTCTACTTTTCAAAGCATGATGTTTTTCTCCAGGGACTGGCCCCTCCTGATAACATGTCCAAAGTACGGAGATTGAAGTACTTAGCATTCTCTAAACAATACCATAGGAACCCTGATGGCTCAGTGGTTAAGCACCAGGCTGCTAACCAAAAGGTTGGCAGTTCAAACCTGCCAGCAGCTCCACGGGAGAAAGATGTGGCAATCTGCTTCCATAAAGATCTGCAGCCTCGGAAATCCTACGCGAGCAGTTCTACTCTGTCCTATAGGGTCACTATGAGTCCAAATTGACTCAACAGCAGTTGATTTGGTTTGGTTTTAAACAATACCCTATTCTTTCAAGCCACTGTACCCTTGCACAATCTATATCCTTTGACCAAATCATCTTGCCCTGGCCTTACAATATAGAGTTTGAGGCCACACGGTGTCGATTGAAATATCCAATCTGCCATTTACTAGCTGTGTGACCTTGGGCAAGTTAATTCTCCTTTTGTCTCTCATTGTTTTTACCCATTAAAATTGAGATAATAAAATAAAAATACACACTTCACCGGCTTGTTGAGGGGATTAACTGAGATAAAACAGCAGAAATGCCAGTATACTCAATGCGCAATTATGCATGTTATTTTTTCTTCTCGCTTGACGGTGTTCCGAAAACACACTTCCACATATCCACAGAGGCAGTCTCCGGTGACCTTATTTGCTCTCCTCCCAACTCCTCCTAAAACTTGCTCTCATGAAAAGACCTGATAAAGTGATTCTTACAAAAGGGTAAACAACTGATAACCCTTGAAGTGTTCCTTTGAGGTATTTACCAGGTTAAAAAAAATCTGTAACCATGGAATTTAAGCATCAGGTGATGGCTGCAGAAGGTATTCATTCTGTTGGGCAAGGATCTTTTCCAGGACTCCTTAAATGTTCTCTACCTACCACTTCTTTCCTCCTCTCAAACTCACCCAACCAGAAAATTCTTGCCTTCTACCTCCAAACCTTCAAGCCTGTTCCTCTGCTAATGCTCTCATTGTGAGGCGTGCATACCTCCCTTATTACAGAAATTAGACTGCATCGTTATTGCTCGCCTATGTCTTTTTCCCACAGGCCAGTGACCTCAAGGTTTATTAATTTAGTGCAAGAGAATTCTGACCCCTTCTTTTCTGGAGGTCATATCTGTGAGAATAAACAGTTGGGGACTACTTTGGAATTGTTAAGGATAAGTTCTGAACTATGTCATGGTTTCCTGGTCAAGAGGAGGTGTGGTCCCATATTGTACCTCCATGGTGACCTAGTCCTTTCAATGTGGGGATTGGAGGATGCGCAGCATTGGGAGTGCTGAGTGACACCTAACCCTCCTTGCCTCTTTTTTTTTTAAATTTCTAAAGAATGACCCTGACATAGCCAGGTCTCCTTTAGGAAAAAAAAAAAAAAGCTTCCTTGTAAAGCATCACATGAATAGTGTGGCAGGCTGATAAAGGCTCCAAAGATATGCCTATGTCCTAATCCCATTAGCCTGTGAACATTACCTTATTTGGAAAAAAGGTCTTTGCAGATGTTATTAAGTTAAATTATCCTGGATTACGAGTACCTGGGTGATGCAAGCAGTTAATGCACTGAGCTGCTAACAAAAGTTGAGAGGTTTGAGTCTACCCAGAGGTGCCTCAGAAGAAAGGCCTGGCAATCCACTTCTGAAAAATCAGCCATTAAAAACCCTACGGAGTACAGTTCTACTCTGATATACATGGGGTCACCATAAGGCAAAGTCAACTCGACATCAACTGGTTTTATCCTAGATAATCCAGGTGGGCCTTAAACGCCTTCACAAGTGTCCTTATGAGAGAGAGGCAGAGGGAAATTAGATACACACAGAAGAGAAGGAATGTGAAGATGAAGGCAGAGACTGGAGTGATGAGGCCACAAGCCAAGAAACACCGGCAGCCAGCAGAAAGTGAAAGAAGCAAGAAACTGATTCTCCCTGAGTCTCCAGAAGGAGCATGGCCCTGCACACACCGGATTTCAGACTTCCTGGCCTCCAGATTTGTGAGGGAGTAAAACGTCTGTTGTTTCGGTCCACCAGATCTGTGGTATTTTGTTACAGCAGCCACGGTAAACTAATACGAATAGGAATGGATCTTGAAGCTGACAAGTCAACAATGATCTGGGCAGCTTCAGAAAATACTTTCTTCCCTGTGTTTTTCTTATATAAAATCCCCTTCTTTTTTCTATCCCGTTCCCCTCTTTTTATCGATGGAGGTTTCCCCCTCTACTCCCTGTATTTCTCTATATCATATCTGTTGCCGTCAAGTCGATTCCGACTCATAGCCACCCTGTAGGGCAGAGTAGAACTGCCTCATAGGGTTTCCAAGGCTGCAGTCTGTACAGAAGCAGGCTGCCACATCTTTCTTCTGTGGAGTGGCTGGTGAGTTCCAACTACTGACCTTTCAGTTAGCAGCCAAGCACTTAACCACTGCACCACCAGGGCTATTTCCGTTTATTATTAGTTTCTAGTGCCTCATAATTTCAATTTGTCATTGTTCCTTATGTAATTGATTCTGTAAATGTCCCTGGGTGGCACAATAAGTTTGTGCTTGACTAACCTAAAGGTTTGAACCCACCCAGTGGCACCAAAGAAGAAAGGCCTGGCAATCTGCTTCCATAAAGATTACAGCCAAGAAAATCCTATGGAGTAGTTCTACTCTGTAACACACGGGGTTGCCATGAGTAAGAATCAACTTGAAGGCAATGGTTTTGTTTTTTTCATTGTTGTTAATTGATTCTACATCACGGAATCTCCCTTTTCATCCTGTCTGTGTTAATTCCTGCCTCCAGCTGCCAACTCATCTCATTCTTTTCCAGTCCAGAATCCTAAAAGGGCAAAAGTAATTGGTCCAGTATACCGTAGGTTGCTTTGCATTTGTTTCTCTTGGGTCAGATGTTGAGCTCCAGTCCAATAGCTATATCCTGGGTCTCATGGCTGCCTATGGCCGGTTCTTCGGCAAAGGCTAAATATGGCTGTGAGTGTGATACAGTGTGAAAGGCACCTACTAAGCTTCTTAAGTTTAGAGAGTTCTAGGAGGCTGAGAAAAAAATAATCCAGCCATTATCATCAGCACAATGACTTTACATAACTCCTCCTTTACTGCTACTACAGGCCAAATGGACATTTCATAGCCTTATGCTGTCAGCTGAGGTTCATTTTCCTAGACCTTTTGGCAAGAATTTTACATGTCTATCATTGCAGCGGTTTTGACAGTAAAATTACATTGCTTTGGCTAATCTCCTCTGAGAACCTTTGCATGTCCACAGAAAGAGAATGGACATGTCTGGCCAGTTTTCAAATAGGCTTACGTGTATTCATGAATAGGCTCCCAGTTATTGTGAAAGTGGAATGGCTGAACCCCTATCACTAGCTACATTTAATCCCAGTTTTACATTTTTATGCCTTGATTAGGTCATTTTATTAGATTTAATAAGTAGGAAACCTATCTGGGTCAGGACAGGATAAGAGGTACTAACAATTCTTCCTTCCTCAAAATACTCTAAGTAAAATTTAATTCAGGATACAGGAAGTTACAAAAATACTTCTAGGGGAATTTTCTGAAGATGGTTATTGAGAACCAGTTGTAATTAAAAACTCAGTAGCATTCAGCATATGATACAGGATACAATGCTTATTAGCATGTGATAGAAACCCTGGTTTATACACAGCAACACATGCATATTAAATAATAGTAAGTATGGGCAACGTGATGAGACCATTTGTTATAAACTGAATTGTGTCTCCCAGAAAGAAATGTTGAAGTCCTAACCCCTAGTACCTGTGAATGTGACCTTATTTGGAAATAGGGTCTTTGCAGATGTAATTAGTTAACATGAGATTATACTGGATTAGGGTGGTCCCTAATCCAGTATGACTGGTGTCCTTGTAAGAAGAAGAAAAGAAACACAGACTGACACACAGAAAAGGTGGCCATGTGAAGCCAGAGGCAGAAATTAGAGTTATGATGCTACAAACCAAGGAATGCCTGGGACCACTAGAAGCTAATAGAGGCAAGCAAGGATTCTTCCCAGTGAGCCTTCAGGGAGAGCAGGCTCTTGCCAACACCTCAATTTTGGACTTGCAGCCTCCAGAGCTGTGAGAGAATAAATTTTGTTGTTCTAAGCCACTCAGTTTGTGGTACTGTATTTCGGCAGCCCTAGGAAACTCTGACACCATTGTTCCGTCCTTCCAATTCCATCTGCTTGAGCTCAGAAGGTAACTTGAAATGCTTTACATATGATGCCTGCAGGCATCAAAGACAATGAAACAAAGATGGACCAGTATTTTGATCATATTTTCCTTTTCCAATTTGCACTTTTAATCATCAGTTTTTTTTTATTTAACGATGTTCCCCTATGCCATTTCATTTATTGCTATTTATCTTTTTAAATAAATAAATCATGTTTCAAAAAAGCGATAAGCACCATGGTGAATTCCAATTTTTTATTCCTCAATGTAAGAACGAATGATCAGAAATTATGTTTAAACAATCAGCTCATTTTGATGAAATATTAATGAATTGCTTTTGGAAAAGTAGTCACTTTTCCCTTCTGTATTTATTTTGCTAAACTACAGTAAGAGATAACTTGAAACACTTTTTTTTCTAATGTGGGTTTGAGGCCGCTCTGGATCTGTTTTAACCTTTAAGCAGGAGGCCTACTCAACTTTACAAAGATGAATGTTTAGTTTGATACAAGCACGTCTGCAGTTCCAAGTACAGACAGGCTCTGTGCAGCTCTGGAACTTCAGAACTCACAGCAGTTGGTGTAACCTTCTGGCCTCCACATTAAGGGAAAGAAATCAGACACCCACCTCCCAAGGAGCTCCCAGTGGACATCTTGGCATCTTCAAGGTTAAGACTAAGAATTCAGGATTCCTCTAGAACTCTTACTAGAGTTCTCCACCTCACAGCTGTTTTCCCATCTGAAGATACTGTTCCTACCAGATAACTGACCCAGCCATGACCTCACTCTGAATGTGAGCCCCCATCCTGTTGAAGTACGGGCATCACTTCACGATGCAGATGCATCCTTATAGCTATGACTTACAACAGCACAATAGTAGTTTCACTCATTCAGATGGTCAAGCACCTGGAAATCATGGATATTTTAGTAAAACTCCATGGAACATTTATAGACCCTTGAAATAAACAAATACATTGTTTTATCCTAAATCAAGTTAGCTGGGCTATGCAGATGGTTAAGCACTCGACTACTGGCTAAAAGGTTGGCAGTTTGAGCCCACCAAGAGGCACCTTGGAAGACAGGCCTGGGGATCTGCTTCCAAAAGGTTATGGTCCTGAAAACCCTATGGAGCAATTCTGCTTTGCACACATGGGGTCGCCATGGGTTGGAATCAATCCATGGCAACTGACAACAACATTCTAAATCATTTGCAAGTTCATGCTGGGTGTGTGGTGGCAGACATTAAAGTTTTCTAAGAACTTAGGAGAGAAAAATTATAAGTTAAGAGAAATCTGTCAATTAATTTAATATATTATTTCCCTGAGTATAAGAGTCTCATTACAACATTTTATTTCAGTCATGGAATGCAGTGATCTAGGTCATGGAAGACAAGTACTGCATCTAAGCATTGTGTGAGAGTGAGTACAACCCAGCAAACATAGCATCACACAAGTAGTAATGTGAGCAGAAAGTGGAGGATGGGGTCTCTTTCCCAAACAAAGATCGCATCTGTGAGATTAACTGAGAGATTACAGAAGGGAGTGTTGTCCTTTCTCCATATGGTCACTGACATTAGGGTAATGTACTCTCTTATAAAACAGTTGGTTCTCAGCCTCAAATTTAGGCCAAAAACCTATTACTCAATAAAGTCCAATTCTTCTGTTTGGCTTTTGTAAAATGAGCCTCTGTCATCCTATTTACAGGCATTATACAATGGCGCCAGTGCAGGTCATGTGTGGTAATTTAGGCTAATATTGTTAGGTGCCATTGAGCAGTTCCAACTTATAGTGACCCTATGTACAACAGAACGAAGCACTGCCCCATCCTGTGCCACCTTCACAATTGTTGTTATGCTTGAGCCCAATGTTACAGCCATTGCATCAATCCATCTCATCAAGGGTCTTCCTCTTTTTCACTGACCCTCTACTTTATCAAGCATGATTTCCTTCTCCAGGGACTAGTCCTTCCTGATACTATGTCCAAAGTACATGAGATGAAGTCTCGTCGTCCTTGCTTCTAAGGAGCATTCTGGTTGTACTTCTTCCAAGACAGATTTGTCCATTCTTCTGATAATCCATGGTATATTCAATATTCTTTGCCAACACCATAATTCAAAGGCATCAATTCTTCTTCAGTCTTCCTTATTCATTGTCCAGCTTTCACATGCATATGACAATTGAAAATACTACAGCTTGGATCAGATGCACCTTAATCCTCTAAGCAACATCTTTGTTTTTCAACACTTTAAAGAGGTCTTTTGCAGCAGATTTGCCCAATGGGCTCCATTTCATTTTTGATGACTTCCAATTTTCCTAGATTCATACTTATTACATTCCATGTTCCTATTATTAATGGGTGTTTACAGCTGTTTCTTCTCATTTTGAGTCGTGCCACATCAGCAAATGAAGATCCCAAAAACTTGACTCCATCCAGGTCATTAAAGTCAACTCTGTTTGAGGAGGTAGCTCTTCCCCAGTCATATTTTGAGTGTCTTCCTACCTGAGGGGCTCATCTTCCAGCACTATATCAGACAATGTTTGCTGCTATTCATAAGGTTTTCACTGGCCAATTTTTTCAGAAGCAGATCATCAGCTCCTTCTTCCTAGTCTATCTTAGTGTAGAAGTTGTGCTGAAATCTGTCCACCATGGGTGGCCCTGCTGGTATTTGAAATACCAGTGGCACAGCTTCACATCACAACAACATGAAAGCCACCACAGTAAGAAACACTGAGAGACACGTGGTGCATTTAGGCTAACAGGAACTTTTATGTCTAAAGACACAAAGAGTTTTCAGTTAAAGCCATCTTAACCCATTGAACTTGACAAGATTTTGAAGGAAACCTGTGCCCAGGTTGAATCAGCTTGGTAATTCTGATAATGTATTTCTGAAGCTGATGTTATTGTTTTATTACTATAATTATTTTATCATTCACTGAATGTAATGCATTACTCTTCATTGGAGAGCTCATTTCTTAATGAATCTAGCTTCTCTTTTCCTCAGAGATCTCTTAGGAATCTTGACCATGTGGTTGCTATGTACACCTGCTGCTCATTTTTAGATCTTCTTAATGGGGCTTTTCAGCTCTTAATAGAATAAGATCATTTCATATGTAGACTCAGCCTTCAGTAAGGCCCTTTAAAAAGAATATTTGAAAGTTTTCTTGACCTATTTAATTGCAAAAAGACAGTAGCTCTGCCTCAGTTTTAGGTACGGACTGAATGAGGAAAGTGATAAACTAAATCTGGGCTAATTTTATCTTCTTGTCGGGAAGTAGTTTCCTGGTTCATCTCTTCACAAAATCTGTGAAGAAAGAGGAGAGCTTTCGTATTTCAGGGTGAGCATAAGTCTTTCTCTAATTATTGTTATCACAGGAGAAATGGCTTTGACCCAGCTCAATTTGATGGAAAACTGTCTCTAACCACCCTGGACTCACATGTGCCTGGATGAGGAATGGCTGAGTACCAGACAATGTCCACAGCTGGACGTGCAATGTGTCCTCTAGGTGTGATCCATGGACATCTGCATCAGTGCTTGTTAAAGTGATAAATTATTGATTCCCACCCCAGATCTACTGAATCGCAGTCTCCCAGGAATCTGCCTTTTGCAAGCATGTGAATCTTACAAACATTCATTTGAGAACAACAGAGGAAGAAGTAGGATGATAATATTACAGCCTAGAGATGAGACGAGCTATCTAAATGTGGTGTCTAGTTGTTGGGAGACCAGCTTGGTCTGAAAATAAATTAAAATGGAAAGAGTTTTTATATTCTTTCTGTTGATTTAAAAACTCTCTAACCCCGTGAAATCCACGATTTCATAGTAGATTTAAACCCAGCATGAGTACTGGCCAATCTGGGTTTTAGGATTTTTGTGTTCCTACTTAAAATGGACTTGAATGTGATTTTGCAGCAGAAATCTATGAAAGCACTTAATGTCCAGCTATGTCATTAAATCTATTGTATAACAGAACAGGCAATACGAGCATCTTGGAACCAGCTTTATTATCAGTCAAGTTTTAAGTTTGTTGCTATTGACACCAAGGAACCAGTTTTATGCTACTCCAGCAGGCTACAAGAAAAATGTGAGTAGAAAGGATGCTTTAGCTGTGACATATGCTTCTCTGTGTGTTTTATAACTCTCAGTACAATTACTTGATTATTGTGGGGAGCTACACTACTCTTTGCTTAGCAACCATTTGTCTTGTGTGGTCATTTTCATGTTAATATGCAGCTGGTTAAATATTTCTATAACTTCCGGGAAGAAATAAACACTTGATATGGTGAGAGTATAGCCTGGGTAACACAGAGGGAGACAGATGGAGGGAGAGAATGAATGTACTAGACCACTCATTCAACACCACTCATTCAACACGTAGCTCAGGAATCTGGTCTCCCGGGCCCCATGTTTGACAGGGCATGTCATAAGAAAATTGAGGGAGTTGGAAAGAGCATTGTATAAGACGGGAGACCTGTGTATTAACTCTACTGTCCTACCATCGGTGTGACTGGAAGAATGTTTTAAATCTCTAACTTCCTATTTCCTTTTCCTATAATAAAAAAGATTTTAAACTGAAGTACAGCCATGCGTATCTTAATGTCCACTATATGTTCTATAAAAGAGGACATTATGTGATTTGGACGTTGTGCAAACACCATATTATACACTTAGCAAAGCTATATGGGATAGCTTTTGTTTCACTTCCAAATCGATACTTATACTTCGCTTCTTGCTGCTGTATCATTAGCACTGGTTTCTTTTTTGTGTTTGGGAGCCATGATACACTTCACGGTAATATTTCCAAAAGAAAATTAAACAGAGAGATAATGCTACGACACTCAAGAGATGTGCAATACCCGAGACTGGATGCTGCTGCCTACGAGTCAAAGCATATACTGTTATTCAGAGACATTTTTTTGAAAGCAGGGAAAGTTCACATTAAGATAACAATAGAAAGTACAGTACAGTACATACATAAGCCAGCAACATAGGTGTTTATTATGACTATTAAGACATATGTGTTATAGATTATATATGTATTGTACCGTTATAAGCCTGGCAGCACAATCGCTTTGTATACAAGAAACATGAGATACACATGTTGTGTGTGGGAAGCTGTTGAATTCGCTATGTCCAGTTATGTCCACTGTGTCTCATTCTCTGGTGAGGATTTCTGAACTCTATTATAACTTTATGGAACCTCAGATATATATGCAGTTGTACACTGCGCAAATGGACATTATGCAGCACATGATTACATCTCAAGGGTTCATTTTATTTCTAACATAGTAGTTCTAAATTTAGAAAGCTTTATCCAACTTAGCCAAAAAGTAAAATACATTATAGGAAAGAATTGATTTAATTTAAATTTCTTTGCAATCATATGGAACAATGGTTTGGGACTTTTCATGTCTGAGAAACTCTTTTCAAAAAGAAAACATTATGAAGTTCACTTGATAGTATTTGTATTTTTGTTATATATTGGTTTAAAAAAATGTCAAAAATCTTCTATAAATTCAGAAATACACTTAAAGAAATTTTTATTTTATTAATCATAACAGCATCTACATACTCTTGACAAAAAAAGCATCTTGGGGCATAAATAGAATTGATTCAATGTAAAAGCATTTTTTAGTTTATATGAAGATTCTTGGACCCCTTGCAGTAACTTCAAAAATAACTCCAAAAATATTTGAGAAATTACCAAAATAGAATATTAAGAGAGAAATTTGAGCATCTCCTAAATAGAAGCCAGATCTTATTCACCTAAAGAAGATATCAAAAATTGGGAAACAGGAAGTGCGAAGATGGCGCTCTAGGCAGAAACACCACGCCGTCCCTCCACAGCAAAGATCCGAAAAACTAAGCCTAACAGAGAATCAACAATCCTGAAACCCTAGAACACCAAATGAAGAGATAAAGAACTCAGCCAAACACCAAACGGAGTGAGAATACTAAAAGAGAACGGAGAGCGAGGAGAGACTCAGGCAGAGATTCCTTACCAGCTAACGCAGCGCGGATCCACCATCTTGGATTCCTATCGGAGACCAGCAAACGGGAGAGCAGCCTTGCAGAGCATCTGGTCGGAGACAGAACGACCGGTAAACTGCGGTGCGCGCTCTCCCACCACCCACCCCTCTCCGCCTCAGCTGGGGATCCCCTGCTTTCCGTGGCCAGGGTCTCTGGGCTGGGGGGTGCTGGTGCTTGGATTCCGCGCGCCTGGGCTGGCGGCTTTCTGGGAGCCGTTCGCTGGCAGCTAGCGAACCTTTCTCTGCCGCCTCCCCCTCCTTTTGCCTGGGTGCCTGGTTCCGAGTGCCGTCTCTGCTCTCTCCTGCGGGGCTGTAGGGCTGCGTGCGGGCGTGTGGCTGTTTCTAAGTCTGGGCTCCCGCGTGGGTGGGATCCCGGGGCCTTTGTTCGTTCGCCCCTCTGCTTTCCGTGGCCGGAGTCCCTGAGCAGGGGGGCGCCGGTGCTTGGATTCCGCACGCCCGGGCTGGAGGCTTTCTGGGAGCCGTTTGCTGGCACCTAGCGAACCTTTCTCTTCCGCCTCCCCCTCCTTTTGCCTGGGTGCCTGGTTCCGAGTGCTGTCTCTGCTCTCTCCTGCGGGGCTGTAGGGCTGCGTGCGGGCGTGCGGCTGTTTCTAGGTCTGGGCCCCCCCGTGGGTGGGATCCCGGGGCCTTTGTTCGTTCGCCCCTCTGCTTCCCGTGGCCACGGTCACTTAACCCCGAGACTACCAGCTTCTTGGAATTCGCGCCCCTGAGTGGGGGCTCTCTGGGTCCCATTTGTAGGCACTGGCTGCTGGTGTTGCCCTTTTTTTTTTTCTCTCAATTTTATTTTTCTTCCTTTTTTGATTAGTTTTGTCATCTTTTACCTCTTTTTCTCTTTTGTCTTTCTTCATTGCTTAATTTCTTGTCTCTCTATCTCTTCCTTCTCTTTCTGATCCCTGAATTCCAGGCGATGTATGCCTCTGTACCTTCTGGCCAGGCTGAGCTGTGAAAATTGAGACTGACTCCCCCAGACCTCATAGCTGCATCGGTGGGATCCCTGGGAACTTTGCAGTTCTTTAACTTTTCTGATTTTTATTTGGTCATTCTTTCCTTTTCTTTCTCTTCCCCCTTCTGGTTTCCTCCATCCCATAGTCTCTCATCTGTACATTCCAACGACAAGCTCCCCTAGCATTCTTTTATGTTTGTACACTTTTTGCTCCTCCTCCTCTCTCCTCTCTCCCATATCCAGCTTAGCTTCACACATAACCATCTTCCCGCTGCACCCTACCTACCTGCACCGTGCACTAGACATCACATCACCAAGCGGTGCAGGCACGCCCTATTGGAACCTGCCCAGCACTGACTACCGACCGTCCTGGTGGCTGCGGTGAGTGCCACAAGCAACCCATCCCAGTGGCTCCTCCTCAACTAGATCTGCCCAGCTGTACCACAAGAACAAAAAAAAAAAAAAATCTACAATCAATAAACGAGGGAAATATCTACTGAATGCCCCGAAATCAGCAAACAATATCAAAACATTTACAAAAACAAGACAAGATGGCTCCAATAGGCGTCCAAATTAAAACACCAGATAACTCCCCTGTGGAAGAAAATGCACTAGAAGTACCTGATACGGAACTCAAATCACTAATACTCGGAATTTTCCAAGAACTGAGGCAAAAAGCTGACAAACATGAGGAAAAAATAGACAAATTTATGGAAAATACAGACAAAAAATTGGAAGAATTCAGGAAGATGATGCAAGAACAAAATGCCAAAATAAATTCACAACTCGAAATTATACAAAAACAACAATTAGAAATCCAAAAGATAAACAACAAGATTTCAGAAATGGACGGTGTCATAGAAGGGCTGAGAAGTAGATTTGAAAGCATGGAAGACAGGATCAGTGGAACTGAAGACAAACACTTGGATACAACTCTGTTTCAGGAAAACTCAGAAAAAAGAACAAAGAAAAATGAAGAGACCCTGAGAGTTATGTGGGACACAATTAAAAGCAAAAACTTACGAGTGATTGGCATACCAGAACAGGGGGAGAAAACAGAAAACACAGAGAGGATCATTGAGGAACTGCTGACAGAAAACTTTCCCAATATCATGAAAGATGAAAAGCTGGTCATCCAAGAAGCTCAACGAACCCCATATAGAAGAGACCCCAAAAGAAAATCACCAAGACATATCATATTCACACTCGCTAAAACTAAAGACAAACAAAGAATCCTGAGAGCAGCTCGTGAAAAACAAGAAGTCACATACAGAGGAGAAACAATAAGAATAAGCTCAGATGCAGGCAAGAAGGCAATGGGATGACATATATAAAATCTTGAAAGAAAAAAATTGTCAGCCAAGAATAATATATCCTGCAAAACTCTCATTCAGATTTGATGGTGAAATTAGGTCATTTCCAGATAAACAGAAACTAAAGGAATATGCAAAAGTCAAACCAAACTTACAAGAATTATTAAAGGGAGTTCTTCGATCTGAGGACAAACAGCTTCAGCCCTCAGGCAGGACCTAGGACCTAGGACGCAGGTTAACATGAACCAGATACCATTCTAGGAACTGAACTACAGACGACTTTCCAAAAACAAAAGATATACAACAGGGAATCAGAGAAATCAATCAAAGGATGACAACAACATCAAAACAATGAAAGAGGGAACAAACGGCATAGGTATAGAACCTTCTAAAGGAGAAGAAGGCAAGGCGATACCAAGTAACGGTAGACTGCTTCAAAATTATAAAGATAAGGGTAAAATTCATGGTAACCACAAAAAAAGTTAACAAACCAACTCATAAAAATAAAGACGAAAAACATAAAGTCTCAACAAAACCAAAACCTACAAAAACAAAAGAAATGAACACAAAATCCACAAACAAAAGGAACTCAGCACAAGAGAGTAAGAAGAACAAAGAAAACTTCAGCATCACAAAAAAAAGCACTACAAAATGACAGCAACAAATTCACATCTATCAATAATTACACTGAACGTAAATGGATTCAATGCACCCATAAAGCGACGGAGAGTGGCAGAATGGATAAGAAAACAGGATCCATCTATTTGCTGTCTACAAGAGACACATCTTAGAAACAAAGATGTGAATTTATTAAAAATCAAAGGTTGGAAAAAAATATATCAAGCTAACAACTACCAAAAAAGAGCAGGAGTGGCAATTCTAATCTCAGATAAAATAGACTTTAAAACAAAATCTACCATAAAAGACAAAGAAGGACACTATATAATGATTAAGGGGATGATCCATCATGAAGACATAACCATAATAAATATCTATGCACCCAATGACAGGGCTCCAAAATACATAAAAAAAACTCTAACAGCACTGAAAAGAGAAATTGACAGTTCCACAATAATAGTAGGAGACTTCAACACACCACTCTCAGTAAAGGACAGAACAACTAAAAAGAAACTCAGCAAAGATACAGAAGACCTAAAGGACACAATCAGCCAACTGGACCTCATAGACATATATAGAACAATCCATCCAACCGCTGCAAAGTACACATTCTTTTCCAATGCACATGGAATGTTCTCCAGAATAGACCACATCTTAGGCCACAGAGAAATCCTCAACAAGATCCAAAATGCTGAGATAATTCACAGTATCTTCTCTGACCACAATGCCATCAAGGTAGAAATTAACACTAGAAAGAGCAAGGAAAAAAAATCAAACACATGGAAACTGAATAATAATCTGCTTACACATCAATGGGTAATAGAAGAAATCAGAGATGGAATTAAAAAATTCCTAGAATCAAATGAAAATGAAAACACATCATACCAAAACCTTTGGGACACAGCAAAGGCAGTCCTCAGAGGACAATTTATAGCAATAGATGCACATATCAAAAAAGAAGAAAGGGACAAAATCAAAACATTAACTACAGAACTCAAACAAATAGAAAGAGAACAACAAAAAAAGCCTACAACCACCGGAAGAAAGGAAATAGTAAAGATCAGAGCAGAAATCAATGAAATAGAGAACAGAAAAACAATAGAAAGAATCAACAAAACCAAAAGTTGGTTCTTTGAAAGAATCAACAAAATCGACAAACCACTGGCCAGACTGACAAAAGAAAAACAGCAGAGGGCACAAATAACCCAAATAAGAAATGAAATGGGGGACATTACAACAGACCCAACTGAAATAAAAAGGATTATAACAGAATATTATGAAAAACTATATTCCAACAAATTTGAAAACCTAGAGGAAATGGATAAATTTCTAGAAACATACGGCCTACCCAAACTACAACAAAGTGATATTGAAAATCTGAACAGACCCATAACAAGAGAAGAGATTGAAAAGGTAATAAAAAAACTCCCAACCAAAAAAAGCCCTGGCCCAGATGGCTTCACTGGAGAATTCTACAAAACATTTACAGAAGAGCTCGTACCAGTTCTACTCAAGTTATTTCAGAGCATAGAAGAGGAAGCAACACTTCCAAATTCATTCTATGAAGCCAGCATAACGCTGATACCAAAACCAGGCAAAGACATCACAAAAAAAGAAAATTACAGACCAATATCTCTCATGAATATAGATGCAAAAATTCTGAACAAAATTCTAGCCAATAGAATTCAGTATCATATCAAAAAAATAATACACCACGACCAAGTAGGATTCATACCAGGTATGCAAGGATGGTTTAACATTAGAAAATCCATCAACGTAATCCACCACATAAATAAAAGGAAAGAAAAAAATCACATGATTATCTCAATTGATGCAGAAAAGGCATTTGACAAAGTCCAACACCCATTCCTGATAAAAACTCTCAACAAAATAGGTATAGAAGGGAAATTTCTCAACATAATAAAGGGCATCTATGCAAAACCAACAGCCAACATCATTCTTAATGGAGAAAGGCTGAAAACATTCCCCCTGAAAACAGGAACAAGACAAGGATGCCCTTTATCACCACTCCTATTTAACATTGTGCTGGAAGTTCTAGCTAGAGCAGTAAGGCAAGAGAAAGAAATAAAGGGCATCCAAATTGGTAATGAAGAAGTTAAACTCTCTCTGTTTGCAGATGATATGATACTATACATAGAAAACCCTAAAGACTCCACGAGAAATTTACTGGAAGTAATAGAAAGATTCAGCAGAGTAGCAGGATACAAGATAAACATTCAAAAATCAGTTGGATTCCTATACACCGGTAAAGAGAACGATGAAAAGGAGATCAGGAAATCAATACCATTTTCAATAGCCCCTAAAACGATAAAATACTTAGGAATAAATCTGACCAGGAATATAAAAGACCTATACAAAGAAAACTACAAAACACTGCTGCATGAAACCCAAAGGGATCTACATAAATGGAAAAACATACCATGCTCATGGATAGGCAGACTCAACATTGTGAAAATGGCAATTCTACCTAAAGCAATCTACAAATACAATGCAATTCCGATACAAATACCAACAACATTCTTCAAAGAGATGGAAAAACTAATTATTAACTTTATATGGAAAGGGAAGAAACCTCGAATAAGTAAAGCACTACTGAAGAAGAAGAATAAAGTTGGAGGACTCACACTACCTGACTTGAGAACCTACTATACAGCTACAGTACTCAAAACAGCCTGGTACTGGTACAACAACAGAGACATTGACCAATGGAACAGAATTGAGAACTCAGATGTAAATCCATCCACCTACGGTCACCTGATTTTTGACAAGGGCCCAAAATACATCAAATGGGGAAAAGACAGTCTTTTTAACAAATGGTGCTGGCAAAACTGGATATCCATTTGTAGAAAAATGAAACAGGACCCATACCTCACACCATATACAAAAACTACTTCCAAATGGATCAAAGACCTGAATATAAAGCCTCAAACTATAAAATTCATAGAAGAAAAAATAGGACCAACACTTCAGGCCTTAATACATGGCATTAACAGGATACAAACCATAAACATCAACACAAAAAACCCAACAGATAAACTAGATAATTGGGATCTTCTAAAAATCAAACATCTATGCTCTTCAAAAGATTTCACCAAAAGAGTTAAAAGAGAACCTACAGACTGGGAAAAAACTTTTGGACAGTACAAGTCAGACAAAGGTCTAATCTCCATAATCTACAAGAAAATCCAACACCTCTACAACAAAAAGACAACCAATCCTATCAAAAAATGGGCAAAGGAAATGAACAGACACTTCACCAAGGAAGACATTCAAATGGCCAACAGACACATGAGGAAATGCTCGCGATCACTAGCCATTAGAGAAATGCAAATTAAAACCACAATGAGATACCATCTCACCCCGGCATTACTGGCACGAATCAAAAACACTGGAAATAACAAATGTTGGAGGGGCTGCGGGGAGACGGGAACTCTTATACACTGCTGGTGGGAATGCAAAATGATACAGCCATTTTGGAAAATGATATGGCGTTTCCTCAGAAAGCTAGAAATAGACGTACCATTCGATCCAGCAATCCCACTCCTAGGAATATATCCTAGAGAAATAAGAGTCATCACTCGAATAGACATATGCACACCTATGTTCATGGCAGCATTATTCACAATAGCAAAACGATGGAAACAACCTCGATGTCCATCAACAGACGAATGGATACACAAACTATGGTACATACACACAATGGAGTACTATGCAACGAGAAAGAACAATGAATCGGTGAAGCATCTCATAACATGGATGAAACTGGAGGACATCATGCTGAGTGAAATAAGTCAATCACAAAAGGACAAATATTGTATGAGACCTCTATTGTAAAAACCCATGAAAAAATTCACATGCAAAATGTAACAATCCTTGTTGGTTACCAGGGATGGGGGGGGGGGGGGATACTAAATAGGTAATAGGTAAGTGGTAACTTGGGTGAGAGATGAGATAGTACATAGTACAGCGGAAACTAACACAACCTGCACAAGGAAAGGTCATGAAGGCCCTATAGACACATCCAACCCCCCCGAGGGACTGAGTTGTTGGACGGAGGGCTCTGGGGACCATGATCTCGGGGAACATCTAGCTCAATTGGCATGACACTACTTATAAAGATAATGCTCTACATTCTACCTTGGTGAGTAGTGTCTGGGGTCTTAAAAGCCTATGAGCGGCCATCTAAGATACTCCACTGATCTCATCCCTTCGGGAACAAGGGAGAATGAAGAGAACAGGATACAAGGAAAAGATTAGTCCGAAGGACTAATGGTCCACAGCTACCAAGGCCTCCACGGGACTGAGCCCAGTACAGCTGGATGGTGCCCGGCTACCACCAATGACTCCTTTGACCAGGATCACAACAGAGGGTTCTGGGCAGAGCTGGAGTAGGATGTAGAGCATAATTTTAACTCCCCAAAAAAAAAAAAAAAAAAGAAGACCAGATATACTGGCCTAAAGAATACTAGAGAAACCTCGAGAGTGTGGCCCCCAGACACCCTTTCAGCTCAGAGGGGAAGTTACCTTCAAGGTTCGATGTTAAGCCTGGGAATGGACACCCCAGTAAAACTAAATGGGACTAACGATGTACAGGAGTCCGGTGACAAGGGCCAGAAGGCAGAGGGAGAGTAGGAAACTGATGATAAGGAACACAAATTGAATAAGGACACTGTCGATGTATTGTGAGATTGTTGACCACTGCTATAGGGCAACATTTGTAGTAACTATTAAATGGGAGGCTGTTTTGTCCTGTAAGCCTTCATCTTGGGCGAGAATGGCAGCACAACTGGAAGAGCATAGTCAATATCACTTAAATGTGTAAGTAAAAAGTTTTGAAATGGTGTTTAAATAAAATAAAAATAAATAAATAAATAAACAAACAAAGGAGACTAAAGAGGTACAATAGTCCACTGACAAGGTCCAGAAGACAGAAGGGGACAAGGAAGCCCCCTGGTGATAGGGAACACAAGGTGGAGTAAGGATATTCTTGATGTGCTGTGAGATTGTTAACCATTGTCATAGGGCAACATGTGTAGTAACTGTTAAATGAAAAACTATTTTGTTCTGTAAGCCTTCATCTTAAGTGAGAATAACAGCACAGTTGGAAGAGCGTAGTCAATGTCAGTGAACTGTGAATGTAGAAAATTTTGAAACGGTGTATCTTTGGCCATCTGTAATTTTCATCAAAAAAAAAGGGTGAGAATTTAGAGGCTTAATACGTTGTGGGGTTGTTAACCAATGTCAAAAAAAACAACATGTGTACTACTATTTCATGAGAAACTATTTGCTCTGTAAGCTTTCACCTGAAGTACAATAAAATATATATAAAAAAAAAAAAAATTGGGAAACAACTTAAACATGATGGTCAAGGAAGTCTTTCTGAAGAGGTGATATTTTATGCTGAACCCTAAAAAAACAGAGAACCAGGTACACAAAGCTGGGGGAGGAACATTTCAGAGAGAAGGCATGGCATGTAAAAAGCCATAAAGGTACAGCGTGCTTTGTTTGCAATGGCAGGAATGAGACGGGATGACTTTGGAGGTTGAGATGGGGTTCTACAGGAGAGTCATGGTTCATTATAAGGAGTATGCATCTAAAACTAAGTTCAAGGGGAAAATAATGAAAGATTTTAAGCAAGGTGGTGACATAATGCAGCTACCTTTTGAGAAATATCACGTCTGCTGCTATGTAGATAATAGAATGAGGAAAGAGAATGAATGAAAAGACCAGTAAAGACACTCATCCAATAGTCTAATAAATGATGATGATGATCTGGACTGAAGATGAAGACATTAGAGATGGAGAGAAATGGAAGAATTTGAGAACATTTGAAAGTAATAAGACTTGATGATGGGTTGAGTATTTGGGGTGAAAAAAAATGAGCGACCAGAAATATCTCCTAGTTTTCTGGCTTGTATTACTGAGAGATTGGTAATTTTTCTGAGATTCGGAAGACTGTTAATGAGGAATCAAGTGGGTGGGGGAAAATGCATGAATGACACTTTATGCAGTTTATTACTTGGAAAATAAGGGCATGAGTAGAAAGTAGTGGTTAAGAGCTCAGCTGTTAATCAAAAGTTCAGTAGTTTGAGTCCACCAGCCGCTCCTTGGAAACAATATGGGGCAGTTCTACTCTGTCCTACAGGGTTGCTAGGAGTTGGAATTGACTTGATGGCAACAGGCAACTAGTGTTAGCATCTATTATCTGATGGCAACTTTTTTTTATTTTTCAGGGTAAAAGCATTTTAAAAGATCCATGGAATTCCCATGGACTTGGACATGTCAGTCTTTTAGTGAAAACCCTATTCCTATAGTTTGTTAGTAGAACGTTCAACCTAAATGTCCATACTGGCCTTGATTCTTGTCCTTCCACTTGAAGCCTATGTTCCAGATGGAGACTTGTGGTTTGGTTACTGCCAGCCCTGAGCCCTGAGGCAGCATGCTGGAATGGGGAGTGGCAAGAGACTGCTTATTAACTAGTCATGACAATACCCACCCTGTGACTTCATTTCTGCTTTAATGAAAGGGAGGGAGAGTGGGTGCATGTGCCTCCAGGGCTATCCGCCTATGAAATGCAAGACTGAAATATTATTCTAAATGGAAGATATACTGAAAAAATGCAAGAACTAACTTTTTTTCACATTTTTTATTATGACAACTTTCAGTATATAGCAAAGCTGAGAACAGTGAACACCCGAATACCTACCATCTAAATTCTGCCATTAATATTTTAGCAGAAACACTTTTTGTCTATCCATTTATCCATTCCTATCTCCATCCATCAAGTTACCTTTTTTTTTTTTAAATATATCATCTTAAATTTTGGATATCAGGACACTTCCCTGCAGATACTTCGGTGTGCATATCATTAAAGAGAATCAATATTTATTAATTTTTTATTTTGATTAAAAATTTATGTATAATGAAATGTGCAATTCTTACGTGTATATTCACTGAATTTTGACAAATGTATAAATCTGTGTCATACGAACCACTGTTGAATACTACCATAACCCCAGAAATATTCCTCATATTTCTTTCCATTTAATCTCTACCCTCACTTCCCCAGAAGCAACCACTGTTCTGACTGTCTCTGTTCTAAAACTTCATAAAAATGACATCATACAGTATATAATCTTTTGTGCCTAGTTTCTTTAAATCAGCATAGCATTTGTAATATTCGTCCATGTTGTTGTAAATATCAGTAGTTGGTTCTTACTTATAAATAAGTAGTATTCTAATGTATGGATATACCACAGTTTGTTTACACATTCTTCCATTAATGGATGACTGGACTGTTGCTAGTGTTTGCTATTATGAATAAAGCTACCATGAACATTCTTATAGAAGGCTTGTTGTGAGCACATATTTTTATTCTCTTGGGTAAATACCTAAATTGGTACTACAGGGTCATAATGCAGGTGTATGTTTAGATTAATAAGAAACTGTCAGAACTTTTTCCTAATTAGTAGTACGATTTTACATTTCAAACTCCAAGAGTTCCAGTTGCTCCACATTCTTACCAACATTTTTACATTATGGATACCAGTCTTTTTTCAGATACATGTTTTGCAAATATGTTCCCAACCTGTTGAAACAAAACCCGCTGCTGTACAGTTGATTCCGACTTTTAGTCAGAATCCTAGTGATGCTATAGGACAGAGTAGAACTGCCTCTGGGGTTTCCAAGAAGTGGCTGGTGGATTTCAACTGCTGACCTTTTGGTTAGCAGAAGCGCTCTTAACCACTATGTCACCAGGGCTCAGTCTGTGACTATTTATTTTCTTAATGGTGTCTGTTAATAATTAGGCGTTTTAAATTTGATAAGTCTAATTTATCCTTTTTCCTTTTATGGTTATTGCTTTCTGTGACATAAGTAACCTTTGTTTACCACTGAATCAAAAAGATATTTCCCAATGTTTTCCTCTAAAAGCTCTATAGTTTTAGCTGTAGGATCATAGGTACATAGTCAATTTTAAATTCAGTTTTGGGGATGGAGTAATATCAGTGTCAAGGTTCTTTTTTTGTTATTTTTAGTATGGATATCCACTTATTCAGTACCATTCATTGGAAAGATTCTCCATTCCCAAGTAAGTATTGCTTACCTTGTATCATGCTATGTTAAAAACATATGTGCTTGTTTATTTTAAAATGACAAATTTAAAACCAGAAGTTTTTACTTTGTGTCAGTACCATAAAAACTGCCTCATCTTCCCAAGGAAAGCCAGTCATAACACACCAGTTGAATACAGTCCATGTTGTCATTTTTCTCTCGTAGACAAAGGCTGTTTATTACATAGACTAAGAAAACAACTCCATGCACTTTGATGATTCACAGATGCAGGAAAAATTATGATTTAGCTTTGATTCATCTGGCACTTGCTTTATTGCTGCCTGTCTAGCTGTGGTTTGTGACTCATCTCCTACCACTACCTGATAGGTACTCTTCCCTCAACAACTGTGAAATACTTATTTCCAGAAATTTACAGGATTTTCTCACCTCTAGGCATTTACAAATGCTATTATCTTTGTCCATAAGGCTCTTATCGTGATGTGTAATGAGTTCTATTAACATCAAGGGAAGCCCTAGATGCTTCCATGGCACCTTGGTCATAAATGTATTATATCAATTATCCATATTCCTCTAAAGATTTATTCTATGTTTTTCTCTCCTTCCCATACATCACTCCTAACATGAGCCTCTGGAAAGAGTAAATATGTTCTCTCTTCTTTTGCACCCCAGAAAATGAAAACAAAAACAGCAACAATAGATTTGTTTGATGAAAGAATTTTAAATTTTCAATGATAGTCTAAATTTCAAATCTCTTCCATATAACTTATAAGTCTATTTGAATTTATAAAACTTTATATCCTGATCATCTTGCTTTGGAAACTTTAGCCATCTTCCTATATTACAGAATGGAAGAAAAAAACTCCCTTGAAAGAATAACAAATAACATTTGTAATTTCACCTTGTGCCTTAGTCTGAAACTTCCTTATGGAGTTTGAACTAGACTATAGAAGGATATTTGAAGCACATCTTTACAATGAAGTGTATTAGGTATCTACACTTTTTTGAATACACTATTTGAGCCCTGAGAACAGTATATACTAATAAGTCAACTCTGCTCTTTACTAGCTGTGTGAAAGAATCAGTGAGGATAAGCTAAGTTATGCAGCAGTAATAAAAAATCCAAACGTCTCAGTGTTCTCATGCACTCTATAAGCCTGATCTTGGGTTAGTCACAAGGCTGTCTCCCATTGCTTTCACTCTGGGAATTAAGCTGGTGGGGTAGCCTGTATTTGGAGCATTGCCAATCATCAAGGCAAAAGGAAAAGAGACATGGTGAGTCATACTCTGACTCTTGAAGTTTCTTCCTTGGACTATCACTTCTACCCACATTTCATAAGGCTACTCCTGAGTTCATCAGGGCAAGATGCATAATTGTCATGAAGGGAAGGAAGTTGGAAAACAGTATTTTGCAAAAGTAATTCAATCCACTAAATGATCTTGGGTAAGACATGTATTCTATCTATGTCTGTTTCTTCGGCTATAAAATGATGAAAATGCACAGATGACAGTAACTTCTTCATAGGGTTGTTATGTGAAGTAACTGAGATAATGCACACAAAACATGTAATGCAGTACCTGGCATGTAACTGTTATTCAGTAATTGTTACTTTAAAAAAATGAATAACAACAACATAAAAGAACTTCAGGAGGCGAGGCCAAGATGGCGACGTAGTCAAATGCTTCCTGTGGTCCCTCTTACACCAAAGACCCAAAAAAACAAATGAATAGATTGTATATGACAATCTAGGAGCCCTGAACATCAAAGGCAAAGTTGAGGAACAAGACTGAGTGGCAGATGGAGGGAGAGACGGTTCAGAAGCAGTGAGGAGTTGCCAGACCTGACCTGGCAGGAGTCAGTGTCCTTCAGGCCAGATCGGACCGCATGAATGGTGAGGCAAGCAGTGGCGCTCGGGAGGCATTTTGCACATAGAAAGAGGCCCAGGAGCAGACAGTCTACTCGGCCATCCAGAACCAGTGAAAAGCAGCACTCAAATGGTGAAAGATAAGTATTTGCATCTGGCCTACTGCATGGATCAAAGAACACCCCATTTGGGAAAAACCTCTCACATTTATCTCCCTGCTCTGCACTAGGTCCTGGGCCAACTTCAGCAATTGTCAACTCCCCTGGGCTGGAAGTAGGACCCATCAAGCACTCTGAGCCTTTCTCCCAGCGTCAGAGAGAGAAAAAATTAACAAACAGGGAAAAAATAAGCTGCCAGCTCCCCTAAGCAGGAACTCAGGGTTGGTACAGCTCATTTGCCTAGGCACAGGCATAAGGGGTCCATGGACTTTGAATGCCTTTCACCCCTGTGTAGACTGGCATGGGCCCATTCAACAGTGTAGGCCCTCATTAGCACAGTACAACAGGGAATATACCTGAAGTCTAACTTTAATGGTTTTAGCTGTGAAGTGGCTGGTTTGTGATATTTGACACTGCTCTGCCCAGTAAGCATCTTCCTCACCTGCCCACCTCAGGAGCCTGAGGACTGTTGGCTCTACCCATGCCATCTAGGCACCCACGAAAGTCGTCCAATAATAAGTGGTGCCCCCTAGTTCTCACAGCCAACAGCACTGGGTGCTCATAGTCTAGATGCAAAACCCACCCACATACACATTCTAGGGAACAGGGACACGCTTTTCTCCCAGACATTCAGGGGCAGCCATTAGCCCCTAGCCTTTCTCAGCACGTGACCCCCTACTGCAGCCAGATACCTGTGCCTACACTAAACACCCAGGCCTGTCTTGAACTGTAGGTGAGAGCCTGCACCACACACTTAGTGACCAACTACCTGGACAGCTGAGCTGAATCCATACAAGAAAAGTTAACAGACTCATCAGCTCACATACTTAGTAACAGATCTAACCACCTGCTAACAGGATGTTAGAGCTTCAGAGGAGCCAATAATCAAAAAGCTCACATGAGCAGCCTATTTTGGCATATCAACACAAAACAAAACAAGTAGCTAAGACATAGTAAGCAAACATAACATAAATAAATTATAATAACTTATTGATGGCTTGGAGAAAACAGTCCATATCAAATAACATAAACAGGCAGACCATGATGGCTTCAGCAAGCTCCCAAAATAAAGAGTCAAGAAATCTTCCACAGGAAGAGAATTACTTGGAATTACTGGAGGCAGAATACAAAAGATTAATATAAAGAACTCTTCAAGAGATCAGGAAGGCAATTAAGCAAAACGCAGACCAAGCAACAGAGGAACTTAAGAAGATTAGAGAAGAGTATAATGACAAATTTAACAGGCTGCAAGAATCCATAGAGGGACAAAATCAGAAATCCAGAAGATTAACAATAAAATTTCAGAATGAGACAACTCAATAGAAAGTCATAGGAGCAGAATTGAGGCAATGGAATTCAGAATTAGTGAGACTGAAGATAAAGCACTTGACACCAGCTTATTTGAGGAAAAATCAGATAAAAGGATTTAAAAAATGAAGAAAACCTAAGAATTATGTGGAACTCTAACAAGAAGAATAACCTACGACTGATTGGAGTATCAGAACAGGGGGGATAACAGAAAATACAGAGAGAATTGTTGAAGATTTTTTGGCAGAAAAATTCTCTGATATCGTGAAAGATGAAAGGATATCTATCCAAGATGCTCATTGAACCCCACATACAGTAGATCCCAAAAGAAAGTCACCAAAATATATTATAATCACACTTGTCAAAACCAAAGATAAAGAGAGAATGTTAAGAACGGCTAGGGATAAACAAAAAGTCATTCATGAATAAGAGTCAATAAGACTAAGCTCAGACTACTCAGCAGAAACCATGAAGGCAAGAAGGCAATGGGATGGCATATATAAAGCCTCAAAGGAAAAAAACTGCCACCCAGTCTCTCAAATATGATGGCGAAACTAGGGGATTTCCGGATAAACAAAAGTTTAGGGAATTTTCAAAAACCAAACCAAAGTTACAAGAAATACAAAAAGGAGTCCTCCGGTTAGAAAATCAGTAACATCAGATAACAACCCAAGACTAGAACACAGGACAGAGCAACCAGATATCAACCCAGATAGGGAAGTCACAAAAATAAATCAAACCTAAAACACTAAAAATAGTGAAAAAGAGATGTCAATATCTAAAAGATGACAACAGTAAAACAAAAAAGGGACTAAAAAATGTAGACACATTTTTCATATAGACAGGAAGTCAAGGTAATATAAAGAAATCAAAAAGTGGTTTAAACTTAGAAAAATAGGGGTAAATATTAAGGCAACCACAAAGGAAACTAATAATCCTACACTTCAAAATAAAAAACAAGAAAAAAAATAAAGACTCAGCAAATACAAAATCAACAACAATGAAAAAGATGAAAAGAAAATATGTAAAGAAAAATGACTCAGCACAGAAAATTAAATGGAACAAAGAAACTGTCGACAACACACAAAAAACGACATCAAAATGACAGCACTAAACTCATACCTATCAATAATTACACTGAATGTAAATGGACTAAATGCACCAATAAAGAGACAGAGAGTGGCAGAATGAATAAAAAAAAACACGATCCATCTATATGCTGCCTGCAAGAGACACATCTTAGACTTAAAGACACAAACAAACTAAAACTCAAACCATGGAAAAAAAAAAATACATCAAGCAAACAACACTCAAAAAAGAGCAAGAGTGGCAATATTAATCTCTGACAAAATAGATTTTAAAGTAAAATCCACCACAGGATAAGAAAGGACACTATATGATGATTAAAGGGTCAATGCACCAGGAGGACATAACCATAATAAGTATTTGTGCACCCAACAACAGGTCTCCAAAATATGTAAAACAAACTCTAACAGCGTTAGAATGAGAGATAGATAGCCCCACAATAATAGTAGGAGACTTCAACACACCACTTTCGGTGAGGGACACAATATCCAGAAAGAAGCTCAATAAAGACACGGAAGATCTAAATGCCACAATCAACCAACTTGATCTCATGGACACGTACCAAACACTCCACCCAACGGCAGTCAAGTATGCTTTCTTTTCCAGCACACATGGAACATTCTCCAGAAGAGACCACATAGTAGGCCATAAAGCAAGCCTTAACAGAATCCAAAGCACTGAAATATTACAAAGCACCTTTTCTGATCACAAAGCCATAAAAGTAGAAATCAATAACAGAAACAGCAAGGAAAAAAAAAATCAAATACATGGAAACTGAACAACACCTTGATCAAAAACTACTGGGTGATAAAAGAAATGAAGGATGGAATAAAGAAATGCATAGAATCAAACAAGAATGAAAACACATCCTACCAGAACCTTTGGGACCCAGCAAAAGCAGTGCTCAGAGGTCAGTTATGGCAATAAATGCACACATTAAAAAAGAAGAAAAGGCCAAAATGAAAACATTAACCCTATAACTGGAACAAGTAGAAAGAGAGCAGCAAAAGAAGCCCTTAGGCACCAGAAAAAAGGAAATGGTAAAAATTAGAGCAGAATTAAATGAAATAGAGAATAGAAAAACAACTGAAAGAGTTAACTAAACCAAAAGTTGGTTCTTTGAAAACATCAACGAAATCGACAAACCATTGGCCAAAGTGATAAAAGAAAAACAGAAGATGAAGCAAATAACCCATATAAAAAATGAGATGGGTGATATCACAACAGACCGGACTAAAATTAAAAGAATTATAACAGAACACTACGAAAAATTGTACTCTAACAAATTTGAAAACCTAGAGAAAATGGACAAATTTCTAGAAACTCACTACCTACCTAAACTAACACAAACAGAGGTAGAACAACTAAATAAACCTATAACAAAAGAAGACATTGAAAAGGTAATTTAAAAACTCCCAACAAATAAAAGCCATGGCCCCTATGATTCCACTGGAGAATTCTACTAAACTTTCAGGGAAGAGTTAACACCACTACTGCTAAAGGTATTTCAAGCATAGAAAAGGATGGAATACTCCCAAACTCACTCTATGAAGCCTGCATAACTCTGATACCAAAACCAGGTAAAGACACCACAAAAAAAAGAAAATTACAGACCAATATCCTTCATGAACACTGACGCAAAAACACATATGCTCATCAAAAGACTTCACCAAAAGAGTTAAAAGACAACCTACAGACTGGGAAAAAATTTTTGGCTACAACAAATCCAATCAGCGTCTAATCTCTAAAATCTACAAGATACTGCAAAACCTCAACAAGAAAAAGACAAACAACCCATTAAAAAATGGGCAAAGGATATGAACAGGCACTTCGACAAAGAAGATATTCAGGCAGCTAACAGACACATGAAAAATGCTCACAATCATTAGCCATTAGAGAAATGTAAATCAAAACTATGCTTTTAGGTGATACTTGCTAATTGTAAATATAAAGCTGTTCAAGCTGCATGATTCTGATTTTTTTCCTTTCATTTGGATGAAATTTATCTAAAATTGTATTGAACAAGTAAGGTTCCTAACTCTAATTATTTGAATCTGTTAACTTACTTGCATTTAAAATATGGGTGTGTGTTTGTGTGTTTGTGTGTGTGTGTGTGTTAGGAGGGGGGTAGAAAGGAGGTATAGCTCGTTTTAAAGATTCTGATTACTTTATATACTTTATATACTTAGAAACCACATTTATTTTCCTGAAAATCATGTTTACATAAATGTTAATGTTATTTAAAGCCAATTTATGGACCTAATATGTAATGAGATACATCAATTTACTCAACTGGATGGTTATAATACAAACCTTAGCAGTTTAGGATTGGGGATAACAGATGAACACTAGTCCATTTATCATGAAGCCCAAGGGCTATGTATCTGAAGAGCATTCGCTCTTTGTGACAGCTACTTATACACAGGCAAAAAGATAATTAATTATATAAAACATAAAGACCCAATTCATTATGCCTGGATTAAATATCATATACAATTTAATGTTTAAAAAAGAACCCCAAATTGGTTGGAAAAAAAAGTAGAGAAAAATATTCCACAAACTCCAAAGGAGAATATGGGAGGAAGCATTATATCTCCCTCTTGGCTACAAAAAAGGGATTTTTCTGGGGACATTTTATTAAATGTTTCTTATTAGAAGAGTAAATGGACTTCAGTCTTTCTTTTGTGTTTAAAAGAGTACTAGCTAAGTGCCCTCCAACATGCAGAGATGATATGGATAAACTAGACTTTCCATGGCATCTTTTACTCTGAATCTGTTTGTGAACCTGGTTCCTTGAAAAACCAGAGGGGCCACAGACAAGCTTCAAAGGTAATGAAACCTGCTAAATTTCAGGCAATTTATATTTTTCATAGTGTTGTCTTTTTATTTTATCATTGTACTTTAAGTGAAAGTTTTCAATTCAAGTTACTGTCTCATAGAAAAATTTATACATACATTGTTATGTGACCCTAATTGTTCTTCCTATACTGTGACAGCACACTCCTCCTTTCCACCTCTGATTTCCCATGTCCATTCAACCAGCTCCTGACCCTCTCTGCCTTCTCATCTCACCTCCGGACAGGAGCTGCCCATTTAGTCTCATGTGTCTACTTGAGCTAAGAAGCACACTCTTTACGAGTATCATTTTATGTTCCATAGTCCAGTCTAATCTTTGTCTGAAGAGTTGGCCTCGGGAATGGTTTTAGTTCTGGGTTGACAGAGAGTCTAGGGGGCCATGCTTTCTGGGGTTCCTCTAGTCTCAGTTAGACCATTAAGTCTGGTATTTTTAGTAGAATTTGAGTTCTGCACCCCACTTTTCTCCTGCTCCATCAGGGACTCTCTTTTGTGTTCCCTGTCAGGGCGGTCATTGTGGTAGCCAGGCACCATCTAGTTCTTCTGGTCTCAGGCTGATGCAATCTCTGGTTGATGTGGCCCTTTCTGTTTCTTGGGCTAATACTTTCCTTGTGACTTTGGTGTTCTTCATTCTCCTTTACTCCAGGTGGGTTGGGACCAATTGATGCATCTTAGATGGCCACTCAATAGATTTTAAGACCCCAGAAGCCACTCACCAAAGTGGGATGCAGAACATTTTCTTAAAAAATTTTGTTATGCCAACTGACCTAGATGTCCCCTGAAAGCATGGTCCCCAGACCCCTGCCCCTGCTACTCTATTCCCTGAAGTGCTTGGTTGTATTCAGGAAACTTCTTAGCTTTGGTTTAGTCCAGTTGTGCTGATCTCATCTGTAGTGTGTGCTGTCCTTCCCTTCACCTAAGATAATTCTTGTCTACTATCTAGTTAGTGAATAACCCTCTCTCTTCCTCCCCAACCTCATAACCATCAAAGAATGTTTTCTTCTGTGTTTAAACCTTTTCTTGAGTTCTTATAATAGTGGTCTTATACAATATTTGTCCTTTTGTGACTGACTAAATTCACTCAGCATAATGCCTTCCCGATTCCTCTGTTATAAGATGTTTCACGGATTCATCCTTGTTGTTTATCGTTGCATGGTATTCCATTGTGTGAATATACCGTAATTTGTTTATCCATTCGTCCATTGATGGGCAGGCAAATTTTGCTTGAGAAAATACCTAAGAAAATTTTGCATGAGAAAATATCCATATGTACCTTTTTATTAGTGGTCCTATAAAATCATCAGCTTCTTGTCCCCAGAGATCCACAGTATTGAGAACTTCCTCTCTAGAGGCAACAAAGAATGGTAGTAGGAGCACAGACTATGACACCTTATTTACTTCTAATTGTTCATGTGGCTTTTGGCAAGCTACCTAATTTTCTAGTCTTTAATTTCCTCTCCTGAAAGCCCTGAAAATTTCAGATTCTGTGGTTCTGAAACTTTTATCTATTTGGAGAACTGGACAATATGAGAACAAAAGAGACTGGTTATTTATCAGTCCCCTATGTTTTCTGTCTTCTCTTTCCAAACTAGGATTTAATGCTCATTATTTCAACACCACTCTTGTCAATATGCACAATTTCTTTGCTCCTTTTTTATTCTTTACTCCTACTGAGCTAGCAAAACATTAAGCTAATGATCATTGTTCTGCACTTCACCTTCGGCTCTGCTGACGCTATTAGATAAGGTCACCCCAGACCTGTGCTTCATGGTCTCCCGCTCAATTGCACCCTCAATGCCTTTTGGGGATTTTTTTAAAACGTTCTCCTAGTCAGCTCCCTTTTCATTTTCTCACTATAGAACTCTCCAACAAAATAGAAGCTGGGTACTTCTCTTTTGGCCTGGTGACTATTGTCTGACTATGTCTTAATCTCTCTTTCTCAAGTCGAGTTCATCAGCTGAAAACTACGCAATATCCCATTGAGTATCCTCTCACCAGCTAACTTCTAGAGAAAAGTTCTATGATCTCTCAAGCATCCATAGCCAAAGGTGGCCTTAAGAAACCACTTTCAAAATGGAGTGGTTGTTGTAAATGAAGTCAAAGACAATATCATTCTCAGAGAAAAACTCATCTTTGAGATAGATACAATACCCTTTTCATAAGTAGTAAAATATCTTGCTCTTCATGCACTCTATAGCTGAGAAACATACCATCTGAATACTAGAACTGGTCCTAAATCAAGTGTTTAAGTGAAATATTTGTCTCCAGTTGCTTGCTGCACTCTGCCTTTGCTTGCAGTTCCCTTTTCTGCCCTCTCAGCACATAAGCTCAAACTATTAAACTGGCCAGAATCCCCAGACTGGCCTGTTCTCTTGTATAGTGGGGAAATTATTAGGATAAATGAATTCATACTGAACTGCTTAAAGTCATACTCCTTCAGGGAGCATTTGTATTTTTTAAATAAGCTTGCCAAGACTTATTACTTTTCTATTCTAAAGAATAAATCTTAATTCTGGATTTTCTAGCACCCGGACACATAAATAAAGAAGAGCTAGTAGGAGGTAGAGGCACCGCTAAAGTCTTTAAAAAAAAAATACTTCCTGCTAATGTAAAAGGTCTAAAGTTAAAAGAGTACTTCATTTTGTTTGATTTTTGTTTTGTTTGATGAGGGGGGGACAGTGTGAGTGTGTGAGAGGGCAGTTTGTATGGTTTATTATCTACAATATTTCTAAACTTCAAAATACTTGTAAAATCAGAGGGAGAAATGTGAGGCATGAAATTACTACATTTACTTAAAATGCATCTCTGATTTATCTACTGAAACCGAGTGCACAGGCATTCCACGCATGTCTCACACCCTGATAATTCAATGATCTACAATGATTGGTGAAAACATATTCTATTCTTCAGTAATATTAACAGTCTTGCAAGTGCAGAGAAAAGATCACTTTCACCCACAAATTGCTATTATAACATATTACACTTGAGTGTTGTGTTTTTTACTTAAATGGTAGAAAAGTATGTTACAAAGTGTTTATGTAGAACAATAGTCCCACAAAAGTTTCAAAGAAAAAGAAATCCCGTGAGTATATAAGTTGAGGAAAACCTGCAAACTATAGTCACTGCTGGAGTTTTAAATGTACTTTAGCATTTAAAGCCCCTGAGAATTTAAAGTTCCTGAGTTGCTAAGCAGTAAAGAAGTCTAACGTCGTTTAGCAGAACTTTTCTAAGATTGTTTAGACAACTGAACTCTTCTTTTCACATAATGTCCAATAAATGGTGAACCAGTATACTGCATAGCATATTTTGGGAAACATTCTGGTACATTCTTGTCATTTGGGAGGAAAATATTCTGTAGCTTTTACAAATCCCCAAATTCATGAATACCACTGCAGCATATGATTTCTATCATAAAATGCAGTGTTGACCCTTATTAGAACAGACACTGAAACAGTTTGTTGAATTGTTTTTTCTGTTCCTGTGAGTGGTACATGGTAGATTCATCCATATCATAGATCCCAGCTGCCTTCCACTGAATTAGGCATTAAACTCTTCCTTTAACCCAAGCTTCTTTGGTTAAAATTCCCACTTTTTTAAGCTTCTTTACTTTCTTCTCCGTTTCTATTACAAAAATTCATAGAGGACTTTTCTGGAGAAAGTATCTCTGTTTCTCTTTCTCTCTCCCTTACATGCATGCATGTGTGCATGTGTGCACACTCACACACACATGCAGAGAGAGAGAGAAAGGGAATCTTAGTTATCTAGTGTTGCTACAACAGAAATACCACAAACGATGGCTTTAACCAAAGAAATTTATTCTCTCACAGTCTAGTAAGCTAGAAGTCCAAATTCAGGGAGCCAGCTCCAGGAGAAGGCTTTCTCTCTCTGTTGGCTCTGGGGGAAGGTCCCTGTCATCAATCTTCCAATGGTCTAGGAGCGTCTCAGGTGCAGGAACCTAGGGTCCAAAGAAGGCACTGTGCTGTTGGCGCTGTTTTCTTGGTGGTATGAGGTTCCCAGGTCCCTCTGCTCACTTCTTTCATATCTTAAAAGAGATTGGCTTAGGACACAACCTAATCTTGTAGATTGTGTCCTGCCTCATTAATGTAACTGCCTCTAATCCTGCCTCATTAATATTATAGAAGTAGGAGCCACAACACATAGGAAAATCACATCAGATGACAAAATGGTGGACAATCACATGATACTGAGAATCATGGCTTAGCCAAGTTGACACATGTTTTGGGGGGATGCAATTAAATCCATGACAGAGAGACAGCTTTGTTTTGTTTTGTTTAAATCCCTGGTTTAGTGATAATAACAAGCAGCAAAGCAATGTTGAATGAAGTGCTGGACAGTTGACTAGGTTCACTTACTTCTAAATGACTTTTCCTCATACACTATGCTCACAGCAGATTAGATTCAAAATCGTGATTCTGCAAAATGCAAAGTACTATCCCAAAACTCCAGATCTGTACATAAATAGTGGAGACTGCCAAACAGCAGCGTCTCCTCTAACACCATCTTTTAATAAAGGAAGCTGTTGTGAAATGTTATCTGATCAGCACCTGATAGGAGAGCATCTTCATGACTTTTTTTGAACTATCTCTACGTGTATCATCAGTTTTTTTACACAACAAATTTACTAACAAGTTGACTGACTTAATTCCTATCTTCTTGAACCCTAATTTATTAATCTATTGAGCCAATTAGTTTGAGTAACCATCCGTGCAACTCTCCATATTCTGTGGAGCATTAGAGAATAGGGTACTATTCAGCCTTACTACCTTTCGTCTTAATCCATAATGACCTACCAATAAACCAGGAATTTGGAGAAATACTGATGTCTTAATTGAGAAAAACAGTTTTGAACTCAAACAGAACTGGGTGGGTTCTGAGTGACCTTGGGCAAGTTATTTATCTCTCTGGGACCTGATGTCCTCCTCTGTTAAATGTGATCATAATAGTTATTTGAAGACTGAAATTAAAAAAAAAAACCCAAACCCATTGCCGTCTAGTCAATTCCAACTCATAGAGACCCTAGATAAGGTATGTAAAATGCCTGGTACGTAGTAAGTAATCAAAAGGTGGTAGTAATCATATGAAGAACAGGCTCATGTTAGAAATGCCTTTAAAATCTAGATCTTCTAAAAAAAAGACTGTAAAATATCTCACTAATAACTTTTTTACATTTATTACACATGAAACCAGTTGCCATAGAGTCAACTCCAACTCATGGTGACCCCATGTGTATCAGAGTAGAACTGTGCTCCACAGGGTTTTCAATGGCTGACTTTTCAGAAGTAGACCACCGGGGCTTTCTTCCAAGGTGCCTTTTGGTAGGCTCCAACTTTCAACCTTTCAGTTAGCAGACAAGCATGTTACCTGTTTGCACCACCTAGGGACTCCACTACATGTTAAAATGGTTCTCTATTGTGTTGGTGGTTCAGTGGTAGAATTCTTGCACTTCATGTGGGAGACCCAGGTTCAGTTCCAGGCCAATGCGCCTTATGTGCAGCCACCACCTGGCTGTCATTGGAAGCTTGTGTGTTGCTATGATGTTGAACAGGTTTCAGCAGAGCTTCCAGAATAGGATGGACTAGGAAGGGAGGCCTAGCAATCTGCTTCCAAAAGTCAGTCAGTGAAAATCCTATGGATCACAGTGGTCCAATCCCCAACCAATCATGAGGATAACACAGGACTAGGCAGCATTTTCTTCCATCATGCATGGGGTCACCGTGAGTTGGAGGCCAACTCAATAGCAGCTAACAATAACAATAAAATAGTATTATTTTGAGCTAAATAAATGTATTATTAAAATTAAAAAAAAATAATAAAATAAAATCTAGGTCTTAAAGAATTACGTGGGTGTCCACCTGTATAGACATCAAGGCTAGTAGCAAGTTTGATTTTATCAACACCTTTTATAAGACAGCTCAGATTTATGACACATTAAATATTCAATTAAAAAAAGTATTAGGACATACTTTTCCAGCCCTAAATAGAGAGAGTGATATTGTCTGACCCAAATTTCTAAAGCAATAGAAAACAATCTCTCTGCATGTACCTTCTTTTCTGAGTAGAAGTAAATAGGACACTTATTTTTACATGCTTCTTCATATCTTGTATTTATTCAGGAATTAACAAACTTTGTATTTCCAAAGACACACATACTCCAAATTTCTTCCAGTTCCTATGTAGGTCGGCACTCAGTAAGTATTTTTTTGAATATAGAAATGAATATTAGATACAATTACTGATTGTATGAAGAGCAGGCATTTACAGTCATGACTGACTCAGAAAGAAAAAAAAATCATACCCATTTTCCTAAATACAAGTTATTTGTTTTCCTTCTCATATCCTCTATTTGACCTGTCAAATGCTGTCTACTTGACTTGAAGCAAAACAAGATATGAATAAAACACAATAGTAGAAAACCTTTTCTGTTTAATCCCCCTTTGTTCAACTTCCCTGTCTTGTGGCAGTAAAATGGGACAAAATCTCTGATGCAATGTGTCACAAATGGCAGAAATACAATACTCAGAATGCTCTCATCTCTGTCTTACACATATACACACACATCCCCCGAAAACCCATGGCACAGTAGTTGGGGCTTTGTGTGACTGAAATCAAACAAAACACAAACAATGACTGGATTACTATGACAACAGAGTCCACGCCATGGTTTCTGGGAATCTTTGGCATCTGTCTCTGATTTTCAGTGTTTGCTCTGCTACTTTATATCATGCTAGCAGCTCCATGGTCCTCAAAATGTGTGCCTTGGCCATTTAAAGAAGTTCCTCTCCCTCTGTGTGCTTCTAAGCATACCAAAATAAGGCCACAGTAAATGAGTAATGCTCAGGACTGAGCCACATCACAAACCTCACTCAAAAAGAATCTAGAAGGTCTTCTCACTTGTCCTACAAACTATGGAAAAACTGAATTACCCTAGAATTCCTAATTTCAGAAGGGAGCATTATGACGTTTATGCCCTGTCATTTTTTCTTTCACAGAAAAGAAAAAGATTCTGATATGAAAGAAGAGGTCACCATTCTTAAGCAAGGGAGTTAGGCAAAATTTATTTAACTCTCCAAACAATCCTGTAAGGTAGATGTTGTTGGCTTTATTTTATAGATGATGAAAACTGGGTTCAGAAAGGTTAAGCATCTTGTACCAAGCTCACAATTTGTAAACAGCAGAGCCTCGATTAATACACAGGTACTCTGAAACCCCAGCCAGTTCTTCCCAATTTGGGCCGTTCTATGCTTTCTACAGGAGCTCCGGTAGTACAGTGGTTAAGCTCTCTGCAGCTAAAGTCAGTTGGAACCCACCAGCTGCTCTGTGGGAGAAAGATGTGTGGGTCTGCTTCCATAAAGATTACCACCTTGGAAACCCTATGGGGGCAGTTCTATTCTGTCCTACAGGGTTACTATGAGTCAATGGCAATGGGTTTAGTTTTTGGTTTCAGTGCCTTCTACTGCATTCATGAGCATGTTTCAGAAAATATTTAGAGAGCATCTTTGCCTAAGAACTATTTAATGAGGGCAAACAGTGCACCCTAGAACAGTGCTATGGTTGCTGGTGTCGTAAGTCTGTGTGTATAGTATGAGAAGGTAAAACAATTCAGTGAACACTTTTGAAAGCTGATAGACCAAAACCAAATCCGTTGCCGTGAAGTCAATTCTGACTCATAGTGACCCTATAGGACAGAGTAGAACTGCCCCATAGGTTTTTCCAAGGCAGTGGTTAAGAGCTCAGGCTGCTAACCAAAAAGTCGGCAGTTCAAATCCACCAGCTGCTCCTTGGAAACCCTATGGGGGCAGTTCTACTCTGTCCTATAGGGTCATTATGAGTTGGAATTGACTGAACAGCAACGGGTTTTAATCTTTATGAAAGCAGACTGCCACGTCTTCCTCCCGCAGAGCGTCTGGTGGGTTCAAACCACCGACCTTTTTGTTAGCAGCCAAGCACTTGACCACTACACCACAAGGTCTCCTTTGAAAGCTGACAGATGTATTTAAAATGCAAATACTACTCTTCTCTCATAGACATCTGCAAAAATTCTTAATGGAAAATAAGAAGCGATGAGTGTTAAGATCCCAGGTCATATTGAGGATTCTTCTAGCTTTACTGAAAGATATTTGATAGATTAGCCAATCCATTTATGTATTGGTTTTCCCAGCTATAAAATCAAAAGCATACAATTTGGGTGAGTTGTAAATAGAGTCAGTAACTCCATGGTGATACACGTAAATTCACAATATTATTGCTTATATAGTTTTTATGACAATCCTTTATTGCCCAGGTCAATTCTAGATGCTGCAGGAAATAACAGCAAATTTATGTCAGATGAACCACCTTGGAGGAGCTTATCCGGAAGTTGGTAGGGTGAAATTCACAGACGTAAAATAATTAGAACACGTTAGAAGACAGTATGGAATCCCTGGGTGCAATCGGTTAACATGCTCGGCTGCAAATCAAAAGGCTGGAGGTTTGAGTCTACTCAGACATGCCATGGAAGAAAGCCCTGGAAATCTACTTCCAAAAAATTAGTCATTTAAGACCTTATGGAGCACACGTCTACTGTGACATACATGGGGTTGCCATGAATCTGAACCAACTTGATGGCAACTGTTTAGAAGACAATCCAGAATTAAATGACATGAAACATTTTTTGCCCACTTATCCACCAATATTAGTCTGATTTTTTTTTTCTGAAAACCAAATAAAGCCCCGTTTACCCCGTGAAAGCTTGCCTGCTTTTTTTGCTTGTAGCATCTTCCCTTGATTGCTTTTTATCTGAGCCATACCATTAGCAATTATCATATATATCTTTGGATTTTTAAAAAATATATATATATAACCTGCTTTCCTAACCTAATTATAAGTCTCTTGATCAGGGACCATACATTATTCCTTCTTATGTCTTCAGAGCCATATGCTTTGTTTTGCATAGCGGACGTATTGCTATTTTTTTCCCTGATTATCATAAAAATGATGACAATGTTAGTGAAGTATGAATTTACAGAATAGAGCAACCAACATTTCAGTAAGGTCTTTATGGTGCGGGCACACTGGATTCGCTTGACTGTGAGGTCCTTGAGCACAAGGATTATATCTTTTTGATGTTTGTGTCCCTTGCTTGTGTTCTAGCATGATGCCTATCACATGGCAGATAGGGCAAGTTTGAGGAAGGCTGGAAAGCACAAAGGGAGGGAGGAATTAAGGAAAGCGAGGAGTGAATCTGGGTATTATAGGGTGGATTAGAATATGAGAAATAGTAGGGAATTCTAGGCAAGATGGGCAGCATCAGCAAAGGCAGAGTGGTTGAAATTGGTAGTATGGGTGAATGTGTGTGGTGTGTGTGTGAGAGAGGAACTATGTGGAGGTCATTCTTACGGGAACAAGGGATTTGTTCTATGATGCCATGAGACATTAAGTTGAAGAGGTAAGATCTGTTTCATGCTGTTGAAGTGATACTGTGAAAGTTAGAATGAATAATTTAGAGTTGGGACTGGGGCAATGGAGCCCTTAAGGTTCTTAAGATGATAAAAACAAATCATGGTGCCATAAATTAAAACAAAGAAGCATGGAAAATAGCTGGTTTGGGAAAATGACAAATTTAGTTTTGTACGTAATGATTTTATGTAGTGGTGGATAATTCAACGGAAGATATACTATAAATTTTAAACATAAAGAGAAGAAAGAGTGAAAAGCCAGGGAACTGTGGATAGTATGAGATAGTGGAAATGGCCCCTTATCAGAGAGAAAATAATCAAGGCTGCTAGTTCTGTGCAGATCGTGGAGAAAGTACTTAAGATGTTGAATTATTGTTTTCATTAAACCTCTTAACATCTCTGGGTACTTATACTTCCTGAAATATGAAAAGGCCACATTAATTTCTGCTCTAATTTCCACATTGTGAGGGTAAAATAAAATGGTGATTGTTAGAATTCTTGAATATTGTTAAAACTTGTGTCAGTTTTCTGAAGAAAAGCACAGCCAATTTTAGGATTGGTTCTTTCTAGCTGAAGTCCTTCAAATATAAGGAAAAAGAGACAAGGGAAAGAGAGAGAGGGAGTAGAAGAGCCAGAAAGAGAGGAAGGAAGGAGGAAGGAGGGAGGGAAGGAGGGAGGAGGGAGGAGCAAAGGAAGGAGGGAGGGAGGGAAGGAAGGAGTGGGGGAGGAAGAAGGAAGGGAGGAAGCAAAAAGCAAGCAAAGACAGCAGCAAGGAGGGGTAAGTAAAGAAGGAGAAATGAGATAAAAATGAGGGAGAATGAGAGAAAAGTGACAGGAAAAGGTTGAGATGGGCAATAGTAAAAGGGAACGAGAGAGGATTCTCAAAAGTAATACATATAGTTTGAATTTCAATTTATTTCCTTTGTCATCCAAATAGAAGCAGAACAAAATGAAATATAATCCTGAATAAAACTAGAAATAAACTTCAGTGGAAAACTCATTGGAAAGCTTAGCTGGAAAGCATAAGGAAAAGGGAGGGAACGGCCTTGGTGTTGGACATATGGGAATCGGAAGAAAGTGAAATAAGTCTTCATCTAATTCCTTTCTGTGTCTTCATTTTCATAACTCTATAGCTATATAAAAATGCTTGTTTAAATAATGTGCAATACAAGCCTTCCTAATCAAATACAGTTTGGCCTTTATACACTGTTTTACCCAAAGTACACTTACATAATTCGGAATGGTGCAATAATACAAAGCAAAGTTATTATATTGCACCAGGAAATTTAAGTTCTATAAAACAGAGGCTACATTCCAGCAAGTAAGAAAATCTTTTTTTTTTTAATCCCTATTCATACACAATTCAGAATGATGTAATGCCAGGTTATATATTAACTAGACTGTTCTTTTAATAAATCTCTGACCCAAATGCCTTAGGAAACTGTCTGCAGTTGGCAGTATGTTGAAGAAATTAATCAACTCTGTGGTCTGTCCATTGTCGATTACTAAAGTTCTCACACAAGAACCAAACATATTTCAATGTAAGATTTCACATTATACTTAGAAAATTAATACTAATAAACAACACAAGCTCAGTGAGTTAGGATTTAATTTCTTTTCTTGTAAGTTGAGGAAATCCTTCATACATACTGAGATTTATGGATTTAGTAACAAGGGACTTTTGCAAAGTTTTAGTGTGCAATACATACACATTCAGGGTTGGCCACAGGCAAAATTGTGTCTTTCCTGCAGTTGTATTTGATGACCTACCGCTTCTCAATCCCCTCTTGCCTAAACAACCAAACACACATATACATAGACTCATCTATTGCCCCCTACGTAGGGCTATCAACCAAGCTCCTACACTGTGGTTTTGGTATTGACTCCGTTCCATTACACTGTCTTGTATCTCAATCCCCCTCACACAGTTATTTGCTACCCAATGAGGAATAAAACAGACCTGGCAAAAAAGTTCCTGAATATTTATGGATTAATGGATTGGATTCCTTTCCAAGTAACATATTTGCAATGAATGAGAAATTAAAAAAAAAAAAAATACGGTGAGGAACATAATATTGCTAAATCATTTACTAAAAATACAGAGCACTAATTTATTTTATAAAAGTTGCATCGGTGTGACTTTTTAAAAACAATTTATTTTTGTCATTGTTGAGAATATACACAGCAGAATGTACACCAAATCAAGTTTTTACATGTACAGTTCAGTGACATTGATCACATTATTCGAGTTGTGCAACCATTCTCACTCTCCTTTTCTGAGTTGTTCCTCCCCCATTAACATAAACTCACTGCCCTCAGTGTTCCTATCTAAACTTTTGAGCTGCTGTTGTTAATTTGATCTCATATAGACAGCTCTTAAAAGAGCATAAACTCAGACATTCTTTACTACTTAAGCTAAACTATTGTTTGGTTTTAAGAAGACTTCAGGAGATATTTTTGGTTTAAGGTTTAAAAACCATCTTAGGGCAATATTTCCAGGGGTTCATCCACCCTCCATGGCTCCAGAAAGTCTGGAGTCCAGAAGAACTTGAAATTCTGTTCTGCATTTCCCCCATTTTGATCAGAATTCTTCTATAGAATCTTCACATGCATTCTAGTTTTGACTAATATTTTATTCCACATAGTTATACTATGTATCAGGCAATAGCATATTTTTACACAAATAATACATGCCTCCTGCATTTGTTTGTCAGCCATGCCCTCCCCCCGACAAGGCACCCTCACAAGCACCACCATGCCAATCCTCTTCCACACGTTGCTGTAAAAAAAATTATTATAGCGAGTTTATGAAAATACCTCACGGGGGAAGGTGCATTGGCAAACAAACATAGAAGGTATGTGTTATTTGTGTAAAAATATGGTAATTCCTCACCGGTTCTAGTGTGACCCTGAGCCTCCTATTTAGGGGTGTTATTCCAAAATCATATACCATGCCAGAAGAGGCAGTCTAATTAACAGTGGGAGACGTATAAGGAAAATTTGTTATAAGGTAGTCAGAGAATATTATTGACATTTTATATGGTTAGGTTTTGTATTTAGTATGAAAAGAGTCTATTTAGAAAATTATCTATAATTAAGTTATAGAGTTATTGCATAAATGACATTTTTACTTCTTAAAACACTCAGGATTACCCTTTGAAAATATTCCACTCAATTTTCTTTCTTCAGGGTTAAAACAAAACTCAGAAAATTTATGAATAAATATTGAAGAATGAAATAGAAAATACTAAAAAGAAATTTAAAAGCAATGTTCTGAATTATTTTTATAATTAATTAAAGTACTAGAAATAGAAAAACACAAAGATTAAATTTAACTACCCATAATCTCATCACACAGTGGTAACTTCTACATTAGTTTGGTAAATATATATATATTTCTCCATTACTTTATAAACACATACACATATATGTATATGTATATTAGAACATGCTTCTAACATCTGCTTTTTATTCTTTTTTTTTTTTTTATAGTTAGCAACATATTGGCAGTATTTCACATGCCATTCATTAAGTATTCTCCTATCAACTCAGTTTTAATGGTTGCAGAGTTGTCCAAGCTATGGTTATATATAATTTATTTAACTAATCTTATTGCCAGACCTTTATGTAGCAGCTTTGTTTGGTTGTTTTCTGCTTTTGGATTCTGCATTGACCATATTTATAAATAAATCTCTGCACATATTGCTAATTACCTTTTTAAAAAGAATTTCTAAATAGGGAATTGCTGAGTCTAATGGTACATTTGATTCTAAAACTTGATCAAGTGTAAAACTTTGGATTCTGTTAAGGCTTGCTTTATGGCTTAATATGTGGCCTGTTCTGGAGAATGTTCCATGTGCGTTGGAAAAGAAAGTATACTTGGCTGCTGTTGAGTGGAGTGTTCGGTATGTGTCTATGAGATCAGGTTGGTTGATTGTGGCATTTAGATCTTCTGTGTCTTTACTGAGCTTCTTTCTGGATGTTCTGTCCTTCACTGAAAGTGGTGTGTTGAAGTCTCCTACTATTATTATGGAGCTGCCTATCTCTCTTTTCAATGCTGTTAGAGTTTGTTTTATGTATTTTGGAGCCCTGTTGTTGGGTGCATAAATATTTATTATGGTTATGTCTTCCTGGTGTATTGACCCTTTAATCATTATATAGTGTCCTTTCTTATCCTTTGTGGTGGATTTTACTTAAAAGTCTATTTTGTCAGAGATTAACATTGCCATTCCTCCTCTTTTTTTGAGTGTTGTTTGCTTGATATACTTTTTCCATCCTTTGAGTTCTATTTTGTTTGTGTCTTTAAGTCTAAGGTGTGTCTCTTGTAGGCAGTATATAGACAGATCATGTTTTTTTATCCATTCTGCCACTCTCTGTCCCTTTATTGGTGCGCTTAGTCCATTTACATTCAGTGTAATTATTGATAGGTATGAGTTTAGTGCTGTCATTTTGATGTCTTTTTTTATGTGTTGTTGACAGTTTCTTTGTTCCACTTAATTTTCTGTGCTGAGTCATTTTTCTTTATGCATTTTGTTTTCATCTTTTTCATCGTTGTTGTTGATTTTGTATTTGCTGAGTCTTTATGTTTTTCTTATTTTTTATTTTGATGTGTAGGATTGTTACTTTCCTTTATGGTTACCTTAATATTTACCCCTATTTTTCTAAGTTTAAACCAATCTTTTATTCAAGTTTAAGACTTGACCTCTAAAAATGTTGACCAATTTACATCCACACCAATAGAGTATTATTATTGCTTGAGTAAAGAGCCCATGTTTGAGCTTCAAGGTGATTTTTCTTTCATGAATTATTAATTGATACTATTGTCGTTGTTAACTATAGCTTATTTTTATTCTTGGTTTTTCTTTGAGGATGAAATAAAATATTTCTTTTAATTCACTTCACTCCAATATATTCACAATTAGATGTTTTGGATTTTGAGGTAAATTAGTAAAAAATGAAAACAAAATGTAAAGCTTTTCTTTTTTTTTTTTTCTTTTTTTAGAAAGGAGTTGTAACATACACCCTGCCTGTGTCTTTTCGAAATCTTATTATTTCCCTAAATTATCTCTAGCACAAAACCAAAACAGAGCGAGAGAGAGATTTCTACTCCAAATTTCCACAGAACTGCCAAATGAGATTAGTTACTATTGTAGCAGTGTGGCAATACCTATTTGGTACAGCATAATGCAGTTTAAATAAGAGTAGTGGTTAAGTTCTCAGGCTGCTAGTCAAAAGGTCAGCAGTTCAATTCCACCAGGTGTTCCTTAGAAACTCTGTGGGGCATTTCTACTCTGTCCTATAGTGCTGCAATGAGTTGGAATCCACCAGATGGCAATGGATTTTTATAGGTTCTTAAAACAAGCTTTCAAGTGTTTTCACTACCAAAGCCAAAAGGTTATTATAGAATTGAGGGTCATCCACCGCAAAATCATCCACAACTCATGGCTCAGGCACAGACAGGGGCAGATTAACCAGTAAGCAAGGTGCACAGGCTTACTTGTGCTTATTTACTGATGTACAGTGCACAATTTCACTGTTTTGTGGGGGAAAAAAACACGTGAAATTGTGTACTACAGATTAGTAAGTATACACAAGTAAGCCTGTGCATACCTTGCTTATTGGGTAATCCATCCCTGGTGGGCATAAGAAGATCACAAACACACAAAAGAAAAACCAGAAGGGGTTGGCAAATGCACTTTCGGCAGCCCTTTATCTTCTGGAAGGGCAGGGTGATTTAAGCTTTTTTTTCCCCCCCTGAATTTGCTGTGCCCTTGGCATTTGTCACATCAGACCGGAAAGGAGCAGTCTCCCTGGTCTGCCCAACCCTGATAATTGCACAAATGTTCACATAGCGCCCTTTCATGAATTCTTTGCTACTCCACCACTTCTCTTAAGTGTCATCACCTTGTGAAACGAAGAATTCCCACACCTATGCAGATGGATTGACACAGTGGCTACAACAATGGGCTGAAACACAGCAATGATTGTGAGGATGGCGCAGGACTCTTTTGTTCTGTTGTATATAGGGTCACTATGAGTTGGAACCAACTCGACAGCACCTAACAGTGCAGATCTGGGCTCTACCAAGTGCCAACTACAGTCTCAAATACTGGCCCCCGGCTGAAGAAGGACGCGCTATTTCATGTGAAATGAATGGTAGAAAATGGAAATCAGCTCCTAATACAGCTTAATGTTCCTGAATGATTTATTGTAAATGTATTGCCTTTCCTTCCTTCCTCCCTCCCTCCCTTCCATCCCTTCCTTCGTTCCTTTTTTTCTTTCTCTAATTTTTTTTTATCTCTACCTCTACCTGGAATTCACAAAGTGTCAGAAGCACTAACTCAATTTCAGCTTCTTAACAATCTACATTCAGCAGGCAGCCCTTAATAGTTCTGAGAGAGGGCTAATGTCCATTTGTAGGAAATGGAAACCACATGGGGTTGAGAGCAAACTGTAACTTGGGGCCAATCCAAGCTTCCCCACTAGATGCCAGTGGAATGTTGGTTGAGTGATTTCACCTATTTGAGCTTCAAGTTGATCTTATGAAAGCAGGGGTAATTATACTTGTTTCTCTGAGCGTTTTGAGGATTAAAAGTAATAAATTATGTAAGAAGCCTGTCATAGAGTAGTGCTCAATACATAACAGCTTCCCTTGTAGCCCCCACTTTTTCAGTCACCCTTTATTTTATCATGGTGATTTGTGCTGCTCTAATTTAAAAGTGTTTTTAACTTCAAAAAAAAAAAAATCTTGCTAATTTATCAAGTGAATATAAAAACTAGTAATATCTGTCTTAATATTTTGAGAATATAATTACAGAATTTATCTTTTATGTAAATCACATATACTCAATATGTATCATTAAGATCACAAAAGTAATTACTGAATCACACCAACTTCTGAATGGAAATCACACCACACACACACACACACACACACACACACACACACACACACCACTCAGCAAGGCTAGATAATAATTTTTAAGAAAGCTAATTTACAACTCTAGAGTAAAACTCTTAAACTGGAAGACTAGGATCTGCATTTCTAATATGGAAAGTTCTTGGGTTTTAACTCCCAAACAATGCCAGGTAATTCATTTGTGTCTTTACATAGAATCTTTGTGTGCTTTTTTAAATGGAAAAAATGCATAGAAACTTCTTCCTTATTCTCTTTCTGTCAGGACTTCCCAAAGGCAGTTCTACCTTTCCTTCTAAGTCTATAACACTAAAGATAAGGAGAAGCTAGAAGCAAGATACAGACAGGAATCGAGAGATTCTTAAGACATTGCCAGAAATGGGCTTTGCTCAGGAAGCTATGATGGTTGGTAGAAATTCTATGGCATGTGCCACCTCTACTTGTCAAAACCAGGTGGAAAATCATAGTTCTCCCCAAATCTCTTAGACAGCATTCTCCATGTGAACACTCACCATTGTTTTCTCTACGTTCACTAGGGATCAATTTCCAATATGCTTAGCTTCCATGTTGTATTTGTAGAACAAATGCTTCAGATAAAATTTGTGAACTTTTTACAGATCAGGTTTATAGGATTGCCTCAAAGCTAGGGCAGAGAATTAGGACATTCATTCATTTTTAAAGACATGGCTTTAGACCTTTATGTGTTTGTTTTAATGATTATACTATGATATATTGCTGGAGCTCACTTCAAATATAATTTTAGAAATCATCAAGAAATCTGGTGAATGATATCAAAGGTGGGCTATATGAATATGTTTATGACCATGCCACAGGATTGCAGGATAAGAATGTCTCTGTGAATAAAGTTTTCTAACCTATAAAAACACAGTTTAGAAACAAAAGTTGGCTGTTATTAGCTAACTCATAGGTGATTATAAATAAAGAGATTAACAACCCTGTCTTTTTTTTTTTTTTTTTAATTGTGCTTTAGGTGAAACTTTACAGAGCAAATTAGTTTCTCATTCAACAATTTATACACAAATTGTTGCGTGACATTGCTTTTGGGCAGGTATTGCCCTTATGGTCTTGTGTACATGATTCAACTAAGAAGCACGTTCCTCATGCGTGTTATTGTTTGTTTTATAGATCTGTCTAATCTTTGGCTGAAAGGTGAACTTCAAGAGTAGCTTCAGTTCTGAGTTGAAAGGGTGTCCGGGGGTCATAGTCTCAGGGGTTCTTCCAGTCTCTCAAAGACTGTATTGTCTTTTTTTTTTTTTTTTTTTGGTGAATTTGAATTTTGTTCTTCATTTTTCTCCCACTCTGTCCAGGACCCTCTATTGTGATCCCTGTCAGAGCAGTCAGTGGTGGTAGCTGGGCAGCATCTAGTTCTTCTGGTCTCAGGCTGGTGGAGTCTGTGGTACTTGTGGTCCATTAGCCAGTCCTTTGAACTAATATTTCCCTTGTGTCTTTCTTTGATTTTCTTCATCATCCTTTGCTCTGGACATGATGGGACAAGTAGATGTATCTTAGATGGGCACTCACAAGTTTTTAAGACCCCAGATGCTACTCACCAAAATTGGATGTAGAACATTTATTTAACGAAGTTTGTTATGCCAATTGACCTAGATGACCCTCTTGGGAAGATTATAAATGCTATTATTTTCTTAATCAAGAAAACAATACCATTTATAATTTACTTTTTCAAAGTTCGCTTTGTTGGTGTATAGGAATACAACTGATTTGTATGTTTATCTTGTATCCTGCTACTCTGCTGAATCTTTCTATTAGTTCCAGTAGTTTTCTTATGGAATCTTTGGGTTAATCTATGTATAGGATCATATAGGTCCCCAGCCCTCAGCCCCAGTAACTCAGTCCCTCAGGATGTTTGGATGTGTCTATGAAGCTTCTATGACTTTGCCTGACTTCCCGTGTATTGGTCTAGTTGTGCTGACTTCCACTATATTGTTTACGATCTTTTCCTTCACCAAAGTTAACACTTACCTACTATCTAATTAGAGATTCCCCCCCTCAACCTTCCCCTCTTTTGTAACCATCAAAGATTTTTCTTTCTTTGTGTAAACCTTTTCTTGAGTTTTTGTAAAATGGTCCACAGTATTTGTCCTTTAGTTATTGACTTATTTCACTCAGCATAATGCCCTCCAGATTCATCCATGTTGTGAGATATTTCACAGATTAATCATTGTTCTTTATTATTGTGTAGAATTCCATTCTGTGCATGTACCGTAATTTGTTTATCCGTTCTTTTTTTTATTGTTGTAATTAAATGAAGTTTACATTTCAAGTTAGTCTCCCATACAGATTTTTTTTTTTTTACATACATTGTTATGTGACTCCAACCGCTCACCCCATTCTGCGACAGCACACTCCTCCTCTCCGCCCCGATTCCCCACGAACATTCAACCAGCTCCTAACTCTCTATGCCTTCCCATCTCACCTCTGGACAGAAGCTGCCCCCTTGGTCTCTTGTATCTACTTGACTAAGAGGCACATTCTTCACAAGTATCACTTTATGTCCCACAGCCCAGTCCAATCTCTGTCTGAAGAGTTGGCCTTGGAAATTGTTTTAGTTCTGGGGTGATAGAGAGTCCAGGGGCCATGCTTTCCAGGGTGCCTCCTGTCTCAGTATCCATTCTTCTGTTGATGGGCACTTAGGTTGTTTCCATCTTTTTACTATTGTGAGTAATGCTGCAATGAACATGGGTGTGCATATATCTATTTGTGTGATGGCTCTTATTTCTCTAGGACGTATTACTAGAGATGGGATTGCTGGATTATACTGTATTTGTATTCCTAGCTTTTAAATGAAGCATCGTACTGTTTTCCATAGTGGTTGTACAATTTTACCAGTGCATAAGAATTCCAATCTCCCCACAATCTCTCTCATATTTGTTATTTTCTGTTTTTTCTTTTTTTTAGTGCCGGTAATGTTGGAGTGAGATGGTATCTCAATGTAGTTTTGATTTGCATTTCTCTAAATGGCTAATGATTTCCAGCATTTCTTCATATGTCTCTTAGCTTCCTGGATATCTTCTGTAATGAAGTGTCTGTTCATATCCTTTGCCTATTTTTAATTGGATTATTTGTCTTTTTGTTGTGGAAGTGTTGCGGTATCTTATATATTTTAGAGATGAGAGCTTTGTCTGATATGTCATAGCCAAAAATTCTTTCCCAGTCTGTAGATTCTCTTTTTACTCTTGTGGTGAAATCTTTAGATGAGCATAAGTATTTAATTTTTAGGAGCTCCCAGTTATCTAGTTTATGTTCTGGTGTTTGTGCATTGTTAGTCATGGTTTGTATCTTATTTATGCCAAATATTAGGGCCTCTAACATAGTCCTTATTTTTTCTTCCATGATCTTTAGAGATTTAGGTTGTATACTTAGGTCTTTGATCAATTTTGATTTAGTTTTTGTGTATGGTGTGAGGTATGGGTCCTGCTTCATGTATTTACAGATGGATATCCAGTATTGCCAGTACCATTTGTTAAAGAGACTGTCTTTTCCCCATTTAATGGACTTTGGGCCTTTATCAAAGATTTGCTGAAGGATTTACGCCTGGGTTCTCAATTCTATTCCATTGGTCTATGTGTCTGTCATATCAGTACCAGGCTATTTTGACTACTCTGGGTGTATAGTAGGTTCTAAGGTCAGATAGTGTGAGGTCTCCTACTACGTTCTTCTTTTTCAGTAATGCTTTACTTATCTGGGGCCTCTTTCCTTTCTATGTAAAGTTAGTGATTAGTTTTTCCATCTTGTTAAAGAATGCAGTTGGTATTTGGATCGGGATTGCATTATATCTGTAGATCACTTTGGATAGAACTGACATTTTCACTATGTTAAGTTTTCCTATCCATGAGCATGGTATGTTTTTCCATTTATGTAGGACTCTTTTGGTTTCTTGCAGTAGTGTTTTGTAGTTTTCTTTATATAGGTCTTTTATGTCCCTGGTTGGATTTATTCCTAAGTTTTTTTTTTTTTTTTTAGGGAAGATTATAAATGCTATTATTTTCTTAATCAAGAAAACAATACCATTTATAATTTATTTTTCAAAGTTCGCTTTGTTGGTGTATAGGAATACAACTGATTTGTATGTTTATCTTGTATCCTGCTACTCTGCTGAATCTTTCTATTAGTTCCAGTAGTTTTCTTATGGAATCTTTGGGTTAATCTATATATAGGATCATATCATCTGCAAATACAGATAGTTTTTCTTCTTCCTTTCCAATTTGGATGCCTGTGATGGTTTAGACTGTGTGTCAGCTTGTCTGGGGCCATGATTCTCAGTGTTTATATGTGATCACTCCCATTATGGGATCTGCTGTGAGTAGCCAATCAGTTAAAAGGGAGTTTCATTGGGATGTGTGGCCTGCATCTGAATATAAGCAGACTTTCTGGCTTTTTGCTTGCTCTGGATCTTGCGGCTGCCTCCTGTTCATCCGACCTCTAGTTCTTGGGACTTGAGCTATCAGCCTATCTGCTGATCTTGGGATTTGTTGATCTTCACAATCTGTGAGCGGAGCCTGGCTCACTGACCTGCCGATCTTGGATTCACCAGCCCCTGTGGCTACGTGAATCAGGAGGAGCCTCTATAATCACGTGAGCTGTTTCTTTGCTATAAATCTCTCTCTATATATATTTATATACTTTACTGGGGTTTGCTTCTCTAGAGAACCCAGCCTAAGGCATTTGGTACTGAGAATGGTTCTAGAGAAACAAAATTGTAAGGATGAGATTTCTAAATTCATTCTCAAGTTTGGCTACTCTTAAAGATGTTGATGACCCTGCTTCCAGCAGTAAAGAAGGCACTGCTAATCCATGGTATGAGGTGGCGATACAAATACGCAAAATATCACCACCAATGGATCAGATATTGGTTAAAGGTGAGGCTCTGGGGAACACATATGTGATATCTTTCTACAGTTTTGTCAGAATGAGAAGCATAAGGAAGCTGGTTGGTTGGTCCTACTTTTGCTAGACAAACTGGTGAAAGAAAGAGATGCACTCAGGACTTCAGAGTCAAAGCTCAAGTGCTGCATAAATGACCTCAAACTTTCCACTTGTGCTTTGAAAGAAAGCCTTAGTTCTTGTAGTAACAGAGTTGTTATTGTCAAAAACCAAACCCAGAGTCCTATTGTAAGAGTTTCTGAACTACATTGCCAGCTTAATTGCCAACCTCAAGAGGTGCCTGAAGTTAAAATAGGGGCACTGATTGGGAAGAAATGGGATCCTTAAACATGGGATGGGGAAATATGGACAGATAATTAGGAAGCTAGAGACAATGAGCCCCTGAATTCCATTGAATCACTCCTGCCAGAAGAACCACTCCCATCTGAAGAGATTACTTCGTGTTTGTCTGCTAAACCACCCAGCCCAGAAAAACCAGTAGCCCCTCCATTCCCATCTAATGAGATTAGCCCTAGCCCAGCTGCCTCTAAAGAGCTCTTGCATGAGTCATTGCCTGGGGCATTACTGGATACTGACTCTGAACTGACACTAATTCCAGGAGACCCAAAACTTCACTGTGGCCCGCCAGTCAGAGTGGGGGCATATGGAGGTCAGGTTATTAATGGAGTCTTGGTTTGTGTCCATCTCACAGTAGGTCCAGTGGGTCCCCAAACCTATCCTGTAGTGATTTCCCCAGTTCCAGAATGCATAATTGGAACAGATATATGCAGCAACTGGCAGAATCCCCACACTGGATCCCTGACAAATACAGTAATGGCTACTATGGTAGGAAAAGACAAGTGGAAGTCATTAGAACTTCCCCTACCTAGGAAAATAGTAAACCAAAAGCAATATCCCATTCCTGGAGGGATTGTAGAGATTACTGCAACTATCAAGGATTTGTGATTCCCACCACATCCCCATTCAACTCGCCTATTTGGGCTGTGCAAAAAACAGTTGGATCTTGGAGAATGACAGTAGATTATTGAAAACTTAACTAGGTAGTGACTCCAATTGCAGCTGCTGTTCCAGATATAGTTTCACTGCTTGAGCAAATCAATACATCTCCTGGTACTTGGTATGCAGCTATTGATCTGGTTAATGCCTTTTTCTCCATACCTGTTTTGAAGGACTATCAGAAGCAGTTTGCCTTCAGCTGGCAAGGCCAGCAATACACCTTCACTTGCCTACCTCAGGGCTACATCAACTCTCCATCCCTATGTCATAATTTAGTCTGCAGGGACCTTGATCACCTTTCCATTCCACAACATGTCACGCTGGTCCATTACATTGATGATATGATGCTGATTGGACCCAGTAAGGAAGAAGTGTCAATAACTCTGGACTTATTGATGAAACATTTGTGTGCTAGAGGGTGGGAAATTAATCCCACAAAAATTAAGGCACCTTTCTCCTCAGTGAAATTTCTAGGGGTCCAGTGGTGTGGGGCATGTCTAGATATTCCTTCTAAAGTGAAGGATAAGTTATTGCATCTGTCCCCTCCCACAACTAAAAAGGAGGCACAACACCTAGTGGGCTTCTTTGGGTTTTGGAGGCAACATATTCCTCATTTGAGTATGCTACTCTGGTTTGTTTACCAAGCGACTCGAAAAGTTGCCAGTTTCGAGTAGGGCCCAGAATAAGAGAAGGCTCTACAACAGGTTCAGGCTGCTGTGCAAGCTGCTCTGCCACTTGGGCCATATGATCCGGCTGATCCAATGGTGCCTGAAGTTTCAGTGGCAGATAGAGATGCTGTTTGGAGTTTTTGGCAGGCCCCTACTGGTGAATCACAGTGCAGACCCCTAGGATTTTGGAGCAAAGCCCTGCCATCCTCTGCAGATAACTACTCTCCTTCTGAGAAACAGCTTTTGGCTTGTTACAGGGCCTTAGTAGGGACTGAAAGCTTAACTATTGGACACCAAGTCACCATGCAGCCTGAGCTGCCCATCATGAACTGGGTGTTGTCTGACCCACAGATCCATAAAGTTGGATGTGCACAGTAGCACTCCATCATTAAATGGAAGTGGTACATACAAAATTGGGCCTGAGCAGGACCTGAAGACACAAGTAAGTTGCATAAGGAAGTTCTCCAAATGCTCATGGCCTCCACTCCTGTCATGTTACCTTCCATCTCCCAGTCTGCACCTATGGCCTCATGGGGAGTTCCTTATGATCAGTTGACTGAAGAAGAGAAAACTCATGGCTGGTTTACAGATGGTTCTGTGCGATATGCATGCACCACTCAAAAGTGGACAGCAGCCGCACTACAGCCCCTTTCTGGGACCTCCCTGAAGGACAGCAGTGAAAGGAAATCCTCTCAATGGGCACAATTTCGAGCAGTGCACCTGGTTGTTCACTTTGCTTGGAAGGAGAAATGGCCAGATGTGCAATTATATACTGATTCATGGACTGTGGCCAATGGTTTGGCTAGATGGTCAGGGACTTGGAAGGAACATGATTGGAAAATTGGAAAGATTTATGGGGAAGAGGTATGTGGATAGACCTCTCTGAATGGGCTAAAGAAGTAAAGATATTTGTGTCTCATGTGAATGCTCATCAAAGGGTGACCTCAGCAGAAGATGATTTTAACAATCAAGTGGATAGGATGATGCGTTCTATGGAAACCAGTCATCCTCTTTCCGCAGCTACTCCCATCATTGCTCAATGGGCTCATGAACAAAGTGGCCATGTGGCAGGGATGGAGGTTATTCACGGGCCCAGCAACATGGACTTCCACTCACCCAGGCTGACTTGGCTACAGCCACTGCTGAGTGCCCAATCTGCCAGCAGCAGAGACCAACACTGAGTCCCCAATATGGCACCATTCCTTGAGGTGATCAACCAGCAATGTGGTGGCAAGTTGATTACAGTCGACCACTTCCATCATGGAAAGAGCAGCATTTTTCTTTACTGGATATGGATTTGCCTTCCCTGCACGTAATGCTTTTGCCAAAATTACCATCCATGGACTTACAGAATGCCTTATCCACTGTCATGGTGTCCCACACAGCATTGCCTTAGATCAAGGGACTCACTTCACAGAAAATGAAATGTGACAGTGGGCCCATTCTCAAGGAATTCACTGGTTTTACCATGTTCCCCATCATCCTGAAGCAGCTGGCTTGATAGAACAATGGAATGGCCTTCTAAAGACTCAATTATGGTGCCATCTAGGTGGCAATACCTTGCAGGGTTGGGGAAATATTCTCCAGGAGGCTGTATATGCTCTAAACTGGCGCCCAATATATGGTGCTGTTTCTCCCACAGCCAGGATTCATGGTTCCAGGAATCAAGGGGTGGAAATGGGAGTGGCACCACTCACTATTACCCCTAGTGACCTACTTGCAAGATTTTTGCTTCCTGTCCCCTCGAACTTATGGTCTTTTGGTGTAAAGGTCTTAGTTCCAAAGGGAAGAGTGCTCCTACCTGGAGATACATCACTAATTCCACTGAACTGGAAACTAAGAATGCCACCTGGCCATTTTGGGCTCCTTATGCCTGTGGATCAACAGGCAAAGAAGGGAGTTACCATACTGGCTAGTGTGATTGATCCTGGTTTCCAAGAGGAAATTGGATTGGTATTACATAATGGAGGTAAAGAAGAGTATGTCTGGAATGCAGGAGATCCCTTAGGGCATCTCTTAGTACTACCATGTTCTGTGATTAAAACCTATGGAAAACTACAGCAACCCTATTCTGACATGACTACTAATGACCCAAACCCTTCAGGAATGAAGGTTTGGGTCACCCCACCATGCAAAGAACCACAACCAGCTAAGCTGCTTGCTGAGGGCAAATGGAATACGGAATGGGTGATAGAAGAAGGTAGTTCTAAACCAGTTATGGCCACCTGACCAGTTGGAGAAATGAGGACTGTAATTGTTACGATTGTTTCTGCTTTGTATGTGTGCATCAAATATTTTTGTTTTCTTCACTTATAAAATATAAGATTTAAACAGGCCTAGTACGTTTTTGGTTGTACACGTGTTAGTTGTATCATGTTAGGCAAAAGTATAACTTTATAATTGTCTTTACTCAGAGATTATGTACGATTTAAGGAGATGTATACATGTGCCAAGTTGACAAGGGGTGGGCTATGATAATTAAGATTGTCAGCTTGGCTGGGCCGTGATTCTCAGTGTTTATATGTGATTACTCCCATGATGGGATCTGCTGTGAGTAGCCAATCAGTTGAAAGGAATTTTCCTTGGGATGTGGCCTGCATCTGAATATAAGCAGACGTTCTGACATTTTGCTCACTGTGGATCCTGTGGCTGCCTCCTGTTCATCTGACCTCCAGTTCTTGGGATTTGAGCCATCAGCCTATCTGCTGATGTTGGGGTTCATTGATCCTCACAGCCTGTGAGCAGAGCCCTGCTCTCCTACCTGCAGTTCTTGGGTTCACCAGCCCCTGCAGCTACGTGAATCAGAAGAACCCTCTATCCTAATCCACAGACTTGGGACGTTCCAGCCTCTACAATCGCGTGAGCTGTTTCTTTGATATAAATCTCTCTCTGTATATACTTATATGCTTTACTGGTTTTGCTTCTCTAGAGAACCCAGCCTAAGACAATGCCCGTTATTTATTTTTCTTCCTTATTGCTCTAGCTAGGACTTCTAGCACAATGTTAAATAGGAGTGGCAATAAAGGGCATCCTTGTCTTGTTCTGTTTCTCAGGGGAAATGCTTTCAGCCTCTCTCTGTTCAGGATGATGTTAACTGTTGGTTTTGTAGATGCCCTTTATTATGTTGAGGAATTTCACTTCTATCCCTATTTTTCTGAGAGTTTTTATGAGGAATGGGTGTTGGACTTTATCAAATGCCTTTCCCGGATTGATTGAGATGATTACATGATTCTTTTGTTTTATTTATGTGGCGGATTATTTTAACTAATTTTCTAATGTTGAACCATCCTTGCATACCTGATATGAATCCCACCTGCTCATAGTATATTATTGTTTTGATATGCTGTTGAATTCTATTGGCTAGAATTTTGCATCTATGTACATGAGAAATATTGGTCTGTAATTTTCTTTTTCTGTGGTGTCTTTACCTAGCTTTAGTGTCAGGGTTATGTTGGCTTCATTGAATGAACTTGGGAGTATTCCTTCCTTTTCTATGCACTGGAATATTTTGAGTAGTAGTAGTGGTGTAAGATTTTCTCTAAATATTTGGTAGAATTCTCTAGTGAAGCTGTTGTTGTTGTTGGGAGCTTTGTTTTTAATTACCTCTTCAATCTCTTCTCTTGTTATGGGACTGTTCAGATTTTCTATCTCAGCTTGTCTTAGTTTAGGTAGGTAGTGTGTTTCTAGAAATTTTTCCATTTCCTCTAGGTTCTTAAATTTGTTGGAGGAGTTTTTTGTTGTATTCTGTTATGATTCTTTTTATTTCAGTTGGGTCTGTTATAATGTCCCCCATCTCATTTCTTATTTGGGTTATTTGCTTCCTCTCCTGTTTTTCTTCTGTCAATTTAGCCAGCCAATAGTTTGTAGATTTTGCTGATCTTTTCAAAGAACCAGCTTTGGTCTTGTTGATTCTTTCTATTGTTTTTCTGTTCTCTACTTCATTTATTTCTGGCTTTAATCTTTATTATTTCATTTCTTCTGGTGTCTGTGGGCTTCTTTTGCTGTTCTCTTTCTATTTGAGTTGTACGGCTAACATTTTGTTTTGGCCTATTCTTTTCTGATGTGTGCATTTATTTCTGTAAGTTGACCTCTGAGCACGGCCTTTGCTGTGTCCCAAAGGTTTTGGTATGTGGTGTTTTCATTATTATTTGATTCTAGGAATTTTTTCCTTCCCTCTTTGATTTCTTCTACTACCTAGTTGTTTTTAAACAAGGTGTTATTCAGTTTCCATGTATTTGACTTTTTATCCTTGCTCTTCCTGTTATTGATTTCTACTTTTATGGCATTGAGAGAATGCTTTGTATTATTTTGATGTTTTGGATTTTATTGAGGGTTGCTTTGTGGCCTAAAATATGGTCTATTCTGAAGAATGTTCCATGTGCATTGGAAAAGAATGTATACTGTGCTGCTGTTGAATGGAGTGTTGTATATATGTCTGTGAGGTCCAGTCGGTCAATTTTGGCCTTTAGATCTTGTATGTCTCTGTTGAGTTTCTTTCTAGATGTTCTGTCCTTTACTGAGCATGTTCTATTGAAGTCTCCTATTATTATTGTGGAACTGTCATTTTCTCTTTTCAGTGCTGTTAGAGTTTGTTTTAGGTATTTTGGAGCCCTGTCATTGGGTGTGTAGATATTTATTAAGGTTATGTCTTCTTGGTGGATTGTCCCTTTAATCTTTATATAATGTCCTTCCTTGTCTTTTGTGGTTGATTGTGCCTTAAAGTCTATTTTATCTGAGATTAGTATTGCCACTCCTGCCCTTTTATGGTTACCGTTTGCTTGATGTATTTTATTCCATAATTTGATTTTTAATAAAATTATGACTTTATGTCCAAGATGTATCTCTTGTAGACAGCATATTGATTGGTCATGTTTGTTTTTAATCCATTCTGCCACTCTCTGTCTCATAATGGTGTGTATAAACCGTTTGCATTCAGTGTGATTATCGATAAGTATGAGTTTATAGCTGTCATATTGTGCTTTTTCTTTTTTTTGGTGGTGCTGACATGTTGTCCTGCTTATTTATATGTTTTGATTTTGTCTGCTGTCTATGAGACATTAAGGTATTCTTTTCTTTATTTATAGATTGTATGTTCATTTGTTTTGTCTTGCTTTATTGTTTTGTTTTGATATATCAGGGCGGGTGGGCCAGGTGTGCTTTGCTACTTGCTCATCTGTAGGCATGATAGTTCTCACCACCTTGTCCAGGTGGGCAGGGCAGTAGCAGGCAGAGTGTACACTGTACACTGGTTTGGTGTGGTGGCTGAGGGCAGACTGGGCAGGTGCTGTCTGTCTCATGATGTTGGTCCAGCACTGTGGGAGCTTTCACGGTCCCTTGCCGGATAGGTGGGGATGTCGGATGGGGAGTGATAGGGGCTCCCTTCCCACTGTTCAGCAGCTGGTCAAGTGGCAGGAGTGGGGGCAGCGCAGTCCCCGTGTAGCAGCTGGCCTGATCATATGGGGTGTTCTAGCTGCAATGGCACATTGGAGGCCAGAGGTAAGGAGCGGTGTATGGGCTAGGGTGGGTGGGGGAGAGAGAGAAAAGACAGAGAAAAATGAAAAAGAAAGGGTAGCTGGCAGGTGGGGGCAGGGTAGAACTGGGAGCTGACTGGAAAGTGGGAGAGGTGGCATACGAGGCTAGGTGGAAGGTAGAAAGAAAAGAAAAGAAAGTAGAAGATAAAAAAGAAAAGAAAAAATAAAATAAGTGGTGACATGGCAGAGGTGAGGTGAACCCGGGGCAGCAGTGGGCCGGTGGCTCTCCAGCCGTGGTGGCACAGCAGGGTCTGGCAACAGGGGGTGGATGTGGTGTATGGGGTTAGGTCTGAGGGAGAAAGAAAAGAAAGAGAGAGAAAAGAAAAAGAAACTTGCAGTGCGGTGGGTGCTGGCGAGTGAGGGCTGGGGTGGACCCAAGGGCTGGTTGGAAGGAGGGGATATGATGTGTGGAGCTAGGTGGGAGGGAGAAAGAAAAGAAAGAAGAGAGAGAAACAAAAGCCAAAAAAAAAAATGGAGGTGTGGTGGGAGCCAGCAGGTGGGGTGGGGCAGACCCAGGGCAGCCATAGGTCAGTAGCTCTTTAGCTGAGGCAGTGAGGAGTGGCCCAGTGGGATGGGGTGGAGGTTGTGTATGGGGCTAGGTGGGAGGAAGAAAGAAAAAGAGGAAAGGGAAATAGAGAAAAGAAAAAAAAAGTGGGAAAAATGGCAGCATGGGAGGATCCAGTGGATGGGGGCAGAGTAGACCCTGGGCTGCCATGTGCCAGTGGCTCTCTAGGTGAGTGGCACAGCACCACCTGCCGAGAAGGGGCAGAGGCAGCACGTGGGGCTATGTGGGAAGGAGAAAAAAAAAGGATGAAAGGGAAAGAGAAATGAAAAACAGGAGGAGCCAGCTGGTGGGTGCAGGACAGACCCAGGGTGGTGGCAAGCCAGGGCCTTTCTCATCAGGTAGCATGGCATGATCTATCAGTAAGGAATGCACATGTGGTTAGGTGGGAGGAAGAAAGAAAAGGAAGAAAGGGAAGGAGGGGAAAAAAACAGCTTGGTAGAAGCCGCCCAGGGGGGGTGGGGTAGACCTGGGGCAGCAGTGAGCCCATGTCTCACTGGTGGACTGGCTGTGGCTCATTGGGAAGTGGTGGATGCAGCATACAGGGCAGAAGGGTGAAGATTGGAAAGTGTATTTCTCTGGTTACCAGGTGCTCTGTCTTCTGCTGAGAACTCCGTGAAGTTGCCTTCCTGTACTCCCTGTCCGGGGTTGTTGCTGGCTGTGCTCTAAGACAGCGAAGTTGTGCCATGTTGGTTGGTTGGGGATCTCCATTCCATATCTCTCTTCATTCTCTGTTCTCCATGAGCTTCTTCTTCCATTTGGTGCTTGATCTAGTTCTTTATCCCTTTATTTGAGCCTTAGGTTTCCGGGATTGACATTTGTATCTGTTTTACTTAGTTTTTTGGGTCTTTGCAGCAGAGGGACTGCATGGTGCTTCTGTCTATAATGCCATGTTGGCAGTTGGTTCTAGTCTGTCATTTTTAATATATTTTCTTGTGATTAGGAAAAAGTCTAAGTTACTTATTTCTTCCCTGTGGCTTTTAGCTTTCAGAGCCACCTCTACATCTCACTGCCAAATTTTAAAAAATAAAATAAAATGAAGATTCCAGTTCTCTCATGTTACCCACTGCCTCATGTCCAAAGTGCATACTCCAAGACCAATCACTATTCCACAGATTCACCAGTTCCCCAGTACTCTTGATTTCTGAGCTTAGAACTCATTTCCCAGATTATGGCTTTGCTCAACCCTTAGACCTAAAACTCTGTGCTACCTTACTGGCTTTGAGTTTTTATTTCCTTACGCAACCATAATTAATGATCATCCTCCAATCTATGCATGATTTTCTGATTCTATAAATCACTCAATTCCACGAGTTGGCAAGGGGCAATTTTTAAGTTTTCTGGCATTTTGCAACCTGGTTATTAAACAAAGTCATTATTAAGAAATAAATTGTATAAACTTTATATTGGATTAAATGTATTAAAGCAAGGGTAGTAATTAATTAACACTCATCACTTCCTAATTATTTGACTACATTTTATTATTATCTATGTTCTTGAGGTTATTGTGCCTATTGCATCTATATGGTGATGCAACTGTGCATCTATTCCCAACTTACCTTGGTAGCCTGAATCAGACATGGTGGTAGTATTTACACCATCAAAATGATCAAAATGATCAAACTATACAAATAATTTATTTTTACTTTTTCAGAGGGCTAACTGTAAACATTTATCAGCATGTCACTGAAATAAACTACAAGTCCATTCTCTAAGATAAATTGGTGTGGATCCAAAGGAGCAGAGCAAAGTTAGCACCTTCACTGAAGAAATCTCTTTTCTGGGCCCTTCATTACACCTTTCAGTAGGATTCAGAACTCAGGAAAGCAATAAAAAGCAAATAAAGAACTCTTTTACAAATACTGTAATCAAGGCAGAGAGATTTGACAGGCACTGTGAAGAGGGGATAAGGGAGACTTAGCTGCTGATGACCTACTTTCAGTAATGACTACTAAATCTCCCATGGAAGTGTTTAGCTCTGACTATAAATATAAATATAAATTAGATTTCAATCAGAGTACTATTTAAAGGGTCTGTGCTTCTTAGGGGGAGATATTTTAGATAGACGTTCTTGTTGTTAAGTGTCATTGATCGGTTCCAACTCATAGCGACCCTATGCACAACAGAACAAAACACTGCCTGGTCCTGCGTCATCCTCACAATCTTTGTTACGCTTGAGCCCATTGTTGAAGCCGCTATGTCAAACCATCTCATTGAGTGTCTTCCTCTTTTTCACTGACCCTCTACTTTACCAAGAATGATGTCCTTCTCCAGGGACTAATCCCTCCTGATAACATGTCCAAAGTATGTGAGACAAAAATCTCCCCATCTTTGCCTCTGAGGAGCATTCTAGCTGTACTTCTTCCAAGACAGACTTGTTTGTTCTTTTGGCAATCCATGGTATATTCAGTAGACTTCGCCAACACCACAATTAGAAAGCAACAATTCCTCTGTGGTCTTTCTTATTCATCGCCCAGCTTTCGCATGCATATGAGGTGATAGAAAACATCATGGCTTGAGTCAGGCACACCTTAGTCTTAAAGGAGACATCTTCACTTTACCCTCTACTTTACCATGATGTTGCTTAAGCAACTTCATGATAAACACAGTAAATATTGAAGTTGTCAAGGATTTCATTTTACTTGGACCCACAATCAACACCCATGGAAGCAGCAGTCAAGAAACCATATGATGTATTACATTGGGCAAATCTGCTGCAAAAGATCTCTTTGAAAGTAGAGGGTCAGCGAAAAAGAGAAAAATCCTAAGTGAGATGGACTGACACAGTGGGTGCAACAATGGGCTCAAGCATAGCAACGATTGTGAGAATGGCACAGGACCGGGCAGTGTTTCGTTCTGTTTGTACATGGGGTCACTATGAGTCAGAACTGACTTGACAACACCTAACAACAACTACTTTTCCAAGCATGACGTCCTTCTCCAGGGACTGTCCCTCCTGATAACATGGCCAAAATACATGAGACAAAGTCTGGCCATTCTCGCTTCTAAGATATAGATCGGGCATACACGTGCACAAGTTGCTCAAGTTGGTAATAAATTAGATTTTACTTAGTACAACAGGCCCAACCTAGCTACAAAATTATGGATAAGTTAACTGACTATAAATAGGAAGAGTAAAATCTTGGTGCCTTTAGCAGATATAAACTTCCCCCACATATGGATAGGGTCAACATTCTTTAGCTTTGTTATGGCATCTTCCTTGTTAAGCATATCATCAGCTGAACAAAAATATTTATAGGAACGGCAGCTCTACACATTTAAAAGAGAGATTCAAAGAACCCGATACCCATTAAATGGTTACTTCCTAAAATTCTTAAGGGTTATTTGAGGCTCTTGGCTGCTTGACATTTTTCTGCACTTTGGGGAGCTGAGTCTCAGGTTAGAGACTCTGCCCTCGTCCTTGAACTCTGGGCCAGCAAGAGTTGGGAATGCTAGAAACTTTCAACTAGTGCCAGAGAGAAGGTGGAAGGCCTTTCTTCTTTTAACCACAATCCCAGCAGCCAAATTAAGGAGTGGCATTACCCCAGTCCCCACAGAGTCTTGCTGAGACTACTTTTACTGTAAGTACTATGTCTCATACCAGGAAGTATTCTAAGTGAGGAATGTGTGAAGTGTGCGTCACATCATGGCTGTTTTTGTGGCTGAAGCATTCTTTAAAAACCTGTCATCTGAGTCCAACAATGTTCTTATTTAATTAGCCACTAGGTGTTTTTGGATAAATAAGAGGCTCCCTTCCTTTCTCTGTGAACACAATCCAACTGGGAAAGAAACATCACTCTCTTAAAGTTTTTCATAGTACAACACCCATTCTTGTATACCTTATGCATTCTAAAATAGGAAAAAAACAAAAAAAGAGGCAAATCTAGCTCATATATATGGCAGTCACAAAAGGAAGCATATAGAAAAGTAACGCAGGTCAAAAAAATTGTATCACAAACCCAGCATAATAACTATTTTTATAATTTTACTTTTCATTGTAGCAGGCTTGGGGAATACCTCGAGTTCAGGTTGTTAACTGGCAGATGCTATTTATCAATGAAACAAGAGATGGTTGAAGATGGACAAGCACGGTAAGAACAGGAAGAGAGCAGTGCTAAGAGGGAGGGGCTCAGCGAAATACATAAACGTTGCCCTAAAGGGTTTTTCCCTATTTCTTTCTCAGTTCTCACTAAGTTCCCTCTCCTACTCGTTGATGACCTCACGCCCACCCCAAGCCCCCATCCTGGACCTCTTACTGCAACATCTTGTCAACTACTTCTCCAAATCATGTAATTAACAGATAAGACTAACAGCAATTATTTAAACCTCTCACACATTTTTTTTTAAATTATAGAAGAATCTTGAAATCAAACAAAAAATATTCTCAAAACCCAAAGGAAAATAACTTTTATTGTTGAGCATTTTGGGGATGAATGTCCTCATATCAGGCTTCATGAAACAGTGCTGGCAGTGTCAATGCTATTATGATATTGTGTGCTGGCCAGTGGATTCCGACACATAGCCGCTCTATCAGACGGAGTAGTACTGCCCCATAGGGTTTCCTAGGCTGTAATAGATTACAGTCTTTATTATAGGCCTATTAAAAGTTTTGTGATTCTAATCTTTTTTGAAAATTAGCTAAAATGGCATTTGAAATGTGTCTATTTTAAACTAAAACATCATTAAGCATTAAAATGAGGAATTTAAAAAGGCTGATAACTAAGCTTTTCTTAAAAAGTTTAAATGTGTTTTATGTTGCTCTTAAAGCACTACTTGACATATAGGTCACATGTTTTCTATCAGAATAGCTTTTTCTGCAGACTTAGTTAAGCAGCCAGCAAAAAGGCTCTTTATTTTTAGAGTTAGTCTCTTCAGCATTAAGTACCAATTTTACTGTCTGTGACTCACAGTAAATGAAGTGTTCCATTTTTGTACAGTTATATTGATAGTAATTTGACAATAAACTTTTTATTAAGCAAGTTCTAGCTAGATAGGGCATTTGTAAGCTGCTCTTCCCAGCCATCCTTATTTTGAACTTTGTAAGAGTTTTGTAATAACAAACTTCCTTGACTGAAACGCAAGCCTTCCATAATTACATGTCACAGTGCAAATCTTATCAAATGAGTTTGTGGGTTGCCAAATTTAGGACAAAGTATGATGTTTCATCAGTGAGAGACTTAGTCTTGGCCTCCCTTGATTCCATAAATGGGGGTTCCAACTTCAAAATGAGACCCTTAACTTACAACTATTTTCTTCATTTTTGTTTTTAAGTGAGAAAAACATACAAATTTCTGGCATGTTAACAGAAGAACTTCAACAACTCTCTCTCTGACATGAAATGTTTAATTCATAAAGCCCATGCTTCCTATCCTTAAGAGGTTTCCTAGGCAAGGCTACAGTTAAAAACAAACCCTCTTGGCCTATGTGCTTACAAGTTTGTAAAACCTGAGTGATGTCTTTGGGAATGGAGCCCAGGAAGGACCAGGATCCCAAATGTGTACTTGTATTTGCCCCAGAAACAGAGGGGTCCATGCTTTGAAATGTTCCAATGGAAAGCCAAATTTGTGGTTTACTGTAATGAAAATAGCATCCTCCTGCTTGAGGATTACTGACACACACTCAACGCTGAATCAAATCTGTAATCCATGTAGTTCAGAGCAACCTTCTTGGTAGATCACTCTCAGATCAACACGTCGCAAACTTTGGTTTTCTCCTAAATAGTTGAAAAACTAGAAAATTATCAAAGGATAATTTTTTCTTAATATTTTTTCTTCCATAATTACAGTAAAATTAAGTCTGAACTGTCCTCTTTTAAAATGCTACTGCTATTTCAATAGTCATACAAGCTTTTCTGACTATCTGATTCTTCATTTCTGCTTTTGGTGATATATAACTTTGGTAAGACAATTAATTTTGGTTGTGTATTTTCACTGAACTTTTGATGAAATTTTTTTCCTCTTTATTAGCATAAAATCATCAGGAAAGGCTTCTAAAGCTAGATTCCTTTTAAGAAGGTAGGGAGTAGGGAATGACACCAAAATTTAAAGTCATTCTGACTAATTCTTGTTAACTGTTTGAAAGTAACTACCAGGCGATTTCCCCGGGAAAACCTAATACCAGTATTGGGTAATATCAACTTTAAGTAGGACGCTTAAACTTTGCTACTACTTCTAGTAGCAGAGTTGAGAAAATTCCTCCTGCTCTTCTTCTCTGTGACATACGGTACAAGGGTTGGCCCTGGTTTGGTCCACCTGCCAGCGGAGTTTAAAGTTTCCGAGGCTTGGAGGAACACCGTGACTTGGATCAAACAGCCTAAATGAGAAGAAAGGCAGTTGTGCTGCTTCTAGGAAGCCGTTAAACTCCTGCTAAACTAAATTTTTCTTTTATGCGTCATGCACACGACCGACCTCCTTTTCCATTGACCAGAGACTATTTCAGACAATTCAGGATATCCCGAAAGCTTGAACACATATGGCTGGAAAATGAAGCGACCTAGGAGTGTGGCCACATCATTATTTTGTCGCGCGGTACCAGATGGGCAATCGGTGAACGGCGCAGAGATGTGAGCGGACAGTTTTACAGTGTGAAGCTAAAACAGATTGCATTCCCCTGTCTTTTCTTTTGGTCTATGGTACTTGCTTTTCCCTCCTCTCTGCAATATCGATTAACTCAACTTTGCAGTACGGTAGCCAAAAAGGAAGAGCATGAGGCAATCTAGATCATCGTAGCAAGTGTCGGCGGCGTCGCAGCCCTCAGGGAGCTGCAGCTGCGACCCGCCGCGTCCTGTACGGATTTCAGGGCTGACACCGCGCAAGCGGTTATGAAGCGGGCGGTGTGCTCGATCCGCCGAGGCTAGAGGCCCGGCGCCGGGAGGGCTCCGCCAGTCTCGCCGCAGCCTACGAGGCCCCGCTGCCTCTCACTGCTGCATTTGATTACCATTTTCACGGTTCTTGAAAAGTCATGGAAGACGGCCCGCTGCCAGACCTCAGGGATATCGAGCTGAAGCTGGGGCGCAAAGTGCCCGAGAGCCTAGTGCGCTCGCTCCGCGGGGAGGAGCCGGTTCCCCAGGAAAGGGACAGGGACCTCTGCCGGGGGAGCTGTGGCGGCGGTGGCGGCGGCTGCAGCAGCAGCAGCAGTAGCTGCAGCTTCCCTCCCTCCTTGTCGTCCTCCTCTTCGTCCTCCCCAACCTCTGGCTCCCCACGACGTAGCCACTCCAGCGCCCTGGAGAGGCTGGAAACCAAGCTTCACCTCCTCAGGCAAGAGATGGTAAGTGTGGGACGCCAGCCGCGAGGCTGGGGGTCCGGGGCGGGAGGTGGGGCGATCGGAGGACCGGGCGTGGGGTAGAGGGTGGCAGGGGCTGATAGCTGAGTGCTGCGCGCGTGGGAAATGCGGGTTGAGCAGCGCGCGCGCGTCCAGAGGCAGCTGCGGCGAGGCTTGTTTACCCCGGACTTCGCTCGGTTACGTTTTGCTACTACAGCAAAACCCCTGCTGTTGTGCTTTCTGATAGCGCCATCACGCTGGCCACTGTGCAGCCTCCCAGCATCGGCTCGTTGAGGGTTTGCAGTTGCTGCACCCATGTGGGGCCTGCTGTGCGCCGTCCACACTTCGGATAGGTTCAAAAGGTGGCCCGGTTAATTGCACTTACAGCAAAGGCACTTCCTGGTTTGCCCGGAGGTGGCGCGGCGGGGGCCCTGGCGCTCGGCTTTTTGCTCACTCCTCTTCCAGCACCGCCCTCCCCTTGATGCGGCAGCCGCAGCTGCTCCAAGGCCACTGTTGAGCTGATCCTCCACAGCTGGCTCCGAAAACAATGGCTCACTCGTCCCTAATGTCCTTATGAATGGCTTGTCTCAGTGTTTTGATCCAGGCAAGCAGGTGATCCCCAGGCTCAGGGATTTGCTGATGAGTACTTCCTACCCTTCCACCTCAGTCCTCAGTCTGCAATTGTTTTCCCGGCTGTTTGCAAACGTTAGCCTAAGAATAGGACAATGGGGCAAGTATAGGGGCTGTGATACTTGTTACTCCGGATGTACTTAGACGCTTATTTACTTGCTATGAGCTCTTAGATAAGTCCCTTCGCCACTGTGGACCTCAGTCTGTTTGTACAATGAGCTAGTTGTACGAAACGATCCCTTCCTAAATCCTTTGACGAAAATGACCACAAAGCTACAGAACAGAGGAGGAAAGTTGCAACTGCGGGCCTCAGTCGGGCATGGGATGGTGAGCAGGATATCCTACATAAATGATCAGGTGAAGTTGGGGATTTTCATGAAAAACAAGTAACCAGAGGTGTTTACCTAGCTCCTCTTTTTCTGCAGTTGGAAGACTCCAGAGAGAATAAGTTCCAGAGCTTCAAGTAATCTTGGCAAATATATTAGAACAAAAAGTCAGTTTTCAGAGGTCATGTCCTGTGTCTAGAATTTTCAGTCTATTATCTACACAAAGGCTCTAAGATGTCACTTTCAAAACCTCCGAAAAATATTTAAAGTTGATCTATGGAAAGCCTTTAATTTTTTTCTCTCAAGTATCCGTTTTCTTCCCAAGTGAAATATTCCAGATGTTGAAATGGGATATACACACATACATATATGCATGTGTAGTACAAATTTTTCTTTTACTATATTCATTTTTTTTTCTATCTCAATACACATGTTGTACATGAGGTCGCTGTGAGTCGGAACCAACTCAATGGCACCTAACAACAACAAATACACACACATACACAGGTTATACATATTTGTCATTCAACAAGTATTTGTTAAGCATTTACTATATCCTGGTAATTAACTGGGTGTGGAATACAAAACGAAAAAGTCAAGGGACCTGTCCCTTAGGGCTCTCAAATCCCTTTCACCCATTTGCCATTTATTGTTTGTGCTATATCAAGCCAAAAGTGTTGAAGAACTCTATAAGGTTAAAAAAAAAAAAAAAAAAAAAAGCTAGTTATTTCCAACTAAAGAAACCTAGGCTTATTTATAGTATTCAATGAAATGTCATATAGTTGATAAAAATCTATTTCCCAAAACCAGGTCTTGGTATATATAATGATCATGGTATAGTAATCACAGAAAAACAAAACAAAACAAAACAAACAAACAGAAACAGTCAACAACAGCAGCAGCAGATTGCTAAACTGACTATTCATTACATTTTTTATGTGCAGCAACAGTGTCTATAGACAGCATTTTTTGCGAGAACAGATGTTTGTATGTTAAACTTCGTATCCTAACAAAGGTCTCTACTGAGCAAATGATAACGTTGGCTCTGGGAGCTTCGATGGAGGGCATTGAAAACAGGTAAATTCCCTTGCCAATGAGACAGTGTTCCCCATTTTACATAACTCTTGTGGGTGATAAAAACCACAGCTTTAGCACAAATGCAAACCAACAGATTTGTTTTTACGTAGCTTGGCAGTTTTGTTATAAACACTGAACAGATGCGGTTCTGCAGTTCTTCCTGTCTCCCCCTAGCATCCCCATATTAGAAGTTGGAGAAGAGTTGGGCTATGACCCAATTGTTATTCTTATGTTCTCTTCTGCCCTGTACTATGGACATTGAGTTAACCTCCTTAATATTCTGCATGATCACATATTTCTTGATCATTCTTTTGAACTGTTCACAGATTTTTCTTCTAGGTTGTCTGGAGTTACCCAGCTTTGGACCTCCCCTTGGAACTCCTTCCTATGAAACACTTTGCCATGCACAAGCCTTTCTAGAGACCTCCAGGAACGAAGCCTCCCTTCTTTGCCTGTTAGGATGGATATGTGTATCCTTGACGTAGCACAGCATAGACTCGCAGGGAGGTTGTCTTGACACTTAAGGTTCTTTACATACAAATGATTTCATCATGATTGTCTCCCTCATCTCCTTTAGTCTTACCTGTGATTGTTATAATCACTGCCCTTACACATCCATAAGACCCAATTGTAAAGGAGGCAAGTTGAAAAAGAGATTGAAGAGGGGGAGACTGAAGTTTGTGGACAAACTTCTGCATGCTGGATCCCTTATTAATAACAAATAGCACTGTACCCAATCAAGTGTGTGGGCTTAAGGGGAAACATTGGAAGAGAAAATTTGGAACAGTAAGTCAGTTTCAGAGAACAATCAGGATGATTTTGAGTGGGTGCAAATTTTCCCAGTGTGGAGTGTTTTTCTTTTGAATTTAGAGATAAGGAAATTTGGCAGTGCACTAAGCAAATGCAGAGGTACACTTAAAAAATTTATGATGAAATTGAAAATAAGTGTCAGGACTCTCAAAGTCTGCCCAATAATAATTGTTGGCTACTTTTCAGTTCACAGAGTGTTTTAATGTTTATCATATTGTTTGAGCCTAAGATCAAACTGGGAAAGAGGACGTATTTCCATCTGCCTTTTGCAAATGAGATCCTTGAGAAAGAAAGCCAGTGCCACACAACTAGTTAGTGAACAGAATCACAACCTGAACTCGTATCTTCTGATTCTATGTTCTGTGCATTTACCACATTCCAGTCTGTATCTCCACAATTTTTTTTCAAAATATGATATAGTTCATGTAATCTGTGGTATTCTCTCAGCATACCCCAGAGTGGTAAACAAACAAAAACCCAAACCAGTTGCTGTTGAGTAGATTCCCAATCATGGCAACCCCAATGTCTGTCAGAATAGAACTGTGCTCTGTAAGGTTTTCGATAGCTGATTTTTCAGAAGTAGTTCACCAGGCCTTTCTTCTGAGGTGCCTCTAGGTGAGTTTGAACTGCCAACCTTTTGGTGAGTAGTCAAGCACTTAACCATTTGCATTACTGCTCAGAAAATCAAAGTGTAGTTTGGAATGGAGTATATACTACCTATTGATGCCATATTCTGGATCCTACTAGATTCTGTATTATCTAAGGATAGTCTGTTGATCTTTAGGGAATGCAGTGTCATTATCAAAACAGATTTGAAAATACTGTGTCCTGATTTCCATATTTTTGGCAATAGTTTGCATAGCAGCTATGTAATAGTGAAGCATAACATTTCATGCCAATTCCTTATCCCAATTCCTGAATACTTGCTTTAATAAAGTTTTCTAGGAAATACCCAGGCTTAGACACAAATGCACATGTGTATAGACACACATACATAAATGATACTAGAAGAACATAAATCAAAATGTCACAAATGTTGAGAATGGTCAATTTAGAGTCAGTTTTTATTGATGCTTTTTCTTTTTGATCTTTTCCATGTTTTTCCCCTGTCATAAATGGCTTGCTTACTTTTGTAATGAAAATAAAAATTATTTCTCAATTCACTCAAAAAGAGATAATAATGTCATTAAATGAACTTCACGATTGCTTTGGACATACTTCACAGTAGGTTAGGAGATTTCTGTGGAGTTCTGTCATTTACTTATTTTCCCTAAATTGGGAAAAAATTAAGGAATATCCTCAGGTAAATAACTGAGAAGATGTAAAGTGGAATATACCAGCTTTGATGAGTCACATGAGAGCTGAAAAGATTAAGTGGAATTGTAATTTGGCCAGAGAAAAATTACAGACCAACACGTGAGTGAGTGCATGGTACCATAGCAGAACTCATATGTCGTGTTGAAACTGATAGATAAAACTGAGGAGATTTTTCAAAGGAAATGTGTCTTGTACAATGTATTAAAAGTGCTGATAACTATGTAAACTAAGGGCTTAATATTAGAGTTGAAGACATCAAGGAAAGGGGGAAATCTGATTCCTACCAGTGCTGCTTCTGCCATTTGGCCCATGGAATGTTATCATATGCATTTAATCGAATAAATAAATCTTGTTGAAACATGTTTCCTTGCCAAGTGATTCACAAATTGACAGCAGTGCAGACAGAGACCATGTGTTAAGGGGTTGGCTTGTGGCTCCGAAAAAGATATGTTGAAGTCCTAACTCCTGCTACCTGTGAATGTGACCTTATTTAGAAATAGGCTATTTGCAGATGTACTTAGTTAACATGAGATCATATGGGAGTAGGGCAGTCCCTAATCCAATATGACTGGTGTCTTTATAAGAAGAGGAGAGCAGAATGCCTTGTGAAGACAGACACAGAGGGAAGATGGCCGTCTGAAGATGGCAGAGATTGGAGTTATGCTGCCTCACACCAAGGAATGCCTGAGACCACCAAAAGCTAGAAGAGGCTAGGAAGGGTTCCTCCCTTAGAGCCTTCAGAGAGAACATGACCCCACTGACACTGTGAACTGCCTCCAGAACCGTGAAAACATAAATTTCTCTTATTTTAAGCCACTCACTTTGTGGTAATTTGTTATCAAAGGCCTAGAGAACTAATAAAGTTAGCAATGTTACTTTGCTAGAAGCATATAGACACAATTCAAAGGATTTATACCAAAAAACCAAACCCATTGCTGTTGAGTAGATTCCAACTCATAGCAACCTTACAGGACAGAGTAGAACTGCCCCCATACGATTTCCAAGGCTGTAATCTTTATGGAAGTAGACTGTCACATCTTTCTCGCGAGGAGCAGCTGGTGAGTTCAGACCTGCGACCTTTCGGTTAGCAGCCAAGAGCTTAACTACGGCGCAGAGTAGAACTGCCCCATAGGGTTTCCAAGGAGTGCCTGGTAGATTCGAACTGCCGACCTTTTGGTTAGCAGCCATAGCTCTTAACCACTACGCCACCACGGTTTCCAAAGGATTTATAAACCAAAAAAAAAAACCAAACCCGTTGCTGTTGAGTGGATTCTGACTCCTAGCAACCCTATAGCGACTCTATAGGTAACTTGAAATCAGTGACATTTCCAAATAATGATGAGCTCAGTCTTCTCCCTATGAGTGTACATTGGAATGATGGGTACATATGTGAAGAGCACTTTCTGATAAAAGAAAAAAAAAGAATTATCTCCCATTCCATTCATGTTGCACAGCCATACTGCCAAATTTGAAGACCATGAAGTCTGTGAGAATTCTCAAAGTGATTATGTTCATTTCCTTGAGAATATACAAAATATACATTTTGACTTTCCTTTTGTAGTAATGACTCACAATTAAAAGACTTTTTCATATACTGAGAATTTAGTTTTTTAAGATATGATTTCTGAAACTGGGGCTCATGGCTAGAGTCTCAGGGGTCTCTGAGAATTCGTTCCTTTTTGTTCATTTGTTTTTCTTTAAGAGTGTTCATTCACTACTCAAGTGCATGGACCTCTAGTTTGGTGGAACCTTCATAGGCTTTGGAGTTAAACAAACTGGGATTCTGGTGGAGGCTGAAGCAGGTCAAGGTACAGATCAACAGGGCCTAGCAGGTTGCCACAGGGCCTAACACCCGATTATAAACCCCACCCCTGTGGAGACTGTTAAGCCCATGTCTGCTGTTGGTAAGGCCTGTCCAACTCTCAGGGGTCTTCATTGTATCTTGGCTTTTTCATTCACTGGTGTGTGGCATTGAGTGAGTTATATAACCACTCTGGATTTGGCTTTCTTGTTTACATGGGGGTAAAATCATCTCTTTTAGGTTGTAAGAATTCAATGAAGTAATATAAGAAAAGCAACTATGACATAAAACTTGTTGCTGTTGAGTCAGTTCTGACTCCAGTAAGGGTGATGATCATAATGGGCATTATGTCAATGATGTGGCTATCCGGTAGACCTTACACAAGTAGCCCTAGATGGGCAACATGGCTTTGGGACTGATGGAAGCCTAGGTGCCTCCTCCACCAGACTGAATTGCATTTCTGGTGTCATATCAAATCTTCCATAGATAACACGTTTCTATGCCAAAGAAGAAAAAAAAAATGTAGAGCCTTTCCCCAGCTTCAGTACAACTGGAGATCTTGATTATTTTAGACTAGCACTTATCACATTTTAGTATGTTGAGTACGCTGCTAAATACAGTGGTATAAATTAAAGAATTGGAGAACCTAATGTCAGATAGCCCACAAAGTCTGAGGAACTTCAGATTTCCTCAGTATTTGGTAACTTATAGTAAGACCTTTCTATGTGCAGGGCACTGTGTTAGTTAAACATTTTCCATGTATTATCCTACTGACACTTTAAAACAATCTTTTAATTAAATGTAATTTTCACAGCCATTTCATTAATAAGGAGTTGAAGGTTACTGAAGTTAACGCTCAAGATTACCTAGATAGCAAGGGGATGAGCCAGGCTGAGGTCAGAATCTGAGCTTTTAACTATGACATGGATGCTTATGTATAGAACCACTCTTCCAGAATTTCAAAGCATTAAACATGTTAAACTGTATATTTATTTTCCTAAGTCCTCCCAGGAGGAACAAGAACTGAAGACAGTCTCTGACTTAGGAACATTCAAGGTTTGGATGAGCATGTCCAAGAGTCACTGCCACCTGGTTCTGCCATCATATCCTTTCACTTTTGCTACTATCACCAAGATCTCTATAAATATTTTGTCACACCTGACAAGAGCTGCTAGTAAATGATCCCCTGCCCAGACCAGTTTAGTGTTCAGAGCTCAGTAGTGAAGCTCAATAGTGTTCAGGACTTAGGAGTTTCAAAAGCTTACCATTGGTAGCATTTTAGTTCTCCCAAGACTTTAGCTAACTTACTAGAACTAGAAACTGGGAATCCTGACAACGTCTTTGGTTCATTCTATGAGTACTTTCAAATTACCGCCCTTCTAATTGGAGCTCCATTATCCTATTTCGTAAACTGATAATCAGTTGTACAGTGATGAGCTGTGACTTCCCAAATGTATACTTAAAACAAACTGCTGCACATAGGGCTCAATGTAAACTACATTTATAGAATTCAAAAGAAAAAAATAAGATGATATTTTCAAATGTCTCAGAATCTTAGATTTCAAAATAAAACCTGAAGAGCTTACTTTTTAAAGAGTGAGCCAAAAGTTGTGCTGGGTGTTTATATTAAACTATGAAACTATTAGTATCTTCATTTTACAGATAAGGAAACTATGGCTTGCAGAGGTTAAGGAACCTGACTAAATCACTATATGGAGGACCTGTAATTCCCAGCCACTCATTCCAACAAGAACCATTGTGCGCCTGATTGTATGCTGGATCCATATTCCTCCCAAACCATACTATACCCATGTACCGCGAGGTGTGCCCATTTATTGTGAATGAACATTTCTATAGTAACTTCACACATCTTCCAATGGATCTTTCCTAATTGCTTTAAAAATATTGTTTTCTTTTAAAAAGTTAAGGTAATATTTTCTCATTATCACAGCTTCCAAAAATACAACATATATTGTAAAAGGAAAAACTGAAAGTTCCCTTTACTACACCTTGTCCCCATACTACAACTCATCCTCTTACTCTATGTCCCAAAGGAAGTTTCAGAGTTTCTTCTGACATCCATTTTGGTCTTTTCTTTTGTTCCTGTCTTTTTAACGACCTTTTGGTTTCTTTATGTATGATGTCCTTGATATCATCCCACAACTCATCTGGTCTTCGGTCATTAGCGTTCAGTAAGTCAAATCTATTCTCGAGATGGTCTCTAAATTCAGGTGGGATATATTCAAGGTCATACTTTGGCTCTCGTAGACTTGTTTTAATTTTCTTCAGCTTCAACTTGAACTTGCATATGAGCAATTGATGGTCTGTTCCACAGTCGGCCCCTGGCCTTTTTCTGAATGGTGATACTGAGCTGCTTCATCTTTCCACTGATGTAGTTGACTTGATTCCTGTGTAATTTATGGAATTTATTCCATCCAGTGAGGTCCATGGGTATAGTCGCCATTTACGTTGTTGAAAAAAGGTATTTCCAATGAATAAATCATTGGTCTTGCAAAATGCTATCGTGCGCTCTCTGGTGTCCTTTCTATCACCAAGTCCCTGTTTTCCAATTGCCAATCCTTTTTCTGTTTCCAATTTTCAAATGGTGATCACCAGTATTATCAGTGTATCTTGATTGCATGTTTGATCAATTTTAGACTACAGAAGTTGATAAAAATCTTCAATTTCTTCATCTTTGGCATTAGTGGTTGGTGCATAAATTTGAATAACAGTTGTATTAGCTGGTCTTCATTGTAGGTGTATGGATATCATCGTATCACTGGCAGCACTGTACTTCGGGATAGATCTTGAAATGTTCTTCTTGACAATGAATGCAATGCCGTTCCTCCTCAGTTTGGTATTCCCAGCGTAGTAGACCATATGATTGTCCAATTGAAAATGGCCAATACTAATTCATTTCCGCTCACTAATGCCTAGGATATTGATCTTCAAGCATTCCATTTCATTTTTGACAACTTCCAATTTTCCTAGATTCATACTTCATACATTCCATGTTCTGATTATTAATGGATGTTTGCAGCTGCTTCTTCTCATTTTGAGTTGTGCCACATCAGCAAATGAAGGTCCTGAAAGATTTACTCCATCTGCGTCATTAGGGTCGACTTTACTTTGAGGAGGTAGCTGTTCCCACATCATATTTTGAGTGCCTTCCAACTTTAGGGGCTTATCTTCCAGCACTGTACCAGTGTTCTGCTGCTATACTAAGGTTTTCACTGGCCAATTTTTTCAGAAGTAGATCACCAGGTTGTTCTTCCTAGTCTGTCTTAGTCTGGAAGCTCTGCTGAAACTTGTCCACCATGGATGATGACCCTGCTGGTATTTGAAATACTGTTGACATAGCTTCCAGCATCAGAGCAACACGTAAGCCACAGTATGACAAACTGACAGTTGAGTGGTGGAAGAAATAATAGTATTAAAATTGAAATTTACTTCTCTTTAGTCATATACAGTTTTAACATAATATTCTTGAGTTTTTTCTTATGATAATAATAATATGAATAAATCCTCTAAACATTGGGCTAGAAAGCTAATTTAGCACAAGGTAATACATGTCACATGAAGAAGGCATGTGACATGTATTTGTCACATGTTACAAATTTCACAGGATTGCCACCCCTAAATTTATGTGCCTTCAGTCTTCATGGCTGAAAAACATCTTAGATTTGTTCAGACAAATAACAAGGCAGGTTCTCTTTATAGAAATAAGATATAATCAGAACATTTGATAAGAAAACTATGGCTTGTAGAGTTTAAGTAACTTAATTAAGTAACTACAACTGACATTATTTGACTCTTCAGTTAATTCAATAATTAATATCCTTCAAATTGGCTATTGTAAGAGAGGGATGGTAAAAGCAGTATGATAATATATTACTAACTAATGAGCCCTCTCTCAGAAGGCCCTTTTCATGGAGAGCTAGAGGTCTGAGGAAGCGTGTAATCAGGGCTACTAGAGAGACAGGAAGTAAGGCAGGAATCTGATAGTCTCGTGGCACTGTTGGGCCCAACACTTCATTTGGTGGGTTCTGGGCGGTTCTTCCCCTTAACTCTCTTGGCTGAGCCTGCCAGTTTGGCCATTACATTTCAGCTTCTATTTCTTCAGAGTGTTAATCCCATGCATCAGGACTTGGTCATATTGGACTGTCTTTAAAGAGTGAGTGTTCATTCCTGAGCTTTGATGCCTTATGAATTAAGATTTTTAGAGGATAATCGTTTTTCTCACTTCTAAGTTCTAGGGGCCACATCACACTCAATGCACATGTACCCCTCTGCTGTCAGCATCCGTGGCTTTTGTAGAATAATTTTTCATGTAAAAAAATTCCTAAAGATTTGACTTTTTTATGTTAACTAAAGAAGAAATGATTAGGATTATCTATTGGAAATTAAACTTACAGAATGTTCTTGCTTTCTGTGTATTTTAAGTCAAGACACCTGAAGTGAACTGGGATACCTCTTCTGATTTTCCATGAATTGGGTGAGCTGCATCAAAGTGTTGCTATGTTAATACTGCCTCAGTAAATGCATACAAATTTTTTGACCCCAACATCCCAAACAGTGAGATATGTCTGTTCTAACTCAGTGATCAGCTATTATTCTAACAGTTCTTCTGATTTTTTTTTTTTTTTTTTTTTTGTATTTCCTAACAGAACTAAATTTGGCTGCATTGATTTTTTTTTTTTTTTTTTTTGGTGCTAACAAAACAAAGTTTGAGGCCAAACTTGAGAAGGAAAGTCCCTCTCATGGTGAGAAAGTTCAACTGTCAAGGTTGACTAGCTCAGAGATCTGCCTGTAGTTCCTCAGCTGAGAATTTAATCATAAGTAGCTACTATTGACTTTTTGTTAGTGTAAAGCTAACTCCATTTCCAGCTTTTCTGTTAATATTACAAGGTTTAAAAATTATTATTATTAAAATGATGCATGTTATTACTAAGACATGCAAACAGTATGTTGTTGTTGTTGTTAGGTGCCATCAAGTCAGGTCTGACTCATAGCAACTGTATGTAGAACAGAATGAAACACTGCCTGGTCCTGTGCCATCCTCACAATACTTGCTGTGTTTGAGCCCATTGTTTCAGCCACTGTGTCAATCTATCTCGTTGAAAGTCTTCCTCTTTTTCACTGACCCTCTCCCTTAACAAACATGATGTCCTCCAGGGACTGGTCCCTCCTGATAACATGTCCAAAGTATGTGAGATGAAGCTCACCATCCTCACTTCCAAGGAGCAATCTGGCTGTACTTCTTCCAAGACAAACTTGTTCGTTCTTCTGGCAATCCATGGTATATTCAATAATCTTTGCCAACACCATAATTCAAAGGCATCAGTTCTTCTTTGGTCTTCCTTATTCATTGTCCAGTTTTCAAATGCATATGAGGTGATTGAAAATATCATGGCTTGGGTCAAGTGCATCTTAGTCCCACAAACAGTATGAAAGGGTAGATAAAGTGGAAAATAAAAGTTTCCCACATCCCTTTTCTCAATTTCTACTTCCCAGAGATAACTACTATGAATAATATGTTATGGATCCTCCTAGAAATTTTCTGACCATATGTAGGCATACCTGTAGTTTCTTCTGTATCTTTAGATATAATTATAGCTATTTATGTGTGTGTGCACCTGCATGTGCATTTGATTTTTAAATTGAGATTCTTAGACGCTTATGATGCAGTTATTTTTCCTAGATTCAGCAAAGACTGTACTATTGATTCTTTTGTCTTTACTTTATATATAAGTATATGCACTTGCTTTGAAGCAAAATTTAAAGTACTCTGACTCTGAATAGATTACTGGCAAAGGACAGCAGTCATAGAATTATTCCATTTGTACAAAATGTATTTTAGTTGATGAGGCAAAGAGACAGAGTCAATAATCTCTAGAAACAGAAGGAAGCATCGTAGAAATGTAGGGTGGGAAGAAACTTTAGAGCTTATCTGGCCCAGTTCCCTACTATATCCTGGCCAGTTGATCTTTCCTCCTATGCTTGATCTTCTTTAGCAATGGGAACTTCACTGGTTCCCAAGGCAGGTCTTTCCATTATCAGACACCTCTATTGATTATATTTGTTAATTGGCAATTCCAGTTGTTCATCAAAAGACAAACTCTATAATCATTAACCATGGGGAAAAAAGCTTCAGCCTGTATGCCTGTAAACCATGTATTTCCAGCTGAAGATAGAAGATCTATCAGGTATAAAATACAAAACTCAGTGAGTTTGTCCTAGGTGTATATGTGTATGACTAAAATAAAAGACTTGCCTTTCTTGCAAGATGAAAAAAAAAAAAAGGTAATGCACGCACTGGCAAAGATGGGGAGATATGGGCATTCTCCTACACTGATGCTGGATGTGTACACTGGAAGGCACCTTTAGAGGTGACTACACATGGAGTTACCATGAATTGGAATTGACTCAACAGCAATTAACAACAACAACTCTCAGAATTATCTGAAAGCATTTCAGTCTCTTCATATGAGCCCCTGGGAGTGTTGTCGGTTGAATTATGTCCCCCAAAAGATAATGTTAAAGTTCTAATCCCTGGTATAACTGTGAATGTGACCCTATTTGGAAATAAGGTCTTTGCAGATGTAATGAAATTAAGATGAAGTCATACTAGATTAAGGTGGGCTCTGAATCCAACGACTGGTATCCTTATAAGGAGAGGGAGATTTGGAAACACACAGATACACCGGGAAGAAGGTCATGTGAAGACAGAGTCAGAGAATAGAGTGATGTGGCTACAAGCCAAGGAATGCCAAGGATTGCCAGAAATCACTAGCAACTAGGAAGAGGCAAAGAAGGACTCTTTCCTAGGGCTTTCAGAGGGAACATGGCCCTGCCAATACCTTGATTTTGGACTTCTAGCCTCCAGAACTGTGGGAGAGTAAATTCTTCTTGTTTAAAGCCACCCAGTTTGTGGTGGCTATCTTGGAAGAAGTACAGCCAGGATACTTCTTAAAAGTGAAGATAGCAAGACTTTGTCTCACATACTTTGGACATGTTATCAGGAGGGACTAGTCTCTGGAGAAGGACATCATGCTTGGTAAAGCAGGCGTTCCGTGAAAGAGAGGAAGACCCTCAATGAGATGGATTGACACAGTGGCTGCAATAATGGGCTCAAGCATAGCAACGGTTGTGAGGATGGTGCAGGACCGGGCAGTGTTTCATTCTGTTCTTCACATGGTCACTATGAGTCGGAACCGACTCGATGGCACCTGTCATGGCTTGAATTATGTCCCCCCAAAAATGTGTGTATCAATTTGGCTGGGCCATGATTCCCAGAATTGTGTGGTTGGCCTCCATTTTGTGATTGTAATTTTATGTTAAAGAGGATTAGGGTGGGATTGTATCATTGCCCTTACCCAGCTCACATCCCTGATCCAATGTAAAGGGAGTTTCCCTAGGGTGTAGCCTGCACCACCTTTTACCTTACAAGAGATAAAAGGAAAGGGAAGGAAGCAGAGAATTGGAGGACTTCATACCACCAAGAAAGCAGCGCCAGGAGCAGAGCTGGGGTCCCTGCACAGAGAAGCTCCTAGTCCGGGGGAACATTGATGTGAAGGCCGACAGAGAGAGAAAGCCTTTCCCTGGAGCTGATGCCCTGAATTTGGACTTTTAGCCTACTTTACTGTGAAGAAATAAATTTCTCTTTGTTAAAGCCATCCACTTGTGGTATTTCTGTTATAGCAGTCCTAGATGACTAAGACAACACCTAACAATAACAACAACAGTCTTCTACCATTTAAAAATTTGCCGATAAAATTGTATTGCAAAGAATAATTCACAAGGAACCACTAAGTGAAACTTAAGTTTATCACTTAAACGGATCACTGATTTTAGTCACACTATAAAACTTAATAATTTATTGTTAGACTAAATGCTGTTCATTGACAAATAAGTATCCGGGCTAAAGATTTCCACGGGATGAAAGTTCACGTATACATGACTTCATTTTTCATTTTCCTATTGTGCCAGAATTTTAGACTATATATTCCAACTTGGTTAATAATCTTGTTCAATATCTCTCTCTCCTTCACTATAATCACTTCCAGGGCAGAGGCTGTGTCATGGATTGAATTATGTCCCCCCAAAAATGTGTGTGTCAATTTGTCTGGGCCATGATTCCTGGTACTATGTGATTTTCCTATATGTTGTAAATCCTGCCTCTATGATGTTAATGAGGGAGGATGGGTGGCAGTTGTGTTAGTAAGGCAGGACTCAATCTACAAGATTGGATTGTGTCCTGAGGCAATCTCTTGAGATATAAAAGAGAGAAGTGAGCAGTGAGACAGGGGGACCTCATACCATCAAGAAAACAGTGCCAGGAGCAGAGCGTGTCCTTTGGACCTGGGGTCCCTGTGAGGAGAAGCTCCTAGTCCGGGGGAACACTGATGAGAAGGCTGACAGAGAGAGAAAGGCTTCCGCTGGAGCTGACACCCTGAATTTGGACTTTTAGCCTACTTTACCATGAATAAATAAATTTCTCCTTGTTAAAGCCGTCCACTTGTGGTATTTCTGTTGTAGCAGCACTAGATGACTAAGACAGACTGTGACTATTCCATGCTTGTAGTTCCCTAATGCCTGGCCAGGTATCTAGAGTCAGCATTTGATTAGCCTGTGAATAAAAGTACACCTTAGTCCTGCATTAAATGTTGCATTAACATTTCCTTTTTAGAGTGAAATATTGAACCCCAACCACCTCCTCTACCTCCTACCTGCCAAACCCAGTCACCTTCTTAAACTGTCCACTTAGGTTCCTGGTTAAAAAAAGACTAAAACATCTTTCTACTGCCTGTTACTGTATCAATTGACTAAAAAGAACTTGTCTGCCTGCCTCAAAGTGGTGCAGTAGAATTTCTTCTTACTCGTAGGAACTACTGTATCCTAAGATATTGTTAGTCTCAGGAACTGTTTTTCCCAGGGGTGCTGGAAAAGTGTAGAAATGAATGGTAGTTGTTTTCCTTCTTCCATAAATGCACAAAGACTATGCACATTTCCGTTTTTGTCATCCTGTTTTCCTACGATGGAAAGAAGTTTCAGGGTGAAATTAAAGAAGTTAAAAGGAAAAAAAAGAACTTATTTATAGTATTTTATACTATACACGCTGATATATAGTATAGTCTATGTGATATTGGTTGAAAATAAATAATTACTTAATTTGGCAGCTTAATTTAGTACATAGGTAGCATTAATCAGAGCACAAATCCGCTCACTAGCCTCAGCACAGCCTCAGTATAGACTTACGAATTTATGATTACCACGTGACTTGGGCACACTGCATCGGAGGTGCTTGAGGCAGTTAGCACACTTTCACTGAGCATCTTATCTATCAGCAGTGTCCAGATGCGTAATCTGGACGGACAGAATGAGAGACTAGGTTTCTTAAATTTTTATTATAGAATTCTAGAATTGGAAAGAGTTTCAAGGACTCCAACCATTTTTCTGTTTTTAATTTGGACCTAGATTCAAAAGATGAAATAACTACCAAATATTCGAGGATTGCTGCTAAACCAGGAGTTGCATGAGCTTCCCTTCTGGAATGTTTGTCCCTACATGAACTTCTGAAATACTCACTTTCCTCCTCCTTTCAGTTTTCTTCATAAACCAAAGGCATTAGCCTTACCACCTTCCTAGAAGTTATACTATATGGGCTTTTGCTGCTTTTAGTCTCAGTCTTTCTTATTTACGTCATCCATGGGAGGAGTTCCAAATATGTGGCAGGCATTTTTTTTCCCCAATTTTTTTTTTTAAATAATTATAGACTTTACAGAAAAGTTGCAAAAATAGTACCAAAAATCACCTCACCCCAATTCCTTCAGTATTATTTTATATTTGCCTTCTCATGCTTTTCTCTCTCTCTCTCACCGTCTCTCTCCACTCACATACACACACACACACACGCACACACACGCATTTTTTTTTCTTAAAAATTCTTCAACTTTCTTACAAGTTGCAGACATGATACCTTTTACCTCTAAATACTTCGAAAATTTTGCAAAAACAAGAACAGTTCTGGGGCATACGTGCTATTCTTCATCCTCCTGCCTCCAGTGTACATTACAGTCATAACTAATTACTGATGTCATTTTTTCCTGCTGAATTCAGATTGTCCTTAGAATATTTTTCAACAACACACTGCAAGTGGCTAGCTCTCCTCAATCAGAGTTGAAACTCTAGCTGACACCTATCTGAGGCCAACATTCAGTTATCTAATACAAGTGGGTCCACCTGAGGCATCGTAGAGGCAATTAGAAGAACATGCCTTCAATTCCTCACATTTCTACAGGCTTAGTGCCAGAAATTCTGTACTCACATAGTTATCTTTTCAGCCAGAGCTTCCGATCCATTTAAAATTATGGAATAGTAACTGGAAGGTTTTAGATCACAGGTGGTATTCAGTAAGAACATTTTGAATGTTGGATGAAGTAACAACACTATCAAAAACCAAACCTGTTGCTATCTTATAGCGACCGTATAGGACAGAGTAGAACTGCCCCATAGGGTTTCCACGGAGCGGCTGGTGGATCCGAACAACACTCCAGCCTTCTGCTATTTAAGCCGTATGGGAGCAAGCATTCGAAGCTCCAGTTTTGTTAGGTGATGCAAAAGAGGAAATGACAGAGAATGAGGGAATATTTTTTTAACATTTTTGTCTGAGACCAGATTTCTCCTGTGAGTCACTATTTTCCAGGGCACACCACCATTTTCAGGTATGTTATATCTTCTTTCCTTGACTCCTAAGGTTATGAGGTTATAACAACTAGAGACAATGCTTATAACTTTTGCAATATACAACTTCAATACAATGTTTGTAGCATGCATTTGCCCAGTAAATGTGGCTATTAATAATAACCTTCTGCCTGGTATGATAGTTGCATGAGCAAGGAAGTCATGAATCAAGCTATGCTATCACTACCAGCGTGTGCTCCATTAAAAAATGAGAAGATTTAGTTTTTAAAACTGAGATGTACTCCTTTCGGGTATTACATTTAGTAGTAAAGTTCGTATGTTGCCTAAAGTCTTCAAAAGGATCTACTTGTTTTTATTCCAAACTGACTCTGATCAGTGTTTGCCAGGAACTATGGTCTTGGCAACGCCGATGAAATGAAATCAAATTTTGATTTTTTACATCCCTGCTTCTTAACTTAGAACTTATTACTTCATATTTTGCTTTTGTTTTGTAATGTGGTACTTGTTCAATTATTCCTTATTTGGAAGTTTTTAAGCATTAGTTTGGAAATGCCAGAATAAATATTTGAGAAGAAAGCCAAGATAACTAAGAGATTTATGGTTGTCCCTACATGTGCGTTTTTGTGAGCGGAGAAAAGTGAGCTAGAATATGACAAGAATTATTTTAGTAGGTTGGACTCATGCTGATTAACTCAGATTACATATTGTTCTAAAAAGGACCAAACTTAAATAAAGACTTAGAAGTGGATCTTTGAATTTCCCCCCACTCTAGTCATACACCTTCCGTCCAATCACCATCTTAAGTTGAATTTATCAGTGAACATATTTGCTGCCATGACTTTGTAGTACTTTGTGTGTAGAGTTTTACCGATGTGCATCCCTTATCTCCTGGTAGGCCTTTTTTGGACTTGTTTAGGTACTCAATGGCAGTGCTTTTTCATTGCTGTCCTTTCCAACAATGTTACAATTTACATTTACAAAACCAAACCTGTTGCCCTCCAGTCACTTCTGATTCACAGTGACCCTGTAGGACAGAGGAACTGCCCCATAGGGTCTCCAAGGCTGTAATTTTTACAGAAGCAGACTGCCACATCTTTCTCCTGTGGAGTGGCTAGTGGGTTCAAACCACCGATCTTTCGGTTAGCAGCTGAGTGCTTAACCACTGTACCACCAGGACTCTTTTACATATACAAGTGGAGTTAAGATTAATTTTACAGAAGGTGGGAAATGTATTCAGTGAAACAATTCACCGTTTCCACTCTGTTCAAGTTGAAATCTTACATTAGTTCGTCCATGATGATGTCAGGAATTTTGAGAGTATCTTAATGGTCATCAGGTATTGTATGGATTTATGTATACCGTAAGGTCTAAGGAGCCCAAGTGGTGTAGTGGTTAGGAACAATGGCTGCTAACCAAAAGGTCGGCAGTTTGAATCCACCAGCCGCTCCCTGGAAATCCTATGGGGCAGCTCTACTCTGTCCTGTAGAGTTGCTATGAGTCGGAATTGACTCGTTGGCAACAGGTTTATAAGGTCTAAGGGCAGTTAAAAGATGCAGTGCAAAAGCTGCCTCAGACTATGTTCTTTCCTGTCACAGTAAACAGCAATCTCTTTATTGAACCATAGCTTCATTTGGCACCAGCCCAGGAAAACCAACCTACTCTGAAGGGTAGTGCCAGCACAAAATGGAACTGCCCGAAAGTTTTGATTTAAATAATGAATGAAATGAATTCAGAATATGTCATTAGCAGTCAATAAATAACAAGGCTGAACTCACAAATGGAAGCAACTTTCTGTGTTGAAGGTTTTTAAATAATCATAGCACAACCATCTCACCTTATTGGCATTATCTAATAAGCAAGTGGGTTGAAATGATTATTATTATTATTAAGTCTGTTTTATTTAAAACCACTAACCATTAATTAAGTCTCCTAGGAGCATTATCAAATGCTCACATTGCTGAGTCGGAAATGGAGATGCAGACACTCAGTGATTCACAGGAGATAAAGACCAGACCAACTTTCTCACTTTTCATACTGGTTGTTCTGAGTGCCGTGGAACGGCCAGTACAAATAGAGGAAGTGTATTTCCATTTACACTTTAATTCCAAAAGTCCAGCCGTCATTACTCGGAATGCTCAGTAATTTCATAGCATTAAGTGTTGGCTCATTTTTGTTTGTTTTCATTCGAATTTCACCCAATTCTTTAAGGAACAATGTACTTTTTTTTTTTTTTTTTTAACATCATTGAGTTGATTTTGTGTCAGTAAGATCAAATAACTTGAAAAATTTATCCTCTACATAAAAATTCTCCAATGCCTTTTTGTAAATAGAATTTGGAACTACTCAAGGATGTTAGCTCTTCTGAGAACAAACAAAATGAGTTAAGTTTATACTGAAAAGGGAATGTCAAATTGATTCATACACTTGAAAATTACTCCCATAAAGATGTCTTTGCTATCTAAATAACCTTACACATGAAATTAATTTTGCCTCAGCCAAAACTCTTGGTTGCTCCAATTAAATACTGATGATGCAGATCAACAGTAAATATACATATTTCCAAATCCTTATCCCTTGTAGGGCCATAGAGACAGACAGAAACTCTCAGCTACACACCATTTAACTATGTAAATATCTGTCCTGGGTATTGTTCCCCGTTTCTATTTCTAGAAATGTTTCTATAATAGGCATTAAGTGAATACAACACATGTTTTTTAAGTGCATATTTTTTAACCCCACTTCTGTAATAAATCCCACAACAAAAACAAATGAAGTTGAAGACACAGATTTTAGGTTGCAAATCAATCGATAGGTAAGGCATGAGATTGCTACTAAAGCAACAGAAATATTTAACCCCACGGTATTGAAAAATTCTGATCCAGTCCCAAAGACCTATAATGTGTAATAAAATGTCATTTTGATAAGAAACAAATTATATCACAGCCATATAATGCTGTGCCTAAGGAACTGGTCATTTACATCTTAACTCACAGCTCCACCTCCATATCAGATCCTCAGAACTACCATGTGCTCTTTTGTTTCTGAACATGCTGTTCCCTTTGCCTAGGCTGTTCTTCCTTTCCATCCTCTTTCCCCACACTTCAACTGGTTAACTCCAACTTGTTATACTTACGACCATATCACCAGTTACACTGTATGTTCTTTTTTGTATCCCTCACTAGACCATACCTTCTCTCATAGCTCGAAGCATGTCTTAACACATTTTATCTTTAGAACTTAGCAGAGTGCAGGAGCTCAGTATTGGAGGAATAAACGAATAACACTATCTAGAAAATGACCTTCAAGGAAGTGACCTGAGAGGAGGGTGGTAGTAGGTAGAGGTAATAGCAAATTTGGGGATAGTGATAAGCATTGATTGCCTAGGAAGCTGTAATGAGAACAACTAAGATAGAATGGAAGCTTACACTGGAGTTATTGAAAATGAGTTGAAAAGGTAAAATAATCCCAGTTAATAAAGAATATTGAATTCCAAGCTAAGAAGTTTGAATATGGCTTAATAGGCAATAAGGAATAATTGCAGTTGTTATTTTAGGAAAATTATATAATGAAAGTTGTGTTCAATTTTTACATAATTATTACATTTTTTCTTACAATTATATTCTTGAGAACTAAACAGTTACCATATATTTTACATTATGGAATCCTTAAAAAGTATGTTGTACTTTTGAAATCGTCATAAACAAGAAAGCACACTGTTGATTACTGAGGAAGGAAAATATGTAATAAAATAAAAAATGGCAGAAAAATATTTTTGGAACAAGGAAAGAGTAAGAAGATTATACTTAAATAAGATATATATATATTCCAAAAAATGTTTTCCTTTTCCTAACAAATACAGTTCCACCATTATTCAGGGTTTATGATCTTCCAATGTGCTTTCAGTAAATTAGCCACAGTTGCCTTTATGTGAGTATGTTGAAATTTTCTAAACAACAAAATATAAATGTTTTAATTATCCAAAGAACATCTATCCATGATTATCCATTTATGTGATTCTCTGTGTTTATGATTGTTTGATTTACTTTGTAATTATTTTTTTTTCTTATTAGAAAGTAATATAGACTCCTGATAGATATTTTAGAACGCACATAGATTATAAGGAAGCAGAAAGGAAAAAAAGTCATGATTACACAATCCAGAAGCCATTATTGTTAACATTTTTGTTCCATTTTCTTCTGGAATTTTTTCTTTGCATAGTTGAAGTTACATACTTCACACCTCACTTCTTCTTATAGGCTATTCTTTTGCTTGGCATTGGATCATTAACCTTTTCCTGTGTGATTGTCCTAAGCCTAATTTTTATTGCCTGACTAATATTCTGTTTTATGCGCATTTCCCTAATATTGGATATTTAACTTGTTTCTTGTATTTTGGTTGTGATGCATATCTTTGCCACATTTCAAGTTATTTTCTTAATAATTCCTAGTCTGGAGTTATTAAGGAAACATAATCCTCTAATTCTTGATTTACTTCTCTTTTTCCAGACTGAATATATTCTAGTACTTTTTCATGAGGATGCGTGTATGTTGTGTTTTCTGAGCTCTTGCATAGGAGAAAGGAGGCAGGTTAAGCACGTGGACTTCAGAACCAGATAGATCTAGATGTGAATCTGGACTCCATGACATCGTAGTTGTGTGACTTGGGCACATTATCGATCCTCTCTGAGTTTCAGTTTGAAGATAATATCTACCACTTAGGGTTTATATGAAGATCAGATGGGAAAAAATGTATATGAAACACCTGTCATGATTGTTTACTAAAGGCTAGCTATGATTATGTTATTATTATTGTTGTTGGGATTCTTTACTGTCACTATGGAAGTCAACTTGGGGTAGTTAAAAGTTTTTCTGTGGGATTGCAAAAAAAAGAAAAGGAAAAACAACAAATAAATTATCAACAACAAAACCCCCCACAGCCCCTAAGATTAACTACTACCAGGACCCTTCCTATTTCTGCCACCAGCCTGAGGGCTTTACTTATGAGAACTATATCTCTCAGGATTCAATGCATCACCTTTCGCTGCTCCTAACCCTACTTCCTGAGCAGTGAATTCTGATCATTCCAATTCCAGCCTATAAAGATGTTACTGGTGCTGTTGAAGAGTGGCAATGGTAATCACTCTCACTGCCTTAAAAAAGCAGCGCATTCAAAGCAGCTGATGCTTGGTTTTTGTCCGTTGCAAAAATTACATTTCTGAATAAGGGGTAGACAGTGGAGAAGGAAAAATAGGCTTTCTAACTACTTTGAATGTAGGCTAGAATACAACATGAATTACAGGCAGTCACTGGGTTACAAACATCTGACTTACCTAAACCCCTAGTTATGAACCAATCCCCGTAAAGCCTATTATATTAAAAATTTGAGGTACGTAGAGTGGTTCGAAGTAACAAACGGACGTGACTTTGTGACGCACATCAAAACATTATTATTATTACTACTATATTAATTATGTGAAAGTTGTTTTAGTGTATCTGGAAGTATTTCTTTAATGTTTTTTTATGCATAGAAAGATACACTATATACTAAGACAAACATTTGACTAACTGACGTTAGATACAAACCCACACCTGACTGTTCTGACTTACATACAGATTCTACTTAAAGACAGATTTAGGAACAGAACTTATTCGTGATCTGGGACTACCTGTATATTTTCTAACCTGCATCCACCAGGACTTTAATTAGTGGAAAATCCTCTCAAATTCTAGTGGGAGTTTCAGGAAGAGTTTGAGCTGCCGTTGCCATTAGTTTGTCTTTTTTTTTTTTGATACGATGATTTAGGATAAGTTTTTGTTTTTTGTTTTAACATCAAAAAATTCTCCAAGAATTTTATTTGAGGGGGTGGGGCCAAAATGGTGGAGTAGTCAAGATGCTTCTGCTGGACCCTCTTACAACAAAGACCCTAAAAAAAAAGTGATTCGATTATATACGGGAATCTGGGAGCCCTGAACATCAAAGACAGAGTTGAGGAAGCGGACTGAGTGGCAGGGGAAGGGAGAGATGGTTCGGAAGCAGCGAGGAGCTGCCAGAACCGACCCAGCGAGGGCCCGAGCAGCTCAGGGGTGAGAGGTAAGGCAGGCAAGCGGTGGTGCTCGGAAGGCATGTTTTCCGCACCGGGAGAGATTCAGCACCAGAGAGTCTACGGGACCACCCAGAACCAGTGAGAGAAGCAGCCCTCATAGGCAAAAGATAAGTACTTGCATACGGTTTATCGCGTGGATCAAAAGCACCTCCCTTAGAGAAAAACCTCTCTTCCATTTACCTCCCTGCTCTGCACTGGGTCCCAGACAGGCTTCAGCAATTGCCAATTCCCCTGGGCCGGAAGTAGGATCCATCACATGCCCAGAGTCATTCTCCCCACCTTGGAGAGTAAACAAATTAACAAACCGGAAAAAATAAACTGCCGGCTCCCCTAAGCCAGGAACCCAGGGTAAGCACAGCTCCTTTGCCTAGGCACAGGCAGAAGGGATCCATGGATTTTGAGTGCCTTTCCCCCTGCATAGACTTGTGTGGGCCCATCTCAACAGCGTAGGCCCTCATTACCGCAGTACAACAGGGTATATACCGAACTCTAACTTCAACTGTTTCAGCTGTGAAGTGGCAGGTTCTTGACATTTGACACTGCTCTACCCATTAAGCAGGGTCTTCACCTACCAACATCAGGGGCTTGAGGACTGGTGGCTCCACCCACACCACCTAGCCACCTGCGATTGGGGCCCATGAATTAGAGGTGCCTCCCAGTCCTTACAGCCAACAGCATTAGGTGCTCATAGTCCGACCACAAAACCCACTCACCTATGTGCTCTAGGGAACAGGGACATGCCTTCCTCCTGGACACTCGGGGGTGGCCATCAGCCCCCTGCCTTGCTGAGTGTGTCCCCTGCTGCAGACAGATGCCTCTGTCTACACCAATCACCCATGCCTGTTTAGCACTGTGAGAGCCTACACCACACACTTGGTGGCTATCTACCTGGGCACCTGAGCTAAATCCATAAAGGAGGAGTGGGAGGACTCCTGAGCTCACATACCTAGTAACAGATCTAATCACCTGGTGACAGGACATTAGAGCTTCAAAGCTACCAATAATAAAACTAGCTCATACAAGCAGCCTGTTTGAGCATATCAAAACAAAGCAAGAAGCTAGGACACAGTCAGCAAACATAAAATAAATAAACATAATAACTTATTGATGGCTTGGAGACAACAGTCAATATCAAATCACATAAACAGGCAATCTATGATGGCTTCAGCAAGCTCCCAAAATAAAGCATCTAGAAATTTTCCAGAGGAGGAAAATTTCCTGGAATTACTGGAGGCAGAATACAAAATATTAATATACAGAACCTTTCAAGAAATTGGAAGGAAATTCTCAAAAAAGAGCAGGAGTGGCAATATTAATCTCTGACAAAATAGACTTTAAAGTAAAATCCACCACAAAGGATAAGGAAGGACACTATATAATGATTAAAGGGTCAATACACCAGGAGGACATAACTATAATAAATATTTACGCACCCAATGACAGGGCTCCAAAATACATAAAACAAACTCTAACACCACTGAAAAGAGAGATAGACAGCTCCACAGTAGTGGTAGGAGACTTCAACACACCACTTTTGGTGAAGGACAGAATATCCAGAAAGAAGCTCAACAAACACACAGAAGAGCTAAATGCTACAATCAACCAATTTGATCTCATAAACATATACCAAACACTCCACCCAACAGCAGCCAAGTATACTTTCTTTTCCAACGCACATGGAACATTCTCCAGAATAGACCACATATTAGGCCACAAAGCAAGCCTTAACAAAATCTAAAGCATCGAATTATTACAAAGCATCTTTTCTGACCATAAAGCCATAAAACTAGAAATCAACAACAGAAAAAGCATGGAAAAAAAAAATCAAACACATGGCAACTGAACAACACCTTGCTCAAAAACTGCTGGGTTATAGAAGAAATTAAGGATTTAATAAAGAAATTCATAGAATCAAATGAGAATGAAAACACATCCTACCAGAACCTTTGGGACACAGCAAAAGCAGCGCTCAGAGGTCAGTTTATTGCAATAAATGCACACATCCACAAAAAAAAAAGGGCCATAATCAAAGCATTAACCCTACAACCAGAGCAAGTAGAAAGAGAGCAGCAAAACAAGCCCTCAGGTGCCAGAAGAAAGGAAATAATAAGAATTAGAGCAGAATTAAATGAAACAGAGAACAGAAAAACAGTTGAAAGAGTTAACAAGACCAAAAGCTGGTTCTTTGAAAAGATCAACAAAACTGATAAACCAGTAGCCAAACTGACAAAAAAAAAAAGCAGGAGAGGAAGCAGATAAGCCATATAAGAAATGAGATGGGTGATATCACAACAGACCCAACTGAAATTAAAAGAATCATCACAGAATACTATGAAAAACTGTACTCTAACAAATTTGAAAACCTAGAGGAAATGGACAAATTTCTAGAAACCCACTAACTACCTAAACTAACACAAACAGAGGTAGAACAACTAAATAAACCCATAACAAAAGAAGAGATTGAAAAGGTAATTAAAAAACTCCCAACAACAAAAAAGCCCTGGCCCAGATGGCTTCACTGGAGAATGCTACCAAACTTTCAGAGAAGAGTTGACATCACTACTACTAAAGGTATTTTAGAGCATAGAAAAGGATGGAATACTCCCAAACTCATTCTATGAAGCCAGCATAACCCTGATACCAAAACCAGGTAAAGACACCACAAAAATAGAAAATTGCAGACCGATATCCCTCATGAACATTGACACAAAAATCCTCAACAACATTCTAGCCAACAGAATTCAGCAACATATCAAAAAAATAATTCACCACGATTAAGTGGAATTTATACCAGGTATGCAGGGATGGTTCAACATTAGAAAAACAATCAATGTAATCCATCACATAAATAAAACAAAAGACAAGAACCACATGATCTTATCAATCGATGCAGAAAAGGCATTTAACAAAGTCCAACACTCATTCATGATAAAAACTCTCAACAAAATAGGAATAGAAGGGAAATTCCTCATTATAATTAAGGGCATTTATACAAAGCCAACAGCCAACATCATCCTAAATGGAGAGACTTTGAAAGCATTCCCCTTGAGAACAGGAACCAGACAAGGATGACCTTTATCACCACTCTTATTCAACATTGTGCTGGAGGTCCGAGCCAGAGCAGTTAGGCTAGGAAAAGAAATAAAGGAAATCCAAATTGGTAAGGAAGAAGTAAAAGTATCTCTATTTGCAGATGATATGATCTTACACACAGAAAACCCCAAAGAATCCACAAGAAAACTACTGGACTAATAGATTTCAGCAAAGTTTCAGGATACAAGATAAACATACAAAAATCGTTTGGATTCCTTTACACCAACAGAGAGAACCTCGAAGAGGAAATCACCAAATCAATACTGTTTATAATATCCCCCAAGAATATAAAATACTTAGGAATAAATGTAACCAGAGACGTAAAAGATCTACACAGAAAAACTACAAGACACTACTGCGAGAAACCAAAAGAGACCTGCTTAAGTGGAAAAACATACCTTGCTCATGGATAGGTAGACTCAACATTGTGAAAATGTCAATTCTACCCAAAGAGATCTATAGATACAATGCAATCCTGATCCAAATTCCACAGGCATTTTTTAATGAGATGGAAAAACAAATCACCAACTTCATATGGAAAGGGAAGAGGCCCCAAATAAATAAAGCATTACTTAAGAAGAAGAACAAAGTGGGATGCCTCACGCTACCTGATTTTAGAACCTATTATACCGCCACGATTGTCAAAACAGCCTGCTACTGGTACAACAACAGATACATAGACCAATGGAACAGAATTGAGAATCCAGACATAAATTCATCCATCTACGAGCAGCTGATATTTGACAAAGGCTCAAAGTCTGTTAATTGGGGAAAAGACAGTCTCTTTAACAAACGGTGCTGGCATAACTGGATAGCCATCTACAAAAAAAAATGAAATAAGACCCATACCTCACACTGTGCACAAAAACTAACTCAAAATGGATCAAAGACTTAAATATCAAATCAAAAATGATAAAGATCATGGAAGAAAAAATAGAGACAGCGCTAGGAGCCCTAATATATAGCATAAACATGATATGAACCGTAAGTAACAATGCACAAGCACCAGAAGAGAGACTAGATAAATGGGAGCTCCTAAAAATCAAACACTTATGCTCATCAAAAGACTTCACCAAAAGAGTAAAAAGACAACCTACAGACTGGAAAAAATTGTTGGCTATGACAAGTCCAATCAGCGTGAATCTCTAAAATCTACAAGATGCTGCAAAACCTCAACAACAAAAAGACAAATAACCCAGTTAAAAAATGGACAAAGGATATGAACAGACACTTCGCCAAAGAAGATATTCAGGCGGCTAACAGACACATGAAGAAATGCTCGTGATCATTAGCCATTAGAGAAATGCAGATCAAAACTACAATGAGATATCATCTCACCCCCAACAAGGCTAGCTTTAATCCAAAAAACACAAAATAATAAATGCTGGAGAGGTTGTGGAGAGACTGGAACACTTATACACCGTTGGTGGGAATGTAAAATGGTACAACCACTTTGGAAATCAATTTGGCACTTCCTTAAGCTAGAAATAGAAGTACCTACCATACGTTCCATCTATCTCACTCCTTGGAATAGATCATAGAGAAGTAAGAGCCATCACATGGATAGATATACTCACACCCATGTTCATTGCCGCACTGTTCACGGTAACAAAAAGATGGAAACAACCTAGGTGCCCATCAGTGGACAAATGGGTAAACAAATTATGGTATATCCACACAATGGAATACTATGCAATGATAAAGAACAACAATGAAGACATGAAACGTCTTATAACATGGAGGAATCTGGAGGCCATTATGCTGAGTGAATTTAGTCAGTCACAGAAGGACAAATATTGTATAAGACCACTATTATAAGAACTCAAGAAAAGGTTTAAACACAGAAGAAAACATTCTTTGATGGTTAGGAGGGTGGGGAGGGAGGATGAGGGTTATTCATTAACTAGATAGTAGATAAGAATTATCTTAGGTGAAAGGAAGCACAGCACACACTACAGGGGAAGTCAGCACAACTGGACTAAACCAAAGCTAAGAAGTTTCCTGAATACAATCAAACACTTAGAGGGACAGAGTAGCAGGGGTAGGGGTCTGGAGACTATGCTTTCAGGGGACATCTAGGTCAACTGGCATGACAAAACTTATTAAGAAAACATTCTGCATCCTACTTTGTTGAGTGTCTTCTGGGGTCTTAGAAGCTTGCAAGCGGCCATCTAAGATGCATCAATTGGTCACAACCATCTGGAGTAAAGGAGAATGAAGAACACCAAAGACACAGGAAAGTATTAGCCCAAGAGACAGAAAGGGCCACATAAACCAGAGACTTCATCAGCCTGAGACCAGAAGAACTAGATGGTGCCCAGCTACCACCAATGACCGCCCTGACAGGGAACACAGAGAGTCCCTGATAGAGCAGGAGAAAGGTGGGGTGCAGAACTCAAATTCTAGTAAAAAGACCAGACTTAATGGTCTGAGTGAGACTGGAGGAACCCCAGAAAGCATGGCCCCTGGATTCTCTGTCAGCCCAGAAATAAAACAATTTCCGAGGCCAACTCTTCAGACAGGGATTGGACTGAACTGTGGCACATAAAGTGATACTCGTGAGGAGTATGCCTCTTAGGTCAAGTAGATACAAGAGACTAAACAGGCAGTTTCTGTCCACAGGCGAGATGAGAAGGCAGAGAGGGTTAGGAGCTGGTTGAATGGTCATGGGGAATCGGGTGGACAGAAGGAGTGTGCTGTCACAGTATAGGGAGAGCAATTAGGGTCACATAACAATGTATGTATAAATTTTTGCATGGGAAAAAAATAAAAAAGAATTTTATTTGAGTATGAATTATGTATTTGCTTTAATAGGGAGGTATCCAATTACTCAAATAGTGCCTTATTTAGAAAATTTACATCCAAGAAAAAGCATATGATTTGACATCATTTTTGCTAATTATATGACAAATAATTATATCCAGTATTATCCAGCCAGTATTTAGTGTGACATGTGTGAATGTAAATACTGTTTTTTGACTTTTTTCTTCTTTTTTTATCTTCCAAGTTTATGAATTGCATTTCAGGAAGCAACTGCAAATGCATAATGGAATATTCCTTAAAAAATGAGCAGTAATTAAATGTAAATGCTAGTTCATTGGGCAAGTATCCCATCTTAGGGTATCTCTGCACTGTTTGATAGCACTGAGTCAAAGTTTTATTATACCCATCTTTCTTTTTTATAATAAATGGATAACCAAAGACATTTGTAATTATAATATAAAATTGTAAATGCTTCATAGGTGTAATTTCAGTGTAATGCTAGGGCAGGGTGTCATCTGCGCAAGAACAGTAAAACTTGGTATTCTTATGAACCAGGTGTCTGGACACGTCCTGATGAATTCATCAGGTGCCGTCTGCTCCAGTAATTCTTGCCACCAACAGCCATGTTTTGCTAGTGGGTGTTGTAGGATCCTGTCTACAGTTGCTTGATTGTTTCCATTATGGATTTTTCTACCTGGCTGGGGACCACAGTATGAGATGAAACCAACTAGCAAATAGGAAGTCCTATATTTTAATAGGACACTTAAAAAACTATAAGATAATGAGGGCCCAGTTAAGCCTGCACTGCTTGATTGTTTCCTTCTCCGTTTCACCTTTGGTGATAAGCTTTAAAAAAGTGAACCATCCTACTCCCAGTAGCTCTTTTTAAATGCAGTGACCCATCTGTTGCCATGTGCCAGGTATCTGCTTTTATCACCCTCATCTGTGGTCCTTCAAAGCTAGAAGTGATGAATTAACATTGAATCTATGCCAGTTTTTAGTGTGGGAGAACAGCTATTTGCAAATCATTTAATCTGGCAGCAGTAGTTTTCAGATATAGGGAATACAAAAGGATAAGACGTATTTTTATTCCCAGCCGCCCTCTTTGAATCAGTGTATGACTTTTAGATAACTGTAATACCTCCATGGCTCTGTTTCCTTATCAGCAAAATGTGAGGAGTGAGCCTTGCTTGTAAAATATTTCTTGAATTTACATCAAAGGAAATATGAACATCACATGGAAGAGGGTGGAATGGTTCATGAATGCTCCTGCAGGTCAGTGCCTGTTTAATCCAAGTTGCAGAATTTTTCCTTTCTTGAAAAAGTTGATTCATTTCATCTACTCCTAAACTGTCATCAAAAAGTGTGGATGAACTATTAAAGGCTAATACCACACTTATCAGACCATAATAAAAATATTTCGTATTTTTTTAGTACCAAAAAATCAAGCCTGTTGCCATCAAGTCAATTCCCACTTACAGCGACCCTACAGGACAGGGTAGAACTGCCCCATGGGTTTCTAAGGAGTGGCTGGTGGATTTGAACTGCCAACCTTTCAGTTAGCAGCTGAGCTCTTAACCACTGCACCACCAGGGCTCCATTTTCTATACAGTATTGTAGAAATTGTCAGTGAATTGGAATAAGGACATTGAGATGTTAATGCTATGTCTAGCACTAAGTGGTGATGGAATTTTGGGCAATTCATTAAATCTTGGGTCTGCTTATGTCTCATAGGCTGTGGCAGTCTAACTTGGTTATTAACTGTGGTTTCTTTTAACATTAGTAATCAGTGATTCTATTTTCATTTTTTGCATGTAATTAACAATGCATTTATCAACCCAGTTTTTCAATATATACGTGTCCTTCTTACATGAAATAGTTCTAATATTGATATTAGATATTTGGATTTAAATAGCATTGTCTGTTAAAATGAAAATAAAAATTACTTAAGTAAGGAATATTGTGAAGGTTTTCTATGCTGAAACCAACGTATAAATACCCTTTTGAACAAGGGAATAGCCGTATTTTATGGAAAACAGATTCAGTCACTTTCATTGACCTTCTTAATTGCACTGAATTTCAATATCATCCAATGTGGCAGGCTTTTTTTTTTTTTTTCTTTTTCTAATTCATGCCATTTTAGAAGTAAAGGAGGTAACTAAATTTTTTTAGCACCATTGAGTCAGGCACTATACTATATGCATACATTATCTCAGGCAGTTCTCTTAACTATGTTATTAAGTAGATAAAACAACCCGTTTTATGGATTAGAAAGGGGCAGTGGTGGTTCAGTGGTAGAATTCTTGCCTTCCATGCAGGAGACCCTGGTTCGATTCCTGGCCAGTGTTCCTCATGCGCAGCCACCACTCATCTGCCGATGGAGGCTTTCACACTGCTATGATGCTGAACAGGTTTTGGGGGCCCTTAAAATAGACTAGAAAGAAAGGCCTGGTGACCTGCTTCAGAAAATTAGCCAATAAAAACCCTATGGGTCACAATGGTCTGATCTGCAACCTGTCACAGGGATGGCACAGGACTGGGCAGTGTTTTGTTCTATTGTGGATGGGATCCCCATGAGTTGGGGTTTACTTGACAGCAGCTAACAACAACATGGATTAGAAAATTGGTGTCGAGAAAATGTTAAGTCACATGTCCAACTGACCAAAACCAAAGAGCTAATTAGCGGAAGAATGGCATTTTTAACCCTGGTTTTTGAGATCCAAAGTTTGTGTTCTTTCTAGGGTACCAAGATGCCTAGGATACCATTTTCCTACACTGTCTATGTTTGCAATTTCCTAAGGGTTTAGCAAAGAAATGCCCAAACATTCTGAGTCAAAAAGGGAAAGAAAAAAACAAATCATCTAATGGCCCTTTGTTGAACTGAGGTCTTTAGGCAATCTCCTTTTGTAAAGTGGCATAATCGGCATCTGAGGAAGACTGCGGAGGTCATCTGAATGTCTGATATCTTTGTAATTTCCAAGAAATAGTGTCAGGATGATAGTCTCACTCGACAAGTTCAAACACAAACTGAGACCTCTCATAACTGCTTATTTTAATTTTGACTAGACATAAAGTTAATTGTGACACCTAAGGTGCAAAAGTAACTAAAAATATTTAGGGTTTTTACATAATGATAAGGATCAAAATTCTAATCCTTGGTGTGAAAATATTTCCCCAGTTAGTTGCCTGAGCTTGAGAATGTGGTCTCATAATTACAGTTATGATAACTGCAATGCCTTTCATCCAAGAACGTCTAACCATTCCGTAGGCTATAACTAATTGAGTCTAGCTTCATCTCCCTGAAGTTATCATCAGGATATTATTTTAAAGGTAGTTAAGCATGTTAAAAATGGTTAAAGCAGTTAAGAAACTTGCTCATGGTAAATTTGTGAATTGGGTGTTATTGGATGTTGTTGTTAGGTGCCATTGAGTCGCTTGGGACTCAGCGACCCTATGTACAACAGAACAAAACACTGCCCAGTCTTGCGCCGTCCTGTCCTGCGCAGTCCTCACAATTGTTATGCTTGAGCCCACTGTTGCAACCATTGTGTCAATCCATCTTGCTGAGGGTCTTCCTCTTTTTTGCTGACCCTCTATCTTACCAAGCATGATGTCCTTCTCCAGGGATTGGTCCTGCCTGATAATATGTCTTCTTGGATGTAGATCTTAGGAATCTGTATCCCTGTTCCTTAGAATGGAGTACCAGGACATATTTTTCTTTTATGTTTTTTTCCTAAAGGAAAACGTGATTCTCCAAGCATCCGTCATTTTAAGAAGTTTTTAACTTTGTTAAACTGCTATAAGAGTATAATTTTAAAAAGGAATATTTTTTAAGAACATTTTTTAAATGAACTAATTTAAAACATAAAACATATTTAGAAATTAAAATTAGGAACCGTGAGTTTTACTGCATTTGAATGTCATATGACATACCTTCTTTGTGTCTATTAAAAAAAATAGCATAAACACAAACTTTAGTGAAATTTAAGAATATCCCCAAATAGGGTGCACAAGTCAAAACTCAAGAGGAAGAAAAACATATTTGTCATGAGAATTTTAAGAACAATAAGACTGTGTTTATGGGGAGGAAATGGGAGATCAGAATAAGAATTTGGAGTCAAGCCCTTTAGGCCTGTCTGTGAAGTACACTTGAAAGCACTCACCCTCATCTTTGACTCTGATTAAAAAATGGAAAAGCGCCATGCCTCACATATACAAATGAACTCTTTTTGAATTCCCAGCTTGAGAGTCTTCCTAAGAGTGAATGTGTCACTTTGGATTTAGGAGAATGAAATAGTAGGTTACTTACAGTTAGCAAAATTAGTCCTGGAAGAGTTCACATCCATTTCAGGAAGATTTTTACGTGATAAATTTGGGCCTGATGTCAGATGTAAGCTGTAGTCCTTACCTAGCTTCCCTACGCAAATTATTATTATTTTTTTTTTTAAACATCCCTTGCTGTTATTTTTAGGACATTTTTGCCCACACTAAGGAACAGGTCTGAGATGCTAATGAAACACTATTACAGGCTTTTGAAGCTGCACAAAGCAGAACAGCAGAGCCCAGCAGTGAATTTACATTCTGATCCACTTTCTGTTTAGGATAATGTGATGAACTTTTCTATGGACCAGACTGTCACAGCATTTCTCAGGGTTATCCTTGCTCAACATTCCTGATGTTTTATGATATGCTTCCAAATATCATTTCCACCTTCACCATCCATTGCATTCTAGATCTCCAGCCCCTTGGATTGGCTTGCCACTTCCTGAGCCCAAAATATGAACTGTTATGTCTCTGGGCCTTAACTGATTTTCCTCATTCGGGACTCAAATTATAACGACCTTCTTGCCATGTGCCACCCACACTCATCTCTGTCTATCAAAATCCATTTATTCCTCCTTACTCAGCTGACATACGTCTTCTTTTCCCAAAAAAATCAATTGGTACTTACTTTCTGCTGCATTACGGTATAGCACATGTACCTGTTTTTCCTCTCTCCTCCATTTTTTTATCCAGCATACCTTTGTTGATAAGTCATGTACTATGCTAGAAACTAGGATTAATGGGAAGGATTGAACCACCGCACGGGAGGAGTTCATACATACCACTTCTTTGTCACTTTTCTATTTATTCAATTGTCACCATGTGTTTGTTTCTCCCATATCTTGAAAAATTCCCTATCCTGAAAAATTTCTTGTTCATGTATAAACCATTTCTACCAGTGCAATCTTCTCTCAGAATCAAGGTCTGAGATCATTCCAATAGTGTCCCATAGGAAACATGGAGGAGCCTTCACTTTTCTTTGCAAATTAAACACTGATCATGCTCTATTAACATGCTGTATCAGAGAATTAAGACATTTTAGGGATGGAAGGAACTTTAACGATGATCTCCAACATTCTCATCTGACAGAAAAAAACATAGGCATGGGAAGACTAGGTGATTTGTTACTGATGCAGTCAAGATTAGGACCAAAGTCTTAGGTTTCCTTGCCAGTCCCACTCAACTGTGCCATCCGTGGGTAGTTGTGTCACAGAGCATCATAGGTATAAATAAATCAGAATTCACCCAACACCTCCATTTTAAAGTTCTTTGAATATTACTCCTGCTGAAAATGGATCAGTGTAGAAACAAACATGACAAATAGCATCACATTTAAAGGAGAGCAGACTCTCACATGTCCAGGTAAAATCGTCTGTACTAATGACAGTGAACTTCTGAGAGAATACCAAATTGGCAAAATGAATATAATATTTTAGCCAATGTTATTTCAATGAATGTGACTAATTTTATTTATAAAACTCAATAATTATTCAAAATGGTAGGTATGCAAAAGGAGAGTTTGATCATTTTTTTCTAAAGACTAAAGATAAAGCACATAAACGTAGTTATTAATCTGTGTTGCTAGATATCAGTGAACTATGGTAAATGTTGTAGAGGAAAAACATAAAGTTTAGTAAAGCAAAGAGAAAGTTTTATTCGGCATATATTCAGAAGGACAAAAGTGGGAAGAGGACAAGTATGCTGCCAGAGCTAGAATGTCTGCCCGAATCCGAGGAAGGTTACAGAATCATCAGTATATATCAACATCACTAAATGGGTAGAATCATTGAAAGCATCACCTTTTCACAGATTGGCTAGAAGTTGTGATCTTACATTTTGAATCATCTTTCTTAACAATCATTGGTACAGGTTTCAGTTATGAAAGTCAGGAGGGTCTTCATTGGTCCAAAAAATTTCTATTCACTAATTGCTAATAGAAGAAGACAAAAAGTGGGAAGTCTTTTGTGTTAGGTTTGATTGCCTTTTTGTGAAAACTTCCTTAAGATAATTTCTCAGATTGTCCCGTCTATTGTCTATCTCAGGGCCCAACTGATGTGTCTTTGTGAGTCTGTGAGGGCCAGCCCCAGCTGGGTCACATTTCTCCATGCTTAAGGTCAGGGAGTAATGATTCTAAATATTATTTTCTAAATCATAAATAAAATGTCAATGGCTGAGTAAGATTATGAGCACTGAATCATCACAATCCTTGGCATGTGCTGAATAACAGATCATCAGTGTTTAAACTAAAAGACATGAATCCACTGGAAATAAAAAGGAAACTCATTCCTTGCTCATGGAATTCACCTGGTTTCATATGGTACAGATAAAGCTTGTTCAGTCATATTTGAAGTATTAAATTTGGTGTATGAGTATTCTTATGTAATAAGGGTGATTTTTTTTTTCCTAATAAAGAGGGGATAAGAGGTGATTAAATAAAAGTAAAAAAAATAGTGTGTAAGGCCTACAGATAGAAATTTAACAAAAACGTTTGTCATAGCAGAGTCGTTTTTTAAATTTATTTTGTGTCATCTGCATTGTTTATATTGTACTTGGCCCGTCTGCATTTGTGCCACTTCTAATACGGTTTCTGTGTATGATTCTATTATTTGATCCCTTGAAAGTATATATTTTTTTAAAAGTAAAAAAAAAAAATGACTTCTACCAATATACAAGCATATGTTAAAGGTTTATTTAACTCATTAATGAGGAAAAATGCCGGATGGAAAAGGTGAGTAAGAGAAGAATTAGAAGAGCAGAAGTTAAACAGTTCATTAGAAAAGGCATACTGAATTAAAATCATCAGCAAGTGCCTTTTATTTATTTAATTTTTTAAATATCTGTAAGGCTGGAATCCTTGCAAGCTATGCCCACAGCCCAAATCCAGCCCACCTGTTTTCGTAAATAGTGTTATTGGAACACAACCATTCCCATTCATTTACGTATTGTCTATGGCTACTGTCTAGCAAGCTTTTTTAAGGTCATTGCCTAGGGACCCTCTTGGAAACCCCAAAATAGTTTGGGTGTAAAAGACATCTTAACTTTTTTCCTTTGTGTTTAGAGTCTGGAAAGGCAAAATTAAAAGTATTATCAGAATAGATTTGGTTATTTGACTCATCTACTATCATGCCTGCCTGGAAACAATGGCTGGTCTTAGTTTAGAGTGAGATTACAACACAATTTTACCCATTGCCATCACGTCAATTCCAACTCACAGCGACCCTATAGGACAGAGTAGAACTGCCTCATAGGGTTTCCAAGGAGCAGCTGGTGGATTTGAACTGCCAACCTTTTGGTTAGCAGCCAAGCTCTTAACCATTGCTCCACCAGGACTCCAACACAACTTTAAGGAATCTTAAATCTATCAGGAAAAGTAAAGAACTTTTTATTTTTTAAGTCATCAGGGGCATGTATGCCAAAGGCAGTGCGAAGCACAGAGAATTATTCAGGTTAGATAAGGAATCTCTGCTATCTGGGTAGATTACACAGAAGAATAATCTTTTATTATTTCTTGTAAACTGAATTCTTCTATACCAATTTTTCATTCCAACAGAGGAAAAAAAACCCTAAAACTATACACTTATTCTCCCTACTGATAAAATCAAGAAAAAGATATTCAGTTGTTTATAAACAAAAATTACCAAACCAATCTGTGTGAAGATTCACTTTGATTCTTATATAAAAATGCTTCTGTGCTAGCATTTTCTATAAGAAATGCTTTTTCTTTTCTTAAAAGATCAGCACATTCAGTATATTAGCGTTCAGTTTCTTTATTTTTCAGAATTCTGGAAAAATTAAATTTATGCAAGTGTTCTTTAGTCTCTATTAACTAATCAGGCAAGCCTCCTTTAACATAAAAGATTTTATTATTTAATTTATTGATACTTTCTGAAAGTATAAAAATATTTAATACTCTTATTAATGAATGTAAAGGTTTTTCTCAATTAAATACGCAGTAACTTGCAGGAACTACAGCTTCAGTTCTACCACTTCTGGCACAGGGTATTAGAAAACATGAAACAAGTAACTCACTGGTTCAGATCTCAACGGGTTGCTCTGCTATTCTGTGGAAATGGAATATCCTATTTTTCACTGATTTCAGAAGACAAATAGACACATAAGCAAACAAGACAGACCAACTAACCATATTCTCTCTCATCTCTCACCCAACAGAATAGATCCCCATTATCCCAAGAGAGATCACTAAGGGATGACATCATCAAGCCAGATTTGCCAAATATTGTGACTCCAAATGGGGAATAATTTATAGACTATGTGGCTTGACTGGCCTAGTTGTTCAGCACCCACTAGTCCCTGGAATTGGCTGTTCTATTAAGGGGGAGGGAGAGTCTCTTGACTACACAATCAAAACCAGCCTAGCGGTCCAGTATCCAGTTGTGGAAATAAATATGACCTAAACTATGAGTTAAAAAAAACATGGACAGACGTGGCCAAGAATCAGAACAAACAAACAAACAACAACAAAACATGGACAGACGTGGCCAAGAATCAGAACAAACAAACAACAACAAAACAAACAACAACAGAACAAACAAACCCACCTTATCAGAAGAAGAAATCAGAGAGTCAGGGAAGGTGAAGTTCTATTGCTGCATGTGATTTAACTATGGAAGCCACTTCTTGTGCAGCAATGTTTAACCAACTCTTGCAGGTAGGCCCACCTGGCCATCTTTAGGGCAACCTCCAAATCTGTCAAAGTATAACTTTCAAAATGTTGAAAATATGACTCTCATACAAATATAGAGTGAGGATATGTCAAAGGTGGATTTAACTCATTTAATGAAGGAGCCAGCAGATGATAAACCTGGTTCAAAGGAGAATTACAAGAATGAGTTATACATATTTATTTTAAGGAAAAACATATGAAATCAGTTTGCGAAGTTAGAGACAAAAATTTAATGCCCAACAGGATAATAAAACCGTAACTTAGAGATTATCTTTTTTTTTTTTTTTTTTTTTTTTACTGGACGGAAATCACTTGCGTTTCTTCCAGACACCAATCTACAAAGTTAACTTGTAAATTCATAAGCCTGGGCCAAATCAGTAGCAAAGAGCAGGTCACTCAAAGGTGTATCCTCCAAAATAATTACATAATGCTTTGATGGCGTCTTAGACTATGCTTCAACATACCATTGAAGAGATACTCAGTCTTTTTTATTTCTTAATGTTGGATAATATTTTAAAACAATTTTGTTACTATAGTTCTAGAAGTCTATAGATGGTCTCAAGAAATGTTTAGGAATTTTGGTGAAAGTGGGTTGCACTAATTTACTTTTTTATCTCTGCTAGTATTCTGGTAGGCCTAGAGGGGAAAAAAAGGTTTTGAGATTTTCATTGACTCCCAAGGCTCTTCACTGACAACTGGAGAATTATGCTACAATTGCCCCCTAGTTTGTAAAGTTCTTCAGTTGGAATGCCAGTCAGTGCTGTATCTCTATTCTGCCATGGTCTAACAGAATGCCATATACAGAGTCTCTCAATAAGTCAGTGCTTGTGAGGGTATATTGCGAGGGTAGGGTGAGGCCAGTAAACAAATGCAGAGGGCGTGATTTATGTAAAAAATACGGTAACTGCCAAGTTACATCATTACATAACTGCGAAACCAGTGAGCTTCATGGCCCAGCCAAGCTGAACTTAATCATCAAAGCCAGTTTTGTTCTCACCTCACACCTGGGTGTTCGCTACTGCCAGACATACATTGTTAGTGCACAAAACAGTCGGTAAATTTTTTACTATTGTTGTAAATGCAAAATGTCGGATAACAAGATAGTCGGTAAGTGAGGACAAGGTGTAGTTAATCTCTTAGTATATTCGAAACTCTTCAAATTACATCTGAAAGTTATTATCTAAGTTTAGTTTATTATTTTACCAGTTTAGGATAAAAAATTTGAGGTTTTATGACCCTCAAATTATAGGGAGTATTATTTACAAGTGACCTCCATTTAAAGCATCACCAGTATACTGTATACCAAACATATCATCTGTATTTCTCTTTCAGGGTGATAAAACCCGTGGGGGATGAGAACAGCCCTTTCATTGAAAACTATGACTTCTCTTGAATGTTACTTGTTTTCATCAATAAGTATTTAATGATTTACCCTATCTGTTATTTTTTGCAAACTACAAAACAACACATCAGTAGAGTAGCATGCAATAGACACAGAGGTCCAGCATCCATCACCCCAAATTATCCACAAATACAAAGATCTCTAGGCCCTTATGAGTCAAAGTGTGGTCCGTAGACCAGCAGCACTGGTATATTAGTTATTTACGCTGCATAACAAATACCCCAAAACTTAGTGACTTAAAACAACAAGCAAGTATTATCTCACAGCTTCTGGGAATCAGGAGTCTTGGCACAGATTAGCTAAGTGCCTCTGGCTCAGGGTCTCATAAGCTCTAATCAAGGTGTTAGTTGAGGCTACAGTTATCTAAAGGCTCAATTCAGGGAGTGTCCACTTTCAAGCTTATCACGTGGCTATGGGCAGGCCTAGGTTCTTGCTAGCTGGTGTCTGGAGACATCAGTTCCTTGCCATGTGGCTGTCTCCATTGGGTAGCTCACAGCATGGCCAATGACTTCCCCCAGAGCCAATGAGCAAGGGACAGAGAGGCCAAGATGGAAGCCACAGCCTTTTTGTAACCCATTCTCAGAATTAATATCCCATTACATTTGCCATAGTCTATTTATTAGAAACAAGTCGCAAGGCCCAGGTCACACTCAAAGGAAGGGAATCCCACAAGGCGGCAAAAACCAGGAGAAGGGAATCAATCTTAGGGACTGCCTACTACAACTGGCATCAGCTGGGAACATGTTAGACATGCAGAGTCACAAAATCAGTGCCCAGTATCTAAATTTTAACAAGATTCCTAGAAGTGTGTAAGCATCTTCTCTATAGGCTTATAGTAAGCATTACTGTCTTCATGAGGGGAATTCATATTTTTGTTAAACCATTCCAAATAAATTTTGGCTCGGGTGATTTACCGTCTCTTGCATATGCATATTGGAAGCACTCAGGGAAACAGCTTTCACTGTATCAGAACATGCGTAAGGAATTGATAGGCATCTAAGTATTAATTTGACCTGGAGACTGACTGAACCAGACTGGAAAAGCTGCATGTCATACTTTGGGGATCAGAGGCCTCACTCACCAGCAGAAACTACAGATCTCACACACAGGCCTGATGGCAGGAATTTATGTTTAAGATTCAGGGGAGTCACATATGCCCCTTTCAAATAAACCACATGCAGCTTTCTAATTTATCAGAACAACATCAATCAGTCAGCTGTGCTGATGACAGGGTTCTTATGTATGTAGTTTAAGTAGTCTTTGGGGAAATTACTCTTCTATAAGGGTTTGGAAACAGAGAGAGCTGTTTTAGCCATTGTTCAGTTCCACACATAAACAACACAAATGGAGGGAGACAAAGTGACTGATATAAACCACGGAATTCTCCATTGCCCAGTTAGAAACAAATTTTGTTGTAAATGTTGGACTGGCTGAGAAAACAGGAGAAGGAGGAAAGCTTTTTGGCGTAACAGCATTGCCTCGTCAGTGTCTGCAGACTTTTCTCCTCCAGCGTTCCAAACCAAAAGCAGTGGGTGGAAACGTTGTACCGTGTCTTCTCGGACTACAAAGAGACAGTGATATCCTTATGGATTCTCTGGGAAAAGAGAGGAGTGCTGTATAAATATAGCTACTAACAAAAGGGCCTGAAGCTTTGAGGATGGGTAGACAGCAAATCTCCTGTGATAATCAAATTGAGGATGTGGTGAATTTGGAGAAGCAGCAGATTTGGACACAAGGAGGTTATACAAGGGGAATGTGGAAATAAACTGGGATAAACTGGTGGAAAAACAGTATTCCAAGCAACTTTACAAGAGCTCTTCAACTGAGTACGTTAAAAAAAAAAAAAAGTTGCCATTGCACCAGTTACAACTCACAGCGACTCCATGTGTGTCAGAGCAGAACTCTGCTGCATAGGGTTTTCAATGGCTGTGATTTTTTGGAAATAGATTGCCAGGCCTTTCTTGCAAGGCACCTCTGGGTGGATTCAAACTGCCAACCTTTTGGCTAGTATTGGAGTGCTTCACTGTTTGCACCACCAGGGACTTCTTAGTACATATGGACACCTTTGAAATGTTTTATGCATGTTTGGAAATAAATATGGCTAAAAGAGAGGACTTGCTGGAATTAAACTCTCTTCCAACAACTACGAATCCAAAAAAATGCTGATTGGTTTCTCCTAACTCGAAACTAGAGATAGAGCATTACATTGAAAGGCAAGTCTAATCTTTTTTCCTTTCTTCATGTATGTGATTATGCATTTGCAAAGTAGTTTTTCTCCCTTCTAATTCATATTTCAACTTGCTGGACATTTGGGATTTACAGCATGGATATTGTGAATTTTAGTTGGAAAGCATAACTAGGAAATGGCTTGCTTTTATCTGTTCAGTGGTAGCTCATAAATAAAAGGATAAAAAATAGTGGAGAAGGATTGTTATGAGAGATATGAGTACATGGTGCTATCCAAGTCTCCAATGTGACAAGATAGAGTGAAATGTCCCTATTTGGAAATACATTCAGCAGCTCATAAGCACACCTCAGTTAATCTATAGATGTATTAAAGATGACATGCATGTTTGTATTGGAGCAGAGCACATATTTATATCCAAATAATGAGAGCAAAAGTTATTATTACCACACAATTTCTGATAAGGTAATTAAAATGCACCTAGAGCTCAAACTTCTGGCTTTAGCCAGGAGTTTCTACCAGCTAAACCTTTTGCTAGTGCTACTGAGCAGCACAATTGATGACTCTCTCTTCTGTGGCCTGCATAATTTTCTCATAGCACAAACCATTTAGTAATCAAATGGCCACAGAATGACAAGGAATCAATGAATGTATCAGAATGGAGGGAAATCTGAGATTATGTGATCTGTAGAATCATTTTACTGAGTAATATCTTAAGTGAAACCTCAGTATGAGGTTTCTCAATTGGATTAAATGTTCATTATCAGGCAGAAATTAATCTTTGTTCATGGGACTGTTTTGCCACCTCCATGGAGTCCTATGGTTCACTGGCACTCAGGATAAAACCCCATGACTTCTCCTTGTGTGTAAAGGAAGCTGAGGTCCTGTGTGCTAAGCCATTTTGTCCAAAGGCCACATAGCGAGATAAGGACAGTGATAGACCAGTAATCTGTACCATGTCCTTCATACTGTACCACAGAAGATATTTATTTAGTTGTTCCCTCATTAAGTGAAAATTGACTGCTTTCTTTCTTGGATCCCATTGTGTCAATTCATAACCATTGTATTTGTTCAGTATTAAAATGATAAATTTTAGAAGAAAACATAGATCGGAAAAAGTTTACAATTGAGAATATTTTCTCTCTCAAGATGTCTCATTTTAAGTTCTACCATAGACCCAGTTCATCACCTGTCAAAAAATGACACAGAATTCTAGCATTCTACCAAGATCTTCCATGCTGTAAATCTGAAGCATGAGCAACTTAGGTTAGGTATGAAGATGAACCACGTCGCAATGGCTGCAAGGACCCGAGTAGGAGTGAAGAAGAAAAGAGGAAAAGATGGCCACATCTCTTTGGATCGGTCAGCCCAAACCTCATGCCCTGTTTATTTGTTCTCGTTGTTCAATTCATTTCACCAAGCGTTTACAGAACACCTGTGCTGTGCTAGTACTGGGTTATCACGTCTTGAAGTCCACTTCCTTTTAGAGATACTATCTCATAATCTGTGAATTTAAGCTGGGAATAACCTTGGACAAGTTAATCAGTGTCTGAATTCTGTGAGTGAATGGAAGTGGGATTGTGTACTAGGAATGCTTCAGTACTGAAAGGCTTTCCTGAAGATGCTCTTTCCTTCCTCTCAAGGCACATATCACTGATACACAGCAAAACCCAATGTAGAGGGGTTCTCGACAGACAGTCCAATCAGAATCAAAGTTGAAAATTCAGCTGTTGGATAAACATTAACTGAGCACCTACTATGTGCTAGGCACTCTTCTATGTCTTGGGCATACAGTGGTATACAAGACAGACCAAGTTCCCTGCATTGTACTTACATGCTTATGGGGAAGATAGAAAATAATAAGTAAACAAATTGTTGTTAGCAGTTGTCAAGTCAGCCCTGACTCATGGTGCCATCATGCACAATGGAACAAAACACTACCCAGTCCTGCACCATCCCCATGATCAGGTGGGGGGACCAGACTGTCGTGATCTATAGGATTTTCACTGGCTGATTTTTGGAAGTAGATCACCAGGCCTTTCTTCTTCGTCCATCTTAGCCTAGAAGCTCTGCTGAAACCTGTTCAGCATCATAGCAACAGACACGTAGTAGCTGTGCATGAGGTGCATTGGTTGGGAATTGAATCCAGGTCTCCTGCATGGAAGGTGAGAATTCTACCACTGAATAACCAATGTCCTTCAAACAAAATGATAAACGAGATGATTTCAGCTGGTTGTAAATATCATAAAGTAAATAAAATAGATGTATATGTAGCATACAACTAGACACGGGGACTGGGTGCCAGGATTGATCAGGAAGGAGCTCACCAAGGAGGGGGCATTTAAATACAGACCAGTCAAAGAAGGCACATTTAAACAAGGACCACGAGGAGGATCTCTCAACACTCGGTACTTACGGGAGCAGTCACTAGATCTTAATAAAGGGTTTCAGGTCTCAGGGCAAATCTACTCGCTTCTTAATTGATGGCCAGACTTCATAAGGACTGAAATGAGTAGCAGTGAGGAAGGGCAGTGCAGTTACTGCAGACAGAAGCAATATTGTGAGTTAGGTCTTTGGTGGATAGTTCATACTGTCAAGGCTCACCAGTAGTGTAACCACTCCTTAGTTCAAGGAGAAAGCAGTGCGAAGCTGCCAGGACAGCCGAAGACTCGCTGCACCGTGTGGAGCATTGATCCGGAGCGTTGATCCTGCTGGACCCGCAGCCGTGTGAACTGGCTGGCCGCACGCTCCCACAGTGGAAAACTGTTTACTCTTAGTCACCAGGAGGACACAGAGTTAGACACAGTTAAATCTATAATCATTATCAGCCAGACCAACCCGTTCTAACTGACTTGCTTTCGTCATTCCCCCCTCCCCCCATAGCAGAGCAATGCCCTGTGAATGTTTTGCCTTTAGAAGAAAAAGATTTTTTATTTAAATGGATCATTTCATGGACAAAAGAAGCTTTGTTTACTTCATATGTCTACTCCCATTTTATTCTTATTGCTCAATAAGATTGAATACTTTTAATTTTATGCAGCCGCTGTGTAATTCAGACAAAAATTGCCGAAAAGAAGTTTATTCTTAACATGTTATAACCCGGGGTCACGCAGTTGCTGGAAACATGTATTGTTAGCGTCTGCAGAGCTGAACTTAACACAGGTCCTAAAACTATGACTTTTTCTACAAATCTTATCAATGCTTAGCACAGACCTTAACATAATACAGAAATGCAAGACATGACTTCTTTGTTTAAGGCACTTTCAGCTTAGTTGAAGAAAAGGCTAAAAGACACAGTAGTGGGTAGCAATACAGGCAGTACAAGATTAAGTTATACTATGAGATACAGACTAGAAGGATTTTAGGAGTTAAGTGGACCAGCAGAGGAGGCTGGAGAGTCAGCAAGTAGTGGTTGTTGGAAGAAGTAGGACTTCAAGAATGGTGGGGATTTGGAGAAGAGGGGAACACTCCCAAAGCTAGTCATGGATGGGAGTATCTTCAGAAGACAGGGTGGGGTTATGAGCGAATTCAGCTGTGGTTCATTTGGGGAACTGTTGGGAAATGGTCAGATTGAAATTGCATCATGCCTGTAATGGGTACACCAAGTTTTATCAACTACAGATGCCTAACTGAAGACTTCTGTAAGACTTTGACTCTATATTGATTTTTCTAGTCTTCTCAGGACCTAGGCAAATGGTTGGTGATTAGTAAATATTTGTTGTATTACTTGAATAGAGTATCTTGATGGTTCATAGAGCATGGGGGTGAGTTTGAATATAAAGACTGCAGAAAGCCTCCTTCCTCAGCACAAAGTTGTCTCATGGTCATTGAGACTGACAGCACAAACAGAGAAGCATTTTCAGACTGGCTGATACTGTACACCCCCTCATAGAGAAACAATTTATTTATATGCTGTTGATTTTTCATGGTTTTCTCAGAGAAGATAAGCAAGTCTTCCAAGCCACTTTAATATCCTAGCAAAACTAAAGGTTTATCATTGTCCTTTAAGCTTTTATAGTTATATTTTTACAGTTTTGAAAACTGTAATCTTATGCTATCAGTTATATCCTGATGTTTTTTCCTCATGTTCACTAAATTCAGTTTGCCTTCAGTTATGAATTAACTCTTAACCAGGAAATATTTGTACACTATGAATGCATACTTTTGAAGACAATAGGCTTCTTTTTCTCCTATAGTTTGAGTCATTTAAGACTTGAGTGCCTTCAATAATTCTAAAACCCATTGCCATTGAGTCAATTCTAACTCATAGAGACCCACTAGGACAGGGTAGAACTGCCCTGTAGGGCTTCCAAGGAGCAGCTGGTGGATTTGAACTGTTTACCTTTTGGTTAGCAGCCCGCTTTTTAACCACTGCGCCACCAGGGCACCCATAAATCTTGTTTAGCTCTGGATCTTAAAGAGAGAATTAGCATGACCCAGCCTCTTGGGTTAACACTCCAACTGAAGAAAAAGAGTAAAATTTCAGCCTACAATGAGTGTGACTAGGACCTCTAGTGGCCAAATGTGGCTGTACCTCCCAGTCCAGGGCTAGGCTCTTAAAAGGGGTCACATCTCTTCAATTCAAAATTAACTGGGGCAACTATGGAGTTCTTGCAGCTGCCCCACTCTTCAACTACCAGACCCTTGATGTTCGCAAATGTTGCCATTGAACTGCGGGACCTACAAAGAGATTCTATTTTGTGGTTGTGGAGACAGATTTCTCAAAGTAACTTAGAGCTATCAGAAGGAACATCTAGAAGGCCCTTAAGGACATTCTAGGACCTTCCCAAAGTCTCTTATCCCGATTTTGATTGGGGTGCCCCTGACATCTCTGCAGCAAATAACGAGATCTACAGAAATAGTTGTACGCTGTATCTTGTAAATTGTACCAGCCTAGTGTATTAGCATACTTTTGGACTCAGAGTGGTAAAAGGGCAAAGGAAATATTAGAGCAACTTTGTTCTTCTCAAAAATAAAAGCATTATTCATCACGATATATGTCAACATAGTAATAAAGAGTGCAAGCCTTGTCTTATTATTTTAACTCTTTTCTGTAGATTTCAGTTTCTCATCTGTAAAACGGAGATAAGAATAATAATACCTGTGCTTTAGGATTGTTATTAGATTTTGGTAACAAATGTTGAGCTTTTCTAATGATGCCTGGCACATACGTTATCATTCCATAAATAGTAGCAACTACAATAATGATGAGGGTGATGATTCCTTCATTTCTTCTGCTTCCTTTTCTCCCCATCTTTCAGTATCCACACACATGAATTGCCAAGTAAACATGGATAAACCATTAATCTGGCCTTAGAGAGGATACATTTTTAGCGGAGAACCTGACTTTCAATATGATATTTCCAGGCAGCTCGATGAGGAACAGGAATGCATTGGGAGTTTCATCATCCCCTTTAGAGCCCATTGCATCTGCCAGGAAGTGAATTCTTTAATTATGACTTGTACCACTGGTCGGTGATTTTGAAAAAGATCCTGAAATCAAATGCACCCGTATTTTATCCTGTGAATTTTAGATTGTGAACAGCAGGAGACGGGAACCAAGTGAAATGTGGGACTTTCCAGAATGTAGACTAACTGGCATGCTTTCCCTCTCTTCCTCTTTTTCACAGGTCAACCTCAGAGCCACAGACGTCAGGCTCATGCGCCAGTTGCTCGTTATCAACGAGAGCATTGAGTCCATCAAGTGGATGATTGAAGAGAAGGCCACCATCACCAGCCGAGGCAGCAGTCTAAGCGGCAGCCTGTGCAGTTTATTGGAGAGTCAGAGCACCTCCTTACATGGCAGCTACAATAGCCTACGTGATGGCAGTGATGGGCTGGATGGCATCTCCGTGGGGAGCTATCTGGACACTTTGGCAGATGATGTCCCAGGCCATCAGACCCCTTCAGACTTGGACCAATTCAGTGACAGCTCCATAATAGAGGGCTCACAGGCACTGCACAAGCATCCCAAATTGGATTCTGAGTACTACTGCTTTGGCTAATGACCCAGTTTTTTGCATGGGACTGGTGTGCAATTACCTTGTATTTATCCTTCTTTTCGGCTGCTATTATTTTTGGTGTGATTTTTTTTTTTTTTTTAAAAAGCAACCTTTTTAAAAGAAGCTTATTTTGAAACTGCTTAATGGTATTTCTGTTGCTCCTAATCTTTCTCGTCTGGACTGATTTATTTTTCTCTCTTGCCTCTCTATTTTTATTTATTACAATGATTTTTCTCCCTTCTTTTACAGTGGCACAAGTAAAGTAGGGAGAAAGGAATAAGCAATAATTATGTTTTTGCTTTTGTTTTCAGAGCAAGGGGTCAGGGATTACATGAAAAACTTTGATAAATTTTACAATAAACCAAAGTCTGATAACACTTAATTTTGTAGCTTGCTTTTTTTTTAAAGAACACAACATCATCTTGTCTCCTATAAGGAAAGCTTACTCTTGGACGGTGTTTCTTGGCATGATTGTGCTAAGGAGCCCTTACTCCTTCTTGTAAACCAAACCAGTTGCCGTTGATTTGAGTTGTGTGTCAGGGTAGAACTGTGTTCCATAGGGTTTGCAATGGCTGTAGCCTGTGTTCTTAAATAATTCTAGGTATCATCTTCCCGAAGATATTGAGGGTTACTGCTGTGTGCATATTTGTTTGAACAAAATGCTTGGGATAAAATTAGACATTATTTCTAGGCCACAGTTTCCTTGTGTATAATCAACGCCACTGTTAGTCACACACTTCTACACAGAAGCCATTTGGAGGCCCCCAAGTACAATTCAGTCTGTTCAACTCAACCCTGAAATTATACTGTAGATTAGCATTTTGATAACAGTGACTCCAACTCAAACCACAGACGTAGTTGTGTGATAATACACAATATGGCTCTCCCAAATTTCATAGAATAATTGAGATGAGATTTTAAGGTGATTAGAAGCAAAGATGTTCTAAATTTAATTGTATTTAGAGATTTTATTAATCATTATTCATATGCATTTTTCTGATAGGATATACAAACAGATACGTATGAATGGATAGAAAAACAGATGATAGATAGATAATAGATATCCTTATAAACAGTGCAGAAGTAGAATTGTTATTTGTTTATAAAGTTCAATTGGACATGTTTCATCCTGGGGTGGGTAAATAATCTCTTTACTGAAATGGCACCTAAAAATATTATAATTCATGTAGTGAATGAGCAAAAGTTTTGATACGATATTATTAATCCTCTACATTTCTTTTTCTTTGATGATTCCTTATGAGGGAATCTAATTAGGTTTTCAAATTGTTCTTTGCAGTGATATATGTTTCTGCACGAAACATTTAAAATATGAATCAGAAAAGTGTTCCTATTTATAACTGAGAAATGTCTATACTCAAAAAACGGTTTCAAAATTTCCTTTGTTATTATATATGTATTATACATTTGTCAAATTTATTATTTGTTTCTAGGACATACATAATTCAGTTGTCAACTAAAATTTACCAGGGCCTGTATTTTGCACTGGAATCCCTGGGTGGTACAAACAGTTAACACACTCAGCTGATAACCAAAACGCTAGAGGTTCGAGTCCACCCAGAGGCACTTCTGAAGAAAGCCCTGGTGATCTACTTCCAAAAAATTAGCCATTGAAAACCCTATGGAGCACAGTTCTATTCTTACACACCTGGGGTCACCATAAGTCAGCACTGATGGCAACCAGTATGTTTTGCTGTAATTATTTTCCGTAAATTGATGACTTATCCTCATCACAACAATCTTACAATGCTGCTATTTGATGGTTGAGGAAACATAGGCTCATAGAAGATAGTTAACTGGGTCAAATCTCCCAGTAACTGTCAAAACTGGGATTCACACTTTGATCTGCCTGATTCATAACGATAATACTCAATAGTTCCTTTGGTACCCATCGAAGCTGAATAATAAAATGGGAATAAAAACACAAATTTCTGCTTATGACAAAAAAACACCCAAAATGTAACCAATCTTTTTCTCTCCAGTCTATGGCACCTGTGTCTTTCAATGTTGAGGTTACCAAGCCCTTTCTTGAGACCACGTGTCCAGAGTCAGCTTCCTGCCTACAGCTCAAGCCCGGAGTTGGCTATACAATGTTCCTAATGTATTTCCCCTTTTCGGTTTACTTTTACGTTCAATTTAGTAAAGACTGGTTAGTCGGTTATTTCATTTGGGTTTAATCTGGAATTAAGCCAACCAAATTTTAGCACAGATTGTTTACCAGATTAAAACCCAATACCATGCATTATGATATAGTAGAGAAAACATCCTTAGAAGCAAGACTGATGAATTTCAAACAGGCTAATGAAATATGTAAGCAAATGTCTACAACGTTGCAAGAAGAATGTTCCCAACAAAAGGGGCAGTGGAAAGAGAGCAAGAATACAGGAGGCATCAGAAGCAAATTCTAATACTTTCAAAGCCCAACATTTGCCTAGAAGAAGCCATGCACGAGAAAGACTATTTCTTCTCTCAGTGAAGTTTCAGATTGTGAGTTAAATCTGGTAAATTTGTTTTATATCTTCCTTTTCCAACCAGCCACACCTACTCTTTGCCAATTCCATGCCGTCTATAAATTTCCACTCTGAGTTCATGTGTGGAAAGGAAATGAAATAGTATAAGAGTATAATATGGGAGAAGTGTGTGGAGTAGTTTTCGTTTATACTCTGCATTTTAAGGAAGCTTAATGAACATTGGCAGAATACTTGAAGATATTTTTATTGGCTTTATGAGTTTCAATTCTTTATATGTTTCACATTTGTTCTAACTTTTTTTTGCAAAATATAGCAAATATAGGGTCTATGACTTAGATACATGGAGTCACATATGAACCAACACTGTTTTAATAGCTGATTTTACTAAGTGGAGGGGAATATACAGTTAAACAACACTAATTACTAACATATTCATTAGTCTCAAGAGAATGAATCATACAACCACCTTTGCTTTCAGCTAATGAACCCCATAACTAATCTCTGACCTGGAACATTTGATATTCGATCTCTCTCTGCACCATGAGGAAATGGGGTAAAAAGTTAAAGCAAAAACATCTTTCAAACTATTCTGCCTGAGCTGAGTTGTGTTTTCCCAGAGAAAATGGAATTTTCTTCAGTTACATTCTCTCTCCATTTTTATGGACTTGTCTGTTTTCTAATGGGAGGAAAAAATTGGAGGTAAGGGATTTAGACAAGTCAAAACTAGTGCATTTGCAGGGTTTGCAAATACAGAAACTAGAAGTCTTAATTTAACTTCAAGGAACCCCAATATTTATACTAGCAGTCAGCCCCAAAACGCAAAACATAAAATTTTAAGTATTTGTCGGTGTTTAGACATGCAACAGGGATTCCTTGTTCTTGAGTGGATTATAAAGGCACTTGGTGCCACACAAATAACCTCAATCAGTCATTTGTATCTCCAGTTCCATCAAAACAACCGCCTCCATGATGTTAATGGGTTATTTGGTGGATTTTATCTTGACAGCTCAGCAGACACATTTGCTGTCTCCTTCTGGAAACAGTGTCTTCACTTGGCTTCTGGGATACCACTTTCTTAGATGCCCTTATTCCCCACTGCCTGCTTATTTTCAGACTCTGTTGCTGGTTTCTTCTTATAGTCCTAGTTTCCAAACATAAAAGTTGCCTTGGGCTTAGATCTGACACCACTTCTCTTCTAAAACAGCCCTTGGAGGTTCCATCCAGTTTCATATCTTGAAAAGCCATCTGTGTTCTGATGACACCTAAAGGTGTGTCTCTAGCCCAGGCCTCTCCCTGGCCTTCTCCCATGGCCATCTGCACCCACAGCATGTCCACTGGGGTCAGATAAGCATTTCAATCTGAACATATCCAAAATCGAAACCTGGGTCTTATTTTGCAGTTTTCCCCAGTTGAGTAAATGGTGCTTCAACTCTTCAAAATTCAGGCCTAATCTTTGGAGTCATTCTTAATTGCTCTTTTTATCTGACACTTCACATCCACTATGTCATGCAAATCATATGAGCTCCACCTTAGAAATATATCCACTGTTCAAACCCTGTATTGGATTACTGAGTATAATCCAAATGCTACCATGGACTACAAAATCCAGGGTAATCTGGCATCCTTCTGCCTGTCTGACCTCATCTTGTAACATTCTCCCCTTCCCTCACTGTACAGCCTTTCTTGCATCTTTGCTATACCTCAAAACTCTCAAAATAGAGGCATGTTCCTCCTACCTCAGAATCTTTGTACTCACAATTCCTCTTCCTGGAATGTCCTCCCAAATATTCATAAATCTGTATTTCCCTGTTCTTTTTGGTCTCCCATCGAATGGCGCCTTATCTGAGAAGCTTCTTACATCGTACTCCAGAAACGCTCTATCCTCCTTACCCTGGTATACTTTTCTTCATAGTTCTTACCATCATCCAGTACTTGTTTTTTGTGTGTACTCTCTGCTTTCCCACACAAAAATGTAAGCTCTATGAGAACAAGAACTGTGCTGTGTTCACGGGCATATCTTCCAAAATCTTGAACAGTGTCACGTAGTAGTAGCAAATCGATGCTATTTCCATTCTAGGTAAATCTCTCTTTTTCTCACTGATTTTTATAGGGGAATTCTTAAGATCAAAGGGTAAAGTTTTTATGTAATATCTAAATTCAATCAAAAGTACTTAATGCTTGCCCCCTTCTCCCTTCTGTTGCCTTCTGTTGAAGGGGCTTTAACAGTCTTCTGATGCACTCTTCCACATGATCTTTGAATCTCCTACCCCATATCCCTGATCAGTGATGTCTACTTGAAAATCTCCAAGGATAGAGAGTTCACTTCTTTCTTTGGACACATGCAGGCAGTGTTTATTGTCAGGCCATGGGAATTGTTTAAACAAGTGGTTGCTCTTTGCCGGGGTGAGTCTATCAGGACGAGGCAGCATGCAACTGATGTGATGATGATCATTATGGCTTTTGAATCTTCCTTTTCCCTTCCGTGGAACTCTTTTCTCCAGTGAGGCTTCTCCCCTGACATACCCTTCTGCATACACACACTTATACTCAACTTGTAGCTTCTATGGGCCCAGATGACTCTATACATTTAATGTGCCATGCTGGTCGATACCAGGACTCTCAATGGATTCTAACTTCCTATGTCTATAGTCTAACTTTACCAAAAATATATAGTTAACCCTTTAATTAACTGAAGCAGCGAAAAATCAGTGACTCATGCCATTTTGAACCACTTAAACTCAGTTCAAGGAACTTTCATTAATAGGCAAAGAATAGAAGGGGTTCTTCTTCTATACTCAGGGATTTGATTACAGTCTCTGGAGTATGCTCTAGAAAGTGACTTTTGGCTTCCTCGTCTGACCAGGCAATATGCAGTCTCTGGTTTTCAGACAAGCTTATCTGTTCACAATGTTATTAAAGGTTACTGTTCTAGATTGCTAATCTACAGCCCAAGTTGCTCTACTGTGTAACTTTAATTGCTTAGCAATCTTTTTTTCTTTTTCTTTTAGAGGTACAATGTATCTATTGTTAATTATAATGTAGGAAAAAATCATCAGGACTATTACTGGCTTCAGATTTGAATGACATTTCAACAAATACTTGAAAATACTCATAACAATATACATACAATTGTGCTTAGGAATTTTTTAGGAATTCAGATCTGTTATGCTTCTTGTGTATCAAGCATTCGCCCAACTACTGGCCTTTTCATATATTATCTCAAGTCATTTTTATAACAACTGTGGGAGGTAGAATTATGAGCTTTTAAAAAAAAAACTATTCCATGATCGGTGGAATACACAGCTGCCCACCAAAATTTTCTGCTTCTCACGTTACTTGGGTAGCTGCTTTCCCATTTTTAGTGCATGCTGCTGCAAGGTAGGGGCCTGTTTAAATGTGTGAAACAGAAGAAAAAGAGTTGGTGCCTCATTACTGTGCTGACAGGGTACTGTATTAGGTGTTGCATCCTGGGGGTATGATTTTGCAAAACTTTTATCTCTTTCGCCTTTTTTACTGGGAGATAAGCCTCGTAAGTATATTTCCTGGACCTGTGTGCTCACGAGAATGTCCTTCTCATGAGAATAAGCTATTCTTAGGTGCCATTCATTCTGAGTCTCCATTCATTCTCAGGCAGCATTTAATGCATCCAGGTGTTGTGGCATCGCTGCTCAGCTGTGAGTTGTTGTCTTGCACTCTTCCAGGATTGCTCTTTGTATTTCCGAGCTGCAAGTACTACATTTGCAATAAGGAAGAATGCATCATAATGGCTATTTTCAAGAGACACCAATGCTATGAGTTATTCTTAGGCACCATTCCTTCTCAGGTGCCATTCATTGCATCCGGGTGTTGCAGCATCCCTGCTCAGCTGTGAGTGGTGGTCTTGCAGTCTTCCAGGACTGCTCTTCCTGTTTCTGAGCTGTGAGTACCACATTTGCAATAAGAAAGAATGCATTGCAATGGTATTTTTCCTGATGAAAATTCCTTTGGTTTTATTTATTTGGGATGGAGTAAGGGGGGTACCAGAAGAGGTAGAGCTCCAAAAAGATGGAAAGCATTTTCCTGTCAATGGATCTAGAAGGTGATGCAAAGAATGCACCCTAAGAAGGAGGAGACTAGAACAAAACATCTGCAGGCATTTCCAGGTGCCTTCATGTATTACCCCATGTTTTGAGAAGTTTCATGAAATAAAGTAGAAAAGCTAAGATAAAACAATTTTACCTTGTCTCATAATCGCCAATAGTTCCTACCGCTGGTGTTTGCTGGAGCATATGAGTCCCATATAATATGCATCAAAATCCGTATCTCAAAACAAAAATTCAGAAGGGGTCCTTGAATGAGCATGACTTCCATCAGTGAAAACACAGAGTATCAACCAAAAATTAAAAGGAAAAAATAATTCGGACTTGAAAGGTAAGAAAATGAGGCTCAGTGAGTGTAAATAATTTACTCAAGTTCATTCAAATAGTAATGGTCAGCTATAAGATTCTAACTTAGCTTTGTCAGACTCCAAAACTTCTTCTACAGCATGTGGATTATAGCATAAAAACATGATACTTGACTCAATCTGTCTTTTCTTGATCTGAGATGAAGAGAAGTCTTGCCTGTGTATAGTTTGTCTATAGCCAACATGCTCTTCATAAGGTCTAACATCATGCTATCTAGTTTAGAAGGCTTAAATACAGTTTACCAAAGCAACAGAAAGATTTCCCAGGGTAAGTGTGAGGATAAGAAAAAGGTATGATGGAAGGAGAAAAAGAACTGGATTTGTACAGGGGCTGAATTCCTTGCACAGTGGGTACAGTTTCTATTTCTTGAAATGAATTTTATTGACTGGTGCATCAATCTTACACTTCTGTGTAATCACAGTTATCATTGTTTAACTGTGTAGTGGAACATTAAACACCATTCAGCACTAACAAACACTCTCTTTCAAATCTTCTCAATTATCATTGTGGCTTGCCTTTTTGTAGCGTGCTAACCCATGCTACGCTAATCCATGCTACACATGGGTCAAACCAAGGTAGTGCTGGGATTGTATCACATCTAACTGTATTTATGAGTACTAGTTAAATTCCAAACATTACTCAAAGTTGGCATTTCTTCAAGTTGTAAACATCATGTACAGGGCCTGTTTGTCCAATGTGGGAGGAAGAATTTTCAAAGTCTGCATTATTTCATTCTTTACTAATGAGGGATCATGTACCAATCAGGAAATGGATACATTTTTGACGTTTTTAGATTATTTGCTGGGTAATTTACTACAATTATTTTTACATCAGCCAAATCCACCTATAAATCACGTATAGTTCTAGCTATCAGCTCTGCATTTTTTCCCTCTGGTGCTAAGGAATATATGTGAGGAGTCAGAGATCCCTTACTCCTTTATCACTGATGCATTCCAGCTTCTTGTCATTTTGCCTTCCCTTCAAAGCATTATCTTTGTGCTTTTTATTGAAGACACTATGCAAACTTGTTAGAAATTACTCCCTCTGGCAATCTCAAAAAATTTTGTCCATCATAAAAAATGGACTTAGATGATTATATTCTATTTTTTAAAAAAATTCAGAGATTGTATCACGTTACGTCTGGAAGGGCCATGGGAGGACATGTGGAACAAACCTTTTTGCAAATAAGGAAAATGTGGTCCTTCTTAGGCACCACATGATGGACACTGTGGTAATTTGTCTTTCTAAATTATGCTTCAGAAAGTGATCCAATCCAGACTAGTGGCATAGCGTGAATGGCTCAAGGCTTTTTTTTTGTTCTTAATTTTATTGTAGTGAAATATATATAACACAAAATTTGACATTGTAACCGTTTTTAAAGGCACATTTCTATAGCAGTAATTATATACACCATGTTATGCAACCATCACTACTATCTATTTCCAAAAGTTTTTCGTCACCTAAACAGAAACTCAGCACCCCTTAAACAATAACTCCCCATTCCTCCCATCCACAGCCCCTGGTAACCACTAATAAACTTTTGTCTCTATGCATTTGCCTATTCTAGATATTCCATATAAGAAGGATCATATAATATTTGACCTTTTGTGACTGACTTATTTAACTCAGCACAATGTTTTCAAGCTTCATCCATGTTGTAGCATGTACCAGAACTTCATTTCTCTTTATGGCTGAATAATCTAGCATATGTGTATGCCACATTTTGTTTATCCATTCATCCACTGATGGACACTTGGGTTGTTTCCACCTTTTGGCTATTGTGAATAATGCTGCCATGAACACTGGTGTGCAAGTATCTGTTTGAGTATTTGCTTTTAAGTCTTTTGAGTAGAAGTGGAATTTCTGGGTCATATGGTAATTATATACTTAACTTTTTGAGGAAATGCCAAACTGTTTTCCACAGAGGCTGCACCATTTTACATTCCCATCAGCAATAGATGAGGGTTCCGATTTCCCCACATCTTCATCAAAACTTTTTACTTTCTGCTTTTCTGATAATTCCAGTAGGTGTAAAGTGTGGCTCAAGGTTTTTAAATGTAAAACAAATAAACAAAAATAATAGGTTTCAGCCACACCAGTGGTACTCAAACCTCAATGAGCTATGAGAATTACTCGAGGATGTGTTCAAAATGCAGAATCATAACCCCCAGAGATTCGGACCCCTGATTCTAATTCAGTGGGTCAGAGGACTACATGTGAGCACTTGGGTCACCCATGAGCATGGACTAACCCAGGTCAGGTCCATCTTCATTGTGACCATGAGGGCAATGTGATGCTACTTCCAGTATTCCATGTTATTTCCATATGTTTTAGCGTGAGAAGATGCGAAGTGGTCAATAACTTCCATTTTTGTATAACTGCAAGCCTGGAGCTTCATTTCTTCCTGGACATTTTTCAATGTCGATGAAATAAACTTTGTACAATTCAGAAAAAAAAAAGAGTTTCATTTAAGTTACAGATAATGTAATATAAAAAGGAAGAAGAAAGACATTTAAGGAGTGAAATGGCATAGTCATTAACCCACAATTAAAGGGGTGGTATAATATGTAAGCAGGTCTCTAGGTGGCACCAACAGTTTGCTCTTGGCTTTCCAACACTCAGTGGTGCTGCAAAAGAAAGGCCTGGTGATTTGTTTCCATAAAAGATTACAGCCAAGAAAACTCTGCTGAGTTCAGTTCTACTCTTTAACGCTTGAGGTTGCCATGAGTCGGAATTGACTCAATGGCAATGAATACAATGTGCAAAGGCTCTAGTTTCATGGTGCCTCTGTTCTGCCAGTTGCTCAATGTACAAACTTGGAATAAGTAAGTCTGCTCTTCTATGTTGCAGTTTGACACCTGCCTCATAGAATTGTTGAAGAATTAATTAATATTTGGAAGATGCTTAAGATACTACCTAGCACATGGAAATGCTTAATACTATTATCATTCCAATAAATATTTAAGTAAGTGTAAGAGTCTGTTTTATATCTAAGAAAAGAGAAATCAAGACTAGCTCAACACAGTGCAAATAATTTAGCTATCCATACTGTTGTATATATCTGATAACCTTTTCCAACTGTTTTTTCTCTTGACTACCTCCTCTACAGAGGCTGCAGAAGCTAAATAGTTACATTCGAAGCCACCCTTTTAGCTCTAGATGGTCACAGGACAAAGTTTTGGCCAATAAACTGTGGTGGGGGCTTTTGGAAAACCACTTGCTGACTTTGAACTGTTTATATAAACTATTTCTGAACTCAGAATATTTTGAATTTCTCACATCTGTATTTCCATGGCAGTTGTAAAATTCTTGCAGGAAAATACATTAAAAGCGAAACTTGCATTTTAGGATTGTTAACAACACACAGCACCAGCAATGAATTAAACAAATGAAACATAGTTGTTTTTCTTCTATCCTCAGGGTCACCATAATGGAGCTAATAAATCTGGAGCTTTTATTTATTTATTTATATATTGAAAGCAAAACAAGTTTTTTTGGCTCAATGGTCCATGCACTGGTGTGACAGTCAAGTCTTCAGAATGATCAGAAGGTGCTAAATTCAGGTTGGATTTTCTCAAATTTAGTTTTTGGAAACCAACCAGGGCATAGAGAATTCTTTAAATAGCAAGAATTTTCAAAAGCATTGTTAATTTGTGATCTCAAATTTCACTTTGAGCTATGTTTAAAAATATGAAAAAGAAATACAATATGTCACTCTCTTCTAGATCTCTTTCAAATATAATAAGAAATAAACGCTGATGACTTGCAATGACAGATTTGCGGTAGATGAAAAAAATGCTAACATTTATAAGTAGCATTAAAAATATAGCTATATCTGACCTACTTTTGCCGATTAGGTTTGCCAAATCAGCCAGTGGGAAAATAATAAGTGACAAAATGATGGCTGGTCGCTAGGAGTCACAATCGAGAGCGATGGGTTTGGTTTTTTTTATCGTGAGATCACTTGAATGAAAAAAAAGGTCACCAAATTATATATAAAAAACCTATCATGACTCTTTTTGTTTATAGAAATGGGAAAGGTGACACGAAATATGGTGGAAGTTTGCACAGCATGACCAAAGTAACTGATGTCAATAAGCTATACATAGGTAAAAGGGATAAGCGGTCAAATGCCAGTCTGTGTGTGCTTTTGCAACAATAACAACAACCAGAAAAGGTGGGGAGGAGCTACAGATGCTGATACTAATTAGACAATAACCAATCACCTCATGGGATTAGTTATCCTGGTTTGGGGCTTAAGGCCATGGTCTTGTAGGACAATTGGCATAATATAAGTTCTTAAAGTTTGTTTCACCTCCCAGTATGGTGACTAATATTTGGGGTCTTAAAGGCTTTAATCTAAGTTACAACCATTGGTCTTTATTTGTCTGAAACAAAAGAGAAAGAAGGAAACCCAAGAATCAGAGATGGAACTAGACTACAGGACTAATTGTCTACATGAACCCCTGCCTCATCCACCTTGAGACGAGAAGAACTAGATGGTGCCTGACTACCACTACTGAACATCTGATCAGGAACACAACAGATGAATCCTGATGAAAAGGGAAAATGTGGAACAGAACTTTCAAATTTTTAAAGAATCCAGACTTATTGGACCTACTGAAGCTGGAGTAGTCCCCAAGACTATGGCCCTGAGTTGCTCTTCAAAACTTGAATTGAAAATATCCCCTGAAGTCACCTTTAAACTAAGTAAAATTTAACCCTAAGAAGAAAGATTGTCACTCTTAGGTATTGTGACTCTTTAAAAAAAAAAAAAAAATCTATGTAAGACCAAAGAGTCAACAGCTGTTTTAAAGCACAGATGAGAAGGTTGAGGGGCAGGGAGATTAAGTAAAGGGAGTGAAACAACTAGAACAGAAATAAAAAGAATGTTGACACATGTGAAGAATGTAACCAATGTCACTGATCATTATGTTTAGAAACTGTGGAATGGAAGCAGGTTTTCCTGTGTACATTTTCACCAAAAATAAAGAAAAAAGAAAAAAAAAAATCTATCATGACTAAATCCATACATCTATGGACAACTGATTTTTTCCAAGGGTGTCAGGTGCATTCAATGTGGAAAGAATAGTCTCTTCAACAAGTGGTGCTGGGAAAACTGGCCTTCAACATGCAAAAGAATGAAGTTCAATCCATACCTCACATCATATTTGAAAATTAGCACAAAATAGATCAATGCCTTAAATATAAGAACAAATCTCATAACACTCTTAGATGAAAACACAGGAGTAAAATTTCAAAGCCATGTTTTGGCAATAGATTTTTAGATATGACACCAAAAGCACAAGTAACAAAAGAAGAAAAAGATAAACTGGACTTATCAAAATTAGAAACTTCTGTACATCGAAGGACTTTGTCAAATAAAACATTCTGTAAAGCAAGACTACCTTTATAATGTCATAATTCCAGAAAAAAATCTACATAAGATTACTAGCTATTATTGAAACCTAAGTGTAATGTGTTTTGATTTCATACTCTGAGCTTGTCACTGAAGAATATCTGATCTTTATCCATGAAAATCCTTTTTTAAAACCAGCAAAAGCTATCAAGACTAAGACTGATCTGTTTAACCTAGTGCTGAATATATGGTAGATACTCAAAAAGTACATATTATTGGATTCACACCAGAAAAATGTATCACTGATCGGTCATTTTCCAAAAAGCCTTCCAATACTGTTTACTTAATTTCAAATCAAGTTCATAATTTGATTTGATATTACTCAATTTTGTAATAATCCTCTTCAGAACTTGGGCTGGCACAGTTACTTTTTTGATTCGTGTATTACTCATGTGGCTGCGCTCGGTTTCATAATTAAGCTCTGAGTAAATGGCTCTCACTGAAAGTGCATTCATCTGAAAGCGTCTCTGTTCATTCACGGATGCTTTACTTCCTCTCTTAGCTTAGCCAACCAAGTTAATTGCCGCTTTAGTTTGTAATTTAGACTAGGATTTAATCGGAGTCAAATTCTCACAAAACTTCAAGAGTTCAGTAGAATTGCTTGAATTTAAACTGACTCACAGCAACCCTATAGGCCAGAGTAGAACTGCCCCATAGGGGTTCCAAGGAGCAGCTGGTGGATTCGAACTGCCGATCTTTTGGTTAGCAGCCTGAGCTCCTAACCACGGTACCACCAGGGCCCCTTGAATGTACGGATAGAAAAATATGTTACATACAGATAAAAGATGCTGTAGGAAGCTAATCTATGTGTGACTTTGTGAATTAAAATGGATGGAAATCCCAGGTTCTTACTCGGCATGACTTGTATTGGCCAATAAACAACAGACTGAGGTGGAAGAACAAAAAAAGCCACCTTTATTTCATTGTACAAGGAAATGGAGTCAGTGGGAGCTTACTGCTGCCAAGACTGCTCGCCAAGGGCAGGCAGACTGGTTACTTTTAAAGGGGTTGACAAGTAGGGAGTTCATACAGCTTACGTCAGCAACTTTCTTAATCATACTAGGTAGGTGCAACGCGGTTTACATATAACCTCCAAGCAAAAGCAGGATTCAAATGCAAAGCTGGGGCTGGGGTGGGGGAGGTAGCCCAGCAAAGGAAACAATTTTGCAGTACCACACTATAGGGGAAGAAGCCAGGTAAAGAACACAGCACTGTGGGAGTTCTGTCCCATTCCTCCCATTTCTTTTTGGACACTGGTCATTCAAGGCCAGTGTCCATTCTGAACTATAGCCCGGCTTGGAATTTCTTTGGCATATTTTCAGGGAGGGGCAAATATTGGACTCAGGCCTTTCATTGTGGCTACTGACCTCTTGTTGGTTTATAACTATTTACTAAATATTAAAAGAAAAAGATACTGTTTTAAAATTTCTGATAAAATATATAACTGGTACACACTTAGAGGTTTTGAAGAATAGTGAGACAACATGGGAAGAATGGAAACACATTTTAGGAAGACAAATATCTTTTAAGTTGTCGTTCATTAAACATATTTCTAATGTGCTCTAACTGAGTTGGGGGCTGTGTTGGAGATAAGGTTAAAAAGTGAAAAAGCAGAACCTCATTTTAAATAGTTAACAGTACCTTAAACAAGTAGAATGATAAAGCAGGAGAAATACTTTAATGACTAAGGTAGAAATCACAATAATAATTTTTTAAAAACCAGATATTTATTGTTTTTCTTTCTCTCCACCTTCTATAAAATATCATTTATAAGCAAAATCTAATTACACAGTCACTATTTTTCTGAGAAAAGGCATAACTGGAGCTGCAGAATTGGTGAAGCCTAAGAGACACTGACTAGCTTTGATTCAAAGATACAAGAACCTGGAAAAAAGGTTTAAGAATTGATGAGAAAGTTGGAGGATTAGGGGCAATGATGGGAAGGAAGAATTAGAAACAAATAGTCAAATTGCAGTGCAGTAGCGTAATGTGAGGAAGCTGTTATAAAGGGTGAAACTTCAACTGGATAAAGAAAGAGGAAATCTAAGGCAGATTGTTTGTAAGTATTGTAGGGTGTTACGTGATGCAGCCTCTCCTTTGTGTTATCAAGAATCCTTCAGCAAGGATTAATGTTGCGGTCAATGCTTTTTTAGATAGGTTTGTGTCTTTCCAAGTGCATCTATATTTGAGCTTAGCCTTAAGGATAGCTGAGCTTTTCAAGACAGCCCACATACGCTCAAATTATTGGAAGTTACGTTTGAAGCATTACGGGAAAAGAGAGGAATGAGTTACTTATTCCAGAAATGGGGAGGGGGTGGGGAGTGAAGGGAAGCCTTCACAAAAGTAGTCTAGATGTCAAGAAAAGACAAGACTACATATAAAAGCAGGCTGGTGAGTCTTCAGTTTAAAGATAATGAATAAAGTTGGGAAAATCAGGCATTATGAGCCTAATGATGGGATGCAATAAGGAGTGAACAGCATCACCTAAATTTTAGAACCTAAACAAATAGGTACCTTTGTATTTTAATCTCTTTTATATCTAACTACCAGATTATAGGAAATATACAGGCTATAGAGTAACAAGTGAAGGTACGTGAAAATGCAATCCCCCAAAACAGAGACGGACATTCTCAAGGCAAATGGCCAGGTTTCTCCAAGATACTGAGGGCACAGAAACAAGAGAAACAGGGAGCACTGATAAAGAATAAAAAAAATTAAGACAATACACTCAAAAATACAATATGTGGACTTCGTTGAAGCTAAATTGAAACAAATCAACTGGAAAAAAAGCTGTTTTGAAGACAATTAATTTTCTTAAATGTGAACATAGATAATGATTACATACATTTAAAAGTTTTTATTAACGATTTATACTGAAGCACTTATGGATGAAATGACATGATGACTTCGATTTGCTTTCAAACACCTCTGTTAAAATTGTGACCAAAAACCAAAAAAATAAAGCAGTTGTCATCAAGTTGATTCAGACTCATGGCAACCCCATGTGTGTCAGAGCAGAACTGTGCTCCATGGGGTTTCCAATGACTGATTTTTTTCAGAAGTAGATCACCAGGTCTTTCTTCTGAGATGCCTCTTGGTGGACTTGAAACCTCCAACCTTTCAGTTAGCAGCCAAGCACATTAACCTTCTGCACCGCCCAGAGATTCCAATATCTGGGTTAGAAAGTGAGGATGTTACAAGTATAGTGGAAGATAAAATTGATGATAAAATGGGTTAGTATCAGATTGGAACATGGTAAAATATTTGAACTTTTTCCTGTAGAGAGTAAAGAAAGGGAGTTCAATGGGCAGTGGAAAAAGCTATTTCCATAGCAACGTGAGTTCATTAGGAGAAGACTTGATGAAAGCCAAAAGAGTATGCGATATATTTTCTGTTAAATAGAAACTGAGAGGGAAATTTATGGCCAAATGTAAATCAGCTAATTTTTGTAGATGAACCAAGAGTTATTGCTTCATGACCCATGTTTATTTTATAAGCAAGCAAAGAAAAATAAAATGTGTCTCTGACACATTGGACCTATTTATCAGCAGTGAGCCTGAAAATTAATTGCCAATTTTTAGAAAAAATTCTGTTCATTTTAAAATGAAAACAGATGTTACTGAGATACTTCAAGTATGCCTTTCTCAAGATAGTTTTGGGTTTACTATAGCAACAGTGGGCTGCAAACATTCTCCCACAAAACAAACAGACACTCCACTAATGGCCAGAAGAAAAAGTAAGATTAATATTACCCTTACTAACTATTCCTTAAAGTAAGCTTTAGCATGTAGCTAAAAATAATGAGTAATAATAAATGAATGATTTGTTTCTAAAAAGAAGTACAATGTAAAATAATGGGTTGTGAATATACGGACTATATTATCTAGAGGATATGATGAATATTTATAGACTTGGTACTCATTCATGTGAAAATCCAAATTTTTTAGCATTATTTGTTAAATAAACTTTCTCCATTGAATTGCCTTGACAACTTTTGAAAATCAATGGACCATACATGTATTGTTCTATTTCAGAAATTCCTATTATGTTTCATTGACCTATAATGTCTACTCTTCCACCATTATCTCACTATCTTGTATAATGTTACTTCAATGTAAGCCTTGAAAATAAGATAGTGTCAATTCTCCCACTTTATTCCTAAACTGTTTTAGCTCCTCGGATTATTCACATTTCTTTATAAAAATGAGAATCAGTTTGTCACTTTCTTAAAAGCCTACTGTAATTTTGATTGTCATAACATTGTCAATGTCAACATTTATATAACACAACGTAACATAACATGGTATATAGCTCCATTTATTTAGGTTATTTTAGTTACTCTTAGCAGGTCTTGTACCTAATTTGTTAAATTTATCTTTAAGTATTTCACATTTTTGGGTGTTGTTGTAAATAGAATGGTATTTTTTAAAATATTTTTCCAATTTTCATTGCTAGTATATAGAAAATAGAGCTAATTTTTGTATATTGGCCTTGTATCTTGTGAATTTGATGAATTTATATATTATTTCTAATAGCATTTATATAGATTTCTTAGGGTTTTCCATTTACAAAATCATGTTGTCAATGAATAGACAATTTCATTTTCAGGACTGCAGCAATTTCAGGTTGAGGTTCCTCTCTGGTCCCTATCTTTTTTTTTTTTTCAGGCTTCTTGTCTCTCCCCTATACTGCATAGGTTAGAAGTCAGCCAGAGGTTTGCACAGAGACTATACTCAGATTTGGGGGTCTCATCTCTCTGTTCTCTTGCTTCCAGGAATCCCTTACAAGTATCTAGCTGATCTTTCAACATTAAACTCCTTTCTTTCCCACCATAAAGCAAGACAGTAAGGCCGAAGTGTTCTACCATTGTTGCCACGGGAGTAGGGAGGTGTCCTTGGGCAAGAAAACCACCAACACACAATTCTTACTCTTTCCAGTGGCAGGTTTTCAAGAGTGCACACTCTTCCAGCTTCTATCAATTTTTGACTCTTTCCAATGCCTTTGAGCAGCTGTATTTAGTATTTTGTTCAGATTTTATAATTGTTATGTGTGGGAGGAGGGGTGCAGCCACATCTCTCCACCATCATTTTAAGAAATTGTCTAGATCAGAGATTCTTAATATGAGACACAAAGAGGATTCATGTGTTGGCTGTGGGAGGATGGATTCATGAATTTTTTTAATTGATTCAAAATTATGTATGGACATTCATATATCCATTATCGTAAAGAGAGGGAACATTGCTTTCTGCAGATTCTCAATGAAGTTTGTGACACAAAGAAATATTAAAAACCACTGGCTCGTGGCACTCTGGTTAAAGCGCTAGGCTGCTAACCAAAAGGTCGGCAGTTCAAACCCATCAGCTGCTCTGTTGGAGAAAGATGTGGCAGTCTGCTTCCGTAAAGATTTACAATCTTGGAAACCCTATGGGGCAGTTCGATTCTGTCCTATAGGGTTGTTATGTGTCAGAATCCACTCAATGGCAGTGGGTTTGTTTTGGTTTGGTTTTAGCCTCTATAAGCAGAAAGACTTAGATTCTAGCTGTGTTTTTCCATTTTATTATGTTACTAAACTAGCTTTCATCTTAGATATCCCTTTACAGGTAATTCAAGTTGATTTAAAACTGCTTTTAAAGGACCAAATTTGCTAAAATTTTAAATCAAAGAAGAAAAGAGAGCATAATTGCTTCTGAAGTAGCGATTTCTCCTTATTTTTGATGCTGTCAATGCCTGAATGTGTATGTTTTTACTCACTTCTGTTCCAGGCATGAGTATAGAAAAAACCACAGAAGTTTGGATTCTACACCAAGTGTAAATTCTACATCCCAGTCTCCTCCTGTGTTCCAGGAAATGGGCAGGGTTCTGCATAAAAAGCTGTGTGAACCATGATGAACCTATGTACATCATGACATAGTGGTAATGAAAGCTCAGCTTTGCTTGCTAACTTCTGTCCTTGAATGCATCACACTTAATCTGATTCACCAGAATGTAATGGAGAAGACTTAGTGTTTCAAAGATTGTCCACAAAGATTCATTTTAATCTCCTAAACAAGAATTGCTCCATTCCATTTTAAGTCTTGATAGAATGCACCCAGGTTCAGAGCTAGCTGTGCAGACAGCTCAAATTAAACCCATACTATTTTGTTCTCAGACTTTTAAGAGTTTACTTAATTAAAAACAGGCAAACAAATGTGTTGGTTCTTTATTTTCAAACTGTCTGTGTGGGTCTATGCCATAAATTGTGGGGTGAGAGGTTTATTTTCTATTATATTGTGTCTGGCGACTTTTAATTATTCATTTATTTTATAATTTTTGAATACCTACTCTGAAATGACAGACTTTTGAGTCTAGTGTAGTGTTTGAGCAATGGGTGTCAAGGACGGATGATCAAATATACTGTGATAAGGTCTATATCAACAGTGAGTTCGGGGATTTGTGGGTCACATTAAAGAGAAAGAGTTAAGAGTACTGGGGCAAACATCTGGGAGGAGGTGGCCCCTGAGATTATTCTTACGTGATTAGAATGGCTAATAGGACATTTATTCCTAAATGATTAGAAATGGGTGATAGGGCATTTATCCTTCCATGATTAGGAATGGGTGAGAATGAATTTGAGCAAGATATGTCAGTTTTAGTGAAATGGAGTTGGCCAATATGGTTAAAGCGTGAGGTACAAGTGGTGGGAACTGAGGATGGAGAGTTTGCCTGGGACCAGGTTATGAGAAGCCTTGTAATGGAATGAATCCATGGCCATTAAAGAATTTTAGGAAGGGGAGTCATGATAAAATAGCAAAAAAAATTTTAGAGCCTCATCGTCCATACAATTTTTTTGTTTTTTTTATTGTTGTAGTTTAAGTGAAAGTTTACGTCTCAAGTTAGTCTCTTATACAAAAATTTATACATACATTGTTATGTGACCCTAATTGCTCTCCCTATACTGTGACAGCACACTCCTCCTTTCCACCTCTGATTTCCCATGTCCATTCAACCGGCTCCTAACCCTCTCTGCCTTCTCATCTCACCTCTGGACAGAAGCTGCCCATTTAGTCTCATGTGTCTACTTGAGCTAAGAAGCACAGTCTTCACGAGTATCATTTTATGTCCCACAGTCCAGTCCAATCTTTGTCTGAAGAGGTGGCCTCAGAAATTGTTTTAGTTCTGGGCTGATAGAGAATCTGGGGGCCATGCTTTCTAGGGTTCCTCCAGTCTCAGTCAGACCATTAAGTCTGGTCTTTTTAATAGAATTTGAGTTCTGCCCCCTACCTTTCTCCTGCTCCATCAGGGTCTCTCTGTTGTGTTCCGTGTCAGGGCGTAAAATACCTACTTTTAAATGGAATTCAACCAAGGACTAGTTTCAGCAGTTCAATTAGAATATATTTCTGGCATTAAGGCTCTGTTTTCAGAGAGACTTCCATTTCTTGTTCCTCTCCTTTGGTTCCGTTCTTAAGATTATTGATTCCAATCACACCCTCCCACTGTTCTAAGAATTTCCATCTATCACTCAACTCCCTACCTTTCTACTTTCATTTCTTCCCATGCTACGGTTACAAACAAGCTCTCAAAGAATCTTTTAATCTTCCAAGGACCTTTCTAACAATTGAATCTCTCTCCTTTGTGGAGCAGCTGCCAAACCACTACCAACTCTCTCGCAGACTGCTCATTGCCCTATAAGGTTTCCAAGGCTGTAATCTTTATGGAAGCAGACTGCCACATCTTTTTCTCCTGCTCTATCACCCAGTTCCTTTAATTCTTGCCCCCAGGTAAGTTTTATTTCCTTGTCAAGACCTGTTAAAAGCCAAAAGAGAATCTAGATGTTGCCTGGAGAAAAAGAAAAGAGAAGATTGAACAAACTACCAGTGTCTGAAATGTCCAGAGAATCTACTGGGATGAGATTAGTGTCAGGATAGACTCCTCCTTTTTTTACATCAAGCTTGAAACCCTGTACCAAGCTCTCTGAGCCCTTTGCCTTCCAGGAACTCCAGGAAGCCCCAACTGAAAAAAGCAAGCTATATTGCCTGCAGAAAAGAGCCATTTCTGTTCTGTGAGGAGCGAAGACCTCTACATATAAGACTGAGTATCCCATCAGTGAGAAAGAATCCCCTTCAAGAGGATTAAAGCCAGAAATGTTGAACTTGTGTTTTTAATATTAACTTATGAGTCTAAGAAGGTAGCATACATGACGTTCTGATAAAAATATGCAAAATGCACATTTCTCCTTTTTCAAAAAATGGAATCTAAAATCTGTGTTACTAAAAGGTGTTGATTTCTAATTATATGTAAATACAAATACACACACATACATCTGTGTGTATACATATATATACATGTATATATGTATAATTTTTGTCTGTTTGTTAAACAAGCAAAAGAGAGTAACAGACTGATACAGAGAGAAAGTAGGGCATGTTCTAACTGGGAGGCACAAACATAAGATAAATGGACTCTGCCTACGTGAACCTATAGAAAACTCAGAGGCAGAACTGCTGAACTCACCCAGTTTACATTATTAGGCACTGACCTAGCACTTCATTTTATGATCATTGTCTCATTGCTCCTTTCCACAAATATCACAACTGCACAGACTCATGAGGCTTGCAGTTGTTTGATTTGGGGGAAGAAGCAGTGCCATTCATCATCTTTTATTTTTACATCTAACCATTGGTTCAAATCACTGAGGGAATTAAGAAGAAGCACAATTGTGGTCAGCCTGAGAAGTCTTGTATATGATTCTGTAAATAGGCAAATGGATTTGGGCACAATGCAAGGAGTTGCTAAAAAAGGACAAAAGAGACTCTTCCTTAAGATTAATTTTTAAGCATTTGTTTTCTTGCCTTTATGTATGATTTTGTGTATGTATGTGCATGTATGTGTGTTTGTATGTGTACCAATGTAAACAAGGAATTATGCTTTAGGGATATTTACTAAATTATGTTTAATTGTTTAACAGATAACTGCCATACATATTTATTGTAATGTGTTTTTTTCTCACCGAGATGATTAGATTATTTGATTGCTACCATATATAATCAATCTAACATCCTTATCTTTCGACCAGAAAGCTGATTGTTATAAAATCCTGAGAACAGCTTGCCAAATTTTGGTCAGAGATAGAGAATTAGGCAGGGGCTAGCAACCAAGAAGAAGAGGAAAGTATATCCTCTTCCTGATTTAGATAGGACAGAATACATGGATAAATGGTTAACATGTTGTAAAAATGGCACGGCAGGGGTGTCAGACTTCCTCTAACTTCAGAAGCGGGAGAGAGAGTTACCATCAGCATCAATAGACCAGGGCTGATTCTTATGAGGCGGAGATCAAATATGCTTCCTCTCTAACCTTTTCACCAATTCTGACACCAGCCATCCCTCCCATGGCACTCTCTACTTCTCTTGTGGGTTTGATAACTCATTTGCAATGGCCGCACAGAACTCACATATGATACTCACAGTTATGAGGTTTATTAGGGAAGTAACAGTTTACAATTCAGGATCAGGATCAACTCAACATGCAATTCTTTGATCAGGACAGCCGCTTCTCAGCCGTGCCCACAGGGCTCTCAGTCTCTCAGCCCCTTGGGCCGGTGCTCAGCTCTCCAGCTCCCTGGGTCAGCAAGCCTAGCTCCACCGACAAGTACCTAGAGGCACCCCACTACGCCAGCAAGCTTCCTGCCAGAAGGCACTCAGCTCTGTCACTCCAAGGGTTGGCACAGCCACTGTAACTGCCTTGCTTGGTGGGCTCTTGTTCTGCTGCCGCCATTTCTCTGCCACTGCTTCTCACCATCTCTTGCTGTCTCTGGGGTTACAGCTCTGTCTCTCTGTCTTCTGGGTCTAGGAAGTTCTCTTCATAGGGACCCCAGGTCCAAAAGACATGTTCCTCTTCCCTCTCTTCTTCTTGGTGGTAGTGAGGTTCCCCTTTCTACCTCTGGGATGGCTCATGTTAAGCCTAGTGGGATGGCAAAATTGACCAATCCCCTCGTTAGGGTTCCATACACCTTATTTACAGGGTCCCCCCCCTCCACCACATGGGTGCCATGCACCTTATTTGTATTATTAGTACGCTGTCCAATCCCTTTGGTGGGCCACAAACACCTTTTTTTTTGGCATAGTCCCACCCAATCACTGTAGAAGTCACAAAGACTATGGCTGCACATGTGAGGATCATTTGATCTGAAAAGTCAACTAATATTCTGGGTCTCCCTTCCGAAAACAATTTTCTACTGAAAATAAACAGTTAATATAAATGTGTGCAATGATGCTGGCAAGTCATTTGCCTCTTTTGAATTACAAAATGTTTAAATATCCATGCCCTTTGACCTGGGAATTCTAGTAAGTGAATGTCTTCTGTAGAAATAGTCTAACATAGGGAAAAATGTATATATTCCCAGACGTATTCATTATAGTGCTATTTATAATAGAAAGAAATTCAGAACAACCAAAAAAGCCCTAAAATAGAGTAAAAATTATGTGTATTTTGCTATAAACCCAACCTAGATACAATACTATAATTGAAATTATTTTTAGGATAATGTTTAAAAATATGGAACAAATATGAGTTCATGCAGTTAAATAAAAAAGTTCATGTTAAATAGTTAAAGAACTCATCCACTTGTGCACTGGGATACCTACACAAGAATGTTCATAACAGCCCCAAACTGTAAACAGTTCAAATGTCCATGGGAAGTGGAATGAATAAATAAATCATGGAATATTTAGACAATGGGATCTTATATACAGTGAAATGGATTATAGCTACAGGCAACAAAATAAATGAAACTTATAATGTTGAGCAAAAGAAATCGAAAAATACACACAGTAAGATTCAATTATGTAAAGTTAAACGACAAGCAGACAAACTATGCTTTTTTATAGAGGCATATATACACAGTAAAAATCCTCCCAAAAAGGACATGATTATTGTAAGTTCAAGACAGTGATTATCTCCTAAGAACAGCAAGCCAAGGATGTGATCAAGAAGGTACAGATCACATAATGGGCTTCTAGGATGCTGATAGTGTACTATTTCTTGACTCCAGTGGTAGTAACATAGATGATTCTTCTAAAAACTTTTGTAACTCTTGTGTCAGCTACTATATATTTTGCAATAACAAGTTTAAAAAAAGAACTCAAAATACCTGATATTTTTTCCAGCTATGGAGGATTAGAGGAAAATAAAATTTGAACTGAAATTTGAAGAATTAATAGAATGACTACAAGTAAAGATGGCCGTATTGGAATTTCTAAAGGTATCGAACAGTGAGATTTAATGGAAAGATGTAGGGGAAAAAAATGGACAAGTTTGACTGTACTGATGAGTATTTGAAGGAGAGTAAAAGGAAACTAAGTCAGAGCACTACAGGCAAGAAAAGGCCCTGACACCAGGCAAATGGTTATAACAGTAGGAGTTAGGTAATGATATTAAACCTGAGTAACAGACGTAGATTACTCCTTTGCTTCCGCTTTCCCTATATCCCCCCAGGAAACTCAGTATCATCTCAATACTGAACCAGGCAGGGATGAAACAACTTCAGCAATTTTCCCTTCCCAGAGAGAGAGGACTTTAATATATCCACTTTCCAGCATCATGGAGTTTTAAATCCTCTAATTCTTCTTTGTCCTGATCTCCAAGACTGAAATTCCGCTTTGGTTACTGTTTACTGTTTTTCATTTCTTAGTTCCTATCCCAGAGAATGGTGCATTGGTTAAGTGCTCAGCTGCTAATTGAAAGGTCGGTGGTTGGAATCTACCAGATGCTCTGTGGGAGAAAGATGTGGCAGTCTGCTCCTGTAGAGAATATAGCCTTAGATACCCTATACGGCAGTTCTGCTCGGTCCTATAGAGTTACTATGAGTTGGAATTGACACGATGGCAATGGATTTTCTTTTGTTGTTGTTGTTTGTTTACCACCCTTGGAAGCTGATGCCAAATGTCATTTGCATTTCGACAGTCTATGTGGTCACCTTTTTGATAGGCCCTGTTATGTAGGCCTGTGCTCCAGTAAATGCATGCCTAGTGCCTCCTCCTTCATAAGCCCGGCCATAAGAAGTGTGGACAAGTTCCATTATTTATTTGCATTTTCATTTCTAATTTTCAGGGAAGAAATGATACCTGTACAACAAATAGCAATGGGGATTAAAAATCAACTGCTATATATGTGAAGAATTGAACACTGGTGGCTCACTGGTTAAGAGCTCAGCTGCTAACCAAAAGATCAGCAATTCAAATCCACCAGCTGCTCTTTGAAAACTCTATAAAGCAGTTCTATTCTGTCCAATAGGGTTGCTATAGGGTCACTATGAGTCGGAATTTAATGACAGCAATAGGTTTGGTTTTTGGTTTTTTATACTTGCCTCACTAATCGTCTGTCAGTTTGTCGTACTGTGGTGGCTTTTGCGTTGCTATGATACTGGAAGCTATGCCACTGGTATTTCAAATACCAGCAGGGTCACCCATAGTGGTCAGGTTTCAGTGGATATTCCTGACTAAGACGGATTAGGAAGAAAGACTTGACAATCCAATTCTAAAAAAAAAAAAAAATGGCCAGTGAAAACCTTGCGAATAGCAGCAGAACATTGTCTGGTATCGTGCTGGAAGATGAGCCCTTCAGGTCGGAAGGTGCTCAAAATAGTACTGGGGAAGAGGCGCCTCCTCAAAGTAGAGTTGATCTTAATGATACAGATGGAGTAAAGCTTTTGGGACCTTCATCGGATGACATGGCATGACTCAAAGTGAGAAGAAACAGCTACAAACACCCATCAATAATCAGAACATGGAATCACGAAGTATGAATCTAGGAAAATTGGAAGTGGAATGCATAAAGATCAATATATTAGGCTGCTATATATCGATATATAATGGACTGCTATTGGCCATTTTGAATCAGACAATCATATGGTCTACTATATCAGGAATGACAAATTGAACAGGAAGGGCATTGCATTCCTGCCAAAAAGAACATTGCAAGAACTTTCCTGAAGTATAACACTGTGAGTGATAGGATAACATCCACACGCCTATAAGGAAAACCAGTTAATACAACTATTATTCAAATATACGCACTAACCACTAATGCCAAAGATGAAGAAATTGAAGTTTTTTTACCAACTTCTGTAGTCTGAAATTGATGAAACATGCAATCAAGATGCATTGATAATTACTGGTGATTGGAATGCAAAAGTTATAAACAAAGGAGAAGGATCAGTAGTTGGAAAATATGGCCTTGGTGATGGAAAAGACGCCAGAGATTGAAAGATAGAATAATGTAAGACCAACAACTTGTTCATCGGAAATACTTTTTTTCAATGACGTAAACAGTGGCTATACACAGACCTCACTGGATGGAATTTACAAAAATCAAATCGACTAGATCTGTGGAAAGAGATGATGGAAAAACTCAATATCATCAGTCAGAACAATGCCAGGGGCTGACTGTGGAACAGACTATCAATTGCTCATATGCAAGTTCAAGTTGAAGTTGAAGAAAACTAAAAAAAGTTCACAAGAGCCAAAATATGACATTGAATATACCCTACCTAAATTTAGGGGCCATTTCAAGAATAGATTTGACACACTGAACACAAATGACCGAAAACAAGAGGAGTTGTGGAATGACGTTAAGGACATCGTACATGAAGAAAGCAAAAGGTCATTAAAAAGACAGGAGAGAAAGAAAAGATCAAAATGAACGTCAGAAAAGACTCTGAAAATTGCTCTTGAAGGTAGAGTAGCTAAAGCGAAAGGAAGAAATGATGAAGTAAAAGAGCTGAAGAGAAGATTTCAAAGGGCAGCTCAAGAAAACAAAGTAAAGTATTATAATGACATGTGCAAAGCTTGGAGTTAGAAAATCAAAGGGGAATAACAAGACTGACATTTCTTAAGCTGAAAGAATTGAAGACAAAATTCAAGCCTTGAGTTGCAACACTGAAGGATCCTATGGGCAAAATATTGAATGACACAGGAAGCATCAAGCAGATGGAAGGAATACACAGAGTCATTGTACCAAAAAGAGCCGGTTGATGTTCAACCATTTCAGGAGGTAGCATATGATTAAGAATTGATGGTACTGAAGGAAGAAGTCCAAGCTGCACTGAAAGCATTGGCTGAAAACAAGGCTCCAGGAATTGACGGAATATCAACTGAGATGTTTCAACAAACTGATGCAACACTGGAGGTGCTCACTCATCTATGCCAAGAAATTTGGAAGACAGCTACCTGGCCAACCAACTGGAAGAGATCCATATATGTTCCAGTTCCAAAGAAAGGTGATCCAACAGAACGTGGAAATGATGGAACAGTATCATTAATATCATACACAAGTGAAGTTTTGCCGAAGATAATTCAAAAACAGTTGCAGCAGTACATTGACAGGGGACTGCCAGAAATTCAAGCCGGATTCAGAAGAGGATGTGGAAGTAGGAATATCATTGCTGATGTCAGATGGATCTTGGCTGAAAGTAGAGAATACCATAAAGATGTTAACTTGTGGTTTATTGACTATGCAAAGGCATTCATCTGTGTGGATCATAACAAATAATGGATAACACTGAGAAGAATAGAAATTCCCAAACACTTAATTGTGTTGAACCTGTATATAGACCAAGAGGCAGTAGTTTGAACAAAACAAGGGGATTTTCCATGGTTTAAAATCAGGAATGGTGTGCTTTAGGGTTGTATCATTTCACCATATTTATTCAATCTGTATACTGAGCAAAAAATCTGAGAAGCTGGACTAGATGAAGAAGAACGTGGCATTAGGATTGGAGGAAGACTCACTAAGAACCTGTGATAAGCAGATGACACAATCTTGCTTGCTGAAAACAAACAGGACTTGAACAGTTACTGATGAAGATCAAACACTACAGCCTTCAGTACAGATTATACCTCAACATAAAGAAAACAAAAATCCTCACAACTGGACCATAAGCAACATCATGATAAACAGAGGAAAGATTGGAGTTCTCAAGGATTTCATTTTACTTGATCCACAATCAATGTCCATGGAAGCAGCAGTCAAGAAATAGGACTTCTGGAAAAATGGTGCTCTAGGCAGAGGCACCATGCCATCCCTTCACAGCAAAGATCCGAAAAACTAAGCTGAACAGAGAAAACAACAATCCTGAAACCCTAAAACATCAAATGAAGAGATAAAGAACTCAGTCAAGCACCGAATAGAGTGAGAAAACTGACAGAGAATGGAGAGCGAGGAGAGATTCATGCAGAGGTACCCTACCAGCTAATGCAGCATCGATCCGCCATCTTGGATACCTATCAGAGACCAGCAAACAGGGGGTATGAGAAAGCAGCTTCATAGAGCTTCCAGCGGGAGACAAAACAACCAGTAATTTGTGATATATGCTTTCCTACCCCCCACCCTTCTTCACCCCCACTCAGCCTCCTCTGCTTCCTGCGGCCTCAATCTCTTATCCAGGAAACACTGGCTGCTTGGATTCCACACACCCGAAAGGGCCGGCTCTCTGAATGCCATTTGTTGGCTGCTGGTGTCGCTTTTTTCCACTTCTTTTGATTTCCTCCTTAACTCTCACCACCTCCCCCTCCTTTTGCTCAAATACCTGGTTCCATGCAACATCTTTGCTTCTTCCTGAGGGGCTGCAGAGCTCCAGTAATTTGTGATATGTGCTTTCCTACCCCCTACCCTTCTTCACCCACACTCGGCCCCCTCTGCTTCCCGCGGACACAGTCTCTTGTCCGAGAAACACTGGCTGCTTGGATTCCACCAGCCCGCACTAGCTGGCTCTCTGAGTGCCATTTGTTGGCTGCTGGTGTTGCTTTTTTTTCTGCTTCTTTTGATTTCTTCCTTACCTGTCACCAGCGCCCCCTCCTTTCGCTCAAATACCTGGCTCTGGGCGCCATCTTTGCTTCTTCCTGAGGGGCTGTAGAGCTCCGTTCAATTGTGGAGCTGCTGCCCGGTCTGGGCTGCCTCGCTGGTGGGATCCTGGGGCTTTTGTTCGTTTGCTTGTTTTGAATTGTTTGTTTCTTTTCTTTTCCTTTTCTTGAGTTGGGAGCCCTTTCTGGCCAGGCGGTGCTGCATGTCAAGGAGACTACCCCCTCAGCTTGCACAGATGTGCAAAAGGATCCCTGAGCACATTTCTTTTTTCGTTGGTTTTTTTTTTTGGGGGGGGGCTTTTCTTGTTCTTCTTTTTTTAAAATTTCTTTTCCCTTTTTGTCTTTGTTCACTATTCAGTTTCTAGTCTCTCTATATCTTCCCTCTCTTTCTGTTCCCTGAATACCTGGCGTTGTATACCGCTATGCCTTCTAGCCAGGCTGTACTGCAACACCTGAGAGCAACCTCCTCAGACCTCATAGCTGCACCAGTGGGATCCCTGGGAACTTTGTGGTTCTTTAACCTTTCTGATTTTTATTTATTCATTCTTTTCTTTTCTTCCTCTACCCCTTTCTGTTTTTCTCCATTTCATAGTCTCTCATCTCTCCACTCCAATCGCAAGCTAGCATTCTCTAGCATTCTTTTTTGTTGTTTGTATGTTTTTGTCTCCTGTTCCTCTCTCCTCTCTCCCATATCCATCTTAGCATCACACATAACAATCTCCCTGCTGCATCCTGCCTACCTGCACCGTGTGCTTGACATCACACCACCAAGCGGCACAGGCAGGGCCTACTGGAACCTACCCTGCACTGATTACTGACCCGCCCTGGTGGAGGTAGTAAATGTCACAAACAACCCATCCCAGTAACTCCTCCTCAGCTAGACCTGCCCTACCGTACCATATCTGAGTGACTGACCCTGCCAATTGGAGAAGGAGGCGAAAAGTATTGTGCCCACAGACGAGCAGACAACAAAGAACACAGAGTCCGCCCTGCTAAGACATGGTCAAACTTAAAAAAAAAAAAAGGGATGAAACAAATCTACAATCAATAAACAAGAAAAATAACTACTGAATGCCCTGAAGACAGCAGACAATATCAAAATGTTTACAAAAACACGACAGGATGGTTCCAGTAGGCGTCCAAAATAAAACACCAGATGACTTTCCAGTGGAAGAAAAGGCACTAGAACCACCTGATAGGGAATTCAAATCTCTAATACTCAGAATTCTCCAAAAGCTGAGGCAAAAAGCTGACAAACATGAGGAAAAAATAGACAAATTCATGGAAAATACGGACCAAAAGTTGGAAGAATTCACGAAAATAATGCAGGAACAAAGTGCCAAAACAAATTCACAACTAGAAATTATACAAAGACAACAATGAGAAATCCAAAAGATAAACAACAAGATTTCAGAAATGGATGATGTCATAGAAGGGCTGAGAAGCAGATTTGAAACGGTGGAAGACAGGATCAGTGGAATTGAAGACAAACACTTGGATACAACTCTGTTTCAGGAAAACTCAGAAAAAAGAACAAAGAAGAATGAAGAGACCCTGAGAGTTACGTGGGATACAATCAAAAGCAAAAATTTTCAACTGATTGGAATTCCAGAACAGGGGGAGAAAACAGAAAACACAGAGAGGACCACTGAAGAACTGCTGACAGAAAACTTCCCCAATATCATGAAAGATGAAAAGATGGCCATCCAAGAAGCTCAACGAACCCCATATAGGAGAGACCCCAAAAGAAAATCACCAAGGCATATCATAATCACACTTCCATAAACCAAAGACAAACAAAGAATCCTGAGAGCACCTCGTGAAAAACAAGAAGTGACATACAGAGGAGAAACAATAAGACTAAGCTCAGATTATTCAGCAGAAACCATGCAGGCAAGAAGGCAATGGGATGACATATATAAAATATTCAAAGAAAAAAATTGTCAGCCAAGAATAATATATCCTGCAAAACTCTCATTCAAATTTGATGGTGAAATTAGGTCATTTCCAGATAAACAGAAACTAAGGGAATGTGTAAAAGTCAAACCAAACTTAAAAGAATTATTAAAGCGAGTTCTTTGATCTGAGGACAAACAGCTTCAGCTCACAGGCAGAACCTAGGACGCAAGATCGTATGAGCCAGATACCAATCTAAGAAATCAACTCTCGAGGACTATCCAAAACCAAAAGAAATACAACAGGGAATTAGAGCAGTTAATCAGTAAATGACAACAACATCAAAACAATAAAAGAGGGAATAAATGGCATAGGTACAGAACCTTCTAATGGAGCGGAAGGCAAGGCGATACCAAGTAATGGTAGACTGCTTCAAACTTAGAAAGATAAGGGTAAAATTCATGGTAACCACAAAGAAACTTAGCAAACCAACTCATAAAAAAAAGAGGAAAAACATAAACTCTCGGCAAAAACAAAACCTACAAAAACAAAAGAAATGAAAAAAAAATCCACAAACAAAAGTAACTCAGCATATGAGAGTAAGAAGAAATAAGAAAACTTCAGCACCAACAAAAAAAAGCACTACAAAATGACAGCAACAAACTTGCATCTATTAATAATTACACTGAATGTAAATGGACTCAAGGCACCCATAAAGAGACGGAGAGTGACAGAATTGATAAGAAAACAGGATCCATCAATATGCTGTCTACAGGAGACACACCTTAGAAACAAAGATGTGAATTTATTAGAAGTCAAAGGTTGGAAGAAAACATATCAAGCTAACGACTACCAAAAAAGAACAGGAGTGGCGGTTCTAATCTCACATAAAATAGACTTTAAAACAAAATCTACCATAAAAGACAAAGAAGGACACTATATAATGATTAAAGGGACGATCCATCATGAAGACATAACCATAATAAACACCTACGCACCCAATGACAGTGTTCCAAAATACATAAAACAAACTCTAACAACACTGAAAAGAGAAATTGACAGTTCCACAATAATAGTAGGAGACTTCAACACACCACTCTCACTAAAGGACAGAACAACTAAGAAGAAACTCAACAAGGATACAGAAGACCTAAAGGGCACAATCAGCCAACTGGACCTCATAGACATATATAGAACACTCCATCAAACTGCTGCAAAGTACACATTCTTTTCCAATGCACATGGAACATTCTCTAGAATAGACCACATCTTAGGCCACAAAGCAATCCTCAACAAGATCCAAAACGCTGAGATAATTCAAAGTATCTTCTCTGACCACAATGCCATCAAGGTAGAAATTAACAGTAGAAAGAGCAAGGAAAAAAAATCAATTACATGGAAACTGAATAATACCCTGCTTACACATCAGTGGGTAATAGAAGAAATCAGAGATGGAATAAAAAAATTTCTAGAATCAAATGAGAATGAAAACACATCATACCAAGTTCTTTGGGAAACAGCAAAGGCAGTCCTCAGAGGACAATTTATAGCAATGATGCAAATATCAAAAACGAAGAAACAGACAAAATCAAAACATTAACTACAGAACTCAAACAGACAGAAAGAGAACAGCAAAAATAGCCCACAACCACTGGAAGAGAGGAAATACTAAAGATCAGAGCAGAAATAAATGAAATAGAGAACAGAAAAACAACAGAAAGAATCAACAAAACCAAAAGTTGGTTCTTTGAAAGAATCAACAAAATCGACAAACCACTGGCCAGACTGACAAAAGAAAAACAGGAGAGGACACAAATAACCCAAAGAAGAAATGAAATGGGGGACATTATAACGGACCCAACTGAAATAAAAAGGATTATAACAGAATATTATGAAAAACTATACTCCAACAAATTTGAAAACCTAGAGGAAATGGATAAATTTCTAGAAACACACGGCCTACCCAAACTACAACAAAGTGATGTTGAAAATCTGAACAGACCCATAACAAGAGAAGAGATTGAAAAGGTAATAAAAATAACTCCCAACCAAAAAAAGCCCTGGCCCAGATGGCTTCACCGGAGAATTCTACAAAACATTTACAGAAGAGCTTGTACCAGTGCTACTGAAGCTATTTCAGAGCATAGAAGAGGAAGCAACACTTCCAAATTCATTCTATGAAGCCAGCATAACGCTGATACCAAAACCAGGCAAAGTGGAGCCCTGGTGGCGTAGTGGTTAAGAACTTGGCTACTAACCAAAACCAGGCAAAGACGTCACAAAAAAAGAAAATTACAGACCAATATCTCTCATGAATATAGATGCAAAAATTCTGAACAAAATTCTAGCCAATAGAATTCAGCATCATATCAAAAAAATAATACACCACGACCAAGTAGGATTCATACCAGGTATGCAAGGAAGGTTCAACATTAGAAAATCAATCAATGTAATCCACCACATAAATAAAAGGAAAGAAAAGAATCACATGATCATCCCAATTGACACAGAAAAGGCATTTGACAAAGTCCAACACCCATTCCTGATAAAAACTCTCAATAAAATAGGTATAGAAAGGAAATTTCTCAACATAATAAAGGGCATCTATGCAAAACCAATCACCAACATCATTCTTAATGGAGAGAGGCTGAAAACCTTCCCCTTGAATACAAGAACAAGACAAGGATGCCCTTTATCACCACTGCTATTTAACATTGTGCTAGAAGTTCTAGCTAGAGCAATAAGGCAAGAAAAAGAAATCAAGGGCATCCAAATTGGTAATGAAGAAGTTAAACTGTCCCTGTTTGCACATGATATGATACTATACATAGAAAACCCTAAAGACTCCATGAGAAATCTACTGGAACTAATAGAAAGATTCAGCAGAGTAGCAGGATACAAGATAAACATTCAAAAGTCAGTTGGATTCCTATACACCAATAAGGAGAATGATGAAAAGGAAATCAGGAAAACAATACCATTTATAATAGCCCCTATAAAGATAAAATACTTAGGATTAAATCTGACCAGGGTTGTAAAAGACCTATACAAAGAAAACTACAAAACACTACTGCATGAAAGCCAAAGGGATCTACATAAATGGAAAAACATACCATGCTCATGGATAGGCAGACTCAACATTGTGAAAATGACAATTCTACCCAAAGCAATTTACAAATACAATGCAATCCCGATCCAAATACCAACAACATTCTTGAAAGAGATGGAAAAACTAATCACTAACTTTATATGGAAAGGGAAGAAGCCCCGAATAAGTAAAGCACTACTGAAGAAGAAGAATAAAGTTGGAGGACTCACACTACCTGACTTCAGAACCTACTATACAGCTACAGCAGTCAAAACAGCCTGGTTCAGGTACAACGACAGATACATTGACCAATGGAACAGAATTGAGAACCCAAATGTAAATCCATTCACCTACAGTCACCTGATCTTCGACAAGGGCCCAAAGCCCATCAAATGGGGAAAAGACAGTCTTTTTAACAAATGGTGCTGGCAAAACTGGATATCCATCTGCAAAAAAATGAAACAGGACCCATACCTCATGCCGTATACAAAAACTACTTCAAAATGTATCAAAGACCTGAATATAAAGCCTAAAATTATAAAGTTCATAGAAGAAAAAATAGGACCAACACTACAGGCCTTAGTACATGGCATTAACAGGATACAAACCATAACCATCAACACACAAACCCCAATAGATAAGCTAGATAACTGGGATCTTCTAAAAATCAAACACCTATGCTCTTCAAAAGACTTCACCAAAAGAGTAAAAAGAGAACCTACAGACTGGGAAAAAACTTTTGGACAGTACAAGTCAGACAAAGGTCTAATCTCCATCATCTACAAGAAAATCCAACACCTCTACAAAGAAAAGACAAACAATCCTTTTAAAAAATGGGCAAAGGAAATGAACAGACACTTCCCTAAAGAAGACATTCAAATGGCCAACAGACACATGAGGAAATGCTCGCCATCACTAGCCATTAGAGAAATGCAAATTAAAACCACAATGAGATACCATCTCAGCCCAGCATTACTGGCACGAATCAAAAACACTGGAAATAACAAATGTCGGAGGGACTGTGGGGAGATGGGAACTCTTATGCACTGCTGGTGGGAATGCAAAATGATGCAACCATTTTGGAAAATGATATGGCGCTTCCTCAGAAAGCTAGAAACAGACATACCGTTTGATCCAGCCATCCCACTCCTAGGAATATATCCTAGAGAAATAAGAGTCGTCACTCGAATAGACATATGCACACCTATGTTCATGGCAGCATTGTTCACAACAGCAAAATGATGGAAACAACCTAGATGCCCATCAACAGATGAATGGATAAATAAACTATGGTATGTACACACAATGGAGTACTATGCAATAAGAAGGAACAACAATGAATCTGTGAAGCATCTCATAACATGGATGAAACTGGAGGACATTATGCTGACTGAAATAAGTCAATCACAAAAGGACAAATATTGTATGAGACCTCTATTGTAAAAACCCATGAAAAAGTTCACACACAAAATGTAACAATCTTTGTTGGTTAGCAGGGATGGGAGGGGTGGGGGGAAATACCAAATAGGCAATAGATAAGTGGCATCTTGGGTGAAGGTTGAGACAGTACACAATACAGGGGAAACTAGCACTACTTGTACAAGGAAAGTTCACGGAAGCTCCATAGACACATCCAAACCCCCTGAGGGACTGAACTGCTGGGCGGAGGGCTGTGGGGACCATGGTCTCGGGGAAGATCTAGCTCAATTGGCATAACACAGTTTATAAAGACAATGTTCTACATTCTACCTTGGTGAGTAGTGTCTGGGGTCTTAAAAGCCTGTGAGCGGCCGTCTAAGATACTCCACTGGTCTCATCCCTTCGGGAGCAAGGGAGAATGAAGAGAACAGGATACAAGGAAAAGATTAGTCTGAAGGACTAATGGTCCACAGCTACCAAGGCCTCCACCGGACTGAGTCCAGTACAGGTAGATGGTGCCTGGCTACCACCACTGACTGCTCTGATCAGGATCACAACAGAGGGTTCTGGACAGAGCTGGAGAAGGATGTAGAGCATAATTCTAACTCACAAAAAAAAGACCAGATTTACTGGCCTAAAGGAGACTGGAGAAACCCCGAGACTATGGCCCCCAGTCACCCTTTTAGCTCAGTGGTGAAGTTATCTCCGAGGTTCACCGTTCAGCCTGGGAGTGGACAGCCCCGTAAAACCAAATGGGACTAATGAGGTACAGTAGTCCAGTGACAAGGGCCAGAAGGCAGAAGGGGACAAGGAAGCTGGTGATAGGGAACCCAAGGTTGAGTAAGGATATTGTTGATGTGTTGTGAGATTGTTAACCATTGTCATAGGGCAACATGTGTAGTAACTGTTGAATGAGAAACTATTTTGTTCTGTAAGCATCTTAAGTGAGAATAGCAGCACAATTGGAAGAGTGTAGTCAATGTCACTGAACTGTGCATGTAGAAATTTTTGAAATGGTGTATCTTTCGCTATGTGTATTTTCACCAAAAAAAAAAGTTGAGAAGTTAGAGGGTTGACATGTTGTGGGGTTGTTAACCAATGTCATAAAACAGTATGTGTACTACTGTTTCATTAGAAACTATTTGTTTTGTAAGCCTTCACCTGACGTGCAATTTAAAAAAAAAATAAAATAAAAATCTATTTTGTAAAAAGCTCTGAAAAAAAGAAAAAGAAATTGCATGACATAGTGCATTGGGCAAATCTTCTGCAAAAGAGCTCTTTAAAGTGTTAAAAAGCAAAGATGTCCCCTTGAGAACTAAAATGCACCTGACCCAAGTCATGTTGTCCTCAGTTGCCTCATATGCTTGCAAAAGCTGGACAATGAATAAGGATGAATATAGAAGAATTTATACATTAGAATTAAGGTGTTGGTGAAGAATATTGAATATACCATGGACTTCCAGAAAAATGAACAAATCTGTCTTGGAAGAAGTACAGCCAGAATACTCCTTAGAAGCGAGGATGGCGAGACTACATCTCATGTACTTTGGACATGTTATCAGGAGGACCTTGTTCCTGGAGAAGGACATCATGCTCGGTAAGGTAGAGGGTCATGGAAAAAGAGGAAGACCTTCAGCAAGAAGGACTGATATAGCAGCTGCAACAATGGGCTCAAACATAGCAAATATTGTGAAGATGGCACAGGACCAGGCAGTGTTTTGTTCTATTGTACATGCAGTCACTGTGAGTCAAAACTGACTGGACAGCAGCTGCCAACAATATATACTCTTTAACTTCATGCTAAAAATGTCATTATTCATAGAAGTGATGGAAAAGCTGAATAAATAGATATTGCTTTTATCAAGTATAGAGTAATTAAAAAATAAAATTAAGCCAATTGTCATTTTTTAGGAGAAATGAACTCATACTTGCCTACACATTTAGGTAAAAATTATCTTTGAAATGTATCCTTGTGGTGGAACTCCTAGATAAGAAAAGGGAGAAATCCAATAGTACTTTCTAGTGCCCATGTAATATTCACAAGTTGTTATGACTCATAGGCCGCAATTTCCTTTCCCTGAAAAACGAAGAGCTCTCTGTTTTCAGATCCTTCTTCTTGATCATATTTTCCCAATAAAACAATTATAAAAGAGGGTGGTGCAAAGCAATTAAAGTAGCTTTGGTTATAAATTCTGTCTTCAGAGACAGTGATTTGTAATGGTACATCTGTTTTCACAAATAATGATTATCATAACACTGCATTACTGAATTTTCTTCTACATAAATATTTGTTCCAAGCCAATTTATCCTGAGTTACTCTCACTAAAGCTGTTATTGATGTGCGCTGCCGAGAAACTTTTGTTTTTTGATATGTCTTCTCGTCCTAGTACCCTGACAGTTGCACAAGCCAGTGTGCAAAACAAGGGATCTATCAGCTCTTCACTACTGTGCTTCACACGCTACATGTTGTTAACGTACAGTGTTTCCCCTCTGGCCATTTTTGGTACAAAATTGTAAATCAATTCCAATTTCTAATGGGAATATAAAAAGGGATCTACCTATATTTACTTAAGTATTAGTCAAGACTCTTGGACTACAAATAATTGACAATTACTCAAGCTAGCTTAAGCAGAAATAAAAAAAAAAAGAAATAGGAATTCAGCAAGTCCTCAGAGAAAGCCAGAAAAGCCATCAGAAACCTTGGGGGAATTCTCTCAACTTCCTTATTTTTTCTGTACATCTCTCTGTGAAGACTAGTTCTCTCTACTTCTGACCCACATAAGAGACTATGACTACCCCATGCTCTTGTGTTCTAAAGTTAAAGATCAGAACACGCATGGAATCCAGTTTCCTCCTTCTCAGTCTCTATTCTCAGCGTACAAGAGATGGAAGTGATTGCCGTAATCCCATCGGGTATTTAACACTAGTCATTACCAGAGGTCAGAACAAACATGGCTGCTAGAAAGCAACTCCTTTAGGCAGATGTGAGAAATGGTTTTAGGATGGTCAAATACCTTAAATGTGTCTACAAGTGATATTATTCATAACAAGCTTATTTGCTTCTTGAAATAGATATCTGCACGCTTGTCACTACCTCCAACCTCAATTTGATTGGAGGCCTAGAGTCTGAGAAGAGGCCCATGAGCCTAAACGGATGTCTTGTAATAATTAGTCCCTTAAAGAGAAAACACAAAAGGCTTTCTGATCTACTCTGTGATTCAGTTCCCTCAGGTAACTCTGGCATCTTCAACATGTGCTGCTACTCCAATTCTGATTCACAGGCTCACTAGCCAGGTAGATAATTTGAAGAAATGCCAGGAATGCATGTTACAAGGAAGATGCTGTGTGAATATTAAGCCAGAACAATGTGCAATTCATTCCTCTTATTAATGCATCATTTCCCCTTCAGGCAAATTATTTCACCAAGGTAGGATAATGAAGGGCTTCAGTCAGACCTTCCTGACAAATGAGACACATTGTTGGATAGGTGCCACCGTCTCGGAAACAAACACAAGGCTTTCTCAGCAGAGCTTTCTCACAAAGCAACCTGGAGTGAGAAGACACCGTTCCATCTGTCCCAGATTATCTGATGTGAATCTTCAGAGGCTTACCTCATGGGACCAAGAAGACAAGAACACATTTGGGCAGTAAAGAAAAACGAAGACTTACAGAGAAAGAACAAAGGTGAAGATGAATTTAATTAACAGCAAGAGATATTTACAAGCCATAAGCTACAAAAAATGGAAGTTAGAAATATCAATTTAACCCCCGTTTTTTTTCTAAGTTTATAAAATCTGTAGCTCAGAGGCACTAGGTTCTGAAAGATGAAGTTATGTATTAAGTACAGCAAAGTATTCCTACTGAACAAGTTTAGTTTTGTGTGTATTGCTTAAAAAACTAGCACATATTTAACAAAGACAACATATTTTGATGGGATTAAAATTCTTATGTCATATGAACAAGAGGATAAATTTTAAAAAGTCACCTTCTTGGCAACAATTCCAAGATTTTAACAAAATATCTCTAAGCAAATTATTCTCTTGTAACATCATTTGAGAGATGGGGAATTGATGGCAGTAAGACAAAACTGAGAGCCAAAAATATCTGTTTGAAATTTAACAACAGAAAAAAAGATTACAGTAACTATTGTATCGAAAAAGTAAAGAAAGAAAAAGCAAGAGCAAGACAGAGAGCAGTGAGAATCTTGCCTTATTCCTTTGAGAAGTCTCACAACCAATATCAGTTTGGCTGCTTCTCCCTTTACTCTGTCCCATTTTATAAGATTTTATGACTTTAATCACTTTAGGGAAGGAAGTGCAATAAAAGGGCAGTGTGATTTTCTAAATACACAGACTCCAGTAATCCCTGTGAGATCCCAGTCAGGATTATGGAATAGACATCATTACTACCCTATGAAAAATATCCGGTAAAGAGAGCCCATTGTTGCCTTGGTTATTAGAGGCAGCATTTACATTGTGCCAAACTGTAGCAAGACATTAAACCACAAAATGAGCAGTGTTTAATAAGTGCTTTACTCATAGGGTATCCAATTCAGATTAAATTTTAGCTATGCTCTTCATTCTAAAATTCTATCGCTGTAACAATTGAGGAATAAGATACTGGCCCATAGGATTTTCAGCTTCACACCAATGGCAATGTTGGAATATTTTAATGTCTGGCATAAAGATGCTAACTCCCTCCCCGACTAACAACCTCACTCTGGGACAAGATAAAGAAGTGACTCAACTCCAGCCTGGCAGAAAGGACTAATTCTAGGTGAAACAACTACAAAACGAGAGGTTTGGAAAATAACATTTTATCTTCCTTCTATGTGGTCTTATTACTTCTGGGAGGCCACATTGAATCCAATCTTCCCTAACTCTGAAAAACATTCTGCCACAAAAAACTGCATTGTCTTCCTACCTGACCCCAATTTTTAGAACAAGAATTCCTCTTCTGGGTTATGCCACTCTTCCACTTGCAAATAAATTGTCCCATTTTCCTCACCTGAAAAGTATTACGCACGTGGGAAATGTTGAGAAATGGTTTTTAGAAGACTTTTGGTATTTGTAGCCGGAAGATCGTTTCTGCACAAGATTAGAAGCTTTTTGTGAGCGGCAGTTACATTTTCATTTATTTTGTATCTCCAGCTGCTGGCACAACACTTGGCACCAAGTAAGAACTCAACAAATATTGAAGGAATGAATAGACCCCAAATGAAGCACCATACGGAAAGAGAAGGAGACCCTGTATTTCTCTCCCATTAGACAGTGACATCATTTAGGAAAATAAAATCCAGTTTGGATTGAGTTTGGATTTTTCTATTTCAGCCACATACCAAAATCACAAGGAAACAGCATACACACAAGGGTACCTGATGCCAAAATCCAGAGAGTTATGTCTGGGTTAAATATTAAGAAAGCATTGACAAGGCATTCAAGACCAAGTTTGATCATTGTGGCTATATAGTAATACCAAAACTAAAACCCACTGCCAGTGAGTTGATTCCAACTCATAGTGACCCTATAGGACAGAGTAGAACTGCCCTATAGGGTTTCCAAAGAGCAGCTGGTGGATTTCAACTGCCAACATTTTGGTTAGCAGCCGAGCTCTTAACCACTGCGCTACCAGTGCTCCAATATAGTAATGACAAAGGGGAAATATCCTGTATAATGATTGGAGAAATGTTTCAACAGATCAGGGCACAACAATAGATTGGAATATTATATATCCATGGAAAATGTTAAAGAGTTGTCAATAGCACAATGGATCAAATCCTTCATGCAGCATTTAGATCCTATTGACATATTGACCTTGCCTATTTTTTGTTCCAGCTTTGTTGCGATAACCAGCTTTTCTGAGTTCTAACTGACTTCACATAAGCTCGAGCTGACAGAGCTTTGTTCCATATCCAGCTGAAAGCTTTTTGCTTTCTGCTCCAAAGCTCTCCTGTTTACACTGTGGCATGGCTCCCCAAGAGACCCACTCACACCCACACACGTGCAGGGGAGTTAATATCCCATGGGGCAAACTATGAGCTGTGGGAAAGAGTTGCTGAGGATAAATGCTTTCCTTTGTCTTCCACATGATTGACAATCCTATAATATAGTTCACAAGCCTTCTTGGAGAATGTTCCCATGAGACTGAGCACTTAGTGAACTTAGCGGCAGCTGAATTGATGACTAAACTTTACATTGGTTCTTCCTCCTTCCCTGTTTCACTCTCCTTTTTTCTTATTTCTGATCCTTGGAGTTTCACTCTCTAATGAAATAGCAGCAGGTAAGACTTTGCCTCACGTTCTGCTTTCTGAGGAAACCAGGTAAGACATTTTGAACGATCCTAGAAAGAAGACCTTTAGACTGGGATTTAGGGGCTCAAATGCCCACCTGTTGGATGATTACGCACATCTTGGCTTCACATAGTGGGGACAGCAGTATACTTTCTGGGTCTTTTCCCAGAGATGTGTTATTCTTCTACTCCCTATTATGTTATAGTTTGTAGAGTCATTGACCATCTTGACATTTTGCTGAATATTACATTAGTCCATTAAATTGATGATATCCTACTAATTTGACTTGGTGAGCAGTAAATGGAAAGTACACTGGATACCCTAGAAAGACACGTGCATGTCAGAGGATAAGAAACAAGCTTCCATGAATACTCAGGTGTCTGCCACATTAGTGAAGTTCTTCAGGGTCTGGTGGTCTGGGGCCTCTAAGGTAAAAAAATGTGGTTGCACCTTGCACCTCATGCCAAGAAAAAAAAGGCAAAGCACATGCACTTTTTTTTTTTTTTTTTTTTTTTAAGAGGCAGCCTATATGATACTTGTGCTCAAACCCATTTCTTCGGAAGCCCATGACACTAGTTGTGAACGGCATTCAAAGGAAAAAGGGCTCTATAGCAGGTCCAGGCTGCAGTGTATGCTGCCCTGCACTTGGGCCATAAGACCAGCTAATCTAATGGCTCTGGAGGCGTCCTTGCTGGGCAGAGATCCTAGTGCAGGCCCCTAGAGATCTGGAGCAAGACTATGCTTTCTTGGGCAAAACATATTCTTTGTTTGATAAAAAGTTCCTAGGTCACCTGGGTCCTTGTAGAGAATGAGTAACTGTGGGTACGAAGTGACTATGCAACTGGAACGGCCCATCATGAACTGAGTGTTACCAGATCCTATTTATAATGTGGGTAGCAGAGTAGGGTTCTTTTATATGATGCAGTTTGGGCCTGCACAGTTCCAGAAAGCATGAGTAATAGGTGACCATGTTCCCGTCACAATTACCTCTATTGCACTGACACCTCTTCTTCAACTCATGCCTGTGGCCACATGGGGGAATTTTTACAATCAACAGATAGAGAAGAAATGAATTTGGGCCCTGGTTTACAGATGAGTTAGCACAATAAATTGATGAAAAATGGATTGCAGCACTCAGGGTGGCTTTAGGAACAGTGGAGAACTGTATTAGATGATCCATTATAGAAAGGGGGAAGTGGTCTGAGGCGCTAATATACAAGGACTCCTGGACAGTGATAGATGTTTTGGGTGGTTGGTCAAGAGCCAGAAAGCAAAACAGTTTGGAAAAGGAGGCACAAAAATATGGGAGAACACTAGGAGATACAGAAGAGGTATGCTGTATCTGACACCAGAGATGGTTGAGATTCTCTCAGCCACACCTGCCCTTTGTTCCAGTTGCCACGGTGGGGATAAGGTGCGTGTGTGTTCTGATCAACTTTAGATAGGTGCAACCTGGCAGCTTCATGCCTATCCTATGGCCCTCTTGCCTCCAACCCGGAACTTCCCTGTTGAGATCAAGGTGTGAGATACAATCAGACCCCATTGAAACCCATTTGGTGTTTATGCACACACTACCCAGAAGTGTAGAGGAATTCATGTCCTGTGGGGAACTGGCCAGCAGGAAATGGAGCCAGCGTATAAATTTTTCTCCGTTCTCCCTCTAGATGAAAAGTCCTAAGACAGAGTTCGTAAAATTTAGTTTATAAAATTTCTCAGAGGATGGACACCAAGGCCAAGTAATCAGGGCATGTATTATCAGTCAAATTGCTAACATATCTTCGTATTAACTTTCCCCTTTCTTTGCTTTACTTCTTTTGCCCATCTCTCCAGCCCCCTAGATTATACTCCAAAATAAAACCCTACGCTCTGCTTTCTGAAAAATCTAGGTTAACGCCAGTGGAAAATTGTCATGATACAAAGTTAGGTGTCTTTGTCACCTAACAAGACACAAAAATTATATATCAAAATGATTCTAGTTTTGTAAGATTTATGTCTAGAGAAGATTAAGAATGATATATTAAATATTAGAGTGTCAACAAGTGTCATTTCTGGGGAGTATGATTAGAAATGTTTTATTTATTAAAAAAAATTTTTTTTTTACATTCTATAGCTTCTAAATTTGTCTAAAATGAACATGTTACTTTCAAAATTTGCAAAGGATTTGTCTATGGGAAAATCGTCAGTAGGTTTTTGTGATGGAATGGGGTCCAAGGGCATAGTCATGATCAAGCATAAAGCAAACCAAATTTCATGGGAAACAAGCATATGCAAATCAAAACTAAGCAAATGTATGGTCAGAATGGCAGAAACTCTAACAAACAGATGAGGTCAAGGAATATTTTAGATTAAAAAAAATGATAATAAGTGGAGATGAAATGGAGTTTACATAGTAGGTACTTGATGACGATGATAAAACATTGAGTTGGGTGGGATGCAGAGAAATTGAGGAGGGCAGGATATTAGACACTGCTTCAGTGTCATTAACTCAGTGCTCAGTGAGGCTTATCACTGGCATCCTCTTAGGTTCTATCTGCCCTATGGCATAGGGAAAAGCTAAACATATCTGCAAGGTGATTAGGGGAATAAGTGCAAACACTGAAGTTTGATATGACACAGTATGTACAGGGGCTGGAGGGGTGTTAGTGATTTGGGCCAAATGATGAGACCTGGGGGCACCTATAGGACGTCGGAATTAGTAACCTGGAGGAATACAGGGAGGGCAGACCAGACAGTTAACTCAAGTACCTTTGTACGTTATAATGCTAATAAATTAAAATGTCAAAAATCCAACCTGAAATCAATCTGCCTCATGTAAATATCCCTTACAAATGGGTAATATTTATTAAAAAATTATTTTAAAAGAAAATGGCAGCATTTTCTTTGTCTTGGGCACTACTCCAGGCACTGAGAATTTAGTGGTAAACCAGAAAGACCATGGTGCCACTCCTAAGAGGGCTTACAGCCTAGTGAGTCTACTTACACAAGTGACTGTATTATGAAATATATAGTAGTAAGTACTTTGAAGTATAATGAGTTTTAAGAAGTCATATATTGGAAACAGAATCTAGTAGGAGGAAGGGAATTGAGGGCTTTCCTGAAGAACTGGCATTTAAGTTGTGATTTACATGAATAGGAGTGAGCCAGGTATGAGGTACAGGAGCCTAAGAGAGCATTCCAGGCAGAGAGCACAGTGATCTGGAGAATTATGTGAGACCTAAAGGCCCCACCAGGAGGTAAACCTAGAAAAAGTGGAGTGTTTTGCTTTTCTTTTGTTCCCTGCTAGACTCTACTACCTAGGACAATGCCTGGTACACTGTAGGTGCTCAATAAATATTTGTTGGATGAATGAATGAAGGAATGAATGGTATGTTCTCGGACAACGCTAAAGTTTGAAATACATGAGCCAAAGGCATCATGATAGTAGTAACCCTTCAAAGAGTAAGTAGATCATAGCCAAAAATAAGTAGATGTTGAAATAAACTAGTAAAATGTGCTGAAGGCACCAATTATCAAGCATTAAGGTCTGTAACAGCTTGAATCACTCCTGTTCAGAATTACAACACTCAAAGAGTCCAGCAGCTTTTCACAGGCCATACACTAAGGAAGTCCACAGTGTTACAGCTGCATAGCCCACACATATGTTCTGCAACTCTTAAGTAATGGATCATCCTTTATAGAAACCAGTTCAACCATAGTAATTCCATATTCCATAGTAATTCCCATAGTAATTCCATATATCCATTCACTACTCATGTATTGCTTATGAGTGGTTGATACTTGGATAGAAATATTCCTCTTATTTTCTTTTGGTCTAAGATAGGCCACTGACCAAGACTGAGGACCTTTGTTGCATAATTCTTAAATCTTTTTGCTGGATTGTTTAACTTGGCCAGAAATTTAAGGCTTAACACAAACTGGCTGTGGTGAGTGATTCAGGCCTTGTCCCCTTTTCTTCTCTATGATTCCATTGTTTCCACCAAGGAGTTGCCACACCCATAGAGTCACTTTTCTGAAAGAGTGACTTTAGTCTTTGCAATAGAAAGAAAAAGAAGACTGGAACCCTACTTAAATTATTGTTTGCGCTTTCAGACTTTATAACCATCTAAAATGAGAATTTCCTGGTTTAATCACCTAACCCTGCTGTCTCTGAGTATAATTTAAAATATTTATTTTGTTAATTAGTATTCTTTGCCTTTTATGTGTAATAAAACATGAATACCAGCAAGATTGACATATAATTCACAGTATCTATTAATCATTTCCTTGATGAAAGCCAGTAAGTTTAATAACAAGTAGACCATGGGCTTCAGAAGGCAAAAACTGTGTCATCCACTTTTAACTTGTTTGAAATCCATTTTGAATGTACCTCATGCACATTAGTTTCCTATCTATAGCCTATTTCTCACTGAACAATTTTTAACAGTCTATTTTTAAGTTACCATTCATTTTTTGCCAGACACTGAGCCTGGCATGACATTCACATTATTTCATTGATTAAACAAGTCAGTACATAAAAGTCCTACAAGCAAGCTGGGCACAGAGTAAGACTCAGTAAATATTGGCTACTATTTTCTCATTTAATCTACCCTCATATAATACTATCTGGCAAGGTAGGTATTATTAGCCCACACCATAGATGAGGACAGGGTGCTCAGCGAGGTGAAGCAGGAAGCGGCTTGCCGAAGTGACCCAGCTAGTATGTGTCTGAAGTCAGGCTTGTCTTCTCTCATGCAAGCACTTCTCACTGCACATGGTTTCAGAACATGCCTGGGAAGGATTTTGTAGCTTGTCAAAAAGTGTATGCACTGAAAATACAGAGATCTAAACTCAGTTTAGACATATGGCATAATGTAGAGTCTATGTGGACAGAAAAATATTGATTTGTTTTCTGTGGGGAGGTGGAGGAAATCAGCAGGATAAGGGACACGGGTTTCCAAGACTGCCTAAAAACAGAAGATAATCTATCTTTCTTTTTATGTGGCCTAGCCTGTAGCATAAACCATCGGAGAGAGCCCATTCCTCCCGTACGTTTACTAAGTTCTAGCTCTGTACGAGGCACTATACTGACTTGGGGGATTAGACAATGGCAGGGGGGTCAGAAGTGCTAATTACGCTTCTGGAACTAACAGACTAGTAGCAAAATAAATCAAAGACAAACAAACAAAACAACTGAAAATGCTGATAGATGCAATGAAGAATGCTAACAGGATACTGAGATAGAGACTGGGTTGCAACTTTAGATGATCAGGAAGTATTTCCTTATACGGTTCCTATTTTCATATTAGTTTTTTAAATAATCAGATGCAATTAAAACCACAAAAAAATACTTCATGAGTAAGTAGAGACTGTACTGTAAGTACAAGGATGTTTAAAAACATTTTTTAAAAATCCATGAATATAATCAACCATATTGATTGGTTAAAAAAAACAAAACAGTGGCCTTCATAGCTTCAGGGGAAAAAAAAATCCATAAAATGTAACATCCCTTCATGTAAACAATGTAAAATGTAACATCTCTTTATGAAAAAAACTTAGTATTTCAACAAGGGCATTCTCTTTTCCTAATGAAAGGTATTAACAGAAATACCTAGAACAGTTACCTGAAAATCACCTGAAGGGCTTGTTAAAACACAAATTGTTAGGACCATTTACCTTCCCCCAGAGTTTCTGACATGGGATTGTTGTTATTGTTAGCTGCCATTGAAACCCTACTCAGTCCATTGTGATCCACAGGGTTTTTACTGGCTGATTTTGGAAGTAGATCACCAGGCCTTTCTTCCTAGTCTGTCTTAGTCTGGGAGCTCCACCAAAACCTTTTTCAGCATCAGAGCAACGCACAAGTCTACACTGACAGACTGGTGGTGGCTATGCACATGAGCTATTTTGGCTGGGAATCAAACTCAGGTCTCCCTCATGGAAGGCAAGAATTCTGCCATTAAACCACCAATGCCTCACAGGTATGGGGTAGAACTCCAGAACTGAATTTCTAACAAGTTCCCTGGAGATGTTGATGCAGCTGGTCTAGGACTATATTTGAGAACCACTGACCCATGCTCTTAATTCTAAAATGGCAGAAGTCAGGATCAAAATAAGAATTCTCACTTCTATTTTATTGCTTCTAGAACACAAATAGAATAATAAGAAAAGAAAAAGGAAGAAAAGGTTAAAAAAAATTGAAATGGAGAAACATAGTTGTCTTTATTTGCAAGCAATGCTAGTAACCACACAGGGATACATTTAGAAGATGAGCATTCAGTATGTACATTAATATTTCTATATGCCAGCTAAAACCAATCAAAAAAGTAATCAACTATGTATCTTATTTAAAATTATCTCACAAATCATAAATTACTTGGGGATATAGCTAACAAAAGAGTAAGAGCTATATGGAGAAAATTTTTTTTAATTTACTAAAGCATTCACATGGAGACCTACCAAAGTGAAGAGATATACAAAATTGTAATGATGTTATTAATCTATGAATTTAACCTACAAGTTAATATCAACCAAAATCTCAATGGAGTTTTTCATAGAACTTAACAAGTTAACTGTACTCCATATGGAAGAGTACACAAATCAGGAATGTAAGAAAATTTGGAGAAGAAGTAGGAAGAAATATATAAATTAGGACTACGAGCATAATCAAACAGATCAATGGATCAGAATAGAGAGCCCAGAAACAGACACATGCACAAATGGTAATTTAGTACATGGAAGAGTGGCACTAGGAAGTGCTGGAAGCCCTGGTGGCATAGTGGCTAAGAGCTCAGTTGCTAACCAAAAGGTTGGCAGTTCAAATCCACCAGCTGCTCCTTGGAAATCCTGTGGGGCAGTCTGACTGTCCTATAGGGTTGCTATGAGTCGGAATCCAATCGATGGCAACGGGAAAAGAGGTGCTGACTTCAATAAATGGTAGAAAATAAACTTCCTATAAAAAGAAAAACCTTAAAACTTACAGAAGAAAAAACAGAAGAATATTTTTTAAGCTTGGCATAGAGAGGAATTTCTTACATAAGACACAAAAAATATAGACCATAAATAAACAGTTGATATATCCAACAACATACACTTAAAACTTAAAAACAGAAGACTCTATAAACAAAGTGAAAAGTCAGACCACGGGATAGGTCAAGATCATTTAAATGTATATAACTGACAAAGAACTACAACTAGTAAATACAAAGAACTCCAACCAATGAACAAGAAGAAGACAAGTAATAGACAAGAAAAATGATCAAAGGATATGAAAAAGCACTTGACAGAAGAGAAAACCAAGATGTCCAACAAACTAGTGAAATGAGGCTCAACCTTACTGCTAAGAACAGAAATCAAATAAAAACAATAAAAGACAATTCCACACCCCTCCAATTTACAAAAATTTATAAGGCCTGAAGATCCCAAGTGTTGGAGAGAATGTGAATAAATGATATCTCTCATTCTGGTGGAAATAAAAATTGGTCCCGATGCTTTGAAGAGCAATTTGTCTGTATCTATTATGTACGAGAATTGACTTGATGGTAACAGTTACAGCGTGTATCCAAGAGAAACACAGAAATGGAGTAACGCTTGCACATATGTAAATGAAAACAAATGCAAGAATATTTAATGTAATACTGATAGCAATAGCAAATACAATGAAATAAAAATTAAGTTGCCATCAATAGGGGGATGTGTAAGTTGTGGGAAAAATCACATAGTGAAGCAATGTGTAACTACCAATTACTAGCACAGATGCATGATGTTGAGTGAAAAAAATCAAATTATAAAATGAAAATATCTGTGGATGTTTTGAAAAACCTACAGATTAATGAAACACATTTTAATGAATGGATATTGTCTTAGTCATCTAGTGCTGCTATAACAGAAATACCACAAGTGTATGGCTGTAATAAACAGAAATTTATTCTCTCACAGTCTAGTAAGTGGGAAGTCCAAATTCAGGCTTCCAGCTCCGGGGGAGGCTTTCTCTCTCTGTAGGCTCTGGAGGAAGGTCCTTGTCATTAATTTTCCCCTGGGCTAAGAGGAGCTCAGCGCAGGGACCCCAGGTCCAAAGGACATGCTCTGCTCCCGGCGTTGCTTTCTTGGTGGTATGGGATCCCCATGTCTCTCTGCTCGCTATTCTCTTTTCTATCTCAAAAGAGATTGGCTCAACACACAATCCAATCTTATAGATTATTGAGTCCTGCTTCATTAACATAACTGCTGCTAATCCCATCTCATCAACATCATAGAGATAGGATTTGCAACACATAGGAAAATCACATTAGATGACAAAATGGTGGACAATCACACAATACTGGGAATGAAGGCCTAGCCAAATTGATACACATATTTTTGGGGGACACAATTCAATCCATGACAGATGTGTATATATAAAGTATGACAATGAGAACTAGAGGTTTGCCCATCAACTTCAGAAAAGTGCTACCGTTTAGGAGACGGGAGGGGCATTTCAGGGTACCCCTCTGCATTCCCAGCACAGTGCCTTATAAAGCTCACGTTCGTCAGTCAGTATGCCATGAATGCATGTTAGCAGAGACTCTAGTAACTCAAATGAATCAATCAATAAATAATTCCTTTCTACTTTATTGATGATGGTGACACTACCCACTTTTTAAAAGATCTCAGCTCTTTTAAAAGTTTCTTTGGGAAAATTCAATGAAGCAGAACCCATCCATAACCACTAAAGTTGGCATGATGCCTTGGTTAAAATTGTTACCATATTGTGATAAAACCCTGGTAGGTGTGTTAATCAAATTGCAAGAAAATATCATTGCCTTAAAGGAAATATTTGGTTTCACCAGCATGTAAATCTGTATTAGGTATTTTAAGTCACTGGTTCAACTGAAACCAAGTACCTGGTTCCTAATGATCAACAGCAGATAAATCAGTTCAAGTCACAGTCATTTGGCTGTTGGCTCTAAGAGACACCGTTAATATTAAAATACTTGATGGCACCTGCTTAGCATGTTTGCCTTCATACACTGTTTCCCGTTTCTTTGTAAGTTTGCCAAGTGTTTTTAAATGAGTCCCCTGGGAAAATGACCTATCAGTAATTTTTTTCTGCATTTTCTCAGGCTGATAGGAGAGCAGTTCTTTGATCATGCTAGCTGAGGGTTGCACTTCTTAGTTTTCTAAGTACAGAGAAACCTTATGTTTGTGCAGCTAGGCAGAGCTTGGTGCCAGCTCTGGGTATTTTTATGTCTTACATAAAACTAAAGATGAAAGCATGATCTGCAGGTTGGAGGAATAAAGAATATCTCCATGTTTAAAAAACTAAAATTATGCTAGGTTCTTTTCAATGTCATTCTTTGGAATGCCAGTAATTCAGTTTTGTTTTGTTTTTTTCATTATTTTTCTCAGCTGAATCCTCTCCCCCCACCCCTACTGCAAACACTCACAGAAAACAGTTACAGCTCTTTAACAGACAGAGGGATATTTTGTTTCCATGATCTGAGGTAAATCTGATAGTATATAAGTTATTATTTTCAATGGACTAAGACGAAAGTAACCTTTTCTTTATATCTTGGAGTGGCAGAACAAATGTTATTTAGCAGCATCACACCCTAAGATGGTGGAAAATCTTAGAGGAATGGGTTCATATCTGGAAAACTAGGGAGGAAAATGCCCTTCATCTGGGATGGTGTTAGGTTTCTCTTTCTAAAGAGGGCATAAATTCTACTAATTAAGATAAAAGCAAAGCCAGGATGCAGGTGACAGTATGTATTCATTTTCTCCAAGGCAGAGGATGAAATCTGCCAAATTTACTCTAATATTGATTTGGTGAGATTTAATTTTCTGTATTTTGTAAATCTTTACAATTAGAAATACAACAATTACAATTTTACATTAATGTTAAATTGTTGACACTAGGTCCACCAAAACATCACTGAGAATTTGTTTCCCCACTTGTGAAATGTGGCTGTTGATACCTACCTTAGAGAATAATTATAAAGATCACTTGTTGGGAGGAAACTAACTGGCCCAGGAGAGGAAAACGCAAACGTTTCCAGGAGATTAAAGGTAACTGAAATGTGATCTTCAAGATGCGAGGAGGGAGGAGGGTCAGCCCTGTCAGATCTGGGATGAGCAAGTGCACTGAAAAGAACGTTTCGTTTCTTAAAACATTGTTTAACACCGTGCCAGCCAAGCAACACAAGTCTTTGAGAGCTCCCGAATAATAGTTTGCAACCCCTGTAGTAATAAGAGAATGGGCTCTGGTTTGAGACAGCCTAAGGGTCTGAAATTACCTCAAAGTACCAACTCTACTCTGACACGTATGGGGTGGCCATGAGTACGAATCGACTCCATGGCAATTAGTTGGTATCGACTCTACACAGCTCTTAAGTAACTTGGGAAAGTTATTTTTCTTTAAGTCTCAATTTCCCCAACTGATAACATTGTAACATAATGCTTCCCCACTGTAACATAATGATAATAATAGTATATCCCTCATAAGGTGCTTGGGAGATTTAAACAATGCTATGTATGCAAACATGCCTTACACAGAGTCTGGCACATCTTACTTCCTCAATGTTATTTGTCAATACTACACCATGAGAGTGCTTTGAATACGATAATGCCCTATATAGATGTAAGGAGTGTTTGACCTGTTCTACTATCATTAAACTATATAATATTTTAAAAATAGTAATTACAAATATCAAATCAAAATACATTCAGCTAAGTTCATCACTTCCGGGTTGGAACTGGGGAAACATTTATTATTTTAAGTGATATAATGATTTTAAATGGAGAAAAATGTTGATTTACTTATTGGTCAGTGTGGAATATATTATTTTGAGTCCTACCAACAGAAAAGTGCTTTACTGTGGCACGAATAATATTAAAATTACAATAGAATCATATGAATTATTTTATATATAAAATTTAAATAACTCACAGCTTGCACACTGGAGATTTCCACAGTTTCACACTACATGTTTTATATTTTGAAAATTTGCAATGAGAATAAAACTAAATCTAAATAACAGAATTTTACAATTTTTTGTTTCAATATCTGATAGCAAAGAAGAAAACTTGGTGCATAATTCATCAAAGAAACAGACCCACAAAGCCTTCTTTATTTCTTGTGAAATACATCAAACACACAGAAGTGTATATAAGTATATATAATTTGAAGAATAAAAATAAACACCTCTTTAGTTATCATCCAGGTTAAGAAACAGAACACTCCAGTATCGTAGAAGCCTCTAGTGTACCCCTCCCAAACTGAATTCCCTCCCCTCCTCATAAGAAGGAAATCACTATTTCTACCTTTGTGACAATCATTTCCTATTTTTTCTTAATGATTTCAACTTCTATGCATGCATTCCTAAACAATACATTGTTTAGCTTTGCATGATTGGAACTTCATTAAAATGAAATCACAATGTATATATTCTATATCTGTTTCTTTCACTCAACATTATGTAGATAAAATTCTTTGAAGTTGATTATGTAGCTATAATTTGTCAATCTTCACTGCAGAACAAACATTATGATCTATTTATATACCATAATTTATTTACGCAATCTATATTTGATGATCCCTTGGGTTGTTTCCATTTAGAACTATTATATCAGAGCTGCTCTGAAGATTCTTACTTAAGTTTCCTGGTAAACATGGATAAGAATTTCTATAAAGTGTGGGTCAAGTGGATTTCCGGGTCATAAGCAATGTCACATTCATACAGGTTTTGTGAGGTCATATTTATGGGCATGGTAGTTATGGACATGGTAGATGGTTAGGAAGGCAGTATGGTATGAAGAAATCTAGATTTGGAAACTTGTGGAAATAAAAGTAATTAGAAGATGTGTATCTGCACATTTTCAAATATGGTGAAAAATGTCAAACTATTTCCAGATTAGTTGTATCAACTGAACTGACTCTTTCCCCCTTGTGCTCCACATCCTTACCAATATTTGACATAGTCAAGCATTTTTTTCCCTCAATCTCCGTACAGCAGTTAGAGAATCTTTTCAGAATTGGATCACACTCCTGTTTTAAACTCCAGTGGTTCCCCTAACCATCAGAATATAGCCTCAAATCCTTGATCTAAACCACAAGGCCGTTCCTGATCTGATGTTATTTGTTACACATTTAAATTTTGCCAACTCTTTAGGTATATAATTCCATAGTATAGTGGTCTGAATTTGCATTTTCCTGATTACTAATAGGGCTGAGCACATTTTCTTTAATTTATTGGCCACTAAACCAAATCCAAACCCACTGTCAAGTTGATTCTGACTCATGGAGACCCTATGTATTACAGAGTAAATCTACTCCATAGTGTTTTCTTGGATGTGACCTTTCGAAGCAGATCACCAGGCCTTTCTTTCGCAGCTATGTAGGTTCAAACTGCTAATCTTTAGGATAGTAGTCAAGTGCAAATCATTTGCACCACCCAGGGACCTTATTGGCCCTTAGTACTTCCCTTTTTGAAAAGTATCTGTTTCTATATTTTGCTTGGTTTTTGACTAGGTTGTTTGTCTTTTTCTTATCCCTTTATATGGGTTCCTTATATGTTTCAATAATTCACTCTGTGTTGATTATACGTGGTTGCTATGGTCTTTTCCCACTCCATGGCCTTTATTTTCAGTTTCTTTACGGTATCTTTTGGTGAAGAGAAGATCTTAATGTTAATGTAGTTAACTATTATTTCATAGTTTATATTCTCTGCATTTTGTTTACAAAATCTTGATATTATGATAATACCATCCTACATTAACTTCTAAAATCTTTATAATTTTGCTTGTCACATTCATATAGGTTTAATGAGGTGATATTTATTGACATGGTAGTTAATGGACATGGTAATTGGTCAGGTAGGCAGTATGGTATGAAGAAATCTAGATTTGGGATCTTTGGAAATAAAAGTACTAGATTCTATTCCTACTACCTTTCATTTTGAGTCTTTGGGAAAATCATAATATTTCTTCACTTCTAAAATGGGATCACTACTAGCCCTGAGCACCTTACTGGCTCACAGCAAGGAGTAAGGGATAAAAGACAGCTGTGTAAACTAGGAAGGGTCAGACACATTAGAGACCAAAGAAAGAATATATGATAACTAAAAGCACTTGGACAAAGATCCTGCCCAGCAGGAAACCTGAATTGTGGAACAACTACCTAAAGAGGGTTTTATAAACATAAAAATATGTGTAAAATATAGTAGATGGTATTAGGGAGGGAAAGACAAATAGAATTGGTTATTCTGTGGCAGCCAGTTGTATACTTCCAATTCTAAGTTCTGGGGCTAAAATCAATTTCCTTTTCAATGTGACCTCGTCCAAATGGCCTCTGATCCGATCACTTAGTGAAATGCTGATATCGAAGTGCCTTGGTAATTTATTTATTTACTGCTAAAAATAAAAATGCCTGTTATCCCCATCAATGATGAAGATAAGACCATTAGAAAAAAAAACAAAAACACACAACCTCTTTACTGTTATGATGGATTTACCCCTCGATAATGAAAAGACATCTTTCAGTGGTATGAGCACAGGGTTGAACAAACTTTAACCTATTTTAGAGATGTATGTAAAATAATTGTGGGGTATCAGTGCAGGGGTTGGATGAGGTTAAGGAGGAAGTTTCAAACTGAAAAGCAATATAAATATCAGAGAAGGATTTCATAATTTCTCATAAGACGTGTCGTTGTAGGAAAATAAGAACATACAGAAAGTAAGAAATATAAATTTATCTATTATTAATCATATCCCGACTATCCCCAGAGTTAGCTACAAATTAATGTTTTGATCCCTATCTTTCACTTATTTTGGCTAGGGGAGGACAATTTCCATGCCAGGAATTTCCCTCACAACAGTTCTAGGAGTGACTTGACATTATTTCCATTTTACAAAGAAGAATACTGAAACTCAGAGAGGTCGAGTCACTTGCTGATATAGATAAACAGCTGATAAATAGAAATGTAGATGCAAATTCAGCCAATATAATTCCAAAGTGCAAGGTTTTCCTTTAACCCAAAATAATTGAAAAGAATGATGGTGCTCTTCTCTCTCCTCTCAATTCCCAATAAGACAATGGTTATCCCTCTCTGGTGTCTCATTATTGTTTCACCATACGTTCATTTCATAAATATTCATTGAGCCCTCTGGATATATTGTATCTCTATATCTCATATTACCTAGTACAGTACTTTGAGCACAGAAGGCACCCAATAAATACATGTTGAATAAATGCATTTATACATTTGTAAAGGACAATCCAGTTAAAACTTTTCAAGTGCTACCAAAATCAAACCAAACCCATTGCCATCGAGTCGAATAGCAACACTATAGGACAGAGTAGAACTTCCCCATAGAGTTAGTTAATTTTTAATATTTGCTTGAAGGACTGGTAGAATGTTTTTAGAACTTCATGAAGCTGTAAGTTCACCAGGAATTAAAAGAAAATAGCATTACTCCTGATAGAAATAGTTGGGAAAAACTACATGGAAGATGTTGGTCTTGAATTCATTCATGCATTGGATATACTGAGGAACTAGTAGATATAATGGAGCCCTGGTGGCGCAGTGGTTAAGAGCCCAGGCTGTCGACCAGAAGGTCGGCAGTTTGAATCCACCAGCCGCTCCTCGGAAACCCTATGGGGCAGATTATAGGTTCACTATAAGTCAGAATTGACTCAACAGCAAGGGGTTTTGGGTTACTAGATATCAGGAGGATGAACACAGGCTCACAGTCTAATGAAATGCCAGACCACATATAATGAAATAAATACAAAAAGAAGTCAATATAAGTGGTTATGGGTACAGCAAGGATGGAGCAAGTAGCAAATAGCAATGCCTTAAGTGGTCACTGAAGGCTTCACATCTGAATTTATTTGTTTCAATTGTTGTAAAAAATATATAACAAAACATTTGTCATTTCAATCATTTTTTACATGTACAATTCAGTGACATTAGGTACGTACCCTATGTTGTGCAACCATTACCACCACCCGTTTCTAAATTTTTCAATACCCTGAATAGAAACTCAGTACCCATTAAACAATACCTCCTCTTTCCCCTTTGCAGCCGCCCCTGGTAAGCACTAATAAACTTTGTTCTCTATGCATTTGCCTATACTAGGTATTTCACACAAATATGATCAAATAGTATTTGTCCTTTTGTGTCTGACTTATTCCATTCAGCATGTTTTCAAGGTTCATCCATGTCATAGCATGAATCACAATTTCATTTTTCTTTATAGTTGAATATAAATTGATTTTTAAAGGAACAACATACACTCACAAGGTAAGAGAAAATCATTCTATGCAGAGGAAGCAGCAGGTACAAAAGTGAGAACACATGAAAAAAGCCTGGTTAAAAAGTTCTGAAGGTCTCTAGCATAGGGTAGAAGTAGGAGAGTAATGCAAGAACATGCGGTAGTCAGACTGTGAAGGACCTGAACGTCCAGATCAAAGATTCAGTGGAAACAGACCACACGAAGACTTACATCAGAACTAGCCCCATCTTCTCTCTAACCCCAACTACATGCAAGGACTAACAGTAACAACAAATGATCCCGCTAGTATCTATTGTCTACATCAATGCATGTGAACCATGTAACCATTTGTTAAATTCCAGGAAATGCATCTGATCTTTCCAAACAGAAATAATCTCTGCCTCTTTTTGTGTATTTCATAGCACTTTTTACTACCTTCCAATATTTATCATGTTTTACTTTGTTCTATGCAAATAAGTGTGGGAGAAAGACCTAGAAATCTGCTTCTGTAAAGATTACAGGCAAGAAAACCCTACAGGGCGGTTCTGCTCTGTCACTTGGGGTCGTTATGAGTTAGAATTGACTTGACAGCACCCAGCAACAACAACATACATATAAGTGGATTGTGCTATTTCCCAAATTACATTTTTAGCCTTTTGCCTATCTCTGTATCTATCATGGAATTTAGCAGATAGGCTCAATAACTGAATGTCATGGAATGGAATTAAATTAAAGCATTATTTCTCCCTCATAAATTCTACATTCTTTTTTTTATTGAATAAATACAGTCATAGAAAATATACCTTTTACAATATGGTTAATTTAAATAAAAAAAAGAAAGAAAACTATGAGTAAGAGCACCGTGTTTGGTTACTGACATCTAATCCTTTGTTTTTCTTAGGCTTGAGTCAGCAGAAATATGAAGCTTGGTAAGACTGCCTGTATTTCCAGCTTTTGTGACTCTTGTTTATTCATTAAACTACTTTGAACTTTGGCCTACGTATGTTCTTTTGCAGCCTATTTATTCATGTACCATTCACCTGCCATGGAAAAGATACTCCCCATACTACCTCCACCCTTACCCCGTTGTAAAGAATCTGTTTACTGAGATTTTGGAGGGATGGAAAGCAGAGAGTGGTCAATGTGCATATTTTTACTTTCTCTTTACAATGACCACTTGGATTTGTTTCAGTGTAATCTCGGCTGTAACTGTTAATCCAGATAGGAAGCACCTAATCTTTACAGAACTGCTGGAGTAAAAGAGTATGTCTGTCTTCACTTATCACAGGTTCAGTTATGGGATAAACCTCAGAGAAGTATGTGCCAAGTCACCTAAAAGACTCAGTGTAAAAGAAAAGAAAGTTCTAAAGGTTCAAGTGCAAAAGAATACAATAGTTCTATGAAGGAAGTTACAAGCGAGGCCTTGGAGGAAATGTGGAATTCAGGAATTCCATGTCAGGAATGGAGAAGGACAAAGATGTTTATCTTTGTTACCTAGAATTTCAATTTCCCTTTTTATTACTATTACATCATACATTCCCTATAAGAGTACCTGTGCAAATTTACCCTTCCATAGTTAAAAGGGAGTTGAGGATTCTTTAAGTGCTGAATTCAAAAGGATATGAATCCTACCGTTGGGAAATCTAGATGGCTAAAGATAGATTTATGCTAAGCTCTAGATAACCATATTTCTCACTTTTAGGCCATTATCTTATTATTGCGTATACAAATGTTGTTGTTGTTGTTAGGTGTGGTCAAGTTGGTTCTGACTCACAGTGACACTATGTACAACAGAATGAAACACTGCCTGGTCCTGTGCCATCCTCATAATCCTCATGCTTGAGCCCATTGTTGCAGCCACTGTGTCAATCCATCTTGTTGAGTGTCTTCCTCTCTTTCGCTGACCCTCTACTTTACCAAGCATGATGTCCTTCTCTAGGGACTGGTCCCTCCTGATAACATGTCCAAATTGCATGAGATGAAGTCCAAAGGTGGGAGTGGAGTGAGTACTCAAAAGGGAGTAGATGGGCTTGGACAACCAACTGTAGAATAGAGACCTGGTCTAAGATGAGTTGAAACTCTTAAGTGAGTGGGAGGAATCAGCAACTCTCAACTTTCTTGTTTGAAAAGCTAATGGAAATTAGTGCCATCAAACAGATTACAGGAGGGAGAACAAGTGTGAGGAGGAAGGTAATGAGCGCAACGTTGGTGATACTATGCATTAAAGCAATTAAAACAGAACAACAGAGGGAAAATGTAAGTGTCTATGGAAACTCACTGAACCCTATCAAGCTCACCTCCTCCAAACACTAGATGGAAGACTCATTTCAAAGGGGAAGGTTCCGATGCTAATCTGACAGATGGACCTCAGTTTAGGAGAAGCACATAACACCTTATAACTTAGATCATCCCCTGGGGTTGAGATGTAAAGGATAATGTAACGTACCCCACAGCCAGAGGATAAACAGGCTAGGGTTACCAGTGCATTATTTGGCTAGCCTCATCAGAAACATAAACCGTCTCCACAAGTTTACGATAAAACAGGAGAGGCCTGATCATTTCACTCAAACAAAACCATCTTAAGTACAACTGCTATCTTCCCTTCTGATAGGGTGCATGGCTCCTTGTCAAGTTCAGCTGCAGATGGTGTGTAGAAGGATTACAGTTGGGCTTTCTGAAGCTGCACTTTTCTCTTACACATACTCACTAATACAATCGTCTTTTTTTTTTTTTTTTTAAAAAAAAAAGTTGCATAAAATCCCCCAAGTAGTAACTGGACTTGGAGAAAAAAATTCAGCCAGGAGCAGTACCACCCCGAGACAAGTTCTGAAAGGTAATAGCTTTGTGGGATTTGGCTGCCTGTGGATAATATTTCATGTACCTCTGCACAGCCAAGAAGAAATAGATCACGCCAAGGGATTTTGTAGCTTTTTATTTATTTTTTTCCTGTATGTGAAAATACAAAGGAAAAAATGCATAATGCAGGCATTTAATAAAACTTTAGGGATTATTTTTACCAAAGTGGTCACACATCTGAGGATATTAAAAATGAACTTTGACACTTTTGTTCTTTATCTTAATATTGCCATCACTTATTTCATTCCCTATTAATATTTTATACTCCACCCATTCTGTGATCCAACCTAGACTAAATCTAGTCTAGCAAACTGTGTGTTCTTGTCTAAACAATGCAAGAAAGCATAGAAGATTAAGCTTCCACTCAAAAAATGAGAAGGTTAAAAAAAAATAGAACTACTGAAAGTTTTTTTTTTCCAGTAGTAAGAGTTTGCTTTCAACATTGTTCACTTGAATTTACCGTAAGTATTTGAAATTTCAAGAAAAGAAGGCTTCCCTTTTGTAAAGTTTAATAAACACAGAAATACTTCCATTATTCAGGGACATACATGTGTAGGTCAGATATACACTAACAAAGTTAAGCAAAGTTTAAGACTCAAGAAAGAGTAGATGATTTTGCTTTTCTGTCACATGGAGTCACTACCAGTTGGAAACATTTTGACGGCACACAACAAAAACAACAACGTAGCAGTAATTGCTTCAAATGTTTCTTAATTAGTTAATTAATTCAGTATTTTCTGAGCATCTATTATACTTTAGACCATGTGGTGGAAGTGATTATTATAAATGTAAAACGTCTTACTCAACAGCCAAAGGGTTAAAAACAGCTATTCACTTCACTCACGACCTTTCATTTTGAAGATTCCCTGGCCAAATACAGACTGCACAGGAAGGCGTTCCCTTGTTCACTGAAGCTGAGAAGGGAAGACGGAGAACTCCACTAGAACTGACACATAATTCGATTGTGCATGTTCTGTAGTCTTGCCAAATTTTTTATTTAAAAAAAAACCCAAAGCTCCTTAAAACAACAGCAATGCAAATAGTATTCATTTGGGCTCTTTCTGTGTAGACAGAGTCTGGTACTGCTTTGACATAGAAATATTAAATCAATTTTAATTAGTTTTATGAACCAGATTTCTCACTGGAGTACCATACTGCTTACAGTGAGTTGAACGGCTCCATTTCTATGAATCTCAATTCTGGTCTTTAACTTGGAGTTTTGCAAAGTCTCTGGTGGCTATCACCAGCTACAGTAAGGAAGGAGCTATTTGGAGTTTAGTATGGAAATGAGGCCAGAGCTGGCGCATGATCTGGTGGAGTTTTACACAGTGTCAGTCCACCCTTTCCCTGTGGAATAGAAATTGTTGGCAAAGTAGACATCCTCTCATGGTCAGAATAATTTCAGCTTTCTTCTTGGAAAATATACAAAAAAAGAAAAGGAACATTCTAACATGCCAGCACGAGAAATGTGCTCGAGGATCCCATTCGGAGGGATCAAAGCCTGTATCTTGAATCAGTTGTCCGGACTGTCCTCCACGTGTCTGTCTGGATTAATAGTTAGAAGAAGCTTTCCTTCGTTTTTGTCTATGAATATTGGAAAACCTATGGTGCTCACTGCACTATATTAAATAGTGAGTGAAAAGCAAACTTGAATGGAATGTTCCAAAATTACGCAGTGAATTCATCCTAAGAAAATAAACAATACGAATAATTCAAGGAAAGAAAATTCCATTACCAATCTTTTTTTCTCATTAACAAGTTTATCTTGGCCACATTATGTTGACATCTATTTATCAGGATCTTGCAGAAAGGATATAACCGTACTGAGCGATATTTTTACTATGAAGAATACAATTCAATATAGACTGTCTTCCTGTGTTGGCAAACTCATTTCAGAGCTATTTTAATGACTGACCTACCCTTACATCCTCCTAATTGGAAAACCAAACTAGTTCGATGGCCTCAAAAATTGGGCCAAAAAAGGTGAGAAATAGTACTGAAGAAATAATGAGGAGTTACAAAACCTTAAAGGATTTGCTAATGACTATTTCATGATCACTTGCCTATTGCAATTACTTTTATTCCTCTAAAACACTACCAAACAGGTCTAAAAGGGATTTGAATACAATTTTCCTAGCATGATCATTTGACATTTGTATGTTATCCATTACAGATTACGACAAGATTTTAGTAGTGAGACCTATATACTGTTGCTGAGATTTGTAGTATATGATAAAATTCCATTTGCACACAAATGAATCTAAATTTTGCATTCTGAACTAATCGCACAGAAAGCTGCTCATCCTTTTGAATAATGTAGGGCTAGTTAACTGTAGCTTTCTTCAGGAGTGCGAACGTTGTGATGAAAAAAGGATCCGATGCTCTAAGCCTATCACTGAACGGTATCTGGTTTACTCTATAGTGCATCACCCAGGGGCCAAGAAGAAAGAGGTTTTCTCTGCCCCATCTGTCCACCTTGTACTCTCTTCTCTGACAATATGTCGTTCCCCATCCTGCCTAATGCAACAGAGCACACGGATGATTCCTAGACATAGGCTATACAAAGTCAAGTAGTATGAATGCTACAGAGTTAAGAAATATTACAAAATGTATTTTACGTTATTCATTTGCTCATCTTTTTTCCTTTCTCTTATCCATCCTGCAGCCAGTACAATCTTTCTAAATGGACCTCTATGCTCTTTGCTTAAAATCTGCCACTGGTAACACACTGCTCGTGGGATGTGTACAAATTAACAGGAAGGGCCCCTGGCCCATTCTGAGGGGTTCAGTGTTCATGGGTAGCTTTCTGGAGGAGATATGACCATAACGTTTTCTATCCCTGCAGTCTTAAACAAATCTTAGTCTTGCTGATTCATCCTTTAAGACTCAGTTCATGATCATATCTCCTCCAGAAAGCACCTGTGAACCCTGAACTCCTCAGACTGGGCCAGGGGCCCTTCGTGTTGATTCCATAGCACCCTCTGCTGCCTTCCATTACAGCATGTATCATATTGTGTTTTCTTTACCTTTCCCTCTTAGGAGACTGCCAACTCCTTGAGGTCAAAGGCATTGTGCTTAGAAATATCGTATTCATCTCTTTGCAGTGCTGCCCCTGCTCTTCTTTCAGAGTGGGAATGGGTGGGAAAAGAGAGACTGAGAGAAAAAAATAGAGACAAAGAAAAACAGAATGATCTAGACAGAGAAAAATGATACCAGGGGATCTCTAGAGCAGAACTATTGTAATAAAATAAGCCCCATTATATGAGACTGTCTGATGTGTCTCTGCTGCTTGCAATCTTAAAGAACAGAAAGAAAACAACACTCAGAAAATGCTTATGGAATAGCTTCCTGGTGAGTGATAAATATCCTGGAGCCCCAGTGGTACAACAGTTAAGTGCTTGGCTGGCAACCAAAAGGTTGGCAGTTCGAACCCACCCAGTGGCTCTCCAGGAGAAAGACACATTGATCTGCTTCCAGAAAGATTACAGCCTAGAAAACCCTATGCGGGTGTTCTGCTCTGTCACATGGAGTCTCTATGAATCAGAATTAACTTGACAGCACTCAGCTACAACAATGTACTTCCACAACATGGTCTGTTTTCTCCTTCCACGCCTTTTTCTCACCTGAAATGCCTTTTGCAATTATTTATGCCCATTCAGACCTAACTCTTTAAGTCTGTGTAAAATCCCATTGTCTATACGGAATCCTCTCCAATTACTCCAGGAAACAGTTTTCTCAAAATGTCTGAAATCTAGAGTACTGACTCCAATGCTCACCATTCATGAATATTTCAGGTTTTCTTTCCTTCATGTTTATTTAATCTCAAAAAATCCTGTAGATTAAATTTATTGATATTGTATTGTGGCTAAAACCACTAATATTTATTTTTGCTGTTGACAATAAATAGAACTAATGCTTAATTAAATGTTTTTTCTCTTTTCTCTGATTTTCTTTTCAGTTAGTATGCTTATGGATCTTTGAAGAAAAATTATAAAAGTTTATAACAATTAAATTTCGTTAGATTTAAACATATTTGGACTTCTTTTACCCATTCAGGTGTTTTTATAAACAAACCAGAATTTCAAGTGTTTGAAAGTAGGTTAAGGAGATTTTATAGGCAGGGAAAAGTTTGTTGTTGTTGTTAGGTGTCATCTAGTCCATTCTGACTCATAGCAAGCAACTCTGTGTACAACAGAACGAAACACTGCCCAGTCCTGTGCCATTCTCACAATCGTTTCTATGCTTGAGCCCTTTGTTGCAGCCACTGTCTCAATCCATCTCATTGAGGGTCTTCCTCTTTTTTGCTGACCCTCTACTTTACCAGGCATGATGTCCTTCTCCAGGGACTGGTCCCTCCTAATAACAAGTCCAAAGTATGTGAGACAAAGTCTCGTCATCCTCACTTCTAAGGAGCATTCTGGCTGTACTTCTTCCCAGACAGATTTGTTTGTTCTTCTGGCAGTCAATGGTATATTCATTATTCTTTACCAACACCCTGATTAAATGCATCAATTCTTCTTCAGTCTTCCTTATTCGTTGTCCAGCTTTCGCATGCCTATGAGGCAAGTGAAAATACCATAGTCTGGATCAGGCATACCTTAGTCCTCAAAGTGACGTTTTTGCTTTTTAACACTTTAAAGAATTCTTTTGCAGCAGACGTGCCCAATGCAATACATAGTTTGATTTCTTGACTGCTACTTCCATAGATGCTGATTGTAGATCCGAGTAAAATGAAATCTTTGACAACTAAGCTTACTTCCCCTAAAATGACTGGAAATTATTCTCAATTCAGATTTGTCACAAATTCTCTATATGATCTTGGGCAAACATTTTTCCTCTTTGAACTTTAAATTTCTCCCTATAAAATAAAGGAATTACACTAGATGATAGAGGAATCTTTCCAAATGTATGCCCCTTGCATGTAAGCCCATAGCTACCTGATTCAATCTTGAATGTAGTATTAAATGTTTAAATTGTGAAACTAAAGGTTTTTGAACACATGTAGCAGATATGAATATCAATCTCCAATTCAAGTGCAAAAGAAATGCGTTTATTTTCCTATAATTGTGATTAATTGAACAATTTCTATTTTGTGTTTTATTTTACATGGATGGCAGAAGCTTACTCTTGGTCAGTTTTGGGTTTCCTTTCCTATTTCCTCTAAAATGTGCCTGAGTTCTGGGGTTCACCGTCTACCAAATCAGTGAAAGTAGGGTGAATGGGTAGATCAAGTGCTCAATGATAGCTGTTCACAGTGGTATTTGCTGAGGTGCCCAACGTTGATGCATTGGTTCCCACAGGTTGTGCTGAGTCATCCATGCCTCAATCCTGTCTTCAGGTCCCCATAAAGCCCAACCAAGATCCCTCCCCCATGTCAGAATGAAAACTGTTCTGTTGCTCCCATGATACACTGGGTGTCAAGGAACTCTACAAATCTATCTCAAGACTCATCTGTCTAGGCACACCAAGCAATCAATCCTTCATTGTTTCTACCTCTTCCCTGAAGCACTCTTACCAGAGGTTTTTGTAGCCACCTACCTTGGAACCCAGCCTCCTTCTTGAGGACTTATTCATTTCTGCACTCTCATCACTTTCCCCAACAGCTCTCCATCTGCATATACATTTGCGGTTGGGTGTCATCTCTGACTCTGTCCCATCCCTAAGCATTCAGTTATACTGACTTATTTGCTGTGACTTGACTATGGCATTTGCTTTCCATGCCTTTGTTTATTTTGACCCCTTCTTTACAAATGGAATCCTACTCCTCCTCCATGGCTCAACTCAAACACCCCCTACTCAACTTTCAACACTTAAATATAACATGACCTTGGAAGTCTCCCAAGACAGCCATGCGCTTCCATAGCACTATGTACATGTGGCATATGCCACATTTTCTTATCTTATTTCTTCACATGCCTATTGGATTCATCATTGTGTCCTAGCATAGTATCTGGGCATACAGTAAGTGCTTAACAAAGGATTATTAAATCCTTGAATGATGGTGAGATAGCATAGTAAGCACTATTCTCTCTATCCAACAGATGAAAAAACACATTCCAAAAGTGAAAGAGGCTTGCTCAAGGCTAAAGATTTACTCCTTCAGGATACTACGCAGCTTTATGGGCACATAAGAAAGATAGTTTCCCAAACGTTTTCACCGTTCTCATGATGTATGATAGAAAAATGGAATGACAAAGCTGGAAGAAAAATCTAGGTTCTAGTAAAGAATATTAGGGCCAATTTGGAGTACTAAACTTTGAATACTTTAAATTTGGGACCACAAATCTCAATGGGCTCTGACAACTACCTATCATATTTTCTTGGTCAATTAACTCTTCCAATCTCCGAGATAGTTATTTCACATCTCTCCTTAATCCTCTGTAACCTTTAAGCCCCTACTCACTCTCAAAAGTTGACCCTTCTTCTTATTTCAGTAAAAAAATAGGAGTAATCATAGAAGAACTACCTCAATTCCTCACCTCCAAATCTACTGACATCCCTGTACCTAACCCCGCATGTATTACCTTTAAACCTCCTATTAAATGGGTGAACTCTCCTTGCTCCTATCTGAAGTCAATTTTTCCTCTTACGCAATAGAACTTTTTTCCTTCTTATCCACACAAGAATTTTATTTTAGTGTTACACCAACTCTATTCTGCATCATCAATTTTCCATCATCTCATGATCTTTCCCATCAACGTATAAACATGCCACATTGTTGTTAGTTGCCGTCAAGCCAGCTTCAACTCATGGTGATCTCATGTATAACAGAATAAAACATTGCTCGGCCCTGTACCATTTTTATGATTGCTGGGATGTTTGAGTTCATCGTTGTTGCTATTGTGTCAATCCATTTTATTAAGGGTTCCCCTCATTTTTATTGACTCTCTACCTTACCAAACATGATGTACTTTTCTAGCAATTCATCTTTCCTGATGACATGCCCAAAGTAAATGAGCCAAAGTCTCATCATCCTCACTTCTAAATAGCATTCTGGATGTACTTATTCTAAGACAGATTTGTTCATTCTTCTGGCAGTCCACGATATATTCAATATTCTTCACCAACACCACAATCTGAGTGCATCAATTGTTCTGTCTTCCTTTTTGTTTGTCCAGCTTTCACACACATACAAGTGATTGAAAAGACCATGGCTTGGGTCAGGCGCACCTTAGTCATCAAAGAGACACCTTTGCTTTTGAAAACTTTCAAGAGATCTTTTGCAGATTCACCCAGTACAGTAAGTCCTTTGATTTCTTGATTGCTGCTTCCATGGAGATTCATTGTTGATCCAAGTAGAATGAAATCTTTGACAACTTCAATTTCTTCTTCATGTATTATGATTTTGGACAACGAAAAAGGAAGGCAGAAGAAGAATGTATGCATTTGAACTGTGCTGTTGGCATAGAATATTGAATTAAAGTTGGAAAAAATACAACTGTATTTTGAGGAAAGTCAGCCATCTGAAATCATTAAAAGATATCAGTGTGATTTACTACTGCCTAATAGGACAAATACCACTTGAGGCAATGCTATGACCTTGTTGTTGTCACGTTGTTAGGTGCCATTGAGTTGGTTCCAACTCACAGCAACCCTATGTACAACAGAAGGAAACACTGCTCATTCCTGGTTTATAGTATTATAAACCTAGTACTAAGAAAAGACTAAATCCAAAAAATCCGTTGCTGTTGAGTCAGTTCTGACCCATAGCAATACTATAGGACAGAGAAGAACTGCCCCATGGGGTTTCCAAGGCTGTAATCTTTATGGAAGCAGACTGCAGTGTCTTTCTCCCATGGAGTGGCTAGTGGGCTTGAAATGCCAACCCTTCGGTTAGCAGCTGAGTACTTAACTACTGGTCCACCAGGGTTTCTAGCAGATTTAAATTAATTTTTTAAAGTGATTTAGTAAAGGATGATAATTCAGAAAGGATTCCTATGTTCTTAGCCTGGTTATTTCACATTTTAAAAAACCTCAGGAAAAGCTCACATTTTAATAACGTGTTTTCACCCTAGATCCCACGACTAATAACTAGATTTAATTCTTCTTTGTAGCCTCTGCTATATTTTTCATCAGAAAATTCTTCTGAAGAACAACTTATTTCATGAATGTGTTTCAACCTCACTGGGTTTGTAGGTACAATCTGGATTACTTCGTATGTAGGGAGAGTGGACAAATTATTTGTTTGAGAATATGTATAATATTTTTCCTTTTTTATTATTTTTAAATTTTTTATTTATTAATTTTTTTATTCCATTTCTTTATAACTTTTGATATAGCCTAAGGGTGACATTGCCAGGACCTAAGCATCTTCATATAAAATGCGAACACATTTCAATTAACGTTCAAGTTGGAAAAAATGACTTTTACTTCTGTGGGTGCAAGTTTTCCATTTCCAGAGGGGTTGGCAGCAGAGTACAGGATGTTTATCCTTAGCTTCTCACAACTCTGAGATCCTTATAAATGTTCTCCATGAGAATATGCTTAATTGCTCTTTTATGAAGAGAACATACTATTTTTGAAAAGCTTATTTACCGTTTTCTATTTAATCTTGAGTTGGTCAAACTAGTCTCTACAACTGAGAACAAGCTCAGATATGTGGCCTTACCAAATAAAGGGCTCCTAATATTTTAACTGAAAGTTTAATGCTGCAGGACTTTGCAATGATGACGTTCAAAGATCCAGTCAGGAGAAATACATAATTCCTTTATGTTTAAGACATATGGCTCAGAGGAAAAGACATTTGGAATTATGTATATCTTGCAGGACATTTAAATTTTAATTTTGTATCTACTTCCAATACGTATGTAGGTCAACTTACCCTCTTGCAAGGCATTATAATTTTAATCAACAGAACTGCGCTATCTAGGTACTCAAACTGGACCAATGGGTCCATGCCCAGCGTGCAAGAAGCCAATTTCTCAGATGCTGGTTTTGAGAGGAAGAAAGAGTTTATTTCAAAGGCTAACAAGTGGGAACTCAGAGGTATTGACCTCAGATTGAGTGCCTCGATTTGAGCGAGCAATCACATTTTATATTTACACATATTCATATAGGGGTGGAGGAAGGCAGTCAACAGGATCAGAAAATTTTAACTATTCATATTTTCTATTGATTATTTATTATGAGGTGGGGCTAAGACTTGGCCCGGAAGTGGCAGACAGACCCTTCGCTTTTGAAATGGGCTCGGCTACTGCTGATGATGTATATCCGGTGATTTTGGTTCCTTGATATGAGTCTTTTCCTTCCTTGACATGAGTTCTCTTGTGTTACTGAGCACGTGTGGTGGCCCAGGGTCATCTCTGTATGTTCTGCGCATATCTGACCATTCTGAGCTGAAGAGATCTGGACCCGTCCGGGGCTCTCCAGAGGGTCTGCAAAACAACTTAGAGGAAGTGAATGACGTGGTGGGGGAGGTGACTAGACGTGGTCTGATAATCGATGGCGTACTAATTAATTAGGTGTCTTCAACCTCTAGCGTCCCCTAACAGTACCATCAGGGAACGCAACGTTGGCAGTTTTCACCAGATGAATTCAAGTGACAACTAGCCATGAGGAAATGCCTGGACCTCTGCCCTTAATCAGCATCCCATTCGCTGACCCGTTGATTCAGCCAGACTCTTTAAATACCTAAATCCAGCAGCTTCTGAGTGTCAACAGGGCTTCGGCTTTTTAGTCAACAGAAGCCTGAAAGTTGAAGTAGGAAAGAATGTGGAGGCTGGCCTAGGGAACAGTGTTATCACTCCCATCATTTATAGTGAGACATTTTTGTGGTTTACAAAGAATGTCAAACTCCTGTTCTGAGAGAGACTGGCCATTCTAGACTGATTTTGCATCACTCGTTTATTTGGAACAGAAGTAGTCACTTATGTGGATGTCACTTTTCCTATTCCTTAGATACTAATAAGAATCCTCCATGATCTGTCCATCATTTTGTTTAGGCAGCATTGTTTAGTTGGTCAACTTTGTCTTTTCTGTACTCTATTCTTCCAGATTATCTCTCTTCTCTGGGCATTGGAAGACTCGCCCTATGCTCTCAGACACCTCATTTCTTTATTTGTACAGGAAGAACTTCAGGTTATCCCTGGGTGTGGGTGGGTGAATGGGGGATGAGGAAGCTGGAACAGTTTTCACACAAATGTGATAGAATCCTAATTGGCAGGATTCTAAGCATCTGCTAGTAAACGGGGGAGAATTTTCTCACCTTTGTGACTCACTTTCTACATGTGCAAATATTTAAGTGATAGGTGGTATGTTCAGAATTGGCAACCAAAGGCATATCTCCTAAGTTTCCCACAGGCAGACTTCACTATACTTAATGATTTAGGAATGCATGCTTTTTTTCCCCCCACTTTAACGAAAAGCTAATACTACCCAAAGTGAGGGAGTAAACATATCTTTGAGGAAATAAGCATGAACTTTGAAGTCATATTGGGGCAAAGATTCCAGCTCTGAAGGGACAATGAAAAAAACCAAAGACACAAGGGAAAGAGTAGTCCAAATGACTTATGGACCACAAGTACTACAGCCTCCACCAGACTGAGTCCAGCACAGCTTGATGGTGCCTGGCTACTACCACCTACTGCTCTGACAGGGATCACAATAGAGGGTCCCGGACAGAGCTGAAGAAAAATGTAAAACAAAATTCTAACCCACAATAAAAAAAAAAAAGATTAGACTTACTGGTCTGACAGACTGGAAAAACCCCGAGAGTATGGCCCCCGGACACCCTTTTAGCTCAGTGATGAAGTCACTCCTGAAATTCACCCTTTGGTCAAAGATGAGACAGGCCCATAAAACAAAACAAGACTAAAGGGGCATACCAGCCCGGGGGCAAGAGCTAGAAAGCACGAGGGGAGAGGAAAGCTGGTAATGGGGAACCCAAGGTTGAGGACGGGTGAGTGTTGACATGTCGTGGGGTTGGTAACCAACATCTCAAAACAATATGTGTACTGTTTAATGAGAAGCTAGTTTGTTCTGTAAACCTTCATCTAAAGTACAATAATAAAAAAAAGAAAAAAAATTCGAGCACTGTCACTAACTAGATTCTAGACAATAAGCAATGACTTTAGTACTTTATGACTCTGGGTCTTATTTTTCTTTTCTATAAATTGGGAATAATACAAGCTTCATAGATGTAAGATAAATCTAGATGCAACACCCATCAACATGTTCACAGCCAGGGTTGATTTTGCTGGTGTGGTTAACAAGGTAGGCATCTCTTCCTTCCCCATGTGTGACTCTACGTGAACCATAAAACTTGGTTGATGAAAACAACTTTCCAATTTAAAAGGCACTTCTTTAAAGGTTATAATACTCCTTAATAAGGTTGCTTTGAAGTACAAATAAGAACATAAAGTATATTGAATCATACCTGTACATGGCTAAATTTTAGTTAATGTTAACTTTTTACCCTTATTATGTTAATAATTACAATAATGATAATAAGCTGTGATGCAAAAAGCCAGGTCATAGTTAAAATGTGAGGTGGTTAGTGGTCAGATTGGACTTTCAGGAGCAGGACATTGATTAGATCACCATAGTATGGAGTTTGGCCTCAACAGTGTTGGTTCAGTTGGCTCTTTGAAAGTGTTGGTCAATACTAGAGGATGATTCACAACCACCAAACTCACACACAACAGATGTTATAATTTACAATGACAAATGTAGGTATCATACAGAAAGGTCCTAGTATTCACAATTTATCCCAGCAAGAGAAACAAGGTTATACTAAGTAAGGTCCATAAGGGAGTAGAATCAGTACCAGCGTAAAAAGCTGACTGATCCTAAAGATCAGAGTTACCACACTTTGGTAAGCTGATCAATCCTTATCTGCTGTAGGAATGAACTTAATACATGGATGATAAGGACAAGATATTACAGAAGGAAGCCAGAACTCTGTCCCTCAAATACAGCTGGTGACATACTGTCAATGGGTTTTACAGTTTTTTTCTCCCCCTTGTCTGTTCACCAACTTGACCAGTTTCCTTTGATTGCCTCTTCCTTCCTCTTTTCTTTCCTTGTGCTTTCCATAGTTTTCCTTATTTAGTCTTCCTTTCTCTCTTCTTTTTTAAAATCAGATAATATAAATTTCAATAATTTACAATTTGTATATGTTAATGAACTCATTCCCCTTATATCCTATTTAATGGCCCTCCTTGGACACTCAATTAACATGCTGACTCTGTGAGCTGTATTTGAAGATGGTTGATGTCATTCAATACACAGTGATTTTGGCTGTTTAATTTCTCGCAGCTAAGATTAACTTCATAGTCTAGAGGTAACATGCTTCTCTTCTACCATGAATATCAGGCACATATCTTAACAAGTCAATTGAATCCATAACACACCTGAAGCATACCATCCCAACAGAAATGAGTGACTGACATGTAATAGTCTTCTATGGGAAAAGGCTTTAGAGTGGAACCTAAGATGCTAGAAAGCTATGTCCTTTGTCCCTTCCAATGTTTCCATCTTCCCCAGACTTCCAAGATTCAGTCAGCCACTCATGGTGGCTCCCAGGTCCAAGGGTGACTAGATTCTACACTGTGAAAAAGAAAAGGACCAGTTTGTTAGCTTCCAACCAGGAACTGGTCTACCTGCTTCCCTTTTCATTGCCCTTTACTAAAGTTCCACATCGGTATTTTTCTTTCCCTACCCACTGTGGCCTAGTCAGATGTTTTTACAGGGAACATTGTGATGTCTTCTGAAGTAGTCTTCTTTAGTAAAGTACCAACTGCATCCACTTCCATACAGTAGTTGTTGTTGTTAGGTGCCGTCAATTTGGTTCCGACTCATAACGACTCTATGTGCAACAGAACGAAACACTGCTTGGTCCTGTGCCATCCTCACAATCGTTGTTATGCTGGAGCCCATTGTTGAGGGGCTCATGTCCCAGCACTATAAAAGACAATGTTCTGCTGCTACTCATAAGGTTTTCGCTGGCCATTTTTTTCAGAAGTAGACCGCGAGGTCCTTCTTCCCAATCTGTCTTAGTCTAGAAGCTCCACTGATACCTGTCCACCATGGATGACCCTGATGGTATTTGAAATACTGGTGGCATAGCTTCCAACATCATAGCAACATGCAAGCCATCACAGTATGACAAACTGACAGATGAGTGGATATGGTAGGCTTAAAATGAGATAATATATGGAAATCATTTAACAGGCTTCCTGGAACATAGTAAGTATACAATAATGCCCTACCTCCCCCATACACTAAACAATAAGCACCATGAAGTGGAACTGTATTCCTAGCACTTAATATAGTAGAACATGAAACATGGTTAAAAACAAAAAAACAGTTGCCATCGGGTCAACTCAAACTCATGATGACCTTATGTGTGTCAGAGTAGAACTGTGCTCCATAGTGTTTTCAGTGGCTGCGTTTTCAAACCAGCTAACTAGACCTTTCTTCCAGTGCCCCTGTGTGGACTCGAACCTTCAACCTTTTGGTTAGCAGCCAAGTGTGTTAACCATTTGCACCACCCCAGGATTTGGAACACGGTTAGTAGTTTAAAAAAAAAATGAATGAATGCATGAATGATTAGAGGGAAAGAAGAATCAAAAGGCTCTTTCACATGGCTTCCTTCTCCTTTTTAAAACATAGAGCATCAATGCCTTTCAACTTTTTCACCAAAGAATCCCAAAGGGAAGAAAAATATAAGAATTTCCTGGGAGTCTAGAGATACAGTGTTTTAAACTGTTCCGTGTTTATCTTTATTCATAGCTTCTAGTGCTCAATCCATGCCCCAGGAGTTTAGAACACTTACCACAGTGTTTCTCAAAACTCCATCCATAGACCACCTGCCTCAGAATCAAGTGAATGCTTGTTGAAAAATCACATTCAAAGGGCTATATGTCTATGCATTTGTGAATCAGAATTCCTGTGAACTCGAAATCCCCAAGCTATTTTTTACACACTAAAGTTTGAATGTCATTGCTGAAAAGAAAAGAAAATTGCACTAAATACTAATGATAGTTGTTCTTCTCAGGATTAAAAGAAGTTATATATACTACTGGATCCCGGGTAGTGCAGTGGTTAAGAGCTCGGCTGCTAACCAAAAGATTGGCAGTTCGAATCCACCAGCCACTCCTTGGAAACTCTATGGGGCAGTTCTACTCTGTCCTATAGGGTCGCTGTAAGTCGGAATGACTAGATGACAATGGGTTTGGTTTTGGTTTGGCATATATACTATTAGAGAAAAACAAGAGTCATACTTCTCTGATCATTTAATCATAGAGGCTACAGGAAAGATACCATAGCCACTAGCCATGTGTGGCTATTTAAATTAAAACAAACAAAACAGTTGCTGTCAAGTCAGTTCCAACTCATGGCAACCTCATGCCTAACAGAGCGCTCTACAGGGTTTTCAATGGCTGATTTTGGGGAAGTAGATTGACAGACCTATCTTCTGAGGTGCCTCTGGGTAGACTTGTACAGACCAACCTTTGGTTAATAGCCAGCACCACTCAGGGACTCCACTTAAATTTAAAGCAATTAAAATGTAATTTAAATATCCAGTTCCTCTGACCACTAGCCCTATTTCAAGTGTTCAGTAGCCACATATGGCTAGTGGTGACAATACTGGACAGTACAACAGGAAGTCTTATGGACAGTGCTGCTCTGGAGTAAAGAGGCTATCTGACATGGGATAGGGGGATAGGATCAGTGAGGATGTGTTACAGAAGCTGGGAAGACTCGAAAGACCTAAAAGACCCCACCCGAAGTTAGGGTGTAGGGTCAGAGGACAGGAAAGCAATTGGAAGAGAACTAATATATGCCGGGAACTGTGCCCTGGCTCGGCAGCTGTTTCCCAGAAACAACTCTATCCCAAGAAAAGAGAAGCTAGCCTTCTCTGCCACAACCACTCATAAAGTTTGAGAAAAAAACTGCTGAGTTTACAAATTTACTGAATTTGAAAGTCAAAAAAAGGGTTGGGTTTCTCACTGTGTTGGAAATGTAAGTGGAAGGCAGCAATTCAGCTGGAAATCAGAACCTGAGAGTCAAAGGAGGCCATGGGAATGTATTCCACTTGCCATGGAATTAGGCACTTATGGCAATTTCATCTAGACAGGTGTATTGTTGTCGTTTTGGGGTGATGTAGAGTCGATTTCGACTAACAGCGACCCCGTGTGACAGAGTAGAACTGCCCCATAGGGTTTCCAAGGCTGTAATCTTTATGGAAGCAGATTGCCAGGTCTTTCTTTTGCAGAGCCACTGGATGGGTTTGAACTGCCATTGCTTAGCAGTCAGGTACTTAACAATTTCACCAACAGGGCTGCTTAGACAGGTATACAGACTGTTGAAATTCATCAAAATGAATACTGTGTATGTGAATTGGACCTTATAAAAATAAGTTAAAATGCACGTATATTTTATTTAATCCTCAAAATCATCCTATGAAAAAACCACAGGTTATCATGTTTCAGAAACATGCCCAAGGTCACAGAGCAAGTAAAGGAGAGGTGCACACTATGCTGTACGTGGTGCTTAGGATCTACACCCTGATCCAGGAAAAATGGTACTGAGTCAGCACACTGTGGTTTATTCTTAAGAAAAATGACCAGGTAGTCATTTGGAATCAAGGTCTGTTGATGTCTCTAGTATCAACCTTTTTGGTTTGAAAGTCATCGATTTGATACACACTCATATTATTCAATCTTTAACTGCATTTTCAGTTACATCTAGCTGAGACAGGGAAAAGACTAAAGTCAAAAGCTAAATTACAGCTATCACCATGGAGCGTCACAGCCCCTTACTTGAGGCTGCAACAAAATATCAGAGACCCACCAGAGGGTAAGCCAGACTTCGGAAATCATCAGGTGATAAACTGAGAAGTCCAGATATTGTTCTCTATCATCTGTCAACAAGAACCACTTTCGTTTCTGTGATTTCATATCTCTAATTTTCAAGGATTAGTTTAAGATTACAGGAGGCAGTGAGTTTTAATTAAATACAGATAGAATAGATTAGTGGACTGTAACTTAAGAGTATTGGAAAATGGAGCAGAACATCGATGCTTAACAAAGTCAATTAGACCTGATACATTCTTACAATTCTATGAATTTATACTGCTATATAAGTAAATGCTATTTTTATTATTTTGTATTTTAATTGAATATGTGTATTTATAAATATATTTCCTGCATCTACTCTATAGTTACAGTGAATCAAATGATTTTGTTAAGAATTATATATTAAACAAAAATGTTATATGTATCTAAACCTTAATAGCATATTACTATTAACAAGTCAATAATATTGTGGAAGGCTTACTATCTAATTAAAGAGAAATTGTACTTCAAGGATGAAAGGCAACTCACAAATCCAGATAATTGCAAAGCAACAGTAGGTGGGGAAGGCTGCTTTGGAAAAGAGGGTTTTTGCTTATAAATGAAAGAAACGATCCCATCTGTTGTCTCAAAAGAGCTATTTTGTGACGATGAGGGAAGAGTCTAGCTACATTAAGACACAAAATCTAAGGATTCACTTCATGATTTAACATGTAATGACATTATTATGAAAATAGTATTTAAACTCTGGAATGCAGAAAGCTTAATAAAAAAATAGCTGAATATTTAAAGAACAGACAAGGCTAAAATTTATCAAAGATCAAGTTATATACACACAATTTATTATTGGTTATTATTATTTTCTTTCCTTTTTCTATCTTGTTTATTTTTCTTTATTTTATCTGTATACATTAATCAAATCATCAAATATTTATTGAGTGCTTTTCCTAGGCAAGGAATTCTGCTAGGAACCATGAGATCCTTGCCATCAAAGAGTTCATATCGTAGTTGGTGGTGGTGAGTGGGGAGAAAGAAACACATCAGAAAATGAGGGACAAAACAAGATTTAAGAAGTTCAAAGCTGTCGGTGAAATGCTGTGAAGAAGTTCCTATTTCACTGCCTGAGGAAACCTTGAAATGTTGATACCTAGCAATTCAGAGGAGAAAGTGATCACTTCAGTCTTGGATGACTACAAAAGAATTGACTTATTTTTAATTTTCATTTTAATCCACTTTTATTTTTTTCCCATATTTATTTTTATTGGAGTGTCATTTACATACAGTAAATTGAACAGATCTTAACTATATAGTTCTATGAGTTTTATCAATAGTATCTACCCAAGAAACTACCACCAACACAAGATAGCAAATAGGCCACTTTTCCAAAAATTCTCCCACAGCCCTTTCTTCCCCATTCCTGCTCTCAGAGACAACCATTTTCTGATTTCTATCACCACAAATTAGTTTTGTCTTCTTGGGCTTTATATAAATGGGATTATAGAGTATGACTTCTTTTATCTCGGCTTCGTTGATCAACAAAAAATTTCTGAGATGTATCCATGTTGTTGCATATATTAACACTTTGTTCCTTTTTAATGCTGAGTAGTAATGCAAATATTAGTTTCTTGGTTATCTGTCCAGAGATTTTTAACCTCAAAGAACACTGCTTAAATTTTAGCGTCGTCTAAAGCTTGAAGATAAAAGAAATACACAGTCACTGTACCAAAAAGAATTGGTCGATGTTCAACCATTTCAGCAGGTAGCATATGATCAGAAACCGATGGTATGAAAGGAAGAAGTCCAAGGTGCACTTAAGGCATTGTTGAAAAACAAGGATCCAGGAATTGACAGAATACCAATTGAGATGTTTCAACAAATGGATTCACAGGATCACTATGAATCAGAACCAACTGGACGGCACCTAACAACAATAACAATGCTTGCCTAGATGGAAAAGGTAACCTTTCCTCCCTCTGATGAATTTAAAAAATTAGAATAAAACAATAAAAATAAGTATAACCCACAAGAACAACTGGCTGAAAGAAGAGACAATAATAAAGGAAGAATAAATGTTTGGAAAATCACTGGATGAGTGAGCAGAAAGCAGAAAAAGTCAGAGGTGAAGGCCAGAGAGTGACCACTCTGGTTTGTGCAGGGAGAGAACTCCAGAACACAAAGGAACTAAGGTAACACTGGATACGTCTGACCATATATAAACTAATATTCAGAGGGATTTATAATTCTCTTGGAGACTTTTATAATACTTAACTATAAAATGGTAAGAACATAGAAAACTAAACCAAAAATGAAAGTAAAATACTACAGTTAGAACAAACAAGTTTTACAGGAAATGAATTGTAATCATAGTACATTATCTTGCTAAACAATCAACTACACTACATAATCATAATTAAGTAGATACTGAGTATGATTTAACTAAAATTATGGTCCATTTTCTTGGGAAAATAGACAAAGGAAAAAGGACATGGGTGGTGTAAGACTGTTAAATTCTAATCTATGAGATAAAAAGAAATTGATAAAGAAATGTGTGTGTGTGTGTGTGCGCACGCAATTTAGAAATATGAACGTAAATAAAGAATGAATTAAGAGGGCTGCTCTTTTTCATTATAAGTTTTGTAATATTATTTGACTCTTGAAGATGACATGCATTACCTTGTTAATAATAATTAATAATTATTATATCTAATATATAATAATAAATTTGTTAATAATAATAATTAAAAAGATGAAAAAACTATGTTAATATTGTATATGTTTTAACAGTTAACCAGATATATTAATTTAAAATCTAAACAATGAAACACGTTTTTGTACTATGAAATTCTTAAAAGTGCAATAATTTTGGCAGTTTTATATCATATTAATTTTTATTGCTGTTATTTATGATGGCAATGATTTTAAATCACCTTGGTAGCATCATCTCTTATAACTTATTTTACTTCTCTGCAATTATATCAGCTTGCCAAGTGATGGGGAAAGGAGGAGACGTGCCTAATAAGTACACTGAATTTGTGGAAGTAGTAGTCTATACAGGTGGCTGGCAATGTGCAGTTATTACCAAACCTTCAGAGCAAAGGGATAAGCCTTTTAAGGTTAAATGTTAAAAGTAGACTGCTACAGTAATTACATACAGTCTGAGCTCTCTAATTCTTGATTTTACCAATCCCCTGAATCAGGTTTTACATACAGCAATAAATACAGGAATTTTTTAACTTGGGACTTCATAAAGACAACAAAAGAATTTGTCTAGAGTGAGCAAACTCCCACCAGGAAAGAGGACTATATGTGGCTTACCCTCCCCTGTACATATGCAGTGAATGAGAATAGATTCAGAGTAGAGGAACTATCAGCCGCCAGTGTCTCCTCACCAAGGAACTGATGACAGCCCTCAGCGCTTTTCTGCTGAGGGAGTAATTCTGCTGAGTCTGGATCCTCTGTTGTGTCCTAGGTTGTCCTCCGAATGAGTGCTCCAGTCTGTATTGGTATATTCTTGATTTGCTTCATAGCCCATAAACTGATGAAAGACTGTCTCCAACCAGAGTTCACTAACCCTGTGAATGGCCACCATGTGCTATGGACACCTGCTTCTCTAACCTTTGCACTCTGTGAAGACTTTTCAAAGCTTTGTTCTTTCTTTGGAATCATTTTGTGTGAGACTGTGGGATTTCTTATATATCAATCACTGTTAAACAATCACTAAGAAAAGTGACTTAGGACATTATCATTTAATCTCTTCTTGCCTGGTACTTTATGGACTACCACGGCATGAATCTTCCTGATTATATATCCCAGGCTCTGTAAAGATGAATGGAGTTACCTGGGTCGTGCAAACAGTTAACCTGCTCAGCTGCTAACTAAAAGATTGGAGGTTCAAGTTCACCTAGAGGTTCCTGAGAAGAAAGTCCACTGATCTACTTTAGAAAAATCAGCCATTGAAAACCCTATGGAGTACACAGTTTTACTCTGACACACATGGGATCATCACGAGTTGGAATCCATTTGATGGCAACTGGTAGAGATGAAAAAGGCATGATCTCTGACTTCAAGAAACTTGCAGCTTAGAGGAGAAAGACAGTTGAGGAGGCAGCTTTAATACAGCTTCCCACATGCTGTGGTAGTTATTGTTTAGGTGCCAAAGAGTCAGTTCTGACTCACAGTAAACCTATGTACAACAGAATGAAACACTGCCTGGTGCTGCGCCATGCTCACAGTCCTCCCTATGTTTAAGCCCATTGTTGCAGCCACCGTGTCAATCCATCTTGTTGAGGGTCTTCCTCTTTTTCGATGACCCTCTACTTTAACAAGCATTATGTCCTTCTCCAGGGACTGGTCCCCCCTGATAACTTGTTCAAAGTACATGAGACAAAGTCTCGCCACCCTCGCTTCTGGAGAGCATTCTTACTGTACTTCTTCCGAGACAGATCTGTTTTTTCTTCAGGTAGTCCATGGTGTATTCAATTTTCATCACCAACATCACAATTCAAAGGCACCAGTTCTTCTTCAGTCTTCCTTATCATCCAGCTTTTACATGCATATGAGGTAATTGAAAATACCATGGCTTGGGTCAGGTGCACCTTAGTCCTCATAATGACATCTGTGATTTTTAACACTTTAAAGAGGCCTTTTGCAGCAGATTTGCCCAGTGTAATACTTCGTTTGATTTCTTGACTGCTACTTTCATGGGCATTGATGGTGGATCCAAGTAAAATGAAATCATTGACAATTTCAATCTTTTCTCTGTTTATCATGATGTTGCTTATTGGTCCAGTTGTAAGGATTCTTGTTTTCTTTATGTTGAGGTGTAATCCATACTGCAGGCTTTAGCATTTGATTTTCATCATTAAGTGCTTCAAGTCCTCTTCAATTTCATCAAGCAAAGTTCTGTCATTTGCATATCACAGGTTGTTAATGAGTCTTCCTCCAATCCTGATGCTCTGTTCTTCTTCATATAGTCCAGCTTCTCGAATTATTTACTTAGCATACAGATTGAATAATTATGGTGAAAGGATACAACCCTGGATACACACTGTTCTTGATTTTAAACCATGCAGTATCCCCTTGTTCTGTTCGAACTGCCTCTTGGTCTGTGTACAGGTTCCTCATGACCACAATTAAGAGTTCTGGAATTCCCATTGTTTGCAATGTTATCCATAATTTGTTATGATCCACACTTGAATGTCTTTGCACAGTCAATAAAACACAGGTAAGCATCTTTCTGATATTCTCTGCATTCAACCAAGATCCACCTGACTTCAGCAATGATATCCCTTGTTCCATGTCCTCATCTGAATCTGGCTTAAATTTCTGGCAGTTCCCTGTCGATGTACTGCTGCAACCGTTTTTGAATTATCTTCAGCAAAACTTCATTTGCATGTGCTATTATTGATATTGTTTGATAATTTCCACATTTTGTTGGATCACCTTTCTTTGGAATAGGCACAAATATGGATTTCTTTTAGTCGGTTGGCCAGGTAGCTGTCTTCCAAATTTCTTGGCATAGATAAGTAAGCTCTTTCAGCACTGCATCCGTTTGTTGAAACATTTCAACTTGTATTCCGTCAATTCCTGAAGCCTTGTTTTTTGCCAATGCCTTTAGGCAGCTTGGACTTCTTCCCTCAATACCATTAGTTCTTGATCATATGCTACCTCCTGAGATGGCTGAACACTGACCAGATCTTTTTTGGCACAGGAACTATGTATTCTTTCCATCTTCTTTTGATGTTTCCTGCATCGTTTAATATTTTCCCATAGAAGCCGTCAACATTGCAACTCGAAGCTTGAATTTTTTCTTCAGTTCTTTCAGCTTGAGAAATGCCAAGTATGTTCTTCCCTTTTGGTTTTCTCATTCCAGGTCTTTGCACATGTCATTATAATACTTTACTTTTTCTTCTTGAGCCTCCTTTTGAAATCTTCTGTTCAGCTCTTTCACTTCTTCATTTCTTCCTTTCATTTTAGCTATTTTACATTCAAGAGCAAGTTTCAGAGGTTCTTCTGACACTCATTTTGGTCTTTTCTTTCTTTCCTGTCTTTTTAATGACCTTTTTCTTTCTTCTTGTATGATGTCCTTCCACAATTAGTCTGGTCTTCAGTCATTAGTGTTCAATGCATCAAATCTATTCTTGAGAGGCTCTCTAAATTCAGGTGGTATATACTCAAGGTCATACTCTGGCTTTTGTGGACTTGTTTTAATTTTCTTCAGCTTCAACCTGAACACAACCTGATGCTGTGTTCTGCAGTTAGCCTTTGGCCTTGTTCTGGCTGATGATATTGAGCTTCTCCATCATCTCTTTCCACAGATGTAATCGATTTGATTCCTGTGTATTCCATCCAGCAAGGTCCACTGTGTAGTTTTGTTGTTGAAAAGAGGTATTTCCGATGAATAAGTCATTTGTCTTTCAAAATTCTATCACATAATCTCACACTTCTTTCCATCTACAAGGCCATATTTTCCAACTACTGATCCTTCTTCTTTGTTTCTAACTTTTGCATTCCAATCACCAGTAATTATCAATGCATCTTGATTGCATGTTTGATCAATTTCATATTGCAGAAGATGGTAAAAATCTTCAGTTTTTTCATCTTTGGCATTAGTGGTTGGTGCATACATTTGAATAACAGTTGTATTAACTGGTCTTTCTTGTACACCTGTGGATATTATCTAATCACTGACAGTGTTGCATTTCATGATAGATCTTGATATGTTCTATTTGCCAATGAATGCAACTTCATTCCTCTTCAATTTGCCATTCCTGGCATAGTAAACCATATGATTGTCTGATTCAAAATGGCCAATATCAGTCCATTTCACCTCACTAATGCCTAGAATATCAATCATTACCCGTACCATTCCATTTTTGATAAGTTCCAATACTCCTAGATTCATACTTCGTACATTCCACATTCCGATTATTTACATTTGCAGTTGTTTCTTCTCATTTTGAATTGTGCCACATTAAAAAACGAAGGTCCCAAAAGCTTTACTCCATTCACATCATTAAGGTTGACTCTAGTTTGAGAAAGCAGCTCTTATCCAGTTATAGTTTGAGTGCCTTCCAACCTGAGGGGCTTATCTTCTAGAACTATATCAATGTTCTGCTATCCATAAGGTTTTAACTGGCCAATTTTTTTCAGAAGTAAATCACCAGGTCCTTCTTCCTAGTCTATCTTAGTCTGGAAGCTTTGCTGAAACCTATCCACCATGGGTGACCCTGCTGGTATTTGAAATACCAGTGGCATAGGTTCCAGTATCGCAGCAACACGTAAGCCATCACCGTATGACAAACTGATAGGTAAATGTATATGTGCTGTGGTGCTGAGGGCAGAAAGTGCTAAGGTAGTATCTCAGAGGGACTCTAAACTCAGATATAAGAGAATATCATTGACAGCTTTCTGAAGAGGTCAAAGACTGGCTTTGATCACAATCTTAAACAGGAAGGATTTCCTGAGTTAGGAAAAAAAATTCACTTTACTTCTTTCTAGCTTCTGACCTTCTCCCCTAAATTCCATTTACTTCCCAATTCCCAAACTTTTCCCTCTTCCTTCTTGAATGACATGTCATTTGAGCCTAGAGTCTTAGGGGGTTTGTGAAGTTTGTTCTACAGAGAACACCCATGGTCTCAGCTCTGAATCAGCTCTTCAAGAGACTCAATTGTGTATAAAGATTCATGCCATTTAATCCAGCATTTACTAGCCATTCCAAAGCAATATTAAAACAAACAAAAAACTCCAATATCTTACTTTAGTTTGTAATACTAAAAAAGGAAACTATAGTTTTGCTTCTTTAGAAAGTTTACTCTGCTGCCCACCATAGCATGGGAGCCATACACTGTAGCAGGAAAAAACTCGTCTTCATTCCCTTTCTTCAGCCCCTTATAAAGCAAGGAAAGAATAGCATCCTTAAGTTTAACCCTTTGGCACACAAGAGCAAATTATGGTTTAAAAACGATTCCATATCTTAGACGTTCCTGGAAACAGAAAACATTTATCCTATAATCTCTAAAATACCAGAAATGCACTGGAGTGGTGTGTGTATTTGTGTGTGAGTGTGGGAGTGTGTGTGTGTGTGTAGGGGGGGTGAACACTCATTCTCCCAATTCTGAATATTCTTCCAACTTGTGTCTGTCAGAATTATTTACTATAGCTCACTGGAAGATGAAAAACAGAACTTACTTATTTTACTCCAACCTTGCACAAAAAACATCAGGGAACTTTGTATAAAATAAGAGAAAAAAATGAACAGGGGAAAAAAGGGAAGCTGATTACCTTACTAGATTCTGTTTTTAAATATAAGGATGCTGGGTACTTGGCTGCACTGAGATCTCCTAGATTTGAATGCCATAGTTAAACCATGGCAGCTGTTTCATCAAGGTAACTCCTTATAAATGGCTTGATGGCCTGGCAAAATAAAGAGGCTGAAGACAAAAAGCATGTTGACATCTGAGAGAAATTACTTCCCCAGAGTCAAGGGCAGGAAAAATGAAGAGAAAGACTTCCCCAACCTACGCTGCCCAGAAGGACCAGCTGACGTGAAAAAAGCAGAGACTCCAGTCATGAGAGCCAGGATCGGGGCTGACACTGACCTGTGCCTTCACCCTGCATTGTCCCACCATCTGCACAAATGTGAACTTTGCCTCCAAATCTTTGCTTCTCAATTAACATGTCCAGCTGGGGGAGAATTCCATCATTTCCCTAATAATCTGTATTGCCACTGGCCTGACATATTAATATTAACAATATATGTGCACAGAAAAAAATAAATAAATATAATGAGACTGGAAAGTGCTAAATATAGTCCTCTCCAAAGAAACTACACCTAATTTATAAGATTTGACTTAAAAATTACCTCTATAAATCTACCAAATCACCACCTTCATATAAAAACCAATACAGAGGAGTTAAGCTAGAAGAAGCAAGAACTCTAAAGCTTTATATATACTATCTATCTATCTATCTGTCTGTCTGTCAGTCTGTCTGTCTATCTACCTACCTATCTATTTATCTATCTATGGTATGGCTATGCCATTATGCCCTAACTATACAGTCTTAACTATACTCCTTAAGTTTTATGAGAGCTAAACCTAGAGAACAACTCCAGGAACCACATCTGCTTGTAAAATCAGTGAAAGAAAGGATATGAGAGAGAAATACTAGGAAACAAGTTCTATGAAGAGCTGAAGGTTCAATAACAGGCTAAGTATGTTTACCACACTGTAAAATGTCCTGATCCATAAAGGAATTGTGGATTTATTGGGGGGAACCTCTAGAGAAAGGTCCTAGAAGAATGAATTCTTTAAAAACATCAAAATTCTTAAATATTCTTAGTGTTATGGAAGCTAAGAGGAGCTCTTTTAGATATACACATTTGCTTACCAAGACTATGAAGAAGCTATGGTGACTTGCCAAATGGGTCACATCCCCTATGATAATACTGAGGATCTGCAGAAGAGCACCTAGGCCAAGTGTCTGGGTGGATCAATAGGGCAATGACAAATGTCCTCAAGAGATGAGAGAGAAAAAGGAAGAGCAGAAGCAAGGAACAGATTCTCTTTAAGAGTCTGAGGCTGGCTGTGACTGAAGATAAAACCAAACTGCTGATACTTTCAGGCAACATGGCACTATAGATAGAAGCACCACACCGTCCCTCCACAGCAAAGATCTGAAAAACTAAGCCAAACAGAGAAAACGTCAATCCTGAAACCCTAAACATCAAATGAAGAGATAAAGAACTCAGCCAAGCACCAAATGGAATAAGAAACTGACAGAGAACAGAGAGCAAGGAGAGATACCTGCAGAGGTCCCCTATCAGCTAACGCAGCATGGATCTACCGTTTTGGACTTCTATCAGAGATCAGTGAACAGGGGGTACGGGAAAGCAGCTTCATGAAGCTTCCAGCAGGAGACAGCACAACCGGTAACCAGCAATATATGCTTTCCCACCCCCCACCCTTCTTCAACCCCACTCAGCTGCCTCTGCTTCCTGCCACCAGTCTCTTAGCCAGGAAGCACCGGCTTCACCCCAGCGCTGCGTGGATTCCACCCGCCAGCACTGGCCAGCTCCCTGAGTGCCATTTGTTGGCTGCTGGTGTCATTTTTTTCCACTTCTTTTGATTTCTTCCACTTTTTGATTTCTCACCACCTCCCTCTCCTTTCTCTCAAATACCTGGATCTATGCGCCATCTTTGCTTCTTCCTAAAAGGCTGTGAAATGCCACTCAAATGTGAAACTGCTTCCTGGCCCGTGCTGCCACAATGGTGCGATCCCGGGGCTTTTTTGTTTCTTTGTTTGGAATTCTTTGTTTCTTTGTTTTCTTTTTCTTTTCTCGAATTAGGAGCCCATTCTAGCTGAGCAGTACTGCGCAGCCTGGGACCTACCCCCTCAGTTTGGGCAGATGCGCAGAGGGATCTCTGAGGGCAGTTTTTTTTTCTTTTTCTTTTTTTTTGTTTTCTGGGTTTTTTCTGTGGTTTTTCTTGTTCTTTTTTCTAATTTATTTGTTTTGTTTTCTCTACTCTCTTTTTCTCTTTCTTCATTACTAGTTTCTTGTCTCTCTATACTTACCTTCTCTTCCTGTCTCCTGAATACCTGGCGCTGAGTGACATCTCTACCCCTTCTAGCCAGGCTGTACTTCATGGCCTGGGAGCAACCTTCCCAGACCTCACAGCTGCACCAGTGAGATCCCTGGGGGCTTTTCTTCTTTCTTTCTAATTTTTATTTACTCATTTTTTTCTTCTTCTTCACCTTTTTGTTTTTCTCCATTTCTCAGTCTCTCATCTCCACTCCAACAGCAAGCCCCTTAGCACTCTTTTTTGTTTGTTTGTGTTTTTGGCTCCTGTTCCTCTCTCCTCTCTCTCCTCTTTCCCGTACCCATCTTAGCTCCACACATCACAATCTCCTCCCTCCATCCTGTCTATCTGCACCATGTGCTGAACATCACACCCCAAAGCAGCACAGACATGGCCTACTGGAACTTGCCCTACACTGATTCCCAGTCTGCCCTGTAGGCCGTACTACATGCCACAAACAACCCATCCCAGGAATTCCTTTTCAGCTAGACCTACCCTGTTGTACCATATCTGAGCAGTTGACCCTGCCAATTGTAGAAGGAGGCAAAAAGTACCGTGCCCACAGACAAGCAAACAACAAAGAACACACAGCCCACCTCCTCAGACATAACCCAATAAAACAAAAAAGCAGGATGAAACAAAAAAATCTACAATCAATACATGAGGAAAATGACTATAAAATGCCCTGAAGACAGCAGACAATATCAAAACATTTACAAAAACAGGACAGGATGGTTTCAGTAGGTATCCAAAATAAAACACCAGATGACTTTCCTGTAGAAGAAAAGGCACTAGAACTACCTGATAGGGAATTTGAATCTCTTCTCAGAGCTATCCAAGAGTTGAAGCAAAAAGCAGACAAAAATGGGGGAAAAATAGACAGATTCATGGAAAAGGCAGACAAATTCATGGAAAATACAGATAAAACAATGGAAGAATTCAGGAAAATAATGCAGGAACAAAATGCCAAAATAAATTCACAACTAGAAGTCATACAAAAACAATTAGAAATCCAAAGGGTAAACAACAAGACTTCAGAAATGGACAGTGTCATAGAAGGGCTGAAGAGCAGTTTTGAAATGGTGGAAGACAGGATCAGTGAAGCTGAAGACAAACACTTGGAGGCAACTCTGTTTGAGGAAAAATCAGAAAAAAGAATGAAAAATGAAGAGACTCTGAGAATTATGTGGGATACAATCAAAAGCAAAAATTTTCGAGTGATCGGAGTTCTAGAACAGGGGGAGAAAACAGAAAACACTGAGAGGAACATTGAAGAACTACTGACAGAAAACTTCCCCAATATCATGAAAAATGAAAAAGCTGGCCATCCAAGAAGCTCAATCAAACCCATACAGGATAGATCCCAAAAGAAAATCACCAAGGCATATCATAATTACACTCGTTAAAACCAAAGACAAACAAAGAATCCTGATAGCAGCTCGAGAAAAACAAAAAGTCGCATACAGAGGAAAAACAATAAGACTAAGCTCAAATTATTTGGCAGAAACCATGTAGGCAAGAAGGCAACGGGATGACATAAACAAAACCTTGAAAGAAAAAAATTGCCAAAAAAAAATAATATATTCTCCAAAACTCTCATTCAAATATGATGGTGAAATTAGGACATTTCCAGATAAACAGAAATTAAGGGAATATGTAAAAACCAAACCAAACTACAAGAATTATTAAAGGGAGTCCTTTGATCTGAGAACAAACAACATCAGCTCACAGGCTGAATCTAGGACACAGGATTGTACCAGCCAAATACCAGTCTAGGAAATGAACTCTAAACGACTATCCAAAACCAAAAGAAATACAACAGGGAATCAGAGAAGTTAATCTGTAAATGACAACAACATCAGAACAATCACAGAGAGAATAAACCATGTAGGTATAGAACCTTCTAGTGGAGAGGAAGGCAAGGCGAGATCAAGTAATAATAGACTGGTTCAAACCTAGGAAGATAAGGATAAATTTCAAGGTAACCACATATTCATCAAAATAAAGAAAAACATAAAGTCTCAATAAAAACAAAACCTACAAAAACAAAAGAAATAAAAAAAAATCCACAAACAAATGGAATTCAGCAGAGGAGAGTAACAGGAACAAAGAAAATGTCAGCACCACAAAAAAAAGCACTACAAAATGACAGCAATAAACTCACATCTATCAATAATTACACTGAATGTAAATGGCCTAAATGCACCCATAAAGAGACGGAGAGTGACAGAATGGATAAGCAAACAGGATCCATCAATTTGCTGTCTACAAGAGACACACCTTAGAAACAAAGATGTAAATTTATTAAAAATCAAAGGATGGAAAAAATATATCAAGCAAACAACTATCAAAAAAGAGCAGGACTGGCACTACTAACCTCAGATAAAATAGACTTTAAAATAAAATCCACCATAAAAGACAAAGAAGGACACTATCCTTAACCACTATATAATGATTAAGGGGACAATCCATCATGAAGACATAACTATAATAAACATCTACGCACCCAATGACAGGGCTCCAAAATACATAAAACAAACTCTAATACCACTGAAAAGAGAAATTGACAGTTCCATAATAATAGTAGGAGGCTTTAACACACCACTCTCGGTAAAGGACAGAACATCTAGAAAGAAACTCAACAAAGATACAGAAGACCTAAAGGCTACAATCACCAACTTGACCTCACAGACATATACAGAACACTCCACCCTACAGCTGTAAAATACACATTCTATTCCAATGCACATGGAATGCTTCCAGAGTTGACCACATCTTAGGCCACAAAGCAATCCTCAACAAGATCCAAAATGCTGAGAAAATACAAAGTATCTTCTCTGACCACAATGACATCAAGGTAGAAATTAACAACAGAAAGAACAAGGAAAAAAAAAATCAATTACATGGAAACTGAGTAACACCCTGCTTACAAAACACTGGGTGATAGAAGAAATCAAAGATGGAATCAAAAAATTCCTACAATCAAACGAGAATGAAAATACATCATACCAAAACCTTTGGGACACAGCAAAGTCAGTCCTCAGAGGGCAATTTATAGCAAGAGATGCACACATCAAAAAAGAAGGGACAAAATAAAAACTTTAACTACAGAACTCAAACAAACAGAAAGAGAACAACAAAAGAAGCCCACAGCCACCAGAAGAAAGTAAATAAGAGCAGAAATAAATGAAATAGAGAACAGAAAAACAATAGAAAGAATCAACAAAACCAAAAGTTGGTTCTTTGAAAGAATCAACAAAATCGACAAACCACTGGCCAGACTGACAAAAGAAAAGCAGGAGAGGACACAAATAACCCAAATAAGAAATGAAATGGGGGTCATTATAACAGACCCAACTGAAATAAAAAGGATCATAACAGAGTATTATGAAAAACTATACTCCAACAAATTTGAAAACCTAGAGGAAATGGATGAATTTCTAGAGACACTCTAGCTTCCCAAACTATCACAAAGCGATGTTGAAGATGTGAACAGACCCATAACAAGAGAAGTGATTGGAAACATAATTTTAAAAACTCCCAACCAAAAAAAGCCCTGGCCCAGATGACTTCACTGGAGAATTCTACCAAACATTCAGAGAAGAGCTTATATCAGTACTACTCAAAATGTTTCAGAACATAGAAATGGAAGCAACACTTCTGAATTCATTCTATGAAGCCAGCATAACCCCTATACCAAAACCAGGCAAAGACATCACAAAAAAAGAAAACTACAGATGAATATCTCTCATGTATATAGATACACAAATTCTCAACAAAATTCTTACCAATAGAATTCAGCATCATATCAAAAAGTAATACACCACAACCAAGTAGGATTCATACCAGGTATGCAAGGATAGTTCAACATTAGAAAATCAATCAATGGAATCCACCACATAAATAAAAGAAAAGAGTCATATGATCAACTCAATTGATGCAGAAAAGGCATTTGACAAAATCCAACACCCATTCCTGATAAAAACTCTCAATAAAATAGGTATAGAAGGGAAATTTCTCAACATAATAAAGGGCATCTATGCAAAATGAATGGCCAACATCATTCTTAATGGAGAGAGGCTGAGAACATTTCCTTTGAGAACAGGAACAAGACAAGGATGCCCTTTATCACCACTCCTATTTAACACTGTGCTGGAAGTCCTAGCTAGAGCAATAAGGCAAGAAAAAGAAATAAAGGGCATCCAAATTGGTAAAGAAGAAGTTAAACTCTCCCTGTTTGCAGATGATATGATACTGTACACAGAAAACCCTAAATATTCAATGAGAAAATTACTGGAACTAATAGAAAGATTCAGCAGAGTAGCAGGATACAAGCTAAACATACAAAAATTAGTTGGATTCCGAAACACCAATAATGAGAAGGATGAAAAGGGAATCAGGAAAAAAATACCATTTATAATAGCGCATAAAAAAAGAAAATACTTAGGAATAAATCTAACCAGGGATGTAAAAGACCTATACAAAGAAAACTACAAAACACTACTGTAAAGATCCACATAAATGGAAAAACATACCATGTTCATGGATAGGTAGACTCAACATTGTGAAAATGACAATTCTGCCCAAAGCAATTTACAAATGCAATGCAATCGTGATCCAAATACCAACAACATTCTTTACAGAGATAGAAAAACTAATCATTAACTTTATATGGAAAGAGAAGAAGCCCCAAATAAGTAAAGCACTATTGAAGAAGAAGAATAAAGTAGGAGGACTCACACTACCTGACTTCAGAACCTACTATACAGCTACAGTAGTCAAAACAGCCTGGTTCAGGTACAACGACAGATACTTTGACCAATGGAACAGAATTGAGAACCCAGATGTAAATCCATCCACCTACGGTCACCTGATCTTTGACAAGGGCCCGAAGTCCATCAAATGGGAAAAAGACAGTCTTTTCAACAAATGGTGCTGGCAAAATTGTATATCTATCTGCAAAAAAATGAAACAGCACCCATACTTCACACCATATACAAAAACTAATTCAAAATGGATCAAAGACCTAAATATAAAGCCAAAAAGTATAAGTTCATAGAAGAAAAAATAGGACCAACGCTAGAGGCCCTAACGTATGGCATTAACAGGATACAAACCATAACCAACAACACACAAACTCCAGAAGATAAGCTAGATAACTGGAATCTTCTAAAAATCAAACGCTTATGCTCATCAAAAGAATTCATCAAAAGAGTAAAAAGAGAAACTACAGCCTGGGAAAAAATTTTTGGACACTACAAGTCAGACAAAGGTCTAATCTCTATAATCTGCAAGAAAATCCAACACCTCTACAACAAAAAGACAAATAATCCAATTAAAAAATGGGCAAAGGAAATGAACAGACATTTCACCAAAGAAGACATTCAAGCGGCCAACAGACACATGAGGAAATGCTTGTGATTACTAGCCATTAGAGAAATGCAAATTAAAACCACAATGAGATACCATCTCACCCTGGCGTTACTGGCACGAATCAAAAACACCGGAAATAACTAATGTTGGAGACACTGAGGGGAGATGGGAACTCATGCACTGCTGGTGGGAATGCAAAACGATACAACTGTTTTGGAAAACGATATGGCGCTTCCTTAGAAATCTAGAAATAGAAATACCACGCGATCCAGTAATCCCACTCCTAGGAATATATCCCATAGAAATAAGAGCCGTCACACGAATAGACATATGCACACCCATGTTCATTGCAACATTGTTCACAATAGCAAAGCGATGGAAACAACCCAGATGCCCATCAACAGATGAATGGATAAACAAACTATGGTACATACATACAATGGAGTGTAATGCAAGGATAAAGAACAATGATGAATCTGTTAAGCATCTCATAACATGGATGAAACTGGAGGACATTATGCTGAGTGAAATAAGTCAATCACAAAAGGACAAATATTGTATGAGACTTCTACTGTAAAAACTCAAGAAAAAGTTTACACACAAAAGAAACAATCTTTGTTGGTTATGAGGGATTGGGGGAGGAAACTAAATAGACAATAGATAAGTGGTAACTTTGGTGAAGGGTAAGACAGTACACAATACAGAGGAAACCAGCACAACTTGTACAAGAACGGTCATGGAAGCTCCATAGACACATCCAAACTCCCTGAGGGACTGAATTTGCTGGGCAGAGGGCTGTGGCAACCATGGTCTTGGGGAACATCTAGCTCAACTGGCATAACACAGTTTATAAAGAAAATGTTCTACATTCTACCTGGTGAGTGGCGTCTGGGGTCTTAAAAGCCTGTGAGCAGCCATCTAAGATACTCCAATGGTCTCACCCCTTTGGCAGCAAGGGAGAATGAAGAAAACAAGATACAAGGAAAGATTAATTAGTCCAGAGGACTAACAGACCACAACTACCACAGCCTCTACCAGACTGAGTCCAGTACAACTAGATGGTGCCCGGCAACCACCACTGACTGCTCTGACAGGGATCACAACAGAGGGTCCCGGACAGAGCTGGAGAAAAATGTAGAACAAAATTCTAACTCACAAAGACCAAACTTACTGGCCTGACAGAAACTGGAGAAACCCTGAGAATATGGCCCCTGGACACCCTTTTAGCTAAGTAATGAAGTCACTCCCGAGGTTCACCATTCAGCCAAAGAGTAGGCAGCCCCATAAAACAAAATGAGACTAATGGGGCACAACAGTCCAGGGACAAGGACTAGAAGGCAGAAGGGGACAGGAAAGCTGGTAATAGGGAACCCAACTTTGAGAAGGGACAGTGTTGACATATTGCGGGGTTGTTAACCATTGTCATAAAACAATATGTGCACTAACTGTTTAAAGAGAAACTATATGTTCTGTAAACCTTCATCTAAAGTATAATTTAAAAAAAAAAAACCTGTTTATCTAGGGTGTATTTACTTTCATGATTATTTTCGATTAATATCTTCCTTCCCCAATAGACTCTAAGCTCCCTCAGAGCAAGGAAGTGCTTGCTTTTGCTAATCAGTATATTTCAGAATGCTCAGCATATTTTTTTTTATTGAATAAATGTGAATAAATGAATGAACAAACGAGTGAATGAATGAAGTCTTCTCAAATTCTATGACCTTGTGGAGATTGTAAAGTTACTGTCTTCTATCTGAGGGAAGGGATGAGGCAGCCCTTGGTTTTGCTGAGAGATGTAAAGGCTGCATGTCACAGTTAGCAAGTGAAAACAGAGAATGCAGGCCACCAGAGCAGGTTAGCTTCGAGCGAGCAGTAATGATAGCATCCACATTAACCACGACAACTGGCAGGAATGCCAAGGCACAAGCACCAGCACTAGAGTTGTGTGTGTACTTAAGAAAGAAGGTGTCTGACATTTGAAAAAGTATTTTTCGATTCATGGTAGTCAGCGGTGGAGTGGGGATTTGCTCTCAGTTGGTGAGTCCCTAGGGTGGTAGAATTACAGGAATTATAGGAATTACACTGCTAGAGAATCACCCAAAGACACAGACTTTACTTCATCACTATATTGAATGCTATATAAAAAAGTTATATACTGTATTAGTTTCATTTATTGAGTTGTGTTTCAGAGCAGTGATTTCCAAATTAAGGTCAAGAAGGAGAGCGGAATGGAATAGTGCAGATAGAGGAGGCAAGGTAGATAAGACTCAAGGTCCTTAATTCAACCAGAGTAGTTGCATTCTCATCATTTTTATGTTTTGCCCTTTCGTATTTTTGGTGTGTATCACCTCCAATAGAACATAAGCTCCATGAGAACAGAGATTTTTGTCTATTTTTTTCAGTGCTGTTTCTCTAGCACACGAAACAGTGTCTGGGGCATTGGAGATAGTCAATGAATTTTTGTTAAAAAATGAACAAGGTTTTATTTAAGAAAGGTTTTCACTACTTCTAAAAATAGAGTTTTCTTAATAAAAATAGTTTCCTAAGAACATAGCTTATAATTTTTTGAAGCACTGGTCTTCAAGTAGAATTAGATTCATCATTCTCACCCTCTAATTTTTTAAGGACCCATATATAGTAACTTATTCAGTACAGCAGAATATGTAAACACAATCTATCTCTATCTTCTCGGTGTTTAGAATACCAATGTCTTTTGGCTCTGTTTTCATGTTTCTGAATTACTAAAGAAGGTCATCTTCTCCTATAAGGTCTAAATTATTGTCTTCGTGCTAGAATCATTTCTTAAATGTGAACTTTGACATTTCCGACTAATTTGTTGGATTGAGCAACCTTGCTAGTTCATTTTCTGATATTTATTTGAATACTTGCATGAAATAATTCCATATAAATACAAATATGCTGCATGTGTTAACAGGAGTAAAGACAGGAAATAAAAAGCTTCTATTAAAGAAAATATCTAAGAACATCTGTTTTATTTCATCTCCAGTGCAACTTCATCACCTAAACAGAATTCTACCAGATCTACCAAATATTGCCATTGAAACCAAATAAAGTTGCCAACATTAGTTCACTGAACTTAATGGATATCTCTGTATCAGAGGAAGGAAAGCTGTCTGAAGTCTGCTCAATTTTTGATTGCACTGCTAGAGGGAATGACAACATTTCAGGGATACAAAACATATTCACCTTTCCACTTCGTAACAGAATTGGAAATGTAGTGATTGGTTAATTTCTAATTTCTAAATACTCATCTTCAAGTTTCATTGGAAAAAGGGTACAAATATACAAAAATATTAAATAGCATTGCATATTATATTATTTGATAAAGCTTAATTTGATAGTTTAAAGTCAGGGAAGGTGTGTGTCAGGGTTGTATCCTTTCACCATACTTATTTAATCTGTATGCTGACTGAGCAAATAATCCGAGAAGCTGGACTACATGAAGAAGAAGAGGGGATCAGGACAGGAGGAAGACTCATTAACAACCTGTGTTATGCAGATGACACAACCTTGCTTGCTGAAAGTGAAGAGGACTTGAAGCACTTACTGATGAAGCTCAAAGACCACAGCCTTCAATATGGAGTACATCTCATCATAAAGAAAACAAAAAACCTCACAACTGGACCAATAAGCAACATCATGATAAACAGAGAAAAGACTGAAGTTGTCAAGGATTTCATTTTACTTGGATCTACAATCAACACCTATGGAAGCAGTGTCAAGAAATCAAATGACACATTGCATTGGGCAAATCTGCTGCGAAAGATCTCTTTAAGGAAAGGTCGTGGTGAACTCAGACAAGCACCAAATGGAGTGAGAAAACTGACAGAGAACGGAGAGCGAGGAGAGATTCATGCAGAGGTCCCCTACCAGCTAACACAGCACGGATCCACCATCTTGGACTCCTATCGGAGACCAGCAAACAGGGGTACGAGAAAGCAGCCTCACGGAGCATCCACCGGGAGACAAAACAACCAGTAATTTGCAGTGTGTGCTTTCCCACCCCCCACACCTCTTTGCCCCGGCACGGTCTCCTCTGCTTCCTGCGGCCACGGTCTCTTGACCAGGAAATTCCGGCTGCTTGGATTCCACACACCCAAGCGGGTGGCTCTCTGGGTGTCATTTGTTGGCTGCTAGTGTTGCTATTTTTTTTCCTGCTTCTTTTGATTTCTCATTTGCCTCTCGCCACCTCCCCCTCCCTTCACTCAAGTGCCTGGCTCCGTGCGCCACCTTTGCTTCCTCCTGAGGGGCTGCAGAGCGCTGGCAATTTGTGTTATACGCTTTCCCACTCTCCACCCTTCTTCACCCACACTCGACCTCCTCTGCTTCCCGTGAACACAGTCTCTTGTCCAGAGGCGCCAGCCTGCACTGGCTGGCCCTCTGAGTGCCATTTGTTGGCTGCTGGTGTTGTTTTTTTTTTTTTTTTCTGCTTCTTTGGATTTCTTGCTTGCCTCACGCCACCTCCCCCTCCTTTCCCTCAAGTGCCTGGCTCCAAGCGCCATCTTTGCTTCTTCCTGAGGGGATACAGAGCTCCATTCGAGTGTGGAGCTCCTTCCCAGTCTGGACTACCGCGCTGGTGGGATGCCCGGGTTTTGTTTGTTTGTTCGTTTTGAATTGTTTGTTTGTTTTCTTTTCCTTTTCTTGAGTTGGGAGCCCTTTCTGGCCAGGCAGAGCTGTGTGGCAAGGAACTCCCCTTCAGCTTCCACAGACGTGCAGAGGGATCGCTGAGAACATTTCTTTTTTTGTTGGGGTTTTTTTTTTTCTGTTTTTTTGGGGGCCTTTCTTGTTATTATTTCTTTAATTTGTTTTGTTTTGTTTTCCCTCTTTTTCCCTTCTTGTCTTTCTTCATTGCTCAGTTTCTCGTCTCTCTATATCTTCCTTCTCTTTCTGATCCCTGAATACCAGGCGTTGTATACCTCTACGTCTTCTAGCCAGGCTGTACTGCGACACCTGAGAGCGACTTCCCCAGACCTTATAGCTGCATCGGTGGGATCCCTGGGAACTTTGTGGTTCTTTAACCTTTCTGATTCTTATTTATTCATTCTTTTCTTTTCTTCCTCTTCCCCTTTCTGTTTTTCTCCATTTCATAGTCTCTCATATCTCCATTCCAAAGACAAGCTCCCCTAGCATTCTTTTTTGTTTGTTTGTATGTTTTTGGCTCCTGTTCCTCTCTCCTCTCTCCCATATCCATCTTAGCGCCACACATAACAATCTCCCCGCTGCATCCTGCCTACTTGCACCGTGTGCTTGACATGACACGACCAAGCAGTACAGGCACGGCCTACTGGAACCTACCCTGCACTGATTACCGACCTGCCCTGGTGGCTGTAGTAAGTGCCACAAACAACCCGTCCCAGTAACTCCTCTTCAGCTAGACCTGCCCTGCTGCACCATATCTGAGTGACTGACCCTGCCAGTTGGAGAAGAAGGCAAAAAGTATTGAGCGTCCAGATAAGCAAACAACAAAGAATACACAGTCCACCTGCTCAGACATAGTCAAACTTTTTTTTAAACAAGGGGACGAAACAAACAAATCTACAATCAATAAATGAGAAAAATAACTACTGAATACCCTGAAAACAGTAGACAATATCAAAACATTTACAAAAACAGGACAGTAGGTGTCCAAAATAAAACACCAGATGACTCTCTTGTGGAATAAAATGCACTAGAAGTACCTCATAGGGAATTCAAATCTCTAATACTTGGAATTCTCCAAGAACTGAGGCAAAAAGCTGACAAACATGAGGAAAAAATAGACAAATTCATGGAAAATACAGACAAAAAATTGGAAGAAGTCAGGAAGATGATGCAGGAACAAAATGCCAAAATAAATTCACAACTAGAAATTATACAAAATAGCAATTATAAATCCAAAAGATAAACAACAAGATTTCAGAAATGGATGATGTCATAGAAGGGCTGAGAAGCAGATTTGAAACCATGGAAGACAGGATCAGTGGAACTGAAGACAAACACGTGGATACAACTCTGTTTCAGGAAAAGTCAGAAAAAAGAACAAATTAAAATGAAGAGATCCTGAGAGTTATGTGGGACACAACTAAAATCAAAAATTTACGAGAGATTGGAATTCCAGAACAAGGGGAGAAAACAGAAAACACAGAGAGGATCATTGAGGAACTGCTGACAGAAAACTTTCCCAATATCATGAAAGATGAAAAGCTGGTCATCCAAGAAGCTCAACGAACACCATATAGAAGAGACCCCAACAGAAAATCACCAAGGTATATCATATTCATACTCGCCAAAACCAAAGACAAACAAAGAATCCTGAGAGCAGCTCGTGAAAAACAAGAAGTGACATACAGAGGAGAAACAATAAGACTAAGGTCAGATTATTCAGCAGAAACCATGCAGGCAAGAAGGCAAATGGGATGACATATATAAAATCTTGAAAGAAAAATATTGTCAGCCAAGAATAATATATCCTGCAAAACTCTCGTTCAAATTTGATGGTAAAATTAGGTAATTTCCAGATAAACAGAAATTAAGGGAATATGTAAAATTCAAACCAAACTTACAAGAATTATTAAAGGGAGTTCTTTGATCTGAGGACAAACAGCTTCAGCTCACAGGCAGAACCTAGGACGCAAGATCGTATGAGCCAGATACCAATCTAGGAAATCAACTCTCGAGGACTATCCAAAACTAAAAGAAATACAACAGGGAATCAGAGCAGTCAATCAGTGGATGACAACAACATCAAAACAATAAAAGAGGGAATAAATGGCATAGGTATAGAACCTTCAAATGGAGAGGAAGGCAAGGTGATACCAAGTAATGGTAGACTGCTTCAAACTTAGAAAGATAAGGGTAAAATTCATGGTAACCACAAAGAAAGTTAACAAACCAACTCATAAAAATAAAGACGAAAACATAAAGTCTCGGCAAAAACAAAACCTACAAAAACAAAAGAAATGAAAAAAAAAAATCCACAAACAAAAGTAACTCAGCACAAGACAGTAGGAAGAACAAAGAAAACTTCAGTACCACAAAAAAAAAACACTACAAAATGACAGCAACGAACTCACATCTATCAATATTTACACTGAATGTAAACGGACTCAATGCACCCACAAAGAGACGGAGAGTGACAGAATGGATAAGAAAACAGGATCCATCAATATGCTGTCTACAAGAGACACACCTTAGAAACAAAGATGTGAATTTTTTAAAAGTCAAAGGTTGGAAAAAAATACATCAACTACCAAAAAAGAGCAGGAGTGGCAATTCTAATCTCACATAAAATAGACTTTAAAAAAAATCTACCATAAAAGACAAAGAAGGACACTATATAATGATTAAGGGGATGATCCATCATGAAGACATAAACATAATAAACATCTACGCACCCAATGACAGGGCTACAAAATACATAAAACAAACTCTAAGAACACTGAAAAGTGAAATTGACAGTTCCACAATAATAGTAGGAGACTCCAACACACCACTCTCAGTAAAGGACAGAACAACTAAGAAGAAACTCAGCAAAGATACAGAAGACCTACAGGGCACAATCAGCCAACTTGACCTCATAGACATATATAGAACACTCCATCCAACCGCTGCAAAGTACACATTCTTTTCCAATACACATGGAACGTTCTCCAGAATAGACCACATCTTAGGCCACAGAGCAATCCTCAACAAGATCCAAAACGTTGAGATAATACAAAGTATCTTCTCTGACCACAATGCCATCAAGGTAGAAATTAACAACAGAAAGAGCAAGGAAAAAAAATCAACTACATGGAAACTCAATAATACCCTGCTTCCACATCACTGGGTAATAGAAGAAATCAGAGACGGAATCAAAAAATTCCTAGAATCAAATGAGAATGAAAACACATCATACCAAAACCTTTGGGACACAGCAAAGGCAGTCCTCAGAGGACAATTTATAGCAATAGATGCACATATCGAAAAAGAAGAAAGGGACAAAATCAAAACATTAACTACAAAACTCAAACAAATAGAAAGAGAACAGCAAAAAAAGCCCACAACCACCGGAATAAAGGAAATGGTAAAGATCAGAGCAGAAATAAATGAAATAGAGAACAGAAAAACAATAGAAAGAATCAACAAAACGAAAAGTCGGTTCTTTGAAAGAATCAACAAAATCAACAAACCACTGGCCAGACTGACAAAAGAAAAACAGGAGAGGACACAAATAACCCAAAGAAGAAATGAAATGGGGACATTGCAACAGACCCAACCGAAATAAAAAGGATTATAACAGAATATTATGAAAAACTATACTCCAACACATTTGAAAACCTAGAGGAAATGGATAAATTTCTAGAAACACATGGCCTACCCAAACTACAACAAAGTGATGTTGAAAATCTGAACAGACCCATAACAAGAGAAGAGATTAAAAAGGTAATAAAAAAAACTCCCAACCAAAAAAAGCCCTGGCCCAGATGGCTTCACTGAAGAATTCTACAAAACATTTACAGAAGAGCTTGTACCAGCACTACTCAAGCTATTTCAGAGCATAGAAGAGGAAGCAACACTTTCAAATTCATTCTGTGAAGCCAGCATAACGCCGATACCAAAACCAGGCAAAGACGTCACAAAAAAAGAAAATTACAGACCAATATCTCTCATGAATATAGATGCAAAAATTCTGAACAAAATTCTAGCCAATAGAATTCAGCATTATATCAAAAAAATAATACACCACGACCAAGTAGGATTCATACCAGGTATGCAAGGATGGTTCAACATTAGAAAATCAATCAACGTAATCCACCACATAAATAAAAGGAAAGAAAATAATCACGTGATCATCTCAATTGACACAGAAAAGGCATTTGTCAAAGTCCAACACCCATTCCTGATAAAAACTCTCAATAAAACAGGTATAGAAAGGAAATTTCTCAACATAATAAAGGGCATCTATGCAAAACCAACGGCCAACATCATTCTTAATGGAGAGAGGCTGAAAACATTCCCCTTGAAAGCAGGAACAAGACAAGGATGCCCTTCATCACCACTCCTATTTAACATTGTGCTGGAAGTTCTAGCTAGAGCAATAAGGCAAGAAAAAGAAATAAAGGCATCCAAACTGGTAATGAAGAAGTTAAACTGTCCCTGTTTGCACATGATATGATACTATACATAGAAAACCCTAAAGATTCCATGAGAAATCTACTGGAACTAATAGAGAGATTCAGCAGAGTAGCAGGATACAAGATAAACATTCAAAAATCAGCTGGATTCCTATACACCAATAAGGAGAATGATGAAAAGGAAATCAGGAAAACAATGCCATTTTCAATAGCCCCTAAAAAGATAAAATACTTAGGAATAAATCTGACCAGGAATGTAAAAGACCTATACAAAGAAAACTACAAAACACTACTGTATGAAACCCAAAGGGATCTATATAAATGGAAAAACAGACCACGCTCATGGATAAGCAGACTCAACATTGTGAAAATGACAATTCTACCGAAAGCAATTTACAAATACAACGCAATCCTGATTCAAATACCAACAACATTCTTCAAAGAGATGGAAAGACTAATCATTAACTTTATATGGAAAGGGAAGAAGCCCTGAATAAGTAAAGCACTATTGAAGAAGAAGAATAAAGTTGGAGGACTCACACTACCTGACTTCAGAACCTACTATACAGCTACAGTAGTCAAAACAGCCTGGTACTGGTACAATGACAGATATATTGACCAATGGAACAGAATTGAGAACCCAGATGTAAATCCATCCACCTACGGTCACCTGACCTTCGACAAGGGCCCAAAGTCCATCAAATGGGGAAAAGACAGTCTTTTTAACAAATGGTGCTGGCAAAACTGGATATCCATTTGCAAAAAAATGAAACAGGCCCCATACCTCACACTGTATACAAAAACTACTTCAAAATGGATCAAAGACCTGAAGATAAAGCCTAAAACTATAAAGTTCATAGAAGAAAAAATAGGGCCAACACTACAGGCCTTAATACACGGCATTAACAGGATACAAACTATAACCATCAATGCACAAAACCCCACAGATAAGCTAGATAACTGGGATCTTCTAAAAATCAAACACCTATGCTCTTCAAAAGACTTCACCAAAAGAGTCAAAAGAGAACCTACAGACTGGGAAAAAATTTTCGGACAGTACAAGTCAGACAAAGGTCTAATCTCCATTATCTACAAGAAAATCCAACACCTCTACAACAAAAAGACAAATAATCCTATTCAAAAATGGGCAAAGGAAATGAACAGACACTTCACCAAAGAAGACATTTAAGTGGCTAACAGACACATGAGGAAATGCTCATGATCACTAGCCATTAGAGAAATGCAAATTAAAACCACATTGAGATACCATCTCACCCGGCATTACTGGCACGAATCAAAAAACACTGGAAATAACAAATGTTGGAGGGGCTGTGGGGAGATCGGAACTCTTATGCACTGCTGGTGGGAATGCAAAATGATACAACCATTTTGGAAAATGATATGGCGCTTCCTCAGAAAGCTAGAAACAGACATACCATTCGATCCAGCAATTCCACTCCCAGGAATATATCCTAGAGAAATAAGTGTCGTCACTCGAATAGACATATGCACACCTATGTTCATGGCAGCATTGTTCACAATAGCAAAATGATGGAAACAACCTAGATGCCCATCAACAGATGAATGGATAAACAATCTATGGTACATACACACGATGGAGTAGTATGCAACGCGAAAGAACAACAATGAATCTGTGAAGCATCTCATAAGATGGATGAAACTGGAGGACATTATGCTGAGCGAAATAAGTCAGTCACAAAAGGACAAATATTGTATGAGACCTCTATTGTAAAAACCCATGAAAAAGTTCACACACAAAATGTAACCATCTCTGTTGGTTACCAGGGATGGGAGGGGTGGGGAGGCAATACTAAATAGGCAATAGATAAGTGGTATCTTGGGTGAAGGGTGAGAGAGTACACAATACAGGGGAAACTAGCACAACTTGTACAAGGAAAGATCATGGAAGCCCCATAGACACATCCAAACTCCCTGAGGGACTGAATTGCTGGGCGGAGGGCTCTGGGGACCATGGTTTCGGGGAACATTTAGCTCAATTGGCATGACACAGCTTATAAAGACAATGCTCTACATTCTACCTTGGTGAGTAGTGTCTGGGGTCTTAAAAGCCTGTGAATGGCCATCTAAGATACTCCACTGGTCTCATCCCTTCAGGAGCAAGGGAGAATGAAGAGAATAGGATACAAGGAAAAGATTAGTCCAAAGGACTAACGGTCCACAGCTACCAAGGCCTCCACCAGACTGAGTCCAGTACAGCTAGATGGTGCCCGGCTACCACCACTGACTGCTCTGACCAGGATCACAACAGAGGGTTCTGGACAGAGCTGGAGAAGGATGTAGAGCATAATTCTAACTCACAACAAAAAGACCAGATTTACTGGCCTAAAGGAGACTGGAGAAACCTCAAGGGTATGGCCCCTAGACACCCTTTTAGCTCAGTGGTGAAGTTATCTCTGACATTCACTGTTCAGCCTGGGAGTGGACAGCCCCGTAAAAGCAAATGAGACTAATGAGGTACAGGTGTCCAGTGACAAAGGCCAGAAGGCAGAAGGGGAGTAGGAAGCTGGTGATAGGGAACCCAAGGTTGAGTAAGGATATTGTTGATGTTTTGTGAGATTGTTAACCATTGTCATAGGGCAACATTTGTAGTAACTGTTAAATGAGAAACTATTTAGTTCTGTAAGCCTTCATCTTAAGTGAGAATAGCAGCACAATTGGAAGAGCATAGTCAGTGTCACTGAACTGTGTATGTAGAAATTTTTGAAACGGTGTTATCTTTGGCTATGTGTACTTTCACCAAAAAAAAAAAGGTTGAGAATTTATAGGGTTAATATGTTGTGGGGTTGTTAACCCAATGTCATAAAACAACATGTGTACTACTGTTTCATGAGGAACTATTTGTTCTGTAAGCCTTCACCTTAAGTACAATAAAATATTAAAAAATAAAATAAATAAATAAATCTCTTATTGTGAATTTGGAAATATTAAAGGGAAATAAATGTGGCTCTCTAAGGTGCAAAGTACAGAGAAAAAGTGTTCAAAATAAAGCCGCCTTTTCTGTAACATTAGTACTAAGATGAAAATTGCAGGAGGTTTCCCTACAGCTGGTCAGTTTTTCCACTGACAGAATGTTCCAAATCTTTATAAACCATCTGGAGAGCGAGGAGTTGGCTAGATTTCCATTCCACTATAATAATGAGACATCTAAGGAGAAAGAATGTCAAAAACAGCAGTTTCTAATGTAGCAATATGCATACACCAGCAACTGAAATATTTAAAGGAATCTTTAGCCCAGTTTAAAAAAACAAACTCAGAAACAAGAGCATTTAATGATTATGATCATATATTATAGTGCAAAACTAAAATTTTTATTCCGACAGCATCTTGGTTATGAGATTATTCTATAATTTTGCCAACTATTTACATTTTAGTAATTAGTTATACTAATAAGGAATATTAGTAATGATAAATCACTTTTAATATTCAGCAATAAATTTAAGAGGAAAAAGAAATAAAACAATCTAGAAAACAACATTTTGAAATTGGGAGCATTTATGAAAGACGCTAATAAACAGTGAATTTCAAAGTGCTTGTCTTTTCTAGTTTGCTCTCAATCTTTCTGAATTTTCATATTTTTTACAAATCTATACAGATTATTCCATTTCATTTGTAAATATATGTTCGTGGTGTTATCAGCTTTGGGTCAAAATAGCATAGTTTGCTCCAGCCTCCTGGTTTATGACACTCCATGCCCATTCTAAAATCAGACACCCGGTTACCAAATAATCAGGACCAGTAAGAAGACAGGGAAAGAGGAAAGGAAGTAAGTAGTAGAATATACCATGCCCTTCATGTGTGTGTTACACACACACACAAACACGTCTCATTTTAATAATCATTTGAGGTAAGTGAACATATATCTATATTTTACTCATAAAAAACAACAGAATAATGTTCTCTTGGTACTTCGATTTAATTCTACAAACCTTTATTGTGTGCTTACTATTTGTGGGGCACTGTAGATAGTGCTGGAGCCCTGGTGGCTGTAGTGGTTAAAAGCTACGGCTGGTAACCAAAAGGTCTGCAGTTTGAATCCACCAGCTGCTCATTGGAAACCCTATGCGGAAGTTCTATTCTGTCCTGTCCGGTCACTACGATTTGGAATCGACTCAACTCCACGGCAGCGGGTTTTTTTTTTCTTTTTTTGTGGGGTGGTGGTGGTGCGTAGATAGTGCTGAAGATTGAAAGTAAAATATGACATTGTATCTGCCTTCAATTTCCTCACAGTTTACTGGGAAGACAAACCAAAGAGGATCTGATTATACTACCACATGATAAGTCTTCAGTGAACAAAGTGTCATGTGAAAGCACAGAGAAGATGGAATGATCCATAGCCCTCGCAGGGGTGAGAAAGACTTCTCAGGTAAGGCCAGAGGTTCCAGCAGGGACACAGAGGGTGGGCATGGAGACTCTGGACAGAGACAAGGGAATGACTGGTCTAAGCAAAAAGAACAATGTGTCTTTCCTAGTAAGGAAAAACTTGATGGAAATAAACTTAAAAGATCTGGGCAATGACCCAAGAGGAAAGAGTAGAAACGAGGAGATACAGAACACAAGAGAATATAGAGGAAATAAAGTTCCGAAAACCGGAAGTCCCTTATGCTCATCCCATGGCCTGATTTCTGAATCACTGAGAAAAGTAAAGAACTCCCTTGCACCAACCCCTAGCCTCCTTGAGTGTGCTTAATAACCTAATAAGAAGGTATTTTCATAATAAATAAAAATTCCTGGCATAGGGAGGGTGTTTCGTGTTCCTGAAAGAGATCACAGAGCTGCTTCGTTGGTGCTGGATTCTGTCACAGTGAACGCTGCTCTCACGTGTGCACCACATACACGGGGTCCAGACGTCATCCTTGTTATCACTGCAAGCGTTTAATGGCATCTACGTGCATTTCCACACAACAGGCTCTGCGCAGATCGAATGAAAACAGACAGTGCCTCCTATTGGCTAATAGGCGTTTTTATCGAGCTATTAGGCTTATATTCTACCAAACACTAGTGGAATGATGTAGCAGTGGAAACAATGATTTCAATATTAGAGCAAGTGCAATTTTCACTGCCAGCTCGACTCCCTTAATAAAAACGGGAAGCAAAACAGTTGGCTGAGGGGCCAGGTGAGAACACTTTAGAGAAGCCCACACCGCGCTGGAGCCTCGCGTGTTTGGCAGAGACAACAGTGCTGCCAGAGCGCACATGTGCAGCTCTGGCTCTCAGAAACGCACACATGCTCTCAGTAAGAGCCAACGGAAAAAGAGCAAAGCGAGTTTGACAGCATTTACATTCCTTTTTCGCATTTAAAAACACGCTGTGTTCCAGTTTATGAGTTAGGGTCTAGGATGCTGTAATTGTTAAGCACAGTCACCAAGGACCGACCACAGATATCAAGTAAAATCTGTATTTCTGTGTACTGAGGTATTAATGAAGGAGATTCAGCATTGTTAGTATTACCGAATTGTAAGGTAAAATGGTTTTCTGTCAGTTTGTTTTCAATTTGGTTATCAAGTATTAATCAACATTTTGACATTATATAAGAAGTACAGATTTATTGAAAGTGACATCAAAGTTGTTTGATGTCCCTCCTATTCTCAGATAAGAAAGTGGTGGACAAAGCTGCAGCCCTGATCAAGCACAGTATTCCCAGGACCTGGTCCAGGCAATGGAGGTAGGACTGCTGCCCACAGGCGTCAGAGCATGGCACCAAGTTATGAGTTCCTGGACATTCTCTCAAAGTGGGCTGATCAAAGTCAAGATGACAGTCTGCATTCAAGTCAAGGTTGGGTGGTGGTACTGCTTGGGGGTGTGTGGGGATAACAAGCCAAACAAAACAGAAAACCAGGACAGCAAACAAAGATGAAGGCCTGAAGCTGACAGTAGTGGACATGATCTGGAGACACTTCTAAGCAGATTTCTATGGTTATGGCAGTATATACCCTGAGAACTTTCACCTACAAATAGCAAAAAACTCAGTTAAACATGATTTAAACAAACCTTCTCACGTGGCAAGAATTCTGGATATAGGAAGAATTCTAGCTTTGTTTTGGCTGCTTAGCTGTGGCAGAGCTCCAGGTCAATGTCTTTTATGGTCTTCTGACATTCTTCACATGATTGAAGACGAGCAGCAGCAACAAACATCATGCTATCACATGACCATGTTTAAAGACAGAAAACAGGATGGGCCAGGGCAGAACACTTACTCTCACACCAATATCTCACGTCAAGAAGGAATGAAACTTCTGTCAGAAACATACAACTCCTTTACCACAGCAGGGTTTAGAGTGACCAACTTGACCTGTTTGCCTGAGACTTTTCCAATCACATGGTTATACTCTCCTCTTGAGTTTCTCCCTCCCTCCATGAGAACTGTATGCCTCCCACAGTGGATGCTTCTTCAGTCTTCATCCCAGAATGAAAAGACACTCAAAGACGATTTGAAACCAACCAGCAGTCTGGAGTCAAGTCCATGTGGTCTCAGACAAGCTCAACTTCACCCAGACGAGCCCAGCCAGACCAGCTCAGCCAAAGTCTATGCACAGGTTTTTGAGCAAGAAATATTTAATGTTTTAAAGCCTCTGAAATTTTCAGGGTTTTTTTTTTTTTTTTCCTGCAGCAAAAGCTGACCAATACGTCTACTAACTGTAACTTTAGAATAGACCCTCAAACTTTCTATACTACCGTTTCTTACCTGTAAAATTAAAATAATAATGGTATTACATAATTATATAGAGTTGTCAGGATTAAAAATGATAATGCAGGAAAAGTGCTTAGCATGGGACCTTGCATGTAGCAAATGATCAATGGTGATAATCTCTGCTTAGACTACAAGCTCCATGAAGGCAAAGGCTGTCTGCTGTGCAGAGCTCTGGTACAGAGTGGTGATTAAGAAATACTTTGAACGAGTGAATGAATATATCAGTGAAGTAAACTTGCTCTGCTCTGAAGAAACGCCTTGTTCTTCTCAAACTGAGGACATACTTTTAGTTACTGATTAATTTAGATTAAACCTTGTAAAAAATATGAAGCAAGGTCACAGCAAACCTTTCTTGATCAAAAACAGTAGGGTGCTCTGAGAACAACTTTAGTAAATCTACTTGTTGATCACGTGGCATACTGGAAAGAGCATAAATTTTGGAGTCTTAGACCATGTGTTGAACCTGATCTTGCCACTCACCATTCATGCCGTTTAGATGAATTACTGGGACTCATACTCGTCATCTTTTAAAATAAGGATGATACATACCTTATAGTTTTATTAAAACCCTATCATGACCGAATTATTTTTTGCTTTAAAATTTTTGTTGATAAGACTTTTTTTTTTCATTAATGGAATGCATGCTGAATTCAGTGTGTCCCCATGGACTCTGGGGATAGGAGTGGTGACATGCATATATCCCTCTAGTCTCATTGGTGGGATGCATATGTTCCATTGGCCTCTGGCACACAAATGTTCCTGTGGACCCACGTGCAGGTTTATCGGGATACATATGCCCCTACAGGATGCAACAGGATGCACCACTTCATACAGTACGCTATAAAAACAGTGATTTGCAGCACATGCCTGTTTCTTCCATTTCAAACAGTTATACAGGCCCCTCCTGACAGCTGCAAGTACTGTCAGTGGGAAAGCACCTTCCCAATAAACCCAAGAGTCTGAAAATGTAGGTGGGAGCTATGTAGTCGTGAGTAAAGAAAGGGTTTTAAAAGGATTAAAAACAAATGGCACATACAAATTCCCAGGTACCTATTACAGGCATGGAGCCCTGATGGCGCAGTGGTTAAGAGCTTGGCTGCAAACCAAAAAGTTTGGCAGTTCAAATCCACCAGTTGCTCCTTGGAAACCCTATGGGGCAATTCTACTCTGTCCTATAGGGTCACTATGAGTCCGAATCAACACAATGGCAAAGATTTGTTTTCTTTTTTTATTAAGGGCATAATAAGAGGTGTTAAGGATATGGAATCATGGTTAATGTACTTGGCCGCTATCCAAAAGTTTGGAAATTCAAGTCTATCCTGAGGTACCTCAGAATAAAGGCCTGGCAATGTACTTCCAAAAAATCAGCCACTGAAAACCCTATGGACTAAGATACAACTATTGGTCTCTACTCATCTGGAACAAAAGAAAAAGAAGGAAACCAAAGATTCGGGGAATAAAGTATACAGGACTAATAGTGGGCATGAACCACAGCTTCATCTACCCTGAGACCAGAAGAACTAAATGGTGCCTGGCTACCATTACTGACCATTCTGATCAGGGCCACATTAGATAGAGTCTTATAGAATAGGAGAAAATTGTGGAACAGAACTCAAATTTTTATGAAGTCCAGACTTATGGGACTGGTTAAGACTAGAGGATTCCCCAAGACTATTGCCCTGAGATACACTTCAAAACTTAAACAGAAATTATCCCTTAAGGTCACCTGTTAGCTAAATAACAGATTGGATCATAAAATAAAGAATATCACCATGAGTATTGAGCTTCTTTTTAAAAACAAAAATCAACTATAGGAGACCAAAATGGCCAAAAATTACTCTAAATCAAAGATGAGAAGGTAAGGGGATAGGGAAACTAGAGTACTGGCAATGGTACTACCAGAACAGAATGAATGAAAATAATGACGCATTGTGAAAAATGTAACCAATATCACTGAATAATTTGTGTAGAAATTGTTAAATGGGAACCTAATTTACTGTGTAAACTCTATCCTTAGACACAATATAAAAAAAAAAAAAAAAAAAAGAACAACCCTATGGAGCATAGTTGTCTTCTGACACACAGTTTCGCCAAGACTCAGATCAGCTTGACAGCAATTGGTTTGCTGTTTTTCTTACTATATTATTAAGGGCATAGTGAATCTTAGATTGCTCCTTTCCTTGAAAGATACTTGCTATGGTAGAGAACATAATGGGACTATTCTGGAAGACACTGATAGAGATTTTGTATTATTTTACTTTTAATCCTACTTCTCAAGTACTTGTGACAGACACTATTTTAGCCTCTTCTTAATCTAGTCTCTGAATTAAAATTATGTAAAATCCACTCTAATATTGTCTTTACTTAGTATTTTTGTACATAATGTACTTAAATTAGAAACACATTTTTAATTATGGCAAGGTTTTAAGGAAAATATTAATTGCAGGGAAGAGATTTCATTTAGGTACTGGATCTTCCAAATTCTCCAGAGAAAAAAACACGACTACATATATTTATACTATATTTTCTTACCAGTTTATATAAGCTCTTCTGTGAAGTAAAGATAATTGTTTTTTCTGAAGTTGTCTAATTGGGATGCTGTTGGCCTATGTTGAGTAACCTGTAACAGGCCTGTGAGTCTCATAGCTATGCCTGTTGAAAGGAAGTTATTGAGGACATTGTTCAAGGGCATTACAGGGAGTCCTCCTTATGGTGAACCCTTGGGAGAAATTCCTTTCTGGTCTTAGCAGGAACACATGGGCTTCTCTTGAGTAGTCAGTTCGCTTTTATATTACAAAATTGAAAATTGTGTAACTGACCAGGTGTTCCTTGTTATGCCTCCAGAGATTTGATATTCGAATTTACTTTCTCATTTTTACATGATTGAGTTTAAATGTTTATCTTTTTTATTTACATGTCATTGACTTTGGCATAGGAATTAAATTTAAATTATGTTAATCAATTTTCCCCAAGCTTTTGAATAAAGTATGCCTTTATGTCTTTATCACTGACAATATCTAGTTAAATAATGCCTAGAACACTATAAACAGCCTTTTAAACCAAATACATTCAACTCAACTTCTTGGTATGTATTATTTGATTTTCAACCAAGTACATGCCAATAGTACTAATTAATTCATGTGTTTATTAATATTCTAAATTCATACTGACTATTCAATAGGTATTGAGTTTCTGTTTTGTAAAGAAATTGCTAAGTGAGAGGGATAAACGGTGAACAGTCATATATGGTCCCTGTCCACAGAGAGTTTAAAGCCTTTTGATGGAAGATGGGCAATAATTAAGTGCGTATGTAAGTGTAAAATTATAACTACAAGGCAGATAAAATTGACCCTCAATCTCTATTTTACACATCATATTCTAGAAAGGCAGGAAAAAAAAAAAGGTATTTAAGAATTGAGTAAATGTTGGTAATGTTAAGTTAGGGCTCTTTGAAATGAATAAAACCCTAAGAAATGGAAAGAAAATACAATCCAAGTGATAAAACTGCAAAACAGTCTAGCCTATTCAGAGAGCAATAAGGAACTGGTAATGGTAGAAGTAGCAACAATACTACTCAGCTCTTGCTATGTGCCAGGCAATTATTTTAGTGCCTTACATGTTTCAACAATTCTCTTCAGGAAAGATGACATGGTCCGCAGGGCTGAAGACTGCTTGAGTTCAACAGAGATAATAAATGAAAAACGTCCTTTGGAACTGTGAAGCTAATGATGAGAAGTCACTGGTGATCTTAATAAAAAAACAGTTCAGCTGGATGATGAGGCAGAAACCGGGTGAGTGGCTTCATAACGCTTTCTTCTGAATCTTGGCATTAAGATCCTCTTAAGAGAAGATATTTCTAGACAGATCACATTACCAAGTAATGCCCATAATAGAAACCGATGATGAAAATAATCCTGACATATGGGCTTCCACTGTTAAAAAGAGCTTATATTATTAATAAAAGCAATACTACTGGTAGTAAAGTGATAATGAAATTAAATTAATAGAGTACAAAACATAACAGAGGAAAGGATAAATTAAAAAGATATCTTAATATCATTAAAAAATAAGTTATGTGATACCACAATAATTAGATTGGATTGGTAAATGGAGATATTCACTAAACATTTTATCAGAATGAGAATTTATCTTACATTTATAACAATTCCAAGGGCAGAAATTTATACAATTACATATAAATGGGATAAAACCAAACCAAACCCACTGCCAGCGAGTCGATTGTGACTCATAGCAACACTATAGGACAGAGTAGAGCTGCCCCATAGGGTTTCCAAGGAGTTCCTGGTGGGTTTGAACTGCCGACCTTTTGGTTAGCAGCTGAACTCTTAACCACTACATCACCAGGGTTTCCCATAAACAGGATAGTTGTACTCAAACATAAACTGTAAAAAGCTCATGTTCTTTTAAGACAAGATTTTTGTGAGAAATAATGATAATTCTCTTTCCGGGATTCCTATGAAATCCTGAATCTCCCAAAAAATTATTGCATGTCAAACTGAATATGGCTCAGAGTCTCAAACACAAAGAGCCCTCACAGTATCTCTGTTGTTCTGTATGACTTTTCTGGGGTCTTTGAGCCCCACAGTAAGAGAGAATAGCTATCCTGGATTTATTTTATTGTCACAAGAATATATAATATTAATTAGTAAAGGAATGAAAGCTTCTAACTTGTCTCGTTTTTCTTCTTCCATATTAAGAGTTTAAGTGATTAGTACTAATAAACCTTGTATCTAAATATAGGTCATAATTGACCAAAAATATGAGTTATTTTTCCCAAGAAAAACGTCATCTAAATTATAATTTCCTGAAGGAATTTGGATAGTAATTCATTTCAGTCCCATATTCAGTCAAATATGAGATTGTAAACTCAAGACTGAGTAAGATTTATGAGTAGCATGCTTGTAAATAAACCTAGATCACTAATTTTCCAGCAGTTATGAGTTGACAGAATTATAGCACCCTGTTCATATTGTCTAACTTTGATGTTCTCTTTTATTTATTTCCCTTTTGTTGACATGATTATTGATTGCCCAGGTGTTTTGAAGCTATTACTAACTTTAGATTTACAGTTATAGCAGAAGGTTGAAAAAATATAAATTCAACAATTCTATAAAATTCATATCTTGCAGTTCTTTTTTAAACTATCAAACTGAAGCTACTCTATCAGCGCCTGTCTTTGGTCAGATATAATCTATCTAGAAATAGCTATATCCATAATGAATCCATTATTAACAGGACAACTTCATCTTGGCATTTAAGACCACGCAGGAGGTCAATCTGCCCTCTCTTTCCAGCTTTCTCTCTCACTACCACGTGTGTACTCTGCCCTTCAGTTAACTGGATAACTCACTATTCTCTGACCTCACTTCTCAATTTCCTCCTTACATAGCCCTTTGAACATTCAACCAATATTGATTTATTAAATACCAAGTATTGTCTCAGGAGCTGGAGGTACACTAAGGAGCAAGAGAGACACAACCCTCATTCTGAGTTTTTTTTTTTTTTTAATTGTGATTTAGGTGAAAGTTTACAGCTCAAGTTAATTTCTTATACAAAAATTTATACACATATTGTTATGTGACACTAGTTGCAATCCCTATAATGTGACAGCACACTCCCCCTTTCCACCCCAGGTTTCCCGTGTCCGTCCAACCAGCTCCCGTCCCTTTCTGCCTTCTCATCCTGCCCTTTTACTCTCATGTACCTGCTTGAACTAAGAAGCATGCTCTTTACGAGTATTATTTTATGTTTTATAGTCCAGTCTAAATTTTATTTGAAGAGATAGCTTTGAGAATGCTTTTAGCTCTGGGTTAACAGAGAGTCCTGGGTCCATGTCTTCGAGGGTTCCTCTAGTCTCAGTCACACCATTAAGTCTGGTCTTTTTACATGAATTTGAGTTCTGCACTCCACTTTTCTCCTGCTCCATCAGGGACTCTCTGTTGTGTTCCCTGTCAGGGCAGGTCATTGGTGGTAGCCGGGCACCGTCTAGTTCTTCTGGTCTCAGGCTAATGGAGTCTCCGGTTTATATGGCCCTTTTATCTCTTGGACTAATATTTTCCTTGTGTCTTTCGTGTTCTTCATTCTCCTTTGCTCCAGGTGGGTTGGGACCAATTGATGCATCTTAGATGGCCGCTTGCTAGCTTTTAAGACCCCAGATGTCACTCACCAAAGTGGAATGCAGAACATTTTCTTAATAAACTTTGCTATACCAATTGACCTAGATGTCCCCTGAAACCATGGTCACAGATCCCAACCCCTGCTACTCTGTCCCTCGAAGTTTTTGGCTGTGTTCAGGAAACTTCCTAGTTTTTGGTTTAGTCCAGTTGTGCTGACTTTCCCTGTATTGTGTGTTGTCCTTCCCTTCACCTTAGATAATTCTTGTCTACTATCTAGTTAGTGAATTCCCCTCTCCCTCCCTCCCCACCCTCACAACCATCAAAGAATGTTTTCTTCCGTGTTTAAGCTTTTTCTTGAGTTCTTATAATAGTGGTCTCATACAATAGTTGTCCTTTTGCAACTAATTTCACTCAACATAATGTGTTCTGATATTCTGATAGAACTTTCAAACAAGGAAGTTTGCAGTAACAACATAATGTGATAGATTTTTCTCTCTTCCAAAGTGCCCTCCCTTGCTCCATTTCAACTTAGCAAAAAGATTAAGCATTTCTCATAATCAACCTCAAGTGGTACTTACTACATAAAGTCTTACCATATAATACCTTGTTATAGCTAATTTGTGGAATCACTAAATTATTGTCCAAGGGCACTGAGTACCAGATTTTTCATCCTCAGTAGTGCCCCAGCATACAGTTTTGCACTTTGTAAACATTAAAATATTTATTTTAATGTTGCAATAGTGAGGCACAGATTTCAGCAATCTTCCACTTAGAAATAATGTTATGTTTGCATTTTAATGTTATTGTTCTTTGATTTTAAAGGAAAATATATTCAATGAACCATAGGTCAAGGTCTAAAGTATCATTGGAGGTAAGTACAAAAATTTACCTGTCTTGTAAAAATTTATACTGGCCCAGAATATTCAGGTTTAGTATTTTTCTTTTCCCCCAATCTGATTGTATTTTTTATGTCACTCCCTTATTCTCCATTTATTGTATTTGTGCTGCTGCGGGCTTCTTAGCTACACGGCAGTCCCTCTGGACATGGGGACTGCCATGTAGCTAAGAATTTTGGAATTCTTTGCCCCTCCCAGAGTTCAATACAAGTGCATGCTTAAGTAATATTTGTTGGGCCATATTTGCTTCAATCCAGTTCAGTCCAGTTGAACCTTCTGGTTCATGTCCTGATTAAGCACTTTAATAAACTGATATAAAATCTACACTCCACAGGAATGAATGTGAACCTGGGTAGGTATCTGCTCTTAATTCCTGCTATGAAATTTCTTCACTCCAGTTTCTTCATAAAGAGTAACCCTGAACTATCAACAACTCCAAAGTGATAAATGTTACTCATGGAAGATTTTCTGAAGTATATGCGATCACGTAGTCTTGACTTTATCCTTGGACAAAGCCAAAATGTCAGACAGTTCTAGAATTTCACTTATTTAAACTATGCTTTCTTATTGTCTTCATGTAATAATATAGAAAGTCCGATGGAAATCTCCTTTTAACGTACTTTAGGGATACCAATGAGGGTTGACACTATTCTACTGTCTCCCTTTTCTAAGGACAGATAGTAGCCATAGGCCATCTGCCAGTAAATGAGTGTTTCTTCTTAGTAGCAACTTCTCTTTTCTCTTACAGAAGCTGTGGAGTCCAGTGGTCAAGGGTGGATGCTTGGAAGCTAAAAAACCTATATCCAAACCCTGAGGATTACATGCTGATGACCTAGACAAAAAATTTAACCTATGTCTTACTTTCCTCATTTGTGAAATGAGGATAAAAACAGTCGTTTACGTCATATGATTATTGTGAGAATTAAATCAGATTAAGCAAACTTTTGTTGTTGTTGTGTACTGTTGAGTCATTTCTGACCCATAACGGCCCTATATGACAGAGTAGAACTGCCCCATAGGGTTTCCTAGGCTGTAGTCTTTGTGGGAGCAAATCACCAGGTCTTTTCTCCCATGAAGCCACTTGTGGGTTCAAATGGCTGACCTTTCAGTTAGCAGCCAAGCGCTTAACCATTGCACCACCGGGGATACGCAGCACATACAAAAACTCCTAACACAGTGAGGGCACTCCCCAACTGTTAGCTGTCTATGATTATTAGAGAAATGACACATTTTAAAACTGATTCATTTCCCTCTCTATTTTCTGGTTTCTAGAAAGAGTAAAACCAAATGTGTTGCATTTACCAACACTTTGTGAATAGACACGATATCTTCTACTTATATTTCTACTTTTATTCTCCCTTAATCTACAATTCCTTATTTAATATTATTCTCTATTTGTTGTACACAATTGCATACAATTGTACACTTCACATATTTTTGGTGGAATTAGGGAATATAAAAATGTGTGTTTACCAAATACAGTTCCATTTGAATCTTTTACTACTTCATGACAAAGTCTTTGGAATTGGGTAGCATTTGGAAAAAGGAGTAGAAGGGTCTCTGTCAGTGACCTAGTTCTTGACTCATATGATCACTTCATGACAATTCTTTGAGCCGTGATTTTCATAGATATTTTTGCACTCTTATCATTGTGTCCTACTGCATATTAAAAAGATTCAAAAAGATGCAGATATCACATTTTTTATACTCATTTCCACTGAGTCTTTTCCAAACTTAATAAAAGCACATTTTTTTCACTTTTCATTCAGGCCAGCTGCCTCATTCTTCCTCAGGCCAGGCTTAAAGGCTGATTCTATCATCTAAAATAATTTCAGTTGCAAGTAATAGAAAATCAGCTCAAACTGATGAGCAATAAAGGTAGTTTTTCTGGTCATATAATTTCATATTTCCAACACAGTTTCGATCAGGGCTTCTGTTGTTCTCTTCATCAATTCTCTCAGCCCTCCTCAGGCTCATCTTCTACCTGGCTTCCTCCTGGCCACAAAGTGCTCCCAGCAGCTACCACAGCCAAAAGCAGTCCAAAGTGCATCCCTCCGCTATACAAAAAAGCAGCATTCCTGAGTTTCTGATGGGAACTATTTAGGTAATGTGACCTCAAAACTACTTACAGTGGCAAGGGAGATGGTTCTACCCTCACTGAAGTGAACAAACCCATCCCCTCTCAGGAGTTGGGAACAACAACAATCCCAGCCAAAGGGCTTGGAGGCTTCGTAGTGTTAAGTGTTGAAATAGCCTTAGAGGTGGCAACTTAATTTACACTTCTCTGCCTGTTTTTACATTCTGAGCTTGTGAACATAAAATTATGCATTGTAACAGACAAAGCCATTATTAGCTATTAGAACTGAAGTCACATTCCTTGATTACCTGATTAATTAATTCATTCCTTTATACAACAGAGATTTGCTGCAACCTCTATGGAGCCAGTCAATCATGTCTAAGTGTTGAGGATGAAAAGAGGCCAGTCACTGGCTATGGTAGATGTGGTGATGGTGAGGGATAAAAATGACTGGAAAGCACATTAATGTTTTCTTGGTGATATCAGAACTTCCAGAAATGTCCCTATAGGAAGTGTCCCTACAGGAAAACTTCCAGAAATTGTACCCTTTTTAAAATCTTACCTTGAATCTACCCTGAATCATGTGGTTTCTATTGTAACCCAAATGTAACATTCATAATCTTACTCATAACAAATCCTTAGCTCACTTTATGTACTCTTCATGGATACAAAAAAATAGATTCCCTAGTACATTATAAAAAAATCCTCCCTCCAATAATATTTTCTAATTAGAAAACAGATGGCTGTTTACTAGCAAATCAGGCTTCTTTTAATACCGAGCTGATGTTTTGTTTTTTCTTTTTTTTAATAAATGAATGTTTCTATTTTCATACATTAACTCCTGGATAAAATAAAGTATAATATCAATTGAAATATGCATTTGCCTCAATGGAAAATTACAATTTATTTCCTAACCTGCACACAATCACCTACATTTATAAACTTCATACTATAAAGATAATAGATTAATGTTTGATCACTCAGCACTATTAAAAGATCTGAATATACTTTTCTAAAGAAATTTTTTCAAAGTCTCAGGGTTAATGATTCACGAATTTTAATGAGTATTTTCTTGATGTTATCAGAAATTGTTATGTCAATTAAAACAAAGTAAAATAGACTGATTATTCATTGACACTAAAAAGGGAGAAATCAGCTTTTAAAAGTATTCTTATTATATTGGTCAATCTTTATAAAGTTATTTCCTTCTCTTCTAAATTAATGGATTGTTTCTCCCCAACAAGTTGTCATCTCTATTCTGCTAAAGCACACAATCCCATATTCTGGGTGCTCTTTCAGTTTCTCCAATGAAGCATCACTGAATACAATCAATTTTGGCCAGTACTGTGTTTGCTGTTGTTGTTAGGTGCTGTCAAATCATTTCTGACTCACAGTGACCCTACGGACAATAGAACGAAAAACAGCCCAGTTCTGCGCCATCCTCACAACCATTACTATGTTTCAGCCCATTGTTGTAGCCACTGTGTCAATCCATCTAGTCGAGGGCTTTCCTCTCTTTTGCTGATCCTCTACTTTACCAAGCATGATGTCCTTCTCCAGGGACTGGTCCCTCCTGATAACACATCCAAAGTATGTAAGACAAGGTCCCGCCATTCTGGCTTCTAAGGAGCACTCTGGTTATACTTCTTCCAAGGCAGATTGGTTCGTTCTTTTGGCAGTCCATGGTATATTCAATATTCTTCACCAACACCATAATTCAAAGCTGTCAATTCCTCTTGGGTCTTCCTTATTCATTGTCCAGCATTTGCATGCATATGAGGTGATTGAAAATACCATGTCTTAGGTTAGGTGCACCTTAATCCCCAAAGTGACATCTTTGCTTATTAACACTTTAAAGAGGTCATGCTTCTCACTAATTTTACATTCCACTTGCTCAATTCAGTGTTCCAGATCAAAGGCTACTGACAACTGAGCCCACAGTATCCATATCCCTACTTATATCTTTTAATTTTTCAACTTTCAATTCCATTCTTGGTATAAAAATATTAACGTAAGTCACTTCTGTCATATTCTATTCTTTAGAAGCAAGTTACTAAGTCCAACCACACTCAAAGGCAGCTGAATTAAACTCCATCTCTTGAAAGAAGTATGAAAGAATTTGTGGACATATTTTAAGACCACTATATATACATACTACTATTAAAATCGTATCATTTTTCCTATCATATTATTATTAAAACAATATTCTTTTTCCTGTTTCTTAACATAAATGCAAAATATTTCAGCTAAATTAAGTTTGCTTTTAGAAGGAATTCACTAAATAATAGTAATATTCTGTAGGAACACTTAGATTCCAAAAGGATCTTTTGGAATACAAGTTCTTTGTAAGTCTGTACCTGCCTTTAATTGATGTGAGTGGTAAGGGAAGAAATGTACAGCTGTTTCCTCTCTATCCTCGGACTAAAAAAAAAGGTGCATCAGAGCTATTAAATCCTTTATGTCTATAATTCCAATGGCACTTTCCATTGATCTGCCTGGTGGGGGGAGGGGATGTAGCTGAAGGTTGAACTTCTTAACTGGCATTATCTCCTTCCTTCTTCTCATTCCCCCCTTCCTAACCTCCTCCCATTTCCCTTCCTTTCCCCCTCTCCCCTCCCTTTCCCTGGGAACCAAAGTTTCAGCTGGCATGGCCAGCAGTGGGGAAGGGAGCTAGCATTTTTTAAGCTGAGCTTTTGGCTGACCTCAGCCTCCTTAATTTTATTTGATTGTACAAATTAAGCAATATCATTTTTAGCTGCCCATCTATCTTGCCTCTGGGACATTATTTTCTATTTACCATCTCCGAGCTCTCTGCAGGTCAGGTCCCCTGGCTGCAACTGTCGCTCCTTACAGTCACTGCACACATTTTGCTTTTCACCCATACTCAACTATCTCAGGGTCCTGTTATCCCCAGTGGTATCAAGGAGCCCTGTCTGTAATAGCATCTCCTCCAGGTACTTCTGCAGAACATAACTGGCTGGCGGGTTTTCCTGCTTAATGTAGTATATCCATTCTAATATGGCAAATTTATGAGCCTTTTGACCCCTTCTCCTCTGTCTTGGTGTTTCTATTTCACTTAGTGCAGGCTTTCATTTTTTTCCAATCTTCTAAGAACTTGGAATTTTCCAAGTTCATCCTAGCAACACGTTAGCAGTGGATCCTTGCCAGGGCATTAAATCTTGTATCACAGGAAAGTGCTTCCATACTGATAAATTCTCCCTAACCTGTTACAGTTACTGTTTCAGTCCAGCTCATTGAGGGTTCCCCTTGTTTTCCTTGGCCTTCTACTTTACGAACCATGATGACCTTTTCCAGCAATTGGTCTTTTCCTGATGATGTGTCCAATGTAAGAGAGTTGAAGTCTCACTATCGTCACTTCTAAGGAAAATTCTAGTTGTATTTCTTCTACAGCTGATTTGTTTATTCTTCTGGCAGTCCATGGTATACTCAATATTTGTCACCAACACTACAATTTGAATGCATCAATTCTTCTTCTGCATTCCTTTTTCATTGTCCAGCTCTCACATCCATATGAGGTGACTAAAAAGGACATGGCTTGGGTCAAGCATACCTTAGTCATCAAAGTGACAACTTTGTTTTTCAAAACTTTAAAGAGGTCTTTTGCAGTAGATTTTCCCAATGAGATACCTCCAACATACTAGCAAGCATGAAGGTGGTACAGGACTGGGCAACGTTTCGTTCTGTTATACATAAGGTCACCATGAGTCAGAACTGACTTGACGGAAACTAACAACAACAACAACTGTGTTTCCCTTGACCAAGTATCCTCACAATCCAGTCCCATATATATTCTCTACTGCTGGTTCCTGATAGGTCCCCAGCTTCTTCTGCATAAGGTCCCTTTCCTCCCTCCCATACTCATCATTTCCCTGGCAGGTTTTGGGGATGTGTGTGTGTGAATTCACTCCAGTTATTGGTCTGCTGTCCAGGAGTGGAGGAGAGCTCTGAGAGGGTAGTTGCTGTCTTGCAAGGCAGAGGCCTCTGCACCATCTTCAAGTGAGAGGGATCACTAATCCTTAATAGGGAGGAGTCAGCCACTTAAACAGGCCCTAAGTGTTGAAGGGAAGTAGGAGACTTAAGTTTCGATACGCCAACTCCCACGTCCCCATCCCAAGTCTAAAGGTCCCTAGACCTAGTAAGGGATCTGATCTTGACAGAGCAACCGTGCTGGGGTTGAGAATTCCACAAATTTTAGATCTTTCCTTTTAATTAACTCCTCCTCCTGGTCCTTAGCTTTTCCTACTTCAGTTGCAGAAGATGAAAGACTGGTCGTAAGCTGTCCAGGAGGTCCGCTGGCTTTCACATTTCACCTTAAATTGGTGATTAATTACTCTCAAACATTCATTAAGTTTTTCCAATGCATTGATTGCCTTCAGCAACAGCCATTCAATTTCACAGTCCTTATAAGTACTGCTTACCCCTAAACCTCTCAAAGGCAGGATATTCCACCCACCACTGCATTCCTTTCCACTTGTATGTCACCCCTTTTCAGCACTAATGGAAACTGGACAATTGCTCTGGTACAGCATGTGTGATGCAGTTCTCACTTCCAGATAACTAGAGAGCAATCTACCAAAGGGTTATTTAGAATCTTCTTCCTCAAACCACTTCTGGTACCAACTATCTTATGTTAAGCTCCCCAGGAAACAGACTCTGAAACAGATATTTCCAAGCATGTGGTTCACTGGAGAGTTGTCTCAGGAACAATACCTGTAAAGGAGTGAGGGAAGCAGGATTGGATAAGAGGAAAAGTTGATTCAGTTGCAACAGAGGCCTCACTCAGTCCCACAGGGAGCTCTGGAGCTGAGATAACCTGTTACCAGTGAGTCGATTCCTACTCATAGCGACCCTATAGGACAGGGTAAAACTGCCCACATCATTGCCAGGGCTATAATCTCTATGGAAGCAGACTGCCACATCTTTCTCCTGCAGGGCGGCTGGTGGGTTCAAACCGTTGACCTTTTGGTTAGCAGCCAAGCACTTACCACTGTGCCACTAGGGCTCCTTCTGGTGCTGGGATAATCATTCTAAATTGTTCTCAGTTGAGGCAAAAGAGATAAACCTGTGCCTGCAACAACCTGTCATTGGTGCGGTTGACCTCTAAGAGGGGCGCTTCCTTGGGCAGAGGGCAGTAAGTCCTTGAAGAGGGGCTCACCTATGAGCTCTTTAGCCAACACATTCAGCAGCTGAGCATGAGACCAATCAGAGGGAAGGGGGAGAGGTAGATCTAGGTAGCAAACCACTATATCCACTACCCTGTGCTCCCTGTTAATGGGTACAATGGGAGTACCATGGAAATTGAGAGAGAAGTAAGGAAGCTTTGTAAATAAGGGATAATATAAGATAAATGTAGAGTAGCATAAGGGTTTATGAGTAATAGAAAACAGTTCATTTGTACTGGAATAAAAATGCAATGAAAGGGTGTGAGTGAAAGATGCCTGAAGGGATGTCAGTAGGTGTAAGTGGGAAATAAGCGCATTGAGCCCAAGTATGAAGGGCTACGTATGGCAGAGGATCAAGATGAGCTTGATCTGAGAGTCAACAGGAAGGTCGCCAGAATTTTTTGAGTTGAAGGTAACATAAAAGATTGTTCTGATTTTGTTAAATTTAGTCTATGATTGTTCAAGTTCAGCTTACATTTTTTATATTTTAGAGCTATTTCTAACACTGTTATCTCCTCCCTCCTCTTTCCATGTACATTATATACATTACACACTGCCTTTAACAGCAGAAAAAAGAACCAAGTGCCTAGTTGGCTTTAAAAAAATGGGATTTGCATAGAAACAGCCTACTAGGAGCCATGCATGTGACAGTTTTGAATAAGCAATAACATGAAATGATTTTCATATTGTTCTTCAATTATCTGAGAGGTACAAAAACCATTACTCGAGTCATTAAAGTTAGAATGAACATTGGGGGATTCACTCTAGGAAGAAAATGCTTCCGCTGGCGGAGTGTTTAAACAGCTGATCTCATAATCATTTCTATGTAGCTAAACTTTATTTAAATTAATATACATTCGCCTGTTCACTTGGAATACCAACCTCTAAAGACATTTGGTAGCTACGGAGCGTAATCTAGCAGCGTGCTTACTGCATTTCTATGTGTTCTTCATTCTGCTTTTAGTCCAGGATCTGCTGACATAACTTCCTACGACTCCATCTTTGTTTCACTTGGGAACACCATGGTTATGAGAAATTTCTAAAATCTGCTTTCTAAATGATAAGAAAAGTGGTATTTCAACATGAAGTGCCAGAAAAGTACCAGTGCCAGAATATTTACTTTCTCATGCTCTGCCTCTAGTCATGAGAAACAGAGCGTGACACTAGTCAGAATATCTTGATGAATTCCCTGCTTACTTTACACTTATAATAATAATTCCACAGACACCAGGACAAGGCTGTCTGATTTGCCCCTCTCCATATTTGTTCCTGATGAGCAGACAATTTGTTATCATAATAACATATCAAAGTTTTACCATGAGAAGCTGTGTGTATTGATAGATTATCAAGAAAACAGCTTTAATGATAGGGTTTCACTCTGAAAAATAAAGATACAATGTGCTAATGAAATCAAACTTGCTGATACAACTTGAAAGAAAGAAAGGTTTCAGGAGGGATGGTGGGCGTGGAGGGTCTCAGGTACACAGGCAAGGCACTGATTGAAGGGCAGCCCGAAAGAAACACGAAGAAATGTCCACATGATCCTCTGGACACCAAGTGCACTCCTCAACATCTACCAGGAAATCGGGATACTTTCTGGGGATGTTTTTCTCCCTATGAGCATAAAGGCAGAGTCACACTTGAACTGTGGAGTGCCTTACAATTTATAAAGCACTTTCACATATTTATCTCATTGACATTTAATATGACAATTAATGAGAATTGAAGCACAAGGGAAAGAGGAGGGAAGACACCACGATGTGACTGCAGCTAACAGCATTATCTGTGAGCACATATAAGGGGCTCCACTGGGGTCTCCTGGGCAGAGATCTGGCCTTCATTTTAGGGTAGGCTAGCTATAGAACAAACCTTTGTGTTACAGTGATGCACACAGCAAGGGCCATGACCCTGTATAATGACTGGGCTTTATTTTTAGCTTAGGCTCCCAACAGGAATTTGCCCTTCCCACCAAAATAAGCTTCCGGTACAAAATAAGCCTCCTACCACCAGAGAATACAGAAAATAGACCCTGCTGGGAAAATGTCTTCATCTGGGAGCTGAACCACACACAGATCTCTATTAAGGTTGGAAGCCCGGAGAGCTGCAGCCTCACACAGACATTATCATTAACAAATTTAGCAAGCATTCATTATTCGGCAGAACACATGAAAGAGAGAAAACCCTCCCACCGGCATCGCTGATAAAGGCTCTATAAATAAAGACTGTACTTAGAGCAGTTGCAAAGTCAAAAACAAAGGACCTCCTGGGGTGACAAAGAAGGGTCTCCAAGCAAGATGCTGACATACCAGTCTAGACATCTCAGAAGAGACACAGAAACATGGAACACACCAGAACCTAACCAAAAGCCAGAGAATGAACTCTTCCTTAAAAAGCAGTACAGCCTATGGACCAAGGGTTAAGAAAAGAACTCTGACACCAGATTGTCTGGTTTTCAGTCCTAGCTCTGCCATCTTTTATCTGTGTGGCCTCAAGCAAGTTATATAACCTTGTGGTACCTCCGTTTCCACTTCTGTAACACAGATATAATAAAAGTATCTACCTCATGGTTTGTTATGAGAATTAAATGAGTTACCCTTTTTGAAAGAGTGCCTGGCACACAGTAAGTACCCAATAAATGATGGATCTTATTAGATATTGCTGGTGATGAGTAACCATAGGTTCAATCTTCTCAAGCATCGCTTCTTTCTGGGAAAAAAAAGTCTTAGATAATTACATATCTCCTTGTGTCTTTCCTCTTCTCCCTTGTGCTTATTACATCTGACAATGCCTACAAAACTGTATGGGATTTTTGTCATCACCACTGTCAAATAAAGTCAAGATTTAGTGTCCTAAGTGAGCAAATCCAGTTGAGTAGCAACTTTTATAGAAATATTCCTTGACGGAATTTTTTTCTGACTGGGTATTTGCCTGTCAAAATGGCACCTTGGCACACCTCCATCATAGCACTCACCACACGGATGGCCTCCTCCACTAAAGTAAGCATGCTGAGGCCAACCTATGCCCTTAGTCAGGAGCTGCATCTACATTACCCCAGCAAACTCAATCCCTAGCATCCCATGAGGCTACTGGTTCTCCCTCCTGTGATATCCCCACTCTTATTAGAAACACACAGGTGATGTTCTTGTAAACTACAGTCGGCTGGAACAGGCAGTAAACCAGCCTGGGATCCCAAGGATCAATTTTATGCCCTTTCCCTTTTTTAATAATAGTTCTCCCAAAGCGGCTAAGTTCAGTGGTCTTGATTCTATGGCTTTCATTTCAGTATTGGCAAATGATTAATTTTACCTGGCGTAAGTGTTAACAATAAATAAAACCAAACCAAACCAATTGTCATCAAGTTGGTTCTGACTCACGGCAACCCTATGTATGCAGAGTAGAACTGCACTCCATAGGTTTTCAAGGCCATTACCTTTTGGAAGCAGATCGCCAGGCGTTTCCTCCCAGATGCCTTTGAGTGGGTTCAAACCACCAACTTTTCTGTGAGAAGTCAAGCACCTAATCCTCTGCATCATCCAGGAACTCCTAACATAATAGATGATGCAATCTAGTAGAAGCATCACACAATGAAAGCACCAGCAAAGAAGTGTCCTCTTGGGTCATCTGTCACTGGCATGTGACATTTCTCAGGACCACCTACCATTTCTGTCCAGACGATCTGAGGTCAGAGTATTTGTTAAATGCCAAGAATTGACTAATACCATAGAGGTCTAATAGTAAAGTAGAAGAATGAAACTGGAAGAGTATAAAACGTTAAAGTTTTATCTCTCCTCCATTCTCTTCCTAGTACCAGATATTTTATCTTCTGGTACCATGGTTATTCTAATTCTGAATGGCCAACCAATTATATAATTTTTTTTTTGTTCTTGTGATTTCTTTAAAAGTTAAGTAATTTGCTCAAGATTACTCCATAATCCAATGATGAACAACAAAAAAAATCAAATTTCATTACTGTTAAACATTTAACCAGTTGTAAAATATTATAGTTCCGATATTCTAAACCTTTAAATTTTTAATTGGTGATGTTTTTCCATATGCAAGATACTGACTTTAGAAAGTTCAAAAGGTTTTTTTTATATAATTTATTTTACATTGACACTCAGATTGAATTATGATAGATTTCTACAATGACTTTCATTATATATCAAAAGGAGGTATTTCTTCTTTTCTTCCAAAATGCAGATTGTACACATATACCTCAAGACTTCTGCTTTAGAAGTTAGCTAGCAGTTTCCGATCTTTGTCATAAACCAATATGAAACAACCTAGAAATTCACTCAAATTAAAAATATTTATACAGAAAAAAAATTACCACAAAAATATGAAATGATTCATTGAACTTTTTCCATTTCACATCCAGTAGGAACTGGTGTGAACTTCAGAAGTTGCCATTTACCACACTTAGCAATTTTGACTGAATAGGAGATTAAATTTTACCCCTAAATGTCTACAGCCTGTGGCAGTCTATGGAAACTACAAAGGAGAATATGAAGGCTGTGTCAGAACCTTTGATGATCATCTTCTTCAGTGATGCTTGAAACTCTATTTAGGCCTCTGCAAACTTGGAATGTGCCTGAGGCTAGTGTGAGGTGCATTTAGATGCCCGGGAGTTAGTCTCCATCTCTTTTGCCCTTCCGTATTTTGTACCATCTTCACCTTTGCTTTAAGTAGGACATACATTAAGCAGAGCTACTATCCCAATAGTAGATAAAATTACAAGAAAAATACAAGACAATTAGCACATTAAGATTTTGAATATTTGCTAAGTGGAATCAGACACATGCTGAATGAGTTTAATAAAAATTTTATTTAAGATAATATACTGAAATACTAACACTGAATAAAAATACATATTGTAATAGTTATCTCTAGCTGCATAACAAACCACTCCAAACTTAGTGGTGTAAACTAACAACAATCATTTATTATTAATCTCTCTCACAATTCTGGGTGTGGACTGGGCTCAGCAATGCAGTTTTCCCTCAGAGTCTCTCACGCTGTTGCTTTCGGACAGTGCAGGGGCTGAAGTCATCATGAAGACTTTCTTACTCATATATTTGGTGATTTATGCTGGCTGTTGGCAATGATCTCAGTAGGGACTACATGCAGAACACCTAAACATGGTCTCTTCATATGCTATGGGCTGCCTCACAACATGGAGGTTGGATTCCAACAGCAAGCATCTCAAGAGAGCAAGCTAGGCTGCTGAGTCAGTTTCAACTCATAGTGACCGAATGTATAACAAAACGAAAAACTGCCCAGTCCTGTGCCATCCTCACAATCGTTACTATGTTTGAGTCCATTGGTGTAGCCACTGTGTCAATCCATCTTTTTGAGGGTCTTTCTCTTTTTCGCTGACCCTGTACTTTACCAAACATGATGTCCTTTTCCAGGGACTGGTCCCTCCTGATAACGTGTCCCAAGCACCTGAGGCAAAGTCTTGTCATCCTCGATCCTAAGGAGCATTCTGGTTGTACTTCTTCCAAGACAGATTTATTCGTTCTTCTGGCAGTCCACAGTATATTCAATGTTCTTTGCCTACACCATAATTCAAAGGCATCAGTTCTTCCATCTTCTTTATTCACTGTCCAGCTTTCCCATGCATATGGGGCAATTGAAAATACCACAGCTTGGGTTAGGCACAGCTTACTCCTCAAAGTGACATCTTTCCTTTTTAACACTTTAAAGAGGTCTTTTGCATCACATTTGCCAAATGCAATACGTCCTTTGATTTCTTGACTGCTGCTTCCATAGGTGTTGACTGCGGATCCAAGTAAAAGAGTTCTTGACTGCTGCTTCCATGGGTGTTGACTGTAGATTCAAGTAAAAAGAAATCCTTGACAACTTCCGTATTTTCACCATTTATAATGATGTTGTTTATTGGTCCAGTTAGTTGTGAGGATTTTTGTTTTCTTTATGTTGAGGTGTAATCTATACTGAAGGCAATAGTCTTAGATCTTCATCAGTAACTGCTTCAAGTCCTCTTCACTTTCAGCAAGCAAGGTTGTGTCATCTGCATATTGCAGATTGTTAATGAGTCTTCCTCCAATGCTAATCCCCATTCCTCATATAGTTCAGCTTCTGCAATTATTTGCTTAGCATACAGATTGAATAAGTATTGTGAAATGATGTAACCCTGACACAAAACTTCCCTGCTTTTAAACAACGCAGTATCCTTTGTTCTGTTTGAATGATCTCCTCTTGGTCTATATACTGGTTCTTCACAGGCACAATTAAGTGTTGTGGAATTCCCATTCTTTGCAATGTTATTCATAATTGTTATGATCCACACAGTCAAATGCCTTTACATAGTCAATAAAACACAGATAAACATCTTTCTGACATTTCCTGCTTCCAGCCAAAATCCACCTGACATCAACAATGATATCCCTCATACCATGTCCTCTTCAGAAACCAGCTTGAATTTCTGGCAGTTCCCTGTCAATGTACTGCTGCAACCATTTTTGAATTGTCTTCAGCAAAACTTCACTTGTGTGTGATTAATAATATTGTTGGATAATTTCTGCATTGTGTTGGATTGCCTTTCTTTGGAATGGGCACAAATATGGATCTCTTCCAGTTGGTTGGCCAGGTAGCTGTCTTCCAAATTTCTCGGCATAGACGAGTGAGCACTTCCAGTGTTACATACATTTTGTTGAAACATCTCAGTCTGCATTTCATCAATTCCTGGAGGCTTGTTTTCAGCCAATGCCTTCAGTGCAGCATGGACTTCTTCCTTAATGCCACTGATTCTTCATCATATGCTACTTCCTGAATTGGATGAACATCAACCAATTGTTTTTGGAACAGTGACTCTGTGTATTCCTTCCATCTTCGTTTGATGCTTCCTGCGTCGTTCAATACTTTGCCCATAGAATCCTTCAATATTACAACTTGGGGCTTAAATTTTTTCTTCAGTTCTTTCAGCTTGAGAAATGCCGAGTGTGTTCTTCCCTTTTGGGTTTCTAACTCCAGGTTTTTGCCCATGTCATTATAATACTTTACTTTGTCTTCTCCAGACACCCTTTGAAATCTTCTGTTTAGCTCTTTTACTTCATCATTTTTTCTATTCACTTTAGCTACTCTATGTTCAAGAACAAGTTTCAGAGTCTCTTCTGACATTCACTTTGGTCTTTTCTTTCTTTCCTGTCTTTTTAATGACCCTTTGCTTTTTTTCATGGATGATGTCCTTGATGTCCCACAGCTCGTCTGGTCTTTGTTCATTACTGTTCAATGTGTTAAATTTATTCTTGAAATGCTCTCTACACTCAGATGGGATATACTTAAGGTTGTATTTTGGTGCTCATGTACTTGTTTTAATTTTCTTTTGCTTCAACTTGAACTTGCATATTAGCAATTGATACTGTTCTGCAGTCAGCCCCTGGACTTGTTCTGATGATATTGAGCTTCTCTATCATCTCTTTACACAGATGTAGTTGATTTGATCCCTGTGTATTCCATTTGGTGAAAGTCACCATTCATGTTGTTGAAAAAATGTATTTCCAATGACTAGGTCGTTGGCCTTGCAAAATTCTATCATGCAATCTCCAGGCTATATTTCCAACTACTGATCCTTCTTCTTTGCTTCCAACTTTCACATTCCAGTCTCCACTAATTATCAATGCATCTTGATTGCATGTCTGATGAATTTCAGACTGCAGAAGTTGGTAAAAATCTTCAGTTTCTTCATCTTTTGCATTAGTGGTTGGTGCATGAATTTGAATAATAGTTGTATTAACTGGTCTTATTTGTAGGTGTATGGATATTATCCTATCATTGACAGTGTTGTACTTCAGGATAGATCTTCAAATGTTCTTTTTGACAATGAATGTGATGTCATCTCTATTCAATTTGTCATTCCCAGCATAGTAGACCATGTGATTGTCCAATTCAAAATGACCAATACTAGTCCGTTTCAGCTTACTAATGCCTAGGATATCTATCTTCAAGAGTGCCACTTCATTTTTGGCAACATCCAATAATCCTAGATTCATACTTTATACATTCCATGTTCTGATTGTTAATGGATGTGTGCAGCTGTTTCTTTTCATTTTGAGTCGTGCCACATGAGCAAATGAAGGTCTCAAAGCTTTACTCCAACCATGTCTATTTTGAGGAGGCAGCTCTTCCCTAGTCATGTTTTCAGTGCCTTCCAACCTGATGGGCTCATCTTCTGGAACTATATCAGACAATATTCTGCTGCTACTCATAAGTTTTTTATTGACCAATTTTTTTAGAAGTAGATCTCCAGATCCTTCTTCCTAATCTGTCTTAGTCTAGGAGCTCCACTGAAACCTGTCCACCACGGGTAGCCCTACTGGTATTTGAAATACCAGTTGCATAGCTTCCAGCATCACAATAACATGGAAGCCACCACAGTATGACAAACTAATAGATGAGTGGTGGCAGAAGCTATATTGCCTCAGAAGTTACATATAATCACTTTCACCACATTTTATTTATTAGAAGCATGTCACTAAGGCCAACCCAATGTCAACGGAGGAAAAATAGACTCCATCTCTTAATGAAGGATTGCCAAAGCATTTGAAAACCCATTTTAAAACCATTGCACATACAAATATGACATTTAAACTTTTCAGTAGATAGGATCTTAGTTTAACAACAAAAACAAGGTAAAAACAAAGAACTATGAAGGAACCTAATAAATTAGAAAATCTGAGCTCTCCAGAAGTTAAAGGGGTTTATACAAGAAATATACGTGTACATGATACACTTGGGCTGATTGCTGTTATTACTACACAGCTTCATGGAAGAATACATTTTGGACAGGTTTTCCTTTCTTTACTCTGTATTAGTTAAAAAAAAATGATCTTGAGGAATATATCATTCCTACAAGTGGAGAAATATATGATTCTGGGACTTCTGGGAGGTTCCTGCAGGAAAAGCAGCAGCAAACTCTTGTAAAGTTTCAATGAAATTGAGCCCATTTTCTAAACAATAGTGAGAAAAAATGGAAAAATGCCAAATTTGGTAGAAATGTGTATAATACTGCTAGCTTATGTTTAAAGTTTCTGAATCAGTTCTTTTCTAAAGTTTTCTCCATCATTTTCATTTGGCCATCTTTATTTAGGTATTTAGACCCTGACAAAGGATTCTTCTTGGAATATTAGTTCTGTGGATTGCCACGGACCCAGGCTTACATTTTATAGTACAAATTGCCCAAGAGAACTCTTTCCTAGGAAGCCTGGTTTTTAAAGAGTGTCAACAGCCTTATGCTCCAGTGAACATTTAAATAAGTCATTGTACTATGCAGGGGGTAGGGAGGCTGTGGAAGGTGAACGTTCTTTGTACAGTCTGGAAACTTAAATATTATACCTAGAATAAGCCCCAGTGTTTGCTGAAAACATGCTATTCAGGAACTCTGTTAGGTTTATTGCATAATAGCCCAGTTCCAGCTCCAGGTCTGGGAGGGGAAATTAGTTGCCAAGCCAGTTAAGAGGAAATTGATATAAATCCTCAAAAAGTTACTGTCTTCTTTTAACAATCAGGATAGAATTATTTGTGTCCAAGTATCAACATGGACCTATAAAAATGTAGCAATGCCAGAAGTGGAGTCAAGTGGTAAGTAGAAACCCTTCCTCAAATATGCTGATTTTTATGAAAGGTAGAAATATTTGCTTTACCTTAAAAAATAAGGTAAAAAATAGTTAAAAAGACAGAAAAATTAAAAGACAGTAACTACAATAAAATCAGTCTTAAAAATGGCAACTAACAACTTGAGTATGAAAAAATCAAACAAAAGTTGAAGGGGATAAAATGAAAGAGCACTTCCAGAAGTCAGCTGATATTAATACAAATTGATAAAAGATGAGATCCAACCTACAAGTAACAGGTATTCTCCCCAGAAAAGAAGCAATAATGAAAACCTAATAAAGAAAACTCCCAATTTAAGCAACCGACTTTGAATTGGAAATTGAGAGGGCTCACAATATTTGAGAAAAATAAATGAACAGGGATTAATTTCAAAACATAATCGAATAAAAAATTTCAATTGAGTATTAAGAATATGCCCTGCAATCACCCATTCATAATAAAGACAGTAAATTTTCACAAATTTTAAAATGACAACAATAAAATAGATCATAACATGATGACAATAATCATCATAACATATGATGGCAATGTGGATAAGTTCAGATCGGCTTAAAACAGAATCCAATAATTTGTTGTATACAAAGGGACACTTATAACACAGGAAGACTTTGCATTAACAGGTGAATGCAACAAAATGATACCAGAAAAAATTACTTCTTCCAGCATTTGAGAGGAAATGACTATGCCACAAGTATTACCTACCCAGCCAAGTTTATGTTTTCAGATGTTAATAAAAGAAAAAAGTTCTATCCAAGTGTTTATTCTATTAAAAGTGTCTTATGAATGTTTATCAGAGTAAGAGCTAAACTTAAGCAATCACTGAAGATTGGAAAGTTGTGGTCACAAAGAGCTGGTGGTAAGCACTGAATACATATAGATAAGTTATATGAAGTAACTAAAATTACAAACAAAAATCTAAAACTCATAAATATTATTATGCCTATCATAACTAAAATGTACACCTTTTAAAACTATTAAAGTAATGAATTATATAAAAATTGATGTGATTTGCATTCCAAGATTAAGGCATATACTATGAAAGCAGTTTATATTATATTGTTATGTTTTTCTATTTCAAATTGGTTGGGACTGTTGCGTAGAAACCAACAGAATCATATATTTAAACTATCCTACATCAGTATCAACAGCCTCAACAATGGACTCAAACATACCAATGATCATGAATATGACTCAGGCCCAGAAAAGTTTCATTCTGTTATACATAAGGTCACCACGAGTCGAAGCAAACTCCACAACAACTAATAACAACATATCAGTATCAGCTGGAATAGACAGTAGATAATAAAAATATAAAACACCAATTTTCTGAGGAATTTACATATGAGAGAAAATGGAAACTAGATTGATTTTTTTTTTTTAGTTTATTTCATAAACTGGTTATTTTCACCAAAGACTGAGATCATTGTTCTTTCTTCCAAAATGTAATTTTGTATCTATCTTTTTTTTTTTTTAAATCATGATGAAACCACTAAATTTACCGTTGGTGTAAGCAAAATACAGGGATGATTCAAACATGAACCAATTTATTAAAAAGCCATTCTCCAACTTCTAATAATCACCGTTCTTCCACAAGCTTCAGGCACATTCTCAGTCCTGAGCCCTAGGAGTGCAGCAAAGAGGTTCCAGCCACCAACGTAAAGTTGCGAGAGGTAGAAAGAAGAATCTCCAATAATTGCTCCGCGACACGGTTTATTTATCATTTTAGAGATTTTGTTCCCCAGCGAGTGTTTAATTGTACTCCAGTTAGTATCTAACTGGCATTTTTACTCCCCAAGGCATGGTTATTTTATTACAGAATTTCAGTGACATAAATTAAAAGTGTCCCTTCTTGTCTCCACAGAGTATTTTAAGCAGACTTATTTACAATAGTTAATTTGCAACAGTAACTTTGTATTAATGTGGGGAAATATAATTTAATCAATATAAATTATTTTCCATGCATTATCATAATAATCACATCATCTGTAGTGAAAATCCAGGAACAGATCACTCCCTGATTTGGGGGCCTTCACAGGTTGATTTCTGATGTTTGTTGTTGTCAATGTTGCTGCTGTGTGTTCTCTATCTTACTGAAGGGTGAGAGAGTGGGGCAGTTCTTAAAAATCACAAATCAGAAGTCCCAAAATTAAGACTAGGTTATATTAGCATGTCTTATTAAAAATCAGTGCCCTTTTTTTTTTTTTAAATTTACAGTAGCAATCTTGTTTTTAACAGCCAAGTTACATTGTCTTCTGAGAAATTGCAGTCAGTAAGTAGAATAAAATATTTCTAGGTAAACGGGGAACTTACATAAGTGTGGGATTGGCTTCCAAGTTGAAGCTGAAGTCAATTTCATGAATTTAATTTTTGTTCCCCAAGATCATGAACTTACAGTAAAAGTGTAAAATTAGAAGGCTAATTTTAAAGCAACACTGAGCCTATGTATGAATTTGGGTAAAAACTATGCAAGGCTGGGTAGTTTATGATGAATTAAGCTGTGTTTGCAAGATGGGGTAAAAGCGTTGTCTATTTTGGAACTCATTTCAATGGGTGTGAACCAATGAGGGCTAAGTCAAATAAAAATTCTGCCCAAAATCACTTTGGGGTGAGGCCGTCAAATTTCACAGTTTTGATTGCCAGTGGCAGGCATTTCTCAGTCAGAGTAGACCACAAAGTTGGCATTTTTCAGAGTTTGAAGCTTACTCTTAAAAGAAATTTAGCTTCAGCCACTGGAACACAGAGCTAAATTCCTTCATCAAAAAAGGTCCAAATATTTAACTGCCTCATATGTAGAATCTATAACTGATTAATTCTATATGAGGGCAATAAAGAAAAGATTTTATAATGTTTCTAGTAATACTGAGAACCAGGATAGGCCTTTCAAGTACATTACCTGATGAATCACACACCAAAAAAAATCTTACAAAATAGCTATAATCCTCATGTTATAGCTAAAATAACAACAAACTAAAGTAGGAGATTTTCAGGGACTTTTGTAAGAAACACAGTATAGCTGGACTGTAAAATGAGGTACCACAATTCCAGATCCCGTTTCTTCTAGCTTTTAATTTTTTATGGCTATGACTCTACACTTTACCTAAGAAAATGGGATTATGAAAACACCAGCTTAAGCCAAATATGTTTTTAATGAAGTAGCCTTGGATGAAACACAGTGTCAGGTTTAAGGAACAAATGATAAGAAGAGAGTGTGCATTAAAAATTCAATTAAAATATTACATAGAATTAGAAGCAAATTCCTAGGGGAGGGACTATACAGAAGGGAAAAATTGGGGTTTGGAAGAGATGAGCTAGACTGCTCTGTAGGAAATTTGATGATTTTCTTTAATATATGGCTCTCCAAAATTAAGAGAAAAAGAAACAAAACAAATAGAATAACAAGTTAATGTTATACTCAAATAGAATTCAGTTTTCTGATCTTGTATCAATTTTTATTTAAACTTAATTGGCCAACCTCTACCTATAAAACAAAAATAAGCATGTATAATGTTCCATTTTTCTACATGATGAAATTGCATTCCATTATGTCACTAAGTGGATATTATGAGCCATATACATTCTGTAGGAAAGCAATCTGCAGCTGAAAAAGAAAAAGCAGACTTTAGGTCTTACTAACATTTGCAGATACGTTGATTAACTGCATACTTAAAAAGTAAATCTTTGAAGTCCAAGATTTTGTTAAGGTTTTAAAAAGAGAATGGATGCCTATTAACAAAAATTCCCATGTAAATTATAACCATTAATGTTTTACCAATCAAAAAGGGAAAAACTCTTGAAATTACTTAGACTTGTAAACTTCAGTTTAGAGAAGGCACATGAACACTTAGAACGGAATGAGTATTAAAAGCAGAAGGATTATGGTAACATTTTCCCCCAATTCCCTTATAAATTAATCTAGTATATGACTCATAATATATTTTAATGGAATGCACGTAATCGAACATGTACTACTGCTTTTTTGCAAATATTATAAAATACATAAAAATCTATTATATTTTTGCAAAGAAAATATGACCTACTCATAAAAATGTAAAAAATAGTGGAATAATGAAAGTATTTTATGCAATAAACAAACTGATTAGTTGGAGAATGACAGGGACTAAAACTGCATTTACTGTTATGTTATTTCATATAATGCTAAAGTCTATAAGTTTCTTGGGAAGATGATCAGGAAAATGCAGGTAAAACCATTTCATTTAAGGTGGAAGGGATGGTGGATATTTGACCAGGGAGAGTAAAGATTCAGCTAGTATAGATGAGGAGGTGGGAGTCAGCTGAGTTATATTAATATATTTGAGAAGCTACGTGTGCAAAAAAATTAGACATTTTTTCTTAGGGCTTTGAGGCAGTGGTACTCAAACTTTAATGTATATAAGAATCCCCACGAACATTGTTTAAAGTTCATATTTCTGGACTCCATTCCTGGAAAATTTGATTCTGAAGGCAGAGAGGGGTCCTAAGAATTGGCATTTTCAGAAGCACCATAAATGATTATGATGAACATGGTTGATAAACTATACTCTGGGAAAAAGCTATAGCATTTCATACATCTATGAAAAATAAAATATTAACTAATAGTCTATCGGGCATCTGCTCCCCATCAGAAATAAAACAAGCTAAAAAAAATTTTTTTTTTTTCAGGATTAAAATCGTGTTCATGAGGACCAGCTCTCATCTCAATCAGAATCTTCAATAGTTCCTAGAAGGTTGAGACCTGTTAAAACATGTGTACTATCATTCATGTTTTCCAAACTCTCTAGTTTTTGGACCACTTTTGAACCAGCCTTTGCTATTTTGGAATTTAGTGTCTTTTGTACTTGAATTCTCTCTTGGTTTTATTTCACAATTCTCAATACAGTGTTTTTGTGACTTTGACTGTCCTTTATTTTTGTGTGTATGTATGTGTGATTGTCTTTTCTATTTTTAAGCATCTTGGTGTTAAGGACATTTCCTGAACTTCTTATTTTATTCATATACTGAAAGGATAGATAAGTTACAGGTCTCCTTTCTAGGTCTGTATGAGGATTAACCCCAGACACCTTCTCATATGATCAGGGACTCTTGTCTGTAACCATTTCATCAAAACTTCTTTTGGCTTCCATGTTGCTAATGGTCCAATGGTCCATTCTCAGTGTTCATCCTACTTGATCTATCAGTAGCTTTTGATACAGCTGGCCATTTCTTCCTCCTTGAAACACTTTCTTCACCTGACTTCTAAGACACCCACTGCCCTGGTTTTCCTCTAGCCTCAACAGCTGATACTTTTTAGTATCCTCTGATGGTTCTTCCTCACCCCCTTTTCACATTGCAATCACCCCATGCTCCATCCTTAAAACTTAACTGTTGTCCACATACACCTCCCCCCTTGTTAAATACTTTCAGATATCCATCAGAAAAACCCGAGGGCTCAATTTTCAGAATATATCCAGGATCCAAACACTCCTCACCATATTCATTATAATCCGTCTGTGGTCTCTCACCTGGATTATTGCAGTAGCTTCCTCACGGGTGTTCCTGATTTTGCCAGTGCCCTTCTATTCTCAACAAAGCAGGCAGAAATGATTTTAAAACAGTTGTCAAGTCACGTCACTCCTCTACTCAAAGTTACATAAATGTTTCTCATTTCACTCAACTAAAAGCTAAAGGTTTTCCTATGGTCAAAGTCCCACACGACCTGGCTTTTCACGACCACTCTAACCTAGTCTTCCATCACTCCCTCTCCATGTACTCCACACCAGCCATGCCAAGGCCCTTCCTATCTGTCACACCAAGGACACATAACTCAGAGCATTTGAACTTACTCTTCCCTCCACCTGGAGCATTCTTCCAGCAGATAAGCACACAGCTTACCTCGTGTAGGCGTTTGTTCAGTTATTACCTTCCCAATGAGGCCTTCCTGGCCACCCTAGTCATAACTGCAATCTCCCCTTCTTTATTTTTTTTCTCCGTATGATTTAGCACAATCTACAAATCTACATCATGTCTTTTATTAATTGGTTTATTGTGTTTCTCCCCCCAGTAGAACATAAATTTCACAAGGGCAGAGATTTCTGTCCAGGTTGTTTGCAACAGTATCTTCAGCATCTCAATGTTTAATAATTTTGTTGAATAAAAGAATACATGGAATATATAATCAAACAAGTAAAGTGAATGTTGCATAGATAAAAGTGACTGACTACAATATTATGGCACATAAATTCAAGACTTATCAAAACTACAGTTGGGACGACTATATTTGCTGATGGATTATCACAGATCAATTAATTTTGTATGTCATTGTAAAGGAGATTTAAGGACGTAAAAAGGATTAGACCATATTACCTTTATGATCCTTTCCAGGGCTAAAATGTGTCTCATATATAGACACCAAACCAGTTGCTGTCAAGTTGAGTCTGACTCATGATGACCACATGTGTGTCAGAGCAGAACTGTACTTCATAGGGTTTTAAATGGCTGTGATCTTTCAGAAGTAGATCACCAGGTCTTTCTTCCAAGGTGCCTCTGGGTATATTTAAACTGTCAGTCTCTTTGCTACTAGCCCAGCACTTAACAGTTTGTGCCATCCAGGAATTCCTGTATATAGACACACAACACACCACACCCCCGAACAAAAAAAATTTTGACAGACACTACTAGTTACCCAGAGCCCTGGTGGCAGAGTAGTTAAGAGCTCAGCTGCTAACCAAAAGGTCAGCAGTTCAAATCCATCAGTTGCTCCTTGGAAACCCTATGGGCCAGCTCTACTCTGTCCTATAGGATCGCTATGAGTCGGAATTGACTCTACAGCCGTAGGTTAACGGGTTACTACTTACCCATCTTCACCCTCCTCATACATACCACGTTAATTTTCCCCGTTTTCTATACTAGTAGATATTTTAGCTAAGTAAATGACCTCCTAGCTAAAGACCATCGTTCCAAGTCTCCCTTCCATTTAGAAGTGGCTATGTGACTAACCCAAAACCAAACCCAACCTGTTGTCATCAAGTTGACTCCGACTCACAGCAACCCTTTAGGACAGAGTAGAACTGCCCCATCAGGTTTCCAAGAAGCGGCTGGTAAATTCAAACTGCCAAACTTTTGGTCAGCAGCCATGACCTTAATCACTACGCCACCGGGGTTCTGCTATGTGACCAGAGTCTTTGAAATTCAGAGGATGGCAGTTTATATATATATATATATATATATATATGCAACTTACAAGTAGTCCTTAAAAGAAACAGACACACCCATCCACTTCTCTTTCCCCTTTTTCACTGCCTGGAATAAAGATGTGTGGAAGCCATTTTATCCTCAATGATTGGCTGAAGACAACACATTAGGATGGCAGAGCCACAAAATGGAAGGACTCTATCTCCCTAATTCCATCAAACTAGCAAATATATTTGCTCTGGATTATTTTCTTGTTATTGCTGCTGGGTGCCAGTGAGTCAGTTCCAACCAATAGCAGCCTTATGCACAACAGAAGGAAACACCGCCCAGTCCTGTGTCATCCACATAATGGTTGTTATGCTTGAGCCCATTGTTGCAGCCAGTGTGTCAATCCATTTCATTGAGGGTCTTACTCTTTTTTGCTGACCCTCTGCTTTACCAGGCATAACGTCCTTCTCCAGGGACTAGTCCCTCTTGATAACATGTCCAAAGTATGTGAAATGAAATTTCATCGTCCTTGCTTCTAAGAAGCATTCTGGCTGTACTTCTTCCAAGACAGATTCGTTTGTTCTTTTGGCAGTCGATGGTAGATTCAATATTCTTCACCAACACCATAATTCAAAGGCACCAATTCTTCTTCAGTCTTCCTTATTCATTTTCCACCTTTCATATGCAGATGAGGAGAATGAAAACACCATGGCTTGGGTCAGGCGCACCTTAGTCCTTAAAGTGACATCTTTGCTTTTTAACACTTTAAAGAGGTCTTTTGCAGAAGATTTACCCAGTGTAATGCATCCTTTGATTTCTTGACTGCTGCTTCCACAGGTACTGATTGTGGATCCAAGCAAAATGAAATCCTTGACAACTTCAATCTTTTCTCCATTTATCATGATGTTGCTTATTGGTCCAGTTGTGAGAATTTTTGTGTTCTTTATGTTGAGGTGTAATCCATATTGAAGTCTGTAGTCTTTGATCTTCATCAGTATAAGTGCTTCAAGTCCCCTTCACTTTCAGCAAGCAAGGATGTGTCATCTGCATATTGCAGTTTGTTAAATGAGTCTTCCACCCATCCTGATGCCCCATTCTTCTTCATAAACTCCAGCTGCTCGGATTATTTGCTAAGCATACAGATTGAGTAAGTACGGCAAAAGGATATGACCCTGACGCACACCATCCCTGACTTTAAACCACATGATATCCCCTTGTTCTGTCTGAACAACTGCCTCTTGATCTATGTACAGGTTCTTCACCCACACAACTAAGTGTTCTGGAATTCCTATTGTTCACAATGTTTTCCATAATTTGTTAAGATCTACGTAGTCAAATGCCTTTGCATAGTCAATAAAACACAAATAAACATCTTTCTGGTATTTTCTGCTTTCAGCCAGGTTCCATCTGACGTCAGCAATGATATCCCTCACTTCATGTCCTCCTCTGAATCCAGCTTGCATTTCTGGCAGTTCCTGTCGATGTACTGCTACAGCCGCTTTAGAATTATCTTCAGAAAAATTTTACTTGTGTGTAGTATTAATGATATTATTTGATCATTTCTGCATTCTGTTGGATTCCCTTTCTCTGGAATGGGCACAAATGTGGCTCTGTCTCTTCCAGTTGGTTGGCCAGTCAGGTCAGCTGAAACCTATCCACCATGGGTCGCCCTGATGGTGTCTGAATACCAGTGGCATAGCTTCCAGAATCACCACAGAACGACAAACTGACAGACATGTGGGGCCTGATTGTTTTAGGAGAGAGAAATAAAATAAATAGAATTATCTTTTGTTTAAGCCACTGTGTTTTTATTACAGCAGTCCAGCCTGTGTCCTAAATAATGCACAGCATTCATAGATAAAATAACTTTTAAAGCTCTAGAAAAAAAAAAATCCATTATCAAAGGTGGGAAAATAGTGTCAGTGGTTAATTGATTTATTTGGAAGTACAGGGTAGAAATCAATGTGAACTAGAATTAGAAACCTTAAAAATATAACTTTTATTAATTGTTTACTAAATACCAGTCACCGTGCTGGGATTTTATGCACATTATGTCATTTAATTTTACAACAACCTTCAAAGGTAGGTTATTACACATTTTTTATAGATGAGGAAACTGATAGGGCTCAAAACGTTTAGATTTTTTTAAAGTAGCATTGCTAGTAAGTGCTGGAGCTAAGAGCCCAATTCTATGAACATTCCTCCAAGTACAACTTGCCTAGTCTCTTTTCTTTAGATTAAGCTGTATGCCCTTCCTTCCAGATGTCTTTGAGAATTCAAAGTGGAAGTAGTTGATTAACCACCTGCCAAATACATTCCCACTCTTCCTGCTCCAGAATGGAGTTCTGCAGAAGCACTGTGATTCAAAACCCTGAGCAGTGAATGGGATAACTATCAAGTTCAGGACTAATTCCCAATTTGGACTTGACTTTCCAGAGTAAGATATTTAACCTGTCTGGACCTCAATCTATCGGTCTAGTTCCTGCTGTAAGACAACTCTAATAACCGAGTCTGCTTAAATGAGCTACAAAAGCATTGGCATTAAGTGCAATTTGGTAACCTCAGACAGGATCCCTGTTCATTTGAATAGTCTGGAGTCAAAAGCAATATCTCAATCCAAAAAACACACACACACTTCAGATTCAGTAATTCCAGAGATGTGGTTACAAAGTAGAGTCAAAATTTTGATGTCTTTTTTCTTGGCTAGGAAGAAAGGGATGTTATTCAAGAATTCTGACAAAAACAACAACAGAAGCTCAATTAACAGTCCTGAGACATTTAAACTTATGTATGCACATATCAGGAGACCTGGTGGTGCAGTGGTTAAGAGCTCGGCTGCTAACCGAACGGTTGGTGGTTTGAACCCACCAGTCACTCGACTGGAGAAAGATGTGGCAGTCTGCTTCCATAAAGATTACAGCCTTGGAAACACATGGAGCCATTCTACTCCATCCTATAGGGTCACTATGAGTCAGAATAGGCTTGACGGCAATGGATTTTTTTGTTGTTGTTGTTATTGCTGTTGTTTTATACATATATCACCTGGGGAATTCCTTTCATCCATAAAAAGGCCTATCATCCAGGTAGAAAAGATTTCTAGCTGATAATCGGTGCACCATGTGCTCAGCTCCCTTCAGACCTTGGAGCCAACTTGAATGCTCAGGACGTTTACCTCTTGAATCTAGATGCCTTCCATATTGGTGAAAACTGAATCTCAGTCTGCTAAGAGTATTAATAAAGCACATAGGAGACCCATAGGAGACCTGACTTTTTACATAGCTGTACCTGCCAACACCTGGGTTTGGTATCCAACTTAAGTTAAGCTTAAGGATTGGCTGCATAAAGAGAAAAAATACTTTTCTCTTTAAACTCCTCAATTCATCGTATGCTCCCCATGCCAAGGCAAGTATTTTCTTTCCAGGCCATTATTAAGAAGAATTTTGTACCTGGTTTCTCCTCTCATCTCTCTACCTTCCCTTCCCCCTACTTCTCTCCCAATCTCCTTAAACATTCTCAAAGGTTTTTGGTTTCCTCTTGATCACGCTAAACCAAGGAGACATTCTGGGGACAAGCTGAGGGGACAGCTATGCAAGAACAGTGAACACCTACGATTTTCCTCTAAACATTAAATGATTAGATTATTTGCATCAGCTTCCCAAACCAATCTTAGTATTTACCCAAAGAACATGGAAAACGAAGCCTGCTATTTCATGTCTATCTAGTGCTACTTCTATTCATTCAGTATTGGTCTTCTTCAAAGTGCTCACGGTTTGGATGTTAGGCATCTATCAGACAAGACTCTACTGAATTATTTCCTGCCTAGTCATAACAATGGACTCAAACATACCAGTGATCATGAAGATGGTACAGGACCAGGCTACATTTAGTTCTGTTACACATAAGGTCTCTGGGAGTCAGAGCTGACTCTAGGGCAACTAACAACAGCAGCAACAATTCACAATGTGAACTATTGTATGTGCTTAGAACAACTAAAATTTGTGAGTAGGAAAGATTACAATGATCCTCTGAGAGTAGTAAATGCATAAGAAAGGCTTCAGAGTCATTTTCTCTTCAGGAATTTTGTTTTATATAGCTATTATGCGTACGTGCAGGAAGTAAGAAACAAGTCCGTGTGTTTAGTTGGAAATATTAATTGTAAAGGTGGAAAAGTGTTGGAGATTGTTTAAAAATGTATCAAATGTTTAATGAACATTTTTTCTCTCATCTCTCAGCTTAGTATTTGTTAGTTTCTTGAAAAATTTAGAAGAAGGTATTGAGTAGGGTTCTTTTTTGTTTTAGATGTATATTTGTGGGAAATGTTCAGATAGATCTTAAATGTTCAGATAGAGATGCAATGCTGTACACTGCAAAGATTATCCTGCGTGAGAGTTAAAAAGATATCTGAAGTGCCTTGTACAACTTACATGGCATATATTATTATTACAAGCACCCTTACTTTTAAAATTGAGATATAATCTATTTAGACATTATCATTTTAGCTATAGCTGATTAATAAATCATTCCAAAACTTATTGGCTTAAAACACTAATCAATTACTTTTTTATCATGAGTCTATGATGCAGATGTGCAGTTCTGCGGAGCTGTGCTGGGCTTAGCTCATCTCAGCTGGGATTGTTCATACATCTGCATTCTGTTGAGAGGTCACCTGGAGGCTTGCTGCTCTGCAATGACCAAAGATGGATGACTTGACTCTGCTCCACATGGTCTTCATCCCCCACTAGACTAGCCCAGGCTTATTCTTATGGCAAAAGCAGGGGTCCAAGAAAGTGACTGGAAACTTGCAAGGCCTCTTGGAGACTTGATTCAGAACTGACACACCATCACTTCCACCATATGCTTTGGCCTAAGGAAGTAATAGGGTTGGCCTAGATTCAAAGGGTGGGGAATTGGAGCTTTATTTACAATCAATCTATCATAGCATCTCTAATATAACACAGCAAAATTATGGTTCTGAAACATCCATATGCTATTTTACATAGAACTATTTTTTACCCAAAGGCAAAATTCTTCAGACTTGAGAGCTCGAGGTAAGAGTCAAGCAGCTTTGCAGTTAATGTCCATCAAGTTTCCTTTCTTAAGCCTGGTCCCTTTTCTCAGGAAACAAGATGTTTCTGAAAATACACCACTACACTTTAGTATACTTTAATCTCCATATATACTTTATTTATATACTTTTTTGACCAAATCCTCTGAAGTGTTTCACTTGTTGGGTTTTTGAGTAGTGGTTGTTAGCTGTTATAACTACTCTTTGCTTAAATTTGCCTGACAAACCGAAAATGCTCAGGTTGGAGATGGCATTTTAGTCCTTCAACAGGAAGTTAAAAGTAGGACAGCATCTTTTACATATCAATATGTATGTTATCTTTTATATTCTGTTAATCTTGGGTTTAAAGTTGATGCCCATGTGTCCTCGATATCCAGACTCTCAAAAGAACATACAAGCAAAGACAAGATGTTCCACAGCTCACTTTCCCATGCAAAGGAGGCTGAGTTAAGGAACTCCATAATTCTTCAAGATGGTTTGAACTAAATTAATTTCCTCTGTCCTTAAATGAATGAGGTAAGGGCACCACATATGGCTTTGCACACAGTGACCTTGCAGTAGTCTTTGATAAGCTCCGCCTCTTCAGTGTTTACCATGTCAGCAAGGAAGGGGTGAAAATACATATTCTGACTCTAAACCCTTTTCAGCAGGAGAAACTCTCAAGAGTGTAGCCTGTTTCTAGACATCTGCAAACTTCTTTCGACAAAGACATTGACAAGGCTTTGTCACCCTCGAAGCCAGCCGAGGAAACCCCACACAGTGGTCTTCTAATCTTATGTCCCAAAGTGTCAGCTTGGCAAAAGAGATCCAAGTTCTTTAGTAACATCCGTAACATTGATATTAAAACAAAAGATTTACTTCTTTACTCATCAATGAAAACTGTTGAATGAATGAATTCATATGGCCAAATCTATATGTAAGAAATGCTATGAATCAAATAGTTTTTGTCCAATTATTCAGCAGGCATTTTGCTGGATTCAAAAAGAGTAAAACATCTACACAAAGTTCAGCAAAGCACATCAAGATACAACCTATAAAAAGTTAGTAAATTTCTGTGAATTACATAAGAACTGTTTATTTTTCTCCAATTTATAGATAAGATGATGACCTATAGCTCCAGTTCTCATGATGTCAACAACTCGCATGGAAGGAGAAGGGTCTTATTTCAGGATTGCTGCCAGAATTACTTTTATTCCGATGTATGCAGATGTAGAAATTTTTTAATTGCAATGGTATGTGAAGCTTTTTTTCTTCACAAAAGTCATGAACAATAAGGGCTGCCAAGCTCTTAAGGTTCTACATCATGCACAAAGTACCACGATTTTTATCCAGACAAAGTTTTGCTTGGCAAAACACCATTTTGAAGATGTTTGAATATTCCCAAGGAGATGCACGAAAATAGGAATTCTTATTTAATGCCATTAGTGTGCCCACAGCAGATGAAAACCAGGAGCTGGCTACACTCAGAGACAAGGGCAATTTCTTTCAGTTTTTGCCAACTCTCCTAAGACCTTCTTCCAAGTTATAAAAGAAACATCAATAATTCTGAAATTGATGACATGTTTGACCAAGGCACTGTTTCAATTTTTTTTTCTTGTCCCAAGTTACAAATCAAATTGACATGACTTTAAGTTCTTTCATATTGTGGCATCCTTGGCTGAGGGATGCTCTGAGCAGCACTCAAGACAAAGGTTTAATGTTGCAACAAATCTCAGATTTTTTTTAAGTTCCATGCATCTGAAATTGAAAATTCTTCACATGGAAATAATATATACCATTCAACATATTTTCACGAAGGGCAAACACAAACTATACCTCCAGGTTTACAGGTTTCCTTTTTCCATAATCAAGAACCTTATATGTGAGTCAGAGACTTATAGCAATGCCTTCAGTGATACAATTAAAATTAAAGAATACATGAGATTCATTCCTATTTCTTTCTTTTTTTTTTTTTTAATTTTCTAATTAAGCTAGACCAAAGGCAAATAAAGACAGATGTCCACAAGCTTAATGTCAGGGTATATTTTATCTAATTCCTATACAGAAATCTATTGTAGATACTGTAACATCCTAACACAATGACTACGCTTTCCAAATTATAGAGTACTTCTCTTGGCACAATACAATTGTTTGGAGTAAAAGACTGCTTTCATAATATGAATAAAAAAGCAATTTATTTCAAAAAAACAACTGGCACTGAAACAAGAAAAACAGCAGAAGAAAAAATATATAATTGAATGTAGTCCATAGATTCCTAATTAAGAACCTCTGGTCTAAGACAAGCTTTCTATTCTTTCATTATCTAATAGTTTTAAATATTTTAAAGCAAATAAAGCCTGCAATTCTCATTTTAACTAATTCACCCCTCTGTATTCAGCAGCATGGAACACACCCTCAATAAACTACGGGGATAAGAATAACCCTTTCATTTCAACCTGCCTTACATCCATATGTAAGAAACTTTCTTCTGTCTTCTACTGAGTAAAGCACAATATTAACTAGATCTTCCCAGTATATATATACTAATGACTGATAATCATGATAATGACCATGTCGTTCAAAAAATTTATAAACTGTCAGAGAATCATCAAAAAGAACTGAATCGTGCACAATGTATTTTTAGCTTGGAAAGCCTTGTGATTTCAAATAGTGCTGGCATTCCCTAACACCTAATGACTTAACCAGCCAGAGCTGCTTAACCCTTTAAGGAGAAAGTATCTAGTAGGTACTAACTTCTTTTTTGATAATCTGTAATTCAGTGTTTTGCAAACATTTTGACCATGACACAAAATAAATACATTTTATATGTCTATCCAAAAGACATGTGTGTGTACGTATATAATTTAACTATACTTGCCATAAAACAATTCTTACAATTATTAAGTGAAATGCATGCTAATGTTTTCCATTACATTATGTTAAGGCTGGTCTTCACCTACTAAATTGATTTAATTAACCAATAATGGGCTGCAGCCTACAGTTCAGATAATAACAGCCTGATCCCAAATGAATATGGACTTTTCTCCCCACAAAATTAATGAATTTATTTATTCAAATGGATTTCTAGAGTTTTTCCTTTGAAAATGAGAAGGCTTTATTCTATTTTCTTGCAAGGTTTTAATTCACGATTAACAGGAACATTTCTTTATACAGAGCACAATATTTTAGATAACCAACCTTAACATAGACAGGTAGGTAGATAGAGAGATAGACTGATAGACAGACAGACAGACAGCTGCCACTGAGTTGCTCCTGATTCATGGCGACCTCACATACATCAGAACAAAATGTTACTGGTCCTGTGTCATCCTCATGATTGCCAGCATGTCTGAGTCCATCACTGTGACCACTGTGCTAATCCATCACACCGTGGGTCTCCCTCACCTTTGTTGCTCCTCTACTTTGCCAAACAGGATGTCCTCCTCTAGAGACTGATTCCTCCTAATGATGTGTCAAAAGCAAGTAAATGAGACAATGCTCTGTTGTGATTTGTAAGATTTTCATTGGCTAATCTTTGAAAGTAGATCACCAGGCCTTTCTTCCTAGTCTGACTTACTTTGGAAGCTCCACTGAAACTTGTCCACCATGGGTGACCCTGTTGGTATTTGAAATACTAGTGGCATAGCTTCCAGCATCACAGCAATACACAAGCCCCCACAATACGACATACTGACAAATGGGTAGTGACACTTTAACATAATATAATAATCATTATCATTGCTAGATGTTTGAATATTTATTTCTAACCACCGTCAGACTGAAATGTAGATTGTATGATCCTCATTTTGTATCTGAGGAAACTAAAACTCAAACAGGTTAAACACCTTGTCTGATTTCATGGCTAGTAAGTGGCAGTGCCAGGACGTAACCTCAGGTTTCTCTGACACTAAAGCCCCACGTACTCATCATTCTCATTGCCCTGCCTCTGAAGGTGCCAATGAGTTAGGCAACTACTATTTTCTTGGGTATTCACACAACAGATCTCTAAACTTCAGGTTAAAGAGTTAGGGTCACTTCTCATGTGTTTATCTATTTGTTCAAGACAACTTCACTGAAAATTCTGTTAGGTACAGTGATGACACACAGGTGAAGAACATAAGGACTCTTCCACCCAGAATCTTACAGTATTCTAATGAAATCTCATGACAAAAGGACAAGGCAAGTGGCCTGGGAACACAGAGAAGGACTGACTTGTGGGTCAATAAGAATTTTGCAAAAATGTTTGACCATGATACATAGTGGAAGAATGAAATTTGGTCTGAGCAATAAATGATATGAAGAGTTTGAATGGGCAAAAAAGAGAGGCAATTTTATTTCAAGCACATAGAAACAACTTAAGACCAAGTATGGGAAGCAGGAGTGTTTGACTGTTTGGAGCCCTAAGAGGCAGCCCATATGGTAAGTGGATAGGATAAACCAAAAACCAATCCCACTGTCTTTGAGTTGATTCTGACTCATAGCATCCCTGTAGGACAGAGTAGAACTGCTCCATAGAGTTTCCAAGGCTGTAAATCTTTAAGGAAGCCGACTGCCACATCTTTCTCCCATGAAGCGGCTGGTAGGTTCAAACTTCCAACCTTTAGGTTAGCATCCAAGTGCTTTAACCACTGTGGCACCAGGGCTCCTTCATAGGATAGAGGGAGGATAAAATAGAAGATGATTTTGGAAATGTAGGAATTGGCCACATTCTTGAAGGGCCTTGAATACCATAATAAAAAAGTTGTACAGTATTCTCTGTTTCTTATTTTTCACTTAAAAAATTTTTTTTCTTACTTTGCAATTTCACTTGAAGTAGATTTTTACTTCTATCAGTCTTGAATTAGAAAAAGTATAGTCATATAAACACAGCTCTATTCAAACATTTGAACCATTATACACGGTAACTATGAAGTCTAGAAACAGCTGGAACCAAAGCCAAATATTTCATAAAACTCTGTTCTTAATTGTTGTTTTATTTTTTTTATCATGACAGATGGTCCCTAAACACCAGGCCATCCCATGGGTATCTTTAGAGTTAAACTCAAGTTCTGGTTTGCCATCTATAACTTTATTCATTCTCATATCAGAGTACAAGTGAACAAAGACAATTTATCACAGGTATAATAATGAATACACTTCAATTTATAAATAAAGTAAATAATTCACTAACCAGATATGAGCTTTATGGAATCAAATATTATGTTTTATTTATTGAAATCAGACATCATATCTATACCACCTAACACGATGAGAGCACATAGTAGGTACTCAATAAATATTAATGAATAATTAGTTGAGATGGTGTAAGTTTCAGCTGGGATAACTCTTTTGTAATATTCTTTAGAAGTGTGAACAACTATTCCAAAAAATGCATTGCCATTGAGTCAAATTTCAACTCACAGCGACCCTAATAGGACAGAGTAGAATTGTCCCATAGGGTTTCCAAGGCTATAAATCTTTATGGAAGCCAAATGCCACATTTTTCTCCTGAGGAGCAGCTGGTGGGTTCAAACCGTCGATTTTTCAGTTAGCAGCCAAGCACTTAACCACTATGCCACCAGAGCTCCTATGAACTACACACACACAAAAAAAAAACCTGTAGCTATCGAGTTGATTTCAACTCCTAGTGACCCTATGGACAGAGTAGAACTATCCACAGGGTTTCCAAGGAGCAGCCGGAGGATTTGAACTGCTGACCATTTGGTTAGCAGCAGTAGCTCTTAACCACTATGCCACCAGGGCCCATGAATAACTATAGGTCTTTCAAATACATTTAAATGAATAAAGGAGACAGCTCAAGATAGATGAATTATTTGTGTTTTCACTTTTTTCATATTTTAGCAAATCAATTATAAATTTAATATAAAGGATGCGACACCATAGAGGTGCTTACTTTTTTGACAAATAAAGGAATTTGTAAAGTAAGATTCTCTGGTTTTTCCACCTGAGTTAACTCTACTGTCTTTTTATCTTTGCTGCCCTCCTCTGGAATTTTTATATCACCTTGTTCTCTCTTCCAAAGGATGTGTGCATCATACCTGCCTTCGGAATAATACAGGAGGAAATTCGAATTTTTTTTTTCTATTTTGCAGTGCATTTTTATTCAATCCTATAATACAGCCTGGTAGGAATAATAATATAATTAGATTATCCCTGTGTTTTACCCAATGACATATTTGTGCTACTGTCTAAATTTTCAGTGCTACCTTTTGTACAACATATGAAATGGTTTGTCATTGCAAAATATCTTCTGGAAGAATATTATTTGACTTTTTCTTCTGCTATTAAGAAATAGTTTTATCTTTTACCACCTTTCACTTAATTATTACATCACTTGTATTGCACTATATCATATGCGTTGCTCAATGTTTAAAATATGACCAACAGCTTAAAAAGTCAGAAATTTGTAATATTTAGTCTCTTAATGTGAGTTCCTTTGTGAAATTTTTGTATGCTTTCTGATCTGTCTTAATGCAATAACTTATTAATATGTTTCTGCATTGTACCCTAGTAAATACGTTAATGGAGCCCCGGTAGGGCAATGGTTAAGAGCTCAGCTAGTAACCAAAAGGTAGGCAGTTCAAATCCATAAGCTGCTCCTTGGAAACCCTATGGGGTAGTTCTTCCCTGTCCTATAGGGTCCCTATGAGTCAACGGCAACAGATTCATTTGTTTTTGTTTTTTTTGATTTCAAATAATACATCTAAAACACTTAGAACAATGCTAGACAAAACACAGTATGATCCTCATGGCCCAGGAAAAAAAAAAAAAAAGCAACATAGGAACAACATAACTCAATTAATTCCCTGAGAGTAGACTGTATTCCACTCTCCCACCTCCCTGGTAATGTCACTATTACAATCTTTCATGGCCCTTAGATTGGTGCCTTCTCAAAGCTTGTTGAGCATACAAACTACTTGGGAATCTGCTACAGTGCAGATTCTGAACCTAGGGGCACTTCTACATTTCTAACAAGCTCCCAGGTGTTGCTAATGCTGCTGCTCCAAGAAGAACACTTTGAGTAAACAGACCCCAGACAAATGCTGTCTAATAGAAATATAATACAAGCCATGCATGATTTCAAATTTTCTAGTAGCCATATTATAAAAGTAAAAAGAAACAGATGAAGTTGATTTTAATCACATTTTATTTAACTTATTATGTCCAAAATATGATTTCAGGCTTGTAATCAATATAAAAATTACTGAGATATTTTACATTTTTTCTTTTTCATACTAAATCTTCAAAATCCTATATATATATATATATATATATATAAAAGACATCTCAATTCACCTCTAAGATTTTAGCCACACACACATCTCAATTCAGACTAGCCACATATCAACTACTCAGCAGTCATATGTAGCTAGTCACTACCGTATTGGACAGAAACATAAGGTCTAGACTATTAAAGTAAAGCAAAGGATTAATCACCTTAGAGAGCATGCTAGTGATGGCAAAACCTGAAAAAAAATATATGCATATGGTAAGTCCTATCTCTCACCTTTGTATCCAGCAGAATACTAGAAGAGGTGTTCATTTATGTTACTGTTTGTTTTTCCAAAGTAGCTACAAAGAAAACCAAAAAACTGAACATCTTCCTGCTGAGGAGAGCTATATAACTCTAAGTTTGTATTGAATCTGAACTTCCAGAGGAGAACCTAAACCTATCTTCAGTGTTGACAGGATCTCCACCATGTCTTTCACAGGCAGTTACTCCTCCAGATCTCCCATAATTTTAGCAAGGATAATTCTGAGTTGCTGCTGATGTCTCCAAACCAGTGCTAACTGAATATGGTGCTCTGCCCCCAAGAACATAGAGAAAACAAAAATCCTCACAACTGGACCAATAAGCAACATCATGATAAACAGAGAAAATATTGAAGTTGTCAAGGATTTCATTTTACTTGGATCCACAATCAACACCCACAGAAACAGCAGTCAAGAAATGACATATTGCATTAGGTGGAAATCTTGGTGGCATAGTGGTTAACAGCTACAGCTGCTAAACAAACGATCGACAGTTCAAATCCACCAGGTGCTCCTTGGAAACCCTATGGGTTTCTACTCTGTCCTGTAGGGTCACTGTTATTCGGAATCAGCTCGGCGGCAACGAGTTTTTTTTTTTTTTTTAATTATTATTACATTAGGCAGATCTGCTGCAAAAGATCTCTTTAAGGTGTTAAAAAACAAAGATGTAACTTTGAGGACTAAGATGCACCTGACCCAAGCCATGGTATTTTCTATCACCTCATATGCATGAGAAAGCTGGGCAATGAATAAGGAAGACTGAAGAAGAATTGACGCCTTTGAATTATGGTATTGAAGAATATTGAATATACCGCGGACTGCCAAAAGAACAAAGAAATCTGTCTTGGAAGAAGTATGGCCAGAATGCTACTTAGAAGCAAGGATGGCGAGACTTCCTCTACGTACTTTGGACATGTTGTCAGGAGGGACCAGCCCTTGGAGAAGAAGATCATATTTGGTAAAGTAGAGGGTCAGCGAAAAAGAGGAAGACCCTCAACAAGATGTACTGACACTGGCTGCAACAATGGGCTCAAACATAGCAATGATCGTGAGGATGGCGCAGGACTGGGCAATGTTTCCTTCTGTTGCACGTAGGATCGCTATGAGTCAGAATCAACTTGACGGCACCTAACAACAACAACCCCCAAAAGGGTCTTGACATTCAAAGAACTACCAGGAGCTTGATGGAAGCAAGAGACTAAAGGAAAGAGTGACTGGGAATAAAAACCACGTTTGTCTTTTCACCAGAATGCGCTTCAAAAAATGCAAAGTGCTCAAACATAAAAATCCCCAAATTTCTATTTTAGTAATTTTTCCCAAAAAAATCCATCATCACACTATAATTTAGCAATCCTGCTTCTAAGATTTTAGCCACACATACCCACACACACACAAACCCCTACAAACATGGAAAGATTGGGGATTGTTGATAAAAATGGTAATACTAATTACTTCTGGGCAATCACATTTGGCAATATTTTTAAATTTCATATTTATAATTTTTTCTATGATATTAATTTTCTATTAACATATACAATCTCCAGAAGCAGAGACCCCTGGCTGAACAATAGTCAACTGTGATGCACAAGGAGCCCAGACAAGAGTAGAAAAAATGTCAACTGAGCCCAGCCTAGACTGCCAGACCACAGAATCATGAGCTAAAACTATGGCTGCTGCTTTAAGCCACTGATTTTGGGGATGCAGCAAAACCAAAATGATACAGCCTTTTTTATCGCTAATTTTCTGGTATTTTGTTCAGTGTGGGAGATACTGCAGGATGTTAGCTGGTGGGGATAATGCAGGAGAAAAGAAAACAAAATGATGAGGAGTAGGGACAATTTTAAGAGCAATGTTTTTGAAAAGAGGAGATATGAGTCCCAGTGTACCAGTGGGAGTGTTGAACTCGTACAGGAGCATGAACAAATAGCATTTATAACGAGTGGTTACTAGAAGGCCAGGGATACAGTAAATGCTCAGTGAGTGCAAGTCAATATGATTAAACAGTAGTGCTATCTTTATGGACATTAATGGCAGATCTAGTATTTGAAAATGAGTATTTCTGTTTCTGAAGTCATATCTACAATAATTCTGCCAGGAATCTGTTATTTGCTTTATTTGGAAAGTCTTTCCTCATATCTCCATTTATCCAAATCCCATCCAACCTTTGAGGACAAGTGTCATTGTTCCACAACGTCTTTCCCCATATTACATGCCTCTAAAGACCTATATCAATGTATCTCAAGGTTTTGAAATACTACCTATCACTTTCTAACTTGGCTTATAATTATTTGGGTTCATAGTACCTCTTCCTTAATGAATTATAATTAAGATAAAGTTTATACCTGATTCATGTCTTAGTTACCACAAGACCTATCAAGCACAGTAAGTAACGTACAAATATAATAAATGACTGAATGAATGTAAAGGTTAATATAAGGAAACATTACATTTAATTGTCTGGCATACAGAGCTGACAGGGATAAATTTAAAGTGGCAGACATGGTTTTACAACTTGTTTTAAGGGCTTATTAATTGTATACCCTTAGACACATGAAAAGTTGGCTCACTGGCTTATGCACATGAATGGACATATAAAAGGTTGTGGAATCATTTCTCAATAGTTTCCTGCAAATAACAACTACATCTTAATTTCTGAACTAGAGATTGTTTAAGTTCTGTAACTACTGTTTTGCAATTTTTTGTCTTTTTTAGGGACAATGACTGTTGGTCCTTTCTCAGATTCCTAACAGTTTAAATTATCTGAACATTGCAGCAGCTGAATGGAGAAAGCTATTTTGTGGACTTCAGCCAGTTGAAACACATGACAGAATACACAAAAATGCTTAAAATAAACATGTAAAATAGTGACTATGATGCTTCCCATATACAAAATTCCTTTTCTTTTCTCACTTTTGCAATAAAAACTTATTCCAAGGCATTAAATTATTATAGTATTCAATCACAAATGGTTTTTTCAAGGACAAAAACATCAGCTTAATCATATGAATTCCTCTAAACAGAGAAGATGCCCACCAAGAATGCCTCAATTTAGCTACACAACCAACAGGTCTTCCGGGGGAAATGAAATCCTGTTTATCTATTATCTATTCAATTAATTAGGTGGTACTCCACTTGAGGGGCGCCCTGGTGGTGCAGTGGTTACAAGCTCAATCTGCTGACCGAAAGGTTGGCAGTTGGAATCCACCAGATGCTCCTTGGAAACCCTATGGGGCAGTTCTAGTCTGTCCTATACAGTCACTATGAGTGAGAATAGACTCGACAGCCACAGGTTTGGTTTTTTTGGTTTTTTCCACTTGAGGTACAATAGAACTGTCACCTGCAAGCTGTAGTGACCACCACTGTACACATCTCTGTTATGTACATGCCTCTTCCAAAAGAGGTATAACACACAAATAAATGAATTAATAAAATGTATGAGTTCTCCCAAATAGGTGTGTCTATATATTCTGAAAACTTGAAAAACCAGATCTCCTAGAAGATAATTTACTGGTTAATTTTCTGACTGCCTAACAGTGGGTACCAGCCTTTCAAGAACACATCACACACACTGTGCAATAAGACAGGGGGGGAAGTATCCCTACTCCCAACAGGGTAAAACCAAAAAATGTACTGTGTCCTTTTCTCATTAATTATCTTAGAAATTATTTTGACTTTGGGCAAAAAATATACATTTAGTAATATGCAGAAATTCAAAATACTCTAAACATCCCAAATGTCCTTGAACTTGTAAATGGATGAACAGATTGTGATTTATTCATAAACAGAATACTACTGAATAATAAAAAGGAAAAAACCACTGGTATGTGCAATAAGATGGATGATTCTTGAAAGCATTATACTAAGTAAAAAACCCAGACACCAAAGATATATACTGTATGATTCCATTTATATGCATTCTAGAAACGTCAAAACTATAGGAAGAGAAAACAGATGAGTGGTTATCAGGGGCTGGGAGTGGGGAAAGGGGATTGACTGAAAAAAGGACACGAGGAAACATTTTGCAGTGCTGAAAATCCCATTGTGGTGGTTATTATACAACAGTATACATTTGTCAGAGCACATAAATGGGTGTTTTATACGTAAATTATAGCTCAATAAAAAGAAAGAAAACAGAATTAAAACCACCTCAAGTAAAATTTAACCCTATGAAGCGAGGGTTAAGAAACATAGCAACACTCAAGCAAAACATGTTGCGTGTCCATGAATACAAGTTGTTGACCGTCCAGCCATATCTGAAGCTTCTTGGTCAAAAACGTGTTGTCTCTGGGAGATGGACCAGGTGCATCCTGATTCCAAAAAGTTTATTCAACTCAAGGAAGCAGGTGCGACTTATCTTGCATTACTTTCTTCCAAAAGGATGAGTGGAGGAAATCGTGGCCACAGGATGTGCACTTCTTAAAAAAAAAAAAAAAAGTATAGAAATAGAATAAAAGTTACTGCAAAAACATTTGTTGCTGGTTGATGAGTGTCTCAAAGAGAAATAACAAACAAAGCTTAGGACAGAAGTAAGTTTCCTTAGCTTTGTTCTTTTAAATTAACCTGGGTCAGAGTTCCACCCAGTCTAATTTAAGTTACGTGTGTGTGTATGTGTGTGTGTGTGTGTGTGTGTGTGTGTATGTTTCTGCTTTTCCTTGAAGGTTTTAGCAGAATTTTTTTTTCTTTTTTAATCTGTGCTTTCTATTGTTTAGTAGTCCCTAAAAATAGATAGCCCCAAAGAACAGTTCTTTGATTTTAATTTTGGTTATTAAAAAAACATATATAGTAGCTATATATAAGATAAGCTCTTACCCTATACTGGTATACACACAGTAGGGTTTGAGAAAGGAAACGTGGAGAAGGAACTCTGAGTATTTTTGTCATGGTTCTCTGGTGAGGAAGCTATGTTCGATTCTTACAGAAGCACCTAAAAATTAACTCTCCGCATTCTTTTTAGAGTTCGTTCAAGCAGAACACATTTAGTTAGGGACATGAGGTGCCTGGATTTGATCACCAACAAATGCTTAGGTGGCAGAATTTATTATGCATATGCTTTATTGTGCCTTTTCAATGGTACCCTGTGACTATAAATAATAACTTGCCATGAAATGCACATTTGTTCTTATAGGTGCTTTACCACATCCCAAAGTAAATACACTGAGTTTTCCTTTAACCCACCTTCCCACTTTTTACATTATTGCTACAAGTTTCCCCTCCCCCTGCTTTTTGGAAATATCTTACTATCTGTTCTGCTCATTGACTTTCTGATAAATTAAAATTCTGAATTCATTAAAGAAGCTCCTTTCAGCTTTAAGATCCATAAGCACATGAAATAAAGTCTGGTGAAATAAATGTTTTTGTTGGACCAGTATCTAAATCAGTCAAAGTATTAAGAGCAAATTTTTCTGGACTAAATAAAAATTAACTTTCAGAAAGCTTAAAAAAAATCCAAATATATATAAAATACACTCTTCTATATAATTTTGAAAAAATATCACCAGAGGGGCTTTATTTACATTTGATATTAGCCACGAAAGCTAATTTTTGAGATTGCCTGTCAAAACCACTAATAAACATAGAAACTCTTTATTAATGTTCTCAGATGTTCTAAAATGACTTAGAGGTTTCTGATAAAATTATTTTTACAGGTAATGTAGAAAGTGGGACATTTAACTCATCTGCATTTGGAAAATGAACTATAATTATGCTATACTCCATTCTCTGCAATCAGACATCATGGAGTTATTGACAAAATAGTCTATTTTTTTCTTTTGATGTTTGTCTTAGCTTTGTTTATAATATGCAACATTAAAAGTAGATTAAGTGCCAACATAGGACAATAGTTAAAAAAGATTATAGTAAATCTATAAAATAGAATACTACAAAGCCATTAAAAGGGACTCTGTAACAACAACAACAATAAAAGTAGCTGCTGAGGCTGCTTATGTACAACCAAAAACTTCATGGGATTTGGTTCCTTGGTTTGGAGGTTTAGGGTTATGGTTTCACGGGACATCATAGTTCCCAGTTAATTGAGCCAATAACATGTTTAGTGTTTCTGATCTACTTCCTAGTTCACTGCATAGTGCCTAGCGTCTTAAAATCTTGCAAGCGGCCATCCAAGGCACACTTGGCCTCTATTCACTGGAGCAACAGAGGAAGAAGGAGAGTCAGGAAGAGAAGAAAGATACAGAATGTGTGGCTAATTGCCTCCATGAACAACTGCCTCCTTCGCCATGAGACCAGAAGAACTGGATAGTGCCCAGTCACCATTACTAAATATTTTGATCAAAGATTCTATAGAAGAACCCTGATCAAAAGGAGTAAAATTCAGAACAGAATTTCAAATTCTTATGGATTCCAGACTTTCCGGAGCCAAGGGGACTGGATGAACCTCTGAAGCTATTGCCTTGGGATAATCTTTAAACCTTAAACCAAAATATCCCCTGAAGTTTTCTTAAAACCAAATAATAGTCTAGCTTAACTAGTAAAAAAGATCTGCCTTGAGCATTATGCTTTTTTAAGAACTATTTATATGAGATCAAAGTGACAACAGCAACTCAAAAGATTAGACAGGAATCTTAAGGGACAGTGAATTTATGTTAATGGGGGAGAGACAACTCAGAAAGGGAGGGTGAGAGTGGCTGCACAATTCAAAGAATGTAATCACTGTTGCTATATGGCACGTGTAGAAACTGTTGAATTGGTGTAAGTTTTGCTGTGTATATTCTCAACAACAACAAAATAAATAAAATTTAAAAGCAAAAGGGAATCTGCAGATCTAAGACAGACTAGGAAGAAAGGCCTGGCAATCTACTTCTAAAACTCAGACCATGAAAACCCTATGGATGGTTTTGCCATGAGTTGGGGACTGACTGGACAACAGCTAACAACAACAGTTATAAATAGGGATATACGTTCATGATATAGTACTGTAAAAACAACATGGGGGCAGTGTCTGACCTCTTTCTTCATAAGGGGAAAGGAGAATCAAGATCAACAGCCTCAGGCTTATTCCTATGAGGCAGGGGTTAGACACACCTCTTCTCTTCACCATCTTTACCAATTCTGACACCAACTGTCCCTCACCACAACACCCTCTACTTCTCTGCTGTGCTCGATAATTCACTGCAATGGCCACACAGAACTCACAGACAATACTCATGATTATGGGGTTTATTAGGAAAGTAACAGTTACAGTTCAAGCTCAGGAACACTCAGGATACAGTTCTTCCATCAGGATAGCCTCTTCTCAGCCACGCTCATAGGCACACCACTCCCTGGCCCTAAGCCTCTGCCCAAAGGCACTCAGCTTGCCCAACGTGCCGTCTCCTGCTGCCGGGTCTCTGCTGCTGCTTCTTGCTGTCTTCAGGGTTACAGCTTGCTGTCTGTCTCCTGGGTCCAGGAGCCTCTCAGCACAGGCATCCAGGTCCAAGAGACATGCCGGCTCCTGGCTGTTCTTCCTTGGTGGTGGTGGAGTCTTCTCTTTCCCACCTCTGGGGTCACTCATTTCAAGCCCAGCAGGATGGCAAAACCAACCAATCCCTAGGTGGGCTACAATTACCCTGTCTGCACAGTACTGCCCTATCACCTGGGTGGGAGTTACAAGAGCATCGTCAGAAGGCCCTGCAGAAGTGATCTATGGCACCACAGTTTGAAAGTAAGACAATCAGGTTAAAGTAATATGTACAATATAATAACATTTGGGATTAAAAAATATGTGCACATGAACATATGAGAATACAGAGCAAGAATACTTCAAAGAACAAACACTAAGTCGTTAACAGTAGTCTTCACTTGATTGCACTCTGGATGATATTTTCTTCTTTTACTTACTTTTTTATCATGAACATTTTTATCATGAACATGAGCTACCTGTGCAATCAAAACAAATATTTAAAACTCATTAAAACCTGCAAGTCACATTCCTGGGCAAAGGGAAATAATCAGAAACCAAATTCTATATAAAATAAATACATATTTTTGATCTGTAAGTACAATGAATATGCTAAATATTTTATCAAGGTAATATTGTTCTTCATAACTAATTGTTCAGTCAAGAATGAGGTACAACAAATATGTAAGTTTGAATATAAAAGGTAGTTTAATGCCTATATCAGCATAAGAGCACTTTTCTATGAGTTTTCTGGGTAGTTTAACAGATTATTTATGAGTGGACTCTTCCCTCCTGGAAACTCTGGTGGCGTAGTGGTTAAGCATTGGCTGCTAACTGAAAGGTCAGCAGTTCCAGTCCACCAGGCGCTCCCTAGAAACCCTATGGAGCAGTTCTACTCTGTCCTATAAGGTCACTATGAGTTGGAATCTACTCGACAGCAATGGGTTTGGTTAGGTTTTGAGTCTTCCCTCCTAATGACCAGGAAACTATTTGTTGTTTAGAAGTAAGGCACAACTCCTATCTTGAAATATAAGCTTATAAGGAAGCATATAATAATAGTAATAATGATAATAATAATAAAAGTACATACTTGTTTGAATGCTTTACTATGTGCTCTAAATGCTTTGCATGTACAACCCATTTAATCTTCACAACAACACTATACTGTAGTCTTACTATTATCCCATTTTTCAGTTGAAGAAACTGAGGCATATAGAAGTTAAATAATTCATCCAAATACAGATCATAAGTGGATAAAATCAAACCAAACCCGTTGCTGTCAAGTCGATTCTGACTCATAGTGACCATATAGAACAGACTAGAACTGCCCCCATAGAGTTTCCAAGGAGCACCAGGTGGATTCGAACCACTGACCTTTTGGTTGGCAGCTGTAGCACTTAACTACTACGCCACCACGGTTTCCATGAGTAGAGAAGGAGGGGGTCAAATCTAGGTACGCAAAGTCTGTGTTCTTAACCACTATGTTATACTACTTCTCCATAGAAAATTAATAGAATGTTAACAGAAAATAATATCTGCATGCATATAGCTTGCTTTTTATTAGAAACTAATTCTGCGTACTGTCTAAAGTCATAATTGCCCTTACCAGGCACTCTCACGCACTAGTTCCCAGAGCTAACGATAAAGTGTTCTTTCTTTGCGGAGTAATTTCCCAAGGTCTTCACCGGGCTTGCATGATCTCCTCTGAGGTTTCTGGTTGGCCTGCAATGCCCGAGTGCATTCAGCTTCCTATACCCTCTGAACACTCCCAGCACACTGTGGTTCACTGGATTAATCTTGACACATGGGATTCTGTAGGAAATTAAAAAATAGTCCCTCCCAGATCTCTTCCGGAGAAGTTGGCATGTCTTCTCTCACCGCACTGAGCCTTCTCTTCTATTTTCTGGTCTTTTCATTGAAACCAAGAAATGAGGAAAAATAAAGTCCCACCATGGCCCCACATGCCAGGAAAATGCTTTAACTTCCCTAACACCTCCCCAGGGGCGGTCTAACTAACCTCATCAAATTTCTATTGGGTTTCACAAGTTGCAGATCAAGACCAAGTCTGGCTAACGTTCAAGGTGCAGGAAAAAATGCTTCCGCCTTGATTGAAATTGTTAGCAAGGCAAAGTCCAGTAGTTGCGCAATTTAGGCAGCTATATAGATTTAAATAATCAAGCTACTTAAAAGATTAAACAAAAATACAATTTATACATGTACTACGTGTCCTTTTCTTTTTAATTACCTTAGTCATTATTTTCAACTTTGGGCAAAAAATATGCATTTAATGATAGGCAGAAATTCAAAATAACTTTTGACTTTTTTTTTTTTTTTTTTTTTACCATTTAGTTAATGATTTGTAATTAATTGTAAAGAGGCCCTGGTGCTGCAACCGGGAAGCGATAGGCTGCTAACCAAAAGGTTGGTGTTTCAAACCCACCCAGCAGCTCACAGGGAGAAAGACCTGGCTATCTGCTTCCATTACGGTCTAGAAAATCCCACGCAGCAGTTTTACTGTTACATGGGGTTGCTATGAGTTGGAGTCAACTCGATGGCGGCACCCAAAAACAATTAATTGTAATATCTAGGCATCAATTTTTTTTTTGTGCTTGTTTATGCAAGTTCTTTTTTTTTTTTTTAACATTTTATTGTGCTTCAGGTGAAAGTTTATACATAAAATTAATTTTCCAATCAATGATTCTTACACAAATTCTTTTGTGACATTGATTGCCATCCCCACAAGTGTCAGCACTCTCCCCATTTCCCCCCTGGGTTCCCCATTTCCGTTTGTCCAGTGTCCCTGTCCTTCTCTGTCTTCTTATCTTTGGTTTTGGGCAAATGTTGCCCTTTTGGTCTCATACAGTCTATTGTTCTAAGGGGCACGTTCTTTACAATGTTATTGTTTATTGTATAGTCTGTTTTGTTCTACATTTTTACCCATTCTAACTGGAAACCTCTACTGTGATCCTGGTCAGAGTAGTTGGTAGTAGTGGTAGGGCACCATCTAGTTCTTCTGGTCTCAGGCTAGAGGAGGCTATGGTTCATGTGGGCCCTTAATCCTTTGGAATAATTGCTTGCTTGAGTCTTTGGTGTTCATTCTTCTTTGTTCCAGGTGGGAAAAGACCACTAGTTGCTTCTTAGTTGGCCGCTCTCAGGTGTTTAAGACCCCAGATGCTACTCACCAGGCTAGAATGTAGAACATTATCTTATGAACTGTATTTACCAACTGATCTAGATGTCTTCCAAAACTATAGTCCTTAGCCTTCATGTTCAATAGTTCAGTCCTGATGTCTAAGTAGTTTCTGTAACTGTGCTCCATATATATTCTATTCTATTATATATATAGTATTAAAAAAAAACCAAAAAAACCCCACTGCCATCAAATAGATTCCAACTCATAGCAACCCTATAGGACAGAGTAGGGCAGAGTAGAACTGCTTCACGCGGTTTCCAAAGCTGTAAATCTTTATGGAAGCAGACTGCCACATCTTTCTCCTGTGGAGCAGTTGGTGGTTCATACTGCCAACCTTTTGGTTAGCAGCCAAGCACTTAACCACTGCTCCACCAGGGCTCATAAGTCAGGGACTACCTGTATTTTAAACCTGAAGGGAAGTCCCAGACTCAGAATCACTAGTGCTGGGTATATAAAATGTAATGCTGAGGCAAGAGATGCAGCATAATTGCTTTTGTCTGTCCCTCTGGCCCCTTGTAAGCCTTACACCCCCTTTCTCAAGGTCAATAATCTGGGAAATATTTAGATTCAGAAGTCTCACAGGAAATCTTCATGCCTATGTCTAAATAAATGATTTGAACATTTTTCTCATCTCTTCTGCATAAAAGCAAATAAACATGCATTTCAGGTCCTTTGTTAGCCTCTCCACCAGATAACTGAACAAATTTGTTGGTGAAAAAGAACACTTACATTTGAAGACTTTGTGGAATAAATACAGAACAGATCTACTTTTAAAAGGAATGTGCTTTTTAAAGAATGTTTGACGTCTTCTCAAGAAAATACTCTTTAATCTTTGAGGTGGAAGGAATAGTCATGAAAAAGTGAAAAGTAGGTTAATCCACGTTGCTATAGTTCTCACTCTACTGAATCACTGTTTCTGTCTGGTAATAGTTACAATTACACAAATTTCCACCTTCGAGCTGTGCGTTTGTCCTAAGGCTATTGCCGCATACCAGAATTGCCTCAGGTGACTATGCCACTGTGCATGACATTATTTTCAACAGCGTGAAGCATAACAGAATGTTTTACGTGACATGTTTAAGAAATGTTTCTTATCAGACCACACAAGAGTCACTTCTTACCTCTGTCGCCAATCTGATCTGTCTGGTTTAAATTTTTTTTTTTTTTAAAGCTATCATCATATTTGTCCTGCCTCTTCCAGATACAGTGCCTAAGTAATAGATTGATAAAGTTGCATTTTAAAGCACAAACACCTTAACTTTGACTTTGTCCATCTACACGTGCCTTAGATATTTACTAGCTCCCCTTGGGTTATTACAAATTTTTGAAGAAATGGAGTGAAACTGTGTCAAAGAACCTGAGCTGAAAATTAATAATAATTCAAAATGACTTTTTTTTTTTCACCCCTGGAAGACACTAATTTGGTATTTGACAATATTCAGAAATGTAGGAGCAAAATTTGGAAAAATCATTTAAATATTGAATATACCATAGAATTACAAAATGCCTTTCTTCAGAAGGAGTCCCTGGGTAATGTGAACAGTTAATGCTCTTGGCTGCTAACCAAAATGTTGGAGGTTCAAGTTCACACAGAGGTGTCTTGTAAGAAAGTCCTGGCAATCTACTTCTGAAAAATCAGCCACTGAAAACTTTATGGAACACAGTTCTACTCTGACACACGTGAAGCCATCCTAAGTCAGAACCAACGCACAGCAACTTTTTTTTCTTTAGAAAGCTCAAAGCATTTCAAAATATAACACTTGCTTACATTGCAATAGAAGCTCTGGTGGCACAGTAGTTAAGCGCTCAGCTGCTAATCAAAAGGTCTGCAGTTTGAATCCACTAGCTGCTCCTTGGAAACCCTATGGGGCAGTGCTACTCTGTCCCATTGTGTTGCTATGAGTCAGAATCGGCTAGACAGCAATAGTTTTGGTTTTGGTTTCTAGACTGGGATAACAATGGGGAGCAGCTGAGAATTAATAGAGGCTCCTGGGCATGTATGCTTTTCAATTTGTTACACTTCCCGGGCAGGCGATTTACCTCTGAGACTTTCAACAAGATGCCTTAAGGCCCAAGCATAGTTTGAAAGAACTCAGCTGAGACTCTTCTGCTGCTAGTTATGATTGGTGTCAACTAAACTATTTTAATCTTACCAATGTATCATACATTTATTCAAATGTATAAAAAGAAAATATCTATTAAGGGAGAAGCATGGTAGGTTCATTAGTCAAAATTTCCCAGAGTAAGTTGGCATGCCAGCTTGTGATGGTTAATATCACACGTCTGTGGTTAGTCTAGACACAGGAAAGGGAGGAGAACGTAATGAAAGGAAAAGGAGACAAAAAATACAAAAGTAAAGTGGAGATGAACTTGAATGGAGATGGTGATATTGGGTATACTGTTACCTAGTAAATTCATAATTCCAAATTTGGAAATTTATTAAACAGATTTACATTGTTTCTCAGATCATTTTCAGATTCAGTCTCTGATTTTATTTTTGTTCTCCCTCGCCACCCATTTCTCTGTCTCTTTTCAATCTTTTTCATTACCAGCTACACTGTACAAAGTCCACATAGATTTTGACAGTTGGGAGGCATTGCAGACTTCCAGTAGAAAGGAATGAGGCTTGGAGGGCATTCTGATTTTGCGAAAGAATGTAGGCAAAGGAAAACAAAACTAAGATGGAACATCAGCTACCCTATCTAGCGAGCAATGAGCAAAGAGACCACGCTATAGCAAACAATTCATGCAGTAAAATAGTGGGACAACAGATTATATAGACATGAGACAATTTTTAGAGTGTCTGACCCTATATGGGGATTTAACGAGCCTGAGTTGGAACTGACTCAACAGCAACAGGTTTTGGTTTATTTGGTTTGGTGTCAAGTTGGAATCAACTCCATGGCAACAAGTTTGTTTTTTTTGGTTTGGTGGCACAGTAGTTAAATGTTCAGCTGCTAACCAGAAGGTCAGCAGTTCAAACCCATCAGCTGATCTGTGGGAGAAAGATGTGGCAGTCTGCTTCTATAAAGATTACAGCTTTGAAAACCCTATGGAGCAGTTCTACTCTGTCCTATTGGGTCGCCATGAGTCGGAATTGACTCCACAGCAATGGGTTTGGTTTTGGTTTTTGGTATACATATTGGGATTCAAACCTTGTCCATTGTACTAGTTTTCTATTGCTGTTGTGATAAATTAGTACAAATTCAGAGCCTAAAGCAACATCCATTTATTATCTCACACTCTGTATGCCAGAAGTCCAGACACACTGTGCCTCAACTGGGTCCTCTGTTTAGAGTCTCAGAACCTGAAATCAAGGAGTTGGCAGGGCTGCATTCTTTTCTGGAGGCTCCAGGATGACTCTGTTCACAAGCTCATTCATGCTGCTAACTGAATTCAGTTCCTCGTAGTTGTAGAAGTAAGGCCCCTTCCTTGATGGCTGTCAGTCGGGGGGCGGTCTTTACTCCTCGAGGCTGCTCCTGTTCCTTCTCATGCTTTCCATGTGGCCACCTCCAGCAGCAGCAAGTGGAGTCCTTCTGATGTTTCAAATCTCTCTGACTTTCCCTTTTGCCACATCTTTGTGACTTCAACCAGAGAAAGTTCTCTGCTTTTAAATTGTCACGTGATTACATTGGTCATACCGATATAATCCATAACCGTAATTCCATCGGCAAAACCCTTTTTCCCATGTAAGGTAACATATTCACAAGTTTCAGGAATTAGGCTGTGACATCTTTGGAGGGTCAGTATGCAGCCTACCATATGCACCTTCTTGGTTTCCCTTAACTGTTTCCTTCTTTCCCTCTGTCAGTACCCTATGCACTGAGGTTGTTCTTCCATGTCTGGACTTAGATGAAAGACACCAAGACCATTGGCAACAGGCTTCCTGAGTGGCTGTCGAGAGCCCAAATGATACAGCCCAGAATGTAAGGCAGTGTGTTCCCCACAAGGTGAACTCTTCTAGGGAAGCCCCACTGCAAAGTGATCTACCACTTCAGTGACCTTCTTGGTCTCCGTCCAGCTTACTGTTACACGGTAGCAGCATGGAAAGGTAAGGTATCAGGGCACATTGCTTTGCATCTTATTTTGCTTCATATCCTTCTGTTTGTTTGTTTTTCTGTACTGCTGTACACCCTGGGCTTTCACATTCTAAATAAAATGCTCTTTAATCCTTGCTTCAGGCTCTACTTTCCAGAACACTAAAACTAACCCTTTACTAACTACCCTCTTCATGGAGGTGAACTCCAGCATGTTTATTGTTTATAAGGCAATATTTGACCCACTGGCCAAAACAGACGGGAGGGAACTGGAGAGACCAACTCTCTCCCAGAAAAATAAAATTGGGCCAAGAAACACTAATGTCAGGTTCTTCATGCAACCAAAATCAATGGTACAGTGGTTAAGAGTTCGACTGCTAACCAAAAGGTCAGCAGTTCGAATTCACCAGTTGCTCTCTGGAAACCCTATGGAGCAGTTCTACTCTGTCCTATACGGACGCTATGAGTTGGAATCGACCCGACAGCAACGGGTTTGGTTTTCTTTTTTTTTTTTTGGATGGTCACGTACACCAAAAAACAAAGAAAGTTCTCCTGCTAAGGGAGAAAAATACATTCGATTTATAAAGAAGTAGGGATCAGAAACTGTGAGATCTCAGAGAGACAGACTGACAACAGAGTAGTGGACTTGATATATGCCTTTGTTCCTGAAGAATGTTCAGTTTCTGTATCCAGTCCCTTATGATGAGATGCACTTGTGTCATTACAAGAGTTTCCTCCTCTTGGATTCTCCTAGTTTGAAATGTGGTTCTGTAATCGAAGGGACTGTTCCAGTTATTGTTGCTGTGTAACAAACCATCCCAAAACTTAGTGGCAGAAAACAACTATTGTATTATCCTCACATAGTGTTTGCATTAGGAATTTGCATGGGGGCACAATGGGAATGGCTTATCTCTGCTCCTCGGTATCTGGGGCCTTTGCTGAGAAGACTTGAAAACTAGAATTTGTTCAACAGCTGGAGGCTAGAATCATCTGAACGTGTCTTCACTGAAACCTGGTGAATGGGAACTCAGTTGAACTATTAGCCAGAATATCTAAACATAGCATTTCCTTGTGGTCTTTCCACTTGGGCTAATTTGGGCTTTTTCACAGCATGGCTTGAACATTTTAAGAGAACAAAGTGGAAGTGCATAGCATTTTTATGATCTTAAGAGTCATATAACATCACTGACATCATACTCTATTGGTTGAAGCAGTCACAAAGGTCCACTCAGTTTCAAGGGAGGGGGACATAGATTCTACCATTCCATGGAAGGAATGCCAAAGTCACATTATAAGAATAATATGTGGGATGTGAGATCTTGTTATAGCCTATATTGGAAAATACAGTCTGACACAGGAATAGGTGTGTTGGAACCAGATTCTGAAGGCTTGGATGCTAAGATGGAGGTTTGGAGCCCATCATGGAGTGTGATTTCAGGTTATAATGAAAGTAAGGAAAGCACATTATTAGTGAAGTCTTCATCAAAGAAAATAACTCCAAATCATTCACCAGCAGCATGATCTTTTCTTTTTATTTGTTTTTGCCAAGAGGTTATTTATTTCCAATGCTAAAGAAATATACATTTTAACTTACCACCAACCTTTCTCAAATGATGCATCTAAAGACTTTAATAAGATATCACGTAAAAAAAAAAAATTGTACTCAAATTTCCTATACTTTTGTTTCACCTAGCCTTCAATTTACTAGAAACTTCTTTGTTATTTAAGTCTCTCAATTGTATTTTTCCATTTTTTGCTCAATAAGAGGGCAAAGGGATAAATTCAGCCATTATGCTTTTTTTCAAGCATACCTCTTAAAATATCACAGAGAATGATTCTGGAATAAAATAGAGATTAAATATACTTTGAGTTTTCCTATTCAGTACTTACATAAAAAAGAGACCTGTTGTTTCATGAAAAGATATTGCTTAAATGGGCTACGTGGAAGTAATATTTCATTTCTTAAAATAACTCTTCAGTTTTCACAAGGGTTCTAGTTCTGTAGTTGTAATGTGCCTTACATTGGGGAAATCTGCCATTTCCATAGGACTGATGTGGATAGTCTTTACTTCCTAAGCCAAGGTAGAGAATATCCACTCTCAAAGTGGCACACGAAGATATTACTGTGCCCTATTTGTTTCACATGTGTAAATCTGTCTTTATCCTGCAAGTGTTTTTAAGTTCCTTGAAGTCTAAGACAGTAGCTCTTATTTGTGAGGGTATTAAAGAAGAACTTACTGACCTGTTGATTTTTTAGGAGAAGGAAATTTCTAACTTTACTGCAATCTGAATATCAGTATTTTGACATGCATCCACCATCTGATTATTAAACTTTTCAATGATTTGGACAATTAATAATATATACAAGATTAATGTGTGCATAATCTTTAATAGCCACATTAGATGTATATGTTACCCTTGACTATGTTAGCAAGAGTCAGACAATTGGATTTGACTTGAGTCTAGCATGATTGAGACATTTAATTTCATTAAATCACATAGCAGGAAACTAAATTGCAAATAAGAGTGATGTGCATTAAAAATATCCGTTGCTGTCGAGTACAATTCCAACTCAGAGTGACCCTACAGGACAGAGTAGAACTGCACCGCAGGGTTTCCAAGGCTGTAAATCCTTAGGGAAGCAGAATGCCACATCTTTCTCCCACAGAGCATCCGGTGGGTTCAAACTGCCGACCTTTCAGTTAGCAGCAGAGCACATAACTACTGCATCACCAGGGCTCCTGAATTAAAGATACCATATGGAATTTTTTTTTTTTTTGTATCCAAGCAAATTTCCTGAAACATTTATTTACTTACGTCAAATGCTCTGTACCCAGTCTATTTTCTTATTATTGTTAAAAATCCATTTAGCATGTAATATATGGCCCTAAATTCTATGACAGGTTTGAAATTTCCATTTGTAATTCCTTACAAAGGCTGAACTTTGCATTGTTTTGTTTTTATTGTGAAAACAAAAACCAAGCCATTATTTGAAATACAAAGCAGCACAACCTGTGGGAAAAACATAGCTGGGTTTACCAGCTACTCCCCTTACTGCCTGGGTAAATGGGAGGCAAATGATTTATTCTCATCAAGCCCCACTTTTCTCAGCAAAAATGGGAGTGAAGTGTAATCTCTGCTGAAGAGCGAGTGTATGAATTAAATACGCTACATGTAAAGCTCCTAGCACAGTGCCTGCATGCATAATATGTGTTTAATAAATGATACCACCAATTACGATTGTTTACAATGAATATACATCATTCATTCAAAAAAAAAATTACAGAGCACCTACTTTCTAGGTGATGGAAAAAGACCCTTATAAAGTCATAAACCTAACATCTTAGAAGGTGAGAGAACAGATAAACAACCCAACAGGATTTTTTTTTTTTTTTTTTTTTTTGCTGTTTTATAAACATGGTCTAAAGCAGCAGTAAGACAAAACGGCCTGCCTTCTGTTGTTGCTAACTTCTTGGACCAGCCACAGAACCACCGTGGCTCTCCTCAACCTCAGCCCATGAGATCACCCAATTTTTTAATTTGCAGTAAGGTACAGTGTGTGCAGCTGTGGAAACAAATCACTCAAGTACCAGTTCATGGGGCAGAAGTGACAGAGGCCTCCACCCCTACGCACTCCCTAAGGGCTCGTGCACGAAACCCACTAATAGATTAGTCATTGGTAAGTGGCAAACTGGGAACAGACAAGCCACGTCCACCAGCTTGCTGGTAATTTGTGAGACATATGTTTATCTAAGAACAGACAGATATAAAAGATCGGCAGCTCCTCATGTACTCAGCGCGTTTCTGTTCCTCTGGGTGTTTGTGTGTACCTTCAGACACACTGGTAACTGAAAGATATACATGCAAGGGTAGGTGACAGGGAGGGGGGTTGATTTTCTGGTGGGGCAGTGGTTAAAGTGATCGACTGCTAACCAAAAGGCGGTTTGAAACCACCAGCAGTTCTGTTGGAGAAGATGTGGCAGTCACTTCCGTAGAGATTTCTAGTCTTGGAAACCCTATGGGGTTGCTATGAGTTGAAATCAACTCGATGGCAGTGGGTTTGATTTTTTTTTTTTTTTGGTTATGAGTTCAAAACATGGTATAATAAATAATTATTTAATTTCTGAGGTCCCCAGCATGTCTGGCAGTTTGTCATACTGTGAGAGCTTGCATGTTGCTGTGATGCTGGAAGCTATGCCGCCAGTATTCAAATACCAGCAGGGTCATCCATGGCGGACAAGCTTCAGCTGAGCTTCCGTGCTAAGACAGACTAGGAAGAAGGACCCGGTGGTCTACTTCTGAAAAAAATTAGCCAGTGAAACCTTACGAACAGCAGTGTAACATTGTCTGATATAGTGCTGGAAGATGAGCCCCTCAGGTTGGAAGGCGCTCAAAATGCAACTGGGAAAGAACTGCCTCCTCAAAGTACAGTCCACCTTAATGACATGGATGGAGTCAAGCTTTCATGGCCTTCATTTGCTGATGTGGCATGACTCAAAATGAGAAGAAACAGCTGCAAACATCCATTAATAACTGGAACGTGGAATGTATGAAGTATGAGTCTAGGAAAACTGGAAATTGTCAAAAATGAAATGGAACTCATGAACATCGATATCCTAGGCATTAGTGAGCTGAAATGATTGGTATTGGCCATTTTGAATCAGACAATCATATAGTCTACTATGCTGGGAATGACAACTTGAATAGGAATGGTGTTGCATTCATCGTCAAAAAGAACATTTCAGATCTATCTCGAAGTACAATGCTGTCAGTGATAGGATAATATCCATACGCCTACAAGGGAGACCAGTTAATACGACTGTTAATAAAATTTATGCACCAACCATTAAGGCCAAAGATGAAGAAACTGACGACTTCTACCAGCCTCTGCAGTCTGAAATTGATCAAACATGCAATCAGGATGCACTGATAATTACTGGTGATTGGAACGTGAAAGCTGAAAACAAAGAAGAAGGATCCATAGTTGGAAAATATGGCCTCGGTGACAGAAACGATGCCAGAGATCACATGATTGAATTTTGTAAGACCAACGACTTCTTCATTGCAAATACCTTTTTTCACCAACATAAACAGCGACTATACACATGAACTCCCAGGAGGAATACATAGAAGTCAAATCAACTACATCTGTGGAAAGAGACGATGAAAAGCTCAATATCATCAGTCAGAACAATGCCAGGGGCTGACTGTGGGACAGACTATTAATTGCTCATATGCAAGTTCAAGTTGAAACTGAAGAAAATTAGAACAAGTCCATGAGAGCCAAAGTACAACCTTGAGTATACACACCTGAATTTAGAGACCATCTCAAGAATAGATTTGACGCACTGAACATTAATGTCTGAAGACCAGACGAGTTGTGGAATGACATCAAGGACATCATACATGAAGAAAACAAGAGGTCATTAAAAAAACAAGAGAGAGAGAAAAGACCTAAATGGATGTCAGAAAAGACTCTGAAAATTGCTCTTGAACCTCAAGTAGCTAAAGCAAAAATGATGAAGCAAAAGAGCTGAACAGAAGATTTCAAAGGGCGGCTTGAGAAGACAATGTAAAGTATTCTGATGACATATGCAACAACCTGGAGATACAAAAACAAAAGGGAGGAACATGCTCAGTATTTCTTAAACTCAAAGAACTGAAGAAAAAATTCAAGCCTCAATTTGCAATACTGAAGGATTCTACAGGGAAAATATTAAACGATGCAGGAAGCATCAAAAGAAGATGGAAGGAATACACAGGTTCACTATACCAAAAAGAATTAATGGATGTTCAACCATTTCAGGAGATAACATATGATCAGGAACCAATCGTACTGAAGGAGGAAGTCCAAGCTACACTGAAGGCACTGGCAAAAAATAAGGCTCCGGGAATTGATGGAATACAAATTCAGATGTTTCAACAAATGGATGCAGTGCTGGAAGTGCTCACTCATCTATGCCCAGAAATTTGGGAGACAGCTATCTGGCCAATTGACTGGAAGAGATCCATATTTATGACCATTCCAAGAAAGATCCATATTTATTACTATATCCAACTGAACGCGGAAATTATCGAACAATATCATTAATATCACATGCAAGTAAAATTTTGCTGAAGATCATTCAAAGCAGCTGCAGCAGTATTTTTTAGCCAGAAGTTCAAGCTGGATTTAGAAGAGGACGTGGAACCAGGGATATCATTGCTAATGTCAGATGGATCCTGGCTGAAAGCAGAGAATACCAGAAAGATGTTTACCTGTGTTTTATTGACTATGCAAAGGCATTCAACTGTGTGGATTATAACAAATTATGGATAACATTGTGGAGAATGGGAATTCTGGAACACTTAATTATGCTCATGAGGAATCTGTACACAGATCAAGAGGCAGTTTCGAACAGAACATGGGGATACTGCCTGGTTTAAACTCAGGAAAGGTGTGCGTCTGGGTTGTATCTTTTCACAATATCTATTCAATCTGTACGCTGAGCAAATAATCTGAGAAACTAGACTATATGAAGAATAACAGGGCATCAGGATTGGAGGAAGACTCACTGACAACCTGTGTTATGCAGATGACACAACCTTGCTTGCTGAAAGTGAGGAGGACTTGAAGCACTTACTGATGAAGGTCAAAGACCACAGGCTTCAGTATGGATTACACCTCAACATAAAGAAAACAAAAATCCTCACAACTGGACCAATAAACAACATCATGATAAATGGAGAAAAGATTGAGGTTGTCAAGGATTTCATTTTACTTGGATCCACAATCAGGACCCATAGAAGCAGCAGTCAAGAAATCAAAAGACACACTGCATTGGGCAAATCTGCTGCAAAAGACCTCTTTAAAATGTTGAAAAACAAAGATGTCATCTTGAGGACTAAGGTGTGCCTGACCCAAGCCATGGTATTTTCAGTCGCCTCATATGCATGTGAAAGCTGGACAATGAATAAGGAAGACTGAAGAAGAATTGATGCCTTTGAATTGTGGTGTTGGGGAAGAATACTGAATATACTATGGACTGCCAAAAGAAGAAACAAATCTGTATTGGAAGAAGCACAGACAGAATGCTCCTTAGAAGCAAGGATGGTGAGACTATGTCTCACATACTTTGGACATGTTATCAGGAGGGACCAGTCCCTGGAGAAGGACATCATGCTTGGTAAAGTAGAGGGTCAGCAAAAAAGAGGAAGACCCTCTATGAGATAGACTGACACAGTGACTGCAACAATCAGCTCAAGCATAGCAACAAATTGTGAGGATGGCGCAAGACGGGGCAGTGTTTAGTTCTGTTGTGTACTGGGTTGCTATGAGTTGGAACCATCTCGACAGCACCTAACTACAACAATTTCTAAGGTAAAAATGTTAATTTAGAGTGTCCTAACCTGTGTAGTTTTGCTACTATACTCAGTGGCCACAAACAAACAGAGATAATATTTGGACCTGATGGGAGTACACAGAGAAGACAACCTAATAGTTCTCCCATCACAGCCTTGAGACTTCTGTGGTGCTCCCTTCTCCATACCCTATTCACCTTGTAGGGCAGGTCCCATGGCTGATCACATGAAGCTATTATAAAGTCCAGTATGGTCCGCTGTCACTCAGGGCATTGTCATATACTTATTTTCCACTTCTGGGTCGCACAAACAGTTTTCACTCGACTAATAACCTAAAGGTTGGCAGTTGGAATTCACCTAATGGTGGCACAGAAGAAAGGCGAGGTGATCTGCTTTCGTAAAGATTACAGCCAAGAAAACCCTGTGGAGCTCAGTTCTACTCTGTAACACATGGGATCCCCATGAGTCAAAGCTAACTCAATGAGAAGTGGATTTGGTTTTTGTTCATTTATTTTCTCATCAGGAGGAATTGAGGGAAAGAGGCCAACATTTTACATACTAGTGCTGTGGTAATGGGACCATCGGTGCTCCTAACATGGCAGATGGTAGATGCTGGCTCCTCCATGCGGCACCTGAGTAGATTCTTGAGAGTTGCTGACATGGACAATTCACTCTATGGTTGGCTTCTTCAAATCTTCCCTCAGCTTTGGTACCTCTCCATCCACTTACTGCAAGGTTCCTATAGACCAAGACTCTCTAAATGGCCCAAACACCAGCAGTCCCCCAGTCACCCTACAGGATCCCGGCCACACCAAATGTGGACATACAGCTTACTCCACTCCTGTTCCCTCTGGTTATAATGTCTATTTGAGCCAGCCACCACTTCTCTAGCTAAAGCAAGCACTGAATTAAATGATGCTCCCAAATACCTGGAGTTACATATCAGGTTCTTCTGAGAAAATCCTCTCACCAAGCTCTATCTCAGAGGCTGCACAGAGATTGGACTATGAGTGTCTAAGGCTCACTCCCTCCAGTCTGGCAGTGAGAGGTCAGATTCTACTTTTTATAGACACCTCCAATCTTTACATTTGGTTCATTGGCAGCTTCCTGAGTTTGACCTGCATGAAGGTGAGGATCAGGTAGACAACTCTTTTCTCTCCCCACCCCTGCAAGGCAAAAAGTCAAAGCACGCCTTCCTCCTAAACATTCCTTTCAAGGATTCCTCCTCTTGGATTTTCATAGGTAAATAATAGTCGCTGGACCAGATCTTCTCTTGTTAGTAACTCCTTGATGCATGTAACTGGCAGCTAGCTGTTTCTAGAATATGGAGGTGTTACCATCTATTAAGAGTCCCTGGGTGATACAAACAGTTAACACACTCAGCTGCTAACTAAAACTTTGGAGGTGTGTGTCCAACCAGAGGCACTTCAGAAGGCACCTGGACATCTACTTCCAAAACATCAGCCACTGAAAATCCTAAAAAGCGCGGTTCTACTTTTACACACACCAGGTCACTATCAGTTAGAATCCACTCGACTGCAACTGGTCACCAAGTATTGTCTAATTTGAGGCTTACCTAAAATTCCAAAACAACAGGAAAATCCCATCCCACATCCTGTTACATACTATTTACTTGAACTATGACGTGCACTGAGATACTAATCACAGATTTTAAAGGCAAAACTCTAATAAAGGAATCCACAGGACTTACCTTGTGTTTTCTTTTCTTCAAAACGGTATTTGTTTGAATAAAAATCTGCCTGCACTGTGCTCCTGTTCTCAGCATTGGGTTCCCATTTTCTTCTGGCACGTCTCTGTAGAACAGGACTTTTCTCTTTAAGAGAGAAAAACAGCAGGAGACAGAGAAGGAAGGGCCCCTAGGCGGAAAATAGGGAAAACAAAAGGAGAGAGTATGTTTGTGAATGAGTGATTCACAATTTTTAGATGATAATTTTAGTCTATTAATTCTGAATTTTACATATAACTTTTTCCAAAGAAAATAAAATAGCGACTGATAAATGATGTTTTCTACTTTTCATGACATGACCTACATCTTTCACTGCATATGGATTTGTAGGAGTATTCTGGGAGTACCCTATGTGAATTTATCCTGAATAACATCAGAAATAATCCTCTCAGAAGGCATACCATTCTATTCTGGGTAAGGCAGGTTGTTCCCAGCTGAGCCTCCACTGGCTTTGAGATGCAGATCCTGGTTGACTGCTGACTGGTTGGGATGGCGACCCACAGGCATCTGTTTGCAAGGGTTGATAAGCCTGGGGACAAGAGAACCTTCAAAGATTTGTGCTTGGTGCCTGGAGATTTTTGAAATACAGAAAGCTGACGGATTAAAAAGCATCAAGGCCCTATCTCAGCCCTAGGGACTAGGTCAGATCCCCAATTCAGAGGTCTGAATTTCTTAGATGAGTTTCCTAAGTAGTTTGTAGTTTTCTTGATTCTACTAACCTTGAAAAAAACAAGGTTAGCATTTATTAACGGTCTAACACACCTAAGCTTTACGCCTGAGTTGGAAAGGCTATATTGTTTCTTCATCTTGAGTCAACTATCTTGCCTTCAGTAGATAACTACAGCTTATTTGAAAAAAAAAAGAATTTTCATGCACTTAATTCATAAGATATGGGCAATGGTTTGTTAAAATTTTTACTCTATGAATTTCTAAGAACATGACTGGAGGAAAGAACAGAAATATCTCTAAGAGTAAATAAAGGTGGTTGTCTTCACTTTGTGCTCAGGAGGATTTGTAAATAATGGCTTTGTTAAGTATAATTTATCCGTTCATAAAAGTAATATACATTCAAATAGAAAATTAAGAAAGTACATGCAGTCACACTAAGTCACACACGTTTCCTTCCCAGTTTTTAAAGATATAATTTTGTCCATTTGTTTGGTTGACTGGTATATTGGTCACTTTCTATCTCTTTGCTGAATATCCTAATTTTGTTCATACACTGCTTTCTTGATTTCCTATCGTTCTTTGAGCCTGTTAAAAATACTTGTTTTAAAATCTGTATCTAATAGGCCAACGTCTGGTTTTTCCCAAGGATTGTCTCAGTTGGTTTGTTTTGCTCCTTTGAATGGGCCATCCTTACCTGTTTCTATGTATGTCCTAGTTTTTTTGGTTGTTGAAAATGAAACATTTGAATAATATGCTAGTTTTAGAACTCAGGTTCTCCCCTTTCCTCAGAATCTGGAGCTTTTCTTTCTCCTTTCAACTCTTTTTTATTATTGAAGGCTGTGGTAGTTTGTTAGCTAAGTGACTTCTTCAAACTATTTTTGCAGGAAAAAAAAAAAAAAAAAACAGGTGGGGAGAAAATTGCTTGCAGTCTTTGCAGACTGGCTCCATGCTGGAGAAGTCCTTCAGCAGGTTTACAATGAGCCAGGAGATCCAATAGGAGAAAGTTTAGGATTACCTCAGATTACTTCAGGTTTTTCTGGGCATATGTCATGCCCTGGACTTCCACGTAGCTCTCCAAACTAAACACACTTAGGGGCCTTTATTGTTTTTGGTCTGTTCCAGGCAGTTGATTCTGACTCATAGGGACCCTACAGAACAGAGCAGAACTGCCCCCGTAGGGGTGTCTGAGGCTGTAATCTTTACGGGAGGAGATCACTAGGTCTTTTCTTTCGGTTAGCTGCCTAACGCTTAACCATTATCCACCAGTGCTCGTTTGGCTGCCTTTAAATGCCCCAATTTCCCAAAGAAATTCTTTCCCGGTGTTTTCACCGATTACCTTTATCACTCCCTTTGTTCCGGGCAGCTACGGGCTCCTCTGCTCCCCCAGGCTAGCGCTTCCACCCTAGAAATCTCCAAGATGGAAGAAGCACTTTTTTCTAGTCACTTAACTGGAATAGTCACTTAACTGATTTGGGCAGGCAAATACCATATCAGTTAATAAAGGGGTATGGTGTTCTCACTACAGAAGCAGGGGCCAAGCTCCCAAACTGCAAACCTGGCTGCTGCTTCCGCTGCCATCAGGGCGGGGGTGGTGCTCAAGCCAACATCGAGGAAAAGAAGTCTGTCTTCCTACCTTTCTGTAAGTCTTCGCGGTGATCTCTCAGCTGTTCACCAGCCTCAGACAAGGACAGCACTGCTGCTTCTGCCTTTTTTTTTTTTTTAACTTTCCCTGTGAGAAGAGGGGAGCGCCCAGCTTTCTATTCCGCCATCTTGATTCCTTCAAAATATTCTTAAAAATTGCATTAAGTGGATTCTGACGTATGGTGACCTCCTGTGTGTAGAGTAGAACTGTACTCAGTAGAGTTTTCAATGGCTAATTTCAGGGCTTCAAACCGGTTCGTGCTGGTTCAAACCCCTGCTGAGAATTTGCACTTCCACCCCAAATATACTGAAACAAAATCTACATTTTAACAAGATCCCCAGGTATGTATCATAAATCTTGAGAACAGCTGCTCTGCTAGTGGTTCTCAGAATTAGTCCCTAACCAGCAGCATTAGCATCACCTGGGAACTTGTTAGAAATGCACATTCTCAGTAGAGGTGTGAACTGGAATGAATCAGTTCAAAGCCCCGCGCTGATTTTTCTGAAGTAGATCGCCGGGTCTTTTTCCCAGGCGCCTCTGGGTGAACTGAACCTCCAGCCTTTTGGTTAGCAGCTAAACACGTTAACCATCACCCAGGAACTCCTAAAATATTCTTGGTACAAACTATATTTGATGTCACAGCCCGGTACTAATGCCATCTCTACCACAGCATTTGAGAACTCACTAGAAGAAATTTTATGTCCATTCTTCTGTCAACTCATATCTCTTTGTAAACAACTCTTCGAATAAAGAATTATTACCTTTTTTTTTTTTTACTTAGGTACTTACTTTTCTTATCTAATTGATTTTGAACTACCTGAGGGCATGATTTATTTCATGCTAATAAATACCAGTTTTAGATTATTGTGACTGCTGTAAAAATTTACCACAAAACTTGGTGACTAAAAGCAGCAGAAATTTATTATCTCTTGGTTCTATAGGGTCACTATGAGTCAGAATTGACTCGACAGCAAAAGGTTTTATTTTGTTTGGTTTGGTTGGTTCTAGAGGCCAGAAGTCTGAAATCAGTTTCACTGAGCCAAAATTGTCAGCAGTGCTGCATTTCCTCCAAAAGCTCTAGGGGATACTGTGTTCCATGCCTCTCCCAGTTTCTGGTGGCTGCTAGTATTCCTTGATTTGTGACCACATCACTCTGATTACTGATCATATTGCCTCCTCGTGTGTCTGTGTGTGTGTGTGTGTGTGTGTGTGTGTGTGTCTGTCTGTCTGTCTAATCTCTCTCTGCCTGTCTTTTATAAAGACACAGGTGATGACCCGCCCAGATAATCTTCTCATCTCAAAGTCTTTAATTAAATCAAATAAGGTAACATTCACACTCCTGGGATTAGAACATGGACAATCTTTGGGAGCTATTATAAATTTACCACACACCCCAATCCTTGCCCAACTTGGAGCTCAGTCCTTAGAATATAAAAAGCACTCGGGAAATTTTTGTTGAATTGAAGAATAACATTTTGAGGCCAGTATCTGTCTCTGTTTCTCTGCCTCTCTGGTTGCAATGTCTTTTATTTCTACTTCTCCTGTGGTATTTCCTCTTCCGTTGAATGACTACTTTGCTCAACATCAAGGCCAGCTCAAAATGGCAACCTTAATCTCATGGTCTGCATAATGTTCCACTTCAGTTCTCCACAGATTAATGATTTCATTCTCTCAATGAGCTTATTCCAGAATTTGTGAGTGAAGCTAACTAGTCTACTTTTTATTATTATTATTTTTTTATTGTGCTTTAGGTGAAAGTTTATAGCACAGATTAGTTTCTCATTAAAAAATTTATACACAAATTGTTTTGTGAGGTTGGTTGCAATCCCCAGAATGTGTCAGCACTCTCCCGTTTTCCTTTTACACCCTGGATTCCCCATGTCTGTTCATCCAGTTTTCTTGTCCCTTCCTGGCTTCTCTTTTGGGCAGGTGTTGCCATTTGGTCTCGTATACTTGATTGAACTAAGAAGCACTTTCCTGTGTGTTATTGTTTGTTTTATAGGCCTGTCCGATCTTTGGCTGAAAGGTGAACTTCAGAAGTAGCTTCAGTTCTGAGTTAGCAGGGTATCCTGGGTGCCATAGGCTCAGGGGTTCTTCCAGTTTCTGTCAGACCGGTTTAAGTCTGGTCTTTTCTTTGTGTGTGAATTTGAACTGTGTTCTACATTTTTCTCCCACTCTGTCCAGGATCCTCTATTGTGATCCTTTTCAGAGCCATTGGTAGTGGTAGCTGGGCACTATCTAGTTCTTCCTGGCTCAGGCTGGTAGAGGCTATGGTTCATGTGGTCCATTGGTCTTTTGGGCTAATATTTTCCTTGTGTCTTTGGTTTACTTCATTCTCCTTTGCTCTGGACAGGATGGGACCAATAGATGTATCATAGATGGCTGCTCACAAGCTTTTAAGATCCCAAATGCTGTTCCCCATAGTAGGATATAGGACATTTTCTTTATGAACTATGTTATGCCAATTGACCTAAATGTTCCCCGAAACCATGGTCCCCAGCCCTCAGCCCAATAACTCAGTCTCTCAAGGTGTTTGGATGTGTCTAGGAAGCTTCTTTGACTTTGCCTTGGTCAAGTTGTGCTGACTTCCCCTATATTGTATGTTTTCTTTCCCTTCACCAAAATTGACACTTGTCTACTGTCTAGTTAGTGATTTTCCACCTCCCTCACAACCATCAAAGAGTTTTTTCTATGTGTAAACATTTTCTTCTGTTTTTATAATAGTGTTCTCATACAGTATTTGTCCTTTTGTGATTGATTTCACTCAGTATAATGCCCTCCAGATTCATCCATGTTGTGAGATGTTTCACAGATTCATCATTGTTCTTTATTATTGTGTCATATACCATTGTGTGTATGTACCATAGTTTGTTTATCCATTCATATGTTGTTGGGCACTTAGGTTGTTTCCATCCTTTTGCTATTGTGAATAATGCTGCAGTGAACATGGGTATGCATGTGTCTATTCCTGTGATGGCTCTTATGTTTCTAGGACATATTCCTAGGAGTGGCATTGCTAGATTGTGCAAAAAAAAAAACAAATTTCCGTAGAGTCAATTCCGACTCATAGTCGACCCCATGGGACAGAGTAGAACTGCCCCATACGGTTTCCAAGGAGCAGCTGGTGGATTTGAACTGCTGACCTTTTGGTTAGCAGTCATAGCCCTTAATCACTGTGCCACCAGGGCTGGACTGTGTGGCATTATTTCTAACTTTTTTAAGAAGGTGCCATATCGTTTACCATAGTGGTTGTACCATTTTACATTCCCACCAGCAGTGCGTAAGAATTCCAAACTCCCTGCAACCTCTACAACATATGTTATTTTCTGATTTTTTTTTCATTAGTGCTAGTAACGTTGGGGTGAGATGGTATCTCATTATAATTTTGATTTGCATTTCTCTAATGGCTAATGATCACAAGCGTTTCCTTATGTGTCTGTTAGCTGCCTGAATGTCTTCTTTGGTGAAGTGTCTGTTCATATCCTTTGCCCATTTTTTAATTGGATTATTTGTCTTTGTGTTGTTGGTATGTTGAAATATTCTATAGATTTTAGAGATTAGACCCTTGTCGGATATGTCATAGCCAAAAATTTTCTTCCGGTCTGTAGGTTCTCTTTTTACTCTTTTGGTAAAGTCTTTTGGTGAGCTTAAGTATTTGATTTTTAGAAGCTCCCAGTTGTCTAGTTTCTCTTCTAGTGTTTGTGCACTGTTAGTTATGGTATGTATTGTATTTATGCCATGTATTGGGACTGCTAGCATTGTGCCTATTTTTTCTTCCATGATCTTCATAGTTTTAGGTTTTATATTTAGGTCTTTGATCCACTTTGAGGTATTTTTACATATGGTGTGAGGTATGGGTCCTGATTCATTTTTTTAGAGATGGGCATCCAATTTTGCCGGCACCATTTGTTAAAAAGACTATCTTTACCCCATATAGTGGAATTTTTTTTTTTTTGGTCCCAGATCAGCTGACCATAGGTGGATGGATTTATATTTGGGTTCTCGACTCTGTTCCATTGGTCTGTGTGTCTGTCCTTGTACCATCGCCAGTCTGTTTTGACTACCGTTGCTATATAGTAGGTTCTGAGATCAGGTAGTGTGAGGCCTCCTACTTTGTTCTTTTTCTTCAATAATGCTTTGCTTTTCCAGGACCTCTTTCCTTTCCATATAAAGTTGGTGATTATTTTTTCCATCTTGTTAAAGAATGCTGTTGGTATTTGGATTGGGATTGTATTATATCTGTAGATGGCTTTGGATAGAATTGACATTTTCACAATGTTGAGTCTTCCTATCCATGCGAATAGTATGTTTTCCCATTTATGTAGGTCTCTTTTGGTTTCTTGCAGTAGTGTTTTATAGTTTTCTTTGTATAGGTCTTTTATGTCCCTGGTTAGATTTATTCCTAAGTATTTTGTCTTTTTAGGGACTATTATAAGTGGTATTGTTTTCCTGATTTATTTTTCAAAGTTCTCTTTGTTAGTATATAGGAATCCACTGATTTTTGTGTGTTGATCTTATATCCTGCCATAACCAGTCTACTTTATATCTAATATTCTCAACTTGCACAGACGGCTTTGTCCAAAAGGTACTGAATTCAGAGTTATAGATTTTGCAAATTCTCTACGAAGGGAGTTGGGTATAACTGGTACTTCTACTATGGTGAAGGAGCCCTGATAGCACAAAGATTAAGCACTCGGCTGCTAACCGAAAGGCTGGTTGTTCAAACCCACCCAGGGCCTCTGTAGGAGAAAAGATCTGGTGATCTGCTTCTGTAACAATTTACAGCCTAGGAGACCCTATGGGGCAATTTTACTCTGTCCTAGAGGGTTGCTATGAGTTGAAAATGATTTGGTGGCACACAAGAACAAGCACTGTGGTGAAGGCTTTAGTAAACACTTCCTTAATCTTTGGTATACAATACTAACTTCCATCTGTAGGTTTGTTCTTTAGAGTTTTAGGAACTGGATTAGAGGGAGTTTACTGAGTCATGCTCTTTCTTTTGTTTTCTACGCGCCATCTCCAGAAATCTGGCAACTCCTTTTTCCTGTCTTCTTTGCTGGGTACCACAAGGGCTGAACCTTGAAGACCCTGTAGACTCAGGGCAAGACAACTGATTTCTAACCCCAGTTTAATCTCTAACTCCATATGATGTGTTTTTGCAAAACACTATATATTCTTTCTAGTTCGAATTTTTCACTTTTCAGCAGAGGAAGTTTGTGTCTTAATGTATCATTCTTTACAAACTTGAACAACTTGAAACTAATGTAAAAGAGTAGCTTTAGTGTGTAATTAAAAAATAATGTAAATTTGTATATGAATACATTTTATTTTCTCTCCAAAGCAAATCATATATTGGATTATGAAGTCCAAAAATAGAAACAGAAACAGGAAAAAACAGTCTATGTTGCTGCCAACAGGCTGGAAATCCCCTTTAAGAAAGTATGTTGAAATTAAAAAAACAGCTGGAAGCATTTAGATATACCAAAATACTTCAACATTCCTTACAGACTGTCATTTATAAAGGATTTTTAATCACGTATTTAAAAAAAGAAGCAAAGAGTGGGTTATCAGCAAAGTGTTTTTGAAAAATTGCTTTCTTATTTGTAGGCAAAACAGAGTTTATAGATATTTGGTTTCAGACAAGCCTTTCTCTTCTGAGTCTTAAAAAAAATACTGTCTCTCTGACTCATACTCACTACTTCCCCCATCCCTACCCCCATTTTCCAAGGGGTATATGGTGAGGAGATAGAAGGGTATTAATCTCATCATATACTGTAGTGAAGCAGTGATTAACTGAAAAGTGATTAAGGCATTTCCTCTTACATTTTATAAGAATTTTTTGTTTGCTGTTTTACAGTTTGAACTTTGTAAAACGTTTTCCCAGGAGACTTTATAAGCTTCTTCCTTAAAATGCTTGCATCCTTTTGTTTAATTCCTCTCAGATTTTCCCAGGACATTCTTTTGCTGCCTGAAATCCAAGAAGTTAATTTTGGGGAAGTTAGTTAGCTTTCTATGAGTAAGAGTTTTCCTGGTCACTCAGCACAGAGTATCTGCCCTCTAGCCTAGGCGGTGTCTGTTCTGAGATCTGCATTAATTTAATGACATTTCTCTGTTTGCCTTCCTCTAAACTGAGCACAAAATATGTGATTCAAAAAGATTAATTATCATTAATTAAGCACACTCACATCCTTACATGAAAGATCAGACTTAAAATTAAATTATAGTGTTTGTATGTCTGTTGCAAATATAGTTTATGAGAAGAGCACCATAAATTCTTTGAAAAAAAAAATTCTGGACAGTATTTTCACTTTTTCCTTCAATTTAGTAAGTTTAAACCAACAAAGATTGACATAAGAACCAGGTGAACAAAGATTATAGGTTAAGAATTCTAATTGAGGGGAGGAAAGACTGAAGTAGGCAATGGATATCTTTTCTTCTGTTCTACAAATTCCATGTTCCTAAATTGGCTTCTCTTTTCAAAGTTGGGTATTAGGCTGCTGTTAGGGAGTCTCACATTTAAGGAATAATAATCCATGGCATTCAAAATATGTCTTTGGGAAAGTGTGATTAATGATGTCTCACTGTAGTCTATGTCAGGCTCTGATATATGCATGGTAACGTAATAGTTCAGTTCACACCCACATATTCATTTTGTCCTTCTAGAATATCCTTCTCCTCAGAGAACTCAAGTTTGGCTGACTCCCCAAAGTATCCAAATGGCTCCATAAATTGACAATTTCTGCCCTGTAGCATTAGTGAAAAGTTAAAAGGAGCTTGGAAAAGCTCAACATTGAAAATATCATACGTGCATCTTTCCTCTGTAAAATGCAAATGCTCCTATCAAATTAAATAGAGTACATTTTCTTTTTGTTCCTTCCCTTCAATGCCTTATGCCATAAACATAGAGATATAAGAGTGTACTGGCAGGAAGATTTTATAATCTCCTGTGGAACTCCTTGCCATTTGGCAAGAGAAAATAATCCAGAAAAGAAATTTCTACATGTATCTGAAATTTTCTAGTACAGACAAGATAAATCTAAGCTTCTCCACTGGTCTTCAAGCACTATCTCCTTTTTTTCTCCCCCGGAGACTTAGGAAGGAAGGAAAGAAAGAGAAGACAGACAAACCGTAGCACTGAGTTGTGTGTCCTTCTCCTTATATCCTCACATTTTCGAAGCTATAAATTTGAGACAAGTTTTTGCCAAAAGTAATGGAAGGAAAATATAGTATGAAAATTGTTAGAGTTTTTGATAGCTACTGCTAAACATTGCAACCTATTTCTGCAACCATGTTTTTCACTTTTCCCTTTCATATTCTCTCCCAGAAAGCAAATGATGACTACAGAGTTTTCACATGCCACCTGGATTTTCCTGTCTTCATATCTTTGATTAGAAGCCCTGGTGGCACAATTGTTAAGCCCTTGGCTGCTAACCAAAATGTTGGCTGTTTGAATCCACTCAGAGGCTCCGCGGGAGAAAAGACCTGGCAATCTTCTCTCATAAATATTGCATCTTAGAAAATCCTATGGGGGCAGTTCTGGTCTGTCACATGGGGTCACTATCAGTCAAAATGACTCGACAGCACCTAAAAGCAGCAACTGCTTAATTACCCTCCAAAATGGTTATATTAATTTACAATTGTTCCAGCACTAAACGAGAGCCACCGTTTCATGTTATCCTTGCCAACACTCTATTTTAGCTTAAAAAAAAAAAAAAAACTTTGTTAAATAGATGAAAGCTGGCATAAAATGCCTTAAATTTTACATTTCTAATTTATCAACTCATATCTTTTGCTCTCAGACATAAACACATATATATATATGTACGGAATATATATACACACACACATAAATAAATATGGAACTATATATATAGTTTCCTAAGATGGACTAATTTTTTAATATAATAAAATAACTCAGTTTCTTTCTTTATGATTCCCACATACAAGGCAAAGGGAGGGGAAAAAGTGAGAATGAAAGAGATTCAAGTTTAATAGGATGTGGCAAAAATGACACCTTTTTCTTAATGATGTGTATGTTCAAGCACATGTATGCATTTGCTTATATTTTAGCTGACACCAATTCTTGAGGTAAAAAAATTGTTTCAAATCAGGCTTCTGATCGCATACATTTGTGGGATCACTCTGAGTCAACGAGGGAGATGTGAAGCTTCTGCAGTCAGCTCATTCCAAGCGGATAAGAGTTGGAGAGATTGTTTCCTTCCACGAAAACGCCAATGAGAGCTGCAAGTAAATGTATCCATTTAAAATGGGAAAGAGGTTTATAAAACCATCAGTCAGTCTAATATGAGAGTCATGAATAGTATTTAATGAGTGTAAGAAGTTACTTAGAGAATGTAGAATTAGGGAAAACAGAGTTAGGAATAACATATAGCCTAATATCTGATCTTAAGTGTATTGGAAGAGGCACAATCTTTAACAAGGTCTGAACCAGTTCTTATGCTTGAATTGCTATGGCTGTGAGTAAGCTAACAATTGCCCTTCTGTTATCATCACCTATATGGTTTGTAACATGATATCGATAAATACCTGGAATATTTGATGAATCCCTTTTTGCCTTTTTCAACGACATCTAAGTCAAATGTAAGACACGCTCCCTTATTCAGATTCTTTTTGAGCTCAGTGAATTGACTTGCTAGTTTTTGTGGTTTATTTGGGGGTTTCCCACACACTGAGTGCCATGTTAAGCAGAATTTACCCCTAAAAGGAAGTTTTATGGGGCTGATGGATAGGGTATGCAGGTGTGTAGAGATTGCAAAACTAATTTAAAGATAATAAATGTTCTACTGTTCTGCCCTGGAGCCATAGAACAGCAGGTAACACATCTTTGTTTGTTTGTTGTTGTTTTTTCTTTTTTCTTTTTTCCTTTTTTAACATTTCCTTTGTCAATGCAGAAATCTTTTTTATTTCATGTGTTTTTATAGGTTGGCATTCAATTTGCTCGTAATCATTTCCGATCCCTTTTAAAATGTGTCAGTTTTATTTTAACATGTTAAAAATATTGATTACCTTGTGGTAGCAGCTTTACATAAAGTAGTTGTTGGTTTCCTACATATTTAAGGATGGTGACATAAACACCAGTTCAAAGTAGAAATAGTTCTATACTGCCAGCCAACAGCCCAACATGTGCGGTATCAGATCTCACCATAACTAAGTGATGGATAGATGTTAAAGTTTTAGATTTTTTTCATTATATGCTTCTGATTAATTCTCTGAGTGCCTTTATGGTGAGCATTATTCTTAGCAATTCCAGAAAAGAAAAAAAAATCTCTGCTCTCGAGATGGTTGAAGAAATAAAACATGCACACTTGAAAAGTTGAACAATAGGAGAGTTAAATCGCCTGTGAGGAAATAGTACAATAGATGTCTCCAGGCAGTACACAATCAATGATACGGACAACAAATGCTGGATGGAATTTAGATGCATTCAGGGGAAAACTCTGTAAACAAACTGAGCGGGAGAAGGTCTCATGCTGGTCAGACTTGAAGGATGGTAAGACTTAGAAAGAACAGAAGATAAGGGTGAATGTGTGGCTGAGGGAAGAGACTAAATGACGTGGGCAGAAATGAATGTTGGAAAGAAGTATACTGTATTAAAGGAGAGTGAGATTATCAGTCTAAATAAATATGAAAGCCAAAGTGAGAAAGCTCTATCTAATATCTGATGGCATATTTCAGCACTTCTTCCTTTGTGCTCTTGTGAACTGTTTTAATAACATTACAATGGAGCATATTATTTTGCTCAAAATATTGGTTTATAGGACTGTTCTTCAACTCAACCAAGACTTCCCAGAGGCAGGTGTCATTTGCTACTCTCCATTGTCCCTAGCATCTAGCACATAGCTGGCACATAAAAGTCATTATTAAACCTTATTTAAATAAATAAAAGGGGGCAAATATATATACTGATAGATTATCCTAATAGTAAAAATCATAATTTTCTACCAATTACTAGACTTTACATTCTCAGTAAGAAGAGCAAGGGATATCAGACATGTTTCCCATTTCCAATGAGATGCTATTTGACTCTCAAAAAAGAGATCAACTGAAAAAACACATTAGAAAATGCTTATTTTTATTTATTCTTTCAAGAACTACATATTGCATACTCACTATGTGCCGGGCATTGATCAAGGTGATGAGGATATATAGTTAACAAAACAGACAAAAATTCCTGCCCTCATGAAGCTTATATCAGAGGGAAAGAGACCACCATCAATCAAGGTTTTGAGGTTGTTTGTTAATGCAGCATTATGGTAACGGCCAGAAGTGTGATGGAAAAAAATAAAGCTGGGAAGGTCAATAGGGAAGACTGGGAGGGAGTAAGTCAGAGTTTAGTTGGGTCATCAAGGAAGGCCTCACCTAAAAGATGACATTTCAGTGAAGACTTTACAGAGGTGAGAGAGGGACCCGTACAGATATCTAGAAGGGAGGGGAGAGCATTTCAGGCTGAAGGAACAACATGTGCAAAGAGAGTGCCTGGTGTGTTTGAAGAATCGCAATAAAGTCAGTGTGGTCAGAGCAGAGACAGAGGGACAGAGAAACTGAGAAACGAGGTCAGAAAACAAGGGGTGTGGGATGGGCCCCATCCTGTAGAGCGCTAGAAATTCTCAAAGGCTTAATATGCTAATAAGCCTTGTGAGTTTCCAAAAGGGAGATTTAGAATTCAGCAATTCCTCAAATGTATTTGATAATCCAACACTTTTTTCATGGACCATCTCAAAGTACTAGAGTTCTGCTCCCACCTGTGGGAGGGCTAATTTATTGACATACAGAGAAATGGGTAGTTTTAAGGTCCCAAGTGAGGCTGAGATAGCATCAGTGGTCTCAAACAGGCTGAAACTAGCACCCTGCCTACATTCCAGACGAGCCAGGCTCTTAGGTGGAGTAAAGATGGCTCCAAATCCCATTTCTCCCAGCTATGGGACATGACATGCAGCAGATATATTGACCTGTATCATTAAAAAATTTTCATATGTGGCAGGTTACATCATTGCGTAAATGTTCCAAATGAAATAAAATTCTACCAACAAAGAAAATTGGACAGTGTGTTAAAATACGCAGACGTTATAAGTCACTAAACCTTCCAAGCTTTTCTTTAATAAGAAACAAGGGTAGATTCTCCAGATGTTTTTAATCCATGTCATTTGGATGGAGAGCGAGTACTTCAACCTGTCACAGCAAAGAATATCTCATTTCAAAATAAAAGGAAGAAATGGAATTGCTTAGGTGATTTTAAAAGATGGATTAATGTTTACGTGACTTACGTAAAAATGCACATGGCTATTGATTTGTTACAGGAAGTATATCTCAATCCAGAGTCCCTGATGCTGGAGGGGATTTTCTGCCTCTGTTGAATTTAAGACTATGCATGTACGAGACAAGAAATTTTCACTCACACTCTATTATTTAACCCTAAATACCCTCTTCCTTTGTCTCATACCTTCTCATACCTACATCTTCCAATTACAGTTACTTCTTGGAATAAGAATTTTAAAGACAAGAACGTATAGCATCTCCACCCAAGCTGAATCCACTGTGTGTATTTATTTTCTTAGTCTCACGGCCACGGAGATACTACTTGACCAGTTATGTCTTCCATTTTTTCCCTTCATCATATTGCATATGAAGTATTATGTGTTGAGACATCCTGAGATACTGTACATTTAGTATTTTGCCAGGTTTCTGATTAGTAACATGGTTTCTAATCAGATTACACATAACTGTAAAAGAATTACTTTTTTTTTTTCCATTTCTTGTTCTGTGTAGTTATTGGCAGGGGAGATTTACCAAACATCTGTAAAAGCCAGGAAGTGGGGTATGTAGCATAGCCAGAAGCAAGTCCCTGAAATTCTTCTGTTGTACAAACTTGTGGTCTGCCCTATTCGCAGCAAATTCTGGATTATTCTTCCTGCTAGGATGGAGCCCACACAGACTCTATGTACACGCATGGCACCATATCTTTACAGGGAGCACAATGGAAATATCTATTTACTCAAGCAATAGATATTTTTTGATTACCCAGTACTGCTGTAACAAAAAAAAAAAAAACAACAACACGAATAAGTGACTTTAAAAAAATACAAATTTATTTCTCACAGTTCACAAGGTTAGAAGTCTGAATTCAGGGCCTGGCTCTAGGGGGAGGTCCTTCTTTGTCTTTTTCCAGCTACTAATAGCAGAGAATGGAGCCCTGGTGGCACAGTGGTTAAGAGCTATGTCTGCTAACCAAAAGGTCAGCAGTTCAAATCCACCAGCCACTTCTTGGAAACCCTATGGGGCAGTTGTACTCTGTCCTAAGGGTCACTGTGAGTTGAAATCGATTCAGCAGTAACCGGTAGTAGCAGAGAAAACTGATGGGGGAAAGGGGCATCAAATATGATGGTATTATTATCAGAACTGGGAAGATAGATTAGGCAATTCATTCAAAGGGAAGGGAAGAAACAGCAGATATGAGAGAGGAGATTCTCTGTTTAATCTAGAATGTGTGAAGTTTGAATATTTGGTGGGTTATTCAGGTAGAGATATCCTGCAACCATATCTGAAGTTGAAAGATTTCAGGCCTAGAGATAAAGATTGTAGAGAGGGTTAGTTTAGCATTGCAGTTAAGAGCACCTAGCAAGACTCTCTTCTGACTCCACATCCTACTCTCTGTGTGACTCCTGGAAAGTTACTTATCTTTTGTGCCTCAGTTTCCTCCTTTGTAAAATGGAGAAAATAATACCAACCTCATGGCATTGTTGTAGGGGTTAAATAAGTTAGTATATGTATGGTGCTTTAAAAAGTATCTGGCACAGAATGGCTAAAAACCCACTGCCATCAAGTCGATTCTGACTCATAGTGACCCTATAGGACAGAGTAGAACTGCCTCATAGAGTTTCCAAGGAGCACGTGGTGGATTCAAACTGCCGACCTTTTAGTTAGTAGCCATAGCACTTAACCACTACACCACCGGGTTTCCATAGACTGTCTTTTATTGTTAAAGGTGACATTGATGGGAGACTTTTTAAGCAATGAAATTAGAGTAATAATGTCCAAATAACTCTATCTTCAGTATTTAGTTATATAAGCCTTCTTCATGAGAATGAGTAAATAATGCATATCACTATGGAGTTTATATTTTAATTTTCAAAATCAAGCTCACAAAAATAGCATATTAAAGACACAATGCACTTTGTCTTTGCTTTGTGTCCAAAACATTGTTATTTCCTTTGTAAGAGTTGATTAATTAGACCATTAAAGTAACATTGACTTGACCTAGATTTTGAAGTAACCTTTAAGTCAATTCAAGCCTCAAATCTGTTAAATTGGGAGAGGCTTAGAAGTTCACCAGGGTGAGTGGAAAAGAAGTCACTTTATTATTGAAGATTCTATCTTAACTGGTCCTATGATTGATGATCTTTATTAAACTCTCAATTTTCTGAGGAGAAATAGGTGAAGTCTCTAAAAAATATAACTGTGAAAACATTATCCATTTTTAATAGAGAAGCCTATTTATTTTGTTTCAGAATGTTCACCGGTTATTGGTGCAAAAAAACTGCAAAAATTGTTAATGCAGTTTAATGAGGCTGGTTTTGAACTGCTCCTTAAAAAATTCATGCCCGTTAATCCAGCCTGTCTCTCAAAGTGGCCCTTCACAAAAGAAGGGATTATCTCATCAGTACATCCTGTTCTATTGTGCAGTGGGGGTGTTTCAGGGGTTCAACTGATGATGGTTTTCTGGAAGCAGTTAATACCCTGAAAAACCATGCTCTGGGGAGAACCACACAGTTTCTCTTCGCAAAGGGTAGAAGGGTCGGATTCATGTCTTCTACAAAAATAAAATAGCATAAATTGCAAAATAAAATTGCAAGACACACTATTAGGTGAGTTTTTTTATTCTGAAAACTATTTTTAGTATGTATTTTAAGATGGATTCAGCTCATTTTATTGTGCTTGTCCCAATAGCGAGCAATGAAATGCCAGTCTAGTCTATGTAGGGCATAAAGATTAAATGTATGCCTTTAAAGGTTTGAGTCAGAAATACACAGATGTAATTTTTAATAGTTCAATTTTTCTATCTAATCTATGTAGATTCTAAATTTTGTACCAATCCAGATTACGTAATTAGAGAGATTTAGGCAGAGGAGATTTTCAATTGTTTGCCACAAGTTGTTTTGTTTTGGTTTTAACAAAGAGTATATTTCTTCCCTCTCAAATGGTACTGTGAATAGAAAGACATTTTCCTTTCCACTCATAAAGATCATAAAGACTCTTCAGTATTTAATGTAAGCCTGAAGCACCTAGAACTAAAAGAAATAGTTACTACAGCATAGAATTTACAATTGTATGTTCTGAAAAATAACATATAATCTCTATTTAGCCTCAGTTTTATATAAACCCAAAACCAAACCCATTGCCGCCGATTCCAACTCATAGTGACCCTAGAGGACAGAGTAAAACTGCCCCGTAGAGTTTCCAAGACCGTAATCTTTATAGAAGCGGACTGCTACATCTTTCTTCCATGGAGTGGCTAGTGGGTTCAAACCACCCACCTTTTGGTTAGCTGCTGAGCGTTTTAACCACTGAGCCACCAGGGCGCCTCAGTTTTATATAAATCTCCCTGCAAATTTGGGTTTAATTGAAAATACTTTTCCTACGAGTCTGAATGGTGAGCTAATGTGCTTACAACTATCAAGTGATGGGCTATAATGTGGTTGATATGGTTGGAAAAGTAGTTGAGTATGAATGGGAAACACATGTCCATAGTGATTTAAGCACAAGCAGTATTGAAGGAGTACTTCCTGAATTTTTTTATTAGTGGGAGAAGACCCCATCATAAATACCAGATATGAAGGCTGAACAAACATGAACAAAAATGTAAGTGAATAATCCAACACAGGAAAATGAGCTGCATAAATGGTTGAAAGAAGAGTCTCAACTCTTTGAGGGTTCTTGTTGTTAGGTGTCGTCTAGTCGGGTCCGACTCATAGTGACCTTACGTATAACAGAACAAACGCTGCCCAGTCTGGCGCCATCCTCATGATCGTTGTTATGCTCGAGTCCATTGTTGCAGCCACGGTGTCATCTCACTGAGGGGCTTCCTCTTTTTTGCTGACTCTCTACTTTACCAAGCATGATGTCCTTCTCCAGGGACAGATCCCTCCTGATAAAGTGTCCAAAGTGTGCGAGACGTAGTCTCACCATCCTTGCTTCTAAGGAGCATTCTGGTTATACTTCTTCCAAGATAGAATTGTTCATTCTTTTGGCAGTCTATGGTATATTCAACATTCTTCACCAACACCACAGTTCAAAGGCATCAGTTCTTCTTTGGTCTTTTTTATTCAACATCCAGATTTCGCATGCATACGAGCGTATGACCTGAAAATAGGTTTATTTTTCCAATAATTGACAACAAATATACTCTGTTCTTTAAGACCACATGTTTTTCCAGCATGGTGGCGAGCTCAGTCAGATTATACAAGATTTTACTCACTTTAGGTTATTGGAAGAGCCTCTCTTTCCTGCTCTGGCTCTTCATTGTTGGGGCAGAGGGAGAAAGAGATTACTCTTTGTGTGATTCAGTCACCAGGGTTGACGTTGTAGTTCTCTCTGGAAGGCTGTGACTGCTGAGGTCTGTGTGCTAGGTGTGGAACAAGTGTGGTTCCAATGTGCTGTCATCTGCTATTTTAATTCTAAAATTCTCAGAGATCTTTCCTCTTTATTATACCTTTATTATACACATGGCCCTGACGTGGACAGGAGAAACTGAGATTGGAAGGTAAGTCTGGCAAACGAAACAGAAATAGAGCCACGAGTAGAAGTCTCCTCCCGAATTCTTACTGCATGGTTTAGCTATTAAACGAATCCAGAGTGCCCCTTGGAGTAATAGGAAGTTAATAAATTCCTCAAATCCCTTGAGAAAGTCACGTTGATTTAAAATCTCCAACTAACTTGAAATAGTTTGGAGCAACTGTTTACAGTCCAACGAGTAAGGAGAATAGACAACATGGGTAGGAAATGGAAAATAAAAACAACAAAAATAAATAGGCAATAAATAAACAAGAAGATAGTATGTGTATTTAATGTGTAGAGAGTCAGTGAAAAGAGGAAGACCCTCAACGAGATGGACTGACACAGTGGCTTCAACAATGAGCTCAAGCATAACACAGATTGTGAGCATGGCGCAGGACAGAGTAGTGTTTCATTATGTAGTTTTAGGTAGGGTCACTAAGGAGTCGGAACCAACTCGTCGGCACCTAACAACCAAGGTAATGTCAGGGTGAGATGGTATCTTATTGTAGTTTTGATTTGCATTTCTCTAATGGCTAATGATTATGAGCATTTCCTCATGTGTCTGTTAGCTGCCTGGATGTCTTCTTTGGTGAAGTGTCTGTTCATGTCTTGTTCATATTCCGTGACTGATACCATCTTTGGCAAACATTAAAAGCCTCGTTTTTGCTCCCAGCATGTCTCTCTCATTCCTACATTAGAGGATTTACTATATGGCTCTAATCATTTGTTCATGTGTTTGTCTGCCCCTCTGGACCACCATGCCTGCTGTTCTCCTGCTTAGTTCAATGTCTGGCAAATTGTTGTTGTTGTGTGCTGTCGAGTCAATTCTGACTCAGTTTTCAACAGATGTTTGTTGATGAAAGAATGGATAATAGGTACCTGGATAGCAAACATGCTTCCAGTTGTGCTACTAATCTGGGATGTAAGGAATCCCTTAAGTTTGGAGGTTGAAAAGAACTGTAGGGTGATATCTGTCTCAAGATTTCCCAGGCTCTTTCAACAATTTTTATTTATTATTTCATACTTCAATTGCAGTGGGGAAACAACTTGTTTCTTCCTCTGAAGTTACACTGCTGACCACATGATGGCGCTGGCGCTGCACCATAACTACAGAAGCAGCTGTGAAGCGTGGATCCCTTAGCTCTTCCTGCCGTCGGCCTCTCTCCTCTTCCTGCCCCCACATCTTTACTGTGTTTCCTCTCAGGTCCTCCTCTGCATCCAGTCAAGCTTGATATATGCAATACTTGCCAAGAAGCTGTCAGACCGGAACTAGGGTACTGCCTACCTGAAGCTGGTATTTTCTTTGTTCCATGACAGGCCAATTTCGTGTATTTCTCCTATCTGGGGAAAATATATAAATATGAACACCGAACACTTTGAATGCTGTTTAAAACTGCTTTCTTAGTTTGAGGTACTCAGATTTTTATTTTGCGTTTCATTGGACCCTGCAAGTGAAACTATTCTTTCCTATAAAAACTAACCAACAAAGCAAATTATGTCCTTCCAATAAATTATTAGACACCTCACCACCAAAGAAATTGAGACCTAACGCTTTGCCAACGTATGCAGCAGAAGTAGACAAGTATAGGGTATATAGATACCTACACTCAAAGATGATTAAGCAACTTAAGAGAACAAAAATAAGTTCCTTGGAAAGCACCTACGTCTTAATGATTAAAAGTGAATTCAGAGAGTAGATAATTAATGTGGTTTTTGAAAACAGAAAGGGGCAAAGATTTTCATTAAATTAAACTAAGCTCTTTTTTTTTAAATTAAGGTAAATACTACAAATAGTGGAATGTCCCTAATATTTCTTTTTAAACAATTTTATTAAGGTGTAATTTGCATTTAATAAAATGTATCCATTTTAAGCACATAGTCAAATGAGTTTGGACAAATGTCTATAATAATGTAACCACCACGATAATTAAGATACCGAACACTCCAATACCAGAGATTGTTTTCTCGTATCCCCTCAGGTCAATCCCTGTCCTCACTGTCTGATTTCTATTACTTGAGAATACTTGTGCCTTGGCCTTAAATTCATATAAATGGACTTACATACTATATATCCTTGCATGTCTGGCATCTTTTGCTCAATACAATCTTCTTTATAGTCATCCAGGCTATAAAGTACATTAGCAGTTTCTTCTTTATTGCTGACTAGTGTTCAACTCTACGAATATAACACAATTCTTATTTATTCCTTTGTTGTTGGACATTTGAATTATTTCAGTTTTGGCTGTTATAACTAAAGCAGCTATGAACATGACTATATAAGTATTTTTGTAGACGTATCTTTTATACGTTTTGGGTAAATACCTAGGAGCGCAATTGCTGGATCATAGAGTAGGTGTATATGTTTAACTTTGTAAGAAACTGACGAACAGTTTTCCAAATGGCTGAACAATTCTCCAGTGTTCAACAACATGTATGGGAGTTTCAGTTGCTCCTTTGCCAGTGCTAGATATTGTCAGTTTTAAAACTTTAAGGTCGGCAGTTCGAATTTACCAGGCGCTCCTTGGAAACTCTATGGGGCACTTCTGCTCCGTCCTATAGGGTCGCTATGAGTTGGAATCGACTCAACAGCAGTGAATTTAGTGTTTGTGGGTAGTGATATCTCATTTCGGTTATAATTTTCAATTCCCTGATAACCATTGATGTTGGGCATCTTTCCATGGGATTTTTGGCCGCTGATGGATCTTCTTTTGTGAAATGTCTGTTTAAGTATTTGGCTATTTTAAAATTGAGTTATTTTTCTTTTTTTAAATTGATTTGTAGGAGTTATTTATATAATCTGGATGTAAGTCATTTGTCAGATATATGTGTTTCAAAACTTCTCTCAGTCTCTGGATTTACTTTTCATTTTCTTAACAGCGTGATGGATTTTAACTTTAATGAAGTCTAATTTTCAGCTTTTTCTTTTATACTGTGTTTTTTGCATCCCCTCTAAGAAATTGACTTGACCTAAAGCTGCAAAGATATTTTATTATATTTTCTTCCAGAAGCTTTATATTTTTAGCTTTTATGTTTAGGTCTATACTATTCTAGGTAATTTTCTTGTCCACATAAATTTTAGAATTGGCTTTCAATTTCTATCAGGAAAAAAAAAAAAAACACCTGTATGAATTTGATTGGGATTGAATTGAACTTCTAATAAGTAGGCTTTCTAATAGTTAATTTGTAGAACCCATTTCTTGCTAAGAAAGCCTCATTTTCCAGCCATTGTAATTCCCCCCACATTGCCTTGTCTTGGAAAAAGATGTATAACATAGTCTTAAGCCAGATCAGAATTTACTTTGAAAATCTTGGAAATCATCCAATCCATTTAAGCAACTTTGCCTTGGAAAAAAAAAAATCTTCCCAATAATTCAAGTCTGAGAAAAAAAATTTCTGATGTTAAAAAAAAAATGTACATACTTATGATAAGTAATCCCATAACTTCGAAAATGTTTGGAAGGCTTTTTATAAAGATTTTAATTTCGATTTTATTTAACTATTTAGTTTCTAAATACTTTTATATACACTAGATTTAAGAGAAAAAGACTAATTATTTTAAAATAGTATATTCAAATTAATGAAAAATTGAAAAAACATTATTTTTCTTCACTTAGACCTCTTATGCCATTATCCACTTTAATTATATACTAGTAATATATATGTATATACATATGTGTGTATATATATACACATACACACATATATATACACAGAATGTTTGAAAAATAAACTACGCAGAAGAAAACACCTGGCATATTTTACTTTTAGAATGTTTTCAGTCTTGGATTATTCTCAGTCTTGTTTGTGTTTCTTTCCACGTGAGATATTTCAATGTTCAGAAAGTAAAAGCCTGAGAACCAAGTCTTAAATGTTGTCACAGCCCTGCACGTCTTTCAGATACCTTGTTCCATAACAGTGAGACATTTTGAAAAAAGCAATCCAGTGGCCATCCATTCCCAGATATTATTACCTATCCACTTCATCCCAAAGCCTCCCCAATTTTCAGAGATCGAAATACTTGGTTTGTGTCATACTGTCTTTTCTCTTTCCAAATATGAAGTGGTGAGAGATATAAAATTAAGGAATTGTTGGCCATAGCATCAAAATGATAGAAAACTTCAGCTCCCACCATTTAGTTTGAAGGCTAGTCTACATGTGAAAGGTGCCATCTGCTGGGATTGTCAGGGAGCACAAAAATAAAACATTTGTGATTTCTATATTTCTTCCATTAGTGTATTTTTCCCCTCAGGTTAATATTTCTGAAATTGGGATGCATTGAAAAATTTGTTACATTTAACACAGTAACTAGTGTTTACACCACCATCGAAGAAATATATAACTGAGATTACTGTAATGAAATTAACACAACAAAGCTTGCAAGACTAGGTCTGCTTTGGGCATTGGGTAAAGACTATAAAGAAACAAATTTAATTAATTATGAAAATCCATAAAATGGATGATTCACAGTTATTAAAGGTGATATATATGAAAATGTTTAGTGACAAGTAGAATTGTTCATACAAGAATATTAACGGGGAAAAAAAAAAGACAACAAAACATATGTACCATTTAAGCTCAGACTAAGTCACTGTGGTATCCTGGTTACAAATGTGGGATTTGGTATGAGAAAAAACTGGGTCCAAGTCCTAGCAATATCCCTTACTTCCTATGTGATGTTGTGAAACTTAGTTGATAGCTCTAAGCCTCCATTTCCTCATTTAAAAAATGTTAAACATAATAGGATGGTGTTGTGAAAATTACATTAATATGAAATCCTTAGAACAATCTTTGGTGTAGACTATGCTCTCAATGGAAATATATTTATGTTTACATGAAAAGTAACTAAATCATGCCAAAAATCAAAACTTTATTTGTGAGAGAAAAAATTTGAATTCATTGTTACACATTTTTGCATTCCTTAATTTTCTACAGGGAACATAATTATTCTAATACTTAGGGAAATAAACTAAAAATCTAAAAAACAGATGTTAACATTAGTGCTTGTAGGCCAATGAAGCAAAGACAAATAGCAAGAAGACAATAAGTGCCGTCAGGCCCTTATGCACGCATCAAAAGTTGTAGGCCAGCTATCAGAAACATAGCCACTCCCAGACCAGTTTCCTATTTGTTCATGAGAAATGCAGTGGCTCCATTCAAAGCACTGGGGAGACGCAGTCATGACAGAGTACTGCTGTTAAAATTTTCTATACAGAGTTTTAAACAAAGAAAAATAATCCAAAAAAGCAATGGGTCTGTGCTTCCTGCAGCAAGAGATGATGTTCTTAAATTTTTCAAGTCCTTGAGAACTGCACAAGTTTAACATTTCCTTGGAGTTCCTGGGTGGTGCAAACAGTAAAGCACTTGGCTGCTAACTGAAAGGTTGGTGGTTCGAGTCCATCCAAAGGTGCCTCAAAAGAAAGGCCTGACAATCTGCTTCCAAATGACTCTGACACACATGGAGTCTCCATGAATCAGAATGTACTCGATGACAACTGTTTTTTAACATTTCCTAACGTATGTGCACCAATTAGAGAGGTGGGAATAAATCTATTCCTAACACCTGAAGTTATGACTTTCATTTAGGATCTCATAAAAATAATTCTTAATTATAAAAAGATGAAAGGGAAAGCTATAATAAAGAAATTGTTGGAAAGTTATGATATGTCATTATAATGCTTAACTCCATACCACAGCAGTTAGGAAACATAAAAATTACCAGTTTGAACAATATGTAACTGTTCACATATGTTGTAGTTGTATAACTCTTTATAAAAGGTAAAGATCTGTTAAACTGATACACAAAGGATGAATATAATTGCTGCAATTTTACATAAAACTATGCCAATGAAGGAATAAACTACCTGAGATTAAGACTATGTCTTATTACTTCTGTTTTCTTCTTAGTACCAAACAGTACTTTATACATACCCAGCAGGTATGACTGTGCAACCTCATGTTACCCAGTTATTGTCAAGTCGATTCTGACTCATGGCAACCAGAGTAGAACTGTGCTCCACAGGGTTTTCAACGACTGATTTTTCAGCAGTAGATTGCCAGGCCTTTCTTCCAAGATTCCTCTGGGTGGACGTCATCCTCCAACCTTCTGGTTAGCAGCCGAGCACATGCATTTACCTTTTGCACATCCAGAAACTCCTATCCTCAACAAGAAATGGCACGCTCTATTTTCTTTAATAAACTTAAGTTTGATTCCATGCCCCCTTCCCACCAGGCTGTGGGGACATTCAACCTAAATCAGCATTACACCTCCTTTCTTCTGCTCCAAATTCAAATACTGCAGCAAAGCTTCCTAGTTTTGATGGGGTGGGGGTTGGGGAGATAGAGAGCGTCAGTCATCTGAAAACACTGGCAGCAGCTGAGATGCTGATAACCCAGGCTCTAATGGTCACTGTTATTTCTGTGTTTTTCTTGGGGTATGTGAACATTTTCCCAGGATGCAAACCTCAGTGCCAAGAGGTACTCTCCCAAAGAGTCTGCCTCTGAGGTCTTGCTGCCACATCCCTCTTGCAGGAAGGAATGGGCTTTGGGCTTCCCACATCCCGGGCTCCTCTATTTTGGTCACAGAATAAAATTTAATGTTTTAATCAGACTAAGTTACTTTCTCATATGTCAAAGGAAAAGATAAAAAGAACACAGATAATCCTTTCCTCTGTCAATAAATCCTAAATTTCCATTTCCTTGATGAGACCTCTCAACTTCTTTAATGAATGGCAGAAACTAATGTTAACTGTTTCCTATTACAATATTATAACAAAATCCTTAACTTTCCTCTCCTTCCCTCACCCTGTCACCCACACTTCACCTGGATCAGACAGATGGTTACCATGGGACCACCAAGGAAGTCACATACCCAGAAAATCACAAGAAAGGAGCACACTTAAATTCCAAAATATTTATCTGTTGTGATTTCTCTCTTACTCCCTCTGCCAGGATTGACTGCATAATTTGCAGGGTCTATTGCGAAAAGAAAATATAAGCCCCGTTTTTAAAAAATGTATGTTACGAATTTCAAGACAGTAACAACAAGTGCAGGCCGCTTCTATATATGGGGACATTTGTCATTCTAACTGTGGTCCCTGTGCCATTGCACAGGTCACCCACCCATGAACCAGCTTTGACCACTTCCCTAGTTCATGTCCTCATCACTTCACTTGTTACTCAACAACCTCCTGATGTTGCTTCTTTGGATTTGCTCCCTTCAGAATGCTCTTATATACACCTTCCATATATGATGTATCTAAAGTAGACATCTGGTTTTGTCACATCCCTGTTTAAACCCTGTTGTTAAACCCTATCACACAGCCTTCCAAACCCTACCTGGACTTCTTAATCAGAAGCCTTGCTTGGGCCCTGATAATGGGGGCTGGGAACTGAGCTTCTCTCTTTCTCTCCCAGTTTCTTCTTATCAGGAAGCCCTCTCTCTGTTTTGGGTACACAGTAGATCTCTCCGTTCTGCTCATGCACGGCCACCATTTAACACCTGGGCCAAATCCATTTCTATATCTGTTTCTGGCAAGGAGGGAATGAGGTCCCTCATCTACGGCACAAAAAGCGTGCATGCAAAACAGCAGTTGTACATTGGCTGCAGGGAGTGACCCTCTGGCCTTAGGGGACCAGTGCCACTATTGAAGTTGACCTTGTTCTGTCTCTTCTCTATATGAGTAAAGCGTTGTTCCACCCAATGCCTGTGTGTGAGTTGTGCTTTTATTGGTGACTCCGGACCTTGGCTCGACAGTTTGGCTCTGTGAGTTAGCACAGCAAGCGGGGTCATCAAACCATTAATAAATCCTCTACAAGGTGATGTTCAAGTTCTAAACATGAACTTCTGGGCACTCCTTGATCTGGCCTCTACCTGACTGATCTCCATGTCTTGCCGCTTCCTGCTTCAAACACTATGGTCTGCCTGAATGTTATAAAGGGAAGCTAGGTATCATGGATTCACTCCTCCAGCAACCAGACAAAGCAGATAAGACAAGGCTGCGCCGGGCTACACGCAAAACTTCCATTGAATGTTGGCAGCCTGTCCTTTTAGAAAATGCACAGGTATCCATCATATTCATTTGTCAGCACAGGAAAGCTTAAGAACCAGAAAATCAAATGCTGTTGTGAATGTCCTTGACATTTATAGACACTATCTATGCCATTATTTCTAATTCCACTAAAGTACAAATTCTAAAATGGCCTAAGATTTAGAAATTTCATTATTCACTGTATCTTTCATTATTTGTTGATACTTTGGATAAATATGTGTTCTACACTTGCTGTGTATCAGGCACTGTGCTAGGTGCTGAAGCTAGAAAGATGAACAAGAAAAAAAATAAGAAGATACAACTTCTATTTTCAAAGATGTCACAGTGTAAGGGAGGTGGGAAAGACAGATAAATTAACAAAACAGTTACAGTATAATATATTGTGGCTATCATTTTTTGCACAACTACTATGAGCCACGTATAGCATTGGATATTTCCCATATGTTATTTCTAATCCTCTCAATACTTAGACATTTGTATTCCCATTTGAAAGAAGGGAAAACTGGGGCTCTAAAAATATAGATAACTTGCTATAGGAAGTAGGTTATGAGAGGATTTAAATCCAAGTTTGTCTGCTTCCAGAGCTCTGTTCTTTCCACTAAGTTATGATGCTGTGTCTCATATATATTGAGAATGGTGCTCTAAATGAAGTATAGAGAAATGAGCTCCAAACCCTATCCTGGTTTACATACTGGCTAAAGAGAAGAGGATGAGAAGTAGTTGGTCTGGTGAACAAGAGTGAAGAGCAAAGGAATGGCATGGTGAAGGAAGAATACGTTGCCTGAAGCCAAAGAATATCATGTTCTAGGAATTGGAACTAGTCTGGAAGGAAAGAATAATTTGTGGAGAGTTGTGGCACACAGGGCCAAACAGGCAAAGAGTCATATTCCAAAGAGCCTTGCAGGTCATCTAAAGAGTCTGACCCTTATTCGGTAGGTTTTGAGTGGTGGTTGAGGGGACTTAAGTGGGAAATGACACTTCAGGTTTGAATTTGAGAAGGATCATTCTGGTAACAATTTGGAGAACAGTTACAAGGAGAAATATCAGAGCAAAAAGATCATTCAGGAAGTCACAGTAGTCCAGGCAAAAATGAAGATAACCAGAACAAAGCCAGTGGGAAGGAGAATTAAAAGAAGAAGCACATCTGAAAAGTTTAAAAGATATGTAGGAAAAGAGACTTACTGAGTAATTAAATCAGGCTTTTGTGATAAGTGTGAAAAGAAATCTAGAAAGACTCTAAGTATTTCTTACTTAGATATCTGAGTGACTGGCTGCTTAACCCAACTTCTTACTCAGCTCAAAATGCTTCAGTTAATTACAACCTCAAGCGAGTGGACCTTTGAAACTTTATTATCCATTACAACCTTCCACTTAAGAAACTCACGATCATCTTCTTTTACTTTTCTTCAGGAGAGAAGCAAACTCTCATTTCTCTTTTCCGAATCAGATTTTTTGTTGTTGTTGTTTCTTTTTTAATGGAAGGTCCTATGTGAGTTTATTGTTAACTAAGGGTATGGTTCTCTTCTTCTCAATGTTTCTCTAAGAAATCAGATACAAATTCCAGGATAAAATGTTCTACAATCTGTATGTATGGAAAGTCTTAACTCTCTACACAACCTGGTGGCGCAGTGGTTAAGAGCTCTGCTGCTAACCAAAAGGTTGGCAGTTCGAATCTACCAGCTGCTCCTTGGAAACCCTATGGGGCAGTTCCACTCTGTCCTGTAGGGTCGTTATGAGTTGGAATCGACTCATCAACAACAGGTTTGGTGTTTTGGTACGGTATACAAAGCATTTTCCAGCGTGATCTCCTTTAAGACAGCTGGGGTAGGAATTAACATCCCTATTTTAAAATGAAGAAAATGAAACTCAGAGTTTGTGTTCTTCATGTTTCAAGAGAGATAGAACCCAGGTCACAGGTCTTCAGAAAATGTGTTCTTTAGTCCCTATGTCTCCTTCCTCTCCCCACCAGCTATGGGTCTGTATTAATCAGTAACAAACTCACATGTGCACTGTAGCTAACATGAGAATATATTTTTTAAAATATATTTAAAAAAAACAAGGACTCAGGATCTGGGGAGGTTAACACTCATGCCAGTTTCTATTAAATAAGGGTTCATCTGGTCATTTGAATTTCCTACTTGCCCTCCTGAGACAGTATGTCTGCTTGGATTCAGGTAGTTTGCACAATGCAGTGGATTAGCGAATTGCTCCTCTGCCTACTGTAAGCACAATTGGCTACATTGGTTGGAAAACCAACCCAGGGAATAGGCTCTGAAATTGGTATTGAGGCTTCAGCAGCAGACTGGTTGATCAGGATAGCGAAAGAAAAGCTAAAACACAAAGCACAGCTTGTTTGGTTTTTTTTTTTTTTTTTTTTAACAGTAATTTGTAGTGGCGGAGACAGATGTTTCTTGAAGTGGCAAGAGATTTGCAAAGCAGAATGTTGTACCACTTACTGTAATTGCTTTATTAATATTGTATGTGTTTATGGCTTCTATCTTTTGGCTTGTGGCACCTCTTACTTTAAATACGTGACTTTGGTTTCCCGGTGACTGGCAGTTAATCTTTACTTCAGAGATCCTTAGAGTTATCTATCCAGCTTTCCTCCTGTATAGGAAATTATTTCATATGAAGCCGCATTCATGTTTGCTTTTATTGCACGTAGAAGCCCTCTGGGGGTCACTGGAACACCATCACAGACACCTGGTCCTATATATGCAAAGGAACTCTAGGTTGCTGAGCAATAAACACTCTGCTATGTGCCCATCCCTGTGCCAGAAATGACCTATTGTGTCTCTAGCCAAGTCTAGGGACATAGTGTCAGCCACAATATTATGAGAATGATTTAAGAGATTCTAATCCAGGATCTTGAAGTGATTGGGTCATTCGGGGGTGTCAGCTTTGCAATAGACATATCCTAAGATCTTTTCGGTACTTGGTTTGTAGTGCTTCAAAAATTATATACCATATTTGTCTTCCAGTATATCACTAAAAAGAGGGAAAAGGGAACAAAGAAGGGAAAACAAACAAGTGAAAGCTAAATTTGGAGAAAGTATTTTCCAAAGAGATTTGTTAGGATGCCCAGGGCTATCGTATTTCCTTCCTTCCCTTCCCAGGCCCTTCTAAGTGGCTCTTAGTTTTTCTTAAGTATCCTGTCAATAGTCTGTCTCTTTAGCTTTCCTGACTGCTGACCTTTCTTGGGTGAGGCAGGGAAAGGGGCTTGTTTGGAGGAATTTTATTCTGAGTCTTGTGGTTGACATTGTTGTTGTAATTTGCATCAGGTCTGCTCCTAATGACAGCTTTTGGGTAAGTGCGGGCCCCACCGGGCCACAGGCCAGAAGGGGTGTGTGAAAAAAGCAGCAAAGCCTACCAAGAGATCTAGTCACTGAATCTTTTCTGAGAGCTGCTGGGACCTCCTTTTGAAACCAAACAGCAGTGGAGGGCTGCACCATGTATTGTGAACGCCACATTCTACGCCATGTTGTGAGACAGTCAAGCTCGTTTTTGCAAGTACTCTTACTGGAGGCCTCCATGCTTCACTTGCAGAAAAGAAACATCTTTCTTTAATTCACGTCTCTAGGAGAAAGCCTACTCAATATTTAATTTTAATCTAACACGTCACATTTTTTTCCATGCCAAGAAATAGCCCACCAGTTTATGCATAATTCAGTGTAGTGGACCAGCCCTACATCAGTTTTAGAAGAAATGTTGTTGAGAGTTGTGGTGCCACAGCCAGTATAGTCACCTTATCAGTGACTTTGGAATAAGGTACTCGTAAGTCGATTGACATCGATGGTTTATATATAGACAGAAACTGTTGAGTGGAAAAGGGAAAAACACGAAAATGCAGTAGAAACATGTAGAATCGGGAATATAGACAAATGAGGTGGACATTTAGAAACTACATCAGAGCTAAATAAGTGCAATTTAGAGCAAATCACAGGCAACTTTCTATGCCTTACTCTTCATCTCTGCCAATGGCATTCCTTTAACAATGAGTGTGAAATAGCTCCTAGAACAAGAGACAGAAGCAGGACTACATATATACTTCCAAGATACTCCGCTATTGGTGTATTTAAAGTAGTTTGAATATATTAGAAAATTCAGTCAACATTCATTTTTTTAATCCTCATGATCTAAAAATCTCAAAAGATAACTATGACAGGTCTACAGGGTAACCTCTGTTCTGAATCTTCAACCATCAACATCCTACCCCACAAAAACTTCAATTCCTGTCCTTAAAAAGGAGCCCTAGAAGTCAGCACAACTGGACTAAACCAAAGCTAAGAAGTTTTCTGAATACAACCAAACACTTTGAGAGACAGAGTAGCAGGGGCAGGGGTCTGGGGACCATGCTTTCAGGGGACATCTAGGTCAATTGCCATAACAAAGTTTTTCAAGAAAATGTTCTGCATCCTACTTTGGTGAGTGGCATCTGGGGTCTTAAAAGCTAGCAAGTGGCTATCTAAGATGCATCAATTGGTCCCAACCCATCTGGAGTAAAGGAGAATGAGGAACACCAAAGTCACAAGGAAAGTATTAGCCCAAGAGACAGAAAGGGCCACATAAACCAGAGACTGCATCAGCCTGAGACCAGAAGAACTAGATGGTGCCTGGCCAACACCAATGACCACCCTAACGGAACACAACAGAGACTCTCTGATGGAGCAGGAGAAAAGTAGGGTTCAGAACTCAAATTCTAATAAAAAGATCAGACTTAATGGTCTGACTGAGACTGGAGGAACCCCAGAAAGCATGGCCACCAGACTCTCTGTCAACCCAGAACTAAAACCATTCCCGAGGCCAACTCTGCAGACAAAGATTAGACTGGACTATGGGACATAAAATGATACTCATGAAGAGTGTGCTTCTTAGCTCAAGTACATACATGAGACTAAACGGGCAGCTCCTGTCCAGAGGTGAGACGAGAAGGTAGAGAGGGTCAGGAGCTGGTTGAATGGACACAGGATATCAGAAGTGGAAAGGAGAAGTGTGCTGTCATAGTCTAGGGAGAGTAATTAAGGTCACATGACAATGTATGTTTAAATTTTTGTATGAGAGACTGACTTGAATTGTCAACTTTCACTTAAAGTACAACAAAGTAAAAAAAAAAGGAGCCCTGGTGGCGCAGTGGTTAAGAGTTCGGCTGCTAACCAATAAGGATAGCAGTTAGAATCCAACAGCTGCTCCTTGGAAACCCTATGTAGCAGTTCTACTCTGTCCTGTAGTGTTGCTATGAGTCGGAATTGACTTGATGGCTACAGGTTTTTTCTCCTAAAAAAAAAAAAAAAGAATTAAGTGCTTTTGTCCTAATAAAAGTGAAAAACAAGGGGAGGCAGAATCTATAGAAATTACATTTCATCTACTTAAGCTGGCAATATCTTGCAGATACAAAGAGATCATCTATAAAGGCCAGGTTAACGTATAATATTATTAAAATACTGTCATTCGCTCAAGCTGTTCAACTGCACAACCAATCTGACACATTAACATACTGCATAGTTAAAAGGCTACATTTGCTACGTTTTCCACAGATTTTGTTTCATTTAAAATATTGTGTATAAAAAAAAGCCATGTTCAAGATACTGCTTATCCACAATACCGCTGACGTGCTTTGACAGCTATAAGACTTTTTTTTTTTAACTAGTAGCTATGTACACATGCATTTATTCATCCTTACTGTTTTTTTTCTATATCACTTCCCAAAATTTTATTTCATTTTTCCTTGTGGTTAGTTTTTATGATGTGCATTTTTTTCTTTGTGGTAACCAACCTTCCAAATGGCTACTGTTAATCAGATGCCACCCTCACTATCTTACCTCCAATGAATTCTTGGCTCACAGTTAAATGTCTCCTTTAAGAAAGAGAGAGAGAGAAGGCAAGAAAGAGAGAGAGGAAGGAAGGCAGCAAGGAAGGAAGGAAGAAAAAAGAGAGAGAGACCAAAAGAGAAAAAGAAAGAGAGAGAGAGAAAGAAAGAAGGAAAGAAAAACTCATGGATATTTTCCTTCTAATTTCCCATTTTCTTAAGTTCCAAGATGTGCGGTTCTCAAGAATATTATGTTCCTCAGCCTGATCAGTATTCTCTTTCAATAAAACCACAGGACATAGCTGTTGGGCAGAGAAACTAAATGTCATGAATTCAGTGTCCTGCTACTTGGCCAGAAACTCTGCCTGCATGCTTTTTCTGTAATGCTTTTTTTACATTCACGTTCTCATTGTGCCTTTTTCAACAAAAGTTAGACAGTAATAACTAGTACATTTACACACCACAGTTAATGATTGTAATAGTATGAGGTAAGAAGATAAATACTTATTAACACAAAAAAGTACAGTATAACCCTACAATGAACAGAAAAAATTATTTCAGCAGTTAATGAAAACATGGATACATTTGACAGAATTACTTAGGGGAAGAAAATCGCTTGCATGCCTCCTGGGGGTAAATTAACTGGGTGTGTATGTGTTTAATCCTTTCAAGGCTGTGAGTATAATTGTTATCAACTTCCACCCTTCTTGCCTCCTACCCAAGTCTGAGTAGGCACCCCTCAGTCCTATCTTACCTTTTGGTAGCTAATTTGAGTTCCTCTTCCCAAGATGCACCACAATGCCCGCAGGAAAAGAAGGCTAATAATGCCCTCCTATGAAATTCTAGATTTTGTTCCCTGGGGTTAATTGTTGATCAAATAATGGACAATCAGAGCAGCAGCCATTTGGGTGAGGAGAAAATGGGGGAGGGCTATGGATAAAACGAGAAAAAAAAAAAAAGGATACTTTGAGAAAATATTCTATAGATCATCTAGATTCATTTGTTATTATTAATTAACTCTGTTTAATTTTATGCCTTTTGTTTTGATACTCTCATATTAACTTACTGGCCTTGTCTAATTAAATAGAATTTTAATATATACATTTTTAGCAGTCTTTCTATGATAACTTACTGTATATAGGGAACTAATCTATCAAGCCTCAGTTGAATAAAAAATCTTAGTTAAACGCATTAGGAAGTAATTGAATAAGATTAGTAAATGAGAAGTCTAGGGCTAGGATTTGAAACTTTCTGCTTAGAAATGTCACAAAAGCAAAGAGATTCTTTTGAGATAGTCAACTTAGGGAAGAAATTCATTTTATAATTCTTGCAAGCTGGCATGAATCACTTAACTACACTGGCCTTCAGCTAAATCACAGCATCTATAAAAGAAGGGAGTTGGGCAAGATGGCTCCAACTGTGGGATTCTTTGATTTAAGTTGCATTTTGAGTTGATTGCTATCAGAAGAGAAAAAAAAAAAGGTTTCAGAAGGTGAGAACGTAGATATATCACCTTAGATTTCTTGATAATATAGATTTTAGCAAAGCAGATTTCAGTAAGTTTAGAGTAGAAATATATGGGATTCAACTGGCAGAGAATCTAAAAAGTTCCCCAAAAGGATGGCAGACACTAAAATTTGCAAGCAATCACAGCAAGAAAGAAAAAGGAAAACTATATGAGGATCTGTGTCCCTTGGATCCTCGCTCGAGGAAGGAGACACGGAAACAGAATTTGGAGTATAAGAGGTTTATTGGGGGAGAAGAGGCGGTAACACCTGTGAAGGGCAAAAGGGGAAAGAAGCAGGTTTGGACAAGGAAAGTTGTCAGCTCTGACCCCCATGAAAGGAAAGCAAAGAAGGGACAGGGTTGGGCAGGGGAGATTAAGGCAAACTCTTGGCCAACCAAACAGGAGGTGCCGATTGGAGATTGCCTGTTAGAGGTGCCCCACAAAAATGGTCAGGCCCTTGCTGTGCTCAGTCATTGCCTGGAGATTGATTGCCCAGAAATATTGTGGCCTTGGCTCAAAAGCTGAGGCGGACAGAGCCTCCTTGCCCTGACAGCTGGAGACTGTCAGCTAACTGGCTTCCTTGCCGCCGAATGACAATTTTTTCTTGTCCGACTCAGGAACTTTCCTTTAAGCTCAGATGTGTTCTTGCATGTTATTTGAGTGGTCTATAAAATGCATGTAGTATCTTTACAAAATCTTTACAAACTAGATTTTTAAAAACCCACAAAAGTAAACCAGATAAGAATATATCTAAGAGGTAGAAGTAGCATTTATTCACAAAGGACCAATAAGAACGCAGAGGCTTATGAGAATTGCATCAAGAGTGCTAAGGGAGAGGCCTGAGGAAAATACTAAATAACAAAAAAGGGCTTTTAATGATGTCCTCTTCTGAACAAGAAGGAAAAACAAAACAAATAAACAAAAAAACTGCTTGGAATTTTTGGAGCTATATAAGACACGCCAGACAGAGAATTGTTAATACCTTTTCTGATTCGGTTGCATCTACCAAAGAGAAAAACCAAACATGGAGAACAGTAAAATTAGCATCAGCTAAAGGCAAGTGGCGCTGAGAATTCATGAAAAATGCCGTGAAATCACTCAAGTGCCCTGTAAGTTTCGTCTTCCGGAATCAGGTTGTAGAAAAAGTACAGAGAATTTGCCAAAGCATAACTAGTTATCTTTTAGGAACATTTGAGAGGATGAAAGATACTAGAGAAAGAGATAAATCAATATTATAGCATTTTTCTGAAAAAAGAAAATGCATTGCATATGCCAGTGCCATCCAATAAAAATATATGTGAGGCATGTAATTTTAAACATTTTGGTGGCTCTATTTTTAAAAATAAACAGATGAAATTAATTTTAAGAACGTATTTTATTTAATTTAGTATATTCAAATTTGTTTATTACAACTTATTAAAAAAAAAGAAAACCTATTGCCATCAAGTCAATTTCGACTCGTAGTGATCCTATAGGACAGTGTGGAACTGCCCCACAGAGTTCTCAAGGAGCAGCTGGTAGATTCAAACTTGCTGACCTTTTGCTGGCTGGCTGAGCTCTTAACCATTGTGCCACCAAGGCTCCATTATAACTTACAGTCAATATAAATAATTAATAACGAAATTCTTTTAAATTATTTTTTCAATACTATCTTCAAAATTTGGTGTGTGTCTTACACTTAAAAGATATCTCAGTTCAGGTGCTGAATTTTCTTTGGAAATACCTGATCTCTATTTATATTTTATAAAATTTAGAGTTTCAAAAGGAGATTCTCATACTCAAGTTATTCCAAACATGCTTAAAAGTTCTTCAATAAATAAATTAATCGAGTACTGAAAAAATATTTTCCTTTAATATTCACCTCCAAGTTGACAAAACTGGTTCATCATTTTTAACATAATAGGTTTAACATTGAAACAAATTGTATCAGTTTCAAAAATACATCTGTCCAACTTAAGTAAATTCACTAACTCTTGTGTCAACTCTGTATTATTAACATAGATTGCAAAAGGTTATTATATAAAGAGCAACTCTACGGTCAATACCAACAAACAGTTCACCAAATTTTCCTTGTACGTTTTCAAATTTTGATCAATTGATCTTTGATATAGTTAGAGAGGGCATATATTCTATGGCCAATAGTTTGATGGCTACAGGTATTTTTTTTTTTTAAATATTGTCTAGTCTCTTCCTCATCATTTTATAGCAAAATTTCCATAACTAAAATACTGATTGATTTCATCTTCTCTACACCTAAAATCTTTTCTTTTTCGTGCAGTAATCCAAGTCATTTTATCACTGACCAAAAAACAGGCTCATCGCCCATTAAAAACTGTTTTCAAATGTTGTGTTGGACATTTAATTCCGATTTCATTTGACTATGTTAATCAATTCATTTGTGATTATTGAAAGGACATTTTTATCTAATTCAATGTATGTTTACTGACAATGTTGCTTAATATTACCGACTTTATTAACTTAAGTTTTTTACTATTTTTTTAAAGTTTGAAATAACTAGATTTACAAAAACAGTTGCCGCGATGCAACAGAGATTTCCCACGTACTCTTTAATCAGCTTCCCCTGTGTTAACATCTTATACAACCATGGTACATTTGTAAAAACAGAGAAATGAACAGTGGTACCAAACTAGCAACTAAACTACATACTTTATTAGGGTTTCACGCAATTTTCCACCAATGTCCTTTTTCTTTTCCAGGATCCAGTCCAGATACCACGTTGCATTTGATCTTCATGTCTTATTAGTCTCTTTTCTGTGACAGTGTCTGTCTTTTTGTGTTTTTTGTAACCTTGAAAAGTCTTTTGAAGTGTGCTAGTGAGATATTTTGTGGAATGCTCTTCTATTTGGGCTGGTCTGATGGTTTTTCATGATTAGATTTGGGTCATGAGTTTTGTAAGGAGCCCTGGCGACGCAATGGTTAAGTGCGGCTCTTCAGGGGGAAAAAGACCAGGTGATCTGCTTCTGTAAAGATTAACCAAAATCCGTTGCCATGGAGTCTATTCGATTCCTACTCACAGCGACTCTGTACGACAGAGTAAAGCTGCCCCATATGGTTTCCAAGGCTGTAATCTTTTTGGAAGCAGACTGCCCTATCTTTTTCCTGTGGAGCAGCTGGTGGGTTTGAACAGCTGACCATCTGGTTAGCAGTCGAGCACTTAACCACTGTGTCACTAGGGTTCTTCAGTAAAGATTCCTGTTGCCGTCAAGTAGATTCCACCTCATAGACACTCCATAGGACAGGGTAGAATTGCCCCATAGGGTTTCCAAGGAGCAGCTGCTGTATTCCAACTGCTGACCTTTAGGCTAGCAGCCAAGCTCTTAACCACTGTGCCACCAGGGCTCCTCCCCATAAAGATTACAGCCTAGGAAACCCTATGAGGCAGTTCTATTCTGTCCTACAGGGTCAATATGAGTTGGCATCGACTCAGCAACACCCAACAGCACCCAACAACAACATGGGTTTTGTGGAAGATACCATAGAAGTGACATGTCCCCCTAATTTTATCATATTGAGGGATATATGACGTCAATATGACTTATTGCTGGAGACGTTAACCTTGATCTCGTGGTTAAGGTAGTGGTTGCCAGGTTTCTCTACTGTAAAGTTACTATTTTTTTTTCATTCCATACTCTATACGTTGGAAGTGAGTGAATAAATCCAACCCACACTCAAGGGGAGGGGAATTAAGCTCCATCTCCAGAGGGAAGGGGGAATAACTACGAATCATTTGAAATTCTTCTTTAAGGAATATTTGTCCCTTAGCCTCCAAACCTCCATGTATTTATACCAGTATGGACTCATGGCTATTCATTCTTTTGGTTATAAGCCATTACTACTGGTATTTATTTTGTTGTTCAGATTGTTCCAGCCTTCATCATTGGAAAGTCTTTTAGTTTGGCTCCTATCTCCTTTCGACATAGTCCCCTATGTTTTGTTTTCTTGAGTACCTTGAGCACCTTCGTACTTTCTTGCATTTCAAAATTGCTCCAGGTTCATCTGCATTTTTCCTACCTGAACCCTAGAATTAGCCATTTTTCCAAAGAGCCTTGTTTTTTGTTTTTGATTTTGGTGTTTGGTTTTGTTTTTTGGCTGTTGGTTTGTTTATAATGGAGAATGATATTCAGAAAGCAAGATCTTGGTGCTGGGTATGTTCATAACTTCTGGAATGTGACTTGTTTTAGACCCTCTGAGCAGACAAAGCTGGGCAACATATGTATTGATACTAAGCCATGTATACACACACATCTGAAATTAGTTCTGTAACTATATGTATATCAAAATAAACCTAAGTTCATACTGACGTCTCTGATTCTAGTCCAGCACTACAGGATTCATTCTAACTTTTCTCCCTTGCTTATTTGTAACCTCTCACTCTGACAGTGAGAAACCTGGTTTCCATTATATTACATTATTTATTTGTTTGTTCAACACTAGAACACATACAAAATAGTTTCAGAACTATTTCTCTATACTCCTGTGAGAAACAAATTTAACAGCTAGAGCTGGTAAAAAAAAAAAAAAAAAAAAAAAACAATAAATGAATGAATAAAACTTCCCAAATTACTTAGATCGGCAACTTTTTTATAACTGTGAAAGTAAGCATTTTAATTAAAAAAAAGAAAAACCGTTTACTGGAGGTCAATCTGGATAAAGAATATCGGTCAGGGTGTTCTTTGCTGTTCTTGCAACTTTTCCCATAAGTTGGATATTGTTTCCTAATACATGGTTTGAAGAAAGGGTCCCTTGATTCTATCCCCCTAGGTTTTAACTCCCTTTGAGATGAACAGACGTTGGTGTCCACAGCTGTCACTATCACACCCAACTCCCAAAAGTGAGAACTTCCAACTTTTAAAGAGTTTTATTAGGTTCTGTCTCAGGCAAAACTGATATCTTCTTGTTACAACTATTGTTCTAACATTTTCAAAAAGAGTTTTTAAAAAAATTGGAAAAAAGTAAAAAACATAAAACAAAAATACACACTACGTATAAAAATACAAAAATAAAAGTCACATTTACATAATTTTAAACCCTTGCTGTGTCCCACAATAACTGTGTGACTCGGGAAATGTCATTTTACCTTTGTTTTTCATTTTTTTTTAATGGAGATAAAAATCACTGATCATTTTATAAGTAATGATTTATCATAATCCTACTGTTAAGAATACTAATAGAATCGGTGAGATGTTTCACTGGATCTTAAATTTCTTTATTCAGAAATATCTGAACTCTAGTTCTTGATGAACTCCGTCATTTTGTAGCATTACCTAGAAGATTTCTAATTTTTCTGGGTGCATCTGGTACTCCTGGCCAATAATCCATGGGTCACGTCCTACAAGCCCATAGATTGATTCTTCCCACCAAAGTGGAACTCTTCCTTCTTATTTTTACATGTTAATGATATTCCAACGCCACTGAGGCCGCCTCAGTGTCTTACATAGACAAGAAGCCCTGAGACAGCTTGCCTGCCTCTCATTTCAACTCAAAGCTGTTTTGCCTCTTTCTTCCCTTCCACCCTACACAGAAATAGCACCTGCCCCACAGAGCTGATCTGCTGAGGACCAACTCCAACAGACCCCTCTCCATCTCAGTCTTCTTATGATGATCCACCAGAGACCCTCTTCACCTCAGGCTTTTCTCTTACTTTGAGCCTCTACCCCAGTGTTCAGTCAGCAGATGCCACTAGAGTTCTATTTCTCTTCAAACTTTTTCTACAGTAGGATAAACTTAAGCCAGAATGCTCTTTAGAAGGGAGGATGGTGAGACTTCGTCTTACATCTACTTTGGACACGTTATCAGGAGGAACCAGTCCCCAGAGAAGCACATCATGCTTGATAAAGTAGAGGGTCAACAAAAAAGAGGAAGACCGTCACTGAGATGGATTGACACAGTGGCTGCAATGATGGGCTCAAACATAGCAAAGATTGTGAGGATGGCGCGGAACGAGGCAGTGTTATGTTCTGTTGTACATGAAGTCCCTCTGAGTCAAAACCTACTTGATGGCACCTAACAAAAGGATAAACTTGCCCTGGGTTTGCTTTATTTTATGCCATGTTGACTTTTGGTAACCAACCAGTTGCCATCAAATCAATTCCAACTCATGGTAACCCCATGTGTGCCAGAGTAGTACTGTGCTCCATAGGGTTTTCAATGGCTGAAGTTTTTGGAAATAGATCACCAGGACTTTCTTCTGAGCTTCTTATAGGTGAATTTGAACTGCCAACCTTTCAGTTAGCAGCTGAGCACCTTAACTGTACCCATCATCCAGGAAATTTTGGTACTTTTCTATTCTTCATTTTCTCTTTGAAAATCAATTTATACTTCCAGTTTTCTAGTAATAGAAAATTTTTTTTGCCAGCCTCCTTCAGAATAAAAACAAATACTTAGATACAGAAATCCCATCTCGCTGCACTCTGTGCATAAGTTTAAACATGTAGAGAGAAATGCATGGTTGCATGAAGAGTGTGAACTGCATTTGGAAATTTGAAAGACTAACAATGAATTTTAAGACTCTATCATATAGTCAGAGCCCTGGTGGTACAGTGGTTAAAAGTTAAACAAAAAGTCGTAGTTCAAATTCTCCAGCTGCTCCTTAGAAACCCTGTGAGGCAGTTCTATTCTGTCCTACAGGGTTGATATGAGTTGGAATCGACTCGACAGCAGCGGGTATCATATAGCCTAGCGCTGAATTTTGCTGAATGAATTTAACGAGAAAGAAAACAATATAAGGGTTTTGACCCTTGGTATACCTAGTTAATATGACTATTATTTAAATTTATGCACCAACCATTAAGGCCAAAGATGAAAAAATTGAAGATTTTTTACCAACTTCTGCAGTCTGAAATTGACTGAACGTGCAATCAGGATGCATTGATAATTACTAGCAATTGGAATGCCAGAGTTGGAAACAAAAAAGAAGGATCAGTTGGTTGGAAAATATGGCCTTGGTGATAGAAATGATGCTGGAGATCCCATGATAGAATTTTGCAAGACCAATGACTTCTTCATAGCAAATATCTTTTTCAACAGCATAAACGGCAACTACACATGTGGATCTCACCAGATGGAATACACAGGAATCAAATCCACTACATCTGTGGAAAGAGACAATGGAAAAGTTCAATATCATTAGTCAGAACAAGGCCGGGGCAAACTGCGGAACACAGCATCAATTGCTCATATTCTAGTTTAAGTTGAAACTGAAGAAAATTAGAACAAGTCAACAAGAGCCAAAGTACGACCCTAAGTATATCCCACCTGAATTTAGAGACCATCTCAAGAATAGATCTGATGCATGAAACACTAGTGATCGAAGACCAGACGAGTTGTGTAATGACATCATGGATACCATACATGAAGAAAGCAAGAGGTCATTAAAAAGGCAGGAAAGAAAAAAAAAAGACTAAAATGGATGTCAGAAGAGACTCTGAAACTTGCTCTTGAACATCAAGTAGCTAAAGCAAAAGCAAGAAATGACGAAGTAAAAGAGCTGAAGTGAATATTTTAAATGGCAGCTCGAAAAGACAAAGTACAGTATTATAATGACTTGTGCGAAGACTTGGAGTTAGAAAACCAAAAGGGAAGAACACACTCAGTATTTCTCAAGCCAAAAGAAATGGAGAGAAAATTCAAGCCTCAAGTTGCAATATTGAGGAATTCTATGGGGAAAATATTAAATCACCCAGGAATCATCAAAAGAAGATGGAAGGAATACACAGAGTCACCATACCAAAAAGAATTGATCGATGTTCAGCCATTTCAGGAGGTAGAATATTATGAAGAACCAATGGTAATGAAGGAACAGGTCCATGTTGCACTGAAGGCAATGGAGAAAAACAAGGCTCCAGGAATTGACGGAACACCAATTGAGATGTTTCAACAAATGGATGTAGCGCTGCAACTGCTCACTTGTCTATGGCAAGAAATTTGGAAGACAACTACCTGGCCAACTGACTGGAAGAGATCCGTATTTATGCCTATTCCAAAGAAAAGTGATCCAACCGAATCTGGAAATTATCGAGCAATATCATTAATATCACATACAAGTAAATTTTTTTTTTTTTAACAACAAAACATTTTATTCAATATACCAGAGGATACATTGAAAAGTAATACACATCTGAATGCATGGGCACTAATACATTTTTTTGGGAACTGATTTAATCATTTCATAATCATACTTACAGTTTCAGGTAGTTGTTTCACCATGGTAGGGATTGAACATCCAATACTTATAAAAAATTCAAAATATAAGTACCTTATCTAATTAGTTTAGACATAGAATATGATTAGGGCTTTTGGATGGGTTAGGGAGGGTTAGCCAAGTAGGTTTCATTCAAACTTCAATTTTCTTTATAGTTTAATTTTTAACCATCCTTCAGAAGTTGAGAGTTATATACTCTTTTATATCTACCTTTCTCACATTTCTCTCTCTTATACTCACAAAGGTAAAACCAGCTAATTCTATCATACCTTATGTCTGCCTTTCTTGGTCAGCACCAAAACGTATGCCCTAGCTGCACATCATTCTCTAGTACTTATTCCCAAACTAATCTTTTTCATCTTTGCCATCATCATTCATTCTCTTCACTGTCTACTGTGTCTTTCTTCTCTTCTTTACACACTATATTTCATTCATTGTACTCCTAGGACTCACTAAAACCACCATCCTACAAACAACCTCAACTTCTTTGTCCCCTAATCTTCCTGCTACATGGACTAGCAAAGTTCAACCCGCAATCAATTCACCTGTCCAGTGCCTACCGCTTTTTCATTCAGACTGTCAGACGCTCTTGGCAAAAATCACTCAGTTGTATGGACTTTGTCAATATACATTCATTGTTTCCAACCTTAGCTGGCAATTGCAAGCTGTTCAAATATGTCTTATATTTATTTTCCTCAGTTCCTAACCCAATGGCTTGTACATCCTAGGAACTTAATAAATGCCAACTTATGAATTTGTTTTGCCAGATATAACTTTCTTTTTTTTTTTTTTTCAATTGTACTTCAGGTGAAGGCTTACAGAACAAATAGCTTCTCATGAAACAGTAGTACACATGTTGTTTTATGACATTGGTTAACAACCCCACAACATGTCAACCCTCTAACTTCTCAACCTTTTTTTTGGTGAAAATACACATAGCCAAAGATATACCATTTCAAAAATTTCTACATGCACAGTTCAGTGACATTGACTACGCTCTTCCAGTTGTGCTGTTATTCTCACTTAAGATGAAGGCTTACAGAACTAAATAGTTTCTCATTTAACAGTTACTACAAATGTTGCCCTATGACAATGGTTAACAATCTCACAACACATCAACAATATCCTTACTCAACCTTGGGCTCCCTATCACCAGCTTCCTTGTCCCCTTCTGCCTTCTGGCCCTTGTCACTGGACTCCTGTACCTCATTAGTCTCATTTGGTTTTATGGGGCTGTCCACTCCCAGGCTGAACAGTGAACCTCAGAGGTAACTTCACCATTGAGCTAAAAGGTTGTCTGGGGGCCATACTCTCGGGGTTTCTCCAGTCTCCTTTAGGCCAGTAAATCTGGTCTTTTTTTTTTTTTTTGTGAGTTAGAATTATGTTCTACATCCTTCTCCAGCTCTGCCAGAACCCTCTGTTGTGATCCTGGTCAGAGCAGTCAGTGGTGGTAGCTGGGCACCATCTAGCTGTACTGGACTCAGTCCGGTGGAGGCCTTGGTAGCTGTGGACAATTAGTCCTTCAGACTAATCTTTTCCTTGTATCCTGTTCCCTTCATTCTCCCTTGCTCCCGAAGGGATGAGACCAATGGAGTATTTTAGATGGCCGCTCACAGGCTTTTAAGACCCCAGACACTACTCACCAAGGTAGAATGTAGAGCATAGTCTTTATAAGCTGTGTCATGCCAATTGAGCTAGATGTTCCCGGAGACCATGGTCCCCAGAGCCCTCCACCCAGCAATTCAGTCCCTCAGGGAGTTTGGATGTGCCTGAGGGGCTTCCATGACCTTTCCTACACATACAAGTAAAATTTTGCTGAACATCATTCAAAAGCAGCTGTAGCAGTACATCAATGGGGAGCTGTCAGAAATTCAAGTCAGATTCATAAGGGGACATGGAACCAGGGATATCATTGCTGATGTCAGATGGATCCTGGCTGAAAGGAAAGGATACCAGAAAGAAGTTTACCTGTGTTTTATTGGCTGTGCAAAGGCATTCAACTATGTGGATCATAACAAATTATGGACAACATTGCAAAGATTGGGAATTCCAGAACACTTAATTGTGCTCATGAGGAACCTGTACATAGATGAAGACGCAGTTGTTCAAACAGAACAAAGGAATACTGTATGGTTTAAAGTCAGGAAAGGTGTGTGTCAAGGTTGTAGCCTTTCACCATATTTATTCAATTTGTATGCTGGGCAAATAATCTAAGGTGCTGGACTATATGGAGAACACGGCATCAGGATTAGAGGAAGATTTATTAACAACCTACGTTATGCAGATGACACAACCTTGCTTGCTGAAAATGAAGAGGATTTGAAGCACTTACTGAGGAAGATCAAAGACTACAGCCTTCAGTATGGATTAGACCTCAACATAAATAAAAAAGAAAAAACAAAATCCTCACAACTGGGCCAATAAGCAACACCATGATAAATGGAGAAGAGATTGAAGTTGTCAAGGATTTCATCTTACTTGATTCCACAATCAACATCCATGGAAGCAGCAGTTAAGAAATCAAAGGACACATTGCATTGGGCAAATCTGCCGCAAAAGATCTCTTTAAAGTGTTAAAAAGCAAAGTCGTCACCTTTAAAATTAAGGTATGCCTGACCCAAGCCATGGTGTTTTCAATAACTTCATATGCATGTGAAAGCTGGACAACGAATAAGGAAGAAAAGAAGAATTGAGGCCTTTGAATTATGGTGTTGCCAAAGAATATTGAATATACCATGGACTACCAAAAGAACAAACAAATTTGTCTTGGAAGAAATACAGCCAGAATGCTCCTTAGAAGCAAGGATGGTGAGTCTATGTCTCATATACTTGGGACATGTTATCAGGAGGGATCAATCCCTGGAGAAGGACCTGATGCTTGGTAAAGTATAGTCAGCGAAAATGAGGAAGACCCTCAACGAGATGGATTGACACTGTGGCTGCAACAATGGGCTCAAGCATAATGATCATGAGGATGGTGCAGGACCACACAGTGGTTCGTTCTGTTGCGCATAGAGTCGCTGTAAGTCAGAACCAACTCAATGGCACCTAACAACAACAACATGTCTAGCTGCAGAATCCCTGGGTGGCACAAATGGTTAAGTGCTCTACTAGCTGAAAGGTTGGTGGTTCAAATCCACCCAGAAGCACCTTGGAAGACAGGCCTGGCAATCTGCTTATGAAAGATTACAGCCTTGAAAACCCTATGGAGCAGTTCTACTCTGCACACATAGGGTGGCCGTGAGTAGGAATCAACTCAGCAGCAACTAACAGCAACCAACAACAACAATACCTCATTGCAAACGCACAGCAAATTATCAACATGTTTTTTTTCTACTTTGGTGAGTAATGTCTGGGATCTTAAAAGCCAGTGAGTCGCCATCTAAGATATTCCACTGGTCTCACCCTTTGAGGAACAAGGGAGAATGAAGAAAACTAAGGACACAAGGGAAAGATTCTTCCAAAGGACTAAGGGACCGCAACTACCACGGCCGCCACCAAACTGAGTCCAGTACAACTGGATGGTGCCCAGCTATCACCACTGACTGCTCTGACAGTGATCACAATAGAGGATCCTGGACAGAGCTGGGGAAAAATGTAGAATAAAATTCTAACTCACAAAAAAAGACCAGACTTGAGAGGCCTGACCTGGTTCAAGGGCACAGAGTAAACAGCCAGCCCTAAGGCCACATTGACAGTTGTGAAGAAAGCTTGGTGGTAGAGTCCTAGGGTAGTACCTGCTGCTCAATAAGTACTTCAACGCTGGGCCAGCATGGGAGAGATCCTGTTAGATCTCTTCTGATAGAACGGAACTCCCTCTTGCCCTTCTTGGATGCAGTATTCTAATGCAGATGTCAGAGCCAACCTCATGATAAGGGCAGTAAGCAGCCTTTCTAAGAGAAAACCGACCACATGCTTATCAGCTTTGTTGTGGCTGGTCCTCCCAAGCAAGGGCTTAGGTGTGGAGGCCTGGCAGAGCTGATGGTGGTTTACTCCTTGGAAACCAACCAACTTCAATTCTTTGGCCTGCCTTCTGAGAATCCCTGTACAGCACAACCAATCTATTTCCATCCCTGTAACTGGAGAGGGGACCGGTATTGCAGCATGATGGGGGTTGGCTGTGGGGAGGAGGGGGCTGGGGAGGGCTTATGAAATTAAATGACTGATGAAAATATAGTGCTTTTCATTTAAAAAAAAAAAAAAAAGACCAGACTTACTGGCCTGACAGAAACCGTAGAAACCCTGAGAGTATGGCCCCTGGACACCCTTTTAGCTAAGTTCTGAAGTCACTCCAGAGGTTCACCCTTCATCCAAAGATTAGACAGGTCCATAAAACAAAATGAGACTAAAGGGGCACACCAGTGCAGGGGCAAGGACTAGAAGGCAGGAGGGGTCAGGAAAGCTGGTAATAGGGAACGTAGGGTCAAGAAGGGAGAGGGTTGACATGTCATTGGGTTGTTAACCAATGTCATAAAACAGTATGAGTACTAACTCTCTCATGAGAAGCTAATTTGTTCTGTAAACCTTCATTTAAAGTAAAATTAAAAAATTTTTAAAAATCAACATGTTTTTAGAGAAGTTTTATTAAAACTTTATTTATTTATTTTTTTTTGGTCTCGTTTTCTTCCAGGTGCTATTTTTGAGAAAGCAAACATAGACTTAAAATTTAAGGCCTTTCATCTAACATCATATTTTTGAAATAAGAAAACCTTTTCAAATCGTAAAGAAATATTCAAATAAGATGATTATTAATATTTCTACTCTCTGCCTCCCTCCCATAAAAGAGAAAAATGACTCTTTCTAGGGGTCAGAGAAGGGATTTTAAGAATGAAACATAAGAATTATAAAAATGTAGAACATTAGACTTTGGAAAGGATCTAAGGGATAAATTAGTTTAACTCTCTGTTTTATATATGAAGAAACTGAAGCTCACAGAAGTTTGGTCACAGTTCCTCAGCTAATGACAACACATCCAGGTCTTCTTTGATATCCTAGCTCTGGGTGTTGTCTCTTGATTCTTCTTTTCTTTTCCCCCCATTTGACTTGGACATAACCTAGCTGATATTAGATGCTGTTTGTTTATATAAGCACTAATATTGTCTGTCATGACAGACTTTGTAGTACTCTCACAGCTCACATATTCCACTCCCTTGTCTCCAGTACTTCTTCACTTCATCAAAGCCTTTTAAGGGCTTTTCGGAAGTTGTATCAGAGTAATATCTTCAGGTAGTTCTTCTTTCCATTCTAGTTGACTGTCTACTGCAATATTAAGATTTTTTTCAACTCAAACAAAAAAATACCATTCGTATTCACTGACTGAACACAATCTGATAGCATTTATATCTGGGGTCCTTCTTTTCTTTTCCCTCCATTTACCCAACATTTATTGAGCTACTACTGGATGAGAAGAACTATGATAGATGCTGAAAATATAAAGAAGAGTAAGACAAAGCTCCTGCCAGAAAGAATGCAAATCTTCCCTCAAATTATTTCTACTGTCATTAATGAAAGTATGGCCCATTTACCAGTTGTAATTTTCTTGGTTCTTCTTGCTTTTTCCTATTTGAATTGTACATGACCTAGCTAATATTAGATGTTTATCTATGTGAATACTGATATTGTCTGCCTGTCTAGCCATTAGTCCATTTGTCCACCTGTCCATCTATCTATTTATCCCTTCAGCTGAAGACACCATTATGTTGCCTAGGGCTCCAATTTACCTGATCTATTAGTTGGTCTAGCTTAGACATGTTTAATTATATTATCTCTTTCTCACAATAAACAGTCTTTTGTCCATAGGCTAAAAAGTTTTGAGTTACATAAAATGAAAATATGACATACGGTGGTTTTTATTTTTATCCCTTCAAGGATGATCATTTTGTTAAGGTGCTGCTTCTGTCATCTTTTAAAGCTAAAAAATGACATTTAAAAATAGTACTATATGATCATATCGTCTCAATATTTCAAAAAAAAAAAACCGTCTAGAAACTTGAATCTTCATGTTCTTAATGGTTAGCCTCTTAATTAACAGCTTAGAGATCCCTCCTGAAGTCAAAATAATTGTGCCATCTTTTCACTTAATTTTTATGTGACCTCAAGACCCCCCCCCCTTTTTTTTTTCTTTTAGAGATTAATTTTACTTCCCACCTCACTTTTGTCATAAAGTGTTTCAATCCAGGTTTTAACTCAAGGGAAACTGAAAAGAAGGGCTTTTTCTTTGTTAAAATACAAGCGCCTTCTTGACAGGGATAGGCTCCAAGATAAAGGCAGAAGCCTTGTTAAAACTTGGAGCTGTGCTTGAACACATCCTAAAATGATTAAATTGTCTGTTCCGGTTATAAATTATAAGCTGGGTAGTTTAAAGCCAACTCCCATTGACTAATAAAATGGAAAATATTGGGTTAGGCCAGATTTCTGTGAACCAGCTTTCTGTTAACTGCTTCTTTATGAATTGCAATGTGAAACGTTCAGTACAAGTGATAGTAAACAAAAGCTAGATTAAAAAAGATGCCTGGAGGATATGTGATTCACGATAATTATGGAATCTGTTTCTGCCTCCAGATAAAGACTACTAATAAATTATAAGCACATTAAATGTCGCAGCGGATACGGTAATGAACACTGATGTAAAATAAAACTCAGAATACTTACTTTTGCTTCCTGCAGCCTGGTTTGGCGTCTTTTATGTCACTCAGACTTAAAGTAATGAGGGGAAGCTTCGTTTTGTTGTTTTGTTTGTTTTTAAGATTAAACAACAATAACAACAAAAGCAACGGTGACAAAAAGCTATGTGTCCATCCATATTAAAGTTCATGTAACTGAAATGGATTCTTGGGGAAACAATATTTTGTATAATGCTAAGTCCCCAAAAAGGTCAAGTAATCTGTACCTCTAAAAAGAAACTACTGTATAATAACAGCAGTAAAAGAAGATGAGCTTGCTTGAATTCTTGGTGTTTCATCTAAACCACCAAATTTAAGAGTCAGCTTCCTTTTTTCCTTCAGGGAATAATAATGTCTGATCTTTCATTTCCGACTGATTATCTGCATTCCTGCTCTTCGCGTCCCTCCCTAAAGTATCCCCATTTTGAAAACCTCGATGAAAAAGCTAACTTTGGGATTGGTTTTGCTTTCTACTATATGCTGAAAATCTGGAAGGTGGTATGTAATAAAAGGAGCCCTGATGGCACAGTGGTTAAGGGCTCAGCTGCTAACCAAGATGTCGGTGGTTTGAATCCACCTGCGGCTCAGCAGGAGAAAGATGTGGCAGTCTGCTTCCTAAAAGATTACAGCCGCGGAAATCCCACGGGGCAGTTCTGCTCTGCCCTACAGGGTCACTGTGAGTCGGAATCGACTTGATGGCAATGGGTGGGTATGTAATAAAAAGACCCCCAGTCTGGAAACTAAAAAGCATGCACTCCAGTTCAATTTCTGCCTTGAGTTAGCTGTGAGACCATGGGAAATCCACTTAACAGCTCTGTACCTCCATGTTTCATTTATGAAATGAGAATACTGGCTTGGATGATATCTACAAGCCCTCCCAACTGTAGAATAAGACTTCTTGAACTCTAGCTTTGAGCCTCCAAGAATACTGACAGGCTTAAATCCATCGTATCTTTGGCTTTTGTAAAATTGAAATTAGTTTCACTGTCACTTTGTAGAGAAAACTAGAAATGGAGTGTACGTGGTCTAGCTCATTGAACTAGGTTTTCATTTTATTGTAACGTTCAACTCAGCACAAAAGAGGGGAGTTTTTGAGCCTGCTTTGCATTCCACTCACTCTTTCCTCCATCCATCCTCCATTCTTCCGGGTCATTTTATTCTTTTAACGGTTTTCATTATGTCACTTTCCTACACCCAATAGAAATATTGCCCCCGTCACTTCAAATCTAAGCATTCTTGTCTGATTCTGCAGGAACCCCCATTGTCTGCACCTTCTACTGCACAGCTTACCTACCTTATTTCCCAAGGTACTCTCACTGCTCTAAGGAGCCTAGTCATTGTTACCCATGGCTGCTAAGGCCTTTCCTGACTCCATGCCTTCCCTCCTATTATTGTCTACTTTCTTCATCCATTGAGATCAGCACTGTCCAATAGAATTTTTAGCAAAGATGAAAATGTTCTGTGCCATTCAATATGGTAACCACTAGTCACATGTGACTACTGAGCACTTCAAATGTGACTAGGTGACTGAGAAACTGGATTTTAATTTTATTTAATTATAATTAATTTAATTTTAAATAGCCATGTATCCTGATTATCCCAATATTCAAAATCCAGCTGAAATCCCACTTCTTACAGGATTTTGTTTCCAGTTGACGTCCAGCTGATTCCAACTCGTGGTGACCTCCTGCGTTACAGAGTGGAACCCCTCCTCATAGTGTTTTCAATAGTAGTGACCTTTCAGAAGCAAATTACCAGGACTTTCTTTCAAGATGCCTCGGGCTGGGTTCGAATCACCAACCTTTCGGTTAGTAGCCAAGCACTCTACTATCTATGCCAGTCAGGAACCCCTTTTTACAGGATAGTTCTCATAAAATTACTTCAAGAACTTAAAAAAAATGATGTCACCAACCCATTTCCAGATTTTCTAATCTAATTGATCTGGGGTGGGACCAGGCTATGGATATTTTTGAAATGTTCTCCAGGTGATTCTAGTGTGCAGCCAGCGTTGAAAACCCCTGCTCTGTGAGACCCTTGCAGGCAGCCCCTCTGTCAGTACTTACTGGATATCTCTGAAACCCTGTGCAATTGTCTGAATCATACAATTTAGCATTTCTTTTTACTGCCAACTTCAGTTTTCTTTACCAATTTGTGTCTTTTCTTATTTTGTCCACTAAGTAGATGACAGCACACAGTAGGTTCTGAATAAATTATTGACAATTGAACAATTTTCACTTATTGATTTATAGAACACAATGTACATGTTCTTGTGTCACAAAATATGTAAAGCTTTTTATTTTACAAATCTGAAATGAGGTTCCTCTTGCTTGGGTTTCTACTGTGCCTTAAAACCATCACCATTCGTTATAGTTAGTCTACTAATCAAAGCCTTCCATGCTAGACTGTCCACTCCAGGGGGGCAGGGACCATCACTGTTCACCACTGAATCCCTGGTACCTAGTACCTCCCCAGACATGTAGAGGCCCTGAATAAATCTTTGTTGAATGAATTAAATGAAAGAATAAGGACACAAATAAATGTATTTAAGTCATACCAGCGGATTGTCTTCTTCATGGAAAATGACCGTGCAGTTATCTGTATCTTGAAGTGGCATGTGTGTGTGCATGCATGTGCAAATGTGTATATGTGTGTGCATGGGTGTGCATGCATATGCATGTATATGCATATGTGTGTGTGTGCGCGCATGTGTGTGTTTGAGATGTATGATTACTGTGAGCATCCTTGAGAGGATCCAAAAGTTGCTGAGTATTCCGAAGGATCCCTGAGCACCTCTTGGTTCTGCACAGCTGGTAGCTCTGCTCTCCATAGCTGAAGTCCTGGGAAATATGGTATTAATACTGAGGGAACAGATGGCGTAGGGTGTGTTACTTAAGACAGTTTTGCCAGGAGGTAAATTTATGCTTTATAAATGTACTTCAAAACTCTGCTATTTGATTTAATCACTTAATGCAAAGACAGCTGCATACTATATTTGCCTTAACTGCAGTTATCTGGGTTATCTGCCAATCTGTTAATTATAGTATTTGGAAAGGCTTCAGGAAAAAAACAGTAATTATACAGATGGGGGTGGGGGGAGGAACAGTTTTGAAGCCTAAATTCAGATATTCACTCCCAGCTAACACAAACTTACTGAAGATTTAGAAAACTTGTTAGGAAAGTGGGAGTAAATGTGATGGGTTTCCTTTGAAAGGGGCTTACGTGCGTGTTCTCACTGTGCGTCAGTTACCGTGCGTAACCTCCGGTGAGATCGGAAGGGAGTGATGTCCCAACAGGACCGAGCTCCAGCCCATTCTCTAAGGTCTTTAGCACCTGCTCAATTCTTTAAAAAGGAAAAAAAAAAAAAAATACTAGAAGGTGGTTCTACTTTAAATATAAACGTGATTCTGCCCCCAACTTTCTGGTCCTTTCCCATCACCTATTTGCTCTCCGAGCCCCCTGTACCTAAGTTTTGTCTGTTACACAGTGGCGGTAATGATTAAGCAGATTTAATTAATACTACCTCAGAGAAGAGAAATATTTTAAGCTTAGTCTGGCAGCTTCTTTTTCTTGCCAAGGACAAAATGCCACATGCTTCTAGAGAAATTCTGGCCCATTTCCCCTATCCCCTGGGAATTTATGTTAAATGAATTCTGTTGTCGTTTGGAGAACAGGATTTCCGCTTCTGTGGGCAACTCCACCAGGATAAAAGCATTGAATAGGACTCGGCTATATATCAAAGAATTCTGGAAGAAGCATTACAGATTATCTGGTCCAACCTTTTCATTTGACAGGTGAGACTTGAACCCAGAATTCTAAGTTGACTAGCCTGCCCAAATTAGTTAGGGAAGAATGGGGACGCTGATCAGAGACCCTTACCTATCAGTTTAGGCCTTTTTCCTGTGTACCACATGTGCCTATAAAGGATATAAAGAGACCAAAAGTAAATTGAGAGAGCAAAGAGTCTAACTGATTTTTCTGTATGAATCCAACAAATGGCTGACTGGACCTGCCTCTAGAGAAACTGAGAAGGTAGTAATCATAGTTATGTTCATTGACTGCTTAAGGCCTCTGCATTCCACAGTTTCATAGGATGCCATCCACATTGAGATGGTACCCCCTGGAATTGTGGATCACAACCTGAGTGGTCATAAACTACCTATTATGTGCTAGGCTCTGTATTAAGTACATCAGTTAAAACTCCTGATGACCTATAATGCAAAATATATTTTGCTGAGAGGAAAACTAGCTCTCAGAGGTTGGGTCATTTGCCTAAGGTCACAAAGCTAATTTCTACCAGAGCTCCACATTCAGACCTTGGACTTAATGGATCAAAAAATGTTGCCTTACCAAGAAAATACGTTTGTTTCTAAACATCCTCCTTCCAGATTTTGCTAAATGACTTCTTCCTTATCTCTGGGGCCTATCACACAGTCTGCTGTCCCTAACTTAGCATTGTCTTGTAGCTTGTCATTGCTACGATACCCTCTGCATAGCAATTCATCTGACCAAGATCTCATCCTTATAGCCAGGCCCTATGTCATGTTCAAGAAGCCTCAAAGGATGAACTGATATGTGCTTAGAACAGGTCCTCAAAGCAACTGTTTAGGACTCACCTCCTCCTTCGCAGGCAGTGTGCATTTCCATGGCAACCTGGTTATGCTAAGACACAGATGCCCTTCTGACCTATGAAGTAATTAACCTCTGACTTCTCATGTTAGGCAGGGGGAGATTGGGCAGAAGGGGGAGCAATTAGATGAGGCAGGCTTGACTTTGAATACCTCTCAACTTACTTAAGTGATGTCATACCTACCATAGAAAGAGGTTAGGAGGTACTGATGTCTTCAGTGGTCCCTAGGATTTCTATTTCTTCGAGGCTAATTTGTTCAAAGTTATAGAAATGTCCATATCTCTGAGCCTTTATATCTCAGCTTTGGGTACTTTTTATATTAAAAAAGGCAATTGTTTTACTATTTCTTTTTCAAATTCATTCTTATGCTTGTGCACAGTTTTCATATACTCTAGGGAAATATTTTTATCAATATTCTTTATCTGTTATCAGTTTCCTCTGTTCCTTTCTGATTTTTTGTGGTATCGCTGATTTTTTAATTGTTTAATAAAATCTGTCAGAAATACCCACCCATTCCTTCATGTAGACACATAAGGAGGAATATAGAAGGAAAGAAAGGAAAAAAGAAATGAGAAGTCAAGAATCAGGGAAATGGCAGAAGAGATAAGGTGGCAAGAGTAGAAACATGGGAGGAAAAAGTAGATTTAAGGAAAAAGGAACAAAGACCGGCTTATTAGTAAGGCATTTTGTTCCTGATAAAATAACAGTATTTCCAGTTTACAAGCAAATTTATAACATGTATCTGTCACTTATTTTCTTATAAAATGCAAATGATGCCCTGATTATTGAGGGAAGTAAATTACATGTAAAAACAATGTCGGGGACATCGTCCCAACTGCTTAGTATGGCCTGAGGGCCAAGCTTACATAGCCTTTATTCACAAAAACTTCCCTTTCTCTTAGACTTTGCTCACATATAGCTACATTTTCTATACTTTTAGTTGCCCTAGAGTGCCTCTTAAGCCTTCACACAGGAAGACTTCAGACAAGTGATTTAAGAATGGATTAATCGGACAAAGAGCGATACCCAGAGCATGCCTGTGGCTGTCTGAAGTGCAAGCTGTGACAGAGTTTGGGATTCAGCTTCTGCCTGAATAACTTAGTCTCTTTGTGCCCAGGAGTAGTAGAAAACATGAGATGGGTAGAACAAAACTGCCTTTTGAAGAATGAAAATGGCATTTAGCCATGGAAGCCTTTAAGTATCATGCCCTATATTGGTTAGGTTACTGAGAAAATCCCTTCTCATAACTGAATCCCTTTGGGTTCTTGTGACCATGATGTAAGTCAATAATTTTTAGTTCTCTACAAAGTACAAGGAACAAGCTATACTATTGATACTTTCACTCATTTGGCACTACCTGCCATTTCTTCTCTATCTTATTTTCCAAATTAGATAGTAAATTTCTTAAAGTTAAGAAATAAGCATTCCTCTTTTTTACCTCTTAATACTAACTACACTACATTGCTTATAGTATATGCTAAAGAAATGTTTAATTTTTTAAACTATTTAAAAAATTTTACTTAGATTTCATCTAAATATAAGTCTATGCATTCAAAAGCACAGGTGGTACAAGTTGTAAATTTGATGTTTTTCATTTTCCTTCTTGAATGTCTTATTTTCATCTTAATTTCGTTTTAAAACTACACCTTAAAATAAATACAACGTTTTTTTTTTCTCCAATAGTATTATAAATCTTCTCACGTTAATAGCATATGTTATTCACAGTAGATTTTAGATACCTGCTCAGATGTGTGTGAAGATGCTTATTTTAATACATAATCACTTAAAATCATTAGAATTTCTGTACACTCTGAAAGAACACTTAGGTGTACCTTGTTACTTGAATACTGATTCGCATTTTGATGTATATGTGAATGCATCTAGAGAGAAAATATGATATCTGACAAAGACATCAAGCAGTCTTCTTACAGAATTGTTGCCCTTCCATGACAAAATTTACACACATATTTTTAAAAAACAAGTTTTATTTGTAAGTTTCCCACTCTGACCATGTTGAAGCAACTGGTACTGGATTAACCCTCCTACTGGTACAGAAAAAGAACTAAAAGTCTGGACAAAATAGGGAACATCTATTTTCAGACAATTAACAACAAAGAGTGCAGGACTGATCCAAGAGGAAAAGAATTTCAGTTGAGGTGATTCCTACAATCACCTCAATAACGATAGCCTTGAGATCTTTTCTGGACCATGGTGCAGGGCAGGACAAGACAAACAGCACAGACAACACACAGCAGAGTTTGGGAGGGCCGAAGCACCAGGAATTTTCAGGCATATCACTGGAGAGAAGGGAGCTATGCAGAAAGTATCTCCTCTTAAGTCTCTTTCTGTGTATTGCATATACATATGATGAAACTCTGCAAAGCCAGGCAAAGATCTACTGAGGAGTCTGTAAAGTAAAGAGTTGCCAGAGCTCGTATAGGGCTGGGAGACAAGTTATAGCCTTCCAGAGTAATGAGTCCTTGTTGAAAACCCAGGGTATTCAGTAGAGACCCTAGAAAGTTTATGCCTTAGTGTCTGGGTTAAACTGGCTATAGAGTAAAAATTACTCTAGATCAGCCGTAGTAAAGCTTAAAAACAAGTCTCTAAAAAATCAAGCTGCTTTGTAACTTACTTAACTACATGTCAGACCAAGACCACTATTGTATAAAAGAATACAACAAAATCAAATGTCAATTATGTGTAAAAAAGACATATATCAAACATGTAAAGATGAAACCCACTCTACCTGAGAAGGAAAAAAGACTGGACGAGATGTCCAGCATACAACAAAAAAGCACTAAATATATCAAGAAGGAAGAGAATGTAACAATTATCCAAGAGAGAAAAATCAGTCAATTGAAACATGTAGAAATGAAAGCAATGATAGAATTAGAGGGAGGAAAAAAGCTTTAAAAGAGTTATAAGTCTTCTCAAAGATTTAAAAGAAATTTGACATCATGAAGAAAGAAATGAGAAGTATAAAAATGCTACTTCTAGAACTGAAAAATACTATATTTGAAATTTTAAAAAAAATCACTGTACATGGATAATGACAGATACTATTTAAAAAAGGCCTCTAAAACTGAAGACATAGCAACAGAGATGGCACGAAGATAAAAAAAAAAAGACATAAAAAATATAAACAGAAACTCAATGACCTATTGTACAACATTAGGTGTTCTAATGTACATATAACTGGTGCCCCAGAAAGAAAAAGGGGGGTGTCCAAAAAAACCTTTGTATCTAATGACAAGCTTGTTTGTTTGCTTCCATATTTGATGAAATATATAATCTTAACAAACACCTAGCAGGATAAACCCAAAGAAAACCACTTCAAGGTAAACTATAATCATCCTGGCAGAAAACAGTCTTAAAAAGAAATTCTTAAATGTAGCCAGAGGGGGTAGAAATGGACACATTACATATTGTGCACAATGGAGTGTTATCTTTGAAGTGGTGAATGAAAATTAAAATATTTAATTTATACTTATAAAAGCAGTGAAAATGCCATTAAAAAATAAAGGAAAAGTAAGGAAGTTTTTATATAAACAAAATCTGGGAGAATTTATTACCAGCAGGCCTACACTACAAGTTTTCAGGAAAGACTATCTGAGAGAAGAGAGCTACACAGAGAGAGAACTCTGAGATCTGCAGAGACTCCCCTTCCACATTTTAGGTGAGTATTAATCAATGTATGTGTGTGAGAAAATTACTGGAGGTTGTGAAATCACCTAAAAGGACTAGAGGTAATAGTGCTTGGCACTCACTCAGGCTTGGGAAGAATTCTTGTATCTACTAGCCAGATGGAAATCCTCATGATTCATGGGGCATTGAGTAGAGAACACAGAAAAAAATAACACTAGACAGAGTACTGCTCTGGTTCCACCTAAAAAAACCTTATAAAGCAAGACCTGAAAGGATCACAGTTTTCAAGTAATTTAAGTATGTGCCCAAATAAAGTTCAAGAATATTTATAGAAACACAAAAATATCCAGCACCTCACAAAGTAAAATCCACAATGTCTGGCATCCAACCAAATTTACCAGGCAGGCATAAAAGCAGGAAACATTACGTAATGAGGAGATTAATCAATCAGTAGAAACAACCCAGAACTGACAGAGAAAACTTTCTAAAAATTGAAAGAACTTCAGTAAACTAAGGTGCAAATTCAAGCACCTAATATGCATGTAATTGAAATCCCTGAAAGAGAGGACTGGAGAGGGAAAAAAAAGAAATAATGGCTAAAACATTTACTCAAATTTTATGAAAACTATAAAGCTATAAATCTATGAACACTTAGCACAAGAAACATGAGGAAAACTTCACCAAGACACGTCATAATCAAATTTCTCAAAACCAGAAATAAAGAAAAACCTTAAAAGTAGTAAGAGAAAAAGAAAAAGACACCATTATTTACACAGGAATAAATGAAAGGATGACAGCAGATTTCTCACTGGAAATAATGCAGATAAGAAGGTAGTGGAATAACGTCTTTAAAGTGCTGAAGGAAAATTAACCTGCCAACCTATAATTCTAACTAGTACAAATACTTTTCAAAAATGAAGGCAAAATAAGCATTTCTAAAGATATACAAAAGCAGACCCACACTATAAGAAATGTTAAAGGAAATCATTCAAACAGGAGAAAAATGGAAGTATAGATCTATAAAAAAAAAAAAAAGGTGGGGGAGGATAAAGTACACTGAGAATGATAACAATATGGATAAATATGAAATTTATTTCTAATTATTTACATCATTTTAAAAGATAATTGACTACTTAAAAATAATAACAATGTAGTGTGGCATTTATACCTCCACATATATAAAAATAAAATGTATGACAATATTAGCACAAAGATCAAGAGAGGAGAAATTGAAGGATAGTATTATATGGTTTTATGTTATAAATAAAGTGCTACAATATAAGTTCATGGTAGATTGTGATAAGCTAAAGATGAACACTATAAACCACTAAAATAATCAAATAGTTATAGATAATAACTAATAAGTAGATACAATGGAATTATAAAAAATATTTAACTAATGCAAAGGAGGCAGAAACAAGGAAAAAAATTAAAAAATAAAGGAACATAGTCCAGATGGGACAAATAGAAAACAAATAGTAAGATGATAGATTTCAAACTAACCATATAATAATCATATTGAATATCAATGGTCTAAAAACCACAATTAAAAGAAAGGGATTGTCAGATTGGATATAAAAGTAATATGTAACTATATGTTGTCTATGAGAAATGGACTTCAATTAAGAAAGCACAGTTAAGGCAAAAGTAAATGCATTAAAAAAGATATATAATGCTGGTATAATCAAAAGAAAGCTGGAATGGCTGCATTAATATTGACACAATAGATTTCAAAGCAAAGAATATCACCAGGGATTAAAAATTTCATTTCTTAATGAGAAAACGTTTAAGAGGACCTCATCAAGAGGACATAGCAATCTTAAATGTTCATGCATCTAATAACACAGCTTCAAAATACATGAAGCAAAAACTTATAGAACTATAAGGGGGAATAGACAAATCCACAATTTCAGTTAGAGAATGCAACACCCTTCCCTCAAAAATTAATAGAGCATGTAAACAGAATGACGATAAGAATACAGAATATTTGAACATTATCAACCAACCTGTCCTAACTGACCCTTAATGACCACTCAAACCAACAACAGTTGAATACATATTTACTCAAGTGCACTCAAGACATTTATCAAGATAGAGCATATTCTGGGCCATTTAAAACAAGTCTCAAAAATTTTAAGAGGATTCAAGTTATACAAGGTATCTGCTGTCACCATAATAAAATGAAATTAGAAAGCAATAACAAAACGATCTAAGGAAAATCATCAAATATTTTGGAACTAAATAACACATCTCTAAATAATCCCTGAGATAAAGAAATCAAAATATAAATTGGAAATTATCTGGGACACAATTAAAATGAAAACACATATGTCAAAATTTATGGAATGCTGTTAAAGCAGCATTTAGGGAGAAAATTACACCAATGAATGCTTATATTAGAAAAGAAGAAAAGTCCCAATTCAATGACCTTAGCTTCCACCTTAAAGAACTAGAAAAAAAAAAAAAAGGGTAGGAAAAACCCAGAGTAAATGGAAGAAAAATTGATAAAAATCAAAACAGAAATCAATGACAAAGAAAAAAGTAAACAATAGAGAATATCAATAAAACAAAAAGCATGTTTTTTTTAAAAAAAATCAATAAAATTGGTAAATATCTAGATAGATAGACCAGGAAAAAAATTAACAATCTCAAGAATGAGAGCAGTGACATCTCTATATATTGTAAGATTAAAAGGATAATTAAGGAAAATTACGAACAACTTAATGCCGGTACATTTGACAACTTAGATGGAATAGAGAAATTCCTTGAAAGATACTAGTTCCCTAAGTTAACTTAATAGGAAAGGGAGAACCTGAATAGCCCTCACCTATTTAAAATAAATTGGATTTGCAGCTTAAAAGCCTTCTGACAAAGAAAATTCCAGGGCAAGATGGATTCACTGATACATTCTACCAAACATATAAGGACAAAATAATACAAATTCTACATAAACCCTTCTAGAACATTGAAAGGGAGGGAATACTTCCCAGTTAGTCTATGAAGACCATATTACTTTAATAACAAAACTGAACACATTGCAATAAAAGAAAACTATAGACTGATATCCCTCATGGATATAGATGCAAAAATTTCCAAATCGAACTGAACAATATATAAAAAGCATAATACATTAACAGCAAGAGGGTTTATTCCAGGAATGCAAGGTTGGTCAAACATTTGAAAATCAATTAATACACTTCACAATAATTAATAAACTAAAAAATAAAAACCTATATAATTAATCAATAGACAGAAAATGTATTTGACAAAATCCAAGATGCCTGATGTCTTAGGCTGAGTTTTCTAGAGAAGCAAAACCAGTAAAGCATATAAATATATATATAGAGAGATTTATATCAAGGAAACAGCTCACATGATTGTAGAGGCTAGAATGTCCCAAATCCATGAATCAGTGTAGAGGCAGGACTCTCACTTGCAGGCTGTGAAGATCGAGGAATTCCAAGATTGACAGGTAAGCTGTTAGCTCAAGTCCCAAGAACCGAAGGCGAGACAACAAGAGGCAGCTGCTGGGTATGGAACAAGCCAAAAACCTTGGCAAGGCAAGCAGGAAGGAAGTAGCAGGTGGAGGGCAGAGAGATGAAGGCTGAGGGGTCAGTGAGCCGCCACAGGCTCGCAGCCCTGCTAGTACCACTCAGCACAGCAAATTCCATCATGGGGGTGATTGCATATCAAATTTCAACAGGGAAGTGATCACAACATTATACAACCACCAAAACACTGAGAATCGTGGTCTAGCCAAGTTGACAAACAGTCTTAACCATCACACCTGACAAAATTTCTCAGCAAACTAGGAATAAAAAGAAACTTCTTTAACTTGAAAAAAGGCATCCATAAAAACCTACAGCAAATTACATACTAAATGGTAAAAGACCAAATGATTTCCTTCTAAGATCTGGAACAAGACAAAGGTATGTGCTGTCACTATTTCTAATCAACATAATTGTTGTAGTTTCTAGTCAGTGCATTAAGGCATGAAAAAGACATAATAATTATCCAGGCTGTTGCTGTATTAGGTGCTGTTGAGTTGACTCAGATTCCTAAAGATCCTATGTATAACAGAGCAAAACATTGCTCGGTCAGGTGCCATCCTCACAATCATTATGCTTGAACCCATTGTTGCAGCCACTGTGTCAATACATCTCATTGAGTGTCTTCCTCTTTTTTTCTGACCCTATATTTTACCTAGTATGATGGCCTTCTCCAGGAACTGGTCCCTCCTGATAACATGTCCAAAATACATGAGACAAAGCCTTGCCATCCTTGCTCCTAAGGAATATTCTGGCTGTACTTCTTCAGAGACAGATTTGTTGGTTTTTCTAGCAGTCCATGGTATATTCAATATTCTTTGCCAACACCATAATTCAAAGGCATCAATTCTTCAGTCTTCCTTATTCATTGTTCAGCTTTCACATGCATATGAGGCAATTGAAAATACCAGGGCTTGGGTCAGGCACACCTTAGTCCTCAAACTGATATCTCTGCTTTTTAACACGATAAAGAGGTCTTTTGCAGCAGTTTTGCTCAGTGTAACACACTGTTTGATTTCTTGACTGCTGCTTCCATTGATCTTGCTTGTGGATCCAAGTAAAATGAAAACTTGACAACTTCAATCTCTTCTCCGTTTACCATGATACAGCTTATTGGTCCAGTGTGAGAATTTTTGTTCTCTTTACGTTGTGGTGTAATCCATACTGAAGTTGTAGTCTCTTTGTCCTACTGTGATGTCTTCGTGTTGCTGTGATGCTGGAAGGTATGCCACCAGGATTTCAAATACCAGCAGGGTCACCCATGGTGGTTAGGTTTATTGGAGCTTCTAGACTAAGACGGACTAGGATGAAGGATTTGGTGGTCTACTTTTGAAAAAAATGGCCAGTGAAATCCTTATAAATAGCAGCAAAACATTATCTGACATAGTGCCAGAAAATGAGCCCCTCAGGTTGGAAGGCACTCAAAATATGACTGGGGAGGAGCTGTCTCCTCAAAGTAGAGTCAACCTTCGTGATGTGGATGGAGTAAAGTTTTCAGTACCTTCATTTGCTGATGTGGCACAACTCAAAATGAGAAGAAACAGCTGCAAACATCCATTAGTAATCAGAAAGAGGAATGTACGAAGTATGAAACTAGGAAAACTGGAAGTTGTCAGAAATGAAATGCAATGCTTGAAGATCTATATCCAAGGCATTAGTGAGCTGAAATGGACTGGTATTGGCCATTTTGAATCAGACAATCATGTAGTCTACTACACCAGGAATGACATTACAAGATCATTCCTGAAATACAATCTGTCAGTGATAGGATAATATCTCTACACCTATGAGGAAAAGGGACTAGGATAGTGGGGAAAAAAAAAAAAACTTTCAAAAATAAGAACAAAATAAGGGGACTAATACTGTCATATTTCAAAGCTTACTTTAAAGTTAGATAAATTAAGACAACGTGGTATAAGTGTATAGATAGAAAAATCAATGAAACAGAAATAGACCACCACATGTACGGATAACTAATTTTCCACAAAGTCTATTCAGTGATGAAAAGACATTTTTTTCAACAAATGGTGCTGAAAAAATGAGTATCTATTTGCAAAAAATAAACTTGGACATATACCTTACACAATTGAAAAAAAAATTCACAATGAATCATAGACCTAAACATAAAACTTAAAATTATTAAACATTTAGAAGAAAAGAAGGAAGAAAATCTTTATGACCCTGAGTTGAACAAAGATTTTTTAAGCACATACCAGATACACGATCCATAAAAGAACAAATTGTTTATTGGAGTTCATCAAAATTAAAAACTCTGCTCTTCGAAAGACATTGGAAATAGAATTAAAAGAAAACCATAGACTGGGAAGAAATATTTGATATATATACCAGAATATATAAAGAACTCTCAAAACTCAATAATAAAAAAAAATGTGCCAATAGAAAAATAGACAAAAGATTTGAGCAGACACTTCACTGGAGAAGATACACAAATGTTAGGTAAACACATGAAAAGTTACTCAACACTATTATTCATTAGGGAAATGCAAATTAAAACCACAACAAAATACTACTACATATATATTAGAATGACTAAAATTGAAATGACTGACCATATTAAGTGCTGTTGAGGATGTTGAGAAACTGAAACTCTCATACTTTAATGGTGGGAATATAAAATGGTGCTTTGGAAAAGTTTGAAAGCTTCTTATAAAGTTAGGTATATACTTACGACCCACTAATTCTACTCCTAGATTTTACCCAAGAGAAATAAAGATGTTATGCCTACATAAAAACTTTTTCACTAATCTTCTTAACATCTTTACTTATAATAGGCTGTCTTAGTTATCTAGTGCCGCTGTAACAGAAATACCACAAGTGGCTGGCTTTAGCAATGAGAAATTTATTTTCTCACGGTCTAGTAGGCTAGAAGTCCAAATTCAGGGTGTCAGCTCCAGGGGAAGGCTTTCTCACTGTCAGCTCTGGAGGAAGGTCCTCATCATCTTCAGTTTTCACCTTGACTAGGAGCTTCTCTGTGCAGGAACCTCAGGTCCAAAGGACGCACTCTGCTCCAGGTGCTTCTTTCTTGATGGTATGAGGTCCCCACTCTCTGCTTGCTTTCTCCTCTTTTTATCTCTTATAAGATAAAATGTAGTGCAGGCCACAACCCAGGGAAATTCCCTTTGCATTGGATCAGGGATGTGACCTTAGTAAGGGTGTCACAATCCCACCCTAATTCTCTTTAACATAAAATTACAATCACAAAATGGAGGACAACCACACAATACTGGGAATCACGGCCCAGCCAAATTGATACACACATTTTTGGGGAGACATAATTCAATCCATGACATAGGCTAAAACTTGAACCAAACCAAATGTCTATTAGTGTGGTATGGATAAATAAACTGTAGATAGCCCAACCATGAAATATTACTCAGGAATGCACTACTGCTACATACAGCAACATAGATGATCGCAAAAACACTATACTTAGCGAAAGAAACCAGCACAAACAGAATATATACTTCATATGATTTTATTAATATGAAATTCTAATAAAGGAAGAAAAGAACTACAGTGACAGAAAGCATGTCCGTGGTCTGTGACCAAGGATAGTGATTGGGGGAGAGGGAACTTGATGGAAAAAAGATACAATGGGTCTTTCTGGAATATTGGAGATAATTGGTATATACACTTGTCCAACTCATTAAACTATACACTTAAAATGGGTGCATTTTATTAAATATAAATTATGCCTGATTAAAGATGAGTTCATAAAAATTCTAGTGATAGTTTGGGAAACTCCATAAAACGCTCTAACCAAAGCATCCATTCAACAGTGAGATCTACATCATTTTCTATACTTAATGTAGCTCAGATCTGCCTTTTACTTAAAAAAAAAAAAAAAAGAATAAGCATCAAAGGGGGGATAACCCTTCTAGAGACGTGCCAGCTTGCTTTCAAAGCAATCATTTATATAACTGAGATTAAAATGTAACCAGCCTATTTCAGCATTCAGCCTTTTCAGTTGACACCGATAAAGATCAGAGTTGCTAGAACTTGTTTTGCTGCTCTATAAAATAGCTACCGTATCATTGACACTTATTAGGCATGAATCATGGCGCAACCTTCCTCTTTAAATGCTTTAGCAGAACAGTTGCATTCCAAGCCATAATGATGTGGTTGAGGGCAGAGTTGAGTCTGTAGGTGCAAGAAGGCTTATCAGGGATTCATGTATTTGTTCCCATTTGTTAACAATGACCCTTTAACCTGGCTTGTGCTTTCAACCCCTGATTTAGTCCAGTTTACAGCAATATTTTTTCCTTGAGAGGGAGCCACAGTTACATAGCCAAAAGAAGAATGATATGAAATCAAAAGACGTGGCCTTAATACTCGCTCTGCCCCTTTTAAACTGTGTGACCTTGCACCAATTATTTAATTACTCTAATCCTTATTTTCCGCATCTATAGAGACAGTTGTTTTATCCACTAGTGTGTTTTGGCATTAGATTTCATAATGTATGTGAGAGAAATGTGTCATCATAAGCCCTGAGTAAACAATGGTTAAATAGGAAATCAGAGCCTTGTGCAAAAAGCTTACATGTTGGAGGCCACCCAGAAATAATGCTACAGGTAACAGAAAATCACTGAACTACTACACCATGCCACACTAGAAGAGGATTAATTAGCTGTTACTCTCCAGGGTAGGCTGGCCCCCAGGTCCAACAAAGGGAATCTTTGGTCAAAGTAGTACAAGTTGGGATGTTAGTTGAACTGGATTAAACTCTGGGTTAACCAAGGTCATACTCTTTCTAGTTTAAAACTATCAAATATGTCTTTTAAATATAATCTTATCCATAAACAAAAAAAACAAAAATAGTTGCTGTCAATTCCAACTCATGGCAACCCCATGTATGTACTCCATTGTGTTTTCAAGGTTGTCACCTTTCGGAAGCAGATCACCAGGCCTTTCTTCAACACAGGGAGAGGAAGGCTCCTAAATACTCCCTCAAAAACCTGTTGCTATGGAGTTGACTCAGACTCATAGCGATCCTAAAGGAGAGGATAGAACTACCCTACTGGGTTTCCAAGGAGCAGCTGGTAGATTTGAACTGCTGACCCTTTGGTTAGCAGCCGAGCTCTTGACCACTGTGCCACCAGGGCTCCAAATACTCCCTCACATCCACACAAAAAGAGCCCTCCTTGGTAAAAATTGCCAAATGAAAGTATCTAATTCTCACTGGGCGATATTCATGAGACAAACAGGAGTTCCCAAAGGTTTCCGTTTCTGAAAATTTCTCTCTACAAATGCAGGTCTTCATACCTGAAATACCAATGACTCTGCTTTGAAGTCTAAGGATTTCTCTTCTGCTCTGTGGGGATAAAGGTAAAATATTTGAGGTTAACCTGGAATGCCAGAGTATTTTTTAAGAAAGAAGTGTCAAAATCCACTGTGGCTATCTCCCAAGGAGTTTTTTTTAAAAACATCGTTACTGATTGCTTTGATACCAATACACTATCTCCTTAAGATCATGTCCTTGCTGTTCCCTAAGAAAGGCCAATGTAAACCGAGCCATTGCATGAGTAATAATAGACTTACACACCAAGAAAAAGTTGCACTGAGCCAGAACCATTTTTGTCTAAAAATCTCTGGTTGCAAACCCTTTCTAGGAAGTTATTTGTCAGGCCCCAGGCCACATCCAGAAATAAATTCCTTGTGCAGGAAGGGCAAATTATCAAAACTATTTGTGCGGGTTACAAAAGAAAATGTTGGTGACAATAGATGTGGAATTTGGAGAAAAGCCATCACCTAGGCCAGTAATTGCCCACACTGTCTTTGAGACACTGGTTTGCTTGCAATAATCTCAAAGTTGGTTTAAAAACTCTCCACCAAAATAATTTAGTTCACTTTAACTGGAAAAAAAAAAAGTATGTGTCACGTAGCACTTTTGTCAAGATAATAGTGACCTAAACAAAAAGTAGTCAAATATCGTAAGAGTGATGAAATTAATTTACCTTAGAGTTGGCAATGTTGTTACATTGTTAGCTGCTATTGAGTCAGCCCTGACTCATGGCGATCCCGTCTGTTACAGGGTAGAACTGCTTCATATAGGGTTTTCTTGGCTGCAATCTTTACAAAAGTAGTTTGCCAGGTCTTTCTTCCTTGGAACTGATGGGTCTGTTCTGTCAACTTTTAGGTCAGCTACCGTCACAAACCACTGTGCCACCAATGGTTTTTTAGAGTTAGCAATACCAGCCATTCATTAATCTAGAGATTTTTTAGCTCTTAGAAGGCAGGGAAAAGCATACTTAGCATAGTGCTTGGAATTTAGATAAGCTCAATAGATGCTAGTTTTTGTGAAATAAATTGAGTATTTGCTCTATGCACAGCCCTTTTCTTAGAAATATAAAGTTGTTCAAAAATATAGGGTAAGGTCTAATCATGTCTAATCAAGTTTTCTAAGGAAATAGCAATATGGGACTTTATACTTCTTCAAAATATTTCTCTGTAACATTCCATTCTTCAGCCAGTAAAATTAGCACTTCTATAAATATGTTTATAGTGAAGTTCAGTTTTTAAGTATTTCAAGGTCAAAGATATCAGCAATTTAGCTGGTACCATTTTTTTTTTTTCCTGCAGATGAAAACTTATGGGTCAAATGTTGAGGGCTGCAGTGACAATCACTGATAAAGCTAGAAGCAGAAACAAGAAAAATGATTTTACTTTTATGAGCGAAGTATTAGAATATCACCTTTCTTTACTGAATAAAACACAAAACGTTGCTGTTGTTAGGTGCTATTGAGTTGCTTCCAACTCATAGCAACCCCACGTACGACAGAACAAACCACTGTCCGTTCTTACGCCAACCTCACAATCCTATTTATGCTTGAGCCCATTGTTGCAGCCACGGTGTCAATCCATCTCATTGAGAGTCTTCCTCTTTTTTGCCGACCCTGTAATTTACCAGGCATAATGTCCTTCTCCAGGGGCTGGTCCTTCCTGATAACATGTCCAAAGTATGTGAGACGAAGTCTCACCATCCTTGCTTCTAATGAGCGTTCTGGCTGTACTTTTTCCCAGACACATTTGTCCGTTTTTCTGGCAGTTCATGGTATATTCAATATTCTTCGCCAACACCATAATTCAAATGCATCAATTCTTCTTCTGTCTTCCTTAGTCATTGTCCAGTTTTCACATGCATATGAGGTGATTGAAAATACCATGGCTTGGGTCAGGCACACTTTGGTTCTCAAAGTGACATCTCTGGTTTTCAACACTTTAAAGATCTCTTTTGCAGCAGATTTGCCCAATGTCATGTGTCATTTGGTTTCTTGACTGCTGCTTCCATGGGTGTTGATTGTGAATCCAAGTAAAATGAAATCCTTGACAACTTCAATCTTTTCTCTGTTGATCATGATTTTTTGTTTATTGATGTTTATTCAGTTGTGAGGATTTTTGTTTCCTTTATGGCAGGGTGTAATCCATGCTGAAGGCTGTGGTCTTGGAGCTTCATCAGTAAGTGCTTCAAGTCCTCTTCACTTTCAACAAGCAAGGTTGTATCATCTACGTATCGAAGGTTGTTAATGAGTCTTCCTCCAATCCTGACGCTGCGTTCTTCTTCGTATAGTCCAGCTTCTCAGAGTATGTGCTCAGCATACGGATTGAATAAGTATGGTGAAAGGATACAACCCTGACACACTCCTTTCCTGACTTTAAACCATGCAGTATTCCCTTGTTCTGTTCGAACGACTGCCTCTTGGTCTATGTACAGTTTCCTCAAGACCACATTTTAGTGTTATGGAATTCCTATTCTTTGCAATGCTATACATAATTTGCTATGATCCACACAGCTGAATGCCTTTGCACAGTCAATAAAACACAGGTAAACATCTTTCTGGTAGTCTTTGCTTTCAGCCAGGATCCATCTGATGTCAGCAATGATATCCCTAGTTCCATGTCCTCTTCTGAATCCAGTTTGAATTTCTGGCAGTTCCCTGTTGATGTACTGCTGCAGCTGCTTTTGAATGGTCTTCAGCAAAATTTTACTTGTGTGTGATATTAATGATATTGTTCGCTAACACAAAATAGACTCTCACAAAATCCGTATAAACTTAAATCAAGGAAAAAGGTCAGCCAGAGCTTTCATTTTGTCATGAACATGAGCTTTTGTTAGAGGAGAGAAAGAAAAGGAAACTGAAAAAATATGTTTTTTTCTTTTCCAAATTCCAGCAATAATATACAATAATAATAGTAATGAAGTGCTAGGCTATATATGTCGAACACTTCATGTAGCTATTATTTTATGTTCTTCGTATGGAATTTCTTATTCAGAATACAAGAACTTGGCTTTGTCAATTTTATATCTTCACACCTAAAGTTGAATATTTTGGAAGAGGGGACTTTTCTTAAGAATTGACACGTATAGATGAAAATTGCTTTAATGCTTAATATTCCCTTTTCTGTGTTCATAGAAAAGCCTGTGGATGTACCTTTCTTTTTTTCCAAAGCATTCACTTCAAAAAAGAGCTAATTTTAATAGAAACAGTTCTGGAAAAGCGTGTATCTCACTTCCTACTTTTGTACAAGTTTTTTCGAAAATGTAATGCTTCAGTATTTTAGAAATGGGAATTCAAAAAGAGTCCCATTTCAGAAGCATTCATGTAGCCACTCCGAATAAGAAAGGTGGGATAGGGGTAGGGAAGCTGGAAGGGGGATTGATAAGACAGCAGAAGTAGCTTGGACTCTACTGCTCTCTAGTGGCTGGTCTCCACACAAAAAAAAATGCAGCAGCCTCATGAATTATATTTATTCTCTAGTGGGTTTTTTTCTTTCTTTTTTTTCTTTTGAGAAATTAAACTAAATGGAAAGATCTTTAATCAGTTGATAATATTCCCTAGAGCATAAGGGACGGCCACTATTATTTCATCAGCAGTGAAGTTATTATTCAGTCCTTTCTTTCAGCTCATTAGGAAAGCACACCAAACACAGAATCAGGACTGTGAAGATATTACCAGAAAGCTTTTTCTCCCTCCCAATAAAATTCAAAAGCAGATTTTCCATACGCATACAGGTTTTCCCAGTCACCTCCATTTCTTGTAAACATTTGAGTTTCTTTCTACACTTTGAAAACTCAAGGGGTTGGAGAAATCTGGCCTCGAGGTGTCACTGTTGCACCGTATGTGCTGCATAAACTAGCTCTGGCCTTGGAAACCTAAATGTCTGGTGTTCCTTGGATGAGCCACTTATTTTTACATGGTGTAAGGCTAGTCAAGACATTTGGAAGACAGTTACCTGGTCCCCCAACTGGAAAGTGTTCATATTTGTGTCCATTTCAAAGAAAGTGATCCAACAGAATGTGGAACAATATCATTAATATCACATGTAAGTAAAATTTTGCTGAAGATCATTCAAAAATGGTTGCAGCAGTACCTAACAGGGAACTGCCAGAAATTCAAGCTGGATTCAGAAGAGGACGTGGAACCAGGGATATCACTGCTAACGTCACATGGATCCTGGCTGAAAGCAGAGAATACCAGAAAGATGTTTACCTGTGTTTTATTGACTATGCAAAGGCATTCAGCTGTGTGGATCAAAGCAAATTATGGATAACATTGCGAAGAACGGCTATTCCAGAACACTTAAATATGCTCTTGGGGAACCTATCCACAGACCAAGAGGCAGCCCTTCCAACTGAACAAGGGGATACTGCATGGTTTAAAGTCAGGAAAGGTGTGTGTCAGGGTTGTATCCTTTCACCGTACTTATTTAATCTGTATGCTGAGCAAATAATCCAAGAAGCTGGACTATATGAAGAAGAACTTGGCATCAAGACTAGAGGAAGACTCATTAACAACCTTTCACATGCGGACGACACAACCTTGCTTGCTGAAAGTGAAGAGGACTTGAAGTACTTACTGATGAAGATTCAAGACCACAGCCTTCAGTATGGATTACACCTCAACATAAAGAAAACAAAAATCCTCATAACGCCAATAAACAACATCATGATAATTAGAGAAAAGATTTAAGTTATCAAGGATTTCATTTTACTTGGATCCACAATCAACATCCACGGAAGCAGCAGCCAAGAAATCAAAAGACGCATTGCATTGGGCAAATCTGCTGCAAAAGGCGTCTTTAAAGTGTTGAAAAGCCAAGATGTCACCTTGAAGACTAAAGTGTGCCTGACCCAAGCCATGGTATTTTCAATCACCTCCTATGCATGTGGAAGCTGGACAATGAATAAGGAAGACAGAAGAAGAATTGATGCCTTTGAATGATGGTGTTGGCGAAGAATACTGAATATATCATGGACTGTCAGAAAATGAACAAATCCGTCTTGAAAGAAGTGCACTCTAGGATGCTCTTTAGAAGCAAGGATGGCGAGACTTCATCTCATGTACTTTGGACATGTTCTTAGGAGGGACCAGTCCCTGGAGAAGGACATCATGCTTGTGAGGGTCAGGGAAAGAAGAGGAAGACCCTCAATGAGGTGGATTGGCGCAGTGGCTGCAACAATGGGCTCAAACATAGCAATGACTATGAGGATGGCACAGGACCAGGCAGTGTTCTATTGTACCTAGGGTCTCTATGAGTCGGAACCAACTGGATGTCACCTAACAACATCAACAACAAAGGTTATTCCATCCTTAACATTTATTTAGAGTGTCTGTAAATATTGTATACTTATTGTTAATGTTTTTGTTCCCAAATTTTTCCTTTAAGTGGAATTTGTACTTTTTAAAGTCTTCCACTTAAAACATCTTAATGGTGTTTATTATTAATTCAAATTTATCAACTTTTAATTGCTGATGTCAGATAGATCTTAATACACTTCAGCACACTTCCATTTATTGAATGTGCTTTAAAATCATTTATATTTTCATTGACCACGCGTGCGCAAATTCTTTTAAACTGCGCTAAATCCGAAATTATCACAAAATGGCTCTGTCTTGTAGCTTGATACTGTAACCGCTATTACACAAGTAGGAAACCCTGGTGACACAGTGGTTAAGAGTTCGGCTGCTAACCAAAAGGTTAGCAGTTCAAATCCACCAGGCACTCCTTGGAAACCCTACGGAGCAGTTCTACTCTGTTCTGTAGGGTTGCTATGAGTTAGAATCAACTTGATGGCAACAGGTTGGTTTATTATACAAATATAGACATTTAACCAAGTTTGTGTAGGAAGGACCTAGTATGAATAGTGAACAAACTAGTCAACAAAATATATTTTTGTTTAGTCTTGGTTCCTTGTATCGTTCTGTGACTTATTAGCTGACATGATTATAAATTGATATGATGATTTGCCTGATACCGCCATGGGGGAGGGCAGATAAGAAATCAGTTCCAATTCACAGATATGATTTAAGAAACACAGTGATCTTTCATACTTGCTAAGCAACTTTTTTCATCCTCAGCTTCCTCCTCTGTCAACTCAAAGAGTTCAATCTAAAAGATCTTTCAGTTAGCTTCCTACTGGAGATTGGTATTCATTGATGACTATGAACTTTAATGGTCTAATGCCTGAACTTTTGAGAGTATAGCTCAATAAATTAATGATAACAATCAGCTACTTATTTATTCATCTTCTTTACTCCAACTTCAAATCTGTAAGATTAATATTTGGCCAATTTCTTTCAATTAGGCTAATGTAGTAAGATACTATTATTATAAATAATGTGTTTTGACTTTTCATAAATGTATTTTTCAACTAATTGTGTTAGATTAAAAGGAAAAAATAATTCTTTTGTCAGAAAACAAACTTTAGTCAAAGTTTTACTGGTTTATTGGCCACTTTGAAGCTAGCTAATCAGTAATAAGTAGGATAGATTTAAGTTTTTTTAACGATTTAAAAGATTAAAATCCAATCTTGTTTAATTTTGATAATATTCTTGTCAAGAATTTCAAGGCCTGTTATTTAGTATTAGTTTTGGAATGATAGTATGCCTAGCCTATAGCATATGATCATTGATTTGTTCAAATTTAATAAGATAGATAGGTGATTGATAATTGAAATATGTAAATATACCTATGCACAAGAACTTGTCCAGTAAGATCAGGCAAGTTGCAAACATTTTTGACCATGAAATGACTGGTTGTCTGCCACTCTTTTTTCCTCTAGAGCCTACCCTTCCAATATCAACTAAATAATTTTGTTACAACTTGGTGGGTATGCCAGGCTGACCCAGTAGTTGCCTCTCCAGCTCCACGCTTCCTGCAGGTTGGACGATACACAGAGGTTTTCCTTTTTCCTCAGCTATCACCACTCACAACTCAGTTAATTCCTTGTTGTGCAAAAATAATAAACACAACCTCTTTACCTTCCTTGTTTTCAACTCCTGTCCAATTTCTTTAGGGGGAAAAAATATCTTGCTCTCTCTCTCAAAAAAAGAAAAAATTATGGCCTGCTACATGATATAGTCTGCTACTTTTTATGGAGGTACAAAGGTAAACGAGACCCAGTCCTTCTGTCTAGAAGCTCCAAATCTGTTGGGGAGGAGAGAATATATCTAAATAACTCTATCAGAACAAAGTCTAGTGTTTTTCCCAAAAGTATTCCTTGAGATTTGAACCTCTCCAGACACTTTTGGTCTAATAGGTTTAGAAAGTAGTGTTCTATACCCAGTGAAGATTTAGAATATGTTAGCATATTTGACATTCAGATAAATTTGACATCAAGCAAATCTCTTTAACTTTGTTTAACCAGTGTTCCAACACTTGCTTTTGAACCGTAGATGGTGTTTTTTGTTTTTTTAATATGTTGTTAGTTTTTCTTAGGTGCCACCAAATAGGTTCCGACTCATAGCCACCCTGCGTACAACAGAACAAAACACTGCCCGGTCCTGCACCATCCTCACAATCATTGCTATGTTTGAGCCCAAATATAGCATTGAGAATTGCTGTGCCAGAGATAAAACTTTATGGGCATGAGAAGAAAGATAAATTCTGATTGGTAACAGCTACTAATTGCTAAGTGCTCATTATATATATTTTTCATGAGAAGTACACATCGACTCATTAGATAGAAAATTTTTCAAAGGATAAAGAACTTGATCTAGACCTTGAAGGATGACTAACACAGGGGCACGTTGCAGGAAAGGTCATTCCAGGAAAACGTAAGTTTAAATAGTAACACGGAGGCTAATCTATTTCAGCCACGTTTAGAAAATGGTAAAAAGAATGATAAGGCTTGTACTTCATTGAAACAAAAATGGGGAACTAGCCTGAAAAATTTGGGGCCAACTGGTAGACACCTCCTTTATTAGCGAAGTATAGACTTGTTTTCAATGCAGTTGAAAGCTGTTTGTGTGAGCAGTGGCATGATCGAACAACTGATGTAAAGAGTATTGTCAGTGATACACCTAGATCAAAGAAAACAAAAGCCAAGTGTTGGGAACTAAAAATAGGTGTCTTAAATAACCAGTACTTTTCACATCTAAAACTTTTGAACATGAACAACAGTTTTCTTCAAGATCCCCACAAAACTGTTCATTCATTTTCCTCCTCTACTGAAGCCTAGCTTTCCTCAAACACTGGCATCCAACGTACCCCAGACACTAGTTTTATATGTAACTGAGTCTTCATTTTAACAGAATACATTGTTGTTATTAGTTGCCATTGGGTCAGCTCTGACTCATGGTGACTTTATGAATAAAAGAATGAAGTGTTGCCCAGTCTTGCACGATCTTCATGATTTTTTATATGTTTGAGCCCATGGTTGCGACTATCATGTCTATCCATTCCATTGAGGGTTTCCCTCATTTTCACTGACCCTGTACTCTACCAGATATGACGTCCTTTTCTAAGGATTGGTCTTTCCTGATGATGTGTTCCAAGTAAGCAAGACAAGGTTTCTTCATTCTGACTTCTAAGGAGCATTCTGCTTTTATTTCTTCTAAGGTAGAATACATTAGTAGTGTTTTATTTTCAATTAAAAACTATAAACACTTTAACCTATCAAAATAGCAAGGGCTCATCTTATAAAGCACCAGAGAGGAGTGGCCAGTGAAATGGTAGGAGGTCCCATCCACTCTGGAAAGATGGCACCCCATTGCAAGTGCCAACTGCAATGGACAAGCACAGAGCATCATGGCAATCTTCACCGCCAATTCAGATAAAAAATACAGCAAGGAAGGAGGAGATACTAAGACAAAGCAGAGGTGTCTCATTCAAAGCCTAGGCAGAATATGACAATGGAGAATGAAGGGCAGTCTAGAGCATGTAGTATCTGGGAATTAGGTGAGAGGTGGTATTGTGGATGGGACTATCATCCCTAGGAAGGGAACTAACCAAGGCTAGGCAGATGACCAGACCACGCAATCAAGAACATGGAAAAAAATAATAAAAGTTCTAATGAAAAAGAAATGTAGAACATAGAAGAAGTGAGACTTTGAATCGGGATAAGACTGAAAGCCAGCATAACCATGTTGACCTGCAGATTGCAGAAGTGGAGTAAACTCTTTGCCTCTTGTCTCTGCTCAGGGCACATCTTGAGAGCCAGAGCTAGGTCTCTGGCAGTGATCACATAACACCGCCTTGGAGAGGAGGGGACAACTGAACAGCCTTTGCTGTTCAAGGGGGAGGGAGATTCTCCTCTTAAGAAATCCATCTGGATCCAGAGAGCCTAATCAGTATCCAAAGCAGTGGTATAATATGTTCCAAGTTCTACCCTGAACCACTTTCCTTACCCCCAATTATTTCCAAATAAAAGTTTGGAATGGAAGCCACTTGGGAGGTGGAGCCATCCTCTGTATATGGGGCTTGCATGCTTGCACGTGGGAAACAAAAGTGATATGGCCCTTGCTGCTCTGGGTCTTGGAAAATAACTGGTGATGAAATGGCCTCCCTGATCAGTGGGAAAGAATTTTCCTTCATGTCACAAATCCTTCCAAGTCATCCAATGCCCCACCTTAGTTGGAGACTTAAAAAGTGACTAGTTCTGTCGGACGGTGGGTTGTTCAAAGGTGATGGGATGGTGAAGGGGGCAGAATCAGGGTGCTATATGTCATTTGCAGATGAGGTGGCAACTGGGGATCATAAATCAAACAAAACTTGGCACTTGCCTTCTCCTCTTTAGCTCCTTGGTCCTTAAATGGAAGGACCCCATTCCTACTTTGAGGCCCTTCATTCTTTCCTCTTTGCCCCTGCTTCTCTTCGCCAGTTTTATTCTGATACAGTTTGGAGAGTAAAAACATTCTACATTAGGCACCCAAACTTCTTCCTCTAACATTTTTTCTACTTTGAGACTTTACTTGTGTTACAGTGTAGTCTGGGGTGGGGAAAAATGACCCTTAGATTACCAGAGAGAGAGAAAAACCACATAGAAAACACACACACACACACTAGCATTTCTAGGTATAATCCTGCCATGTGCACGTGAATTGCCCTACATATACTCACATCTGCCCGTCTCCGCCTTCCATACACATTCTCCCAAGCAGACAGATTTTATTAGCTTGCTATCATTTATTTCTGTGCTGAATCCAGGTAATGGGATAATTTCACCAAGAAAAATGGTCAGAGGTAGAGACGAAATATATTTTGTAGGACTCTACTTTCCTCCATGAATGGGGGAGGAATATATGGAATTTCTAGGTCGTCCAGCTGCTCGGGTTCAGTCTGACATGTCCTGCAGGCAGAAGTGGCTGTTCCAGCTTAGAGACGGAGGAAAAAACTGGACAGCACATAATGTGAGGAAAATATCCAAAACAGGCAGGGTTTTCAGTGGCCAATTTTCAAAAGTAGATTGCTAGGCCTTTCTTCCTAGTCTGGCTTAGTAATTTGGTGGGGGTAGAAAGGAAGTTTGGGGAAGACATCCTTACAGTTACTGAGCCTCTAATCAATCACTAATTTCTAGAAAACATTCACTGTTTAAAGTGTTCATGCAGAATGCAGATAAAAAATATTTCCCAGTCCAAAGAGCACTCCGGTTATCAATTTAGAAAAAAAATTCATAGCCCTGTGTGTTCAGTTTCTTGTTTATACTTTATACTTCAAGCCAAGTCTATACTAGGGAAACACATGGGCAACGGGGCCAATTTACTTAATAATTTAATCCAGAAGACTAATTTCATCTGAAATATCTAGATTTTGGCTTTATTTCACTTTTCTGTCTCATACCATCTGTCATGATGCTTCTCAGGTACTTCAGATGGTTCAGGACTAAAGGACAGAGGAAATATGCTGTTCCTTGCATGGTACCAAATGGTACCATTGGAAGGGACTGTTTGATTATCATTAATGTTCCCTATGGTCAAAGTCAGGGAGACAAGCAAGGCCTAAGCGTTAATTTTTATGGAGGCTTATTGTTTGTCTAAAAGATGCTACACCCAGTTTGATACATTGTTGAAAGCAGGTTAAAGAAGATACACATTTTGTGTTTTCTTTTTTATTATGAAGGCTATCTTGGGGAGAAGCTCCAGCTGATTAAGAAGAGTTCACATTTCAGAAAGGTTAAAATTATATATTGCCAGAATCTACCTAGGCACCATGTATTGCCATGGAAACCATCCACTAGACTTAAATTATAATGATGTCTGCAGAAACAGGCAGCAACTAAGCGCCGGCCTATATGCTCTGGAGATCTTGTACCTTTTTTTTTTAATCTTCCTCAGAAAGTGAAAAATATCCAGGACTTATTAATCTTCTCCAGTCCCATTTTTCCAAATTTGAGTTAAAAAAGAAGTTAGGAAATAAGGAAATGCGATAGAAGATGCAAGGTCGCATTGTCCCCTCTCCCATCCGAAGGCCCTCCAACTAGTTAGGAAGCTCATTATTCTCAGTTTCTTTTTCATTGATCTGCCCATCTGTCCAAAAACGTTTCTATCGTTCATTTATTTACAGTCAGTAATTCGTAGTCATTGTTTAGTAAACATTTATGAAACTCAATAATTTTATGCAATATGTGATTTTATAAATTTTGCCTTTTCTCTAGAACTCAGAATTATCAAATTTACTCCCCCTGCTATTTTTTCCCATTGACTCTGACAACGTTCATATTTTACTTTCACATCCAATGGCAGAAATCTTGACCTAATAGGCTTGAGGCTAGTAATTTTCCCCTTTCTTTTAAACTAACTATAACTTCCACTCTTCGTTCCTCCCATCCCCCCTTCTCCCTTCTCTCCTCCTTCTTTCCTTTCTCTTCCTCCTCCCTTCCCTCCCCCCTCCATTTCTGAGCAATACCCTGTGCTAATATTGTTTCCAGATAGTAACAGAGCTCAAAATGTAGACAAAATAAAGCAACATAGTGCAACCATCTGTTATAAAATGACCTGTTTTATAAAATGGATACGTCAAAAATACAATGATGATGGAAGTGGTGTAAAGATTATGTTGGGGTGGGAGCGGCTTTTCTTTAATAGAGCTATTGTGAATACTAAAAAAAAAAATCGTATGCCACAAAGCAAAAAAGTATATACCACCTCATACTTTTGGAAAAAAGTTGGGATCTCCATTATCCATTAATATTGCATAGAAAGGAATATTTCCTTTCTAGGACTATATAGCATGAAAATAATAAAATATATATTGAGATAGTATTGGTCAATTTAGTGACTTTTATATTTAGAATGCATTTATTTATTTTCTTATTATTTAACAAATTATTGTGGTAAAGTACATAAAACAAAATTTGTCATTTTAACCATTTTTAAGTGTACATTTCAGCGACATTAATTACGTTCACAATGTTGTGCAACTATCATCGTTATCTATTTCTAAAACTTTTTTAATCACTCCGCACCCATTAAGCAATGACTTCCCCTTCCATCCTCCTCCCAGCCCCTGGTAACCACTAATCTACTTCCTGTCTCTATGAATTTGTGTATTCTAGATGTTTTATGTAAATGGAATCATAAAATATTTGTTCTTTTGTGAATGGCTTATTTCACTTAGCATATTGTTTTCAAAGTCCATTCATGTTGTAGTATGTGTTGGAGCTTCATTCCTTTTTATGGCTGAATAAGATTCCTTTGTATGTATATGTCACATTTTGTTTATCCACTCCTCTGTTGATGGACACTTGACTTGTTTCCACGTTTTGGTTATTGTGAATAATGCTTCTATGAACATTGGTGTACAAGTATCTGTTTGAGATCCTGTTTTCAATTCCTTTAAGTATAGACCTAGGAGTATAATTGTAATTTGGCAAATTTTAATCAAAATAGCCATAAATGTATGGCTAAGCTAATATATAATAAAAGTAGCTTATGTTTAAAACTTTCACATTCATTATATATTTTGACTTTTAAAATCCTGGAAGGAAGAAAAATATTATCCCCATGAAGAAACAGACTTAGAGAAACTAAATAACTGGCTCTAGGAAGGGGCAGATTTGTGACTCCAACCTCATTCCCCTCCCCTTCAAATTTGGAACTTTTTCCACAATCCTATCCAAATTCTCTAATAAGAACTAAGTTTCTAGTCTCTCCCATATTTAGAATCCCCATATGGAAAGTTAAGATTCTTCTAATAATAACTGTTTTTTTAAATTTTTTTTTTATTTTCAAAGTTGGGAAAATAGATAAGCCTCTTAAGCAGCAAAATCACAGTAAGTATATCACAAGAAATACGGTCCATAGCTCATCAAAGAAAACTTATCAAGGATTTTTACCCTTCAGAACTTCTCATCACAATTTTCACGTGAGCACATCTATTTGCAAATCATTACTTCTGCACGGGTAGTAATATGCACATACATTCTTTGGGATCTCAATTTTTTAACTGTTTAAAGTGATTCTTGACTGATTGCTATATTCTAATATTTAAGAAAATTAACCTACAGTTTATTTTATAAATATCCATAAACCATTTTATTAGCAAGTGGGGATTGAGAATGTGGTTTATAAATTTACCCTATCCAATAAGCAAACCTGCAAATTAGGCTTATCTGTACTGGTTGACTACTTTCTAGTTCAGAGAAGCACAACACTTGCATTACATCCAAATAAAAGTATGCATTAGCATCCCAAATAGAAGTGTCTTTCTCTAACCCTAACATAAATCTTCCACGGTAGAACTTTTAGAGTCAGGTCCTCATATACTTTGAAGCTTATTTGATGACCAAATGTGATCATGGCTTGGCAGAAGTTCTCTTTAAAAGTAAATTTCCTTTGCTTGACTCTTTAATAATATTAAAAAATTAACCACTAGCATACATAACATTTCCACTTACATTTTCCCAACGTATTTAGGCAGCATCCACGGGAGAAATAATACCTAATAAGGAAGAAAAGAAACATCTGTCTGACAGTCTGATCTCACCAGCTTCCTTTTACAAGTCTGTTTAGTCTACGGAGCTAATTTCTTATTTTTCACTCCCTTCTGAAGAGAGATTGTGCCTAAAATGGGGGATGACGAAGACATTTCCTTAACCTAATCAATCTAACCCAGAGGATTTGTGGAGGAGGGATTATGTGAGTAATGAATATTACATAATTTCCCAAATACTTTTAATACTAGATCCAAAAAAAACCAACACCCACTGACGTTGAATCAATTCCGACCCATAGCAACCCTATAGGACAGAGTAGAACTACCATATAGGGTTTCCAAAGCTGTGATCTTTACAGAAGCAGACTGCCACATCTTTCTTCCGAGGAAAGGCTGGTGGGTTCAAACTGCTGACTTTTTGGTTAGTAGCTGAGCTCTTAAAGGCTGTACCATCAGGGCTCCTTAATACTAGATACTTGGCTTATTATACAAGTATTGGGGCTTAGATCGATGATAAAACCTCTCACTAGGTTTAAATATCTCTTGTTACAAATATTTCTTATTTAAAATATTAAGGAATGGTACATTCACTTCACCAACCAAGGAAATGCTGCAGTTCTGAGTTCTCCTGCATAATTTTTACTTTAGCTTCCCTTTTATACAAATTATGAGAAAATTTCTAGAGTGAGAAAGTAGGAGGGCACTTTATAAGCTTTTTTTGAAAGTTGGGATATAAATTAATACCAGTGATATAGCACTCTTTTCTCCAGATGAACCCTACAGTTCACTATTTGTATCCGGACAGCCCTTAAGTTACATTGACTTTTGTGATATTGACAATATTTCTATCATTTATCAAGTGCCACCATGTGCAGACACTTCATCTCACTTCACGTTAATAGTGCTTTGAGGAAGATATCATCCTCATTTTACAAGTAAGAAGGCAGAGGCTTGAGACATCAGCTGCCATCTAGTCAGTCGAGAGCCAAGCCATGCTATCCATCCAGGGCCTTGAGATTCAGACGCGTGCTCTTTACAGTACATTTCAGAGAAATCTAGGGTTCCTTCAGCATGGGACATTTATCAGCTATGATTTCATTAAATGCAAGACAGTCAAAGTAGGAGCAAGACATTGTTGACTTTATCATGAGAATACCAGTAGAGAAGAAAAAGCTTTATGAAAAAAATCAACTACTAAACAGAAGGAATAACGTCGCTGCTGTTGTTAGGTGCCATTGAGTTCTCTCCAACTGATAGCGACACCATGTGACAGAGTAGAACTGCCCCATAGGGTTTTCTAGACTGTAATCACTATGGGAGCTGATCGCCACAGAGCTGCTGAGTGGGTCTAACTGCCTACCTTTTGATTCACATCAGAGTGTTTAACCATTGCACCACCAGAGCTCCTCAGAAGGAATAATCAGTACCTATGGTGGCACAGTGGTTAAGTACTTGACTACTAACCAAAATGTTGGTGGTTTGATCCCATCAGCTCCGGGGGAGAAACATGTGGCTGCCTGCTTCTGTAAAGATTAAAGCCTTGGAAACCCCGTAGGGCAATTCTACTCTGTCCTATAGGGTTGATATGAGTTGGATTGACTCGACGGCAACAGGTTTGGTTTTGGGGTTTGTAAATAAATATGGATGGGTGGGAGACTACCTCTCTTAGTTTTAAGCTAACCAAATGGCAATATATATTACAAGTGTAAAAAGCAATTTATTAATTTATTAACCCTTAAATGAAGATGAGAAAATTATATGCTGCTTAGTCTAAAAACTTACCACTTTTTCTTATTTATCATAAAATAAACAACTGGCACTAGATCTCTGATTTTGATAGAAACTATGTCTGAAAAAGAATTCTATTTTACTTGCCCTTTATTTTTAAAATGTAGGTAACAGATATGAATCTAATTTTAAGAAAAATAGGTGTATACAACAAATATTCCAAAAGCATTAAAAAAGATAATTCTGAAGCCAAAACTAGGAGTTGGTGTCTGTGCTTCAAACTGTTTAGGTATCCAACTGCAACAAGTTCAAGTTCATGGGAAGTCACATTCTTTAAATGAGGAGAACTCATCCGTTAGTCAATTTAAAGAAAATTCAGCCAGGTCTCTGGAATAAGTGTAGCAAATCATATTATCTATATGTTTTATTATAGAAACTTATATTTTCTGGAAGTAGCTACCTAAAGAATTGAATACGCTTACAAATATCTGAGTGATAACTGACCAATCAAATTTGTACCTAGGAAAAGAAAACCAATTTATTTAGGATTCTCTTAGTAAATTATCCCTTTTAACTGATGTGGAGTGAGTAAAAATGTAGACATACAGTTAAGTACTCCCTTACTGGTTCGAGAATAATATTTTTCTAATTGGGCTGAAAGATACATAATATTCATAGAAGGTACAAAGACCATGACTGTAATAATGACTTGTTTTAAAAATCGGGTAAATAATTATCTCATTTAAATTATAGGATTGCATTTTCCCCCCCTCTAAAAAGTAGGTATATTAGACTGTGTTTTTTTGTGTATGGACTGGCCTTATTCAAACTTTTCTGGAGCCAGCAAATGAACATATTTTATAGTCAGTCGAGAGACTTCTATCGGTACACTTCAGGGTGCGTAATTAGGTGTGCCTGCCATCTGCATAGCCCTACAGGTGCAAGAGGCATTAGCTTTACTTAATATTACCAGGACGTTAATTTTACTCCATTAATTTTGGTCATTTGCCCTTTATTTCAAACTAAGATGGCCAAAACGAGAGCATTGGACACGATGACCCAATTCTGACTGTAGAGAAAACTTCACACTGTAAACAACATCTTAAGCAACCTCAATAGCTAAGAATTCTCTTAAGAACAGTTGACTATCTTGCTTACACACACACACACACAAACACACGCACACACATCTGTAAACAAAACCTTCCTGATTTGGGTAGAATCATTTTTCCAAAGAGGGGCACATTGCAAGATCATCGTTTTAAGTGGCACTGTGATGAGGCCCTAGAAAATATTGAATCATGTAATGAGAAAGGTATTTTCAGTATTCTTTTGGTTCTTGTAAGTCAAGGAGAGAGTCTTCGCTGAGTCTTGGCACTGTTGTAACATTTACAATTCTCCCTTTCTAACCAAGAGTTGTTCTTAGTTGTTTCAACTCAAGGTGAGCCCACGTGTGCAGAGTAGAACTGCTTCATAGTGCTTTCAAAGCTGTGGCCATTCAGAGCTGACTGCCAGGCCTGTCTTCCCAGGAGCCTCTGGGTGGGTTCGAATCGCCGGACTTTCAGTTAGTAAGTAGTCCACCACTTAACCGCACCACCCAGAGTCTCCCTAACAAAGACAGCAGCCTCAAGTTCTGATCCTTGTGTAGGCCTTAGTATCTTGATAGAATTTAATAATATGGCTTTCGTTCATCGTTACTTTATGGCAAATGATACTGGTTTTCCATGTAAACTACTTAGTTTCTCTTGTAAGTACTTTTAAGTTTAAAATTAGTCTCATCTGAAGAAAAATATTCAATGATTAAGAGTACAGCTATTCCAAATATGGGAAACATACAGTTTGGATGCAAAACAATTTTAGAGAAACAAGTGTAAGTTTATTTGAATCTAATCTCAGAAGGAAAAGGCACACAATTACATAAAAATGAAATTTTAAGCCTAAAGAAAACTATTTATATCACTGTCTTTTAGGATATTACAACTATTACTATTTCTTGACAGCTTACTCTGTGCATGGTATCAATGCTTTCTGTACAGTATCTCCTTTAATTTTCCCAAGCAAAGGTAAATCTGTAAGTTTTAGTAAATGGAATAAAATACTTTTAGATCAATGAAGTTTATGGGAGTGGACCTTTGAATGCCAAATATTTCAGATAAAAAAATCATAATTTCTATTACTTTAATAAGAAAAGAAGTATATTTTTGAAGATAATTATGTTTCTCTCTGAAAATATGCAAGTACGAAGGAAGAGGGTGGGAGGGGGCAGAAAAATGGATCATAAAGTATTCACAAATGACACAACCTTCTCCAAGATGTTCAATGTTAAGAAGTTGCCTAAGGCATTCTTTTGATGGTGGTACTTTTGGAAACTTCAAGAAACATTTCAGAGAGACAATTCTGAGATCGTTACCATAGATTTGTCTCCCTCCTTGACAGAACCCCTTTTAACAGTCTACTACTGAACCTTCAGTACTTGCCTAAAATAGATAATTAAAATTCTTAAAGAGTACACATTTTTTCTAATTTACATTAAAATGGACAATATGGAACACCTAAATTTTGAGGGGGAAAAAGATGCTGCAAAATGAAACATAAAAATCACTTTAAGAACATATGCTTTCACTAGTTTTCATGCTCTTTCATTTAGAAATTCTCTTGGTGCCAATAATTTTTTTTTTTTTTTTCTATTGAGGTAATAGAGGCCAATCCTGCCTTACAAATAACTCCCTTTAGAAAGGGGCAGTTAAACATCAAGTCCCAGGAGACAAAGTTGAGGAACATCTTTGCACAAATCAAATACATTCCAGAATACTTGTCGCTGACATGAAACAACACACCAGGGCTGCTGAAAGCGGGTGATGATAGTTTTGACATTCCCATACCTACACCAAAAAAAAAAAAAAAAAAAAAAAAAAAAAAGCCTATTTACTCTTGTCTCCCTGCAGGCATCCTTTAAACTTCTCCATTCCCTCTGACTGAAATCTGAAGAGGGCCACTGTCTCAGTCATCTAGTGCTGCTCCAACAGAAATACCACAAGTGGATGGCTTTACAAAGAGAAATGTATTCTCTCACAGTCCAGTAGGCTGCAAGTCCAAATTCAGGGCATCAGCTTCAGGGGAACGCTTTCTTGTTGGCTCTGGAGGAAGGTCTGTGTCATCAATCTTCCTTTGGTCTGGGAGCTTCTCTGCGCAGGAATCTCAGGTCCAAAGGACACGCTCTGCTCCCGGCACTGCTTTCTTGGTGGTATGAGGTTCCCATGTGTCTCTGCTCACTTCTCTCTTTTATATCTCAGAAGAGATTGCATTAAGATAATAATCTTGTCAACCTCATCAGTTTAACCTCATCAAAGTGATAGAATTTATAACACATGAGGAGATCACATATAATCTCATCATAGTGGTAGAGTTTACAACACATAAGGAAATCACATCAGATAACACAATCATACAATACTGGGAATCATGACCTAGCCAAGGTGCTACACACAGTTTTGGGGGGACACAATTCAATCCATGACAGCTACTAAATCACCGCCCAAACATTCTCAGACAATAACTTGGCCGACCAGATCTAAGGCAGCTTAATATAGTATATTTCAGGGCAGAGAAGCACCCCTTTGCTTCTTTGTATCTATCAAAACTTGCTTTCTAAAGATTCTTAAAAAACTCTCCTCCTTTTTCTTATCTTTCATTAACTCTAACCTTTTTATGTTTCCAATTCCATCACTGATCTGATCTATGGATTCTACTGACTTGCTACACCTCATTGCTACTCCTGTTGCTACACATCAGTCTGTACAGATTTAAACATTTTAATATTATTTTTTGGAGGAGAAAAGAAGAACACCAGAAATGTAAGACATTCCCTAGATTGACTTAATCAAACATTCACACTGAACCTATTATGGGCAATATGCTATCTTGGCCTGAACACGGCAGCAACGCTGTAATGTTGAAGTCTTTATTTAAACTCTTTGCTCAAGCACTTTCTTCCTTCACCACAGAGAGCTCTTATAGTTACAGAAGCCCATAAGCCTTTGTCTTTTCTCTACAATGTTTACGATTCTAAATTCTCTTTTCCTTCGAAACTTTAATTTCCTTCCTTTCTCTCTCCCTCCCTCCTTCCTTCCCTTTCAATGCTTGAAAGATAATTAACAGAAATTAATTTGTTAATTAATAGGAACTCAGGAAGTGAGTGTTTCCCAAATGTTTTTATATCCTTTTAATGGCACTTCCACTGTTCCTTTTTTGCATTTAGTATGAAGGCTGCAGCTAGCTCACCAAAGCAATTTAAAGCCATGGAATCAGTCATGACCTTTAGTTATTCTATGTGCAATAAACACAGAGCCTCTCCTATTAGCCAGGCATAATGATAGTAGCTCAGGATATAAAAATGTTTAAGATACCCACTGAGCTGTTCTCATTGGAGGTAGTCTCCGACATTCAAACTTTAACTTGGTTGGTTGACTTGCCCTCATAGTATCTCTGTAAAAATCTTTGCTAGTTCAGACATAGAAAAGACAGTAGCTCAGTGTCCAGCAGCCTCTCATGAAAGGGTCCTGGTAGCCTTACTTTCAAGGTGGAGGGCCAATGAATGACTGTTAAGACACTGGATATGCCACTGGGATACTGAAATGAATTTTACTCTATCATTAAGTACGTGACTTTACCATGATTGACTGGGGAGCATATCTCTGAATTTTTGTGAATTTTGTGAGATGCAGTCTTTGGTCAATCACTTTGTATGACTAAGAATAATAGAATTCTTACATCCTAGAACTAGATAGAAGCTTGAGATAAAATGACCTATCACTTTATAGATGAAATGAATCCCAGAGAGACTGCTCAAGTTCATTAGTTAATTAGTGGTAGAACTAGAACAAACCAAAAACCAAAACCAAAGCCTTTGAGTCGATTCTGACTCATAGCTACCCTACAGGACAGAGCAGAACTGCCCCAAACAGTTTCCAAGGAGCACCTGATGGATTCGAACTGCTGACCTTTTTGGTTAGCAGTTGTAGCTCTTAACCACCACGCCACCAGGGTTTCCAGAACTAGAACAAAGATTTCCAATTCCTTGCTCAGTGCTCAAATCAGACTTTTCATGCTTATTAATATAAACAATTTTCATCTTTCATCTGAACACACTTTAGCTCTTGACAACCCTAAAGAACAAAAAACTTGTACTATTTCTCCATTAATGGACCCTCAGAAAAACATGTACAGGCCAGACATTTCTCTTCCTACAATTTTGTTTATTTTTCTCTGCTCCAGGAAATATCTATGAATCTTCAGTGTCAGAAAAAATCTGGACACAGAAAACATTGAGGTTTACACAAGGATGTGGTCAAAGATCCTCTAATAGTAACTACGGACACCATACGTTCAGTTAGACATGATGAAAACCAATTTTGATTGTAAATCTTGAACAATATAATAAAGCTTTTCCCCAGTAGAAAGCACACACACACACAAAATGCCTGCTGCTTTATTTGTGCACGACTGAAACTTATTTATTCACTTCAATTCTGCATTTACACAAAATGCTGTAATAAAATATCTGTACACTACTTCTGTTACAAATATAGATAATATTTAAAGTGACTTTATATATTCTAATGTAGGAGTTTCACGCTCTAAAATGGCAATGAACACATGATAATTCCTCACCAGTTGTCTCAATAAACAGCTCCATCTGTTTCCCTTAGTCTTAAACTATTGTATTATAAGATGTTAATATAAGGCAATGGAATGAAGTTATGTTAATCCTCTTAATTTTTCTATCAATTTACTAATGGCATATGACCAAAATAATTACTAGCATACTGCTTTTTTCTCTGTCATTTAAGATTAATACTAACTGAAAACCAATTGCACAGCGCACTAACACATTTTTAGTGTTGCGTGAGTTGCTAAAAACCAGCACTAAAGGATGCTGGGATTCTTCCACGTTCCTCCATGGTTAGTATGGCCACTTTCTAAGAGAAACTGCAGTCAACACAGGGTAGCATTACTTACAGCAATGCGAAAATATTTTAGAACAGGTCAAAAATGAAAGTGAACGTTCAGATGAGCATTAAATACATTTTCTTCACAAACTTGGGAACATGGAGTCATATATTTGCCGTTTCCTCATACTCTTAGCAACTGATTCTCTGTTGTTAGCTGTGGTCGAGTCAGCCCCTGACTCATGGAGATCTTAGCAGAAAAAAACATCCGTGCGTGTTAGAGGTGGGGAGATGCATTTTTTTATGATATTCAAATGTTTTAAATACGAGAATATTTTTTTAAGCCTTTCAGTAGAAAGAGGCTTTTTTTCTAATTTTCTTTTCTTTCTTCTTGGAGATGGAGAGAGGAGGTGGATGAGCAAAATCAGGCATTTTAATAAAACTCTTCACTTCAAGATTTTCTTCTTTATTTTTCACCCTAAGTTACTGAAGCCATTTCTCTTAGGTTAGATTTACAATTATTTTTCTTTCTCTACTCATCAGATCAGCACATAATGATTTTTACCTATTTGACTACAAAAATGTCAGATACCTTCCCAAAGAAAGACCAGATTATCTACGCAAATATTTCTTTTCTTTGAGTTTAGGTTCACAGAACACCAGGGGAAAGGCAAAATGATGCTACCGTAAGAACATCACGTCCACATGACAAAAACAAACCAAAATGTTATTTTTCCCCTACAGCTCTGAAGAGCCCGATGAACACAGCCTGGGAAAAGTTGCTCACAAGACTGGTTCCATTCTCTTCACAGTGTAGAATGCAAACGAAGGGTTGAGTGGACTCCATTCTGGAAGCGATTCAGGAGAGAACCATCAAAGTGACAGTGCCTTTTGTCCGCTTAAGAATGGCAACAGCTTCTTCATGGGTTACCCCTTCCAGACTCTGCCCATTGACAGCAATGATCTGATCACCCCTTTTTAGACGCCCATCTTCGGAGGCTGCTCCCTGCAATTACAAGTAGGCTTGTTTACTTCTCAGAAAATGCTGCCTCGCAGCTACATAACAGAAAAAGACCTAAACAAGAATGTAAATTGCTCTGCGTGTACACGCATTGCTCCCCGTGCTCCACGGATGCGCCACAGTCATTAACCAATGACGAACGTACACAAAGGAGGCCTTTTCTGAAATGGTTTTAGCATTGAGATTCCAATTTGAGAGCGAATTCAGCAGTCAGTAGACGTTAGTTGGGTGGTTTTTTGGCTGTTCAGTACAGCAGTTGGTGGGATTTCAAACTAATAGAGAATATTTGGGAATTTGCCTAGTAGGAATAATTTCATAGAATCTAGAATTTTCTATTTGATAAAGAAGACCTACAGAAAGAAGACAGGGGATCAGGCAGGAAGAAAATCAGTTTTGCAGGATAAGCACATGTCACCCACAAAACCCAAAAGGCTGCAGAAGCAAAGCCAATGTTCAAAGCCCAACTGCACAGCTTCAAGGGCAGGAGTAGGCACAGGTACTGAATTTAAAACGCGCTTCTAATTCTTCCTCATTCTATGCTTTTCAAAAGGCTGCTCAAGCTGTCTTGATTCTTTACTTCCCACAGATAGATGAGGCCTTACTATTCCTTATGGGCCCTAAATGATTTAGATTAAATACAGACATTGCTATTTGAAAGAGAGCCCCATCTTATGGCATGCTTATAGTAGGCGATTGTGCAATTAAATATAAGATTAAAAATATGGAAAAGTTAATGAGGAATCCATAATGATGAAATTCTTAAAATATGTTCTAACTAGCATGCCTTAAATAAATTGTTCCTCAGCTGAGGAAAAGGACTGCACGACTCTTCTATTCCCTGGCAAATGCTGTTCATATTTTTGGACACACCAACGACTTAAAAAAAAAAAAAATCTCGAAAATTAAACCTACAACTAGCTTGCTGTTCGTATAGCACTTTAAATTGGTTAAAAATAACGGTAATGGTTGTTTTCAAAAATAACAGAATGTAACTTCCACAGGTAGGTACTTTAAGGAACCATAACACTAACACCCCTGTTCAAATCTTCTAACAGGTTTGATGTAAGTTTTGCTTTTTTGCACTGTAAAATTGTATAATTTGTGATTATCTTCTGCAGGAAATTTTGTCCAATTTTGTGGCTCCTGAAAAAGTTTCTTACCAATATATTAACAATAATTATACGGGTTTAAGTGATTTTAATGGCTTCAATCAGCATTTTGCAATAGCTTTATTCTTTTTTAAACATTCTTAAGATTAGAACAGTTTTACTAATAGATTACCAAAAAAAAAGTTTTTGTTGGTTTATTGACTCACTTGTTTTGCAAATAATTGATTTACTGTAGGCGACAGGGCTGCTGAATACTCTTCAAATTTTTGTCAATAGTTATTTTTCTATTTAATGCAATCAAATTCAATTTGCAAAATAAATGACCTGTTAGTAATCTGCACGTGTTTTATTTACTTTTCTGTATATATTTTATACTTCACAACAGAAAAAATGCTAAGAAAAAGAAAAGCCAGCACTCTAATGCATCCGTATCTAAAATGTCCCATTTTCAAAAGACAATCATGTGCAACGTGTCTGAAAAGGAAATAAACAGGCCTTACTGTTCAACCAAAGTTCATTAATATTTCTATGTATATTGCGGAGAGTTCCTATGGAATTTCAATTTGAGCCTATTTTCCTTTAAACATTAACTAAACCTCAAATTGGACAAAAATATTTAATGACCCATTTCTGTAGGGAGTTCTGAAAGAAAATGATCAACTGTTAACCATTTGGCATTACCTCAGGCCATAAACTAATAAGCCAGCTGCTGACCACTATTAATGCATGTTTGCGGGAGGGAGTGGTTAGCATGTGCAAGCTTACCTTGGCAAACACGGTTTTAACATAAATGGGTAAGTCTCCATGAGGGCTGCCATAGCCGCCTACTATACTGAAGCCTAAACCATCTGGTCCTCGGTCCAGCGTAATAGACTTGCACTGAGGAGGTCTACAGTAAAGGCAATGAAAAAAAGAGGTTTTGAATTTTTTTTTATACATATCTATACATGTATCTGTGAAGCTATAAAGTACAGATTAGCTTACATCTGCCTAGAGCTAGTATATTCTCTGTGTTGCTGACAACAGATACATTCTGAATATTTTTGTAATTCTTGAACTGTTAGTGCATGCTCTGTTCAGTATTTTAAATTTACATAATCTAATAAAATCCCACTTAACACCCTAATTCTAGTACTCATTTACGGTTCCCTTAAACTAACATATTCACGGCATGTTCTCGTTGCACATAAGAGCCCATTCCTTTTAGAGCCGATTAAAACTGAGAGGGCTGAAGTGCAGAGGAGTGTCATGGAGTAAGTCATAAATGTCAGTATTCCGAAACTCAGAGGGAAAAATTATCAACAGTGTAATACCAAAACACAAACCCGTTGCTGTTGAGTAGATTCTGACTCATAGTGATCTTATAGGACAGGGTAGAACTGCCCCACAGGGTTTCCAAGGCTGTAAATTTTTAAAGAAGCAGACTGCCACATCTTTCTCCCATAGAGCACCTAGTGAGTTTGAACTGGAGACCTTTCGGTTAGCAGCTGGGCACTTTAACCACTGTGCCCCACCAGGGCTCCTCAGACAAATGGTACATAAACATAAAATATGAGCTTACCCTAAGTCATCCTGAAATATACCACTTGATGCCAGCCCTGTGAAAGACAAACTAGAACTGGTAGATTCCTGCTGATGGCCTGTGACCACACTCACGTCTCCTCCAGCAACCACCTGTGCATCAGATGAGGCCGTATAAAGAGAAAAACACATGTTCATGTGGCTAAGGGACACTTGCAATTTTTCTTCAAAAAGAGCATTGTGATTGAAATGTGAACATGGTCAACTTAATAATTTCTGTTAATATGAAATACAACCAAAGAGGGAAATTTTGCGAGGTCCAGAGGTCTTTTCAACTGAGAGTAAAATATTCTACTAATTCAATTCTACAAAGTTCTCTAGTGCTTTTAAAACATGGTCTCGCATGCAGTTATTTTTTAAATATCATTAAAATACACTCACAGCACTTAAAATTCTAGTAATTAAACATTTATTGCTAAGTCTTTGTCTTTTTTTCCCCCTTTAGATACAAAGTATGAGACAATAAATATATCAGGAGAAAATGCTAGGGAATGTGCTCCATAAGTACTTTCTTGGAACTCTCAATTTAATCACTGACCTTCAGTGGAAATATTAAAAAAAAAATAGCAAAAGATTGAATAATTTTTACTGCTCTAACTTCAAAACTTGTTTTGTCCTCAAGCTACCCATATTCTAAATAGTGCTTAGGATAAAAATCTCACCTGCATTTCAATGGAGCCAGAAGCATTTTTCAGTAAGTTCACTGCTTGGGTGTGAGTCATTCCCTCAGTGGATGTGCCACAAATAGTGACAATTTTATCTCCAACCTGCAAGGGAGAGGAAGAAATGTTGTTAGCTGTCAAGCTGGCAACTGACTTACAGTCAGCCCATGCACAGTGGAAAGAAATGTTGCCTAATCCTTTGTCACCCCCCAGATCGGTTTTGGATCAGGCCATTGTGATCCACAGGGTTTTCATTGGCTGATTTTCAGAAGCAGATCACTAGGCCTTTCTTCCTAGTCTGTGTTAGTCTGAAAGCTCGCTGAAACCTGTTCAGCATCATAGTCACAAGCAAGCCTCCACTGACAGATGGGTGGTGGCTGTGTTTGAGGTGCACTGGCCAGGAATTGAACCCGCATGGAAGGCAAGAAATTCTACCGCTGAATTACCAATGCCTCCAAGAGAAAGAAAGAGCCGTCTGCTAAAACAGTAATGGGGAGTGGGATGTTCAGAGCTGAACAGTCATTTCCTTCTCTACTATCCACATCACATATATGCTGTTATCAGCAACTGAAACCAAGGAAACCACAGATTCCAAGAAGTCCAAGAAGCAGCAGCAGCCATAAAAAGAAGACGCACATAACGACTGAGTTCTATAGTCTCTGGGGAAGAAGCGGGGAGAAAGCCACATTTCCCTTCATTTCACTTCTCTAAGACATTACTTCCTATTGAAAGAATAAAATATTTGGTATCATTTGGAAACCAGAATTTCTCTGGGCATTATTATTATAAACATGAGATGTGACTCTAAGCCAAGGGTTAGCAAACTAGCCCATGGGCCAAATTCAGCCTACTGCCTGTTTTGGTTAATAAAGTTTTGCTGGAACACAGCCATGCTCATTTGGCTGCTTTCACACTCCTATGCACGGCAGAGTCGGGTAGCTGCAGCAGAGACCCATATGTTCCCAAAGCCTAAAAGATTTCCTATCTGGCCCTCTGCAGAAAAGTTTGCTTACCCTGTGCTAAGTATAGAAACAGTTCTTAAGTGTCAGCCATAGATTTAGATATCAAAGGAGATTGAACTATTCCCAATTTAGATTGAACTAAGACATGGTTCTGTTCTGGGACCTGTTTGAGGCATGAGGCCATACAGATTTTACTTTAGAGAGACTGAATTACTTTAATGGAATATTCTTATGATTTGAGAGCTAGGCAGTTAGCATAAATTCCATCATGGTGCTGTACGTTCGGATAATCCTTCAACTTTGAAGCAAGTTTTGTAACATTATAAGTCATAATTTTATTAAACTTCTGCAAAATTTATAATCAAATGCAACATAAGTGATAATTTTCATTTTAATAAAGTTAAATAGATATTCAAACTAATGAAACATGCAAAGAAAACAATTTATTCTGGTGCTCTGAAAACACTGCTTTTGTGTTTTTTCTGTGTAACTTGTTCCACAGTTTCAAAACAAGTAAAAAAATTAAGAAACAACTGTTAACCTTCCCATTTCATTTACTTTCAAATTTGCATACAGTAACATCATTTTTTCCTTTCTTTTAATTTTCTTTATCCTTTACCCAAAGCAAGCCATGCTGTGGCTAGATTACCTGACTGAAAAGCAGAAGCAGGCATTTTTCATCTTGCAACAGTTGGCAAGATTTCAAGGGGTTTAGAAAATTTTTCACTACGTTTGCTAGGGCTATTGTTACTAGCAGTAAAACTTACTCTGAGTTTCTGGGTCTGAGCTGCTACTCCATTTGGGTGCATCATGGCAATAAATATAGGAACGTCACCGAGAGCGCTGCCTACTCCTCCAGCAATGCTGATTCCCAAAGAGTCAGTAGGTCCCTACCACAGAAAAGGCATTAAGAGTTTGGTCAAAGTGATATTTTTAATCAACATTTTGTTTCTCTGGCACAATACTGTATCATTAACTCTGATCTTCTAGGTGTGAGGGTGGGAAATGGGGTCAAGGAAAATGCATTACTTTATTTGTGTGATTTAGGAAAATAAGAATCTGTCTAGGAAGTAAAAGAAATAAAGATAAACTAAATGAAAATCATGTGTCAGGCTGATGAAAAGCAGGTAAACTGATGAAGTGAGCACAAGGTTTGGAATCAGAGAGACCTATGTTCAAAGGCAGGAGCCCACACTTCAAAACACTGGGACCTGGAACAAGTCCACTGAGCTCAAGGACTCACTAGACCTTCATTTACAGACCAGAGGTAACAAAGCCTCTCACATGGGGCTGCAGTGCATATTAAATGGAACGATGATGACAGGAAGGTTCTACAAGAGTGTTTAGCACAGAGCAAAGGCTCAATCAATGCTTGCTGATTTTATGTTCCTGCTTGTGCATAGAATTTTCAGGGGAACTAGGAAATATCTACTGAAGACAAATGCTTACTTATCAGCACAAGAGGGCATTATTTAGGGTGGGGCCAGGTTGATACCATTTTTGATCTTACAGAATAAGCAAACAATGATTTTTTTCAAACAATGTACTATGGCCAGGAAATTCAGCAAAGGCTGTGTTGTGCTATTTCCACTGCCTACAAGACATATTTTTTCAGATGAGAACTTTAAAACATAAAGTCAGCTACAGAAAATGCATATGTCTCTGAAGTCAACAGAGTTTACATTGTTTTCTCTCCCCCAAGTTACCTTTTTTATTTCAACTGTTCTCAATCCTTGTATTTCAGATGCCACTGTAACGGTGAAAAATACAAAATATGGTTATTAAAACTTTATGTCCATAAACATCTGAGTTGATTCCTGGAGCTGGGTGGTACTAAATGGCATACCCCAATATTCTTTTTCTTTCTTTCTATGAACCAAAACCAAACCCACTGCCGTGAAGTTGATTCTGACTCACAGCCACCCTTTAGTACAGAGTACAACTGCCCCATAGGGTTTCTGGAATCTTTACAAAAGCAGATTGCCACACGTTTCTCTCGTGGAGCAGGTGGTGGATTCAAACTGACGACGTTTCAGTTAGCAGCCAAGCTCTATTTAACCACTAAGCCACCAGGGCTCCTTTCTTTTTTTTTTTTTTAAATGAAATGGGTGCTTAATATTCCTATTCCACAATTAGATTTATCTTACATAAGAACTCTTTATTTCTTTGGTAGGAACAATGGACATACCGTTCCACTTCCTTCTTGTTTTAAGCATTGATTATATAACTGTATAGTCCATTTTGAATGAGTCAAGGACAGAATGTGCTTTGGACAGAAAGACACACGTGCACAGCTGAGAGGAATAAACTCATGGTTACCTAAAAAAAAATTCATGGACTTAAGTGCCTAAATTTCTAGACTATTAGTCACATTGAAAACAGAGATTGCCATATGGTTAGTTTCTTTAATTTGAACAACTCTCAACCAATGCTCCAAGCCAAAAAACCCTCTGCATCATGATTTCATGTAATTAAAACACACGGGGATCATATTAATTTTCTCAATCAAAATTTTTGCAAACTTCATGGAAAAAAGAAGGCTTCACTTAATGGCATCTTCTGATGTACTGGCATTATATTAAACAAATAACACCAATCTGCTTAGTAAGAAAAAATTAAAAATTCTGAGTCTAATGTTTAGTATATCTTGTAGGATAAACACCAAATGGGGAAAGCTGCCATGGGTACAACGTCATGCTGTTTAGAATTTTTGACAACATAGCATTTTTGCACCTTTGCTAAGATATAGAATGATCTGGGGGAAGAAGAGAGAGCTCAGAGGTAAATTAAAATAGGAAAACATTAGTGCGGATGGTCAAAATTCAAAACAGGAAATCATGCTTAAAATATCAAACCAATCTTACATGCATTCTTCTTGGAAGTACTTTCCACTGACTCAGAGGTACTGGATCCAGAGAGTGGAAAAGTGAAAGATGACAGGCTGCCTTCACTCACCTACAAATACACAACAGTTATTTTGGAAAGTTTAGAGGTAATCGTACCCCCTAAATGCATTCATTTTAGAATTCAATTCTTTCAGTGCATCTAGAGACAAATATCTCTAAACAATGGCATTTGAGCATTTGAAGGGCAATTTAAATGTATTTTCTACCGATTTTTTTTTTTTTAAGTTTTGAAGGAATAATTTGCCTAGTGACAAATAAATTGAAGCCAAAAGGGTGGATAAAATTGATTCCAACCTACCTAAAATTTTAATGATTTTCATAATCTCATTCAAGCTAATCTTCTCTAAATTTAAACTGATGCTGTACATTTGACTTAAGCAAAATCTGAAGAATTAGGGTCAGTCAACAGGAAAAACTAATGGCAGAAATTAAAGAGGTGAATAAGGGGTCATTAAGGATAGACAGGCTGATGAAAATGGGCGTCTGTCATCAGACGATAAGACTGAGGAGCAGGGCTTGCCAAGATTCTTGAACTAAACAGCACTGTATTTTTATATATGGTGGCGAGCAATTACGGTTCACCTATACAGGATCTTTTTCAGTTGAATATTGATTGATAAATGTTTCCCATAAAATACTAAAAAAAAAGTTCTATTTGTAGGCTTTTCATATATTAGGTGGTTGCAGCCCTGGTGTGCAGTGGTTAAGAGCTTGGCTGCTAACCAAAAGGATGAAGTTTGAATCCACCAGTCACTCCCTGGAAACCCTATGGGGCAGTTCTATTCGCTGTAAGTTGGTATCAACTTAACAGCAGTGGGGTTTGGTAAGGGGGGGCCATGAGACTGTGATTTAGTTCAGGGTGGCTAATTCAGAGAAGGGCTGCACAAGAAGTAGTAAGGACAGAGTCCTAACTTGTGAAGACCCATCTTGTGAAGACCCAGCTGTGCAGGCATCAGTGAAGAAGGTCAGAGTTCTTCTAGCTTGTGACCTAGGCCCAGGGGGCTAGACAGAGGGAGGGAGGCTGGCTGGTCTGAAGTGCAGGGAGTTGTGCAGACTCTTGAGCCTATGGCTGGTATCAGATGACCTGGTCTGGGGTGGCTAGGGCATTCTGACTTGGCTCAGGGTGGTTGGGGATAAAGTCTGACCTAACTCTGGGTGGTTAGGGTGAAGGAAGAAGTGCCACAAAAGTGGCTGGTGACAAGCAACGGAGATGTGGGAAGGTGGAGCCTGGGTCCACTTCCAGATAGCAATTGGATTCATGCTGATTCTTGTCACACAGTTAGCAATAAAGCTGGGGTCTGTGCACCTTGCACCTTTAATAGTGCAGTTAGCAGCACAGTGGTTAACTGCTGAGATAATGGGAAAAAAATCATGGCTGAAAAGAAGAATGCTTGAAATAAAGTTCTTTTGAATGACTTACCAACTATGCAAGATCTGCACCTTACTCACCTGTCCACTGTTAACTCTTGCCCTTCCTTATCTCAAACTCTGCACCTCAGTTACTCTGAACTATGTGTAGTTCACTGAGTGGACCATGCTTTCTCATGCTCTTGAGGCTTTGCATATGCTCCTCTCTTGAACACACTTCCCAGAATTACCTCTTAGCTGATCATTAAGACTGATTCAGTTCAGAGACTGTTTATCTAAATCATGATACTGAGTCTATGCAGATCACCTTAGCGTGATCCAAGCAACCTGGGCGTGCCTCTACCAGAATACCTATGCATTGTGACATGCGCCTGGAGTGCCTGTTTTCTCTACTTAGACTATGTTTCTTCAAGACAACAAATGTGTTGTATTTATTGCTATATTCCAAGCTCCTGCCACAGTACCTGGTACTTAGCTGAGATGGATTATGTGTTTATTGACTAAGTAATTGAATCATTTATTCATAACAGCCATTATAGCCCTTGTGATACAAAACTAAATACTTCCCATCAACAATCATCTCCTTATGGAAAAAGTCAATTTCTCAGTTTCAATTATTAATGCCACAGCTTGTCTCCACAAGGTCAGAGTAACAGAGACAGCTAAGAAATAGCTATTAAAAAACACTGTACTAATGTCAATTTCCTGATTTCGATACCATACTATAGCTATGTAAGACAAAGTCTCACCATCCTTGCTTCTAAGGAGCATTCTGGCTATACTTCTTCCAAGACTAGTTATGTAAGATACTACCACTAGGGGAAGCTGGGGGGAGGGTACACAGCACCTTCTGTGCTATTTCTGCAACTTCCTGTGAGTTTACAACTATTTCAAAATAAAAGCTTATCAACAAAAACAAAACAACTACTAAAATCTAAACTAATTAGCCAGTCCCCAAAATGGACATTTTAGAGTTGCTTAGAATAGGTCAGGGACATGTCTTTAATTATAATTTCCACTCCCAAACACAATTGTCATTTCTTCTATATTCTAGATGCCAGTCTTATTACAACTTACGTTACTTTCAAAAACTAAATATGGGAATCCTAGATATGCTGAAGTGAGGGTCCATCCAGGCACAAATAAAATAGCTCAACTGTAAGGATTCTCAATAATTGGAATATTTCCATATTGGCTTAACTATACAAATCCTTATCTAAATTATACAAATTTGACAAGTCTAAAAATTAGCCTAATTTAGACTAAACCTATTAGCTAACTTTAAAATCACCTCCAAAGAGATTTAGTCATTAAATTATGGAAGAATATGACTAAGACAGATATACTGATGCTTATTTAATAACAGTATGAGTTGTTCATTAAGACACCTACTCCTAAAACATTTAGGACACATAGTAAAAATCAACAGAAATTTGAACTAGAAACAACAGTGTGCCTCCTCAGACTGAAAGTGGGCGATAAAGTCAAATATCTGGTTTGTTATTTTCTTATTCAGTTGACTGTGGACTTTTGGTCAGCTTGTCCAGGAACGTTTGCCTTCCCTAAATAAAGTCTGTGTTTTGGGAGCATACTTGTTTGGGAGCTTGTTATTCTAAAGGGTAACACTCAAAAACACTCAAGCAAAAATGTTTCCTCACAGCTTCACTCAGCCCTGAAGCCGGGCTGTTGCTGGGACCCTCTCTAAAGGGCAGACTTAAGAAATAGCAGTGGCTGTTCAGCCACTGAGCTCATGCTGTGCCGGGTTGTTAGGTTATCCAAACTGAGGGCAGCGCGAATCACTGACAATGAAGGTGATTTACTTAGTTGCTACGGAGAGGAAAGGTCAATGGAGAGAAGAGTTAACTGAAAGCTAATGAGGGAGAAGGGTGAAGACATACGGAATAAGGACGTTTAGGGGTTAGAATACAGTGTGTCTTGAACCCAATCCCCTGGCGATCCATAAAACCTTCATTAACATATCATTTTCCGTTGGTGCACGATGGAGTTGGATTTCTTCAGGGAGATGTGACAGGAATACTGAGATCTGCTCCAGAGAGGGGCACAGAGGGAGCTGACGCTGCCAAGGGCCAGGCTGTGTACAGGACCCTGGATAGACCCGTGTTCAGGGCCCACTACGAATGCTTTTTGACGAGTAGGCGCAACCACACTGAACTGCACAGCGACCCACCTGGCTGCTTTGAGACGGTCTCCTCTCTGAATGGAATGGACCAGTTTTGATTCTTCCGACTTCCAAGGTTACTGTGCCTAGAGAACACTGGGAGAGGGGTTGTTTTACAGAATGGTTCAAATGAAATGCTCTAATCTACTTTAGAAATACATTGCACTCTTCAAGACTGAGTTTCTGAAAGGCATCTTCCTTCTGGAATTTCAATAGGCAAAGATACCTCCAATCCTTTGTAGAAAACAGCTTCTTTTTTTTTTTTAGACATTAGTTATCCATCTTCAAAACATTAAGAAAAATACTAACAAAAAGAAGCAGCAACAACACCAACTGTATGTCTTATTACCTCATGATTTACATGGAGGCTGCTTCTACCAAGGCAAAGAGAAATGGAGAATTGAGGAATTATTTTGGGAAACACACTGATTTAGGCTGGCCAAACGAACTGAGTTAATTCAGGGCTTAAAAAACAAAACAAAAAACAAGAAAACAACCAGCACAACTATTCGTTTTACTCTCTATAGCAGAGGTACTCAGATAACTGGGTAAATTCTCTATTGCCACATTGTACCTATTATACAATACTTAAATAAGCCATATTGCAATAAACATAAAACAAGAACTGAAGAAAATTTCCCTGCGGCCCTTTACAAATAAAATCACAGGAATACAAGAAATGCTATATAGTCTAATATGCAAGTAGCTCAGTGAGGTGCTTACGATCCTGGGCTTCTGGAGTCAGATGTGCTGGCTTAAATCCTGACTCTGATTTACTAGCTGTGTGATTTTTTTTTTTTTTAAGGTGAAGTGGTTTATTAAGGAAGTAACAGGGTACAACTCAGGATTAGGATCAGGAAGCATGTAGGCAAAAATCTCCTTTCTTCAGTGCAGGACAGCTCTCTCAGCTCCTCTTAGCCATGCAGGCCTCCCTCCCTGAAGACAGGCCTCCTCTCGACCCCCTCAGGACAGGCTCCTCTTGGCTTTGATGTCTGTCACCATGGACTCTGCTGCTGGGCCCCTTCTGGGCCTCTTGCTGTCTTCAGTGTTACAGCCCTTGACCAGTGTTACAGATCTTTTAGGAAGTTCCTTGCCTCTAGCTGTGTGACTTTAATAGCTGTTTAACCTTGATCAGTCTTGTATTCTTCATTTAAAAAATGTAGACCATTTTAAGTCGTTGTGATAAGTCACATAAATTTATGCACAGTGCTTATCACAGTGCCTAGCACAAAGTAGTATTGTACATAAATAAGTGGGCATTTATACTATGTTGCTTCTGATGTGGGCACCAAGGGATGTGTTACTCTTAAACATGCTGATCATGAATCAAACGGCAAAAGGCCAGAATTTGACCTGTAATATCCGTAAGTTGTTTCATTGTTTTATTTTTTGGCCAGGAACTTATCAAAATCTTCTTGAATCTGTTTATATTTCCAGCTTGCATGACATCTTAGGTTAATGAGTTCCACATATAAACTACCTACAGTGTAAACTTATAACACTTTCATATACCTATATGGTATCTCTTTCAGGCTTCAAAGGTTTCTATTATTATGAAAATTCAAAAATTTTTTGGAAAAGTAGTCTTTCCATTATAAAAGCAATGCTCATTAAAGAAAATTTTGAAAAATATAAAAGGAAAAAAGAACAGGACTCTATACTTCCAACAATTACCTTGTAATTATTGTTAAAATACCTAAGTTTCTATTTTACAGCTACATATACACTGTAGATACAATTATCTGTCTTATACACTTTGCAGATTGTTTTCAATGTTTATATAGTCATCATGAACATTTTAAACAGATTCATATTAGACCACTAGTATATACCAAAGATTATAGTGTTTGTCAATTATGTTGCTTCCAGTTTTTCTATTATCATAACTAACCCTGCAATGAACCTTACATTTATAAAATTTTTTGTGTACAGAAGATTATTTATGCAAGATTTTTAAATGAATTATTACTATGTTAGAACAGCAAACAGCAGCAACAACCCATATTTAAGTTATACAAATATTTATTTCTTTCATTGCATACTGCCGAACTGTTTCTTTAAAATGGCTGGTTTAACTGGTTTTAAAAGTTTTTATGCTCTCTTATGGATGTTTCTCCTGTCTCTCTCTCTCCTTAAGATTTATCTTACAGGTATAACAATTGTTTTTAATTTATCTCTAAAAGGAAGCCACTTCTCCTTAATATTTCTAATACTTTACGTTCTGGAGTTAGATAACCCTAATAATAAATTATTGGTTTTAAACGTCTGCTTTATTAATAACATATGCACATATTCATATACCAGAGCCTATGAAAGCCAAAAAGGTTACTAAAAAGAGGCTCACTTGAAACTCCCTCCACAAAGACCAGTCACTCAAGAGGTGTCCATCGCACCTAATGTGATAACTCTACTATTGATGGACACTGACATGTAGGATCATGTCATGTGGACCACCTGGGAACTGATGGTGACAGTTTTCTAGTCAATGTTGAATGATACTTTTCAGGTCATAAACACATATATTAGGTAAGGAAAACAATGAGGTAAGCATCACCTCATTTATTAATAGGAACACAGAACCCTTCTAAAAACTAGACTATTCCCTGATTTGAAATCTGCCTAGTCCCAAGAACTATATTTTTAAGTAACTATTCTGTACTTTACAAATTTATTTTTAAAATGAGACTAGTTTTGCTTTTCTAATCAGAAAATTATCCTTCATGAAGAGTTTTCTTGGAAGGAAATGGATTTCATCATGTGAAATGTATTTAAGCCCAGAATGATACCCAGGGATGGGACATATAACGGCTGAAATACTTCCCAGTGAAGGTGCTGCCAGGTCAATCTGCATTAAATTACCTTCCTGTTTTAAGACTGACCCATCTAACACTGATTTTAAATGTCAAATTTAAATAGTTGAATAGTTTCGAGTCAGAATAAGATCTGGACAAAACATTTCCTTCTTAGGAAGCCAATACAACAAAATAGTCTAAATTACATTTTCATTTCCTTTTATGAGTCATAAAGGGTAAAATCCTTCTCCCACATTCTTCATTTCTGGAAGAAATACGAAGACATCCAATCTGATATGCTCAGAAAAGGGTCAAGGAAGGGGTTGGGACAGCAAAGGCCTGAAATCATTAACCCCAGAAGCATCCTGGTTCCCATGATCTCCCACATGCAGCATTTCTGCAAAGTTACTTTTCAAAGACTAACTGTGCTGGACGTGAGAGTATTCACTTACTCCAAAAGTCCTAAGTATGAATCCAGAAGAAATATGGATGACTGAGGTTAGCATTTTTTTTTACTCCTTTGTGGTCTGGATATGTGCTTTACTTTCAAGAATAAGATCCACGTAATACTCACTTAAAGACAAAAATTTTACTAATATTACAGGTACTCAGTTCATAACTCTTACCACTAAATAAATTTGTGTACAAAAAACCAAAAAACTGAACCCATGGCCTTTGAGTCAATTGTGACTCATAGTGACCTTACAGGACAGAGCAGAACCACCCCACAGGGTTTCCAAGGAGCGGCTGGTGGATTCGAACTGCCAGCCTTTTGGTTAGCAGCCTGAGCTCTTAACCACGGTGCCACCAGGGCTCCGATAAATGTATAACAATATAATAAATAGCTAATCATAGATTTACTCTTCAGAAATCTGTCACTGAAAAATATCTTACTTTTGAGATGAGATTTTAAATAAAAAGAAGTCAGTACTTATTTTGACCATGGCAGCCCACTGTTAAATTCTCATTCTCCTTACATATTATTACACAAAATTATTTTTGGCACTTGATTTTTACCTTTAACAAAGCAGCAACTGCTTCCTGGGTGGCATTACGGACATCTTCTCCATTGACCATCAATATCTGGTCTCCCTGCATCAGCCTTCCATCAGCATCTGCAATTCCTCCTTTGACAATATCTGACACAAATACTCCAGTATCATTTCTGCAAATACAATTTTGAATTTCAACATTATTAGTCTCAACTGCAATGCAATGCTTATTTAAGGAAAAGCTAACATTTTTAATAAAAAATTTTAGTTCTATTTTTATGACTTTAAAAGTTTTATTGTTCTCAGCAACACTGAAACAATGCCATTAGAAGTATTTTTTTGGAATAATAAAATGTTTTGTAACAGTCCATAGATTAAAATGATGTTTCATGAGCGTACTCAATCTCCAATAATTTTATACTATGAGTAAAAGTGGGTACTATTATTCTCGTTTTATGGGTTACATATCTAGTAAATGGCAAAAACGGGACATAGAGCCAGTCTATTGTTTTTTCCACACTATTAAGAAGCCTTGAATGGGTACCTGGGTCATATAAATACTTTGTTATTATTATCAACATTATTAACATTATTGAAAACAAATAACTGATGTGTATTATCAACTGAAGGAGCTCTGTTGGCTCAATGGTTACGTGCTCAGCTAATAACTGAAAGGTTGTTTGGTCTAGTCTCTCTGTGGGAGAAAAGATCGGGTGATCTGCTCCCATAAAGATTACAGCCTAGGAAACCCTATGGGGCAGTTCTACTCTGTCCTATATTATTTAAATCATTATGAATCTAGCTTTAACACAATATAGACTTACACAAAATGAACAACACTATTCTTCTTCCAATCCTACTTTCTCTCATAAAACTGTTAAGAAAACCCAAAGCTCCTTGTTAAAATACAAAGAAAACTGAAGGTAAAAATGTATAGCAAAGCCTGAATTGTATCACTTGTTCTTGCCAAGGTCATGACCGCAAACACGCCATTTCACCATCTGATTTTCTGCTTCCCATCTTTAGAATACGAGTGTCGGATTAGATAGTATTTGTATGCTCTTTCCAAGGCAAATAATTTAGGATTCATTAATGAAATGTTTTACAGTAACCTGGTGACTTCATATGTTGAAGTACACTGGTATCCAAAATAAATTTCAGCTGCCTCGTATTGCAGAAGAACCGGACTTCTGATATTATATTCCAAAAGAAGCGTTCCATTTTAAGACATATTCTCACTGAGATTTAAATGATATTCCTACATTCTTTCTTGTGTTAAAAAAAAAAAAAAAGCCCGTCATTGTCTCTGAAAAAGACACTGGTGTAAAATGTCCTTTGATTTGCATTTCGAAGCCTCGCTGTCGAACAAGGTGAGCAGGGTGCTGACCTGGGCAATCTGAAGCATGGTGATCCCGAAGAAGGGCATTCTGACACAAAGGTCACAATTTCCCAGATTTCTGAACAAAGAACCCGCTCACTGGAAGAAATAAACTGTTTTGAAATTGTGGGTCTCTGAGGCTGAAGGATGGTGATTTGAACTCAGGGCTGTTGCAAGCTATAGAGAAGCTTTTCACTGAGAGGTGGTCAAAGAATGAATGCTGACTTCATTTGCTTAACTATCTGGTATATTCTGAAGAGCAGATTCAGATGGTCTTATAGTACAAACAAAAAGAAATATTTAGGAGACTCATTGGATTATATACTCATTAATATTTTTTACATGTGAATATTTAAATAAATTAGGTACTGAGTATGTGTACATTAATGAATCTGCCACCATGCTTAGCCCCTCACTTTATGCTTTCAGTTCCCTTCTGATGGCATGTTCTTGGCCTCCATGGCTTTCCAGGAAGTTTTCCCTAATTCACTTCCCTTAAATAGGGCCCATAGCTCTCCTACAATGCATCTCTGTCATTCAGCTTACTACACTGCTTTGTTGCAAGAAACTCATCAGACTCTGAGTTTTTTGAAGTCAGGGATCGTGTCTTATTTAACCTTGTTCCCCAGAACATACTGTATTTCCTGGTATACGGCAGGTATTCAAAAATTACCAAGGGACTTTTTGTTGGGAATTGTTGAGTACCTTCAAAATCTCCCAAAATACTGACATAAGAAGTTCAAAAACAATGCCTTTTGATACTCTATTAACAAGTGGGCTATTAAAAAAAAAAAGCAAACATTGCTGTCAAGTTGATTCTGACTCATAGCGACCCTCTAGGACAGAGGAGAACTGCCCCATAGGGTTTCCAAGGAGCACCTGGTGGATTTGAACTGCCGATCTTTTGGTTAGCAGCCATAGCTTTTAACCATTATGCCACCATGGTTTCTGGGCTGAGTATAGTTAACAACAAAACATTAGCAGTTGATAAAGACTCAACTATTGCTATCACTCTTTAAAAGAAGATAAGCTCAATCATTTCCAAAAAGTCAAAATCTTATGGTTTCCACAATGGGTTTGTGTCCTCAGTCATACCTTTTACCAACAATACTTAATCCCAGGCCTTTTCCTGGCTTCTTCTGCAGCTCAATGGTGAGGGTGTCATACACGTCCTCCTCTTTGTAAGGAGATTCATCTCTGTAGAGAGTCAGGCGCACCCTTTGTGGAGTCTGTCTCAGGACGCTTATTGCTTCATCATGTGTGGCCTTTCTCAAGTCAATTCCATTCACCTGTACAAAAATGGGATGCTCTGAGGAAGCAGGTGAGTGAAGTCAAGTGCTAATCAAAGAAAGAAGGAAGGAAGGGAGGGAGGAACGGAGGGAGGGAGAAGAAAAGCAAAACAAAACCTTCCAGAGAGTAGACTTTTCTTTGTTAATTGTAAAGGTCAAATACATAGCATTCTGTACCTCTAAAATCTGATCTCCAGCCCACAGTCTTCCATCTTTACATGCTGCTCCTTCTTCATAAACTTCATGGATAATAATTGCACCCTAAGGGCCAAAGGAAAACATATCCATGCTTTATCCCATCGCCCTTAAGAATGGTGAGCAGAAATGGAGTCAAAACACTGCACTTTTAGAGACATCAGTAAGAGTTATACGTTATATACTGACCATATCTATACGTGAGTCACATATCAAAAATCAAGTAAAAATTTAAGAACACATTTTTTACTAAAAGGCTCAAAAACACATACTTTTTTTCTAATGGTAGGAACAATTAAATAAAAAGCTATCTAATATGTAAATAAAATATATATTTATATATTTTATATATATATCACCTTTCCCATCTACAAATGAAATTATTATATTTTAAAAGCATTTTTAGCCCTTAGGAAATTTTGTCTACAAATTATCCAATTTTTCAGACTCCTCTTTTGTCTAACCCAACCATAACCAGTCAGTAAAAAAGGAAATTAAAATACAGCAAGGACTAGTGACCCGAAAGAAATATTTTGAAACCTACAGGTCACGGTCACAACTGTAATACATTTTATTGATTCAGTATTGGTTTACTCAAAGTAAAAATTCCAATACCTAATTAAATATCTATGCTACTAAATTAAAGTGACAATGAGTGATACGTTTTTCTAAGCCTTTATACATCACTTAATAAAATTGATAAAAACCTCCCAGGTGAGAGCTGCTAGGCTGATGGGCCGTCTCTGTATCTGGAGCGTCTCTGAATAGCACTCACCAGCAGTGTGTCTGACCCACCAACGATGCTCAGGCCCAGCCCTGTTCGTCCTTTGGAAATCTCAATAGTTGTTTCACAGCCAGGGATGATAGGGCAGGTTGCAGGATCAGAGGCAAAGATCGCTGGTGTTGATGACCTGCTTGTACCTAAAATAAGTTTAAAAATAAAATGAAATACAAATCAAAATTGATTAGAAGGGAGATACATCAAACTCACCACACTGGTTTCTTCTGGGGTTTGAAACAACAAAGCGGGCCCAAGATCAGAGACAAAGGAGACTTCAAATTTACCTTTAATCTTTTAATTATTTTATATTTAAAAAGTCAGATACCTATGATTAAGGCATCATTGTTAATTTAGGGTGGTAGGCACAAAATTTCTTGTTTAAATTATTTTCTGTGCTAGTCTATAATTTTTTAATTGCTAGAAAAAAATATGTATAAAGGAGCTAGAACACAGAGTTGAACTGAATGTCTAGTTTCACTGTCATAGTCTACATTTCACTGGTGCCAAGCACGTCTTCACAGGAAATTATGATCTGTAAAACTGGGAACTGAGGTGTGTGCCAGAGACCTAGAACCATGTTCAGGGAAGACCGCGGAACCCAGCCCACATTAGTAATTCTGCTCATGGGGTCTTTCAGGGCTTTTTATGTTCTAGATTTTGATTTTTGTTTTCCATTTTGTTTCTTCTTATCCTAGCGCATCTATTTTTAGCTACTCAAATCTGAGCATATAGACATCTGTATGGAATAGCTGCGTTTATAAAACATCAAATGAGACCAACTTGCAGATTCTTTCCTTGGTTCTTACTTGATGCTTTATAAACCCAAATATTAAATCCTGGTGCATATATGTTCAGATTTGAATAAGAAAGATTATGATAGGACAAAGAGAATAGAGTTTCACATCTTGTTTTACGACAGTCTTCATTTTGTATGCTTTATGATACACAAAATAGCACTCTTCAGGGCAGCTAAGGAAGTTGGTAGAGTAGCCTATGCTTTTAGCCAAAATGTTCTCTTTTTAGGAAATCGGAAACTATTTTCTTATTCCTGAAATGGTAAAAACAGGTGTACGATATTTCATTTTATGTTACATTTTCATTTAGCACTTCCTATTTTTATACACAACACTATTTGGGGATCAACATAAAATCTAAAATTGAGAAAATCTCCATAAAATCTTTTAACACTTCAGTGAATTATCTAGTTTTTCTAAATAAAGAATCACTTTGATCAAGTGTTATTACTTTAAGATTTATTTTGTCCAACTATATTGCAAATGTTTTAAACTACTGCTTCCCTAAAAACCTGCCAAAAGAATTGAATATTTCATAGTTTGGAGGCCGAAGAAATATTTTTTTTCTTCAAGTTGCAGAAAAGTCCAACATGTTTAAGATTTTTTTTTTTTTTTTTGATGCTGGCAAGCACGAAATTTATTGTTTTGTTAAATACCAGCATAATTTTTCTCAAAAAGTAATTCAAAGGAATAATGTGCCTACATATACTAGACTGGCATTTTAATGAGACACTGAAGTATCACAGCAGGGTTCACACACACCCATTTCATTTATTTTCACAGATCTACCATTACACCAAAACCACAGAATTCACATTTACGACGTACACTGTGGTTGCTGTTGCGTGCCAGTGAATTAGCTGCTTTCGACTCACAGTGACCCCATGTGACAGAGAAGAACTACCCCATACAGTCTTCTAGGCTGTAATCTCTACTGAAGTAGATCTCCAGGTCTTTTGTTCCTCAGAGCCCCTTGGTAGGTTCAAATCACCACCCTTTCAGTTAGCAGCTGAGCACTTAACCGCTGCACCACCAGGACTCCTTAGACTGCGGTAATGACTAGAATTTTAAAGGTTTTATTATTATTATTAGTTTTTTTAGTGTTAGGCACTGTTGATCCTACCTGTGAAGTAGGATAATTGTATCCATTTTACATATTAGAAAATCGAGGCTCAGAGAAGTTAAAGCACTTGCCCAGTGTCAGAAAGCAGTACACAGAATGATGCTTCTCATTACTCAGAAACCTGAAATGACAGGATCCCTCTGCAAAAGGTCCTTGGGAAGCAAAAAGTATCACCCCCTTCTTTTAGAGATGAAGAAGCTGCAGCTCAGAGTGGGTGGGTGGGTGGGTATTTCCTAAGGACCTGTAGCCCACAGATTGCCTGCCTCACAGTCCTGTGCTCTTTCTTCAGGTTCTCCTCTGCTCATATCATTCTCTCACCAAAGGCTCTGTCACAAGAGACTTTCAAACAGTGACTACAGGCAGGCAGGTAGTGGGCTCCCAGGCTGGGACCCTCTGTAGAGTGCAAAAGTGCCATGTGCACAGGACTTACAGGAGCCCAGCCCTTACTTCGAATAGGCTCCGGTTCTGGGGAGCTGGAAGGTGGGACCATCGGAGGCTGGGAGCTGTTCTTTTTCTCCCCATTCACTGTAACAGATGCTGAAGGAACAGTCTGGGGATCTGGGTTTTCCGCATGGACGGTAAGTCTCACTGTGGTCTTTGCTGTCTTCAGAAGGCTAATAAACTGGTAGGGTGTTGGTGTGGAGGAAAAACAAAATTCAAAGGCAAATCAGTAGACTTAAATAAGATGCAATTATAGCTGGAATCTAATTCTGTCTAGGTTTGGCAGAAGAGACAGGAATAGCTCTCTAGTTTTCTTTGGTTGGCTGACATATAATTATGACCACCATTAATTTCTACTCTAAGTCTAGTTCTGACCAGATTCTTCCTTATAGAAGTATAGGTTTTTCATCTTTTTATAGTTCTAATTAATCATGTCTGTTCCCTACGACCTTTAAAGATAAATGGGAAACCTTACCTACTTCCTGATTCCACAAAGAAGCTGAAGCAGCTTATATAAACAATTTTAATAAAATGGAAACACATATGCTAAAAGCACTATGCATTAGGAGAATCAAGCCAAGTGGAAAGTTAAAACATAGACATATGAGTTAAAGGGTCTGATAGATACATTACTGAAACTGAATCAAAAACTGACAATTGAGCTTCTTGCTGCCCAAGGTAGACATGGAAACACTGTCAATTACAGGATGCTCATTCAACACAAGGAAGGAAAGCACGCCAAATCTCAGGGGAGACAATGCTTTTTCTGGAACTTACATATGAAAGGTCTCACATGCGATTTCTGGTAAGTATTACAATCACTTCAGAGGGGAAGGAAACTCAGGTACAAAGAACTGTTTAACTCTAATAAAGTTGTATATTTAATGCTATGTTTATAAAACATTATGCATACTACAAAGAACTGTTTGACTCCAATTAAAGTTATATATTTAGTGATCTTAAAATCTGTTTACAAAGCATTACACATCGTAGATATTTCTGGGAGGGAACATGTATTTAAAAAAATAAAATTCCTTTGGACCTAACACTAAGCCTTTGTTTAGTAGTTTCAAGTTTTCCTAAGGGGAAGTGAAAACGATAGTTATCAAAAATGCCTACTGATTATTGAATAATTTACCAGGTAACAGAAAAAAGAACTTTAATATCACTTTGATTGCAAAAAAAAAAAACTGAAAAATCTCCAAGTAATTTCTTCTTTTCCTTAAGGGTACATGTCTGGTATAGTTACGTAGCTCTAGTGCCCTATGCTTACCACAATGCCCACACATCAGCCAGGCCCAAGAATGTGTTCACAGTACCATTAGCTTTCTTTCGGAAAAGTACCTTTTCAACAGGATAACCAACAACAACTTCATCATCTACAGCCAAGATCTGATCCCCAACTTTGAGCCGTCCATCCTAGATGGAAACATGAAGATTCTCAGTGATTTACCAGTAGAAATTTCCTTTTCTGCCATTTTGTGATAGTGAAAATGGTAAGGCCTCACCTTGGCGGCTACCCCATGCTCTGTTAGACTCTTGATGATAACTCCCCTGAGTGTATCTTCTTCACTGATAGCAATGCCCAAGCCCCCTTGATCCTAGAGAAGCAAAAACAAGAAAACTTGAAATTGATCATTTTTATTTAGAAGCTTTGTGACCATAACTAAAATGTCACCTTCCACTCAAGGGTTTGAAAAACAATTTTTTTATGAAGTTTACTATTAGAAATCTTTTCTTTTATTAGGCAAGCTTTCAAATTTTTCTAATGGGAATCAATTCTCCTCCATCAAATATTCAAATATTTTCAGTCTCCCTATATGTCTGACATCTCTAGTGACTTTAGGAAAATATTTGGATAACCAAGATGCATTCAATAATTTAGTCAACAACATGCAACCTTTGCAAATTTAGTCTTGTGTAACTGGCTGACAAAATAAGTCATTTAAAACCAACCAAAGTATCCTGCCTCCTCTCTTTCTGGTATGTAGCTTAGAAATAACAACCATGCCCGGCCCTTTCATCCCCTTCTGCCACCTGTGTTCTTTTTGCAGATAGACTGCAATTACTGCTGCATGCTTTGTCCTTTCTAGGACCAAACACCCAGAGTTGTTTCTTCAGAGACTTGCATTTTGATTCACGCAGAGTGAAAATGCTCTCAACTCTAAGCACAGACCTGCACTGAAACCCTTGGCTGGAGAGCTACCCTACTTTGTCTGTTATTTCCCACTTTTCATCAAAACCAAATGTTCAACGATACTGGCTTTGACTCCTCTGATGTAGGCAGCCCCATTTACAAAACAGTAAACTAGGACCAATGTGATTAAGTGCTTCATCAGAGATCACTCAGGATGTATGTGAGGAGGGTTTATGACAGCCAGCACAGGCTTCTGTCCACCCCCATTGCTGAGGGTCAGGTTAAGAGCTTGCATTTATCTGTTTAATAATGGAAGTTCAGACAAGGTTCTGAGCAGGGGCTTGAGATGCTGTATACACCCATGGAACACCTTAATTAGGTAGCCTGATGCTGGATGAGACAGCATCATAGAAAACAGAGAAGCAGTCAGTCATCTCTTTGCCAGTCTACCCTTTACTCCAACCCAGGTGGTCTGGCTTTAAATCGCTGTGTTCTGCTCCTTGTTCATCTATTTTACAAGTTCATACCACCGACACTTCCTGGGCACTCGTTACATCCCAGGATGTACACAGGCTGGGTGAATCAATTAGAATCAATGCCATAAAAGGATATATGTTAAGCTGGTGGATGTATAACAGGCTTAACGTAATTGATATCACTACATTGTACACGTGAAAAATGCTGAATGGGCAAATGTGTTATGTACATATTTACAACAACAACAACAAAAAAGGATATATGTTTAAAAATTATCTTATTTTGGACTATTCTAAAGACAAACAAAAACCAAGATTGAAAAACAAATAATTCATCATAATGGACTCGGTATACATTTAAATTGTTTCATAATTAGCAAATTATAGGGAAATGATTGCACTGTTAAATACTATAGACTGCCTCAGGACTTAGAAGGAAAACAGAACAAAACACAAAGCCCTAAAATCAGCTGGGGAAAGAGGAAGGTATTAGCTCTCTTCATTGGCAATAAAATGAGGGATTCTTGAACTGAGTGTATGAAATTCTCCATAGAAAGGGCAAAGAGCTTTAATGACCTCTGTTCTTTTCCCCCTGCCTACAACACAAATAGCCCATAACAAGGACACCTGTTACAGCTACCTGAACAAGATCAGACCAATCCACTTTTATCTACTGGAAAATAGAAACCAAATCAATATAGTCAGGGTATTTTTTTCCCTAAATACTTAAAGAGGCTGACCATGTGCCAGGCATTATGCTGACCATGTTATAAGCAATTCACTTAATTTTTTACAATTACCCAAGACACGGGTACTATTATCGTTCCAATTTACAGATGAGGAAACTGAGGCACAAAGAGGTCATCAGTGTGTCAAGTACATGCCCGACGGAGCAGGGATTCACCGGACAGACAGACTCACTTTGGCGCCCAGGCTCTTCAGCATCATGCTGCGTGGCCTCATAGCAGGAGAGTGGCAATGGACCACTCCTCTTTGTCTACAGTGTTTCATGTAAATATCCTCCTACCCTCTTCTCTTGCCTGAGCACTTTACCACTCTTTCTGCTTCTACTCTTGTTCATCTACTTTTCACCTGCTCTCCAGAAGCAGCCTGCAGTACCTGAAAGCATTTATGAGTTTCTGGTCAGCAAACCACTCCTTTAAAGTAGTCACTTAAACCTATATTCAGATAGTTTCAAAAGCAAATACATCACTGTGCCTATTAGTAGGGGTGGATTATCCAATAGGTGGAGTAAGCACAGTGCTTACTTTGCTTACCAGATCATCTGTAGTGAACAATTTCACCACCATCAAAAACTTGGTGAAACCTATGTGAAATTGTTCATTACAGATTAGTAAGTAAACACAAGTTAGCCTGTGCTTACCTTGCTTACTGGGTCATTCGCCCCCGTCAGGGATTGTAAATTTGAAAAGAAGCTTTGATTCTGTAGGAAGGTGCTGTGGGTCGGGAGACAGAAAGATGCCAGCGATACTTAAAAGCAGATTTTTTGATGTGGTTAAAAAATGTGATATTGTTCACTACAGATGATCTGGTAAGCAAAGTAAACACTGTGCTTACCTTGCCTATTGGATAATCCGCCCCTGCCTGTCAGTGAGAACTTCTAGTTATTTGAGCTTTCAGTTTTATGAGAGACAGAGACTGTAACTTCTATTTCTTTATTCCTTATTTCTTCCAGCGCAGGTCCTTGGTAAATCAATCAAAGAAGAGAAGGCTACATTTCATACCTTAGGATAATCACGAAGACAGTAAATGCTGAGCCCCTGTTGAAGTATCACTTAGGCCAGTGGTTCCCAAGCTTCAGCAAGCACAGAATCCCCTGGAGGGCTTGTTAAAACACAGTTTGCTGGGCTCACTCCCAGAGTTTCTCATTCTGTAGGTCTGGCTGGGCCAATGCACTTAATATTTCTAACAAGTTCCTGAGGGATGCTGATGCGCCTGGTCTGAGACCACACTTTGAGAATCAGTGAATCAGAACACCGGTGTGAAGGTCCTCAACACCATTTCATTCTAATTTCAAGCACATTTACCTTGGGAAGCTCCAGGTGTTGCACGTTTTTAAATGAACTGAGGTCTATAGCTGGGTCAGTTGTAGTAATACTTGGGTCAGCCTGACAGAGGGAAAGAAATGGTCAAAAAGGCAAACAAGTGTTATATATTTTTGTTTGTTTAAATGTAAGGGCCACTTAATCAAAATTATTTCACAGAGTATAACTCATTATTACTATTTTAACATTCAATGTCATTTACAAACATTAAACTCTCTTCAAAATATGTATGCAGTATGATTAGACAGCAACATCTTAGAGCACAGAGACGCTAAGTGGCACTCAAGTCTGCCTGGACTTAATCTATAATGAAATCTAAGGGCCACCCAGCTACAAAATAGGGAAACTCACTGAAACCTAGAGCACTAGCAGAGGCACCACTCATTATTCTTTACTGTTTTAGTCATTAAGTGAATTTAGGAACTATTAAAAGCTTTTACCTGAAATCATTATAGTACTCCATTTTCTTAAGGGACACGTTTAGTTCAGTCAATGCAAAAATAAAATTTTCTCCTTTATAACCCACACATATTGAATAACCACCTGGCTCGAATCAACAATGTGAGTAACTAGAAAGACACAATAGTTCATACATTTATTTTATGTATGCTGTGTTTCTGTGCCGTCTATTTCAACTCATAGTGACCCTACATGGCAGAGTAGAGCTGCTCCCCTAGGGTTTCCTAGACTGTAATCTTTAAGAAAGCAGATCGCCAGGTCTTTCTCCTGCAGAGCTGCTAGACAGGTTCCAAGCACCAACTTTTCAGTTAGCAGCCAAGAGCTTAACCATTGCACCACCAAACCAAAAAAAAAAAAACTCCATTGCTGTCTAGTCAATTCCGACTCACAGCGACCCTATAGACAGAGTAGAACTGCCCCATAGGGTTTTCAAGGCTGTAATCTTTATGGAAGCAGACTGCCACGTCTTTCTTCCATGGAGCAGCTGCTGGGTTCCAACCACAGACCTTTTGGTTAGCAGGTGAATGCTTGATCACTGCACCACCAGGGCTCCATTGTGTCACCAGGGCTCCTTAATTTTGTGTATAGATATACCCAATGTTTATATATTCAGTTAGGAAAGAGTATTCTTGTTCCTACAACTCCCCTTCCCCTAACTGATATTACCATGGGCTCCCCTAGTTTTAAGCCTTTCACTTTCCACTACCTCCTTTCATTCATCCTACTGCATATGCAAAGCTTTTCCAATCAAAACAACACTACCACCAAAAAATCCTTAACTCTTTGTCACCCCCTAGCCATTCCTCTCTCTCTCCTAATTTCTTATCCATCATTTTTCTCAAAAATCACTGATAAGTTCCTAATTGCCAAATCTAACAGTCTCTCTTTAGTCACCTTCTTTCTTACCTGACCCCTTTGTAGCACTTAGGTTGTGGAATACACCCTTCTTGAAATGTGCTCTCCCCTGCCGTCATGCAACATGCCCTCCTGGGTTCTTCTTATCCTGTCCCACCACTCTTTTTGGCCTTCCTCCTTATTGTTGATATTCCATAATTTTGACCTTAACCCTCTTCCCTAAATGCTCTTTGTAGGCAAATGCCTCAGCTCCATGGCTAACGAATGCCGAATCTACATCTACAGGAATGCATCTCTACACTTTAGACCAAATGTTCCAATGCACACCACTACCAGGCTTTCCAGTGGGTACTTACTTCATTCTTAAGCTGTCTCAAGTAAAACTTATTATCTTTTTGCAAATATCTGCTCCTTTTCTCTGTATTTCCTATTGTGGTGAAAGTCAGCCACCCACCAGGTCACCACATCAGACATCTGGAAGCCTTGTACATCCTGTCTGCCTTATTTGCCTGTTTACCTCCAGCCTCAAGAACAGAAGCTCCTACAAGGCAGATACTCAATAAACATTTCTTGGATAAATTAATTCTCAACCACTCATTTTCCCTCAATGCCTGCATTTAGTTGGGGATGAAATACTATCAATCTGGGTTCCTTACCATCTAACATAAACATCTCCTCCTTTCTTGCCTTACTCCAGGCCCTTGTTATTGTTCTCCTCCATTTCTCTGATAATTTTCTCACTCTAATTTCACTTCTCTCCCCTGTAACCTCTGATTTTTTTTCCTATACTACTGCCAGAGAAGTTTTTGAACATACACTTCTCGTTCTGGGTTCCTCACTGCCTCAAACACAAAGTCCACATACATTAGGCTGTGATAAAGAGTTTCTCATGATCTGACCCTATCTATGTTTTCAGCTACCCTTTCCCATCAGCTCCCATGCCTTCCTGCCACTGTTCGGTAATACTCTGCATTATTCAAGCCCCTGCATTTGCCAGAGCCTCCATGCTAGCCTTCACGCCATCTCCTCTGCTTGCAATGTTTCACCCACCAAGCCTTTTCCTTCCAGCGTACACTTCGTGTTACCTACCCTATAAAATCTTTTCCCACTCTCTCTCCAGAGGTAGAATTCACAATTCCTTTTCTACCCTCAAGGAGCCCTGGTGGTGCAGTGGTTAAGCAATAGGCTGCTAACAAAAAGGTCAGTGGTTCGAACCCACCAGCCACTCTGCAGGAGAAAGATGTGGCAGTCTCTCCATAAAGATTACAGCCTTGGCGCATGAATCAGAGACTACCTGAGCACAGGAGAACTAGATGGTGCCCAGCTACCACCACCAACTGCTCTGATAGGGATCACAACAAAGAGTCTTGGACAGAACATTAGAAAAATAGAGAACAAAATTCAAATTCACGAAAGAAGACCAGATTTACTGGTCTGACAGAGACTGGAGGAACCTCCGAGACTATGGCCCCTGGACACTCTGCTAACTCAGAACCGAAACCACTTCCAAAGCCCACTTTTCAGAGAAAGATCAGACAGGTCTATAAAACAAAAATAACAAATGTGAGGAACGTGCTTCTCAATTTGATCAAATATATAAGACTAAACGGGCAACTTCTGTCCAAAGTAAGATGAAAAGGCAGGAAGGGACACAAACTGGATGAACGGACACAGGGAACCCAGGGTGGAAAGGGGGAGCATGCAGTCACATTGCAAGGACTGCAACCAACATCACTAAAAGGTGTGTGTATAAATTTTTGAATGGGAAATTAACTTGAGCTGTAAACTTTCACCTAAAGCACAATAAAAAAGAGAAAAAATGACAGCCTTGGAAACCCTAAGTTCTCCTCTGTCCTCTAGGGTCTCTATGAGTTGGAATCGACTTGACGGCAAGGGGTTTCTACCCTCAGTGTTCTAGATGCAAACATCTACTGGTAGCCTTCAGGTAAGTGCTACACTTAATTACATGTGTGTCTTCTTGGCTATAAATTCCTCAAGGGCTGAGGGTATGACCTATTCATCTCTGATAACCCTATAAGCATTCAGTAAATGTTTGTTGAATTAATAAGTGGTCTATCAATCAAATCTTCCCAGAGAAACAAACACGAGCCATATATACCTCCTTATTTTGAAGATTTCCTGAGGCAGCAGGCAAAGGTTCTGCTGTATTTCCAGGACATACAGCCATCTGGCTCACTGCATCTTTATTTCTAAAATAAAAAGCATCAACACATCAGAAGAATTCATATTATTTCTGTTCTACTACTTGAAGAGTCAGAGGATAGCAGAGAAAACACGCTAACCCCAAAGACCTAGAACTACAACGCTCATATATTTAAACATGTTTTATTTTCATTCGAAAGACCTTAGAGCTGAAGTGCTACCAAAAATTATCTGGTAAACCAGCAAAAGAAAATGCTCACCTGATAAAAATTATTTTTACTTTGGAAGGGGCACATTTAATGATTGATGAGGCATTTTGATGACTTCTTCCATATAAAATCTGACCATTGATCTGTGAAAGATAAGGATCATTCATTAAGAATGGAATTTTGATTTCTTAATTTTTTAAAATCATCTTATCTAAACCAAAGAAGAGAAAAACATAAACAAACCCATTGCCTTCAAGTCGATTCCAACTCATAGTGACCCTATAGAAGAGGAGAACTGCCCCATAGGGTTTCCAAGGCTGTAAATCTTTACGGAAGCAGAATGTTACAACTTTCTCCCATGGAGCTCCTGGATGGGTTCGAACCGCCAACCTATCAGGTAGCAGCCAAGCGCTTTAACCACTGTGCCACCAGGGCTCCTCATCTAGCTAATAAAAATCATATCTTTTCTTCCTCTAAAATAAGTATATACTTCCTCTAAAAGAAGTATACATGCCCACTGCTGTCGAGTTGATTTTGACTCACAGCAACCCTACAGGACAGGGTAGAACTGCCCCATAGAATTTCCAAGGAATGGCTGGTGGATTCGAACTGCCAACCTTTTCGTTAGCAGCAGCGTTCTTAACCACTACACCACCAGGGCTCCATACACATTTTCCTCCCTAGAACATGAACCTGACTTTTGACAGCGATGTTTAAAACCAACACTAAAGCAATGTACATGTAGTGTGACAACTGGTGACAAATGGTTAAGAGGTAGCAATGGACAAACTCTGGGGGAGGTAAACTTCCTGGCAGGCACTGGGCTTCTGACATGCTTTGTACAAGCAAGGGCTGTGTCTAAGCACTTGTGGCCTGTATAGACCATCTTGGGAAGTCCTCTGCTGTCATGTTTCCTAGGCGACCTGAAAACTCAAGCTCTGGGAAAAGGCTGCTGGGAGAAGCAATGCTGGTGAATTCAGGATTTGGGCAGCAGAATGTGCCTAAGCAGCAGACAGAGTCCCTCATGGGAACTGCCAGCTCAGCCCTCTAGTCTGAGCCTTTGCCTGACTGAGTCTCCCTAGCCAAACACATGGGCACAGGGCAGAGTATAAAGGCAGGACATGTGGATCCTAGACTAGCAGAGGGAAGGACAAACAAAACATGCAAATACAATTCTAAACACTTTAAAAGTTATGGCCAACAAATTTATTTTGTTTTGCAGGTTCAGTTACTGCTTTTGTTATTTAGCCTAACCTTGACCCACCCCACCCCACCCCATCACTTCTACCATTAGGGATTCAACTTCCAGGAAGCCCAGGAAGTCAGCTTCATTACTGGGGAGTGACTGGTCATTTGGCTTTTCAAAACTTTTAATAAAAATGCAGCACACATACAAAAAATGTTTTTGAAGTGCAATCTTTACTACTGTCTTGGGGCAAAAATTGTTTCAGGTGCTACAGTCATGACCTTTAAATGGAAGTTAATGGGAACTTAGCAGAGATTTGGTTTAAAGCCAACTTTGCTGCAATACTTCTATCTTATTAGGCAAACGATAGTTTTCTCAGTCATAATGTGAGGCATGGGTAGATTTTCTGGAAGCTGATTATTCTGCTGCATCATTACTTCCTTGGGTTAAGAGAGAGTAGATTGAGAGTATTCTACAAGAGCTTACCTCTAGAAGCTCATCTGCAATCTGTAACCTGCCATCTTTCCCAGCTGCTCCATTGGGATCAATTCCTACTATAAAGACACTCATCCTGGATCGGTCTTTGTTTCCAGCAAGGCTTAGACCCAAGCCACTACGACCTTTCTCCAATTCAATCATATGGAGCTCACCTATTAGGGTTCCATAACGCTCTCTGATATTTTCTACAAACACAGAAATAAAACACAACAGGTATCAAGAGAGAACTAATTCAAAGGAAAAAGCCTTACCATCGAAGGCTATCCGATTTTGTCTCAAAGGGCATTATTTGTACCAAAATACAGTCCTTGGCAGTTAAGAAAGGCCAAGTAGACTCGTCACTTGGGCATTAGGACTGGTTTCCAGAAATACACAACTTTGAGGAATTACTTTGCATCCAGGGTACAGAGAGTACAGCCTAATTAATTACTTTGGGGTAATCAGGCCCAAGAGAAGTGATCTATATTTACTAAACTCTCAAAAGACTGTGATTAAACTGGAAAGTTACTTTATTATTTACAAAGAAGAGAATTGTTAAGTCATCCACAATATTTGGGCTCACTAGTCAGCGTGAGCTTTTCTCCCACAGGAAAATCTACACTGGAAGTCACATCAGGCTGGAATATTGTTTGGTACATATATCCAGAATAAAGGGAACAGGTTTTCTGACTGCACAGGGTCATCAGGCTAAGGCAAACTAAGGTATCTATTTCAGCTTTGGGACCCATGTGCTATTCCTATCTACCATCCACATGTTCAAGAGGTAGACTTCATTCTCTTCTCTCTTTATTCTGAGAGAGCCCTGTGCCTACTTTGACCAATAGACTAAGGCAAAAGTAGCACTGTGTCAGTTCTAGGCTTAGGCCTTTACTGGCTTGGCAGTTCTACTTCTTGCCACTCAGAATGCTTACCCTTAGGACACTCCTTCTCAAGACTTGGCTGCCATACTGTGAGAAGCTCAAGTCATATAAAAACCAAAAACCAAGTCATAAAAAGGCTAAAAACCAAACAGTTGCCATCAAGTCTATTCCGACTCATAGTCAGAGACAGGAGAACTGCCCCATTGGGTTTCCAAGGAAGGGTCTGGTGGATTCGAACCACTAACCCTTTGGTTAGCAGTCGAACACTTAACCACTGAGCCACCAGGGCTCCATTCAAGTCATATAGAGAGGAAGTTATAGGTGCTCCAGTCCACAGCCCCAGGTGAGCAACTGTCCAACAGCCAGCACTATCTCTGCCAGCCACCGGAGTATGCCAGGTTGTACATCCAGCTCAGCTGAGCCCAGTCAACCACAGAACTTTGATAGGTTAATAATAAATTGTTTTAAGCCATTAAGTTTTAAGTGATTTGTTACCTGACAATAGATTACTAAAACATTCTGGCTCAGCAACATACTCTAATTCAATTGACAATGAACTGAGAAAACTGCAAACTTTGCAAACCACCTATTAGAAAATGATACTATATGGCTAACGTCACGTATTCTATACTGACTCTAAACAGCATCAGTTTCATAAACTGCTATTTTCTAGAATCCAGCGGCATAACTTGCACACTTTACACTTTCTAAAATTATGCACTAACTTTCATAAAGGAAATAACTCAACTTTAAAATGAAATTTTTTAAAAAACAAGGACATATTTATAAATTTTGGCTAAATATTTAGTATTTCCCCGAAACATAGTTTATTTCCTTAGAAAACACAGAAACCCCAATGATTATAATAACAGCTGCCTCTGAATGCTTCCTGTGCCCTAGGCATTATAGTTAGCATTCCTTATACATTCTTTAATTTAATGTTAGTAACCTGGGGTAACAAATGCGTTCTCAAAAGTGGGTTAATGAGGGAGTTCTGGAAAAATGGCGCTCTAGGAAGAAGCACCATGCCGTCCCTCCACAGCAAAGATCAGAAAAACTAAGCCAAACAGAGAATACAACAATCATGAAACCCTAAAACATCAAATGAAGAGATAAAGAACTCAGCCAAGTACCAAATGGAGTGAGAAAACTGACAGAGAATGGAGAGTGGTGAGAAATTCATGCAGAGGTCCCCTACCAGCTAAAACAGCACGGATCCACCATCTTGGACTCCTATCAGAGACCAGCAAATGGGGGTATGAGAAAGCAGCCTCACGGAGCATCCAGTGGGAGACAAAACAACCGATCCCTGAATACCAGGCCTTGTGTACCTCTATGCCTTCTAGCCAGGCTGTACTGCAACACCTGAGAGCGACTTCACCAGACCTCATAGCTGCATCGGTGGGATCCCTGGGAACTTTGCGGTTCTTTAACCTTTCTGATTTTTATTTATTCATTCTTTTCTTTTCTTCCTCTTCCCCTTTCTGTTTTTCTCCATTTCATAGCCTTTCATCTCTCCATTCCAATGGCAAGCTCCCCTAGCATTCTTTTTTGTTTGTATGCTTTTGGCTCCTGTTCCTCTCTCCTCTCTCTCATATCCATCTTAGCTCCACACATAACAATCTCCCCACTGCATCCTGCCTACCTGCACTGTGCACTTGACATCACACCACCAAGCAGTACAGGCACGGCCTACTGGAACCTGCCATGCACTGATTACCAACCCACCCTGGTGGCTGTAGTAAGTGCCACAAACAACCCATCCCGGTAAATCCTCTTCAGCTAGACCTGCCCTGCTGTACCATATCTGAGTGACTCACCCTGCCAGTTGGAGAAGGAGGTGAAAAGTATTGAGCGCACAAAAGAGCAAACAACAAAGAACACACAGTCTGCCTGCTCAGACATAGTCAAATTTTTTTTTTTAAAAACGGATGAAACAAACAAATCGACAATCAATAAATGCGAAAAATAACTACTGAATGCCCTGAAAACAGCAGACAATATCAAAACATTTACAAAAACAGGACAGGATGGTTCCAGTAGGCGTCCAAAATAAAACACCAGATGGCTCTCCTGTGGAAGAAAATGCACTACAACTACCTGATAGGGAATTCAAATGTCTAATACTTGGAATTCTCCAAGAACTGAGGCAAAAAGCTGATAAACATGAGGAAAAAATAGACAAATTCATGGAAAATACAGACAAAAAACTGGAAGAATTCAGGAAGATGATGCAGGAACAAAATGCCAAAATAAATTCACAACTAGAAATTATACAAAAACAACAATTAGAAATCCAAAAGATAAACAACAAGATTTCAGAAATGGATGATGTCATAGAAGGGCTGAGAAGCAGATTTGAAACCATGGAAGACAGGATCAGTGGAACTGAAGACAAACACTTGGATACAACTCTGTTTCAGGAAAAGTCAGAAAAAACAACAAAGAAAAATGAAGAGATCCTGAGAGTTATGTGGGACACAATTAAAAGCAAAAATTTACAAGTGATTGGAATTCTAGAACAGGGGGAGAAAACAGAAAACACAGAGAGGATCATTGAGGAACTGCTGACAGAAAACTTCCCCAATATCATGAAAGATGAAAAGCTGCACATCCAAGAAGCTCAATGAACCCCATATAGAAGAGACCCCAAAAGAAAATCACAAAGGCACATCATATTCACACTCGCCAAAACAAAAGACAAACAAAGAATCCTGAGAGCAGCTCGTGAAAAACAAGAAGTAACATACAGAGGAGAAACAATAAGACTAAGCTCAGATTATTCAGCAGAAACCATGCAGGCAAGAAGGCAGTGCGATGACATATATTAAATCTTGAAAGAAAAAAATTGTCAGCCAAGAATAATATATCCTGCAAAACTCTCATTCAAATTTGATGGTGAAATTAGGTCATTTCTAGATAAACAGAAACTAAGGGAATATGTAAAAGTCAAACCAAACTTACAAGAATTATTAAAGGGAGTTCTTTGATCTGAGGACAAACAGCTTCAGCACTCAGGCAGGACCTAGGACGCAGGATCATATGAGCCAGATACCAATCTAGGAAATGAACTCTCGAGGACTATCCAAAACCAAAAGAAATACAACAGGGAATCAGAGCAATCAATCGATGGATGACAACAACATCAAAACAATGAAAGAGGGAATAAATGGCATAGGTATAGAACCTTCTAATGAAGAGGAAGGCAAGGCGATACCAAGTAAGGGTAGAATGCTTCAAACTTAGAAAGACAAGGGTAGAATTCAAGGTAACCACAAAGAAAGTTAACAAACCAACTCATAAAAATAAAGACGAAAAACATAAAGTCTCGGCAAAAACAAAACCTACAAAAACAAAAGAAATGAAAAAAAAAAATCCACAAACAAAAGTAACTCAGCACAAGACAGTAGGAAGAACAAAGAAAACTTCAGTACCACAAAAAAAAAAACACTACAAAATGACAGCAACGAACTCACATCTATCAATATTTACACTGAATGTAAACGGACTCAATGCACCCACAAAGAGACGGAGAGTGACAGAATGGGTAAGAAAACAGGATCCATCAATATGCTGTCTACAAGAGACACACCTTAGAAACAACGATGTGAATTTATTAAAAGTCAAAGGTTGGAAAAAAATATATCAAGCTAACAACTACCAAAAAAGAGCAGGAGTGGTAATTCTAATCTCAGATAAAATAGACTTTAAAACAAAATCTACCATAAAAGACAAAGAAGGACACTATATAATGATTAAGGGGATCATACATCATGAAGACATAACCATAATAAACATCTACGCTCCCAATGACAGGGCTCCAAAATACATAAAACAAACTCTAAGAACACTGAAAAGAGAAACTGACAGTTCCACAATAATAGTAGGATACTTCAACACACCACTCTCACTAAAGGACAGAACAACTAAGAAGAAACTCAGCAAAGATACAGAAGACCTAAAGGGCACAATCAGCCAACTTGACCTCATAGACATATATAGAACACTCCATCCAACCGCTGCAAAGTACACATTCTTTTCCAATGCACATGGAACGTTCTCCAGAACAGACCACATCTTAGGCCACAGAGCAATCCTCAACAAGATCCAAAATGCTGAGATAATTCAAAGTATCTTCTCTGACCACAATGCCATCAAGGTAGAAATTAACAGTAGAAAGAGCAAGGAAAAAAAATCAACTACATGGAAACTGAATAATACCCTGCTTACACATCACTGGGTAATAGAAGAAATCAGAGATGGAATCAAAAAATTCCTAGAATCAAATGTGAATGAAAACACATCATACCAAAACCTTTGGGACACAGTGAAGGCAGTCCCCAAAGGACGATTTATAGAAATAGACGCACATATCAGAAAAGAAGAAAGGGACAAAATCAAAACATTAACTACAGAACTCAAACAAATAGAAAGAGAACAGCAAAAAATGCCCACAACCACAGGAAGAAAGGAAATAGTAAAGATCAGAGCAGAAATAAATGAAATAGAGAACAGAAAAACAATAGAAAGAATCAACAAAACCAAAAGTTGGTTCTTTGAAAGAATCAACAAAATCGACAAACCACTGGCCAGACTGACAAAAGAAAAACAGGAGAGGACAGAAATAACCCAAATAAGAAATGAAATGGGGGACATTACAACAGACCCAACTGAAATAAAAAGGATTATAACAGAATATTATGAAAAACTATACTCCAACACATTTGAAAACCTAGAGGAAATGGATAAATTTCTAGAAACACACGGCCTACCCAAACTACAACAAAGTGATGTTGAAAATCTGAACAGACCCATAACAAGAGAAGAGACTGAAAAGGTAATAAAAAAACTCCCAACCAAAAAAAGCCCTGGCCCAGATGGCTTCACTGGAGAATTCTACAAAACATTTACAGAAGAGCTTGCACCAGTACTACTCAAGCTATTTCAGAGCAGAGAAGAGGAAGCAACACTTCCAACTTCATTCTATGAAGCCAGCATAACGATGATACCAAAACCAGGCAAAGATGTCACAAACAAAGAAAATTGCAGACCAATATCTCTCATGAATATAGATGCAAAAATTCTGAACAAAATTCTAGCCAATAGAATTCAGCATCATATCAAAAAAATAATACACCAGGACCAAGTAGGACTCATACCAGGTACGCAAGGATGGTTCAACATTAGAAAATCAATCAACGCAATCCACCACATAAATAAAAGGAAAGAAAAGAATCACATGGTCATCTCAATTGATACAGAAAAGGCATTTGACAAAGTCCAACACCCATTCCTGATAAAAACTATCAATCAAATAGGTATAGAAGGGAAATTTCTCAACATAATAAAGGGCATCTATGCAAAACCAACGGCCAACATCATTCTTAATGGAGAGAGGCTGAAAACATTCCCCTTGAAAACAGGAACAAGACAAGGATGCCCTTTATCACCACTCCTATTTAACATTGTGCTGGAAGTTCTAGTTAGAGCAATAGGCAAGAAAAAGAAATAAAGGGCATCCAAATTGGTAATGAAGAAGTTAAACTGTCCCTGTTTGCAGATGATATGATACTACACATCGAAAACCCTAAAGACTCCACGAGAAATCTACTGGAACTAATAGAAAGATTCAGCAGAGTAGCAGGATACAAGATAAACGTTCAGAAATCAGTTGGATTCCTATACACCAGTAAGGAGAATGATGTAAAGGAAATCAGGAAAACAATACCATTTTCAATAGCCCCTAAAAAGATAAAATAATTAGGAATAAATCTAACCAGGGATGTAAAAGACCTATACAAATAAAACTACAAAACACTACTGCATGAAACCCAAAGGGATCTACATAAATGGAAAAACATAACATGCTCATGGATAGGCAGACTCAACATTGTGAAAATGTCAATTCTACCCAAAGCAATTTACAAATACAGCGCAATCCCGATCCAAATACCAACAACATTCTTCAAAGAGATGGAAAAACTAATCATTAACTTCATATGGAAAGGGAAGAAGCCCCGAATAAGTAAAGCACTACTGAAGAAGAAGAATAAAGTTGGAGGACTCACACTACCTGACTTTAGAACCTACTATACAGCTACAGTAGTCAAAACAGCCTGGTATTGGTACTATGACAGATACATTGACCAATGGAACAGAATTGAGAACCCGGATGTAAATCCACCTACGGTCACCTGATCTTCAACAAGGGCCCAAAGTCCATCAAATGGGGAAAAGATAGTCTTTTGAACAAATGGTGCTGGCAAAACTGGATATCCATCTGCAAAAAAATGAAACAGGACCCATACCTCACACTGTATACAAAAACTACTTCAAAATGGATCAAAGATCTGAATATAAAGCCTAAAACTATAAAGTTCAAGTGGAAAAAATAGGACCAACACCTCAGGCCTTAATATACGGCATTAACAGGATACAAACCATAACCATCAACGCACAAACCCCAATAGATAAGCTAGATAACTGGGATCTTCTAAGAATCAAACACCTATGCTCTTCAAAAGACTTCACCAAAAGAGTAAAAAGAGAACCTACAGACTGGGAAAAAATTTTTGGACAGTACAAGTCAGACAAAGGTCTAATCTCCATAATCTACAAGAAAATCCAACACCTCTACAACAAAAAGACAAATAATCCCATTAAAAAATGGGCAAAGGCAATGAACAGACACTTCACCAAAGAAGACATTCAAATGGCCAACAGACACATAAGGAAATGCTCGCGATCACTAGCCATTAGAGAAATGCAAATTAAAACCACAATTTGATACCATCTCACCCCGGCATTACTGGCACGAATCAAAAATACTGGAAATAACAAATGTTGGAGGGGCTGCGAGGAGATGGGAACTCTTATGCACTGCTGGTGGGAATGCAAAATGATACAACCATTTTGGAAAATGATATGGTGCTTCCTCAGAAAGTTAGGAATAGACATACCATTCGATCCAGCAATCCCACTCCTAGGAATATATCCTAGAGAAATAAGAGTCGTTACTCGAATAGACATATGCACACCTATGTTCATGGCAGCATTGCTCACAATAGCAAAACGATGGAAACAACGTAGGTGCCCATCAACAGATGAATGGATAAACAAACTATGGTACATACACACAATGGAGTGCTATGCAACGAGAAAGAACAACAATGAATCTGTGAAGCATCTCATAACATGAATGAAACTGGAGGACATTACGGTGAGTGAAATAAGTCAATCACGAAAGGACAAATATTGTATGAGACCTCTATTGTAAAAACCCATGGAAAAGTTCACACACAAAATGTAACAATCTTTGTTGGTTACCAGGGATGGGAGGCATGGGGGGGAAATACTAAATAGGCAATAGATACGTGGTATCTTGGGTGAAGGGGGAGACAGTACACAATACAGGGGAAACTAACACAGCCTGTACAAGGAAAGGTCATGGAAGCCCCATAGATCCATCCAAACTCCCTGAGGGACTGAATTGCTGGGCGGAGGGCTCTGGGGACGAAAGAAAAAAAGAAAAAAGGGGAAAAAAAAAAAAAGTGGGTTAATGACTAGGCTAAAACTTACAGGTGATAAACAACTTGCCACAGCCCAAAGTTGTGATCTCAACAATTATATGTTACCAGCCTAGTACAGAAAATACCAGACATTCAAGGTAATATCAACAACAACTAGATTTTACAATGAGAAATCTGAGGCCAAGAGGGAGGTGATGGCTTATTCAAGACCACGTGGTGGCTTATCCAGGACTAGCTTCTGAGACCTTGCTCTGCCCTCTTTAATTCTCATACAAATGGCAAAGTCAACTTTAACAGGCATGCGCATTGATGGGAAAGGAAGAACATGACCTCATACCTCAGAAATGTGTGTTGTATTGAAGCAAAACAAACAGTATTTTTTTCCCACCCAGAAACGCAGTAAGTGTAAGTAAAGCTAAAGTACACTCATAAGCCTTGGGGACATGAGCCTTGAGAAACCATGGGCTATTTTAATACCTCTTGTAATTATATGCAGCACAAAAAGACAACTTACTCCAGCTGTAACCAAACTCATCCACTTTGTCCACATCTTCTGAGACTTTGCTTGCAGATGACTGTGCAGGATCACTGCCCATTTCTGCAAATGCCGAAGGAGGGGGCAGAGGCACATTGCACAATGGAGCCTTTCCTGGCTCCAACTCTGACTGCCCAGATGCCTGTGGGAACAAGAGGAATGTAGTGGGTATGTGCAATCTGAGGAAGAAAAACTTAGGGGAAAAAAACAAAGAGATAGAATAATACCAAAAACAAGAACAACTGGCTTTGAAATTCCTGACAATAAACAAATAGTGGAAAGCTCTTAAATATATGTAATGTTAGACAGGATTCAGGTAAAGTTTAAACACAGTAAACAAAATAGTACGTTCAGAGCACTACTCAATATACTGTTATTTGCTATTTTAAGCCCATGAATTATTCAATTTGAAGTCTTAAATGACTTAAGGAAAAAAATTGCACAAATCCCCCTTTTTGGAAAAAAAAAATCCCCATTCCAAAGTTCTCACAAACATTCAGGGGTGTGGGCAAGATGACAGGGGTCTAGAAAGGTCTTCCAAGAAACTAAAACAAAACAAGAAATTATCCTTCAAAACTTATTAGTGAGACTATATATAAAGAGCTTTTTATTGTTACCTTTTTATTGTTACCTGAATCCTCTCTCCAAATGACTCTGTCAACAAATCCATTGCATCAGCAGTACACATGCCGGCTCATCTACCAGCAAAGAGCACATGGGCTCAAATTGGAGGGGCATGGTTTTAAGGGACAACACCACCATTTCCTTGTCAAGGCAGCTCATTCAAGGTACAAGCAAAATATAAGAGAATACTTGATATAAATCCAAAGTGCAGCATACTTGCCATCACTTAGGGTTACAGATCCTGTTTCAAAATAAGCACTGAGTATTATCCAGTTCTTATGTTGCAGACTATCAAACAGAATATTAGAATTTGAAAGTTCTTGGGGCCCTGGTGGCTGAGTGGTTAAGAGTTCAACTGCTAACCAAAAGGTTGGCAGTTCAAATCCACCAACCGCTCCTTGGAAACCCTTTGGGGAAGTTCTACTCTGTCCTATAGAGTCACTACGTGTTGGAATTGACTCGATGGCAATGGGTTTGGCTTTGGTTAAGTCTCTGAGTTAATTTTATTCATTTTGTAGATAAGTCACCCGAGGCCACCAGACGTGAAAGACTATTAGAAATCACACTGTGGTACTAGACTTTTTCGCTTCATTTTTCTCCCAAGGCACTTTACATCATACCATGTTGTCTCCTCTAATTTCCATAGTAAGACAGTATTGTTTAACTCAAGGGTTAGGGACACCCAGCTAAAGGTCTAACCCTGCTGTGCGTCTGTCCTTGATGCCTTGAACCTACGTTTTTCCTAGTCTTCTTTACTTTTTTCAGCACAAAAATCCCTCCAGTATACTTTGTTTTATTTTATCTGTGTATATCTGTAAAAATACTGTGATTTAAAAAATAACTTCCTATAACCCATTGCCATTGAGTCAATTCCAACTCATAGCGGCCCTATAGGACAGAGTAGAACTGCCCCCTAGAGTTTCCAAGGAGAGCCTGGTGGGTTTGAACTGCCGACCTTTTGGTTAGCAGTAGTAGCGCTTAACTATTACGCTACCAGGGTTTCCAACTTCTTATAGAACGTACTAAATGACAGGCACGCATGCTAACACTTAAGAATTATTAATTGGTGCCAAGAATCAGGATACCACAAAATAAAACTAACACTGAAACTACTTGGCACTGAATTTCATCTTTTTTGATGAGTCAGAAAGTACTTCAGGATTCTCAGCTACCTCAAAATCACCCTAATAAATATCAATTACTATTTTTCTAGCAAGGTAGAGAAGGATTGGTTGACAGAAACTATGGGCAATAGATTTCCAGTTTCCGGAATCTGCTGTATTAAAATATTCAGTTTATATACTACTGTCTAACCAGACAAAAGTCGCTAGTCCAAAACGAAGCCCTTATTATCTTTCCAAGCGTTATGCCACAAATCTGTCAAATGAGGAACGTGCTAATAAAAGCGAACAAACAAACAAAAATCCTCATCTGATCAATTCTGGTTCATTAATCATACCAAGGTGGGGAGAAGAAAACATGTAATTTTGAATTTTTCTGGTTGAAAAAAATTTACTTCTTTGCAGCAACTGAAAAATTACTTCCCTGTAACAAGTGAGCAAGAATGAAGCTCATTTCATTCTTTAAAAGTGAACAAAATCTAATTTAAACTTCCCATCTTTTTAATGAGTCTATGGAGGCACACTTTATATAGATCTGTGTAACTTTTCTGAGCTGTTTTCTTAAAAAACAAGCAAACAAAACGTGCTTGTCTGAAAAACTGTTCAGGATCTTACTTGGCACAACATTTTCATACTGTGTGAGGAGTTAAACTAAGCTGGGGTCATCACATAACTGATTAAGTCGGAGAATTAACACAAGCCTGTATTTACTAAAGGGGTGATTGAGTGTTCTATTGTACCACCCGTGCCACCCCCATCTAACTCTTTAACAAAGTGTTTAGCCTTCACTGGCAAAAATGCAAAGTGCGCTTTGAGACCACTCCATGCCATGTATGCACACATCAAGTACAAGCCCACACAGCACACTGTAGCACAGCCACTTATCTATGAAAATTTCACCCAGAACAAACCTTAAATGGCGTGGGAGCAAAAGGGTTAGTTGGGGAACAGCGGAAGATAACTCTACTTGAATTCTGTAATTCCTACAGTAACAGAAAACAGGCTTCTTCAGATACAGCATCTTTGGTTACCCATACTACAATAACATGAAAATCTGATGAATATTCATAAAATGCCTCCTGAAAGAAATTGTTGACAGCTTTCTTCCTTTTCATGATCAAATTATGGTATATTCGTTCTTGTGAAGTTTGTTTTTATAATTTCATCAGAATATGAGAATATTCAAGAACAAGTTTACAAGTGCTGAAATAGTTATGTGTTTCTTGATTTGGGCATTTACATGGACACACATTATGAATATTCAACAGACTCCTGCATGGGCAAATTATCTGCAGACTAACTCCCAGATAGTTTTTTTAGGACCACATTGTACAAGTTTGAGAAAGACTTCAACCACACAAGGTTTTAAAGAAATTATGTGTGACAGTAGTTTATACATCTGGCAACTATCAGAAATTTAAATACCAGAACATTTAAAATCACACCAAAATACAGAAAAGGTATCGGACTCACAATTCTCCCTCACTCTTCAGAAGGGCCATCTAATTATAGTTATAGAAACGAATAGGCTCTGGCAAGACAATTTGCTTAAGAAAGGATATGCACGCCCACTCCAAATACACAGACTTTTTTTTTTTTGTCCCCCAGCCCAAATTTAGTACACAGTGAACTGGGACAAAGGCGCAGTAGTGACAAAGAACAAAACGTTTGCAGAAGGCAACTGCAATGGGCATTACCCAACCTTGTCAGCGTTGAATTGTAGAGAGTCAGCAAATGGGTTAGTGCTGCTGAAGTTGTACTTAGGGTAAAGGTAGTGCGGCAAAGAAGGCAAAGGGGATTTCTAAAAGGAAACATAAGACGTGCTGAGCGCAAGAAATGTATTCAAAACAAACCAGTTTTAAGAACAAAGTACTTATTGATTGAAATAACTGTGTGAAAACAGAGCCTATCAGAACTAGTAAATAATAACAACATCTTTTTGAACAGTCTGGGACTAAAGGTTTGTCTCTAATTACCAGGGTCTACACTTGAGTCAAAATCAGTCCACAAGCTACACAGAAAACTAGTTTGTTAACTGACTCCACATTTCTTTTGGTTTTGCTGAATATCTCCACTATCACAGACACGTGCACAAATATTTCACCCGCTTTTTATATTAATTTATACTCAGACCAGTAAACATGCCTCAAAATTAAAGCCATAAAATCTTTTTCATTTACATTTAAAAGTTAATTATTTTTATTTTTTTAAATAGCCTATTTGTTCCAGAATACAAATCATTGCCTGCTAGTTCACTGGTAACTTTCATTATTCTTTTATCTCGTTTCCCAGTCAGAAAACTTTTCACACTCTGACTAGATATTAAGGTTGCCTCAGCTCAATAGTATTTTTTAAATAATAATTTAAAAAAAAAATGACAGCAATGTGTGAAGAAATTAACCACTGTGTGGCGGTGTTCTCTATTTCTGCCTACTTTTTACGGAGGTAGGAAGATGGAGATTTGTTTTTAAAAATAGAATTCCTATAAAATTCCCCAGATTATTGCTGAATTTATGAGGCTTTGAATAATATCTAAAGTCCTGCCTCCTAGTGTTGCTCACAGGTCTAGTGGCTTGTCTGTGGTAGTCCCTGAGCCAGGACTGTTGGCGTTGAATATACATATTAAAGGCAGGATGACAGCCAGACAGAATTTAGCATTTTCATAGCTTAAAAAAAAAAAAAGTAATTTTCTCAGCACAATAAATTCTTCTTTTCACACCCACTATGTTTTTCCTTTATTGACTGTATTTTTCAGGGGAAACTGCAGACATTCAAAATTCATTTTAGCTCCAATTAAATGTTTGTGTTACTTCTCTCTATAAAAAAGCCCTAAAGCAGCGAGAGAGGTTGTCACATGACACCATCCCGTAAGGGAGAACACTCTGGAAAGACTATCCTCAGTGCTTCTGCACTAAACCTTATGCCACATTACCCTGTCAGTCTGCTCTTCTTCCGTTGTTTGTTTTACAGAGGGACGATGAGAAAAAGAAATGGGCCACATGGCACTTCTGTCTATTGCAACTTTCTCTCAGCTTTTCAGAGGAAAATGTCAGCTCCTGCTTTACAGAAGGGAAGACCACACAGGCCAAGGAACATGATCATTTACTAAGGTGGAAGAAATGATTAGGCAGAGGGGAAAAACACATCCTAGACAAAATAACTCAACGCTATGGAGGATGGAGATTATTTCAAATCCTCATAATGGAATTTTTGGTTTTTAAGCATCCCTTGAAATTCTGCACAACAACAGAAAACAAAATCATAATGGCAAGAAATGGGATATTGAACTATAAAGAGAGCTCTAGATTTTTTGGTTTGGTTGGTTAGTTTTGTTTTTTAATTTGCAGCTCTTACAGGATTAGAATTTGGCCCTGAAAGCAGAGTATGAAAGCATAGCATGAGCACAGCAGATGAAATGGCAGATCACTCTGTTATTAGGTAAAGATTTATAGAAACAGACTGTACTTCTTACTAAACAAATCAATGACTAAACTTCTGTTTATAGTCCCAAGGGCTGATAAAAGCAGACATGTTATTAACTTAGAAAAAAAGCACAGGGAAGACAAAAACACTCTTTGGCCCTTATTCATGGGGCCCAGCTTCAGTCTAGCAATGAGGTCAGACTGAATTTTGTGAAGTGTCACACCACCAGAACTATCTGGGCTAGTTCTAGGTCCTTGGCTGTACAAATCGTTAATGTGCTCAGCTGCTAACTGACAACTCTTCCAGTTCACCCAAGAGGCACCTCACCTCAAAAAGCCTGGTGACCTACTTCCAAAAAATCAGCCATTGAAAACTCTATGGAGGACAGTTCTACCCTGGCACACATGGGGTCGCTATGACTTAGACTTTACTCAACAGCAACTAGTAATAGTTCTGGGATGTTTAGATTCTTCAACACCCTAAGAGCCAGACTCACTCGCTTTTCAGCCTATGCATAAGGTTTTCTAGAAGCTTTATCCTCCATCCACATATAAAACATTTACCATTAACAGATTCTTAAGTATATGCACATTTTTTTTTTCCTTTTAGATTAGTGGAGACATGATTATTGCCAAAGGGAAGTAAATCATTGAAAACAAAGCATACCTCATTTTAAATGTAAAATTAATTCTGATTTTCCAAAGCAAAATGAATTGAACTTGACTAAACATGTCACTTTGAACCAGATTTATCTTCGAAAGAACTGCTACAAAATCAGCATCATCCATCATTCTACCTCTGATAGTAAAATAAGAAAATTTTCCAGGTGTATGAGACAATATCTTCGCAGCTTATTAAGAGAATGTGACTGGATTAAAAGAAAACTTTGTACTTTTAAGTTTTTAAAGTAATATTTGGTATCACTATTCAGCAGTCTATAGGATTGTTCCAAATGATATTAAAGTTGGAAATTAAAAATAAAGCAAAAAAAGGGAATAAAACCTACCCACAAAAAAAAATTAGCTTTAACTTAAAGAGGCATTTGCCAGCATGATCATGCTGTGTCTGTGTTTAACACAACAAATGGAAACAAATGTAAAAAGATTTGGAGTTATTTAAACAAACTGAATAGCATTTGTAAAGAATGCAGCATGATGCAGTCCTACCATTTGGCAGATTTTCTCATCTGAATGGATAATTATTACCTAACAATCAACAAACGAATGATTAAGAACTGCAGATGTGAAGATAACTGCTTACATTAAGAACTACTAAATTCATTCCTTACAGTGAACTCAGACCAGAGCTACACCTGTCTTGACAACAAAAGGAAGGACCAATAAGATAAATCCTGTCATTTTGTCTGTATTCCAGGGCGCAGCATATTCACAAGTGACTTTTACTGACAGCTCATCAGTGGAGCTGTTTGCTACTTTCCTTCCATTCCTTGAGCATTAATCTGTGAAACTCTTAAAAAAGTTAACATTAAAAGTACTTTATGAATAAAATTACACATTTTTAAGGTTCATATGGTGACTTTAACTTCCCTCTCATATGTTGACATTTTTCTTTTAAAGACAACCAACCCTAAAAGCTAGTAAGCAGATCATTCAAAGGAGAATCAATATGACAGGGGTCCTTAATCAAAATCCAGAAGTGGAACCTCTAAGAGCTTCGGGACATCTAAGAAACTCTTGAATTGGTATGCAAACCCTGAGTGAATGCATAGGTTTCTGAAGAAAGGGAATATAAACTCTCAAAGGGGTGGTGTATAACTCAAATATATTTAAGAATCATTGCATAAGAAAATAGGAGCCCTGGTAGTGCAGTGGTTATGCACTCGGCTACTAACCGAAATGCTGGTGGTTTGAACCTACCAGCTACTCCACGGGAGAAAGATGTGGTAGTCTGCTTCAGTAAAGATTACAGCCTTGGAAACCCTATGGGGCAGTTTTACTCTGTCCTATAGGGTCGCTATGAGTCAGAATCGACTCGATGACAATGGATTTTGGGGGTTTGATGAGAAAATATACTTTTTTTCCATTGAGGCCTAAAGAAAGAATAGTTTTAAGCTGCTGGCTAATCTTCATCGTTAGCATCATTTAAGACATATAAAATACGCAAAGCCTCACTGAGCATCTTCTCTCTCCGTAACTTTCATCAAACGCTTTTGTACTTTCTAAAATATTTTCAAAGCTATTTTATCTGTGATGACTGCTAGTAAAATGGTTAGTAGGTTTCTGTCCACTGAGGGCAGATCCTGATGAATAGTTTTAAAATGATCGTGGCTGGGACAGCAGTTATGATATCACTAGTAGATACACATACGGCTTTAACAGAATCCACATAGTGGAATTTTAATGTTCAGAGAGATAAACAGATACATTAAAGATCAGTCAGAGGTGATTGTATAAGCAGGAAATTCTGTCTAGAGAATAAATTTATAAAGAGAAATAATCTCTGTAGTTTCTAAGGGACTCCCACTGGAGGTCATGGATTATTAACCTGAACTACATCACATTGCTTTTAACAACTTATGTCTTTTGTTACTATAATGAATATAGTAACTACCCATCTAGACATCTATGGCCACCAATAAATACTAGTTGTGTGTGTTTTCAACAGATTTCAAGTCTTTATTAAACATGGTGGAAGGTTATTTCCAGGACAACTCAGTTAAAAATAAAAAATAAAAAAGAGGCAAACAAACGTTTTACAAGTCATCTGAGATTTCAAGAATTGATATCTTTGCTCATGCAGACAACTTGGCCCTTGATGCGTTAGCTTCCAAGTTGAACGCTGGATATGCCTACCTTGCCCTCTGAGTTCGCTTACCCTTGGTCTGTTTATAATGCTCTGTACCATAAAGACTACAGGGTTGCCTGCTTTCCGAATGGCTTCCACAGCTTGCTCATGGCTGGCATCTCTGAGATCCATCCCATCCACCTGCAATGGAAGGCCTCAGCTTAACATTACAAGAAGCTACAGAACAACAGAACAGTTTGTGGATCTGCAGTTTTGAGGATCCCTGTTAGCCTCCTGGAGAATCTGTTTCAGAATTAAAAATAACTGAGACTAACTTGTGAGGCTTCAAAACTTTTAATCTCTCTAGCCGACTTGTGTTCTCTTGTTTTGGACACCGATTTCTGTCTCCAGTAATCAACTGGATAATAATAATTGGAATGAAGGCTCTGCTTTTGCTTTCCTTACACTGCTCAGTTGTTCCTTCAATTTAATAAACCAGCATAACTAAAGATGTAGCAGTTGGCTTCTGTACAGATTACAGCCTTGGAAACCCTATGTGGCAATTCTACTGTGTCCTAAAAGGTCACTGTGAGTCAGAATTGACTCAATGGCAATGGGTTTTTTGGTTTAAAGAAAAAATATAAGAGAACTGGCTAGCAGCACTGCCTTCATAATGAAAATCACTGCACTAATTTTCTTCCAATTCATTATAGGGTGGTTTGGGACTCAGTGGGTGATATTCGTGTATTTATCTCTGTACAAGGAAGCTTGAAGTTGAAAACAAAATTGTCAAGTCCAGACACATCAGGTTATGGTAAGGTTAGTTTTGCAAAAGAAATCTTTGCAGAAGTCATGACAGGAGTTGGAAGCCAAGAAACTGTGCTTATTTGTTAGTAACTCTTATTAAAAAATAGTTTGAAAATGAAAGTTATTTTGTAACTTGTCATTGATCATGGTTTGCTTTGGTGATGATCAGCTCAGTTTAGGCACTATATGGATAAGAAGGAAAATAGTTTGAAAGGCCAAATGCTAATCCTGTCAGGAAACTATAGGAAGCTATTATCATTGCTATTTACCACAACATGATATATTCAACAAAATAGCAAAATCAGAGTGGACTCAATTCTGGAAAAGAAGATTAATTATTAGATCTTTACACAGAATGTCATCCCCTTTAAAAGAAGAATTATATACATTTAGTTTTAAATCTCCCTCAAGTTAATAATTGGATGGTGTAACAATACCTCTTTAGGGCATATTAAAAATGGCTTCTTTTTTGTAGAACAAAAGTCAGTATTCATGCCTATTATATATTCTATTAGTGCACAAATTTAACTCTACTCAGCATGTAGTACAGTGCAGGTCTCTACTCATCTAGTCTACATACGTTTTCAGAAACTGTAGGATTACAAAGGCCTAGGGCTTTCTTGCAGCCCTGGTGGCGCAGTGGTTAAGAGCTCAGCTGCTAACCAAAAGGTTGGTAGTTCAAATCCACCAGCTGCTCCTTGGAAACTCTATGGGGCAGCTCTACTCTGTCCTATAGGGTAACTATTTGTCAGAATTGACTGGATGGTAACGGCTTTGGCTTTTTGAGGTTTTCTTATTTACTAGAGAATCCCTTGCACATAATAGCACGTAATAAATCACTGCTATAATTGCATATAGTATTTTATAACACAAAATAATCCTTTCTTATCAATTTGAAATGGATGCTTCATTTCCACTAACACAATTAAACAACGTCTCAGTGTAAACTATGATCAGTCTTTTCTAGCAATAATAAATATTTCTTACTCTTTCTATTTTGGTCAAAGGTATTTAATAGTGAAGTATATGTAAAATAAACTGCCTTGTAATAATCTAAAATTGGAAAAGACGACTCTCCAAACGGGACTAAAGATATCACCTAGTGAAAGGCAAGGATGCAGGAGGAGAGAAAAGGCCATCACTCTTCCTTATCAATGCTCACAAGGAAAAAACAAAACAAAAAATAGACATGGCCCTCGCTTTCTCTCAAGTCTCAATCTTCCTCCCTCTTCAGCTCTCAAAGACACCAATCAATCAATGAAAGAATAAATAAATCTCCAAAATACTCATTTTAAGTCATGGTTAATACGTTGTAACTGTCTTCTGCACAATTAAGGCATTTTAATGTGTAAGTTATATGGGAGTTGTGAAAGGGAAAGACAATCACTTGTTTAAAGTAAATATAATAGTTGTTACAGTAACAATGTGATCGGTTTCTATTTGAATCTTGTCTCTTTCAGTCTACCCTATACACTTTGAAAGGAGCCCCGTAGTACTGTGGTTAAAGTGCTTGGCTGCTAACCAAAATGCCGGCAGTGCAAACTCACCAGCCATTTCACGGGAGAAAGATGTAGTGGTCTGCTCCTGTAAAGATTTACAGCCTTGAAAACTCTATGGGGCAGTTCTACTCTGTCCTATAGGATCGCTATGAGTTGCAATCGACTCAACGGTAATGGGTTTGGTTTGGTTATACGTTTTGAAAACTTAGCAAATCTGGGTCAGCTACCCCTTTCTCTGCCCTATTAAATAAAACTATCAGATAATCCTGATCAAACAATTTATCACACTGTTTGAAGTTACTAGATCACTTGTCCAGTCTCTCCCACTTGACAAGCAGGCACTGTGTCTTGTTTATTGGGGGATGCCCAGAGACTGTTACAGCACCAGGAATACAACAGTTGCTCTGCGAATATTTGCTGAGTAATTTAGTGAATGACTCATGAGAGAAGAGTTTACTTAAAATATTAAACTTTCTTTGAATTAAGAGATTAAGTACAATTTGCCTAAATGCTTCTCTTTTGCACTTAACAAAGCACACATACATGCACACATACACATACATACACACACACACCTCTCGATGGTAAATGGATGTAGCATTCCAAAGGAAGAAAATCTAGGCTTGGATTGAGGGACAACATTTATCTTGAAGATAACTGGGATCTTAACATAGAAGATTTTACCATTTAGATTCACTTGGAAAAAATCTCATCCAATAATATTTACCTACAGTGAAACGATAGTGATGAAGTATTTCTTGAAATAAAATCTCACTGGAGAATTTAATTATGATGCATACATTTGGAGTGTGTGTGGGTGCATAATTTTAAACAATTTTTTTTTCCTCAAGACATTTGCTTTGTTCTTTCAGAAAGAACTTAATTATTTTACCTTGGAGCACATGCTTTTTAAAATGGTTGATTGTACTTCCAAATATCAGTCTCTATCTTCCAAATATCAGTCTCTATATCAAGATATACATTCTGTTTTCACCATATAGAGAAGAGAATATTGTGGGTGAAAAAAACAAATAAAAAAGAAATAATGCAACCACAAACACATTTTACGTTAATGTTGGGCCAGCACTGGAAAAGGGGATGAAATAGATGGCGACTATTGGCACAGAAAGTTCACTGGAGGGTACCTCTACTATTCTGTCTCCAGGTTTCAAAGTTCCATTTTTTCCAGCTGGACTATCTTCAAGAACATGCTTGATGAAAATGCCCCTCATCACTTCACCGTTGCTTAGACGACTCCCCATCCCTCGTCCACCGACAATACTGATGCCCAGTGATTTGCTTGGTTCTCTCCAAAGTTCAACCCTATAAAAATGAATACATTAAAAAATGCAATGCAATAAAACATTAGTATAGATGTTAATTTTTGTTAATAATTATTTGTCCAATTTGCTAAGGTTTTACTAGTAGGAAAATAGCTAGTTTTAAAGTACTTTCCCAACTATGTGTTTTGTAGGGTCTGATAAACACTAGTGCTATTTCTGAAGCTGGTTTGTTACAAGTAAATATAGGACTCATACTCCAGGCTTGGCCACAGACATAAGTAAAAGTACCATTTGCAGGAGCTCTAATACTGCAGACATTAAGTAATCAAGAAATTCAGCTACCACTGAACAGATGGTAGCTTCTGAGTTTAGTAACCAAATCAAGGGAAAGAACATTCCTGGACACACTGTATCAGAAGCTTATTTCTGTAGAAGTTTTTCTTGCCAAGGCAGACCTAGTAACTAACAGTCAAGGCATGAAGAGCAGTGGCTGACAAGTTCTGCCTGATCTAATCCCACCAGAGCCTCCCTAAATTCATCTCCCGTACTTTCCTCTCTGCATGGTCTTGCTGTTCGTTCCTTGAGTTCATCAGGCAGTTCCCACCTTGGGGCCTTTACACTTGCTAACTCTTCTGCCTTGAGCTTATGTTCCCTACCCACATACTAAAGCATGAACTTATATATGTTGTTGTTAGGTGCCGTCAGGTGGGTTCCCACTCAAAGCGACCCTATGTACAACAGAATGAAACACCGCCTGGTCTTGGGCCACCCTCACAATCGCTGCTATATTTGAGCCCATTGTTGCAGCCACTGTGTCAATCCATCTCATGGAGGGTCTTCCTCTTTTTTGCCGACCCTTTACCTTACCAAGTATGACGGCCTTCTCTAGGGACTGGTCCCTCCTGATAACATGTCCAAAGTACAGGAAAGGAAGTATTGCCATCCTTGCTTCTAAGGAGTACTGGCTGTACTTCTTCCAAGACACACTCGTTCATTCTTCGGGCGGTCCAGGATATATTCAATATTCTTCTCCAACACAATAATTAAAAGACATCAATTCTTCTTCAGTCTTCCTTATTCAACGTCCAGCTTTCACATGCGTATGAGGCGATTGAAAATATCATGGCTTGGGTCAGGGACACCTTAGTCCTTAAAGTGATTTTTGCTTTTCAACACCGTAAACGGTCTTTTGCAGCAGATTTGTCCAATGCAATACGTCATTCGATTTCTTGACTACTGCTTCCATGGGTGTTGATTGTGGATCCAAGTAAAATGAAGTCCTTGACAACTTCAGTCTTTTCTGTTTATCATGATGTTGCTTATTGGTCCAGTTGTGAGGATTTTTGTTTTCTTTATGCTGAGGTGTAATCTACACTGAAGGCTGTACTTATATGAACTCACATATAATAGCTGCAAAGAGCCAGAAGAGCTATGAATAAACTGTAAAGTATGCATCTTGTGAAAAGGCTGGGGATAAGAAGAAGGTTAATCTGCAGTGAGAAGGTATTAGAGAGATGAGGAAAACAGCTTGGGGAGTTAGAAGGGAAAAGTGAGATGCCAAAGAGAGCTTTGAGAGAAAAGACCAGACTCTCCATGCTGCTAAATGCTGCATAAAGGAGAACAATGTTGGACATTAAAAGGAGAAGGAAGTATGGTCCAAACACCCCCCCAATCTTGACATTTAAGGTGCTCCCAGAAGAGAGGTAGGGTTGGAGTCAGGCATCCAGAGAAATGAAGGAGGTTCCAGCAAGAAGAGGCTGGAGAGTCAAGAGCACGAGAGACAGAGAGAGGACTTGGTTACACGCAGGAGGAGACAGACAATGGGATACATCGTTCCTTCTGTCAGCATTTTTTTCTGGACCAGAAATCTCTAATTCCAGAAACTCTACCTTTTTAGTCTGAAAGGATCTCATCATGATCCCTGATTTTATAAAATTTGTGTGAATAAACTAGTTAAGATCCTATCCATCATTTTCTCTCATTCTAAGAATTCTGTGAAAGAAAAAAACACCTTTCCCTGTGTCTTACAGTGGTCCTAAGGTAAACTGGCAAAGTAGAAGAATCACTAAGTTTAGTCACTGTATGTAAATACTTAAGAAACCACAACACATAGGTGGGACTTCTCAACCTTTCTCTTTAAAAAGGACAAAAAAAATATATAAAAGAAAGAAAGAAACTGCCTCTTTGGGCTCTTTGTGGTTGGTGTAAATTGGAAAGCAGTTCTTATGAGCTCTTAAATAACGAAAATAACAGCAGCAGCAGACATCTACTGAAGGTTTATCAAGTGCTCAGCATTGTCCTCTAAATGAACGACATACATTTTCGTTAAATTCTCACATCATTCGAATGAAGCAAATTCTCGGATTAGCCCCATTTTACAAAGATGGGAAGAGACACAGAGAGGTTAGGTAGCCTCTGGATAATAACATCATGTGCTCACATAGGGTTTTGCCAGATAGCAAAGTGTTTTCAAATACACTCCCTAGACACTGTAACTCTTCATAGCATTTGAGAAGACAACCAAAGGCAGAACTGCCAAAATGACCACAGCACTGAGGAACCAGACTCGCTGCTCACTGAACACACCACAGTAAATATTCTTGGTAAAGGAAAAAGAGACCTATAAAAGAAAAGTCTTAAACAACATGAGCACTTGAGAGTTAGCTACATGGCAAAATGGCAGCCTTTCTTGAGACCTAAACATAGATTTAAAAAGAAGGAAATTCAGAAGGGCAAAGGTAAAACACAGCTTTGAAGTCAGAGCTCCTGGGCTCAAGTCTTGCTTTTTGCCACTTAATCCTTACATGACACCGAGCAACTTATTTAGTCTCTGCTTGTCTTTTACGTTCCTCAGATGTCAAATGGAGACAAAAACAGTCCCTACATCAAAGAAGTTACTGTGAGGATTAAATTAATTTATATATGTAAAGTGTAAAACAAATCTTGAGCACAAAGCACACAAATTAAAATGCTTTTATTACTATGATTATGATTACAAAATAATGAGAGTAAGATACAAAATTCAATCTGTATGACAAATCAGCAAATGGGTGCCCCACTCCTCTGACCTGTTATACCTGTATACTATTTATTAAGACAAGGTTCCATTTTCCACCTATAGCTGGGCAAAAATGAACTGAAAAAAGATCAAACAATGTGTTAACAAGGATGGGGGGAAAAGGGAACTCTTACGTATTGGACATAGAAGTCAACATTGGTACATTCACCTTGAAAAGCAATTTGACAACCTCTAATAAAGTAAAAAAAAAAAAAATGCATATAAACTTATGGGCCAGCAATTTCTCTTTTTGGTATATATCTAAATAAATTCTCATATGTAAGGAAATAGATATAGTTACTTCACAGCATTATTATAATATTGGGAATAGATAAAAAAAAACTGTAGCATATTCATATACTGAAATGCAATGCAACAACTAAATTGAATGAAGTAGATTTTTAGGTATGAACATGATACATCTCTAAAACATAGGGTTGAGAGAAAAATAGACAAGCTGGAAAATGATACATATAGTATGACACCAATTATGTAAACGAAAATCATATGTAAAATAAAATAGTAATACAGCCTATTTATACTCTTAAAATTTACACTTGCTAAAAAGCATTCTCTATTTCCACACAAAGGCAGTGGTTGATGAATTGTCATTGACTGCATGAACGAGCGTCTCATCACATTTCCAACGCTACGAAAACATGGTCACAACACTCGCTCCTTGTTTAGGAAAAGCTCTGGTTGTTGTGGTAAGCTTCCTCAGCGTACCCTATGAGCGCCTCCATACATGTTAAAGAGTACAGGTGTACCTTCTTAGAAGCAATTATGGAAATGTTGAATAGAATTCTCTATGTAAGGCAGTTACCATCTTTAGATATATTTCTTAATCTTCCAGTTCAGAAGTCACGCTGAATTCTTTCTCATAAATAAATTTCACAGTGACTCCTGTGCTCAATGCTTTCTCTTTTGCTTAGTTATTACTGATCACCATTATTATTATTGAATGTGCCCACCACTGACTGAATGCTCACTCTGTGTCAGGCACTACGCAAAGGGTTTTATGTGCAGCAACACACTGAACTCTGCAAAATTTAAAAGGCTCTATTATTAAACCAGAGCCCTGGTAGCGTAACAGTTAAGAGCTCAGGGTGCTAACCAAACTGTCCTCAGTTTGAATCCACCAGCCACTCACTGGAAACCTATGAGGCAGTTCTACTCTGTCCTATAGGGTTGCTATGAGTTGGAATTGACTCAACAGCAACAGGTTTGGTTTGTTTGTTTGCTTTAAATTAAACCCATTGTATAGATGAAGTAACTGAGTCCTAGGAGAGATTAAGAAACTTGCCTTAAAAAGTGGCAAAGCTGTAATTGAAACATGGCTGGAATTCCAACACACCACACACCTAGCACTTATATCCTGTTCTCCTTGCGGGCAGTGCTATAAAGAGACCTTGAGTTGTTTAGTGGGGCTAAACTGGAAGAATTCAAATCAAGAAACTCATTTTAGATGGCCAGAAATGCTTACTGTTTCTTTCAAAGTAACATAAAATAATGTTTTCTATATCTTTAATAGGACTCAACCTAGATTAAATTTACATGTGATGGCTGCAGCCTCAAGTTCATTTGTGAGCAAGGGAAATCTTCAAATGTATTACATCCCTGAATACTACAAATTCTTCTCTCAACCATTCTATTTGTTCAGTGTACAGCAAACATTCAGGGTCTACTGAAGACACTGTGATGGTCATTACCTTTAAATCTCTTTGGAGAGGGTGCCCAGGGATTATTTACCTTTTACACTTAATTTAAAATGCCTTGCATTGCTTTTTAATTATTCCATGTGTCTATATGTCTGGCTATCCAAGTACATTATCACTTCCTTGAAGGCAGGATTCGTGTTTTATACTTCCCTAAACGAAACCAAACCAAATCCGTTGCCACTGAGTCAATTCCGACTCATAGTGACCCAACAGGACAGAGTAGAACTGCCCCATAGGGTTTCCAAGGAGCAGCTGGTGGTTTCAAACTCCCAACCTTTTGGTTAGCAGCCATAGCTCTTAACCACTACACCACCAGGGCTCCTATACTCCCCTGTTACTCACAAAATCTTTGGCTTCAGACCTGGGTCCATAAATGGGACTCAAAAAATTCTTAAGTTGAATCTGATTTTACTCAACACGAACATGTTGTGATGCATGGTGAGATATCTGAGTGTATTTAGAAAAGCGATCTTTTCTAATACATATGAAACAGGCGATAGACGCAGCATGGCTTAGTATAAACTCAGCTTATGATAACAAGGCTGCTTACTTCCCTATGTATGTTTGAATATCTACTTTTTACAAATGTTAGATAAAATTTAAATTAGCGTTTGGTGGTATATCTGAGACCAAATTTTATAGATAGTATTCCTCATTCCTACTACCCATGTATAATCTTTAGTTAATTCTAGTTTGTCCCTATTATGTGCCAGATCCTTGTATACATGCTAGTTTTACCCCATTTTCTCCACTGTACACGAGGAAGTGGAAGTTTAGGAATATCAACCAATCTGCACAATGACACAAGTATCAAGCAGTAATGCAGACCTTGAAACCACACCCCTTACCTTTAAAGTCTCTGTCTCTCTGTCTCTCTCTCTATATATACATATCTATCTCCGTATCCACTGAGTGGGCAAAAGACAGGAATAGTCCTTACCGCCGGGGCTGATTCCAATTGCTGTATGCTGCATTTTGAAGTTCACTTTCTTCTCCCTCTCCTTCTTCTCGCTCTGGTAGTTCTGGAATGTCTCTGTTAAACAGTTATGCAGTGAGTACTCTAAAATCCTAGTAAAACCATGCACAAGGGTCTTATGTTACTTTATTGTTGGTTTAACATAAAAATGCAGAACTGCTTATTTATCGCACTTGGCAAATGAGTGTGTATTTTTACAGTGGGGAAAATGAAAACTGAATAAAACCAAACAGACACCTTACATTAGACTCAACCTATCATAATTTGGATATATAGCTGAACACTAAAGAGTCTTGGTTAGTCTGTTTCTTTCCTGAAGAAACATAGGGAAATTAAAAAAGCAGATAGTATGAAGGGGTAAATACCAAACTTGTAAAGAAAAACTATTCAAGAAGCATTTCTTAAAGGCCTATCACGTGCAAGACGCTAGGGTCAGCGTGTAAGTTGTAAATCTGCACAGACCTGATCCTTGTCCTGAAAGAATCTGAATAATTAATATGCCAGGACTTTAGCATCTCTCCTTTAACTTTTGAAGACAGACGAAAAATGCCTATGATCCAGTAACCCATTCAGAAGAGCCAGACACAGAATGCTCCTTACAGGAAGCAGGTCACAATGCACCTGCACGCAAGGTCACCTTTCAACTTCTGTAGCACTTCAGGTTTTGCCAAATGCCAAGCATATTAACAAAATATGTCCAGTCTATTGACTGAAAGTAAATGAAACTGTAAAAATAATAACAATATCTAAACATGTTTTGCTTTTCCAAAGGTACATGAGTCGGTATCAACTCGATAGGCAAACCAACAACAAACAGCAACAATACTTTGCTTTAATAAAAGACAGTACGAGGGCAATAGAAAACAAATCAGTTATGATTTGTTCTTACGCTGCTGGCGAACATAGTATTTCTAAGGAAACATATAATGTTTACTAAAAAGGTGAGATTCAAAACTCTACATAAATTATTACCCTAAATTTTCTATAAATAAAATATTATATTGGAATGAAAAAGTAACAAAATATTAGCAATGATTATCACTTAGTGGTGGAACTATATATAAGATTTTTCTTTATGTATTTTATGCATAAGGTTTTTTTTTTTTATGTCTTTTAGGAATTCTCAAAAATGTTCACGCATTTCTTTTAACACAGAAAAGGCTATGAAAAGTCTGATTCCATAAATGTTTTCAGTTAATTTTTACAGAAATTGAACAACCTTAAAAAATTATATGCTCAAGTGATAGCCATTCTCCCATGACAAGAAGACTGAACGCTCTCAAATTATATGATTGTTAGACTTTGAGACTGGAAGTCATCTAACCCAATAATCCATCTGCACTTGAATGTGCTTCAGATCACGTCTGGCAAGCAACTGTCCAGGTTCTCTTGGAGGTCTCATTCCTCCTTTGAGCTGAACACTAGACTTTTTAAAAAAACAGTGTTAGAATAAAATCTGTCTGTCTAAAGCTTCTACCCATTGGTTCTAATCCTTCTGTGTGTTTGAATTCCCCTCCTGTGAAAATTGAGGAACAAGGCTTGGAAAGAAGATGGACTTCAAGAGCTGTGGCTAAGTCTGGCGGTGAGGCAGGACTTTGGGGAGTGGATCAGAGACAGGGATTCTAAAAATAATGAGAAGGAGTTGACTGACAGCTAGAGAGTCCAAGTGAAGCCCCAATCCACAGGAAGCCAGGTATAGAGGTGAACACTGGGCCAAATCCTCCGGAAAGGCAACTGAAGAGAATGTGATGGAAAGCATGTCTGGAAGACAGGAAATAACAAGAACTTGGAAAGAGTCCCTAAAACAGTGGTTGACAGCTGTGGGAAGAGTCTCCCCCTAAGGCCTAAGCTGTGGGAAGTACTCAGAAATGCTTTCAGCCATATAGCACATCATATGCTCCTGTCTTTTACCTATAACTTGTTGCTGTTGAGTCGATTCCGACTCATAGTGACCCTAGAGGACAAAGTAGAACTGCCCCATAGGATGTCCAAGGCTGTGATATTTACTAAAGCAGACTTCCACATCTTTCTCCCATGGAGCAGCTGGTTGGTGAGTTTGAACCACTGACCTTTCAGTTAGCAGTCGAGTGCTTTAACTGCTGTGGCATGAGGGAGGATTCCTTACCTTTTACCTATAAGAAGATAAATATTCTGAATCCTCTGATACTTATTTCCCTCAGTCTCTTCAGATGATTCCACAACGTGGAATCCTTTCACTAATCTGGGTACACTAAACGTGTGGATGATTCTTCACCCATCTTACAAGTGTGGTTTTCAGGACTCAAGTGCCATGTGGCTACCACAGAGCAGAATGGACCTGTTCTCTTCCTCCCGCACACACCCAGCCAACACTGAATGAGATTTCTTTGCTCCTGTGACCCACTGTTGAATATCACAAGCTTTGTGTCAACTACAATAATCAGTTCTTTTTACATCTGCATTTAGGCACCAGTGAAGTAGCTGGCACAGGTCACACAGTAAAGCAGTAGAGGTGAGATCTGAGTAAGGCCATCTTACTAGAGAACTTGGGCTCTTACTCTCCAGGTTGTGCTGCCACATACTTTTTATACTGGACTTAAGCAATTCTTTCTTTGAATCCACATTCAGGACCTTGTATTCATCCATCCACAGAAGAAGTAAAGTTCAGTGGTTAAGGACATGGACTCTACAGACTAACTAGACTCTAATCTCGGCTCTAATGCTTATTAGCTGTGGGATTTAGAAAGTTACTTAACCTCTCTCTGCTGCAGACTCCTCCTCTGTAAAATGTAGACAGTGTTGTTTGGTTTGCTTTTGCTTTAAGCACCGTTATAGTAATAGCTAATACATTTTCTCTGGAGTAGCAGTGAAGCAGCAAGGCAAACACTGCACAATCCAGGCCAATTCCCTTTCTGTGCTAGAGGGAGCCCAGTGCTGGAAGTAGCTTTTTCCTCTAGTACTTTTTTGAGTACTTTTTAAGGCTTCAACTTAATAGGAATAAAAGATTATCTTGCAGTATTCTTTAACTAACTCATTTGAAACAATTCAGAGGGACACTGAAAAGATTACTTTTTACCATTTTGACAGGCAGCATTGGGAAATAATAATTTATGCCACTAATGTTGAGATGGAAATTCTAGAGGGGAGTGTGGCTGAGCTTTGTGAATATTCCTTTTTCCATAAAAATACATAAGGCTCCAAAGACCATAATATTCTTTCCCTCTATTAAACCCCTAACATACCTTTCCCTTCCCTAACACTCCCTGTAAACTTCAGCCTTGTCTATTTCGCAGAGAGAACAGTGATGCGATACTTAGATGCCACCAGGTTCAACAGGCACCAGGGTGTCTAGGGGTGTTCTGACATCCTCTAAAGAACTGTCAAGCCCCTGTACCAGATGACCTCAGAGTATCTGCAAGGCCATTTCTGCCCTACAGCATGCCTAAGGAGAAATTAGGTACTCAGTTTCCAATGCAACTGAAAAAACAACAAAAACAACAACAACCAGGTCCACAATTGAGAGTGTAAAATAAAATACTACAATCTTCATGGAAAAGTAATTTGAAAATTATTTCTCTCTCTGCTAAGAACTCAGTCTGTGGCATCATTAAAATCTCCTTTCCTAAGGAAAGAAAATTCTGCTTTATTATTTAAAAGTTTGTAATATATTTGTACTGTTGTTGTTAGGTGCCTTCAAGTCAGTTCCGACTCATAGTCACTCTGTGTACAACACAACGAAACACTGCCCAGTCCTGCGCCATCCTCATAATCGTTATGCTTGAGCCTACTGTTGCAGCCACTGTGTCAATCCATCTCACTGAGGGTCTTTCTCTTTTTTGCTGATCCTCTACCTTACCAAGCATGATGTCTTTCTCCAGGGACTGGTACCTCCAGACAACATCTTCAAACTACGTGAGATGAAGTTTCACCATCCTTGCTTCTAAGGAGCATTCTGGCTATACTTCTTCCAAGACATATTTGTTTGTTCTTCTGGAAGTCCATGATATAGTCAATATTCTTCACCAACACCATAATTCAAAGGCTTCAATTCTTCTTCAGTCTTCCTTATTCATTGTCCAGCTTCATATGCACGTGAGGCGATTGAAAACATCATGGCTTGGGTTAGACACACCTAGTCCTCAAGTTGATAGCTTTGCTTTTCAACAATTTAAAGAGGTCTTTTGAAGCAGGTTTGCTCAATGGAATATGTCGTTTGATTTCTTGACTGCTGCTTCCATGGAAATTAATTGTGGATCCAAGTAAAATGAAATCCTTGACAACTTCAATATTTTCTCCATTTATTAAGATGTTGCTTATTGGTCCAGTTGTGAGGATTTATGTTTCTTTACGTTAGGGTATAATCCATACTGAAGGCTGTAGTCTTTTGTCTTCATCAGTAAGTGCTTGAAGTCCTCTTCACTTTCAGCAAGCAAGGCTGTGTCATCTGCATATCACAGGTTGTTAATGAGTCATCCACCAATCCTCACGCCATGATTTTCTCCACATACTCCAGCTTCTCAGATTATTTGCTCACCATACAGACTGAGTAAATATATGATGAAAGGATACAACCCTGACGCACACCTTTCCTGATTTTAAACCGCACAGAATCCTCTTGTTCTGTCTGAACAACTGACTGCTTCTGGGTTGATGTACATTTTCTGTGTGAGCACAAGTTAAGTGTTCTGTAATTCCCATTATTTGCAATGTTACTGATGATTTGTTATGATCCACACAGTTAAATACCTTTGCATAGTCAATAAAACACAGGTAAACATCTTTCTGGTATTCTCTGCTTTCAGCCAAGATCCATCTGACATCAGCAATGATATCCCTAGTTCCATGTCCTCTTCTGAATTCGGCTTGAATTTCTGTCAGTTCCCTATTGATGTACTGCTGGAACCGTTTCTGAATTGTTTTCAGGAAAAATTTTACTTGCATGTGATATTGATGATATTGTTTGACAATTTTTCCAATCTGTCGGATCACCTTTCTTTGGAATGGATACAAATCTTTCTCTTCCAGTCGGTTGGCCAGGTAGCTGTCTTCCAAATTTCTTGGTATAGATGAGTGAGCACCTCCAGCCTTCCATCCTTTTATTTAAACATCTCAATTGGTATTCTGTCAGTTCCTGAAGCCTTGTTTTTCTCCAATGATTTCAGTGCAACAGGGACTTCTTCCTTCAATACCATTGGTTCTTGGTCATATGCTACCTCCTGAAACCAGCTGAACATCTACCAATCCTTTGGGTACAGTGACTCTGTGTATTCCTCCCTTCCTTTTTTGATGCACCCTTTGTCGTTCAATATTTTGTCTAGAGACGCTTTTGATATTACAACTCTAAGCTTGAAATTTTTCTTTAGTTCTTTCAGCTTAAGAAATGCTGAGTGTGTTCTTCCTTTTGGTTCTCTAACTCCAGGTCTTTGCACATTTCATTATAATACTTTACTTTGTCTTCTCAAGCCACCCTTTGAAATCTTCTGTTCAGCTCTTTTACTTCATCATTTCTTCCTTTCACTTTAGTTCCTCTACATTCAACAGCAACTTTCAGAGTCTCTTCTGACATCCATTTTGGTCTTTTCTTTCTTTCCTGTCTTTTTAATGACCTCTTGCTTTCTTCATCTATGATGTCCTTGATGTCATCACACAACTCATCTGGTCTTCAGTCATCAGTGTTCAATGCATCAAATCTATTCTTGAGATAGTCTCTAAAGTCAGGTAGGATATACTCAAGGTCGTACTTTGGCTCTCATGGACTTGTTCTAATTTTCTTCAGCTTCAACTTGAACCTGCATATGAGCAATTAATGGTCTGTTCCACAGTCGGACTCTGGCCTTGTTCTGACTGATGATATTGAGCTTTTCCATCGTCCGTTTCCACAGATGTAGTGGATTTGATTCCTGTGTTTTGTATCTGGTGAGTTCCAACTGTATAGTCACCATTTATGTTGTTGAATAAGTTGTTGGTCTTGCAAAATTCTATCATCCAATCTCTAGCATTGTTTCTATCACCAAATACATATTTTCCACCTACCAACCCCTCTTTTTTGTTTCCAACTTTTGCATTTCAATCACTAGTAATAATCAACGCTCCTTGATTACGTGTTTGATCAATTTCAGACTGCAGAAGTTGGTAAAAATCTTTAATTTCCTCATCTTTGGCATTAGTGTTTGGTGCGTAAATTTGAATAACAGTCGTATTAACTGGTCTCCCTTGTAGGCCTATTGATATTATCCTATGACGGATAGCATTGTACTTCAGAATAGATCTTGAGATATGCTTTTTTATTATGAATGCAATGCTATTTCTCTTAAATTTGTGAATCACACCATAGTAGACCATATGATTATCTGATTCAAAACGGCCAATGCCAGGCCATTTCAGCTCCCTAATGCCTAGGATATCAATCTTTACGTGTTCCATTTCATTTCTGATGATTTCCAATTTTCCTAGATTTATACTTCGTACATTCCACATTCCGATTATTAATGGATGTTTGCAGTTCTTTCTCTGCATTTTGAGTCATGCCACACCAGCAAATAAATGTCCCAAAAGCTTGAGTCCATCCATATCACTAAGGCTGACTCTACTTTGAGGAGGCAGCTCTTTCCCAGTCGTATTTTGAGTGGCTTCCAACCTGAGGGGCTCCTCTTCTGGCATATATTAGACAATGTTCTGCTGCTATTCATAAGGTTTTTCACTGGCCAGTTTTTTCAGACGTAGACTGCCAGGTCCTTCTTCCTAGCCTGTCTTAGTCTGGAAGCTCCGCTGAAACCTGCCCACCATAGGTGACCCTGCTGGTATTTGAAATACCAGTGGCAGAGCTTTCAGTATCACTATCACAACAATAGGCAAGCCACCACAATATGACAAACTGACACACACGTGGCGGATATTTGTATTAGGAGTCTTTAAAAAGTCACACAATTCTCTATGATGCCTATATATCAAGACATTTATTGTAACATTCTCCATATAAGGAAAAAAACAGCCATTAAAAATCGTTCTAAATTTGTACGTGTGTTAGTGAAGAAATAAGTAAAATTTCTGATGATGTTTGAAAATATCTATGAAGACGGAAAAAGCATGATATAAAACTATAAATTCTATGTTCTAGGAAAAGAATCATATTCATATGTGGGGTGATTTACCAAAATTAAATATACTAAAAGTACTGGGTGGTAGAAGTCAAGATGGTTTTAATTTCTTGATGTATATTTTTATGTATTTTCCAAATTTTCTACACTATATGATAATTCTACTTAAGTTATTGATGGGTGGGGGGACTATCTTTTAAAAGTTTTTGAAAGGGAAAGGAATCCAGTCTTTTTCTTTGCTCCCTTCTTCCCTGGCCCTGGATTCAAAACTCTTCTTTATAACTTGCTATATCACTCATTCATGTTAGCAGATTTAATATTTCACTTACCTTTCAGTGTATGAAGAAAAAATATCCAGTGACATTATTCCCCCAGATTGTTGTTCCAAGTTTATTTTGAACTCTTCCAAATGTTCTGCAGGCACGTAAGTAATTCTGGAACAGAACACAAACCATGACAGTAAAGGGAAGGAAAGTTTAGCCTGTTAGGAAAAGCTTCCACAGTAAAAGTATATTGTCTCTTCATCTCTACCTCCCCACACATCCAATTAATTACTCAGCAGAGAATCCAAATTTCAAAAGGATACAATCTATTCTATACAAAGTATTCTACAGGCAAGAGTAACAATAGAAAATACATTTTAATATGCTGGTAATAAATTATGTACTTACCAATAATCATATGGAAATGAAAAGCAGCATATTTATGTTTCCAAATGAGAAGGCTAACTGTAATATTTTGAAATTAAGACGATCTATAAATCTTAATAATGATGATTGCCAGAAATAACATTAACTTTCTCCAAAGATTTCTGGGTTCTCTAGCAGAAACAAATTAGGTATACTCTAATAAAACACTGGCTATCCAACATTACTTTATATTTTTCCATAATCTGCAATTAACTGTAGACATTAACAAGCATTACTGATAATTGCATGTTAGTTCTATTAAGTTATGAACTCTCAAGTCTCAAGTTAAACCACCATAAGTTTATGGAAAATGCCTCTTTACTAATTTGTACCAGTTTCTTATAAATTCACTCTGGTTTCAGAAAAAAGCCCTACTATTTATACCTGAATGGGCAGTTACTAATTCTACAAATAGTGGCTGAATGCCTATTACAGTATGGCACTGTGTTGCTTGCTGACTATAGCTGCAATGTTTACAAGCTGACATTTTAAAATGCAGAAGTTTGCTGCTATTCTATAAAGCTATGTACTTAGTTTATGCACTTCTTCAAGTAGACTGTTCCAACAGTATTAAATGAAAGTAAGGTAAAAGAAATACTGTATTTGAAGTCCACTAAGTATGTTTAACTAAAAAAAAAAAAAAAAAGGTATGTATCAAAAATACACAATACAGTCATCATGAAGACTACTAAACCACCTATCCATAGCTTATCCATTAAGTCAGTAAGCATATAACACCATAGCCCTGGAGGACAGAGCTAAAAGGACTGTCTTTCATGCCATCATAAAATAAAAATTGTGCCAACAGCATGATTTACTGAGTGGGGGGGATATATAATTTCAGATCTATTGGTTATTCCATAAAAAGCATTCACTGCATGAGGTCACTTAGTTTTGGCATGAGAAGATATGATTCACTGCTCATCAGGAGGATGATGTGGGAACAGATCACCACCACTGAACCGCAACATCCTTGATCACAAAAAGGATATTGTTTTGTATGAGGCTACTGTCAGCTGAGAAGCACAATACAGATGTAAAGAGGTGTTCTAACAGGACATCAACACTCCTGTTAGACACATTTTGTGCAAGGATCAAAAAATGGAGCAGAAAGCACACTGCAGCAGATTTAGGACTAGGCAGTAAAAGAGTTTCATTCTAAATCCAGTTCTATTTAATTTATTCAGCTATAAAAACATCTTCTCTAAGTTGTTACAAAAATATATTAAACTAGTAAATTTGCCTTTATGCCTTCAAAAATAACGAGGCAAAATGAGTACGTTATTTCTGGAAAGAAGATTATATTTTACACAAAGAAAAATAAAAGTTAAACTTGAAACCTAAAGTCTGGAAAGCCTATTCAAGAAAACTGATAGTATTTCTGAAGATTCAGTAAAGGTACCAACTCATAATAAATAAAACTTTAACAAAAAAATGTGCGGAAAGAAAGGAGGGGGGAGCTAGAACATAAGAGTGAAAATAATATTCAGTACAAAGCATTTAATTTTTAAATTGATTTGAGAAAGGAAAGAAGATGTTTCTATTCCAACCAATGTTGAAATGAGCTTTCCCCTGGATTTGTTCAAAGCTGTTTTTCTTTTTACCAAAATGGAGGGGTGTACCATACAAATATTTTTTCTGATACTTTGGGTAGGGGTGAGAAAGAACAAGAAAGGCAGTCTTCATAAATATTTAGTCTTATCTAGACAGTGAGGCTACAGAACAATCACCCCACAATGCAACAGGACACGTAGATCAATTCTAACACACTCCTGGTCACACAGCCATCTAAAACCTCCAAATCACCAACAAAGAACACCAAAACTGCATTACGGACTGTATAAACACACAGAGAACAGCTTAGGTGAAAGCTGTATTAAAGATTCCGAAAAGTAAACTAACCTTTGGTTTCCACATAGAGTGGAAGAAGAAAGAACACCATTAGTGATGTCCAAGTGTGATACGGATATTAATCCAGAGGCTGCGCCTGCACAGGCAGGCAGGATCTTTCCCTCACAAAGGAGCTTTAAAGCTTAGGAGTTGGATAATATGATTTTCAAATGAGTTGACAATCATCAATGCGATGTGCAAACGTAACAATCTCATAGCTCTGCTGGAATTTATGTTCTTATGTAAATGGAGAAAAAAGCCAAAATGTATACAGTGCATCTATATCTGGATCTCTCTCTGCAATGGGATATTACAAACGCATGAAATGGTCTGCACAGACAAGTTGTCACATACAGCCATAATGAGCTTTTGAATCACTGATACTCACACATAAAAGGGGGCTCGATCGTCAGCAGGTGCTGTAGGAAAATCTAGAATGTGCAGCATACGCTGCGGCATCTTTTTACAATGGTGTTAACAAACGTCAATGTCTTGTGCTGAATGTGAGAGGCATACATATGTAGTTAAAACTGAGTGCTCCTGGTTGTTTTTTGTTTTTTTTTTTTTCCCCCTTTCCACCTCCCTCCCATCTACACCTCCCCTGGAAAAGCATCTGCTCTTTACTGGTGTCTATAGCGGTGATTATTAACAAGAATGGAAAAATGTAACTGCAATCAATCTTTTCTTCCTTGATCAGGAATTCATCCCACACTTTAGGTTAAGGCAGGTGAATTCTGATTCAGCTCAGTAATTATCTGGCAGATGTTACAAGCAGCTGCTGCTAAGCGCAAAACCCTGGCTATTATTACAGGAATATAAGAGCTCCTGGCAAGGTGGAGTGAGAAGTAAAACAGAATGCATTCTGGTGAGGCTTCACATCTGGTTTTCCACAGAAAACAATGAAACCTGGAACTTCAACTGGCTGTTCTTGAACTCTTAAAACTCAAACTGTCTACCCAGGCATGCAAGAATGCACACACACAAAGGTGCTAGCAAGCTATCATAAATGACAAAAAGAAATCCAGTGCATCGTCTCAATAAGCAATGCTTTTCCTAAAGCCAGTCAGTAATGCAACTGAACCCCTTAACATCTTTAAGGTGAAGTCTCTACAATGCACCCCTCCACCCCTGCCCTAGATTAAGCAGGTTCATAACAAGTAACAAAGAGAAGGAGATGTGGACGGAGCCGAGATGCAGGCAATGACTGCGAAGCTTCACTGGCCAGATGTTATGGTTCCACTCAGAACAGGGAAAGGATTAGACTTTCCTTCTGGGATGATAACTCACATAGCTTTCAAGGTAATTCTAAACGCTTTGGTTCATGAAAAGTAAGTGACAGAGAGGGGACAGAGTCAGAAATACTTTAAGCAAACTGCACAGAATACACGGCTCAGCCGTGGTCAAACTACATGACAGACTATTTTCATTTTGTCATTTAACACAATCTTTCTCAAATAGGATTATATAAAAATGATGTGAGCTTCTTTCTACCATTTCCTCCATAAGTCAAACTCTATAAACATTGAACCAGAGCTTTAGGAGGACACTTGAGAAGAAATCAATGTGTTTTCTGAGTAGGTTTGTCTGTGTGTGTGTGTGTGTCTGTGTGTGTGTGACAGAGAGACTGATAGATTGACTGGTTTACTGACTGATTGATTTCCAGAAGAGGAAAGGTTACAGATTTTTTTTCTTAATTTTTTTACATGTAAGATTCTACAATACATTATGTCCCTTGAGATCCTAAAGCAATTACTTATGAGAATACCTCTCTAGATACCCTTCAGTGTCATAACAAAGCCTCAGCCCACATGAAATTGGTAAATTCTAGTACTGAATCTGAGGGTGGAAAAAAAATGAGAAAAGGGGAAAAATACTTTTGAGCTTGACAGATGGAATAACATGTACCTGATGACTTTTTTGCAGTTGACTATATGTATAACTTATGCCAAACTGATGTCACAATGGTCTGATATTTTGGTCATTTTTTAAGTTCCATAGTACATTAGAACAGAGGGGTAAGGCTGACACTCAGCAACAATTCTGGCAATCACAGTGCCAAAAAGTGGGCAAGGAACCTATATCAGTGCACACAGCTCAGCACACATATTATTGCACGATAAATGAAATGATCAGTTACTAGACCATCTGCATTTTATACTACATCTAAACTATATAAGTTAAAACGCTTCCCAAAAATAGTCTCCATGTGGACCTATATCATTCATCTTTTAAGCAGAAGGAATAAACACTGGCCCTCAAGGGGTGGGGAAAGTTTCTCTTATTTCTTAGTGTAGAGGCACTGACATTTTTAATGATGTTCACTTGTGCTTGCATTATTAATAAGATAATTAAGGAATAGTCACATTATCTGATGATTTGACCAGTTGTAAAATAAACGTCAAAATGTCAGGCAAAAAATATGAAAACCCATTAGTGAAGTTTCTGCCTAAAACTACTTCTTTGTATAAGACAGCAGAATCTACTCCAAAAATGAATGATATATATTTTCTGCTTTTTATTGAAGGTGGAATGAAAACCAGATTGTAAATATAGCGTTTCTTACCTAAGCTCTAGCAATACATACTTTGCAAAATAACCAGTAACAGGAATGCAATTAGTAAAATAACATTAATAGAAAAAAAGTTCACATACCTAGCAATCGTTACATCGATTTAAGGTAAACAATCTTTTCCTGCACTCTTATTTTACTATTATATCCCTTATACATATATTAAATGCAAACATCAAAGATTAATGCTAAAGAAAAAATCCAAGCTATTACACTGATGAAGTATGACAATAAAGTCATGAACTGATTTTCATTTTGCCTCCAGGAATGTTCTGGACTTAATAACTAAACCACATATATGACATTCTTTTAATACATTATGGGATTATGGGACATTTAAAACACTTCCTGACAAAATATCCTATGTGAGCTAGAATCAGTCTGTACCAAAATACTAGTGAATCCCCTTGGGTAATGAGTTAGTTTGAGAAAGGGTAAGTTATGGGTCAGACTGGAACTGTTCTATTTTTTTTTCCCATACAAAAATTTATACATACTTTGTTATCTGACTCTAATTACTCTCCCATTACTATGACAGCAGACTCCTCCTTTCCACCCGATTCCCCATGTCCATTCAACCAGCTCCTAACCCTCTCTGCCTTCCCATCTCACCTCCGGACAGAAGCTGCCCATTTAGTCTCTTGTATCTACTTGAGCTAAGAGGCACACTACTCACGAGTATCCCTTCATGTCCCACACTCCAGTCCAATCCCTGTTTGAAGAGCTGGCCTCAGAAATTGTTTTAGTTCTGGGCTGATATAGAATCTAGGGGCCATGCTTTCCCGGGTTCTCCAGTCTCACTCAGACCCTTAAGTCTGGTCTTCTTACTAGAATTTGAGTTCTGGACCCCACCTTCCTCCTGCTCTATCCGGGACTCTCTGTTGTGTTCACTGTCAGGGTGGTCACTGGTGGTAGCCGGGCACCATCTAGTTCTTCTGGTCTCAGGCTGATGAAGTCTCAGGTTCATGTGCCCCTTTCTGTCTCTTGGGCTAATACTTTTCTTGTGTCTTTGGTGTTCTTCATTCTCCTTTACTCCAGGTGGTTGGGACCAATTGATGCACCTTAGATGGCCGCTTGCAAGCTTTTAAGACCCCAGATGCCACTCACCAAACCAGGATGCAGAACATTTTCTTAATAAGCTTTGTTATGCCAATTGACCTAGATGTTCCACTGAAAGCATGGTCCCCAGACCCCTACCCCTGCTACTCTGTCCCTCAAAGTGTTTGATTGTATTCAGGAAACTTCTTAGCTTTGGTTTAGTCCAGTTGTGCTGACTTCCCCTGTAGCGAGTGCTGTCCTTCCATTCACCTAAGATAACTCTTATCTACTGTCTAGTTAGTAAATAACTGTCACCCTCCCTCCCTACCCTTGTAACCATCAAACAATGTTTTCTTCTGTGTTGAAACCTTTTCTTGTGTTCTTATAATAGTGGTCTTATACAATATTTGCCCTTCTGTGAATGACTAAATTCACTCAGCATAATGACCTCCAGCTTCCTCCATGTTATGTTTCATGGCTTCATTGTTGTTCTTTATCGTTGCGTAGTATTTCACTGTGTGGATATACCATAATTTGATTATGCATTCATCCGTTGATGGGCACCTAGGTTGTTTCCATCTTTTTGCTATTGTGAACAGTGCTGCAATGAACATGGGTGTGCATGTATCTATTCATGTGACAGCTCTTATTTCTATAGGATATATTCCAAGGAGCAGGATAGCTCGATCGTATGGTACGCCTATTTCTAGCTTTTAAGGTAGTGCCAAATCGATTTCCAAAGTGGTTGTACCATTTTACATTTCCACCAACAGTGTATAAGTGTTCCAGTCTCTCCACAACCTCTCCAGCATTTGTTATTTTGTATTTTTTGGAATAATGCTAGCCTTGTTGGGGTGAGAGGATTTCTCATTGTAGTTTTGATCTGCATTAATCTAATGGCTAATGATCATATGAGCATTTCTTCATGTGTCTGTTAGCTGCCTGAATATCTTCTTTGGTGAAGTGCCTGTTCATATCCTTTGCCCGTTTTTTAATTGGGTTATTTGTCTTTTTGCTGTTGAGGTTTTGCAGTATCTTGTAGATTTTAGAGATTAAACGCTAATTGGATTTGTCCTAGCCAAAAATTTTTTCCCAGTCTGTAGGTTGTCTTTTTACTCTTTTGGTGAAGTCTTTGGATGAGCGTGTGTTTGATTTTTAGAAGCTTCCATTTATCTAGTCTCTCTTCTGGTGCTTGCGCATTGTTACTTATGGTTTGTATTGTGTTTATGCCATGTATTAGGGCTCCTAGCGTTGTCTCTATTTTTTCTTCCATGATCTTTATCGTTTTCGATTTTATATTTAAGGCTTTGATCCATTTTAAGTTGGTTTTTGTACATGGGGTGAGATATGGGTCTTGTTTCAGTTTTTTGCATATAGATATCCAATTATGCCAGCACCATTTGTCAAAGAGACTGTTTTTTCCCCAATTAATGGACTTTGGGCCTTTGTCAAATATTAGCTGCTCACAGGTGGATGAGCTTATACTTGGATTCAAACTCTGTTCCATTGGTCTATGTATCTGTTGTTGTACCAGTGCCAGGCTGTCTTGACTACCGTGGCTATATAATAGGTCCTAAAATCAGGTAGTATAAGGCCTCCCACTTTGTTCTTCTTCTTTAGTGCTTTATTTATTCAGGGCCTCTTCCCTTTCCATATGAAGTTAGTGATTTGTTTCTCCATCTCATTAGAAAATGCTGCTGGAATTTGGAGCAGGATTGCATTGTATCTGTAGATTGCCTTGGGTAGAATTGACATGTTCACTATGTTGAGTCTACCTATCCATGAGCAAGGTATATTTTTCCACTTATGCAGGTCTCTTTTAGGTTCTTGCAGTAGTGTCTTGTAGTTTTCTCTGTAAAGATCTTTTACATCTCTGGTTAGATTTATTCTTAAGTATTTTATCTTCTTGGGGGCTATTGTAAATGGTGTTGATTTGGTGATTTCCTCTTCAAGGTTCTCTTTGTTGGTGTAAAGGAATCCAACTGATTTTTGTATGTTTATCTTGTATCCTGAAACTTTGCTGAAATCTTCTATTAGTTCCAATAATTTTCTTGTGGATTCTTTGGTGTTTTCTGTGTATAAGATCATATCATCTGCTAATAGAGATACTTTGACTTCTTCCCTACCTATCAGGATGCCCTTTATTTCTTTCTCTAGCCTAACTGCTCTGGCCAGGACCTCCAACACAATGTTGAATAATAGTGGTGATAAAGGGCATCCTTGTCTGGTTCCTGTTCTCAAGGGGAATGCTTTCAAAGTCTCTCCATTCAGGATGATGTTGGCTATTGGTTTTGTATAAATGCCCTTAATTATACTGAGGAATTTCCCTTCTATTCCTATTTTGTTGAGTTTTTATCATGAATGGTGGTTGGACTGCGTCAAATGTCTTTTCTGCATCCATTGATAAGATCATGTGGTTCTTGTCTTTTGTTTTATTTATGTGATGGATTACATTGATTGTTTTCCTAATGTTGAACCATCCCTGCACACCTGGTATAAATCCCACTTGATCATGGTGAATTATTTTTTTTGATATTTTGCTGAATTCTATTGGCTAGAATTTTGTTGAGGATTTCTGAGTCAATGTTCATGAGGGATATTGGTCTGTAATTTTCTTTTTTTGTGGTGTCTTTACCTGGTTTTGGTGCCAGGGTTATGCTGGCTTCATAGAATGAGTTTGGGAGTATTCCATCCTTTTCTGTGCTCTGAAATACCTTTAGTAGTAGTGGTGTTTACTCTTCTCTGAAAGTTTGGTAGAATTCTCTGGTGAAGCCATCCGGGCCAGGGCTTTTTTTTTGTTGGAAGTCTTTTAACTACCTTTTCAGTCTCTTCTTTTGTTATGGGTTTATTTAGTTGTTCTACCTCTGTTTTTGTTAGTTTAGGTGGGTAGTGAGTTTCTAAAAATTTGTCCATTTCCTCTAGGTTTTCAAATTTGTTAGAGTACAATATTTCATAGTATTCTGTTATGATTCTTTTAATTTCAATTGGGTCTGTTGTGATATCACCCATCTCATTTCGTATACGGGTTATTTGCTTTCTCTCCTGTTTTTCTTTTGTCAGTCTGGCCAGTGGTTTATCAATTTTGTTGATCTTTTCATAGAACCAGCTTTTGGTCTTCTTAACTCTTTCAATTATTTTTCTATTCTCTATTTCATTTAATTCTGCTCTAATTTTTATTATTTCCTTTCTTCTGGCACTGGAGGGCTTCTTTTGCTGCCTTCTTTCTACTTGTTCCAGTTGTAGGGTTAATGTTTTGATTTTGGCCCTTTCTTCTTTTTTGATGTGTGCATTTATTGCTATAAACTGACCTCTGAGCACTGCTTTTGCTGTGTCCCAAAGGTTCTGGTAGGATGTGTTTTCATTCTTGTTTGATTCTACTAATTTCTTTATTCCATCCTTAATTTCTTCTATAACCCAGCAGTTTTTTAGCAAGGTGTTGTTCAGTTTCCATGTGTTTGATTTTTTTCCTTGCTTTTTGTGTTGTTGATTTCCACTTTTATGGCTTTACAGTCAGAAAAGATGCTTTGTAATATTTTGATGCATTGGATTTTGTTAAGGCTTGCTTTATGGCCTAATATGTGGTCTATTCTGGAGAATGTTCCATGTGCATTGGAAAAGAATGTATCTTGGCTGCTGTTGGGTTGAGTGTTCGGTATATGTCTATGAGATCAAGTTGGTTGATTGTAGCATTTAGCTTTTCCATGTCTTTGTTGAGCTTCTTTCTGGATGGTCTGTCCTTCATCAAAAGTGGTGTGTTGAAGTGTCCTACTACTTTTGTTGAGCTGTCTATCTCTCTTTTCAGTGCTGTTAGAGTTTGTTTCATGTATTTTGGAGCATCTGCCATTGGATGCTTACATATTTATTGTAGTTATGTCCTCCTGGTGGATTGACCTTTTATTCATTATATAGTGCCCTTCCTTATCCTTTGTGGTGGATTTTACTTTAAAGCCTATTTTGTCAGAGATTAATATTGCCACTCCTGCTCTTTTCTGAGTGTTGTTTGCTTGATATATTTTTTTCCATCCTTTGAGTTTTAGTTTGTTTGCATCTTTAAGTCTAAAGTGTGTCTACTGTAGGCAGCATATAGACGGATCATATTTTTTTATCCAGTCTGCCACTTTCTGTCTCCTTATTGGTGCATTTAGTCCATTTACACTCAGTTTAATTATTGATAGGTATGCATTTAGTACTGTCATTTTGATGTCGTTTTTTTGTGTGTTGTTCAGTTTCTTTGTTCCACTTAATTTTCTGTGCTGAGTCATTTTTCTTTATGTAGTCTGTTCATGTTTTTCATTGTTGTTGATTCTGTGTTTGCTGAGTCTATATTTTTCTAGTTTTTTACTTCAACTTGTAGGACTGTTAGTTTCCTTTGTGGTTACCTTAATATTTACCCCTATTTTTCTAAGTTTATACTAGTCTTTTATTTCTTGATATCGCCTTGACTTCCTCTCCATATGGAAAAGTCTATGTCTACACTTTTTAAGTCCCTCTTTTTGGTTTTAATGTCATCTTTTACATATTGACATCTGTTTCCCTATCTTCAGTGTTTTAACTTTGATTTACTTTTGTGACTTTCCTATCTGGGTTGATATCTGATTGCTTTACCTGTGTTCTAGTCTTGGGTTGTTATCTGATGTTACTGATTTTCTAACTGGAAGACTCCCTTTAGTATTTCTTGTAATTTTCGTTTGGTTTTTGCAAATTTCCTAAACTTCTGTTTATCTGGAAATGCCCTAATTTCACCATCATATTTGAGAGAGAGTTTTGCTGGATATATAATTCTTGGCTGGCAGTTTTTTTCCTTCAAGGGTTTATATATGTCATCCCATTGCCTTCTTGCCTGCATGATTTCTGCTGAGAAGTGCGAGCTTATTCTAATTGACTCTCCTTTGTAGATGACTTTTCGTTTATCCCTAGCCACTCTTAAAATTCGCTTTATCTTTGGTTTTGGCGAGTTTGATTATAATATGTCTTGGTGACTTTCCTTTGGGATCTACCTTATGTGGGGTTCAATGAGCATCTTGGATAGATATCTTGTCATCTTTCACGATATCAGGGAAGTTTTCTGCCAACAAATCTTCAACAATTTTCTCTGTATTTTCTGTTATTCCCCCGGTTCTGGTACTCTAATCACTCATCAGTTAGTCCTCTTGATAGGGTCCCACATAATTTTTAGGGTTTCTTCTTTTTTTAAATCCTTTTCTCTGACTTTTCCTCAAATGAGTTCTTATCAAGTGGTTTACCTTCAATCTCACTAATTCTGACTTCCATTGCCTCAATTCTGCTCCTATGACTTTCTGTTGAGTTGTCTAATTCTGAAATTTTATTGTTAATCTTCTGGATTTCTGATTGCTGTCTCTCTATGGATTCTTGCAGGCTGTTTAATTTGTCATTATGCTCTTCTCTAATCTTTTTAATTTCCTCTATTGCATGTTCTGCATTTTGTTTAATTTCCTTCCTGATCTCTTGAAGAATTCTGTATATTAATCCTTTGCATTCTGCCTCCAGTAATTGCAAGAAATTTTCCTCCTCTGGAAAATTACTAGAGTCTTTATTTTGGGAGCTTGCTGAAGCCGTCATGTACTGCCTCTTTATGTGATTTGATATTTACCGTTGTCTCTGAGCCATCAATAAGTACTATATTTATGAGTGTTATGTTTGCTTACTGTGTCCTAGCTTCTTGTTTTGTTTTGATATGCCCGAACAGGCTGCTCGTATGAGCTAGTTTGATCACTGGCACTGTTACCAGGTGGTTAGATCTATTACTAGGTATGTGAGCTCAGGAGTCCGCCCACTCCTCCTGTATGGATTTAGCTCAGGTGCCAGGTAGATACCCACCAAGTGTGTGGTGTAGGCTCTCATTTACTGTCCTATACAGGCATGGATGATTAGTGCAGGCACAGGCATCTGGCTGCAGCAGGGGGACACACTCTGGGTAAGGCAGGGGGCTGATGACTGCCCCTGAGTGCCCAGGAGGAAGGTGTGTCCCTGTTTCCTAGAGTGCACAGGTGGGTGGGTTTTTCAGCTGGACTTTGAGTACCTACTACTGTTGGCTGTAAGGACTAGGGGGCACGTCTTATCGCAGGTGGCTAGGTGGCATGGGTGAAGCCACCAGTTCTCAGGCCCCTGAAGTGGGTAGGTGAAGACCCTGCTTAATGGGCAGAGCAGTGTCAAATGTCAAGAACCTGCCACTTCACACTTGAAACAGCTGAAGTTAGAGTTCCGGTATATACCCTGTTGTACTGCAGTAATGAGGGCCTATGCTGTTGAGATGGGCCCACACAAGTCTATGCAGGGGGAAAGGCACTCAAAGTCTGTGGATCCCTCATGCCTGTGCCTAGGCAAAGGAGCTGTGCCTACCCTGGTTTCCTGGCTTAGGGGAACCAGCAGTTTATTTTTTCCCTTTTGTTAATTTGTTCACTCTCTAAGGCGGGGGAATGGTTCCGGACATTTGATGGATCCTACTTCTGGCCCAGGGGACTTGGCAACTGCTGAAGTTGGTCTGGAGCAGGGAGGTAAATGGGAGAGAGGTTTTTCCCTAAGGGGGGTGTTTTTGATCTATGTGGTAAGCCGTACACAAGTACTTATCTTCCGCCCATGAGGGCTGCTTCTCACTGGTTCTGGGTGGTCATGTAGACTCTCTGGTGCTGGGTCTCTCCTGGTGCAGAAAACGCACCTCCTGAGCACCGCCCCTTGCCTGTCTCACCACTCACCCCCGAGCTGCTCAGGTCTGAAGGGCTCAGGCTTTTGCAGGGTCAGGTCCGGCAACCCCTCACTGCTTCCGAACTGTCTCTCCCTCCCCCTTCCATTCAGTCCGGTTCCTTAACTCTGCCTTTGATGTTCAGGGTTCCCAGACTGCCATATATAATCAAATCACTTGTTTTTTCAGGTCTTTGTTGTAAGTGGGTCCACTGGAAGCATCTGACTACTCTGCCCTCTTGGCCCTGTCTCCCTTGAACTGTTCTAATAGGGTGTTTTCCATGCCTGGCCCTTTAAGAATTGGCCTAGTTTTAGGATCCACAGAGATGAATCTGGTAGTGCACAACTCCTCATACTGAGGCCAACCCAAACGTGTAGGTAAGATCCTCAGGGGATCCTCCTGCTCGATGAAGGATGTCTCTATGCAGGCCCTAAAGTCTGGCTCCAGGCTGGTTATTGAAGCCCCAGAAACTCTGGGAAAGACACGTCTCATGGAATATTTATCAAGGTTTGACTGTATCTCTTGCTACCACTGGCTGGCCTTTTGGTCCACTGACAGTATCAAATATGCCACCAGTTTTCCCAGTGGCAACTTCTTCAATTCAAAGGTTGATAGGAAGGGTTGTTGCAGAAATCATTTGAGAAGTACAATTAAAAACATAAAGCAGTACTTTTAACACTGTTAAAATCTTAAAAAAGAGAAACACTGCAATCAAGAACTATTCAGAAAATCAAATTCTTAAGTGATTTATGTTAAATAAATAGGTGATAACTTTTCTACCAACAGGAATATACTGAAAAAAAAGTCTGATAAATGAATCGAAATTCCTGAGTTTCCCAAGCCAAACTGGAATCCAAATTCTACTTACTTTATGTCAGGCCCAATCAGAGAATGTCTTCTCAACATCGCTCGTGCCTGGGCATTGGTTAAACTGATGGTAGCTTCTTCGTTAATGGAAAAGATGCAGTCCCCAACAGCAATCCGTCCATCTCGACTGATGGCACCACCATGAATAATGCTTCGAACAATCATCCCCAAGCCATCTTTATTAGCACTTACTGTCATCCCTGTGGTAAACAGGAATAAAGATATGTATTAAATGCACGAATATCAAATTTGTTTTAATTTGAATTTAATAATGTCTATGGAGTCACGGATAAAAGAATAAGGTAACTTCTATTAGGCAATAAAAAATAATGTGAAGAAAAAAATTTTTTTCTAACAACAAAATAATTTTTAAGTAAATTTTAAAATGTTTATGAAATTTTAGAGAGATAAAAATACTCCATACTGAATACAGTAGAGATGAAACAGGTCTACACTAAAGAACAAGTATAATTTAGGTCATTTGATGTGCTGCCTGCTACACAGAAAGCTCTCTCAGGGGGACGTTTACTATTTGACAGTATGGAATAGATTTTACAGTAGTAGTTCATTTCTTATATATATAAGAGAATAAAAAGCAAGACTACAAATGGAAAATCAGTTCTATAAGTTAAAAAAACTGCTTTGCTCTTACCTTATTTCTAGATCATTTGTTACTTCAGTGTATATGTACTATATGCCATGCACTACGCTGGTTGCTTAAGATAAAAAAAGCATAGTACATTGTTCCTAACATCACAGTGCTTGCATTTAAGTTTTAATCCCCAGTGCCTATCACAGTGCCTGCCTGTGTGGTAGTCTGCTGAACTGAAATGATGTGGATTTAATTCTCATCTATTCCTGTTCATCTCCAAATCTAAACTCCTGTGAGCTCCTGATCTGGATATTCAATGGCCCTCTTGGCATGTCCCCTGGATGTCGAACAAGAAATGCAACCTTAGTAAGTACAAAATTAAGCTTTCAATTTTTACCACCCCTTATTTCACCATTTGGTCCTCCTTCTTGGTAAACAGCACCAGCATACTGCTCTCCATTACTCAAAACAGAAATGTTGGAGTTGTTCTTGATTCCACCTCTTTCTCACCCCCTATTTTCAATCCATCCAATCCTGACAATTCTGTCTCCAAAATCTACCTGGAATTCATTCACCTTTCTCCATTTCCACACTAACCCTAGGCCAAGCCACCACCTTCTCTTGCCAGACTTGATACAATAGCCTCCTACCTGGTCTCTTAGCTTTGTATGTGGTCCCCACCAATTCATTCTTTTCACGGCAGACAGAATGTTAAAAGAAAATAAATCATATCACATCACTACCTTGCTTACAAACCTTTAGTAGCTTGCTATTTTGTTAGTATACAACACATTTGCTTAGTAGAGTCTATAAAGCAGTGGTGGCTAGGCTCCTCCCTACCACACAACCTTCTTTTGTGCCATATTGCCCTCCTTCTGCTCCTACTGCATGCCTTCTTTCAGAAATGTAAACACACCTCGTATCTCTCCATTTCAGAGTCTTTGCCTGACACTGTCTTTCTGCATACCTTGCCTAGCTAACAGCTACCTCCTTCTCACTTGTGAATATCACTTCCTCAAAAAGGCCTCCTCAGCACACCATAACTCAATTAATAGTTCCTCTGCACACTATTCCTCACCCTGATTCCTTCAAAAACATAAAATCTTTTGAAATTATTTTTAAAGCTTCACATAAAATACATACTCATTGCCATCATGACTCATAGTGACCCTACAGGACAGAGGAGAACTGCACCATAGAGTTTCCAAGGCTGTAAATCTTTACAGAAGCAGATTGCCACATTTTTCTCTTGCAGAGCAACTGGTGGGTTCGAACCACTAACCTTCTGGTTAGCAGCTGAGCACTTAACCACTGTACCACCATGCCTCCATAATACCCAAGAGTTCACTTAAAATCAAGTGCTAAAAGTTCCTTCCAAACAAGATTCTATAATTAAACAAGGTAAGGGCATATATAAAGGCATAATGGTAATTATAACAACCTTCTTTGACATAGTCACAAATTCCTTTTTAGGTTTTTTACCTATTTAAAAAAAAAAGAATGAAAAATTCTTTTTCTAAATATTAATTCTGTTGTGTGCCGTTGAGTGGATTTCTACTCATAGCGGCCCTAAAGTGACTTAACAGGACAGAGCAGAACTGCCCCATAAGGTTTCCTAGACCGTAATCTTTACATTACATTGCCAGGGCTTCTCTCTGGCAGAGCCTCTGTGTGGGTGTGAACTGCCGATCTTTTGGTTAGTAGCAGAACGCTTAACCGTTTCATCAAATTAGACACAGTATTTCAAACATTTTTTAAGAACAATCTTGCTTATGTTTCTAGCCTAACGTTTCATGCCAGGATATGGGCAACAAGTCTCCTAATTGTCGTTTTCTGACAGAAAGGAACCATGACCAAATCTATTTCAAATATGCTGTTAAAACTCATACTAACTATTTTTAAATGCATTAAAAAGACGACCCGTTTAGTGTAAACCACCAAACAAGTATTTTCATCCCAGGTGGATTTCTCATGAGCAAAGAGACCGGCTCTGAAACGTTTCATTAAGTGTCCTAATTTTGCCCCAATGAAGCCACCTTTTCCACCAATACCCACCAAGCAACTCTACTAAGGTAAGACTGAAATGTGTGACCAAACAAAATTTAACATAGTGGCCCATACTGGGAATCTAACCCACCATCTTGTTCTCAATTTCAGCCCACACTCTCCATATAAAGCAAACCACAGACATGGAACTTGTCATCATGAACTACTGCTGACATGACCTCTGAATTCATTTTTCACAGCATATTTAACACACAGCTCCAACAACTGCTAGGACTGTCAGGTCATGTCAACTGTATAAACCAACAGGCTGCCATGAACGAGCTCAGCTTACACCTCCGTTTCACCAATGGGTAATTTTCAGGGTTTAAGAACTTCGCGGTAATGGCCACTAAATCTTGGTAGTAACGTGTAAGAACGCTCAATTTTTTTCTTGGAAGAAATATAGTAGGACAGTCCAAATCATGTACTGTGGAGCCAGAGACCTGGGTTCAAATCTGAGCTCCACCTCTTCCAAGCAGTGTGGCCTTGGACAACTGACTTAACTTTCACACTGGGCCTTAGTTTACTCATCTGTAAAATGGGAACAATAATGCCCACACTTAGAGTTGTTTAAAGAATTAAGCAAGAAATATGTATATAGAGTAACTTTCAAAGCATCTGGCACAAAGCACGCAATAAATTACAGTTGCAAAACTAGAAACCAAAGAAAACTCACAAGATATATTTAAAATAAATCTCTATCCCAATCCAAACCTACACTGCTCTCTAAAGGCTAACTGCAAATCTTAACTCAGCCTCAAAATGAAGCTTGCTATTACAGCACTCTGAATATTTTCTTGGGTAATTCAAGCACGGAGTATATTGTACATTATGTGAGAACCAGAGAAGAACTGAGGTTTGAGTCCTAGCTCCAGCGCTTAAGGGCTGAGAATTTTCAGAGCAGGAGCCCTGGTTGCACAGTGGTTAAGTGCTCAGCTGCTAACCGAGTGGTTGGTGATTCAAACCCACCAGCCTCTCTGGAAGAGAAGGATGTGGCTGGCAGTCTGCTTCCATAAAGATTATAGCCTAGAAAATCCTACTGAGGCATTTCTACTCTGTCCTGTAGGGTTACTATGAGTTAGACTCAAAGCAGTAATAGGTTTTATTTTTAGAGAAGTTACTAAGTTTGTCTGTACTTCTGTACCTAATCAGTGAAGAGAGGATAATAATAACTTCTGTTCCTTTCCTTTTTAACTTCAATCCCTAATACAACATAATTCAATGACCACAGACCTAACAAAAATCAAGATCAGATTTTTTAATGCTCACTATACGCACGTATGTACACGTGTGCATATCTGCACATAACACTCCCCCTTTAAATTCAACAAAGTTAAAAAAAGTGATTCCTGAAATCAAAACAAATGGATTATGACAGCATTTATACAAACCTATCATTTATTAATAATTTCTTCTGATCATCACTACAGAAAGAATAAATTAGCCAGAAGGCTAAAACTGACAACAACCTCATCCAGCCAGTTAAGAAAAGACTACAGATCTAAGAAAATGTTTTCAGTGATAGATCTCTTCATAACATACTCTCCTATCCCTACAGAGCCGGCCTCTGTTTAGATTTCCTAAAATACTATTTGTCACACTTTCTGTTACTTCAAGTTGTAAAGGCAACACCTTCCTACGTTAAGGCTTAACTGAATGCTTTAATTAAATTACTATTTTAATGTTTTACACAGATTTTAAAGATAGGTCTTATTTCTTGATTCCTTTACATCTATTGGGGCCCTAGTGGTGCAGCGGTTGAGACCTTGGCTGCTAACCAAAAGGTCAGCAGTTCAAATCCACCAGCCACTCCTTGGAAGTCCTATGGGGCACTTCTACTATGTCCTATAGGGTCACTGTGAGTTGGAATTTACTTGAGGGCAAAAAGTTTTACATTTAGTGACTCTAATAAGTGCTACAGAAATCTGATCCTTAATACCTCCTGTCAAATGAGGTAACAGAGAAAAGTTCTCGCTGTGGCACACAGTTTCAACTCCAAAGTGTGAGAGGAATCTCAAGTTCCAGGGAATCAAACTGCCAGGGATGAAGCCCTACTAACTTTTAGGGGATGTAAATGAATTCAGATAATAGACCAAGAAGAGGAAAAGTCATGTAAAAATTGCTTACACTTTACATTCCAATCTGGTTGGTAAACTTAGGGAACTGTGATTTCACACTTGTAAATAAGCGGCTTACTTTCACAAAGCAAACGCAAGGACTCTTTTACGCCTTAACTTTAAAATCAAGTTAAAATCCATTACCGTAGAGTCAATTCTGACTCATAGCGACCCTACAGGACAGGGTAGAACTGCCCCACAGGGTTTCCCAAGGAGTGCCTGGTAGATTCGAACTGCCGACCTTTTGGTTAGCAGCCATAGCTCTTAACCACCATGCCACCAGGGTTTCCAAAATCAAGCTATCCAGATTTAAATGACTTTCCTTATATGGTAGAAAGCATATGCATACTGTTTTCTTTTTCCCCCAAGTGCTTAATCATATAGTATGTTTTTTTAAATCAAAACTTAAAAGTTGACATGGCATGATTTGAACCGAAAATTTTACTGCAAGTCATTGCTAATGCCATTAAGTGAAAAAAAAAGAAAAATCAAATCTAAAATAAATTTGTTGGCATAGCTTTTGCTTTCAAAAGAATTTAATCTTGAGTTGAACAAATGAAAACCAGTAAAGGTATTAAAATACTGGGAAATGTCTCTCTATGTCACAATAATTGATATAATTTTAATAAGCTACGGACAACATAGAGGAGCCCTGGTAACACAGTGGTTAAAGCATTCAGCTATTAACCAAAATGCCTTTGGTTCGAACCCACCAGCAGCTCGAGGGAGAAAAATGTGGCAGTCCCCTTCTGTAAAGATTTACACAGCCTTGGAAACCAGATGGGGCAGTTCTACTCTGTCCTATAGGTTCGCTATAACAAGATTATAAACAAGATTATAGGATAACACAATATAATATACCTGGGATTCTATTTTATGAAATTTTACAGGCCTGATGTTAAAGGTGGGGGCATGACTATAACAAATTTATGAAAAGACAGTCTCTCATTACAAGTTTGATGAAGGCCAGTCCCAGGCGCATATGAGTAAATCACTATTCCCTGACCAGAGGTCCTGATACCAAATAGGGTGGCCATCCTTGCTCGGAATGTAAGCTATGAGGAATTCAAAAAGATTTGGAGACGCTCAAGACCTTTATATTTTCCATGTGAAACAGTGACTCTAATGAAAGAATACAATGTTACTTAAAATATATAACTAACCTGCTTAGAAATGTAGATCAGAAATTAATGAACTGGTAAGTTTTATTCTCTGTGTTGACATTATTTCTTGGTTGGTTACATCGTAGAAGGAAAAGGATCTCTGACAGGGAGTCGACCAAGTGTCTTGAACTGCATTTGGCGATTCGGAGCAACTGATCTATCATCTTGCTTATCAGCACCAAGAACTAGGGACTGAGCTGAGTCACATGACTGCTTAACTCAATGAGAGAACAAATGTGTCTGCCTCCAAATAGTTTTACTTGTTGCAATTAGGATTTTACTTCTATGGGAAGTCTTCTTTGCCCAATCCAGAGGGTCCCATCCATGATTATTAACCAGCCCCAACACTTCATGGGTAACAGAGAACACAAAACTCCTGCCACCTGGGAAGAACTATTGAATAAATGCCTTTATATTTTGGTGGTGGCACACCTGGCTGTCTTTTTAGGCTTTATTTCAGTGAATGAAGGAAATTAAACACAAACTGACTTATGCATAATCGGTGACATTCAAAGAAACTAATAATTTACTTTTGCAAAGAATTTAGAATTCTAAATTGCCGACTTTTCATTTTTTAAGAATTCCTCTTCTGATTTGCTGTTTCATATACAAACAATTCGTATATCTTGTACTTGAATGGGAATGAGGCTTACGAATACTTTTTAAGTAATTAAGACAGTGAGTGAATTTAAGCTAGCCTGAAATAAACAAGGCTATTAACCATTTCTGGAAAAATAATGAGTATATAAAAAGACCATAAAAAGGACAGGAAAATTCTGATCATCTATTTTCTTAGCTATAGGATGAAATACTGAAAACCTTCTACATGTTCAATATCTCCCCTGAGTAAGGAAGCTGGAGGAGTGGCTATACATAGAAAATAAGGAACTTACCTAGGCTGGAATTGCCTTTTGCTATGGTAATAGTCCTCTCCAAAGAGTCTTTGGATGCATTCCGGAGCATGACACACTCAGCAGGACAGACCAGGGGGATCTGTTCAACTAAGTACTTGGAGCCCTGACAGAAAGAAAACACAAGTCACACGGAAAGAAAACTAGACTTTGGAGTGTGATTTCAGCATCACGTATGTGCTCTGATTGGCTGTGCTTTTTTCAGCAAGAACCTCTGACTACAACAAGTTCATAGGTTGCCTCTGGATAATCTCAGAGTCAGGAGAGCACTCTTTCCATATGAGAAGATTAACCAGACTACTCTTACCTGTCATTGCACTCCCCTCCACAACAAAGTTATCTTTAAAATGTTACCTTTCCAGTTGAATCAGGGAGCAGAGAAGAACCAAGTTCTGCACTTGATATACCCTCACGTGGTAGCTGAGATTCAGGCCATGTTCCTGTGTTTTCACATTTGTATTGTTGCTCAGTAGTGTTTGCAGGTGTGTAATCATTTAAGGCAAAGCCAGAAGCAGGCCCCATGCTCAAGTCCACTGGAGGCACTTTCTCGTCCTGTTGTTGCAGGAGATTCTGGGTGTACAGTTCCTCCAAGGACATATGAAGATCAAGTACTGGATCTGAAGAATTTTCAGCCACATCCTGATGATTAAAGAATTTTTAAATACCAAGAGATGTGATTATAATTACATGAATGTATTTTATAAGACCACTTCTTAATGAATAAAACACAATTATTCATTACTCAAAAAAGATTAACAAACATACAACTGCTTCGCTTAGCAGATTATCTACATCTTTGTCTTCATCAATGCTTTCTGAAGACATTTCTTGCAAATCATACATCTCATGTTTTATTGAGTTACACATGTGCAGTATACTGTTCATAAGAGCTAGATAAAACATTATGTTCTACCTGCAAATAAAATTACTCAGAGTCCAAACTACATAGTGAAGCAAATAATTTATATTTCCAAAACCCACTTGAAGTGTAGGTCATTTCCAATCAGTCTCGAGCTGTTCCTACTTATTATGAGATCAAGAGCACAAAGAGCATCACATTTATTAACTCAAATCCACAAGAACCTCCAAGAGAATATTATTTGATGGGCGTCTACAGAGAAGAACAGGAAGCCATACAATGCAGACTATTATAGGAAAAATTTCATAAAGATTCTGAAAGATAAAACAGAAGGAATACTAAGTTGGGATAGCTTGCTTGCTTTGGATGCATCATCAAGAGGAATCACTTGCTGGAGGAGGACATTGCACTTAGTGAAGTAGAGGGCCCGCCAAGTCAAGGGAAACCCACAGTGAGATGGATTGGCACAACAGCCACAGTGACGGACTTGAACATGCTGGTGTTTGGAGGATGACACAGAACTAGGCAATGTTTTGTTCTGTCTTACTCAACGTTGCCAAGATTTGGAAGCAACTTGATGGCAGCTATCTACCTATCAGTCAATTAAAGAACAGACAGATATACAAGTACACATACACATACTCATATACACACTTTTTAACCTTAAACAGAACCATAAAATAAGTATTTTTTACTTGCCTTTTTGCAGTATCTTTATATTTTGACATGAGAGATTTCCATGTTAAGTAAATAAAAGTCAACTTGCATGTTCTTATGGCTACAAGATATTCCTAAGTATAAAAGGCAGTGGAGTGTATACTCTGAGCCAGGGTTCAGATCTCCAGGTTCAGATCCTGTCTCTGCTAATAATTAGTTGTTTGAGCATTGGCAAGTTAAACATTTATCTATAAACTGGGGAAAGTAATAGGACCAATAGGGGTTTCTGGGTGGTGCAAATGGTTAACTGCTCAACTACTACCTGAAAGGTTGGAGGTTCGAACCCACCCAGAGGCAGCTGAGAAGACAGTCCTGGCAATCTACTTCCAAAAGGTCACAGCCATGAAAACCCTATGGAGCACAGTTCTACTTTGACACTCATTGGGTTGTCATGAGTTAGAATCAACTTGACAGTAACTAAAAACAACAATCATAGGATTACCGAGAGGACAAAGAGAGTTAATATCTGCAGAATACTAAGAACTGGCCTGAATTAATAGAAAATGCCCAATAAATTTTAGCCATTGCTGTTATTTTATTAAACATCTTAGTGCCTATGTGTCAAAATTTATATAGTATGAGACCAATGGAACAGAATTGAGAACCCAGATGTAAATCCATCCACCTACAGTCACCTGATCTTCGACAAGGGCCCAAAGTCCATCAAATGGGGAAAAGACAGTCTTTTTAACAAATGGTGCTGGCAAAACTGGATATCCATCTGCAAAAAAATGAAACAGGACCCATACCTCACACCATATACAAAAACTAATTCAAAATGGATCAAAGACCTAAATATAAAGCCAAAAACCGTAAAGTTCATAGAAGAAAAAATAGGACCAATGCTACAGGCCCTAATACCCGGCATTAACAGGATACAAACCATAATCATCAACACACAAACCCCAGAAGATAGGCTAGATAACTGGGATCTTCTAAAAATCAAACACCTATGCTCTTCAAAAGACTTCACCAAAAGAGTAAAAAGAGAGCCTACAGACTGGGAAAAAATTTTTGGACAGTACAAGTCAGACAAAGGTCTAATCTCCATAATTTACAAGAAAATCCAACACCTCTACAACAAAAAGACAAATAATCCTATTAAAAAATGGGCAAAAGAAATGAACAGACACTTCACCAAAGGAAACATTCAAGCGGCCAACAGACACATGAGGAAATGCTCACGATCACTAACCATTAAAGAAATGCAAATTAAAACCACAATGAGATACCATCTCACCCTGGCATTACTGGCATGAATCAAAAACACTGGAAATAACAAATGTTGGAGAGGCTGCAGGGAGATCGGAACTCTTATGCACTGCTGGTAGGAATGCAAAATGTTACAACCATTTTGGAAAATGATATGGCGCTTCTTCAGAAAGCTAGAAATAGACATACCATTCATTCGATCCAGCAAGCCCACTCCTAGGAATATATCCCAGAGAAATAACAGTTGTCACTTGAATAGACATATGCACACCCATGTTCACAGCAGCATTGTTCACAACAGCAAAAAGATGGAAACAATCTAGATGCCTAGCACCAAATGAATGGATAAACTATGGTACATACACACAATGAAGTACTATGCAATGAGAAAGAACAATGATGAATCTGTGAAGCATCTCATAACATGTATGAAACTGGAGGGCATTATGCTGAGTGAAATAAGTCAATCACAAAAGGACAAATACTGTATGAGCCCTCTATTATAAAAACCCATGAAAAAGTTTACACACAAAAAGTAACAATCTTTGTTGGTTATGAGGGATGGGAGGAGTTGGGGGGAAATACTAAATAGGCAATAGATACGTGGTATCTTGGGTGAAGGGTGAGACAGTACACAATACAGGGGAAACCAGCACAACTTGTACAAGGAAAGGTCATGGAAGCTCCATAGACACATCCAAACTCCCTGAGGGACTGAACTGCTGGGTGGAGGGCTATGGGGACCATGGTCTTGGGGAACATCTAGCTCAATTGGCATAACACAGTTTATAAAGACAATGTTCTACATTCTACCTTGGTGAGTAGCGTCTGGGGTCTTAAAAGCCTGCGAGCGGCCATCTAAGACACTCCACTGGTCTCATCCCTTTGGGAGCAAGGGAGAATGAAGAGAACAGGATACAAGAAAAGACTAGTCCAAAGGACTAATGGACCACAGCTACCAAGGCCTCCACCAGACTAAGTCCAGTACAGCTAGATGGTGCCCAGCTACCACCACTGACTGCTCTGACCAGGATCACAACAGAGGGTTCTGGACAGAGCTGGAGAAGGATGTAGAACAAAATTCTAACACACAAAAAAAAGACCAGATTTACTGGCCTGAAAGAGACTGGAGAAACCCTGAGAGTATGGCCCCCAGACACCCTTTTAGCTCAGTGGTGAAGTCACTTCCGAGGTTCACCGTTCAGCTGGGGATTGGACAGCCCCATAAAACAAAACGGGGCTAATGAGGCACAGCAGTCCAGGGACAAGGACTAGAAGGCAGAATGGGACAGGAAAGCTGGTGATAGGGAATCCAAGGTTGAGTAAGGACAGTGTTGACATGTAGTGGGGTTGTTAACCATACTCATAGGCCAATATGTGTACTAACTGTTTAATGAGAAACTATTTTGTTCTGTAAACCTTCATCTAAAGTGAGGAATAGCAGCACAACTGGAAGAATGTAATCGATGTCACTGAACTGTGCATGTAGAAATTTTTGAAATGGTGTATCTTTGGCTATGTATATTTTCACCAAAAAAAAAAAAAAAAAAAAAAGGTCGAGAAGGGAGAGGGTTGACATGTCGTGGGGTTGTTAACCGATGTCATAAAACAATGTGTACTGACTGCTTAATGAGAAACTATTTGTTCTGTAAACCTTCACCTGAAGTACAATTAAAAAAAAAAAAAAAAAACTATTGGAAAAAAAATTTATTTAGTATGAACTCCTGGAATTGGAGTTGTGGGTCAAATGACATGCACACTTAAAATGTTGATACACGCTGCCAAATTGTCTTCCAATTTTCACTTGCAAAACTCGAATATGGGAACATCCATTATTTATCTTGCCATTCCTAGATATATTTGGCAATCTGATCTGTAAGGAATCTATTCATTAGTGTTTTCTGTGCATGTCCCTGCTCTAGTGAGTATATGCCATTTATAGATCTTCTTCTCTGAACATTCTCTTGATATACTTTATCAAACTTCCTATTAGGTGATTTTTACTTGTTCTTATCATTTACATAATGTGAATATAAAGTTGTTATTCACGATATATGTTGCAAATACTTTCCCAGTCTGTCACTAATCTTTTCAATTTGAATATGTTATATTTTGTCATGAAAAAATTAAAGTTTTTATGTAATCAAATTTGTAATTTTTTCCTCTGTGGTTCTGGGTTTTATATCTTGCATAGTAAGTCCTCCTCCACACAAAGTAAATGAAATGTTTTCTAGTATTTTTCTTCTATTTTATAATTGGTTTCAGATTCAATTTTTTAATCCATCTAGAGTTTATTTCAGGGTGTGGTGTGAGATTTCATGTTTTTGCTAAATGGGTAATTAATCGTTCCAACACAATTTATTATACTCTTCTTCTTCAATGCAAGTTATTATCTTTCTGGAAATAACAAATATTCCTGGTACAAAAGACTGAGGCAAGTGGGAATATCATACAAACAAGTAACATCCTTACTTTCTTCAGGAACAAATGATACAAAGGTATAATCTGCACTCCCAGAACATAAACAATAATCTGTCCATTCATTCACTCAATTTTGATTATTTTATTCTTATGAAAAGTAACACTGTACTTACTATAGAATTGGCTAGCTTCTGTATTACTAAATTAATTATAATAATTAGCAGTAAATCATCTCCCCCATGCCTCAAGTAAAGGTAACAATCAAAACTGCTTTTCATCAGAAAAAGAGGTCAAGCAGCCCTTGTTAGCTGGGGTTCACTGTAAATTATGCAACAGAAATTTCCATGCATTATTCATGAAGGAGTTAACACAGACATGCAGAAAATAAAGAGCTAATCAACACAGCAGACAACATACGCCTACTTCAGAAATGTTCCTGGTTGCTGAACAACTGAGTTTTATTTTTAAAAATCTTACGGATCCCAAAGAAAAGTAGTTCTTCCCCCATACAATGTCCGAAAATAACTGTACAATTTCCCAGTGCAACTTGGTATCTAAATTGAAGTCTTCTAAAAACCCACATTAATATGTGCCTCCACTTGATAACATTCTTGTTCTCAGGAAAAAAAAAAAATTGGGGAGAGGCAGGACGGGTTATGCTTACATGTGCTTATCAAAGATGTTGTGAAACCCATGTGAAATTGTGCCCTACAGATTAGTAAGTAAACACAATTAAGGCCCTGTGTACCTTGCTTACTGTAAGTCCATGTGTACCTTCTTACTGGTTAATCTGCCCCTGGGAGGTTAAATAAAAATGTCACATATACTTAAAAGTAGCTCTATTTCTTATATGTAATACGTAAGTATGGCTATGAATTGAATCTGGAAAACAAAAACAAAAACCCACTGATGTCGAGTCTATTCCAACTCACAGCAATCTTATGGGACAGAAAAGAGTAGAACTGCCCTACAGGGTTTCCAAGGAGCAGCTGGTAGATTTGAACTGCTGACCTTTCAGTTAGCAGCCGAGCTCCTACCCACTGTGCCACAGGACTGAACAGTGCCCTCCAAAAATATGTGTTGGATTCCTGGCCCCTGTTCCTGTAGATGTGATCCTGTTTGAAAAGAGGGTTTTCTTTGGTTTTTGATAAGGTCATATCAGTGTAGGGTGAATCCTAAACCTAATCATTTCTGAGTTGTAAAAAGGCCAGAATAGACACACAGACACACACAAGAGGGAAGGCAGAAACCATATAAGGATCATCTACAAGGCAAGAAATGCCAAAGAACCAAGGAATGCTTGGGGCTACCAACAAGGAAAGAATCAACATAACCAAGACCCTGATTGGACTTTCAGCCTCCAGAACTGCAAGAAAATAAATTTATGCTCTTTAAAGCTACCCGCTTGTGGTACATGTCTTACAGCAGCACTAGGTAACTAAGAAAGTTACACCTGGGACACTTATCCAGATAATGTATTTACATGTACTAGCTAAATATTTAAACATACGCTAGACACAGACTTGGTTTTTTTTAATAAGCAGTCTACCAGAGAATTCTTCTCTTATTTAAAAAAAAATACTATAAGCATAGTTGCTGGAATTTACCATTATCTTTCATTCTCTTATTCTTCCTGAGGTAAGGCATAGCACATTTACTGTTTGTACACTGACCTACTGAGGGAAAAAGCAATATTTTTCGTACCCTTGAAAGCCTGCCGTTTTGTCACTAAGACTTTCATAATAACTCTCATCATCTTGACGATAGCAATATAAGTAGTTTTTGATCTCAACCCTCTTTCCCAATAAATAAATAAATAAACAAGAAACTGTATCAACATTTAAAACGTGGATGTGAAGGCGGCAATAGTTTAAGCTAGAAAATGATACTAAGTAGGGACTGGTAGGAATAAATGCAGATGTTTTAATCACAGAATCCATTAGCCATGTCTGGTATGCAACATGCAAAAAGAGGCTCCTATCTTGACAAACACCAAGATCAATCTTCACCAAAATCAGTAGCGTTTCCTAGTGGGACCAATATTTAGGAATGAAAGTTATGCACCAAACTGGTAACAATTTCATCACTCTCTGGTGAGGATGTGAGAGTACATGTGAAGACAGGGTGTGGGAAAGTGGATAAGGGAATAGAAGAGGGGACTCTCATTATATAGCTCTTACATTTTTCACAGTAAGACTATATTTACATCTTGGTTATATTTTAAACCAAAATATGAAAAAATAAATTACAGCATTTTCTCCTCCAAAACCATGGTAAGCTTTTAAAAACACCTATATGCTTTCAAGTTTGCAAAGCAATTGTTTCTGACTTCCAAGCAATATGGCACTATAGACAGAAGCACCACTCAGTCTCTCTACAGCAAAGACCCAAAAAACTAAGTCAAACAGAGACAAATGTCAATTTTGGAACCCTAAGCATCAAATGAAGAGATAAAGAACTAAACCAAGCACCAAATGGAATAAAAAACTGACAGAGAACAGAGAGTGAGGACAGTTACAAGCAGAGGTCCCCTAACAGCTACTGAAGCAGCGGTTCACCATCTCGGACTCCTGTTGGAGATCGGCGAACAGGGAGTACAGGAAAGCAGCTTCATGTAGCTTCCAGCAGGAGACAGAACAACTGGTAGCCAGCGATATGTGCTTTCCCACTCCCCACCCTTCTTCACCCCCACTCAGCCTCCTCTGCTTCCTGTCGCCAAAGTCTCTTGGCCAGGGGGCACCGGCATCAGCCCTATGCTGCTTAGTTTCCACCTGCCCAAACTGGCCAGCTCCCTGAGTGCCATTTGCTTGTTGCTAGTGCTGCTTTTTTCCATTTACTTATATAAAACTTTGAAAGAAAAAAAAATTGCCAGCCAAGAATAACATATCCTGCAAAACTCTCCCTCAAATGTGACGGTGAAATTAGAACATCTCCAGATAAATAGAAATTAAGGGGCCATGTAAAAACCAAACCAGGCTTACAAGAATTATTAAAGGGAGTCCTTTGGTCTGAGAACAAACAACATTAGACCACAGACTGAATCTAGGATGCAAAATCATACCAGCCACATATCAACCTAGGAAATGAACTCTCAAGGACTATCCAAAACCAAAAGTATTACAACAGTGAACCAGAGTTTAATCTGCAAACGACAATAATGTCAAACAATAAAAGAGGGAATAAATGGTGTAGGTATAGAACCCTCTAATGGAGAGGATGGCAAGGTGATACCAAACTGGTTTAAACCTAGGAAGATAAGGGTAAATTTCAAGGTAACCACAAAGAAAGTTAACAAACATACTCATCAAAATAAAGAAGAAAAACATAAAGTCTCAGTAAAAACAAAATCTACAAAACAAAAGAAATGAAAAAACAAAAATCCACAAACAAAAGGAATTCAGCACAGGAGAGTAAGAGGAACAAAGAAAACGTCAGCTCCACAGAAAAAAGCACTATAAAATGACAGCAATAAACTTACACCTATCAATAATTACACTGGATGTAAATGCTCTAAATGCACCCATAAAGAAACAGTGACAGAATGGATAAAAAACAGGATCCATCAATTTGCTGTTGACAAGAGACACACCATAGAAACAAAGGCATAAATTTATTAAAAATCAAAGGATGTAAAAAGTACATCGAACAAAAAGCTACTGAAAAAGAGCAGGAGTGGCAATACTACTGTCAGATAAAATAGACTTTAAAACAAAATTCACCATAAAAAACAAAGAAGGACACTATATAGTGATTAAAGGGACAATCCAGCATGAAGACATAACCATAATAAACATCTACGCACCCAATGACACGGCTCCAAAATACATAAAACAAACTCTAACACCACTAGAAAGAGAAATTGACAGTTCCACAATAATAGTAGGAGACTTCAACACACCACTCTCCATAAAGGACAGAACATCTAGAAAGAAACTCAACAAAGATACAGAAGACCTAAAGGGCACAATCAGCCAACCTGACCTCACAGACATATATAGAACACTCCACCCAACAGCTGCAAAGTACACATTCTTTTCCAATGCACATGGAATATTCTCCAGAATAGACCACATCTTAGGCCACAGAACCACCCTCAACAAAATCCAAAACACTGAGATAATACAAAGTGTATTCTCTGACCACAGTGCCATCAAGGTAGAAATTAACAACAGGAAGAGCAAGGAAAAAAGATCAATTACATGGAAACTGAATAACACCCTGCTTACAAACCACTGGGTAATAGAAGAAATCAGAGATGGAATCAAAAAACTCCTAGAATCAAATGAGAATGAAAACACATCATACCAACACCTTTGGGACACAGCAAAGGCAGTCCTCAAAGGACAGTTTATAGCAATAGATGCACATATCAAAAAAGAAGAAAGGGACAAAATCAAAACATTAAATACAGAACTCAAACAAATAGAAAGAGAACAGCAAAAAAAGCCCACAGCCACCGTAAGAAAGGAAATAGTAAAGATCAGAGCAGAAATAAATGAAGTAGAGAATAGAAAAACAATAGAAAGAACTGACAAAACAAAAAATTGGCTCTTTGAAAGGATCAAGGAAATTGATAAATCATTGGCCAAACTGACAAAAGAAAAACAGGAGAGGACGCAAATAACCCGAATAAGAAATGAAAAGTGGGACATTATAAATAAAAAGGATCATAAGAGAGTATTATGAAAAACTATACTCCAACAGATTTGAAAACCTAGAGGAAATGGATAAATTTCTAGAAACACACTACCTACCCAAACTACAACAAAGTGATGTTGAAAATCTCAACAGATGCATGACAAAAGAGATTATAAAGGTAATTAAAAAAAAACTTCCAACAACAACAACAAAAAAAACCCCCTGGCCCAGACGGCTTCACTGGAGAATTCTACAAAACATTCAGAGAAGAGCTTATACCAATACTACTCAAACTATTTCAGAACATAGAAAAGGAAGGGATACTTCCAAATTCATTTTATGAAGCCAGCATAACCCTGATACCAAAACGAGGCAAAGACACCACAAAAAAAGAAAATAACAGACCAACATCTCTCATAAGTATTGATGCAAAAATTCTCAACAAAATTCTAGTCAATAGAATTCAGGATCATATCAAAAAAATAATACACCGCAACCAAATAGGATTCATACCACGTATGCAAGGAGGTTCAGCATTAGAAAATCAATCAATGTACTTCACCACATAAAAAAAGGAAAGAAAAGAATCACATGATCATCTTAATTGATGCAGAAAAGGCATTTGACAAAGTCCAACACTCATTCCTGATAAAAACTCTCAATAAAATAGGTATAAAATGGAAGTTTCTCAACATAATAAAGGGCATCTATGTAAAACCAATGGCCAACATCACTCTTAATGGAGAGAGACTGAAAACATTCCCCTTAAGAAAAGGAACAAGACAAGGATGCCCTTTATCTCCACTCCTATTTAACATTGTGCTGGAAGTTCTAGCTAGAGCAATAAGGCAAGAAAAACAAATAAAGGGCAGCCAAATTGGTAATTAAGAAGTTAAACTGTCCCTATTTGTGGATGATATGATACCATACATAGAAAACCATAAAGACTCCACAAGAAAACTACTGGAACTATTAGAAAGATTCAACAAAGTAGCAGGATAGAAGATAAACATACAAAAATCAGTTGGATTCTTATACACCAATAAAGAGGATGAAAAGGAAATCAGGAAAATATACCACTTAAAATACCCCTAAAAAAATAAAATACTTAGGAATAAATATAACCAGGGATGTAAAAGACCTATACAAAGAAAACTACAAAACACTACTGCAAAAAACCAAGAGATCTACATAAATGGAAAAACATACCATGCTCATGGATAGGTAGACTCAACACTGTGAAAATGACAATTCTACCCAAAGCAATTTACAAATACAATGCAATCTCCATCCAAATACCAACAACATTCTTTAAAGAGATGGAAAAACTAATCACTAACTTTATACAGAAAGGGAAGAAGCCCCAGATAAGAAAAGCACCACTGAAGAAGAAGAATAAGGTAGGAAGACTTGCACTACCTGACCTCAGAACCTACTATACAGCTACCGTAGTCAAAACAGCCTGGTACTGGTCCAACAACAGATACACTGACCAATGGAACAGAACTGAGAACCCAGATGTAAATCCATTCACCTACGGTCACCTGATCATTGACAAGGGCCTAAAGTCCATCAAATGGAGAACAGTTTTTTTAACAAATGGTGCTGACAAAACTGGATAGCCATCTGCAAAAAAAATGAAACAGGACCCCTACCTCACACCATATACAAAAACTAATTCAAAATGGATCAAAGACCTAAATATAAAGCCAAAAACTATAAAGTTCATAGAAAAAAAATAATCAACACTAGAGGCCCTAATACACAGCATTAACAGGTTACAAACACACAAACTACAGAAGATAAGCTAGATAACTGGGATCTTCTAAAAATCAAACACTGATGCTCATCAAAAGAATAAAAAGAGAACCTACAGACTAGGAAAGAAATTTTGGCCATTATAAATCAGACAAAGATCTACTCTCTAAAATCTACAAGAAAATCTAACATCTCTACAACAAAAAGACAAATAATCCAATTAAAAAATCGGCAAAGCTGGTGAACAGACACTTCACCAAAGAAGACACTCAAGTGGCCAACAGACACATGGGGAAATGCTCACGATCACTAGCCATTAGAGAAATACAAATCAAAACCACAATGAGATACTATCTCACCCCAGCATTACTGGCACAAATCAAAAACACTGGAAATAACAAATGTTGGAGAGACTGTGGGGATATTGGAACTCCTATGCACTGCTGGTGGGAATGCAAAATGATACAACCATTTTGAAAAAGGATATGGTGATTCCTTAGAAAGCTAGAAATAGAAATACCATACAATCCAGCAATCCCACTCCTCAGAATATATCCTAGAGAAATAACAGTTGTCACTTGAATAGACATATGCATACCCATGTTCACTGCAGCACTGTTCACAATAGCAAAAAGATGGAAACAATCTAGATGCCCATCAACAGATGAACGGATAAACAAACTATGGTATATACACACAATGGAGTATTATGCAACGATAAAGAACAATGATGAATCTGTGAAGCATCTCATAACGTGGATGAATCTGGAGGGTGTTATGCTGAGTGAAATAAGTCAATCACAAAAAGTCAAATATTGTATGAGACCACTACTGAAAAAACTCATGAAAAGACTTACACACACGAAAAAAAACAATCTTTGATGGTTACGAGGGAGGGGAGGGATGGGGGGAACACTAAATAGACAATAGACAGTAACTTTGGTGAATGGTAACACTGTACACAATACTGGGAAGCCAGCACATCTTGTACAAGGCAAGGTCGTGGAATCCCCATAGACACATCCAAACTCCCTGAGGGACTGAATTGCTGGGCTGAGGGCTGTGAGGATCACGGTCTTGGGGAACATCTAGCTCAACTGGCATCACACAGTTTATAAAGAAAATGTTCTACATTCTACCTTGGTGAGTAGCATCTGGGGTCTTAAAAGCATGTGAGCAGCCGTCTAAGATACTCCACTGGTCTCACCCCTTCAGGAGCAAGACAGAATGAAGAAAACAAGATACAAAGATTAGTCCAAAGGACTAACTGACCACAACTACCACAGCCTCCACCAAACTGAGTCCAGTACAACTAGATGGTGCCCGGCTACCACCACTGACTGCTCTGACCGGGATCACAACAGAGGGTCCCAGACAGAGCTGGAGAAAAATGTAGAACAAAATTCTAACTCACCAAAAAATACCAGACTTACTGGTCTGACAGAGACTGTAAAAACCCTGAGAGTATGGCTCCCGAACACCCTTTTAGCTCAGTAATGAAGTCACTCTGGAGGTTTATCCTTCAGCTGAAGATTAGACAGGCCCATAAAACAAAAGGAGACTAATGGGGAACAACAACCCAGGGATAAGGACTAGAAGGCAGGAGGGGACAGGAAAGCTGGTAATAGGGAACTCAAGTTCGAGGAGGGAGAGTATTGACATGTCATGGTGTTGTTAACCAATGTCATAAAACAATACGCATAGTAACTGTTTAATGAGAAACTACTTGTTCTGTAAACCTTCATCTAAAGTACAATAAAAAAAATTAAAAAAAAAAACAATTATTTCTGCATCTTGTCATCTGTTTGGAGGAGACAAGAAAAGGGGGTAAAAAGACAGTCAAAAGATTGAAACTTAGAAAAATGAGAAAGAAAAAAAAACCACTGGCTACAGTCATGTTGCCCTTTAAAATCCACATTTCAATGATCTGCTTCTATTAATCCACATTTTCCTGGTTCTTGAATAATGGTTATTTCTCTCAAATGATAATTAATCAAAGTAAGCAAGCATATCCTCTTTAAATAAAAAAAGCAGACTGAACCCCTGAAAAGAGAGTTTTATGAACAGGAGTGCCAACATAGGGTTGTTGTCCTTTGGTGTTTAAGTGGTGGTACAAGCTCTGTTCAGAAGTGAGGCTTCCCTCTGTGATGAGTCCATGCTCCAGGGAAGGAGCTCTTACCACCTCTAGCAGTATATCTGACAGATGTCAAAACGTCTCTCATCAAACTGAAGAGATGGGTAAAATTATTTGGCCATTTCCAGACACCATTTACGGCTACAACATTATTACACATTTAGCAAAGACAAAAGCCTGAGGAATCACTGAAATTTTCACACGCTACTTTAGTCTTCTTTAAAATCAATATGGAAGCTAGTTTGATTTTCTTAAATACCATATACTGTATTTGTTTTTATCAATTAAAAAGTCCTGAAGTAAGCTAACTTTTTTTCCTAGGAAAAGAATCAATTCTAAATTCCATAACCAATCATCATTCTCTTTTTAAAATAATTTCAGTTCAAACAGACAGAAAGATAAAGGCATCATCTAATTTTGTTCATTTACATACAATTTTCTAGTAAAAATCTAAGTACTCAAAAGGTGCAGCCAAAAAAACAGACAGACAAAAAAGAACTGCAGAGGTTTAGCACGATGCAGGAAGACTCCTACTTTCCAAGAAAACTGAACGCACACTGGAGTTCCACAATGTGTTTTTAAAACACCCTCATTAATGTCTTCTTTGTTGTTTTGTAGTTTAAATATTTCAGTTGATAGCCTAGCTTGCCAAAATTTACTTCAACGAAAGAGTAAACTGCTTAGGGAAAGGAAAAAAAAAAAAAAGAGGCAAACAGATTTCAGAAAGCCAATATGTGGTGCTGTATACAGCCAGCATTTGCCCTGTAAAGTATATGCTTCTCAGTATGCAGATTGTATAATCCCTTTAAGTAACAATTACTAAATTAAACAATGCAATCTGTCCCACTGGCAAGAAGAAGTGTGCTATGCTGTGGATTAGGGGATTCTATTAGAAGATGAACTCAGCTTCCAGCCCCAAGGCCAGTAAAGACTGAACACATTCCAGACAGGATGCAGCCAGACAGACAGGCTCAGGTGTGAGGAAAGCAGAGCCGCTGCTCCACTGAAGATTATACCTTGCAAACCAGTTCCAGGAGATTGCCCAGCAACATTTGCAAGGATAACAGGTGCACCTTGAACATAAAAGAAAATGCTTTGAAAATATTCTGGCCAAAAAAATTTCTTGGTAATCAAGAAAGGAAGAAAACTGAGCTAGGCCTCTGGAAATTCCACCTTCCAACTTGTCCATAAATACAGATTACCTTCCCACTGAATTCAATTTTTGTGGAAAATGCCTATTTCATCATATTTAAGAAAAAGTACTGTCCTGTCGTTTTACTCTTATTTTTAATATTTATTTATGATAGATTTCCAGCACAGATAAATAAAAATAACTATTCCCCTATATGTACTCTTTGCCCACACTTAACAGATATTAACATCTTCCCATATTTCCTTCAAATCTTTATTTTTTAAATGATATAATGTATTATCCAGAAAACCAAACCCACTGCCTTCCAGTTGATTCTAACTCATAGTGACCCTACAGGACACAGGAGAACTGTCCTGCAGGGTTTTCAAGCAGAGGTTGGTGGATTTGAACTGCTGTCCTTTTGGTTAGCAGCCAAATGCTTAACCACTTCGCCACCAGGGCCCATATAATGTACTATAATCAGATGCCGTCGAGTCGATTCTAACTCATATAACCCGTTGCCATCGAGTCCATTCCGACCCATAGTGACCCTATAACCAAAACCAAAACCAAACCACTGCCATTGAGTTGATTCCAACTCAGCTAAATTTCCACCCTTCCTTTTTTCTCCAAGCTTAATTTCTTTCTTGATGTTGTAAAAGTATCACTCCCACACATTTTTAGATTTTTTTTCTACACACATGCATACACATAATCCTAAAAAATATACTGTATTGTTTTGTATATCAATTTCTGGAAAATATAAAAAACTCCAACAAATCAATAGAAAGACAGGCAACCAATATAAAGATGATCAAAAGATATGAAGAGGTTAATTGATGGGAGGTGAAAGCCAAATGGCCAATATGTGAGAAAGTGTTCAACCTCACTAAACCCTCACTAAACTCGTTGTCCTCAAGTCGATTCTGACTCATAGTAACCCTATATGGTTTCCAAGGCTGTAAGTCTTTACAGAAGCAGACTGTCACACCTTTCTCCTGCGGAGGGGCTGGTGGGTTCAAACTGCCAACCTTTGGGTTAGCAGCTGACCACTTTAACCACGGTGCCACAACCTCACTAGTTATCAGGAAATCCAAGTTACATAGTAAGATACTATTACTTATTGAACATGATAGAGTATGCCACTAAGAAAATGAAAAGAGTTGGGGCATTTATGCCAACAGTTTATTTCTAAAACATAGACGGCCCAGTTATGTCAGATAGTAACTAAACTCTTCATTCATATCCAGAGAAAAACATTTGCCATTCACTGTGATTTTTACATAATGTATTGTTTGTCATCATTTCATATAAAAACATATGAAAGCATTAAGTTTAACTTAGCTAGTAAACATTATATTAATGCAAGAAATACTATACTATCCAACTTTGCGTGAAAATTGATTTTAAAACCATTTAGAAAATAAATTTGTTCTTGTAATTTTCCCAAAGTACAAACAGTGCTAAAATCACAGTTTGAGAAACACGTCACTATTTTTTTTTCTTTCTAACATGCAAATCATAATCCAAATTTTGAACCCTTGCCTCTATTACTCTGTCTCACAGACATCAGATATAAATAGTCTCGAGTAGTCTGAAAGATACCCAAACAACACTACCTAAATTAAATTGTACATTTATCTGATAATAAATCCATGATTAGAGAAACATAATGTCTCTATATGCGACCCCAAAAAACCCCTCCAGAAAAATGACCTCTTGAAAACTATCTTAAAGGTTTTACTATAAATAAAATGACATCTCCTGTGTACCTTGGGAGGTGACGATGGAAGAGCAGGGCCATAGTTCAGGCCATTGCTACAAGTACTACCATGAAGAGATAAAACAGAGGCTTGAGGAGAGTAGACACTGTCATTATCGGGAGAGTACTGAGACTCCAATGTGGATTCATCTACCAAGTCAGCATCGTTTGTGTGCACCTGGGAATAAAAACAGTAATGTCAGTTGGATATTCAGTTCTATCATACATATGACAGTCTCCACTTGAGGCTAGAAGACATACTTTCATAATTATTTTGTCTATTCTATTTTCTATATGCCTTCTTTATCTTCTTGACCACATCAGAGATTGACTGATGTAACAGAGCAGGACAGACTGTCTACCAGCAGCAGAGGGTGCTGGCATTCAAGAGCCAAGGGTAACACTTAACAAAGGGCCTGGATCAACTTGAAGATTAAGCAGTTCCATCACTAAAGGAAAATATGTACTTCTTCCCCAATTTACATCGTTTTTTTAAAAATCACTTAGCTGACACCTAAAATTTTATAATAAAATGAAGGAAGTCATCCCTTTTCCTATTCAACTAAAACTGTTATTCCACAAGGCAACTTGGCAGTTATCCACATAAAATTCACTAAAACAATATATTTTCTATGAGTTATCTTTAACTAGACTTGAAACCATTCAATTTGCAGTATCTATAACTTGATGGTGATCATTAGAAACCCACAGTAAATTTGTAGTTTCATGGTAAAATTATACTACCAGACTGTTGTTGTTAGTTGCCGTTGACTCAGCTCCGACTCATGAGACCTTATGTATGACAGAACAAAACTCTACCTGGTCCTGTGCCATCTTCATGATGCTTTTATGTTTGACTACATTATTGTGGACTAGGGGCCTAATTATGATCTAGTTAGGTTTAAATTATAAACCTCTATTGTTGGAAAACTTCATAAAGTGAGGTAGAGAACTTCACCACATATTATCTAAAAATCCTGTCAGTATTTTCTGTGGCAAAACCAAGTGAAAGAATAAAACCACGATGAGCTTGATGTTCTTCTTGCAATTCATTCATAGTCACAGCTTAGAACAGACACAACTGATATGCATACTACCCTTCTCAGATATCATCAGTATTTTCTGTATGTCTTGGTGGCAAATCCCATACACTCTATTTCTTTGTGATTTCAACTCACATGTTTAGCCAGGAGCAGTAAGAAGCACTATCACAGTATACCAGGTACATTCATGTAAACAACTGATATAAATACAAATGGGTCATTCAATGTGACCCTCTCTTCCAATAAATTTCACAAGCCTAATAACATACTTTAAATGCATGTTCTAATTCACTAGTGAGTCATTATGTGGAGATTTACTCTTTGTAAATGTTTATTAAGTACAATAATCTAGACAGTAAATACTTTAATAACAACTTTGTATCAGGAATTACAGTACGTAAATATTTGTTTTAAGTAATATTAAAGAAGCAATACCTCAATAAAATCTGTATGCCTATTGCTGATGCCTTAGACTTTTAGGTGAGACCCTAATAATCAATTCATCTCATGACTGTAGAAGATAAAAACACTAATTAACATCCACAGAAGCTGACTGACCAGTCCGAGATTATGTAGCTAGTTAGGGAGAAAACCCAGGATACCTACTAGCATTATAAGGTGCTGAGCTCACATAAAAGTGGGATTAATCTTTTTAATTGGCATTTGTTTTAGGAGGTTTGAGAGAGCAACATAAACTCTAGAAGGAAATTGTTTCTTAAGGTATTTCTAGAGACAATTATGTATTTTCCTCCTGTGACATTTCAAAAAGACTATGTTACTGTTGTTGTCAGGTGCTGTCAAGTTGGTTCCGACTCATAGAGACCCTGTGTAAAACAGAAGGAAACACTGCCCGGTCATGCGCCATCCTCACAATTGTTGTTATTGAGCCCATTGCTGCAGCCACTGTACCAATACATCTGGTTGAGGATCTTCCTCTTTTTCACTAACCCTCTAGTTTACCAAACTTGATGTCCTTCTCCAGGGACTGGTCCCTCCTGATAACATGTCCTAAATACATGAGACAAAGTCTCACCATCCTTACTTCAAAGAGCATCCAGGCTATACTTATTCCAAGACAGACTTGTTCATTCTTCTGGCAATCCACGGTACATTCAATACTCCTTGCCAACTCCACAATTCAAACGCATCGATTCTTCTTCGGTCTTCCTTATCCATTGTCTAGCTTTCACATGTATGTGAGGTGACTGAAAATGCCATGGTTTGGGTCAGGTGCACCTTAGTCCTCAAGGTGACATTTTTGCTTTTTAATACTTTAAAGAGGTCTTCTGCAGCAGATTTGTACAATGCAATATATCGTCTGATTTCTTGACTGCTGCTTTCATGGGCATTTACATCTTGAATTTAGTTTTATTATTGATATATCATTGTTCCTTCTCTAGACATCAAAGCTCTTAAGGGAAGGAGTCGTGTATTTATTTATTCATCAAAGTGGCCTCCAGCGGGCCCTAAATACATTTCTTCCAATAAATGATTTTATATATCAAGCAGAAATAAAATTTTAGTTTAAAAGTTTCTACTGAATCAATGATGTTTACATATATGTATTTATAAAAACATGGGATTTGCCTATTCTGGAAGCTTTTACATTCTTAATCAATAACTGAACCAGTTCATATGATTTTCATACTGTTAATATCTAATGGAAAAAAAAATATCTGCTTCCTCTTTAGAAAAGCAGCCAAAACACTGATTTATCTCTAAATATGGAAACATTTAAAGAATGCCTAGAGATACTCAAGTATGAAATTAGAAGTTCAAACAGGTTCTCCAACAATTTCAGATACTGTGTATAGATTAATTCTACATGCTGACACAATGCGTTGCTAGTTGAATTTTCCCCACAAATCCAACAAGTATCTTTCACATATATTATACTTCCTTTGTTTTCCAATTTTGAACTATGAGAACCTTGGGAGTTGGAGATAACCTGTTTAGTTTTCCGAAACACACTGAACAAAGAACGTAGTAAGATTTCTTTGGAATATTTTGAAAGGCAAAAATAAGACACACAAAGTTTCTGAAGGAAAGCTTGGTAAGTCGTGGCCACTAACCAGAGCCAAGTTAGCCCTGAAGAGGGCTTTGTCAGCCAGCCCCTCCTCCTCGCAGGAGTGTGGTGGGTAGGGAAAGGAATCCTCCTTAGCAGAAACATAGCCTTCTTCTGGCGAAAGCTGCAGGGAGAATGAAGCTCAGCGTTGGAGGATGAATTCGGGAAACAGGGAGAGAAGAGGAAAGAGGAAAAGAAGGATGGAGGAAGGGAAATGGAGGAGGATAAGAGAGAAGAGGAAAAGGAAAAAACAGGAAGGTTTTCAAATGATACGACTTTAACACAGAATTGTGAGTACAAAATCTGATATTCATGTTTAATATTTTTATGAGTTAAGAAACAAGGTTATTTGTTTCACTACCAATATCATCTATTAGATGAGAATCTCTTTCTACTGATTTTGTCCTTCTTCTTCTTATAAAAGATGATCAAAATCAACCATTTTTTATATTAAAATAATCTTCTGGTCATTTTTATCTGCCAAATATCCCAAGTAAAACAAAGAGTTCCTCATATGGAAATAAGGTAACTTTTATGTGATAAGGCATGAAAGAAGCTGCAGAAGAACAGAACATTTAGAAGGATCAGCTTCTCTCTGTCATCCCTTGCTAAGGTATTATTTTAAAGAATGCAATTTTCATGACAAGAAATACTGCTGTGCCCTATAGTGAAGTCTCTTAATTTAGCAGTTTAATAAAAACTCTCCATGTACATAGTCTGCTTTAATTGAAACCCTAAGCTATTATACTGGAACCCTGGTCACACTGACAGAAAATCTAACATTTTTATTTCAATCTCAAGTAAAATGGGCCAAAATAGTTAGATAATGGTCTTGCCTACATACAGCAAAAGCAATACGTTACAGAAAAAGTATTAGAGGGAAAATGTTTTCCTTTTTTCTCACACACAGAGTTTAACACTTATTAGACCTCACTTTATACAACAGATCTATCTGGGATATAGAGCAATGCATATTGAATTTGAGATGTCAAATACTCTCATCCAAGAAATTTATTTCGGAACTAACTAGTTATTTAAAAAAAGGCTACTTCTAAATAGTTGACATGATTTCTCCTTAAGGGCAATAAAACACATATATTGAGTCATGTTTGCCATTTCTCTTTGCCCAATGGAAAGATCAGAACCAAATACATGGTCCAACTTTATGAACTAAAGATCAGAACCAAATATATGGTCCAACCTTATGAACTTAATGGTCTATCTTCACTTTCCATTCCCTTTTGTATTGATCTTTTGTTCTGATTTCTACAAACCTAGTTTGACTTTAGGTTATTTAATTCTATTTTTCCTTCCTCCATGTGTCTCTGTCTCTTTCTTTCTTCCTTTCTTCATACATATAGTTTCATAGGCTGCCTGAATAAAAAGTAGGGCACGAATAATTTAATCCAATACTTTAAACATACAAATAAAGAATACTATTGAAAATTTTTTTCACAAAGTCAACAAATCCTTATTTGATTTTTATGCAATTATATCTACACATCTGGATTTCTTAACAGAAGGTATATTTGTCCTTTCATTTAAAAATATATTTATACACTGAAAACATCCACAAATATTGAGAATGTCTCTAATATTTAACCGCAATACAGTGATATGTGCCATGTTGCAATAAGAGGGCTATTTTCTCCTAGAAGGAGAGTCACAAGCTGATGAACCCACTTTGGAAAGTTCAATTTCCTGCTCTGCAGTAATTAGACAGCAAATGTGCTGAAGTCAACAGAGTATAGAGACTTAAATATACTTGGACAGAGATTCTACTTTATTCTACTGATTATAGATTCCAGTCTTAATTGTTAATGCTATTCATTTCGCTAGTAGTCCACTATATTGGTATCGAATTTTAAGTCCAATTTCTCTGAAAATATTTGATTCTGCTTTCATCATGATCTTACTAGCTAATAAAAAAGTCAAAAGTCAACCACACACGCAATTAAGTTCAAATTTATTCCTGAACTTCTGGGATGTTTTCATTCCTTTATGTTTTTTAAGAAGTTACTCAATAAAATCTTTATACCCATGGAGCCAATAAACATGTTGATCAACAGTACCAAAAGTCATGATTCAATCATGACAACACCTGAACCTAAAAGCATACGTGCCAGCCATGCTGTCTGCAAATATAAAAAGAAGACAATAAAATCCAAATTCTTACAGGTAAAGGCTTGGCGACTCCTATTCTCACAGTTCCTGAGGGTGCGCCCTTCAGTGCCTGTACAGCTTCTTCAAGACTGCTGTTTTCCAAGTTAACGTCATTGACAAACATGAGTCGATCTCCCGGAAGAAGTCTTCCATCCTTTTCAGCAATGCCACCAGGCACCAAGGAACGAATTACAATCACAGTGCTGGCTGGATCAACCGGATCCTAACAGAATGGAAATTTAAAGACAAGTCAGCTCACTTTTACACCTGAAAAACGTTTTTTTTTTTATTTTTTTTTTCACAGCAACTGGTTTGTTCCTTTTAATTGTACTTTAGATGAAGGTTTACAGAACAAACTAGTTTCTCATTAAACCGTTAGTACACATACTATTTTATGACATTGGTTAACAACCCCACAACATGTCAACACTCTCCCTTCTCGACCCTGGGTTCCCTATTACCAGCTTTCCTGTCTCCTCCTGCCTTCTAGTCTTTGTCCCTAGGCTGTTGTGCCCCTTTAGTCTCGTTTTGTTTTATGGGCGTGTCTAATCTTTGGCTGAAGCGTGAACCTCAGGAGTGACTTCATTACTGAGCTAAAAGGGTGTCCAGGGACCATACTTTTGGGGTTTCTCCAGTCCCTGTCAGGCCAGTAAGTCTGGTTTTTTTTTGTGAGTTCGGATTTTGTTCTGCATTTTTCTCCAGCTCTGTCCAGGACCCTGTATTGTGATCCCTAACACCCGAAAAACTCTTTAAAGTTTGTCTATGATGAATTGCAATAGATAGGTAACTGTTCCAAGCGTCTTTTTTAAAAAAAAAAAAAAACATGTAAAACTTCTATTGAATTATCTGGGCAAGGTTTTCTCCATTTTAGAGAGTTTAGTAAGTGATTACCCTAAATACCGGCAACCTCACTTGCCACTGCTCCTCAGTTAAACTCCTATATTGTACAGATCCTTTCTATAATTTTATTTGTTAATAATTGTCATAATCTTAAAACTATTATCTGACGCTAGATGCCAAATATATTAATTATTAAGAGCACCTTTGTTAAATAGAATGTCACTGTGTGGAACATCAACTCACCATTAATGTGAGTGTGCTACAGGTTGGACCCATATGTTTGAAGTGAACTGATAAAGAAAAGACCAAATAGTATTTGGTGATGTAGTGTTTTCAGATACACAGCAATCTTAATATTAGAACAAGCCTCCAGAATCAGTCCCTATGAAGAATACAACTCCCTGGAGTCACCTGAGACAGCTTTCTGGTTCAGTATTAATTAATGAGGAGCAACAGCTATGCTCAATCAGACAGGCTTCAGCATTTCCTCAGTTACTCAGCCTAGACCACAACACAGGGTGAGGACACAGGCCACATCCGACCAATTTAAAGCATACTCATAAATGTAGTAAAATGATGGAAACATCAGAATTATATTCAAATATAAAGCTATCATTTGCTTCAGACAAAAGAAATAAGTATCTATACTTGCTGTCTTATCATTAAAAGGTGAGCTATCCATTAAGAGCAGGGAAATAAAATGAATCTCAACATATTCCTCAAACGACAAAATAAAATTCAATTTCTATGGTATTCCCTAAAATGTGTTCTGTATGTTTTTCAAATTTCCAAGAGCTGAAATACAAAATATCTCAATTAAGTCAATGTTAAAAGAAACCCTTTAAGATAACCAAAGGAGCAAATGAACCACATAAACTCCTATTTTGAAAGATTCACCACAAACAAGTAAATGTCTTTGATGTTTCTAAATTATTCTAAAATATTAGCTTTTTCTGTTATCAACAATATACTTCTAGCATATGTCATCTTTCTTAAAAAAATAGGAAGTTGCTGAAAATAAGACATATTTACCTGATAATCTAAAATACTAAAACCAAGTCCTTTGTTCCCTTTCTCCAGCTCTATGTGCTGAACATCCGCCTCCCACATAGCCAAAGGTCCTTGAACATCCTCTGTCTTCTGACCCACATCGGTCACTGCCAGTGCAGGATCCTCTGTCTCCGAGGACCCAGTGAACTCGCCGAGGTCTACATGAGGCTGGATAACAGACCAGACAGCTTTTATTTCAGAGGCACTAGATTAGAAGATACATGCACCAATGCGTCAAGGAAAGGGGAGATTCCTAGCATCTGTCCAGAGGAAAGTACTCTGGAGTAAAAGCAACAACGGCTTACTTGACACCTTTAGGGATTAAGGTAGTAATTATGAAAGTTGTTAAAGAGGAAGACATATCTAAGCTGTAACAGGTATTAAAAATACATGGTTCAAAGATCTCCTATAAAATGTACAAAGGCTACATTTCAGCAGCGTGACTGTGGGTGATTTTCACTTTTTCCATCGGTGTCTGAATTACCTCTACAGCTAGAAAAAATTTAAGGCTATTGTGACATTATGATAAATATAAAGACTAATCCAAAAGACAATGGATATATGTAGAAGTCCTATAATCTATGCAAACAAGAGTTCTGGAATGTTGAGACTTGTGCTCATGACTATTTCATTAATAAACTACAGAGCACAGTGACAAGGTGTTAAGATTTGAGCTTGACTTCTTCTCTATGATTTCTTATCTGTGTTACCTTGAGCAATATTCTTAACCTGAGCTCCACAGTTACCCGTCTCACTGAATGTTTCCAGGATGAAATGAGGTAATATTTATAAAGTATCTGACACAGAAGTAGGTGTTCAAAATGTTAGCTTCCTTCAGTAAAAATAAATGAGAGTGAATCCAGGTTAATTCAAATTTGTTCCTCTCTACGAAACACATTAAATTTAAGACAGCTGTACTTAAATGGTGATAAAATTCTAATCTGTGTACTATCTTTGCTTTTAATCAATTACTACAGAGCCTAGGACCATGGATGCAAATCTGTCCATCTGTTATATTGTAACAATTCCATTTATACTTCATAAAAATGTATATGAGTATATACGGTGCTGGCTTCTGAGTTACTTATAATTTGGAGTTAGGTTTCTTCTTTCACCCTATTCACTTCTGTGAATATTATTAAACTTTGCACTTTTATTCTTCAGAGTTTTCAAAATAATCCTATTGTGCCGATCCCTTCAGTACAATACAAATCAAATTCTAACTCTTCTCTCATTATACCTTAAGCAAGATTTGACTAGACTGCAAGTCATGTTAAGTTCAAATTTTAACTTTAGGCATCTACCATATGTCCTCAGAAAAGGAGATCAGCTCCATTTCTTCACATTTTGATCTGAATGGAGAAGAACAAATAAACAGGAATGTGGGAGACTGGCTGTCACAGAAAATGATCTGATATAGATTATTATGGGCTCAAATTTTTCACATTTTAAAAGTATACATAGTGCGCATATAAGTAAGACCTATACACACAGACACGATGTGGTTATTCATTGAGCAGTAACTATGTGCAGGCACTGAGCTGAGCAGATTACATGTGAGTATCTTTTACCACATACCATGTTGTTGTTCATTGTGTCAAGCGAATTTTGACTCATGGCTATCTCATGTGTGCAGAGCAGAACTGCTCCCTAGGGTTTTAAAGGCTGTGACCTTTTGGAAGAAGATCACCAGGCCTGTCTTCCAAGGCACTTCTAGGTGGGTTCAAACTGCTAACCTTCTGGCTAGCAGCTGAGCACTTAATCATTTGCACCACCCAGAGAATCGACCACATGCTATATATACAATTTATATCCTTCAGTACTCACTTCTGAAAATGGGGACAACATGAGTGTCTATTTCACAGTATTCCTGTGAAGCAATTATACAAGCATATAGTGTACAAGAGTATCTAATAATGTTACATTACCTTATTTAACCTTTAGAGCAACTCTCTGAGACAGGCATTGTTTACATTTTACAGAGGACAAAAGTGAGCTTCAGAAAGATGAAGCGACTTTCCCAAGGTTGGGTTGTATAGCTAGTAAGTGTCAGGTTTGATTTAACCCTAGGTCTGTCTGACTCCATGGTCCAACCCACAAGTCAGGAACTATGTGAGGAAATTAAATACCAAACCCCCCACCCCTAACCCCCCTAAAAAAAACTTTAAAATATTTTAAATGTCACTTAAACCAGCTAAACCAGTTAACCAGCTGCCTTCGAGTTGATTCTGACTCATGGTGACCCCACTTAGCCTTTCCAGCATATCTTCACATTAACCTCATGTCTGAAATCTGATACCTTTTCAGTTAGCTCAATGTCACCTAAGTCCAAGCTATCCAATTCTGCATGGGTGGTAGGTGGCACAGTTCGGCGACAGCATACCACTGTCACTTCTATAGGGAGTTCCTTTAGAATACTGACCACATCTTGGTGATTTTCCCCCAGCAAAGTTATGCCATTCACCTGTGGAAAAAAATATATTTAGACCTGTAGTAGCACTAACTAGAACAACTTCTATCTAAGTTCAGAGTTTTGGTGGCATTGGACCTTCTCAAGAGCACACAAAAAATGACTTTCATTCCTGCTTGATTTGCCAGTGTAGGAGTTTGGAAATGAAGAGTTAATAAAAATATTCCCCAAGGATGAAGGGAAAAAGAAGGAGGTTACAAAAAAAAATCAACATTTTATATAATTATTAAGTGAAAAAAATAAAAAATGGCACATATTGTATGCTATATTTGTTTTAAAAAGTAGGGGAAAATAATATATTTAAATTTTCTTATTTATGCATTAAAATCTCTGTAAGAATGTACAAGAAATAAATAACAATAGTTACCTACTGACAGGTGATGGGAACTGGGTGAGTAGGGACAGGAAGGAGACTTTTCACTGAGTCTTTGTGTACAAAGTCTGTATCTTTGAATTCTTTATGATTTTTGAAACATGTGAATGTATTTATTACCTATTCTAAAAACTGAATAAATGTTTTAAAATTTAAAAACAAATACAATTTGCTGGACCAAAAAAAAAAAAAAAAAAAAACTAAGAAGAAGTTTGGTCTGAAGACCAACGTATATTCAGATTTGAAATTTCTTCTTTGGGTGAGTTTTTATTTGCAGACCTCTCTCAAGTGTCCTTCAGAGGGGATCTTAACATAAGAACTTACTGATTCCTCATATTAAGCCTCCTGTAGCCTCCTCAGAATCTATGAAAGGGGGAGAGAGAATGGCATAGCTCCTTACTTCCAATAGCTCGTCTCCACTGAACAGCTTCCCACTGTGTCCAACAGGACCTTCTGGTAGAACAGATCGGATAAAATGATGCCCCACTGTTGCTTCCAGACTTATCCCCAATCCACTGCTCTCACTGAACTTGCTCACATGGGCCAGCTGAATGGAGAAAAATCATCAGTAATTCTAATATTCTTTTATTTTTGTTTTTTAATCTACTCATGCATATATTTTACATTCACCCAAAGATGGTCAACTTTCTTACAAAAGCTTTAGAAACCTAACCACACGCTACAAAGCTTCGGAGCTCTGCTGTGAAAGAATACTGATGTCCACTGGTCTCATGAACCAACATGAGCTCAAAGGAAGAAGCCAGCAGCTGTAAGTACCCAAGACACTGTGCAGAGCCTATAGATGCTGACAACAGATACAAGGTAGTCAAAACAATCGTGGATAAAATCAAAAGCCTGAGCTCAAACAACAGTACAGAAAACTTGCATATTTACTTAGCACTTACGATGTGCCAGGGACTGTGCTAAACCCTTTACATCGATTATCTCAATTATACCTCCTATTTCCTACTTCTACATTAAAATAAAGAAGAATGTTAGGAAATCACTTATTTTCCCACAGAATCCAATGATTAGAGTATTAAAGTCAGAAGGGATACTAATGACATCTACTTCATCCCCTTTATTTTACAGTTAAGGAAACTGAGGCATAGAAGGACTGAAAAAAGAGTGTATTTGAAAAAGATCTCTTTTCAAATCTTACTATGTGCAGGGTGAATATCAGAAGCTACATTATCTGACTGAAATCTAATGCTGCATGAAATCTTTCTCACTCCTTAAAGCCCAATTTACATATCACTTCCTCTGAGGACCCTTCAGGTCCCAATTGATAATGGCCATGTGACTGTATTTTTCCTTGATTTGATTTAATATGGTAATAACAGATGCACTTACTCAATTCTTATTTGATTGTTAACCATCTTGGGTGTTAACGAAAAAAGATTATTGTCACAAGGATTAAATAAAACACTTAGAACACTTCTGGCACAAAATGCTCAATAAATGCTAGTTATTATTAATATTATATGTCATTATCCATTGCCCTTTCTCTCTTCTAATCCAGAGGTACCTGAATCTTAAAAGCAATATAAAAAGTTCTACTCAGCATAGTATTTTATTTTTTTCTTTCAAATTTCTGAAATTTTCTGGTATGCATCTAAACACTGATAATTTGTGGCAATTTTGTAAAACTTCTTTTTAGGATAGGAGATTATGATTGCTATACACAAATTGTCAATAATCATAACACATTCACCATGATATAAGGACAATAATATGAAATAAAGCATGCAAACTTATAAAGGGAGTGATAAAGAGGGAGTGGGAAAGAGTCCCTTTACAATTCTATACACTGATCATGATGATTTTTGTTTTATTTTTAAGTAAATCATTTGTTTATACTACTACAAAAAATATTACAACATTTATTTCAGTTCCTTGGTTACTATTCAACTTTCTCCAATCTGAATTTTTAATACCTGGAGCAGCACTTTTAGGGCTTCCAAAAAAGCTTAACATCTTGCTTCTCCGGGACTCTTTCAAAGGTTCATCATTATCTTTGCCATATACTCAAATACAGCTACTAGTTAGGGAGAGAAAGCTAACCTACCACTATTTCATAATTAATTCCCATAATCCTTTGCCACTTTGTCAGCAGGGCAGCTTCCTGTTGTTGCACATCTTCTATTTCTTCTATCTCAGCAGCCAGTAACGGATACTCTGAAATAGTCAATGCAATTAAGTTAGTGACAAAATATAAAAATCTCCATATTTTAAACAGCCTGCACAAGGGACCCTGTGATAAGAACCTGCCTGTTATACCAAGTCAGACTGCTCACCAAATATATTGGATGCCCTTATTGCTATACATATTTTAATAATTTAATTCAGAACCCCATCATTTGCATGTTAAGCACTATTCTCTTTTAGGGGATCTCTTCTAAATCTTAGCAATAAAACAAAAACTTGCTGCCGTCAAGTTGATTCTAACTCATAGCGACCCTACAGGACAGACTAGAACTGCCCCATATGGTTTCCAAGGAGTGGCTGGTGGATTTGAACTTCCAACCTTTTGGTTAGCAGCAGAACACTTAACCACTGTGCCACCAGGGCTCCAAAATATCCATACGCTGTCTAACTTTCATTTAAAACAATGAGGACTCCCAGTCCCTCCACGATTCACTTGATGGTCCTTTAGTGACTCTCAAATAAAAAGTCATGCCAACTTTTATGTCAGTTCATCTCTTTTATTTTCATTTGCTTCTACAGGGGAGAAAAAGGACTGTGATGTGTCTCAGCCAAAAAAAGGAAGTAGAAATAAATTAATAAATAATATATGCAATTATATGTCCAATGAAAAAATATAAATTAAAAAAAATCAATAAAAAATTGAGATTGTATTTTAAAATAAAACCCTATAATTATAATTCTGCTAATTGTCAAACATAAATAATAAATAAATAATTTAGAAAAAAAATCACTAAATAAATTATATCAACAATATTGAAGGCAAAATACTTAGGTAAAACAAGAAACTGGTTGAGAAGAGTTTTAAAGTCATATTCAAAGATTTCCATATTTCATCAGAGTTTTTACTCATAAAAGTTGTTTTTAAAAATCTGTATTAGCCAGCTTTCTCTAAGTTATTTTTTCATATCCCTTTTACCAAATTTCAAATTTAAAGTGTTGCAAAATTCAAATTTCTCAATAGCTGCCTCGTCTTTAATGCAAATTAATGAGATTTCACTCCATGCATACTTTACATATTTGTTAAGCCTTGAATTAATTAAGTAATTCTATTTTCTCCTTAAGAAACCGGAAACAGTAATCTATAATAAAATAAATTCAGGGACTAGCCCCGAAAGAAGAGGATTTTCACTTCAAAATTAAATTCTGCCCAGAAAGAGATAACTATTTGAGGCTGAACATAGATTAAAGGGAATCTGTGGAGCTGATGCAGGGAGAGAAAGAGGAGGGTCAGCTCAGAGTCCTACCTCTCCCTACCTCCTCTTTCCTTGATTCTGCTGTGTCTATGGCTGGGCAGTGCTGTCAAGTAAGGTGAGGTTTTGAATGAGAAAGTGGGGAATCTATAAACTGCTGGAAAACAGTCTGAGATTCATATTTATACAACTTACAATCACACAACCTTTCATCTCCCCTTTCACAACTGCCCCAAGATTAGATTTCAGGAACATTTAAAGAGTCAAAGTCTAGTCTTCTGACCTTACTCTAAAGTCAAATGAGTTGTCTAGGCTCACACATGAGTACAAATTTCTTTAGGGGCAATGGTATCTTATCCCACAACTACAGGAGATGGACTGGAATCACTTGGAAGTTTTTGTTTTGTTTCTGCTGTTTAATAAAGATTCTGGGGACTCTTGATACTAAGTCCAGAGTCCCCCCTTACCTACATTCCCCACTCATATACACATTCACCAATGCAAAACAGATGGTTCTGAGTCTTCAAGGCAACCACCCAGCCATCCCCACTTACTACCTTAAATGTCATGCTCTGAAACATGTTCATCTTTTTCCACAACTCCTGATACTATTCACTTTGGCCTAAATAATTTTTTTTCTACCTGTTAGTGTAAAAATGGCAGGATGAGATTAACAGATGTGAACCCCACATATCTCATTCCCAGGATATCAAGTCCAGTAGATCTAAGTTACCAAAGTACCTAAAGCAATCTGAAGGTAATGGGAGCATACAGCAGACAATTTAAAACAATGGCAGTAACCCTTCAGCATAACTAAATATGAAAACAACACTTCTTTAAAACAATTTTTCAACAGCTCGATAGACTCTAGGTTGGTAGTGAAATAATTATCAGTGAAATAATTTCTCCATACAATTCCTTTCCAAACCAACTTTTCAATGTGAAAAATGAGAACTTGTGAAAATTGAGAAGCCACCCAACACTGGAAAATATCATTCCTAAAAGCTTATGATTTAAAGATACTCCATTATTTATCTTAGAAAACAGTATAATTTTGTTATTGTTTCATCAAGAAAGTACAGATACGTTGGCTGTATATAGAAGCAAGGGGATTGAATTAAAATTACATGCATAACTGACTGATTCCTAAAGGATTCTGTGTAAATAAATGTAGAAGAAAAGAAAAGACTAACCCAGCAAGAAAATATACCAGATATAAATGAACTATTCTCGTCATCTACTGGAGCAATTAATCACATCTTTATATAGGGATTTACAAGTATCTCTTTTCTGAAAGACATTATTCAGTAATTTTTACAGCCTAGATTGCTTAATCACATTTATAAAAACCATTTACTTAAAAAAGAAAGAACATAATAACCTGGCTCCAGGTGTTTTCCTTCTTCTTCAATTGGTAATATGCTGGTGTTTCTCCTCAAAGATAAAGAATCTTCATCTTTTTCATAATTTTCTTAAAGAGAAGAATATTTTAGTAGTTAGGTTTTTCAATATTTAAATTTTTCTAATTACACTGTATTTATTTGAACACCTAGATGAGTTTGTTTTTTGGAGGTAAGCTCTTCAATAACCATGTGTACTAAAAGAAAAGTTTTCCTATTAATGGGGAAAAAAAAGCAAAAACAAAACGTTGTCGCTGTCGAGTTGCTTCCGACTCACAGCAACCCTGTAAGACAGAGTAGAACTGCTTCATAGGGTTACCAAGAAGCAGCTGGTGGATCTGAACTGCTGACCTTTTTTGGTTAGCAGCTGTAGTGCACTATAACTCTTAACCATTGCGCCACCAGGGCTCCAATGGGGAAAAAGAAGTGATAAATTTCTCCAGTGATTTGCCTGGCATCTAGTACAGCAGTAAGTAGTATATACTGTAAGTACCAGAACAGTGAACAGTTTTAGAACTGCAACAACATTTTCTAGCCTACAGCCTGACTTCTACCAATAATCCCAACTTTATTAAACTTCCTTTTACATCATTTAGCTATCTGGGAACTGCAGTCATTCTCAGAGACACTCAAGTACAAACAGCTTATGAATGGGTTTTCTAAATGTGGAGTTTAATTCAATTCCTTCTTGGCTGAGCATTTAAATCATGGAGTCCACATACATAATTCAGTCAGAACAGGGTCTCTTGAAGACAGAACACTGCCGTGGCAGAAAGGTAAATGACCATTATGTGCTGATTAGGAAATGGGGATTGAATGAACAGGATAGAAAGAAAACTGCTTTATTCAGAAGTGCATTTATGGTGAATGGACTCAGGTTCTGAATAATCCCAACTTTATTAAACTTCCTTATCACTCGGTTCATAACGAATTGCTGGGGGTAGAAACCATTCTTTAAACAAATTATTTCAGAATTAGAAAAAAAAATCTAACAAAGGTCTATCTGAAAGCTCGATTATTTTGGTTTTACCTTTGCTCGTGCTGGTATTAAAAGGTGACAAAATCGTATCCTTTGTGAGGTCCTCCCCCGCTGTGACTTCAGCCTCCTGCTTCACTCCGCCTCTCCTCATTAGTGTCAGGCGCACGGTCTGTCCTGTGTGCCGTAACACCTCGACTGCTTGTTGATTGGTGAATCCCTGAAGGTTGGTGCCATCTACCTGTGAGAAGAACAACACATGTTTAAAAAAAAAAAATTTTTTTTTTGTATTACGTGCACAAAATGCCTATTTACTGCTTGTTACCATGAAGACCGGGGAACAGGCAATGATACCCAACATTTGTTTGAAGACCAGTACTACCTTTGAGGAGCCCTGGTGGTGTAGTGGTTAAGAGCTCAGCTGCTAACCAAAAGGTGGGCAGTTCAAATCCACCAACAGTTCCTTGGAAACCCTATGGGGCAGTTCTACTCTATCCTACAGGGTCGCTATGAGTCAGAATCGACTCGAAGGCAATGAGTTTGGTTTGGTTGGTATGAACTTAGATGCCTTAGAATCATGAGAGAAGGTTTTGATTGTTTTGTTTAATACAGATTCTGGGGGGTCTCTCCTAGAAATTATGAGCCAGTAGTTCTAAAGTGGGGCTCATGCTTCTGTGTTGTTGTTGTCAGCTGCCCTCAAGTCAGCCTCCAGCTCATGGTGACTCCATGCACAACAGAACAACAGAACAAAATGCAGCCCAATCCTGTGCCATTCCCCTGATCAGCTGCGGATCAAACTGCTGTGATCCACAAGGTTTTCATTGGCTAAGTTTCGGAAGTAGATCACCAAGCCTTTTTTCCTAGTCCGTCTTAGTCTAGAAGCTCTGCTGAAACCTGTTCAGCAACATTGCAACACAAAAGCCATCAATGACAGACAGGTGGTGGCTGTGCATGAGGTATATTAGCCGGGAAACCTGGTGTCCTGCACAGAAGGTGAGAATTCCACCACCAACCCCCAATGTCTCCATGTTTCTATACCTTCTTCTACAGTCTCCACATGATCCTGACGCACAGTTAAATTTGAAAAATAATACTATACAGAATGAAGGTAAACAAGACGGTGATGAGAGTGGTTACTGAGAATGATGACGTTTTCCAAAACCATATTTATACTGGCTTAAAAAAAAAAAAGACAACAAAACTGTCTTCCTTCTCATTTCTTTGCCTCTTTCAAAAATATATGTGACTCTCCCTTTTACTAGCTCACAAATGATAAAACATGTGAAAATGTCCCTAAGACTTTTCCAAACTACAAATATGCTCATCTCACCCAAACCCTGTCTTCTGAAGAACACTCCATAGGACAATGCTCCAAGTCTTCAAAATGGTCTAGAGTTTGTCAACTACCCCCACCTCCCATCATTACCACCACCCACCATCACCAACCTCATCTTGCATGATGCCGCCTGTTACTCTCTGCCCTCCAGCCCAGTGGCCTCACTTCCATCCCTCTGACCTGTAGTTTTCCCCCAACCATGTGGTCTCTACAAGTGCTGCACACTCAGCCTGCACCCTCTGGACAGCCCACTCCAGCCCATACTTTCTCATCAGTTCTCTTAGAAAACACCGATAATTGCTGCAGACAGAGCTCAGTCCAACAGAGACTTCCACAGTTATCTTGACTTCCCTGACTATTGTCAAATTCCCTTTTACCCATCCTTCTTCATAGCATTTAGCAGAATTTTAGTTTTACATTTTCTGTCATTATTTGCTCTATGACTGTATGTTCCATGAGGGCAGGCTCTGTGTCATTTTTGTTACAGCTGCATATCAAAACACTGCACTGTTTGCACAGTAGATGTTTATCCCAAATGGGAGGGTATAGCCATTGGCTCGTATGCCAAAGATTTATTTGTAAAGCAAATTCCTTTTGGAATAGACAAATGCAAAGTATAATACCATATTTAAAAAAAAACAAATTCATAAAATCACAGTGATAGCAGTTTGGAAAAGTGGACCAATAAATTTAATGTTGAAATTCAAAGCCATTGATATTCCTTTTGAATTGTGAAATAGCTGTAAAATGTCAGAGTGTCATGCCTTTCTAAGAACAGTGCTGGCCACAGTTGGCACTCAAACATTTATTATTTATTAAATACATGAGAATTAGAACAAGACCTAGATCAGTAGTCTCCAACAAAGAATATCTTTACTGCAGAGGTTTCTGGAAGAAAATATTAAAACTTCTAATTAAACATATTTTTAATCTCATTTCTATTTTGTGTATATATACGTGTTGTATATATTAATTAGTTGTATATATTATAATGAATACATAGACAGAAGGGAAGAGAAAGAGGGAGAAAGGAATAGTCAACCTTTTTTTGCTGACAAGGATAATCAATCAAAAGTTTAGACACCTCTAATCTAGATGATATTCTCCTACTTTCTGGTTCCTTCAGTCTTGTATTAAACTTCTGGTCTAGATGGCAACTTAACATAGGTGTCTAACTTTTTCCTCTTTCCCCCTACTCCCACTTTGGTGATTCCCTTTTAGAAAGACAAAATCTAACAACAGAGAAAACACTGCAATAAACTGGATACTAGGGAAGGGCAGGCCCAGGCAGAGTTTGGTTCTGTTGTATATAGGGTCGCTATGAGTCGGAAGTGACTTGTGGGCACTTAACGACAACAAGGAAGGACAAAAGTCCCTACACCAGTAACCTGAAGAACTACTCAGCACACTCAATGCAACTGGCTAAACCCTTCCCTGACACACCCCATACCTATAAAGGGAGAACCTGAGTGTAGTAACAAAGTCACAGAATATCAAAGGCAACATCTGACCATTTTTTTCTAAATTTATATGCTTGTTATAGTAATTGATTTCATCAATCACAATCCCATACTGCTTTTAGCAAGATTCATTGTGTGTTATCAATCTAAAAAGAATGAACATATGATTTTGTCAAATGACGAAGTGAGGTCAACTTTCTAAAAAAGACAATAGAGGCCTTCTGTCAAATAAAAGCTTATGGAGAACAACAATGTATAAAATGTTAAAAAAAAAAAAAAACAGGAAAAAGAAAGGAATCATGTGCTCTACTCTATACCCTGCCCCTGTGTCTATAGTGAGACCCTAGGGGTCCACAGAACAGGATTTGTACAAGAGGGATCTTACAGCAAAATAGTTTTTGTTACCAAATAATACTTCCCCAAAATAGTGAGAAACAACTTCTTAATTTTCTCACCACCTCAACAACTACAATAAAAAGAGTATAGCTACAAATTGCTGCTGCTGAAACAAAAAGCAAACAAATAGCCAAAGACTGCAGTTGTGAAAAAGCAACCAGATGTGAAAACCTTCCCTACTGCCCTCTCAGAAGTCCACAAGATGCTGATATTTCTCAAAAAATTAATGCATGATCAAAAGCACTGCATGAGAGGCTTCTTACTCTGAAATAAGGGAATGTCACTAAAAATACAAATGAAAACTCAAAATATAGATGACAGTGAAGACGGTGGTTTTGTTAAAGCAAGAAAGAAGTCTCAAGGGATGGAAGGTTCCACTTTTGAATCAACAATCTCCTTTACTATTGACCTTGCCTAAGGGAAATCATGAGGAGTCCCAGTGGTGCAGTGGTTAAGCGCTCAGCTGCTAACTGGAAGAAGGTCAGTGGTTCAAATCTACCAGCTGCTCCGCAGGAGTAAGATGTGTTAGTCTGCTTTCGTAAAGATTTACAGCCTTGGAAAGAAACCCTATGGGGGCAGTTCTACTCTGTCCTATATGGCTGCTATGAGTCAGAAGAGACTCAACAGCAACAGGTTTGGTTTGGTTAAAGAGAATTATATTTGAGATTCTACTTACATAAGAATGAAGATAATGACAAGTTTGGAAGGAAGCTGTTGTGAGACTCTTTCAAATATGTAATCATTTTAGGCCCTCAAAAAGTATCTAATTAATTAATAAAACTGTACTATATGCCAAGTATTATACCTGTTAATCCTTTAACCCATCACCAACCAGTCAATTCTGACTCATAGTCAGCCTATAGGACAGAGCAGATCGACCTCATAGGGTTTCCAAGGAGCAGCTGGTAGATTCAAACTGCTGACCTTTTGGTTAGCAGCCAAGCTCTTAACCACTGTGCCAGTAGGGCTCCAGTATTATACAAGGTATTTTAAATAAATTATGCCATTTGATTCTCATTAAAAAAATCATACAAGAAAAATATTCTCATCCCAATTTTGTAGGTGAAGAAACTGAATCAAGAATCTTGCTAAATGGTTATTACCTTATTATGCAGTAAATCCACCCTTAGGTACTGTATTTTTACATAAATAACACACGCCTTCTACTTTTGTTTGCCAACTGCTCTCTCTCCCGTGAGACATTTTCATAAGCATGCTATGCCAATTTTTTTTACAGTAACATGTATTTGCATAAAAATATGGTATACACAAAAGAGAAATGAAATTATATGTATACATAAAACTTATACACAAATGTTCACAGCAGCATTATTCATAATAATCAAAAAGTGGAAATAACCCAAATGTCCATCAACAAAATGTGATACATCCATACAATATTACTTAACAATTAAAAGAAATGAATACATGCTACAACATGGATGAACTTTGAAAAATATTTGCTAAGTGAAAGAAGCCAGTCACAAAGGACCACATATTCTATGATTCCATTTATATGAAATGTCCAGAATAGGTAAATCTATAATAGAGACAGAAAAATTAGTGGTGGCTTAGGTAAGGATGATACGGGAAATTAAAAATGACTGCTAATGGTATCAAGTTTCTTTTTAGGATGATGAAAATGTTGTAAAATTGACTGTGCTAATGGATGCACAACTGTGAATATACTGAATTATACATTTTAAATGAGCGATTTGTATGGCATGTGAATTGTATCTCAAAATCATTTAACAAAAAATATGCTTTCTAATAGATTAAAATACTAGATGAGAGAAAAGAGTAAATTAGCTACGTTTTCAATTGTTAATTCAGTATCAGATATAGATTTAGAGTCTACATTTATTCACTCTATCACCTTTCTTCCCTCCCCTGAATGAGAATCACTGTTTTGCTCTTCAGTCGGTTCAGACTCACAGCGACCCTACGTACAACAGAAGGAAGACTGCCTGGTCCTGCGCCAGCCATCCTCACAATTGTTGCTATGTTTGAGCCCATTGTTGCAGCCATTGTGCCAATCCATCTCTCACTGAGGGTCTTCCTCTTCTTTAATAACCCTCTAGTTTACCAAGCATGATGTCCTTCTCCAGGGCCTACTTCCTCCTGATAACATGTCCAAAATACCTAAGATGAGGGCTCATCATCATCCCTTCTAAGGAATATTCTGGCTGTACTTCTTCCAAGACACATTTGTTCGTTCTTCTGGAAGTCCATGTTTTATTCAATATTCTTCACCAACACCACAATTCAAACACATCAGCTCTTTTTCAATCTTCCTCATTCACTGTCTGACTTTCGCATGCATATGAGGTGACTGAAAATACCACGGCTTGGGTCAGGCCCACCTTAGTCCTCAAAAGTGACATCTGTGCTTTTTAACACTTTGAAGAGGTCTCTCGCAGATTTGCCCGATACCATATATCATTTGATTTCCTGACTGCTGCTTCCATGGGTGTTGATTGTGGATCCAAGTAAAATGAAATCCTTGACAACTTCAATATTTTCTCCATTTATCATGATGCTGCTTATTGGTCCAGTTGTGAGGATTTTCATTGTCTTTATGTTGAGGTGTAATCCATGCTGAAGGCTGTAGTCTTTGATCTTCTATCAGTAAGTGCTTCAAGTCCTCTATGCTTTCAGCAAGCAAGGTTGTGTCATAAATCACAAAATCATAAAATGATTAAATTTTATTGTATGATAAAATGGAGAGACAGTGGTGAAAGCTCATTTCCAGCATATAGCCAGGACAGCTGGTAAACATAGGTTGGTCTCTAGAGTAGATTTCAAGGGGTTAATTAATAGGGTTTGGTAGGAGCTTCACAGAACTAAAACCAAGAGGACTCAGTACAGCTGTAGTGCAGAAGCAAAAGGCAGAGATAAAGGACTTTTGTCTAAACATCCTACTTTCCAACTGTTACTACTGATCTTATGATCTGAAGGGAACAGTGACTTAAGCATAAACAAATATATACTAAGATGATGACTCACTCCCCAAGATGACTTCCAAAGAATATTAATACAAAGTTTAGGAAAAGACCCCACAATTACAAAAGTTTAGGACATACTAAAGTAAAAAGTTAAACAGGTTTCTCTACTGCAGGACTTCTCAGGGTCTCCAATTTTCCAGTGTGCAATGTGAACCTCTAAGAGACCATATCATCTGCAGTTTTTCCTAAACTTATTTGACTAGGAAATCCTTTGTGCTGAATCCTCTTGAATTTGTGTTCTGGGGAGTAGTTGATTAGTTTGGGGAGTCTAGTTTCCACTGAGCATTAGAAAGATGGATTCTTTTGCACATCACCTTAAAAAATAGCCAACTACTTAAAATCTACTGATGATCATCAAGATAATAATGATAAGCTTGATCTAATTAAGAGGGGATGGATCTATTTCTTTTAAAGACTCCCTTGCCCATGGAGCCAAAAATAACATGTCATTCTGCTAATCAAAAAAAAGTAAGCATTCCAAAATCAGATTCAATTACACTAAAGGTTTTGAAGTCTGCAGGTAAAGTTTAAGTGTGACATTAATTAATGTAACAAATTCGTTCTAACCAGAAATGGAATATATCTGAATTTTTCAAGCAAGAAGTTTCAAACTTTAGAACTGAAATCAGTAAAGCTTCAATTGAATGTTCTACTTTATCTCCACAAAATAATAAGTAATTGCAAAAATAGCTTCAAGTCACTCAAGCAAGTTTAGTTAATACTGAGGTAACCATAGTTCTTAAAATTGAGTAAACTAGAGGAATACATTTCTCAAACATGAAAATTAACAAAGCTATTATTAAATGTGTCACTTACTGCTATAATTTGGTCTCCAATTTGGATTCTTCCATCATGTTCAACAGCACTGCTTTTTGTAATGCTCTTCACAAAGATTCCTGAAGGTTCTAAGATTAAAACTAGGTTATTTGTCAGAATATCTACCCTTTATTCTATAAATATAAAATCCTAATTTTGCATATGGATACATTAACAAGCCATATAATCAAAATTATTAGTAGAATCTCAGACTACAAAATAAGACAACTATTTCATTTATCTTATAGTATCAGAGTACCCATAAAAACATGTTGCTGTTGAGTCAATTTTGACTCATAATGACCCTACAGGACAGAAAAGAACTGCCCCATGGGATTTCCAAGAAGCATCTGGTAGATTCGAACTTCTGACCTTTCAGTTAGCAGCTGCACTCTTAACCACTGCGCCACCCAGAGTAGCCTATCTTAAATTATTCCTGATGAAGTTTTTAATCAGTTTATCCAACAACAATCTTGAAATATATAATTCTGATTCAATATTTAATAAGAGAGGCAAATGCTGAGTTTAAAAAAAAAAAATTTAATGTTTAGAACTACCTAATTTTTTATCTCCAATGTAACCAGCAATGGTAATTCCTAATCCTTGGATATTTTTAGTGAGTTCCACATCAAATGTCTCACTTTCTTCACTTTTCTGGGTAGAAGCCTCGACCTAAAATAAAATCCACAAAGAAACAAAAAAAAACAAGTTCAAAAATCTGAATAATATGATGTAATTAAGCATCAGAGAACTCTGCTAGAGAATTCCAGTAGAGATCACTCCTTCAATTATGAGGACATAGAGTAAGCATCACGTTTTTACTCAGAAATCAGTGTCAGTAATGAAGCTGAATCACCCTGTTATGGATTGAATTGTGTCCCCCAAAAATATGTGTCAACTTGGCTAGGCCATGATTCCCAGTATTGTGTAATTGTCCACCATTTTGTCATCTGATGTGATTTTCTTTTGTGTTGTAAATCCTACCTCTATGATGGTTAATGAAGCAGGATTAGAGGTAGATATGTTAATGAGGCAGGACTCAGTCTACAAGATTAGGTTGTTTCTTAAGTCAATCTCTTTTGAGATATAAAAGAGAGAAGCAAGCAGAGAGACATGGGGACCTCATACCACCAAGAAACAAGAGCCAGGAGAATAGTGTGTCCTTTGGGACCGGGGTCCCTGCGCTGAGAAGCTCCTTGACCAGGAAAGACTGATGATAAGGACCTCCCACCAGAGCTGACAGAGAGAGAAAGCCTTCCCCTGGAGCTGGCACCCTGAATCCACGCTTCTAGCCTACTAGACTGTGAGAGAATAAATTTCAGTTTGTTAAAGCCAACCACTTGTGGTATTTCTGTTATAGCAGCACTAAATGACTAAGACACTTCCCTTACTAGAGAGGTACATTATTGTTTGTGTATACAGAATTCTAGAAATCAAGTATTTTCTTACTAACAAGTTCTATTTTCAGAGATAGCTCATCCGTCTTCATTTCTGAAGGAGTTGGGATGGGATGTAGTACAATGGACAGAGCTGTTTTGAATTCAGATAAACAAGCACAAGTGTAACTTGCTACTTAATCTTTGTAAGCATCATCCTGCTCAATTATATATCAGGAATAATAATAACAAGTCCAGCTAACATTTACTGAGGACTTTCTATGTAACAGGGAATTGACATGTCTTAATCCATTTCTTCTTAGAGCCAGCCTACAAGATAGGTAAAATTATTATGTCAATTTTTCTCTGAGGAAACTGAGGCACAGAAACTTTTCCAAGGACACACAGATGCAATGTAGTAGAGGCAGGATTCAAATCCAGAAAGTCTGGTTGCAGAGTCCCTGCTCTGAAATGATAAACTCTGTGTGAAGTCCCTAGTAGAATGTAAAGCCACAGTGTCTACTTAGGAAATGTTAGTTTCTATTATTACCTTAAATTTGATAGTTGATTCTAACACCATGAATGCGTTACTCTAGCCTCAGATATACAATTAATCTGCTAATGATTTATTTTGAAAACCAGTTAAATGCATCAATGAACTATTTAAAATCCTCTCTTTAGTTGTTTTGTAAATTGGGAATTCAATATGAAAAGCTATTTATAAAGCAAATACATCTGTCTGCATTGACACCTTCCATTCCTGGAATAACAGCAGGTTTCTCAAATGTCAGTTTTTGCTAGAAATACTATTAATTGAACTGCATTGTTATATATTGTATGTTGAATTGAAGGGTAAAGCTGGCCTACATAAACATTAGTGGACTGGAGTAATAAGCTATCAATAAGCTACTGACACCATGCACTACTGTGGTGTCAGCAGATTCTACAGAGAATCTTAAAAGAGCACAACAGGATCAGGGCTGTGGGATCTAATGGACATACAGGTTGGGGGCTAGCTGGTAATGTTTACTGATTTTCCTGAAACAAACTCTGCCTGTATCTAATACATAGTCCACCTAAATAAGATATAATTTTATGGTAAAGTTTGATTTATTTTTTTCTTTGCACATAATTATCTGTGCAAACTTAGCAAAAGTTTAAAGTTTAGATAATTACAAGAAAATGACAGGATGAAATCTGCTTCAATTGAAACAAATGTGTTTTCTATTTTTAATAAGACTTATGCGAGTGCTATTTTAGAGGGTGGCAATTTGACTATCGAATGGTTTTAAAAGGGGCACAAGCTTCACAAATGATGATATGCACAGAATAGATATTTTTCTAAGCATTCAATTATATCAAGTGGTTTTCGGTATTGCATTCATTTATGTATTGCTGAATAAAATGTTTTGTTTACCACAAAAGAATGCCATTTAAATACTTTCATAAACAAGCTTTCTTTCTTTACTGCTTTCTCTTTGCAAAAAATAGCAACCAAACTCAATCCTAAAAACAACAGAATCATGGAAATTTCAAGTGTTCTCATAAAGTTTTAAATGGCTTGTGGAGGAAGTCAGGATATTAAAAAAAGAATTTGTAGCAACTAGCCAAAAAAAATTAATACAAAAAAGTACATAAATATTTTTATAAGAAATGAGAAAGGATTATAAGCCTTGCATTTGCTATAAATTTTACTTAGAAATTTGGTGTAATTCTCTTCTTAAAAATGTGAGAGATTTCTGGATAAAAATATTGTGTTGATATTTTAACCACTATAAACTTGTGACCTGTAAACTATCTGAGATAACCACCACATTCCAATAATTGTGAAATTTTCCAGCATTTTTTCATAACCAATCAAGGACAAAGATGGATTGCTACGGTTATGAATAAAGCTTTTGTTACCTCAAAAGAATGACTTTTGTTTAAAAGATTATATAACCAGGTCAAAAGTAGCAACTTCTTATTACAAATCTGATAACAGTTCTATGACATACCTTGAAACAATGATATTGAGAGAGTGTTGTAAGCTTTATTCTTCACCCTCACCAAGCCTGCCCCCATGCCTCAACCTCCACACATTTAAAAAAAAAAAAAAACCTAAAAGAAAATTGTGGAAAGGGAATGACTAGAGCTTAAGATCTACCTCACAGAGAACTTTTCATTTAAGAGAAAGATAGAATTAAATATTTTTGGTATTAGTAGCATATAATCCTTTAAGATTTTATCCATACTTCAAAATATTCTTGTAAAGGTGCTGCATAGAGACAAATACAAAATAGTAATCTAGACTTTTCTAAGCAACCTTTCTTTCATATTTGTTATACAGTACTCTTGCTTAATAAAATACTGTCCACGCTGAAACATACTTACATTTGCATTGTATTTCATTCTTAACCCTAATATATGAACATTAATAAGTTCTAGTCTCTAAATAAACACCAGTGTCATCTAAGTGCTACTATCTCTGACTTTCACCTTAACTGTTTTTCCCTACTTACCCGTACTTCTGGCGTGGAAGATGCGGATGAGGAGAGGGTGATGCCCAAAGACGTGGGTGCTGTCGCTTCTTCTATGGCCCCTCTTGCAATCACCAACTTCACTCTGTTTCCACACTGCCTGAGGACTTGTGCTACTTGCTCACTGCTCATTCCTGCTAGATCTGTGTCACCAATCTTTAGAATGTGATCTCCACTGCACAGTCGCCCATGCTGATTTTTTTAAAAAAGAGAATAATCAGGTTAGCATTATTTTGACTACATTACAGAAATCCTAAGTGAGGGAATGACATGAATTTTCTATCACGGGACAATAAACATACTAACTGTCTTCTGAAACATTCTAACATCGTTCAATGGGATATGTTACTGAAATTCACAAATTTTCCTTAAATCAATAGTGGCTATAAACTTTTTTCTTTGCTTTCTACCTACTAAATGCAATGAAATGTTAAGTCTTTTTGTGTGTGTGCATGCATGCATGTGTGTGTGTGTTTGAGGGACAGAAAGAAGAAAATGCCATTAAGCAAAGACAAAGTATGAAGTTGCTATGCAACTACACTCAAAATGTGGTATGAACCCCCAAGAAAGCATGGGATTAATAACATAATTTTCTGGCTGGCCATTTCAATTATAAATTCATTTTCAGGCAAAGTCCTTGTGAGACGAAAATTCAGATATATGAAAATGCATGTGAAAAGCTGTCTTACAAGCCTCCACGCAAGCACTGCCTAGAAGAACTTCCTGTGATGATGGACATGTTCTGCACTGTCCTAGAAGGCACTGTCCTATATGGCAGCCACTAGCAACATGTGGTTAAGGAGCACGTGAAATACGGTCGGTCCAACTGGGGAACCAGATTTCTCATTTTCATTCAAATTTTAAAAGTGACATGTAGCAAGTGGCCCGACTATGGACAGTGTAGATAAAGCAGGAAGATAAAGCATATGTATCACAAACTTGTTAACTGGAGGACTTTCACTTGGTACAGGTAAACCAGTGGCCATCAAGCTGATTCTGACTCATTGCAACCCCATGTGTGTCATAGTAGAACTGTGCTCCATAGGGTTTTTAATGACTGATTTTTCAGAAGTAGATCACTAGGTCTTTCCTTTGAGGTGCCTTTGGGTAGACTCAAACCTCCAGCCTTTCAGTTAGCAACAAGTACATTAACTGTCTGTACCACCCAGGGACTTCTATGATACTGCTAGATGCTGGCTGATGTTTAAAAGGAAGAAAAATTTTGCATACTATTGCTTTACTGTTAATACATCTACTGACAAGGTCGCCATTAAACAGGATTTTCATTTGTGAACTTGAGAAATGTTTGATGAATCTGACTTCCAAATGTGAAGTTCAAATACACATGCAAAAACAGAGAAGTTTGTAAAACAAATGGTTATAATCAAGGTAAAAGTTACTTCAACTAGTATAACTTGTCAAAATAAAACATAAGTCATAACTAATAAATTTATTAGAATTTTTTTTCATGTATATTGCAACAATGTCACATATCATAAATGGCAATGCTAAGTAATAAAAACAGGCTGTGCTTTTCATATACAGGATGATACCAGTGACCCTTTATTAAAGGGACTAGTCTTTTTTTTCCCTCTTAATAATCAAGTAAATATTCTTTTTCCATAATATTTTGTGGTTATAAAATAGCTGACTAGGTTTACAAATATGCCTTCTAATCGCAAACAAAGGGAAGCTACCTCTACAATAATCAAAACCATAAGCTTAGTTTTAGTCTGTGGTTCTAAATGTCTTAAGATCATTGTTTGTAACTATAACTTAGAATAAACGTCCCTTTCCAAATGTAACCTCCCCCAGGTCTAAGAGAACACTTTAGGTATAGCCCAGTAAAACAGAAGATACTAACTCAGTTGCTTTGTGTTAAGGGTTGAATTGTGTCCCCCCAAAAAACCCTATGGAGCAGTTCTACTCTGTCATATAAGGTCACTATCAGTTGGCATTGACTCGACAGCAACAGTTTAAAATGTGTGTCAACTTGGGTAGGCCATGATCCCTAGTATTGTGTGATTGTCTTCTATTTTGTGATATGATGTATCTATCTGATGTGCTGTAAACCCTCTATGATGTTAATGAGGCAGGGTTAGAGGCAATTATGTTAATAAGGCAGGATGCAATCTATAGGATTAGGTTATATCTTGAGTCAACCTCTTTTGAAATATAAAAAAGGGAAATGAGTAGAGAGGAGAGAGATCTCATACTACCAAAAAAAAAGAGCCAGGAGAAAAGTGTGTTTTTTGGACCCAGGGTCCCTGCACAGAGAAACTCCTAGACCCAAGGGAAGATTGATGACAAGGACCTTCCCCCAGAGCCAACAGAGAGAGAAAACCTTCCCCTGGAGCTGGTGCCCTGAATTCAGACTTCTAGCCTCCTAGACTGTGAGAGAATAAATAAATTCCTGTTTGTTAAAGCCATCCATTTGTGGTATTCCTGTTATGGCAGCACTAAATAACTAAGACATAATTTGGTCCTGAGAGTGGAGTTCTTCTCTAACAGACACCTAAAATGTGGAAGTGGTTTTGAAACTGTGAATGGGTAGAGGCTGGAAGAGCTTTAAGTTGCTTAACAGTAAAAGCCTAAACTGCCTTGAAGAGACTGTTGGTGGCATTATGGACATCAAAGACAATTCTGGTGAGGGCTCAGAAGGAAACGTGGAGAGCTATAACATCAGAGATGGCAAAGATGGTGAGGAGTAGCAGCAGAGAAATGGCAGCAGCAGAACCAGAAGACCAGTGCGAGACGGCATGGGAGCTGACCCACGGAGTGAGAGAGTTAAGTGCCTTTGTGCAGGTGGCTTCCTGGCGGAGTAGGGTGCCTCCGGGCACTTACTGGCGGAATTAGGCTTGTCGATCCACAGAGTGAGAGCTGAGTGCCTTTGGGCCGAGGTTTACTGGAGGAGTGGGGTCCCTCCAGGTATATATCAGTGGAGCTAAATAGCTTTGGAACACTTGCCCCAGCAGGGTAGATGCTGGGCCCAAGCTAAGAGGCTGAGGAACCAGGAAGCAGAAGCTGAAGACACAAGGAACACAGAAAGCAGAGCTGCCTCAGTCTCAGAGGGTAAGGCCATGACTTCTGGGGTCTCAAAACGTGACATCACAGCCTCCTTGGTCTCAAAGGATGGGGACATAGCCTCCTAGGTTTCAGAGTCAGATCTTCACCAATTCAGTTCCAAAGTGTGGGGCTGCTGTTCACAACTGCCAGTGGGATAAGGCCAGATCCGATGACCAAAGATGAGGGGGAGGAGCTGCCATGCCCAAGAGGCCGAAGAACCAGGCCTGCTGGGGCCAAGGGGGTAGGGCTGCCACTTGGACAAACTAGGAGAATGGGGCCACTCAAATCCAAAGGAGCAGAGCTGCTGTCCCAGTAGGCCTGGAAGGCTGCACTGAAGCTTGGGGCCAAGGGGCCTCCACCCAGAATCTGGAGAGTATGATCAACACTCAAGAGTCTGGAAGGCAGGGCCACTGTCTAAATGGTCTCAGAGAAGAGGGGATTATTTTCAAGACTTGAGAGCTAATGTTATGTGTTCTGCTGACTTGCTTAGTGCTTGTTATCCCTTCTTTCCCTCCAAGTTTTCCATTTGTAATGGAAATGTCTACCTTGTACCCATTCTACCATTGTCTTTGGAAGCTGATAACTTGTATTGTAGATTTCAGATGAAGAGGAATTTTGCCCAGGATGGAATTTGGACTTGGAGTTGACATAAGACTTTTGGGATGATACGATGGGGTGGATGTGTTTTACATGTGGCAAAGCAGTGGTGGCGGGGGAAGGGTAGAATGTTATGGATTGAACTGTGTCCCCCAAAAATATATGTCAACTTGGCTAGGCCATGATTCCCAGTACTGTGTGGTTGTCATCCATTTTGTGATCTGATGTATTTATTCTATGTGTGGTAAATCCTCTATGATGTTAATGAGGCAGGACTAGAGGCAGTTATGTTAATGAGGCAGGATGCAATCTATAGGATTAGGTTATATCTTGAGTCAGTTTCTTTTGAGATGAAAGAGAGAAGTGAGCAGAGAGGAGAGGGACCTCACACTACCAAGAAAGAAGAGCCAGGAGATGAACGTGTCCTTTGGACCCGGGTTCCCTGTGCTGAAAAACTCCTAGACCCAAGTGAACATTGTTGACAAGGACCTTCCCCCAGAGCCGACAGAGAGAGAAAGCATTCCCCTGAAGCTGGTGCCCTGAAGTCAGATTTCTAGTCTTCTTGACTGTGAGAGAATGAATAAATTTCTGTTTGTTAAAGCCACCCACTTGCGGTTTTTCTGTTATAGCAGCACTAGATAACATTTTAACATTATCAAAGACAAAAGTTTCTTCTTTCTAATAGAAAAGATAAAAGATGAAGCCATACTGTTTGATAAAACAGCATAAAAGACCTGTTGGAGTAGCTTACCTGATCAGCTACTCCCCCAGGGAGAATGGTTTTGACTATCACGCCAGTTGCTTTTCCTCCTATGATGCCAAATCCCAGACCAGATCCATCATTCACCAACTCAATAGTCTCCACCTGCTGCCAGTGAACCTGAAAACAAAGCCCTTATATGAATTTGCAAACACTTAGGAAAAACAGGAATGTTTTATTACAGTTGAGATCTTTGTAAGTATTATTATTTTGTGATTAGTGTTAAATCATTGAATTCAGACATAATAATGAGTTCTAACAATGTACTTTTATCCCTTTCATTTGGTATGTATATGTAGATAGTCCCCAACTTACAATGGGGTTCCCTTCCAACAACTCCGTTGTAAGTCAGTTCTGATGTAAGTCAAATACCTTTTTTTTTTAGTGTTCATTATTATTGCCTTTTATTATTGGTATTTTTATAAATTGGATCTTTATTTGTTTTGGGGGGTTGGAAGTTTAAAGATCTATTTTAACATTGTATGTAGTACATATTACTAACAACGATAAGATGTACAAAAAAAAAAAAAGACGGCCATAAACGCGGTTCTTCAAAACTGGAATACGTTGTAAGTTGGGTACCACCTGTACTACCTGTACTTCACTTTCAACAGACTGTAAATCTCCTGATATAATCATTCGTGAATCATCAACTCATTATTACAGTAACTGCATTAACCAATTAAAGACAGGCACTGATTTGCAAGATCCTTTGCAGAACTTCTTTTAAAAAAAAAGATCAAGAAGAAAACTGTTGCCCAGTTAAGGATGTTTTCTGCATAATCCTGCCTGGAGACAGGATTCCAAATTAGACAACTGCTTAGTCACTGACAACCAGCCATAGAATATAACTGAATAATTTGCAGAGCAAAATCAAGATTATGCCTCTCTACAGATAAAGTCGATGTTGTTAAAGACCTAAGTTTCCTTTGAGAAATGTAGTCAAGTAAAAAAACTATTCAAGGAAAGGCAAAGGTTGTTTCAGAAGCTATAAACTTAATCATGATTAAATAACAAACAAGTCCAGGGCAAGAGCAGATAAAAGAATAAAATGGCTAACACTCACGAAGTACAAGGAAACTATAGGAATTGCAAGCCTACCTGCTAAAAAGAACTAGAAAAATCTTCTGTTCTTTTTGAACATCTTCTGTACTCACCGGGCTAGAGTGAGCTGAAATGGTGCTGGCAGCAGAGGGAGAACGGGACACTATGGGGCTGATGAGCTGAGGCAAGGAGCCTCTGGCGATAACTAGCTGGACATTCTCTTTGGCTTTCTGCAGGATGCTGATAGCCTGCTGATGGGTAATTGTCTGATCAAGTGCCTGCCCATTGATAGCAAGGATCTGATCAGTTTCCTTCAATCTTCCATCTCTATCAAGGATCAAAAGAACAGGGAAAAGAGGTGATGGCTCTCCTGGAAATTACAGCTTCTTTGGCACATATTTGCAGGTTATTTTTAATCCTATTTTCTAATTTCCACCCTTTTTAAATCTTTTCCTGTAGTTCTACTTTTAAAAACTGTTGCGGCTCCAGGTGACCCACTGTTTTTGAAGGTAAGGGCACCACCACTCCTAATCAATCCCTCCCATTTAAAAGCCCTCTTCTTTCAGCTAACTACTCCATCCTTACATTACACCTTGGATGTCCCGAACTTCTAAAAAGGAGGACAGACTCCACCATCAAGAGGAAACATGGCTGTAGTCTTTATGGAAGCACACTGCCACATTTTTCTCCCTCGGAGCAGCCAGTGGATTCAAATCACCAACCTTTCAGTTACTAGCCGACTGCTTAACCACTGCATCACCAGGTATCCTCCAAAATGAAAGTAGAGATGCCTATATTTACTTAGTACTTTGAGTATATTAATTAAATATGGCTCAAAATACCATGGGCCATTTGTATATTTTTCTGTATAACTTCAAAAATCTAATATTAAAACCATCTTATAACATTGAAAATGATGCTCTACTCAAATCTTTCTTTCCTTACTAAAATGTAACTAAGTTATGACTATATTTAAAAAGCTACTCTTATTTCAACCAACTTGGTCTTTTTACTACAGCAATGTTAAGACTTATCCAGTTGCTATTGAGTTGATTCTAACTCATGGCAACTCCATGTGAGTCAGAGTAGAATTGTGCTCCATAGGGTTTTAATGGCTGATTTTTCAGAAGAAGATCAACAGACCTTTCTTCTGAAGCATCTCTGGGTGGACTCGAACTTTCAACCTTTCAATTAGCAGTGTAGCACATTAACCAGCTGAACCACCCAAGGACTAAAACTGATGAATGACAGATTACACTCAGTTTTTTGTTTGCTTTTATTTATTTTTGTTTTCTTCAGATCCTCCCATGGTGATCAAAACTTTCTGATTATGGTATCAAAAGCAGAAAAGCTGCTGTGAGTCTCACCTGTGAGCCACACTGCCCTCCTGGATCTCCTGCACAAAGATTCCTAATTCTCCCCTGTTTTCACTCCTCAGTCCCACGACACTAAACCCAAGGCCTCCACTTGGTGGTTTGAGGAGCTCGAAAACTTCCACATGGCGACCCTGTTGAGGAAACAAAGGAAGAGACACAATTACAGCCAGACACCACAGTGACAGTCATCTTATCAGTGGCATTATTTTGTCTAAAAAAAAAAGAAAGAAAAGAAAATGAAAAAAAATTTCTAAGATAAACTTTGGAACCCTGGTGGTGCAGTGGTTAAGACCTACGGTTGCTAATCCAAAGGTCGGCAGTTCAAATCCACCAGCTACTCCTTGGAAACCCTATGGGACAATTCTACTCTGTCCTATAGGGTCGCTATGAGTTGGAATCGACTCGGTGGCAACGGGTTTGTTCTGTTAAGACAACCTTTATTGCTCATCATCTAGAACAAGTTATTTTATTTATCTTGAAGCATATTTCGGAAATACAACATAAATACTCAGATTAAAATCTGACAATAAAGACAAGCAAAATTTAATAGAAACATTTTCTAAACCATCCAAACTCCCACAAAATATATACTTCTTTTTCATTGCAATTTTTTCTGATGTTATAAATGCCACTCTATTCTTAAAAATTAGCCAAAGACATGATCACATTCTTAAGATATTATACATCCTACCATAACTAAGAGGAAGAAATATTCTTACCTGGGCCATATTTTTGATCAGCTGATCAAATTCATCACAAGCAGGTTTCCCACTGATGTGTGAAGTTCCAGATCCTGTAAGTGCTTCCACATTCCCATTATTTGGGGACAATAAAAATGATTCATTTTGCGAAGTAGGAATTACAGCTGGGCTGAGATGTGGAATGTGGCCATATTCAACAGTTGAAGTCACAGAAGTTTCAATGTTTATCTAAGGGTAATACAGAGATTATTAATAATTTTTACAACCTATAAACTATTCCAGAGAAAACATACCAATGAGAGAAATAATAAATTACATACGCAATTTCAAAATGTCCATAGCTTTGATCCATCCATTTTACTTCAAGAACTTTATTTCAGGGAGAAGAATCAGAACACTATACAATGATGCTGTATAAGGATGTTCAATACAGCACTGTTTATTAGATGGGGGAAATAACTATCTCCACTGTTCAACTTCAGAGAACTCATTATAACACACATAAACATACACATCCATATACACACTGGGAAGTGAAAAAGGCAAAATGAATAATATGCATAGTATCTCAAAGCAAAAAAACCAAACCTGTTTTCGTTGAGTCCATTTCGACTCATAGCGACCTCATAAGACAGAGCAGAACTGCCCCATAGGGTTTCCAAGAAGTAGATGGTGGATTCAAACTGCCAACCTTTTTGGTTAGCAGCTGTAGCTCGTGTAGCTCTTAACCACTGCACCACCAGGGCTCCAGTATGATCCCACATACATTAAAAATATATTTTTATGTACAATAAACACCTGGAAGACTATACATCAAACAACCAGTATAACACTGGTTGTTCCTGAGAGATGGGATTCCAGGGGGTCATTCACTTCTGTATTTCTTGAATTTTTATAACAATGTATAATAAAGAAATTTGGCCTGGCCCACAGAAATGGCTGGCCTTTGTCCTCTGCCCCTGGTAGGTAATTTCTGGAGTGATTAGAGGTGTGTTTTTCACTCATGGTGGGCCTCTCTGACTACAGCTGTTAGTTTGTGCTGATGAGGTGATTCACGTTGGACTCTTCGGACAATGTGCTATCAGCCCAATGCCCAGGGAGGAAGGAGGTGCAGGACTGAGTTCAACCACACAGGCAATCAGTCAATCATGCCTAAGTAATGAAACCTCTGTCAAAGCTCTGGACACCAAAGTTAGGGTCAGCTTCCTGGTTTGGCAATACTCCACACGTACTGTCACACGTCAATTCTGGGAGGGTAACGTGTCCTCAGGACAAGGGAAGTTTAGCATTTGGAACCCTTCCAGACTTCCCCATGCACCTCTTCCTTTAGCTGATTTTAAACCTGTATCCCTTCCCTGTCATAAACCATAAATGTGAGTATAATAGCTTTCAGGGAGTTCTGTGAGTCCTTCTAGTGCATTATCAAAGCTAAGCGTGGTTTTGAGAATTCCTCAGACTTGCAGTTAATGCCAAAACTGAGTGTGGTCTTGTGTGGACTCTTCCCTCTAACTCTGTAGTTGGTCCCTAACTCCTTGCAGTTGGCATCAGAAGTCTTGGGAAGACCTGGCAGTCTGGAAGACTGTACTCTCAAACCTCGCAGATTACTTTACTCCAGGGTACAATGTCATAAGCACACACACACAAAAAAGATAATTTCATTTTGGAGAAAGATTCTATAATTACCTGTGTATCCCCATTATAAAGAGATTCAAGTTACAGCTGAATAACTGATAAAACTGTACAAACAGCCAATCTTAATTTCATACTTCTGTAAGTACCCTGGAATGTGATTTTTTTTTAATCGACGATTAGTTACCATAAAGGTTACATCAATGATGTTTTGGGATCATTCTCTAGCCTCATACCCTACCCCTTCACCCATTTCCCATTTGGCTGGAGAGAGACGGGCCACCTCACATTTCCTCAAATTGCCAAGCTGCTCCCTATGCCAGCCAGGTACATCCTTCCCCTAATATCCATATGACTTGCTGCTTTATATTATTAAGTGTGCTCAGTATCACCTCACAGGAGTCCTTCTTGACAACCCTATCCATGACAGCACCCAATACCATGTCCATGAGCTTACCCTGTCCCATTTTTTATCATGGCACTTATCACAATCTGACATATACCCTGTTGTCTTGGAGGTTCCACACCAGTGAATAAGCACAGACTAGAATGTGAGATTCTCCAGCAGAGGGAAGTGGTCTATTTTATCCCCTACTATATCCTCAGAATCTTGGAGAGTGACTTCCACAGAGTTGGTGCTCAATATACATTTGCAGAATAAATGTTTATCCATTTTTTATGAACCTACTCTGACCTAGTCTCCACAATAACCCTCCAAGGATTTACTATCCCCATTTTACAAATGACAAAAATGCACAAAGTCACTCACCTAATAAGTACTTTGTGGCACAGACTTTTCCATTATGGTGTTCCTATCATCTTTATATTATACACCATGCATGAGTCATTCGAGGTATCATTTCTGAAAATAAGATGGTAAAAAGCTTCCCTTGAGGTAAGCTATCAAAATGTCTTCCAATACATCCTTAAGAGTATATTACCTATCCTATTATCTATCCTACCTACAAAAAAACAACTCAAACCCAATGTCGTTGAGTCGATTCTGACTCACAGTGATCCTACAGGACAGATTAGAACTGCTTCACAGGGTTTCCAAGGAGCAGCTGTTGGATTCAACCTGCTGACCTTTTGGTTAGCAGCCGAGCTCTCAACTACTACGTCACAGGGCTCCTACCTACAATCCTTTAATAAAACAGATAATTCATTAAGTTATCAAAGTTTCCAATAAGTCAACCATTACATTGGGTACCATACTCACAGGTGAAAAAGAGATCAATTGTTGAAAAAAGGCATTTGAGAATCCTTTTGAATGCTTATTTTAAGATCTACAGCAGGCATGATCAATCATTATTTTTTCAAAAGCAACCTTCTTATGCCAAGCCTGATTTTTTTTAACCTGAGCCATGGCAACAACAAAAAAGTCTGCTAGCAGAAGTTACACTGCTCAGGTTGAAGCAGATGGCATGATGAAATCTGCAACAGGCTGAGGATCCCTACACACCAGGACCTAATGCCTATGGTATGTTTGTATAGGAAAATAATATTTGGACTTCTACCAGGGTAAAGCCAGAATGAACAAATCTCATTCCAAAAACAGAGTCTATTTATAACAACTACTGAAGTAGAAGCTCTGGTATTTTGCACGACTAGATACGAAGGAAGGAGCTCTGGTGTTGCAATGGTTAAGTGCTCGGCTGCTAAATGAAGGGTTGGCAGTTTGAACCCACCAGCAGCTCCGTGGAAGAAAAGACCCGGTGATCTGCTCCTGTAAATATTACAGCCTAGAAAACCCTAGGGGCAGTTCTACTTCATCTTCTAGGGTCCCATGAGTCAGAATCAACTTAACGGCACACAATAACAACAGACGTGAAGATACACTCAGAATAAAGTTAGTAGGACGAGAATAAGCGTAATACTACACTACGAGACTTGTATAAAATATTTACTGTTAACTGTCTTCCTCTAATTTGTTACAGGTTAAAACAACGTTGGGGCCCCAGTGGCAGAGTGTTTAAGAGCTCGGCTGCTAACCAAAAGGTCCGCAGTTCGAATTCACCAGTCACTAACTGGAAACAATATGGGGCAGTTCTACTCTGTCCTATAGGGTCGCAATGAGTTGGAATCCACTCCATGACAATGAGTTTGTTTTTTAAACCAATGTCAGTCAATGGCTTCTCCTGCTTCGTCCCTGTCCCTGAGGTCTACATAAATGTAAAAGCAAATGTTGGAGAGATCACTTTTTTAGTTACCTTTTTTTTTTTTTTTTTTTAATTCTACTTTAGGTGAAGGCTTATAGAACAAATAGTTTCTCATGAAACAGTAGTACACATATTGTTTTATGACATTGGTTAACAACCCCACAACATGTCAACCCTCTCCCTTCTCAACCTTTTTTTTTGGTGAAAATATACACAGCCAAAGATACACCATTTCAACACTTTCTACATGCACAGTTCGGTGACATCGACTACGCTCTTCCAATTGTGCTGCTATTCTCACTTAAGATGAAGGCTTACAGAACAAAATAGTTTCTCATTTAACAGTTAGTACACGTTGCCCTATGACAATGGTTAAAAACTTCACAACACATCAACACTATCCTTACTCAACCTTGGGTTCCCTATCACCAGCTTTCCTGTCCCCTTCTGCCTTCTGGCCCTTGTCCCTGAACTGCTGTACCTCATTAGTCCCATTTGGTTTTATGGGGCTGTCCACTCCGCGGCTGAATGGTGAACCTCGGAAATGACTTCACCACTGAGCTAAAAGGGTGTCTGGGGGCCATACTCTCGGGGTTTCTCCAGTCTACTTTAGGCCAGTAAATCTGGTCTTCTTTGTGTGTGTGTGTGTTACAATTTTGTTCTACATCCTTCTCCAGCTCTGTCCAAAACCCTCTGTTGTGATCCTGGCCAGAAGAGTCACTGGTGGTAGCCAGGCACCATCTAGCTGTACTGGACTCAGTCTGGTGGAGGCCTTGGTAGCTGTGGTCCATTAGTGCTTTGGACTAATCTTTTCCTTGTATCCTGTTCTCTTCATTCTCCCCTGCTCCTGAAGGGATGAGACCAGTGGAGTATCTTAGATGGCCGCTCACAGGCTTTAAAGACCCCAGACACTACTCACCAAAGTAGAATGTAGAACATTGTCTTTATAAACTGTGTTATGCCAATTGAGCTAGATGTTCCCCAAGACCATGGTCCCCACAGCCTTCCGCCCAGCAATTCAGTCCCTCAGGGAGTTTGGATGTGTCTATGGAGCTTCCATGGCCCTTCCTTGTACAAGTTGTGCTGGTTTCCCCTGTATTGTGTACTGTCTCACCCTTCACCCAAGATACCACTTATCTATTGCCTTTTTAGTATTTCCCCGACCCCTCCCATCCCTGATAACCAACAAAGATTGTTACATTTTGTGTGTGAACTTTTTCATGGGTTTTTACAATGGAGGTCTCATACAATATTTGTCCTTTTGTGATTGACTTACTTCACTCAGCATTATGTCCTCCAGTTTCATCCATGTTACGAGATGGTTCACAGATTCATCATTGTTCTTTCTTGCTGCATAGTACTCCATTGTGTGTATGTACCATAGTTTCTTTATCCATTCATCTGTTGATGGGCATCTAGGTTGTTTCCATCTTTTTGTCATTGTGAACAATGCTGCCATGAACATAGGTGTGCATATGTCTATTCTAGTGATGACTCTTATTTCTCTAGGATATATTCCTAGGAGTGGGACTGCTCGATCAAATGGTATGTCTATTTCTAGCTTTCTGAGGAAGCACCATATCATTTTCCAAAATGGTTCTATCATTTTGCATTCCCACCAGCAGTGCATAAGAGTTCCCATCTCCCCGCAGACCCTCCAACATTTGTTACCTCCAGTGCTTTTGATTCATGCCAGTAATGCTGGGGGAGATGGTATCTCACTGTGGTTTCAATTTGCACTTCTCTAATGGCTAGTGATCGCGAGCATTTCCTCATGTGTCTGTTGGCCATTTGAATGTCTTCTTTGGTGAAGTGTCTGTTCATTTCCTTTGCCCATTTTTTAATACGATTCTTTTTTTGTTGTAGAGGTGTTGGATTTTCTTGTAGATTATGGAGATTAGACCTTTGTCTGACTTATACTGTCCAAAATTTTCTTCCCACTCTGTAGGTTCTCTTTTTACTCTTTTGGTGAAGTCTTTTGAAGAACGTAGGTGTTTGATTTTTAGAAGATCCCAGTTATCTAGCTTATCTGTTGGGGTTTGTGCATTGATGGTTATGGTTTGTATCCTGTTAATGCCATGTATTAAGGCCTGTAGTATTGGTCCTATTTTTGCTTCTATGAACATTATAGTTTTAGGCTTTATATTCAGGTCTTTGATCCACTTTGAAGTAGTTTTTGTATACAGTGTGACGTATGGGTCCTGTTTAATTTTTTTGCAGATGGATATCCAGTTTTGCCAGCACCATTTGTTAAAAAGACTGTCTTTTCCCCATTTGATGGACTTTGGGCACTTGTCAAAGATCAGGTGACCGTAGGTGGATGGATTTACATCTGGGTTCTCAATTCTGTTCCATTGGTCAAAGTATCTGTTGTTGTACCAGTACCAGGCTGTTTTGACTACTGCAGCTGTATAGAAGGTTCTGAAGTGAGGTAGTGTGAGTCCTCCAACTTTACTCTTCTTCAGTAGTCCTTTACTTATTCGGGGCTTCTTCCCTTTCCATATAAAGTTAATGATTAGTTTTTCCATCTCTTTGAAGAATGTTGTTGGTATTTGGATTGGGATTGCATTGTATTTGTAAATTGCTTTGGGTAGAACGGTCATTTTCATAATGTTGAGTCTACCTATCCACAAGCATGGTATGTTTTTCCATTTATGTAGATCCCTTTGGGTTTCATGCAGTAGTGTTTCGTAGTTTTATTTGTATAGGTCTTTTACATCCCTGGTTAGATTTATTCCTAATTATTTTATCTTTTTAGGGGCTATTGAAAATGGTATTGTTTTCCTGATTTCCTTTACATCATTCTCCTTACTGGTGTATAGGAATCCAACTGATTTCTGAACATTTATTTTGTATCCTGCTACTCTGCTGAATCTTTCTATTAGTTCCAGTAGATTTCTCGTGGAGTCTTTAGGGTTTTCGATGTGTAGTATCATATCATCTGCAAACAGGGACAGTTTAACTTCTTCATTACCAATTTGGATGCCCTTTATTTCTTTTTCTTGCCGTATTGCTCTAGCTAGAACTTCCAGCACAATGTTCAATAGGAGTGGTGATAAAGGGCATCCTTGTCTTGTTCCTGTTTTCAAGGGGAATGTTTTCAGCCTCTCTCCATTAAGAATGATGTTGGCTGTTGGTTTTGCATAGATGCCCTTTATTATGTTGAGAAATTTCCCTTCTATACTTATTTTATCAGGATTTTTTATCAGGAATGGGTGTTGGACCTTGTCTAATGCCTTTTCTGCGTCAATTGAGATGATCATGTGATTCTTTTCTTTCCTTTTATTTATGTGGTGGATTACGCGGATTGATTTTCTAATGTTGAACCATCCTTGCATAACTGGTATGAGTCCTACTTGGTCCTGGTGTATTATTTTTTTGATAAGATGCTGAATTCTACTGGCTAGAATTTTGTGAAGAATTTTTGCATCTATATTCATGAGAGATATTGGCCTGTAATTTTCTTTTTTTGTGACGTCTTTGCCTGGTTTTGGCATCATCGTAATGCTGGCTTCATAGAATGAATTTGGAAGTGTTGCTTCCTTTTCTATGCTCTGAAATAGCTTGAGTAGTACTGGTACAAGCTCTTCTGTAAATGCTTTGTAGAATTCTTGAGTGAAGCCATCCGGGCCAGGGCTTCTTTTGGTTGGGAGTTTTTTTATTACCTTTTTAATCTCTTCTCTTGTTATGGGTCTGTTCAGATTTTCAACATCAGTTTGTTGTAGGTTGGGTAGGTAGTGTTTTTCTAGAAATTTATCCATTTCCTCTAGGTTTTCAAATTTGTTGGAGTACAGTTTTTCATAATATTCTGTTACAATCCTTTTTATTTCATTTGGGTCTGTTGTAATGTCCCGTTTCATTTTTTATTTGGGTTATTTGCATCCTCTCCTGTTCTTCTTTTGTCAGTCTGGCCAGTGGTTTGTCGATTTTGTTGATTCCTTCAAAGAACCAACTTTGGTTGATTCTTTCTATTGTTTTTCTGTTCTCTATTTCATTTATTTCTGCTCTGATCTTTACTATTTCCTCTCTTCCGGTGGTTGTGGGCCTTTTTTGCTGTTCTCTTTCTATCTGTTTGAGTTCTGTAGTTAATGTTTTGATTTTGTCCCTTTCTTCTTTTTTGATGTGTGCATCTATTGCTATAAATTATCCTCTGAGAACTGTCTTTGCTGTGTTTTTAGTTATCATTTAATTATGCCATCACAAAATTTTTTTAATTTGCAAATTTATACCCACAAATCACAAAAGCACCTTTTGTATCTGCTATAATAACTGCTTATTAAAATGGCCTTCTGAACTCTAATTTCCTTTAGGAACAGGAATGAATTTTATGTGCCTTGACAGATCTGTTTGTAGCAGACTCTCTACAAATGTTTAATAAAGAGAACTTGACTCCCATCCCTGGTTTAGAGAATATAAAATAAACAGAAGAAAACACAAATATCTGGTGATTTTTATATACAGATAAACAATCTGTATAATTTATAGAAGCTGCTAGTAAATGAGCAAGAGTCACCAAATAATTATCTGTTCTCTGTTCAACTTCTGGCTATTTTACTTCAGTCTAAAAAGCGCTTTCATGAACTGAGTAAATAAAAATATATTCAATTAATTTATTGAGTTTAATTAGGGCTGAAACCTAAAACATAACTTAAACGAAATTTTTTTTTAAATTGCTCAATTAAAAAGTTTGCAAATCATTTGTGAAAGGGCAGGATAAAATATCCTCTCAGTATTTAAGTACAGAAGTCCTCTTCTCAGATGCAATCAGAACCAGGATTGATTCAGTTTCTGGAAAATGACAGTTAAAGCAGAATAAATGCATACAATTAAGCACTTTAATTTACTTAAAAAATCTGTACATTCATTCACAAATATTGCGACAGGGATAAGGACTTCTCTTTGCGTATGGCTTTAAAAATGTTAGGTTCCCAACCTCCTGTCTTGCATAAACCACACTCATATAATAATGGTATTATTTTCAATTTCAGTTAATTTAAGGTGGAGCAAGAATTTTTTATACTTATGAAATAATTTCAGCAAAAAAAGCCTTATAGATTTTTATGAGATCGTTCCACAGTGTTTTACAGTTTGCCCAAATACAACTAATTCATCAACAGTTATTTTCTTTTCACATATACCGCCTTTCCAAATAATTTAAATCATTTTTCATAGAAACAATTCTCTTTTGTCTTAAGTTTTTATATCATATAATGTTATTGTTGCTGTTGTGTGTGTCAATTCCGACTCACACCTACCCTAAAGGACAGAGTAGAACTGCAGCATAGGGTTTCCTAGGCTGAAATATTTACAGGACCAGATTGCCAGGTCTTTTCTCCCATGGAGCGGCTGGTGGGTTTGAACCCCTGACTTTTCAGTTAGCAGCTGAAAATCTAACCATTGTTCCACCAGGGCTCTTATATAATAAAGTCACGTAATCATAAAAATTAAGCACAACTGGTATAAATAACTTTTAAAAATAACTGACTTTTGATAAATGTACACTTAATTGGTGAGAACTGCAAAGAGCACAAGCTAGGGAGTATCTCAACAGACATATGTTGCGTGTTTTAGGCATCAGAAGAAATGTACAATTATCTTCTCACCTAACGAGGTGGCTAAGAGAGCTTCTATAATGGCTTTCCAAGAAAGCAAAAATTCTCTTTAGCTCTAGATAAAATTAAGCTTACTCGGTGGGAATGGATATATCAAGCTAAACCTTCCACTAAGAATGACAGAAAATCTGTATAAAGAGCTATTAAAAAACAATAACAACAACAACTTTAAAGTATCAAAAAAGGGTAGGGGGGCAGCCAGAATACAAACAGACAAGATCCTGGAGAATGGGAAAATGCAGTGAGGTAGGCCCCTAGTTTCTGCCACATTTGCCACTGACTTTTTCCCATTGGGAGGTTTGCTGATTCTCTGAAGCCTGAGGTAGCAATATTCCCGGGCAAGGATCATGTAGCTGGAGTTTGGTGCTACCAGTGCTGCCAGGATTTTAGCAGCCAAGATCCTGCAGAAGAGAAAACTGCATGGAAGTGAGCCCAAACGCCTATGTGCAATCTCCCTTAGAGGCATTTTGAGTCTCCTAGAATGTACTTATGTCAGGCAAGTTTTTAAGAAAGAAAAGAGGAAGCTGCTAGCAGACTAAAGAAATGAGCAGAGTTGCAGAAGTCTAAAGAGTTGGGAAAACACAAACGGGAGTTCAGGATCGTAACGTGAAGAAGCTCCGTTAAACACACCAGGCTTTCAGTCGAGACTCCGGAAGGGTAACACTCAAGTAAAGACAAAGTGGAAATGGATCAGCATAACAAGGCAAATAAATAAGAACAAGGTGATCTGTCCATATGCCACCTGCCTGCCAGAAAGAAAAAAGGAGCCTCATCATACTTTTTTTTCATAAACAATGTCTGGCATTCAAATAAATACTGCCAGCATAGAGGAAACCAGACCCATATGACACAGAGTTAAGAGAAAACAGACAGACAATGGACACAGATTTACCCTACAAAGACTGGAGTTAGCAGACAAAGACTTTAAAATAATTATAATCAATATGTTAAGGAAATCTGAGGAAAAGTTTGAGAACGCACATGGAATGTTGAAGCAGCTCACAGAAAAAAGGAATCTATAAAAAAAGAATCAAATAGAAATTCTAGAAGTGAATAATGTAATATCAAAAATTACAGTTCCAGAGATTTAGAATCTATTTTTTTTTTAAAGAACCAAATTGAAGCTATAGGAGAGAATATATCAATATAAAAATCAAGAATGTTCAGATAAAATTAGTAGTATACTAGACAAAGAGTAAAACAGGATTAGGATTAGTGAACTGGGAGACAGGTCATTAGAAATCATACCAAAACAGACAGAGATTTAAAAAAATAACAAATACAGAAAATAGATACAGGTTAGGTATAGTGAAAAGATCTAACATATGTGCAATGGTAGTCTCAGAAGAAAGGTAGTATAAGAAGAGGCAAAAAGAAATACTGAAAGAAAGCAATGACTAAATTTACTAGGAAATAAAAGACAACACCTAAAGATTCAAAAGCTCTAAACATTTGCTAAGATAAATACAAAAAATCACACTTAGACATACGTACTAGCTGTATGTTACTGTGTAACCAAATACCTCAAAACTTAACATCTTAAAACAACAAAAATTTGTCTTTTACCACACAGTTTCTGTGAGTAAAAAATCCAGGCACAGCCTCTCATAAGGCTGCAGCTGAGTTGTTGGCCAAGGTATAGTCCCATCTACAGCCTCAACTGGAGGGGAAAGGATCCATTTTAAGCTCACTCATGGGGCTATCACAACATAGGACTCTCCATAGGCTGTCTGAATGTCCTCATGTGTGACAGCTGATGACCCAAGAAGGAACCAAAAAGCACTCAATATGGAAGTATTTGTGTAACCTAATCTCAGAGGTGATATTCCAACACTTGTGTCATATTCTATGCATCAGAAGTAAATCATTAAGCTCTGTCCGCACTCAAGAAGAAGGGATTACATAACAGCAAGGTTACCAGGAAGCAGAGATTATTGGGGGCCACATCTTAGAGGCTGTCTAGCACACTATATCACAAGAAAACAGGTGAAAGCCAAGACAGAGAGAAAACTTTAAAAGCCACTAAAGCAAAAAGTCACCTTATTTTCAAAGAAGCAAGAGGAAGACTGACAACTGACTTCTCAAGCGAAACAACAAAAGCCAGAAAATAACAGAATTTTTTTTTTAATTAGAAGCCAGCATATTTTACTATAATTATGTAAGATGTAACCATTTGGGGAAACTTGATGAATGAAACACAGGACCTCTCTGAACTATCTTTAAAACTCCCTGTGATTCTGTAATTATTGCATATGAAAACATTTTAAAAAAGCAGAATCAAATAAGTCAAGGATACATGTTACAATCTTTAGGTAACTACTAAAAAAATAGTAAGGTATAAATAACATGCTAATGAAGGGATAAAATAAAAGTACTTAACTAAGACTGAAAAAGGCAAGAAAAGAAAAAAATAAAAAATAAATTTTTTTAAAAATGGTATATTTAAACTCAAATTTACTAATAGTACATTAATTAAAAAGGGGTTAAATACTCCAAGTAAAGGACTAAAATTGTAATACTAGATGACAAAACAAAATCCAAATGCATGGTGCTTACCAAAGAGGCAAGTTAAAGAGAAGACGAAAGTAAAAAGATGGAAAAAAAGATACACCAGGCATATATTAACCAAAAGACACAGGGTATAGCTAACTAATATCCGAGAAGTAAGTTTTTAGTTAAGAAGGATTACTACAGATAAAGAGAGACCATTCACAGAGATGAAAGGGTTAATTCAGTGGAAAGATTTAACAATATTAGGAACATAACCTTAAAACATGTTAGGCAAAACAGACTCAGAATCCAAATGAAAACTTAGACGTATCTACAATCATAACTGGAGATTATAACACACTTCTCTCAGTAACTGACAGAACAGACCAAAAAAAAAAAAAAAAAACAGTATGTATATAGAAGATTTGAACCACATTCTAAATAAAGTTGACCTAATTGACATATACTGTATTTTTACACTAATAATGCGAGCCTTCTACCTTTGTTTGCCAACTGCACCCTCCTCCCACCAGGTATTTTCTTAAGTGTCTTTATGCCGATTTTTTTTTTTACACGTTGCTGTAAAAAAAACTAGCATAGCACGCTTATGAAAATACCTCGTGGGGGGAGAGCGTGGCTAGCAAACAACTGTAGAAGGTATGTGTCATTTGTGTAAAAATATAATATATGGCATCGCACTCAACAACTGCAGAATATATACTTCTTTTCATGCACACAAGGAATATTTATCCAAATAGGCCATAGGCAGAGCCATAAAGCAAGTCTTAACAAATTTCAAAGAACTAATATCACAGAGAAAATGGTCTCTGGCAACAGTGGAATTAAGCTAGAAATCAAAAACAGAAAGATAACAGAAAACTCCAAAATAGTGGTCAATTAAGCAATACACCTCTAAGTAAAACCTGGGTCAAAGAAAAATATTACATTAAAAACAAAACCAAACTTGAATGGTTATGAAAATATGACATACCCAAATTGTGGAATGCAGATAAAGCAATGCTTAGAGAAAGATTTATAGACTTAAATGGATATATTTGGAAAGAAGAAAATTTTTTTTTAAAAAATCGATGATCTAAGAATCCTTACCAAAAAATTAAAACAAGACAGTAAACCAAATGCAGAAAAAGAAGAAAATAACATAGTTAGAGAACATATAAACCAAATAGAAAAAAAAAAATATTTTAAAGAAATTCAACAAAGCCAGAAGTTGGTCTCCTGGAAGAATAAAACGAAATTTATAAACCTGTAGCAACGCTGATCAAGAAAAAAACACAAAAGGTATAAATTTCCAGTATCAGGAATGAAAAGAGGGACATAACTATACAGGTAGTGTACAATGAACAACCTCATGCCAGAAACTTTGGAAAAATTAGACAAAACAAATTCCTTGAAAAACAAAATTACCAAAAATGCGAATAGCCTTTTATCTGTTAACAAAATTGAATCCACTATTAAAAAACCTTCCCGCAAAGAACACCCCAGGCCCAGAAGGTTTCATTTGTAAATTCTTCCAAATATTTGAAAAAGAAATGTAATACTAATTTATACAAACTCTATCCGTGACAAGAAAAAGAGGGAACTATCTCAACTTTTTGTCTGAGGCCAGCATAACCTGGATACCAAAATGTAACAAAGACATTACTAGACAGGAAAGCTGTAGGCCAATATTTCCTAAATACAGATACACAATTCCTCAACAAGGATGTTAATACACTAAATCCAACGATATATAAAGAGGATAATGATTATGACCAAGTTGAACATTCCAAGAATGCCAGGTTGAATTAAAATTTGAAAATTATTCAATTTAATTCACCCCACGAACAGAATAACAGAGAAAACATAGGATCAGCTCAATAAATACAGAAAAAAATAGGGGATAAAATTCATATATAATGGGGGAAATACTGAAAGCTTAGCCCTAAGACTGAAAATAAGACAATGACATTCATTACCACCATGTCTATTCAACATGGGACTCAAGGTACAACAAGGCAAGAAAAAGAGATAAAAGATATAGAGACTGAAACTGAAGAAATAAAAACTATTTGCAGACCATGTGATTGTGCACATTGAAAACCAAAATGAATCTACAGACAAACTATCAGCATTAATAAGTGAATTCAGTAAGGTTGCTGTAGATAAAGTCAATAACGTAAAAAGCTGCCTGTATATCCTAGCAACAACCAATTGGAAACTAAAACCTAAAAACATACCACACCTCTGAATTAAAATTCAATGACCAGTTATTTGCCTTAAAATGAAGTAAAATATAGGAACTGGATATCTGAAGATGAAGCCTATTCTATTACTGAGATCAAGGACCCTTCACAAGCTGATACGGGCTCAACTGGCTAATTCCCACTCAGAATAAATTCTTTTAACAAGTGTTCGAGTCAAGATAAATCCTCCACAAATGTATTTTAACCTCCACTGCACACTAAGACTTTTCTTCCTCAAAGATTATGAATTCTTAAAAATTGTTATCATTTAATTGCATTACCAAACTGTAAGAAGAGAAAATCATCATCATGTTATCCTATACTGTAGACTAAACTATTTGACACTCTGGGACAAGGCTGATATGACTATGAAATTTCAAAATTAAAAACTGCTTTCATTTTTTTCAATAATACCTACCCTGTAAAATTAATGTAAATCCAAAAGAATTTGAAGAGATCAATGTTTAAATATTTTGACCATAAAAATATGATCTGATGCACTTAAGTTTAACCCAACACAACATTTTCAGATACACAGACTCACATAACTAAATCTGCTTCAAAATACTGAAATACTGATTTCTCATTCTGCTTCATCTACTCCTTCTGGGTTGTTAACTGAAAGGAAGCTAATATTATTAGCTCCATTTTAATGGCTAGCATCAATCATTCCAGAAGTACTTGTATAACTGTGTTGTCTACAAAAATTATTGCTTAGGATCAAACTGAATTTCCTAAAGCATTTTTATGTAGATTACGAAAAGCTGGTTTGCAGTCCTGTTATAAGAATAAAATGACTTAAATGTTTACGTATACTTGATGATTATTATATTTCTATCTTTTAAATGCTAAAATACACGTTAATATCTTGAATTAAGTACTAAAAAATGACCACTGCAATTCCCTAGTTTTAAAGAAAGTTATAAGCATATATTGCTAGCTCAGTTTCCCAATTCTTTGTTTGTTACCCTTAACATAATGAGAAATAAGAAATAAGGCACTCTGCAGGGAATTTGCCATAACAGGTGCACCTCTTAGAAATGCAGATTTTTATTTATTTTTTCAATCTGCACCTTGTCTTTTCTACTTGCAGAGCAAGAAATGTGCTTATTTTCGTGTGAATTTACAAAAATGCTGTAAAACACTCTCTGGAACGGGTCCCAAATATGAAATGCAAAGATGGATAGGATGCTGAGAGTATTCAATAAAATACAGCACCCAAAATGGTAGCAATCATAGAAAAAAAAATTTCATATATAATAGGACTTCATTTCAAGTTTAGAATCTGGATAGACCTCCTTTTCCATAAATCTTTCCGTGAAATACTGATTAGAGTACAGCTCTGATGCATTACTGAACAGGCAAGCCCTCACACAGTAATTGATGGTGGCACTCTAATTTAATGATCTTTATTTTTAAAGCTAATTAAAGAAATTGAACTGCATGTTCAAAAGGGGTTAGCTTAATGTGACAAGCCTATTTTGGACATAAAGTAGATCCTTGCTCTTAAACTAAATGAGATACAGGAACAGTAAATTCTAAAGGGGGGAAACATTTTCAGATGGAATAAGCATAATTTTACATTTCCTATGAGACCATCCTTTTGTTCATTCAAATATTTATTATGCACTTAAAATGTCCAAGACACTGGGTGCTACGTGATGGGCACAGTACGCAAAAAAGACAAAATTCCTGCCATAATTACTAATATGTTGTTGTTTGTTGCTGTTGAGTTGATTGTGACTCGTGGCAACCTCATGTGTGCAGAGTAGAACAAGGTTTACAAGGCTGACCTTTCAGAAGCGGATCACCAGGACTGTCTTCTGAGATGCTTCTAGGTGGGTTCAAATCACCAACATTTTGGCTAGTAGTTGAGCCCTTTACAGTTTGCACCACCCAAGGACTAGATAGCCTATAAAATTAGTCCACTAGGCTTTATAGTTCACTCACCTACTGAGACAGAACACCTTGTTTTTTGTAGCTATGAATTAATGAATAGCAAAGCAGACGGTGGTTGGAACCTACATTATATTCTGTAGATATTCTTAAAGTAGCCTTTGACTGTCACTGGTTGATAAATTACAAACAAGAAGGAACTGAATTAAAAAATAATTCATTAACCTAAGAATGTTTAATGATTCATTCTGAGTAATCAAAATGTAAATTTTCTGCACCTCCCCTTCTGTAGATCCATGAGCATAGTTCCAGTCACTTGTAGCATATTTGTCTTACAATTCCCCTGTGCTAAAATGATTACCTATCAACCACAAACTCAAAATGGAAGCCAAAACACACTTAAAATCTAGAGAAGAAAATGAATTAAAGAGTGTATAACACTCTTGACTACTCCCTTTTGATATTTAGAAAGGTATATATGGATGATCAACAATCTACTGAAAGCAATACTGATTGTTGTAATCTGTTAAATGACAAGGTCAAGTACAAAACTGGAGACTTAATGCTTTTTTACACTGTCAACTTAATAGCCAACTTTGTAGGTTATGCTGTTTTGTCACGTTCTAGTTTTCACTCAAAGCTGCATCTATGAAGATTTTATTTATTCTTGAAACTGCATCATAATATACACTTACTAACATCAATCCACAAGGCATACTAAACTAAAATAAAATGTTGGGCTCAGGCAGCATAATGCAGAATACTCCATGTGTATTTTATAAACTAATTTTTTTAAGACATAAATGACACTAAAATTTTTAGAAATACTGCTGAGTGAAAATATCCAGACTTTTTTCCAATTTCATAAAATATATAGGAACATTAGGGTAAGGACTGGAAAATAATTTGAAGTTAAAAGAGTTACAGTTTTGCTTTAAACTTTTTTTCATTATTGTTATATAATAAGTTTTTCATTTTCCACTAAAAAAAATTAGGTCCTATAATGAGGTAAAATATAATAGGATTCTCTAACTTATCCCCTGAGCTTCCACTGTGATTATAATTTCAAATATGACTGGTTCTTCTTCATACTTGTTTGATCTTTTGTGATAATATCTCGGTTTTTTATTATTGTTATTTGGGAGGGTAGAAATGTCTAGGGTAGATTATGAAGGAAAAAAAAGACCACAAATTCTTTTCAGCTTCTTTCATCAAGAGCAACAGTCTGTTTCTCCACTGTTTGAGTTACTTAAGAAAGTTCTTGATAAAACAGTAAAAATTATTAGTCGTGCACCACATAACATCCATTTGGGCAACATTCAACTGCATATACGTCCACGGTCGCATTTTTTTTTTTTTAATTCAATTCTTTATTAGAACGCTTTATATTTTTGTTTGCAAACATTTAACACAGCAGAAGAAAAAATCCCCATTCTGTAATTCCTAATCCAGGGAGTAGAAGCAGAACCTCTACGAACATGGTTCAAGACAGGGCTTCCACTTTAACCTCTGCAGTGCTCCCGCCCCAGGGGCACAAACTACCTTCAAAGCTTGGTAACCCAGATCTGTGCAGCATCCAGAGCCTGCTGAGTGCAGGCCTCCTGGGCTGCGTCTGGAGCCTGCTGGGTGCTGGCCTCTGAGGTAGAGCCCTTCTCTGAACTTTGCACCCTGTGCTGCCTGTGATAGTCAGCCAAGTTCATGATCATCTTGGCTATGTCCTTCTGGTAATAAGGTCACTCAAATACCAAGATCTCGGCCTTGCCTTTGGGTTTCAACCAACTCTTGTGGAGAATGGTCTGTGACACACACTCGATGTGCAGGATGTGCTCTCCACCCAGACTGAAGATGGCTTCTACCAGGCACGCCTTGAGGTGAACTCTATATGGTATATAATACGGTGTTCACACAATGTCCAAATCACATAACTTCCTATTTCACAGAACGTATCATGGACAGTGACAGATGACTGTAATTTTATTAAATCTCGATCTTTACATGTACATATTTTCAATATTCTATGTTTCAAAATGGGAAATGGAGAGAAGGCACTTCTGTTGCATAATAAAGTACAATGGTTATCTCAAGGAAAAGCACTTGTGCTACTGTTTGAGTTGCAAGCTGAACTAGCCGCTTTTTTCATGAATACCATATTACTTGAAAAAGTGACTGAAAATTAAACCATGATTATTCATACTTAGGTATTTGGCAGACAATTTCTCGAAAATGAACAAAGTAATCCTGTCATTTCAAGGAAAATAACTGACAGTAATTGTTGCCAATGATAGAATTTGAGCTTTCAAGCAAAAATCAGAATTTTGGAAAACTTGTACCTGCCACTCTGAGCTTAATACCTGTACTTAACTTAAAGACTTTGGTGAAGAAATTAGAAGTGATATTAGAAAATGTAATTATTTGCTATTATACAATGAAAAGTGAAATATGACAACATTTGGAAGATCTACATAACTCACTGAATCAATATTTGTCAAATGCCCAATGCAATACAAAATTATGTAAGGGTAAAAAAAGTTCAAAGAGTAAGACAGACAAATAGTTTTAACTGTAATAGAGTAAAAAATGTTCATTGATCTAGTTTCAGATTCCAATAACTACCACAAGTTTTGTTTCACTATCAAAGAAGGATATTTGCAATTATCTGAAAAGTCTATACTCTACCCTTTTCCAGCTACATATCTGTGTGAGGCCAGATTTTCTCCATATACATCAACTAGCAACAAATCCAATCAAGTGCAAAAGCAGGTATGAGAATCCAGTTGTCTTCTGTGAAGCCAAACATTAAAGAGACGTCCAAAAAATGTAAAACAATGTCCCCTGCTCACTAATTTCTAAAATATGTAATGGGTTTACTACCGTTATTTTTAAATGAATTAATAAATATTTAAAATATTTCTCAATTTTAATCTCTAAAATATTAAATGTTGATGGATAAACCTCAAATACATAAATGCTCTTTGAGATCCTTAGTATTTTTTTAATTGTACTTTAGATGAAGGTTTACAGAACAAATAGTTGCTCATTAAACAGTTAGTACACATATTGTTTTATGACAATGGTTACCTTAATGATTTTTAAAGGAGTCCTGAGACCAAAACGTTTGAGAACTGCTGCCTTAGAATATTAAATTTCAACAGGAGGAGGAAGCAAAAAGAAAATAAAGTAATATTTTCTGTTTGGTAAGCACAGGGCTTATTGACTTAGACTCTTTAATGTTATTTAGTTTCCATTTTACAACTAAAGAAAAAAAAGGCTCAGTGAAGATAAAAATATGCCCACTCCTCATTTATCAACTATCTTGTTATCTGACATTTCAGATTTATGACAATAGTAAAAAACTACTATCCAATTATTTTGCACATTAACGACCTACATCTGGCAGTAACGAATGTTGACTGTGAGGCAAGAGTAACACCAGCATCACAGCAACATGCAAGCATCCAATGACAGACAAATGGTAGTTTCACTTGAGGTCCATTGGCCGGGAATCAAACCTGGGTCTTCTGCATGGAAGGCGAAAATTCTACTACTTCACCTCCACTGCCCTCAAGTAAGAATTAATGATACCTACTGCTATCAAGTTGATTCCAACTCATAGCAATTCTACAGGACAAGGCAAAACTGACCCACAGGGTTTCCAAGGCTATAACTGCTACAGAAGCAGACTGCCACATCTTTCTCCCATGGAGTGGCTGGTGGATTTGAACCACTGACCTTACAGTTAGCAGCCGAGTGCTTAACCACTGTGCCACCAGGGTTCCTTAAGTAAGAATTAGTACACATTAATTGCTATGATGACAATAAGTGATGCATCTTTTCAATACAGTAACTAAGAGAAAAACAAGAGGTTGTCAAAGTAACTTCAGTTATTCAGCTAATTTATTTATGTTAAAAGTTAGTCCTCTGGCAAGGAAAAATAAATTATTGATGCACAACAGTTTGGAATATTCAAGAACATTCATGTATTAATTTATTAAGCAATGTTTATTTAGCTTAAGTAAAGTATCACGTTAGGTAGAAGGTATTCAAAGACGAAGGCGGCATGGACTTTATCCTAAAAGTAGTGAATGGATTCCAAACAAACCTGAAATACAATTAATTCTAAAGTTCATTTTTTTGCTCGTTCAGAAGAAACGGCAAGTGGAGCACAGCTTATATGCCACAGTCTAGGCATGTGTGTTTATGTATATTTGCAGAATGTCTTTTCTTTATTTAAATCTCAACACTTCTGTGTTTTTGTAGTCAAGTTTCCAAGGGGAAAAATGAAAATTAAAGAATGCAGCTTGATCAAAGATAATAGTGTTATCAAAGTATGTCTAAATTTTCTAAATCAAAGGGAAGAAGGTACCAAAATTGAATAAAATAATTCAATTTAAGTGTTGAAAACAAATAGTAAGTAATTCAGAAACTTAAAATTTAGACAACGTGTTAGAATTTTTGCAGTATTTTTCCTATCAGTCCCACATTTCCAGAAGACAAAACTGGATCACCATTCACAGCAAGCTGAATGAAAATAAAAATAAAACAAAATCCAAACCTTACAGACAAGTATGTTTAAATGGAAAGAGACACCAAGACTGATGTTGCTTTGCCATATTACCCCTCCATTTCATCATTATCTTTACTCAGTTAATTTACTTTACCTTTAAAATCTAGCATAATTCTAAATAGAAACAGAAAGAAAGTTCTGGTTTACATTTTAAAAAGCTCTTTGACTAAAATTTTATTGTGTTTTTGTGAAGGTTTACACAGCAGTCTAGGTTCCCATTCAACTACTTCTATACAAGTTATTCAGTGACAGTGGTTACATTCTTCACAATGAGTGAACATTCTCATTATTTCCATTCTGGTTGTTCCATTTCCATTATTCTAGCTTCCCTGCCCCCTTACACTCCCATCTTTGTTTTAAAGTAATTGTTGACTGTTCTCTCATAGGTGATTTTTTTTAAAGGAGCACAGTACTATGGGTGATAGGCGTTATTTTGTGAACCAACCTGTTACTTAGCAACAGGTGACCTCAGGGGTTAGTTTCAGTTCAAGGTTTAAAGAGTATCTCAGGGCAATATCTTGGGGGGTCCTCCAGTCTTTATCAGTCTGGTAGGTCTACGTTTTATATATATAAACATATATATATATATATATATATATAAACTGTTTTAAGTGCATTTCTCCTTAGGAATTTCATTAACTGCGTTTTTGTTCTAATTTGTTCCTTTATATTACAGGACTGAGGATTTAGAAACAGTGTAAATTAGAAATAAAAAAAGCATTGGCTTCAGGGTCAGACAGACCTGGGTTCCCTCTCTAAGTCTACCAGAAGCAACTGTCTGGTTCAGGTTACGTTATATAATCTCTCTACACTCCAATTTTCTCACTGGAAAAATGGGGACAAAACCTACCTTGTACATTTAACGGACTTGTTAAATGAACCAAACTTTACAGCACATAAAGACTTCGGTAAAGGTACTTTTTTTGCTGCAGTTATTGTTGTTATGGCGTCAAATGTAAAGCAATCTCTACTATTACTAAATTCTTGGGTTAAAAAACTCATTTAAGTTATACTCAGTAAATTGCACATTTTCCCCCTCTTCTCCAAAGACCATTTAACTTTGTAAAAAAAAAAAAAAATCATACAATTAACACCATTTTCTGTTTTAAACACACATGCATACCCAATTGCAAGATGGTGTTGCATTTTAATCCAGCACTGTATAAAAAGCTTGTACAGTGCCTTCTTACCCAGCCTAAAACAAGAATTTTAGTCCCTTCAAGGGCTCTATATTTACAAACTTCTAGTTTAAGGAACAAACATTTAAAAGCTGTTACTGCACCAAAAATAAAGTATTCAAAATTCCTACAGTAAATAAACTTTATGGTGAATGTGAAAACATAAGACTCACTCTTCTTTCAACTCCTCCTAGATAATGTACATTAAAGTCTCAAAAAAATAGACACTTTCCTGTTAGGCTGGTTGCAATTCTCTATTGTGAAAGTCAAATCATTTCAGGAGTCAGGAAAAAATGAAAATGTTTTTATGTTCACAAGCAATATCAACTGTGAAGAATTCCATTCCATTTTTTGACAATTCCTGTTAATAGGATCAAGGCATACTTTCCTTCTTTCTGCTCCACTTGCCCCCTCAATAGCAAGTCATAATTTAACCTAGGCATTCTTGGTAGACAGCAGTCACTTCCCCTCTACTGAGAGCAAGCCTACAGATGAATCATCTTCGTTTCAGCCACAAATTAGAAACCACAGATGAGAGGTTATGTTTTTGCACTTACATAAGTAATAAAATAAAGCCGGGGAAGCTTAAGCATTTCTGCTCTTTGAGACATGAACCACACAAAACAGCATCTTTCTGATGACCAAAGTCAAAACAGAGCAACAAGATGTCCGGTAATCAAAATTGTTCATCTTTCCATCAATCTAAAAAATATAAATTAAGAAATGGTCAGAACTGCTGGCCAAGATGGCGGAGTAGTCAGATGCTTCCGGTGGACCCTCTTACAACAAAGAACCAAAAAAACAAGTGATTCAATTACATATGGCAGTCTGGGAGCCCTGAACATCAAAAGCAGAGTTGAGGAACTGGACTGAGTGGCAGGGAGAAGGAGAGACCATCTGGAAGCAGTGAGGAGTTGCCAACCTGACCAGGTGAGAGCCTAAGCCCTTCACGCCTGAGCAGCTCGTGGGTGAGGGTAAGGCAGGCAAGCGGTAGTCCTCGGGAGGCACGTCTTCTGCACCAGGAGAGACCCAGAGCCAGACAGTCTACAGGGCCACCCAGAACCAGTGAGAAGTAGCCCTTATCAGCGAAAGATAAGTACTTGCACATGGCTTACCATGCAGATCAAAAATACCCCCCTTAGGGAAAAACCTCTCTCCCATTTACCTCCCTGCTCCTGCTCTGCACTGGGTCCAGGACCAGCTTCAGCAATTGCCCTGGGCCAGAAGTAGGATCCGTCACACGCCCAGAGCCATTCCCTTGCCTTGGAGAGTGAACAAATTAACAAACGGGAAAAAATAAATTGCCGGTTCCCCTAAACCAGGAACCCAGGATAGGCACAGCTCCTTTGCCTAGGCACAGGCATGAGGGATCCACGGACTTTGAGTTCCTTTTCCCCTGCATAGACTTGTGTGGGCCAATTTCAACAGCGTAGGCCCTCATTACCACAGTACAACAGGGTACATACCAGAACTCTAACTTCAACTGATTCAGCTGTGAAGTAGCAGGTTCTTGACGTTTGACACTACTCAGTCCATTAAGCAGGGTCTTCACCTACCCACATCAGGGGTCTGAGGACTGGAGGCTTCACCCACGCCACCTAGCCACGTGCTATAGTGGCCAATGAATAAGAGGTTCCCCCCTAGTCCTTACAGTCAACAGCATTAGGTGCTCATAGTCCGGCTGCAAAACCCATCCACCTACGTGCTTCAGGGAACAGAGACATGCTTTCTTGCTAGACACTAGGGGGCGGCCATCAGCCTCCTGCCTTGCTCACAGTGTGTCCCCCTGCTACAACCAGATGCCTGTGCCTACACAAATCACCCATGCCTGTCTAGGACTGTAAGTGAGAGCCTACACCACAGAGTTGGTGGCTATCTACGTGGGCGCCTAAGCTGAAACCATACAGGAGGAGTGGGCAGCATCCTGAGCTCACATACTTAGTAACAGCTCTACCCACCTGCTGACAGGTGCCAATAATCAACCTACCTCATATTAGCAGCCTATTTAGGCATATCCAAACAAAACAAGAAACTAGGGCACAGTAAGCACACATAAAAGAAATATAATAATTTATTGATGGCTCGAGGACAACAGTCAATATCAAATCACATAAAGAGGCAATCCATGATGGCTTCAGCAAGCTCCCAGTAGAAAGAATCTAGAAATTTTCCAGAGGAGGAAAATTTCCTGGAATTAGCGGAGGCAGAATACAAAAGATTAATATACAGAACTCTTCAAGAGATTAATATACAGAACTCTTAAACAGATTAGGAAGGAAATTAAGCAAAACACAGAACACGCAATAGAGGAAATTAAAAAGATTAGAGAAGAGCATAATGACAAATTTAACAGGCTGCAAGAATCCACAGACAGACAGAAATCCAGAAGACTAACAATAAAATTTCAGAATTAAATAACTCAATAGAAAGTCATAGGAGCAGAATTGAGGCAATGGAAGTCAGAATTAGTGAGATTGAAGATAAAGCACTTGACACCAACTTATTTGAGGAAAAATCAGATAAAAGGATTTAAAACAATGAAGAAACCCAAAGAATTATCTGGGACTCTATCAACAGGAATAACCTATGAGTAACTGGAGTACCAGAACGGTGGGATAACAGAAAATACAGAGAGAATTGTTGAAGATTTGTTGGCAGAAAACTTCCCTGATATTGTGAAAGGTGACAAGATATCTATCCAAGATGCTCACTGAACCCCACATTAAGGTAGATCTCAAAATAAAGTCCCCAAGACATATTATAATCTAACTGGCCAAAACCAAACATAAAGAGACAATTTTAAGAACAGCTAGGGATAAACGAAAAGTCATCTACAAAGAAGAGTCAACAAGAATAAGCTTGGACTCCTCAGCAGAAACCATGCAGGCAAAAGGCAATGGAATGACATATATAAAGCCTTGAAGGACAAACACTGCCAGCCAAGAATTATATATCCAGCAAAACCGTCTCTCAAATACTCAAGGGAGTCCTCCGGTTAGAAATTCAATAAAATCAGATAACAACCCAAGACTGCAACACAGGACAGAGCAACCAGATATCAACCCAGAAAGGGAAGTCACAAAAGTAAATCAAAGCTAAAACACTGAAAATAGGGAAACAGATATCAATATGTAAAAGATGACAATATTAAAACAAAAAAAGGGACTTAAAAAATGTAGATATAGATTTTTCATATGGAGAGGAAGTCAAGGCGATATAAAGAAATAAAACACTGGTACAAACTTAGAAAAACAGGGTTAAATATTAAGGTAATCATAAAGGAAACTAACAATCCTACACATCAAAATAAACAATAAGAAAAACATAAAGACTCAGCAAATACAAAATCAACAACAAAGAAAAAGATGAACAGAAAATTCATAAAGAAAAAAGACTCAGCACAGAAAATTAAGTGGAACAAAGACACTGTGAAAAACACACAAAAAAAGACATCAAAATGACAACACTAAACTCATACCTAGCAATAATTACGCTCAATGTAAATGGACTAAACGCACCAATAAAGAGACAGAGAGCTGCAGATTGGATCAAAAAACATGATCTGTCTATATGCTGCCTACAAGAGACACACCTTAGACTTAAAGACACAAACAAACTAAAACTCAAAGGATGGAAAAAAATGTATCAAGCAAACAGCACTCAAAAACGAGCAGGAGTGACAATATTAATCTCTGACAAAATAGACTTTAAACTAAAATCCACCACAAAGGATAAGGAAGGGCACTACATAATGATTAAAGGGTCAATACACCAGGAGGACATAACTATAGTAAATATTTATGCACCCAACAACAGGGCTCCAAAATACATGAAACAAACTCTAACAGCACTGAAAAGAGCAATAGACAGCTCCACAATAGTAGCAGGCAACTTCAACACACCAGTTCTGGTGAAGGACAGGACATCCAGAAAGAAGCTCAACAAAGACACGGAAGAGCTAAATGCTAAAATCAACCAACTTGATCTCACAGACATATACCAAACACTCCACCAAACAGCAGCCAAGTATACTTTCTTCTCCAACGCACATGGAACATTCTCCAGAACAAACTATATATTAGGCCATAAAGCAAGCCTTAACAAAATCCAAAGCATCGAAATATTACAAAGCATCTTTTCTGACCATAAATCCATAAAAGTGGAAATACAACACAAAAAGCAAGGAAAAAAATCAAACACATGGAAACTGAACAACACCTTGCTCAAAAACTACTGGGTTATAGGAGAAATTAAGGATGGAATAGAGAAATTCATAGAATCAAACGAGAATGAAAACACATCCTACCAGAACCTTTGGGACACAGCAAAAGCAGTGCTCAGAGGTCAGTTTATAACAACAAATGCACACATCCCAAAACAAGAAAGGGCCATAATCAAAACATTAACCCTACAACTGGAACAAGTAGAAACAGAGCAGCAAAAGAAGCCCTCGGGCGCCAGAAGAAAGGAAATAATAAGAATTAGAGCAGAATTAACATGAAATAGAGAATAGAAAAACAATTGGAAGAGTTAATGAGACCAAAAGCTGGTTCACTGAAAAGATCAACAAAACTGATAGACCACTGGCCAAACTGACAAAAGAAAAACAGGAGAGGAAGCACATAACCCATATAAGAAATGAGATGGGTGATATTACAACAGACTCAACTGAAATTAAAAGAATCATCACAGAACACTATGAAAAATTATACTCTAACAAATTTGAAAACGTAGAGGAAATGGAAAAATTTCTAGAAACTCACTACCTACCTAAACTAACACAAACAGAGGTAGAACAAATAAATAAACCTATAACAAAAGAAGAGATTGAAAAGGTAGTTAAAAAACTCCCAACAGAAAAAAGGCCAGGCCCAGATGGCTTCACTGGAGAATTCTACCAAACTTTCAGAGAAAACACCACTACTACTAAAGGTATTTCAGAGCATAGAAAAGGATGGAATACTCCCAAACTCATTCTATGAAGCCAGCATAACCCTGATACCAAAACCAGGTAAAACACCACAAAAAAAGAAAATCACAGACCAATATCCCTCAGGAACATTGACTCAGAAATCCTCAACAAGATTCTAGCCAAAAGAATTCAGCAACATATCAAAAAAATAATTCCCCTTGATCAAGTGAGATTTATACCAGGTATGCAGGGATGATTCAACATGAGAAAAACAATCAATGTAATCCACCACAGGAATAAAAGACAAGAACCACATGATCTTATCAATTGATGCAGAAAAGGCATTTGACAACGTCCAACACCCATTCATGATAAAAACTCTCAAAAACATAGGCATAGAGGGGAAATTCCTCAGTAATTAAGGGCATTTATACAAAACCAACAGCCAACGTCATCTAAATGGAGAGACTCTGAAAGCATTCCCCTTGAGAACAGGAACCAGACAGGGATGCCCTTTATCACCATTCTTATTCAACATTGTGCTGGAGGTCCTAGCCAGAACAATTAGGCTAGAAAAAGAAATAAAGGGCATCCAAACTGGTAGGGAAGAAGTCAAAGTACCTCTATTTGCAGATGATATGATCTTATACACAGAACACCCCAACGAATCCACAAAAAAACTACTGGAACTAACAGAAGATCTCAGCAAAGTTTCAGGATACAAGATAAACATACAAAAATCAGTTGGATTCCTTCACACCAACAAAGAGAAACTCAAAGAGGAAATCAGCAAATCAATACCATTTACAGCTGCCCCCAAGAAGATAAAATACTTAGGAATAAATACAACCAGAGACTTAAAAGACCTATACAATGAAAACTACAAGACACTACTGCAAGAAACCAAAAGAGACCTGCATAAGTGGAAAAACATACCTTGCTCATAGATAGGTAGACTCAACACTGTGAAAATATCAATTCTACCCAAAGCAATCCACAGATACAATGCAATCCCGATCCAAATTCCACCGGCATTTTTTAATGAGATGGAGAAACAAATCACCAACTTCATACAGAAAGGGAAGAGGGCCCAAATATGTAAAGCATTACTCAAGAAGAAGAACACAGTGGGAGGCCTCACACTACCTGATTTTAGAACCTATTATACTGCCACGGTAGTCAAAAAAGCCTGGTACTGGTACAACAAGATACATAGACCAATGGAACAGAATTGAGAATCCAGACATAAATTCATCCACCTATGAGCAGCTGATATTTGACAAAGGCCCGAAGTCCATTAATTGGGGAAAAGACAGTCTCTTTAACAAATGATGCTGGCATAACTCGATATCCATCTACAAAAAACTAAACAAGACCCATACCTCACACCATGCACAAAAACTAACTCAAAATGGATCAAAGACTTAAATATAAAATCAAAAGCGATAAAGATCATGGCAGATAAAATAGGGACAACGCTAGGAGTCCTAATATATGCCATAAACACAATACGAACATAAGTAACAATGCACAGATACCAGAAGAGAGACTAGATAACTGGGAGCTCCTAAAAATCAAACACTTATGCTCACCAAACGACTTCACCAGAAGTGTCAAAAAACAACTTACAGGCTGGGAAAAAATTTTTGGCTACGACGAATCTAATCAGCATATAATCTCTAAAATCTACAAGATACTGCAAAACTTCAACAACAGAAAGACAAATAACCCAATTAAAAAATGGGCAAAGGATATGAACAAGCACTTCACCAAAGAAGATATTCAGGCAGCTAACAGACACATGAAGAAATGCTCATGATCATTAGCCATTAGAGAAATGCAGATCAAATTACAATGAGATATCATCTCACCCCAACAAGGCTAGCATTAATCCAAAAAACACAAAATAATAAATGCTGGAGAGGTTGTGGAGAGACTGGGACACTTATACACTGTTGGTGGGAATGCAAAATGGTACAACCACTTTGGAAATCGATTTGGCACTTCCTTAAAAAGCTAGAACTAGAAGTACCATACCATCCAGCTATCCTGCTCCTTGGAATATATCCAAGAGAAATAAGAGCCATCACACAAATAGATATATGCACACCCATGTCCATTGCAGCACTGTTTACAATAACGAAAGGATGGAAACAACCCAGGTGCCCATCAACGGACAAATGGATAAACAAATTATGGTATCCACACAATGGAATACTACCCAACGATAAAGTACAACGATGAAGCCAGGAAACATAACATAAAAGAAGCTGGAGGTTATTATGCTGAGTGAATTTAGTCAGTCACAGAAAGACAAATATTGTATAAGACCACTATTATAAGAACACAAGAAAAGGTTTCAACACAGAAGAAAATATTCTTTGATGGTTACGAGGGTGGGGAGGGAGGATGAGGGTTATTTACTAACTAGATAATAGATAAGAATTATCTTAGGTAAAGGAAAGGACAGCACACACTACAGGGGAAGTCAGCACAACTGGACTAAACCAAAGCTAAGAAGTTTCCTGAATACAATCAAATACTTTGAGGGACAGAGTAGCGGGGGTAGGGGTCTGGGGACCATGCTTTCAGGGGACATCTAGGTCAACTGGCATAACAAAGCTTATTAAGAAAATGTTCCACATCCTACTTTGGTGAGTGGCATCTGGGGTCTTAAAAGCTTGCAAGCAGCCATCTAAAATGCATCAATTGGTCCCAACCACCTGGAGTAAAGGAGAATGCAGAACACCAATGACACAAGGAAAGTAGTAGCCCAAGAGACAGAAAGGGCCACGTAAACAGAGAATTCATCAGCCTGAGACCAGAAGAACTAGATGGTGCCCGGCTACCACCAATGACTGCCCCGATAGGGAACACAACAGAGAGTCCCGGATGGAGCAGAAATGTGGGGTGCAGAACTCAAATTCTAGTAAGAAGACCAGACTTAATGGTCTGACTGAGACTTGAGGAACCCTGGAAAGCATGGCCCCTGGATTCTCCATCAGCCCAGACCTAAAACAATTTCTGAGGCCAACTCTTCAGACAGAGATTGGACTGGACTGTGGGGCATAAAGTGATACCTGTGAGGAGTGTGCCTCTTAGCTCAAGTTGATACAAGAGACTAAATGGGCAGCTTCTGTCCAGAGGTGAGATGGGAAGGCAGAGAGGGTTAGGAGCTGGTTGAATGGACATGGGGAATCCGGTAGAAGGGAGGAGTTTGCTGTCACACTATGGGGAGAGCAATTAGAGTCACATAACAGCGTATGCATAAATTTTTGTATGGGAAAAAATTAAAAAGTTAAAAACAAAGCTGATTTTGCAAATGTTATGTTATATGTATTTTTACTACAATAAAGACAAAAAAAGAAAATGATGTACTACTCAAAAAAATAAATAAATAAACTTAGCCATGCCAACTTTAAGTATTTGTTCTAAATTCCTATTGAAACGAATAACTTTAATTCACAGTTTTCCTACAAATAACGCGGGGTTAAAAGACACTTAATTTAGTGCCTGTGGTCAACTTAGATGTCAAGACAATTAATTAATCAGGAAACTAGCATCTGCTTATACTGGGCTGAAGAATCTCCATGGGCTAAATATGCAAATCCAATATCCTCATGGCTGACAAGTTTCTATTATTAAACTGCTAACGTGTTTATTTCCCCCACAATGGCTGGATTTTTGTCATGAATACGCATTACGCCCTGTAGTTATTAGCTGTGATGACTAGGTGACAGTGAGGACACGACTCGAGAATTTGCATTTGACAGATCACTGACACGCAGTCATGGTTCTTTTTTTTTTTTTTTCTTCCCTCTCTTCACTTAAGCAGGAATCATGCAATAGGAAATGAACTGGAGCTCTCAGGGATTATTCAGGTTTAATAGCTCACATCCTTTGAGCTGGCGGTTAGAACAATACACAGTGTGGCAGAGTTAAACAGAGGCGTCAATTATACTCTCAGACCTGCTAATATTTTTGACAATATTTAAATAGCACATCCCTTCAGGGCACGGCTTTTTTTGCCCTCTCAGTTACACACCTGTCAAGTGTTTAATTTGCCAAAGGGAAACGGTTTGATTTCTAAGGGCAGTCTTAATATTGAGGAAGCAAATTGAAAAAATTACACATTATTGAATAGACGCAATGAGAGGCATCAGAGGGGGAAAAATACTAGGCTTAATTCAACACGGCATGTCAGCATCTGTCATTAACGCAACAACGTGATCGTGTTCTCCAATATGCTGCATATACCTTGGGCCTTTTAATTATTCACTCCTTCCACTTTCTAAAAGACAGAAGAATGATGAAGGAGTGAATCGGAGGGGTCAAATTCTTCAATAATACTAAAAAAGATAGAGACAGCAAGTTGAGCTCGGCGTGCCTATGAAATTATGCATCTGAAAACATAGTTTAGGGGTGAGGTAATAAATAAAAGCTAGCCATTAATCAGATTTCTATAGCCAGTGATATAATTCATGAAAAAAAATCATTCTTAGGTATACTAATTAATTCTTAAATTATAAATATTAACACATTAGCAATTGGTACATACCTAGAAAATTTAAATCTAAGATGATAAAGTCCAGAATGTCTATACTTAAAATTTAAAGTAGAAAATAACATAAGTTTTTAAAATTTTACTGTATTCATAGAAGAAAGGAAACTTTTGATAAACTAAGAAAAGAAAATTAGTAAAGAATGGAGACTAAAGTGAAGAGTCACAGAAACTATGAGAAGTTACCAATGGTTTTAATCAAAATGAAACTCTTGGTATCTGGGGACCAAATTTCTACCCTTGAAAAGAAAAGAAGATGTAAGACAAGCTGCTGCGTTAAAAAAGAGAAAGGAATGGGCCTTCTGACAAGTTCTCTTTCTGATTCTCCACTTACAAACAAGCTAACCTCTCTAGGCCACTATAATAAGCAGGGTTTGGGCTAAATGTTTCCCATGGTCCTTTCAGCATTAGTATTCCTCTCTACATGAAGAGGCGAGCAACAAGCCCAAAGCCCAAAGCACGTAAAGACATGCCTGTAGAATTCACAAAATGACACCTGATAATATTATGCTCAATAGCTTTCCGAGTAGATTTCAACTGAATCATGCGGGACCCCAGTAGTCTTCGAGTCCATATTAATTTTTGTCAACCCTACTTCCATTTAGAAATGGTAAAACAAGCTCCACAGCAAGCAGGCCCATTTGTCCCCTCCTTTCAGCAAGCACGGAGTCCCTAGGTGGCACAAATGGTTCACACCAAAAGGTTGGCGGTTCAAGTCCACTCAGAGATGCCTCGGAAGAAAGCCCTGGTGATCTACTTTCAAAAGATCACAGCCATTGGAAACCCTATGGAGCGCAGTTCTACTGTGAAACGCATAGAGTTGCCATGAGTCAGAGTCGACTTCAAGGCAACTAATTTGGTTGGGTTCAGCAAGCAAAGTTCCACACTGACACATATTTAGTCTCCATAACTTGTAATCGACTCGACAGCAACTGCAAAAAAAAATTCAGCGAGCATGGTACACACAAATGTTATTCCTCTTACATGAGGATGGATACAAGTGACATTTCAACAGTTATTTTTCTAGTCTAGGCTAGTGGAGTTTCCTAACATACTGGCTAATACTCTTTTAGTTTCAACTTTTCCTCTGATTCTAATGGTATTTTCACATAAGGAAAGACGACAGCTGTTCAATTTCTTCACAAACTAATTTTCCACAACATAATTATGCTTATATTCAAGATACTGGTTTATCCAAGAGGATCCTGGTGGTAGAGTCGTTAAAGCCCTCAGCTGCTAACTGAAAGGTCAGCAATTTGAAACCACTAGTGGCTCCACAGGAGAAACATGTGGCAGTCTGTTTCTGTAAGATTTACAGCCTTGGCAATCCTATGGGGCAGCTCTACTATGTTCTATAGGGTTGCTATGAGTCAGAATAGACTTGACGGCAGTGGGTTTTTTTTGTTGTTGTTGTTGTTGTTGGTTCCCCCAAACCTTGCCAATCCATTCTGAAAATTAGTCTCTAAAACCAATCTTTTCAATAACCTGCAAAGGAGAAAAACACAACAACATATAACAAAAATATCTGTTTTTTCCCCAAATGCATGACCTACTTAAAATCTCTAAGTATAAATTCACTATAGAAAAACATTTTTAAAGACTCTTCTTGGTTTATTTTTTACCAAAATATCTAGATAAAAAAGTTACTTGACATTAAACAAATACCTTCTCTATTACCAATACCACTATTTGTGCTTTTGCATTTGGCACATTTTGGGGTTTTTTAACTGGAGCTGTTCTTTTACTGAATTATGAAAACTAGTTTCAATTTCATTTTTAACCTTTTAAGGGAGAATATTTGCTAGTGAGTCATCCAGAACCATTAAATTAGTGCTAAAAACATTAGAGTGAGAACAACTTGGATTGAAAGCATAATTAGATTGACTTCAAACCTTGTGAGGATAACAACTATTTTTTAAAACTTTTTTTTTTTTTAAACTTGAGAAATGGTAATTAAATTAAGTAAGTTCAAAGAACAGCTGACTTCAGTTTTCATTCTGTCATTGTGGTATGTTTCGATTTTAATATAAATGCTAGGACTTTTATAATCCTCACAATTTTTACAGGAAAAGAAGAGTACTGTGTTACATTTAGAAGTTCCAATGTTTATCACCATCTGATGCTGTCATAGAAGCAATCGCTACTTACACACTTTTAAGAAGTGAGAATTTGCAATTCGTCTAACTGATGACAATGTAATTATTCTTTCTACTGTCAAAATAGAGGTGATTTCCCTTCCTCACACACGATTACACATGCAAATCCAGGCTTATCTGCAATCTTGTAAGTGTACTGAATGTCTGAATCTGAATAAGCAAGATCACATGAACAATGAGCCTTAGTGATGATGGAAACCAAGTCTAAGGCCATCTACCCTGAACATATTTTTATCATCCCCTTCTTCTGTAAGAACTCATTCTTCAGCATCCACACAGCTTTCAACAAGATGTCATATCATCCACAATATACAGCAACAACCATTACAAAAATAACTAGGGGGAAAAAGCCACTGTGAATCTGAATGTCTCGTTTAGAGGTTTAAATGACTTCATTAACTATTCATTAACACATATAAAAATCAGCCTTTCAGAAACACACAAGCCTTTCAAAAGATCTAGTTATGCTGCACCATGAACGTCTGCTGGGGAGAATGATGCCCTACCTGCTCTTTCAGGGCCTGCACGGAAGCCTGAAACCTCAGGATCTGGCTGAAGAGCGGGCTCTGCAGGACTGACTTCAGGAGGCTCAGTTTGTCTTCATTTGCCACGTCCCCACGTTCTCGCAGCTTGGCCTGCAAGCGCTCTGCTGCCCGCAGGGCCCGGTTTTTTTCTGTACCGAAGGACAGCATGAGTCAATAACAGGATTCAAAGGACACATGTCAAACCTGTAAGAACGCCATGCTTGTACAAATCCTAAAGCCATTCCTGTGCTATCGAGAGCCTAAAACTGACTCGAGGAAAAAAAGGGGAACTGTCAACCTGGCTGGCACAAATGATTAAGTGCTCGACTATTAACCAAAAGTTTGGTGGTTCGAAGCCACCCACAAGCGCCTGTCCGAAGGCAAGCCAGGCGATCTGCTTCCGAAAGGTCACAGCCTTGAAAACCCTATGGAGCAGTTCTACCCTGCATACGTGGGGTCACCATGAATTGGAAATGACTTGATGGCAACTGACTTGGCCACCTATTACTGTACATATGTCCCTCACACCTTGAAGTCTCTTGTAAGAAAGTTTGTTTGAAAGCAGGGAACTTGGTATAGCGTATGCCATATGCAAGTAGTTGTTTGTAAAGTTTAGAAACTAATTCAGATGAAGTATATTTGAATTCTAAGGCCAGCTATCTCAACTCTTTTATAAAAACTATATAAAGCCAAATGTTCTGCTATCTTGCAAATACTGATATTTTCCCTTTTTTAAAATTTTTTTCAAATATAAGGAAAATTAGAAATATAACTACCTCACCAATAAATTGGTATGGATAACATCACTGATAAATCACAACGTCCAAAATATGACAATTTCATACATTAAGGGGCAAAACATTCTGTGATTGAGAATTTGCTTGGAATTACAGCACAGTATGCATATTGTTTCAAAAACACTACTTTCTAAAACTTCAAGTGTCCTTCCTCTCAAAATTAAATAGCATGTTGACATATGCATCAAACTAATACAATCCAAGTATTTATTAATCACCTTATGCATCAAGCACAGTGTTGCACAAGTAAATGTTTTGAATATGTGTATCCCTAACAGTCCTAGCATCTTGTAGGCATGCTTTCTCCTCAGTGAGTTTCCACCACAAACAACAGTTAAAAACATCTCCCTAAAGACACACACACACTCTTATAAGTGAGACCAAATTTGTTTGAAAAAACGGGGGGCTCTTTTTAGATATTGTCCTAACAGATTCATAATAACACGAGTATCTATTAAAATATATTTGCCATATCATAGTAATGGAAAGGAGTGGGAAATATCACCAAAGACACTTTCTGTAACATGAAATCTGGAGCGACACAGAAATGGGGGAAATGAAGACACGTATTGATGTTGATGATGAATTCACACACACGTAAATTAAAACAAACTATATTTACTAATATATAAAATTTTAAAAGCCAATAATGATAAAGACATACATAAGAATTTTATTCTGGGTCATATCTCCCATGGTACCTCCGAATGCAAATCTAATATTAACCCTCATATCTATTTTCGGGAGGCGTCCAACTCAGTAACAGAATAAAGACTAGAAAGGAATGGTTTCAATAGTTTTATATCTGCTCTTTGTTTTTCACTTTAAGTAACTTTCCTATGTGGATTCGTATTCTTTATGCTGTGTGACTTCAGTATAAAACGCGTGATGAAGGAAATGTGTGTCCATGCATTTTCATTATCAGCACAGTATCAGAAACAGAGTCACAGTACTGATTGCCATGATCATAAAACCAGCTTCTTCTCCCTTCACTGCCACCTACTCTTACCCTAACCCTCTTCACTTCAGCTATCACGGTACCAGCCATGATCATCAAGGTGCCAGAGTGAAATCCAGACACATTCAACAGTCATAACCCGAAGAGTTATCTGGAACAGTTGAGGGATTGGGGTGTCACATGATTGTAGGTGTGTACATACCTGACATACTTGTAACTTGTTTCTCTAGAAATTAGTTTCTCTTAAACTAGAGAGCAGTGTGAAAAAAAGATTAACACATGAGCCTGGAAAATTTGGGTATTTCAGTCTAAACTGTCTCATGTAGAAATTAAACTGCCTTAAGTCTTCACTGAAGTTTGTCCCCTCAGATTCAGCTTAAGTGATTATTACTGTTCTCTTTATCCATTAAAACCAAGAGGCCAGCAGTACTTCACCTGTCACTATTAAAGTCAGACATAGGCAATGACCTTCTTCCAAAATAAAAAATACGGCTGAAATTTCTGGTGCTACTCAGAAACAATCTTTAACCACAACTGGGTTTACATTAAACTTTCCCAAAATCCATAACCAATAGAATATCTCATATACTTTTAATTTTTGCTTATAAACAATGTATTTTGTAACACCTCAGATGAACTTACCCAGATACAGGCATACAATGCCCTAGTACAATGCTGGTGAATAAAAACTTTTTTTAAACTAAGTTACTACAGACAGAATCCTGCTATGTAGAACATACCATATTTCAAAAATCCCTATGGAATGAGTTTCAATTTTTACCAAAGTAGGCAGGAAGAATTAGGTCTTACCTATGGTGTCCAACATTTTTTTCAAAGTTCAGTTATCTTCTTTGAGATGACTAAAATCAGCAACTAAAATGGACCACTGAGGATAAAAGAAATAAAACAAGATTGTGATATTTTATCAGAACTTTAAAACTGCACTCTAAAACTAAATACTCTAAAAAGTACTTGATACTACTGTAATCCTTTGAGCATTAAAAATTTGTTGACTTGACTTTAGATGTTCCCTTTGTAGGCAAAAAAAAAAAAAAGTTAATCATTTCAGGGATTTTTCAAAATTATCTTATAATTACAAGTAATACTCACATAAAAAAGTAAAAGGCATATAATCGATTTTAAATAAGGTGGTAGAAGTTTCCAAAATATTTCCTTAAGAGCTTCTCAACATAGACTGCTATTATCTTGGATTCACTTTCAGATCCTTAACCATAAAGTAAGGAGCTTAACTCTGCTTAAGAAATTTTGTGGGTGAAAAGATTAAAAACGTAAAAAGTAAATGCCATGATCTTGCTCTCAAATGCTCCCAGTCTAACTGGGGAGACACACACACAATAATTAGAAAAGAATTGTGACACTCAGGCGGTGCATGAACCACTGGAAGATAACACGTTAAATCATGCATGGAAGGAAGCCCTGGTGGCAGTGTGGTTAAGAGTTTGGCTGCTAACCAAAAGGTCAGCAGTTCAAATTCACCAGATCATGGAAGAAAAAACTGAGTAAAAGAGAGTACAGTGTTAAATAGAAGAGGATTTTTCAAAATATCCTCCTGATTATAATATTCTCCTCTTTCCCATTCAAAAATCCTTCTCAACTCCTAAAAACTACACGGGTCTCATCTTTCTCTGACATTACTTAACTGGACTCTGAAGGATTAGATACTGATCTGCACTGTCAATGGCCATACCACTAAGTCCATCTTCATCCTTTCAGGTTCAACAGCTTTCCACACTGTCTCCATACTTACATTTACCCTTTGCCTTACAGAAAACTATAAGTCATCAGGAAGTCAGTCAGCCATTTCTTCTACAGGGAGAAAAAGATTCTACCACTATACATCCTCATTCTTCACCAGGGTGATGAGACAGGGAGGGAATTTCTCTGAGAAGGAACAAGTCACCCACGTTACTTCTTTAAAAGAAAATGTATTTGGGAAAAGGGAAGTATGTAATGTAGATGAGCAGAGGCATAGAACTTCAATGTTTGCAATTAGCTCGGTGTAGTAACAGTGAACAGTACTTACTTTCTTCACCCCAATTTAGAATATGCTAATTAAAACATCAACTCCACCTCAAATAGCCAAATGGCTCAACAATTGCCACTAGTTATAGAAATTGCCTTGGCATCATGTAAAGAAGGCACTGGCTCTGACCTGGAATGGAAATCTTAATAGCAGTGTGGCCTTGAGCAAGTGGTCTAACATCTCAACCTCAGTTTTCTAGAAAACAAACTTACTCATTGGGTATAGCAGTGTGCTAAATGAGTTAAATTATGCCTATTTCCAGCGGACAGCATAATCTATAACTATAATACATATTCAGAATTAATGCTCGGCCCAAAAAGATAGGAATTCCAATGCCAGGCATTATTACATGGTTTCATGGGTGGCATATTACAGGGAGATCTTAAAAATAACTTACTTACAAGGAGAATATAATATTCCTTTATAAGACATCATACTACTAGGCGCCTGCCAAAAATTATTAACTTCTGACAATTAAAAAATCAAAGAATAGATACCCCAACATAAAGAAGTACAGATCTAGAAAGGTATGTTTAATTAAATAACCCAGGGAGAAGCATGATAATAAGTAATGAAAGAGTGTGAACCCGTGAGTCTGAAGATTTGAATTAAAATTTAAGCTTAACCACTTACTAACTGTATGTCCCTTAAGTCGTTTACCTTTTCCTTAAAAATCCTATGGGGCAGTTTTATTCTGCACCCATGGGGTCACCATGAGTCAGAATCAACTTGAAGGCAACTAACAACTACAACAATTTACAAATGAGTATTTATAAAGATCTGAAAGAAGAAAATTATGTATGAGGGCTTGGCATGCACAGTAAAATTCAGCTTTATCCCCTTTCCTCTATGAAAAATTAACTCAGAAAGACAAGCAGTATTTAGGACGTGGATATGGAGTGGAGGGGGCCTATGGAATTAGAAGCACATTGATTTGTGAGGAGTTTGCAGAGAAAGTACCAGTAGGAAGTGCCCAACTGAGAAAAATCATTGTTGTCCAAAATTTCATCTACAAGTCAGTCATGTGGAAATAGGAATGCTTTTCTATTTTTTTCTAGAGCGGGGGATTGGGGGAGCCCAATTCAGGTTCACAGCACTAACATTGGTTCCAAACGAGATCTCTATTCCTCTGGACTCCAGTGACGAAAAATGAAGTTTCACAATTTGTTTTCTCCGCTCTGATGTCCCTAAAATAAATAGATACACAGCTTTCTTGAGGTTTCCCAGAGAATTTTACCATTAGTAACTATAAGAAAGAGATAAGATGTAAAAGAAGTCCTTGTCCTATACCCCTATCTCAGGGATTCAGTTCTAATTACAAACAAATCCATTTGTAATCACATAATTTTTCAGATGCAGAGATGCTGAGATGTTACATTTCAAGCTACCAAACCCCTCCATATAATGAGAAATAGAATATTCAAAGAATATAAAAATATTAGTTTCATATGTTCTGCTTACAGCCACATCACTACTTGGTTATAACTGAACCTAAAATCTGTTTCAGTAGGCATGGCAGGCACAATGACAAAACATGTCAATAATGGCTCCATGTGTTCAGTCGCTACTGTTAGGTATCACAATGACAGGCAAGCTCCATTTGCACACATTACTTCCCAGGAGCAGGAGCCTGACCATCTTGTTCCCCACAGCATCCCCCAGTGCCTGGCACCTTATTCTCTCCATTTTCCAGATAAGACAACAGAGCAAGAGAGAGGTTGAGCTTTTACTCAAGGACACACAACTAAAAAGTGGGAGAAGCTGAATTTGAATCCAACTCTATCTAATTACAAAGCCCATACTCACCTACTATACTACCCTGTATTTTCCGTATTGTTTATATATACAAAAATCTCATATTGGGACTATATTGTTAAATGAAAAAGAAAATAAGGTGCAGGACAATATAAAATATGCTATTATTTGCATAAAAGAAGCACCGGGGAAATGTATATGTACATAAGAATTAACTTGGACATGTATGCTAAAACATAAACTATTTCTGCAAGTTTACCCAAAACACTAATAGTTGGGATGTGGGTAACTGGCGGACACTGAGAGCTACTCTGCACTTCATTTCTTTTGTTTGTTTTTAATTTTGTATCTTAGCATAAGGTTTCCAGATTTATCAAATAAAAATAAGGATGCCCAGTGAAATTTGCATTTCAGATAAATAGATGTATATATTTCGTACAAGCATGCCCCATGGAGTATTTGGGAAATACTTACAAGTAAAAAACTATTTGTTGTTTATCTAAAAGTTAAACTTAAGTGGGCATCTGTGCAGGAAAGGGTTAACCCAGTAGGCCTAGGCTGTTCAAGGCCAGGCTCCTGCTAAATAATCTGAGCCCTTGGAGTATCCTGCCTGATAAAGTGTCTTTGTACGTCTGAGGCCCCCGGGCACCCCAGACAGTTTATGTTAACAATGTGTACAGTGAGTGCCTATTTCTGTATGCCTGAGGCTTTGGGCCATGCTGTAACAGCTTGACTTCTGGGGGGCCAGAGACAGTAAGTTGTCAAGGTCAGTCACACAGGTACTGCATGCCTACATGACTGAAACCCCACCTCCCAAAAATTTTTTAAAAAAACCTGGGCACCAAGGCTTAGATGAGCTTACCTGGTTGGCAACATTTCGCACACATTGTTACACACATCGCTACTGGGAGAATTAAGCGCTGTTCACGTGTGCAAAAGCTGGGCAACGAATAAGGAGGGCAGAAGAAGAATTGATGCCTTTGAATTATGGTGTTGGCAAAGCACAGTGAATATACCATGAACTGCCATAAGAACAAACAAATCTGTCTTGGAAGTACAGCCAGAATGCTCTTTAGAAGAGAGGATGGTGAGACTTCGTCTCACATACTTTGGACATGTTATCAGGAGAGACCAGTTCCTGGAGAAGGACATCATGCTTGGTAAAATAGAGGGTCAGCAAAGAAGAGGAAGATCTTCAATGAGATGGACTGACACAGTGGCTGGAACAATGGGCTCAAGCATAACAATGGTCATGGGGATGGTGTAGAACGGGGCAGCGTTTTGTTCTGTTGTACACAGGGTCGCTATGAGTCAGCACCTAACAACAACAACAATCTGACTCCACTAAGACAGAACTGGAAGCTTGCACCTGGTTTCCTCTGGATTCCCGCCCTATAAGTCTTTTCCCTTTGTTGGTTTTAATCTTTATCCTTTTGCTACAATAAACCATTAACCAGAAGTATAACAGCTTTTTGTTTGAGTTCTCTGAGTCCTTCTACCAGATTACTAAGTTGGAGGGTAGTCTTGGGGATCTATAACACAGCATCCTTTATTTTATCTGGCAACCCTACCTATGTATGTATTAGCTTAGAAAAGAAATTAAATTTTAACAGTCATTTTTAAATTAAGGTGTTTACACGTCCTGCAAAATTTTAATATGATGGCAGAGTTGCCAGATCCTTGAGAAATCTCTGAAGATTTTAGCGGTGACCATATGATTTTCCAACAACTGGTTAGTACCACCCATTTCAGTAGGAGTTAAAAATCAAAAGGGATAATTAGTTTTATTTAGAAACAACAAGAACTGATTAATCGACTAATCATTTTATTTTTCAACAAGTTGTACTGGTAATGTGTAGGCACAGCTTTTATGTAGTAAAGCATCAGTGTTTGAAACATAAAACAAATCAGCCTGCCTGATCCAGATTATATGGTAACTAACATGCGAAAATATGTTTATGCTAAAAATAGCTCTACTAAGAGACACTGTCCCAAATGCATACAATTTTCCAGTTATCTTAAACAATTCTGACTGAAAAAGAAATACAACATTAAAAGAGCTTGTTGCAATGGCTTGCAGCTTGTCAGAGTTGCTCAGCATCTGTTACTGCATTTAAATCTAGCATTCATCTCTTTCATAGCTGCCTCAGCACTACCTGAAGTTAGCTGACAAATGCAAGGTTGCAGTTATTTACACGCAGTTTGTCATAAAGTCAATTGGCCATGACAGGAATCCTTACACTTTCAGACATAATTCATACTGGAGGGTAACGTTACTGAAATACTGCTCGAAAAGCACAGAAACATCACAGTATCCACTAGCATCGTGCAATCATCCAACAGAAAACACTTAGCCTTTTCCTAGCATCTGTTCTTTTGAACTTCTTTCTCATTTTTACAGGCTTGGTCAAAAAAAGCATTTGAAACAGAATTTTCATTTTCCAGTTGACATTTCTAAATCTTCCCGAATTCCTCCAATAATAAAAGAATCTATTAAGCACTGTTCCCTGAAATCAAGCACCAGGGAACCTAACCTTTACAATATACTTCAAATACTGATTGATACTCTTATCCTTTCTTTATAAAACAGGAAGATATATTAGCTGTCCAAAGTGAAATGCTGAGTGAGCCACAGGGTTAGAAAAGAACTCAAATTCTGTTCATTTATTTATTGATTCAATAAAAACATATGGGGCATCTACATGACTGGCAAGTTGTTGGATGGCAAAATTAGAGAAATAAGGACACACCCTAGGAACTCAGAGGCAACTGGATGGAAGAAATCAAGTAAACAGGTAATAAAAATACAGGAACACAAAAGAGGAACAGCAAACTCAAACTGAGGAGTCAGGGAAAGCTTCCTGGAGGAAGAGACCTCTACAGAGACTCCTAACAAATAGGAATCAGGGAAGAACGTGTGATGAAAGAGCTCCCAAAGTAAAGACAAGAGAACAGGGAACCTTCTAGCACTTCAAGTGGCTTTTTATATCTTGAATGGGGCTGAGGGAAGGAAAGAGAAAGGTGATGAGGCTAGAGATGAGGCCAAATCACTGAGGGCACAGCATACCATTCTTAAGCAGTTTAGATGGCATTCCAAAGTTTATTTTGGCAAAGGAAGAGACATGGCTGGACTGTGTTTTAGAAAGATCGCTCTAGCAATGGTGTGGAAGACACTCAAAAAGCAAGAAAACTGGAAACAAGAAGACAAGTTAGGTAGCATTTTCACTAATAGAGATGAAGATAAATGAAAATGGTAGAGAGTCAAGGATTAGTGAAGAGCTATAAGCAGCAGGACCTGGTGATGTGGAGATGAGGAAGATGAGTTTAGGATGAATCCCAGCTTTCATGCTTGAGTTACTGACTAGATGGTTGTACCAATTACCAAGGCAGAAAATATAAAAAGAGAAACAGGTCCAATGGTGTGACCATTCTGGAAATAGATCTGTCCTGCTCAAGAGTATAAATGGCTGAGTTATAGTATCTGGTGATGTCAACCTTTCCACAGCCCCTCCCCTAAGGAAAAACCTCTTAGCTGTTATTTTTCCCTCCTCTGCTCTAATCATAACCAAGGGGATCAGGGTTGGGCTCCACACTCAAGCGAAGCAGATCTACTTGCTGACCTGAAAGTTGGAATCAGGCCAGAGTCTCTCTCTCTCTCTTAGGAACTTAAGGAGAGACATATTGAGAGAATAAGCCAACTAGTGGTGGAGTTAAAGAGTTGAAAAGACAGAAGGCTGAGTAGGAAAGGGAAGAAGCTAAGATGGGGCACATGCACGCCTGAGTTATGAGAGACCAAAAACAAGGCAGACAACAGAGACAGAAGAATATAGCTGACATTAAGAGGGAGGAAGTATTCATTGGGAGACCTAACAACAATAAGCGGGAAATAGGAATTGGTCCCTACGGATGTACAGCACTGACATTCATTCTTACCATGAATACCACTTTGCTGGAGGTAATTTGTAAGGGGCTCTGTTTTTCCATCCAAACACACCTAACTGTTCCAGCCTATTTAGGTATAGCACCAGTCATCACATCCCAAAACAAACCAAGTCCCTCAAGCATCCCTGACTAAGAAGTGCCCTTTCTCCTTTAATTGCTTCATTTGGACATTTTTCTTCCAATAAAGAATAGATGGAGTTTACAAGCAAGAGCAACTTTAATAGGATCTCTTAGATAATTAAGTAAGAATCCTACAGAGAAGATAGTTACATCAGAAAAACAAGGCATAAGGAAGCTGCTACTGTGCAGAATTTGGTTTTGCTTCTGAGTCTGAGAAAAGCCACAAGGTTTCAATCAAACAAAACTTAAATCCACTGTTGCAAAAAGGAATGGGGAATCTAAGGTGATAAGAGAACACTTTTAAGATACAAGCTTTTTAAATGAATCAAATGCTATTTGGTATTCATCAACAAGATCCTACTGCATGCCACATACTATGTACACACGTATGTATACATACCTTCCCATACACATGTGACATCTACAGTGCGAGGCATATTGGGAGCTTGAGGGCAAAATTTTACAAAAGTTAAGTGCTGAGGGAAGATGAGAAAGAACAGTTATAAAATCAGGTATAAGTGAATCACTCACATTCCCCCCTTTATTCTGAATTGAACTGTGTCCCCTCAAGAGATATGCAGAAGCCCTAACCCTTGTACCTGTGAATACGACCTTGTTTGGAAACAGGGTCTTTGAAGATATCGTCAGTTAGGTTAACATGAAGTCATATGGAACAGGGTGAGTCCTAATCCTATTTGAGTGGTGTCCTATAAAAGGAAAGATACAGAGACAGGGAGACAGAGGAAGGATACCATGTGACACTGAAGCTACAAGCTAAGGAGTAAGGAGAGCCTAGAGTTAATAGATGCTAGGAGAGAAGCACGGCAGTTTGCCTCAGAGCCCTCAGAAGGAATCAACATGGCCGACACTCTGACCTTGGACTCCCAGCCTCCAGAACTGTGAGACAATACATTTCTGTTGTTTAAAGCTACCCACTTTGTGGTTACGGAAGCCCTAGGAAACTAACACATCCTTTAAAATGCCGCAGATAACACCAGGAAAGTCTTCAAATTTTTAAATCTAATGTGCTTTCATAGTCAGAAGCAGTAAACAATAGCAGGAAAAGCAGCAAATAAGGACTTGGAATCTTGGATTCTTGTTTCAGCTCTGCCACAGTAGCTTTATAGCTTTTAACAACTCTAAGATGAGGATAATATCTGCTGATTTCACAAAGTTAGGGTAAAAACTAACTGAAATAAGGATACAATTTTTAAAATTGTTTTTACCGTAAGGTTAAATGAAAACATTAAAAATCTAGAAAGAGAGAATCTAAGTATCAAATTGATATGAAAAGCTCAGCATTATTTCAGCCATAATAAGAAAATAAAATAAAGACATAGTGTGTCTAAATAAAATAGATGGCCATGAAATGAGTCTTTAGGGGAGAACAGTTTTTTTTTAAGTCTCCTGTTTTCCAAATTTTTTCCTACCATAAGCATATATTCCTTTTATTAAGAATAACCTCACATAAATAAATGAAATCATAGTAACTGTGAAAAAATTCAGATATTGAAAATATTTCTACCTAAAAATCCATAAGAATAGAAATACTCTCACTTCAAACTTCATTAGAAAAAAATAAATTTGTATGTTACAAATTTAAGGTATCACTAAAAGAACATAAATAAAATCTATAATCTATAAGCCAGAGGGAAAAAAGATGGAAAAGAAAATACTCAAGGAATCCAAAAGAGGTTGGGAATGGAGGAAAAATAACAAGGAAAACGCATAGTAAATCAAAAACACAAAACAAGGGGGTAGAAATAAATTCAGATAGCCATAGTCACAATAAACATGAATGGATTAGATTCACTTATTGAAGGGTAAACCCACAACTCAGATCTCAAAATGAAATTGGGAGAAAAAAGTCAAGTTATAGAATGATATAGTTTTATATCATTTATATTGATTTTTGGAATCCCTAGGTGGTAGAAATGTTGCTGTGCTTGGCTGCTAACTGAAAGGCAACTGCTATGCTCGTTAAATAGATTTTTTAAATACATAAAACAATGTTATATGCTACATATAAACATGTAGAGGGTCAGTGAAAAAGAGGAAAACCCTCAACGAGATGGACTGACACAGTGGCTGCAACAATGGGCTCAAACATAGCAATGACTGTCAGGATGTTGCAGGACCAGGCAGCATGTCGTTCTGTTTTACATAGGGTCACTGTGAGCCAGAATGAACTCGATGGCACCTAACAACAACAACAACAACAACGTATATATGTTATTGTATTATATTAAACTAATGAATTAAAAGGACACATTCTAAAATCACAAGGGTAGTTACTTCCAGAGTTGTTGTTAGGTGCTACGGAGTCACTTCAACTCACAGCAACCCTAGAGGACAGAGCAGAACTACCCCGCAACAGGATTGCCTAGGCTGTAATTTTTAAGGCAAGAGCTCAGCTGCTAACCAAAAGGTCAGCAGTTCTAATCCACCAGCAGCTTCTTGGAAACCCTATGGAGTAGTGTTACTCCTTCCCATAGGTCGATTTAAGTCAGAATTGACTCAATAACAACAGGTTTGGTTTGGGGTTTAATCTTTAAGGGAGGAGATCCCCAAGTATTTTTTACCACAGAGCCACTGGTGGGTTCCATCCTCGACCTTAGGTTAGCAGCTGAACACTTAACCATTGCATCACCCTGGCTTCTTCTAGAGTAGATGGATGGAAGTGACAGCCTCAGAACAGGAAGACGTCATAAGGGGACTTTAGCTTTCTCTATTTCTTTTAAGGAGAGTGAAATTTTTCATTAAAAAAATTACAAAGGGATCGGCAGTTAACATGATAAAATATTAACAATATCTAATTCTGGAGGGTAAGACTAGGGATGATTATGATTTATAATTATTTATAATTCACAATATTTTTCAAATCCTTCCTACTGTCCTTTCTCAGAAGAAAGAAGTTTCACCTCAAACCACTAAATTAGCTGGAAAACATGGTTAAATGCTGTGAGGAAAATATTTTCTTTGGGCTAGATTATTTACTTTATCAAAATGAAGGAAATAGTATGAAAAGATTTTCTCAGAAATGAATATATCATAAGGAAACATGTTCAGTTTTATCTTCTAAGAGAAAGCTTTATTTCGATTTCCGGGTGACTACTCTGTTTCTAGCTGTACCAGGCTGTTTCAGATAAGAGCCTTAGAAGCCAGATGCTTATGGCTTTGGATTAGACAACTCCACGTCAGAGACCGAGCAGTGGGGCAGGAAGTGAGGAACAACTGTTGCTGCTCTACTTTTGAACGTATACACAGTGCATACTGAAAACCTCACCTCTGGGAATATGGGTGGACCCAAGGGAGTTTGGGCTTCAATTGAAAGAAAAGTTATCTTTCATGTGTATTCAAATGATGATTCAATAAAACGAATAGTTAAGCTGCACAGTATATGTAAGCAGGTACTAAAACATGTAAGACAAACTGATGCATTATGGTAGAAGTGGCATATTAATCCAAAATTATGCAAATATTTACATACATCAACTTTAACCAACAAGCTACATACTTGAAATGAGTTTTGGTGAAAACAGCATTATTTCATTCCTTTTCCTGAGAGTTTCCTGATAGGAGGGGGAAACCCTATCGAAAAGGAAAATACATGTAATACAGAAATTAAGAGAGTATGTTACTTCTCGATACATGTATACAACAGATGTATTTATACTAACAAGCATGTGTTCCTTAAATGTACTTTGAGTTCGAAAGTTAATTCTTCTTATTTTTAAGATTGCTGGCCTAAGGTCTTTCTTTTCTTTACTGCAGATTACTTAAAGTACATAAATAGTGTTTTTTAAAATAATATTGTGTTTTCTGTGAAGGTTTACACAGCAGTTTAGGTTCCCATTCAACAATATCTACACAAGTTGTTCAGTGATATTAGTTACATGCTTCACAATGTGTGAACATTGTTATTATTTCCGTTCTGGTTGTTCTGTTTCCATTAATCTAGTTTCCCTGCCCCCTTACATTTTCATCTTTGTTTTAAAGTAATTGTTGACGGTTTGGTCATAGATAGTAGTTTTATAAAGATATTTTACCAGATTCAGATCCACTTCTGGAATTACACATTTAAATGATACTTTGCCGTGTTTTTGAGTCAAGTTCTCTTATTTACTGCTTACCCCTAAATATGAAGTCAATTTTAAAGTTGAAAGGAGCCTCAAAAACATGTAGTGCACTGACAAGCTAAAGCCCGCTGAGGTTCGACTACACAGCAAATCACTGATGTGTCTGGCACTGGAACCTCAGGCTGCTGCTGCTACTCAACTATCTGAATAACTGAACCTCCCTTTTTTTTTTTTTTTTTTTTTTGTATATCAGACAAAATGAAACTGTTTATAGACCACTGTATTATATTTAATCCCTTCTACCCTCTATCCTCATCCACAATTAAAAAAAAAAAAAAAGTCCAAGGAGCACATTAGAAAACTGTGGATTCCAACACTTCTCCTTTGGGCCCTCATTTTTACATATTTTCCATCTACACTATTTTCTCTTAGTACATTCTATAGGACAGGGAACCCTCTGTCCCCAATTATTAACTCACACAAACATGAAAAGCTTTAGGTGCTTCTGAGAGTGAAGAACTAGCCTCTTCAGTTCTCTCACTCCCTAGTTAAACTCAGAGGAATTTGGTTGTTGGGTAGTTTGCCTCTGATGCTACCACAATATAGAGCCAAGATGCAACAAGCCAGGCATATTTCTTGGACAGAACCAGGCAGGGGCATTTCTCTCCCTGGGGCATTACCGAAGAGGCCTGCCCTTGTGGGTGAACAATGGGTCAACCCCAGGCTCCAGAGGCAGCCAGCTGTTCATCAAGTGCCCATTCCAGCCATATTATTTTCTTGGGGGCAACCTGGAGTGTGCAGGAGATTCAGCTTTGTGCCACAGAATTCTCAGGTGCAATTCCTACACTGGCAACAAATTCTCCAGAGAAATTACTGTGGGCTCCTGCCTCCTGCCCTTTTGCCTGCCTGAAATAATGCAATTCCCCAGTGGGCCTGGGCTTACTGTGACCTTGGTGCTTATGAAACACATGGGTACTCAAAGTGTCCCACGGAGCCCCAAAACATGGCCTGTAGCTGTTCTGTGTTATGTCTTAACAACTTCAGGAGGAGCTGACAATACAGATGTCTCTCATTCCTCGGCCACCTTCCCAGGGACAGGATTTTCAGTGAGTATGGGAGATCTCAATGATGATACTAGGGCAGGACCAAATGCGGCTTTGCCAGTTGTGCCTGAGTGATTCCTCAGGGTAAAACCTAAAGGGTAGTGAATAGAGGCAATTTTTCCAGTACAAAAATGGAGGAACTGCAAGGGGGAAGGGTAGACCAGAATATTGTAATGATCCTGCTTCCCTTGTGGGAGCACTGGTGGTTCAGTGGTAGAATCCTCATCTTCCATGTGGGAGGCCCGGGTTCAATTCCCAACCAAAGCACCTCATATGGAGCCACTACCTGTCTGTCAGTGGAGGCTTGGGTGTTGCTAAGATGCTGGACAGTTTTCAGCAAAGCTTCCAGACTAAGATGGACTAGGAAGAAAGGCCCAGTGATCTATGTCCAAAAATCAATCACTGAAAACCCTAGGGATCACAACAGTTCAACCCAAAACCAATCATGGGGGTGGTGCAGGACTGGGCAGCGTTTCATACCTTGTGCAAGGGGCTGTCATGAGTCAGAGGCTGCCTCAACAGCAGCAAACAACAGAAGCAGCTTCCCTTTACCTCCCCACCCAACTACCTCAAGCTGATACTATTCTCGCAAGGTCATTTTCTAGGCCTTTTCCCCATAACTTTTAAAATAATTCTACTTGCACCATCTCCCTACTACCGTTCCAAACTGTGTCTCCCATTCTGGAATCTTTTCTACAGAAATTATGACGAGTGTCATCTATTACATCGCCTACTTAGTTACAACTGGGCTATAAGTATTATACATAATTAGATATTTTTATCCTTCCCCATCAATCAGTGCCTCCTAAATTCAGTTTGTGGCTTTCAGAATTTCCCTTTGCTGAATTTGTGGATAGGAATACAGATGAAGTTTACAAACTTTACTCAGGAAAAGGCAGTCTCACGTTTCTGATAGGGAATCCTCTGGGAAGAAAATAGCATACTGGAGTAGTAGTTAATGTGGCTGCTTTTCTCTCCTACAATCTGCTGGCAGTGACTAGTGACTTGTATCCCCTTCTGGTCTCGTTCTAGCTCTCTGCACACAGAAGCCCCTCAAGTGTGCTGAGAAAGTTTCGCCTGCACACACACTCTTCCTGAGCACATTCACTGCAACAGTTTTCATGGAGAATTTCAGAACCCTTAAATTCAGCTGGTGGAAAAGGGCAACACCTTTTTTTTTTTTTAAGTAATCAATGCTTAATTATTTGAAGATATAAGAAACCTTTATGAGCTTTTCCTATTTCCAAACACATGTTGTGGTTGTCCGATGCTGTTAAGTCAATTCTCACTCATAGTGACCACATGTGACAGAGCAGAACTGCCCCATAGGGTTTTCTAGGCTGTGTAATCATTACAGAAACAGACTGCTAGGTCTTTCTCCCACGGAGCGGCTAGGTGGGTTTGAACTGCTAACCTTTTGGTTAAAAGCCGAACGTTTAAACATTGCACAACTGGGGCTCCTTTTCCAAATACATAACAAGCTAATAGTTTATAGAATTGTAAGCAGAGGTTCAGAGATTGCTAATTTGTTCAAGGTCACATAACTCAGACTTTTTATAAACAATAATATTTCTAGAACCATATTGTGTAAGGTACTGAAAAGTCCGTATTATAAAACATTCAAAAAAATATTTGAACTGTTGCAGCCAGAAGTAACCTAATTCAGCCACAAGAGGATTTGGGGGCAGAGAGAGAGGAGGAGGAGGAATAAGAAGGCTTACAAACCTTAATCAGATTATATGTCTGCCATAACTAGATTCCCGAAGTAACAAACTGTTTACTTTCCATGTCATTTTGTCGATAAAAAAGCAACTTTATTCCTAGGCACAAATCCAATACCAAATACTCCCTTCAAAAAGTAAAACTTTCCAAATATATAGTCATCACCAGAATGTCTAAAATATAGGCGTGGCTGTAATCCACAAATTAAATCAACAGCATGTTATTTTGAGCTTTTAAAAATGATCGTCTGTCAGCTGGTCATACTGCGGTGGCTTTTAGGTTGCTGTGATACTGGAAGCTATGCCACTGATATTTCAAATATCCAGCAGTGTAACCCATGGTGTACAGGTTTCTGCAGAGCTTCCAGACTAAAAGAGACTAGGAAGAAGGATCTGGTGATCTATTTCTAAAAATAGTGTCTGATATAGTGCCAGAAGATGAGCTCCTCAGGTTGGAAGGCACTCAAAATATGACTGGGGAAGAGCTGCGTCTTCGAAATAGAGTTGACCTTAATGACGTGAATGGAGTCAAGCTTTCGGGACCTTCAGTTGCTGAAGTGGCACGACTCAAAATGAGAAGAAACAGCTGCAAATATCCATTAATAATCGGAACACGGAAGGTAAGAAGTATGAATGTAGAAAAACTGAAGTTGTCAAAAATGAAATGGAATGCATAAAGATTGTTATCCTAGGCAACATGATAAATGGAGAAAAGCCTAAAGTTGTCAAAGATTTCATTTTACTTGGATTCACAATCAACATCCATGGAAGCAGCAGTCAAGAAATCAAATGACGCATAGCATTGGGCAAATCTGCTGCAAAAGACCTCTTTAAAGTGTTGAAAAGCAAAGATGTCACCTTGAAGACTAACGTGGGCCTGACCCAAGACGTGGTGTTTTCAATCGTCACATATGCATGTGAAAGCCAGACGATGAATAAGGAAGACCGAAGAATTGACGCCTTTGAATTGTGGCGTTGGTGAAAATACTCAATACGCCAGGGACTGCCAAAAGAATGAACAAATCTGTCTTGGAAGAAGTACAACCAGAATGCTCCTTGGAAGAAAGACTGTCAAGATTACGTCTCACATACTTTGGACATGTTATCAGGAGGGATCAGTCCCTGGAGAAGGACATCATTCTTGGTGAGTTAGAGGGCCGTAGAAAAAGACGAAGACCCTTGACGAGATGGATTAACACCATGGCTGCAACAAAGGGCTCAAGCATAATGAGACTGTGAGGATGGCGTGGGATCAGGCAGTGTTTCGTTCTGTTGTACACAGGATCCGCTATGAGCCGGAACAACTCGATGGCATCTAATAACAACAACAGACATTAGTGAGCTGAAATGGACTGGTATCGGCCATTCTGAATCAGATAGTCATATGGTCTACTATGCCGGGAATGACAAATTGAAGAGGAATGGTGTTGCATCCATCATCAAAAAGAACATTTCAAGCTCTATCCTGACGTACAATCCTGTCAGTGACAGGATAATATCCATACGCCCACAGGAAGACAAGTTAATACAACTATTATTCAAATTCACACACCAGCCGCTAAGTGCAAAGATGAAGAAATTGAAGATTTTTATCAACTTCTGCAGTCTGAAATTGATCAAACACGCAATCAAGATGCACTGATAATTACTGATAACCAGAAGATGAAAGTTGGAAACAAAGAAGGAACGGTAGTTGGAAAATATGGCCTCTGCGATAGAAACGACGCTGGAGATCGCGTGACAGAATTTTCCAAGACGAAAGACTTACTCATTCCAAATACATTTTTTCAACAACATAAATGGTGGCTGGCTATACATGTGGACCTCCCTAGATGGAATACACAGGAATCAAATCAACTACATCTGCAGAAAGATGATGGAGAAGCTCAACTTCATCAGTTAGAACAAGGCTAGCAGAGGCTGGCTGCGGAACAGATCATCGATTGCTCATATACAAGTTCAAGTTGAAGCTGAAGAAAATTAAAACAAGTCCAAGAGAGCTAAAGTACAACCCTGAGTACACCCCACCTGAATTTAGAGACCATCTGAAGAATAGATTTTACTCACTGAACACTAATGACCAAAGACCAGATGAGTTATGGAATGACATCTAGTACATCATATGTGAAGAAAGCAAACTTGCAAATGACACTATGTCTTACCTAGACAGCAAAGTGCATGGCTTTACTACAGCTATTTTCCCATTGCTGAAAACTATACACACTTTCTGTATTGCTAAGGATTCCAAACACCATTCCCCCAAGACTTCAAAGAAGTTGAAATGAACCCAACAATTGCAAATTTCAAAATTCAGTTTAGCCAAAGAACTGGCATTGAAAAGTGTTATCTACCAGGGAAGACAGATGGAGAGGGAACAGGCTTGATATATGGCAAGACACAGATAAGCAAATAGGGGAAGAAATGATGAAGTGAAGAAGCTGAAGGGGAGAAGGAATGAAAAAATAGAGAAGAGATAAAAAGATGGAGTGGCAGCCAGGTGATATACAAAGCCTTCGGAAAATTCCTTCGCATTCACCAGGCTGACAGGCAGTAGAAGGAGGTGTTGACTGGGATTACAGATGCACAGGAAGAACTGAATCATTTCCCCCACTCAAGTGAAATCTGATCTCAAAGGAAGAACTTCAATTCTATTTTCTTTCACCCACCAAGGAGCCAAGCACAGCTAGAATCATTAAATCTGAGACATTCTCCTTGTGATTCAGTCGTCAGAATCCCATAAAATACCCGGCTACCACCAATGACCGCCCTGGCAGGGAACATAACAGAGTCCCGGACAGAGCCAGAGAAAATGTAGAACAGAATTTAAATTCACCTAAAAAGACAAGACTTAATGGTCTGACAGGGACTGGAGGAACCCCCGAAACCATGATACTGGATGCACTGTTAATCCACAACTGAAACCAATCCTGAAGCCCATTCTTCAAGATAAAGATTAGACAGAACTATAAAACAAAAAACAATACACGTGAGGAATGTGCTTCTTAGTTCAGTCAGATATACAAGACCAAATGGGCAGCTCCTGTCCAAAAGCAGGATAAGAAGGCAGGAAGGGACAGGAACTGGTCAAATGGACACAGGGAACTCGGGGTGGAAAGAGGGAGTGTGCTGTCACATTGTGGGGACTGCAACTAATGTCACAAAACAATACGTGCATAACTTTTTGAATGAGAAATTAACTGGAGATGTAAACTTTCACCTAAAACACAATAAATAAAAAATAATTATCAACATGTAAAAAAAAAAAAAGAATCCCATAAAATGAAGTATATGAAAGTGCTTAGAATTGGGAAGTGCTGTTATGTGGCATCTAGTAGAACTGTCCCATAGTTTTCTTGGGTGTAATCTTGGTGGGAGATTGCCAGGTCTTTCGCAGAGCCGCTGGGCGGGTTCGAATCACAAACCTTTAGGTTAGCAGCCAAGTGTTTAACCTTAGAGGCATTAGGCATCATTATTATTAGCAATATTATTAGCATCAGAATGGTTAACTGATATTGTTTTCTAATTTTAAGAAAATCAACAGTAAAAAAAAAAAAAAAAAAGAACAGAAGAAAGAAATTACATCCCTTAAAACATCCACTGCCTTGTACCAACAACTATTAACTGGGAATCCATATTTTTCTAGGCATGGGGCACAGGCAGATTTAGCATGAAAATACCTGCACAGGACCCTCCATTCTCGTAAAAATAAATACGTACTTTCGTATCTTATTTTGTATTATAATTGTATGTTATTTTTATTTAAGAGGACACCCCTCAAAACTGGATCTCCCTCTGTCACTGGGGCAGATAACAAAGAAGAATAAGGATAGGTATTCTAACTCCTGAGCTCTCGGTTTATTGGGAAACAGTTAAGGAAGCAATAACTGCAACGCGATGTGCTAAGTACTGTGAGACTCCAGTGGACTCCAAAGTACTTAGTGGACTCCAATGCTGTCAACATAACTCAGGAAAAATTTAAAGGTTATATGGCATCTGAATTGTCTTGAAGGAGATTAGGAGAGTGAGCAGAAAAGCCAGGTGCAGGAAAGGCATTCTTGCTAAGAGAAGTACATTTGCAAAGACAATAAAGCCATAAAAAACCCCAGAACATTTCATGACAGGAGGCTGCAGTATTGGGCTATGGAAGGGAGGACAGGAGCTAGGGAAATAATGGTGCGAAGGCCAGGTGGAGCATGTAGAGTCATTGGAGGGCATGGGGAGAAGAGGGGTTACTAAAACGTAGTTTCTGGAAAATCAATTTGGGCAATTCTGGCAATAGGGTAAATAACTCACCAAAGAGAGCAAAGGACTAATGATGGTATAACCAGATGTTCGGCTATTAAAACAGCCCAATAAAAAAATGATAAGATTAAGGCAGTGGCAAGAAAAAAAAAAGAGAAGGACTATAGACACATTCATTAGAAGGAATGAAAAGGATTCAATGACCACTAGACAAGTTCATTGAGATGAGTGAGGCTGGAAAAGGGGAATGGTCGAGTGAGGGCAATAGAGTTGACTCTCCCAGTGTTCCTAACCTGGGAAGCTAAAAATATGGAGACACCATTAGCTGAATAAGCAACAGAAGAAAGAGAAATATGTTTTTTGGAAGAAAGGATAGAAATACGTTCCTATCTACAGAATGAAATGCGCTGTTGCTGTTGTGTGTCATCGAGTCGATTCTGACTCATAGCAAACCTACAGCAGCCTTATAAGACAGACTAGAACTGCCCCATAGGGTTTCTAAGGCTGTAATCTTTATGGAAGCAGATCACCAGGTCTTTTCTTCCATGGAGCTGCTGGTGGATTCAAACCGTCGAACTTTTAGGTAGCAGCCAAGCGCTTCAATGGTAGAATTCTTGCCTTCCATGAGGAAGACCCGGGTTCCAGTCCCAGTCAATGCAGCTCATGCGCAGCCACCATTTGTCAGTCACTGGAGGCTTGTGTATTGCTATGATGCTGAAAAGGTTTCAGCAGAGCTTCCAAATTAAGACAGAGTAGACCTACTTCAAAACTCTACGCGTCGCAACAGTCAGATCCTGTTGTGTATGGGGCTGCCATAAGTCAGGGGATGACTAACAACTACAGTTAACAACAACAACAAATAAAACGTATTTGACATCCCTTTGGTTCTGACACCTATGTGAAACCAAATTACTAATGAAGATAAAAATAATAAGGTAAAACTAAATCTGATGCAATATCAAAATACCTAAAATAAACATCAAACAATAATCAGCAATTTAAATTAAAAATCCTAGGAGAATCAAAAACTTTGCAGCAAGTTCTAGGATGAAGTAGTCTAAATATATGGACACAAACGTATCTAAAAAAGATCAAATCTGCCACAATCCTCTCCTATTAACTAACCTCTATGCTAAACAAAAATAAATTTACCTTTGGATCTGCTGTTAATTGAATATGCATCCAAGAAGAAAATAAAACTGGTCCACAATAATAAAAGTAGTGTTTTTTCATATTCTGAACTAAAGAATTTCTAGACAGAACCCTGTGGTCCTCTGATAGCAAAGAGATGCCACTGTCTAAATCGACTGATAAGCTTGTCAGTCAGTGGTCGCCTGCATTGCTGAGAATACATTGAACAAACTTAGCAATTAACAGGTAACAATTCATTCTTTCTGGCAAGATTCCCAGTTATTTCAGATTAAGGGAAAATTACACAAAGAAATCCAGATTACTATGAACCTATCTGAACATGAACCTTAGCCATATGAGAAAAATAGGCATGGACCAATTCAATCCCCTAATTACTAATTCACAGATAATGTAACAGGCTACACTATTTAGTTACCATATGTAATTCTGTAGGACTCACCAGGGCCATACTGACAACTGGTATTTTCTCTCTAAAAACATTTTATGTCTTATTCTCGTTCAATAAACTTGACTATTTGCTCTTAATTAACTCACCTACTATTTAACTACATTCATTAACCATATTTTACTATGCTACTCAAAGGACTACATGCTAATATTAAGGTTATAAACCAACTCTTAATTCTGTAATAATCCAGAAAGCGCATCTGCCTTAAAAGGAATGTTATTTTCATTCTCTTTATATGCCATTTAATTTCAATTAGGTGATCAGAAAGTAGAGACAAACATATAAACATTAAAAAAGCCATAAAATGTGAATGATTCCAGTCAGCATATTTTCACAGTATAATGAGAAAGCATTTCTTCTCTTCAATGGTTTCATCTGTCCTTGTAGTTAAGAAGCATGATCTAGAGCTATGTTGACCAACAGGGTAGCAATTGGCCACACATGGCTACTGAGCACATGAAATGTGGCTAGACCTAACTGAGATGTGCTCTAAGTGTAAAATATATACTGGATTTCAAAGACTTACTACAAAGAAAAGTAAGTAAATTGTCTCATTAAATTTTTTTATTACATGTTGAAATGATGATATTTTGGATTAAATAAAATCTATTATTAAATTACTTTCAACTGCTTTTTTAATTTCAAAGATATGGTTACTACACAATTTTAAATTACTTATGAGACTCAAAATATATTACTATTGGGCAGCACTGACCTAGAGTGATCTAGACTACCAGATCATCCCCTGTCCAATTCTTGATATATCTGATAATGTTAATTGTGACATATACATAATATTTGGTATACAATTATTTGGATAATTCAGGCACTAAATTACCCTCTTTGCTACCCAAATTCACTACATGATTGTCATCTAATTTGTCAGGATATTTATACAGATAAATATCTCAAAAATGGCAAGAACTATAAAAGCTATGCAATAGATTCTCAAATAGGTAAAGGGAATTTGTCAAGTAGTCTAGAAAGAAGTATTGGGCTCAATACTAAAACTGGCGATGTGCTTATATGCTATACAAGCTAGATACAAAAGCTTGTGGAACATCTCAAGAGTCACTTGACTTTTTTTTTTTTTTTTTTTTACTTTTATTGCCTGATATCTTTCAAGATTGAAAAATTCTAAGTTAATTCTACACTAACCAGCTTATTTTAACCATGATTTACTTACTCAGAAACCTCAAGAAACATTCGATAAAAGCACGAATTTAAGAAGACTGAAAAGCACTGTAATACAAAAGCCTGACACAAGCAGTTGAAACCAAGAATGGAGAATTTCTAAACCATTAAAACGCTCCTTAATTGTGTATTCATACAAGGGACTATTATTGAGCAACAAAAAGGAAAGAACTATTGATACACAAAACATGGATAAATCTCAAAATAATTACACTGGAAGAAATCAGACAAAAAAAAGTACATACTGTATTATTCCATTTATATAAAGTTCTAGAGGTTGTCAATGTCATCAATCAGAACAAGGCCAAGGGCTGACTGTGAAACAGACCATCAATTACTCATATGCAAGTTCAAGTTGAAGAAAATTTTAAGAAGTGCACAAGAGCCAAAGTACAAGCTTCAATATTCCCCACCTGAATTTAGAGGCCATCTCAAGAACAGATTTGATGCACTGAACACTAATGACCGAAGACGAGATGAGTTGTGGGCTGACATCAAGGACATCATACATGAAGAAGGCAAAAGGTCATTAAAAAGACAGGAAAGAAAGAAAAGACAAAAATGGATGTCAGAAGAGATTCTGAAATTTAACTCTTCAACTTAGGGTACTTAAAGGGAGTGGAAGAAATGATGAAGTAATAGAGCTGAACAGAAGGTTTCAAAGGGTGGCTCTAGAAGACAAAGTAAAATACTATAACGAAATGTGCAAAGACCTGGAGATAGAAGACCGAAAGGGAAGAACATGCTCTGCGTTTTTCAAACTGAAAGAACTGAAGAAAAAATTTAAGTCTCAAGTTGAAATACTGAAAGATTCTATGGGCAAAATACTGAACGATGCAGGAAGCATCAAATGAAGATGGAAGGAATACACAAAGTCAGGAACCAAAAAAGAATTGGTCGATATTCAACCATTTCAAAAGGTAGCATAAAACCAAGAACAAACGATACTGAAGGAAGAACTCCAAACTGCACTGAAGGCACTGGAGAAAAACAAGGCTCCAGGAATTGACAGACTGCCAAGAGATGTTTCAACAAACAGATGCAATGCTAGAAGTGCTCACTCATCTATGTCAATAAATTTGGAAGACAGATACCTGGCCATCAGACTGGAAGAGAGCCATATTTGTGCCCATTCCAAAGGTGATCCAAAGGAAATGAAGAAATTATCAAACAATATCATTATATACATGCAAGTAAAATTTTGCTGAAAGTAATTAAAAAACAGTTGCAGCAGTACGTCAACAGGGAACTACCAGAAATTAAAGCTAGATTCAGAAGAGGACATGGAACAAGGGATATCATTGCGGATGTCAGATAGAGCTTGACTGAAAACAGAAACTACCAGAATGATGTTTAGCTGTGTTTTATTGACTATGCAAAGGCATTCAACTGCATGGATCATAACAAATTATGGATAACATTGCAAAAAATGGGAAATCCAGAACACTTGATTGTGCTCATGTGGAACCTGTACACAGACCAAGAGGCAGTCGTTCCAACAGTACAAGGGGATACTATGTGGTTTAAAATCAGGACAGATGTGCATCAGGGTTGTATCCTTTCATCATGCTTATACGGTCACTATGAGTCAGAATCAACATGACAGCAATTACTTATTGTTGCTTGCTGTTATTCAATCTGTATGCTGAGCAAATAATCCAAGAAGCTGGACTATGTGAACAAAACCATAGCATCACGGTTGGAGGAACACTCATTAACAACCTGCAATATCCAGATGACACAACTTTGCTAGCTGAAAGCAAGGAGGACTTGAAGCACTTACTGACAAAGATCAAAGACTACAGCCTTCAGTATGGATTACACCTCTACATAAAGAAAATAAAAGTCCTCACAACTGGACCAATATGCAACATTATGATAAAGGAGAAAAGACTGAAGTTGCCGAGGATTTCATTTTACTTGGATCCACAATCAACACCTATGGAAGCAACAGTCGAGAAATCAAATGACGCATTGCATTGGACAAATCTGCTGCAAAAGATCTCTTCAAAGTGTTAAAAAGCAAAGATGTCACTCTGAGCAATAAGGTACGCTTGACCCAAGGCATGGTATTTTCAATGGACTCATATGCATGTGAAAGCTAGACAATAAGTAAGACTGAAGAAGAACTGATGCCTTTGAATTATGGTGTTAGCAAAGAATACTGAATATACCACAGAATGCCAGAGGAATGGGCAAATCTGTCTTGGAAGAAGTACAGCCAGAATGCTCCTTAGATGCAAGGATGGTGAGACTTCATCTTATGTATTTTGGACATTTTATCAGGAGGGACCAGTCCCTGAAGAAGGACATCATGCTGGGTAAAGCAGAGGGTCAGCAAAAAAGAGAAGTGACTCAATGAGACGGATTGACACAGTGGCTACAACAATGGGCTTAAACATAGCAATGACTGTGAGGATGGCACAGAACCAGGCAGTGTTTCGTTGTGTTGTACATAGGGTCACTATGAGTAGGAACTGACTAGATGGTACCTAACAACAACAACAACAGAGGTCTCTGGTGATTCAGTGGTGGAATTTTCAGCTTCCATGGGAGAAAGGGGTGCAATTCCCAGCCAATGAACTTCATGAGCAGCCACAATTCATCTGTCAATGGAGGCTTGTGTGTTGCTTTAATGCTAAACAGGTTTCAGCGAAGCTCCAGACTAAGACAGACTAGGAAGAAAAGCCTGGAGATCTACTTACAAAAATCAGCCAATGAACACCCTAAGGAGAACAGAGGTCTGATCTGCAACCAACAGGGGATGGCACTGGATGGGGGAGCATTTTGTGCCATTGCACATGGGTGACCATCAGTCAGGGACTGACATGAGAACAGCTAACAACAACAGAGAACGTAAACTAATTTATGGTGACCCAAAGCAATCAGTGGTTGTGTGGAAATGGGAGGATGGGGAGAGAGAAAACTATTACAAATGTTCAGGGGAGAACTTTTAGGGGTGATGTATATATTTGTTATCTTGATTTTGGTGATGGTTTCATATGCCAAAACTCATCAAATATGTCACTTTATTGTATGTCAGTTATACCTCAATAGAACTGTTAGTCCCTCTTCCTTGAGAAAAGAAGAGCCTGAGCATCCTGAGTTTAGCACTCAACAGACTTTCACTGAACTCAGTGAAGCTGACCAGGGAGCAATAATCTAGGCCCAGGGATGGTTTCTTCTCTTGTTTTCCTACTTCAGTCACAAAACAGATCTAAAAATACTTTGTGACTTAGCTTGATTCAATGTATATATTCAAACCCACCCAGAGGCTCCAAGGGAAAAGGCCTGGTGATCTGCTTCCATAAAGATTACAGTCAAGGAAACCCAATATAGCAGTTCTACTGTCACATGCAGTCTTTATGAGTTGGAATGGACTGAACGGCACCTAACAACAACGACAGATAGACAGACAGATGGACAGATTACCAGTTGGTGCCGAGTCGATTCCAACTCATGGCGACCCTATAGGACAGAGTACAACTGCCCCATAGAGTTTCCAAGGAGCAACTGGTGGATTCAAACCACTGACCTTTTGGTTTGCAGCTGAGGTCTTAACTACTGCACCATCAAAAAAAAAAAAACCTGTTTCTATCAAGTCGATTCCAACCCATAGCAATCCTACAGGACACAGCAGAACTGCCCCCACAGAGTCTCCAAGGAGCAGCTGGTGGATTTGAACTGCCAACCTTTTGGTTACCAGCCCTTAACCACTATGCCACCAGGGTTTCCGCTGCACCACCAGGGCTCCAGATATAGGTGGTAGATTATATCAGAGAAAAGTGGCGGGTCTGTGCTGCACCTTTCCAAAACTGCATTGATGGCTACATTTACTACCCCCAGGGAAAACGTGAATGTGGTGGGAAAGAGAGAGGTTTAGACAAAGCTCCACTCAACCCAACAGTTGAGGCCCTGGAGTTCCAAAACAGGAAACGAATGTTGCCCAGAGCCAGACTTCAAGCTTGACTTACAAAAATGAAATATCCTTGATAAGGTGGGGTGGGGGTTCGGGGAACATCTAAGGCTGTATGGATAATACTTCAGAAAAAACATGACCTGTTATAGCAGCCTAACCAGGAAGAAGGGAAGTGGAGCATACCTTGTACAGATCAAGCAGGATTTTTTAAGGGTATCTGGGTACCTGAGTGATAGAATCACAAGCAAGTCTGTCATCTTCTTTGCATTTCTCTAGGTCTTCCATAATTTAAAAAACTACACTATTTTTATAATAAAAAGTTGAAAGAACAAATCTCTCTCATGGATTTAATAGTTTTAAAATGTAAGCAATAGAAGAAGCGGTAAAGCACTCCATGACGTACTCAAACTATCATGATCAAATTGTCAGCACAGCCTAAATAGCTTTTTACTCAATTTTTTTTTTTTTTGGTAGCTGATGTTCCTATTTTTTCCTTTCTTACAAATGTTTCCTTTTCCACTTTCCCCTCATGCATTTATTTATAGTACCTTAGATCTGGAGGTAGGGTGGTTTACAAGAAAATAACAATGAATTTTGCTTTGCCAGACATAAATAAAACTAAAAGGAGGATAAAGATAAGAATTCCCTAGACCAAACAAACGTAACCACCACAGGAAGGAAGAGAAAGAGCAAAAATTTTTGCCTTGTTTTTACGTTTTTTTTTTTTTTTTTTTTTTTTTCTTTTAAAACTCAGCACTACGGATTTGGAAGAATGGCTTTAACGTTTATCTTACTCAACAAATGTAATTTCAACATCTTAAAAAGGATTTTATTGTAACATATATGGCTTAAATTCCCTTTTTAATCTTATCTTTTTCCAAAGAGGGCAAAAAATTTCTGGGGGTGGGAGGAGATTATGCCACATGTTAGCCCATAAATATATATAGAGTTTAAGTTTCAGATCAGTATAAGAATAAATTCTGCTGTCTTGCTCATACTCAAAACCCATTATGAGATGTTTATGACACTATTTCATCTTTGCTGAATTGAAAGTTTTACTGATTTCTTAAAAGATAGTAGAAGAAACGTTTTGTGAAATTTAATGCTTCTATGAAACCTTTAAAAAGAAAACGAAGACTCTGTCCACGAGAAGGGAGAGCTTTAACAGGCACAATTTCCCAATGAACACCAGGAGAACAAAAATAAGTGGCAGAGGCCAAAGATAAAATACTTTTTTCCTCAAATAGCAGTTTCCCTCTCTTCCCAAACATCAAATTACCACAATAATACCCAGACAACCACAACAGCCTGCTAGTGACCTCCCTCCCTTGCCCTGAACCAGGCTATTCTCTTCAAGGTCTCACAGCTGACAGGCCAGGTCTCTAAACAATTCCCAAGAGGATACAAACCAACCTCAACCAGTACTGTACTGCTGGCATGGCTTGCCTTCGCCACCTGACCTTTTCTCCTTAGCACAAACCCTCTATTCCACTCCCGTTAGGGATGTTGTCCCAAAGGCACCCACTTCTCAGCCCCTACCCCATCCCATGCCCATTCTTAATGCAAAGCCACTGACTTAAGCTGTCTTGTACACTAGAATATCCTTCATTTCCCTCCCTTATCTAAATACAAAAACATTTGCTCGGGAACCTCAGTGAGGGCAGCAAGCCCAACCTATGTGGATCTCTACTTTCTTTGAATTTTCATAACTTTTACTACCTGTAAGTGTCAAGCCATTGTCTTTGAGTCAATTCCAACTCATGGAGACCCCATGTATTACAGAGTAGAACTGTTCCATAGTGTTTGCTTAGCTGTAAGGCTTTCTTCCAAGGTATTGCTGGATGAGTCTGAACCGTTAACGTTTAGTTTAGTAGTTGAGGGTAAACTGTCTTCGCCACCCAGGGATTAGTATCTATAAAAACCTTTTATTCTTTTCCATGCATGTCTACTTTTCCATATAAAATGGTAAGCTTCTGGAGCAGTTATCTTATGTTTATTATGCACTCTCCCCAGTGCCAAACGAAATGCAACATACCTCCTAATCCATCCATTAAACCAAAACCAAACCAAACCCACTGTCATTGAGTCAATTCCAACTCACAGAGATCCCACGTGTTACAGAGGAGAACTGCTCCATAGGGCTTTCTTGGCTTCAATATTTACAGAATCAGATTGCCAGACTTTTCTTCCACAGCACCACTGGGTGGGTTCGAACCACTAATTTTTAGGTTAACAGCATGCTCAGAAACCATTTACACCACCCAAGGACCGTAATCCGTCCATTATTATCTGCTAAATGAAAACTACCTCACATCTTCTCTGGAAATATTTCACAGGAAGGCAATGGATTACTTAAGACTGGCTTCCTTTAACCAGAAGTGATTCTTCATCTATTTTCTTAAACCACATGGAACCCCACTATAATTATTTAATTATAGTATATCAACTGTACCATACTGAACTTTGATTTCCAACTGTATTTATATAAATGCTTTCTTATCACTGTAAGTCTGAAAACGATTCGAAGGCAAAGAATTTAGTTTTACCACTATGCATGACACTAAGAGAAAACAAGAAAGTATCTGTCATGTTATAAATATGGGATTGATAATGTACATAGCAATGTAACTGTGTCAAATTAAATCCTAATTTAAGTAAATGCCCATTTTAGAAAACACATGTAACTTTGTGAAATACATCATTATTCACATTAACAGTTTGGAATTCACTCAGAAGTTGTCTGCTTCTTCACTTTAAATGGCTGCATTTCCAGTCTAGTATGCTGACTTTCAAATAAAGTAAAAGAGCTGAAGAGAATATTTCAAAGGGTGGCTTGAAAAGACAAAGTAAAGTATTAAAATAAAATGTGCAAAGACCTGGAATTAGAAAACCAAAAGGGAAGAACACTCTCATCATTTCTCAAGCTGAAAGAATGAAAGAAAAAATTCAAGCCTCAAGTTGCAATGTTGAAGCATTCTATGGGCAAAATACTGAACAACGCAGGAAGCATCAGAAAAAGATGGAAGGAATACCCAAAGTCACTGTACCAACAGGAATTGGTCTACCTTCAATCATGTCAGGAGGGAGCATATGATCAAGGATAGATGATGTTGAAGGAAGAAGTCCAAACTGAACTGAAGGCATTGGCGAAATACAAGGCTCCAGGAATTGACGGAATACCAATTGAGACGTTTCAACAAACAGATGCAACACTGGAAGCACTCAATCATCTATGGCAAGAAATGTGGAAGACAACTACCTGGTCAACTGACTGGAAGAAATCCATACTTGTAATGATTCCAAAGAAAGGCAATCCAACAGAATGCAAAAATTATCAAACCATATCATTAATATTACACGCAAGTAAATTTTCCTCAAATCAAAAATGGCTGTAGCAGTACATCTGCAGGGAACTGCTGAAAATTCAAGCTGGATTCAGAAGAGGACGTGGAACAAGGGATAGCATAGCTGATGTCAAATGCATTCTGGCTGAAAGCAGAACATATGAGAAAGATGTTTAACTGTGTTTTATTGACTATGCAAAGGCATTTGACTGTGTGGATCATAACAAATTATGGATAATAGTGCAAAGAATGGGAATTTCAGAACACTTAATTGTGCTCACGTGAAACCTGTACGTAGATCAAGAGGCAGTCATTCAAAGAGAACAAGGGAATACTATGTGGTTTGAAATCAAGAAAGGTGTGTGTCAGAGTTGAATCCTTTCACCATACTTACTCAATATGTATGCTGAGCAAATAATCCAAGCGGCCGGACTATATAAGAATGCAGTATCAGGATCAGAGGAAGACTCATTAACAACCTGCAATATGCAGATGACACAACCTTGCTTGCTGAAAGCAAAGAGGACTCGAAGCACTTACTGATGAGGGTCAAAGACTACAGCCTTCAATATGGATTACACCTCAACATAAAGAAAATAAAAATCCTCACAACTGGATCAAGGAGCAACATCATGATAAAATGAGAAAAGATTGAAGTTGCCAAGGATTTCACTTTACTTGGATCCACCATCAACGCTCATGGAAGCATCAGTCAAGGAATCAAACGACATATCACATTGGAAAACCTGCTGCAAAAGACCTCTTTCAAGTGTTAAAAAGCAAAGACGTCACTTGGAGGACTAAGTTGTGCCGACCCAAGCCATGGTATCTTCAATGGCCTCATATGCATGCAAAAGCTGGACAATGAATAAGGAAGATCAAAGAAGAATTGAAGCCTTTGAATTACAATGTTGGCGAAGAATACTGAATATAACATGGACTGCCAGAAGAATGAAAAAAATCTGTCTTGGATGCTCCTTAGAAGCGAGGATGGCAAGACTTCATCCACAGATTTTGGACATGTTATCAGGAGGGATCAGTCCCTGGAGAAGGACATCATGCTTGGAAAAGTAGAGGGTCAGCAAAAAAGAGGAAGACCCTCAACGAGATGGTTTGACACAGTGGCTGCAACAACGGGCTCAAACACAGCAAAGTTTGTGAGAATCGTGAGGATCAGGCAACATTTTTTTCTGTTGTACACAGTGTTTCCATGAGTTGGAGCCAACTCCATGGCAGCTAACAACAAAAATGCAAAGGTGTCTTTAGATGATAGGTATTTGGAGCACACTAAAAACTGTAACTAAACATATCTCCCTTCCCAAGCCACAGCCATCAGGTTTAGGCGATAGAAGTGTGGTAAAGGGAGAAAGAAAACTAAAAACAGAAGATCAAAAAGAGAAATACAGAAAGGAGTCAAGGAAAGAAAAGAACACATATGAGAGGTATGTGACACATAAGACATATTAGTAATACATTGAGAATAAATGCCATAAATTATTTTATTTGTTTTAGGAAATGAGGTAGGAAAGAGGAGTGGTGAAGAATCAAAAACCAAAAAAAAAACAAAACCAAATCTGTTGCCATCGAGTCTATTCCAACTCATAGCAACCCTACAGGACAGGGAAGAACTGCCTCGTAGGGTTTCCAAGGAGCAACTTGTGGATTGAACTGCTGACCTGTTGGTTAGCACCTGAACGCTTAACTTTGCCACCAGGGTTCCGTGAAGCGTCAAGGGGCTCCGAAAACTAGTGGCCTAAGTGACCACTCACCTGTGGAAAGTAACCTATAACATCCTCTCCACCCTGTCTCTCCCCATCCCTAATAGAAAAAAACAATAATTCTCAAACTCGTTCAGGTAACAGAGTCACTAGACTCATGGCATAACAACTTGAAACAGGGTTACACTAAAATAACCCTATTTACATTTAAAATGTTTGTATTTTATATTTAAAATTTAGTTAAAATAACTAAATACATAATTTGTGTCTATCAGAAACCTCAATTTATACTAGATTCTAAGAGAGAAAGACACCAAATGCTTAGGAATACTTTGAGTGAAACTTGGAAGTGAGAAAATCCTACACACTTCAATTTGTCTGCCCATTGGGAAAAGCCTGCCAGCTCTGGGACAGAAGAAGCAGAGGCTGCAAGGCAGTGAAATTAACACAAGGCACCCATGACAAGAGGAAAGGTCTACACAATGTTTACGCGGAGTTGGTGAACTTTTCCTATAAAGAGCCAGGCAGTTTATTTCAGGCTTTGAAGGCCATACATTCTCTCTATCAACTACTCAACTCTGTCGCAACTATGTATCTCAGGCTTTGAAGGCCATATATTGTCTCAACTACTCCACTCTGTCCTTGTAGTTATGTAAGTAGCCACAGACAATAAGAATGAGCCATAGACAGTAGGAATAGGTGTGGCTGTCCTCCAATAAAACTTTACTTATGGACACTGAAATTTGAATTTCATATAATTTTCACATGACTCAAAATATTCTTTTGACTTTGTTTTTCAACCATTTGAAAATGTAAAAAACATTCTTAGCCCCCAGGCCTTAGGAAAAAGAGGCTGCACTGGAAGATGTGGCCCTGTGGCCCTTAAGTTTGCAGACCCCTGCTTTGTTGCTGGTGTTAGCGGCCATGGAGTCAGCCCCAACGCATGGTGACCCCATACACAATGGAACAAAGAGCAGCCCAGTCTTGCACCATCCCCATGATCAGCTGGAAACGGACTACAGGTAGTCCTGATTTATGATGTATTTGAGTTACAACAAATCACATTTACGATCATCTTTTTTTTTTTTTTTGCACATCTTATCATAGTATGTACTACATACAATGCTGCAGCAGTAATTTGCTGATGTTATCATTCTCATATGTTCATTGGCAGCTGTTTATATGCAATGTTTCCAATCCCCAAAGACAAATAAAGAGCAGATTTATAAAGAAATTGATAATAAAAGACAATAATAATGAAAACGAAAGGAAAAAAAAAGGAGGTACTCGACCTATGTCAGAATGGATTTAGGAGAGTCTAGAGAACAAAACCCAGTGGTAAACTACCCCTATTGTGATTCACAGGGTTCTCATTGGCTCATTTTCTGGAGTAGCTCACCAGGCCTTTCGTCCTAGTCCGTCTTAGTCTGGAAGCTCTGCTAAAGCTGTTCAGCATCACAGCAACACACAAGCCTCCACTGACAGAGGTGGTGGCTGCGCATGAGCTACATTCGTGGGGAATCTAACCCAGAATTCTACCTCTGAAACACCACTGCCCTCAATTTTTAAGTACCCTAACGCGAATTCTTGAGCTAACACAGAATGTATCAGCACACACCATCATACAAATATTCTAGATAAAGCTACCCATCAACAAGCAGGCAATCTAGGCAGTCCAGACAAGATAACCCCTATCTACGCACACCCTCATCGTTACTCCAGCCTCCTTCACCCCACACCACTCCAGGCAAGAGCACAGGCGCACCCATCCAGGCTTTGCATTGCATTAGAAGTTCAATCCAAGGAACTTGAAGTTCTGTTGGGCTTTTAAATGCAATCGTTTGCCTAAATGTTACTATACAAATTTAGATAATTCAGATTCTCACAGAAAGCTCAATGTAATCACCTATATCCAAATTCAACATGGAAATAGCCCCAAACCATCACCTTCTTGCTGGTTTTTCATAAAACCCACCCAAAAAAAACATTGCCGTCCAGTCGATTCCGACTCACAGCGACCCTATAGGTGTTATTCATCCTGCAAAAAGTAACCTAAACGGAAACACAAAGAGGATGTTTAAACCACAGCAATCCACCAAGGCTGGATGAAGAGGGGCTGGACACTTTTCAGATTCTTCCTTTTTGACATCAAAAGAACTCGGGGAGGTTTCCTTCGAGTCTGGTGACGTCATGGTACTTTTATCTGATGATACCAATGAAACACTAGCCTCCACCCACACCACTCCCCACCCGCACCTCAAAGACAGGCAGCTGGGCTCTCCCCCCGCAGAGCAACCTCGGCGCCCCACCCGCGGGAAAGGATGGAGACGGCCGGCCGCCCCCCAACCCGAGCCCCGGCCCCTGCGCAGCGGCGGCCTCCTTCCACCCGCGCCTGCCCCTCCTCTTCCCGCAGTCCCAGCTTGAATTTTCACGTGATCTGCGAGAAGAATAGCCGGGCCTTTGCCCCTCTGCAAAGAATGCAAGCAAAAACAGACACCATCATCACCCCCGACACACACACAACTCCCCGAGACACAAAGCGGCTCTCAAACATCGCCTCCTTAGGCACATCCGGCAGCCCGGGGCTGCGAAATTGCAGACAAAGGCGCCCCATCGGAGAGGGAGGATGAAGGGGGAGGCGAGAGAAGAACGCTCCGACCAACGGGAGCAGCAGACGAAAGGGCACCGGCGCCATGGGAAGGGGAGGGGTGCCAATTAGCGGCTCTCCTCGGAGTTCCCCGCTTCTCCCACCCCCACCCCGCACAGCCCCATACGCGTACAGTGCGGGGCGTTCGGCCCCAGGGCCGCGGAGAGCAACAGGCTCCCAGGCTCCTACCGCCGAGCCCGCGCGCCAGGCCCGGGGTCCCCCTTGGCACCATGACTCTGCCTCTCCAGGCGAAGGGAGAAAAAACTTTTACATCGTTTACACTCGGCGAGAGAAAAAGTGGTGGGGAGGTGGCGGAAAGGGACAGTGGCTGTCTCTCGGGGGCCGTGCGAACAGCAGTGGAAACTTCCAGACCCCATCCTTTTAAAGAGATAGCGGAGCGACGGCCCCGAAGCGCCGGGCCGCGAGGTGAGGCGCGCACCCCGCCCGCCGCCCAGCGCCCAGTCCCGGGCGCCCAGCCCGAGGCGCCAGTGCACTCCCCGGCCGTCCGGCGCGCGCAGGGCGCGGGGGCGCGCTCGGCCTCCCGGCCCGGCCCGGCGCGCTTACCCGGCTCACGGCGGGGACGCGACAGGGGCGAAGGGTGGGGAGCCGGGGGTGCCGGTGACTCGGGTGTCTCGCCTCGCCTACGCTCGCTCTCTCCTCTTCTGAAGTAACGGCTCAGCGAGGAGCTTCAGGAGAAACGCGCAGACACTCAATCGCGCCCCAGAAACTTCATCCCTCCGGGTGCCCGCCTTACACTCTGCCGTGCCCTTCCCCCGCGCGCCGCACTTGCGCGACCGGAGCTGCCGAGGCGGCGGGGCCCGAGCTTCGGGACTGCGGTGACGCCTGCGGCCGGCGGGGCGGCGGGCGCCCGCGGCCAATCAGGGGGCGCGGGCCGAGCTGGCGGTCCCGGGCTTTGAACCAGCTCTGCGGACGCTCACCCTGTGTTGTGAGAAATAGCCGGCGCAGGGTTGCCAGATAAAATACAGGGCGCCCCGTTAGATTTGAATTTCAAATTAAAAAAACAAAAAAAGGAACACTTTTTTTTAGTGTAAGTATGGCCCATGTAATATTTAGGACATACTTATACTGGACAATTATTCATTGTTTAATCTAAAACTAAAATTTAGGCGCCCTGCGCTTGTATTTGCTAAGTCTGACAACTTGTAGGAACTGGTAGTCTCTGTTTCTAGTTCTGGGATATTTAAAGTTTTATTACGTGGACTACCCTGTGGGTGCCTTCTGCATGGGTAGTTTATTAAGTGGCATAGAATGGTGAGGACAAGCGAGAAATAATCTGCTTTAAAGGTAGTTTTGAGCACATCAGTGTGCCTTCTTAGGGCAATAATCTAGTTAAAAGACAACAACAGCAAACCTTGAGGAAGGGTTCAGAGCTGTGTGTTGCCAGGTAGAACAGATATCCGTGTCTGTTTCATGCCATTTTAGATTGTCTCTCTGATATCCTCAGTTTCCGAGTCCCACAGATTTTTTTTGTGGAAGAAAATTATTTTCTTTTCAACATGTTTAAGGTTAGAGTATATGATTGAAGAATGCAAAGAAGTCCAATTAAAATATTTAAATCAACTTTCTAATATTTTGAATAAATGTATTATTTTTTCTAGGGCAGATTTAATTTTGCAATAGGATTTCTTTTGTCCACTAAAAAAACTGTAAGCGTTTCTCCAATATTTGACAAATGTTTAAGGGAAAAGACACTTTATAAAACATACAAGACTTCAGAGGGAAACAGATCGGAGATTTTAAATGGATTTTTTTCAGAAAACAGCAAAATAGGTACTTTGCCAGGAGCTGACTGGGACTGAGTCAGGTGAGCTCTGTGCCCTGCGTGGAGAGAATGCCCTCAGCCCAAAGCTCTATGTGCTTCACAAACATAGGTTTAAACAGAGTCAGTATAGTGTTGCCCACCAGGGAAATAAAAACACTGACTAGATTTCTTCAGAGTCTCTAAATCCTTTGAAAATGAAAGTGAAGTTAGGATGAAGGGAAACCCCATTCCCGCTTATCCTTCACCTTGTATCTTCAACACATCTCTCTCATGTGTAACCTTTTCAACAGCACTGAAAGATGTTCAAGTGTCCCCATCTCTATTTGGCACAGCAGGTTGCAATAAGATCTCCCCTGGCTCTTCTGCTTGTTAACCTGTAATGGCTCTTCCGATCTCAGATCATTCGTTATTTGCTCAGTCTTCCCCAAACAGCACTGGATGATTCCCACAAACTAGGATAAACCCACTGTGATACACACTAATTGTACCCTGTAGTTTTGCTTCATAGTATCACCCTGTTTTGTAATTATACACAGGTTTAGTTTTATGATTGTTTATGTAATGTCTCTCTCCCTGCCTTAGACTGGAAACCTGAGGACAGCAGGGACCAAGTCACCATTTCATCTTCAGAGCCAAGCAAAATGCTTACCACCTGGTCAGTGCTCAAATGGCAGATGATGAATATATGCCTGCAAGAGGGAGCAATTCATCTATACAGCTTTTCTTGTCATAGATTCATCTCAAGGCATCCCAACTGGGGAGGATTCTTGGAGCCCTGGTGGTGCACTGGTTAGGAGCTACATCTGCTAACCAAAAGATTCGCAGTTAAAATCCACTGACTGCTCCAGGGAAACCTTACAGGGCAGTCCTACTCTGTCCAATAGGGTCAGTATGAGTCAGAATAGACTCAGTGGCAACGGGTTTGGTTTGGTTTTGGTTTTCTCTTATTAGAAATTCCAAAGGGTCCCTCCTCTTTAAACAGCAAGGCACTTCCATTTGTCATTTTTCCAAAATCGGGTCATTCTCAAACACAAAGGAAATAAGCACAAGAAATACCAGATGCAAAGAGAAGTGTAAGAAGTCCTGGTGAGGCAGTGATTAAGAGCTTGGCCGCTAACAGAAAAGTCAGCGGTTTGAACCCATCAGCGGCTCCACGAAAGGAAAGCCCTGGCAGTCTACTGCTGTAAAGATTACAATCTAGGAAACTGTGCTGGGGGCAGTTCCACTCTGTCCTTTAGGGTCACTAGGAGTCGGAATCAACTCAAAGGCACGCAACTACAACAAGGAGAAGGAGGAGAACGACTCTCTAACTAGCTACTTGAAGGTATTCTGAGATTCTTAACAGATAAAATGGCATTTGTCGTATTGAACAGCAGGGAAAAAGCCCATAACAGTGAATTACAGTCAAGTTTAACCCATTGCCATGGAGTTGATTCCCATTCACAGCGACCCTATAGGACAGAGTAGAACTGCCCCATAGGGTTTCCAAGAAGCAGCTGGTAGATTGGAACTGCCAACCTCTTGGTTAGCAGCAGAGCTCTTAACCACTGCGCCACCAGATGCAAGTTTAAGAAATTTAATTGCCTGGTTTATTTTCTATAAGTACATAAATGCTATTAAAACAAAAGATTCTGCCTTAAGATAAAGGGCACTATTGTTCAGGTCTCATTTAGCATGAATGAATGAATGAATCCTACAGGCCCACTTCTAAACATAGTTTATTAGAGGACAAAAAGACATCTTGTTTAGATTAGTTCCTCCATAAAATTAGCCAGCACTTGGAGATGAGTCCACCCAAGAGCTTCTCCTTTTGAAGTTAACCCATATAGTTATTGCTCTATTCTCTTCTGCTTGTTCTAACACAGGGGGCCAAAAATCTTCTAGAGGTAACAAGGCAGCCTAGCATATTGCACTGGTTAGAAAAAAAAAAAAATTAAATGAACTAAAATCTTCCTTCAAGAAAAATCTCATGGAGAAAGTCAAAGTGTAAAGCAGATAAAGTAGAGGTGCTCTACTTTATGGGGTGGGTATGAAACTCAGCCCATACATATAGATTAATAAAAAAACAAACAAACAAAAAATAGTTACCCTCAAGTGGATTCTGACTCATGGATACCCCATGTGTGTCAAAGTAGAAGTGTGCTGTATAAGAATTTCAGTGGCTGATTTTTCACAAATAGATCACCAGGCCTCTCTTCCGAGGCACCTCTGGGTGAACTCAAACCTCCAACCTTCCGGTTAGCAGCAGAGCACATTAACCACGTTAATAGTTTGCACTACTCATAACAGTAACAGCCTCTGGGATCTGATGGACATTGTCTGCATTCTAGTTAGATCCCCAGGGAGGAGTTCTCCACAGCAATCAGTTTTTCTCAAATTTGAGTAATGTTCAGATCACTTTGTGAGAAAAGAAAGTTCTTGAGGACTGCCAGGGTTGGTTTAAATCTTTTTTTTTTTAATCTCAATGTAACAAGTACAAATAAAAAATGAGGCATATAATATTATTTTACATTTATAGCTCTTCTACAACTATAAAACTAGAGGAAGGCCCAGGTCGTCAGCTCAAAATCTTCAACGTCTTCAAGAAAGACAGACCCTGGAAATTAGAATTATTGATCTACCAAGATACAGCAGATCCTTTTAGTTGCTTCCTTGTTTTGTTTCCCAATAGTGGGATGTTACTGCAGAGCTCAGATGCTGATCCCCAGGTCTCCAGAGTCATCGTTCTTTGTGAACTAAATCTTTTCCCAAGACTAAGTGACTATGGGAAATTCTAATTGTGGGATAGTGAACCATTTCCATAACCTTTAGTGAGTTGTGACTCTTATTAATAATGCTCCATTGAAGTGCAAACTACGTGGCATGCTTGCGTCTCCCTCTGCCTAACATATAACAAATGTGCAGTTCTAGCTTATTATAGTTTGCAGAAAGATTTTTATATTCTGTCTACTGGCTGACTGACTTTATGGCTTCAATTGGCCTCTAATTTCTCAATTAAAAGAAAGAGGCTTGGATATATTTGTTTTGTTTCTCTTTGTTCATTGCTTGTGGGGGTGGGGGAGACACATTTTAAATGATCTTTAAATTTTTCTCTATTAAAAAGAGATAAGATTGCAAAAAGAAGAGGAAGAAATAATATTTGTATAATATGGATGTCTATGTGTCTAGGAGAAAGCTATTGGGAGGAGAGAATGGATAAGAGAGAATCCCAGGCATGAGAAAAATATAGAAATTATTTCTCTTTTGAGAACATGTAGAGTAATCTGTCTCTCTTCACCTAACAAATTGTTTATACAGGAATAGAAGCTCTGAAACCTACAGTGTGTCTGATTGAGTCTTGTCTCTCTGAGGAAGAAAAAAAGGGCATTCGGAGGTCATGACCTTCTGACCCTGAACTTTTGTACTCATAGAAATCCTAGAAGAGAGCATTTGGGACCAGGATCCCTGGTGTTATTTTTGAGGAGAAACGTATCCAGACGCTGTTTATGAATCTCTGTCTCAGGTTTCTGCAAGCTAGAAGGATATTTTGCAATCTCTCTCCTACAAAATATTTCCTCCCAATCATGCTTTTTAGGAGAGCATATCAATTGTCCAAACATGTATCAAAAAAATCAGCAATAGACTTCCAGGCAACATGGCGCTATAGACAGAAGCACCACGCCATCCCTCCATAGCAAAGATCTGAAAAACTACGTCAAACAGAGACACACATCAATCCTGAAACGCTAAGTATCAAATGAAGAGATAAACAATAGAAAGCACCAAATGGAATAAGAAACTGACCGAGAACAGAGAGCAAGGGGAGATACATGCAGAGGTCCCCTATCAGCTACCACAGCATGGATCTACCACCTTGGACTCATATTGGACATCAGTGAACACAGGATACCAGAAAGCAGCTTCACAGAGTTTCCAGCAGGAGACAGAACAACCAGTAACCAACGATATATGCTTTCCCACCCCCCACCCTTCTTCACTCCCACTCAGCCTCCTCTGCTTCCTACGGCCACAGTCTCTTGGCCAGGAAGCACCTGCTTCACCCCAGTGTCGCTTGGATTCCACCAGCCTGCACTGGCTGGCTCCCTGAGTGCCATTTGTTGGCTGCTGGTGCTTCTTTTTTCTGCTTCTTTAGATTTCTTCCTTACCTCTCACCACCACCCCCTCTTCTCTCAAATACCTAGCTCTGTGTGCCATCTTTGCTTCTTCCTGAAAGGCTGTGAAACACCGCTCCACTGTGAAACTGCTTCCCAGCCCGTGCTGCCATGCTGGTGGGACACCTGGGACTTTTTCTGTTTGTTTATTTGTTTGTTCTGATTTGTTCTGTTTTGATTTGTTTGTTTTCTTTTTCTTTTCTCTGCTTGGGAGCCCCTTCTAGCTGGGCAGTACTCCATGGCTTGGGAGCTACTCCCTTACTCTGCACAGAAGCACAGTGACATCCCTGGGGACATTTCTTCTTTCTTGTTTTTGTTTTTTCTTTTTTGGTTTTATTTTTTCATTTTTTTGTTCCTTTGCTTTGTTTTCTTCTCTCTCTTTTTCCCTTTTTTGTCTCTCTTCATTTCCAATTTCTTGTCTCTCTATACTTACCTTCTCTTCCTGTCTCTTGAATACCTGGTGCTGTGTGATACCTCTACCCATTCTAGCCATGCTGCACTTCATGGCCTCGGAGAAACTTCCCCAGTCCTACCAGCTGCACCAGTGGGATCCCTGGGGGCTTTTCTTTCTTTCTTTTTTTCCTCTAATTTTTATTTATTCATTTTTTTAAATCCTTTTTCTTTTACTTTTTTCTCCATTTCTCAGTCTCTCATCTCTCCACTCCAACAGCAAGCTCCTTTAGCACTCTTTCTTGTTTGTTTGTGTGTATGTTTTTGGCTCCTGTTCCTCTCTCCTCTCTCCTCTCTCTCCTCTTTCCCATACCCATCTTAGATCCACACATCACAATCTCCCCCCTCCTCTTTGTCTACCTGCACTGTGCGCTGAACACCACAGTCCCAAGTAGCACAGGCACAGCCTACCAGAACCTGCCCTGCACTAATTCCTGGCCCACCCTGTTGGCCCTAGTCACATGCCACACACAACCCATCCCAATAACTCCCTTCAGATGGACTTGCTCTGCTGTACCATACCTGAGTGACTGACCCTGCTCATTGGAGAAGGAGGTGAAAAGTAACATACCCATAGATAAGCAAACAACAAAGAATGCACAGCCCACCTGCTCAGACATAACCAAATAAAACAAAAAAGCAGAAAGAAACAAAAAAATCTACAATCAATAAATGAGGAAAATAACTACTGAATGCCCCAAAGACAGCAGACAGTATCACAACATATACAAAAACAGGACAGGATGGTTCCAGTAGGCATCCAAAATAAAACACCAGATGAGTTCTCAGTAGAAGAAAAGGCACTAGAACTACCTAATAGGGAATTCAAATCACTAATATGCAGAATTATCCAAGAGTTGAAGAAAAAGCAGACAAAAATGAGGAAAAAATAGACAAATTCATGGAAAAAACAGAAAAATTCATGAAAAATACAGACAAAAAATGGAAGAATTCAAGAAAATAATACAGGAACAAAATGCTAAAATAAATTCTCAACTAGAAATCATACAAAAACAACAATTAGAAATCCAAAAGCTAAGCAACAACATTTCAGAAATGGACAGTGTCACAGAAGGGCTGAGGAGTAGGTTTGAAATGATGGAAGACAGGATCAGTGAAATTGAAGACAGACACTTGGATACCAATCTGAGGAAAAATCAGAAAAAAGAACAAAGGAAAATGAAGAAACCATGAGAATTATGTGGGATACAATCAAAAGCAAAAATCTTCGAGTGATTGAGTTCCAGAATGGAAGGAAAAAACAGAAAACACAGAGAGGATCATTGAAGAATTGCTGACAGAAAACCTTCCCCAATATCATGAAAGATGAAGCGCTGACCATCCAAGAAGCTCAAAGAACCCCATATAGGATAGACCCCAAAAGAAAATCACCTGTGCATATCATAATCACACTCGCTAAAACCAAAGAAAAACAAAGAATCCTGAGAGCAGCTCAAGAAAAACAAAAAGTCACATACAAAGGAGAAAAAATAAGACTGAGCTTGAATTATTTGGCAGAAACCATGCAGGCAAGAAGGCAATGATAACATATATAAAACCTTGAAAGAAAAAAATTGCCAGCCAAGAATAATATATCCTGCAAAACTCTCACTCAAATATGATGGTGACATTAGGTCATTTACAGATAAATGGAAATTAAGGGACTATGTAAAACCAAACCAAACTTACAAGAATTATTAAAGGGAATCCTTCAATCTTAGAACAAACAACATCAGACCACAGGCTGAATCTAGGACACAAAATTGTACTAGCCAGATACCAACCTAGGAAATGAACTCTCAAGGATATCCAAAACCAAAAGAATTACAACAAGAAATCAAAGAGGTTAATCTGTAATTAACAACAACATCAGAACAGTAAAAGAGGGAATAAACAGTGTAGGTGTAGAACCTTCTAATGGAGAGGAAGGCAAGGTGATACCAAGTAATAATAGACTGGTTCAAACCTACAAAGATAAGGGTAAATTTCAAGGTAACCACAAAGAAAGTTAACAAACCTTTTCATAAAAATAAAGAAGAAAAACATAAAGTCTCAGTAAAAACAAAACCTACAGAAACAAAATAAATGGAAAAAAAAAAGTCCACAAACAAAAGGAATTCAGCACAGGAGAGTAAGAGGAGCAAAGAAAACGTCAGCACCACAAAAAAAAAAAGCACTACAAAATGCAGCAATAAACTCACACCTATCAATAATTACACTGAATGTAAATGGCCTAAATGCACTCACAAAGAGACGGAGAGTGACAGAATGGATAAAAAAAAATAGGATCCATCAATATGCTGTCTACAAGAGACACACCTTAGAAACAGAGACGTGAATTTACTAAAAATCAAAGGATGGAAAAAATATATCAAGCAAACAGCTACTAAAAAAGATCAGGAGTAACAATACTAATCTCAGATAAAATAGACTTTAAAACAAAATCCACCATAGAAGACAAAGAAGGATACTATATAATGATTAAGGGGATGATCCAGCATGAAGAAGTAACCATAATAAACATCTACACACCCAAAGACAGCTCCAAAATACATAAAACAAACTCTAACAGCACTGAAAAGAGAAATTGACAGTTTCACAGTAATAGTAGGAGACTTCAACACACCACTTTCGGTAAAGGACAGAACGTCTGAAAGAAATTCAACAAAGATATAGAAGACCTAAAGCGCACAGTCAGCCAACTTGGCCTCATAGACATTTATAGAACACTACACCCAACAGCTGGGAAGTACACATTCTTTTCCAATGCACATGAAACATTCTCCAGAATAGACCACATCTTAGCCACAGAGCAATCCTCAACAAGATCAAAATGTTGAGATAATTCAAAGTATCTTCTCTGACCACAGCGCCATCAAGGTAGAAATTAACAACAGGAAGAGCAAGGGAAAAAAATCAATTACATGGAAACTGAGTAACACCCTGATTACACATCACTGGGTAACAGAAGAAATCAGAGATGGAATAAAAAAATTCCTAGAATCGAATGAGAATGAAAACACATCATACCAAAACCTTTGGGACACAGCAAAGGCAGTCCTCAGAGACAATTTACAGCAATAGATGCACACATCAAAAAAGAAGAAAGGGACAAAATCAAAACGTTAACTACAGAACTCAAACAAAGAAGCATAACAGCAAAAGAAGCCCACAGCCACTAGAAGAAAGGCAATAATAAAGATCAGAGCAGAAATAATGAAATATAGAATAGAAAAACAATAGACAGAATCAACAAAACCAAAAGTTGTTTCTTTGAAAGGATCAAAAAAATTGAGAAACCACTGACCAGACTGACAAAAGAAAAGCAGAAGAGGATGCAAATAACCCAAATAAGAAATGGAATGGGGGACGTTACAACAGACCCAACTGAAATAAAAAGGATTATAACAGATTATTATGAAAAACTATACTCCAAAAAATTTGAAAACCTAGAGAAAATTGTTAAATTTCTAGAAACACAATACCTACACAAACTACCACAAAGTGATGTTGAAGATCTGAACAGACCCATAACAAGAGAAGAGATTGAAAAGGTAATAAAAAAATTCCCAACCAAAAAAAGCTCTGGCCCAGATGGCTTCACTGGAGAATTCTACCAAACATTCAGAAAAGAGCTTATACCAGTACTACTCAAACTATTTCAGAACATAGAAAAGGAAGGGATATTTCCAAATTCATTTCATGAAGCCAGTATAACCCTGATACAAAAACCAGGCAAAGACACCACAAAAAAAGAAAATTACAGACCAATATCTTTCATAAATATAGATGCAAAAATTCTCAACAAAATTATAGCCAATACAATTCAGCATCATATCAAAAAAATAATACACCACGACCAAGTAGGATTGATACCAGGTATGCAAGGATGGTTCAACATTAGAAAAGCAATCAACGTAATCCACCACATAAATAAAAGGAAAGAAAAGAATCACATGATCATCTCAATTCATGCTGAAAAGGCATTCAACCAAGTCCAACACCCATTCCTGATAAAAACTCTCAATAAAATAGGTATAAAAGGGAAATTTCTCAACATAATAAAGGGCATCTATGCAAAACCAATGGCCATCATCATTCTGAATAGAGAGGCTGAAAACATTCCCCTTGAGAACAGGAACAAGACAAGGATGCCCTTTATCTCCACTCCTATTTAACATCGTGCTGGAAGTCCTAGCTAGAGCAATAAGGCAAGAAAAAGAAATAAAGGGCATCCTAATTGGTAATGAAGGCGTTAAACTGTCCCTGTTTGCGGATGATATGATACTATACATAGAAAACCATAAAGACTCCATGAGAAAACTACTGGAACTAATAGAAAGATTCAGCTGAGTAGCAGGATGCAAGATAAACATACAAAAATCAGTTGGATTCCTATGCACCAATAAAGAGAATGATGAAAAAGGAAATCAGGAAAATAATACCATTTATAATCCCCCTTAAAAAAATACAATACTTAGGAATAAATCTAACCAGGGATGTAAAAGACCTCTGCAAAGAAAACTACAATACACTACTGCAAGAAACCCAAAGGGATCTACATAAATGGAAAAACATACCATGCTCATGGATAGGTAGACTCAGCATTGTGAAAATGACAATTCTACCCAAAGCAATTTACAAATACAATGCAATCCCAATCCAAATACCAACAACATTCTTTAAAGAGATGGAAAAACTTATCATTAACTTTATATGGAAAGAGAAGAAGCCCCGGATAAGTAAAGCATTACTGAAGAAGAAGAAGAAAGTTGGAGAAGTCACACTACCTGACCTCAGAACCTACTACACAGCTATGGTCATCAGAACAGCCTGGTACTGGTACAATGACAGATACATTGACCAGTGGAACAGAACTGAGAACCCAGATGTAAATCCACACACCTACGGTCACCTGATGTTTGACAAGGGCCCAAAGTCCATCAGATGGGGAACAGTCTTTTTAACAAATCGTGCTGGCAAAATTGGATGTGCATCTGCAAAAAAAATGAAACAGGATCCGTATCTCACACCATATACAAAAACTAATTCAAAGTGGATGAAAGACCTAAATATAAAGCCACTGTAAATTTCATAGAAGAAAAATTAGGATCAACACTAGAGGCCCTAATACACGGCATTAACAGGATATAAACCATAATCAACAACACACAAACTCCAGAAGGTAAGCTAGATAACTCGGATCTTCTAAAAATTAAACACTTATGCTCATCAAAAGACTTCACCAAAAGAGTAAAAAGAGAACTTACAGACTGGGAAAAAATGTTTGGACATTACAAGTCAGACAAAGGTCTAATCTTAAAATCTACAAGAAAATCCAACACCTCTACAACCAAAAGACAAATAATCCTATTAAAAAATGGGCAAAGGAAATGAACAGACACTTCACCAAAGAAGACATTCAAGCAGCCAAGAGACACATGAGGAAATGCTTGCGATCACTAGCCATTAGAGAAATGCAGATTAAAACCACAGTGAGATACCATCCCACCCTAGCATTACTGGCACAAATCAAAAACATTGGAAATAACAAATGTTGGAGAGGCTGCGGTGAGATCGGAACTCTTATGCACTGCTGGTGGGAATGCAAAATGATACAACCATTTTGGAAAATGTTATGGTGCTTCTTTGCTTCTTTAGAAAGCTAGAAATAGAAATACCATACAATCCAGCAATCCCACTCCTAGGAATATATCCTAGAGAAATAAGAGCCTTCACAAGAGTAGACAAATGCACACCCATGTTCACTGCAGCATTGTTCACATCAGCAAAAAGATGGAAACAACTTAGATGCCCATCAACAGACAAATGGATAAATAAACTATGGTGCATACACACAGTGGAGTATTATGCAACGATAAAGAGCAATGATGAATTTGTGAAGCATCTCATAACATGGATGAAACTGGAGGACATTATGCTGAGTGAAATAAGTTAATCACAAAAGGACAAATATTGTATGAGACCTCTACTGTAAAAACTCATGGAAAAGTTTCCACAAAAAGAAACAATCTTTATTGGTTACAAGGGATGGGAGTGATGTGGAGGGGAGACTAAATAGACAATAGATAAGTGATAATTTTGGTGAAGGTTAACACAGTACACAGTACTGGGGAAGCCAGCACAACTTGTACAAGGAAAGGTCATGGAAGCTCCTTAGACACATCCAAACTCCCTGAGGGACTAAACTGCTGGGTGGAGGGCTATGGGGACCATGGTCTCGGGGAACATCTAGCTCAGTTGGCATAACACAGTTTATAAAGTCAATGTTCTACATTCTACCTTGGTGAGTAGTGTCTGGGGTCTTAAAAGCCTGTGAGCAGCCATCTAAGATACTCCACTGATCTCACCCCTTTAGGAGCAAGGGAGAATGAAGAAAACAAGATACAAAGAAAAGATTAATCCAAAGAACTAATGGACCACAGCTACCAAGGCCTCCACCAGACTGAGTCCACTACAGCTAGATGGTGCCTGGTTACCACCACTGACTGTTCTGACTGGGATCACAACAGAGAGTCCTGGAAAGAGCTGGAGAAGGATGTAGAACAACATTCTAACTCACAAAAAAAGACCAGATTCACTGGCCTGAAAGAGACTGGAGAAACCCCGAGAGTATGGCCCCTGGACACCTTTTTAGTTCAGTAGTGAAGTCATTCCCAAGGTTCACTGTTCAGCCGGAGATTGGAAAGCTCCATAAAACAAAATGGGATTAAGGAGGCACAGCAGTCCAGGGACAAGGACTAGAAGACAGGAGGGGACAGGAAAGCTGGTGATAGGGAACCCAAGGTTGAGAAGGGACAAAGTTGACATGTGGTGGGATTGTTAACCATTGTCATAAGGCAATATGTGTACTTTTTAATGAGAAACTATTTGTTCTATAAACCTTCATCTACAATACAAAAAAAAAAATTATCTATGTGAGATCAGATTGACAATAGCAACTCAAAAGGTTTGATGGGAAGCCTAGGGGACAGTGAGTTGAAGATAATGGTGATGGAATAATTTGGAAAAGGATAGTGAGAATAGCAGCACAACTGGAAGAATGTAATCGATGTCACTGAATTGTACATGTAGAAATTTTTGAAATGGTGTATCTTTGGCTATGTATATTTTCACCAAAAAAAAAGGTCCTCCAAAGTCGAGAAGGGAGAGTGTTGACAGGTCGTGGGGTTGTTAACCAATGTCATAAAACCATATATGTACTGACTGTTTAATAAGAAACTATTTGTTCTGTAAACCTTCATCTAAAATGCAAAAAAAAAAATTTTTTTTTTTTTTTAATCATCTCTCTGAGACTAAAGGCTCAAAAATTACTCTGAAACAAAGATGAAAGGGTTAGGGGACAGGGAAACTAGATTACTTGAAATAAAACACCCAGAATGGAATTAATGAGAATGTTGACACATTGTGAAAAACAATCAATGTCACTGAACAATTTGTGTAGTAATTGTTAAATGGAAAGATAATTTGTTCTGTAAACTTTCAATGAAAACACAATAAAATATTATTTAAAAAAAAGAAAAATCCGCAATAAAAGTAATGAAAAGAACTTGCTCAAGTTACACAGTTTCTTTTAGATGAGATTCCTTCTTTGTGATAGCAAAAAGAATTGAGACAACAAATTGAGCTTTTGAGACCACCACCGAGTCACTGGATCACATCTTACCTGAAGACCACCCCATCTTTTGTCTTTCCATTTACATGAACCAATAAATCTCTTTTAATTCTTAAACTAGTTTGAATTGAGTGTTCTGATATTTGCAACTGAAAGCATTCACAGTGATGAAATATACATATTAAACCATTTACAATGAACTGGAAAAGGACTTTTAAGTTTCAAGGAGCACACTGAGATTACTCAGTAAGGTGTATTAAAGGAAAGATAGGAATATATAGAAGACAAGTAAAATGTTTCTATAGATAAATAGCTAGGTCTTAGTGAGAAATTAAACATCTTTCTAGTCACACTGTAATCACACAGAGAGAAATGGAAGTTTCTTTCAGAGGATGCAGCTCTAGAGACCAGATTTCCTTACAATCTTTGCAATTGGACCGTAATTATGATACAGCTTAGCCCTATCCCTATATATCTTGCTTTCCTTCTGCCTCTAACAATATTTTTAAATTGGTTGCTTGAAAGTAAACTTGACCCTTGATGGTCTATTCATATTTAATGATGAGACAATGAGCAGTGGCTTAGGGTCTGTGTGCAAGTGGGAAGGCTTGCTGACTCAAGTATTTCATTTTTGTTCAGTGAGGCAGGGAGCAGCAGTACACTCGGGAGCCCTGAAATGCCAAAACGAGTATATGTCTTTGCTCTGGAACCATTCGATGTCTTTAGAGCAGAAGTTTCGTGGTGTTGCCTGAGGAATTGATGCCTGACCATCAGGAGTTCTGTGTGGAAATTGCATGTATATGTGTGTGTGTCTGCATATGTGTGTGTCTGTATGTGTATCTCTGTGTATGTTTGTCTATACATATATCTCAGTGTGTATGTATATGTGCATGTGTCGCTGTGTGTGAGTGTGAGTGTGTGTGGTGGTGATAGTGATGCCAATTGTTCTGCACCATGTTTTGCGCCTGACGTTTTATTTCCATTCTCCATTGTACCTTTTATTTCAATGTTCCCAGCTTCTCCACAGATCTAGCGGACAGATTAGCTCCTTCCTCAGCTGCAGTACACTAGTGCCTAGTGCAAATTATCTGTGAAGGGTCCATTTATTTCTAATTTATCACTGACTGATACACTAAATATGAATTACTAGAAAAAATGATCACATGCTTGGATGTTGTGCTAATGCCAGATTGCTATAAACGTTCTTAAAGGTTTAGTTTCCATTTCTTGGTGGACCAACCTGAAGCATTGCTACCAGGATTTGGGTAGTAATGCTCCAGAATCGTGGTACTCCAAATGTGGTCACCGGACCAGCAACATTTGCATCCTGTGGCACCTTGTTAGAAATGCAGAATCTCCAGTAATACCCCAGACCTACTGAAACAGAATCTTCATTTTAACCAGATCCCCAGGTTAAGTTATATGATATTTAAGTTCTTAGGAAGTTTCCACTCCTTCAATTTTTTTTTTTTTTGTCTTCCAGAAATGCGTTGCTGGTATCTCTGCTTAGAAAGATTTTTCTTCAAATCTTCAGATGGCCGGCATCTTCTCCTCATTCAAGTCGATGCTCAAATGTTACTTCTTCAAAGAAGGCTTCCCTGACATTCCAATGAAAGTAGGAGTCTCCTTCACTTCACATTACCCTGTATTATTTTCTTTATAGCATTTATTTCTATCTAAAATTACTGCTCCATTACCAATCTGTCAGGGTGTCATACTGTCATGGCCTGCTTGTTGCTGTGATGCTGGAAGCTATGCCACCAGTATTTCAAAAACCAGCAGGGTCAGGTTTCAGTGGAGCTTCCAGACTAAGACAGACTAGGAAGAAAGGCCTGGTGATTTACTTCCAACAATTAGCCATTGAGAACCTTATGGATCACAACAGAACACTGTCAAACTTGCTTGTTTGGACACATCATCAAGACGGATCAATTGCTGGAGGAGGACAGCATGTTTGGCAAAGTAGAGGGCCAACGAGGGTGAGGGAGACCCTCGGTGAGATGGATTGGCACAATGGTTAGCCGCAATGGGCTCGAACATGCTGGTGATCATGAGGATGATGCAGGCAGTGTTTCATTCTGTTGTACCTAAGGTCACCATGAGTTGGAGTCGACTTGATGGCAGCTATTGATCTATGTAAAATGATTGCCGCTTCCCTTCCGGCCCTGCACCCCTGCTTAAAATGTAAGCTCAGTAATAGCAGAGACCTTGCCTCATTTCCTGTCCTTTCCTCAGTGCTAGCACACTTCCTGGTAGGTGGTAAACATTCAACGCTTCTTACGCTGCACTCTCTTTATCTCACAGCTTCTACTCATTCCTACCTCTTACTACCCACTTCTGCTTATTGCTTTCTCTGTGTAGCTCTCCGAATCTTTAACAGAAAATCCAACCCAAACTGACTTAAAAATAAAGAGGACACTGACATATGTAATTTAGAAAGTCCAGAGTAGTTGCGGTGATCAGTCACAGTTCATTTAGGGCTGTGGCTCCATTTCTCTCTGCTTCTTTCAACTTTGCCCTTCTCCATGTGTCAACTTCACGTTTGTAATGGTAACCAAATACCCACAGCAGCTCTAGCTTTTACATTCACAGAGTAATATACCAAAACAAAACAAAAACAAAAACAAAAAATCTATAACAGCAACCCAAACCAGTTGCCATTGAGTTGATTCCAAATCATGGCGACCCTATGTGTTGCATAGTTGCAATGTGCTCCACAGGATTCTCATGACTATGAGCTTTCAGAAGCAGACAGCCCAGTCTTTCTTCTGAGATGCCTCTGGGTGAGTTTGAACTGCTAACCTTTCAGTTAGCAGCCCAGCGCTTAACTAGGGTAATGTATAGAGACCATCTACTGCAATAGCTCTCATTTTGAAGAATAAGTGAAATTCTTTCCCAAAAACCTCTTGCCACATTCCTCCAACCTTCCTTAGGCTGAATTGAGTCATATGCCTGCTCTGAATACATATACACATATAGAAGTATAATCACAAACAATAAAGTGCACAAATCTTACATATACAGTTCTGTAAATTTTGACAATTGTATATACCCATGTAGATACCAAGATACGGAATACTACCATCACCCAGAAAGTTCTCTTGTGCCCCTTTCCAGTCAGTCAGGATGAGTAACAGTGTCTTGCTGTGCCATGTTGGAGTCTGAGGCAAAAGAAAAAATCAGTAATTGTTATGGATTAAATTGTGTCCACCAAAAGATACTTTAAGTCCTGACCCCTACATCTGTGAATGTCACACCATTTGGAAATAAGGTCTTTGAAGATGGGATCAGATTAACATGAGAGGTTAGGGTGGTATCCTTATAAAAGAAGAGAGAACACGTAGAGCCAGGAAGTCAGAAGAAGAAGATCATGGGATGCTGTAGCTGCAAACCAAAGAAGGCCTGGAGCTGCCAGAAGCTAGGAGAGAGGCGTGGAATAGTTTCTCAGTGCACTCAGAAGGAATCAACACGGCTGATACCCTGATTTGAACTTCTCACCTCCTAAAGTATAAGACTACATTTTTATTCTATAAGCCACTCAATTTATAGTATTTTTTATGGCAGCACTTAGACACTAGGACAATAATACTGATCCTGTCTTTGTATAAAATGTTGATCATTATTAATTTTTGCATTATTTTTAAAAATATTGCATTAAAATACAGTTATCTTGATGACAGTTTTTTTGGAACCCCCTTAAATTCTGTGCCTGAGGTGAGTAACTCGCTCAACTTACTCGCCTTTCCCTAATAGAAGCTCTGAAGTTCTTGAGCCCCCCTCCCCCACCTCCCGTCTCTTTCAATATCGTCTCTGCATGTGACCCCTCCACATTGTGGTCTGAGAGTATCTAGGCTGCCTGACCTTCCCTGACCTAGCCTTGGACATGCAGTGTCCCCTCTGCCATATTTCATTCATCAGGGGAATCACAAAGGCTCACCAGGTACAAGAAGAGGGGACATAGTCCCTATCTCTGGGTGGAAGGAGGGTCAAAGAATTTGCAAACGAATTTTAAAACCACTACAGATCCCATCGCTTTTACAGCCATTTTGGGATACTAGCGAACAGCCCTTAATTTTGAGTATTAAAACTTCATTTTCAAACTAAATTTTAAAAAAATACATCTTACATTGAATTTAAAGCAGCTCCTCTTTCTTCCTGTATTTAGTTAGATGGCTTTGGTTTTACTCCCTTGGTGCATTCTCCCTCCTCTCAACTCACTCACTGCTGTTTCTGGCTCCTCCAAGTTTAGTGTAAGGAGCTGGAAATGAGATGAAATGGAGAAAAAAAATATCTTTTTACTTGGCTGGATGTTGAAAGCTATCTTCAATGGCAAATTTCCAAAGGCTGACTCCTTCTCTTAGGGGGTGATTTAGTGGGTTGTTTGGAGACCTCCTCCTCTCTGTCCTTTGGACTTATGCCCTTTATGGGGGTGATGTACATTCCTGCTGACCTCATAAGACTCCCCTTCAGTTCTTGCTTTCCTGGTACACTCCACACAAACTCTTCCTACTAAGGTTCTCTCATCCAGGCAGACAATTCTTTTTAGGATATCCTGTCAAATGACTCTAGTCTAGACCCACTACCTTCCACTTTATCTCTCCTGCACCATGGGGAAACTCAGCAACTCAACTCCACCCAATTCTGCATGCTGGTATTAGATCTGTCGTCACAGGCAAATCTAGGCAGCCTCCCACATTCAAGCATTTCTAAGGGAGACTCAGGCAGTAATTTCTGTGCTCCCCAAACTCCAGAGCACACAGAGCAAGCTCCCCTGAAGACATTTAACGGCTGTACCAGGTGAACATAAAGGTTTCGCAGCTCAGCAAGCATCCAGTTCAGGAGGCGAAATGCCTTCCCCCTGGAAGACAAGCCAGACTCTGTGAGTGACGTTCTTGAATCTCCCCACACTTGTCTGAGGAGGTAGCAGAGAAACAAGACGCTGCCTACTCTGAGGAGGGGAAGACATATATATAGTACTTCTCTGCCAAGTGCACAGTTTTCTTCAAAGGAAACCTCACTCTGAAAACTCTCGCTTGCATTCCTGCTTTTCTTTAATGCAGCCTGGAAGTGGGTGATGGGTGAAGTGTGCCAGGATCAGTGTTGTCATTTCCTAGTAGGTGCCATGGGAGTGTGTCTAGCACTTCTATTTTGAATTTGTATAATAGTGTGTGTAAGCATTATTATGCTGTATGATAATTCTGTATATGTGGCATGAAGATTCACTGAATTATTAGGGATTTTTTACTTAGGTACATCAGATAAGCTTGGGAGAGGAGAAAGAGGAACTAGACTAAGAATTGTTCTGAAATACCTCTAAAGATCAGTAGAATTTAGAGTCCAGATAAACCTGGTAACAGGTGACCAAACAGTTCAGAAAGCAGGTCCTATGCCTTATTTAAAGACAGTTTTGCACCCTCTTCTCTGTTATTTTACTTTCATCAAGTAATTAATATGCTTAAACACGTAGTGCATGGTTAATAAGGGAATGGCTACCACTCACTCTTTAGTAAATGTTAATTCAATACCTGGTATGTACCAGCCACTAAGATCATCACAGAAACCAACAAGATGTGGTTCCTCCTGAGGCATTCACATTCCAGTTGAAGAGGCAGACAGAGTAGATGACTCGGTATAGAAGACCTGGTGCTATAATGTTCATAAATACAAGACCCTCATTGTCATTATTCTAAGGGCATTGGGGAACCATAAAGGGTTTTAAGATGGGAAAAGGCACAGTCAACTTTACATGTTTCAAAGAAAATCTCAGCAAAAAGGAAATAGGAAGTTATCTTTTCAAGACCAAGCCTCTTTTTCCCTTCTTTATGAGGTCAAGTGCAATGTGCTGGCTAGGTCCAAGAGAGGAAGGGGTGAGCCAGCCACAGAAAGCTGTCTACAAACATTGGGGTAATATGTACATCAAAAATGTTTCAGAATATTATTCCCTTTCTGTGGTCATATGATAACAGTTTTTTCCCCAGGTCTGATTTCCTCTCAAACATGAGGGCAAAGAGAAGATGCTTCAAATTAAAAGTAAGATGATTTTTTTAAAAACTTAGTTTGAAAAGGAATTTTTAATAAATCTAGAACGGATCTGTAGCTTGTAAAACTGACTCAGTTCCTAGCTGAAAGCCATCTTTACCACCAATTCCCTATTATATCTTATTTCTGGCTTTCTCAGGATCCCCGTTGATCCTATATCCTGATACCTATGTACAACCTGCAACATGGACTGTGCTGTCAACACTTTCCCACTACCACCACCACTGCTATCAACATCAGAAACTACTGCCATTTTCACTATCACCGCCACCATTCACAACACTGGCACCATTCCAACAACTGCCAGGAAGAGCATGACTTCTTGGTTCAGGTGGTGACTATGTGTCTCAATAAAAGCTCTGAGTCCCAGTTGGGCCACCCTGTGTGTACAGTGATCTTTGGTATAAACTGTGTATATGAGCTCCCAAAATAAAATTCTGAGGGATATACTTTCCCCTCACTGAATCTAGGGATAACTAGTTAAGTTGGCTGTAGTTCTTCTAGCTCCTGCAACTTGATTTACATTTGACTTACTTTTCTAGCTATCTTCTTGTTGTGTTCCTATCTTGCTTGTAGTGTTTTCTCTTAGGTCCAACATTTCTACAGAGTGATGTGTGATCACAGAAGCCTTCTACCCTTGACTCACCAACCAAACATATACTTTTTGTAGTGCTTTAAGGCTCTTTTCATCCTACCCATCTCTATACCATAATGTCTGACCTGGCCTAGCTCAGATTCAACCATCAATCTTAGAGAATTTCTTCTTCCTGAAATTTTCTTTCTTTGGTTTCATGGAACTCTTATCTCCTGACTGTTTCTTCCCAATCTCCTTTCTGTACACAAAATCAGTTGAAAATTTCTGATTATTCCTCACTTTGTTATTACTTTTAAGAGAAGGTGCTTTCAAAGCCTTCAAAGAAAAGAAAATATTTCTGTAGCAAAACCTTGTACCTTTAGACCTTGAAATTTTGGTTGCAATACCTTATCGAAGTGAAATTTCAACTTATATACTTTGTCATTGGTCAGATTACCTTGGAAACACGAAGTTTATTGGGGAATGGGATCAACACCTTGGTAAGGGTGTTGCGAAAGAAGTAGGATTGGGCAAAAGAGGCATCAAACTGTTGTACTGTGGTGACAAAGGCCTCAGCAGATCACACAGGGAGCTCAGGAATTGAGATGGCCCTTCAGAGTTGTCCCACCTTGAGGAAAGGGGTCTGGTCCTTTATATGTCCCATATAGTTCAGTATGGATGCAATTTTCCCCCTCCCCTGCCCCCAACACACACACCTTGGCATAATCTTGCCTAGATGAATCTATTTGGCTGAGAACAATTGAAGAATTCCTGGAGAGAGACAGAGCTTTGTCTAAGATACCAACATTCCCAACACAGAAGTTACTACACACTTGATCTCCCAAAGTAAAGTTTGCTGCCTATCTCAATTTTATCCTTATTTTATCAATTTCATTTTCTCTTACTTAACATATGCTCACAGAAAATCTAAATAGACACCTATGTAAATTACCTCATTTATTAGACGTTATACATAAAGATTGTTTCAACATCATCATCCTTGCCAATATCTTTGTGGGCGTGCCTAAACTGCTCTTTTAGATATTTTCCTAATTCGATAGTTGGTGTTCAGTTAAAATGTAATTACGTTGAATGGATTTTGCCCTCTTGCCCTCCTTTCATACGCAAGGGGCTGAAGTGAGCCGAGCCAGAATACTGGTTAAATAGTCCACCACTGAGTGCTACAAAGTTAGGGGATGGTCAGCTCATCAAAGCATTCTTGAGTGGAAGCAGACAAAGGGATGACTGACCCAAGGCTGGGAAAGCAAGTATAAAGGTCAAGTCCAAAGGCAGAAAGTGGGTAACAAACAGGAAAGGTAGTCAGGTATTAGGATCAGGACAGAAATTGGAGCAGGGAAGAAACTGGGACAGAAAGAGAGTAGGTCAGAAACAAAACAGTTGCTACAAAGAGCACCAGGTGACCAGTAAGCATTTACTTATCATTTAGCCCTGAATATTCACTGTAAGTCGGAATCAACTTGACGGCAATGAGTTTGTTTGTTTTGGTATATGGTAAATATGTGGTGGCACAGTAGTTAAAGCGCTCAGCCGCTAACCAAAAGTTGGACCCATTGGACACTCCTCAGGAGAAAGATGTAGCAGTCCGCTTCTGTAAAATTTACAGCCTTGGAAACCCTATGGGGTGGTTCTACCTTGTCCTATAGGGATGCTGTAAGTCAGAACTGACTCAGCGGTAGTTGGTTTGGTTTTGGTTGGGATATTATAAATGAGCTTGTTAGGATTAAAAGTACACAAAGAAATGAGACATTTTTATACTGGGATTATCTCAAGCAAACGGTATAAGCCAAATGGGAGATCAGACCTATATTCATTCTAAGCCAAACGGACCTCAACACCGGATCTAAGAAAAAAGGCCTTAGACTTGAAATGCCTTGGTTTGAATTCTCAAACCAGGATTTAATCCATTGGGCAAATTGCTTAACTTTCCTAAACCTGTTCCCTAACCTGTTCAATGTAGATGACAATAATCCTACCTCACAGGATTATGATGATTCAGAGTCCTAATTCTTGTAAACTGTAAACACAATGCCTGGTTTAGTAATGAGTGTCCATTAAAGGTTAGACATAATGATGGTAACGTTGATAATGACGACAATGACGACGATGAAGTTGAAGATGACGGTAGTGACTTTAATGATGCCTATAAAATGTGCTGCCTCCAAATAGCCATCCCTTTGGCATATACAATTGTAATTACTTTTATAGTAGGACTTAGTTCTGACATATTTTTTCAGATTTTCTTTTTACTATACTTCTATACTTTTTTTTTTTTAAATTCTCCTTTACTGCTTTTCTTGGATCCCTGGTGGCGCAGTGGTTAAGCACCCAGCTACTAATCTAAAGGTCAGTGGTCTGAACCCACTAGCCACTCTGCTGGAGAAAGATGTGGCAATGTGCTTCCGTCAAGATTTATAGCCTTGGAAACCCCTATGGGGCAGCTCTACTCTGTCCTGTATGGTTGCTACAAGCTGGAATCGACTCAACAGCAATGGATTTGGTTTTGGTGTTTACTGCTTCTCTTGGATAAATTAAGTTTTCTCCAACTGCTTAAAAATTATACATTCTGGGATTTTTGTTGGTTAGTTTTTGTGATTGCCTTTAGCTTAAAATCCATTGATTTCTGAAATGTATAGTGTCTGTATCTTCCCCCTAATAAAAGAAAAGAAGTACTTTATCATATTACTGGTATTATGGATACATCTTCTTCTTCTCTCCCCTTTGGTTCTTGTCTTTTATTTGTTTGTTTTCTGGTTTTTTTTTTGTTGGGGAGGCAGCAATAAAGTTTAGCCTTATATTCAATTTGATCATTCTTACTTTTCAAACTTTGCAGTGTCTTCTGGATTTGTTGTTCTTTGTATTTGGGTACTTCCTCCAAGTTTGTTTTCAATGTAGGTTTAAGTAACAAAACTTTCAAGACTGTATGCTTGAGATTATTTTTATTATGCTTTCATTTTAAATAGCAGTTGAGCAATTTTAAGTTCAAAGTTTTATACTGTCAGTACTTTGAAAATATTATTCCACTACCTTCTTTTACCAGTATTGCTGTTAAGAAGTCTGACTTCCATATGATTCAAGTTCTATCATATGTGAGCTCCTCTTTTTCTCTTCTAGAATTTTCTTTTGTTTATGATACTCTTAAATTTCACTGTAATTTTTATATTTTTTTGTTTGTTTTTCACTCTTTATATCCTTTCAGTATTTCATTTACCTTAATGACTGAGAAATTATACTTATTGCTTCTTCAAATATTCATGCCTTTTATTTTTTTTTCTATTCCGGGACACTCTCTAGACACTATCAGGAAATTGGGATTCCGGCCACTATCCTCCATGGGTCTTCTTGCTCTCTCTCTTTCTTTTATTCTCACTCTCTCTCTTTCTCATTCAATTTTTATTACTTTAGCCTTTTCTGATAGCTCTTAAACCTGAGACATTTATACCTTTTTCACATTTGCACTAGCCCCGGAGTCAGTTGCGTATTCTTCACATTAGGAAACAAAACTTTAGCATATATAGCAGTTAACTAAGGATACTCAAAATCTCTCTGGAAACACAAAAAACTCTAAAAAGACATGTAACGTGATTTATAACCCCTTTTGGTGAATTAGGTAATTTCAATTTCACAGGTACTTAGAATTCCAAAAGTAGTCACCAAAGAGTTAATGATTAATGGAATCTTGAGAGTGAGTAAGAATTTACTGGAGGTGGAAGGTGAATTCTTGGCTTTGGAAACAACAGGCAAACAGACATCAGATATCTGAAGTAGCTGTGTGCATATGGAAAACTTCAATGAACTTAGTGTACATGTAATCCAGGTAACATGGGGAACTGCAGAGAGAGAAGGCACTACGAGGGGGTGCTGAGCAGGCCTGAGGGGCATTGTCTTCCATGGGAAGGAGTTTAGCCTTTAGCTTACGTCACAAAAACCTCCCGTAAATTATTTCTCACATTTAAATAACGTGATCAGATTGGCGTTTTTGGAGAGCACTTTGGCTCCTCTGTAGAGACAACGTTATTCATAGGTTCTAGTAAGTAACATCTATCGAGTGTATACTAAACGCAAGGCACTGTGCTAAACTCTTTGCGTAAATTGTTGAATTTGAGAGGTGTTGTAGTAATTCAGCTATGATAACTTGAATTTTGATGGTGAGGGTGCAGAGACTTATTTGAGACATATTGAAAATGTAACATTTGATTGAACTTGGTATGTTATTGAAGTTTGGGGATGTGGGCAAAGCTGGTGGTGGAGGTGAGAGTAAAGGAAAGTGAGGAGAAGAGGATGTTGTCTATGTTTCTGATTTGAGGGAATAAGTGGATGTTGAGGACATTCACGCAAAGCATGAAGGAGAGAGTTTTGGGAGAAGTTATGGCATTAAATCTCAGGGATTTTGAGCTTGAGGTTTCTGTGGGACATTCAAGAAAAGTTGTCATGTAGCTGTTAAAATCATATATAATAAGCGTGTTGACAGGAAGTAAGAGTAAGAGAGGTGTTCTGATCCTAGGAAAATATTTTGGCCTCAGTGGTAGGTTTATGATCAGTCTGAAGGGCCATTGTAAGAACAAAAAGACTTTTATATTGCTATAGTGTTGTCCATCATTCCAGCATTACATCTCTCGAAAAACTGGAGAAGCAATCAATGCTGGAAAAGGAGGCTGGTGTGCTAGATGGCTTGTGTAGCGTACAGACTTGGTGCCCTTTCAGAAAAATTTCCAAATGCTCCCATCACATGGGTAAAATATATTAGAAGTTTGTGGTATCATATAGATTAATTTTTCTATATAATAATGATAATAACTAGCATTTAATAGTACTTACCAAAATACTTTCTAACAGCAAACTGAAGAAATTGTTACCTTATAGAGTAGAAAACAGATTTTATCCAGATAACTGAAGCTTAAAATTCTCAGTTACTAAATAGCAGGTTGTTTTCTGAATTTTGTTGGGGCAGGTGGGGAATAGTGCTGGTTTGTTTTTAGCCAGAGCCCCTGGGCTGGTTTTCTTAGTTATGAATAGTCCCATTCATTATCCACAGAGTTTCAAATATTAATACTTTCTGTGCTGCCAGGATGTGTAGAATGTTGGGATGTTGTTGTTAGATGTTATGGAGTCGATTTTCAACTCATAATGACAGCATGTGACAGAGTAGAACTGCTCCTTAGGGTTTTCTAGGCTGTAATCTTTATAGGAGAAGATCACCAGGTCTTTCTCCTGCAGAGTGGTTGTGTAGGTTAGAACCACCAACTTTTCGGTTAGCAGCCAAGTGCTTAACCGTTGTGCCCCTAGGGCTCCTTAGAGTGTCGGGTAGCCCTGGCTAAAAGAATCTCTGAAGAACACAGATATTTGAGGTCATCCTAGACTCTCTTATAGAGACACTAAACCAATTAGTAACACTAAGTATCAGAAAAAATATCATCCAGACTTCTCCATTACACACATCTCTGCTCTGCTCATGTGAAAGACTTTCACCAGAACATTCTCTTTCCCCAAAATAAAAGAAAAACGTTGCTGTTGCTGTGTGCCGTTGAATCAATTTTTGACTCATAGTGACCCTATGTAACCAAGTAGAACTCTCCCATAGGGATACCTCGGCTGTAATCTTTACAGGAGCATATCTCTAGGTCTTTCTCCCACGGAGTTGCTGAGTGGGATTGAACTTCCAACTTTTCAGTTACCAGTGAAGTGCTTAACCATTGAGCAACCAGGTCTCCTTAAAGGAAAAATAAACATATAAAAGCTTCCTCTTTCTGCCTCAAATCAAAGACCCCATGTATAAGACACCTCTCTCCAGGGGAAACGTGTCTTATACATACTTGCTATAAATATCCAAGTTTCATTTGCAACCTACCCAGAATGCTAGCTTACAATAAAGTAGCTTATTTTAATACTTCAGAGTACATACTGGATTATTTAAAGCTTCGTTAAAATAACAATTATTATATAAAACAGAAATCTCACAAAATACAGTCAGCTTATGTGACAGAAGCTATTTTTTTATATAATATGCATTCCTCCCTTCTTTCTTAGTGACAGAATCTTGAATGTGTTTATTGGTTGAGACAATCTGCCATGGGACCTGAGCACACCTGCACATTCTTGCTGGGTATGCCTGGAATGCAGAGCCTTGGCTGCTCTTGACCCAAGTCATGTCTAAAAGTTGATTCTTCAGTAAGCACCTTAGAGGAGTGGCGTACCATCTCCCTTTGGGACAAAGAGCAGGCTTGCTACTGCTTGCTATAAAATGATGGGTTCCCCAAGGTCAGTACTCTTCTCCTGTAATGCAACCCATTGCCTGTGCAGGCATTCAACCTGGCCCATGCTGTTGCTCCCGTGGGACTTGTGGGGCAAAGTGAACAGACACAAACATGCTGGTGCTCATGCTGCTTACTGTACCATGAGTGACAAAGAGCCAGGAGTCTCTTGTCTTCTATTAACACCCGTAAAACATAACAGGATAGCTTCTTAGCTTGTAAGGTAAAATCAAACCTCACACTCAACACATGGCAGCTAGGTGTGAACAGGTAACTAAGTTCTGGCAAAGGAACTATAATTAGAAGTTGTTAGGTAGGACTTGCATGAAGGCTCCTTAAAAGGGAGATAGATGGCTAGGGTGTACTTTTCTTTCTTTCTTTTTTTTGCCTTTTTCTCCTTCGTTTCTACTGTTGGAATAAGTGTAAGATGGATGGATCTCTAGCAGCCCCCTTGGTTCATGAAGTGACCTTGAGGATAAAAGCTACATCAAGGATGGTGGAGCAGAAATATAAAAGAGGTTTAGGCCCCTGTTGAACTTTGTAGAGTTTTCATACCTGTTTTGGTCTACTTAACTGCCTCTAGATGATGATGATTTTATTATTATTTTAGTGAGAGAATAAACTGCTATGTGCTTGGTTATTGTTCTTTGAGGCTGTCACTTTCAAAATCACTACAGAATTTCTGTATCTTATAAATACCTAGTAAATGAGATAGAGATCAGTCATTTGTTTCAAAAGCATGAATAATTTCTCAAAAGTGCCTCATAGACCCCTCTGAAACACTAACTGGTAGAATTCAGGGTCAGAGGGTCTTTGGGCAGGCTGATGGGCCCTTCCTCCATCACTTTAACTAAAGAAGGTTTATCTTTTATGTTTTGTATAAATTGGTCATCTAGATAAGATTTCATTCAAAGACGGATTCCACCTGTATAAGGAAGTTGGAAAACTACTGTGCGAGAGAAATACTTTTTGAAACATCATCCATGTTATTACGTGAACATGAAATTAGTAAACTTTATCTTAAGTATACTATTTGGAATTCATTTGGTAGTTCTGTAACTGTATTTGCAAGAATAGAAAATTAGTTTTAGCTGTGATGAAATGTGTTTTGGCAGTCCTAGTGCATGGATTTCCATTTGTAAGTAATTTTAAAAGGTTATATCCTTCCCTGAGTACACATTTTCAAGTACCTATTATTACTATTCTACTTTATGCATTAGTCTCTTGGGAAGAATCTGCCCCTTAATGTAGAACCAGGGATTACAGTGTTATCATTTTTGAGATTTTTTTTTAACAACTGCTAAGAGGACCCTGCAATTATAGCACATTAACATATTTTACTGATGCACAAAAATAATCTTATCTCAATTGCTTCAGCTTTTACCAGAGTAAACACAGCAAAACTTCAGATAAATACATATAAGGCTAAACAAGTATGTCACAGATATTTTTGCTGATAAATAGCTGAAGTAAAATTTGATTTGATTCTATTTTGTTTCTAAATAATTCTGTATCTGTTTCCTTTGCATTCAGATCTAATATGCAGTGATGATGGATGTGAAGCAGTTATACAATATAATCGCTAGTCTTGATTTTAAGGCACTAAGATGTCTTCTGGGTAACAGATGTTGTTTAAAATCACAGTGATGTCTTTAAAACTTGATGTGTTAGTTGCTTAGTGCTACCGTAACAACAAACATCCCAAGTGGGTGGCTTTAAAGAACAGAAATTTATTTCTTCATAGTTCTGGAGGATAAAAGTCCAAATCAAGGTCTAGGCCGTGTCAATTCCTTCTGTGAACCTCTTTCCTAATTTCTGGTGTCTGCCGGCAGTCCTAGGTGTTCCTTTGCTTGTACATGGGTCCCCACGTGGCATCTGTCCTCCCACTGTGTGTGTTTCTGTGTCTGTTCTGCTCTTTTTATAAAACATGACTCAGAAGTAATTTAGGTTTAGGACTTAACCTACTCTGGGATGACAAAAGAAAACCCTTATTTCCAAACAGGGTAATATTTACAGGTGCAGGAGTTAGGACTTACAAATTTCTTTTTTTGGAGGAAAAACAAGTAAATCCATAGAAGTTGGTCTAGTAAGATCCTTCAAGTTTATGGTATTACCTTATATGCTAGAGCTAACGTGTGAACATTTTTTTCTTTTACATAGAAGAAAATTCAGGGAGTTAAACATTGGGAGTTAATGTAAAACATTATTACGGCACTGTGCCTGACACTGGTAATTGTCTAGTTGATGACCATTCACCTCTTCTTCCCTGGCAGAAACACTGCATTTTTGAGGGTGGCAATGCCCAGTTAAAAAACAGAAAAGCCTACATTTTCCAGCTTTCCTTGCCAGTAGAGGAGGGCGTTGAGTTGTAAGTAGAAATCAGTGAATTTGGCTCCTGGGAAAGTTTATTGAGCTGGCACGTGCTTTGTCTTTGCCCTATCCTGTTTCACATTCTCTTTGCTCCTTTTTCCATTCTAGAATGAGGACGTGAATGGTGGAGCTGTGGCGGCCGTGTTGCAACCATGAGGTGACCTTGAGGATGGAAGTTATGAAGAAGCATAAAGTTAGAAGGAGCCTGGGACATTGATGACACCAAGGAGTTGCCATAAGATCCCTGAATTTTCCAACTCCAGACTTATTTTGTGTGTGAGAAAATAAATGTCTCTCATAGTTAATCATATTTAAGCCAGTTATTTTTGCTGTTATAGCAATGAAAAACAACTCCTAATGAAAGCATCCTACACACACACACATGCACACACACACTCACATACACACTCATACAAATAAACACATTTGTTTACAAAAGCCCTAAAAGCAATAATGCTATTTCTTGTCAAGGTAGTCACCAGAATGGATGCTTCTGAGAACCAATCACAATGGTTCCAAAGGAGAAAGAAAAGATTTCACCCTTAAAAAAATGACATGAATTTTTAAAAGGAAGGAATAAAATAGAGCTTTTGGGATTTGAAAACAACAGCAGGAAAAAAAAAAACTGCGTTAGCAATTTTAGATTATTCAGTTGAAATTTTTCAAGGAGATAGAGCACGAGATAAGAAATGGAAAGTGAGAGAGAAAAGATAAGAACATTAGAAGATCTGTCTGGGAAGTCCAAAGCTTGAGAAATCGGAGTTACAAAGATAGAACAAAGGAAACAGGGGGAGGAACATCACTAAATAAATAATTCAAGACTGTTTCCCAGAACAAAAGGTCATGAGTTTTTAGACTGCAATGTCCCCTGACAGAAAAATAGATAAAAATAGATCCACACTAAAGCACATATTTGTGACATTTAAGACATTTGGGAGAAAAGATAAGAACCTACAATCTTCTAAAGAGAAAAACGTATTTCATTTAAAAGATCAAGAATCACAATAGCATTGAAATTAGCAATAGCAATTTGCCTTCATAATCCAAGGAAATAAGATTTCCAACTTATAAGTCTAGACTCAGTGATCTATCCATCACAACGAAGGATATCTAAGTGTCTCAAAATACTCTCTTCCATGCACTGTTTCTCAGAATGCTTCTAGAGAATCTGCTCCACTAATCAAGAAAGAGTATCAATCAAGAAAAAGAAGACAAGGGAGCCAGGAAGAAATCCAATTGATTAGAAGAGATAGAAAGTAAAGGCAAACATCCCAGATAAAGAAGAAATCCATTGAAGACAATGCATTTGAACAGAGAGAAAATTAACATTTCTGAGAGAGGTTGGGGGATGTTTTGTATATTTGTAAATTTGCTAAGCTTTTAAGCACATCAAAAAGTACATAAACAGAACAATTAATTATTCCCAGGAAGACAAAAAAGTCAGTAAAAGCAACCATATATTTTACATGGCTTCTATGAACTGCAGCACATACCTATAGATACATAACCTTGAATATCCTGAATATTGAATTACATTGTGTTTGTGTTTGTATGTGTGTGTGTGTTGAGGGCAGGAGAGGGGGTACAGGTTGGTGAGGGGTGGGGGTAATTTGAAGAGGGATGCAAGGAACAGGGATTGGTGAAAAAATTAAATCCTCATCTTCTATCGTAGGAAGTCAATAGATAAGTCTTACAGCTGAAATATTAAGGATTTCTCTATTAATGTTACTTGAAAATAGAAGCTATATTCCAATTTAAAAAAGAAACAACAAAACCAAACCCTTGGCGGTCAAGTCAGTTCGGACTCATAGTGACCCTATAGGACAGAGTCGAACGGTCCCATAGGGTTTCCAAGGAGCAGCTGTTGGATTTGAACCGCCAACCTTTTGGTTAGCAGCTGAGCTCTAATCACTGAGCAACTAGGGCTCCATACTCCAATAGAAACACATGAAAAAGTCGATGGAAACCCTGGAGGCCTAGTGGTTTACAGCTATGGCTGCTAACCAAAAGGTTGGCAGTTCCAGTCAATCAGATGCTCCTTGAAAACCCTATGGGACAGTTCTACTCTGTCCTTAAGGGTTGCTATGAGTCAGAATCGACCTGCCGGCAAAGGGTTTGGTTTCGGTTTAAAAGAGTAGATAGTAGTTGACTCTGGGTAGTGGGAAATTCATGTAGGGAAAGGAGGGCACATTTTTCTTTTAAAATATTTTACAGTTTAAATTATATAGACTACTTGACTCTTTAAATTACATGAATGTACTATTTTACCGGAGCCATGGTGGCGCAGTGGTTAACAGGTTGGCTGGTAACCAAAAGGTAGGCAGTTTGAATGCACCAGCCATTCCTTTGGAAACCCTATGGGGCAGTTCTACTCTTTTACTAAAATTTAAAACTAAATTAAGGTCTAAAATACATGAAAATAACAGGGAAATTTCTGATAATGATAGTAAGTGCTATTAGGAAAGAAACTATATAAACGTATAACAGCAGACTGTTACTGGTGTATAGACAGACCAATGGAACAGAAGAAAAAATTCACAAATAGACCAGCATATATATGGTAATTTGTTGTTGTTAGGTACTGCGAAGATGGTTCAGACTCATAGCGACCCTATAGGACAGAGTAGAACTGCCCCGTAGGGTTTCCAAGGAGCAGCTGGTGGATTCAAACTGTCGACTTTTGGTTAGCAGCTGAGCTCTTAACCACTGGGCCACCAGGGCTCCATATGGTAATTTAGTACATATTAAACCTCATATTCAAATTAATGGAGGGTAAAAGATGGATTATTAATGCATCTTCACTTTTTTGACTCCATCATAAGTGATAATCCTCCACCCCTGTCCCTATCCCCATCGCCCTGTACCAGGAATATTATTCTTTCTGACTCACCCCTGGCATTTTGACCATGTTCCTTGAAGCTTTCTGGTTTGGTTTATTCCTGTGGTCCTGGCTTCCTTTATTCTTTCATATAAAGTTTCAGCTCCAATCAGGACTTACTTGAGCTTCTCCTTATTCAACTCTTCCAGGGGAAAACAAAATTCTTAAAGATGGTGGAAATTGAGAACATTTAGGATACACTAGTTCCCCAACTCAGGAAACTTAGGAAGACGGAGGGATGTGGGTTAATCTTATAGATACCTAATAGGAAGCATAGGTTATATTAGTTTTGTGAGCTAGCCCTGGACTTGACCCACCATTTTTGATACAGTTCCTATGGAAATATGCATTCTAAGTGCCAAACAACAGACTTAAATGAAACTTTTACCCTAGAACTCATTTGTCATTGGGAACAGAGTATACTTCATTATTGGGCTAAGTAAAAATGTGGCAGAATATTTCTCCACAATACAGCTATTTCTTGAAACTTGATATATACAGTACTATTGATTTTTGTAGGAAAAAAAGTGCTAATACTCATTGTCTGGAAACCAATAGGTGCCATTATAATGCCATGGGGCCAACATCATGGCATGGAGTGAATTGGAGAGAGAAATGAGACAGGAGATATTAGACTATATGTATTTTTTACTTATTAAGATGTTTTTATATGCACAGCTATAATGTATTTAGGTCTTTAGTTAATGTAATAGAGTAATGGTTCCCAAACATGATTACTTACCAAAATTACCTGTAGTTTTTAAAACTAGAGTATTGTGATCAACTATTGTTTCTGCCCAGAATCCATCCTTTCTCCTTTCTTCTGGTAACAGCAACTGGATTTTCCTTTGGGGATTCACCTCATCCCTACTCACAGTCCCTATAACTAGTGTGGGTGTGTAATAATCTTGGCCGATCAGAGCATTACATCCTCCTCATCACATTAATTGGCACAGCAGTGGACACACGGACATCAAGGAAGGCCAATTGTGGGACTTCTGATAGAACTGTTAGGTAAGGTGGCTGTGAAAAATAATGCATAAGCTTCCTTTAAACCATTTTGGGACCATTAAAGGTGAACCTGTTGAAGATAGGAACTAATTTGGAAAAACCAAAAAAACCAAACCCTTTGCCGTCGAGTCAATTCTGACTCACAGCGACCCTATAGGACAGAGTAGAATTGCCCCGTAGAGTTTCCAAGGAATGCCTGATGGATTCGAACTGCCGACCTTTTGGGTAGCAGCCGTGGCACTTAACCACCACACCACCAGAGTTTTGTCATATGGAAAGTAAAGCCCCAAATTGGAAAGTGTGGAATACAATTTCGGATGACATCATTTAAATTTCTGAATCCAGTTGTGCTTCATCCACCTTTCCTTGGACTATTGTTCTGAAAATTAATTCTCTTTTTCTCTTGAATCAGTTAGAGTTACCTTTTTTTTTTTGCTTTTGCTTTTTTTGGTATGTGTGGGTGTTTTTTGTTTTTTCTTATGCTGAGTTTTGACCAATACATTCATACATACTCTCAGATCCCACACCATAATTTATGGAAAAAAGTATTTTGCAAAAATGACCTAGATGATTCTGATGCACAGCGTGGTTTGGGAACCACTACTCTGAAGAACAAAGACCTTAGCAAAGGGCTGTGTTCTTCTATAAGAATTCTAATGAGCTCATGTTTCAAATTTGGAGAGAGATGGTGGCTCATGTCCCAGTGCACCTCTTTACTTTTCTTCTTATCTTCAGCTTGGAAGACAAGATTTATTTCACACAGACAAGTATGAAATAGTGATGATGGGCACATGAAGAAACACACTGCTTTCATAGGAAAACATAAAACAAATGACCTGAAGAAATCAGAGATTTAGTTATCTGATAAACCCATAAATTGCCTAGTGTGCTTTGAACTTCTCTGCCTCTCGACTTCTCCTTCATGTCTCCTGTACCAACCCTGGAAAAAAGGTTTAGTGTTTTATTCTTTATAAATGAAGCTGAGCAAGGGTTGTGCCTTGATTTTATACAGAATCCATTCTTCTGCCAGTTAAGCTGAGTTTGTAAATCATTTTATTAAGTGGCCAAGTGGTCATTCTCTCATTCTATTTCATCTGATGAACAAACATCTCTGCATCGCAGTCATCTGAAGAAAAAGCAGAATTTTCATAATCTCTGCTCTATTAGTATTATTGACATGAAACCAAATTAAAAAAACAAAAACAAGCCTGTTGCCGTCAACTTGATTCTGACTGATAGCGACCTTATAGAACAGAGTAGAACTGCCCTATAGGGTTTCCAAGGAGCAGCTGATGGATTTGAACTGCCCACCTTTTGGTCAGCAGTCAACCTGAAAGTAGGTCTGAAATGCTTAAAGAAGAAAACCACCAAACTTCTGCAGTCAGGGAAGAGCGTTCCAGTTAGTTATCAACTGCTATGTAACAAACTTAGCGGCTTAAACAGTAACCATTTTTTTAATATCTCAGGATTCTGTAGGTCTGCTGGTTTGGGTGATTATTCAATTTCACATGACATTAGCAAAGGTCACTGAGTGTTATTCAGCTGATGAATAGGCAGGTTTGGAGAGTCTAAGGTGGCTTCATTTGCATGTCTGTCACCTTGGCAGGGATGGCTGGAAGGCTGAGCTCATCTGGGAGGATGATGACCAGCACGTCTACACATGACCTCTCCAGGATGGTGGCCTCAGCATAGCTGGACTTATTACACTACTGGCCAGGGCTCCCAAAGCATATGTTCTAAGAGACCTGCAAGGCTCCTTATGACCTAGTCTCAGAAGCCCCAGAACATCACTTCTTTTGTATTCTATAGGTCAAGCAAGTCCATAAGGCCAGCCCAGATACACAGGGATGGAAATTAGACTCTTCACTTCTCAATGAGAGGATTAGCAAAGAATTTGTGGCTGTCTTTATCTGTCACAGAAAGTTTTATGACATGCAAGTGGGTATTGAGAAATTCCTTACCAGCCAGGGACCAATCTAGAGGTTATTGTTCTTATTAAAAAAGTAGCAGAATAAAATGCCACTCAGAGCCTTAGGAGAGGGAAGAATCAAGAGGAACATGAGCAAGACAAGTAAGAGAGACAACACTAACAATTAGAAAGCAAAACCTTCACTGGTTATCTAGTGCTGCTGTAACAGAAATACCACAAGTGAATGGCTTTAACAAAGAGAAATTTATTTTCTCACAGTCTAGTAGGCTACAAGTCCACATTCAGGCATCATCTCTAGGAGAAAGCTTTCTCTCTCTGTTGGCTCTGGAGAAAGGTCCTTGTCATCAATCTTCCCTTGGTCTGGGAGCATCTCAGTGCAGGAAACTCAGGTCCAAAGGATGAGCTCTGCTCCTGGTACTGCTTTCTTGGTGGTATGAAGTTCCTATGTGTTTCTGCTCATTTCTCTTTTATATCTCAAAAAAGATTGGCTTAAGACACTATCTAATCTTGTATACCTCATCCATATAACTGCCGCTAATCCATCTTATTACGTCACAGTGATGAGGTTTACAACACGTAAGGAAATCACATCAGATTACAAAATGGTGCACAGTCATACAATACTGGGAATCATGACCCAGCCAAGTTGACAGATAATTTGGGGGGGACACAATTCAATCCATGACACTGGTCATCACAATCTAGTGCAGGCATTTAGCAGAGCACATCAGTAGAAACAAAACTTCTGCAGTAATACAATTGACAAATACCTTACATTTGAAAGATTAACTGCAGAGGGAGTGAATGAGAATTGCCCGCAAACAGTAATAAAGGTCTTTATTTATGAAAACATTTCTAGCTCAGGGTATGAAGGATAAGAGTAATGAGGAACCACAAAAGCAGAACTTGGACAATGAGGGGAAAAGAAGAGAAATTCGGTTGGGGCAAGAATCAAGTCAATCCTTTTAGTCACAGATGACTAAGTGATTTGAGCAGTTTTTTAGTATGAAGGATTAAGCTATTACTATGGAATTTCTAGTGTATTATCATAGTAGTTGAATAAAATTATGCTTGCATTAGCCATTTAGTAATTGAACATAGAGTTCTCTTCTCCAGGCATTATTTCTAACTCAGTAAATATTTTTGATCGAGTAATTGAAGGTATGATGCTGATACCAATAGACGATTAATCATAAAGAATGCATAATAAAGAGTAACAACAGGCTCCCCTGTGATCGTATAATCTGTGGGCCAGTTGAAAACAATATTCTAAATCAGAGTAGACAAAACTAAAATCTCTGTGTTTGCATACCCGGCATATAACTTTAAAGATCTAAGGTTTATGTCCCCACTGTTTTAAGACAGTGGGCTTTGACCTGAAGATTCTCATATGATTGTAAATGTCTTTAAGATGTCTTCTTATATTTTGATTTTAATTTAGAGATAATTATTCCAAGGATGTTGACAGAATGTGTGTAGAAAAATATGGGAAAAGCATAGATTTCCTTTCTTCCCTTGTAAAATAATAAGAAGAAGAAAATAGTAGTCTTGCTGTTGACATTCTCTCGGTAAGAATATCAGGCATGTTAGAAGATTGATTCTCCCAGACTGGCAGGGGCCCAGCGAAGGAATTCTATTTCAGGAATAGGAAGGGAAAAATGCAGACTGACAGGAGTCACAGCTTGTAGTAATGCAAAAGCAGAGAGCAAGTTATTAAATATGATATAAAGAATTCAGGATAAATAGATTTTTTTTTAAAAAAAGAGACTTCCATGGGAAGTGATGGATAACTTTACATAACTTGAAATTGGGAAATATTGCTCATATTTTTGCTTCCTGAAACTATTATAAATTTACTCTGCACTGTTAATAATATTAGTTGTTTAGTCTGGGGAATGATGCAAACTGGAGTCAGGCCAGGGATAACCATAATGAATGCTTTTTATTTGTGTGGGATTGTAATTATGCAAATTAAAATTTAGCTATAGTTACTCTTGCCTCAGTGCTGAATGGATTGTAAGCAGAGCTTTAATGGAAATTTGGAATTATATTCTCAGTGATCATCGTGCACCTGTACATTAGAAAAGGCTTCAAGTGAAGACTGGGAGACTGCAGAAATGAAGAATTGCCTTTGGTTACCAGAATAATTTCTTCAGTCTGCACTTTACTGAGTTGGTAGTGGGGCTTCATGTAAGGCTGAAACATTTTTGGTCCAGAGAGGATTCCTCATTATTTCTTTGTTAACTTATATGTGTATGTGTTCCTGATTATAAAATGAATACCTGCATATTGGAAGACACGTGGAAATTGCACAACAGAAAATAAGATACCAGTAATTTCACTACTTGGAGATAGCTACCATTTACACGCACTTGTTTTTCCTTCTAATGCCTTTTTATGTACCTATGTATATATGTGCAGTTTTGCAGAAGTCAGTATACAGGTTTTGAGTGTACGCTTTGGAGCAAATTGCTTGCATTAAATTCTGGTTTCATCAGTTCCTAGCTGTGCCATCTCATATGATGCCTCAGTTTCCTCATTTGTAACATGGAGATGATAATCTACTACCTAGAGTTCTTATGGGGATTAAATGACATTATCTTCATTAGAATACCCATGGAAGAGTGTCCTTTCCTCCCCTCAGCCAAACCTTATTCCTGGGGCCTGGCTGTGGCTGCACCACTGACTGGAGAACTTGCTGTGGACACACTGGCAGAACTTGCCAGAAATCTGCTTTCTAGGGTGCTCAGGAAAGCTGTTCATAGGAAATATCTCACAAGGGGCTCTGCAACAAAAATCACCTGGGGGCCAGGTGCCAAGGGAAGCTACTGTCAGCATGCATTGCAGGGGCCTGGTGCTGGAGGAGCTACATACAGAACTGGAAAGAAAACTCTTTCTTCAGCAATGTCTCTCCAGCACCCTCTACTGACAAAGCTTAACATTGTGTCAGGCGGCAAAGAAAAAATATTTAAAGGGCCTAGTTCAATTTTCACAGAGCAGGCAAAAAGGGTGAATTTGGAGATAAGAGGCAATAAATTGATGTTGTTGTTTTTGCACGCCACCAAGTTGATTCCAACTCATAATGACCCTATAGGACAGAGTAGAACTGCCCCATAGGGTTTTTAAGGCTATAATCTTTACAGAAGCAGACTGTCACATCTTTTTCCCATGGAGCCACTGGTGGGTTCAAACCACCAACCTTTTGGTTAGTAGCTGAGCGCTTAACCATGTCACCACCAAGGCTTCTAATAAATTGATAACTGGCAGAAATTGTAAAACACTTAGACCAGTGCTTGGCATACAGTAAGTTCTTAAGGACTATTACCCATTGCTCCTTATCAATAAGTCAGTTCTGACTCATGGATACTACTACACGGAGAACTTTCCCATAGGGTTTCCAAGGCTGTAAATCTTTACAGAAGCTGACTGCCACATCTTTCTCCCTTGGATTGGCTGGTGGGTTCAAACTGCTAACCTTTCAGTTAGCAGCCAATTGCTTAACCACTGCACCACCAGGGCTCCTTTTTAAGAACTATTAGCTCTAATTGTTTTAGCCACATATATATACATAGGAAACCCTGGTTGCCTAGTGGTTAAGAGCTATGGCTGCTAACCAAAAGGTTGGCAGTTCGAATCTACCGGCTGCTCCTTGGAAACCCTGCAGGGCATTTCTACTCTGTGTTATAGGGTCTCTTTAGTCGGAATCGACTCAACAGCAATGAGTTTGCTTTTTTATATATACATATGTGCAAAATTAGGATCACCTCTGCCATATACATATTTTGTACCTTGAATTTTAATTTAGCATCTTATTATGACTGTTTTCATTAAAGTTTTTTTGAAACCTAATTTTGTGCCTGCATAATTATATATCATGTGGAAATAGCATAACTTATTTAGCCATTAAACTATTGTGGATATTATGAATTGTTTCTGATTTCCAGTCTGATAAGTAAAGCTGGGTGAATATCCATGTTTTTAATGCATTTTAGATAGCTTCCTTAAGAGTAATTCTCCAGTGGAATTCAAAGACTAAGCATTCTTAAAACTTTTACATACCTTGCCAAATTTCTTTGCAGATAATTCCAGTTTACACTCCCTTTTGAAATTCTTGTGTGTCTGCCATAATACATTATTTTTTTCAATTTGGACTATTTGATAAAATAAAAATAGTGTTTTATCTTTGTTTTAATTTGCATTTTGATTATGAATAAGGTTTTACATTTGCTATTTTATGCAATTTGTTCTTATTTCCACTGGATTATTAGAGTTTTTCATACTCACTTTGAAGAATTTTTTTACATACGAGAGATAATTTTTTGCCTGTTATATTGATACAAATGGATTTCTTTTTCCAATTGGACATTAAGATTTAACTTATGGTTTGAAAAGGGTGTAAATTTGTAAATTTCATAATTCACATACACTTGCCTTCATGCTTTTCTCATTTCTTTTATGTTTAGAAAATATGCTACGTTTAAGTGCTCAACTACTAACCAAAATGTCCATGGTTCAAACCCACCAGCCACTCTGCAGGAGGAAGATGTGGCAGTCTGCTTCCATAAGGATTACAGCCTTGGAAACTCTGTGGGGCAGTTCTACCCTGTCCTTTAGGATCACTGTGTCAGAATCAACTCATTGGCAACAGGTTTTTTTGGTTTCCATTTTCTTAAGATTATTTACGTATTTACTTTCAGTTTCTTCTTGTTTGTTTTTGATTTTATTTGTTATAGATTTAATTCCAAAGTATCTGAAATTAAGTTTGGTTAATGAAAACAGATAAAGATCTAACATTGTATTTTGTCCAAAAAGGATGAGTTATCCATCATTATTTGTTTAACAATCTATCTTCTTCTAACTGGTTTGCAGTACTCTCTTGTACATACATATTCTGCTTCATTGTTCCATTTGTGAATTTCTGTGCTAGCAGCATAAGTCTTTAAAAGGATACTTTATAAATATATGGTTTACATTTAAACCTGTGATCACGTATTACTATCATTGCTCATTTGTTCACTACAAAACACCCTTATTAGTCAGCTAATATTAAGAATCCTATATAAATTATTGGAAAAAACCAATTGTTTGAGTCATTGCTATAAGTAAATACACATTAATTATTTAGTTCTCCCATTCCTGAAAAGTCTAGCATTGAAAACAGATGTTTTCAAACTTTGTGTCTGACCTTTTAAATGTGGTTCTACTTGATTACGTTCTGACAACCTAAGAACAGAATCTGTAAGTATTACACTTTACTTTCTCATTCAAAGTTCTTCCAGGCAAGATCTAGTAAAGACAAAATATCCTTATTTATATGAAAAATAGTTGCAAATATCAAAGAGGATTTAGAATTTGGGGAGAAACAAGTTGGTTAAATTTTATAGTGGAGTTTATTTACTTTTTCAAGTGTTTTCTTATTCATGGCTCTCCTCTCTTCCCATTCCTACTTAGGATGTTCCTTCACTCTGAGCCCACTGGCATGTAATAATTTCAATCCCATCAAAACTTGAATTACAGGCTCTTCTTTCTAATATTCTTTTGTGATTTAGAGCTGAATACTAAGCGTGAGAACATATAGCATCTTGTAAAACCCAGCATTACTGAGTGGACTCATTAGAGCCAAGTGGGAATTGCAAACTCTGAAAATTAAAACATCTGAACATCTGCTAAAACTCAATCTGTCTTTCTTCTTTGAGAAAAATAATAAATTTGATCTACTCTTTCATGTAGCATCTAAAAATAATAAACAAAAAGAGCTTAATAAGTAAAATTAATTTGGATGATTCAATAAGTTAGGATCTGGGACAATTCTGGGAAAGTTTCCTCAATTTCTTTTGAAAAGTAAATGTAAAACAAGGAAATTCCTAAGCAACAATAAAATGAAACTGGGGAACTATATTTACCAAAGAAGAGATAGAAAATAACTAGAAACAACTAAATTATTTGTGAAGAAAGGAAAGAGCAGTTAACTGATATGGATTTTATCAGCAGATACTTTAAGATATCAGGAAAGTTAAAAGTCAGTAGAGCTTTATTTTTTCCAAAGTTGCTTTTCATTCTTCTCTGATCTCTTTTTGTGTGTGTGCTTTGCAATTGGCCTTTCTCGCAATAGCAAGATGAAATGTTTGTAGGATTTGTAAAAAGTCAAGATTCTGTAGAATATATATCATACACATAGAAAACATCCAGTATTCCACATTGTCTCTTACTGTAAGAGAACAGCTGAATCCCTAATCCTATTTTCATCACTGGAGCCCTGGTGGCATGCTGGTTAAGCAGTCGGCTGCTAGCTGAAAGATAGGCAGTTCAAATCCACCAGCTGCTCCTTGGAAACCCTATGTGGCAGTTCTACTCTGTCCTGTAGGGTCACTATGAGTTGGAATTAACTCAATGGCAACAGGTTTTTTGTTTTTTGTTTTTTTGTCATTATTTTTCATCATTCTCTCTATGACCGCTAAATGAAGATGAGATTTTCTGTCTCTCATTCAAGAAATTCTTTTTTTTTTTTTTTCATGTGGTGGCCAATTTAAAAATAATAAGAAAAAAATTCCTTGTCAGTTTTTCATGCTTTGTATTTGGAAACTATTTCATTACTGAAACTGTTGCTTTCCTAAGCCACACTAGCATAGGTGTCAAATGTATCAAATACACCTGCAAGGTGGGCCCCCACAATCTGGAGTCCTAAAACATCAGCCTCACCCATCTCTCCTCATCACTGTACTTTCACATCCCTGGCAGAACACTCAAGAGGGGAGGGATGACATTCTCCTTGACCTTTGAGTTTTCTCTCCATGATATCAGATGCTCCACATAAAGCTGTTTGGTGTCCAGCTTCAAGCCATCTGGTTTTTGGACTACTGGATATAGATTTATCAAGTACTTCTGGTATTTTTGTGGGAACTATATGGAAATTCATAAATACAAAGACCTGCTTCAAGCTATGAGAGATAATTCTTTGTGAAGACACCACCACTCCATTCTCAGTTACCCAGATGCTCGTTCCATGCTTCTTGTCCTTCCAATTGCAGGTTCCCACCTTGTCATGAGCGCTGCTATTTTTTAGGCATATGACCAGAATGTTCCTTAAAAGCAAGGATGGTGAAACTTCAGCTAGTTTACTTTGGATACATCATCAGGAAAGTCCAATCACTAGAAAAGGGCATCATGCTTGGTAAAGTAGAGGGTCAGCAAAAACAAGGGAAAGCCTCCATATGATGGATTGACACAATAGTCGAAACAATGGGCTCAAACATAGCAAGACACAGGACCAGGCAACATTTTGTTCTGTTATACATAAGGTCTCCTGAGTCAGAGCTGACTTGATGGCAACCAACAACAAATTTGATTAGAATTTGTATATAGTTTGTCTTTTAATATACCAAGTCTTTCTGTCCATGAACGTATCACTTCTTGCCATTAATTCCAGCCTTCTTTTAAGTCTTTCAATAATATTCTGTAATTTCCATCCTAAAGATCTTGCACATCTTTTGATAGATTCATTTCTATTATATTACAGTTTTGTTGCTGTTATAAATAAGATGTTTTTCCACTAAATTTTCTACTTGTTTAGTGATGGTGATTAGGAACGATATTGCTCTTGTATGCTGATCTGGTATTCAAAATTTTGCTGAATTTACAAATTCTAATAATTCCTGTAAGGAGCCATGGTGGCTCAGTGGTTAAACTATTGGCTGCTAACTGAAAGGTCAGTGGTTGGAACCCATTAGGGGCTCTGCAGGAGAAAAGACCTGGCCATCTGGTCTCAGAAAGATTATACTCTAGGAATCCCTATGGGACAGTTCTATTAGGTGAGATAGGGTCCCTATGAGTAGGAATTGACTCGATGGCACACAACAACAATAATTGCTGAAGGTTTTCTTGTAGATATTTATGTTGTTAGGAAATAATGAATTTTCCCTTTATTTATGTCTGCTTTTCTCTGTCTTTTTATCTTTTTGCATTGGTTAGCCAGCATAATATTTAACAGCAGCAGGGACATTCTTGATTTTTCTTCATTTGTAATGGCTGCCTCATGAAGTTTACATCTATTAGTCTGAGGAAGCAATGCTCTACTCCTAGTTGCTGAGAATTTTTATTGTAAATGGGTGTTAATTTTTATCAAGTGATTTTTTTTGCATCAGTAGAGATGATTATATGAGATTTTCTCTCCTTTATTCCATTAATATAGTTACAGTGTGAATCATATTTATTGATTTTTTTCTAATGTTAAGCTATCTTTGCATTTCTAGGATAAATCCTACTTGATCATGATTTATAATAATAATTATTATTAAGACATGGCTAGATTTGATTTCCAGTTATTTTAGCTTCTTTACATCTAAGTTCATAAATGAGAGTCCCTGGGTGGTGCAAACAGTTAAGCACTCGACTACTAGCTGAAAGTTTGGTGGTTTGAACCCATCCAGAGGAGAACGAAAGACAGCCCAGGCAAGCTGCTTCTGAAAGATCAGAAAAAACACTACGGAGCAGTTCTACTCCACACACACCGGGTCACCATGAGTCTGAATAGACTTGACAGCAACAACATTCTTAAATGAGGTTAGCTTGTAATTTTTTCTTTTACAATTCTTGTCTGCTTTTTATACTAGTCTCTAAAATAAATTTAGTAGTTTTCCCTCACCTCTTCTACTCCTTTTTAACTTTTCCTTCTTTCTTTTGATTTAAAAAAATTTCTGAAATTCTGTTTTCATAAATAGTGACTACATTGCCCAATTCCCAGGGGGGAAGGGAGATTAGACTATTATTGATTATCGATTATTCAAGTTTTCTGAATTTCTTCCGAGTCAACGTTGTTGTTGTTAGGTGCCATTGAGTTGGTTTTAATTTACAGCGACCCTGTGTAAACCAGAATGAAGCACTACTCAGTTCTGCACCATCCTCACAATTGTTACATTTGAGCACATTGTTGCAGCCACTGTGTCAATCTATCTCTTTGAGGGTCTTCCTCTTTTTTGCTGACCCTCTAATTTACCAAGTATGATGTCCTTCTCCAGGGACTGGTCCCTCCTGATAACATGTCCAAAGTCAGTGAGATGAAGTTTCGCTGTTCTTGCTTCTAGGAGCATTCTGGCTGTACTTCTTCCAAGACAGATCTGTTCCTTCTTCTGGCAGTCCAGAGTATATTCAGTATTGTTCGCCAACACCACAATTCAAAGTCCTCAATTTTTATTTAGTCTTCCTTATTCATTATCCATCTTTCAGATGCATATAAGGCTATTGAAAATGCCATGGCTTGGGTCAGGTGCACCTTAGTCCTTGAAGTGACATCTTTGCTTTTTAACACTTTAAAGAGGTCTTTTGCAGCATATTTTCCCAATGCAATGCATCTTTTGATTTCTTCACTGCTGCTTCCATGAGTATCTCTGATTGTGGATCCAAGTAAAATGAAATCCTTGACAACTTCAATTTTTCCTCCATTTATCATGATGAAGCTTATTGGCCCAGTTGTGAGGATTTTTGTTTCTTTATGTTGAGAGTAATACAAACGGAAGACTACGGTCTTTGATCTTCATCAGTAAGAGCTTTAAGATCTCTTCACTTTCAGCAAGCAAGGTTGTGTCACCTGCACACCACAGGTTGTTAATGAGTCTTCCTCCAATCTTGATGCCCTGTTCTTCTTCATAGAGTACAGCTTCTCGGATTATTTGTTCAGCATACAGATTGAATAAATACGGTAAAAGGATACAGCCCTGACGCACACCTTTCCTGACTTTAAACCATGCAGTATTCTCTTTTTCTGTTCGAAACACTGCCTCGTGATCTATGTACAGATTCCTCATGATCACAATTAAGTGTTCTGGAATTCCCATTCTTCGAAATGTTATCCATAATTTTTTATGATCCACCCAGTTGAATGCCTTTGCATAGTCAATAAAACACAGGTAAACATCTTTCTGGTATTCTCTGCTTTCAGCCAGGATCCATCTGACATCAGCAATGATATTCCTGGTTTCAAGTCCTCTTCTGAATCTGGCTTGAATTTCTGGCAGTTCCCTGTCAATATACTGCTGCAGCCGCCTTTGTATAATCTTCAGCAAAATTTTACTTGCTTGTAATATTAATGATATTGTTCGATAATTTCCGCATTTGGTTGAATCACCTTTCTTGGGAATAGGCATAAATACGGATCTCTTCCAGTCTCTTGGCCCAGTATCTGTATTCCAAATTTCTTGGCATAGATGAGTGAGCACCTCCAGTGCTGCATCCCTTTTTTGGAAATATCTCCATAGGTATTCCATCAGTTCCTGGAGCCTTGTTTTTAGCCAATGGCTTCAGTGCAGCTTGGACCTCTTCCTTCAGTACCATCAGTTCCTGATCATATGTTACCTCCTGAAATGTGTGAACATTGACCAATTCTTTTTGGTATAGTTACTCTTTTTGATTCTTCCTGTGTCGTTTAATATTTTCCCAGTAGAATCCTTCAATATTGCTATTTGAGGCTTGAATTTCTTCTTAAGTTCTTTCAGCTTGAGAAATGCCACGAGTGTTCTTCCCTTTTGTTTTTCTATCGCCAGGTCTTTTCACATGTCATTATAACATTTTAGTTTGTCTTCTTGAGTCACCCTTCGAAATCTTCTGATCAGCTCTTTTATTTCACCGTTTCTTCCTTTTGTTTTAGCTACTCTACATTCAAGAGCAAATTTCAGAGTCTCTTCTGACATCTGTTTTGGTCTTTTCTTTCTTTTCTGTCTTTTTAATGACCTCTTGCTTTCTTCATGCATGACTGCCTTGATGGCATTCCACAGCTCATCTGGTCTTCAATCATTAGTGTTCAATGCATCAAATCTATTCTTGAGATAGTTTCTAAATTCAAATGGGATATACTCAAGGTCGTACTTTGGCTCTCGGGGACTTGTTCTAATTTTCTTCAGTTTCAACTTGAATTTGCACATGAGCAATTGATGGTCTGTTCCACAGTCAGCCCTTGGCCTTGTTCGGACTGATGATATTAAGTTTTTCCATCATCTCTTTCCACAGATGTAGTCGATTTGATTCTTGTGTATTCCATCCAGTGAGGTTCATGTGTATAGTCGCCATTAATGTTGTTGAAAAAAGGTATTTGCAACGAAAAAGTCGTTGGTCTTACAAAATTCTGTCATGCAATCTTTAACATCATTTCTTTCACCTAGGCCATATTTTCCAACTACCAATTCTTTATTTTCAACTTTTGCATTCCAATCACCAGTAATTATCAGTGCATCCTGATTGCATGTTCGATCAATTTCAGACTGCAGAAGTTGGTAAAAATCTTCAATTTCTCCATCTTTGGCTTTAGTTAACATTAGTAATGGTTTTTAAAAAAACCTTTCTATTTCTGTTAAATTTGCAAATACATTGCCATAAAATTGTTCATAGTACTGTCTCTAAAATTGTTTCCTTTTTACTACTACTAATTTTAATTTGTGCAACATTTATTTCTAGATTGATTTTACTAAAGTTTTTTTTTAATTGCATTGACCTTTCAAATGAATTACTCTAATTTTTGTTTGTTTATATGCTTCACTCTTCAACAGTTCATCAATCACTTCTGTGTTTCTTACAGTGTCTTCTTTCATCTTCTATTGGCTTCCTTTCTGGTTATGTTCCAACGTTTTTTTTGCTAATTATTCTAAATATTTCATAATTTCCACTTTAACCTGTTCATTATTTGTAGATGTGGTTTATAGTTTCCAAACAATGTATTTTTTAAAAATTTAAAATTGTTGATACCTAATTTAATTGCACTAATAGCCAGAAGTCTTTCATTGTGACATTTTCTCTACCTATCTTCCCTGTTAACATTGTTCACCTAGTATTTTAATGCTTCCTTCCATTATATTTTATTTATTATCAATTCTCATTTTTTCATGCAGTTTCCTCTATTATTTTAGAACTTTAACTATATGATATTTCAAGTTGGTCCAAAATTCAAAATGTGTGAAACATCTATAATGAATTCCTTTAGCCATCATTTTTTGCAGCCACCCAGTTCCCTTCTCCTCTGAAGATCCCAGTCTTATCAGTTTCTTGAGTAGATGGAGGTAGCTAAACAGGGAAACGTTGCAAAAAAACTGTAAATTCATGTTACTGTGTAAAGGAAAATGGCCCTATTGTTGTTAGGTGTGGTGGAATTGATGCCATCTCTTACCGGCCCTATGTACAACAGAAGGAAACACTGCTAGGTCCTATGCCATCCTAAAAATTATTGCTATGCTTGAGCCCATTGTTGCAGGCACTGTGTCAATCCGTCTTGTTGAGGGTCTTCCTCTTTCTCACTGACCCTCTACTTTACCAGGCATGATGTCCTTCTCCAGACACTGATCCCTCCTGATAACATGTCCAAAGTATGTGAGACAAAGTCTTGAAATCCTTGCCTCTAAGGAGCATTCTGGCTATACTTCTTCAAAGACAGATTTGTTCATTCTTCTGGCAGTCAGTGGTATATTTAACATTCTTAGCCAACACTGTAATTCAAATGAATCAATTCTTCTTCAGTTTTCCTTATTCATTGCCTAGCTTTCACATGCATATGAGGTGACTGAAAACAGCATGGCTTGGGTCAGGCACACCTTAGTCCTCAAAGTGACACCTTTGCTTTTCGACAGTTTAAAGAGGGCATTTGAGGCAGTTTTGCCCAATTCAATAAGTCATTTGATTTCTTGATTGCTGCTTCCATCAGTGTTGATCGTGGATCCAAGTAAAATGAAATGCTTGACAACTTCATTATTTTCTCCATTTATTATGATAGCCCTATATTCAGTTAATAATGTCAAACATATAGAAATGTAAAGATTAACTGGGATATTATTATGTATAATTAATTTGATAACAATGAGTGCTCAACCAATACATATGTATATACACACATATATATTCATTTGTGGTAATAATTTTTAATAAAAAGTTATTAATGCTATGGGGGGCTAGATAGTAACTAAGAACACATATTTGTTTTCAGACACTCTTGGATTAGATTCCTGGTTTTGCCACTTTCTAATTGTGTGATCTTGAACAAATCAATTTAACTTGTTAAGTTCTTAGATTTACTGTCTGTGAAATGTGAACGTAATAATACTTACCAATTAGAATTTTGACAGTTATTACCTGGAAGATAGTGAACACTCAATATGTTTATTACTATTATTTTAAGTAATAATAATGAATGATACTTATGATTTTAAAATTATGATGTTTATTTTTAGACCAGTAATTGATCTGGGTTAGACTGAATGTTAAGTCTGGTGACAAACAGGAAACTGAAGATTGATTATTCTTGTCTGGCTCTCCCAGCCTTAGGCATTAAGAATAATTGTATTGAATTAGTTTCTTGAGTGTCATTAAATTAAAAAATTATCTATTTGACTCCATTTTACAGAAAACAAAAATGTTATTGTTGCTATTGGGTGCCACTGAATCAGTTCTGATGTATAAAGATCCTATAGGACAGAGTAAGGTGCCCTGGTGGTACAGTGGTTAAGCACTCTGCTGTTAACTAAAAGGTTGGTGGTTCAAACCTGCCGGCCATTCCAAGGGAGAAAGATAAGGCAGACTGCTTCTGTAAAGATTACAGCCTTGGAAACCCTATGGGGGCAATTCTATTCTGTCACTCTGTCCTGTAGGGTCGCTATGAGCTGGAATCCACTCAAATGCATTGGGTTTTCTTTTGTTGGGATTTTTTTAATACGATAAAGTAGAACTGCCCCATAGAATTTCCTAGGTTGTAATCTTTACTCTGAAGAATCGATGCATTTGAATTATGGTGCTGCTGAAGAATATTGAATATACCATGGACTGCCAGAAGAATAAACATATCTGTCTTGGAAGAAATACAACCAGAATGCTCCTTAGAAGTGAGGATGGCAAGATTTAGTCTCATGTACTTTGAACATGTTAGCAGGAGGGACCAGTCCTTGGAGAATATTATACTTGGTAAAGTAGAGGATCAGTGAAAAGGAATACAGGTCTCAGTGAGATGGATTGACACAGTGGCTGCAATATTGGGCCCAAACATAGCAATGATTGTGAAGATGGTGCAAGACCTGGCAGCGTGTTGTTCTGTTGTATGAAGGGTAGCAGCCCAGTGTTTAACCATTGCACCATTAGGGCTTCTTAAAACGAAAATAAAGAAACTGAAACGGTTGTCGCCAAGTCTATTCCGGCACTCATGTCAACCCCATAGGACAGAGTAGAACTGCCCCATAGGGTTTCCAAGGAGCAGCTGGTGGATTTGAACTGCTGATGTTTTGGTTAACTGTCGTAGCACTTAACCACTGCACCACACACCACCAGGGCTCCAAAATGAAAATAGAGCTATCTGAATGATAGATGGTCAGACTTCGAGTTCATTGGGGACCTCGAAGATCATAGGAATCACAGCCAGAATGATACATACTGCTTATTCAACTTTCCATTTCTCCTGTTTTCCAGCTCCAGGCAAGACTACAGTTTAAGTTCTATGTATAGTGGGTAGGAGAAGGCAGGGGTAGGTGGGGAAGACTGATCTGGGTAGGAGGTAGGCTGATTGCCAGACTCCCCAGGGTAATAGAGAAAGCTATTTATTAGAATTTAATATAAAATCCTATGCCAAAAATGTTTCCATAAATAAATACGTATGTTGGTTCTTGTTGAAAAATGCAGATCAGATGATTTCAATGTTTTAAACCTCATTGGAATACCTTAAATAACAAGTACAAACATTATGTGTTTACATATATACATTTAAATGTATACCAAATTAGGCGCATAGAAAATGTATTATAATAAAGGCATTAATAGGATCCCACCAGCATCCTGACATCAGGCTGATGCAAATCACATAATTCGCCTCTGGACACGTTACAGGAACTTTCGTCACCACAGCAAGTATTCATTAGACCTTTCTTTAGGTTGTATTTAAATAATTATAGCCAAAAACAGACAGAAACAAACATCTGGTCTGTCTGGCTACATCATTCCTATTCTAAAATATTAATCTTCTACTTAGAGGGTATTGAAGCAATCTTGAATAGATTAAATATGCCAGTACCTGACCCAAAGTCTGATTGTTTTAAGCAAATGAAGCTGACCTGGTCTTTCTTCTACACTGCTGAGGCAGGTACTTCGAAGCTCTATGAGAATTAGGATGTTTGTGTAAATTATAGAAAACCGGTAGGTAAGCTAAACTAAGATTGCCCATTCTTCACAAAACATCTACAAAGCGTAATGATATTGGATATTAAGTGATTGGCACAGATGAAAAATATATGCGATTTGCATCATTAAAACTTTACTGGCATAACCAAAATATTTTCCGAGCTATGGTGGCCCATTCACTCTTAAATAATGTATACTCTGGGAAAGAAACATGGTGTTTTAAGACTATTGGCTGATCTGTCAAATTGCAAGCTTTTCCAAATACAATGTGGATTGATCATAGTTACCATATTTCAAATATTGGATAAATTGTTATTTAAATTTTGTTTGAGAAGTAAAAAAAAAGTTAACTATAAGAATAACATAATGATAACAGTACTAATAACAAAAAAGGCAATCATTATTGTTATGTGCACTGGCAGCGGCACGTGAACCCCATGAAGTAGCTGGCATCAATAAGTAACTTAGAGGTGGTCGGAGAGCTAAGTAGAGGCTACGCTGGGACTCAATAAAGGACCCATGTTCTGCCTTAAGAAAATAATCTCTTTCCCAGTTGAGGGTTAATCACTATTCATTCAGAAATTAAATGAAATACTTAACAAAGTGACATGTTATGACCTCAGGTGCACGTTTTGATCATAAAGTGAGGGTATTATTTTGGTTGCTTAGAATGAGGTGTTAATGACAGCAATGTTACTAAATAGTTTATATAACTGTCTCATAATCTGACCTTGGTTCAAGTGAAGTACTTGAATGACATACTAGAAAGTCTCATTGCATGTCGCATAGTTCAAGTGCATATTTTACTGATGGCAGTCAACTTTCTAAATGTACTTCAGAAACTCAGGAAGGTAAGTGAAAGATTAACTTATTCATTTACATTATTTAAATAGCTACTTAGGTTTATCAGGTACTATGCTAAGTGGTAGAGATGAATAAGGTATGTGGTGTGCTCTCAAAGTCCTTACAATCTCATAGTATGAAGTGAGATTGAATATGCTCACCCATGCCTAGAGCTGGGCGTATATGTATGGAGGATATGCTTAAAGATCATGTGATGCCTTTGGCATAGAGGTCTGTCAAAATGCTAAAGTGGATCTGACATTTACCAGGTTAAAGTACAGAAGAAGCATGGTCAGGGCTGTCCATAGGCAGAGAAGTAACCCTGGAGGAAGTCCTTGATCTCTGTGAACACATCTGAATAGAGACTCAAAGAAAGATGATGGCAGGAGAGGAGAAGGCAGCTAGAGAAGATCATGGTCAAGTCTTGCGGGGAGGAAATCAAACCTACGGTGTTGGCAACTCATTGAATTTTTTCTTGGCACAGAACAAGTCACATATCAGAGGTCCTGCGGCAGACTCAGAATGTGATCAGTGGTTGCAGACCTGATCGTTTACCAGGGACATAAATTTATTGTACATCAAGGGAGACTGAAGCTAAAGAATCATCGTGGAAATGACTCCAGGTTATTTGTGGGTAGGGCAAACCCAGTTAGCTGACATAGCTAGACACTTGTGGGCCAGAGGTACTCTAGATCCACAGGAGACACTAGCACAGCACTTTTCAGCTTGGTCAAATATTAGAGTCTCCTAGGGGACTTTAAACAAATACCAGTGCAAAGGTCTTACCCCCAGAGATTCTGAATTAATTGTTTGATGTGGCATGAGCGGTTTTTTAAATGCTCTCTTGCTGAGCTTCTGCACTAGCAGTAAGAAGCCATAAGACAAGCATGTATCTAGAAGCTGCCACGTGATACAGTCAACAAAAGGACAAGAGGTCCATCATCCTCCAAGAACTTCAACCCTCAGGCAGAAAGAGAAGACCATTTCAGGAACTCCACTGACTAGCGGAGTGAGAACGAACCTGCCAGACAGTTGCCATTGCTTGTGGGAGGGATGGGGCAGCCTAGAGAGGATGGAATGTTCCTGACACCTACCAGGCTGGGGCTTGGACGAAAGAACTTACAGGTAACAAAATCATGTGCCCTAATGGAAGGAGAAGTGGTTTGGAACTCAAGAAACGTTTGGTTTAGAATCCTAACTCCATCAAACTGTATTACCTTGACCACGACATTTAACTTCTGACTGTCAGTTCCTTTCTCTGAGAAATGGAGATGATAGAACCTAACTTGAAGGGCCATCATTGGGATTAAAGTCATTACATCCAGCTTAGTATATCCCCAGCCTTTTGTGCATGAGCCACAGATGGAATCTACTGTAATTATTGGTATAGCAGTGACTAAAAAAAGAGCAAATGAATACTTTCTTAGTGGTGTGATACAAACCAGAGAATAACGAGAGTTCAAAAGCAGGGAAAGCACTGGCAGTAGAGGGGGGCAGAAAGGGCTTCTTAGGATTTTTTTAACAATTGGTATAACTTTGCACAGAGGAGTGAGGGACAGGAGGACATTATTGACTACTGTATTAAAGGGAGACATGGCCACAGGTAGCTGCGTTGTGGGAAATGTGGCCAGAGAGAAAGTGTGTGACTGCATTTGTTGAGGTCTCTAAGAGTGTGCACTTGAGGATTAGCAAAAGGAGTTTGCAGCTATCTGGTGGGCAAGACCCCTGGGAACAAACCACCTGGTCAACGTGGAACATATAGTTATATTCAGGACTCCTTAGAGATGATGATAGTGGAGACCATCCTATAAACTCCCAGTTCATGCAAAAGGTTGCTTTCCCCTTTGTTTTCTCCCCAGTTCGTCAGAAACAGGATCTATCACGGGCATCTTGGCTAAGAAGAGACATCTGGTTTTGCATACGTGCAAATGAAATGATCTGTTACAATCTGTTACCAACAAAAAAGTCATCTCTTCATGATACTCAGCAAAGATAACACGAACTACTGCACGGCAAATTCTTCTTCTCTGAAAGAAACTGTTATTTGTATATATTTTATAGTAACAAAAAGGCACTGAAATGGGGTAGCTGATGGAAAGAGTGTGCTGTGAATAGTGAATTCAGGACCTGCCAACAAAGGCATGGGCCTATGATATTTTTCTTTTCAAATATCTGTAAGAAATGGGTGTGAAGCATTACCAGTAGGTGTCACTGCAGGCATTAAACACAGTCTTTGTTTCTAAGGAACTTTGCCCCATAAATGTTGGTGTAATTTAATTGGTAGAGCATAGTTATGATAGGCATAAAGGATATTTATTCTGAAAAGCAATACATTTTATCACGATCATGAACTTGTAAAAACATTGGCTTAAGGAAGCTGAAGTGTATACATTAAATGGGCTTACTTAATACAATATACAGCATAAGTAATACAATCTTATGAGGTTTTTAAATGTATACAGTGGTTTTCCTGGATAAGATAAGGTTTGCTTTTCAGAGTTATTCTAAAGAACCTGATTTATAGGACTAATTTAATGAGAATCCATAGACTCAAGTGCTACTTTCTAAATCTTTGTGCAATTGACTTTTTTTTTTTTTTTTGTCCTCTTATAACGTTCTTGTAAGTTTTGTTAGAGAAGGGAAGGAAATGAAAAACTTTAACTTGAATTACATTAGTTATCCTCTTTTCGATTTCTTTGGCCCTTTAAACATACAGCATGTAGTATCAGGAAGTTAAATTCCATAAGCTCTTTTAGAGAGGCAAACTTCGGTAGTGTCTAGGCATCTTAAACAGAGAAACATTGACCATAACAAAACACTGATATTTGTTCCGTTTCTACGGTGTTGTTAGAGTGGATTTCTTAGTGCAATCCTGCAGGCAATGCTGGTTTCAACTTTTGAATAGAGAATTTTCAATAGAAACCCTTGCACTTTAAAATGAATTTGCCTCCTTGAGGTGTTGTTGGTTCTTATTTATGCATAATTTAAGGGTTAGGTGTGTGAATATGCCCCAGAGACCATTTCATTGGCTCCATTTTACAAACTGAAACTGATGGAGGTGGTTGCGGTGCTTTTCAAGTGTGACGTGGGGGCAATCTAATTTACCTAAACTGTTCAAAGGTGAACTCAATCTTTTCAATCATAAATTAAAAATCTGTTCCAGTTTTCAAGGCAGAAAGGGCACAAATTACATACCTGCAGGCCATAAGGATTCTTCTGCCTTGGCTTACCTCTGTTGATTTCGTCAGGATAGACTAGATGTTCCCAGACACCCTGTGTTGTAACATGTCCCTGTAAATATCTGAAGTATTTTAGAAACATCACCTTATCTCTTTTCCTGTGCATAATAACAGGAACTTTGTGATCCCCTTATCTTTCTCTTTCTAAGTAATACAACTATGAGAAAATTTTTGACTTGTTAGATGCCTGGGCTGTCATAATGTAAACAGGGTTTCTTTGAAAAGGCATAATGTCATAGACTGAAAACCCAGATAACTGGAAAATACTTAGAAATATCAAATACGTAGGTCTTTTTAACACCTAACAACATGCTCACGTTAATTACAAGATGTAGACACCATTCTCTACCAAGCCCATATTCTAAACCTACCTCATAAAAATTATAGAAATGGAGACTCAATAAATAGACAAAAATGTAGTCAATTAACTGTATGATACACAAACAACCGTATTTGTAGCGTGTAGAGTAGCACTAATAAGGAAAGTCTGATCCCCAGAAATTGTCAAAAACCAATCTTCCAGATACTCTAAAATCTGCAACTGTATTAAATTTGACCCTCAGAGATCAATATACTTCAGTCTTATGATTTTGGTGTCTAGTACCATTCCGTTTACTCTAATCCATTCTGTTGGAATGCCTTGGCCTTTACTGAAGGCCAGCATAGGGAATAGCTTTTTGGAAACTTGATCTATAAAGAGTTAAGAATGTTGTTGAGGAAGATGATTGTTATATTTCATGGGCTTCCAGTTGTCAGTCTTTGTATCAATAATGAGCTCTTTATGGTTCTCTTTTATTTCTGAGCTCTTTCATTTAATTTTGAGATGCAGTGAATTTTTTAATACTCAGATAGCCTCCCCCAAAATGATGGTTCTATAGCAAGTGCTATAAAACCAATGGTCTTTATCATTTACATTTTTTATATTAACCTCATTCCTGACTACTGTCGATTTGCTTTCATCTTTCCATTTATTTTTACTTTCATATTGCTACATGTTATATATCCTTGTAGGCCCTAGGACTTTTTTGGGACAAGATGAAGAGGGGTATAAATAAATGAAAATAAAAATAAATAGAAAAAGCTTCCAGAATAGACTTATATTACACTTACAAATCTCAAAGCGAACCACATTCTATCCCTAGAGTTTACAATAAAGGTGTGAAAAGATAGTACCCAAAGTCAGAAGAAAAACAATACTACTAGGTTCTTAGCACGACATTTATATTTTTAGGCAGTGTGGTGCAATGGTTAAGTACTCGGCTGCTAACAGAAAGGTTGGCGGTTCAAAACTACCCAGTGGCTCCACCTCAGAAAAGACCTGGCAATTTGCTCCCATAAAGATTACAGCCTAGGAAACCCTACAGGGAAGTTCACATTGGGTTGCTATGAGTCAGAACCGACTTGATGGCACCTAACAACAACCATATAACATTGTACTAAGATTTGCTTTCGTAGGTCTCTTATGGTGGTGAAACACATACAATGATTATTTTTCCAGGTAGTTTGAAGGGTACAGTGTTAAGGGCTTATCAATTCAAAGCAAGAGCACCTGTTAAAGTAGAAAGGGCGATTCTGAGATGAGAAATAGTAATCCATTATTGAAGTTTAAGAAGTAGGCGTGGATACCTTAAATTGTTATAGGACTAGAGAGTAGAGATCAATGAGTTGAGGCTCAGGTTTGAGGAGTCTTTAAATTATAAAAACAAAGAACTTAGCGTTCTAGAACTTAGCTTTCTAGGCTCAGTATATGACTTTCAGGGGGACTGGGAGAACCAGCTCAATAGGGGTAATGAAGGCTGGTCCTGGGTGGAGGAGAGTGACTAAGTCCAGGGTTAGGGTAAGGAAAAGCGACTCATTGAAGTGACTTTCAGCATCATGGTTTTGTTATTTGTTTCTGAACTCAGGGTATTTTGGAAAAATGTACTAAAGCTAAGGCAGGAAATTAGTCTTAATTTAAAAATTACTTGAATGGTTTTGGCATTGGGAAAGATATTGTCAAAATAGGAATAAAAGATTTCTTTGATTTTAGCACTGGAAATGAGTAGTAAAGAATGTTGGGTAGATAAAGGTTCCTAATCATGGTGGTTGTTGTTGTCATAGAGTCCTCATTAAATATTTATTGTTCCATTGACACTTGATAATTGATTGACTGAGTCTTCGTCTCCAGGAAGGTTTTCTATACTTCAAGATCTTTTTTCTCCAAATCTTAATAATTTTACCTGGCCAGTTTCTATTCTTCTTGTTTTTATTTTACAAACTGGCTGTAGTTTTTTTTCCAACCCAGCCTAGATAGGTTTCTATAGAATAGAAAAAGTAAAACTTTTGAAAAATGCACTTAAAAAAACTCAAATTAAATTTTAAAACAGTAAGGAAAAGAGTGTTCTATGTGAAGTTTTGAGAATTTGTTCCAAAATAATGCGTCTCTTCATGTCTTTACTTCTCTCAGAGCCCTGATGGCCCAGTAGTTAAGAGCTTGGCTGCTAACCAAAACGTCAATAATTTGAATCCATCAGCGTCTCCTTGGAAACCTTATGGGGCAGTTCTCCTCTGTCCTATAGGGTCGCTATGAGTTGGAATTGACACAACGTGTTTGTTTTTTGTTTTTTTCTACTTCTCTAACTTTGTATATATAGTAATATAAAAAATGGACATGAAGAACATATTTGTTAGTAGATTTACCCATAAAAGAAACCAAACCCATTGCTGTCAAGTCCATTCCGATCCACAGTGACCCTATAGAACAAGGTAGAACTGCCCCCATAGGGTTTCCAAGGCTGTAAATCTTCACGAAAGCAGACTGCCACATCTTTCACCCACGGAGCAGCTGGTGGGTTCCAACTGTCTAACTTTTAATTATCAGCCCAGTGCTTAACCACTGGATTACCAAGTCTCAGCCTATTGCCGTCAAGTGGATTCTCACTCATAGCGACCCTATAGGACAGAGTAGAACAGCCCTATAGGGTTTCCAAGGAGTAGCTGGTGGATTCAAACTGCCAACTTTTTGATTAGCAGCTAAGCTCTTAACCACTGCGCCATCAGGACTCCACGTTGCGTCACCAGGGCTCCTTTATTTAGACTTTATCATGGAATGGATAGGGAAGAAATATATTATTTTAAATTGGGGTTTTGGCTTGAAATACGTTTATCCCGTTGGCAAATGGATGGGTTTAATCATTTTAATTTGTCAGCTCAGAATAGAGGCAAGTAATCATTTGATTTGGTAGCCATGCATTTTCAAATGACCAACTTAGATTTCCTGTTCAGCTGCTTTTATAAATGAGAAATCGGAGTCCACTCTATTTAAATGACCCAGGCACACTTATTGCCTGAATCAATAACAAAGTTAAGCTTGTATTCGTCTCATCTCTTTTAGTCCCACAATCTCATTTTAACTATGGCATAATTATATTTTTAAATACTCATATGTCAGCAATGTGATACATGAGAATTAACCATGAGTTGGCTATAGTGGATCACTGAATTTGGAGTTAGACAGATTTGGATTGACTCTTGACCCTCCACTTACTGGATATGTAATCTTGGGAAGATTACTTTACTCCTCTGGATCTCTGTTATCTCTTCAGAAGGCCATTATGAGGACCAAGTGATAAAACTTATGAGAAATACCTGGCAAATTTTCAATGCTCAACAAATGATGATTCCTTTCTTGTTTCTTCTCTAATTGCCACAGTGAACCTTGCCGTTCTTAACTGACGCTCAGCATGTTTGTCAGATTGCGTAGATGCAATCAGCGTAAGGAGTCAAACCTAGATCTTTTAAATTCCAGGGCCATTTTGTCACTCTCCACACTATGTACACATAGTATACATTTAACACTGTATGTTGAGAAAAATACACATCAACTTGAAGTCTAAATATTTGCCAAAATGATTTTAAAATGTTTCAAAATTTACAGTCAAAAATATACAATTTAGAACTTAATTATAGGGTTTTTTATTGCTCTCTAAACATTTTTATCTGAATCTAATTTCTCTAACTAGACTGCAAAATCAGAGAGAGAGGTAGAAGATTTTTCACACATCCTTCAAAGGGAAGACTACGTTCCTGGACTTATTGCTTTATCCTCAATAAATACATGATGACTGACTGGATGAAAAACTTAACAATTAAATTTGCAACAGTGAAAAAATAGCATTTAAACTGATGCACTTAAACTTCTTAGAAAAGTAGACTATGTATCCCTAGATTATTTGATTGAGTTTTGGATTTTATAAGAATGTCACTGTATTTAACTTCCATGCAGTTTGTATCACTAGTCTCTCAGGGTATTTAATAAGGAAGACCGAAGAAGAACTGATGCCTTTGAATTATGGTGTTGGTGAAGAATATTGACTATACCCTGGACTGACAGAAGAACGAACAAATCTGTCTTGGAAAAAGTACAGCCAGAATTCTCCTTAGAAGCAAGGATAGTAAGACTCTCAAGGACTTTGGACAGGTTGTCAGGAGGGACCAGTCCTTGGAGAAGGACGTCATGCTTGGTAAAGTAGAGGATCAGCGAAATAGAGGAAGACCCTCAATGAGATGGCTTGACATAGTGGCTGTAATAATGGGCTCAAGCATAATAACAATGATTGTGAGGATGGCGCAGGACCGGGCAGTGTTTTGTTCTGTTGTACATAGGGCCGCTATGAGTTGGAACCAACTCTAGGGCACCTAACAACAACAGCTAACACAAAGGTATTTATATGAACAGGATTAGACATCATTTGATTCGTGTGGCAGAGGACAAGAGTCACTCCTTAGTTTTTGATGTTTTCAAGGCCTTAGAAACTCATAAAACCATTTGAATGAGCTAGATATATTAGATTCATAGCAATATTTTGTATTTTCAGAATATGAAGATGCCACAAAGATGATGTCAAGAGAAAACAATGATTATTTTTAGCCCCATTAATCTTAAACTGCTCCTATTAATTTCAATTCCAAGGATCTTAGCTAATATATTTTTCCATCAATCGACTGTCCAGACAGCTTTCATATGTATACCACAGAAATGAATGTTTGTCTTTGGAAAGTGGTAGAGCTTTAGTGGAAAAGACAAAAGGCTTTCATTTCTTCCCTTTTTAGGTAAACCGATGACTCCAAGAACTTAGGTGTCAGTGTCTTCTTACTTTTGCCCAATCCCCCAATAAACTACCAAGTCAAATATTTAAAATTAAGAAAATCATAACTATATGTACCTGACAACTAAAATCATTAAAATGAACACGATTTAATAAAAATTACTTTAGGCTCTTCGGGACCTAATCATTCCCTCCAAATTTTATCTTTTTTTCCACCGCTGTCAGCTCTAAAATGTAGCAACTAGATGATCTCGAGGGATCCTTCCAGGTCTAATATTCTCCATGAGTTCTTTTATATATAATTTTTCAAACATTTCAATAAAAGCTTGTTGAATCAATGAAAAATGAATATGCAGATGTTTGGCACCATATTGCCAAACATCTGGATATTTGACTAAAATTTTCTGTTCTTAAAGGTGTTTAATTTTTTGAAGATACTGTCTGCGTCTGAACTTCTGATTTAATCCCCAAAGGGTGGAATGTTAGCATTAAGTGCTTTCTAATGAATTCAGTTTACCTGAGTCACACAGAATGAACAGATTAGAGACGATTTCAGCCACTTTTTTGTATCTTTGGATAGCAAAGCTCCAAAATTAGTACCGAAGGATAAGTATCATTTTTCTTTGTTAGAGTTATGCACATCTGCCCCCTCCACATCTTCCTACTCATCACTGCCACAACATAAATGTAGAAATGGGAGTCTGGCTTTTATTGACAAAATTAGAGAAACTTGTACGGTAACCACGAGGTAGCCCACCTCACACTTAACAGTAGTAGTGAGGCTCAAATACCTTAAAGGCTTTTTCCTTTACGTTGAAGTTCTTTCTCTGGTACACATAAACAGGCTTGCATACCAAAAACATGTAGTCACCAACAACATTCACTAGATGAGAATTGGGCCTACAGCCATACCACCAACACACTAAAAGCCTGCCAAGGCTCACAAAGAAGATTTAGGCCAGCTTTTCTCTGGATAACTTAACGCTGAAATATCAAGTTGGGAAAGTAAGAGGACTGTCAGGATTAGTATATTTCAGAGAGCTGAAAACTCTAAGATCTAACCATATTCTAGGGTCCCAGGCTGAAGGGAATGCCACAGTGGCCTCGGTATTTGCAAAGCTAATGTTATGCTCACTAAATCCAATTCATGTAATCCCTTTTAGCCAGAACATCTTCAATCTGGGTTTTGTTACTCTGCGTGAAGATTGCTTTTTAAGTTTAAAAAATTGCTAGTTACATTTGCTTAACTAGTGTACCATCTCTTCATATTCTTTTCCTTCTATGATATTAATTTTACCCCCCTACACTGTACTACCTTCACACTCCCCTAAGTGTTTCATGATACTCCTTCAAGGCAAGTCTTGACATCGATACATCTTCCAGCTATAAAAATCTCCCTGAGGTTCAATTTTTTATCTGTAGTTTGTTGGACCTCATTTCTCCAATCAGTAAGCAACAAGACCCCAAAACCAAAGCTGCTGCTGTTGTTGTCAGGTGCTCTTGAGTCAGTTCCAATTCATAGCAACCCTATGTGCAACAGAACATAACACTGCCAAGTCCTGCATCATCCCCACGATCGTTGCCATGCTTGAGTCCATTGTTGCAGCCACTGTGTCAATCTATCTCGTTGAGAGCCTTCCTCTTTTTTGCTGACCCTCTACTTTACCACACATGATGTCCTTCTCTAGGGACTGGTCCCTCCTGCTAATATGTCTGAAATACATGAGACGAAGTCTCGCCGTCCTCAAGTCTAAGGAGCATTCTGGCTGTACTTTTTCCAAGACAGATTCGTTTGTTCCTCTGGCAGTCCACGGTATGTGCAATATTCTTCACCAACACCATGATTCAAAGGCATCAATTCTTCTTTGGTCTTCCTTATACGTTGTACAGCTTTCACATGCATATGAGGAGATTAAAAACACCATGGCTTGGGTCAGGCCCATCTTAGTCCTCAAAGTGACATCTTTGCTTTTCAACACTTTAAAGAGGTCTTTTGCAGCAGATTTGCCCAATGTGCAATATGTAATTCGACTTCTTGGCTGCTGCTTCCATTGGCGTTGACTGTGGATCAGAGTAAAATGAAATCCTTGACATCTTCAATCTTTTCTCCAGGTATCATGATATTGCTTATTGGCCCAATTGTGAGAATTTTTGTTTTCTTTATGTTGAGGTGTAATACATACTAAAGGCTGTAGTCTTTGTTCTCCATCAGTAAGTGCTTCAAGTCCTCTTCACTTTCAGCAAGCAAGGTTGTGTCATTTGCATATCACAGGTTGTTAATGCTTCTTCCTCCAATCTTGATGCCCCATTCTTCTTCATATAGTCCAGCTTCTTGGATTATTTGCTCAGTATACAGATTGAGTAAGTATGGTGAAAGGATACAACCCTGACGCACACCTTTCCTGACTTTAAACCACGCAGTATCCCCTTCTTCTGTTTGAACGAATGCCTCTTAGGCAAGAGCTAATGAGCAAAATATTTGAACATAAATTCTAGATTATTTCCTGTGAAATATTACATAAAAAACAATCACTTTCAGATGCGATTTGTCATTATCAATGCCTGAAAGATGGCCCTCACCATGTGTGATGGTTAAGATTGTATGTCAGCTTGGCTAGGCCATGATTCTCAGTGTTTTAGCAGTTGTAAAATGTTGTGATCACTTCCCTATTGAAATTTGATATGCGATCACCCCCATGATGGAATCTGCTGAGTGGTACTGGTGGGGGTGGGGTCTGCGGCAGCTCACTGCTCCCTCAGCTTCATCTCTCTGCCTTCCATCAGTTATTTTCTGCCTGCTCGCCTTACCAAGGTTTTTGGCTTGTTCCAGACTCAGCAGCTGCCTCTTGTTGTCTCACCTCTGGTTCTTGGGACTTGAGATAGCAGCTTACCTATTGATCTCGGAATTTGTCAATCTTCACAGTAAAGTAGGCTAGAAGTCCAAATTCAGGGTGTCAGCTCCAGGGAAAGGCTTTCTCTCTCTGTTGGCCCTCTCATCAATGTTCCCCTGGACTAGGAGCTTTTCCGCGCAGGGACCCTGGGTCCAAAGGACACGCTGTGCTCCTGGCACTGTTTTCTTGGTGGTATGAGGTCCCCCTGTCTCTCCGCTCACTTCTCTCTTTTATATCTCGAGAGGTTGCCTCAGGACACAATCCAATCTTGTAGATTGAGTCCTGCCTTACTAACACAACTGCCACCCATCCTCCCTCATTAACATCATAGAGGTAGGATTTACAACATATAGGAAAATCACACACTACCAGGAATCATGGCCCAGCCAAATTGATACACACATTTTTTGGGGGACATGGTTCAATCCATGACACCATGATACTGAGTTTTTATAAATCAGCTGTATCAAACCTAACTGAAAGAACTCCTCAGCTCTGTTAATTTGTTAGCCATTCCATTCTTTCCACTTTCATTGGCACAGCTCATGTCCAAGCCTCTTTCCTAGATGGAGGCAATAGTCTTTAGATTGTTTATCTACATCCCATCTTCTCCTTTTCACTTTTTTCCTGCAAGGAAACACAGAAGTATGAGCCATGTGCTGTATGAGGGTTTAAGGCAAAGGCAGGTCTGAAGGAAAGAGAGGCCATTGGGAGTAGTTAGTACTGTTGCTGGGGTCTTCTGCCCAACCTGGGTGGCCCCTATGAGGTTCTTGCCTTCTACTGACCAAGAATGATCACGAGAGGCTCAAGTTTTCTGCACCAACAAAGCTTTATTGAAAAAAAGTAGCTCGCGAGCGGAGACAAAGAGGGACAATACTACACTAGCCTTTGTCTCCCCGAGTAACGGATTGGCTGGGGCTTACGAAGGTTTTTAGGTGGGAAAAGCCATCATCTTTATTCATGAAAGAGGCAGGGTTATGAAGATTAGGTGTGTGCGCAAGAGGTAATTCAAGGTGGAACCTGTAACAAAGGCCCCTGGGACTGGATGGAAGGACTTATTATGGGGTGCCACGCCTGCGTGGTTCCCCTGTGGTGCCAGCTCTATTCCTGTCGCGGGTCTGTCGGTCACCTTGTGGATGTCTGCACATGCTCCAGGGACCAGATATGGCTGGTTCTTCTGAAAAACATCTTATCAAGGAAGCATATTGAGAGCTGGGTGGGTTGTTCTTTCATTATTGCATGTTCCAAGATGATGAGTTTTGTGTCATTAGTTAAGCCCATATTTTTAGTTCAGGGTCCTTTGCCTAGGGGCTCAGTCCCTTTTTCCCTTCCTTATCTCAATACTAGAACCTGGAGATACAACTATGATGCAGCAGGTCATTGCCTTATTAAGTAGCAGCTAGAACCTCTAGGACCAATGTGGCCTCACCATCAGTCTAATCATATAAAGGTCTGAGTTTGCAGTTTCTTGGTTCTAAGAACTGGTAGGTTTCTTGTTTTGTATAGGTTGCGCTGAACCACTGACTTTCAGACAGGCTGCAGGGAGCTGCATTACTTACTCTTGTATACTTATCTGGTGTATACTCTGTACCACTTGTTTTCTAGCTCAGTAGTAAACTATGATGAAAGCAACCTTGACCCAAGTCCAAATCATTCTTCTCACCAATCTTTGAACTTGGACCAGTCCTTTGCCCTCTGGCCCAGTCTTATTAACCAGAAATCATATGGCTACCCCTAGCTGCAAATAAGATTGGGAAAATGAGTATTTGACACTTTCAGACTCTACTGTCTGCCTTTATGGAATTAGAGGGAAGAAATTGGTTGTTGGTCTGGCAACCAACAGTGTCTGGGGCCCCATATATAGTTTTAGAAACAAATTAAAAAATATTATTAGATCCTTAGGAAGTACCATCATAATGATATGATAAAAAAAAGCTGTAATGTTTCTTATGGAAGTGATTTAAGATAAGAGCTCCTTCAATTCCGTAAGAGTAATTTCTGTATACTACTTAATGTTGCAGATAAGTCCTACGTAGTTTAAGTTCTTTCGGCTGTTTTCCAAGCCTGTCGTAAATAATTCAGGCTTGGAGAAACTTTAATTGTTCTCTTGTGTCAAGGACAATGGATTCTCAGTTTAAGACAACTGACACAGTTCAGTTTCCAAAAGTCAACTGAAGAATTAGGTGTATGTGACGGACACTGTAGCAAAATGTTTGCATTCTGTATGGAAAGTGTTGCAATTGTCCAAAGAGTATCTGTGTATGACTCTAGGATGATTGTCTGCTCAGTATTAATGAAGCTGAAGTCATGGGTGCATTCCCAACTATGGATCAACTATAGAGTAGTCCCTAGGTGGTACAAATGATTAATGTGTTTGCATGCTAACCAAAAAGCTGGCAGTTCAAGTCCACCCAGCAGGGCCTCGGGAAAAAGGCCTTGTGATCTCCTTCTGAAAAATCAGTCATTGAAAACCGTATGGAGCACAGTTCTAGTCTCGAATACATGGGGTTGCCATGAATTGGAATCTATTTGATGGTAACTGGTGGCAGGGTAAGGATGGGGAAAAGCCCTGTATATGATCCTATAAGACTTGTGCTAGAATTATTAGCAAGAATATCTTAATCACTCTAGATTACTCTTTGAGGATAGGAATGCTTCCAATTTTATTATGTATCTCTCATCAGACCTTGATTCAAATCCTCGCTCCGCAACTCACAACTGTTGTGACCTTGGGCAAGTTACTTTACCCTTTATGTCTCAGTTTCCTCATTGGTCCAGGGAGGCTTATACTAAAATAAATAATTGCCTTGTAGGGTGTGTGTGTGTGTGTGTGTGTGTGTGTGTGTGTGTGTGTGTGTGTGTGACAATTAAATGTGGACATTTGTATAAAGGACTTAGTGCAGTGTCACTCAAAGAACATGCCCAATAAATGTTAGTTATTATTGTTGTTGGGTGCCATTGAGTTGATTTCAACTCATAGAGACCCCATGTGACAGAGTAGACCGTCCCATAGGGCTTTCTTGGCTGTAATCTTTGCAGGAGCGGATCACCAGTTCTTTCTCCGCTAGAGTTCCTTGGTGGATTCAAACCACTAACCTCTGGGTTAGCAGCTGAACACTTAAAGGTTGTGCCACTAGGGCTCCTTAGTTAATATTAATAAATAGAATACTCAGTTGGAAATGAAGGCCTACTTTTTCCACTAGCTAGCTGTGTGTTTTTGGCTAAGACACTCAACATTCTGGGCATCATTTTCCACATCTGAAAAGGAGAGAGCCTTGCTAGAATGTGCAAGTGCACTTCTAGCTTCCAAGTTTAGTGATTTCCGGCATTGCTTATTGCTTAGCCCAGGCATGCTGCAATTGTTTAGGGGAGGGGGAAAAAAGCCCAAAGCCCACCAAAGAAAAAACACAGTAGAGTCAGGCAATGTGGAATCTTCAACATGTAGTTTCATAATCAAATTTGTCCATTGGTCATTCGTTATCATGAGACAAAGACAAAATGTTGATAGTAACGGGTAGAATGCCCAATAAGTGGAGGGACTCTTTTAAGAAAGAAATCTTCTTCCTCGTGTCTCGTAGAAAAACAGATCCTTCCATGGTGTTTTGCAAATGAGATCTTGGCTATTGCTGGGTTGTAAGTTCCCAAGTTTAAGTTTAACCATTTATTGGCATCCAGCAGAGAGACAGAGTACTTTTATTTGGAAATACATTTGGAAAGGATTCCAGAGAGCCCAGGCAGCATTAATTGTACTCCAGTTTGGGAGATTTTCATCTTTTCTGTGCTCTGTAACTAGCTGGCACTCTTCCAAATGTAATTTAGACTTACCATGAACAGGAAGGTTTTTTTTTGTTTTTTTTTTTAATATGCGCAGTGATTTTTTTCAAGCCAATACCTTTTTACTTGTTCTAAATTTAATTTTGCATCTACGTTTATTATTTTCAAACACTATTTAGCCTGTAAACAGTTTTTTTTTTTTAAAGCACTTTTTATCGGTGGTTTTTAGTGATCTTTAAACTCTTTGGAAATTTGGTAAATTTGGATTCACTCTTGAAAACTTTACTAATCCCGTTACAGACTTCCATCTGGAATGTCTGCTACTCTAAGACTGCTTTACTTAACTTACAATAGGAAATGCCTCTGAACCTTCAAAACCCCCAATTTATGCTCTTTTAATCAAACAATTGCAGCGTGAGTGACTCTCCTAGGGGAACTCATTAAGGGAAGTCAAGATTCATTTGGGAGGAATTTTATTTTCTAGAAGATAAGAAGGTAGAAGAATTCTATGCACAACCTCATCTTATAGCTGTCTATATGCTATGACCAAATAACCCGTGTTGTAATCAACCAGGTATTCGAATGAACATTATGTGCCTCAACAGCCAGATGTACTTTGTCGTCTTCTGATTAGTTTTATTAAGACGGCCATTCGTTTATTGCTGTTGTTGAAAGGTCGTTCTCCTTCGGGAACAAAGTTTAGGAAGATTGACATCAAGCTAGATGATCAGATAGTGTTCAAATTCTTATTTTGTTTATACGGGCTAATGATAGTGATAGTGAATATTGTTATATTTATTTTAATCCAAGAAGGGACTCCACTTTGAAAGAATAGAAGAAAATGTATAAGGTTATCATAAGGTTATCAAATACAACAAAGAGAAGGGAAAGGCTGTGGCTTGATAGATGGAGGAGGGAGAAGGATCAGTGTTTGCTCCAAATAATGCAAGTTAGAAGACTGAGTCAAGGACAAGCATTTTTCAGTATACTCTCTGTCCTAGTCAAGATTAGTTCAGGAACTAAGACGGCTGCAAAAGAAGTAAAAGACTTCAGGGCTGACCATCTCTGCCATTGAAGTCCTCTGGTCCACTGGTGTGGTGGAGGCAAGGATGGGATTGTATTGAGCCTCAGGTATAAAGAGGAATTGCCTCCTCCTTTCTCATAAAGCTTGAAGAGGCTGAAATGCTTTATTCCTAAAGCAAGTTTATTAACTAATTCTCCATTACTTTCTCCTTGTTTCATGGTTTACTTTTTAACGTTTAAATTTGATTTATTAGAAATTTATACTTGGCGTTAAGATGTCGTATATGGGTCCAAAGTATTTTTTTCCAGACAACTACCCAGTTGTTCTAATGTCATTTATTTAGTAATATGTATTTTATCAACTGAGCTGAGATGTTGTATAGTCTAAAATTCTTTGTGTATTTGGGTTTATTCCTGGATTGTCTATTGTATTCCATTGTTTTGTCTGTTGATGTGATTCATCCTCATCATCTCTCCTTGATATAAACATTCATGAGTTAAAAAGAAAAGAAGTTCCACTTCTCACTTCTCTGACATCAAATTATATTGGTCAATTCAAACCAATTATCAATTCTGTTCTCCTTGTTCCACTTCTGCGTGGATGCCAGCTGCACAGGCAGCATTTCTTCCTCTGACTCTAACCACCTGGAGCTAGTTCACATCTCACAAGTTAAAATGCACAGTCCTCCAGACTGCCAGTGGGCCCAAGACCTCAGACACCAGTTGCAAGCTTAGAAGTCCCCAGGACACCCTCACTTCTGACCTGCTGGCTACAAATTTTGGAGTTCCCTCTATTCCCTCAGTATACTAACCATGAGCTCAGGGGTCCTTATATCCCTCACTTCTGACCTGCTGACTCCCACTACTCCCTCGGGTTTAAGAATTTGCCAGAACAACTCACAGAACTTATAGAAAGTGCTATACTTATTATTACGATTTTATTACAGCAAAAAAGATACATACGGCATGGTCTGGGAGTGTTCTCATTGTGGAGCCTCCATATCCCAAAAAAAGGCACGCTCTCCTTCCATGTGCATAGATGTCTTTCATCAACCAGTAAGCCCATGGAGCTTCCATGTCCAGATTCTTTATTGAGGCCTCATTACATAGTCAAGATTAATTGAATCAGTCCACCTCCTTTGAGGTCAGCTGAGATCGTCGGTGGTCTTCCTGGCCTGGCCAGCTCTGACCTGAGTCATCTCATTAGTATAAACCCTCAGGTGTGGTCAGGAGGCCCCATAAAGACAAATCACTGAGGAAATACCAAGGTTTTAGAAGTTATCTCTCAGGAATCAAGGGCAAAGACCAAATTCTTCGGGTAAAGTTAATACAAACCCCACAATTTTGCTGTAAAAAATGGGAATTTTCATAGCGTTCTTTACCAAGTGACAGATATGGCAAGAAGCAGACCTGTGGCAACACAAACAAAACATCTCTAGCACATGAGAGAAGTATTTCTTGAAATTTATAGGCTTTGGATTCCAGAAAGTTCTAACAGAAGTGTCACACAGACATCAGGAAAAGAGCTACCATAGGCACAAATAAAAGTGGAAACAGATTTCATGCTTTGAAATATGTTAATAATTAAGTTTAAATATGAAGTATTTGAAGCTGCTTCTTGAATCCAACTATTCTGCCAAGACAGAATATAAAATATTTCTCATTCACTCATCTCTTCTGTATAATTAAGGTCTTCTTCACTTCTCATGGTAGGATAAGTTTGTATTTTTCTCCTATTGCTTCCAATTTTAAACACAATAATCACAGTTCTAAAAGGTGTTTTTTTTATATATATATATATATATATATATATATATATATATATAAACCCTTAATCAGGGGAGCTTACTATTTTTTAAAAAAAGACTTTGGTAAATCTATTTATTAAATGAATTCCTACTATTTTACATTTGATAAACTTAGTTTTTTTATATTCGTTTTGCTCAAGGCAAAGTACAGCTATAAGATTATAGCTGTATGAAATGCTATTCTCTATCAATTACAGGAGTCTTTTTTGGCACTTCTAGAAAGAAAAGAACAAATGGTTCAAGTAATAATGCAAGAGAGATCAAAGCAATTCCTTCTGTCAACAGTAGCAATTCATGCAGATCTCTAAACTCCAAAGGCTTTCTCTAGCTAAAGCAAAGTCCAAGAAAGGATCGTCAGGAAAAACACATCATCGAAAGTGCTAGCAGTTTTTCTGAATTTTATGTTTTTTGTAGATTCTGCTTAGAGACAAGCAACCTTGGCATAGGAGAAGAAAAATGGGATTACGATTTACTGAGCACTGACTGGTATTTCACATGCTTGATCACAGGTCATCATTGCCACAGACAGATGCAGTGCAGGGGGTAAGAGCAGGCTCCTGATCTCGGCTGTCTGGGTTCTGAATGTCTTCTTGGCTACTTACTAGCCACGTGACTTGGTACAGACTCTTTAAGTTCTCTTTGCCATCACTTTCATCATCATAAATAATAAAACAGGATTATTGTAAAAATAAAATGAGTTCATTTATATAATGTGTTTTACAACAGTGCCTGGCATATAGTACTAAATAAATATTATTGTCATTTGATTTCCATTTTACTGAAGAGGAAACAGAAGCTCAGGGGGAAAGACATTTGCCTTTCGTACGCCTATTAAATAATGGAGCCAAGTTTCTAGTACTAATCTGTCTAAAAACCCCCAAAACTAAACCCACTGCCATCAAGTCGATTTCGACTCATAGTGACCCTATAGGACAGTGTAGAACTGCCCCATCGGGTTTCCAAGGCTGTAAATCTTTACAAAAGCAGATTGCCACACCTTTCTCCTGCTGAGCGGCTGGTGAGTTCTAATTGCTGACCTTTTGGTTAGCAGCCAAGAGCTTAACCACTGCACCACCAGGGTCTGAAGCACCAGTTAATGATTTACACTACACCTTTGCTACTAAAAGTGTGGTTCCTGGACCAGCAGCATCAGCATCACCAGGGAGCATGTAAGAAATGCAGAATCTTGTTCCAGATTCCCAGAACTGGAATCCATAATTGAACAAGATCTCCAGGTGGTTCCTATGCACCCTAAAGTTGCGAAGTGCTGCCAAACATAGCACTGTTCAATCAAATCTCTGTTAAGTGGATGGTCCTGATGCTCTGCCAGGTGGAAGGACAGTGGAGGTTCATTTGCATGCAATCTGTTGCTTTAGAAACCTCATGTAACCCAGAGGGCTGGTCTTTACTTTTAGCTCTGCCTTTCTCCTTTGTTAAGTGTACCCCATAGAGGCTAACTCTGAGGGCTATGAGTTGGCTTCTAGGATGGGCCAATAGAGAAGTCTTGGTGGAGTAATGATTAAGTGTTTTGCTGCTAACCGAAAGGTAGGTAATAGGAACCTACCAGTGGCTCCATGGGAGAAAGACCTGGTGATCTGCTCCCATAAAGGTTACCATAAAAACCAAATCCACTGCTGACAGTAGATTCCGACTCATAGCGACCCTACAGGACAGAGTAGAATGTGCCCCATAAGGTTTCCAAGGAGTGGGTGGTGGATTTGAACTGCCAACCTTTTGGTTAGCAGCTGAGCTCTTAATCACTGCGCCACCAGAGCTCCCCGTAAAGGTTACAGCCTAGGAAACCCTATGGGACAGTTCTACTCTGTCCTTTAGGGTAGCTGTAGGGTTGCTGTAGGGTCCATATCGGAATCAACTCAATGGCATACAACAATAGCAATAACATGAACCAATACGTACTTCTTTTTTTCTCTCTCTTTTTTGTTCTGCCTCTCTCAGGTGGTTTTTTTTTTTTTTTTTTTTTTAATTCCTAGCTTTATTTCTAAAAGGATTTACTTGGAGATGCCCATGTATGGTTGTGTTTCAAGGTTTTGGGCATAATTTCACTAAAGCACGCTTTGATAAAGAAAATGGAGGGAAAAAATGTAGCAAAGAATTTCAGAGCCTGTACTCTCATTTAGCAGCAGCTGATAAAAACAGGACAGATTATCAAAGTCAACAAAACTGGGTCCAAACCTTAATGAGCCCTAGTGACACAGTGGCTATAGTGCTGGGCTGCTAGACAAAAGTTGGCAGTTCAAACCCACCAGCTGTTCAACAGGAGAAAGATGTGGTAGTCTTTTTCTGTAAAGCTTTACAGCCTTGGAAACCCAGTGGAGCAGTTCTACTCTGTCCCCTAGTGTGGCTAGGAGTCGGAATTGACTTGATGACAGTCTGTTTGGTTTGGTTAGGTATGGTTTTGAGTACAAATCCTAACTCTTTCACTTGAAATGTTTCCCTAAATGATTTATTTAACCTCTCTGAACTTTTGTTTTCTTGTCTTTAAAAATGATAATATTAATAGGTAGATCTCAAGGTTGAAAGGATTAACTGATATAAAGATATGAGAAGGCACTTGGCATATAATAGGTGCTCAATAAATGTAAAACAAGCAAATAAACAAACCTCAACCTATGGAAACCCTGGTGGCATAGTGGTTAAGTGCTATGGCTGCTAACCAAGAGGTCAGCGGTTCAAACCCAGCAGGTGCTTTTTGGAAACTACATGCGGCAGGTCTACCCTGTCCTACAGGGTCACTGTAAGTTGGAATTGACTCAGTGACAACTGGTTCGGTTTGGTTTTGGTTTGACCTATGACAGGAAGCCTTCTGTCAAAGTTAAGGAAACTTTCATAAAAGATTCACTCTGTTTAAAGGGGCAGGAGACAATGGCTACCCCTCATGCGATGCAGTGAGTTACAAACTGCATTTAAAGGAATATTTTCTATATTTAAAGATGAAGGAAATTGCTTTTATGTGGAACAAGCCCCAGGAGGGCTTTGTGTCTTAGAAAGAATTGTCACTTTCATTTTAGGACGCACAAATATTTCTTAGGAGGATTACTACTCGCGAATTACAAGAAATCCTGTCCCATGCACCATGCAATCAAAAAAAAAAAAAAAAGTTGCTACAATGTGAAGAGGAATTTTTGTTTACTATCAAGAGCCAAAATTCTTTACATGGGAACATAGCACTGATTTTATTAATAAAAAATGGAAGGCAATGAATAGAAATTTGCTTTCAGTTACTGTTTAGAGAGTACAGCCTTTCCATAAAGGAAGGTGTGCCTGCATAGCAATAAAGGCAGGGAACAGCGTTGGTGACCCTCCCTCAGTTCCGGTTCTCAGGACCACAGTGAGCAAAGCACAATAGAAATGCCTTTCAAGTTGTTGCAGCTGCTCTGCTCTATGGAGCACCCACTGAGTTAAAGGACAGACACTCCACACACATGTGAAATCCTCTGGGTTCAAAGCCTAATTAATTTCCTGAAACCTATCAAAAATGGTAGAATTGTGTATCTAGAGTACACTATATTTTGGAATTAAAAATCAGTTTAAAAGTAAATTGCACACTACTTTATTCTGTCCTTTTTTCTATGTTCACACACTTGCTGAAGATTAAACTTAAAAACAACATAAACCTTTCTTGCCTGGAATCGGCTTCAGTTGAAGCCAAATGAAACACTTTGGCTTCAGTTATTTCACAGTTTTGTGTAGTTTGGCACACTTGAAGTTGAGTTTTATTGTAATTTGTGACTATGTGCACATCATGGAGTCACGGGATTCCTGCACATTTTCTCCTGATTGTTCCGTCCTCACTTGAAAGCAAGAACGATTTCTAATGAGAATAAAAAACAAGTACCAGAGAATTTTGCACTTTTTAGGGGGCAACTTTTTAATTTCATGCTAAAATAGGTTTATGGAGACTTGGCAGTCTATGTAAATATAAAATTAGATTTCATTTTTTATTCTTTTTTACTTCTTAATTGGAGTATCCAGTTATAAAAATGTCTAGGCATAGCTAACACCTCTAAATGTCTATAACATTTAGAATTTTTTTTCTTGTAGCCCTGGTGGCACAGCAGTTAAGAGCTCTGCTGTTAACCAAAAGGTTGGCAGTTCCAATCCACCAGCTGCTCCTTGGAAACCCTGGGGCAATTCTGCTCTGTCCTATAGGGTTGCGAGGAGTTGGAATTGACTTGAAGGCAATGGGTTTGGTTTTGGTTTACCCTGGGGATTTAATGCTCCTAGAGTTTTCTTCCCAAGGGGAGCCCTGTTGGAGGACAGTGCTTGTCACTGGAAGTTGGGACAAATGATCTCATCAAGGTTACAATGGTGATACTGATTGCTGCCTGTCTCACCCTGTAGAAGAACAGGGCTTATGTACCCCAAAACATGTTGCAAGTATGTAAAAAGTCTCTGAGAAATTTGCATTTCATTTCTCAAATCCACTCCTATATATGTATATGTATATATAGATGCATGCGTATATATATATATATATATATATATATATATATACACATATATATTTATACCCACTTCTCACTTATCGACATGGCTAGGTTCCAAAGACCAGGTCCTTGTATGAAAATCGCATTATGTGAAAATGGAGGATGACCACATCATATCACAAAATGGAGGATAACTACTTCATTACAGAACCGCCAAATTATATCATTACATAACTGCCAAACCACTGAGAATTATGGCCCAGCCAAGTTGACACATAACCTTAACCATCACAGCTAGCATTACTCTGGTCTCGCACCTCAGTGTTCGTTACTGCCAGACATACATCATTAATATGCAAAATGGTTGGGTAGTAGATTTTTTTACTATTGTTGTAAATGCAAAATGTTAGATAACCAGATGGTCAGTTAGTGAGGAGTAGGCATATATATATGTTGCTTTATACCCAGGCTTCCATTCTCAACCTAACCCTCGACTACTGGGATTCAGTATCCTGATTTAAGTCACTGAGCGGTGCAAACGAGTAAGCACTTGGCTACCCAGAGGCATCTCAGAGGAAAGGCCTGGCAATCTACTTCCAAAAGATCACAGCCATTGAAAACCCTATGGAGTACAGCTTACTCTGAAACACACGCATAGTCGCCATGAGTCAGAATCAACTCAATGGCAACTGGTTTATCCTGATTTAACTTCAGTAATCCTTTGGATCATGGCTTCAAGTATTTGTCTTTCATCTGTCTGCTCCAGAAGTACACCATCTTTTTCATAATGTGGCTTAATGAATTAAAATAGGGCTTGTTGGGAGAAGGGAGATGTGAAGCTTTCACTTGCCATGGAGGAATAAATCTTTCATACCGTCTCACATAGGTCATGGATTATTCTGAGACTTCAGCAATTTCTTGGTCCCTAGGCCTCCCATTGCAATACATTTATCAGCAATTTACATTGAATGGGAATTGAAATTTGTTCTTGAAACTTCTCCTTTGTGAAAAACTGGCAAGGAACATTTAAACAGCTATTTTGCAAGCTGTGAATATTTCCTTTGCTCTAGAACTTTTACTGGCTAGTGGAAGGGTATTCTGTTGAGTTTCTGTAGTACAGAAGTCGTAATCTATTCCATGAGGAATTCCATATATCTCCTAAAGTTATCAAGTTTCCTGATTTTCTCTGTAGCACAATATGTAGTCTCCTTTGAATGCTCTTTGAGAATACTCTACATTTTAGCATATTACCTACCATGGTCTATCAATTCTAAGTCATCCGTATTTTCACTTCTCTGAAATTGGAATGTTATGACTGGTGGTGCATCATAGTTTGATTGCCAATATTTTTTTGTTCTTAGTAGTACATGAAACAAATGTTCCACTTTACAATTAAAGATATTTACATTCTAAGAGTTACAGCACATTTTTTTAAGAGCACCTTCAAAGAGCTCCTATGTTTCAAATCTAGAATTGAGAAAAGGAATCTCAACCCTGGCCATCTCTGGATTCTGTTCTCCAAGGCAAAAACAACTGAACATAAAAACACTTGAAAATAAAATAAATTAATGAAAAGTAAAACTATTTAGAAAATACAAAGTTTCAATCTATTGTCAAATACTGTGGGTTGTTGGTCTGAGACTTTATATCCTTTTAAGCCCCTTTCAAGTATCCATAATAAATGAGGTCTCTCCATTTGCAAATACTAAACCATGGTAGTCAAATAATTGCTGGTGTATTGAATGGACTATGGAGTCATCAATCTCCACTTGGAAGAAAAAAAACTACATCCTGAGTTGGATCGATGCAGTTGATCTGATCAATTACTGCAATAGTGAAAGTGTCTGAAATTCTGAATCAGCTGTCATGAGTGATTTAGTTATATTAGCATCACGATATCAGTTAAAACTTCAGGTCAGTGTTTCAGAGACAGCTTTAACATTCGATTATCTTCAACTATGCACAAAGAGCTGAGTGTCACTCTTCAATGATTTGCTAGCTTCTCGAGATTATTTCATCTTTGTTAGGATTTGTGCTTGGTTTTGAATAAAGTTAGGAGAGAAGGGTGTAAGACTTGAGATGTTTATTGAGCATAACCACCCCGCATCCTTCATGGCTATTGACCAAGCAGTAATGGAAAATGGGAACCAAGAAATAAAAATCTCATCAACACAGTAAAATCTGTTCTTCTCTCTCTATATATAAACGTCATGTGTTGGCTTTGGCAGCAGTTATAAACTTTGTCATTCCAATAAAGTTTCTGAGAATTGACTGGATATCACTTCTTTCAGAGGAAGAAATCTGCAAGCGTGTTTATCTGCCTATAAACAAGAATTGTTTTTTTTTAAACATTTTTTTCAAGTGATATATCAGAAATATTTATCTGTATTTGCAATATACATTACTCGTCCATCCTAAAAATCTCTGAACACATGCACATAATTAAAACATCATTCATAGGTTTAAAAATATACTAACTGGAAGGCTCATATATTGTCTCTACCTTAGAACATTTTCATTAAACTGTTGAAAGAAACTTGGGTGAACAGAGGAATGCTTTTAAACTTTCTTTTTTAAACGTGATTCCACAGCCTCTGCAGTTTAAGTCTTTGAACCCGCACATTTTCACACACCTACTCTATTTTATATATCTAAGATGCAATTTTGTTTCTTTTTTTGTATTTTTAACATTATTGAAATTGGCTACGTATTATAATTGATGGCAAGATGTAGTTAAATCAGCAGCGTTTTTGTGCCTTTGTGTCTTCAGCAACGTTTTTGTGATAAACAAATAACGTGGAGTCTTAGCACCAATGGCACCTAAACCGAAAACCAAACCAGTTGCCATCAAGTCAATTCTGACTCCTGCCAACCACATGTGTGCAGAGTAGAACTGCACTCCATAGGATATCCAAGCCTGTGAACTTTGGGAAGCAGATTGCCAGGCCTTTCTTCTGAGGCACGTCTGGGTGGGTTTGAATGACCACCTTTCTGGTTAGTAGTGCAGCACTTAACCATTTGCACAACCACAATGTACATGAAATATGGAATGATAACTGATAATAAAGTATTGGTCCCTGGATGGCACAAATGATTAACAAGAGTTCAACCAGTAGCTGAAAGGTTGGTGCCTCAAACTTACCCAGACGCGCCTCAGAGGACAGGCCTGGTGATCTGCTTCTGAAAAGTCACAGTCTTGAAAACCCTGTGCAGCGGTTCTACTCTGAACACATTGCTGTTATTAGGTGCTGTCAAGTTGGTTTGGACTCAGAGTGACCCTATATGTAACAGAATGAAACAGCCTGGTCCTGTGCTATCCTCACAATCGTTGTTATACTTGAGCCCATGGTTGCAGCCACTGTGTCAATCCATCTCTCTCATCGAGGGACTTCCTCTTTTTTGCTGACCCTTGACTCTACCAAGCATGATGTCCTTCTCCAGGGACTGGTCCCTCCTGATAACATGTCCAAAGTATATGAGAAGAAATCTTGCCATTTTTTGCTTCTAATGAGCATTCTGGCTGTACTTCATGGAGTTGCCCTAAGTCAGAATCAACTCAACGCCAACTAACAGCAATTGTTTACATTGTCACAGGCAATGTCTGAAGTACTTTATATACCTTTTTTAATCTTCACAACTACCCTATATGGCAGATATTGTTAGATAATTTTTACAGATGAGGAAACTAACAACTGGAGAATTTGACTATAAGTTGTCTGTCTCACAGTTTGTGAATATTGATTAGGATTTGAATTCAGGTATGCCTGATGCTAACGCTTGAACTTTTAAGGGATACACAATGAGTTAATTTAAAAAATACTAATTAACACCCACTTCTTTGAATCGACTTGTTGGCACTCTCGCAACAAGTTAGATTAATGATGGTATTATTAGATAGCAAAACTCGTCTATCTTTCTGTAAAGTATCACCTATTCAGGCAAATAGCTTGTCTTTCTTCAGTTTATGTTTCCTGTAGATCTCCTTTGGGCTAGGCCTAAAATCAGTTTTGGGGGAATGTGCTATAGGGTTGCTATGAAACGGTTTGATGGCAATTTTTTTTTTTTGGTTTGTTTTTTGTAATGAGGAAAAAGGCATTCATTGTAAGTGAGACTGAGGAGCAAGCTCTGGACCAAGGGTAGGATCAGCAGATCTGGGTTGTCTTCCAGGGACCTGCTGTCACTGTCTTGCCGTGAGATGTGAGCAAGCCATTTTCCCTTCCTGTGACTAGGTTTCTGCATAATAATCTCTTTACTAAGTCTCATGATTGTGAGGAATAAATGACATTAAATAAGATAAAGTACTTTGCAAGACACATACGACAATAGATAAATTTGGCATTATTCATTTCTAAGGAACTTGTTATAGATGTAGTCGTTAACCGTAGATCCTTTAGTGCAGACCTTGAGCCTCACAATAGAAGGTGGGTGGGGGATGGCAGAATTATGCTCTCGGAACCTCACTTGAAACATTTCATAGTTTCTATTGCCATTCCATTAGTATCGACACAATTAATTTTGCCTCTACATATAGGTATATAACAAAACCACCAAACCCATTGCCGTCAAATCAATTCCGACTTACAGTGACCCTATAGGACAGAGTAGAACTGCCCCATAGGATTTCAAAGGAACAGCCGGTGGATTCAGACTGCTAACCTTTTAATTAGCAGCTGAGCTCTTAACCACTACACCACCAGGGCTCTACTCCTTATATAGTTATACCTATATGGGTATGGAGAACCCTGGTGGTGCAGTGGTTAAGCATTCAGATGCTAACTGAAAGGTTGGCAATTCAAATCCACCAACCACTCCTTGGAAACCCTATGGGGCAGTTCTACTCTGTCCTGTAGGGTCACTATGAGTCGGAATCGACTCGATGGCAATGGGTTTGTTTGTTTGTTTTTAGTTTTCTATAGGTACATATTAAGTGCCTGGGTGGTGCAAACGGTTTTTGCTCAACTGCTAATCTAAAGGTTGGCAGTTTAGACTCAGCCAGTGGGACTGTGGAAGAAAGACCTGGCCACCTGCTTCTGTAAAGATGATAGCCAAGAAAACCCTATGGAGCAGTTTTACTCTGGGTAACAATGTGTTTGGTTTTTTATATAGATACCTATAGGTATAATTTTTCAATGTCTCTCTCTCTGGCACATGTATGTGTATCATTATACGTATCACTATGTGTATTCTGCATAGTATAGTATGGTCGAAAATATACTGTCTTTGATTTTGGAGACAAACAGACCTGAGTTTGGGATCCAACTTCACTGCCTAGTTGGGTCATCATGGGCCTGTTACATAACCTCTCTCAGCCTTAATATCCTTATTTTAGAATGGGAACAGCACCTGCCTTGCAAAGTTTCTGAGGACTGAATGACATAAAGTATTTAGAATAGGCCTAGCACACAGTGAAGATTTCATAAATATTTGTTATTTATTTTTGTCCTAATCACTTGCAACTATCCGTCACTTTTTGAGTCCCATGTCCCATTCCTTATGAACTCAGCAACTCTGGTATAGAAAACGTGAAAGTTTTTCTCGGCACCAGAGATGATATAAAAAATAATTAAATATCACCTATGTTCTTAAAGAAATTACACGTGGTTAAATTTCTGCCAAATCAATTATTTTACCCATTTAATCCATCCAAATTTAATGTATTATAGAAAGCAATGAACTAGAATTTTCATTTTTTTAATGTATAGGCAGTCTTACTCCATAAGCCATAAAAACCAACTTGGTCTAAGTAATTGTTCTGGACTAACCCCAAACATTATTCCTTTTTCTGGATGAGTCATCATGTTTACATCAGCAATTTATCCTTGCAACACCGGCTCTACATCTTCAGTTTCATTTCTTCTATTCTTTACATGAAGGTGGCTGTTACCGAGCCCATTGGCGTCTTCTCCATTTTATTCACCCGCTATTTCCTTCCAGAAGGCTTTACTAATTTCCCATGTCTGCTATACTATTACACATCCTGGAAGTCTCTTCAAATGCGTCCTGACAAATCCCAAATACTCTAAGTTGACTTTTTTTTTTTTTTTGCCTCTACTTCATCCATACCTTCACCATCTTCATCTCCTGGAGGCAGTTAATATCAAAGTCTCCGGAGCGAGACCCCCAAGTTCAAATCTTCACTGGCTGTATGACTTCTGGCAAGTTATTTCTTGTTGCCTAAGTTTCTTTATCTGTACAATGTTCTTAACACTAGTGCCTTCGATAGAGGACATTCGAGATGATTAAATAAATTAATATGTGCAAAGTGTTTAGAATAGGGCCTGACACATATCAAAAGTTATATAAATAGTTTCTATTATTATTACTATCGGTTTGTAATCTCTCACTCTGAGTCTTCATACTATCAGGTGATTTTCCATAATTTTATCATTCCAATAAATTAAATTATATGATGTTAAAGCAAAACAACAGATGATACAAATTCAGAGAAAAAAATGATAAAGCTAGGATGAGATTGGAAAGTCAAGGAAAATTAAGAGAGCATCTCCAGTAGATGGAAATCAATGGTCTCTGAAATCTGAGAACAGATAGCTAGTAAGACATACTGGAAAAGTCGGCTAGAAGAGTACCCGTGGTCAGCATCAGGCTGGCAATTTTCATAGAGTGATAGCAGTGGAATAGAGATTTCAAAGTACCAAAAAATAGATAAAGATAGAGGGGAAAGCAGTGGAAGGGATTTGGATCAAGAAAGAATGAGGAATGGCAATTTAGTAAGGATATTGGAGATAAGTTCAGGTTTGAAAAAGGAGAAGAAAGAGCCCATTGAGATCAACTCTGCAGAAGTGAGAGAGAGCTTAAGCCAAATTCCTCAGGAGGTTACTGATAGAGAAGCTTTCCTGTCGCTTCTGAAAAAAAGGTGCAGGGATGCATGAGAGAAGGAAAATAAAGGAATTCAGGTAGTGAGAGGTAGTGGAGAGGTGACTGGACAGGGAGTCAAGACACTGAGTTCTCTATGCCTGTTGTTTGTTAGATGCTGTCCTCTTCTGAATCCGGCTTGAATTTCTAGCAGTTCCCTGTCGATGTGCTGCTGCAACTGCTTTTGAATGATCTTCAGCAAAATTTTACTTCTGTGTGATCTTAATGATATGTTTCTATAATTTCTGTATTCTGTTGGATCGCCTTTCTTTGGAATGGACACATACATGGATCTCTTCCAGTCACTTGGCCAGGCAGCTGTCTTCCAAATTTCTTGGCACAGATGAGTGAGCACTTCCAGTGCTGCATCCGTTTGTTGGAACTTCTCAGTTGGTATTCTGTCACTTCCTGGAGCCTTGTTTTTCGCCAGCACCTTCAGTGCAGCTTGGACTTCTTCCTTCAGTACCATCCGTTATTGATCATATGCTACCTCCTGAAATGGTTGAACGTCAAACAATTCTTTTTGGTACAGTGACTCTGTGTATTCCTTCCATCTTCTTTTGATGCTTCCTGAGTTGTTTAATATTTCCCCCATAGAATCCTTCAATACTGCAACTAGAGGTTGAATTTTTTCTTCATTTCTTTCATCTTTGGTCTTCTGACTCTAGGTCTTTGCACACATTTTATTAAAATACTTTTTCTTCTTGAGCCACCCTTTGAAATCTTCTGTTCAGCTTTTTGACTTCATCATTTCTTCGGTTGGCTTTAACTATTCTATATTCAAGAGCAAGTTTCAGAGTCTCTTCTGACATCTACTTTAGTCTTTTCTTTCTTTCCTGTCTTTTTAATAACCTCTTACTTTCTTCATGTATGATGTCCTTGATGTCAATCCACAACTCATCTGGTCTTTGGTCATTAGTGTTTAATGAGTCAAATCTATTCTTGAGATGATCTCTAAACTCAGGTGGAATATAGTCAAGGTCATATTTTGGCTCTTGGGGACTTGTTCTAATTTTCTTCAGCTTCAGCTTGAACTTGCATATGAGCAATTGATGGTCTGTTCTACAGATGGCCCCTGGCCTTGTTCTGACTTATGATACTGAGTTTTTCTATCATCTCTTTCCAAGATGTAGTTGATTTGATTCCTGTGTATTCCATCGGGTGAGGTCCACGTATATAGTTGCCATTTATGTTGTTGAGAAAAGGTATTTGCAATGAAGAAGTTGTTGGTCTTGCAAAATTCTGTCATGCGATCTCAGGAGTCATTTCTATCACCAAGGTTGTATTTTCCAACTACTTCCTTCTTCTTTGTTTTCAGCTTTCATATTCCAATCACCAGTAATTATCAATGCATCTTGATTGCATGTTTGATCAATTTCTGACTACAGAAGTTGGTAAAAATCTCCGATTTCCTCATCTTTGGCATTAGTACCAAAGATAACTCTGTGCCTAGTGACATGTTATCCAAAGGGAGCAGTCCCTAGAGAAGGACATCATGCTTGGTAAAGTAGAAGATCAGGCAAAAAAGAGGAAGACCCTCAATGAGATGGATTGACACAGTGGCTACAACAATGGGCTCAAACATAGCAACGATTGTGAGGATGACACAGGACCGGACAGTGTTTATTCTGTTGTACATGGGATCGCTATGAGTTGGAACAGATTTGAATAGCACCTGATAACCACAACAACAATAGCGCTGTTACAACCAGGGGCATGACCTCAGGCAAGTCTCTGACATCCGCCGGGGTAGGTCATCTGTAAAGTCCCTTTCATTTCTAAATCTTGATGCTGAGACCAAGGTTGAGTAAGTGAGAAGATATGTATGTCAGATAACGTTTGGTCCTTGGAAAATAAAAGTTAAAGTCATCTCCAAACAGCAATGAAAATGAATGAGCCAATATTATACACAGGCAAATGGATGAATCTTGCATGTTGAGTGAGAGAAGCCAGCCACCAAAGACCTCGTATTGTATGATTTCTTTATATGAGACTCAAAACAGGCAAAACCCATCTTTGGTGACTGAGGTCAGGAGAATGGTCACTTTCTGGAGGTGATATCGACTGGCAGGGAACATTATGGGGTGCAAGAAGTGTTCTAATGTGCCTGAGTGGTGCAAACAGTTAATGTGCTCAGCTGCTAACAGAAAGATGGGAGGTTTGTGTCTACCTGAAGGCACCTTGGAAGAAAGGCTTGGCAATCTACTTCCAAAAAACAGTCATTGAAAACCCTATGGAGGACAGTCCTACTCTGATACATAAGGTGTCACCATGAGTTGCAGTCAACTCAACAGCAACTGGTACTGGTAGAAATGCACTCTGTCTTGATCTGGGTGAGAGGTGTAGTCCCAGGTAAAAGTAACGGCATTGTACACTTAGGATTTGTGCACTTTACTGTTGTAAGTTATACTTCAATTACAAAAGAAAAGATGAATGTTCTAATATAAACAAAGAAAAGCATCCACTCAAAATAAAAGGTAGGGTCAGAAATTGAGGGCTTAGGGGCAAGGCAGTTTCTCTGGGGATGGTGCCTGGGTCAATGAGAGAGAAATACATGGATTGTCTTATAACAGGTGCATAGGTAGGTCAACTACTTTATATGGTAAATACGGTTGCTACTAATGAAAGACCCATTATTCATATTAATTTTACATACACATTTCATATACATTCATGATATGTTACACACATGCCTTATGGCAACAATCTTGAAAGTGTCCTCTTATGACTTGATATTTCATGGAGAATCCTAAGGGTCATGGGGTGGAGTGAAGCAGCCTGAACCCTCTGCCTTTCCCTGCTCTTCCCTGCCCTGGTATCGGCCAGAGCAGTGCTCCTTTAATCTGTTTTATAAGTTGTGGTTTGGCCAGAGAGTTAATATATAAATGGAATTTCACTGGTAAAACCATATGAAAATATTGTAGGAAGATATACGTAGCACATACATGTGATCTAAAACTTATTTAAAAAAAAAAGAACAAAAAAAACAGAGCCACTAGGAATTTTTATTGAAGCCCTACAAATAACTGTAACTGAGAGTCAATAGAAAATTACAAGAATGTTTATGCTCCTCTTCATAATTCATTTACATCTAATGGTCTCATGCATGCTGTTGGGTGTTGCAGACATAAATGGGTATAGTCCCTGTCCCCAAGGAGTTTACAACCCCTGCAAAAACTCCCCCTCAAGCCCAACTGCTGTGTTTCTGATCTGCCAGTATTGAAGATTCAGGGTGTGGGAACTTCTGTACTTGGCCCAATTTTTCTGTACCCTAAAACTGACCTGGAAAATTAAATTTATTAAGAAAAAAAGAGTCAGGGTGATAGCAAAGTTGCACTTTTTCTATGTCATCTGTTAGTTCTGACTCCTGGTTGTCCTATAAACAAAACATCTTGCTTTAATTCTACTCTCTCTGCCAGGAGAATTTCTGCCTCTTTGTTGAGTTTCTAGAGTTCCAGGAAAGCAGGGGTGCACATGAAGAGAGCTGGAAAGACAATGTGATTTTAGGAGTGTTTAATGGAGTGTTCGTCATACTCTAGTTCCTTATTTATACAATGGGGTGGGGGCCTGTGATGATCCCTGTTATTTTTATGATTCCAACCACGTAACGCACTGACTGGAGTTTCCTGTTTTCACCACCTTTGACAGCCACCTCTGCCTCCCCGCCCTGCAGGTCCATTCTTCTCTCCATCTGTTCAGTTGACATGGATGACACTCACCAGGCATTGGTTTTCATACCTCTTCGGATTTGAATATTGTTCACTGTTTTTGTGCTTACTCAGAACTCGCATCTATCATCAGCATGCTAACTGCCTGTAACGTGTTAGACTCTATCCTTAGTAAGGCTTCCTTTTCCAGGGACCTAGTGGATATTTGAAAGTTCCTAATCATGAAGGTTGGCAAAGTCTTTCATTGTGGGATGTGTGTGTGTGTGTGTGAGAGAGAGAGAGAGAGGGAGTCAAACTGCCTTCTAAAGTATCTGTCTACCTTGATTAATGAAGTTATCCACCTTTCATATTTCTTCCTTCTTATATACCTTGGCATCTTTGTGTATACAAACTGCCTCATTTAAAATAAATATACTTAAGATATTCTAACAATCTAAAATCTTTTCAATGACAACATTGTATTTTTTTCCATTAAAAAATCCCAGTGCAGGTTGTGTGTGAAAATGTAGCCCTTCCTTTATTACCTTCTTATAATTGTAGACATTTCTGTATTTGTCATTTCATCTTATGTTCATAGATTTGATGCTGGCTAACTATATGAGGAAAATTTCTCTACCTTCCTCTTTTGTGCCATGACTTGTTTTTCAAAAGGTGGACAGGTTTTTAATCTGTGATAGTCTTAATTTGTGTTCTAATGAGCCAAGCATTGTAGAGGGTCAGTTTAGTGACACTTTGAGCAGTTGGAACATTCCCGAATTTCCCGCGTGAATGTTTCCATGCACTGTGGTCGTGCAAAACCTCAGGTTTCCTATAACCTCCTGAGGAGCCTCCTGCCACTATTCCTTCCTGATAAGCTCCGGATATATTTATTTTGCTGTCTCACCTTATCAATAATATGGAATTAGAAGGAAATAGGGGGCTCTTGTCTTTTACAATTTATTATCCTTTGGAGAATTAATGTTTGTACTTTTTCAGCCACAGAAACCTTTGTTCAAACAAAACACTGTGCCAAAGCCAAGTGTGGAAAAGAGATAAAATGCTCAGCTGCTCCAGGTGAACCATGGTGGGGGCCTGAAGGCCTGGAAGCTAAGCCCATTCCTACCTGACAGCTGCCCCAGAGGGTACGGTTGAGAGCAATTTGGAGTCGGTTGATTTAGAGCCAGAAACCAAAACCCACTGCCGTCCAGTTGATTCAGACTCATAGCGACCCTATAGGACAGACGAGAACTGCCCCATAGGGTTTCCAAGGAGTGGCTAGTGGATCTGAACTGCTGACCTTTTGGCTAGTAGCCAAGCTCTTAACCATTGAGCCACCAGGACTCCTGATTTAGAGCAGTGGTTTTCAATTCTGTCAGCCCGTTAAAATTACCTTACAAATACCCATGCCCAGGCACCACCTCCAAGACTGTGGTCTAACTGATGGTTTATTTGTATTTTTTTCAGCGGCAACCCCCCTGCTTCCAGCTCCCCCCCACAACGGCCACAGCTTTAGAACCCAGACCAAAAACCAATTGTCATCCAATCTGTTACAACTTATAGTAATCCTATAGGAAGGAGTAGAACTGTCCCATAGGGTTTCCAAGGCTGTCATCTTTACGGAAGCGGATTGCTACTTCTTTCTCCCATGGAGTGACTGGTGAGTTTGAACCACTGATCTCCTGGTTAGCAGCCAAGTGCTTAACCACTCTGCCACCAGGGCTCCTACTGTAAAGCAGTGCTGTTCAAAACACAAGTGCACAGCAGAATCACCTGGCTACTTGTCGTTAGTTGCCATGGAGTTAATTCCTATTCATAACGACCCCATGTGAGCAGAGTAGGATTGCTTTGTGGATTTTTAAGGCTATGACCTTTCAGAAGCAGATTGCCAGGCCTGTCCTCCAAGGCACCTCTGGGTGGATTCAAACTATCACCCTTTCCGCTAGTCTGTTGGCTCTACCCAGAGCCTCTAGGAGGCTTGTTAGAGCACAGTATAGATTTCTTGTTTTGCTTAAAATCTGCATAGAAAGGACTAGATCAGAATAATAACAATGGTTATTCCCGGTTGATAATATAGTGAGTAATTTATATTTTCCTTTTTTTATCTTTCTGAATGTTCTAATTTCCTTACAAGGAGTAGTTATTCCTTTTCTAGCCAGAAAAATAAGTTGCTACAAGGTGCTGTAGGCATTGCCAAATGCTTCAGAATAGCATAACAATTACCTCCCTGAATTTCAGTGGCTAGATAGGAAAACATTTCCTGGTCACATCAATGTTATTGTAAAACATTCTGTCCTTAACGGTTCCATTTCTGCCCTGGGTCGTTATTTTAAAACATTGTATCCCCTTTACCTCTGTTTTTGTTAGTGGGGTTGTATAGTACACCATGACTGAAAGTGATAAAGGAGGCTTTGTGTCCTTTATTTCATTTTTGGTGAAACAGCAAAAACAAAACTGATGATTTTTCCTTATGCTTAAGATAGCTTTCCTTGTGCAATTGGTCATGAAATATTCTCAAGTTCCACTCCAACCCCCACCCCATGTGCCAAAATTTATGAGAAAATGAGTTTTCTGAAAGCTCGGTATACAGTAAAAATTACTGAGCAAAAAGGATTTGATGACCATCTACTTCAGCTTTCTTATTTTACTATTGAGAGCATAAACGCCAGAATGACTCACCCACAGTTCTCCACATAGTAAGCCACAGAGTCCAAACTAGAAATCCAGCCCAATAATATATAAATGAAGAACCCTCTAGGTACTTCAAAAAAACTTCAAAGAGGTCATTTGCAGCAGATTTGCCCAATGCAATGCGTCATTTGATTTCTTGACTACTGCTTCCCTGGACACTGATTGTTGATCCAAATAGAATGACATTGTTGACAGCTTCAATTTCTTCTCCATTTATTATGAGGCTGTTTATTGGTCCAGTTTTGACGGTTGTCATTTTCTTCCATTTCAGGTGTGATCCATATTGAAGTCTGTAGTCTTTGATCTCCATCAGTAAGTCCTTCAAGTTGCTTTCATTTTTGTCAAAGAGGGTTGTGTCATCTGCATATTCCAAACAACGTGCTGCATTGGAAAAATTTGCAAAAGATCTTTTTAAAGTTTTAAAAAACCAAAGATGTCACTTTGATGACTAAGGTACACCTGATCCAAGCCATGGTCTTTTCAATCAACTCATAGGCTAGCAAAAGTTGGATACTGAAAAAGAAAGACAGAAGAAGATGTTTGAACTGTGATGTTGGCAAATAATATTGAATATACCATGGACTGGCAAAAGAATGAACAAGTCGGTCTTAGAAGAAATATAAACAGGATGCTCCTTAGAAGCAAGGATGACGAGATATCTTTCTTCCTTTGAACACGTCATCAAGAAAGACCAAGTGCTAGAAAAGGACTTCAGGTTTGATAAAGTAGAGGGTTAGCAAAAATGAGGGAAACCCTCAATGGAATGGATTGATACAATAGCCTCAACAATGTATGCAAACATTCCAGGGATCATAAAAGTGGCACAGGGCTGGGCACTGTTTAGTTCTGTTATGTACAAGGCCAACATTAGTCAGAGCTGACTCTTTGGCAACTACCAACAACATCCACTAGGTACTTCAGCAGGTAATAGTAATGAAGTCGTGTGAAAATTTATTTTATCATTTGGTATCCAGGATCTTCCTAAGGGAGAAATTGTTTTTTCTTAGGAAAATGAACTTATCATGGGGCAAAGAATGGAGTTTTGATTCTTTCATTTCTACATTTTTGGGTGAAAGCTGTCCCTGGTTGACACATGAAATATAATAATACAATGACTGTCGGTAGTTTCATATTCCTTTATGTGCCAGACATTGGGATAGCAACTTTTCATGTATTATTTGTGATACTTAGAACATCTCTGCAGGTTATTATTATCCTTTGTTTACAGATTAAGACACACGAGTTTAAGAAGTAAGTAATTAGATTCAAATTTTGCTTCCTCCACTTGCTAGCAAGGTGATCTTGCACAGTTCATTTAATCTCTGGGTATCTGTTTTCTCACATATAATGTATTATATTGGAGATAATACCTATGTTCAGATTTAATGTGTAAACCAACTACTATGTAAATCACCTAGCACAGTGTCTTAAATATAGAAGGTGCTCAATAAATGAATTAATACATGGGAAATAGGACAAAATAAACATAAGTTTGGAAACACTCCTTAAAAGTTAAATGAGACTTAGATAAGGGGACTAAAACATGGTATATCCTCTATTCATTCTCATTCACAGTCTTCAAAAATGATTGATAAAGAAGTAAACTGAAGTAGCCTATTATGACATCGACACGTTTTCTTCTATTCCAAACATTTAATGTGATAAAGATAATCACAAAGCCCTGACTATATTGAACCTTTTTATTTCTATCCATTGCTACTCTTGCTTTAATTCTCCTTTGCTCTTTTTCTTTTTTCTTTTTTTAATCTTTTGACACTAGATGATATTTCTTAGTCAAATGAATGGTATATCACAACTCAAAGCAGCTTCCCTTTCTGCAGCCATTATAGAGGAATGTGAGGTTCATATTCTTTATATGCTAGAATGTAAGCTGTCTATAAGCAGGACTGTTTGTTTTGTTCACTGACATATCTTAAGTGCCTATGGCAGTGATCAACATACAGTAGGCATTCAAAATACTTGTGGAACTAATGAAGGAAGACATTTTCTAAGAAAATCAGTCTATCAGTTCTTTTTTTAATAATTTATTGTTGTTGTTGTTGTTGAAAACGTACACAGAAAAACATGCACCTATTCAACAATTTCTACCTGGACGCTTCTCAGTGACATTGACTATGTTCTTCAAGTTGTGCAACCCTTCTCACCATCCTTTGCCAAATCATTCCTGCTTCATACATTAGAATGCCATTTATGCCGTAAGACTTTACTGCTAGCAATAATGTGACTTGAAGGGAATTTTCTTTCTGGTGCGGCTCAGAGGCGGTTTGTAGCAGAGCCCTCACAGGATGGTGGGAAGGCTGGATGCTCCTCCATAGGATTGGGGGTGGGGAGAAGATACTACGATGCTCAAACTCAAGTTCCAAACACAGACAATGGACGCCATGGTCTCTAGGGCATTAGTGATCTATGGTGGCTCTATTTCCTGGATGAAGAAACAGGTGTAGCAAAAAAGTATTAAAACTATGTGCAGAATCCTTCATACCACTGGTAACTCAACACCGTGTGGTTTTCTGACCAGCTCACCACAAGACCTCGGTGTTTCATCATTTCAGAACAACTGCTTGAACTGTCAGACATTCAAAAGACTGGCTACTTTATCTGTACACAGAAAAACAGAAAAGAGCAAAACCATAGGCATAGAGTACTGAGTTGCCCCTTCGTCCTTCCTTTCTTCCCTACCCTATTCTCTTCCATCAACTCACTGAAATTTTTTCTTTCCTTGGTGAACTGGTAATTCTCACCAGGGACTAGTTTAATTTCGTAGCTATCTAAATTAGAAGTTTGCTGAAGAATTTATCTATAGTCTCTGTGCAGGCTATTTGCAGCACGCTGCCAATGAGAACTTGAATTTGATATAATTCGTCATGAATGCTTAAGAACTTAGCTTTCCCACAATCTCTCGCTAGCCACGTTAAAAGCTAAAGAGCCTTCAGTGCTGCTTTGGCATCCCCCTGAGCTGGAGCACAGACCTCAGATTCTGACCTTCCCACTCCCTCTGCTCACTGAGGAAGAAGAAATGCTGGCCCCAGAATGGCTTCCTTAGGGAAGGCAATCACGCTGACAACTCTAAGTCCAATGTGTCTTTATTAGCCCCATGTAGGTTTTAATGAATAGGAGCCCAGGTGACGTAAAGGTTAAGCCTTTGACTTCTGACCTAACGGATGATGGTTCAAACCCTCCCAGGGGCTCTGTAAGAGAAAGATCTGGCCATCTGTTTCTGTAAAGATTACATCCAAGAACATGCTATAGAGCAGTTCCACTCCGTTGCATGGGGTTGATATGAGTTGAAAATTAATTCTAAGGCACCAAACAACAGCAAGGTTTTAGTGAAAGTAACCTGGGAGAGCCCTGCAGAGTCTTGACATCTCTGAACAAATAAGGTGGAGTCCTTGGAAAAAGGGCATCTATTGCCATTGTTAAGAGGTAAGATCAAAAGATTAGGGTGCGTTTTAGTGACCCAATCAAGGCAGCTACTGGGATTTTCCTACAGCTTCAGCCAGAAGATAATTGGATTAGATGGTTGCATTTAATCAATCAATTCACAGATGATCTGTGAGAACAAGAAAGCTAAAAATATATCTCTAAGACACTGATAGTTTGTGGAGAATGGACAGGACCCTCTACCATGATTGCCATGGAAACATCTATGAGATTAATAATGAATTTTACAAACGGTACACATACATATGGATTTACAAGGATTTGTAGGTAAGAAATAAATCATATTAATTTCTAAGCCAAATCCTTCTAAATCTCTTCCTTTTTTCTCTCCTGTTTTTCATCAGGCAGTTGAGGTCACACAGCTGTGATTTACGCCTTAGTGACACAGATGAATCAGAGATGGCACAGGGGTCCAGAATTCTTGGCCAGCCTTACCACAGATTGTTCATCTATCAACCAGAAATGACTCAGTGCTCTGATTCAGTGATGGTGGCCCAAATTGTTAGCTTGGCTATTTTTGACTTATTCCTATTACTTACTCAGAGTCTCCTATCTCCTTTCTAGTTCTTCACATAACACTTTCTGTAAAACTCAATGATAAGAAAAGTACCCTTAGCTCTTTGAGACTTCCCCGAAATGCCTGGGTACTGGCATTAAAATTTTAAACTATTTAACCTCCCATATAAAACACTCTTTCGGTTCAGGCTAAAAGAACTGAATCTGAAATACTCAGATAAAGAAGCAAAATTGAGAGTGTAAATTACTCATATTTTCCTGAGCCCTGACTCTAGACATGGGTTTACTGGTTGGCCATGTGCTAGGTCTTTTAAAGGATATCTATCAAGAAAGAGTTGTTGAAGTTTATTTTAGTTCACTTAAAAAAAAAAAAAGATTAAGACTTTAGGCTTGAGAGTGTTACTGGCCTGGATTCTATTACTAGCCCAGCGACTTATTTGTTATGTGCCTTAGACAAGTAACTTAACTTCTAAGACTCACTGTCCTCACCTATGAAAGGGGGGAAGTAATATTTACCTTGCTGGTTGGTTATGAGAAATAAATGAGATAATGTTTCTCAAATGCTTAGCACAGTCCTCAAGCTAAATGGCAGCTGGTTTAACAGCATGATGTTAGGGGCCTAGGGCTTAATTTATCGAATAAGACTCACAACTGAGAATAAAGTAAATCCTGAGAATAAAGCAAGTGCTCTGCATTTAAAGTTTAGAGGAACATCATTTGTAGATGTACCATGCTTGCCTGCTAACAGAAAACTTGAAGGTTCAAGTTTACCCAGTGGCAACTCAGTAGAAAGTTCTGGTGATCTACTTCTGAAAAATCAGCCATTGAAAATTCCATCGAACACAGTTTTATTCTGACATGCATGAGGTCACCATGAATTGAAATCGACTTCACAGCAATTTTTTTTTTTTTTTTTTTTGCCACCTCTTTAGAGGATGGCAAGGAGAAACCACCTTACTTCAGAATGGAAGGGAATGGCAGTGGAGGAAGGAACTGGGAGTATGGAAGTACGATACTGGTGAGGAGCTACTCCTTGTGGGAGAGATGACAGGAGTGCTTCCCCTCAATGAAGCCAAATGAGAGGGGCCTCAATATGTGGGAGGCTGATAAGTTATACCCCATGGGTCTTCTATCTAGCCACTAGCTTGCTTACTTGTGTTTGCCTTCCAAAATTGAGGTAAGAGCGCCATGATTTCCAAAGTGCATGGAAGAGGGATTTCACAAGCCTTAAATGGGGACAAGGGAGTCAGATTGCATGTTAGACAACAAGATTGATTCTTCATTTCATTTTTCAAGTATTTTCCCAGATCAGCTGAAACTACTGCCTTAGTTCCTTCAGTCTTTCTGATTTTCCGTCCTTCCAAAATCCAATTGAAGTTTTGCCTGAATTGACTTCTTTACCATCTTTGAAATTTGATTTTGGGTATACTCTGCCTAACAAATATACTGTCTTATTGAATGGCCAGCAGTTTGCAGTATTAACTAATATTAAATTGAGTCACCATTAAGAGGCGATTATTGGCAATAACCTGTTCTGCTTCCTTCTGGATCTCATTTACTTGGGTGATACTCCTAAACATCTTATTTTTGTCCATACGACTCAGGACGAGAATGGCTAATTCTTCATCATGATTTAGCCCTGAATCATTTTGATTATTCTCTGATGTGTATTCTCAGACTCGGCGACGTCCTCCTATATAGCATTCTATGCAGAACTGCGCGTAGCAGCGTTCCCCAGTGAAATTTCATCAGTACTTTACGTGATGCCAAAATAACTTCAAGGCCATAAAATACGCTTCATAATAATTTCGCTTGCTTTTCTTTCTCAGCTGTCAAGGATCATACAGATGGTTTGGTGAAAAGTCCGCATTTTCTCCCAGAGAGTACCCTTCACATTTCTACTTGATAATAATTTTTAACTTTCATCCCTAATTATTTTTATGATTAAGAGGGCTTTGTTTTGAGAAGTGGGATAGAAACAATTTTCCCCAGATGAGGTACTGTTAGCTGCTTCCTGAGGGGTGGGAGGAAAAGAATTGGCCTAGCCCACGTATTCTTAGTGGCCTTAATTCTGGTTTAAAATATTGTGGGGAAAGGAAGAGAGGACTGACAGTGTCATCAAGGAAAATAAATGTCCTAGGACAGTGATGTCCAGAAGAACTTTCTGCAATAATGGAAATGCTTTATCCATACTATTCAATATGCTTGTTATTGAGTGCTTGAAATGTGGCTAGTGTGACTGAGGCAATTCGTTTTTAATTTTATTTAATTTGTATTAATTTAAATTTAAGTAGCCACATGTGGCTAGTGGCTGCCATAGTCACAGCATAGCCCAAGGAAGGAATGTGACTAGAACTGGGTCGCAAGACGGGTTGAAAGTTTGAGCTTAAATCTCTGCTCTACACTTTAACAGCTGTGTTACCAAGGAATGTTTTACCTAACCTTAATAACACGAACAGTCATCAGACCTGCTTCTAAGAGCTGTTGTTGCAAATAGAAGAGACAGTCCATGTAAAGCACTTGGCATAGTGCCCCTTACCTTATACATGCTAGGCATTATTTTAGTGATTGCTTTTAAGAGATGTAGTTTAGACACTGTCTTAGTTATCTAGTGCTGCTATAACAGAAATACCACAAGTGGATGGCTTTAACAAAGAGAAATTTATTCTGTCACAGTCTAGGAGGCTAGAAGTCTGAATTCAGGGTGCCAACTCCAGGAGAAGACTTTCTTTCTCTGTCAGCTCTAGGGTGATGTCTTTGTCATCAGTCTTCTGCTGGCTGAGGAGCTTCTCAGTGCAGGGACCCCAGGTCCAAAGGATGCGCTACACTCCTGGTGCTTCTTTTTTGGTGGTATGAGATCCTCCTGTCTCTGCTTCTTTCTCTCTTTTATATCTCAAAAGAGATTGATTTAAGATACAACCTAATATTATAGATTGAATCTTGCTTCATTGACATAACTGCTGCTAATTCCACCTCATTAACATCTTAGAGGTAGGATTTACAGCACATAGGAAAATCACATCAGATGACAAAATGGTGGATAATCACACAATACTGGGAATTGTGGCCTAGCCAAGTTTACACACGTTTTTGGGAGACACAATTCAATCCATAACAGACATTTTTATCATACAAATGAAATAATGTATTCAGAACCTAAGGTTGACGTTCTCCTCCATTTTTCTCTCAGAGGAACAACATCAGCTCCAGATGCATTGAGGTGATAATAAATTCTTTGTAAATGAGCTGTTTGAATCAGGGACCTGAGCTTCTATAGTTAGCATTAACTCCCTAAAGTTAGTATTTTTTCCTCTCAACACACTTTGCTCTTTCTCAACATTTTTCTTTCTTCCTTATTTCATTTTGTGCCATTGTCGACAACATAGAATCAAGGGAGTTATTCATGGAACACTTAGTTGGCATTGATCAAAGTAGTTCTGTTTGTAGCTTCCTGTTCTCTGTTAGGTATCTGTGGAAATGAATAGACTTCGGTGGAGAGGCCTTCAAATGTCAGTTTGGTGAACAACCTTTGTAAGTCGTTTTGGAAAGACCTTGTGTTTATACCTCTGGATTTGTGTTGTCAACCCCTGTCACTCACAACAAATGATGAGAGTAATCACTAACTGTTCAATTGTATTAATAGGGATAGTCTTGGACTGGTGTGACTGAGTAGGAAGGAAAAAATTGACCTTCTTATCGACCAACCATTAGTCAGCTGTCCTTCCATCTGATGCTTTCAAATAGGAATTAAAAATTAAATTAAATAAACCTCACCTTTGGAAGCAGTACAGGAATTTAAGTGCGCTTATGTAACAGGGGATTGTTATTGAATGTCACTTGAAGCACTTCTTGCATCTATGTTAATAGAAATTAAATTCATAATCAGCGATATGACAATCAATAACTCACAGTGGTACAATGTGCATTATTTCTTCCTCTTAACAGCCAGAATAACAAGAAACAGCTTTCGACTTATGCTTCCTTTTTGCTATTCATTTCTGTGTGCTGTCAATGTAAATGGAAAAGGATGTTGGGCTTTTATCCACCTTTTCCCCAGAATTAACGCTGATTTCTTTATTCTGCATCCTGCTCAAAATTGTTTTTGTTGTTGTGTGCTGTCGAGTCTATTCGGACTCATAGTGAACCTGCAGGACAGAGTAGAACTGCCCCATCGGGTTTTCTAGGCTGAAATCTTTATGGGAGCAAATTCAGGTCTTTTCTCCTGAAGAGCCACTGGTGGGTTCGAACCGCTGACCTTTCAGTTAACAGAAGAGTGCTTAACCATTGCACTACCAGGGCTCCTTGCTCAAAATTGTACAGGGTCTAATATAGCTAACAATGGCTACTACAATTGTACCTGTCTCCTTTAAGGCACACATGAATATATGTGTCTTACCCCTCATTTGGAGCTGGGTACCCCCAAAACCCATCTATGCACATGTTAAATCTATACTCAGAAGCAAGGGTGTCAGAGTTCCACGAACAATGCAGAAAAGAAAACCTGTAACGTCTGACTAAACACACTGCCCTTTGCAGAAGATAATTTATAGTTTGTTTTCTTTCTCTTGCTGAACTGCCACGCTCTGCCTTTTGACCTCTTTTTTTTTTATGGGAATGTGGGCAGTTCAAACCATTCTCTATTTTCTTAACGATTCTCACTGATAGTAATAAAATGTGATCCTAATATAAGTTAATCAAAGTTTTTCATTGAACTTCACTCCTGGAATATTTTAATAGACTGACTGCCTCAATTGTTTTTGTTTTAATTTGTGAAACACAAGGTTTCTTGAAACACAATTCCTAATATTTTCCTAGGAATGAGACTACATTAAAATCTTAATTAGTCCCTTAAGCTTTACAGACATTATTATATCTGATACCAGTTTAGCACAAAGTACTATTGCAGTAATTTTCCTTTGGCATTCTTTCTTTTCCCATCTTTGAGGTTATGCTTTGAGGTTTATGGAGAACATGTTTGGGAAGGATAACTGTTATATCAATCATATTTAATCAGTCCCTTTTTTCAATTCTACTTGCATAATGAAATGAAAAGGATGTCTAAATGGAAATAACAATTATTGTCTGTAATATTTTTTCTTAACAATACAAAACATTTAACTGTAGAATGCATGACAAAAATTTATTTATTGTTGCAAGAATGTTCTCGTTGCTACTATTAGAAGATCAGTTTTCAGTTAATGGTGGTATATTGCCATTAAACAACTTACTTTAGTTTCATTTCAAAATTGTCTAAATACAGGGGAAAAAGACACCTTTGTTCTGTATGCTTTTTTTTTTTTTTTTTTGGTGTGTGTGTCCTTTTCCTGATATTTGAGGGTAGTGCTATCTCCTTGAAGCTGTCCCGGTGGGATATTTGTATAAATCAGTTTAACTCTGTTAATATACTGTATTGATCTACAATTCATCTTATTGTTGAGAGGGTATTAATGGATTCCATTAGTCCATTTTCTAATTTCCACATGTTCTTAGTGTAATAAATCTTCACTTCATCTACTTGTAGGAAAGAGCCAATTCTTACAGAATCAGTTGAAAATAGGAAAAGGGGAATTTCTAGCAAAATTTATCAGCACAAGTAGAAATATTACTAAAGTTTCTTCTTTAGAGATATCAGTTCCTTAAAAACAGAACAATTGCTGACAATAGCATGTTGACAAATACCACTCTGTAAACTCAAATTTGTGCAAAATGTTTCCTGTAAAGCTAAGGAGTATTAGCTAAGGAAGAGTCGGACCCGTTCTTAACTGCCAATCCCAACTGATCGCCACCACTCTTAGCTGGTGGGGATTATTATACTGATTTTGAGCAGTTCTGTCTAAGAAAGTTACTTTTACAGATAAAACAATGAATCCTACTTATTAGGGCTATTGTAAGCAAAACAGAAAATGTCTTTTAAATGACTAGCACAGTGCCTGAAACACACAATTATTATTTGAGCTACATTATTATCTCTAGTAATTTAGACAATAGGGGCAGGGGCTTTCAAAAAATGCTTTCTGTCACCTGTTTTTGAGGGTGTTCTCTTAGTGTTTATCTTATATCAACAGCAACCAAAGGAACCAAACAATCTTAAAGACGTCCAGAGTGGATCTGATGGAATTTTTTGATAAATACAGCTTAATCCATCCATGCCAAATTAAATCTCCTGGGGGCTTGTATGGTTGAATCATTGGATTTAGAGTATTTGAAGGAATGCAAGATATTATCCAGTCAATCACCTTATGATTCAGAGAAGGGGCCTGATGCCCAGGAGAGAGAAGTAACTTGCTTAAGGTTCCAGAGTTATTGAGTTTTACAAGCCAGGAACAGAGCTGAGATTTTTCATGGCATCCAACCTCAGACACACTTTCCAATATATCATAATACTTCCACATTAGTAAACTCTAATTTGGGGATCATACTTCTTTGTTTGGCTTTAGTGAATATTTATTTAGTGTCTGTCACATGTAAAATGCTCTGCCCAGTGTGAAGGTATGAAGATAAATACATGCCTGGCCTTCAAAGAAACTTACAAGCTAGTGAATATATGTGTGTGTGTGTGTGTGTGTGTGTGTGTGTATATATATATATACATATACACGTCATATATAACACCTGAGGCTCCATATGGTCCAATCTTGTGTGGTACAACATATAAAAGAACAGCAGTGTCTACTGGCTCTTTGAAAAAAGTTAAATCTCGAAAATTCCTTAAGGGGATTTTAGACAGTACAAACATAGAAAGCTTCCTGAAAACTTTTATTAGGAATTCTTCCCCCTTCTCAAGTTTTCCACCCTTAGCTAGCACTAAATCTCTTCACTTTTCTCTCATCCACACAGGCCCCTTACCACTGCTTCTCTACTGCACATATGTTCCTCAAAAAATGAAGGTAATATTCTTATCAACTACTTTTTTGGGGGGAGAGTGGTGTCAAAATGAGCCTTCTGTTCTTCTTCTTCAGCCTTTCCTAGTACCCTAGTGAAATGTTGTATTTTTTCTACCTTGTAACTGTATGTAAAGATGGATGAATATTTGGCAACAAAGGAAAAGAGGTCTTTGAAAAGTTTGGATAACTATTTTTGCATCATTAGCAAAGATTCTGTTACTAAACAGAATTTCCGATCAAGACCTTGACTAACAAATTGGTTATAGATGCTCACAAGATTTATAGCTGAGCTTCACTTTCTTCTTAAACCCTACTCCTTAAAGGTTTATGATTATGGAAGCCAAGAGAGGAAAACCTGTGAATCACTAGAATTTCTAGTGTTTTCTGGTGTGCTGCAATAGGGAACACATTATTCTCTTCACAGTTTGCACAATAATTCCTTCTACACGAAGGAAAATTGCCTTTTGGGGAAAATTCATTGATACGAGTGTTTGGGGTAGAAGCTACAATTCTAGAGGACGTATATATGAAAGATAATCTGTTCTCTATGAGATCAGAGGAAGACTTGGTGACTTTGGAAGGCAGAGAGAAGGAAGAAGGGAGGAAGGGGAGGAAAGAGGGGAGCAGGGCCACATAGAGGGTGGGATAGGAGTTCCCTTCGTGACCTGCAAATTCTTGAGTCATTTTATGTCTCCCTCCAGCCTACCCTGCATTTCTTTGTCAATAAATAAATCACCCCATGTCTCCTGACCTTAGGCTTCAAGGAAGAAACAACTGAATCTCGTTGCCAAAGATTCATTGATCCTAAAATATGAACTAAGCTAAAATTTGACCTCTGATTAGCTGTCTTCTACAGCAAAGACAACATGACTTTTAGATTATTTGTCTTTTTGCCTCACAAACTAGCAAGGTGACCAAGATTCTTATTCCATTCTATTTCTGCCTGATACATTTGTTGATTCTTCTTGTTTCCAAGCTATCTTAAAAGTTATCTGGGTGTTAGTATGCTTTGGTACAGCTTTCTCCTGATGTTTTTATGTGTGCTGTTTTAGTTTTTTTAGGTAGTATTTTCAAGTTTATCTGGCTAGATGCTTCTTATCAGTGGTTTCATGACAGCCGTTATCATTAATCTTCCACCCTACAGTTTTGTCACAAGGAGCCCCATGCTGCTTGCTAGGATTTTGCAAAATAAGAGTATGGGTTTCTTCTGTTGTGAATGTTTATCGACGCGTCAAACTTCTCTGTGAATACTTCCATGGAAGGCACTTTGTAATTTCTCTCCTTTCTAGACGCATCACAGCATTCAGTAAATATTCATTGACTTGGATTGCTGAATGCTTATGACGTTTATAAGTTACAAAACTTACTGAGAGATTAGAGGTAACCTATAAGTAGATTCTAGTCACATAGAACTAAAAGGATAAATAACCACTCTTCAGTTACCATGAGACTTATTTTAAGCAACCAATGATTGAACATACTTTATTGACAGGTGCTTTACATATATTGATTCAACTAATCTTATCAATAACCTTGAATGTAAATATTATTTTATGGATGAGGAAGCTGATGTGCAAAGAAGCAATGCAATTTGCAGAATGTCTGAGAGGTAATAAGTAGCTAATAAGGGTTCAAATGTCATATTTTTCAGACTTAATAGCCTTTGCTGCCTGCCATCAGACCCTGGTTATACTCATAAAGTGCAAACAGATTGATACAGTCAGTGGAAGTGAATCTTAGGAAAAGATTTCATTATTTTCTCTAATTTCCAATATAGTTGGAACTTTATTAATTATTTCTCTAATAGTAAAGCTCATAAAAATAAACTCTGAAGAATAATTTCAGGCAAATACAGAATTTGTGGATGTGTAAATATTACTTGAAGTTTTCCGAATTCAAACATATGTTGGACTTTAAGTAGACTCAACATCAGATGTGCTGTGATGCTGGCTATGATCGGGACAGAGGTCCTGAACCTTAATCTATCATATTGTACATCCTACTTTTACTCTTTCCCTCATAGACATGAAAAACTGAGCTTACTCTATAAAGATACGTAGACACATCAAAAATTCTTATTGTCTAATAGTTTATAGATTTGTTGAATTCTAGGGCTTGAATGCAAATTATATATATATATGTATACCCACACACATATATACGTGTATACACACACACACACACATTTATATATATATACATATACATCTATGTATGTGTATACACCTTCTCCTCACTTATAGATAGACATGGGGTTAGTTTCCAAAGACCAGGTCATTATACAAAATTGGTGTTATGCAAAAATGGACAATGACTGCATCACTTCACAAAATGGAGGATGACTTCATCATTACATAACTGCCAATTACATCCTTACACAACTACCAAGTTATATCGTCATACAACTGCCAAGTTATATCATTACATAACAGCCAAATTACATCATTACATAACTACCAAACCACTGAGAATCATGGCCCAGCAAAGTTGATACATAATCTTAACCATCACAGCCAGCGTTACTCTCACCTCACGCCTCAGTGATTGTTACTGGCGGACGTATGTTGTTAATGTGCAAAACAGACAGTAGATTTTTTACTATTGTCATAAACGCAAATGTCTGATAGAGAGTTGATAAATGAGGAGAAAGTGTGTATGTGTATATGTATATACATATGTATATATATGCCATTTGAATAATGAATTATGACTTTCTATGTCAATTATTTAAATTTGAATAAAATCCCTTCTGAAAACTGCCCCATCCAGGGAGCTTGGTGTTGTGTGATCACATTTTGGAATTTTCAACATATTGTAGATTAGAAGTTGGGTTCCCAGTTACGTATTGCTACTTTGGGGTAGTACGGTGACAAACTATAATAGACATCACAGTTTATCAAGAAAATGAATCACACTTGTGTCACTTATTATTTGAGCATGGAAATCTGAAGAGTATTTGGGCAAATATTTCCTTATGATTCATGATAACATCAAAGGCATATGTTCAGGAAATCCATATCTTGATAAATTGTGCAATCTGCTACTTTTTTTTTTCTATGCCTAACCCTTCCTCCTCTCCATTGTCACTGGCATGTGAACTTGGTGTTTTATCCAAAAAAGTCAACAGTAGATGCAATCGAGTCTATTTGAGTGAATATTTATAATGTGATTCTGAAAAACACATACCACATGGCAACCCCTTACAGGTCTCTTTTGACAAAAGAAAATATAACAGTTATAAATACAAGTTTTAATGGATCAGTCTTTATCCCCAAAGGTGTGCTTCACTGGTGAATCACTGTTTCACTTACCATTATTGGAGAGTAGTAAGAATAATCTTTAACTACTATTATTAACAAATATTTCCACTGCTGTATCATGACCTATATTCCCTTAATATTTCACGTAGGTCTTACTTCCATAAAAATAGTTGATGTCTGCCCCATTCAAACATTTTAAGAACTATTAGTGACGATAAACTCATCTTCAGAGGGACAGTAGTGATAGAAATGGATATGAAAACTTTATCAACTTCTGCCCTTCTTACATATTCATGTTCTTAGATTCATGCCCTATTTCACCCAGGCCTCTATCTTCAAAATTTCAAAATAAATTATCCTACTATATTTCAAAACTCTCAGATGTCATAGATTGTAGCATGTATCATCATTTTATTACAAGAAGAAAGAAAAAATTGAGGCCAAATACACCTAGGAACCAGTCACCAGTTGCCTTGAGTTGATTCTACTCATGGTGACCCTATGTGATACCGTCAATGGTAAAACACATCCCAATTTTAGAGACATTAAAATGTGCAAATCAATGAATCTTTGAATTGATGAATGCAGTATTTCTCTTATTAGTAACTCTCTCCTCAAAACAAAAGCAAAACCCAAAGCCTATCGCTTTCACTTGACTTGGTGGATCAAGCTTAATTTAATTCATTCTAATAAACAAGACGAATGACTAGAAGTAGGAGGTATCAAAACTTAACAACCAATTTATTTAATATGGATGAAGCTCTGCTGTGAATATAAAAGAAAGAAGTGGAATGTAAGTTGCTGTCAGAACCTTCAGTATATTTAGCACATTATTCTAACTTGGGATAAATGTGTTTTGTACATTTGTAAATGCAGTGATGTGGGTCTGGAAAGCCTTATAGCTATGAAGCATTACTAATTACAATAAAATGTAAGACAGTCTTGAAAAAAAAGAAAGAAATTCTAAGCAATAATTGCTTTGTGAACTATACATCTATTCCACGGGTAGAATAGATAAATACATTTGTGAAACATTTAATTTCTGCGTTAGCCTGACAAGTTTATCTTATTTATTCTATTGAATAGCTGTCGGCCTCTCTGGAATCATATTTATAAGCATATTCAACCTCCTAGTGCATAAATTATTTTGTGGAATAAAATTAAGAACTTTCAAAACAACATAAACTTTTTGAAGTCACCAAGGTACCACTGAGTAAATTATTATCCCACATCCCTAAATGGTACCTAGTAGCCAGGAATAGTTAATGCACCTTTCAAAGTATCTAATTTACTCCCAGGGAGTAACAGACTGGTGGACAAGACCTGGATGATAAATTACACATTTTGATGCATTTTCCCAAGTGAATTGGGCTCAGTGTTGTCTGACTAAAATTAATGTCTCACATTTATTTCAAACATGTGAAGGCAAAGGTCTACAAATAGTTTCAGAAGTCTAAAACAAGATCACTCCATCTATCTAAACACAGTGAAGGGTAAGGCAAATTGTTCCAGAAAGTTCTTCCCTGTGAGAATTTAACCTGTCCAACCCTGTAGAATCTGTGATACCTGCCAAATCACAACCCATGGTGGTATGTCTCCAGGCCATGAATGCTCGTGTTTGTATTTACTGAATAATGTCTATTGCAAAGAATTTGTAAAGTGCTTTGCCTTCTGAAAACTTTTCCTTTGTTAGCATTTATGATCTCAGAGAGATTGCATAAATGTCTGGTATCCTACTTATTATTGCTTTTCCTTTGGGGAATGATGAAAGAATCTGGAGTCATTTCTGAATCCTGGGGCCCTGAACTCATATGATCCTCACTTCCAGATATCCTTAAGCAACAAACACTTAAAAGCAAACTGACTTTGTATTATTACATTTTACTCTCATTGTTGCCTGAATAGTCATTCCATTTAGTATCGTATTTAAGACTAACATGAGCAAATAAAATGCTGCTGGATGGTGAGACTATGGAAAAGTGGACTGTATTCCTGTTTGCTAAATATTCAGGTTTCCCTCCATGTGGTTCCCCGCCCTGAGAGAGATTACATATCCCCATTCTGTTGAACTCAGGAGTAGCCATGGCAGGACGTGACAAAAGCTTTAAGATTCAGTGTGCTGTAGTTCACCATTTCTTTCTCTCTCTCTATAATATCACAATCAGTGTCCTAAAGACGGCTCCTCAACTGGGCTGGGTCTCCTAGTCAAGACGATGATGCCACAGAGCCACTACTGACCCATGACAGACCTATAGTATGAATGAAAAATTAGCTTTTGTTGTTGTGAATCAGTGAGAATTTGGGGTCCTTTGTTACTCTAACAGGAGCCCTGGTGGCACAGTGGTTAAGTGTTTGGCTGCTAACCAAAAGGTTGGCAGTTTGAATCTACCAGTTGCCCCTTGCAAACCCTATGGGGCAGTTTTACTCTGTCCTGTAGGGTCACTATGAGTCAGAATCAACTTGATGGCAATGAGTGTGGTTTGGTTTCATTTTGTTACCACTGTATAATCTACCTGATCCTCACTGATACAGTGCACAGTGCCTGGCGCATTAGAGGTGGTCAATGAATACTTGTTGAATGAACGAACTTCTGAATTTTTGTAGCAATCATTGTTCACATCATTTGCTACTTGGGTTTGATAAATCCTCCTGCCTTTGGGTGAAAATTTTGTTGTTCTTGGGTGCCAGTGAGTCCATTCTGACTCACAGTTAACCCATGTGACAGACTAGAACTGTCCCATAGGGCTTTCTTGGCTATAATCTTTGGGAAGCAAATCACCAGGTCTTTCTTCCACTAAGCGGCTGGACAGTTCAAACCACCAACCATTCGTTTAGCAGCAGGGATGGATTACCCAATAAGCAAGGTAGGCACACACTTACTTGTGCTTACTTACTAACCTGTAGTGCACAATTTCACCTGTTTTTCAACACATCAAAGATATGGTGAAACCCATGTGAAATTGTGTAGTACAGATTACTAAGTAAACACAATTAAACCCTTGCATACCTTGCTTATTGGGTAATCCTCCCGTTTAGCAGTTGAACGCTTAACAGTTGCACCCCGCAAGGATCCTTTGGGTAAAAACAAGGGCCATAAAACATATTTCTCTCTAGCCCTGCCCCTACCTTCAGGAATAGTTTCTCTAAATTTCTCTTTTGAGAACATTTCTGCCGCACTTTACCTTACATTGTCCTCTTCTCTCGAGTGGCACTGTTTTGGGATGATGTCTTCTTTGCTGGTGACAAAAACGTAGGTGTGTCACTGGTCGTCACTTCAAGACACTGCTATTGATGATTTTAAGCAATGACAGCATCAAGGACTAGTGTTGACTAATGTTGAGGACACCAATGTCAGCATCAAACATGCAGAATCTTTTGCCCTTACTGCCTTTCTTCTCATGAGCCACAAAGTAAGTGTTAATGAGATGGTTCTTTTGGTCTGCTTTTTTTAAAATCTTAGTAGATTCCCATTCTTGGAGTCAGCCATGAGTTCCTGGCAGCTGAGCTAGAAGACAATTTAACGTATTCCAGCTAGAACATATTTTCATTCTTTTTTTTTTTTAGTTAAGGATGGACTATAGAACTTCTTTTTACAAAGAGTTTTTATACGATAGAACAACAGGGAAGCTTTGTCAAACTATGTAATGTATCATGTTGGGATGTTTAGAACAAATTTAACTTCAAGCCATAATATGGCTTTGACAATATAAAAATCCTATAGGAAGGAAATGGGTAATCAATTATGGCCCAAACATCAGTGACATAGTATGCTGCAATTATAATGACCTCTTTTTTTGTAATAAAGACTGAAAATATTGGAAAAATGAATAATATATTTCTATATGAAAGACTAGAATTAAAAATTATATGTATATTATATTTATAACCATTCCAAATATCTGCTCATGTGCATATATACAAAAACTAGAATGAAATAATTCCAATCAAAATAGTTGTGTTAGGGTTGTGAGATTTGGAGATAATTAAAACATTATTTTTTTTCCCAAAAGATTTTGTCATTTTTTTGTAATAAAAGTGAAAAAAATCATGAAAATAGAACTTAATATTTTGAAAGTTGGTTTCAACAGTGATTATACATGATGATGCACCTAATTCCTAAAATTGCTTTCTTAGTTATGTGTATTAACAATGTAATTGTTGTCTACATCTCATTTCTTCCAACCATATTGTTCTCTGTCCTTCAGTGAAATTCAGAGGAGTGAAGTAAGGTGAGTGGAATGGCTTAAAGAAATAAGATAAGCAGAGATTTTATCATGACTCCTTTAGAAATATATAAGGTAATAAAACTCTACAGAGCTGTTTTTACTGGCAAATATTCAAATACCGGCCTTTGACTTAATGCTTCACCGACCTAAAGCTAGCAAGGCAAGCTTCTGTGCAATGTCTGTGAATATAAGGCCCTGAGCTGACTGGGGAAATTACCAGGCTTTGTCCTCATTCTATTAGGATCACTTTAAAGACCTAGTAACAAAGGTCCTAATTAGGTTTCTTTAATGCTACCTAAGGTAGTTCATAAACACAAAGGCCAAGTCCAAATTCAGAGTCTTTTTTTAATCTGGAAGGGGCCTCTACCACAGGGCTGAAAATAGACAGCACATACATGGCACTCTTCCTCCTTTATCCCAGGCAGACTTGAATAATCTATCTAACATTTTCATAGTCCCACCCAGGTTTCAAATCCTTTTCAAGATACACTCTAGGCAATTCATACCAATTGATTAATCATATGAAAGGAAACTATCTGACATTCCACAGTTAGCCACTGGGTTTTCAGATAGAGGGAGATAGGAAACTAATCCTAAGGACTTTGTATTTGCAAGGCGCTCTGATAGACGTATAGCACCTGTTACTGTTGTTAGTTGTCATTGAGTAGGTTCAATTTCTGGTGACCTTATGCATATCACAAGGAAATGTTGCCAGGCCCTGGATAATCTTCATGATTGTTAGTATGTTTGAGTCCATTGTTCCAGCCATTGTGTAGTGCCTTCCAACATAGGGGGCTCGTCTTCCAGCACTGCATTGAACAATATGCTGTTGTGATCCATAAGGTTATCATTGGCTAATTTTTGGAAATAGATTACCAGGCCTTTCTTCCTAGTCTGTCTTAGTCTGTAAGTACCACTGGACCAGTCTATCATGGGTGACCCTGCAGGTATTTGAAATACCAGTGGTGTAGCTTCCAGCATCATAGCAACACATAAATCACCACAGTGCAACACAATGACAGACAGGATATATAACATTTAGCCCTGCAAAAAAAGTTGTTAACATTCCTATTTGAAGATGAGGAAACAGAGCCTCAGAGAGGCTAAGCAACACACACAAGCTTACAGGGCTTATTAGCTGCGGATCCACAACTGAAGCACAATTCTCTTGACCCCTGACCTACTATAATTTGTAGTACTACCAAGCTGTAAAGGAGCCCTGATGGCACAGTGCTTAAGCACTCAGCTGCTAACCAAAAGGTCAGTGGTTCAAACCCACCAGCTGCTCTGAGGGAGAAAGATGTGGTAGTCTGCTTTTGTAAAGATTTACAGCCTTGGAAATCCTATGCGGGCAGTTCTACTCTGTCCTATAGGGTCACTGTGGATCAGAATCGACTCTATGGTAATAGGGTTGGTATTTTTTTTTTTTTTTTTTTTGTTTACCAAGCTGTAAAATGATATTCTTTCTCTGAAGGAATTCATGGATGATGTTAAAGGAATCATTTTTGGGTCAGTGGCAGCCCACTTATCTCCCAATGAACCAGAAGAAACAGACTCATAAATAATAAACCACTATGCATAGCAGCCAGCTGGCCACCTAAATATTCATAGTGTGTATATGAACTTATTTACCTAACCATATTAAAGGCATTACATAAATGTCAGAGCTTGAAAAATGATGACCTTTGAGTCACTGATGGCCACTAAATTCTACAGTTTAGCTATTAGTTCAGTGATTTTCAGACATTCCACTGTCTTGAATTTTCTCTCCAAGAAAATTTTCCTAGACATTAAAGAATTCATTTTGCGGCCTAAAATTTGCAAACTTCACTACTATTTATAAAATATGAGCCACAGTGATTCTTCACTTTTGTCCTCTTTCCTCAACTCAAATTTTACAGTTTATTAGCAAACTGGACAACTCATTCTGGGAGTATGGCGCAGAGTCAGGCTCCTCTGCATAGATGCAGGACTAGGCTTTTACCATCAAGGTTCAAGTGTTTGCTCATTCTCCAGCTCCTTCTGACTGATTGTACTTCCCAAGGGGGCAGCTTTTCTGATTAGGAAGGTTTTTCAGCTTCTCTCCTCCTAGAGAAATCATATTGTGAATTACTTTTGTTGAATTCCTTTCCATTTGTTTTCTATTTAGTTCTTGTTTCATTCCTTCTAGGTCTCATATATCCCTGCCATGTAGTAAATTCTAATCTGTTTTCAAAATAAATATGCAATTGAAGAAAGAAATATTAGGAGGGAGGGCAGAATGGAAAAAAAAAATCTGGCTTATCTTGATTGCACATTTAAGGCTTATTTAAGAGCTAAACCTTTCTCCACATCTCTACCCTCACATCAATATATTATCTAGCTTCTGTAAAAATAAAGATAAACAGATACACTATTGTTGTTAATTTTGAACAAAATAATATCTATACACCTCTGGATCTCTGCCAATTTCTAGAACCCTGGATCTGTTTCCAAAACCCTCTGTTCCCTTATGGGTATAGTTTCTGCTAAGCTGACCTTATGAACTTCAGCATCATTTTCTACTCTTGTCTTTTCCTAGCAGAGCCATGAGGGTGGAAAGGAAATTGTCTGGTGTGTGGCAAAGCTAGTACAATGGGAACCTTATAAGGTTTGTGCTAGCAGGCACGAGGAATTCACATTGGCTAGGAGAGTATGTACTTAGAGTTCTCAGTATTTGGTGTTTACCAAAACATACTGCAATTGGCCTAGTTATAATAGGAGATATATTGTTTAAAATATCATTGTATGTAATAGCCTAACTTCCTAGGCAACTTTTGAGGCTATTTCATATTTTAGGACTTTACAAAAATAATTCTAGCTCCTGATAAATATGAAAAAATCTGACTTAGAATTGATTATATTTTTCCTTTTAAATAATATTTTGTCCTGATAATTATTAATTAGAACAATACATATTTAATGTAGAAGAAGAAAATAAAAATTGCTCCTAATCTGATTGCTGAAATACAATCATGGTTAACATTTTGGTTATTTACTTCTGTGTGTTTAGTTACATATAAATAATCACATAATTGGGAAAATATTGCACACGTGATTTGCTCTGTCATTTCTGACTTAGGTTACAATAGGTGTTTCCCTATATCCTACTAGAAGTCAAGATAGTGGCTATCTTCAACTAGAAAGGAAAGGGGCTATAAAGTAGCTTCTGGGATAATGGGAATAATGCATTTCTTGAACTGGGTGGTGGTTATAGGGAGAGTTAACTACTTGATAACCCACTGAGCTATACTACTTAGAATTCGTCCATTTTTCTGTTCTGTATGTTATAATTCAATGAAACATTTACTTAACACAAAATCACAAATTAATTGAAAAATAATTCATAATGACTGCATAACATTCCATTATAAGACTGTATCGTGATTAATTAGGCTATTCTCCCATTGTTAAATAATTTGTTTATCCTTTTTCAGTTACATGAATAATACTGTTATAAATATACTTTCACTTAAATATTAACCTGTCACATTCATTGATTATTCTCTTGGAGAAGAATTCTAGAAGTATTTACCCCCTTTTTAGGAGAAATAAAGGAGCCCTGGTGGCATAGTGTTTAAAGCTCTTGGCTGTTAACTGAAAGGTCGGAGGTTGGAGGTTCAACCCATGAGCTGCTCTGCAGGAGAAAGATGTGGCAGTCTGCTCCTATAAAGATTTACAGCCTTGGAAATCCTCTAGGACAGTTCTTCTCTGTCCTGTAGGCTTGCTATGGGTCTGAACTGACTTAATGGCAATGGGTAACAGGTTTAGGAGAAATACATAATGTGAGTTGTTGTGTTATTAGGTGCTGCCAGTTTGGTTCTGACTCATAGCAACCCTATATAATAGAGATCGAAACACTGCTTGGTCCCGCACCATCCTAACTATCTTTGTTATGCTCGAGCCCGTTGTTGCAGCCACTGTGTCAAAATCATCTCGTTGATGGTCTTCCTCTTTTTCGCTGACCCTTGACTCTACCAAACATGATGTCCTTCTCCAGGGCTGATCCCTCCTGACAACATGTCCAAAGTATGTAAGATGTAGTCTCGCCATCTTTGTTTCTAAGGAGCATTCTGGTTATACTTCTTCCAAGACAGATTTTTTCATTCTTTTAGCAATCCATGGTATATTCGATATTCTTCGCCAACACCGCAATTCAGAGACATCAATTCTTCTTCCGTTTTCCTTATTCATTGTCCAGCTTTCGCATGCATATGATGCGATTGAAAATACCATGGCTTAGGTCAGGCGCACCTTAGTCTTCAAGGTGATATCTTTGCTTTTCAACACTTTAAAGAGGTCTTTTGCAGCAGGTTTGTCCAATGCAATGCGTCTTTTGATTTCTTGACTGCTGCTTCCATGGGCATTGATCGTGGATTCAAGTAAAATGAAATCCTCGACCGCTTCAATCTTTTCTCTTTATCGTGATGTTGCTTGTTGGTCCAGTTGTGAGGAGTTTCATTTTGTTTATGTTGAGGTGTAATCCATACTGAAGACTATGGTCTTTGATCTTCGTCAGTAAGTGCATCAAGTCCTCTTTACTTTCAGCAAGCAAGGTTGTGTCATCTGCATAATGCAGGTTGTTAATCAGTCTTCTTCCAATCCTAATGCCGTGTTCTTCTCCATAGAGTACAGCTTCTCGGATTATTTGCTTAGCATAAGGATTGAATAAATACGGTGAAAGGATACAACCCTGATACACACCTTTCCTGACTTTAAACCATGCAGTATCCCCTTGTTCTGTTCAAACAACTGCCTCTTAGTTTATGTACAAGTTCCTCATGAGCATAATTAAGTTAATTAAGTGTTCTGGAATTCCCATTCTTCAAAATGTTATCCATAATTTTTTATGATCCACACAGTTGAGTGCCTTTGCATAGTCAATAAAACACAGGTAAACATCTTTCTAGTATTCTCTGCTTTTAGCCAAGATCCATCTGACCTCAGCAATATCCCTGCTTCCACCACCTCTTCTGAATCCAGCCTGAATTTCTGGCAGTTCTCTGTCAATATACTGTTGCAGCCGCTTTTGAATGATCTTCAGCAAAATTTTACCTTCATGTGATATTAATGACATTTTTCAATAATTTCTGCATTTGGTTGGATTAACTTTCTTGGGAATAGGCATAAATATGGCTCTCTTCCAGTCAGTTGGCCAGGTAGCTGTCTTCCAAATTTCTTGGCATAGACGAGTGAGCACTTCCAGTGCTGCATCCACTTGTGGAAACATCTCGATTGATACTCTGTCAATTCCTGGAGGCTTGTTTTTTGCCAATGCCTTCAGTGCAGCTTGGACTTCTTCCTTCAGTACCATCAGTTCCTGATCATATGCTACCTCTTGAAATGGTTGAACGTTGACCAATTCTTTTTGGTATAATGACTCTGTGTATTCCTTCCATCTTCTTTTGATACTTCCTGCATCATTTAGTATTTTCCCCTTAGAATCCTTCACTATTGCAACTCGAGGCTTGAATTTTTTCTTCAGTTTTTGAGGAATGCTGAGCTTGTTCTTCCTTTTTGGTTTTCTATCTCCAGCCCTTTGCACGTGTCATTGTAATACTTTACTTTGTCTTCTCAAGCTGCTCTTTGAAATTTTCTGTTTAGTTCTTTTACCTCATCATTTCTTCCTTTTGCTTTAGCTACTCAATGTTCAAGAGCAAGTTTTCAGAGTCTCTTCTAACATCCATTTTGATCTTTTCTTTCTTTCCTCTCTTTTTAATGACCTCTTGCTTTCTTCATGTATGATGTCCTTGATGTCATTCCACAACTCATCTGGTCTTTGTCATTAGTGTTCAAAGTGTCAAATCTGTTCTTGAGATGGTCTCTAAATTCAGGTGGGATGTACTCAAGGTCATACTTCGGCTGTCGTGGACTTGTGCTAATTTTCTTCAGTTTCAACTTGAACTTGCATACGAGCAATTGATGGTCTGTTCTACATTTGGCACCTGGCCTTGTTCTGACTGATGATATTGAGCTTTTCCATCGTCTCTTTCCACAGATGTAGTTGATTTGATTCCTGTGTATTCCATCTGGCGAGGTCCATGTGTATAGTTGCCGTTTATGTTGGTGAAAAAAGGTATTTGCAGTTAAGTTGTTGGTCTTGTAAAATTCTATCACAGGATCTCTGGCATCGTTTCTATCATCAACGCCATATTTTCAAACTATTGAGCCTTTTTCTTTGTTTCCAACTTTCGCATTCCGATCACCAATAGTTATCAACGCATCCTGACTGCATGTTCGATCAATTTCAGACTGAAGAAGTTGGTAAAAGTCTTCAGTTTCTTCATCTTTGGCCTTAGTGGTTGGAGCGTAAATTTGAATAATAGTCGTATTAACTGGTCTTCCTTGTAGGCGTGTGAATATTATCTTATCACTGACAGCATTGCACTTCAGGATAGAGCTTGAATGATGATGAATGCAATGCCATTCCTCTTCAGGTTGTCATTCCTGGCATAGTAGACCATATTATTGTCTGATTCAACATGGCTAATACCCGTCCATTTCAGCTCACGAATGCCTGGGTTATTGATGTTTATGAGTTCTATTTCATTTTTGATGATTTCCAATTTTTCTAGATTAATACTTCATTCATTCCACATTCCAATTATTATTGGGTGCTTGCAGCTGTTTCTTCTCATTTTGAGTCGTGCCACATTAGCAAACGAAGGTCCTGAAAGCTTGACTCCATCCATGTCGACTCTACTTTGAGGAGGCAGCTCTTCCCCAGTTGTCTTTTGAGTGCCTTCCAACCTGTGGGGCTCATCCTCCAGCACTATATCAGCCAATGCTCCACTGCTATTCATAAGGTTTTCACTTGCTAATTCTTTTCAGATGTATATTGCCAGGTCCTTCTTCTTAGTCTGTCTTAGTCTGGAAGCTCAACTGAAACCTGTCTACCATGAGTGACCCTACTGGTATCTGAGTACCGGTGGCATAAAGTTGACTCTACTTTGAGGAGGCGGCTTCGTGCTCATCTTTGGCACTATACCAGACAATGTTCTGCTGGTATTCATAATGTTTTCACTGGCCAATCTTTTCTGGAATGGAAGTAGACTGCTAGGTCCTTCCTAGTCTGTCTTATCCTGGAAGCTCTGCTGAAACCTGTCCACCATGGGTTACCCTGCTGGTATTTGAAATACCAGTGGCATATCTTCCAGCATTACAGCAACATGCAAGCCCCCCTCCCCCAGTATAACAAACTGACAGACAAGTAGCGGATGATGGGATATAAGCCTAATATTATAAATAATATAAACATGATAAATGAAAAATCAAAAAACATGAAATTTTATTTTCTGTGAGCAAGTTTCAGATTTTTAAGGGCCCTGAAACTGTTTTAAAATTGTACCTAATTTGCTAACCTCACAAATATGGATTATTACAGAGATTGAAGATTAAATATAAGCAATTCTCATAAATAATTATAGATTTGTTATATTTTTAGGTAATTAATGAGTAAGGAACTGCAGTTCAATAATAGCAACTTGGGAATATGTTCACATTTGTTCTTTAAAGTGATAAATACTTTATGTTACACGAACAATTCATATGAGCTGTTCGAATCTCATATAACCTGCATCTTGGTATGTTTTGAAGAATTCCTCATTGGATACACAGGAAAAGTAGAGTCAGGAGTGAGAACTACTAGGTGATGTTATGATTGCAATCAGGAGTCAGAGTTCTCTGTAAATTCACTTCAAGGAATGACATTCAAATGCCCATGGCATAATATGCCTTGTATTGCACCCAACATGCAGCTTTGTCTATGATAAGTGCTTGATATCCATTGAGGGAGAAAGTACAGACAGAATGAACGTTTCTTGGACATCAGAGGCAATGTGATATATTTGGAAAGAATATGTACTTCGGAATCTGATGATCATGGGTTGCAGATCCAACTCCATTAATTACTAGCTATATAACCTTGGGCTAGTCATTAAAAAACTCTTTGCGCCTCAGAGTCCTCATCTATAAAATTAGGAAAAACCTTTATGCAGATTGCTATAAAGGTTAGAGATAATGTGTATATAGTGACTGACACAGAGTAGAATCATAAGTGATAACTTATCTTTATTACTGTTTATAAATAATGCAGTATTCTAGGAATCAGGAAAATGAGGTAAAACACTAAAAAGGAAAAAATACCTCTATTTATGGTATTCTGAAAATAAATGTCAGTATCAACAGCATCTTGAAAGGTCAGATGAGAAGCTTAGGGTGCAGTGACTTTACATTAATCATGGTGGAGTAGTTTGGAAAAGGGAAGCGAGAATGGTTACACAATTTGAAGAGTGTAAACAATTTCACTGAATTATACGTATAGAATTGGTTGAAACGGTGTATCCTTTGCGGTGTGTATTTTCGCAAAAATAAAATAAATAAATGTCAAGGATCATATTCACCAGTACTGACCTTAAAAAAGTTAAAATTAGGAGAATATCCCCAAATAAACATTCTTGTTATAGAGGCTTCACTTCCCTCCTGAAGCTTTTGTCAAGTAAAGTTGATTTCCACAATAACCCAATTTTAAAGTGGAAATAGAAATGCTTTGATCTCGGTAGGAGGCATCTTTTGTGAGTTCTTGGACAATAGGCAGGCAAATACCTAAGCAACAGCTGCCCCAGGAATCTAATTATTTCATATTTCATTTCATCTATCCATCTTTTCATGAAGTTTCACTGGATCAAACATGCACCTTTCTTTTTTTCTAAATCCTGATCCAGCCAAATTCTCTAGAGGCAAAAGAGGGCTTTAGTTTGTCAATGCAAAGCCTAAAACTGGAGGTGAAGTAGAATAGAAAGACACTCACATTCTCTTTAGGAAGGCTTTAGTTTGATCCTTCCTTTTCCCTCCTGATTGTATAGAAACTACTCAAGAACACCGTCCATGATTTCTCTCTGCTTCTTGCCCTTCAGCTTCCTGGACCAGAGCTCTCCCTTCACTGGCTTTGCTTTGCTCTTCATTCTCCTGGCTATCCTAGTACCCAGAATCACAGAGTGTCTACTGCTTCTCAGCTCTGTTCCCCAGCAGAGTCAGAGCCGAAGTTGAGACCTTTGTGTGAGGAAAGGAAAATGGTAGCCTGTGTAGCTCTAGTTTATCTTAGAATGTGGTACCTTCAGAGAAACGGGAAACAAGCAGAATTGGAGTGTGGAACGTAAGAGAAGAGTTAATAGCCATTGCAGGTTTACACAGAGGAGTGTGTTGGCTGTGGGAGCATGTGTGTGTACACACACACACACACATTTCTCAAATTCAGCCTCAGATGACTTTAGTTTCTGTAAAGTTATTTATTACACCTCAACATAAAGAAAATAAAAATACTCACAACTGGACCAATAAGCAACATCATGATAAATGGAGAAAAGATTGAAGCTGTCAAGGATGTCATTTTATTTGGATCCACAATCAATGCCCATGAAAGCAGCAGTCAAGAAATCAAATGATGTACTGCGTTGAGCAAATCTGCAAAAGACCTCTTTAAAGTGTTAAAAAGCAAAGATGTCACTATGGGCCTGACCCAAGCCATGGTATTTTCAGTTGCCTCCTATGCATGGGAAAGCTGGGCAATGAATAAGGAAGACGGAAGAAGAACTGATGCCTTTGAATTATAGTGTTGGCGAAGAATATCGAATATACTCCTGCCAGAAGAATGAACAAATCTGTCTTGGAAGAAGTACAGCCAGAATGCTCCTTAGAAGCAAGGATGGCAAGACATCGTCTCATACTTTGGAATGTTATCAGGGAGGGACTAGTCCCTGTAGAAGGACATCATGCTTGGTAAAGTAGAAGGTCAGCAAAAAAAAGGAAGACCCTCAATAAGATGGACTGATACAGTGCCTGCAACAATGGGCTCAAACATAGCAATGATTTTGAGGATGGCATAGGACTGGGCAGCATTTTGTTCTGTTGTGCCTAGTGTCGCTATGAGTCAGAACTGACTTGACAGCTCCTGACAACAACACTCCTCACTTATTGACTATCTTGTTATTCAACATTTTGCATTTATGACAATAATAAAAAATCTGCTACCTGACTATTTTGCACATTAGCAATGTACATCTGGCAGTTATGAACACTGAAGTGCAAGGCAAGAGTAACACTAGCTGTGTTGGTTGAGGTTGTGTATCAACTTGGCTGGGCCATGATTCTCAGTTTGGCAGTTATGTAATGATGTAATTTGGCAGTTATGTAATACGGTAACTTGGTAGTAGTCATCCTCCATTTTGTGATCTGATGCTGTCATTCTCCATTTTCACATAATGCCGAATTTTGCATAATGACCTGGTCTTTGGAAGCTAACCATGTCAATAAATGAGGAGTGGGTGTCCTTATTGTGGTTAGATCAAACTGTTCATAGCATACTTTTCTTTGACCACTAGCACCATTAAATGCTGCTAATAATAGGCATCTTGCTCACATGTGCCTGGAAATATGCTAAATACTTTACATTCATTAGCACACTTAAACTTCTCATCACCCTCTAACGCTGCTGTTAGTTGCTGTCAAGTTGGCAACAGAACAAAATGTTGCCCACTCCCGAGTCGTGTTCATAATTGTTGGCATGCTTGAGTCCATTTTTGTGGTCACTGTGTATTTTGAGTGCTTCCAACCTAAGGGGCTCACCTTCCAGCACTATATCAGACAAGAGTTTATTGTCATCCATAAGTTTTCATTGGCTAAGTTTTGAAAGTAGAATGCCAGACTTTTCTTCCTAGCCTGTCTTTGTCTGGGAGCTCTGCCGAAACCTGCCCACCGTGATGACCCTGCTGGTATTTGAATTATTGGTAGCATAGCTCCTCACATCAGAGCAACATGCAAGCCATCACAGTACAAAGAACTTATAGACAGATGGTGGTCCTCTAAGGTAGGTGCTATTATTATCAAAGTTTTACAGAAAAGAAAAGCTTAAGGAGCTTAAGTAACCAGCACAAAGTCAGCAGTAGAGCCCAGATTCTGACTCCAAACCATGAGCTCTAAACCATTTCATTGCATTCCTTTTTAACTTTGTCTCAACCAGGTTCTATTAAAAGGAATGACCTGTGGTGACTAATTAGGTAGGTGCACACATCAAGCTGATGGCAGGTCTGAACTGTACTTTAGTGCTTTCCCTCCCCAAATTTCCTTTGTACAAAAACCGAGACACAAGAACACAACCAGAGCTTCCTGGCTGATCTCACTTCCGTTCTCTCACCCATTCTAGCTCATCCTGAGTGTGGCCAGTGAAGATCATGCTATAAACCAAAAAAAAAAAAAAAAAAAAAACCCTTGCCGTAAAGTCGATTCCAACTCATGCTGACCCTTTAGGACAGAGTAAAACTGCCCCGTAGAGTTTCCAAGGAACAGCTGGTGGATTAAAACTGCCAACCTTTTGGTTAGCAGACAAGCTCTTAACCACTGTGCCACCAGGGCTCCATCATGTTACAACTCATATAGAAAACAATTTGGAGACTGCAAAAGAAGTCAATAAACCCCTCCATCTGAAATTCTTCTGTAAGGTACCTTAGCATGTTAGTAGAAATTGGGTGAGATTTCAATCTTTCTTCCAGAAAATAAGGACATGACAGTATGGCCTAGGTATTAAGACTCTGTTTTTACTTATTAAAAATTGAATTAGTGAAAAGTATATTGGTAATAAGAACTTTTGGTCCTGTTAAGGTATCCCTTGTGTTTGAAATCTGTGATATTTGTATAAAATTGTCCTTACTTTAGTAGTCCCCCCTCCCACTGATAGAATGGAAATTAAAATTTTAATTATGATAAACAGACAAAAAAGGGTCTTGGTATTTGCAAGTTTATTTTTACATACGGATGGCAAACTCCTGGAATATGGCAGATCTCATTGTCATTAGCCTCATGAAATTTGTTTCTGTTCTTTAAATTTGTATTTTACTTTGTTTTATAAGCAGTTTATCTTATTTTTCCTCTCTGTTGTCAACATTGCTTTTTCCTTTTAGGTACTCTTTGTCGTTGATAAAAGCCAGTTGCCTTTATGTAGATTCTAACTCATGGCAACTCCGTGTGTGTCAGGGTAGAACTATGCTCCATAGGGTTTTCAGTGGCTAATTTTTTAGAAGTGGATCTCAAGGTGTTTCTTCCAAGGTGTTTCTGGGTGGACTCAAACTTCCAACCTTTTATTTAGGAGTCAAGCTAGTTAACCCTTTGCACCACTCAGGGACTCCTGTCATTGATGAGACCTTTCATAAATACAGCTAAATAGTCCCCTCTAATCTTCCAAGACATGGAGCCCTGGTGCATAGTGGTTAAGAGCTCAGCTGCTAACCGAAAAGTTGGCAGTTCAGATCCACCAGCTGCTCCTTGGAAACTCTATGGGGTAGTTCTACTCTGTACTATAGGGTCGCGATGAGTTGGAATCGACTTGATGGCGATGGGTTTGTTTTTGGTTTTAGCCTTCCAAGAAGAGCCCTGGTGGCACTGTGGTTAAGCACTCAGCTGCTAACTGGAAGTTCAGTGATTCAAACTCATCAACCAAGATTCTTGGTTGTCTTGGGATTTGTATTGTAATTAATTGTCAATTTAAAATCGGGGAGATCAAGCACATTACCCCATGTATTTTGAGTGTAGAGGGTATAACCTGCTAAGGATAAAACTGAATTTTTCATTTTATATAAAAGTCAGAAAAGCTAACTACCAATATGTCAAATTCCCTTGTTTACCTCAGCTGATTAACTGAACTGATGGTATCACCTAGATGGAATTTCTTGAATATTGGTTTGTGCAAATCTACAACCTATATGCAATATTAACTGAATCCAGGTAGCTCTGACAGTTGTTTCAAATATGCACATATGTTAGTTCCCCCAAGACAATATTATAGAGATTTAATTTTTGTAAACTGGCATGGAAACATTACAAACAATTTTTGCATCATATTTTAAGCTTTAATTAGTACAGTATGTGTAATTACTAATATTTTTTTCGGAAGCAAACCATAGGTTAAATTTTCATGTTCTTGATGCCTAGTGTCTCATCATTTGAGAAAGAATCTTTTATACATTTCTAATAAATTAAAAACGTACTTTGGAAGAAGTACAGCCAGAATGCTCCTTAGAAGCAAGGATGGCAAGTTTCGTCTCACATACTTTGGACATGTTATCAGGAGGAACCAGTCCCTGAAGAAAGATATCATGCTTGGTAAAGTAGAAGGTCAGCAAAAAGAGGAAGACCCTCAATGAGGTGGATTGACACAGTGGCTGCAATAATGAGCTCAAGCGGAACAGCAATTGTGAGGATGGTGCAGGACCGAGCATTGTTTCCTTCTGTTGTACATAGGGTCCCTATTAGTCTGAATGGATTCAACAACACCTAACAACAACAATTAAAAACAGCATATATTTTGGACCCAATTTGCACAGAGCAAGGTAAATTAAATTGTACTATATTACCAAATAAATGTATTTTGTAGTCATGTTTATTAAAACATAAACTAAGGCAAACACCAAAACTCCTTCTTTGCTTCTTCAACTCTTCGGTTCTCCCCCAACTCCACGCCAGTTTAGCATCAAAGTTTATTCAGGGTTCTCAGTAATCAGGCTTCCATCTACCCTTCCAGACTGTTTCTTTACTCCCATCTATATATCTTGCTCTCCAACCAAACTGGATTCCTTACTCTCCTCTAGGATGGTCACTATGTTTCCTTTTTTCTTTGCATCTTGGTGGGGGATATTTTGCCCCACCCAGATGGACTCTCTCCTTTCTTCAGGATTCCATTCAAATCCCCTGAAGAGATAACTCCTCTTCCTCTTTCTATTTAATAACAAAACAAAACAAAGCAAAAACTGGCTGCCGTCGAGTTGATTCCAACTCACAGCGACCTTATAGGACAGAGTAGAACTGCCCATAGTGTTCCCACAGAGCAGCTGGTGGATTTGAACTGCCGACCTTTCAGTTAGCAGCCAAGCTCTTAACCACTATGCCACCAGGGCTCCTTCTACTTAATATAACCCATTACACCCGTTGCCATAGAGTCGACTCTGACTCATAGGGACCCTACAGGACAGAGTAGAAGTGCCCAATAGGGTTTCCAGGGTTGTAAATCTTTATGGAAGCAGGCTGCCACATCTTTCTTTCACGGAGCTGCTGGTGGGTTTGAATTGCTGACCTTTTGGTTAGCAGTCAGGCACTTAACCGTTGCTCAGGATAGGCAAGATCAAATATATACATGGTGAAGTTTAAACTTCTTTTTTATAGCGTTCACCAGGTGGTGAGGAATAAGCCAAGAAGTAAAATAGCAAATAATCAGGCCATCCCCTCCCTAACGCATGAAGACATCAAGAACTGTCCTCTCTTGAACACTGTCTGCTGAGTTAGGACACCACCCCTGACTTCTCATGAATGGGGTTTCAGTACTAATCAGAATGGGCACAGGTGATAGAGTGGTAAAACCAGAGTCTGGAAACTTCCGTTCTGTTTCTAGTTGCATTCCTTAATACCTGTGGGTTCTGTTTCTTCAACGGAAGCGAGACAATATCTATGAAAACATTTTGTGAACATTAAGGCCGCTTATAGCTCTTAGATATTATGGATATAATTGTCACAAACTGTTATTTCAATCTTCTGCTGAGATATAGCCAGTGGTGTGCTGGTTTAGTAACCAGCTCTTCAGGAAAGAAGAAAAAGAAAACAAAACAAACAAAGACCTGACTTGTAGCATTTGCCAATTTCCTTGGTGTCAATACTTTTAAAGGCAGATTCCAAACTACCAGTGGGACATCACTGAATATGAACTCGGGAAGAGATGCTCAGGAACACATTATTACACAGTATTCCCACCATACGGATAAAATAGATGTAAATAACCTCAGAAGCATAGTAATAACCTCAAGAGCATATAAGGTAGTAAAGTAATTAGGAAGAGAAGAATTTTGTGTATTTATTACCTCTTGTTTTTAATATGATTTATTTAATTGTGAGTTTATCTAATTTAATTAATTTTAATGGCTGTCCATAACAAAAAAAAAAAAAAAAACAAGAAACAAACCTTTTGCCGTTGAGTTGATTCCAACTCACAGTGACGCTATAGGACAGAGTAGAATTGTCCCCTAGGATTTTGAAGAAGTGTTTGGTGGATTCGAACTGCCAACTGACTTTTCTGTCCACATCAAAGGGCCCACAGAATTCCTGAGAATTTGACAACTGGCTTTCAGGAGAAGGTAGAAACCAGTTCTAGCACACCACTGCTGGCATACATATTTTCCTCTCCATATATGTTAGTGCAGGAGCAGTGTTTGACTGTGTAATATTATCGTTTGTTTGCACATAATAAAAACTTAATTACTGTCTTTTTATTTAATGAACTGTGGTGTACGAAAAAAAGAAAAAAGACTAACTGCTTGAGGTATTTAAAATATGTATTTATTAAAAACTATTTCTTGAGCGCACGCAATTTGCCAGCTACACGGTTAAGCTAGGATAGGAGGCATAACATCACATGGGTTAAAACAGATCCCCAAATCTCCTGAAACTACTGATTAAAAACAGCTGAAAATTTGTGAATTTCTTATCGGTCCTTGCCGGTGCTTGTTCAAGGGATGACCGAGAACTCTAAGCTACATTCATTGAAGAACAAAGAACTGATGTCAATTTACTTTCCTAGTCTCCTTTGGAGTTCGATCCGATCTGCACTGTCACTTAACTAGGAGGCAGGCCTTGCTTTTGTCCTCATTTTCTGAGGGAGGAAATGGGTTCATAGAGATTAGCTATCTTGCCTAGAATCCCTTCATTAGTAAGGATTAGAGCTGGGAAAGCTCTTGCTTTTTCTACCACACTACCCTCCTCCTTCCTCCTTCATACAACACATGAATGTCTTGGTAACGATTTCTTCGGTATCGAAGCCGGGAGAATCTCTTTAAAGCAAGGGAGAAGAGGTAGATGGTATATTATACTTAGATCTACTTTTCAAATAAAAGTTGCTGTAATCATTTTTTTATTTCACCATCTCCTCATTTAAACATAATAAGAGGCTGGATAGTCATCTTGGAGTTTGAGGGCAAGTAACCCCAGGATTTGAAATTCTCTCAGTGTGGTGGGTTACAGCCTGAAGTTAGGCGTGTTAACTGTGGACCAAATACAAAGTCAACCCTGACAAGACTTTCTTCTTCTTTCTTAACGTTTTATTTTATGTAAACATTTATACCACTGAAGTAAACTATACTTATTATTTACTTTTTGATGCAGAAATCATACTACCACACATATAGCACAAAGCATAAGAACAGTATCACTTCTGAGATTCCCGGCTCAGACTGAAGAAGAAAGGACTCAAGTACCTTCATGATTGAGGCAACACAGTCATTGCTAAGAGTTTTGACTCCAGAAAGCCAGATTCACTTTTCAAGAGCTTCTAAAGAAGGAAGTATGGGACGTTAAGGAAGGAAAGGGAGTGGGGGTAGAAAGTAAGATCTATTTAGCAGTCTGTTATTTGGAAATGTGTGCCTAGTGGATACAAACTCTACAGAAATGAAACAAAGGAATGAGTTGGACAAAGAAAGCAATAAAACCCAAATCACACTATGTGGGTCTAGATTTTAATTCAAATGACATTAAGAGGATTTTCAACTTCTTGAGGGATGTGTTTCCAAATAATCGCCTAGAGAACAAAATCATGTGAAAAGGAAATTTTCAGGAAAAATAGACAACAGGAACCAAAGCTGAAACATGAGTTGAGGTTGATCCTCTAACCAAAGTTTTTGACGAGGACAATCCTAGAAACCCACACTAATATGAACGTTCTCCCTTCCCAGGATTTCAATGCAACGTGGCTATTTACCCAGTAGGCCAATGCCTAGGTGTCAAGAGAAATAGAGTGTGCTCAAGAGAGTAAATATGGGTGGAGAGCCAGGCCCCAATCCCTCCATGTCAAGAGCCTTCTGAAGGTTTTCTTCTTTATGCATAAAACATTCTGCTCCAATCCTCAAAGGAACCTGTAGAAGCCACAGCCAGAAAGGGCATCAAATGTGTGTCAGGAACTATGGGCCAACTTTTGGCCCACTCTTTATTTTAAAGATCATGAGATTTTATGTTAAGGAGCCAAGACAAGGAAAAGTAGGAATGATTAAAAAACAAAAGTGGCTTTACATTTCAAATAGAATTCAATGTTGGGGCGCAGCGGGGGGCGGGGGGAGTGGGCAAGTATCTTAGAGATGTGTAATTAAAAATAAAATAAATCCCCATTCATTTTGATACATTCTTCCTTTCCATGGACAAATATGGGCTGTTCGTTTTCTTCCAGGACAGATAGGGCTTCTGTGAATTTTGCAGACATTTCTATGTGTTTATGAAAAGGAGAAACCCAATAATTTTCTGTAACTGTTTTTTTATTTCTGGATAAGTGTTAAATGGTTGTTTAGTCTAGTCTAGTTCATAGTAATAATAAAAAGATGTAACATGTACACAGTGCTCTAGAATTTAATTCTTGTCACCTCCTTACAAACATTTGAGAAAATATTAAAGTATTGCAATTATAATTTACGATACGAAAACCGAGACAAAGGTCAGTTTACTTGCTCAAAGTCACACAGGATAATCAGTAGCAGTGGGTAGGGTCCTGTATCTTTTATCTTCAGGTCCTGCTATTCTCTGCCACACCACATGGCCTTTCTTAGACAGGGGACCAATCTTGTAAAGATGATAGAGTAAGGTTCATTTTGTCCTAGAGGCACTTGGGCCATGCATCTCGGTATAATGGGCAGATTTAGAGTGAATGGGTTGTCTATTTTTTTCAAACATTATTTAAAAATGGTGTGGCATTGGGGGGGGGGGCAGTGGGCTGAAGGATGATTGCCAGAGCTTTCTTCATACAAATGGTACATCTGAAAGATCATACGATTGTCCACAGTATCGTAACTAATTTGCATATTGAAGATTCTAGTGTGCAGAATTTTAAATTGTAGCAAATTTAACCTGGAGAAAATGATACATTAAAGTCTGGAAATCACTTAAAAGTCTACCAGGAGACGAATGGTCCAATGAGGGGAAAAAGCAATCTGGAATCGCTAAAAGCATATACTCAAATGATGTTTATGCCATTCAAGTACCCAAAATACAGTATTAATGAAAAAAGTAAAACTGCATGTACCGTATTATCACAATTTTTATTAAAAAAAATACTGCATAACTCTGTATATATATGGGTGGTGCAACTGAACTTGGCTGCTAACTGAAAAGTTGGAGGTTTGAGTCCACCCAGAGGCACCTCAGAAGAAAGGTCTGGCAATCTTCTTCCGAAAAATCAGCCTTTCAAAACCCTATGGAGTGCAGTTCTACTCTGACACGCAGGGGGTTGCCATGAGTTAGAACTGACTTGACAGCAACTGGTTTATATATGTGTGTGTGAGTATACAAGTACACATATGTATGAATTTATCATTGGAAGAAAATGTGATTGAAAACCACAATACATTAATAGTGTGATTTTTTTTCTCTACTATGGGACACGGTTGATTTATGGATAATTTCCAGAGCTACTCTAGCATGGTGTTTGTCATTCCTGGAGTGAGTCACTGGTTTTGACTCCCCAGTCCATCACTGACTACGTGTCTTTGACACATTTCGCTTTTGTTGCATCATACGTAACAAGAAATATTACTAGTATCTACCTCTGAGTTGCTGTCAAAATTAAAGCAGATAATATACAACAAATAGCATAGTCACTGCAGACAATAATCCCTCAAATATGGCAGTTGTTTATTACATGTTCTTCTTTTTATACTTTTCTGAATCGATGACATTTTCTAAAAGAATGTATCTTTCCTAATTAGGAAATAAACATGCAAAGACTTAAAAAAAGAATTTGAACTAATTTTGTAGCCAGTGGCTTAGTGAGGGGGAGAGGATAATAAAGGAAGCTGATGTTATTGCACATTTTCATCTTTTGTAATTCTAACAAGAATTTGCTAAGAGAAGCTATTCTTTCCCCCAGCTTTTATAAATGAGACCTACACCCTGGGCCAGCTTCTCACTGGTCATAAGGGTCAAGAGAGGTCCTGATGGCACAAAATGGTTTGCACTAGTCTACCAACTGGAAGGTTGGTGGTTCAAACCCACAAGCAGTACCACAGAAGCAAGTCCTGGCAATCAGCTTCGGTAAAGATTAGAGCCAAGAAAACCCTAGGGAGCTCAGGTCTACTCTGTAACACATGAGTTCGCCACAAGTCGGCGGGAGGGGGAGGCACAACTCCAAGGTAGCTAACAACAGCGACAACAAGCATCGATAGATAAAATTCCAACCAAGGCTTCCTGTTGCAAACCTCATACCCATTCCACTAGTCCTCACTTTTCTTATCTAGCACTCCTGAGAGGGCTGTTCCCTACCCTCAGTGTTCCTACCTTTGGGTGTAGTTGACAGAAGAAAATGAAGGTCTGAAACAATGAGCGAGAGAGTCAAGAGTGCCAAAGGGCACCATGGGAATTCAGCAAAAAGGTCCGAGGGTCCTGGGTAGTCATAACAGGAAGGAGGTGGAAATTGCGTTAGACCCTGAGGGATCAATATTAGTAACTGAGGTGAAAGGGATATGCCCATAAAGGCATTTGACTAAAAAGCCAATAAAATGGCAGCATTTCCTGTTCTGCAAGTCTCTAAGGGTTATTTTTTAATGAGTGGAAAAAAATCTAAATGTTTCTATAGCTTTGCCATTACACTTTCTTTCTTGTATTGCCACACTTCCGGTTACTTTTATTATGGCATTAAAATATTTCCTAGGCATTTTCTTCACTTCTATCCATTGACAGAATTTGAAGGGGTGGGAGGCTTGGTGGTGGAGGAAATATGCTAATGGAGGGCTAAGGAACATCTGAGAAAGCAGTTCCAAGACCTCCCAGACCCACAAATCTGCGCAACGTGTCACAGTACACAAAGGCTTGCGGGGAAATCCCATCAGGGTTCTCTTTCCCAAGTAAATGATTTCCAGTCCTATCACTGCATAGAATCTCTCACTGTCGTACACAGGTCAGAGTCACGGTCATTGTGCTCATAGCTCTTTGCTGCTGAGAGATTGTTTTAATTATCAAATGGAGAGCAATTTAGGAGAACCGAGGGAACTGTGGATTCCACTGGATAATAAGCATAGCGCTGAAGAGGCCCCAGTTGATTCTGAGGCCTTGATTCTCTACTCATTGATGTAAAAACGGTGTGAACCCACTGGAGGCATATTTGAAGGCAAAGTGGTTTGGAGTGGCCTGTAGAGAACCTCTAAGGTCCCTTTGATACTAAGATTTTATAGTAATAACTTTCATTTTCTAAGTAGCTACTACGATCTGAATTTCCATTTATTTATTCAATAGATGTCTTTCCCACTCACGCAGGATATAATGGTGAATAAAAGTAGATAACCCCTGCCCTAACGTGGCTCACAGTTTAGTGGGAGAGATGGTCAATCAAATAAAATATTTGGGATAAGTGCCATAATGAAGGAGAACTAAGTAGTAGTTGAGGAACACATAATAGGGGACTTTGACCTACTCGGCAGAATCAAGAAAGGTTGCCACCAGGAAGGGATGACTGAGCTAAGACAAGATGCAGGAGCAGGCATTAAGTAGAATCACAGAGTGAGGGAACATGGCAGGAATGAGGGTCTCAGGTGTCCAAGAAGGCCAGTTTGGTTGCAGCAGAGGGAGCAAGGATGAGGGTTGAAGCAGAAGAGGCTACAGAGAAAGGACTCATGCAGGACCTTTTACAGTAATCCATTATCACAAATCCTAATCTAGCTCTGTGAGTTAGACAATGTTCCTGTCTTACAGAAGAGGAAAATGAAGCTCTAGAAACTGAGAGACTGGCCCAAGATCACAGAACCCAAGAGATGCCAGAGGTGGGTTTGGAACAAGATCTATCTACTTCCAGAGCCTGAATTTTCAATTAATTCCCTCAATGATTTATGTTCCTACATTGACACATCTTCAGTCGATGCCCCCTTAGGATGACCTGTTAAGGACAACTTTCTTCTCTGGTTCTAGGTTCTAACTTGCTGTCCCACTGCAATTGGTGCCTCCCTGAACACAGGGAAGAATTCTGCTCTGCTCTCCAGGATAAGAAAAGTATTTTTATCTTATCTAAAAGAATCCTTGTTTCAGATAATATTTCCTTCAAGTTTTCTGATCAAAGTTATCAGTATTGAGAGCTTTCTTGAATGACCGTGATAGTATGTTTTGTTCAGGAAATAAAGTAGCCAGTTAAATTGTTTTATTCATATAAGACCTTACACTCAGTTCCTGAGTTAAGAACAAGATCCGTTCCCGAGTCTGCCTTTACCTCAAAATTGTAGGTAAGTAAGTTGCAACAGGTCCATCAGGTTCTTATTTAGCCTCACTTCAGCGCAAGAAAAGGCTCAAACCTCTTCAGTGATTGAAAAGCTGCTTGTGCAGCAAGGGAAGGCGATTGTGATGAAGAATTTGTTGTGAGTAGGGGTTGAGTCAATCGTTTCAAGGTAAGGACAATGTAAATAACATTCAAGGGCAAAGTGAAGTCAGTAAGTTGGACATTGGTAACCCAGGGACTGCCTGAATTATTATTATTAACCAGTAAGAACGCTGGTCGTTTGCTATGTACCAAGCACTCTGCTAAAGCACATTGCACGTATTTAAGCCTCAGCAGCCATGTAACAAGGTAGGGATGTGTTATTATTATTCCCCTTTTACAGATGAGGGAATTGAGGCTTATGGAGCTGAAATTTCTTACCTTAAATCACACAGTTTATAAATGACAGAAGTGAAGCTTCAACCCAGGAGATTTGTCTCGCTGTAAAGCCAAATATTTAGTTTTATATTTCAACATTTCAATTTTTAAAAGATAAGTATTGTTGTAAGAGAATTGGTGAAATAGGATTAAAAAAAGCCTTATCAAAAAAGCTACATGCCAATATGTACTGTGATTCAACAATAATTATATTGTTAAATAAGGAAGAACTTGTCCTAAAAGATTCTCTGTGGCTTTGACACCAATTATGGATGCTTTAAGGAAATCAATGTGATTTTCTAAATTCATATATCAAGTTGAAGGTGCAGGATGGCTCTTTTAACAGAAATGACTTATTTCCCAGAGTTAGAAAGCCAAACCAATCACCTTCAAGTCTAGTAGATTCCTACTCACAGCAGCTCCACCTGTGTGAGAGTAGAATTGTGCTCCATAGGGATTTCAGTGGCTTATTTTTCAGAAGTAGTTGCCAGACCTTTCTTCTGAGGTGCCTCTGGATGGACTCTGTCATGGATTGAATTATGTCCCCCCAGAAATGTGTGTATCAGTTTGGTTGGGCCATGAATCCTGGCGCTTTGTGATTTTCCCATGTGTGGTAAATCCTGCCTCTATGATGTTAATGAGGGAGGATGGGTGGCAGTTGTGTTAGTAAGGCAGGACTCAATCTACAAGATTGGATTGTGCCCTGAGGCAATCTCTTGAGCTATAAAAGAGAGAAGTGAGCAGCGAGGTAGTGGGACAGTTTATCATCGAGAAAGCAGTGCCAGGAGCAGAGAGTGTCCTTTGGACTTGGGGTCCCTGCGTGGAGACGCTCCTAGTCTGGGGGAACCTCATACCACCAACGCCTCCCTTGGACCTGAGATTCCTGCGCAGAGAAGCTCCTAGTCTGGGGAAAGACTGATGATTACAAGGACCTTTTTCCAGAGCCCACAGAGAGAGAAAGCCTCCTCCTGGAGATGACGCCCTGAATTTGGACTTCTGGCTTACTACACTGTGAGAAAATAAATTTCTCTGTTTTGAAAGCCATCCACTTGTGGAATTTCTGTTGCAGCAGCACTATATAACCAATACAGACTCCAACTTCCAACCTTTTAGTCAGTAACAGAGCGTTCAACCATTTATGCCACCCAGGGACCCTCTCAAAGATGAAGGACACATATTTTAAGACAGAGCATTGGGGATAGATATTGGTGGAAGAATGAGAAGGAGTGATAGAATTATCCAATCTTGGTAATCTTTAAAATATTGCATGCTTGTTTTGAAACTTCTTAATGTAAAATGGAGGGAAGAAGGAGTGCATTAAGACAGACCATTCATCGAGCAAGATGTTGATGTGTCTGCAGTGTTGAATATCTTCCCTTCTGAGGAAGAAGGGTTTTCCCTTACGGTGCATTTACATCAAAATTCTAAAACTGCTCACAAGAGCCTCTCATATCAACCTTGTCAAGTCTCACTTGTGGAAATGAGTGGGATTTGAAAACTTCTGAGTGTGCCATTACATTTTCCATTTATGTTTGCTGAATATGGCTGTGTGAGATGAGGTGGGTTTGGGGGGGAGGCAGCTCTAAATGAGTGAAACCAAATACAGTGTTATAGGTGGGGAGGACGGTAGTACCCATGAAGGATGGGGCAAAGAGTTTGGGAGGAAAACATTTTATTATTTACATGTTTTAGTTTTTACCTTTTTTGCCCCCAAATAACCTGTTTGTGACATCAAGTATTAGAGTTTAAATAAAAGAACCAAAAATCTCTTCGCTTCCAAATTGTACGCAACTTGAGGTCGTCTCTTTTTCTCATTTAAATAACAAGAAAGGTAGTTTGTGTGTGTTTTAGAACTCATCAAGAGACAAGGAAATATGTAAAAAGATACTTCCATTAAGATTTCTCAACTGCCAGAAAACAAATTTGATGTTTGTGTCAGATTTGAAGAAAAGCAACCCTAAACCTAACCTTGACTTTATTTTAACCTTAAGTCAAACTATGCTGGGCAAGGAAAGACCAAATGATTTTGGTGGGGACGAGGATTGTGTATTGATGGTAGAACGTTCACATGACTGTCAACTTCTATTTCTAGAATTCTTAGCATTTTTCTTCCTATAACTACAAGTGAACATCTTTCAGGTTTCCCAAGAAGCTCTGACATTTTTCAAAAGTTGAATTTGGTGGAGATGTCTCTTAAACAATTGTTTTTCTCACTGATACAGACCAAATGTTTTCCTCTTCTAGCCAGTAGAGGGCGCTGGTGGCATTTGATTTGGCATACAACTCGCCCTGGACGTTTCCTTCTTAATTAATTCAATGTTTGAAATCAAACCACCATTTAAATGTAATGATATTAATATGCAAGGATAGACGTGTAAACGTGGAGATTTTCCATTCCCATTAAACTTTCTACACAACCACAGATTTCTGGTTCTTCTGTGGACCCCTTTCAGAGAGCTTATGTTGTAGAAATGTTGGCTGCTATAAATTAAAGCTACTCAGAATTGAGTGTACGCACCGAGGCTATGATTCAACATTTCTAAGACTGATTGCAAGACAAGAAAAAAAGCAGTGTCTTCCTCCAGTTCTCAAAAAAAAAAAAAAAAAAAAAAAGCAAAAATTATATTTGACCTAGAACAATACTTGGGAGTTTTTGTTTTGTTTTAATTGTACATGTTAGGCTTACAATGAATCTGAGTATCTTTAAGCAACGGGGAAAAATTCTCCATAGTTAAGATTCTAGGTACATTTGATGTCGTCCCCTTGTAGTGAAATATAGCGTAAAGATTTTTCTTATATGTCCCCCATCCCAAGTTCATTTCAGGATTTGCTCTGCAGTCTAGTATTTCAAAGATACTTTTTCCTTTTGTACTTAAATTTTAGCTAAAATGGACTATTAAATGAAGTAACGATTTCCAAACACCTCACGAAGTATTTTCTTTCTCTCAACAGACACTAATACTTATGTATTGTACACACAAGTCATAATTGTAACCATCTGCAGAAAACCCAGCGGACAGCTGAGGAAGGGACTACCCCGAAGTCACTTCTCAAAAATCGCCCTGACAATCCCCTTGTCCACTCTAGGTAAGAGAAAGGTTGGAGAGAATTGGAAATAATCCTTCTGATTCGTCTAATTTTTTTTCTCCTAAAATGAACATAAAAACGAGTTAATTTTAAACCAATGATATTAAAGAAGAGAAACCCTGCCAAACTTGAAAATTACCTGAAAATTTTAAGACGTGATACGCGTTAACAAATGATTGTTAAACCCACCACCCAACTGTTGCCAATACATTTAAGAAGATTTCATCATTAGGGGACACTGAGAACATAATACAGATAGAGGGTTAACTGTGTTCCTGAATACATAAGGAAGTGCCACTTTCTTGGGACAGTGTGAAATACTGCAATTTGAAAACTAAATGCTAAACCATAGTCATGTCTCTTATTCACAAAACATCATCTGGAGCTTCTTGGAAAAGAAAAGGGTGTTTTTTAAATCTGTGAGTGTGGACAATGTTCTGTGCGATTTCCAGGTAGTGAGTATTTCCTCAAATCACATCTGCTTTTCAATGTATCGGGTTTGGTGTATATTTTATGCTGATTTCTGGGCCTTCCAATCAACACTCACTTTGCTGCTCTTTCTTGAGAGTTTTCAGAGGGAAAAACAAACCACTCATGGAGATAGAGCTGGAACGTAAGGAACAAAAGTGCTGCATTGTACTTCTTGAATGGTTTAGATAGCTGGAACAAAACCCCTCAGCACTATTAAAAATATAATTTCGGTGAAATTTTGTTCCGTGCAAAGCATTAATTTTAATAGACACTTTATATATAAGCTCTCTTGAATAATAATGTAAAATTAAATTTAAATTGTAAATAACGTCCAGATACTAGCTGTTTCCTGGCTCAAATTCTTTAGCACATATGGTGCTAGCATAAGCTTGTGCCTGTCTGCCTACTCTGGGTAATTTTGCATGCAAATAGTTTTAGTGCCTATGTTGAGGTGCTAAAACGTGTTTAGTACACTTGAAAATATTTGCATTGCAAAAGGAGAGCGAATCTCCTGAGGAAAATCAAATTGATATTTTGTATTAAGAGACCACTCTGGGCACCCGTGACATTCTTCTATGGAGAATTCTGTTTACAGTGCAACTAGCATTTTTCACTGACCTTTAGAAAAGAAGGTCTGGTGTAGCTTTGCCAGATTTATAAACCATTGGACCGTCTTCCGGCAGCATTTACTACATTAATCAGTGCTTTTACTGGGCTGTAGCTTTTGGTGCCTCAGTTTGGTGAATTGGTAGGATAAGTATGCTCATTATAATTACAAGTTTCAGCTGCAACGTACCTAAGTAATTAGCTAAGTAACTAACCAGCTAACTCGGGAAAGGCTTTAGTACAGCTAGGCAGCAGCGAACACTGGGTGTGAGGCTGCACGCACACTAACATTCGCCTCACTCCCATCTGCTGCATTTACGGGAACCAGTTCGTTAAGAGTCTGAACTGAATCCAAATAAAATGCATTTCTGATGCAAGCCGATGACTGGTGCCATTCTACGCCGCATTATGTCAAATTAGAGTTCATCTGGAAAAGAGGTTACGGAAATCTTAAGTAAATGTTGCACATATAGGACATTGAGAGAATTGGAGTTCTGCAAAAGTTCAACATCCAAGTTCTATAAACACATCAGCCTCCCCCCGCCCCTGATTGGGCCTTTATTCATTAAAACTGATTTAAAACATTATAACTCAGTAATAAAATTCAAGAGACGTGCGAGTAAGAAGTTTGTGTGACTTTGATTGTAACCATCTTTTCAATGTTCTTTTTTTTTTTAAATTACATCGACTAATTCAGGTGTCATATGTCCTTACAAAATGAAAGTAAGTTCAGCGTCCACAAGACAAACAGATGATACAAAGTCTGCAAGAGGAATTCAAACTGTGAGACTTCTCTGTCTGCACCTCCCTCCTCTGCCTAGATATGGTGCCAGATGGAATTCTAATAACTTCTATTGTTGTAGAGCGACTCTGATGCTTCCAGATCAAGCACCAAGCAAAAAGTGTTGCCTACTGGAGATGCCTGTATTGGCTAAAACACTGGGAGTGTGATCCAGGTTTTCTCCCCGTATTTTATCCTCCCATGCCTAGTATTTTATTCTTTGGTCCCTCTGCTTTCTACTGTGTGCACGGTGCAGTATTTTGTTTCACTGATGAACTAGAGACAGGTAGCAGGCAAGAGCCAAAAGGAACTCATTATGAATACCAACCAGCAAGGAGGGGCTGGCTAACCCTGTTTGTGAAATCTCCTGTTTGCTATCTATTTCCTCTAAAACAATCTTTAAAAAAAAAAAAAGAAAAAAAAGCCTGTTGTCTATGTGATCCTGGCACATGAATCAATTCATTAAGGAAGTAAATAAGGCAATAACCAAATAATCATTCTGGATTTCATGCATGCACAAACCTTTTGATATATAATTTGCAAGAAAGGTTTAGACTCGGAGGCTGCAGCCTCTGTTCCAATAGTTTCGCGTACAAGATAAAGAGCTTTTCTCAACTTTGATGCGTTGCTCATTCTGTCCTCAAATCCTGGGGCTCCTTTGCACCTCGTCGGTGGTGGGGTGTGTGTGGTGTATGGCATGGGAGTTGTTCGTGTGTGGATGTGTGTGGTGTGTGGGGGGACACGCTGTTAGGGGGCAGCCTTGCGCACGTTTCTGCCATCTCAGACAGCGGGCAAACAGCTGCCTCCACAGCTGAGGCCGCATAAACTGCTTGCACTGCTCCAGTAACTCGAGAGCACACGGCTGGTCCCTGGACAGCACAGAACACCGTGCCTGCAGCAAAGCACCGGAGCTTTCTGGGGCTGAGCAGGCGGGGACTTGGCCACCAGACACAATAAGCATGTGAAATGGGGTCTCATGAATAATTCATCCCTGGTGTCCTACGAAACAAAGAAATGATATGTTTGCTGGTAGATAACAGTGTTGTGGCATTTGTAAATCTTTCTGAACTTGAAGTTGACCATGTTTTGTGTTGGTAGAGAAATCGGGGTTTTTTTTCCCCCCCTAAAACAAAAAGTTGAGAGTTGAATGCAATCGTCTTACAGAGAAGGCCTTCCGTGAAATATTGCATGGGTTGTATTAATTGGGCTCATGATTTAGGAACGAAAAAAAAGTCTCGTTCGGTGAAGCAGGAGGTTAAAATACGGTTTTACTGCAATAAACTACAGCAGGATACCAAGTTCTGAAGGGGATTATTTTTTCCTTGGTAGGCAGCTGGCCCACTTTTGCTAATGCAAGTTTCAAGGCTGTGGAGTAGAAATCAGTGGCGCCTCCAGCATCACAGTACGGCATTGAGAGGACCAATTCTTTACTTTAGCTAAAATATTAGTAAAAATGATTCTTTGGTGAATTGAGCCCGAAATTGTTTTAGTGACAGTTAAATACCCACTAATTTAACACCAGTTAAATTGGCAATAAAATGACCCCCAACTGGGTTGAGCTACCATCCTATTTCGCACAATAGCTCTGGATCTAATACCAGCCACTGGGTAGAGTTTATGCATTTGCATAACAAATATTTCTACAGTATGGTATAAAGTTGCTAGCTACTCAACTTATCATAATTAATGTCTGTGTATTCATTTCATTAATTCACTAATATCTGTGTATTCAATTCCCTGAGGAAAAAAAATATACTCAATAGTTCTTTATTATCTTTATAACCTGGCAAAACAAATTGGGGTGATGTTCTCTGTCATTCCTGGAATAATGATCTCAGATCCATCTTGTATTGTCCACTCATGCTTTTTCCATAACTCGTTTTTGCCGAATCTCCTCCTCTCCCTGGCTTTAAGGTTGCCCATAAATTATTGTGTATCTGTAAACCTCACATAATCTGATACGTTTGGCAGGGAAAGTAAGAAAGAAGGCGGGTTGATTTTACAGAAAGAAAAAAACAAGCAAAAACAAAATATGAGTTTGCCAATTATATGCTGGAGTGAAAACACAGTTCCTTTTTGCTTTCAGGTGAGTGATTGAGGTTGGGATGGGAACTGGTAGGTAGTGGAACTTCCAGTAAAAAGAAGAGTAGTGGATGCTGAGTGAGTTGTATTTGTCTCATTTCAGTTTTTGTATTTTTTTTTGCTATTTGCTTCCTTAAGCTTCAATAACATACCAGACAGTAGAGTCACCAAATATATATAGGTAATGACTGTTTATCTGTCTATAACTTGGCTGTGTAGGACGAAAATTATAAAGTGATGATGGGTCCATAAATTGCTTCTCACCTTTTAAAAAGATAATTAAATTTCTAGCGGAGATAATAACTAAGTAAGTGGTAAGAATTTTCCGGGGCCAGTGAGATAATCCTACAGAATAGAAGTGACACACTTCAAAAAAACAAAAACAAAACATAAACGTAGCCTAAAAGATCTGAGGCAGAGACTAATGGAAATTTTCTTCACATTCTATTCACTGGTTCCATCCTCTCCACCACCTCAGTATGAACCTTATTTTAGTGCAAGATGCCAGAAGCTGCCTGTGGTTCCTCTCCCTAAGCCTAGAGGCTTCTTCAACTCTTCAGTTATTCACAGAGCCGTACTTCCTTGAAGGGAGTCAGCCAGATTGCTATGACTATCTGGAACATCATCACCTAGACTTTCAACATTTCACTTCCAGTATGTAAAAGAATCCTTTATAGGAGTAATAAGAAAATGTGTGCTTCTAATTTTGTATATTATCTCATTTAAATATCCAAGCTACAATAAAATGTAAAATAAAAGGCATTTAAGAATGTGTACTGTGATACTACAAATAGCAACTGAAGAGATGAAAAACCAGAAAATCAATCAACAACTTATAAAACTGATAGAGTAAAAAAAAAAAATTAGGATCTTTGGATCAGAGACACTTGTGTTTGAATCCTGCCTCTGCTACACTTGTGCAGCAAACATTCAACCTTCTTGGACACATTTCCTCATCTGTAAAATGGCGACAAAAATACATTTCTCACTGTTTATTTAGAAAAAATCAGAACTCATGATCTAATGTTTGTAAACGATGTAAAATAATTTATAAGACTCTAAGCACATTACGGAAACCCTGATGGTGTAGTGGTTAAGTGCTAGGGCTGCTAACCAAAAGGTCAGCAGTTTGAATCCACCAGCCGCTCCTTGGAAACCCTGTGCGGCAGTTCTACTCTGTCCTAGAGGGTCCCGTGAGTGGGAATCGACTCGATGGCAATGGGTTTGGTTTTGATTTTAGGCGTGCAAACAGTTAAACTCTGGCCTACTAACCAAAAGGTTGGCAGTTTGAGTCCACCTAGAAGCATCTTAGAAGAAAGGCTTGGCAATCAATTTCCAAAAAATCAGCCATTGAATACCCAGTGGAGCAGAGTTCTACTTTGCAGCACATAGGTCACCAAGAGTCAGAATCAACTCGATGGCAACGTGTGTTAAGCACATCAGAATCACCTGTAGAGCTTTGACGAGCCGCTGATGCCCTGGTCTCACCTCAGACCAATTAAATCAGATTCTTTCGGGAATTGGCCTCAGCATTATTGTTTTTTAAAAATTCCGCAGGTGATTCTAGCGTGTAGCCAAGGATCTAAATCACTGATGGAAAAGCCTGAGACTGAATGAACACTCAATAAATAGTTTCCAATCCTCCTTTTTCATGTGATATCAGTATTAGCCTAATTAGGACACAGACTTTTATTATGGAAAGGAATCTTCAAAGCCAGTTAATCCAACGTTAAGGCTTGAATGTAAAGGAGCTGAGACCAGGAGGGTTAGTGAAGTGCCCATGGCTATATAGGTAATGGTGGAAATGAGACTGTGGTCCAGGTATTCATTCTAGAATTCTGAAGGAGTCCTCCTTGGGATAGCTTTCAAGAGCAAACGTGAGTTCTTGGATGAGAGTAAGCTTTATCTTTTCTTAACAGCATTCGGTGACAATAAGTCTATAACTAATGTTAGAAGCAAAGGATTAAGCCCCTAACTATTGGCCAATCGTTAGCTTGACTTAGAAGCATTCATTCACATAAACTTTTGAGCAGAAAAACAGAATCCCAGTGATGCTTCCACATGGAATTTGGCTTCTGATACTCAGTATCATAATGCTCCTCCATCTCACTGAGCATTTGAGTGATATGGAAAATGTGAGCAATTTACCACACCACAGCTACGAATCATCATACAGGTGCATTTAATTTTTAATTACTCTTAAAAATGTTTTTCATAATTAGTAGCAGTGACCACTAATTGGCATGTAAGCCATTCTCGCACCAGCAGGCAAACTGTAGGTTTACTTCTGCACGCCCACTCCCAATCAACAGAAAATGGCTTCAATGCTTATCTTATAATTACTGTGCTTAATGCTGTTTGCATTGTTTGGAAGCGTTTGTGATTAATTGATATTTTTTCTTTTCTCCTTTTTTTTTTTTTAAACCTCTAAACTTGTACATGGAATGGCAAAGAGTAGTCCTTGACTAATGGAAATTTTCTTCACATTCTATTCATTGCTTCCACCCTCTCCACCACCTCAATATGAACCTTATTTTAGTGCAAGAGTAGTCCCTTGCTCAGTATTTACTTTTTCTGGAGTACCTCCAGCCCATTCCAGTTTTGGATAGATTTAATTGTTATAAAGTTCGTTCTTCTACTGAGCAGAACCTGTCCTCTCTGTAACAATGACGAAGAGGTGTTTCGGAGTCACCCAGATTAAGCCTGACTTCTCTTCCCTAGGCAGAATTAAAAATATATTCTCCAATTACAGTGAAAATTTCTTTGCCCTTGGGGCTCATTCCAGTGAGAAAATATCTCATATATAAGAGTTTCTTTAAAGAAAGCTCCTTGTAGCACCTTAAGAACATTATATCACAGGGTAGGGCCTGAGAGAATCCTCCTATTAGCTGAATGTTCTGTTTCCAGGAAAGCACAATCCTGCAAGTTTCTCCTGCAGATTTATTTTCCTTTCTCAACTTCAAACCCTCCCTGGGAAACAACTTTCTCCATTCCCTCCATCATTAATAATGCACCAGGCTCATATCCAGCTAAAGACATTGCATGAGAGACAGAGCCAGTCACAAACACACTTGTGCCAAGAAGGACAACTCAGACATTTGCCATCTGTGTCTCGCTTTCTCCAGCTCTGTTCTTGGGTTGCTTGTCTAGGACACACCCATACATGCTATTTCCCACTTCTCTGGGGATGGGAAGAACTGTCACATTGTGCAACACTATGTTTTCAAGGGAGACCTTATTTTATAAGATTTCCCCTAAGTTTTAGTGAAAATTTTGCAATCATATGCTGTAGTATCATGCATTCAGATGGTTGTGTTGAAATTACTCTACTCAGTAGTAACAATAAGATCATCTTCACCATGACTTTCGTTTTGCTTTGCTTTGTGGGGAAATCAAGTCAATGCCCACAGGCTCTTTTCATGACCACAAACATTCATTCTTAAAAGGGAATTAGAATTGTACACGGATATTTGCCCAAAAGTAATGTTGATCAAGGGCCTCTCTCACAACCAAGAAGAACTTAGTTCTGAATACCATGTCTCTTTTTCTTTAGTTGCGTGGAATATTCTGGATCTTATAGCTGAAACTGAAAGCATAAAATTAGGCTCCCTTAGCTCCTGAATCAAGGAGACCTGGTAGTGCAATGATTAAGCGGTTGGCTGCTAACCAAAAGGTCGGCAGTTGGAATCCACTAATGGATCCATGGAAGAAAAGTCCCGGAAATCTGCTCCTGTAAAGACTATAGCATAGGAAACCCTATGAGGCAGTTCTGCTCCGTCCTGTAGGGTCACTATGAGTTTTGATCGACTCCATGGCATGTAACAATAGCCCTTGAATATCACTTTCAGGAGTACAATGAGAGCTCAATTTTCTTCCCTTGATCCTCTCTTTCTCACTTACATACACCCTAATTTCCTTTTCACTGTTTTTTCTTTCCACTTGATTACTGGCCAAGGTAGACTTGTACAGTCCTAGTCCTGAAGAACGTGACTAGAATTGAGATGATATCAGCAACAGATACAGAGCATCAGCAAATGTGAAGTAGGAATAATTGTAAAAATAGCAGCTAGACTATAGAACACCTCCTATGAGCCATGTATTATGATGGGAAGGTTAAATACATTTTCTTTAATCCTTACAACTCTGTAAGGCAGGTATTATGATTCACGTTTTAAAGTTAAGGAAACAGGCTTAAAATGTTTAAGCAGTCCTCTCAAATTTAGCCTGCTTTTAAATGATGGAGCTAGGGTTCAAAGCCACTTGATCAAACTTCCAAAGCTGGCATTTCAAGTGAAGAAATGAATAGAAAATCCTGAACTTGAAACACCTGGCAAAAAGCAATCTGGGCTTTGCTGCACATGATTCCCCAATATACCATCTTATGAGGTTATGAGATGCAATGTGCATTTATACCTCACATTATTTACAGTAAAATCTGGAATTTCTTTCTCTTAATATTGAGCTCCTACAGATACTGTGATAGTGATCAAGCTATTGGTAACAAGTGTCTTGTTTTAAGCCATTCCAGACTGGAAGAAAAAAACATTCAAATGTAGAACTAGATAGCAACAGAAAAAAATCATTTTAATTCTACTTAATGCTATTGGCATTGTCACTTAGTGGCTTGCAGCAAAGATTATATAGAAAATTCCAACGAGTCTACAATAAAACTTGTAGAGCTAATAGAGGAATTTAGCAAAGTTGCAGGATACAAGGTTAACAAACAGAAATCAGTTAGGTTTCTATATACCAGCAATGAGAAATCCGAAATGGAAATTAGGGAAACAATTCCATTTACAGTAGCATCTAAGAGAATAAAATACCTAGAATAAATCTAACCAAGGATGTGAAGGATTTAGACAATGAAAACTATAAAACACTGCTGAAAGAGATTTAAAAGACCTAAATAAATGGAAAGATGTTCCATGTTCATGGATTGGAAGACTAAATATTGTTAAGATGTCAATACTGCCCAGAGCAATCTATAGATTCAATGCAATCCCTACCAAAATACAACAGCCTCTTTACAGAAATAGAAAAACCAGTCCTCAACTTTATATGGACTGTCAAGAGTCCTTGAATAGCTAAAACAATGTTGAAAGAGAAGAACAAAGTAGGAGGACTCACATTTCCTGATTTTAAAACATAATGCATAGCTACAGTAATCAAAACAGTCTGTTACCAGTGTAACAATAGACACATAGACTTCTGAGAGTCCAGAAATAAACTCACACATCTATGGCCAACTGATTTTTGACAAGGGTGCTAAGTCCATTCGATGGGAAAAGAAGAGTCTCTTCAGTAAATGGTGTAAGGAAAATTAGATTTCTGCATGCAGAAAAATGAAACAGGATCCATACCTCACATATACACAAAAACAAATTCAAAATGGATTAAGGGCCTAAATGTGCAAACTAAAACTACACAATTCTTAGAAGAACAAGCAGGGACAAAGCTGTCAGGCCTAGCTTTTAACAACAGATTATTTAATATAGTAACAAAAGCACAAACAGCGAAATAAAAAATAAAGGGACCTCATAAAAATTAAAAATTTTGTTAATCAAAAGACTTTACCAAAAAAGTGAAAAGACAAGCTTCTACTGGGAGGATATCTTCAGAAACCATGTATCCGACAAGAATCTAATAACCAAAATATATATAAAATTTTGAAAACTTAAAAACAGAAAGACAACCCAATCATAAAATGGGCAAAGGACTTGAACAGGCATTTCACCAAAGAGGGCATTCAAATGACCACCAAACACATGAAAAGATGCTCGGCATTATTAATTATCAGAGAGATGCAAATCGAAACCACAATGAGATACCATTTCACTCCTACTAGGATGGCTAAGATTTAAAAACAAACAAACAAAAAAACAAAAAACAGAAATAACAAATGTTGGCAAGGATGTGGGGAAATTGGAACCCTCATCCATTGCTGGTGGGAATGCAAAATGGTACAGCCATTGTGGAAAACAGTGTGGTGGTTCCTCAAAAAACTAAAAATAGAACTACCATAAAACCAAATCCAAACCTGTTGCCATCAATTCAATTCTGACTTATAGTGACCCTATAGGACAGAGTGGAACTGCCCCATAAGACTTCCAAGGAACAGCTGGTGGATTTGAACTTCTGACCTTTTGGTTATCAGCCGTATCTCTTAACCACTGTGTCACCAGGGCTCTGTATAGAACTACTAAATGACCCAACAATTCCACTTCTAGGTATATACCCAAAAGACTTGAAAGCAGAGATTCAAAAAGAGACTTGTACATCAATGTTCACTGCAGCACTATTCACGATAGCCAAAAAGTGGAAACAACCCAAATGCCCATCAACAGACGAATGGATAAACAAAATGTGGCCCATACATACAATGGAATACTACTCAGCCAGTAGGAGAAGCGAAGTCTTGACACATGTTGCAGTGCGGATGGTGCTTGAAGACATTATGCTGAGCGAAATAAACCAATCACAAAAGGACAAATATTGTATAACTTCATTTATGTAAAAAGGCAAGAAAAAGCAAATGTGTAGACATCAAAGTATATTAGTGGTTACCAGGGGTGGGAGGGAGGGGGAAAAGGGAGTTTGACAGTAATGGAAATATCACATATTGCATTGATTAAAGGTAGGGTTTCACAGCCAATTACTGTAATTGCTATCAATAAGTTGTACACCTGTAAAAAGTTTAATTGGCAAAAGTTGTGTGATAGATATATTTACAATAATGACAAAAAAAGTAGCTGCTGAGGCTGCTTACGTCCAACCAAACACCTCATGGGGTTTGTTTCCTTGGCTTGGAGGTTCAGGATCATGGTTTCATGGGACATCTCAGTTAATTGACCTAATAACGTATTTAGCGCTTCTGTTCTACCCCCCAGTTCATTGCGTAGTGCCTGGGGTCTTAAAAACTTGCAAGTGGCCATTCAAGGCTCAATAATTAGTCTGTATTCACCAGGAACCACAGAGGAAGAAGAGGAGTCAGGAACAGGAGGAGGATATGGAATGTGTGGCTAATCGCCTCCACGAACAACTGCCTCTCCCATGAGACTAGAAGAATTGGATGGTACCCAGCCACCATTACTGAACATTTTGATCAAATATTCCACAGAAGAAGCCTGATCAAAAGGGGAAAAATGCAGAATAGAATTTCAAGTTTTCATGGACTCTAGACTTTCTGGAGCCATGAAGGTTGGAAGAATCTCTGAAATTATTGCCCTGAGATAATCATTGAATCTTAAACCAAAAATATCCTCTGAAGTCATCTTAAAACCGAATAATAGTTTAGCTTAACTAGTAATAGAAGGTCTGCCTTGAGCATTATGCTCTTTTAAAAACTATCTATATGGGATCAGATTGACAAAAGCAACTTGAAAGATTCGATAGGAACCTCAGGGGGCAGTAAGTTTATGTCAATGAGGGAGGAACAACTCAGAAAAGAAGGGTGAGAATGGTTGTACAACTTGAATTATGTAATCAGTGTCATTAAATTGTACATGTAAAAACTGTTGAATCGGTGTATGTTTTGTTCTCAACAACAAAAAATTAAATAAAATTTAGAAAAAATACATTAAAATATACGTATCTAAATATATTTTAAATTCATAGCAAACAATCTGAAACTAAATATTCAAGGAGTCAATCCTCAGTTTCAACTCCATTTACTATTCCAAAATTCAAACCATACTGTGTCAAACCATACTGTGCTTCTATTTGCTTTTCGTAGAGTGGAGAATTGTATTTGTCTGCCTTGCTAAACAAAATAAAACGTCAGTGCTCCAAGGTTAGCAATGCAGAGAGAATCAAAGCATTGGCAGGGTGACAGGACCAGGCAACTATAACTTGCATCTGATAGGACTGTTCCCTCCACGAAGGAGTCACTCACTTTTTGGCCAACTTTGAATAGAATAGATTTGGTTTTATCAAGCGAACTAGCAGGTTGTAGGAATCCCTGGATGGTGTAAAGTTTAATGCACTTGGCTGCTAACTGAAAGTTTAGAGGTTCGAGTCCACCCAAATGCACCGTGGAAGAAAGGCCTGGTGATCTATTTCTGAAAAATCAGCCGCTGAAAACCCTATGGAGCACAGTTCTACTCTGACACATGTGAGTTGGAATTAACTTGATGACAACTGGTACTGGTTAGCAGGTTTCAACAACATGATGTCAGTGGTAGAATAATAGTGATATCCTTAATACAACTCAGTAGGGGCTCTGAGTCCCATCCCACCCAGAGGTTGTCCCTCTATTACCAAACTTGGAGGATCTGGACTTGGTATCCTTAGTGAATCTAGTAGGTTTTCTTACAGTTGCTAGCATGCGAGTATTTGAGGGTAAGTTTCCGTAGAGAAGATCTAAAGTAGAAAATATGGGCAAGAGAAGGAAGTGCTAACATATGATTTTCAAAAACCAGGGTTTTCCTCATTTCTCAAGGTCGTGGGAAATTCAAATTAGAGCAAGATGTGAAATCACAATTTTAATTGTAAAGCATTATTTTTTAAAGTAGCAGGTGGCAAATAGATACATATTATAGTCTGAATAAGTAGCCATAAATCCGAATATCTGATTGGAAAGCTTTCTTGGTTCTTCATTTAAAATGTGTTGCTTTGCATCTACTGCTGGGGTTAGGGTACAGCATGGATGCTAGGTGTCTGGATACCGGGAAGCCTGGATTCCGGCCCCTGCCACTTACTCGGGGCATGATCTTAACCTCTCTGTCCTGTTTTCTATCTGAGAAATGGGATAAAAATCCCATCATATGGTTTTGATGAGGACTACATGCATTAATTAGGAGCCCTCGTGGCCCAATGGTTAAGCACTCAGCTACTAATCAGAAGGTTAGTGGTTCAAATTCATCCAGAGGCTCCAGGGAAGAAAGAACTGACAATCTCTTCCTGTAAAGATTGTCGTTGCTGTTAGGTGCTGTGGAGTCGGTTCCAACTCAGTGACCCCGTGTACAACAGACTGAAATGCTGCCTAATCCTGCGCCATCCTCACAATCGTTGTTATGTTTGAGCCCATTGTTGCAGCCACTGTGTCAATCTATCTCGTTGAGGATCTTCCTTTTTTTCCACTGACCTTCTACTTTACCAAGCATGATGTCCTTCTCCAGGGACTGGTCCCTCCTAATAACATGTCCAAACTACGTGAGATGAAGTCTTGCCATCCTCGCTTCTAAGGAGCATTCTGGCTGTACTTCTTCCAAGACAGACCTGCTCATTCTTTTGGCAGTCCATTGTATATTCAATATTCTTTGCCAACGCCATAATTCAAATCATTCATTCTTCCTTATTCATTGTCCAGCTTTCACGTGCATATAAGGTGATTGAAAATATCATGGTTTGAGTCGGGCAGACCTTAGCCCTCAAAAGTGAAACCTTTGCTTTTTAACACTTTAGAGAGGTTTTTTGCAGCACATTTGCCCAAATGCAATACGTCATTTCATTTCTTCACTACTGCTTTCATGGGTGCTGATTGTGGATCTAGGTAAAATGAAATCCTTTTATCAGGATGTTGCTTATTGGTCCAGTTGTGAGGATTTGTGCTTTCTTTATGTTGAGGTGTAATCCATACTGAAGGCTGCGGTCTTTGATCTTCATCGGTAAGTGCTTCAAGTCCTCTTCACTTTCAGCTTCCCTAAAGATTAAAAAACAGAACCTACCGCCATCGAATCGATTCTAACTCCAAGAGACCCTTTAGGACAGAGTAGAACTGCCCCGAAGTGTTTCCAACACTGTAAATCTTTACGGAAACCGACAGCCACATCGTTCTCCTGCGGAGCTGCTGGTGGTTTCAAACTGCTGACCTTTCAGTTAGCAGCCGAGTGCTTTAACCACTGCACCACCAGGACTTGTCCCGTAATGATTACAGCCTTGGATAACCGTGGGGCAGCTCTACCTTTATACACGAGGTCACTACAAGTCGAAAATTGACTCGAGGACACTCAACAACAACAACATGTGTTAACTCATGGACAGGTCTTACAAAGCTGCTTGGCTCAAAGTAAACACTCAAGATATGTTAGGTGTTATTAAGCTGATAGAAAATTAAATATTTTAAAATTATCAATAAAAATCATTGATGCTGGTGTCTAGTGCTTGGATTTTTTATTTTCCACACAAATTTCCGCTGAGAAGTGTTTTGTCCTAAATGATGTCAAGGAGGGTAGTCAAAGAGGAGGGACCCATAAAAATGAAAAATGCAACTTCAGCTCCCAAGAGAAAACCCCATTCACCTGCGACGGTTGGTTTAAAAAAGCCAAATTACTAATTTAACTCTGTGGAAGGAATTAAAGGACTCTAGAAAGGCAAGAAGTCTTATTTTCCAGAAAGGAATCCATATATCCCTGAAGCCAGATGCGTGGTCTGTCACACACCAGGTTTAGAACTACACAACTCCAACAGTTGTTCTCTGGAGAGAGTGAAGAGCTGAGACCATGGACTCTAATGCAGCCTTAGAGCATAGTGACACTCAGCTGTAGATGGTGGCCCCAAGAGTGCATGGACACAGGACATGGCAGCATTACTCACAGTAGGCACAAAGCTCTCAAACACAATGCTTCGGGACAGTCTCAATGCTTCTGGATTCTTCTGCCCTGGGCTTCACTTTCCCAGCATTACTTTGTCTCTGCAGCATCATTAGACATCCTTGGTAAACTTCTGGAAATTTTTTGGAAGTTTTATGTCCTAACATGTAGCTAGACTCATTAATTATCTCCCAGCTCTCCTTAATTTTACAGCTGAGGGAAATTGAAGGTTACAGCCTGTGACTAAGTGAAGTAAAGGAAAAAAAAAGCCAGTAAATGGTGGAGTTGAATCTGGGACTTCTAATTCCTTCAAGTGGTTTTAAGCAGAGAAATCTAATAGTAGCATAGTGGATTCATTTAATAATAGTAATATGATAGTAAACCATTTTTGAGTATTTATTATGTGCCAGGCATTGATTTAAGTTCTTTATATTTATTAATTCATATCATCCATACAACAAGACTATGAGGAAGTTCATCCATTTTACAGATGGATAGACTAAAGCATGGTGAGGTTAAGTAACTTGCCTAGGATCACACAGCTGTTAAGTGGCAGAGTTAGGATCTGATTCCCTGTAATCCAGCTACCAAGTCCATGTTTTTAAGGGATATTGTTTATTTAATTAAACATTTCTGCCCACATGTAGTTGAACTCATTTTTACTAATATTCTTTGCTTTAAAAAAATGTCTAAGCCTCTAGGATATTGAAAAGAAACAAGCCATTCAGCCTTTTGTTGGTACCTTTAGTATCAAGCTATCTATATACAAAGAATACTCCTTTTTTCCAAATCAATTTGTTTCAATAAGTATGTATTAAGATCTACCACATGCAGGGCATTTATCCAAGATGGCAGTGATCGGGATATTTAGATTATTAACATATCCTGGCCAATTAAGGTAACAAAATTGTCAGGCATAGAATATCCACTTCTAAAAATTTGAAAAGTGAAATAAACTTAACGCTAAAGCCCTACTTATTATAACTCCATTTTATTTAAATTCTGATTTTGAGGGCATGGTAAGATTTTGCACTGTCTTCTTTCTTCCCTATTAACATTATTTTAAATTCCAAAGAAGGGTAGATATACAGGGCTTGGCAATTAAACTGTCTTAATGTGATATTTCCGTAACTCTTCTAAACGTTGTTTCATAAGAATATATCCCTGGGGTCCACTTTGTTTATTTGGCATTTCCTTACATTAAAATGCAAAAGTTGAAAACCAATTTGAGTTCTTTGAGCCTAGCGATCTGATGGACCCCCTAAAATGAGAATTTACCTCTACCTTTAATGTATGCATTTCCACAATGGGATTCAAAAAAGGGAAGAAGTTTAGGGGTTACTTTGCAAATTATAGGATTTTTACAAGAGAAATGGAAATTCTGAATAATAACTAATGATCTCTCATGCACAAATTAGATAATATCTCTGCTTGGTATCTTAATACACAGTATTTTATACATGAAAATTTTGTTTTCCTTCCCAAAATAGCATCAAAGTTATTATTATTTTTTATTGTTGTTATTATAATTTTACTGCTCACCTGTTCACACACTAACTTCCTTCAGTTCACCCTAAAATAAAAAATATACATATGTGTAAAGAATCCACCTAAGGGGTTAAATCTCAAATAAGAGGCACATTCTAACTTTGCCGTAGATATTTTTTTCTTTAAGTATACTCAGAAATAATTATTTTGCTTGCAGAAGTAGGAACGCTAAAAACTAATCGCATTATTGTAGATAGCAAAATTGGACTCTTTCTTTGGAAATTACCCTGTAGCAAAGTAAGAAAGAACAACAGAGAAGGCACACACAGAGAGAACACGCACTCACTCACTCTCTCACTAACATACTCAAAGAGGGAAACTCCACTGAGGACCCAGCCGTCTCTTCCCTAAAGAGATGTAATCTATGCGTAACAATGCTTAAATCTGCACAACATTTACAACACATATTAAGTGGTTTGCTATTTATTTCAAGACTTTAATTGGCACAATGTATTAACAGCACTGTTGCCACAGTTCCACTTACGGATATCTTTCTTCCTAAAAAGAGAAAGAGAAAAAGGGGGAGAAAGAGAGAAACAATCAACCAGAATTCCACTATAACCCCGTTTTGTTATTCCTTTAGCCTGAATGAACTGTTGAGAGAGAGAGAGAGAGAGACCAGCTTCAGAAACCATATTTTAGACTCAATTCAATTTTATTAAACCCAGACCAGTGTTTTTTCTCTCATTCTAATAGAACCTATTATGAGAACTTTTCCCCCTCCAGGGACAAAAACAACACCAACTTTCCCTCCCTGAGAGCTTCTTCTCGTTCATTTTCGTTGCTATTTGGAGAAAAAAGCTCGTTAAAATATTATGAAGCACATAGTGTAATTATGTACCAGCCTTCTCCAATGAGGAACATCTGTAGCAGAGTGTATGTATGTTTATATTACAGTAAACTTGAGTGCAGACTGTCTTTCAGCCCCTTCTTTACTTCGCCTCTGCTCTAAAATTCTTTGTCCCGATGACAGAGCCCAGCAAATGTGTGAAGCACACGGGCTACAGTGCCGGCCTTGTCAGGCTCACCGGGCGCTGAGCACCAGAGGTTATTATTCCATCATTAGCCTGTAGTTCACACCAGGGTAAACTGTGCTCTGCTAAATACCTGCAAACCGTTTTTGCTCTTTTTAGTCCCCCAGTTATTTTTAAAATGTATCTTTTTCCTGGTCCGCTCCCTGGCACAGAAGGATCTGCAAAGTACATCCAACACACCCGGTTTCCCAAATCCGTGCTTCTCTCCCGTCTTTGCATTATTCCACTTGCTTTAAAACCAAAAAACCTTGGGCATAATAGAAACATTGAGAGCTTGCCTATCCCACAAATATTTGTGGAAAGCACATGGTGCCATTTTGCCAGACTACTCTTATTTGTTAAACTGAGTTAAGTGTAACACGATTCCAAAAACTGCCTTTAGAATGAAAGAAAAGGCTTGTAAAGCCAGGGAGATAATTACCGCAATCTGGGTTACAGAAAATACAAAACAAAGGAGCACAATCCCATGTTGTGTGTGCTCTGTGTGTGTGTGTGTGTTTTTCTCTGTTGATGTACCCAAACATGTAAATATTCCATGCAGTGTGTTGTATGGGGGATAGAAAACAACCGCGATCCCGCACAGGCATAACAAAACACATACTCTTGTAGTGGACAGTGGCATGTTTGTGGTGGGAATCTTATTTTCAGAAGCGAGGACTTTCTTGCTGTCTTTTTCTCCCTCCATCTAGCAAACACCCATCCAAGAGTTGCAGTTATCAACCAGTTGCCAAGACTGTGACACCCACGTACCCTTCATTTAAAGCTGTCAAGCTATTTTTGCACACATAAATAAAAGTCGATTTGAAACGAATTTAACCTCCAACATCTTTCATATGAATCCACAAAAATACTAAAGAATCTTCCAATCCCTCCCCCCTTCCTTCAGCATATTGTTTTTATGGGGATTATTATGCTATCAGTCTGCCTATTGTTGGGAATGTTGTCCTTTGGGATGGTTCTGTAGACTGGACCAATCTCAGTTTTCCTTTCTTTGTCTGCCAATTGTTTCTAGATCTAAACCACTTTCCAAGACAATTATTTCCATACGTGTATGTGTATCTAAATATTATTAATCGTTGCATGTGTGTATTTTTATATTTACATAAACACCCCACACATCTCTACCATTTTTCAAGTTCTTATTCCATAAAAAGATTCATATCCCCCAAAGCAGTTTGTTAATGTACTTTATTAAAGACAAAGAAAGAGCAAATCTTCCACATTTCCTTGTTTTATGTTTGGAAGTGAACCTTGTAGGTCTGAGCTAAGCTTTTTGGTATGTTTTAGCTGAGTCCAGACTATGGGCTGTATGTTTTGAAACTCAAATCTACGTGTTTTCTCAAAAACCGTCGCCACAATCCCCTTTAAATTTCATCTGGACTGTCTCTAACAGCCCCAGCTGACCCCATCATTTCTTTCTCTTGTTGCAAACGTGCTTCTCCCCCCACACAGAATCGTGTGATATTTTTCAGAGGAAGAGGCAAAAATATATTAGGGGTTTCTTTCCTTCCAGAAGTAGACATTTTGTCTCCCAAATAGCAACAAGAGGACATACAAAACGAACCTGAGCTCTGAAGAGACAAAGTACAGCCCATCACTAAGGTGCACATAAGGATAAACTCATGAAGCCCTCGAAGCAGGATTTGGCAACCAAACTGTCCTATTGAGCCAAAAAGCCAGCCAGGGCATGGAACCTTGTTATTATGGCTTGTTCTGTGAATAAGACCTGCGGGGGGCCGGGGGGAGTGGTGCGGGAGGGGTGGCATGTGTGAAGACTGCTTAGTGTGTGAAGCCTGTTTAGAATCCGGGGGGAGGATGTGCAATGAGATGGGGCTGGAAAGATTCTGAGTCTAATGAGACCATGGATGTTCTCAACCTCCTTGAAAAATGTAAACGACAAAGCAAGAAACACATTTTTTGTTTTAAATTGCAAAATAAGATCATGGATCCCATTTCGAATCCTATTGCATTAAACACAGGTGGTTCCAAATTTTAACCTGCTTGTCAAAAACTTGGTGAGAAGCAATGCATTTGAAAGAAAGTAGTAGAAAGCACACGTGATTGGAAATTAGCACAAGGTCAGTCATGGAAGGAACTAGGATGAACTACTTTGGTAGTTTTGTTAAGAAAGTCTAAAATGCTAATTGCTACCATCTGAATTATGTGAATTGGTTCTTTTCCTCTATCTCTTTTCATTTCTAAACACGGCTGATTTATTTTTTTCTTCACTTAATGTTAGATTAGTCACGTAAAATTGCCAATATTTGACACTTTTTGACTTTTAAACATGGCAATTTCATATAGTTAATTCTAACAATTCCCTCCCTTTAGTCACCTATTTCTAGTTTCTTGGATTGACTCATTGTAGAGTGTAGTAGTATTTTTGTTTTGTTTGTTTACTCTGATTTTAAATTTAGTCACCCTTCATATTTTAATCCCTGTTGAAAGTTTGGAGAAATGAATATTTGGTTAAATGAAAGAAACCATTGAAAACCTGTGTTTAACGTGACATCTAAAGGTGTTCATTTTCCCTTCGATTCTGTTTTGAGGGCTTCTGTAGAAGGTTCACTTTCCCAGATCATTTGCGTACTGCAGATATCAGGGCTGATACGTCGTGTTTGATGCCCTCAAGGCCCTTGTTGTTGTCTTGCTGTTAGGTGCCTTCGAGTAGATTTTGGCTCAGAGTGACCCAAGTGACAGAGTAGAACAGCCCCATAGGGTTTTCTAAGCTGTAATCTTTACAGGAGCAGATCGACAGGTCTTTCTCCTGAGGAACCACTGAGTGGGTTCAAACAGCCAACCTTTCTGTTAGCAGCCAAGCTCTTAACTGTTCCACCACCAGGATTCCTTTCAAGGCTTTTACTTCAAGTCTTAAAAAAAGGGGAAACCTGATGTTAAAAATAATCTATGTAAAAGGAATAGGGTCTGAGAGATGAACATGTTGATAAACTTAATTATAGATTTAAAGTGATCCCTTCATAAACTCAGTTGTCCCAAAGGTGGGGAAGAGAGTTTCCGTAAAGAGTGTTGTCTGTGTGCTTCCTACTGATCTGGAAAGGAAAGAATTTACTTTCCTCCCCTGTTCCAGAATGTTCACGCATTTCTGGAAAATGATCCAGGCTGGTACACACTGAAAGCAGAGTGGGAAGGATGACCACGGAGAGTCCCCCATTGTTAAGGAAGCTGACTAAATAAAAGGATAAAGAACATGTGCCTGAGAGTCTGGAGTGGTCAGTGCTATGAGCCATTATTCTACTTCAAGTTTTTCGGCACCTTCTCTAGCTTGTAGGGGAAGACATGTGTGCAGAAATTAAAGGCCAGACTTATTTTAATGCGTCTTTCCCGAGGCCAATAGAGAAAATGTACTCCAGCAGTTTAGAAATAACACTCAAAGGATGATTTAAAAAATTTTATATAACTCAGCACATGTAATATATAAATAAAAATTCCAATTCTGTTTTACTTCCCTGGCATATAACAGCTTTCATTCATATTCATTTAAAAAGTCATGTTGGAACATCTCCTAAATCTAAGTTTTGTTTTAAAAATTTCCATAGCATCATTGGGAAGTAAAAAACAAAAAATTAATCTGCGTATGACTAAAAATAATAAAGTCTCTTTATACTTTTTTTCATAATTAGTAAAAGTATGAAAAAATTCAATATTTACTTTGAAACCAATAGGTGGTGCTATAAATTTCTATATTTTAATTCAAAGCAATATGCTTATTTTACTTGCCCATTTCTCAGTGGTATTAGAAATTTCCCTAATTATCACAGTAGGATTTTTCATAGGGGGGAGAAAAAAAGGCTGCATTGACTTTTCCATCCAGAGTCGGATTACCCAATCAAAGATGTGGTGAAACCCATGTGAAATTGCGCACTACAGATTAGTAAGTAGACACAATTAAGCCCATGCGTATCTTGCTTACTGTAAACCGGTACGTACCATGCTTACTGGTTAATCATCCCCTGAATTAACCACTGTGATATGTCTCTTTTTCATTGGAAGATCAAATATAACTCAGAGTGTAAACTAAAGTGAAGGGAATCTGTGTAATCTTTGGCAGAAAAGTATATTCGTGGAAACAGACCAATATATAAATTCACTGTGTGATCCTTTTTTTCCCCCAGGGCTTTCACTAATGGCAATGCCATGGAAGAACATAATTATAATATTTTATTTAACATTTAATTGTGTGAACTCTCTCCAGGTGCTGGAGTTGTCTAGAAAGCAATGACCACAGTACTATGAAATCATGATTCCGTTATCATGGTGCCATGGACTCCCAGAATCACGGAGTGTGAGAGAACCATAGAGATGAGGCAGCTGCAAATCATACAACCGATGAAATAAAAGCTAAATGTGCTAAAAACAAGCTCTCGTTACTGGTCATCCGGGGAGCCAGCGTATTTCTGCTATATGACAAAAAGTTCTGAAGGGTCAAAGACACTGTAAACTGAAAATTCAAATTCCATCGCAACTTTTTCAAGTTTAAATAGGAATCTCAGTCTTGTGTTTCATAGATCATTACCCTAAAGATAAAAATCTAAAGGCACTTCTTTCTCTCACAACGGTTATGGGAGTCCTTCATGGTTCTTCAGGAGTGCGTGTGTATGTGTAAAGCCGAGATACCGAAGAAATGTAAGTTCAATGAGGTCTTGTAAAAGTGCCAAAAAGGAAGATGGCAGCTGGGGCTAGCTGCTATATCAACCCTATCATTCCTCAAACATCTGGCTGATTTTTCCCTCTTCCAGATGTTTTCGTATCTTATAGAGATAACCTTAAACACTTGTCAGTATTGAGGGAGCAGCCTAGCTACTAATTGGAAGATGTGTTGGGAGAAGACATAATACCCTGCACAAGATTACACTCTGTATAGCAGATGAAATTTCCTCCTTCCCACCAGGAGACCTTTCCGGGCTGGCTGGTGATTTCCTGCTTCCCCCAGGCTTGTTATTCTCTGCCCTTCAGGGATCAGGCTGCTTCCTACTAGCTTAGCTGGGAGGGATTGGACTGAACCAACCACGGTTTTTTCAATTTATGAAATAGTCACTTCTATAGTCATACTAAATATTTCATAGTATCTAGGATATAAGAGGGAAGTATGATGTAAGAACTTAAGAGTAGCAGCAAATGTCCCTTAAAAAAACACACACACACAAACAGAAAACCATTGCCATTGAGTTGATTCTTACTCATAGTGACCTCATGCGTTACAAAGTAGAACTGTTCCATAGGATTTTCTTGGCTGTAATCTGTACAAAAGCAGATCGTCAGGCTTTTCTTTCATGGTACCACTGGATAGGTTTGAACCACTAACCTTTAGGTTAGTAGTTGAGTGCAAATCATTTGCACCATACGGGGAACCTCTAAACGTCCCTTACCCATTGCCATCGAGCAAGTCTGACTCACAGCAACCCTACAGGACAGAGTAGAACTGCCCCATGGATTTTCCAAGTCTGCCATCTTTATGGAAACAGAATGCCACATCTTTCTCCCCTGAAGCAGGTGGCAGGTTTGTATGGCTGACCTTTTGGCTAGCAGCTGAGCACTTAACCACTGCACCACCAGGACTCCTTAAATGTCCCTTAGAAGGCATTAATAGAAGTACGGTATCAGGAAAAGGGAGTTGATTGTCCTGTTTTACTCTGTATTGCACCAAAGTCACCTGCAGCATATATTCAAGGCTAGGCACAACATTTTCAAATGAATTTTGACAAATTAGAGCACATCCAAAAGGAAGTAACAAGAATGATAAAAACACATGCTAAGACTTATGAGAAATAGTTTAAGTAATTGCAGACTTTCAGGTGGAATAAGAGAAGATTTGTGAGGATGCAGTGGGGTTGGCTATGATAACTGTCTCCTGAAAATTGAAGGACTGTCACATGAAGGAGGTATTAAAGTTATTTGATGTGATTCCAGAATGCTTATCAAGGATTAATCAAAAGAAGTTGCCATTTGGTATTTCATTTCACTGTCAAGATGTTAGCATTAGATGTAAATAGCTTTCTTTCACCATTAGAAAGTGAAATACAACACAAAATGAGTCCAGCTGTAAATGGAAATAGACTTAAGTAATCATGGTATGTTTTGGCTCAGTAGCAAAAAAAAAAAAAAACCTTCTTAAAATTAATATTTTCAATAGCTATTTATTGAACATCTATTACGTGCCAAGGACTTTTCTAGACACTGGGAGTAAAACAATGAACAAAACAGAGCTCTTGCTCTCATAGTCCTTCATTCTAGGGTGAGGGGGATGGAGTCAATAAAGTTAAACACATGTAGTATGTTAGGTGGTAGTAAGTGCGGTAAAGAAAAAGGGGATAGAATGATGAGGTGCTATTTTAAATACAGTAGTCAGTCCCCCACCCATCTGTCAGTTTGTCATACTGGTGGCTTGTGTATTGTTGTGTTGCTGGAAACTATGCCACTAATATTTCAAATACCAGCAGGATCACTCATGGTGGACAGTTTTCAGCAGAGCTTCCACACTAAGGGAGACTAGAAAAAAAGGCCTAACAATCTAGTTCCAAAATTTAATGAATGAAAACCTTATGGATCACAACAGAATATTGTCCGACTTGCTTACTTTGGACATGACATCAGGAGGAATCAATTGCTAAAGTTGGACATCGTGTTTGGTGAAGTAAAGGGCCAGAGAGAGCGTGGGAGACTCTTGGTGAGACGGATTGGTTCCAAGGATGGACTTGAACACGCTGGTGATTGTGAGAATGAGGCAGGACCAGGCAACGTATTATGCTGTTGTACATAAGGCCCCCATGAGTTGGAATTGACTCAATGGCAACTAACAACAGTCAATTAATAATATCTGTACATGGAAGGGAATGATTTGGAGGCAGGGGCTAATTAAAACCCGTCATAGAAAATGTTCAATTGAGACTGGGTAACCAATTTGGGGGAATATGAACTATTGCACTTATTTGTTTCTGTGCTTGTCTATCCCACTAGAATATGCATTCCTTCTGAGTATGGGGCATGTCTTACTCATCTCTGCATGACCAACACTTACTACCTATAATCTACATTGTAGTGCTTAATCGAAGCTTGTGGACCGAAATTTCTACAGGGAATTAGGCAAAGGATACAATATAAAATCAAACCCATTGCCTGGAGTTGACTCTGAACTTCTGGTTAGCAGCCAAGTGCTTAACCACTGCACCACCGGAGTTCCTTGGATACAATATATCATCTCTAGAATGCTGTTACAACTCTAATGACATATGGTTTATTTCCTTTGTGGGCATTCACTTTCTTCTTGCTCTTTTCCCAATTCTAAGCTTTCATTTTTCTTTAAACCCTGGACAAGTGAGTATTGATTTGTTAATATTTTTTAAAATTTGCAAAGAAGTGATAAAATTCATAAAAGGTTAAGTGGGAAGACAAGGTACCACAGGAAATCATCTAATCTCTCTGGTCCTAGTACTTTTTAGACAGGACTTCTTCAACACATCTCATGGGAAATAGGAACAGAAATTCAACTTTTTGGGAGGAACATGACTTGGTTAGTGCAGATTAGATTCTCTTGCATGGAAGAAAATGTAAATTAACTATGGCTTAAACACTAAAGGTCTTATTCTCTCATAAAAATCCCAGAGGATGGACATTTAGAGCTGGTGAGACGGTTGCAAAAAATCTTCAAAGACCCAAGGTTCCTTGAAGTTTCCATTACACCTATGCAAGGCTATCATCGATATGGTCCTAGGGCTTATTGGAGGGCCAAAGTATTATAAATTTGAACTTATAAAAATGATTGCTAATATCTGAATTACTCTCATCTGTTTTATATCTTGAGCCCTGGTGATGCAGTGGTTAAGAGCTTGGCTGCTAACCAAAAGGTTGACAGTTCGAATCCACTAGCCACTCTCTGGAAACCCTATGGGGCAGTTCTACTCTGAGCTATAGGGGGGTCGTTATGAGTCGGTATCTACTCGATGGGCAATAAGTTTTGTTTTTTGTTTTTTTTGGTTTTATATCTTGGAGTTTCCGTTTAATAAAAAATTTTGGTGCTAAAGAAACTTGAAAACTATTCATCTCTTTTACAGACGAGGACATTGAGGCTCAGAGAAATTAAACGCTTTACTTGAGACCACAGAGCTAGCTATTGACAGGGCCAGAATGAAAACTGGAATCATGTAATCACTATCAGAATAGCACTATCTTATTCAAATCACAGATAACAGTGAAGGTAGAAATCGAAGAGCCGAGGCGTATCACAGTATCAAATCTATCTACAAGACCATACACATCTTCAGAGCTTTGAGTAAATATTCCATATGTTATGGATTGCATTGTGTCCCCCAAAGACACATGTTACAAATCCTAACCCCTATACCTGTGGAAGAAGCTCTGGTGGCGCAGTGGTTAAGTGCTCGGCTGCTAACCAAAAGGTCAGTGATTCCAACCCACAGTCTGCTCCATGGGAGACAGATGTGGCAGTCTGCATCCGTAAAGATTAGAGCCTTGGAAACCCTAGGTGCCAGTTCTACTCTGTCCTATAGGGTCCTTATGAGTTGGAAGCTACTCAATGGCAAAGGCTTAAATCTGTGGATATAACCTCATTTAGAATAGGACTTCCTTTGTTATGTTAATGAGGCCATATCACTGTAGGGTGTGTCTTAAGCCAATCACCTTTGAGATATAAAAGGAGCTGATCAGGCACAGAAACAAGGATGCACAGATGGGGGAAGATAGGGGACACGCCATGTGTAGATCACCAAAGAACTGAAGAACAGAAGCTGAAAGAGATAAGGACTTTCCTCTACAGCTGGTGCCCTGAATTCAGACTTCTAGCTTCCTAAACTGTGAGAAAATACATTTCTGTTGGTTATAGCCACCCACTTGTGGTATTTCTATTATAGCAGCGCCGAGAATCTAAGACACCATATGCTTAAGTGGTGAAAAACTTTCATGAAGTAAGTATAGTCTCTGTCTTGGGCAACCTCATACTGTTTTGGGCAACAATTTTACACCCAGGATAACATGAAAAAATATAGGAAAAACTGTTCCCGGGTACATAAGAAAGTGACATTCAGTTACTCCACCAGTTTGTTCTGAAACATCCCTGTTTTGACCGTCTTTTACTTTCTTGTTCAAAGGACACTCAGATTTTTTGAGTAAATTCTGCCCACTAATTACAGTAACAGTGAAGATATAGGGCAACCAATTGGTAAAATTGGCCGGGAATTGTTTCCTTTTATAGCAAAACTGCTAAGTAATACCAGTGTTTTGCCTTTCTATCCAAGTAATGTAAGCCATTAAAATGGAGCCTCTATGAAAATCAGGCAAAATTGTTTCAAATACAGGTTGAATATGTTTGCAACTGAGAAACCTGCCAGAATCAGTTCCAATTTTGTGCGTAGTTGTACTGATTGAATTACCATTTCTGCTTAGACCCACAGAAGCCCAAGAGACTCTGGGGCCAAGACCACGAACAATGATTCTTTGTCTAAGAGGAGCCCATGGTTGGGTTTGTACATGCAAACGTGTGATTTCAGTGTGGTGCAGAATGATTAAGAATTCAGCTCCATCCCAGAGCAGGTCATGCATCTGTCAATAGTTGCCCAGCCTAGCCCTTGATTTATGCATAGAACATGCTACCACACATGGAAGCATGGAAAAACCTTTTTCCTTTTCTCAATTCTTTAAAAGTGAAACTTCGTTGTCTGTGTGATTTGTTCCTTCCTAATTTAGAAACATAAGTGAACCAGTTCCTCACATTTACAAGAGAACGGTGTGAAAGTAGATGATGCTGGCGTGATACGCAGCACTGTCACATCAGGATCTGCTGGGAAAACCGGGAAAGAGAAGGCGATAGCCAGACGACACTGCTGGAGCGATTCCTTCCAGGGGCTGCACATCTGGTTTGTGCGGCTGCCAAGGGTAAATCACGTGCTCTGAGTAACTGCAGCACAGAACAAAAACGTGAAGAAGCAGGACATGTTCTGCAACATGCCAATGACATAAACATGTTCGGGGGAGGTGTTGACTCTCGTGTGTGCTTATGCATGGGTGTGTGCACCAGATAGTTGGCAATGTTTTGTGTTTGTGCTTCTGACTAGTTTGTGTTCCTGTTAGCGCAAGTTATGCCATTGACCCAGGAGGGTTAGATACACTCCATGGGAACGGACCACTTTACGACTGTCAAGAGAACAATGAAATAGCAGTCTGTCAGGTTTTTGTCTAGTATTAACATAGACCTATGGCTGGCTGATTAAATGATATTAGAGTATTTCCTTCTCCTTAAATCCAGCAAGGCTTAGCATTTGCAGAAGGTAAAGAAAAATGTTGTAACGTTTTAATAGATTCATTTATGCCTTGAACGTAGTGTTTAGTATTTACTCAACAAATGAATATTGTTGTTACTGTTGGTTGTTGTCGATTCTGACTCGTGGTGACCCCATGTGTGCCTAGTAGAACTGCTGCATGGTGTTTTCAAGGCTGTGTGATCTTTCGGAAGCAGATCACCAGGCCTGTCTTTCTAGGTGCCTCTGGGTGGCTTCACCTGCAGGCTTTCAGCTCATAGTCAAAAGCACTTAACCATTTGCTCCACCTAGAGACGCTTCAGCGTTTCTTACGCACCATATAAGCACATGTAAAATGTACAGCTGTTGCACTGTTTGAAAAGAATGACATTTATTTTCCTACTAAATTTCATCTAGCAGAAGAGCTACTGAAATCATATAACTCAGCCTATAGTTGATCCCAATAAACAGCCAATGAGGCCTATGATTCTGAATGATTTTGCTCATTACTATTGTTGTTTAGACAGCTCATCTTCAAAGCCAAGACCAGGTTCCTAATGATTGGTTAAAGCATAGGATTATGCCATGATGCAGTCAGTTTGGGGGATTATATATCAGCAGCATACGTGGCTAGTGCACCTCTAACCTGATTTTTTTCTTTTATAATAATTGTTGGCTTGAGTGAGTCAAGGAAATTTTTTCTCTTGCTACTGTATTTTTGTTTTATGGTATGAGTTTGCCACAGTAATTCATAGCTATCTTGCAGTGCGCCAGTAGAAACAAAAGGTTGATTCTGTAAGACTTCTATTGGACTGTTGACTGGATGTGGAAAGAACAGATCCTGTAAGTATTCTTAGAGCATGATTCTACTATAACATTAAGGGTTGATGTGAGTTGGACCCGACTTGACAGCACGTAACAACAACAACAACGAAAAATGAGATACACATGGTTTCTTTTCCCTTATTTATGGTTTTCATAGAAATCCATGTTGGTACCTTGCAATGGTGGCAACAGAATCAAAAGTCTGAGATGTCATTATTATCCAGTCTGAATGTTGGAAGGAAACATGGAAGTTTTTGATAAGCTCCTTTATTATAGATGAGGGCACAGGACCTAGAAAGTTTATCCCTTCATATTTCCGGAAACAAGAGTTTGACCTCCAAGCCATAATTCCTGACTTTGTTCTACTTTTCTGTCCATTCTGTGACTCCTTAAGGCCAAATATATGCTAGTAAAGGAAAAAAGAAAAAATAGTAAGGTTTTGTGTGCTTTCTACCAGATTGTTGTTAAGCTTCCAAAGCTCACTTCCACCTGTTTTCTGGAATTTCTCTAATGATATCGTAGAACCTCAAAGACAGGGGCGCTTCTAAGGTCATTTTGAAGATATTGATTGGCTCCATTAAGGTTTGTAACATCTAGACAAAAGCCGCTTTTGAAAGTTATCCCTTTCTTACTCACTAGACCTGCTCCTCTGGAGGCCTTTACATTAGATAAGAATCAGATACAAGAGGCTGCTCTCACACTGGCTGCACAGACAGAAGCTTCAAACCCCAAACTGCTGGGGAATGGCATGTAGGCAATAAGGGCTCCGTAGTGAGAACTTATGATATGTTACAGTACAGAGCGGCCTAGCATCACCATATGGCTTCTGAATGTACTACGAAAAGCCATCAACCATTTATGAACTAACGAGTAGATCTCACACACACACACTCACACTTGAATTTTTATTTGTCTTAAGCTAGTTAGGTTCTTCAAACACATATTAAAAATGAGTCTTAGTAGAAGTATTCAGTCTGTAACTTGCTTCTTATTTATTGCCAAAATGAGCACAAAAACAACAACAATGAAATGGTAGAGCCCTGCTCTCCTGCTTTGAGAGCTGATTTTTTGCACAAGAAGCATTTTCCGGAGTTGCTTTGAATAGGCCCTTAGATACCACTTCAGTGTTAATACTGCTGAGATATGGGGGTTTACTGTAAAGTAGACTAAATGTCTGTGTGTTTTGCTTAGTACTGAAAAAAGATCTTTTGTGTGTGTGTAACCCAGGGCTTTGAACCGGTTCATTCTGGTTTGGCCGCCTGCTGAACATTTGCATTTCTACCCCGATATACCGACTCAGAATCTACATTCTAACAAGATCCCCAGGTGAAGTACAGAATCTACATTCTAACAAGACCCCTAAGTGATACATAGACTCTACATTCTAACAAGATCCCTAGGTGATATACAGAATCTACATTCTAACAAGATCCCTAGGTGATTCCTTGTTAGAATGTAGATTCTGTATATCACCTAGGGATCTTGTTAGAATGTAGATTCTGATTCAGTGTATCTGGGGTGGAAATGCAAATTCTCAGCAGGAGGTCAAACCAGAATGAACTGCTTCAAAGCCCTAGGTAGGGTAACTAGAGAGTTGTGTTAGTGTTCAGAGTCCATATTTTTATCTTCTTGACAGTCCAAATGGAATTCTAAAGCTTGCTGGATGCTGATCTCTGGACTCTGATATGCAGGTTGGGCTGCCACATCATATAATTTTGGAAGTACTTCTGGGGATGCCACCTTACTGAACCAAGCCTGCTTTCACATTTTTTCAAAATGTACCCAATTAAAAAAATTCAATTTAGTCTATAGAGGTCAACTAAGGAGGTTTGTATTTTCTCATTCTGTGGTTGTTATAAAGTGAACAACTTAGTTTCCAGAGAAGGGATGAGAGAAAATAAAGGGGTGCAATAAGAACTTCCAATGGCAAGGTTGCAACTGGAACTAACGATAGGTCAGGCCCCAAGTATGCAAATTAAGGCAAGTTTGTGATCACATGAAATAGAGCGATTTTGTTAAGCTTCTCAAGAGAATTTTTTTTTAGGGGGAGAATGTAAATGGATAGAGGTGAATGTAATATCTCTACGACTCTTGTAAGAAGCCCTGTTGGCCCAATGGTTAAGTGCTCAGCTGCTAACCAAAAGTTCAGTGGTTCGAACCCACGAGGGACTCCTCGGGAGAAAAGACCTTGTGATCTGCTCCTGTAAAGATTACAGCCTAGGAAACCCTATGGGCACTTCTACTCTGTCCTATAGGGTCATTATGAGTCAGAATCAACTTGATGGCATACAACAATAACAACATGACTTTGGTTTTCTAAATTTTTGCCGTATGATAAAGCCTAAGTCAGAATTCTAGAAATTAATCTAAAAAGATCTTTATATAGTTTTCTTTCCTCTTACCATTTATTAAGGGGGTAATGACACTTTTTTATAAAACCATGAGAAAGAGATGTGCTTTCAAGAATTGGCAGAGATTTCAGGGGAGACTTGTAAAGATTCAAATTTGGCCCAAAGTTTATGGGCCAAGAATTTCATCTATATACTGATAAAAGGCTCAGTCCATCAAACCCTTAGTATACAAAATGATGCACAATTCTAACAGAATTTCAGAATGAAAAAGGCCCCGAAGACCTCTTTGGAATTAGAAGAAGCTGTGAAGAAAATTCCCAAGTTTATCATAACCCATAGGAAGAAAAACTGCCCCAGCTAGAGAAAGATTCACCTCTCTAGTAGATTAGCTAGTAGATTAAATTCAGCTAGTAAATTAATTTTATATTCCCTAATAATTAGCTTTGTGAATCTTATGCCATAAGAAACTTTCTGTTCACGGAATCACAAATGACATTTGTTGTTGAAAAATACTGTCTCCAGTGAAAGCTAACCCAGAAATAGATTCTACATTCAAATATGGCCAAATTTGATTAAGATTGGGGGCAGGGAGCAGATCATAAAACTGTTAACTTTTGGGAATAGCCTCCTGTGTCTTCATTACCTCCTGAATAGCTACTATAGAAAGCAATGGAAGAGACCCACCACCGGTGCCCTGTCTCTCTCATCTGATGTGGTCCCCAAATCACTCCTTGAGATCCGTGCAGCTGAAAGCTGGTTTTGATTGAGAACTACGGCATTAAAAGCAATAGTAGCAGCCAGCCACTGCAGATAGTGAACTACTTTTCCTGCAGAAAGGAGAGCTAATTACTTGTCTTGAAATTTCTTCCCCTCTTCAAAGGAAATCAGTTTGATTCCTCCAACGTTATCAAGCATGAAAGAACCCTGGCCCTCAAATCAGTATTGCCCTTTTTCATTTTGCTCAGAATTTCTGAGATTTTTACTGTTGTTACTCTGGCCTTCATATCCTGTTTTTCTGCTTCCACTTAGACATGCCAATTAAGGAAAGATATGGTTTATTTAAAAAATATGGTCCTGCACTGACTGTAAAGAGGGCTCTTAAACAGGCCTGAACTCTCCATCACGATTAGCCGAACATGGTAAGTAAATCCCATGCTGAATGTTGACCTTGTAAAGTCTCCAATAAGCAAGGCTGGCTTGAGCTTTGTAGCAGCTTAAATGAAACAAAACTGCTCCTTCCCTTGGGTCTCACAATTTTACCCACCAATCCTGGGCCAGGCTATGTAATGGGCAAGATGCCACAGCAAGGGGTACAAGAATGGTCTAGTGTAGGGGTTCCCAAAATGTGCCAGACCAGAAGCCTCAGTGTCACTTGTGAGAAGCCTTGGCCCAATGATTAGGCACTCAGCTGCTAACCAAAATGTTGGTGGTTGTTAGAAATACACATTCCCAGACCCTAGCCACACCTGGTTGAAGCTCTGTGTTCTGTGTCTTAGCTGGCCCATCAGGTGATTCTGATGCAAGCTGGACTTTTAGAACCACTGGTCTAGTGCATCAGTCTGGCTTAACTTCATGTAGGAGGAATGCAACGTCCTGAATACTGCAAGATAAGTTAATGGGCAGATAAGTCAGTGGCAACAACGGCATTAAAAGCAATAGCAGCAGCCTATTGCTGCTACTATCGAATATATTATTGAATATATTAGGACAGCCTGATGTTTATCTTTCTCTCTCCCTCTCTCTCTCACACATACACAAGAGACATCAGCTTATATATACTGTACCATTCATTCAAAAAATGATTTGTTACTACGGATGAGACACCATTCTGGAAATTGGGAATGTTGTAGTGAACAGAATACACTAATATCCTGACCTCATGCTGCTCTTTAGTGGGGGAAAACTTCAAGCCTGCAAACAAGAGAACACATGAGGTGGTAATAAGGGGATTGGGAGTGGCAGGGTAGGTAAGGGTAGGGTGCTATTTTGGATATAGTGAGTAAGGGAGTTGAGACAACTCTTCACCCCAGTCTGACATCTTTTAAACCCTCTTTCTTATTGCAGTCTTCACTACAGCAGCCAGCCTCACATAGACTTACCTAATAGCACCTCACCTTAAACTACCTTATGTCTCCAGTCTCTGTACAGGGGCTTCTGTGCCCCATCATATGTTACCAACTCAGCCATGCTCAAGGGAGGTAACACTCCATGGGGAAACCTTTGACCAATTGAAGGAGTGGTGGTAGAGAAATACTCTCTTCTTCCTCATCTGGGGAAGAGGGTTCTGGGGATCATTCTACCTATATCATGGAAAATACCTTTTTTCAACAACAAATGGTGACTATACATGTGAACCTCACCAGATGGAATTCACAGGAATCAAATCAACTGTATCTGTGGAAAGAGCTGATGGAGAAGTTCAACATCACCAGTCAGAACAAGGCCAGGGGCTGACTTGGAACAGACCATCAGTTGCTCATATGCAAGTTGAAAAAGCTGAAGAAAATTAGAACAGGTCCATGAGAGCCAAAGTATGACATTGAGTATATCCCACCTAAATCTAGAGATCATCTCGTGAATGGATTTGACACATTAAACTAATGACTGAAGAACAGACGAGTTGTGGTATGACATCAAGGAAATCATACCTGAAGAAAGCGAAAGGTTATTAAAAACACAGGAAAGAAAGAAAAGACCAAAATGGATTTCAGAAGACATTCTGAAACTTGCTCTTGAACACAGAGTAGCTAAAGCAAATGGAAGAAACAATGAAGTAAAAGAGCTGAACAGAAGATTTCAAAGGGTGGCTTGAGAAGACAAAGTATTACAACGAAATGTGCAAATACCTGGAGTTAGAAACCAAAAGCGAAGAACACACTTGGCATTTCTCAAGCTGAAGGAACTGAAGAAAAAATTTAAGTCTTAAGTCTCAATATTGAAGGATTCTAGGGAGGAAATATTGAATGACACAGGAAGCATCAAAAGAAGATGAAACGAATACACAGAGTCCCTGTACCAAAAAGAATTGGTCAATGTTCAACCATTTCAGACAGAAGCATATGGTCAAAAACTGATGGTACTGAAGGAAGAAGTCCAAGCTGCACTTATGGCATTGGAAAAAAACAAGGCTCCAGGAACTGATGGAATACCAATTGAGATGTTTCAATAAACAGATGCAATGCTAGAAGCACTCACTTTTCTATGACTAGAAATTTGGAAGAGAGCCACCCGGTCAACTGACTGGAAAAGATCCACATTTGTGCCCATTTCAAAGAACAATGTTCCAACAGAATGCAGAAATTATTGAACAATATCATTAATATCAGATAAAAGTAAAATTTTGCAGAAGATCATTCAAAACTGACTGCAATAGTACATCGACAGGGAACAGCCAGAAATTCAAGGCAGATTCAGAAAAGGATGTGGAATGAGGGGTATCATTGCTGATGTCAGATGGATGTTGGCTGAAATCAGAGGAAATGAGAAAGATGTTTACCTGTGTTTTATTGTCTGTGCAAAGGCATTCAACTGTGTGGATCATAATAAATTCTGGATGACAGTGAGAAGAATGGGAATTCCAGAACACTTCATTGTGCTCACATGGGGCCTGTACATAAGCCAAGAAGCAGTCGTTTGAACAGAACAAGTGGATATGGCGTAGTTTAAATTCAGGAATGATGTGCGTCAGAGTTGTATCCTTTCACCATACTTATTCAATCTGTATGATGAGCAAATAATCTGAGAAGCTGGACTATATGAAGAAGAATGTGGCATCAGGATTGGAGGAAGAATCATTAACAACCTGGGACATGCAGATGACACAATCTTGCTTGCTGAAAATGAAGAGGACTTGAAGCACTTACTGATGAAGATCAAAGACTACAGCCTTCAGTATGAATTACACCTCAACAGAAAGAAAACAAAAATCCTCACAACTAGACCAATAAGCAACATCATGATAAACTGAGAAAATATTGACATTTTCAAGGATTTCATTTTACTTGGATTCACAATCAATGCCCACGGGAGCAACAGTCAAGAAATCAAACAACACATTGCATTGGTCAAATCTGCTGCAAAAGACGGCTGTAAAGTTTTGAAAAGCAAAGATATCACTTTGAGGGCTAAAGTGTGCCTGACCCAAGCCATGATATTTTCAATTGCCTCACACGCATGTGAAAGCTGGACAACGAATAAGGAGGACAGAAGAAGAATTGATCGCTTTGAATTATGATGCTGGCAAAGAATATTGAATATCATGGACTGCCAAAAGAACAGACAAATCTGTCTTGGAAGAAGTACAGCCAGAATGCTCCTTAGAAGGGAAGACGTTGAGATTTTGTCTTGCATACTTCGGATCTGTTATCAGGAGGGACCACTCCCATGCTTGGTAAAGTATAGGGTCAGTGAAATTGAGGAAGACCCTCAACAAGATGGATTGACATAGTGGCTGCAACAATGGGCTCAAACATAGCAAATACTGTAAGGATGGCACAGGACCAGGCAATGTTTTGCTCTGTTGTACATAGGGTCACTATGAGTTGGAATTGACTCCATAGCACCTAACAACAATAATAATAATATTGATAGTAGCCATTTATTGCATCACCTACTCTCCATTAATTGTTATAATTTGTATTTAAAACAACTTGAAAGGGATATTTACCATCATTTTACAGATGATGAAATTGGCAAATAGTGTAACTAAGTAAATTCTCTAAGGTTTGACTGTTTATAGAGAGCAGATCTGAGATTCAAGGCCTGGTCTTTCTTTTTTATTTTATTTTTATTGTTGTGCTTTAAGTGAAAGTTTACAATTCAAGTTAGTCTCTCATACAAAAATTTATACATATATTGTTATGTGACCCTAGTTTCTCTCCCTATACTGTGCCAGCACACTCCTCCTTTCTACCCCAGATTTCCCGTGTCCACTCAACCAGCTCCTGACCCTCTCTGCCTTCTCACCTTGCCTCTGGACAGGAGCTGTCCATTTAGTCTCATGTAGCTACTTGAGCTAAGAAGCACAATCTTCATGAGTATCATTTTATGTCCCATAGTCCAGTCTAATCTTTGTCTGAAGAGTTGGCCTTGGGAATGATTTTAGTTTGGAAGCTCAGGTCTTTCTGAGACAGATTATTTTTACTACTGACCTCCCATATCTCCTCTTCTTCTTCTCAAACAAACAAACAAAAGCCCTTCGTTGTCAAGCTGATTCTGACTCACAGTGACTCTATAGGACAGAGTAGAACTGCCCCATAGGGTTTCTAAGGAGTGGCTAGTAGATTCGAACTACCAACCTTTTCGTTAGTAGCCAAGCTCTTAAACACTGTACCACCAGGTCTCCTCTCCTTCCCATCTCTCTCAAAATGATCTGCCAAACCTAGCTCCAGTGATAAATCCTATGTAAGACTGACAGTTGCAAGACCAAGTTCAGTTGTAAAGAATGTGGTGAGGTTGTAAACAGGAGATTGTGTAATGAAGTCATAAGCCAGAAGGATCAGAAACACATGGGATGTAGTATGTGGAGTGGGTTAGGACGAGTGACTCAGGACTCAGATTGTGACTGATTAGAGGGTATTGGAAATCTGTTTTTATGTGATGCCAACTGCTTGGTACAAGTATAGATTTTATGCATTAAAGGGCTAGAAACCAGGCTTTGTTCTTAAGTAGGGGGAGATTTAGGAACCACAGGTTAATAACTCAACCGTTCATCATCCAATTAGCCAGAGTCACCTCTGACAGCTATTTCTGTGTAAATACCTTCACCCTGTTGATTCATTTCATTATTGCATTGACATTGGCATTATCAGACATACATGGTGCCTAAGCTTTGTACCAAGAAGTGTGTTCAAGAATATCACTGGAAATAGAAAGAACCGGCATATCCTTATACCCAAGCATTTTTATTTTTTGGAAGTAGATTTAAAGCAAATTATGAATAGAAATGATACATGATAACACTCTGATGGAGGTAGGTTTGAGACAGAGTGGAAGCACAAAGTACCATGCTCCAAAGTCAGAGATGGCTTCACAGAGAAGGTTGTACTTGAGCTGATTTTGAAGCAATAGTAGAAGTTTACTGGGCAGACAGAGAAGGGAGGGGAGTGGTGCAGGAGCAGGTTTTCTAAGCAGGGAGACCTGCAAGTGCTGAGGAATGATCAAGCATGGCATGCTGAAGAAACTTCAAAGAAGGTGGTATACCTGTAAAGTATAGGGGGCCAGATAACGGGGATTACCCAAAGGTGAGGTTGGATAAATCAAGAAGGGTGAGATTCAGAACAGTCTTGCACTCCATGCTATGGAGTTTGGATTTTATTGGAGAGATGACGAGGAGTCATTGAGTAATCATGTAAAGGGATACAACATGAATTGCATGTTATAAAATTCCTCTGGGGACAGTCTTGGACGTTTAGGATGTCCTTTTGAGTATGTAAACAAACAATTCCCCAGGTAAAGCTGTTGTGAACAGAGGCTCTTAAAGAAGTATGTAAAAATACTCAAAATCAAAAACAGAGACCCCACCTTTTCTCCGAGCCATTTAGATCCTTGTAGGACAAAAAGTTCTGAACACCTCAGCAATGGTGCTTCTTCTGCCCAGCTCCCTTGGAACCTGTATGGTTTGAAGTAAACACCAACACTGATATATTTTTACTTCTTTTTTTCTTAAAAAGTGTTTTAAGATGATTAAACAAAATAATTTCTTTTTATGCAAGACCCCTGATGTTTTGGATGGAAAGATCTGTCTTGAAGAAAACTCACGCATTTTTTCAGTGCTAATTTTTGACTAGTCAGAAAAATTACTTCTCAGTCTGAAGGAGGCATTCTCTAAAGAAAGCTTTTTCTCTGGACATGGGTCATAGAGCCTCTTGCCTAAAGTACCAAGAGTGTACCGTAATTCCTGGCTCTATTAGTTAAGTGTTTTTCTAAAGGCAAAAGTGTTAGCTGTGCTTACTCCCATTTTCCTTAGGGGAGTGTAAATATCATTCCCAATTCTTTCTAGACTGGGTTTGATTGAAAAAGAAAGTAAAGCAACATTCACAGTAGAGGAGATTGAGTGACTGTATTTCTATAAATAAAATGTGCTTAAGGGTAAGGTCCTTTGAATTTTCTAAGGGAAAATACTGCCTGTGGCCCTGATGCCTGAGATCAAAGGTCCTTCAGTCCACAGACAGCATCTTATGTCTCCTTCTGCTGCCAGTGCCTCACACTGCACACTATTCAAGGCAGGATCTCAATAACGTTAGCTGCTCCTGAGGGTGATTAAAAATAGTGGGAAATGACTCTTTGAGGGTTCACCCAGTGCTTCCCAAACTTACTTTACCACCTGGGACTTTTCATAACAGACTCTGAAGGCCCCTCCCAGATTCTCAAAGAATTAGCATCTCCAGGGATAGGGGCATGAGAATCTGTATAGATAGCAAATATCTCAAGTGACTCTTACAGGGATAACCTAGGTCACAAGCCCATTTGTGGACCAATCACTATGACCAGGGGAATGTAATACGCATACTGTCCAGGCTTGTCCAAGATGCCCCTCTGGAATGTGGGAATGGGCTGCCCCACCCACACTATATGGATTAAGGCAGAAATTCCCCAAAGGAAAATCAAGATGGTGTTATCAGTAGAAGAGGGGAATGCTGGGAAGAAAACAATAAATGAAAAAAGCAAACAAACAAAAACAACTAGATATCTCCATACAGTGGGGAATCAGAAATATGGTTGAGGAGATTCAAGATCCCCTAAAGTCTTCTTTAAACCAAACAATAGTTTAGCTTAATTAGTAAAGAATTTCTGCCTTGAGCATTGTGTTCTTTTAAAGAACTGTCTATATGGGATCAAACTGACAATAGCAACTCGAAAAGATTAGAGAAGAAATTTAGGGGGCAGTGAGTTCATGTTAATGGTGGAGGACTAACTCAGAAAAAGAGGGTGAGAATGGTTGTACAACTTGAAGAATGTAATCAATGTCACTGACTTGCATATGTAGAAATTGTATATGCAGAAATTGTATACATGTATGAGAATATTTTTCTATGTGTGTTTTCAACAATAACAACAACAAAAAAGTAAATTACTAAAAACAAAAAGATAGTTGGAAGAAAGGCAATAACGGGAGTCATATATAGAGGACAAGATGCTAACAAACCAATGGGAGCAATTGTGGAGAGGAGGGGAAGTTGGAAGAAGTGTAAGATATGATCCTGACTAAGAAAATGTACAGAGAGAATGTGTCAGGATTCCCTCTGCACCTCCCACTCCCCCTCACTCTCCTATACCCCCCACCCGGCCCCAAACCAACACTCTTGGGCAGTGCTTCATGTAGATTACAGGATGAGGTTTAGAGGAACTATTCAGGGCTAGACAAAAAGGGTTATTTTGTTTGTCTGTGAGCGTATGTGTCTTTCCCCAGAACTTACTCTTTCACAAAACTCATGTGGTCAGTCACTGCTATTATCTGTGCAAATTAACACAGCAATAATTCATTTTCCATTTCTCCTTAACTAAACAATAAACCGTAAGTGGCGTGGAATGATACCAATCCAGACACATCCTAACATTAGATGCAAAATAAAAGTTACGGAATAGACATTTGGGACACTATATGTCAGCAACTCTTCCGAGGCCCTCGAAAAGGAATTAATTTGAAGAGTTATTCAGTTGAGGATTAGCAGATGTTGAGCATCTGCATACTATTTGCACTCTTATTATCCTGGACATAATTAACTAGCATTACTTCATCTGAGAATCATCACCCTGACAAGGCAGTTGCAGAGGGAAGATGGTGGATACCACTAACATGACTGAGGGCCTTTTGGGGGTTGACCTAAATAAAGTGGGCATGATAAGAGTCATTTTGTACTCCCTACAACTCTGCAGGAGTCCCTGGGTGGCTCCAATGGTTAAACGCTCGACTGCTAGCCAAAAGGTTGGTGGATCGAACCCACCCAGAGGCACATCAGAAGACAGGCTTGGTGAGCTGCTTGTGAAAGGTCATAGACTTGAAAACCCTATGGAACAGTTCTACTTTGCACATATGGGGTCCCCGTAAGTCAGCATTGCCTCCATGGCAACTAACAACAACAACAGCATAATTCTTCAAGGTCTCTTCAGAATGCATCTTGACCCTCTCTACCTGCAGAAACCCTGGTTCTCCTTATCCCTTTCTCAACAATGCTTTCCTCAGTTTCCCCCTTGGTTCAATCCCTTCATTTTAATCCTATACAGGGTTTCTCAACTTTGTCATTATTAACATTTTATACTTGGTAATTGGTTGTTGTGGGGGGCTGTTCTGTGCATTGTAGGATGTTGAGCGGCATCTTACCTACCCACTAGATACCAGTAGTACCCCCAGTCATCTTGGGCTAAATTGCCTCTAGTTGAGAACCACTAGCCTAATACCACATACTTTCCTGGGATGAAGAGAATCTCTTCCTGTTGCTTTAGCTACCATTCGTACTAATGTTTCCCCTATTATTCTCTTTGTCCCAGCGCGCATCCAGTAGATACATCTCTAACTGTTCCTTTCACGCCCATATTGAACTTAACTAAAACCAAACTTTCTTCTATCCTCTGATCTTCTCCTTCTCAGCTCCTCTTCCCCGTCCACCTTCTCCTTTGCCTCTCTCTCCCTCCTCCCCGCCTCCCATCTCCTCCTCCATTTTCCTCCTTCATTCTTGTCATTGCTGTCATCTCGGTTATAGGTGACATTCCTCCTTCAGTCTTTCAGACAAGAAATCTTTGAGTTATCCTCTTTTCCTCCTGGTAATATGCATTCAGGAGCAGATCCAGCTCTGGTGTAATCTAAAGCATACCTAATTGGAAGGGACTTTAAATATATACGTATATAAGTTTACATATTAGGGACAGGGACTTGGAAAGGCCTGGTGCAGTGAAGGGCCCTGAAGCCTATTGTTTGTGAACTTCATGCCTAATCCACCTCTATATTCACTCTCTTTATACAAAAAAGGGATAAGTTATGCATATAAATGTCTAGATGATCAATTTGATTCACTTAAAAGATCGAAAGTTTTCCATTTTTGATTAGGGAAAACTTTAATAAAAAGCAAGTTTTACTCAATGTCTACCATGTGTCAGGGACATTAAGCATTTTAACTCATTTAATTTTCCTAGAAACCTATAAGGAAAGAATTAATGTTCAATTGTGGTTAAAAACATGGCCTCAGGAGCCCAATTGCCGCGATTTGATGTCTGGTTCTACTAGCCAAGTAACTGTACAAATCACTTAGCCTGTCAGAGCTTCAGTTTCTTCATCTATAAAATGGGAATGAAGTATAGTATCTACTTCATTGAATTGTTGTAAGGGCTTAATGAGTTACTATATGTAAAACATGTGGAAAAGTGCCTGGAACATAGGGAGTATCAGTGTTAGCTATTATTATTTCACCAATAAGAAAACTAAGGGCCAGAAATTAAGTAATTAGCCCAAGTTCATACAGTTAGATTGTGTGTGCAGCAGGGGCAGGGGAGGATAGGAAACCGAACTCAAAAGCTCAGGCCTTTCCCACCACACCTGCTCCTCAGAGCAGACTTCATGGGTTTTGTGGCAGATTAAATACGTCACCACTGATATGATTGCTTTGCTATACCAACATGCAGAGAATAGACTAAAAGTAAAAAGAAATTAGAAACCAGAATGTACTATGTTTATTTTTTAAAAAAACGAGACTAGGAATAAGTTCAATGGAGAAGTGCAAACTATAAAATATGATTAAAAATGAGGTCTGCACATTGCGATTAGTTGTATCTCTTTCAATATATGAGTTCCCCTTCCATCTGTCCTTTTTTCCCCTGGTAAGCAACCAGAAAACCTGTTTGTCCTTTAGAATTTCTATCCGGATTGTGCTGATTGCAACCTCACACTGTCATTTAGCGTATTTCTCTAGCCCACGTATTTCTTGTGAATTGGTAATTGTGTCTAGAGCAGTGGTGCTTACTAAGGGGTGATTGTGCCCCTCTCAGGGATGTTTGGCAATGTCTGGAGAGATTTTTAGCTTTCACTGCACGTGAGTAGGGTGAGGAATGACACTGGCATCAGGTAAGTAGATGCCAGACATGCTGCTAAACACCTCACCACGCACAGGACCCCTCCCACAGCAAAGAATTATCTGGCTCAAAACATCAATAGTACTGAGGATGAGAAACCGTGATCTAGAGGCTTAATCAAGGTCAGGTTCGCATTTTTTAGACAAGACTACTATAGTAGTGTTGAATGCTGCTTTCTGTTTTTTAGTGAAAAATATCGATAATCAACACCTAAAAGCACTAATTCACGAAGGGTCGCAAAATGGTAATATTCTATCATTTTTTTCTGCATTTATTAGCTGGAAAAATTCTGTAAAGAGAAATTTCCCCTCATTTGCTATTTCCTCACTCAGAGAGATGACTTAGTTTAAAATACCGGAGTCTGCTGAATATCTAGCAAATGAGGAGTATTCGGCCGGCATGTCTGCATGTTTTCTTTTCAAAGCACTTAGACTCAGATTTAAAGTAAGTGAAATGACTTAGACAGCCTCAAGACTAATTGGTGAAGAATACACAAATCTTTCTTTTTTAGTCTTACTAGACATCTATTAGAGTATTTCTACTGAGATTTTTTTCCCTCAATAACTTCAGCTGTATTTAAAGTTAATTAGCTTTTTCAATTAAAGTCACGGATATTTAGCCTTTGGATAACATTTGGAGGAATCAGGATGTACCTAATTATGCTAGGTAAGTTAAGAGGCTGGGAAGAATCTTTATTTAGGAGAAACACATTTATAAGTTAGAGTTCCGTACCAGACGTCATTTCAACCTGTATGCAAATGACCTTTGTGAAAGGAGCCTCCAGATGTATCCGAGTGTTTGAGAAACACTTGCAATAGAAAGCTTAGATATTATTCTTTCTGAAGAAAATGGTCAACTCAAGAACTAGAAGGAAGAAGAGGTATACTCTGTGGTATGTGTGTTCACAAAGTAACCGTGGCGTAGTCCTCAGGAGGACTTTTCACCAACATGACTGATGTAACTTTGGGCTTAACTAAAAACAGATGCCCAAATAAAGTCAAGAATTTGTTCCAGAATGAGTTTTTCGTTATGATCCGAGCAGGGTCGGGGGCCCATCCTGAGATTGTCACTGTGGCCAGGACGAGTGAACACTGCACTCTGATCAGGCCTGGGACTTGGACCGGCTTCTAGAGTTATTGGATGGATTCAGCTCCACCAGGAGTACATGGACTTACAGAGGAAGAGGAGAGTCTCCAAATCAAGGTGCTTCGGGCAGTCGAGAAGACAGATGTCCATTATACATAGGTTTTATTTTTTTGCAACTCTGACTCTACTTCTTTCTTACCAGTTATCTTTTTTGCATTTTTATTTCTCTTTAACGTCGCCTTTACTGGGAGAACCAGAAAAAAGTACTGAACTTTCAGGTTGTTTCTTGAAATTTTTAGTATTTCACTTTTCAGCTTCCAATTATTTCCTACAAATAACTTTAGTAATTAGCCCTCATCTGGTGACAATTGTTGAAACTACAACCATGCAGTTGTTTTCTGAGACTTTCAGTTCATCACCGGTTTTCTCTTTCAAGAAGGTTGATTTATTTCAATAATTACAGCAGATCATTCGGGACACTGGAGAACAAAAAAACCTTTATGGGTTTGCACGTGTGGAGTGTGTGTGTGTGCATGTGCACGCATGTCTGTTATTAAATATTGAAGGGGAAATTTAAACTTCCTCTGCACGTAGAGGTAGCCACAGGACATTCTTGAATTTGTTACCTTATTAATGTTATTATTTTATTTAATTACTAGAGAGATTAGAGAAGGTATTTCCAGCAGCAAAAATGGGAAGAACTCAAAAAAACAAAAAGTTTACAGTATTTTCTTAACAGAAAAAATGAAATTGTAAGATAATAAAATATTTCTCAGAACGCCAATAGACATTTACCAAACATTTGCTGGCGGTATAAATCAGGTTTCATGTGATAAGAAAATTTTTAAACAAAGGATATGTTTTCCTAAAATTACGATTATTTAGTGATAGATGATCATGTACAATACTACTTGTGAACACCTATCATACTGATTTTAGTATCCCTTTCTTCTAAAAGTTCTTGCAGAATTTAAGAATGACACTTAGGGCAGAGTTCCTAGAACTCACACATTCATCCATTCCTCAAACTGTGCACACACACACTGTATAACTCTCCAGTATAGCAGCACATAATCAAGTGAGGATACAATTAACTGATAGGAATGGTCCTTACTTTGTTGTGCATTCAAAAATAGTTTTTTAAAATTTCTAATTAACTCTGTAATGTGCCCCCTGTATCCAACATAAGAAGTGCTATAATCCATATCTTTGAGTGTGTCTGAATTAAATATATTACAAGTGCAAAATGTATGAGGAGCATTGAAAAAAACAAAAACAACAACAAAACATTGCTGTTGAATCGATTCTGACTCATAGCAACCCTATAGAACAGAGAAGAACTGCTTCCAAGGAGTGGCTGGTAAATTTGAACTGCAGACCTTTTGGTTAGCAGTGGATCTCTTAACCACTATGCCACCAGGGCTCCAGAGAATAACAGGATGTTCAAATGTGTAGGATAATAATAATAAAAAATAGTTTCAGTCAAAGTAACCCCGTGTGTGCAGAGTAGAACTGCACTCTGCAGGATTTTCAAGGGCTTTCAGAAGCAGCTCACCAGGCCTTTCTTCCGAGATGCCTCTGAGTAGGTTCCAACCATGGATGGATTACCCAATAAGCAAGATATGCATGGGCTTACCTGTGTTTACTTACTAATCTGTAGTGAACAATTTTCACGTGGGTTTCACCAGGGTGAACCCCATTAGGAAGTAAAAAGCTCATGCATACCTTGCTTAATATAAGCCCAGGTCTACCTTGCTTACTGGTTAATCTGCCCCTGGTTCCAGCTGATGATCTTTCCGTTAGTAGTTGAGCACTTAACTGTTTGAGCCACTCAAGGTTTCACATAAGGTAATACCTCATCAATTTACTGAGTAGGCATTTAATCGATTGTAGCTATCATTACTGTCTTATTAAAAATACATACCCTATTTTTCAATATCTCCAAAAAGGAATTTTCCAAAATTTCCATTAATGATAAACTCCTAGGTTGTCCAACCTTCACTATTATTAAATTCTTCCACATATTGGTTTGAAATTCTTGATTCTTTAGTTTCTTTTGTTTCTTTAAGGTGATGATGAACAGCTGTTACTAATTTTAGTGCCAGATCCCTTCATACTTGTGCTATTAATTAACTGATCATCCTCTAAGTGGTTTGTGGAAAAAGCATTCTTCAATCAATTTTCACCTTGCTTTCTGAAACTTCTCTCACCTTCTTCATATGCCTGTTTGAAACGTCATCTTGGAGTCCAGGAAGATTTAACTGTTAGTATACTGGGAGGAGTTTTTAGTGGCTCTTTACTAAATTGCTATCTCCCTGTCTTTTTGACTGGAAGAGGATACCAACGACTTATGTCACTCATGATACCCTTGTAGAAAAATGCAAATATATGAGATACATGCTGTAGTAGATGCTGTGATGTAGCACCGAGATCCCCCCTTAGAATGGAACCACCCATTCCCCCAGCTACTGGGAGTTTTGGGTGCTGATGGCTCACAGCTGAGCAATCCCATATGCTTTGTTCTCTGCTGAAGGGAGCTGCTAAAAGTTATGCACCATCTCTCATAGTAGCCCACATCCAGTGGCTGGTCATGTGAGACCACAAAGGTTTGGCCCTCTGCTTCAGTTTGGGCCATCTTTGAAGGACCATCTCCACTTTCATCTCAGAACTCCCTGTGGCATCATATGAAGTCTCTGTTAGAACTGCATCTTGGTTCAACTTGTCCCTTTGCCCAGTTCTGCTTCCCTTACTTCCTTACAAGTGTTGTAAGCAAAAAGCATTCCTCAATGAATTTCTTGCATGTAAATCTCCATCTTAGAGTTCGTTTCCACCAACCTCCAACAGTTGGTGCCAGGAGCAGCCCATAGAAGCAGACTCAAAATGAGGTTTTGGAGCTGGGTCAGAGTCTGGCTGGCTGGAAATGAGGATCCCATCACTGGCAATATTGATAAGCTCTGGAATATGCTACCAAACCAAAAAATGAAACCCATTGCCATTGAGTTGATTCTGACTCATAGTGACCCTGTAGGACAGAGTAGAACTGTCCCATAGGGTTTCCAAGGAGTGGTTGGTGGATACAAACTGCCAACCTTTTGGTTAGCAGCCAGCTCTTAACCATTGCGCCACCAGGGATATGGTAATGGTACCATTTTTAAGACTTTCACTAGTGCTGCACTTGGATTGGATACCATGGAAGAAAATGTACTGGCTGGTGCAATATCTCTGGTATTTGACAAGTTAGATACGTGGAGGAGGCGAAGAGGTAGTTCTTATAAGAATTAAGAAATTATATAGCTGTTGCTGTGACAATGCATTGGAAAACATGTGATAATCACCTGTGGGTGGTTAATCACCACCTGAAGGCTGGCCATGAAAACCAGAGAGTTTCTTTGGCTGTTGTTGTTAGGTGCTGTCATGTCCGTTCGTACTCATAGTGACCCTATGTGCTACAAAATGAAACACTGCCCAGTCGTGTGCCATGCTCACAATCGTTGTTATGCTTGAGCCCATTGTTGGAGACTCTGTGTCAATCCATCTCATTGTGGGTCTTCCTCTTTTTCACTGACCCTCTACTTTATCAAGCATGATATCCTTCTCCAGGGACGATCTCTCCTGACAACACATCCAAGTATGTAAGATGTATCTTCACCATCCTTCCCTCTAAGGAGCATTCTGGTCATACTTCTTCCAAGACAGATTTGTTCGTTCTTTTGGCAGTCCAATGTATAGTCAATATTCTTCGCCAACACCACAATTCAAAGGCGTCAATTCTTCCACGGTCATCCTTATTCATTGTCCAGTTTCTGTATGCATATGATGAGACTGAAAATATCATGGCTTGGGTCAGGTGCCCCTTAGTCTTCAAGGTGACATCTTTGCTTTTCAACATTTTGGCAGCATGTTTAAAAAAAAAAAACTCATCTCCTTCAACTGGAGGATGAAAAAACTGATGGTCAGGCCCAGGTCAATCACGGAGTGAATGTATACAAAGCAAGGAGATCTATGTGATCCCCAAAAGTAGGTGGCGTGATGCATGGTCCCTATGGATTAGGACCCTCATTCTCCCAGCCCACAAGAGTGTTCCTGCTGATGGTCCGCAGCTGAATCCCTTCTCAGAAATTGCCCTAGGCTGAAAGAAACTGCTTCACCCAAATTTATACCCCTTCCTAGGGGTCCTTTAATCCAATAACTGGTCCAGGCAGGGGTACAAAGACAACTTGTATGGCCGCTGCTAAACAAACAAGTAGATTAACAAACCTCGCTCTTGGGTTGAGTATTGAAGGAAATTATCCATAGGGCTCATATTCTTTGAATATGTTACGTCATTGTCTTATTGCTGCTATAACAGAAATACCACAAGTGGATGGCTTTAACAAAGATCAATCTATTTTCTCACAGTCTAGTAGGTTAGAAGTCTGAATTCAGGACGCCAGCTTCAGGGGAAGGCTTTCTCTCTCTGTTGGCTCTGAAAGAAGGTCCTTGTCATCAATCTTCCCCTGGTCAAGGAGCTTCTCAGGCGCAGGAACCCTGGGCCCAAAGGACACGCTATGCTCCTGGTGCTTCTTTCTTGGTGGTATGAGGTCCCCCTGTCTCTCTGCTCCCTTCTGTCATTTATATCTCAAAAGAGATTGACTTAAAATACAATCTAATCTTATAGATCTCATCAACATAATGGCTGATAATCCCATGTTGTTAACTTCGTAGTGATAGGATTTACAACATATAGGAAAATCACATCACATGACAAAATGGTGGACAGTCACACAACACTAGGAATCATGGCCTAGCCAAATTGATACACATATTTTTGGGGGACACAATTCAATCCATGACAATCATAGTATTCTGTTCTGTTATGGACATCATCATTTAACAAGGGCATAAAAAAGTAATGAAAGTATATCAACATAATCCAGATTAGAAGTTTTCAGAACTATATTAAAATAATGGAACTCTCTCTCTTATCCAGACCTTTTTTTTTTTTTTGATAATTTGCATATATAATAAGGCTAAAAATCTAGTTCTACCTGAAGGCTTTCCCATTTCCCACCTTGTTCATATTTTACGTGGCAGGGCTCCACATTCCCTCCATCTTCCTTCTTATTTTTCTCCTTCTCCCATTTTTCTCCCTTGAATTTGCTTCTGGAGCACATTGAAGTTACTGTTGGCCTCCTGATAACAATATTTAATTAAATTGCTGCTCTAAATAAGTATCAGTAAGGATGCTCCAGACATGATTTTAATGCTGGACATCGAAATTGATGATTTCTTGGTTCCTTCTATGGTTATGGAGTCTTTAGCCTTTAATTCTGTACTAATCATTTTATCTACTTGACCTTTCACTCTCGTACTTACATAGCAAATTCTTACTCAGCATCTCTCTGGCAATGTGTTCATCCCTTCAGTAAGTTGAAATAACTAATTTTTTTTTTTTGTTTTTGGTCACATCTCTACTTCAAAAAAGCTAATGAGTTATTGACCAGTTTGCTATTTATTTTTCTATTCACTTAAAGTCATAACCAAACACCACAAATATTATACTGGTGAGATTATCACATCATTTTCTGTTAGAGATCACCTAGTTTTATAAATAGTAAGTTTGGGCACAGACAGGTTAAATGACTTGTTTGTCACATAATTAAATGATAGAACTGGGCTGGAATATGTGTCTCTATTCTCTTTCAAGGAAATTTTCCAGTGTACCATTTTTAGCACTATAGCAACTAAATTCAAATTAATTTCACCAAGCATTGCTTTCCTACCCCATTACACAAAGAATAACAAAGTAAAGGAAATATTAAAAAGAAAAATCAGATCCATCGTATAACTGTAACACATCTATCTTCTCTTTCCTGTATCCTTTTTCACGTGCATAATAATTTTATTGTCGTTACCATATTTCTTTTTTTGCAACAAAGTCTTCCTTTTCTGTTTTCTGTCCTATTCTCCTTTTCTTCATGTTTTTTTCCCCTTTTATCCCCTTCCTTCTCTTTTTTCTCATCCTTTTCATCCTTCTCCTTTCCCTCTCCTTTAAGACTCAGTTGATAGGCAGAGACATAGTGGATCAAAGCTTCCAAGCCCTTATTTTTCTTGAAGAAAAGGAGTAAGCGGACCTTTTCGTTTAACTAATAAAAAACAGCCCCTTTTACCGTATGAGAATTTTGAGAAAGGGATGGACCCACCTGCATGTGATGTTCATGGATTTGGAGGGTAGGAGAAGGAGATAAAATCATGCCTTTCCCCCAGAGAGGAGAAGGGGAGTTATATCAGGTGGATTACGGTGACTAAAACCAAGACTTAAAGGCTGTAAATTTCTAAAATCTCATTTTCCTGAGGATAAAGAGAGGTGAAATCATACAGTTTAAACCAGAAAACTATGCTTATTCTGAGTAAAGATATGGAGGGGGAGGATGGGTTCTATATAAGTGAGGATCTAGTCCTGACTCCAAAGGAGCCCTGGTGGCACAAATGGTTAAGTGGTCAACTGCTAACCGAAAGGTTGGCAGTTCAAACTCATGCAGTGGCTCTGTGGGAGAAAGACCTGGAGGTCTGCTTTTGTAAAGATTATAATCAAGAAAACCCTGCAGGGCAGTTCTGCTGTGTCACATGGGGTCTGTGAGTTGCAATTAACTTGACGACACCTAACAACAACAACAGCCCTGTCCCTCAGTCTTGCACCATAGGAGGAGAATGTATGTTAAGAAAGAGCTAGTCAATGGACTTGTATACTTGGGGCTCGGACTACTAATGAATGGGGCTTTCTTAACTGAGCATGGCTTCAGGAAATAGTCTTTCCCTGAAGACCTTGCTGTGGCTAGAAAAGGGTCTCCAAGCTGGCCTTCATGTTAAGGACCAGAGCATGGGAAGGTAGCTTCCCTGCCACCTAGACTTCCTGTAAGTGTCTCTTTTGTATGTGGCAGTTTCCAGTCAGCTCTGTCCGGAGCAGCATTGTTTCCCACAGCCAATAATTTCCACTGGAGCAAATTTGGCTACATAGTTTCTAACTGGCTTTTCTCCAAGAGTGCCATGATTCCACTGTAGCACCTTTCTCCAACACCAGGGACCTACATATGGAAAATAGTGCCTATGACAATTAGTTTTAAATTGCTGAATGTCTCTCACAGCTGGCAATGGAAACTGTGATGGCCAATAGAAACTGCTCATTAATGCCCCTCCTTAAGGGGCACCCTGGGCACTCGCCCTACGTGCCATACCTTACTTACATCTCTGACCAGCAGTGGCTTATGTGGCTTTTGACACTGGTTGCCTTCACGACTCCATCATTTCTGGCTAACTTTATAACCTGTCGGGATGCTTGGGTGAGATAATTAAAACAAACAAAAACTTAAATGCCAAGGGCTCTCTCCATTTTTGGGGGATCTCCATTATCAAGTATTATTGGGGAACAAAAGATATGATATAGGGTAGAACATTACCTTGGCCCCTCTATCAGCTACTGGAACAAGAGATTTCCCTTTAGCTACTTTCCTTTGGACATGGCCAGAAAGGACTCAGCAACCTTCAGCCACAGGTAACACATGAAAAGGATCGAATTAGACCAGACTCTTTCCGTCTCTCAATCACTGCAAAGCACATGGGAATTTCTGGGTATATAATAGGGATGGGGTTAAGGCCTTGGTGGACTAGCCTGGACTTTATGATACTCCTGACCAGAGAGACCTGACAAGGGTTTGTGAATTACACTCTAAACCATAAAAAGGGACATCTTAGCTAGGCTTACATCTCGCTTCTTCATTTATTTGCTCATCATAAACACTTCCCATAGTGTTACATGGTTTGGGGTATTTGTTTATTGAATGGCTCTCATAATTATGAGTTGATTACAGCATAATAATTCCCTTAGGAGGACTGGCCATAATTTGTTAGGCATTCACTGATTGCTGGACATTTAGGTTTTTTCCAATGTTTCATGATTACAAATAACATTGCAAAAATATGCCTATTGCTTCCTTTCGTATTTTAAATCAGTTCCTTCATGTACGTTCCCAGGAGTGAGATTACTGAGTCAAAGTGTAAACATTTCAGTTAAAAAGAAGTCCAAGGGAGAAGAGCACGTTCTATATGCTTGAAAAGTAAACTATAAATCCTGAAAATGCCAGTTGACTGGGTCTGAATCTTTGCCCCCATCTGATTTAATTTAAAATGAAGGTACACTTTCCTCTTCTATAACTGAAGCTGTGAATTAGTGTCAACCACACAGGCCCTACCAACGGTCTGACCAAACAGGTTGTAAACACAGGCGTGTGATACAGCAGAACAGAAATTATCTCGCCCTTGGGTTCAGTACAACATCCAATTGCATGATCATTTTCCCAGTAAATAGCTCTTGCCAGCCCTAACTACAGCTGTGTGAAACCAATGGCGTCCACTTGGCAGTGAATCACATACCAAAGTGTTACTCAACCATTATCCAGAAATAAAGCTTAAATTATTTCTCCTGGTGAACTGGATGTAAGGTACTTTTTATTCACAAAATAGTAAAAATCATGCTTCCTAAGCAGGTTTTGGCTTCAAGTGTCAATTTTCTGATATAGGAGGCTACTTTGATGAACTCAGGTTATAAGGTGGTACAGTCACAAAGCTCTTTCTCCCTTCTCCCTCTTTCTATTATTCCTGGCATTCAAAATGTATTCCTGGAGCTTCTGCTCAAGGCAAATTCCACACTTACCTTACTGCCTCCCAAGGGAAACATGGAGCTCTGATGGCCCAGTGGTTAAGAGCTTGGCTGCTAAGCAAAAGGTTGGCAGTTTGAATCCATCAGCTGTTCCTTGGAAACCCTTTAGGGCAGTTCTACTCTGTCCTATAGAGTCCCCATGAGTTGAAATCTACTCAACGGCAATGGGTTTGGCTTTTTGGAACGGATGCCTATTTCACAATAGTTACACTGCAGCAATATTTGTTTCACTTCAACAAAAATTTATTGAGTGTATACGTATGCAGCAAGGCATATGGAAAGAATACGGGCTTGGGACTCATGTGGACCTGTGTATCCATGAGAAAAGTATGTAATTTTCCTAAATTTCAATGCCATCATTTATCAAATGAAAATAACAAAGTAGTTGTAAGGAACAAATAATATAAAAGATAAAAAAGTGCTTGGCACTCAATAAATGCTAGTTCTTTGTCTTGGGACCTAAATGGAGTGAAAAAAACAAAACAAAAGACTTAGTTCCTGCTCTCAGAATGGCAGCTAAGACCAAACAAGTACAAAGAGCTATGATACCAAATAGTCCACAACAGGTATCACAGGAGAGAGGCAAAGTCTGGAGGGAAAGAGTAGGGAGAGAGAAATTTCAAAGAGATGGTTTAGAGATCAGAACTAGAGGGGTGATACACAAGAGAGAAAAGAAGCATGAATCTGGACTCAGAGGTGTTGGGTTCCACCAAAGAACCTAACTTCCCTGAGACTCAGTTTCTTCATCTGAAAACAGTGACATTAATAGCCTCACCTCATAGAGTTCAAAAAACAAATCATGAACATGAAATACGTTTGTAACTGGAACCTATCTTTCATTTGTTAGTTAAATTTGGAATTGTCATTATTAATATAACTATCTGAGAACCCTTCATGGAGGTAGTGGAATATGAAATGACTCTTATAGAATAGGTTGGACACTGGCCACAAGTTAGAAGAATTGGCTTAGAGAGCAGCACCGTAGGGTGGGTGAGGGGTTTAGATGAAAATAATAGTGCAACGTTGGTTGAGATCATACTGGGAAAAACTTTGGATGGATGTCTGAAGTCTGAGCTTGTACTGCATGTTTGTTTTATGTCATAGGAAGTCCTTAAGTTTTTTGAACTGGATGCAAAACCTCTCTATCCTCAGAACTGAGTTTTAGGAAAGAATTCCTGATTTATCCAGGTGGCCCAATGTAATCACAAGAGTCCTTATAAGAGGAAGGCAAGAGTGTCAAAATCAGAGAGAGGGGATATGTGAAAGAGAGGTTGGATTGACGTTCTTTGAAGATGGAGGAAGGGGTCCTAAGCGAAGGAATGTGGCAATCTCTAGTAGCTGGAAAAGGTCTGGACATGGATTCTCCCATAGAGTCTCCAGAAGAAACACAACCCTGATGACACTTTGATTTTAGTATTACTCTGAACTTCCAGAACTGTAAGATAATAAATCTGTGGTGCTTTAAAGTCGCTCAACTTGTGGTAACTTGTTACAGCAGCAATAGGAAACTAACAAATACTCACATTGTCTATCTTTGCAGTTTTAATTTGCAATTTTCAATCTATGTCCCCAAACCACCCCCATTCAAAAAATAAATTAAAACTTCCCATCTTTTTTCTGACATTTATTTAGGAAAGAAAAAGCATATCATCTAATCAAACATTTTAATACCTATTTTTTTTTTCTAAAAAAAGGTCCAGATTTAATCTGAAACAAAAATCCAAGATATGTTTGCAAGCAGTGCATTTGCCTACGTGGTTTTGCCTCACCAGCTTGTCACTGTTTGGAGTCATGGAGTCACTGAATTGTGACTCCATGTGACCATTGCAATGTAGTCCCAGCTTAGCACTGGAAGGGCTCCACAGGCACAGTATTAAATTCTAAATGCTGTTCTCTCCAAACAGTCCTAACCCTTCACATTCATAAGGTACATATTTGTAAGGTACATCCATTCAAAAGATATATATATAAACATATTTGCTGTTCAGTGTTCAACGTGGCCTCTGTACAACCTGGAATTTGGAAAAAGAATCACTAAGCTTTAAGCACAGTTAGAGTTGCAAGAAATTGGAAGTGGGTAAAACATACCACAAACTAAAGTGCTTTAAGAAGTTTCCTGGATTCCTTTTTACTCCTATCCCCTATGACTTCAGCCAAAAAACATTAAAATGAGTTCCTTATACTGTGCATGGTTTGCAGGTGAGGGTTGTCTGAGCTTTAATTTGCTGTTTGATTCATCCTAGGATTTTCAGGTGTTGCATGAGGGAGTAAAGTACAGGGCGTACCTCCGTTTTTGGTTGTCAGCCATTGGGTGACGGCCATTGCATTATTAAATCATTCAAGCATGAGGGGCTCAACCACAAAATTTAATTTTCCCTACTGCAGGGGCTAATCAACTACCATAGACTTAAAGACCTAAGGAAACTGTTTTTATCTGCAAAAAATTTCCCCCTTCCTTCAGACTGAAGTGGAGCTAATTTTAGTTTTGTCTACCCTCAGGGTTACAAACATTGATAGAAACCCAGCTTGATGAGAAGCAGATAAGGGGTGGAATTTATATGAATGCAATCTGTGACATAAATTAAAGAAAGATGAAACCTCCAAGGTTCCTGGTAACACCTCAGCACATAATGTTTGAGGATTTTACTATAGGCAGTTCCCACCATACTTGTTACTTAGTATATCTTTTAAATACTCTAGCTACCAGGGAGTTATCTCCCCTCTCCTCCTTGCTGCCCCCATGAGGATTTCCCTTTTCTCCACCTCTTCTTTCTACACTCTCATGTAATCCCACTTCTAACCATTTACTCGTGTGCATAATCTGTGATACTGAATCAGAAGGAGGGGAGAGAAGAAATTCACGTGTGAATACCTGTGATACTAGTCCTGGACTATCAGCCTTCTTTTCTGATAGAGAATAAAACCCAAACCAAACCAGTTGCCCTGGAGTTGATTCCTACTCATGGCTACTTCCTGTGTGTTGGAGTAGACCTGTTCTCCATAGGATTTTCAATGGCTGACTTTTCAAAAGTAGATTGCCTAGCCTTTCTTCTGAGACACCTCTGGGTGGACTTGAACCACCAGTCTTTCAGTTAGCAGTTGAGTACATTAACCATTTCCACCACCCAGGGACATTTAAACAGTAACCCCTAATATGTTGGGGCCACTGGTTTTCAGAAGCCTATTACTGGTAGCCAAATGCTTCTAACTGATTGCCAAAGCATCCTATTAATCAATAAAGATTTTTTTGATGATAAAAAGGAACTTGTAAATACAATTAAACCTTCCAGCCCTTATCTTCAAAACTATTTAAGATGATAAATAAGACTCTAAAAGAAACAAAACCAATTTTGACCACCTAAAGACTGCTACGGAAGCAATGGATGCCACATGGCATCGATTGCTCCTAGGCTGATGCAATCAACGTGGAATAATAAAATGGAATGAGCTGACTCTTGAGGTGGAAAAACTTTTGATTATGTGGATTACACGATCAGAAGCAGCAAATCCACTTGGCTTGGAGCCAAGTGACAATTGCAGGAAGGGTACTGTATCTCTTTCAAATACTTAAGGATGAGCTCATTGAGACATCAAAGAAATAAGTTTCAGCTATAGCAAAGGATTGATTTGATTGCTTTAGGACACAAAATTGTTTGGCATAACACCAGAGTTTGAGGGTAAATTCCAAGTACTTATACAGGTGACCCAAGACTTACAGCTGCTTAACTTGTAACTATTGCTCAGGAAGCAATTAAGATGTAAGTGAAGGGGTGCAGTTAGCAGTATACTCCGGGGAACTCCTGGGAGGTATAGGATTTGGGGGGCTGGCTAGTAGATCAACCATAATTTTTGATAATTTATCTTGGAACATGGAATCAGAGTTCTATACGACCAACTTAAAAGCTAGTTTTTCAATGCAATTTGTGTTTGCAATGCCAAACTTGCCCAAAGAAAACAAACTAGTGCCTTACTTAATGCAACAGTTTTATAGATTTTCTTTTTCCAGTAAAGGAGAAAGTTCATTCTGACTAAAAGTTGAGAGTCCTGTTAGCCAGACAGCCCTCTCAGGATTTTTAAATCTGATTAAAATTACTCAAGTTTACCTGAAAGGGCAGTGAGGTTTAATGGTAAGAATCAAAACGATTAATTGGAATAAGAGCTGTCTTGTTCATCATCAAATAATTAGACAGACAAGACTCTTTTGTATACCTCAGTGGGACAAAGACTTTTGGGTGTCTGTTCCCCATTACCCTCCTCTTTCTTATTTAAGAAAATCCCTGTTTCAATAGGTGGCAGTGTGCTTAGTTCCAGGAGGTACTTCCTGATTGGCATAAGTAAATCATAGGTAGCTGTTATGAAAATCATATTCCTCACAAAATATATGTTGGAGTCCTAACCCCTAAACCTGTGGATGTAATCCTGTTTGGAAATAGGGTTTTCTTTATTATATTAATTAGATCATAACGAAGTAGAATGGGTTCTAAATCTAATCACCTCTGAATTATAAAAAGAGCAAATTAGACACATAGACATGCACACAGGGAAAGACAGACGTGGGATGATTGTCTACAAGCTGAAGAACCAAGGAATGCCTAGGACTACCATATTTTTATGCAAATAACACGTGCCTTCTAAGTTTGTTTGCCAGCCATGCCCTCCTCCCTCCTGCCCCAGTGAGGTATTTTCATAAGTGCTGCTATACCAATTTTTTTAACGTATCATAAAAAAATAAGCATAGCAGCATTTATGAAAATACCTGGGGGTGGGGGGGGCAGTTGGCAAACAAATGAAGAAGGTGCATGTTATCTGCATAAAAATAGGGTACTCATGAGGAAGGAACTGACATAGCTGAGACCCTGATTTGGATTTCACAGACCTCTGGAACTGTGAGAAAATAAATTTCTACTTGTAAAGCCACCCACTTGTGGTATTTTTGTTATGGCAGCACTAGGAAACTGAGATAGTAGCTCTTTCCCTCTGCCAATTTTAGAATACCAAAACCAAACCCGTTGCCATCAAGTCGATTCCGACTCATAGCAACCGTATAGAACAGAGTAGAACTGCTCCGTAGGGTTTCCAAGGAGTGGCTGGTGGATTCGAACTGCTGACCTTTCGGTTAGCAACCTGAGCTCTTAACCACTGTACCACCAGGGCTCCAATTTTGGTATAGGGATAGATATGTAAGTAATTTCTGTCCAATGGGATATAAGGAGAAAACCTTATTTTCTGCCACCACTGCCCCCCTCTCCTTCTGTTGGTAATATGGTCCCATAAAGCTCTGATAATTGGCACTATGGCAGCCATTTCTAGATTCTCAGGGCAGACCTCATCTCATCACATATGATATGCAGAGCAGAAAGCTGGAAAGAGAAAGGCCCTTAATGATACCATTAAGCTGCAAGCACAATCCAGGGATCACTTCCTCTGCCCTTCTTGTTCTGGAAACAATAAATGGTCTTATATTTGAAGCAAATTTTGGTTGAGTGATTTGTTGCATGCAGTAGAAAGCATTCTTCATGATAAACTCAATAGACTCATTCTTCTAAGAGGCGACACCTACTTCATCATAGAACTTGGAGACTCAAAGAATATTAGAAAACATTTGAGATCCTTGAGCCAAAGAAACACAATGATTATTCAAAGGTGTTTTTCTGCAGGAAATTGTGGAAAGAATTTGAACCCAAGCAGTCTTTCCCTTGTTAAAACTAACGCAACTCACAGATAAAGGAACAGTTGGGTTCAAGAGCTATTTAAAGTAAACGAATTGTATTTCACTCTGATATTTTGAAAAGTTTAAGGAATTGAGAAGTCAGAGTTCCTACAAAAGTGTAGGATGCACCGAGTAACATTCTATTTAGTTTTTGAAAATGTTCTCGTGATATATTTTCTGTTTTTGAAAATCCCTTTGGTAGGTTCCACACCTGTGTTCCAGGAAGTTGAGACATCTTAGTTTTACTTGTTAAAATGAGACATGGTCTCAATTATGTTTCAAAGAGAGAAGAATGTTGGGAAGAGCACTATGAGTCTCCCAGCTGTGAAGTTATTTTACAGTGCCTTTAATCCTAAGAATCCTTGCTTAGATAATTCCTGAGAAAAGGAGAGGGTAAGAAGTAGGAGGAAAGGGTGGATAAAGAAGAGAAGTGTCAGAAGGGCAACCAAATGAAATGATTGTCCCTGTAAATTCACCAGTTCTGGTGATAAAGATTATAGCATACACATGTTAAGTTTATTAAGAGAAGACAGGACAGGTCACATGACTATGAAGAAACCCATTCTGAAGGGTTCTTGCATAACAAATTATGGGTAACATTGCAAAGGATGGGAATTCCAGAACTCTTAATTTTGTTCATGAGGAACCTTGAACACAGACCAAGAGGTAGTCGTTTGAACAAAACAGTGGGATACTTCATGGTTTAAAATCAAGAAATGTGTGCATCAGGATTGTATCCTTTCACCATACTTATTCAATATGTATGTTGAGCAAATAATCCAAGAAGCAGCACTATATGAAAAAGAATATGGAATCAGGATTGGAGGAAGACTCATTAACAACCTGTATTATGCAGATGACACAGCATTGCTTGCTGAAAGCAAACAGGACTTGAAGCATTTACCATTGAAGATCAAAATCTATAGCCTGCGGTATGGCTCACACCTCAACACAAATAAAACAAAAATCTTTACAACTGGACTAACAAGCAACATCATGATAAACAGAGAAAAGATGGGAGTTCTCAAGGATTTTGTTTTACTTGGATCCACTATCAACGCCCACGGAAGCAGCTATCAAGAAACCAAATGAGGTAGTGTATTGGGCAAATCTGCTGCAAAAGACCTCTTTCAAGTGCTAAAAAGCAAAGATGTCACTTTGAGGAATAAGGTACGCCTGACCCAAGCCATCGTATTTTCAATCACCTCATATGCATGCGAAAGCAGGACAATGAATAAGGAAGGCTGGAGAAGAATTTATGCATTTGAATTATGGTGTTGGCAAAGAAAACTGAATATACCATGGACTGCCAGGAAAAAAACAAACAAATCTGTCTTGGAAAACATACACCCAGCATGCCCCTTAGAAGCAAGGGTGGAGAAATTTTGTTTCATATACTTTGGACATGTTATCAGGAGGGATCAGTCCCTGGAGAAGGACATCATACTTGGTAAAGTCGAGGGTCAGTGAAAAAGAGGAAGGCCCTCAGTGAGCTGGACTGACTCAGTGGCTGCAACAATGGGCTCAAACATAACAATGATTGTGAGGATGGTGCAGGACAGCACAGTGTTTCATTCTGTTGTGTATGGGGTCACTGTGAGTCAGAACCGACTCAAGGCTCCCAATAATAATATTCAAAACAATTGCTGTTGAGGCTTTACAGGAAACATTAGCTTTAAAAGAAAATTGGAAATAGAAGGAAGTTCCTACCAAAGAAAACAATTATAACCATTCTTAATTGCCTGGAAATAATTTGTCATGCAAAATTGGACCATCTACAATACATTTATATAAATGGTTTGAGGCACCAATGTTGTAATGCTGTGTATTTGCTTTGCACATAATGTTCCAATAACACATTGAAGACAAGGGTGCTACTTTGACTTTTATCTCTCCTCCCCTCCCTTCTCCACAACCCATTCTTGTTTTGGGGGGGCCAGGAGGGACAGAGGGGAGGAAGAGCAAGCATAAAATAACTGCAAGAGTCATGACTGCTACTCAATGTATTTTATTATTTCAGGAATTCATTCAAAGCTGGCTGCAATTACATTTAAAACAGGAGAATAATGGGCTATTGACATGTATATGGTTTTAGAAATATAACGCCTCATTTTCTCAGCTGGAATTTCCTCTGCAATGTGCAGTTACATTACATTAGAGATGCTCTTTTGGAAAAGGAGGATCACATGCATTCAGACATTTTGACATTATCTGGGTCAGAGGCAACATTTAAAAGCAACAGCCCTACAAGTACCAAAGCTCTCTTACAGGCAGGCCTTGCGGTGCACTAGGGAAGAGGAAGGCAAGCTCAGAGAGTCCCCTGCATTGGCCATGTTTTATGACATACCCGCCTAACCCAGACATTAATCTACCAAAGATGGATTGGCCTGGTCATGGTCCTCTGCTAACCTTCAACAGCGTGTACGTTACCTAAATTGAAATCTGCACTTTTTCATGCCACGTGTGGTTTGCTGTGACCGTCCAAGGAATGCAGGGTGCACTAGAATTGGTTTTTATGTGGAGAGAATCTCCACTCCTATTTACCTTTCCGCAGGGCAGCTGCAGGTTCTTCGCCACGGTTGACAATGACGGCGTTATTCTCCGCTGCTTAACCCAAGAGGAGGTACGCTGGCCAGCTCAACACTGCGTGGCACTGGTCAGGTATGTAAGCAACTCAGTGCCTTTCCTGTTCTCAGAAGTGCCAAAGACAGAATGAAAAAGGAATGCAGAAGTTTCACCTGTTGTAATGGTCTAATAAAACCCTGTACTATGACTTCTTTGTTATCTTCCAAGAGGAGGTCAGTTGTGTCGGTGATGACAAGAGCACTTCATGTGAATAGAAAGATCTGTACAATTGGTGTGATACTACAAGCAAAAGTTCATCGAAGTTGCACAAAATGTCTGTAATTTTCTAATCTACCATGTCCTAGTTCCCCAGACATGACACTCTGTTTACCCTGCACTTATGTTTCTTTCCTGAATGGGCAGGGGAACAAGACTTGTATTTGGCCCCTCCATAATTAGTGGGATGCGGGGGAAGGAGCTAAGGAACAGTGAATCCTTGTGAAACAAACTTCCCTGATTTTTCCTATGTTCTTCTGCTGGTTAAAATTGAAAGAGTCAATGGACACCATTGCGGTGAAGTGCATAGGCTTTACGGATGGACAAACTGGGTTCAAATCCTGCTTCTCCATTTATTAGAGACGTAACTTTTGAGCTTAATTTTCTCATCTGCAAAATGGTGATATGGTGAGGATTAAATGGGATTCTGCAATAATTCATTCATTCAACCAGTATTTATGAAACACTTCTAAGTACCAAGGACTGTGCCTCTGGCCACGGGGGATACAACACTGTATTCTGCTTTCATGGAGCCTATAGTAGTTAATTCAGGAAAGCCTTTAGCATACAGTGCTTGGCACATAATAAACATACCATAAATTTGCTACTATCATTATAATTACAATAATAAAATTATGCAGAGTCACATCTCCCCATTTCCTATTGAAGACATTGCATGCTGTCATTTGGAAAAGCAAAAGAGGGGTTATTTTAAGCAGTGGTATGACATGCTCCAGAAAAGCAACATTTAGAAATTTGCCTACTCACTTTCTCTGTCCAGATACTTTGTAAAACCATAAGGTTTCTGTTTTGGCAATGAAAGATAGTGAACTGTGGGTGTTTTCACTTCCAGATTATTGAGAGATAAATATGGGCCAGGAACTCTTGCACGGGGCAAGTCTGGAATGATAGCTTTTTCCCATTATTAAAAATCATTTTTGTTGCCATAATGTTCACAGAATAACTTCAAAGGAATTATTTTGCTCCTGGGTATAAATACTACCAACGTTTTGATCCATGACGAACCCATTTAACACTGGGGATCAAAAGTGCCAAGGCTGACATTCAGGCAACTAGAATTTAGTACCCTGAACCTCCTGCCATAGAACTGAGTTCGTTTACTAAAGTCACTTTAAGCGAGAATGACATTGTCTGGCAGGGTCCTATGGAACTGTGTTGCAAATGATTGTGCAGAAACAAGGAATCTCTGGCAAATGGGTGCCAAAGAACCGAAGGAAATGGTTTGATGTAGCTGGGCAGGGAAGCTGTACACCTGTTGGAGTTATACCTGGCGTGAGCCAATTTCATTTGTTCCCACTTTCTTAGGCAATAAATTTGCTTGGTGAGTAATAGTGCACACCTACCAATTTAGAAAATTAGAGAGATAGTTTCCGTTCTAGAGAATTGGCTCCAAATGGGTGTGTGGAGAGCTGGAGGCTCTCGGAATAATCCAAACTCTCTACATAGTAATTCCTCTGACTTTGTTTCACTGGCATTGGTACGATCTGCAGAGGGTGCAGCACGTTTAAACATAGACACTCGATTATACAAACCTTTGATGACTGTCTTGAAGTAAAGACTTTGTGGACAGCATGGTGAAATACTGTACAATTCTACCAGAAAATTACCTGAAGAGGTCACTGTACTGTTTGGCTAAATGTGGTTTATTTCCAAGAATTTGAGGATAAAGGTAGTTAAGCAAGACTTGAGATTTGATTAACCTAATGATTAAGTGGAAACCCTGGTGGCATAGTGGTTAAGTGATACAGCTGCTAACCAAAAGGTCAGCAGTTCAAATCCACCAGATGCTTCTTGGGAACTCTATAGGGCAGTTCTACCCTGTCCTCTAGGGTTGCTATGAGTCAGAATTGACTTGATGGCAATGGGTTTGGTTTTGGTTAGTGAGTAATCAGTAAATGTTTCTAGAAGTACTGTTTCACATTTAAATGCAGCTTTTTGTTGACTTTTTCCCCTTAAAATTTTGAGGCCTTTCTCTGCTTTCCTTTGACACTACTTTGTTTCTGGGAGTTTCTCAGAGGTGTAGAGAGAGGGCTAGAGGAGGGAATTTGCCCCCAGGTGCAAGTCCAAGGGGGCGCCAGATGAGGCAGGCCAGCCAATCATCCAGCCAGCCACCCCACCACCCTGCCCCTGGGTGCCTGTTATCTCGCTACTCAGCAGCGGGATAACGTGAATAATGTGTCTAAAATAGTACCCCATTATGTGAATTATTTTTGCTGACGTGAAACCATCAAACAGAGGCAGGTAACCCTGTACTTCTGCTTTTAACGTAAATTAGAATAGAACCTTCTCTTGGAATTACCAGGGCTTTAGTTCCCAGCTCCTCAATTGGCACCTGGAAGCATTAACAAAGAACAAAAATTTCTGCTAAGCTCTTGTACTTGCCTAGGTAGCGTTTTGCTCAAGTTTCCCCCTGGCATTAAAGCATCAGGGAACAGAAGACCCGGAGAGAAGATAAATAATATTCTAGTTAAGTCAGGGAACAGAAGTAATGCCATATTTCTCTTATTCTGTAACTTCAGTTAGGACAGAATGAATTATACTAAAGCAACAAAAACGCCCAAATCCAACTGGCTTAACATATTAAGGTTATTTCTATTTTACACTACACGTTCAACTTCGCTCAGTTGAGGCGCTGCTCAGATAAGTAACTCAAGAATACTACGCCATTTTAACACATGCTTACATGTGCTCTTTGAAACCCTGGTGGCATAGTAGCTAAGAGCTACAACTGCTAACCAAAAGGATGGCAGTTTGAATCCACCAGGTGCTCCTTGGAAACTGTATGAGGCTGTTCATTTCTGTCCTATAGGGTCACTATGAGTCGGAATTGACTGAACAGCAATGGGTTTGGTTTTGCGTCTATGGTCTTCATGAGACGGGAGGAAGAAGAACATGGAAATATGAACACAGGCTCTTAAATACTTCCACTTTGTTGTGACACATATCACATTTACTCCTATTTCATTGGTCGAAATGAGTCATATATCAAGCCTAATTTCACGGGGAGAAGGAAGTGCAATCTTCCAGTGTATCCAGAATTTTTGGTGAGTAACAATAATGTCTACCACATCCAGGAAAATCATAATCTACAGAAGGATTCTTAAGACACTTGCTCATCACATTAGGTCAGGTGTCCTTAACCAGGGACTAACTTGCCCCACTTCAGGAAACAGTTAGAAGGGTCTATGGCAATGAGTTTGGATTTTTTTGGAGACATTTTTTTTCTCTCTCTCTTTTGGAGCCCTGGTGGCACAGTGGTTAAGAGCTCAGCTGCTAACCAAAAGGTTGGCAGTTCGAATCCACTGGCTGCTCCTTGGAAACCATATGGGGCAGTTGTACTCTGTCCTGTAGGGTCGCTATGAGTTGGAATTGATTCCACAGCAAAGTGGTTTTTTGTTGTTGTTTGGAGACAGTTTTGGTTATCATGTTGGGGGGAGGGCAGAGGAAGGTGCTGCTGGCATCTAGGAGTTAGAGGCCAGCGATACTGGTAAACATCTTACAGTGCATAAGACAGCACCCACAACAAAAAAGGATTCAGTACAAATGTCAGTAATGCCGGGACTAAGAAACCCTGCCTTAGACTACTGGGTTTCTCAAACCTCCTGTACATAAGAAAGCCCATGCCTAAACAAAAATCAAGATGTATTATAAAGCGGTAGTAACTGAAATTTTGGGGTAATTGTGCAGGAATAGACAAATAGACAAATAGAGCAGAAAAGAGAACTCACAAACAAATTCACTCTGTGAATCTGGTAAATGATAAAGGTGACATTTCAAAACAATGGAGGATAATTGTCTATCTGTATGGTAACTGTGGAGCCCTGGTGGTGCAGTGGTTAAGAGCTCGGCTGCTAAAAAAAAGGTCTACAGTTTGAATCCACCAGCTGCTCCTTGGAAACCCTATGGGGCAGTTCTACTCCATTCTACCAGGTCGCTATGAGTCAGAGTCCACTTGACAGCAATGGGTTTGGTTTTTTTGGGTTTATGGTAACTGTATCCTTACCTCACACCATTTGTGAAAATAAATTCCAGATGTATTAAAAACGTAATGGTAAAAACAAGACTCTAGACTTAATAGAAGAAAATATGAGCATGATGGCAGGGGTAAAGGAAGACTTCTTAAACAAAGATCTAAAAACAAATAAATAAAACTTAACCGGAAAATATGCATAATTTTGATATCAAAACTATAGGACAAGCAGGAGACTGGGAAAACATTTGCAAATATTTATATAACATACAAAAATTATTATCTGAAAATTTTGTTTTTTAATTTGTAAAATATAAAAGCAAAAAAGGGAAGATACAAAATGAGGCTGGAGCATATTGCAGTCCCTTACAGTATGGAAGTGCTCAAAACACAAAAGGATAGGGGCATTTCAAAGGGACACAGGAACCAACCTGAAAGTGCTCTCAATGGCCAAAACTGGAACAATATGAGCAACAAAATAAAGAATCTAAACAAACAAAAAAACCAAACGCATTGCCACTGAGTTGATTTCAACTCAGGGCAACTCCATGTGTTACAGAGTAGAACTGCTCCATAGGGTTTTCTTGGCTGTAATCTTTCCAGAAGCAGATCACAAGGACTGTCTTTCATGGCACTGCTTTGTTCCAGCCTTTAGGTTAGTAGCAGAGCACAAACCATCTGTGCCACCCAGGGACCTTAATAAATAAAATAGTATTGGATTATAACACAAAGAATAAAAATAAATATACATGGGTCCATACTGATACAAATAAATTATCAAATAAATAAAAGAGGAAAAGAGACCAAACTTCTTTACAGAAGAATTCCGATGACTTTATGTAGATGGTATCATCCCCTGCTCTCCCACCCTCCATTCCACATACACACCTTGTATAAACTATAAGGCATTCCGAAATGTAAGATGAGAGTCCATTTAAACTGGACTTTGTGACTTGCTTCAAAAAATGGAATGTGGAAAGGGGAGAAAGTAATTGTACAGTGGAGAAATCTGGCAAATTCTACCTTGGTCAGATGATCAAGGTTAACATCACAGGTGGTAAGTCATGTTGACATCATATACTCCCTGATACACTAGGATGAAAACAGCACTTAACTTCTGGGGTCTTCCCCGCCAAAACACATGAACCTAGTCTAATCATGAGGAAAACATTAGACAGACTCAAATTGAATGACATTCTACAAAATACCTGGCCTAATACTCCTCAACACTGTCAAGGGGAAAACAGGGAAGGACTGAGAAACTGTCACACATAAGAAGGTGCTAAAGAGACATGGTGATCAAATGCAATGAGCTGTCTGGATTGGATCATGGAATAGGAAAATTACATTAGTGGAAAAATCTAGTAAAATCTGAATAATGCCCGACATTTAATTAATAGTAATGTACCAATGTTGGTTTCTTAGTTTTAACACATGTACGATGGTGATGTAAGATGTTAACAATAGAGGACAATGAGTGAGGGGTGTATGGGAATTGTCTGTACTATCTTTGCAACTTTCATTCATTCTTCCTCCCATGGGGAGCAGTGAGTGAAGGAATGCAGAAAAGCTCAGAGTGTTAATGTAGTGGAGCTCTTTCCACATAGAAGGAAACATCTTGGAAGAGGGAAGGACTGAACCCCTAACAATACAGGATGATAGAAGAAAAACCTGTGGCATTATTCAAAGAAGCTGCACCCTAAGAGGCAGTTTTGTCATTAAAAGGCATCACCTCTTCAAATTGATGGTTTGAATTTTCAATTCCATTTTTCTGCACATCTTATGAAAATCGAATTCTTATTTTTTGATGTGGTATATTAACAAAACAACGATCTTCAATTTCTCACTTCTACCTATACCTGTATCCTTGGGAGGTCCCCACCAGAGATACTCTGGGCTTAGCCACGAGATGTTTTTGGCCCAAGATTCTTGAAAATGGGACTTTGAGTCTATTGCTCATTGGAATTTGTCCTTTCTTGCTCGTCTTAGAACCTCTGCCACTGTGATCAAGTGAATAACCCTGGGCTAGGCTATTGGACAATCAGAATCAGACAGTCAAGATACTTGCGTTGCCCCAGCTGACACATTGCAACACAACCACCAGATTCATGCGCGAGATCATCTGACACTAGTCAGCCCCAGACAACCTGCCAAATGACTGTAGACACATAGTGAACCCAGATGAGATCAGGAAAGCCTGGTCTGAATCAGTAAAAGACCCACCCAGCAGTACTTCAGAGTAATAAAATGATTAAGCCACTATGTTTTTGAGTGGCTCTGCAGCAAAAGCTAAATAATACTCTATATAGTGTGGACTACATAGCTGATTGATACCCTATGGATTTCTCTTATATTTTAGAATGTGGAAATTTGGAAACTTTCTAATGTTAAGAAATTAAATATTGTTTCACGATCTGATGCTTATGAGATAAAGCTAGATAAAATTTAAAGGTCAATAACTGTAAATCTGTAGGGTTTCTTTTTTGATTTGTCATGAGAGCTCAGTGTGACTTGGGCAGTGGCTGTGCAGTAAACTTGTATATTAACCATATTTAAATATTAGCACCTTGATCACTTTAGGCATTTTTATTTTCAGGACCATGTCTTTGGACAATGCTGAGAAGTATTCTGAGTCCCAGCGTGCTCTAAGAAGAAACTGAGTAATTATTCCCCAAGTGATGGTTTAGGGAGTTCATTAGCAGGCTTGATAACTGTAAACATGTTTTTATCCAGTGGAGGTTTTAACTGTGCGTCAGTAGGAACTGTTAAAATATTCAAATATAATGAATGTAACTGTTATCATGAGTTTGTACTTGAAATTGGTAAATGGGATGTATCTCCTCTATAGATTTGGTACAACTTTGCCTGTAAGTAATAGGATGTCATTTAACTTCCCAGAATTCCCCATGAAAGAGGCTGCAGGATGGAGTTAGTCATCTCCAACAGGTCAGAAAGGAGTGAGTTCACTTGCTGTCTGCCAGAAAGAATCACCCACTGTTTTCCAATCAGTAGACAATTGGAGGCCTAAACCCAGCTCCTATCCTATCCTGATCCAAGCTCATTGACTTACCTAACATGATGTTGGGACACCAAGAATTTGGCACCATCGCCAACAGTCCCATCATCCTCCCTTTCTTGCTTGTTCCCCCCTACCTATCCAAGTTACTTTGGAGAACTATGGATAGATGCCATAAAGCTTGGTTAATGCATGCTCTTGGTTGCAACCAAAATTATCTTACGAGGATTTGCTGTATGGAAAAGCATCCAGAGGTTTAAGGTGGAAGCATCTGAAACCTCCCCCTTAGTTTTAAGTTGTAGCCTACCTTATAAAAACACCAAAAGCTAAAGGGAAATTCCTTTGCCAAAATTAGTCTTATGAAATAATGCATTTTGATACATGCTGAGGAATAACCAACAAGAACTACAAGAACAAACCCTTTAAACATCTGCATCTATTTAAGGCCATTATTTTTTGCACTGGAATGAGTGTAATTCATTCGAAAGTTATTCTTATTGCTTAAAATTAAGGGCAATGGTATCCATTTTATTTACTTGTAGCAACGTGATTGTCATTAAAGGAATACATCTGATTCTTTTACGTTTACATTCCTCCCAGCAAACTCAAACCAGAAGATGTTTATTATGCACAAGTGTAAGCATGCACACTTACATCAGGAAATGAAACCTGAATTTTTTGTAATCATTAAGAAATGCTGATTATGCCTATTATGCCACCTTATGTGAAACACTGGCTTTAGGGGTGATAGAGGTTTAACATATGTTGTTGTTGTTTTTTTGAAGGGCGTGGTTTTGAATATTAGTGATTTGTTCTCCCTGCCTCCTTCTAGGTGATTCACTGACAGAGGCAAATTATTTAGTTTGTCATTAAAAAAAATTAGAAACTATTAGTCAGCTCTATTTGTTGTTGTTTTAAATTGCTACAAGACATTTAAAGTAAGAATGCAGTGGCTACCTCTTCAAAGGAAGGAGAAGGACAGGTGACAGCAAAGGTACATTAGAGAGCTTTCTATAGTGAAGGAATATTTTCTATATATTAACTGGGATGCTTACATGAATGTGAACATTTGTAAAAACTCATCAGACTGAATCCTTAAAATCTGTGCATTTTATTCCATAGGAATTGTATCTGAAGTAAAAAAAAAAAAAAAAGAGAGAGAGAGAGAGAGAGAGAGAGAGAGCAAAATAAATAAATAAATAAATAAATAAGGATGAGGGGCCTAATTAAGTAGGATCTTATATTGTTAGTTGCCATTGAGTCAATTCCAACTCATAGCAACTCTGTGTATAACAGAATGAAACTTTACCCAATCCTGCAACATCCTCACAATCATTGTTTGAGTTCATTGCTGCAGCCACTGTTTCAATCCATCTCATTGAGGGTCTCCCTCTTTTTCACTGACCCTCTTCTTCACTAAACATGATGTCCTTTTCTGAAGATTGGTCCCTCCTGATGATGTGTCCAAAGTAAGCAAGACAAAGTCTCCATCTTTGCTTCTAAGAAGCATTCTGGCCATACTTCCTTCAAGACTGATTTGTTTGTTCTTCTGGCAGTCCATGATATATTCAAAATTCTTTGCCAACACCACAATTCAAATGCGTTGATTCTTCTTTGAGCTTCCTTTTTCATTGTTCAGCTTTCTTATGCATATGAGGCAATTGGAAATACCATGGCTTGGGTCAGGCGCACCTTGGTTATCAAAGTGTTATCTTTGCTTTTTAAAATTTTAAAAAGTCTTCAATCTTTTGTCACAGATCTGCCCAATGCAATCCATCATTTGATTTCTTGACTGCTGCTTCCATGATGTTGATTGTTGATCCAAGCAAAATGAAATCCTTGACAACTTCAATTTCTTTACTGTTTATTGGCCCTGTTGTGAGGATTTACTGTTGTTTATTGGCCCAGTTGTGAAGATTTTCGTTTTCTTCAAGTTCAGGTTCTGAAGTTTAATCACAAGATGAAGTTCGTACTTAAGGCTGTAGTCTTTTACCTTCATTAGTAAGTGCCTCAAGTTGTCTTCATTTTTGGCAAGCAAGGTTGTGTCATGTGCATATTATAGGCTGTGGTAGATAGGCTGTGGATTTCACTCTGTGTAAGATGGGAATTCATTGGAGGTTTTTCCAGCAAAATGAGTGACATGATCTCATTTATGTTTAAGAGGTGGACTCTGTCTATGATGTGAGGGTGTGCTGTAGCAGGGAGACCAGCCAGAGGGCTATTGCAACTTTCCAGGAAAGATCCAATGTCTGCTTTCCCAGGTGGTCACAGTGGAGCTGGTGAGAAGCAGTGGTACTTCTGCTGTAGACAGTGTGTTGTGCCACTCAGATCCCCCACTCAGGCCTGAAGGATCTGTACCTCAGCTTCTGAGAAGGCTTGGTTGCTAGCACTCAGCTATCAGCCATCTTTGAGAAATGCCTCTTTTGAGTAGAGCCACTACTCTTTTCTGGGGACAGCCTGAACACAAATGATGGGTGATGTAGGCATGTAAAGACCTGGTACATAACTTTGGTGATCCCAGTTTCAGAGCTTCCTGCAGGTTTGGCTGAGGCCTTGTGACTGCACTGCAGCCCAACTTCTCTCTCTACCAGTCCTGCTTCTGATCCTTTCCCCACATATGTGTCAATCCTAAAAGCACTCCCTAGTACATGGTAATCTTGGTTTCAGAATCTGCTTCCCAGAGAACAAATCTGTGATGATTTTCAATAGAGGTTTATTTCTCTTTTTATCTGTCTAAAATTGCAAGGTGTGTTTCAGAAATTTCATCCTTTCATCTACCGGTTTTAGTGATCTAGATACATTAACAATGATGGGTCTCTTCTAGCCTCTGCTCCTAACTGGCCACGGGATACCCAACAGTCACTTAAATTCTCTGACCCTAAGTTTCATGTTCTGTAAAATAAGGAAACATTTAATCAACCGAGATATACTAGAAGAAAAATTTAAAAATTCTGTGATAAAATTAATTCAAAATACTAAAAGTAAGCAAAAACACTAAAATCCACCTATTATTTTGTTGATGGTACTCAAGCTCTTCTCTTCCCTTGAATCACTCTCTGGTCATTAGCTGTTTCTAATGTTCAAGTATGTCTCTAAAAGATAGACGGAAGACATAAATGAAGATTAGACAAAACCTAGCCAATTCTGAATTTTTCTGCAAATCTCATAAGACTTAGTTGGAGATTGTTATGATTGTTGTGATTAAACTTGTGAAAGAGCATTCCCTAACTAAGGTGATTGACATGACTGAGGCTTCTGACTGAGCTGTAGGCCAAACTCCATCTTGTCTTAAGTTTTACTTCAGCCTTAATGTATGACCTATAACTGTAAGATAAAAATGTTTACGTGACATTGTGCAGATTAAAATTAGGTCATGCTAAAGAATGTGGTTTTGCTTGCCCTATTTTTTCTTGCACAGTGTTCCATGAAAGATATGAAGAAAAGGTTCTCAGAAAACATCTGCTCAAATTGTTCCCAGGAAATATGTAAAGAATAATTGATACCCAACAGAAAACGTTTGCGGTCTTGTACGGTTCTGCAAACTGCACCAACTCACTCTATAAATACTGCTGAGCCTCTATGTAAGAAGTTCAGATTCCCTTTAAGTGGCAGAGTACATTGTAATATTGCATGAGTGCTGCCCAAATCAAATCACTCTATTTCTTCAATAAAAGTCTTTGCTTTTCCTCCTGATGGAATAAGAGTCTTTGCCTGCTACAAGAAACTTAGTGTCTTGGATTATTTTTCTGAGTATTAAGGCCCTTCCCAAATGATTCTAAGTGGCTATGAGTCACTCCCTGACTTGACTTAACTCTCTAAGTTCTTGGTCTTCTCTTATGCTGTTTGTTCAAGACAAGCTTGTTTCAGCCTCAAGATCTTTCCACATGCTACTTCTGCCTGAAACACTCTTACTTTTAACACAGTTAACTCTTACACATCTTTGGGGTCTCAGCTGAAAAATTACATCTTCAAGGAATTTTTTGCCAACCACCAGGAAATGACCTTAATTTGTTCTTTTTGCAAAACACTTTTATAATACACTGTATTTTTCCTTCATAGTGTTAATCACAGGTAATTAAATAATAATTCATAAAATGATGTGTTTATTGCCAGGCAATAAACTCTGAGATGCTGTGAACAGTGAACATCACAATTCATCGCTACATTCCCAGAATCAACCATACAGAGTTCATCATACAGAAAAAGCTCATAAAATATTTGTTGAATTCAGGAAAAATTTAATGAACTAATGAAATTTCTCTTTATATGAATTTCCCAGAACACTTACCTGTTTTCATTTTTCAAAGAGGAGAAGAAAAGGATAGTTATTCACATTAATGACTTATGTAACTGTGGTCCTCCACATTTTAATGATTTCAGCAGTCATGCCTGGTGATTTCTACCTTCTTGGAACATTCCCATGGGCTTACCCTGTGCCAGCAAAGATTTATAGGAACTCCATGTAACTCCACTTGTGAGCAAGAGTGACATTGAACTCAGCAATATTTTTAAAAAAAATAAGTAAATTATTTGAAAAAATCATTTTAAACTATTGTTAGCAATACATTATTTATAGTATACTTCAAAACCAGTGGACATATACCAGTTGGTCACTACAGAAAACAAAGTATAGAACAGTTGCTGTAGAGAACCCCATACTGTATTAGTAAGTAAAGGGTCAGAATCATATGCATCCTGATTTTGTAAGCTTCACTATCCTTTGAGAACTTTTCCCCTGGAGGAGGGAGGAAGTAATGATTATGTGCTCATCCACCCTTGATGTGTTACCAAAGAAAGTGATACTTTACGTGAATTTCTAAAACGCCTTTCTTTGCCAACTTAAGATATGTAGGAACAAATTTTTTGACACTGCTCTCCTTAAGAAGTGGGGTCTATGTTCCCTCTACTTGAATTTGGGCAGGCTTTGTAATGCTTCCACCAGTAGAAGAGGACAGAAATGACAAAGCCAGTTTCCAGCTTCAAGCCTAAGTACAGGAAACTTTTACTTTCTGTTTCTTGGAACACTCTTTCTGGGAGCCCTGAGCCTCTATGTAAGAAGTTCAAATACCCTGAGACTGCCATGCTGGAGGGGATATATTTTAGATGCTCCACCTGACAGTGGCAACTGAGCCCAACCTTCTAGTCCTTCCCTCCAAAGAGCCAGGCATGAGAATGAGCCATCTTGGACTCACTACACCAGCCCATCTGCCAGCTGAGTATCACCAAGTGTCCTCCACTGATGCCATGCAGAACAAAGAATCATCCAGCTGAGCCCAGCTCAAGTTCCTGACCCACAAAATTGTGAGATATAATGAAATGGTGGTTGCTTTAAGTTGCTAAGTGTTGGGGTAATTTGTTACATAGCAATTGATGACCGGGGTATCCTCATTAGCACACTTCTTTTTCTGGTTTTTTTTTTTTTTTCCCTCTTCCTTTTCTCATGGTGTAAATTTACTTTGTAATACTCCCATACCAAAAAAAAAAAAAAAAAAAGCCCTTTCTTTGTTCCTGTAAGGAAATCAAAACCAATTCTACTGCTTTCACCAACTGAATGAGATCAATTTAGTTCCAGTTCAACTGCACATGCAGTGTTTCTTCCTCTGACACTAAACACCCAGAGCTAGGTCTGAACTCGCCAGTTAAAGGGCACAGTTCTCCAGACTGCCAAGTCTGCCCAAGACTTGAGACACTAGCTGTAAGCTTGGGAGCCCCACTGCACTGTCAATTCTGACCTGCTGGCTCCCACTACACACTTGGGTTTTATAATTCATTATGACAACTCACAGAACTCATAGAGCAATACTTAAGTTTACCATTTTATTACAGGAAACGGATACAACTGAAGAGACATATAGGGCAAGGTCCAGAGGCCTCATAGAAGACACTTGAATCTCTGAGGAACCAAAGGCAAAGACCAAATTATTTGGGTAAAGTTCAATTCTTTACCCCAAGCTCCAAAAAGCCCTCTTACATTTAAAGAGTTAAAAGAGAAGTTGAATTAACCATGGGGCCACCCATCATCTGTTAGACAGGTATCAAGAATTATGAAACAAATAAATAAAGAAATAACCTTGCTTTTAAAGGAAGACAAGGTTTATAGTGATAATGGCCCTGTCTTAGAATAGGGTCCCTATGAGTCGGAATTGACTCAGCGGCAAAGGGTTTGGTTTTTCGGTTTAGAGTAGTTTTCAGGATTGGAGGAAGATTCATTAACAACCTGCATTATGCAGATGACACAACCTTGCTTGCTAAAAGTGAAGAGAACTTGAAGCACTTACTGATGAAGATCAAAGACTACAGCCTTCAATATGGATTACACCTCAACATAAAGAACGCAAAAATCCTCACAACTGGACTAATAAGCAACATCATGATAAACGGAGAAAAGATTGAAGTTGTCAAGGATTTCGATTTACTTGGATCCACGATCAGCACTCAAGGAAGCAGCAGTCAAGAAATCAAAAGATGCATTGCACTGGGTAAATCTGCTGCAAAAGACCTCTTTAAAGTGTTAAAAAGTAAAGAAGTCACTTTGAGGACTAAGGTGCACCTGACTCAAGCCATGGTGTTTTCAGTTGCCTCATATGCATTTGAAAGAAAGACAATGAATAAGGAAGACCTAAGAAGAATTGATGCCTTTGAATTATGATGTTGGCAAAGAATACTGAATGTACCATGGACTGCCAAAAGAATGAACAAATCTATCTTGGAAGAAGTACAGCCAGAATGATTCTTAGAAGCGAGGATGGTGATACTTCGTCTCCCACACTTTGGACATGTTACCAGGAGGGATCAGTCTCTGGAGAAGGGCATCATGCTTGGTAAAGTAGAGGGTCAGCAAAAAATAGGAAGACCCTCAACCAGATGGATTGATGCAGTGGCTGCAACAATGGGCTCAAGCATAACAACAATCATGAGGATGGTGCAGGACTGGGCAGTGTTTTGTTCTGTTGTACACAGGGTGGCTATGAGTCAGAACTGACTCCATGGCACCTAACAACAACAACAGAGTGGCTTTCACTTGGAACGTAAGCCTCCTGCTCTTTTTTTTCTTGCTAGTATTGAACTCAATTTAACCTTTTTTAGAGAATCAATAACCAAACAATGGTTATTTTTGATGCCACACATTTGCAATTATTGACATATAGCATGGCGTGAAATGCTCAGCTGTTCCTTCTCTGTACTCACAAACCCTTCCCCTCCCTCCATCCATCCCCCTTAGCCCTCACAGTTGCTATAGTAATCAAGGGCCTCACAATCTACTTGCAACAAAATCATCTGTGAAACTTGCCAAAATGGCCTCATAAACCTCATTAGATTTAGAATCCCTGGTGGTGGGGTTCATAATCTAAATTTTGTAAAGCTCCCAGGTGATCTTAGGCTTGAATTACTGTCTTTAGGGATATTTTGCTGTCTTTTGTGTTTAGCATCTCGCTATTATGGCGTTCCAATGATTCTTTTAATATTATTCATCAGCTTTAATCTGCTGTAATTCATGTCTTCTACCCCCTCGTTGTCTGAGTTCGTTTCTGTGCTCTGTCGTTTTAGGTGTTCTTTGCTTCTTATTGTTGAGCTAACTAGTCAAAGGGCTCTAAATACAATATTTAACCTACAGATTTCTTTTTAGTTTGTTTTTGTTTGTGCTAGTGGTTCAGAGGTTTTTTTTTCTCTCTCTCTCAAATACATTATTACTACAGCCATTTTACAAACTTAAAGGGGACAAAAGCCTCCTCTTCTGATCTCCAGGTAACTAATTATAGAGACATTTCTATTATACTTACCTCACTACATTATTCTTGATTCTAATGGTTTCAATTAGCTGGGGAAAGAGCTACCTGACACTCTTGCCCTCCCTCTGAATATTTTGATATTTGTAGAGTCCATCTTTCAGAGCACACCTGTGTCTTTTTCACACAATCTGGTAAATATTATAATATTTAAGCATCACAAGGGCATTGATGCCTAACTGAACCCTGGGCTGACCAATCAAGACTCACAAGGAGTGGGTTTCAGGGAACTAAAATGATGTGTCCTCAGCCACCTGAAAAAATATGCAGAAACTCAGGTTACATATGGAATTCATTAGGTGCTTTCTCCATCTGTCCCGATCAGTTTTCTCTCCACCCTCCCCATGAAGATTAGGCGATCTGGGTGAGTTCATTCACATGCCCTGGTTCCATTTCTCAAGGAAGAAGTATTGATCAACGCCATAGTTCAAAGCAGGGGCTTGAGTGGTGAGGTGGGAGTGGTATCTTTCAAAGCTAGAGGGAAAGAAGGGAGGAGCCCACTTTGCAGTGGGGATTCTTGAACTCTCAGGTAATGGAGAGAACACAGTAATTTATGGACTGCACTGTACTAAGCTATAGTAAAATTGTGTGGTATAATTTAGGGCATACTGTATTTCTCCAGACACAGTGATTTCATTCCAACCTTAATAGTTACTCTGAAGTCTATCAAATATTTACATTGCATTTCTAAACGTATACATTATTTACTGTACAGTCTATAAAATATTTACGTGACTTTCTCTAAAGATACTGCATACAGTGCATTATTTTTATTCACTTTTTTTTTTCTCCTATAAGCAAGCATGCTGTGTAGCTGGGAAATTGTTTGAAATCAAGGAGAAACAGCAGTAATGAAAGAGACAAAGTGGAACAGAGAGTGGAGATGACATCTTTGCATTTGATGGTCTTGCTCCTGCCTCCTTGCATTGCCTGAGAGAAACAGTGAACAAGAAGGACTACCAAGTGCTTCAGGTTGTTGATGGAGAGCTGAAACAGAAACTCAGAATGTTGTTGTTGTCAGCTGCCACTGAGTCAGCACCTGACTCGTACGGATCCTAGTCCTGGGTCATCCCCATAATTGGTTGTGGATCCGTTCCACTGTGATCCGTAGACCTTTCATTGGCTCAATTTTGGAAGTAGATTGCTAGACCTTTCTTTCTAGACCATCTTAGTCTGGAAGTTCCACTGCAACCTGTTCAGCATCATAGCAACACACTCCATTGACAGATGGGTGGCAGCTGCACATGAGGTGCATTGGCTGGAAATCGAAACCCAGTTTCCTTCATGGAAGGAGAGAATTCTACCGCTGAACCTCATGAACTCAGTATACACCCATCCAAATTACAAAGGAAGGATAACACACACACACATACAGCCCACCTAAGATATCAAAAAGCCTGAATCACTCATCTACTGATTGCCTATACTCTAGTACAGAATTTCTTCTTTCCAACTTTGCCAAATAATTGGGTGGCACAAACAGTTAAGTGCTCTACTATTAGCCAAAAGTTCGATGGTTTGACTCACCCAGAGGCACCTCAGGAAACAGGCCTGGCAATCTGCTTTTGAAAGGTCACAGCCTTGAAAACACTATGAAGCAGTTCTCCTCTGCACACATGGGGTCACCATTAGTCAGAATCAACTCGAGGGCAACTGACAATAACAACAGAAACAACAACACCTCACTTGGTTTATGTCCAGAGATATTCCCTAAAATGAAAAAATATGACTAGGAGAGGGAAGGCATTCATTGGAAGACTTTGGACTGATAAATACCATCACATTCCCAAATATTTAATACAATTTAAATAAAACTCCAAGTGAATAGGAGTTATGATTGAATTGTCCCAAAGATCAAATTTCTTGAATAGTTGTTCAGCTCTTCACATCATTTAGAATAAATGCTTTGACATAGAGGCTGTGTCAGATTTGGGCTGCCAAATATCTGACTAAAAAGAAAAAAGATGTAATCAACCACTCAAATGTTTTGTCTTCATGAGAATAATTTGGTTTGAAGTTATCCAGTTAGGATTCAGACTTGGTTCACATTCACTGGAATGCACAGTGCCATTAGTTCTCTAGATCATAGAGGAGATGGGCCTTCTTTGCAAAAACTCAGGATGGAGGGGGATGGTGTGGACTCATTGAAAACCATTCAACACTGAACTAACTGTCAGCACACTTTGAAAGAGGCCTATTAGTTAATGTATACAAGAAGTTATAAGCACTTGTGATAAGCCAAAGAAACCAAACAGTGAAACCCATTAGATGGTACTCTTAAGACAGTTGGGCTTTAAGAAATAGTTTAGATAAATTAGATTGGAATTGACAGGGGAAAAAAAAAAAAAAAAAAAGCTCTCACTGTGCAGGATTTTAACTTAGAGCCCCTACCTGAAACCAAAAACCCTGAGTTTTCAGTGACCCTAAATGATTAGCTTGTCCACTATGAATTGGCAATCTCATAGGGACATAGAGGACATAATTACATCACAACCAGAAGGGTTTATTTGTTTGTTTTTTGTTATTTTGCCTTTTAATATCATGCCTTATAACAATCAACACGTACATAACAACTGAAAAAGGTTATATTATTTGCTGTTGGTAGGACTTTATAATTTATCTATACTAGCACTGTCCGATAGAACATTCTGCAGTGATCATAATATTTGTCTGCAGGGTCCAATACCTTAACCACTAGCCACATGTGACTAATCAAGACTTGAAATGTAGCTAGTTGCAAATGAGAAGCTGACCTTTAAATTAATTTAATTTTAATTGATTTGAATTTAACTAGTCACATTTGGCTAAAGGCTACCATATTGGATAGCACAGGTCTACAGAGATGGAATGTCGCTTGGAATGATGTTTAACAATTTATTTAATGAGGTTTTTATCAATTGAATTGTGTCTCCCCAAAATACGTGTTGCAAATCCTAACCACTATACCCGTGAATGTAATCTCACTTGGGATTAGAGCTCTCTTTGTTACGCTTATGTGTTCACTTCACTGTAGGATGTTTTAAATCAATTGTTTTTGGCATAAAAAAGAGCAGATGAGGCACAGAAGAAGGCAGACACTATCTGAAGACCTGGGAGGCAGACCTGTCTGTAAGCCCAGGAACTCTGAGGAGGGTCAGCTAGAGAAGCTGAGACAAGGATTTTCTCCCAGAGTGGACAGACAGGGAGCCTTCCCCTAAACCAGTGTCCTGAATTTGGACTTCCAGCCTCCTAAGTGTGAGAAAATAAATTACTGTTTATTAAAGTCGCCTGTTTGTGGTATTTCTGTTATAGTAGCAGAAAGAAACTAAGATGGGGCAAATTATAGCAAACTGTTAATTTGGTTATTTCAGGCTTTACATGTTCACCAAAGCTAGTATTTTAAATTCTCATTTATTGGACTGATTTTTTTTTTCTAGGACCATTTATTGCAGGTAATACTACTTACGACTACATATGTATATATGCACGTACGTACACTTCCATGAATACCCCAATCTACCATAAAAGCCTTAAAAGTGACTTAACAGAAACATAAAAAAGTAGAGAAAACTGGGCAATGGGCAAGTGTTAATAGAAAACTAGTAAAGCTAGGGATTAGATCAGCACCCAGAAATGCATTTCAGGATTTTGATTCCTAGATAGAAGGAGAAAAAATATGACTCTAAGCTTCATAGCTGCCAAAAGAGGAGGACGGAGATGGAAAAACATACAAAATACATCACATTCCTCATAAAGAAACAAAACGTACAAATGCTGATGCCAGAATTCCTGTGGGTCCTCACTCCGTGAGCAATGAGTGCCATAATGGATATAATGGATATAAGAGAGAAGATCCTCACCGACACGCAAATACTGTTACTGTTTGCAAAGACTGTAATTCAAAACCTCCCTTCCTCAGTGTAGTCTGGTACAGAGTTCTGATAATCCGGTTAGATCTAAGGATAACATTTAGAACCTTTAGAGTAATATTTCTCTCAAATGAACCTACCGAAAATGAAAATGCAAGGTTGTCATTTCTGACAAGAATATTCTATAACAATTGAGAGGAGATCCATTATGATCTGACTCTTAGTTGGGTGCTGACATGATTAAGGTGTGCTTAGAAAAATTAAGGAGCCTACTCCTAAAGCAAGCTTGAGTAGATGATCATTCTATGCCAAAGGAGTATCTATAGAAAGCCCAACATTTTCACGAAGGCATAGCAATTGGGATTGTAGTTCTATGACATACTACATTGTTATAATGCATGTTAGCTAGAAAAAAAATTCAAAATAGGCATAATAACCAGCTACCACCAAAGGAAATAAAAAGCAGTTATACATATGCATATGTCAAATTTTAATCAACTTAGGTATTTGTGAGGTCATCATGATTAATTAATAGAAAACCATGCCAATGGTAATTGAATGATTTGACCTCATAGAATTTTTGGATAAAAGCCAATTAAATGTCAGGGAATATTTTTTAAAACTGATAATTTGAGTTTTAGTATAGTTGACCTTAAGCTATTCTTTTGTCAATAAGTAGATAGCAGAGACTGTTTTATCTAGTAAGTCTGCTTCTAGTGCACGAAAATAACAACAACAAAAACGTCAACGGTATAGTGAGGAACTCTGATCGTTTTGTTTCCTCATATTAGGGAGCTATTCACCTAGTTCATCTGAAAGTCAAATGAGAATTTTAAAAAGAGAAACCAGCCTAAAATATTACATCGTACCTCTTTTTCTTTTTTTCCTTTTTTAGAGGACTTCCAACTAAGTTCTAGTAGTATAATAATAGATAAACATTTTATGAATACTTACTATTTGCCAAACACTGTTCTATAATATCTACAGGTATTTTTAATCTTCACAATATTTCTGTTAGGTAGGTACCATTGTAACTTCTGTTTTATAGACATGAAAACTGAGGCTTAGAGAGAGTTGATAACTTGTCAAGGCCAAATATCAGGTAAATGAGGGAGCCTAGATTTGAATGCAGCACATTATACTGTATCTTGATTTAACCTAAGAACCCTAATAAAGGCATTGTTATCAGGAGGGAGCAGTCCCTGGAGAAGGATATTATGCTTGGTAAAGCAGAGGGTCAGTGAAAAAGAGGAAGCCCCTCAGTGAGATGGATTGGCACAGTGGCTGCAACAATGGGCTCAAGCACAGAGAAGGATGGAGCAGGACAGGGCAGTGTTTTGTTCTGTTCTACGTGGGGTCCCTGAGTCAGAACAGACTCACTCGTTGACACCTAACCACAACAACCCAGATAAAGTAACCCTCAGACAGCCCAATAACAAAAACCTTTCATTTATAAAATTAAATAACTATTTACTCAGAAAAGACTTAACTAATTTTGGTGTTTTAGTAGGCTAAAAGGGAAATAATTACACCATGATATGGTTATTGAAGTATTTAAAAGAGATCAAGGAATGAAGGACGAAAAGAAAGTTTGTGTGGGGTGGAGGTGAGACAGACATACAGAAAAACGTAATGAAAGAAACTGCTTCCATCTAGTCACGGAGAATTGTAAACAAACATTCTCGGAAGACGTCCCAAAGAAAAGGGAAAAGGACTTAAGCTAAAGGGGGCAAGGTCAATCATGTCCTGTTTGGGCTAAGTCTTGATGACTGGCATGGTGCCTTTTCTTCCCAGGTTAGGAGCCCAGTGAAACATCTGAAGTGACATAGCTTTGATATCCAGGGCCTCTCTTTGGCCTCTTGGTATTCGGTATTGAATACCTGTCTGTTTGGAGAATAGTTTGTGAATGGCTGTTACAGATACCACACTATAAAGTAGATAAGACATCTCCCATTTTCCTAAGTTTGCCCTGGTTCAAAGTAAAGATGGTTTGTGGACAACTGGAGAGATTATTAGATTTATTGTAAGGATAACTGAGTTTAAATTTTGGCCTTTCCATTGACTATATATTTGATTTTCTGAAAGCTCGTCAAATATTTCTCCAGCTTTCTTTCTGTAATATTTTTTTAAAAATCATAATGAATATGAGTTTTCATTATTGTTCTGTAGTTTTAGTGTGAGCTCAGCAAAAATCAGTGAAATTATCATTTGTCTTGTTAAAAAGGCAGGTCATGATCTTTTTTCTCCTGTTCAGGAATGCTATAATCATACATACAATGACTGCATAGCTCAAGTTCAAAAACATCCATTACCACATTATCTGCCAACTTCTGCCTTCTACTAAAAGTTTGTGGAACATCAAAAAGAAGAAAAAATAAACACCGTACAACAAAGCCATGACTCATTAAACATTTCATATCACTTTAAAATATAATACTTTCTGTTACAGTATGTTTAGACAAAATGTATACATAGTTAAAATCAGCAAACGTCCAGAATTGCTCTATTTAAAGAAGAGTGGCTTTTAGATCTGTTTGCTGTAATAATTTGAAGGCCAGATCACCTATTATTGGTACCTTAAATTAAGCCTTGTTTGGCTTCAAAGGAAAAAAAAAAAGCTTTTTATCTCTCTACCAAGTAAAAACGGAACTTTACGGTAAAGCAAGTTCTCATACACAGGAATTAGAGTATAGTTGGTAATGGAGCACTGGTGGTGCCATGGTTTAAGCGTCTGGCTGCTAACCAAAGGCTCGGCAGTTCGAATCCACCAGCCGCTCCTTAGAAACCCTATGGGGCAGTTCTACCCTGTCCTATAGGGTCACTAGGAGTTGGAATTGACTCAACGGCACCGGGTGTGGTTTTCTTTTTTCTGTAAGCTACACCTACGTTAGATGTAAGAAGCAGGATCAGTTTTTGGGTCTCCAACACTAAGAATCACAGGGTGTCATTACTTCATCTCTCAGGATCTACATGCTTTATTTCAGCTCTAGTTTGTTACTAGTTCTTTCACGAGAATGGCTTCCATTGGCCCTAAGTTTACTTGGTCTTATAAGGCCAACATTCCCATTTCTAGAGGAAGCATTCCCCTCTAGATGGGGAGTGCATGTCTGAGCCTTTAGTTCTGGAGAGGAGAGGCATGAGCAGTTTGGATATCCATCTTTCATATTTTAATATGACTTTATATCTGGAAAAGTTAAAACCTAGCCATTGTTTCATTATGCAAATAATGCAAACTAAAGCTCCATAAAATCTTCCTGAGGAGTGGGGAAAAAAATGATAAAATTTAGAGACACACTCAAAGTCTCTCTATCTCTGTCTTATAGTTCAAATTTAAGACAGTGAGTCGGCCTGATTGATTCTAGCCAGCCAATGAATTGAATGGCCTTGTGGCAGGTGTTCCAGGTTCAGTCAATTGCTGCTAGAAAGAAGGATCATGTGGAACAAGCTTAACCTAATCCTTTAGCAGGGAATATGGGTGACGTAGTTCCCAGAGAAGAGCATTGTGGGTGGTTAGTTTTCTCCAAACATGTTAACTATGAAGCTGAAGTGACCACGCTTCATAAAGAGACAAGGCTTGGGGTCAAATCTGAAGAAAGGAAATAATTTAAATATGTCAAGAATTGAGCAGAGAGCATTCTGGGTATGGACTATTTCAAAATCACAAAGTATCCAAAAGGGAGTTCATGTAGTATGTTTCAAGGAAAATGGATACAATAGATCAGCTCCTTGACATAGGGTTTGAAGTAGTTGTCACAACCAATATCACAGGTGCTGTTGCTCTCAGGACTATACGCTGTGCATCCAATGAACGATTCTGAAGGGGAAGGATACTTAGTTGAAAGCTGCCCAGTCTGCAAAATGCATCTACCCTTAGAAAGGCTGGAGCTAGAAAGGAAAAGCTACTGGTCTATCTGTGCTCTCAGCAGATTTTCCTCCAAATATGGTTTTTCAACTTGAAATGAAGATCAGATTTCTACTTATTACTATAGGGTTGGGAATTTATGGTTCAAAAAATGTGCTCCCATAGGCTTTTCCTTCCTTACCTGTTTCCAAGGAAGTAACTTTTCCTCAGAGCTAAGTAGAGCTAATGGAGCCAGAAAAAGGAGGTGTGTGTGTGTTTGTGGGAGTAGAAGGGTGTGGGAGGAAAGAGCGAGGGTGTGGAGGGTGGTAAAGGTTGCTTTACAATTTTGTCTCCTAGGTCTATTCCTTGTGACCTCTTCCTAACATCTTAAACTGTTGTTGTTACCATTGAGTCAGTTATGACTCATCGTGACCCCATGCGTGCAGAATAGAACTGCTCCATAGGGATTTCAAGGCTATGAGCTTTCAGGAAGCAGATTGTCAGGCCTGCCTTCTGAGGTGCCACTGGGTGAATTTGACCCGCCAGACTTTTTGCTAGTAGGCAAGTTAACCCTTTGCACCACCCAGACTAGGGGAGAGGAAAGATGGGATGAGGGGCACGGAGTCTAGGGAGACAGAAAGGAAATGACTGATTTCAGAGAAGCTTGATGATTCAGAACCATGGAGTTAACTGTTGTGAAAGGAAGAGAATATTCTGAGTAACTTTTTTAAGGCCAATATCTTCATATGATATTTACATGCTACACTATAATATATGACCCTATTAAATAGGACTATGTGCAGCATATTTATGGTCCTCATTTATTTCTCCTGTTATACTGTAGTCTTTATCCCATATGGATTTCTGACTAGGCTGGGTTTTTCTCAGTCTAGGCCTGCTGAGACAGCTCCTGGAATGCCTATTTTGACTTCTCTCTCTGTCCTGTCTTCCCTGGCCTCTTGTCAGTTTATTTTGCCTTCAGGCTGAACAGGGCCTCTCCCTTCCTGTTAGCACTTTGTCACTGCTCAGTCAGCAAGTTATCAACTCTCCTCTCTCTGCAGCGGTTTCTTCTGCTCCTGCCTCTCTTTCAAATACACATCCATGGTTGTCCAGCAGTGTCCCATCTGCCCTCTGGAATAATCTGTTCCTTATTCCGGAGCCTCAAGGAAGAATGTTTTAACTTTCTTTAGGTTGTGGGGAATCAGGCTTTCGGAGGCCTCGGTGAGGGAGAGAGCTGATTCCCAGGGCTCACACAGGCCAGAAGTTTTTGGCTTTGGGAAAGCTGTTACTTTGTTTTAAGAGCCTGCATGACTGTGTTATTGTTGGGTACCCCAGAGGCTAATCACTCAGAGGGAGTTTGATCCTGTCCTGTCTGAAGGAGAACACTGCAGAGCCTTTGTTTCCCGCAGCCTGCCTACCAACTGGGCCAGCATGCTCCTCCTGACTGGGGCTTCCCAGCATTCCCCAATTCATCCTCTCTGGGGCTGCACAAAACATTCATACCACGTCCTGTGTCCTGAGAAGGGGAGGAGATTTGCTGTGTTGAGGTAAATTCATCAGTTTGTCTCCAAGCACAATGAGTATGATTTTATCTCAGTTTATTTTCTGTCTATTTCAATAAAGACTCTCTGTATATGATTTTCAAAACATTTTTTATTCCTCTATTGTGAAATGAAACATTCATTTAGAAAAAGTATATAAAACGTATTTGTTCAGTTTAATGAAATAAAGCAAACAACTGTGTAACTATCACTTTACTATTTAAATGCTACTTTTTTCAGGCATAATAAATCCTTTAAAACTTGGTCCCCTTTGGCTTACGGAAAATAGTTAAGAATATATAAATGATTTATTTGATTTTTAATATCTCAGTGGCACAATTATTGTTTATGTCCATATGTAACAATCGACTCTACTCAATTCTTTGCACTCATAAAGTAGAATAACTTCAAAATGTCCCAGTGATTCTACGGCTTCTGTCCGGAGGCAGGATGAGAAGGCAGGAAGGGACAGGAGCTGCTTGAATGGACATGGGAAACCTGGGTTGGAAAGGGGGAGTGTGCTGTCACATTATAGGGATTGCAACTAGTGTCACATAACAATATGTGTATAAATTTTTGTATAAGAAAATTACTTGAGCTGTGAACTTTCCCCAAAGCACACCCACAAAAAAAAGTCCCAATGATTCTAGATAACCCATATGAGTTACTTTTGAGGCATTCAAAGTTTAAGATCATTCTTTCCATTACCGTGAATAACTTTATAGTAATCTGACTAAAGTAAAATCATTTTACTTCTACGAATATTTAATGTATGCCTACTGTGTGTTAGGCATTGTTCTAGATTCTTCAGCTAAACCAGTGAAGAAACAAAAACCCTTGCTGTTATGGAGCTTCTACTATAGTAGCCTGTCAATTTGTTGTACTGTGGTGGCTTGCGTGTTGCTATAATTGTGGAAACAATACCATCACTATTTCAAATATTAGCAGAGTTCCCCGGGGGGGGACAACTTCCAGACTAAGACAGACTAACAAGACAGGCCTGGTGATCTACCTCCAAAGATTAGCCAGTGAAAACCTGAGCCCCCTAGGTTGTAAGGTGCTCAAAATACACAGTGACTGCAACAATGGACTCAAGCACGCCAGTGATCACGAAGATGGCAAACGACTAGGCAAAGTTTTATTCTGTTGTACGTGGGGTCACCATGAGTCAGAACCCACTTGAAGGCAGCTAACAACAACAACACATTCTAGCAGCCCAGAAAGAGGCTGTGACTGTAAACATAATATGTAAACAATTTATACAATATGATAGAAGGTGATGAATCCTACTGAAAAAAAGTAACCACAGAGCAGGTCACAGAATTGAGAGAGCAGGGCTGAGGGTTTGGATGGGCAGGTTGTTGAATTAAATAGGCTTGTCTAGGTTAACTCTTGTTGAAAAGTCGAGGTAAGTTGTGATCAAAGGCTTCAAGAAGACGGGAGAGTTAGCCATACAGATAACTGGGGGAAGACATTCCAGAAAGGTAGAGGGAATAGCTGAGAAAAAGCTTTAACTCCGTATCATGAGGAAGATCAGAAAGGCCACAAAAGAGAAGCTAGAGCAGAAAGAGTGAAAAGTAGAGGAGCTGGAGATAAGGTCAGAGGTCTGGAAAGCACATCATTTAGGGCCCTGGAGATCACTGTAAGGACGTTAGCTTTTACTTTTTGGCTGAATTTTGAGCAGAGGAGGGACATGATCTGAATTACTTTTTAAGTGGATATGCCAGTTATTAATCTGTTGTCTCTCAGTCCAAGCTCATCTTTCCACACTCCGCTTCATGATGCTGGGGTTGGGACTCTGCAAACCACTTTTCATCTTTGCCAGTTGCTTCCCAGCAGATTGCCAGTAGGGGGCGCTGGAGGGAAACTTCAATGATGGAGGAGGAAGAGGGCGGGGCATGCACCTTCCTATTTGCTTTCTGTGGACTTTGTTAGCAGCTTCCTGTTCCCAGCAATGCTTCTTCAACCCAGTCGTCGTAACAACAACTTGCAGTTTTTCTAACACACGTAGAACCAGCCTCATGGCACCTCTCAGAAACACCGGCGCCTGCTCATCAGTACCTCTCTTGAGAGGTCTGAGCTACTGTGTTTTAATATTTCTAACCTCTTTGCTCTGTTCCCAGCCCTGGTAGCTGCTTCCTGCACTTTCTACTTACATAGTACCTCTTGATGACTTTTCAGTTACCCAGTTGATATCTTTATATCCAGTTAACAATTATTTATATTAATGGCTCTCTGTTAACACAGCTGTGGTGATTTCTGTCTCCTAAACGGGCCCTAACTGATACAATGAATCACTGTGGTTGCTAGGTTGAAAATAGAGTAGCGTGGGGCAAAAGTAGAAATAGGGAGAGATGATAAAAGACTCCTGTATAATCCAGGCAGGAAATGATAGTAGCTCAGCCCAGGGAGGTAGCAATGGAGGTGATGAGAAGTAGCTGAATTCTTGTTACATTATACAGACTGATTCCCTGACAGTTTAGATCTGAGTGGGGAGGAAGAAAGAGTCAAGGATGATTCCAAGTTTCCTTAGTATGGGCAAGCAGAAGAATGGATGTGCCATCAACCAAGATGGGGAAAGCTGTAGGGTGAGTAGGTTTTGGGGAAAATATCAGAAGTTTAGTTATGGACATGTTACTTAGATATAAGTAGAGATATCACATAGACAGTTGGATTTAACCACGGATCTAATATTCATTCTTTGTATGGCTCTGGGCTATGATTGTACCTTTTGCTTAGCTAGAAATATTTATTGAATGAGTTATGCTCTTGAAGTTAAATTAATTTCAAGAATTTAAATCATTCTGTTAAAAACACAGATGTTAGAATTAGACAGCACTCTGTGTGAATCCTGGATTCTTCGTTTCTCTGTGACATTGAATAAAATATATGACCTCTCTAAGCCTCAGTTTCATCAGTCCTAAAAATGAGGATAATTCCATACTTGCACAGTAATTGAAAAGTAGAAATTAAAGGGTATACAGTGGTGAGCACATAGTAAGTTATTAAAAACTGTATTCATTATTGTTAGTGTTATTATTGTCTTTATTTTATCCAATACCATCAGGGGAAAGAACTCATACATTGAAAACAGAGAGACTAGGATGTAATTCTTTAATCCCCCTCTTATCTGGTTACAAGATTTTGGGAAAATCACATAACTTTCTCAGTATCCTTATCTGTAAAATGAGGGTAATGATACCTATTTTATAGATTTCTTTTGAGTATTACATCAGAACAAGAGAAGTAAATTGCCTAACACAGTGCTCTATACCCATCAGACACTCCATAAATCTAAGTTTCCCTCTTGGCATACTATTTCACTGTATCATCATAACATCTCTCTCATTTATAAATTTAACAGTTTTCAAAATCAGTTCCACAAAACAATCATTCTTGAGCATGTTAATAGGGGTTAAGACCATAAAACTCATAAACATATGTTTAAATAAGGGTAAACAGTGTGTTGAACAACTGTGTAGATTATAATCAACATCAACTGGTATTTTTCTCTCTCATCATTCATTTAAACTTAGTTTAGAGAGGGTAATCCTTTTCTGGCTGTAGGGGTCTACTTTGGCGGGCTGATAAGTTGACTGCTCACTCTCAGTAATAGACACTATCACAGTTCTTTTTAAAGTCATAAATGTATCTCAGCTCAGATGTTAGAATGATTGGCCCCAGAGAGGTGGCAGCTCGCTGTGCACCATGACTGAGGTGTTGCCCTCTGTAGCCCTTTCCCTTCTTTTTTCTTAGCATCACCCACCCTTGACTGGTCGTACCAGGCTCTTTTTAGGTCAATTGAAAATTCACAGAGAATGACAGTGGAAAATTCTCCCAAAGTTGAGTCAAACAGCGAATTTGTTTATTGTCTATGATTCAGTTGTGTTAGGTACTTCCTTTGCACCAGGTTCTAGATCTTGGCACCCAGATGTGATGGTTCTCTGCTACCAAGGAGCATTGTGTTAGGTATTGTGGAAGAGGAAAGTTGCTTACAGATTCTCTGATGTTTTTGAGGGACTGTACCGTTTTGATTGAGAATGCAGACTCTGTACCCCAGTCCTAACTCTACTTGCTAGCTGTAACTTTGAACAAGCCTCAGTTCTTCATCTCTAAAATGGGATAATAATAGTACCACCTCAAAGAGTTATGTGAAGACTAAAGGCGTTGACAGACGTAAACACTGAAATCAGAGGCTGATATGTTACAAATACTTGATGTTAACTGTTATTATTAAAGAATTTACAAGTTGCTGGCAGAAAAAACATGTCGAAAAGTGCTAAGCTGCTTGTTATTGCTAAAATGTAAAATAAGAGTTGACAAAATAATAATACAGGTCAAGAATTCCAGACCGATATGGAAGAGAAAGGAATGGATCTGAGCCTTAGATGATGGAGAGAAAAGTTATGCTACTTCTGCTTTTATTCTATTGTTGTTGTTGTTCTGGGAATGATGACAAGGACAGCCAGAGATTCTGGCAGTATGTGAAGGGGATATACAGAGCAAGAGACTCCAAATTTTTGTTTCTGCTTTTCCAGAGGTCTACGTTATTACACTCTAACTGGAAAACTGGTGTTGTTAGTACATCTCTGGGTGGACAGGACATTGTCTTCCCACTGTACCGCTTCAACCACAAGTCCTTTGTCAATTATCCCGAGTTAAATGCTTTATTTTTCACAAAGAAGGTAGGCATGAGTCCCCTTTCCTTAGTTGCCATTTATATCACTAGCATTATTAGATAATGTAGCCTTTAGAAATAATTTCCATTTGGATCAAGTTCATATTTTCTTTGAGCCATTAGTCTCCAAAACTGTAACTACAGTACCAACTGGCATAGAATTTTAGAAGTAGTCATAAAATTCAAAAGAAAGGATCAGGTATGTAATATTCAATACCTGTAAGAGATTACTATAATTATTTCTTTTTTAAAAAAGAGTTGACTAGGAATTTGGATGAGACATTTGTCAGTGCAAGTGATCAGCGAGGTAAACAAAAAATCATTCATTGCAGAGGAACCTTGATTATCAACCGTACTTTGAGAAATGAAGGGAAGCATTCTAGTTCCACGGATTTACTTCTCCTGTAATTCACTGTGTTTTTAAAATGAGCAGCTTGGCAATGTAGAAATTTAGACTCATATTTCTATCTATACATCACCAGTTTGTCCCTTATGTTGACAGTTTCTGTACAAAATCGGAGGATTTCAAAGTGTTCCAGGACTCAAAATGTAAAATATCGCAGAACACATAAATTTCAAGGGTTTTCTACCTATGTCAGCAACATCATTTTAACAAAATTCAGCCAAGATATTCAAGTGCCAAGACGAGTAACAAAATAAAATCAGGTAAATAGCAAAACTAAATTCAAAATAAGGGGCGTTCTTGGGTAACCAATTTAACTAATCAAAGATGCCATTCTTGCTTAGTAATCTACATGTTAGCTATTTAAAGTGAAGACAAGTTAAGTTGGAAACATAAATGAATAAGTGCCATGTTCAAAATAAAAAAATCAGACAAAAAAAGTACTGTTTCAAGTAAAAATATTTTGAGCAAATCTTTCATCAGTCAACCATTGAACAGTTACGGTGGTTCGTGAGTCATTAGGAGTAAAAACAAGATGGATAAGACTTAGTTCTGCCCTCAAGGAGCTTATAATTATGTGGTAGCCTTGTGATTAGAAACAGTGAAACAACTTCTGAAAGTGCCCAACTGAAATAAAGTTGTGGGTTATGGAATAGGAACCTACGGGACCACCAGCCTAACCTTCTCCAGGATCTAAGAAGAAATATCCTTGCCACCATTTTCCTCACAAATTTAACAAGAGTATCTGTTAAGCGCTTTGTGACCCTTTAAAGGAGGAAGCCAACTTTTTTCATGAATACCTTATTCATACGCTAGTTTCTGGACCTTTATATTAACTTTTACTATTTCTAATTTTTTTTTACAGGTAATACAAAAGATGTGAGGTGGGGGAAAAAGAGAAAAGCTTTTAAAATCAGCTCCTTAAAAATTGCATAGTTTCACTTGTCTCTTTCATTTAATTTAAGTGCCTCGGCTATTGCCTTTATATTGTACTTATTTGTAACGATCAGTTAAATTGATGAACAGCAGAAATAGTAAATTTAATAGATTGTGCTTAATAGTTTGCTCTTGAGCTAATGTTCTTCTAAATTAGTTAGGTTTAAATGGTTATGTCTTCCTTTACAGTCTGCCTCAACTTCTAAAAATCCTTGTGCCTGGATTAAGGACGTTGAAAGGACGTGTAGCAGGAGAAAAAAGCTGAGCGCTATAGAGAGTAATATCTTACTGCATTGTTATCGCTTTATTGATTGCAATTGATCTTCTCCCTTGTTCATTTTCGTAGGCGCTCCCATTGTGAAAGCAATTGTGAAAACTGCAAAATATCCCCTACTCACAGCTTTCTGTATTCATTCTCTATAAATTTAGCAGAGATCTCAAATCTTGCTGCACTGTTTTAGGCCAAATATGAATTGTTTTGAAGAGTTGGTCATAATCCCTTTGCTTCATCTGTATTCTTCCTAGCTTATTGAGTTTAAATGCTTATGGAAAAAATCATATAAATATGTATATGTCTGTGTGTGCACATACATATATGCTTATATGATTAGTGATTCCCTGTTGAGAATAATTTCTTGTCGTTTCAAAGACCGCAACAATGATGATGAACACTAAAAGCCACGTAGTAGGCTTCAGAGCATAGGCAAGAGGACATCCGATGCACAAAAGATCATTTCCAGGCATTATCCTCACTGAAAATGGACTATCAAGAGTGGAAATGTAGAACTGTTTGGTTTGTGGGCAAAATTAACAGTGGTATTTTCACAGCCATTGTTCTCCTTTTGAAAGTATGCTTTTCTTCCAACGTTCTGAAAAGCACCAGGGCTTCATTCATCCGCTGGCTGTGTTTGTGGTTTGCCCGTGGTATCATCGTTCTTAGTCATGTCCTGTTTTCCCTTAGATGGCCTTTTAGGTTTGGTGGGAGTGACCAGAGGGTCAATTTTGTTGTCTTTTATAGGGGAGAAAAACACAGAGTGGTTTAGGAATAGGAAAATCAGAATCCAGTTTTAAAGTGCTCCTTTTAGTTGGCAATTTTGAAAATGAACTTTATTTCTCCATAAGAATAATTGCTATAAAAACCCGTGGGCACTGGATTATTTCCTGGTAGATAATATTTTTCAAATCTGGAGGAGGCAGAACTATTTGTGGTCAGTACTAGTCAGTTTTCTTTTAAGTATAACTTAATTCTTAACCTTCTCTTTCCCCTTCATGGTCACCTGCCTCTAGAATATTTGGGGGAAAGGGAAGTTTGCCTTATTCCTGCTGGACTGTTACACTTTCTCCCTTGTGGCTTCTGTCTCAGCTGGGGGGCACTGTGACAGCCACCTACTTGGAGAATTTCTGGTAGCTATAGGAAGACCTCAGAAAAAGTGTCTGAACATGGTGTGGGTCTTTTCACTCTTATAGCTTCATCCCTGTCTTCTCTCCAAAACACCCCTCCATAAAACTACATTATGTGTTACAACATACATGACGGTACATAAAACTGAACACAACCTACAATTATTCTCATAATCGATGAACAAGAAGCCACACAGTTAAAGCCCTTCACAGTCTGTTGGCTTCTCTCCTGGGTGCATCTAAATCTCACTGTGCTGTCTTCCGGTCTATCTATGACTTCCTACCTACGTTAGGGAAACCCCCGCCCCACCACACAGGCTGGGTCTAGCCCCCTCATCTGACTTCCTCCCCACGTAGTACACTTCCCCAAGCCTGATTAAGTACACGGTGGGCTTTCATTCTCTAAGGTCCTACAGAATAGGCCAAGGTGGCCATTGACCCTCCCAAGACTGAGATCCTTGAGTATCTCTTCACCAGCGAAGTTTTAGATATGACTTTCGTTCTTCTACATGTCCAACAAGCACGCTGGGGTCAAATTTACATTGCTCCCAAAGATTAATTTTCAGATTTTGCAATCTACATTCTTAAAAGAGAAAGAATTTTTTGAAATCTCCCCATAACCTGCAGGCCACCATATTATTATAACAACTGATTCCTTTCTTTTGATCCCTCCCAACTCATTAAGCCTCCTGGAAATACAAAACAAACAAACATCATCTACAACAAAAATCCCAAATAAAGTAAAATTCCAAACATCTCTTAATGGCTGCATTTTTGGCTATAGAAATAACCAGTTGAAGCTTTGAAATTACTTGCCCAGTTTCTGATGGGGTGGGTAGAGTTACATGCTTTCATTTTTCCAGTGTTACATTTGAAAGGAAGGCTGTTTGTGATTTTGGACAGTTTGAAACAGATTAATTCCTGTTTGCTTCATGGTATATGGACAGAGTATCAAGCTTGGAATGAAAAGATCTAGGTGAAAATTCTAGCTCATAAGCTCCACTATTTTACTTTCTGTTTGATGTCAGTTTCCTTGATCCGTAGTGATTGAATTTCCTTTTATATAAAATGTGCTAATAATAGTGCTCTTCCCATGGGTATTTTAAGGTTAAATGAAATCATTTGAGTGAGAATAGTTAGCGTAACTCCCAGGACATAATAAGGGCTTGATAAATATTGAATAATGAATCCATATCTGGTTTTGCTGTATAATGACAGAAAGTTATTAGCAACCTCATGAGCAACCAAATTTTAAATGAGCTTGCTAATGACTTGAAATATTGACTGTATTATAATTTTCCTCCCAACTGGGTAAAAATTACTTTTATGTGTAATTTTTCCTTTAAAAAATCACTAACAATATTAATGGTTGGGACTCCAATCAACTGTAGCTCATAGGCAGATATTAGGCCATGATCATTTTACTTGAATTTGGATGTAGGGGCTGTTTTTATTAAGTGTAAGAGCACTTATGATTAATTTTCTTCATTAGCTGTTTGTAATGCAGGAATAAAAGCCAAAAGGTCAAACCCATTGCAGTGGAGTTGATTCTGACTCATAGCGACCCTGTAAGACATAGTAGAACTGCCCCATATGTTTTCTAAGGAGTAGTTGGTGAATTTGAACTGTCTTATTTTGGTTAGCAGTTGAACGCTTAACCACTGCACCACCAGGGCTCCATGACAGGAATAGTTCCCATTTATAGAGCTCTTCCTATGCAACTGGCAATTTGCTAAGTGCCTAAGACACAGTATCTCCCTTAATCCTCACGTCAACTCTGCGGTGTTGAGAACATTAACACCATTTTTTCAGATTAGAAATCTAATGCTCAGAGAAATTAAATAACTTGCACAAAGTCTTCCAGCTAGAAGGTAGTAGGCTCTATTTGAATCCAGTCCTGACACCAATCCTGAGTGTCCAATAGACACACTATACATGTCTCACACTATCTTGATAATTTTCTCTGGCAGTATTATCTTCACATCACAAGTGATTTTGCCTTACCACCACCCAGCCCGCTGTTGATTCCCTGATCTACTGTCATGCGTGGCACTCACAGATGGAAATCAGCTTTGCTTCTCTATCCTTCTGAAGAGGGGATTCTCTTTACCTTGTGCTTCCATTCTTTTTCTTTTTTTCTTTTAAATAATATTTTATTGTGTTTTCACTAAAGGTTTACAGAGCAGTTTAGGTTACCATTCAATAATTTCTACACAAGTTGTTTAGTGACATTGGTTACGTTCTTCACAATGTGTGAACATTCTCATTATTTCCGTTCTGGTTGTTCCATTTCTGTTAATCTATTTTTCCTGCCCCCTTACATTCTAATCTTCGTTTTAAGGTAATTGTTGACCATTTGGTCTCGTATAGGTGATTTTTTTTATAAAAGAGCACAGTACTTACAGGTGTTAGTCATTGTTTTTTGAGCCAATTTGTAATTTAGCTACAAGGTGACCTCAGGGGTTAGTTTCTATTCAAGGTTTAAAGAGTATCTCAGGGCAGTAGTCTCAGGGAGTCCTCCAGTCTCAACCAGTACAATAGGTTGTTTTTTTTTTTTTTTTTTTTAGGAATTTGAAGTCTGTTCCACATTTTTCTGCCATTCTATCAGGGTCCATCTGTGGTGGCCCTGATCCGTGCTTCCACTCTTGGTACTTGTATCTAGATCACAGTTGCCACACAAGAGCATGTCGATCAGAATCCTGCCTTTAACAATATTTGAGTGAGTTCTTAGAACTAGAGACATTGTAAAACAACAGAAAAAAAGATTAACAAGGATGAACTTATGTTATGGTATAGTTTAAGCTTAAGCAAAATTTAACAAACCATGCCAAAATGGCAACGTAACTACCACCCACTGGAGTTGGTAAAATTGCTAGCCATATGTGGCGGGAAAATATATCTATCTCTTTCTTGGTCTTATTTTTAACAAATTCTTCCTCCAGCATTTGTGTGCTTCTTTGTTGTCTGTTGATCTGTTTTGTGACTCCATGCTGATCCAAATGTCATGTTCTTCTACTGGAAGTAGGAAGAATCCTCTGTTTTTTTCTTTAATGCAATCATTCAAAGCTCAGTCTTTTAACATAGTTGTGTATTCATTTTTTTTTAAAGTTGATGTAACAAAGTATCATAAATTGGATGGTTTATAAAAACAAAAATTTATTGTCTCACAGTTCTGGAGACCAGTAGTCCAAAGGCTCTAAGGGAAAAGCCTTTCTTGTTTCTTCTGGCTTCTGATCGCCCCAAGCATTTCTTGACTCCTTGGCTGTGGAAGCATCTTCACGTGGCCATCTTCCCTCTGTCTGTGTCTGTCTCTATGTCTCTTCTTGTCTTTTATAAGAACACCACTCAGATGGAATTGATCCAGTCTACTCCTGTATGAGCTCACGTTAATTTAACTGATAATATCTTCCAAGACTTTATTTCCAAACAAGATCACCTTCACAGATAGGGAGTTAGGACATAAACATATCTTTTTGGTGGACACAATTCAATCTATAACAAGTCAGTTCATCAATTTTTACATAGCTCTAATTGCTTCTGATTGCCTTTGCAAATTCATTTTCTTCAATGCCTATTCTACAAAATGCCTATTGCAGTTGCTTGCTACCTGAAATGGTTTCTATTTCTCAGATCTTATGGGCTGGCTATGGTAACAGTCATAAAGACCACCCTGACTTTTGTCTGAAAGGGACAATTTCTCCCATTGTTCTTAAATCTTTTACTCCATTTTATTCCTGTGCAACAGTATCAGAAATTGCCTTTTTTTTGCAGAAGGCTGGGATGTGTCATTTATTTCTCTTGACCATGTCCACACTGAGTGGATTGCACTGTTACATAGCGATTCCTAAACCAGTCTGTGCTGTAATTCCTTCATCTGTACTATTGCTGTTTAAAAGCTGAAAGAGCAAATATAACTGAACATTTATCCAACTGGGAATAGGATAGGTCTTTTATAAACATGCAGGCTGATTAATGAAAAGATGAATAGATATGACTACGTAAAAACTTTGTGTGTGTAACAACAGCAACAATGAAATTATAAGGCAAATGAAAAACTAGCAAAAATGTTTACTACCTTGAGTATATGCGTTCTAATAAGTTAATTAGAAAAATAAAAATATTCTTTGAGAAAATAGTCAAAGAACATGAAGAAGCAATAAACAAAAAACAAACTTTAATAAATACCAAAGATATGAAAAATGTTTAACTTTATTAGAAATTAAAGAAATGAAAAGTATTTCACTTATTATAATAGGTGTACACATAGGTTTATATATCCACATGTATACCTGTGAGGACAGAGAGCTATGGGAACTTACATGCTGGTGACAATGAATTGGTACAAACTTTCTGGGTGCCATTATAGCAGATTTCCAAATGACTACATATAGTCCTGCCACTTGGTCCAGTGATTCCACTTCTAATGGCTCTCCTGAGAAAATAATCTGGGATTTACACAAAGATTCATGCAGACAGTATAGATTGCAGACTTCCTTGTCATAGCAATAATTTGAAAATAATTTAAATATTCAGATGACAATAAAAAGTTGTCAAAGAAATTCTGCATGCACACAAGAAGGAGTAATCTGCACAGTTTAAAAACCATGCTTTAGAACAATATTTAATGATACAGAATAATTCTTTCTTTCACTTGCTAAGTGAGTAAAGATGTTACAGAGTAGTGTGTACAATATAACACTAATGGGGGCAATTATAGCTATATATATTTGAATATACACAGAACAGAAACATAAGAAAAAATTCTCTAAAATATTAATAACAACATTTAGTATGCATTAGGATTAAGAGTGATTTTTAGTTTTTGCTTATACTTTTCTGTATTTTGCACATTTTTATCATGACTATGAATCACTTAGAAAAAGAAATACATTTTAAAAATAAAAATTTAGAGACTATATATATCATACCAAAATAATTAGGATGTAATTCACTTTAAGTTGGAGAATTTCTTCAGGTGTTGTTCAAATATTTTCTGTGACATTTCTAGTTGTAAATCTGTTCTTTCGTTTCCAGAAAATGTTCATGAGGCTGTATTTCTCACTCAGAACTCAGAGAAAAGATTAAACACAGCCATTACCTGTTTTTTCTTTTTACTCAGGCAGCTGAATCTGTTTTTAATGATCCTGTATTAAATCCTTGTTGTTAGAAACATTTATTTAACCTCTAACTCTGCTCTATTGAGACATTTTTGTTTACATCAGGTTAGACCTTGACCTTTACAACCTCACACTCTGGGGATATTCGTTGTTGTTGTTGTTGCTTTTAAAAAGATTTGATTGAAATTGGTTTGGCTGATTCTTTTAGGTTTGGAAATAGCCAAAAGCAATTATACTTTGGACTATTTGGGGAAAATTTATTTTTTCCCTCCTCTGGCTTGAAAAGATTTCATTATGAAAGGGAAATCATACAGTTAACAAATAATGTATCAAAACTTTCTTTTCCCCCTCTAAGCTTGAGTGGCAAAATCATCTATTACAACTGCTTGCAACTTCTCAGTTCTCTGCTGTTTCCTTGGGGGGCATAGTGGCTTGTGAAGTGAACCTTCAGACAAGGTGTTCTCTGTCCTCCAGATGCCTTGATAGGATGAGGCATGTTGTCTAGTTTTAGGCAACCAGCATCTGGTAGCCTCCCATAGAGGTACCTCTAAATATTTCCAGAGGACTTTGAAGAAGATGTAAAGACCTTTACTCTACCTTCCAGTGAATGCCAGGAGTAGGCACAGATTTTTGCTACTTACTTCTTGGAATGTGAGGATATTGTAGTGAAAGGAAGAGTGTTCAGGTGTATGCAGGGAAAGGTATAAGAAGGAAAAATGACTCCAAATAATTTCCACCCACCTCTGTGTCCCCTCCAGCTCCCAGATTCTGAGAACACATTCTGAAGGTGTCCATTAAATCTCCAGGTTTCCTGTTTATCACAGGCGGCTTCCTGAGATACATGGGAATAAGAGACCACAATAACATCCACCTGAGTCATTATTATGGCATCTCCTGTCCAATTATTACTATAGTACGGTTCATGTGTACTCAGGAACATAGTCCTCTCACTACATGTCGTTGTTAGTTACTGTTGTTTTGGCTCCAACTCATGGTGACTTTATGTATAACAGAATGAAATGTTGCCTAGTCCTGTGCCATCCTCACAATTGTTGGTATGTTTGAGTTTATTGTTAGAGCTATTGTGTCAACCCATCTAATGCAGGGTTTCCCTCATTTTAGCTGGCCCTCTACTTTATCAAGCATGATGTTGTTTCCTAGGGATTGACTTTCCTAATGACATGTCCAAAGCAAGCAAGACAAAGTCTTGTCATCTTGGCTTCTAAGGAGCATTCTGGCTGTGCTCCCTCCAAAACTGACTTGTTCATTCTTTTGGCAGTCCATGATATATTCGATATTCTTCACCAACACTACAGTTCAAATGGGCTATAATGTTGTTTATTATGATATTATTATTTACTATATATGCATTTTTTTCTTCTCTAATTTTGGCTTCTATGGTGACCTTTGACTAAGGCCTTTGATAACCTTGAAGCTGTAACTGCTGGTGAGAGCCAATGTTTGCTCTGCAGTTGTAGAAACATGAAGAGACCTCTGATGTCAGCACTAAGGGTCTGTCTCCTGTGGGACTGAGAAGTTTATCAACATGTGAAATACTCAAGCCTTGGACTTAGACAAGCTCAGCTCCTCAGATTACTAGATGAGTGACTGTGGATGACCTTACTTACTCCATTTGGCAGAGACTGCCCATTGCTTCCCAATATCAATTCTGTTCTTCTTCACTAACAGAACTGTGAACAATATTCCCAGAAAAAACATAACATTTGCCAGCTTCAGGACAGATGAGCATAGCCATGTGACAATTTTGGCCACGGTAGAAGTCATGTTTGGGACTCTGGGAATGTTAACTAAAGGGAGAGTGATGAGGGCCCTTAGTTTCTACTTCATTTCCTTCTACTGCTCCCAGGATGCAGAAGTGAGGCTGAGCTCCAGCAACCACCTTGAATCATGAGCTGACCTTAGGAATAGAAGTTACATCTTGAATATTGCCGAGCAGAAAGAAACAAGCATGGGGGCCTGATGAAGACCCCTGAACTGCCTATATTCAGGCTTCTTTTAGATGGGAGGAAACTAAACTTCAGTCTTGTTTAAGCCACTGTTATTTTATTTTTTCCTGTAACATGTACCCAAATCTAATCCTAATAAACATGCCTCAGTTTATTAATCAAGAAAAGGAGATAATAGCAATACCTAAACCATAAGGCTGTTGAAAGAATGAAATGAAATAATACAGGTAAAGCATTTTTTTATGTGCTTGATAAAAGTTAGAGATTATCACTAAATAAAAGCTTTGTGCGCACTTAATAAAAGTTAGCTATTATAACCTGAATGAAAGCTTGGATTCCATGAGTGCAGTCTCAAAATGGAATTGCATATAAAAAACAAAGCCGACCACAAAAGTAATTAAGAGCAATTAAAAATTTTATTGGAGTTTCTCGAACACATCAAAGTAGATCCAATTAGAAACCCAGAGACACTTTATTTTAAATGGGGGAAGTTCTTTTTGGTTGTTGTTATTAGTTGAAATGATTTCAAACGTAAGAAAAATTTCCAGGATAGTACAGAAAACTTTCACATTCCTTTCCTCCAGATTTCCCAAATATTAACATGTTATTGCATTTGCTCATGTACCTATTGTCATTAGTTTTTTCTTGAAACTTTTGAGGACAAACTACAAAAATGATGTCCCCCAACCCTGAAACACTCCAGTGTGTATTTTCCCAAAAGAATGCTCTGCTACATAACCAGCTTATGATACTCCAAGTCAGGAAATCTAAATTGATAAAACATAATCATCCATACATGAGCCCTTTCAAATTTCAGCAACAGTCCTGATCACTGTCTTCTTCCTTCTTGATCCAGGATTCTATCCAGAAGTATTTGCTGAATTTAGTTATCATACCCTTCAGACTTCTTCAGCCTGGAACAGTTCTTTCCCTGTTTTTCACATCCTCAAGGGTTTTGAAGAGTAGAGCCCTTTCATTTTGTATCTTGGCTACCTTGACCTGGATTCATCTGATATTTCCTCATGACCAGACCCAGATCATGCATTCTTTTAGTTAGTTATTTATTTTTATTGTGCTTTAGGTGAACGTTTACAAAGCAAATCAGTTTCTCATTAAAAAAATTACAAACAATTTTTTCCTGACATTGTTTGCAGTCCCCACAATGTGTCAGCGCTCTCCCCCTTTCTTCCCCCAGTTCCCCGTTTCCATGTGTCCAGTTTTCCCGTCCCTTCCTGACTTCTCCTCTTTGCTTTTGGACAGGTGTTGCCCATTTGGTCTCGTAGACTTGATGGATCCAAGGAACAAGTTCCTCATGTGTGTTATTGTTTGTTTTATATGCCTGTCTAATTGTTGGCTGACAGGTGAACTTTGGGAATGGCTGCAGTTCTGAGTTAGAAAGGTGTCCGGGAGTCATAGTCTCAAGGGTTCCTCTAGTCTCTGTCAAACCAGGAAGTCTGGTCTTTTTTTGTGAATTTGAATTCTGTTCTACATTTTTCTCCCATTCTTTGAGTGACCCTCTGTTTTAATCCCTGTCAGAGCAGTTGGTAGTGGTAGCCAGGCCATATCTAGTTCTTCTGGGCTCAGGCTGGTGGAGGCTGTGGTTCATTAGTTCCTTTGGAATAATATTTTCCTTGTGTCTTTGGTTTTTCTTATTCTCCTTTGCTCCGGATGGGATGGGACCAACAGATGTATCTTGAATGGCCACCCACAAGCTTTTAAGACCCCAGGTACACCTCACCAAAGTAGGATGTAGGACATTTGCTTTATGAACTATGTTATGCCAATTGACCTAGATGTCCCTGAGATTATAGTCCCCAGCCCTCAGCCACAGTAACTTGGTCCCTCAAGGTGTTTGGGTATGTCTGTTGTTGTTATTAGGTGCTGTCAATTTGGTTCAATATTCTTCACCAACACCACAATTCAAAGGCATCAATTCTTCTTCGGTCTTCCTTGTACATTGTCCAGCTTTCCCATGCATATGAGGTGATTGAAAACACCATGGCTTGAGTCAGGCGCACCTTAGCTTCAGAAATGACATCTTTGCTTTTTAACACTTTAAAAAGGTCTTTTGCAGCAGATTTGCCCAATGCAAATCATCGTTTGATTTCTTGACTGCTGCTTCCGTGCATGTGGATTGTGGATCCAAGTAAAATGAAATCCTTAAACAACTTCAATCTTTTCTCCATTTATCATGATGTTGCTTATTGGTCCAGTTGTGAGGATTTTGTTTTCTTTATGTTGAAGGGTAATCCATACTGAAGGCTGTGGTCTTTGATCTTCTTCATTAAGTGCTTCAAGTCCTCTTCACTTTCAGCAAGCAAGGTTGTATCATCTGCATAATGCAGGTTGTTAATGAGTCTTCCTCCAATTCTGATGTCATGTTCTTCTTCATATAGTCCAGTTTCTTGGATTATTTGTTCAGCATACAGATTGAATAAGTACAGTGAAAGGATACAACCTTGATGCACACCTTTCTTGATTTTAAACCACGCAGTATCCCCTTGCTCTGTTCAAATGACTGCCTCTTGATCTATGTACAGGTTTGTCATGAGCACAAGTGTTCAGGAATTCCCATTCTTCACAATGTTATCCATAATTTGTCATGATCCACACAGTCAAATGCTTTTGCATAGTCAATAAAACACAGATAAACATCTTTCTGGTATTCTCTGCTCTCAGCCAAGATTCATCTGACATCAGCAATGATATCCCACGTCCTCTTCTGAACCTGGCTTGAATTTCTGGCAGTTCCCTGTTGATATACTTCTACAGCTGATTTTGAATGAACTTCAGCAAAATTTTACTTGCTTATGATATTAATCATTCTGTTCAATAATTTCTGCATTCAGTTGGATCGCCTTTCTTGGAAATAGGCATAAATATGGATCTCTTCCAGTTGGTTGGCCAGGCAACTGTCTTCCAAATTTCTTGGTGTAGAGGAGTAAGCACTTCCAGCACTACACCCATTTGTTGAAATATCTCAGTTGGTATTCTGTCAATTCCTGGAATCTTGGATATGTCTAGGAAGCTTCTGTGACTTTGCCTTGGTTAGGTTGTGCTGACTTCCCCTGTACTGTGTGTTGTCTTTCCCTCACCAACGTTAACACATGTCTCTATCTAGTTAGTGATTCCCCCCTACCCCGGGTAACCCTAAAAGAGTGTTTCTTTCTGTGTGTAAACCTTTTCTTGACTTTTTATAATTGTGGTGTCATACAATATTTATCGTTTTGTGATTGACTTATTTTGCTCGGCAAAATGTCCTCCAGATTCATCCACGTTATGATATGTTTTGCAGATTCATCATTATTCTCTATCATTGCATAGTATTCCATTGTGTGTATGTACCATAGTTTGTTTATCCATTTATCTGTTGATTGGCACTTAGGTTATTTCCATCTTTTTGCTATTGTGAATAATACTACAACGAACACGGATGTGCGTATATCTATTCGTGTGACAGCTCTTATTTCTCTAGGATATGTTCCTAAGAGTGAGATGGCTGGATCATATGGGATTTGTACTTCTAGCTTTTTAAGAAAGCACCGTATCATTTTCCATAGTGGTCGTACCATTTTACATTCCCACCAGCAGTGTATGAGAGTTCTAATCTCCCTACAACCTTGCCAGCATACATTGACAGGGAACTGCCAGAAATTCAAGCCAGGTTCAGAAGAGGACGTGGGATATCATTGCTGATGTCAGATGAATCTTGGCTGAGAGCAGAGAATACCAGAAAGATGTTTATCTGTGTTTTATTGACTATGCAAAAGCATTTGACTGTGTGGATCATGACAAATTATGGATAACATTGTGAAGAATGGGAATTCCTGAACACTTGTGCTCATGACAAACCTGTACATAGATCAAGAGGCAGTCATTTGAACAGAGCAAGGGGATACTGCGTGGTTTAAAATCAAGAAAGGTGTGCGTCAAGGTTGTATCCTTTCACTGTACTTATTCAATCTGTATGCTGAACAAATAATCCAAGAAACTGGACTATATGAAGAAGAACATGACATCAGAATTGGAGGAAGACTCATTAACAACCTGCATTATGCAGATGATACAACCTTGCTTGCTGAAAGTGAAGAGGACTTGAAGCACTTAATGAAGAAGATCAAAGACCACAGCCTTCAGTATGGATTACCCTTCAACATAAAGAAAACAAAATCCTCACAACTGGACCAATAAGCAACATCATGATAAATGGAGAAAAGATTGAAGTTGTTTAAGGATTTCATTTTACTTGGATCCACAATCCACATGCACGGAAGCAGCAGTCAAGAAATCAAACGATGATTTGCATTGGGCAAATCTGCTGCAAAAGACCTTTTTAAAGTGTTAAAAAGCAAAGATGTCATTTCTGAAGCTAAGGTGCGCCTGACTCAAGCCATGGTGTTTTCAATCACCTCATATGCATGGGAAAGCTGGACAATGTACAAGGAAGACCGAAGAAGAATTGATGCCTTTGAATTGTGGTGTTGGTGAAGAATATTGAATATACCATGGAGGGTCAGAAGAACAAATAAATCTGTCTTGGAAGAAGTACAGCCAAAATGCTCCTTAGAAGCAAGGGTGGTGAGACTTCGTCTCACCTACTTTGGACATGTCATCATGAGGGACAAGTCCCTGGAGAAGAACATCATGCTTGGTAAAGTGGAGGGTCAGTGAAAAAGAGGTAGACCCTTATGGAGATGGATTGACACAGTGTCTGCAACAATGGGCTCAAGCGTACAAAGATTTTGAGGATGGCGCAGGACCAGGCAACGTTTTGTTCTCTTCTACACAGGTTGGCTATGAGTCAGAATGGACTTGACAGCAATTAACAACAACAACAGCAGCAGCATTTTACCTTTTAGATTTTTCTTTCTGGGTTGGCATCTTGGTGATACCATCGTGTGTCTTACTCTCAGTTTGTTGTCTGTTGTCCTTGGTTCTCTATCTGAAGGACTTCTTTCACATTTCTTGCAAGGATGGTCTCATTTTTAGAAATTCCCTGATTTTCTGTTTATCTGGGAATGTCCTAATTTTGCCATTGTATTTGAGAGACAGTTTTGCTGGATATGATTCTTGGTTGTCAGTTCTTCCTTTTAGGGTTTTATATATGTCATCCCATTGCCTTCTTGCCTGCATGGTCTCTGCCAAGAAATCAAATCTTAGTCTTATTGGATTCTCTTTGTAGGTGACGCTTCATTTTTCCTGAGCTGCCTTCAGAATTCTACCTTTGTCTTTGTACTTGGAAAGTTTGATTATTTCATATGATTATGATATGTCTATGATATGAATTTCTTTTGGGGTCTATCCTATATGGGGTTTGTTGAACTTCTTGGATGGTAATCTTCTTATCTTTCATGGTGTTTGGGAGGTTTTCTTCCAGAAAATCTTCAAAAATTCTCTGTGCTTTTTTCTTTTTTTTTCTGATATCCTTCTGTTCTGGGGTTCTCATCATTTGTAAATTATTCCTCTTCACTGTGTCCCACATAACTCTTAGGCTTTCTTAATTTTTCTTTCACTCTTTTTTCTGATTGTTCCTCAAAAAAATTGATATCAAGGGATTTGTCCTATTTATCTAATTCTTTCTTTCATTGTTTGATTCTTACTTCTATGTTCTTCCATTGAGTTATCTATTTCTGATATTTTGTTGTTAATCTTCCGGATTTCTAGTTTTTTTTGTTTTTGTTATGATTTCTAATTGTCTGTTTAATTTGTCATCTTGTTCTTGTATTGTTTTCCTGAATTCTTTTAGTTTTTCTCTGTGTTTTCCTTGATCTCTTTGAGGACCGTACATATAAGCCTTTTAAAGTCCTTATCAGACAGTTCCATTAACATCTCTTTCTCCAAAGGTTTTCTGCCCCTTTATTTTGGTCATTTGTTGAGCCATCTTGTTTGTTTCTTCATATGATTTGATATTGTCTGCTATCTCCAAGGCATTAAGGTGTTGTTTAATTTATTCATGAGTTTTTGTTTTGTTTTATCAGTACAGATGGGCCAAGTATGCTTCAGTGGTCACTAGTCTGGTGGAACAGGGGCATTCACTTCTTGCCCCTAGCTGGACAGTGCAACGGTGGGCTGGGCAAACCCTCGTCACTATTCACTGTACGTGTGAGATGGCCGAAGGTGTACTGGGTAGGCGCTTTCTGGCAGTATGAGAATGCTCACAGTTGCTCACTAGGTGGGCAGGCAATGGGCAATCAGCAAGGTGGGCATCCAGGGGGTGCTGAGGGCTCTCACCATCTGGTGAGATGGGTGGTCAGCTGGGGGGTATATAGGTGCTCGCCCCAGCGGGGGACTGGTGGGACAGTTGACCAGGGGGTGCACAGGCACTCTCTCCAACAAAAGAGGAGTGGGACGGGTGACTGGGGGTTGTGCAGTCATTCTGTCCAGTGAGGATGGGGCAGGGTAAATGACCAGGGGTTGCACAGGTTCTCTCCCAGGGGAGGGAAGAGCAAGAGGGCAGCTGGGGTCCTGCAAGTGCTCTCTTGGGTGGAGGAGGAGTTGGGTGGGTGGCTGGGGGTCACACAGACACTCCCTCTGAAGGGCAGTTAGCTGGCATTGTGTGGTGTTCTCTCCTGTGGGAAGGGGCTAGGCTAGCAGGTTAGGGTCATGAAGGTGGTCTCCTGAATGCGGGAGGGATGAGATGTGTGACTGTTGGTCGTGTAGGCACTCTCCTGGGCTGGGGAGGGGTGAGGCAGGCAGCCAAGTGTTGTGCAGATGATCCTTCTGAAGAGGGAGGTGCAGGGCAGGCAGCCAGGTGTCCCTCTCCAGGGTGCTCCAGGGGCAGAGCAGGTGGCTGGGTGTCATACATGCACTTTCCCAGGTACAGGAGGGGGGACCTCTTTGGCCAGAGGTTGGGACAAGGTAAGTAGCCAGGTGTTGCACAGGCACTCTCTCTGGTGGAGGTTGGGTGCGGCATGCAGCCAGGGAGGGGGGAGAGAGGGAAAAAAAGGGGAGTAGGGCTACTCTATTGCTATGTGCTCACCACCTGCCCTACCAGTCAGGTACTGCCTGTGGCTAGTAGCCCTGTCTCTGGGTCCTGGCTCCCTGCCTGCTCTGCGCATGCCAGGATCCCTGAAGCTCTCGTCTTCCTTCCTGTGCTTTCCTTCCTTAGTTCCAGTTCATGTCCTTCTCACCTTGCTTAACTCCAGGTAGGTCAACACAGTTTCTCTGTCTCCTATTGGGAGTTCCATGATGTTGTCTTTCTGTGCTTCTCACCCAGGGTCACTGCTGGCTTTGTCTCAAAATGACCCCATTGTACTGGGCTGTCTGGTAGGGCACCTCTACTTCATATCTCTTCCCGTTTGCTGCTGTCATTCAGTTTCTTTTCTAATCAGTTTTTGATCATTTCTTGGGTCTTTGCTGTAGAGGGATGGCATGGTGCTTCTGATTAGGCTGCCATCTTGAATCTCTTTTGAGATTATGCATTCTTGGCAGGAAGCCACAGAAGCAATGTGCTATTCCTAGTGCATCATAATAGGAGGCACACAATTTCAACCCATTACACCACTGGGTGATGTTAACCTTGGCCTCTTGATTGTGTTGGTGTCTGCCATGTTTCTATACCTTAAATTGACAATTTTGCCCTCTGTAATTGATTATTCATGTATTGTGGGGATGTATTTGAGATTACGCTAATATTCGCTTCCTCATCAAACCTCCACCCCAGCTTTAGCATATTCTAGAGTCCTGTGTGAATCAGCCAGTTCTGAGTTGTTTCCCACATGGTGATTTTCTATTGCCATCATTATTTCTACATTTATTAATTGGCATTCTACTCCAAGGAAGAATTTTCCCTTCTCCTCCATTGATTTATTTATTCGTGTATCTAGATCTGTGTGGGTCAGTGTATTAACATAATTATTATTTTAATACTCAAATTCTTCCTAATTTAAACCTCTACCAGCCAGCTTCTATGTCCGTTTGGTAACTACCCATTATTCATTGGGCGTTTCCTTACTTTCTGGCACAACAATATGTTCCAAGTTCATCTTGTACTTTTTCTTTCCCAGCCATTGGCATTACATTTTCTTAAAGGAATCCTTATTCTTTTTTAGTGGAGGATGGCATTTAGAAGACAAGATCTACATCCTTATGTTCTCACTGTTTCTGGTGGGTGATTGTTCCTCGCCTCTTTCAGTGGAGAGAGCAAGGCAATATATGTATACACCAAAAAACAAACAAACAAAAACTTGTTGCCATTGAGTTGATTCCGACTCATCGCGACCCTGTAGGACAGAGTAGAATTGCTCCGTAGTGTTTCCAAGGAGTGGTTGGTGATTCGAATTGCCAACCTTTTGGTTAGCACCCAGACTCTTAAACACTGCACCACCAGGGCTCCATAGATGTGCATATATACTGGTATATATGTATACTGTATATACAACCCTCACACATACATCTTTAACTATTTCCACATCTATATGTGTATATATATCATCACACACATGTACAAGTATATGTTTATGTGTGTGTGTGTGTGTGTGTGTGTGTGTGTGTGTGTGTATGAGTTCATACCAATACCTCCAATTCCAATCCAACACTTCAGGGTATCTTCTACTCTTTTTGCTTTCCTTGCTTGTAAATATATCTTCTCTAGCAGAAAGAAATTTGGCTTCCATTATCCTCAATGTATGTTAAAATTTGCTCAGTAAGTTTGCTTATTACTCAATGTAACCAATCCCCCAACCACAATGGCTATTTTCTCAACCTGCCATCTCTGCCACTCCCTGCCATAGCCTGTATCCTTCACTGGTTTGCTGGCCTCTGCCTTCAGATGGGAAGGGAAAATGGGAAGGGAAGAGACAGAAATACTTTTTAATCTCCTTTCAACTCATTCCTTTGCTCACAGTATTTCTCATACCCTACACTTGCACTGAAGGACTGCCATCACTATCCAAAGCATGCTAGCATGCATTGTTATTAATTTTCTTGCACACTTGGTAAACTTACAGTCACTGAAGATAGCAGTATGTCTCCCCCTAAAGCTTAATCCCTGTATGCACCCATCCCCATCCTCTACAATCCCCTAAACCTCTTCCATTTTAAATCTAATATAATAGCTATGAACAGCAGAATAAGATGTCTTTTTACCCTAAAATATATTCAACTGCCTGTGAGAGTTACGTGTGTGAAGGTACCTGTAGGCTTTTCTTGCTTTCACACTTCAGACAAAGTCACTGTGTGTGTGTGTGTGTGTGTGTGTGTGTGTGTGATTGCTCAATTTTTCATCTACCTGCATCTTCAACCATCTGAAAGTTTTGAAAACATCAATGCTAAAAAACTATATTGCCAAGAGAAAGCTGTACGTTGTTCTTACTAATCTAGATGATTAACCTTTCCTTGGAACTACAAGTCCTCTCTTTTAATGGGAAAATTCTTTCCAAAACTTTGACCCACAACAAGCTTTCACTTTACAGTATATTAACAAACAAAAAAAAAAATTTTTGTACTTTCGCTTTTTGCTAGGCACAGAAGTTGACTACATTTCCCAGCATCCTTTGCACTTAGATGAAGCCAGAGGAATGTGAGTAGAATTGATGTATACAACCTTGAAGCTGGGCCCATAAAAGTCTCAGTGCAATGCTCCATGTCTTTTGGCTGCCCTCAAATGCTGGCCAGATGCAAATCATCCAGAAGACTCCAAAGCTTGATGGCAGAACCACTAGAGGGAAAGAACTTGTTCTTGCATGGAGCAGAGCCCCTTCCTCCCCCACATCCCCACCCTTACCAACCTGCGCAGGACCATGAAGTGAGCAAGCAATAGATTTTGATTGCTGAGACTTGGTATTGTTTGTTACAGCAGTTAGCCTACTCTGATTAACCTTCTGCAAGGAATAAATCACAATGTTTGCTGTTAGATATATTTTCTGAAGTGGTAGTGTACAGCAAAGCTCAGCTGACTGAACAAGAGGTTTTATTTTACTTAACCATGGATGTATCCTACAATTTCAGTGAGCAATGCCGCAATACATTGTAAGGCCACCACAGTTTCAAGCAAGGCACTTTGCCGTGCCCAATTTCAATGGCTTGTCTTCTAGACAGTGTGATATGTTACTGTAGTGGGAAGTGGCTAGGGAAAGAAGATGGTGGTCCCCTCTATCAGCCAGCATGCTATTTCAGGTCTTTTTGTTGTTGTTAGGTGCTGTCCAGTTGATTCAATTCACAGTGACCCCATGCGAAAGAGGACTGCCCCACAGGGTTTTCTTGGCTGTAATTTTTTGGAAGCAGCTCACCATAAAGGTCTTTCTCCTGAAAAGACCCTGGGTGGGTTTGAACCACCAACCTTTCAGTTAAGCAGTCAAGCGCTTAACCATTTGCACTACCAGGGCTCCTTTTTTCAAGTCTGGTCAAGTATAATTACTAATTAATGTTATAATAGTACTTCTTTGAATTGCATCATGGTTCATATCCTCTCTTGTGTGTCTAGATTACTAGAAAGAATGACTAGATAATAGGAAGACTAAGCTCAGGAAATACTAAGGCATTTCCTTTCCTTAGGGAGAATTTCTAGCCACGAAAGGTGGGCTTATTTGCATTTGTGCCACCATCCAAAAGACAAAGTGAATGACCAAGCACATCACCTCTCTGGACACAGAACTCTTTTGTGTCTCTTTGCTCAGTTGGGATGCTCCTAGTTGCTTTTTAATCCCTAGTCCATTTACCTCTTGCGTGGACCCTGGGGCTTTCTGTGTGGAGGGCCCTTGACACTGGAAATTCCTCCTTTTGGTTGATCAAAGCTGGTGCAGCCTGACCCCACCCCAGGAAGTGGTGGCAGACACATCTGTTCAGTCTGGCTTCCTGCCAACGGGGGATTTACTCTCTGGTAAGTGGGGGAGTGGGACTTTTATGTCAGGAGGGGATTTATTGTTGGCCGATGGGGTGTGGCGAGTGTGAAGGGTGGGAACCACTTCAGCTCCATGCCTGGATTGTCTGACTTTTTGTGCAGCAGAGTTTAATCTTTGTATGTGGGTTCCAAGATTTTTGAGAAGGGCGAGTGCTGAATCAGTGAACTTTAACGATAAACTGAGAAACTTTCTTTTTTTGGAAGTAAAGTACAGATTTGCCAAAAGCAAGGGGATGAAAGTGAAGGTTTGCTGACTACACACAGTAAAATACTATGTAAAATCAAATGATGATAAATTTTGCCAGTGCTCACTCGTTAGCTAGCCCAGCCCCACAGACCAAGGAGAAGATGGGAAATAGAAACTGGGGCACTTGGTGTCTGAAGTTGTGGCGTTCACTAAGGGGAAGTCATTGGACCTCTTCACATCTCTATCTTTAGAGCAAAAATAGTAATATTGCTAATATTACACATTGACTTTCGTGAAACGTTGTTCCCTATATTGTGAATGTTGAGACAGGGCAAGTATTATATACGGTACAGGTCCAGGAAAATTCAGTGACTGTTTGATAAAGTGATACCAGAATATGCTTCTCAGCTCAACAGTATATCAAAGATTCAATGTACAAACAGATAGAAAAGAAAGATCATGGAATTTATTGAGTTTGATTCTAGAACTTGAAAGAAAACCAGCATTTTGCATGTTAAAAAATCCTTTACCTTTCTTACCTCAGGTATGGCTACCAGGGCTAGAGATTTTGCCTAGGTTCATCTAGCAAATACCTTAGTAGTTTCTATGTCCACTGATAGGTCATATCTTCTTCCAGTTGTCATTGAGTTTACTCCTACTCAAGGAGAACCCATGTGTGTTCGAGTAGAACTGTGCTTCGTAGGGTATTCAATGGCTAATTTTTAGGAAGTAGATCACCAAGTCTTTCTTCTGAGTCACCTCTGGGTGGACTTGAACCTTCAACCTTTCTGTCAGCAGCTGAGCTCATTAAGCTTTTGCATCACCCAGGGACTTGAGACCATATACTGAGGTATATACAAAATAAATATAAGTTATGTTCCCTGCTGTCCATATGGAAGGAGTTCTTGTTTGAAGCTTAAACCTAAGAATTCAGGCAGAGCAACAGCCCATCTGTAAATTAGAAAAAGGAGTTCCTGTAGGCGGACACAGTCATGGTTGCATAGTTTGATGAGTGGAGTGAGGACCGGATTTTGGCCCTCATTGATCCTTTGGTCTGTCCCCTGTGCATCTTTATGTGCTTTGGATTCTATCATATCTTGAGGACCTGTGGGTTATGTCTGCCAGGAATCTTAGTTGCATGAGGGGCCAAAAAGCCTTTTGGTAAATAAATCATCCTAAAAGAAGAGAGCTTAGAAGCAGACAAGCTTAATCCAAGAGCAACACATCACAATAAAATAGCCTGAGAGATTCCAAAGACATCATGGTGTCTCTCTCTAGACTGTTAGCCACTCTGTGAGTAACAAACTAAAAGAGTTTTTAACAAAACTACCCGTGAAACGTTGGGAGAACAAGGCAGTACTTCTTTGGGTCTTCCATATTAGAATATGAAACAGATAGGTGAAAGTGTTTGAGCGTGTGGAGGCTTTAGCACTAGGGTGGCCTCAGCGGGTTCACCCATCTGCCTAAGAAATTTCAGTACAGAGCAGCTACAAAAGATGGAACCGTGATACGGCCTTATAGTGGCTGGGTGACAACTTCTCCAGCATTAGATGCATTAAGGTGAGTGAAAAATATTCAATTCCATACATCATCATATACACACCCTCTAGAGAATTCCAGAAATACTTGGGAGAGAGGAAGACTTTTAAATAAGGACTAAAGTTCCTGAAATTATGAGTTGAGGAAGAGTCACGTGAGTATTATTTGTTGCTGTTATTGTGATATTATCTTTATTCCAACGCAGAAGCAGGCTGGGAAACTCAAAAAGCACATATGCTTGTTAATTTGTGAATTAGCAACATAGACCACCCTAGGATAATTTTCCTTACCATAGTATAAGATGGCAGATGATTGCAAAGTGCAGGTCAACTTTATTTGCATATATTCCACTTGAGTCAAGTTTCACTTTGTGGGGGTGATAGAGTATATAGGATGGTGGTGTTGTTAGCGGCTGTCAAGTCAGCCTCCACTTATGGTGACCCCACGCACAATGGAATGGAATGCTGCCTGGTCCTGAGACATCCCCATGACCAGTTTCAGATCCATTGAATTTTGATCCATTGAATTTTCACTGGATGATTTTTGCAAGTAGATCTCCAGGCCTTTCTTCTTAATCTGTCTTAGCCTGGAAGCTCCCTGAAACCTGTTCAGCATCATAGCAACACACAAGCTCCACTGACAGATGGGTGGTGACTACACATGAGGTGCATTGGCCAGGAATCGAACCCAAGTTTCTCATGGAAGGCAATAATTCTACTACCAACCCTCCAATACATAGGATGGTGAGCAACTTCTAATAATTAATAATTGACAGCTTCCTGGACAATGCATTTAAATTTCTATTTCAGTCAAGAGACAGAGAGAGGAGAGAGACAGAGAGAGAAGGGGAAGTGAGAGAAGGGAAAGGGAGTAGTGTGTACATTATGAGTGTAAGGCCTATGAAGGGGATTGTGCCATAAGCTGGGAACCAGAACTCCTGGGTTCTCCACCTGGCTCTGCTCCAGCTATCAAAGGGAGTGGGAAAATCATTTACCTCTTCTGAGCTTCTAATTTCTCATATTCTCAAAATAAACACACTGAATTGGTTAACTTAGACTTCCTCCTGACTTTGATGCTCACATTTCTTTGTCTTTAAATACAATAATTGTTGAAAAAGGAGCATTGCCTACAAATCCTGTGAATGATTTGTGGATTATTCTAGCAGAATAGGACCGCAACCAAATTACATTGTATCCTCAGCAGAGAGTCTGCTTTCTGAAAAGAAATGATTTCTACAGCTTTTTGATCAGTGATTAATTCAAGGCCAGGCTGTACAGTAAAGCAGTATTTCTGCCCCATTGAGTGTACATGTTTTGCTCGATCTCCCACCCCTCTTTCTTTCCTCTCTTGCTTCCTCTATGTCAGGTTCCTATTTCCTTTTTGGTCACTGTGTAAATGTGTAGGGACTTCTCCTAACCCTATCAGATTGGCCGGGCATTTAGTCTGTGTTTCTGCACATCCTGCCAAAATAAGCTTGGTCATTTACCTCTGTTTATTTACCCTTTCCAGACATCAGGTATTGTCTGCATTCCAGCGCCCACACAAAAGTGCTATCTCTCCAGTAAAGCTGCAGTGTCTTTGATTGTTGCTTGATTTGGTGGACTTGGCATCAGATCAACCACAGACATCCATCAAACAGCAGCCAGTTGAACTTGGTTTCTCCAAGAGTTTTCAAATTCTCTGCAACAGCAAATCCAGTGCCATTTTAAATAAATAATCTTATGATAGAGAGGGAGGGAGGGAGAAGTGGAGGGACAGAGAGAGAGAAAGAGACAAAAACTAAACTGTAAGGGAAAGAAACCCCATCCCCGCTACAAAAAAATAGACACCTTACCATGTTCCTTTCCACCACATATATTTTAATTTTGCCTTTTTAGGATGAATCAATCAAGCTTTTTATCTAAACTACAATTTTAATATTTGAAACATTGATTTTAGGGTGATTCTAGTGTCCAGTGTTTTGGCTATAATTAACAATACATCAAATTCTGCCTGACCTAAGGAGATTTAGACTTCTGAAGGCAACATCCTGGTAATTTATCTCCCCTGCTCAAGAATTTTCATCGGTTCCTCCTTACTTACAAGACTCTGGATCCCACTGTATGCCTTGTAGTTCCTAGTCAAGCTGACGTTTTATTTTTGTCTATTTCCAATGCTTTTAAACAGTAGTTAACCCCTTGCGTATACAGGGAAACAGTCTTACACATTGTTTTTGTTAGCTGCCGTTGAGCCGGGCCCCAACTCATGGCGACCCCATGCACACTGGAACAAAATGCTGCACGGTCCCATGATCAGGTGCCTGGTCCTATGATCGGATGCCCACAGTCCCGTAATCAGATCACTACTATTTCCTCAAACTACTACAGGCATGCGTCACTTAACGTCCATGATACATTCTGTGAAATAGGGTGTTATGTGATGTGGGTGTTGTGCAAACACCAAATTATATATAGGCAGTTCCTGGGTTATGAATATTCAACTTAAGTACGGCCCATAGTTATGAACCAACCCCCATAAAGCCTATTATATTAAAAATTTGACGTACATTAAATGGTTTGTAATAACAAATGAGCACCTGCAGGAAAATTGCTTTCTAGACAAGAGACGTGAAATACATGTGTTGCCTGCAGAAAGCTGTTGCATTCGCTACATCTGGTTAAGTCCACTACATTCCATTCTCAGATCGAGATTTCCAAATTTATGGGATCACAGACGTATATGCGGTTGAATGTTGCCCAAATAGATGTTATGTGGCACATGACTATATTTCTATAGCTAGAATCTGACTTTAATTTCTTATTGATAGGAAGTTAAATTCTGAGTCCACATACTTCTCAAACTAGATGTTTTCCTAGTTGTCTATTAATAAAGTACCTCAAATATTCCATAAGGACTCTCAAGCACTCAGCTAGGAATTAGGTAATCTTTATTTTTTAATTTGAAGGTAGCTTCAGAAAAAATATAGAAAGATTACGTGGTTTAAGAATCAATTGACCAACATCTTCACTGATGACAGAAGGGAAAAGAATGCGGTTAAATGGAGGCCGAAGAACTTTTGTTTTACTATACTGAAAATGTCAGTGACAAGGAGGTAGTAAAATACTGTGTCCCGCTGATAAGTGTTGTGGAATTTGCTTTTCCAGACGTCCTTTGTGTTATGATAATAAAAGATACATATAAGACTGTTTGGAATGATTTAGTGATGATTTAGATCTGGATAGGGTGAAATTTAATCAAGTTGACTTACTATTGTATGTAAATAAAAGCAATGTAAGTCAGAAAAAAATGGATGCAGCTGATGTTTTTCTCTTTCCAAATAAAGTCAGTAAAGAGAAAGGAAAAGATGAACTAAAATTTAGTACTGACTAAATGCCAGTTGGAGTCCCTGGGTGGTGTAAACAGTTAAAGTTCTCGGCTGCCCTAACTGAAAGGTTGGAGGTTAAAGTTCACCCAGAGGTCCCTGGGGGGGGGGAAAAAGGCCTAAGTATCTACTTCAGAAAAATAAGCCATTGCAAAGCCTATGGAGCCCAGTTACCATGAGTCGCAATGGACTTGACGGCAACTGGGATATGCCAGTCATGTGCTTGGCAATTACCTCATTTCATGCTTACACAAACATCCCTAAAGGAGTTGCCATTATCTTCATTTTACAGATAAGAAAACAAGCTGGGAAATATAAAGTAACTTGCCCCAAATCACATAACTAGAAAATGGCACAACCAGACTTTTGCTGAGATCAGCCTGACCTCAAAGCCTCTGTTCTTTCCCCCATGATCTCCTGTGATTGTTTTGTGTTTAATCATTCAGTTCATTCTTTCTTGTTCTGAAGAAATTACGTGTAATTTGATTACCATTATCAGTATAATTCCATAAAGTATGGTAGTGTTACAGATTCAGTTATGTCTCTCCCAAAATGAGTGTCAGTTTGGCTAGGCCATGATTCCCAGTATTGTGTGATTGTCCACCATTTTGTTATCTGATGTGATTTTTCTATGTGTTGTAAATCCTGCCTCTATGATGTTAATGAGGCAGGATTAGAGGCATTATACTAATGAGGCAGAACTCAATCTAAGGTCATACCTTAAATCAATCTCTTTTGAGATATAAAAGAGAGAAGTGAGCAGAGAGACAGGGGGACCTCATACCACCATGAAACAAGAGCCAGGAGAATAGCGCATCATTTGGACCCAGGGTCCCTGTGCAGAAAAGCCCTTCAGCCAGGGAAGATTGATGACAAGGACCTTCCCCTAGAGCCAACAGAGAGAGAAAGCCTTCCCCTAGAGCTGGCACCATGAAATTCAGACTTCTAGCCTCTTAGACTGTCAGAGAATAAATTTCTCTTTGTTAAAGTCATACACTTGTGGTATTTCTATTATAGCAGCACTAGATAACCAAGATAGGCAGCTCCATTTACAAATCATTTTACCATTGAATGTTGAACAATTCACCAGTTCACCAAGAGTTCTCAAGATATCACTTCCATTCTGCATGTACACATATTTTTTAAAATAAAGAATATGCTTTTACATTTGGGCATAGGCATGCCTAACGACTCAATTCCTTTCCACTGAGTTATGATTACCTGGATGTTCCTGTTCAGTTCTCCTGTGAGTGTGACATCCAAATACTTACTGATATGTTCTGTGTATTCCTTCCATCTGCTTTTGATGCTTTCTGTGTCAGTCAGTATTTTCCCCATAGAAATCCTTTAAAATTGAAACTCGAGGCTTAAATTTTTTCTTCACTTGTTTCAGCTTGAGAAATGTCAAATGTGTTCTTCCCTTTTGGTTTTGTAATTCCAGGTCTTTGCACAAGCCATTATACTATTTTACTTTTTCTTCTTGAGCAGCCTTTCAAATCTTCTGTTCAGCTCTTTTACTTCATCATTTCTTCCATTCGCTTTAGCTACTCTGTGTTTAAGGCAAGTTTAAGATTCAGAATTTCTTCTGACATCCATTTTGGTCCTTTCTTTCTTTTCTGTCTTTTTAATGAGCTTTTGCTTTCTTCATATATGTTGTCCTTGATGTCTTCCCACAACTCGTCTGCTCTTTCATCATTAGTGTTCAATATGTCAAATCTATTCTTGACATGGTCTCCAAACTCAGGTGGGATATACTCCAGGTCATATTTTGGCCCTTGTGGACTTGTTTTAATTTTCTTCAGCTTCATCTTGAATTTGCATATGAGCGATTGATGGCCTATTATGCAGTCAGCCCCTGGTCTTGTACTGACTGATGATATTGAGTTTTCCATAGTCTCTTTCCACAGATGTAGGCAGTTTGATTCCTATGTATTCCATTTGGTGAGGTGCACATGTATAGTTGCCATTTATGTTGTTGAAAAAAGGAATCTGCAACGAAGAAGTCCTTGGTCTTGCAAAATTCTCTCATGTGATCTCTGCCATCGTTTCTATCACCAAGGCCATAGTCTCCAACTACCACCCCTTCTTCATTTCAAACTTTGGCATTCCAATCACCAGTAATTATCAGTTCTTGATTGCATGTTTGATCAATTTCAGATTTCAGAAGTTGGTAAAAATCTTCAATTTCCTTGTCTTTGGTATTTGTGTTTGGTGTGTAAATTTGAATAATATTCATATCAACTGGTCTTCCTTATAGGCGAATGGATATTATCCTATCACTGACGGCATTGTATTTCAGGATAGGTCTTGAAATGTTGTTTTTGATGATGAACGCGACATCATTCCTCTTCAATTTGTCATTCCCGCCTTAGTAGGCCATATGATTGTTTGATTCAAAAAGGCCAATACCAGTCCTTTTCAGCTCACTAATGCCTAGGATACTGATCTTTATGTGTTCCATTTCATTTTTGATGACTTCCAATTTTCCTAGATTCATAATTTATCAATTCCACGTTTCGATTATTAATAGATGTTTGAAGCTGCTGCTTCTCACTTTGAGTCGTCCCACATCAGTGAACAAAGGTCCCGAAAGCTTGATTCCTTTCACGTCATTAAGGTCGAATCTACTTTGAGGAGGCAGTTCTTCCCTAGTTGTCTTTCAAGTGCCTTCTAACATGAGAGACTCATCTTCCTGCACTATATCAGAAAATGTTCTGCTGCTATTCATAAAGTTTTCGCTGGCCAATTTTTTCAGAAGTAGACTCACAGGTCTTTTTTCGTACTCTGTCTTAGCCTGGAAACTCCTCTGAAACCTGTCCACCAAGGGTGACCATGCCATGGCCAAGCTTCCAGCATCACAGCAACATGCAAGCCACCACAGTAGGACAGACTGACAGATGTGTGGTGGCTTCAAGACATATTAATGTTAAATCAACTGAAAATGTAAGCTGGGTTATGCTGTGCCATGCTTTGGGACATAAAAAGTGGTTATATCAAAGCCATAGAGATAGAGTATAATAACTTCCAAAGGAGAGTCATTCACTATTGAAAGCACCACGCATCTGTGCAAGATGCTGTATGATAATATTGGACAATGTCTTTCTTGGTACTTGTGAAAAAGTCAAGGCAAGGCCCCAACCACACTGATCTTCTATTTCTCAGGTGCGTTTCAGGAAAGATATGTCATACTATAGCTTTAAATTCAAAACTCAGAGTCAAAACAAGCACTGCAATTATTTGTACCATCATGATATCCCACCGAGAATCCGTTTAGAAGACAAAATCTCTTGTGACTACTGGATGTCTGAGCCAAGGTGACCACAATCTTATTATTTAGCACACCATGTAACACTTTTAGATAATCTTTGGGCAAAAATATGGGAAATATACACATAAAATATTGATTCTTATCCCTGGTGAGTACTCGGGTTAAGGCTATTGGTAGAATGGGGTTGAGATAATGTTGAGATAATGAATAGGTGAATGTGCCAAAATGAGTAAGTGAATCCACATACTACACTATGTCACAATCCTATGTCTGCTACCATCATTTTGAAATAAAAATAACATTTAACAAGTTCTGTGCCACAAAGCTGAAAATAGAATGTTATATAGAGTTGTCATTATTTCTTTCCTGGGAAGGATTGTGACTTACGAGATAACTATTGCCTAAACTATTTTAGTATGTGGAATTGGCACAGATAAATTCTCTGCTCTATGTGCTAATTACTGTAATTTGATCATTATAATGATTATAATTTCATATTCACTTTATATGAGATAGTCTCTTAACATTGCCTGTCACATCATATTAAATTTACTTATAACATTTTTTGGAGGGAAACGATTATTTCTTATCAACAATGCCTTTAGTAGTTTAATTATGATATGCCTTCAGGATTTTGTAACGCTTCTTGTAAAGTCTGTTTCTTGAATAAGAATGTTATATTTCTAAAAGCTGTGTCAAGCTAATTTTTAAAATAAATTGTCAGTTATACTTCTAATATTTTTACAAGAAAAAATTATTGGAAATAATCTAAAATTCCATCAAGGAGGCACTCGTTAAATTAATAATGGCATATCCATATTATAGGATATTATGTATTTACAAAAAGAATGAGGAAACATACCATGTAATGATGCAAAAAGATTTGCAAGGCATACTATGAATGAAAACAGCAAGGTGCAAAATAGTATATATAGAATATTTTATTTATAAAACGGGGATAAATAAAAATCTGTCTTTGTATTTTCTTGAATTTGCATAAAGGAAGTCTGGTAGGATAAGTAACGAGTGGTTTTCTAAGGGTGTAGAGAGCAGTATTGCAGTAACTGAGTGAGTGGAAGACAGGGTGAAAGGGAGACTTTCACTGTATGTACCTTTCCTTAGAATCTCTGTTTATGGTTTCTGGTGCCATGACAGTTGATATTCATAGGGTCTACTACATCCATCTTTCCTTTATTCCTTTTGGATTTTGAGTCCTATTTATAAAAGCTTTTCTCATTTTCTCATCAATCATGTAATTTTTACAAATAAATATTTGACTCATTTGGAATTTATTATGGTGCATATTCTGAGAAATGATGGTTATCCAGTTGTCCTAACACCATTTATCGAATAGGTCATCATTTCTCTATTGGTTGGAGAGGCTACCTTGTTCATGTACTAAGTTTTCTCAGTGTATGTGAATGTCCTATTCCATTCCTTTGGTTTGTCTATGTATATGCCCCTCGTTTCAATTACTGAGGCTTCATGCTTTAAAACTGACAGATCTGGTCTATTCCCATCATTCTTCTCTTTCAGAGATTTTCTGGCTTTAAAAGAAAAAAAAAAATAATGTCATTATGTTGTTAGGCGCCATAGAGTTGGTTCCAACTCAAAGCGACCCTGTATACAACAGAACAAAACACTGCCTCGTCCTGTGCCATCCGCTATGTTTGTGCCCATTGTTGCAGCCACTATGTCATGTTTTGAGTGCCTTCCAACCTTAGGGGCTCATCTTCTGGCAGTATATCAGATAATGTTCTGCTGTTATTCATAAGGTTTTCACTGGTCTTTTTTTTCAGAAGTAGACTATCAGGTCCTTCTTCCTAGTCTGTGTTAGTCTGGAAGCTCTGCTGAAACCTGTCCGTTATGGGTGACCCTGCTGGTATTTGAAATACCGGTGACATAGCTTCCAGCACCACAGCAATGCGCAAGCCATCACAGTAGGACAAACTGACAGAGACTCGTGCTGTTGTTGTTGTTTTTTTAAAATATAAACCTTTAGTAGAATCCACTGAGACACCAGGGCTCCTTAATAGAAACAGATTGTCTAATTTAAAAGTGTTGATATTTTAATTGGGATTGTGCTAAATTTATAAATTAACTTAGGGAGAACTGATACTCCTATGTTGTTGAGTCTTCCTGTCCCCACATCTGCTAGGTTTTCCTATTTACTCAAGTCCTCCCTTTGGTGTGGTGCTTTAGTTACGTGTGACAGTTTTCTTCATATAGGTCTAGCCCATTTCTTATGAAGTTTATTCCTAGGTATTTTAACATTTTGCTGCTTTCCAAAATTGACTCATCATTCACATATTCAAACTTGTTGTGCTTGTATATATGAAAGCTATCAATTTTATATTCTTTATTTTGTACTCCTCTACCTATTAGAAGGGTAATAAAAACTTTTAGTCTAAGTTTCTTAGAAATTTCTATTCTACGCTTCATATTGTCTGTAGTAGTTTTCCTATTGGTTCTCCCGAGGTTTTCAGGTATATAACCATATTATATGCAGGTAGTGATAATTCTAGTTTCTCTTTTTTCATTTTTCATGTTTCTAATTTCTTTTTCTTATCTAATAACAGTGGTTCATTAAATATGATTTTAAAAGAAAAAATTCTACAAAGACTAGGCAGTGGGACGAAGGTTACAGCAACAGGGTCTGGATGAAACTCTTAACCTATTTATAAAATACATTATTTTAAATAACTGTTCTGGCTACATAAGTGCAACCTATTAGAGATTTTTCTTGAGGTATTATTTCTAAGAAATGAAAAAGTATTTGGCTGGCTTCTAAACCATTTTCAATACATTAGATTGGCGCTTTCCTTTAGGGGCAGGCTACAAATGGTCATGATTCATCTTAAGTACTTTAAGGGAAGATAAAGTTAGAAAGTAGAGATCTTAGCATTAATCATTTAATCTCTTCCCAATCCAGGTTTGTTGGAAATGATTGAAACAAAATGTGTGATTTACATCCTTATCCACTCTTGCGTATTTACATTCAATTCTTATATTTTAATATACCACGGTGAGTTGAAGAGTGATTTTCCTTATCCATGGTAGCAAGTCTTCTTGAACCACCCTTTGAAATTTAACATGGAGTTAGAAAACCAGAAAGGAAGAACACGTTCAGCATTTCTCAAGCTGAAACAAGCGAAGAAAAAATTCAATCCTCAAGTTGCAATATTGAAGAATTCTACAGGGAAAATATTAAATGATGTAGGACACGTCAAAAGAAGATGGAAGTAATATATAGAGTCACTATGCCAAAAAGAATTGTCCAACGTTCAACCATTTCAGGACGTAGATATGTTCAGGAACCAATGGTACTGAAGGAAGAAGTCCAAGCTGCACTGAAGGCATTGGTGAAAAACAAGGCTCTAGAAATTGATGGAATGCAAACTGAGATGTTTCAACAAACAGATGCAGCACTCATCTATGCCAAGAAATTTGGAAGACAGCTACCTGGTCAAATGACTGGAAGAGGTCCATAGTTATGCCTATTCCAAAGAAAGGTGACCCAACCAAATGTGAAATTTATCGAACAATACCATTAATATCACAGGCAAGTTAAATTTTACTGAAGATTGTTCAAAAGAAGCTGCAGCAGTATATCAACAGGGAACTGCCAAAAATTCAAGCCGGATTCAGAAGAGGACATGGAACAAGGGATATCATTGCTGATGTCAGATGGATCCTGGCTGAAAGTGGAGAATACCAGAAAGATGTTTACCTGTGTTTTATTGACTATGCAAAGGCATTTGACTGTGTGGATAATAACAAATTTATGGATAATATTGCAAAGAATAGGAATTCCAGAACACTTAATCGTGCTCATGAGGAACCTGTACATAGATGAAGAGGCACTCGTTCAAACAGAACAAGGGGATACTGCATGGTTTAAAGTCAGAAAAGGTGTGTGTTGAGGTTGTATCCTTTTACCATACTTATTCAATCTGTATGCTGAGCAAATAATCCAAGAAAGTGGACTATATGAAGAAAAACGGGGCATCAGGATTAGAGGAAGACTCATTAACAACTTGCAATATGCAGATGACACAAGCTTGGTTGCTGAAGGTGAAGAGGACTTGAAGCACTTAATGAAGAAGATCAAAAACTACAGCCTTCAATATGGATTACACCTCAACAAAAAGAAAACAAAATTCCTTACAACTGGACCAATAAGCAACATTATGATAAACAGAGAAAAGATTGAAGTTGTCAAGGATTTCATTTTACTTGGATCCATAATCAACACCCATGGAAGCAGCAGTCAAGAAATCAAATAACCTACTGCATTGGGCAAATATGCTGCAAAGGACCTTTTTAAAGTTAAAAAGCAAAGATGTCACCTTGAAGACTAAGGTATGTCTGACCCAAGTCATGGTGTTTTCAGTCACCTCCTATGCATGTGAAAGCTGGATGATGAATTAGGAAGACTTAAGAAGAATCGACACCTTTGAATTGTGGTGTTGGCAAAGAATATTGAATATACCATTGACTGCCAAAAGAACAAACAAATCTGTCTTGGAAGAAGTACAACCAGAATGTTCCTTAGAAGTAAGGATGGCAAGACTATGTCTCACATACTTTGGACAGGTTATCAGGAGGGATCAGTCCCTGGAGAAGGACATCATGATTGGTAAAGTAGAGGATCAGCAAAAATGAGGAAGACCCTCAATGAGATGGATTAACACAGTGGCTGCAACAATGGATTCAAACATAGCAACAGTTTTGAGGATGGCGCAGGATCGGGCAGTGTTTCATTCCGTTGTACACAGGGTCACTATGACTTGGAACCGACTCGATGGTACCTAACAACAACAACATGGTAGCAAGACTGTCTGGTGTATTGTGTTTTGATATCTATATTTATATATATCGAAGACTTTAGTGGCCAATTGTGGGCTAAGCTTGGTCCTAACATGGAGCCAAAAAAAAAAAAAAAAAAACAATTAACAACTAAATTGAATGAATACCAACTAAACTAACATTGCCAAGCTAGACCTTATTCATTCAAGAAGAAAAAGCTTAGTGAAAACTTCAGAAAAATCCAAGGCCAGAATTACCAGTTGCAAGTTTGGGTTTCTCCTATCAAAATGTACAAATGTTCTTACTGACACAAACCTTTATTATACCTGATAGATGAGGGCGTCCATCGTGGAAGGAAAGGTACAACCTTGAAAAATAAAGAAAATACTCAAGGATGTCTGTAAAAGGTAAGTAGAGCACAATGTCCTCTCTGCCACCATGGGCCAGGAAGGACCGTGCTCTGGTTGGGGAGTACTTAGCTTTTGAAAGGACTGATTTGCTTTGAACCTCCTGAAGCTCACTCCCAGAGTTAGTGAAATCAGTAAACCTGGTCAGCCACAACTTGTCTGTCAGTTGGTCATACTGTGGTAGATTTGCATGTTGACATGATGTTGAAAGCCTTGCCACTGGTATTTCAAATACCAGTAAGGTTACCCATTATGGATAGATTTCAGAGGAGCTTCCAGTGTAAAACAGATTAAGAAGAAAGGCCCGGATATCTACTTCTGAAAATTAACTAATGAAAACCATATGGATCTCAACAGAATATATTGTCCAATATAGTGCTGGAAGATGAACCCTGTAGGTTGGAAGACACTACACAATAGCCTCAACAATGGACTCAAACTTACCAACAATCATGAAGATGGCACAGACTGGACAACATTTTGTTCTGTTATGTTGGTCATAAGGTCACCATGAGCTGGAGCTCACTTGATGGCAACTAACAATGACAGCAGCAACAAACCTGGCCAGAAAACAAGAAAGAAAGCTCAGTATAGAACTTCCAAGTTGTGAGTTGTAACACACTTGTCCAGTCCACTGTATTTTGTAGCTTATGAAAAAAGAAGTTGGGGAAGATGATGGAAGTATGCTCCTTCTTCTAAGCTCCCACATATAAACAAGCTATCACTAACTTACTGAAGGCAATCTAGAGGAAACAGGATAGAACATCCATTCAATCATGAAGATCCACCAGCATTCGTCATTATAGCCTACTAGGATGAGTGTTCCCTAACTCCTCATGTCTACCAACTTGGTGACAGCAAGCCCATCTCGCAATATCAGAGAGTTTACATTTTGACCTAGTGTTCATCTAGATTTCAAAGATGAATTAGGTGATTTCTACCAGGTGAAAATCTTATATATCTATCCTATGCTGAGGATGAAAATTCTGAATGAGAGCCAAAAGACACATGAACTAGATTATATGTACTTGGAAGAATCTGTAAATCAAGTGACTGCTGATTTGTAAGGAGGTTTTCTTGAGGGGTGTGTGTGTGTGAGTGCACGAGTATATTTTGAGTTTGGTTTGTCTGCATCAGTGCTGTACAGTGCCAGGATCTGTAAATTATCAAGTATATAGTCAGTACTTATTATTGAAAAGAGTAAATATTGGCTTGGAGGCATTGGCTGAACTTTACCATAGTTCTTTTTCTAATTAGATTTTTTTTCAACTTTGCCCCACATGCTGCTACTTTTAGCATGATGGGTCTAGTTAAGTTATGCTATATGCTTTTCAATTAAACCATAATTTTCACATGTGCATCTTGTTGTGCTCACCAACATTCAACAAATGGCTAACACCTGAATAAATTCAGCATCCCAGTGCACACTCAGACTGGGAACAAATCTACCGGTGAGAGGTTTTTCATTTTGGTTCAATCAGAAGTTTTACTGAGTTGAGGTAAAGCAGTAGTTACAACCTCTACAAACAGGTAATAGTAAAGTACGTAATAGTATTTATGACTGCTTGACCCACTTCTCAACCCATTTAAATCTTGGAAGATATGTAATAAATTTGAGTCTAGTTTATACATTTGGACAATTCATATATACAGTAAAGCTCTTTCATAAAGCTTCTTATCAGGGAAACGTCTTAGAAAGGAAATGGAAAATTATGAGCATCGAGATAGTACATAAGGTTTTCAGTCGACCATTTTACATTTATATCTCCTCATTTGTAACCAAAGACACAGCTACTGACAATGACACTGCCCATGTGTACAGAGTGTCAAAGAGACATACATCCTGGGCCACTCTTGGAGCACTGAGAACCCTGTGGCCTCTCCTTATTGGTGCTGTCATTTTTCTAGTATCTTTTTCTTCGTAAAGTTGAGTGACAATTATCATCATCCTGAACTTTCTCATTTTTGAATGCTTTAAAACTTGATTTGGATTAGATATTTGATTAGGTTGCGGGGCCTTGTATACAGAAGGCATTAAGTGATTATTGGTTAATCATGACCACTCCCTGCCAAATAATATTAAACATTACACATATTGTAGATATTGATAAATTGAATGAAGACACTGAATATATCTGTGAATGATCTACATCTGTGCTTTTCAAAGGATAGTCTGTGAACTGCTAGCCTTGGGGGATGCTTGTTAAAAATGAGAATTTCTAAGTCATACCCAAGACGCTGTGATTTAAGAACTCTGGGCCTGGGAATTTCCATTTTTAACAACTTCTTTGGTGATACTTCTACCCAGAAGCACTTTAGAAGAAAGGCCTGGTGATCTTCTTCTGAAAAATCAGCAGTTGAAAACCCTGTGGATCACAGTTCTACTCTGACACACGTGGGGTTGCCATGAGTCAGAACTGACTTGACAGCAAGTGTTTAGTTTTAGTTTTCGATTTGATGACACTTTGGTACTCTAAACTTTGACACCCATTAATCAAGTCTTGGATTACTAAAACAATATTTCTAATTACCTAGATGTTTATGTTCACTTTAGACCACAAAAAAGAAAGTCTCTATAAAGAAGATGATTTTCAATATTAGATTCTGAATTCTTCATTCAAGTGGTCCAAATCATGCTAATCTGGCACATGAAGTCTTAAGCTGTGTTTGTAGAACTCTTAAAAAAATACAACAGAAAACAAATATTTCCTATGGCAGTTATCTGGCTTTTGAGGAGGATCTGACTTTTTTTTGACAATTTTTAGAAGATTTTTATCAGCAAACTTGGTAATAAATGCACAAAGAAAAGTTTTCAAGTTAATTCACTAAGGCAGAGGTCCAGAAGAAAAAATGACAGTACAGAGTGAAACTTCTTACTTATTTTACCACGAGCAACAGGAAAAGGTGTGGAGGGTATAGTTGGAGAACTTTTAGAATTAAGTGCATCATAAGATGGCATCATAGCACAATTTCTCAAATATGAAAAGTAAAAGCAAGACCCCACTAAGAAGGTGTGGAATGGAAGAACTGTTCCTAGCATAAGGGAGGCAATTGACTACACCTGGAATGTAATTCACTCTTAGAAGGAAATGATACACTGCAATGTATCAGGTCATATGAAAAATGGTTAAAACAACTCTGATTGCTTTGTCTGAAAATGATGAGTTTTGATCTAGGGGTGGAAGAGATGAAGTAGGAGTAAGGGTTGAGGGCACAGGCAGGAGATGGGAGTTAATAATGTCAGATCTAAACTAATAACTGTGCTCAAACACTTAAAGGAGTGACATGAGAAGAAGGGTTCACATTACATGAGATTTGGGAATAAAGAACTGAGACCAAAAGGTGGAAGTAAAAGGAAAATGGGAAGATGGAGGAATTTTCTAAAAATCAATGAAAGCCTTATATAAAACAATAAAATGTCAGTGGATTTATGAGTTCTCCATTTTAGAATCATTCAAGTAGAGATAAGATGAGCAATTTTCTGGATGCTGTAGGACAGTACTTCTCAAACTTTATTGGGAAGTACTTTAAAGTTTCACTCCATACCAATGGCTTTTTCTATGAATCATGTTTAAATGCAGATGCTGCTGGCTTAGGAGGTCTGGGATGAGACCTGAGGTTTTATGTTTCCAACAAAGCTTCCAGAAGAAGCAGAAGCTGCTGGCCTGTGGATTACACCTGGAGGAGCTAGGTTCTAAGGTATTTCCCAAACCTGAGAATTCATAATACATTTACATTGTGGCTCCATGACTTGCTGTATGAACATGGAGCTTTTTCTTTTTCTCGGGCTTTCTCATTTTGTTAAATGGAAATAATAAGAGTTCTCGCCTGGTAGCGATGTTTAGAGAATTAAGTGAATTCAGGCACGAAAAGCACTTAGAAGAGAGCCTGACACACATTAAATACTCAATAAATATGAGCTTTTATTATTACCATCATTATTATAAAACTAAAAACTTATAAAATCCAGAGTGCTTTTTTTTTTCTGATTTCCATCTTAGCTGATGTAACTAGATTGTGTTGACTGTCTCCACTGAGCTATAATGCATTGAGTTTATCCTGCCCACTGCCAGGTGCAGCCCGAACTCATTTCTTGGTTTTGCTGAATTCCAGTTCATTCTTTTAAGCCTGACAATCCTACAATGCAGGAAGATATGTCTTCCTTTTTGTAGCTGATCCTGAAAGTCCAGGATGTTTTTCATGAGTTGATGACTTAGCAACAGGCTTCCAAGAAACAAAGATTGCCATCATCCTTTGGGCTGCACATACTTGTCTGGACTCCAGGCTACCCGTTATGCTGTTCTTTTGCTCTGACTTCTGGCTAAAGCTCTGCTACCAGTTATGACAAAGTTTTGGCACTAATGTGCATCTTCACATAAAGGGCTAGGAACCCTAGCTAATGGGGGACTAGCTTAATGGAAATAACTGATTTTTTTTTTTTTTTTTTTTGATTTTTGGTCTCCAATAAAGTGCCTGACCTTACTCCAACAAATGTTTTAGATAATTAAGTAAAACAGCTTAACTTTTAAACGGACCTTTCAAGGTCATTTAATATCTCACTTCTGACAGCCAATTTTAATCTAAAAAGATATTTTTTTAAACAAAGGGTATCCATTGACTAGCATGAGCATATAGTAAATCACCAAATATTTATGGAACTCCTACCATGAGGTCATACTTTGCTAAGTACTATGGGGACTATAAAAAGAAGTCTAAGAAATAGGAGTGTAACATCTAGCTAAGAGAATAAGGTCCACGTACATGAAAAAAAGAGAGAATTCAATATTGAAATGGGCAGAACTAGGTATGGGTACAACAAATGACACAGTGCCTCCTCCTGCCTTGCCTGCCCCCCACAGAACTCTCATTCACCTGTTCTTACTCTAGTTTTTCCTCCCATAACATTTCTAATGTACCAAAAATTACTCATTTATTACATTTATTATTTATCACTGTTTTTCCTATGTAAGAATTAAAAACCCCACTAGGATGGAACTTTTGCATCTTTTGTTTATTGATGTATCACAAGTCCCTAGAACAGTGCCTGGAAATACCCGTTACAAACCCATTGCCCTTGAGTCGATTCCAACTCATAGTGACCCTATAGGACAGAGTAGAACTGCCCCATAGGGTTTCCAAGGAGCAGCTGGTGGATTCGAACTGATGACTTTTTGGTTAGCAGCCGAGCTCTTAATCAATATTCCACAAAGGGAAGCACAGAACTGCTCAATAAATGTGTCTTGAATGAAGGAGGGATTTATTAGAGACCAATACTGAATTTAATTCCATCATTCACAGTTCATAGACCTTCTATGTTCCTAATACAGTAAGAAAGTAGCTTTCTTTCTTTTTTCATGATCATTTAATCAAATATCCTTGAGATTGAAATGCTCATTAAAAGAGGTGAGCACAAAAAATTTTATAACTGACTAGCTTAGAAGGAACTATACTTGTTTTCTATTCTCTACAGTAAATACTCAAAATTGTATCCTTTTGACACCTAAAAGTTAGACTGTTAATGTGACTTAATGATGTAAAGTAGTGGGAATAAATAATGGATCATTATTACACTATCATTCCAAAAAGAAATGAAACCTACAATAAATCCATTATGCAAATAATAGTGGAGTTGAAGGAACATAGGTCTGAATTTCTGGAGACTTAGTTCTGAGGCCTGCCTTTAACTAGCCATGTAAACTAATAATGTCTCTTGACCTCAGAATTTCAAGTTTTTTTCAATTGAAACATATCTAAATGATAACCAAATGATATTTACCTTTAACTTCTAACTTTTTGTAGCATCAACTCCATTTTGTACCACCTTCTTGAGAGTACTCCCTTCCGTTCTAGTAACGGTTCAAGTTTAACAAATTAAAAAAGACACAGAAGAAGGAGAATAATGTCTAGTAGGAAACATTACTGTTATCATCAGTATAACCAGGCTGATAAAAATATAAACCAGGTAAATAAATGCCCCACTTATTAAGAATCAGATTTCTGATAATTTCAGCCTAATCGCCTTTTCCCACTCCCCCCCACCAAAAAAAAAAAAAAAAAACAAAACAAATTCAAAAATTAAAAGTAAATTAAAACCCACTGTCATCAAGTTGATTCCAACTCAGATTGACCCCATAGGGTATCCAAGGCTGTAAATCTCTACGGAAGCAAACTGCCACATCTTTCTCCCATGGAGCCACTGGTAGTTTAGAACTGCTGACTTTTGGTTAGCAGACGATTACTGTAACCACTGCTAATTAAATTTTTCCCCTAGACCTAGTAGATATCTTTAGACTCTTACTCAGGCTCTATTTACTCTTATTTTGCATTCAATTCTTACATGCCTGAATCTATTCTTTTCAATCCAAAGTATCAGAAGCAGCACATTTTCATATGAAGTAGACCTCTGGAGGCACATGTATTGTTAGAGTAGATAAATTAAGGCCCTCAGCTGAGAGTTAAAGAGGGGACAAACTTTAGTTGGAAGATAAGCTATTATAAACACACTTTGTTAGCATGACTGTATTATAGCAAATTTGAGAATAATTTTCCAGCGGTGATCCTGACTTCTCAAGAGTAGATTAAATAGCATTGATCACCTTTTGTAAGGAGTCAGAGGACATACACAGTGCTTGCTAGAAGGATTCTCTTTAGAAATAGTTAACATATAAATACTTCTGTTTGAGGTACATGGAAAAATTCACTCATAGAAAGCTTATATGATGTTAGGTAATGCGACATCACTGCATTGCCTCCCCTTGGATTTCTTTGGTGTTTATTGATAAAGACATTTCTGGCATTCCTCTTTTAGCAGCATGTTTCCTCTTAATACTCACTATGTGTTGAGCAGTGTGGCACCTGCAATGTAAAGCATAGATCCAGATCTTAACTTAGAAATAGATGAAAAACCAAATAGAAATAAATGACAAATCAAATAAGAAGGAGTAATTTAGATCATGAGCTTTGGAGGTAGTCGGATGTGGGTTATAAACCCACGGTTACTGGATGTGTGACCATAGTCAAGTTACTTAAATATCTCTCATCCTCAGATTCCTCATCTGTAAAATGGGGATCCTAATATCCACTTCCAGAGATGTTGTGTGGATGACATAAAATACATATGCCAACTACTTAGATTTACAGCACGCAATACAGGTGATAGACAAATATGTGCTGAACAAATGAAAAAACTGGCTGACCTTGGAGAAGTTATTCATGAACTTCTGTTGCTTCACGTGTAAAACGGGAAAACGTCACACTTAACCTCATAGAGTTGGTGTCAAAAATAAATGAAACCATGTGTATGATATACTTATGTACATGGGACATAACGTATCCCTATAATACAGTAAAAATCTAATGCATTGTACCCGTTATTGTTATTGTTGTTAGGTGCCATCCAGTTTATTCCAACTCATAGCAACCCTACGTACAACAGAACAAAACAGTGCCCCTTCCTGCACCATTGCCACAAGCACTGTTATGTTTGAGCCCATTGTTGTAGCCACTGTGTCAGTCCATCTCATTGAAGGTCTTCCTGTTTTTTGATGACCCTCCACTTTACCAAGCATGATGTCCTTCTCCAGGGACTGGTCCCTCCTGACAACATGTTCACTTCTAAGGGGCATTCTGGCTGTACTTCTCCCAAGACAGATCTGTTTGTTCTGACAGTCCATGGTACATTCAATATTGTTCGCTAACACCATAATTCATCAATTTTTCTTTGGACATTCATAGTCCAGCTTTCGTATGCATATGACGCGATTGAAAATACTATGGCTTTGGTCAGGTGCACCTTAGCCCACAAAGTGACATCTTTGCTTTTTAACACATTAAAGAGGTCTTTTGCAACAGATTTGCCCAGTGCAATGAGTCCTTTGACTTCTTGACTGCTGCTTCTATGAACATTGATTATGGATATCCAAGTAAAATGAAATCCTTGACAATTTCAATATTTTCTCTGTTTATCGTGATGTTGCTTATCAGTCCAGTTGTGAGGATTTTTGTTTTCTTTATGTTGAGGTGTAACCCATACTGAAGACTGTAGTCTTTGATCTTCATCAGTAAGTGCTTCAAGTCCTCTTTGCTTTCAGCAACCAAACTTGTGTCATCTGTATATCACAGATTGTTAATGAGTCGTCCTCCAATCCTGAAGCCATGTTCTTCTTCATATAGTTCAGCTTCTCAGATTATTTGTTCAGCATACAGATTGAATAAGTATGGTGAGAGGATACAACCCTGATGCATAAACTTTCTGATTTTAAACCACTCAGTATCCCTTTGTTCTGTTTGAATGACTGCCTCTTGGTGTAAGTACAGGTTCTGCATAAGCACAATTAAGCAATACCCATTAGCAGTATTTTTTTTTTCAATAATTAGAAAACAAATGCTAAAATTCATGGTACAATATGAGTTCAGAAAAAGAGGAGACTAGTGTAGGGTGGGAGACAAAAGGGAAGGCTTCATCTAAAAGGTGTGACACTGAATTATAGTTACGTAACTCTGAATAGGCATGATGCAATCAGCCCCTCTACCTGCTCTCATAGCCCATTGTTAGCAGATGCCTTGTATAAACTGAAACACATGGTGCCAGGAAGCAGTTCCTTGCTACATAAAGGAGGTACACTCATAGGGAAGAGCAGATGTGAGCTCCACCGGTGGCCTTTGTGTTCCCTTGGCAAAGGGCAGCAAAGCGTGAAAGATTACCTTGCTTCTGTGAACATTACCTCTGAAAAGGAATTCCTTTGTCTCCTCAGTATTCATCTGCTGTAGTTGTATAAGGCCCGGTGATCTGCTTCCGTAAATATTATGGCCAAGAAAACCAGATGGAGCAGTTCTACTCCGTAACACATGGAGTCGCCATGAGTTAGAATCAACTCCGTGGCAATGAGCTTGGAGTTACATAGTTCACACTTGGTTCATTGTTTTTGTTGTTCCAACTGAATACAAAAATGAATCTTCAAGTAGGAGCCAGAGGTCTAGGATGTCTTTTCTTTCCAAATTGGAAATAATTTTTTTTTTTTTATTTTGGTTATATAAATGATACATGCTCATTGTAATTAAGTCAACCAATAGAGAACCTTTGAGGAGAAAGTAAAGATCTTTGGAAATTCCCCTTATGAATTACTTAAAAAGAAGAGCAGAGGCCCTGGCTTCATGCAAAAATCAATGACAATTGACTTTGATCCCCTACAGCTGCCAATTTAATATATCTAAGATACAAGTCTGGTCATGCCACTCTCCTGATTAAACTCTATTTATACTGCACAGCTTTTACAAGAACAGCCTTAATCCTGAGCATATAAGGGCCTTCAGGATTGAATTCTCTTCCAACTAGTAATTTCCCATCACTCTTCCTCCATCATGAACTCTATGTTCTGGTCACAGGGAAGTATTTCAAATTCCCAAAGTGTACCTATCTTTCCTATAAAGCCTTGTTCACTTGTGAATTTTGCATGATGCAAAACTAACCTAATAATGGCCTCTCTCACTACCAACACGTAGAAATGCTAGATAAAATATAATTTAAAAATAATTTTAATGCATGCCGGGCTTAAAAAAAGAAGACAATATCCCCAGGAACCATTTTGCTAAGTGAAATAATCCAGAAACAAAATGGCAGATGTTATGTTATTCCACTTATATGAAATATCTAGAATAGGCAAATTCATCGAGATAGAAAGTAAGTTAGAGGTTAAAATACTGTCATTGTCCTATTTTTTAACCTTGGTGGTATTTATATGGGTGTTTGCTTTATTATTCATTTAAAAACTGTGTACCTCTGTATATCTGTGTATCTTTAGCTATGTTTACGTTACAAGAAAATATTGAACCTGTTGCCATCAAATCGATTCCAACTCATAGAGATCCTTTAGAGCAGAGTAGAACTGCACCATAGGGTTTTCCAAGGCTGTAACCTTTATGGGAGAAGACTGCCACATCTTCCTCCCAAGGAGTGGCTGGTGGGTTCAAACTGCTGAGCTTTCAGTTAGCAGCTGAGTTCTTAACGACTGTACCGCCAGGGCTCTTTTTGAAGAAGATGGAGAAGGAGAAATTTCCCCCAACAGATTTAGAGATTTTGTATAAATTGTTCCATATCTGGTGACTCCTACTTTGAGATCCTGTTGATTGTATCTTCTGTTCTGTGCTCCTTCCCAGCCTGCGGCAGTTTCCCTCCCAGGAAACTGTACTTATCTCTATCTCTATCGTAGCATTTATCATAGTCTGTCATAACTGCATTCAGACTCTTCGGTACTTCTCTGTCTCCTTCACTGGGCTGTGAGCTACTGACTGTGTCGTTGTCTTTGTGTATACAGAGTGGAACCCAGTGCCTGTCACATAGGAAGCAATTACCAAACCAAACCCATTGCTGTCGAGTCGATTCCGACTCATAGTGACCCCATAGGACAGAGTAGAACTGCCCCATAGGGTTTCCAAGGAGTGCCTGGTGGATTCGAACTGCAGACCTTTTGGTTAGCAGCCGAACCCTTAACCCCTAAGCCACCAGAGTTTCCAGTAAGCAGTTAGTAAACATCAACTCCATGCTCACTTGCACGGCCACTATTATTCCTTGGTGAGGTGAGCTTTCTGTTTCCATTAGGTTCTCACCTGGTCTCCAGGCCTGGGCAGAGAATATTAAGGTCTGGTCACTGTTTATATTCCTAAAATTCAGGTTCAATTTTAATGTCGTTTCCTAATGTAGCTACTAGTAAGTGCCCACATGTTTTCTCTGATACTGAATATAGCTGTGCAGACACATGCATTATAGATTTTTTCACCAAAAAAGAACCTTAGATTCTATCCATTCCACCCACACTTTTACAGATGAGGAAACAGGGACCCAGGGCACTCAGACAGATATTTCATTTAAAAATACTTCCAATTATATTTTATCTATTGCACAATATTTCTACTTCCTGACATGTATGAAATTAAACAAATTGAAATCTTCTTAAAGTGATGATTTATAATTCTGACATTGAAAAGAGCCAGGAAGTTGATAATAAACCGAAGAGTACGTAGGAGCTAAAAGGATAATAAAATACATGATGTTAAAATATTTATAGCACGCTCTTTTTACTTACAATGTTCTCTTCATCTTGCTTTACAACGTACATCTACCTCATTACAAGTTATTTGGAAATGGAACAACGTACTTCAAGAGAATTTCAGCTCATACTCTCAAAACTTAAATAAAATTAATCTGTATTTGTACAAGCTATCCTAAGGCAGTTGTTTATGTTTAGCAAAGAGTTATGTAACCTTTTGATTTCAGGTACCTCTTTTATTAAAGAAAAATTTCAGAATACCATTATTTATTTCCTTTTGGAATCTTACCGGTGAAACGATCATTCTAATTCTATGTATCTTGGCTAACAGGGGCCATTGATGTTGGTGTTGGATTTTATACATTCTGTTTGTGTTCTCTCACATTGTGAGAAAACTTCCTATTTGCTTATACAATAGCCTCCTCCCTACCTCCTTATTTTTCTTATGTAATTACAGCTTACCTATCAAAAATTTTCACTTAATGCTACAGCCAATATACTTCTTTTTTAAGGTAATGTTCTTTAGGGGAAACCTTCCTACAGTAACATACTCATCTAATTATTTGAACATAAAAAGAAATAACTATTAATTTTTTTCAGACCTGTTTAATAAATGAAAGCATTGCACACATAAGGCAGTATTGGCATTGTTGTGTTGTTGTATCTGAGAAATCAACTTCAACAAAAAGAGAAAATTTAAACATTTTAACAAACACAGCTTCAAAAAAATTAAAAGGCCTAGCTGTTGAAAATTATATATAGAGCTTCAAAGTGTACGATCAAAGGAATATGTAAAGTCAAAATGCAATGCTGAATACTATCATACCTGATCAAAATAAGCATGGACTAACAATGTGTGGAAGGAGACCTTGGCTGCTAACTGAAAGATTGGCGGTTCAAACCCAGCCAGCAGCTCCACAGGAGAAAGACCTGGTGATCTCCCATAAACATTACAGCCTATTAAACCCTATGGGGCAGTTCTCCTCTGTTACACGGGGTCACAAGGAGTCAGTATTGACTCCACGGCATGTAACAACAACAACAGTTATGATTATGTGTGGATGTGAAAAATAGTTGTAGTTCGGAAAACATTTGAACACAACAGGAACTCATCTTCTCGCTCAACAAATAAGAGACAGAAAGGCTCCTTGCCTCCTGGAGGACAAGATCAGGTCATCACTGGAGAAAGGTTGAGTCATTTTGTCCTGTGATACTTCTACTTCTTACTGCTGTCTAGAAGAATGTGGGAGTTTAGAGATTTTGTTTAGTTTTTAAAAACCAATCCTCAGCACATTGAGAACATGATTTAATAAGAATATCTGCCATAAATAGAGTAATAACTGGCTGATGGTGATATGAAATTAAAAATAAAAGAACTTGAACTTTCCAATTCCTTAGACGGAATACTGTGGTTCTATCTTTCTCCAAGTTTTCTAAAAGTCTGTACAGAGTGTACAATAAATATGAATGCATAAATAATTAATTTCAATTTCTTTGCTCCTCAACAGGCAAAAATTTTTCTTTTGACTGATCAGCATAACAGCAAAACATAAAAAACAGGTTAAAAAAAGCAAATCTTATTCCAAACTGAATGTATGTTTGATTTTTTCCATTTTCAAAATTGTTTATGTAAAGTCAGGGAGTAAAATAGAAAAGCACAGTTAGGAACAAGGTCTTGCCTTTTTGCGAAAGGGTCCAAAAGCAAAAGCAAAACCAAAACAAAAGAAGGGGCGTATTCAACAAGGACCGTGAGCCAGTACTGATACATTTACAGCATGTGTGAATGCTTTTGGTTGGAAGATCGTAATGGGTGGAATATTTCTCTCCTCTCACCCTTTCATAGAATTTCAACAGACGATGAATATTTTTGGATGATGTTCAAAATGTACAAAATTAAAAGGCTGATGATATAAGTTCCATAATCTACAGTTTCATTTAATGGGCCTTGACTGAATTAGTGATTTTCAAAATGTATTTTTGCTGATCTGTTACTGTTTTTGCTCATAAGTTCTGTTGACAGCAAATGCATGAATAGTGTATTTTCCTTATTAATAGTAAGTTACACATAAAGCAAATTTTATATTTCTTTTCAAAGGTTAAACTTATTTGTGTTTTAGACTTCTTGATGCTTAAGGGTTTTAAGTAATACTCCAAGACCCAGGGACTGTACACAATTTCTGATCTTTCTATGTTCCGAATAAAGGGACATATTATTTCCTACCAGCTCGTCCTCAAAAGTGTGACATCCCTCTGCTGTAGTTGACATACAGACCCACTGCAGAGGAAGCGAGCACTCATCTGCCCTAGGCAGCTGACAGTAGTGCTCTTTCATTTATTTGTTTTTTTTCTCCATATTCCTCTCCACTTCCTTCCAGGATCCTTGGAACTTTTTCTAATTTTCTCACATGCTACTCAACATACATCAGTGTAAAAAAAAACACTGTGCAATTGTTTTTAAACTGTTCAAGTTGACTTTTAAGTGTATATTTGACCCCTTAAAAAAAAAGAAAGGTGACCTAATTCAAATGGTAAAGAGCAGAATCTAGTTTATACTGGTGAACAAACCATTTCGGTGTAAATGGAGTGCTGGTGATGGGGGGCTGGAGGAGCCAGGCTTGTGGCTTCTCGGATTTTCCTTTTTTTTTTTTTTTTCCTGCTCTACCCACAGAAGTAACACACAGGCTTAAAAAGCAGATTCTTCCGAAGGGTGTGGTACAGGGACTTTGTGTCCTTTGATCCAGGAAGACACATGAACAGATAAGGTTCTATTTAGAGTAATTAGAGTAAGTAGTTAATTAAAGGCTTCTTGGCACCTAAGCAGGAGGAACAGGCTGAAATGGCTCCGCTGTTCTCAGGCTTGAAGTACTGCCAACGTGAACAGCCCAGACAATTTTTGATGCTAGGAAGATGGTCACATTGGGTTCTAGTTAGGTCTGAGAAGTAAAACCACTTGCTTAATAGATTAAACAAGAATTCATAGCAATAATTCATTTTTCTTGCATGACTGTAGTGTATATCTAGGTACTAGAATTTCTTCCAGTCCTGCTCTAAATTGTATTTTTCTTAAATAATATTGAACAAGTTGGTAATTCCACAGTAATTTTAATTTATGAGTGATATTTATACCCCAGATGAATAAGATCAATCTCTTTAGCTTTAAATTCAAAATTGTCGACATCTGATTTGCCTTCTACAGTCACTCGGTAGACTTTGCTGGAAACTAGCCATTGAGTTAGGTCTGTTGGACTATGTAGGGTGGCTTATGATTTTACACAAGGTACTATGAAGTTGAAAGAGCCAATGTCTTAGGAATGTGTGACTGATCTTGACTCTGAATGAATGCAAGTACTATTATGTTCAAAGGGAAGGGTCAAATCAAAAGTGCAAGATTCCTCTTCTCTGGTTTGTTGCAGATTTTGTGATTATTTGCTGATTCTTTTGCACTCACTTCTGCAGACTCTATGGCTGCCTGATGTCATTCCCATTTACCACATCACTTGCTCCCATGCCAGTTTATGTTGGTTCAGAGCTACTTCTGCAGAGGTGGGCTGGATGGTTAGCAAGGAAAAAGAGAGGGAGGAAGAGAAGGTAACTACCAATAATAGATCTTTTTGCCTCAGTCTACCACTGTATTTAACTTAACTTTAATGTTTCCAGTTAACATGGAAAGTCAGCTTTTTTCCACAAAAGATGACAAATCTCCAGACTGAATATGATCTTTCTAGAAGAAAATCAGTTCTGAGGGAGAATTGTCCCTGAGAGATGAAGAGTGAAGAAGAGGCATAAGTCCGACCAGCTGGGGAAACCAACCTCCCTTGCTCCTGGAAAAAAGGAAGAATGGTGAATTTTTCCAAGTCCCAGTTGGCATATAATTCTGAAGGAAAATCCATCCTGGGGCTGGAATCCGTAACTATGCTGAGAAGCAATCTTGTCCTATTTAGTGAAGAAGGTATATACCTCTCTCAGGCACTATAGCAGGAGATGGTTCTAATAGTAGGATGCTTATGTTGAATGGAGCCTCAGGTTAGTGACAGCATCATTTAAAAGGACGGGCCAAAAACTGGAAGTAATAACAGCAACAATGTGTTGGAAAGCATTATAACTGCTTGGTACCAAAGACATAATGTGAACATCACCAACTATAGTGATTGAAAAGGTCGCCAAGACAACAGTGCCACAATAGCACCATTATTTTGATGCAGACAGACTGGTTGTTAACAGGGTTAATTGATGGAGTTATGAGAGTTTGTGACAGGGCTTAGAACCAGTTCTTTCTGGTTGGGACCCCTGCTGAGAATTTGCAGTTCTAACAAGTTCCCAGGCGATGCTAATGCTGCTGATTAGGGACCAGTTCTGAGAACCACTAGTAGAGCAGTGGTTCTCAAAATTTATTATACATAAGAATAACCTAGGGATCTTGTTAATCTGTAGATTCTGATTCAGTATATATGGGGTGGAAATGCAAATTCTCAGCAAAGGTTACAATTGCAGCAAACTGGTTCAAAGTTCTGGTTTGTGAGTACCTCCCTACTCCCATCCCAACCTGATCTGCTTGTCCTTGCAACTTACCACCCAATGAGATGCTAGAGAACAAAGGTACTAAGAAGAAATAGGGTTCCAGTATTTATAACAATGGGGATTTGTCTGCAAGAAATTCTTCGTCTTACCTTTTTTTATTACCCATACCTACTCAATTATCTTGCTCAGCACTGGAGGCTTCTCATCAACATACTCGTTACCTAATTTTCTTAGGGTTGAAGGCAGTGGTTGCTTACTGGTAGAATCCTCACCTTCCCATGCGGGAGACCCGATGGCACCACATGTGCAGCCACCACCTGTTATTGGGGGCTTGTATGTTGCTGTGATGATGAACAGATTTCAGCAAATCTTCCAGACTAAGACAGACTAGGAAGAAAGACCTGGTGATCTACTTTCCAAAATCAGCCAGTGAAAACCCTTTGGATCACAACAATTGGATTCCATTGTGCATGGGGTTGCCATCCCGACATGATGGCAGCTAACAACAATAGCAATTTTTGTAGAGGGAAACATCATATTGTTGTGGATATGTACATGGGCTCTTGAGTCTGAGAGGTCAGAGTTCAAATCACAAATCCACCACTAATTAAGTCTTTGACCTTGGGGATATTGCATAATCTCGCAAGCCTTGGTTTTGTCGTTTGTTAAATAATGATAATAAATGATAACAGCAGTACCAATCTCACAGAAATGCTGTGAGAATTAAATGTAATAAGATATGTAGGGGGCTTACCACAGCGAATGTTAGCTAAAGTTATTATGGATTAGATCTCTTGTGCATTATCAAACTTGTGTTATTTCATCTGTGCCTTTTCTGTTTACCAATTAGTTGGTAAGTGGAAAGAAGAGAAAGTGGAGATGTGCTGAGGGCTGGCAGAAAGTAATTATTGATTGTCTACTCTGTGCTAGCACCAGAGTAGGTGTAGGGACGTAGAACTAATAGAGACTTGTTGTTAGTTGCCATCAAGCTGATTCCAACTCACAGTGACCTCACATGTGTGGAGGAGAACTGATCCATAGGATTTTCAAGGTTGTTACCTTTGGAAGTAGATCACCAGGCCTGTCTCCTGAGGCACCTTCGGGTGCGTTTGAACCTGCCAATCTTTAGGCTAGTAGTCGAGCACTTAACCATTTGTACCACCCAAGGACTCCTAAATAAGACTTAGTCCCTGATATATCCTCAGAATACTCCTTTAAAGAAGGTCCCCCCTAAGAATATGGCTTTCTATATGATTGCTACAAACCAAGAATCAGAGAAATGTGTAATAGAATGGAAATTTGGCAAAAATAGAAAATGACTTACATAAAAGCAAATTAGAATCATATTTACTGAGTAATAAAATAAGTTTGCATTTTGAGACTGCATAGTACAGTGATTCCAAGTATTATGTTAAGCATTAAAAAGAAGAAGAAGAAAACGTATGCAAGGAGTAATGGGAGAAGCTGTGATCACATACTTCTTTTTTCCAGTCAGGTACGAACCAGATATTGAAAATCTACTGACGACTAGATAGCAGTTTCCGTTTTAGCTGTGAAGATACTAAGTAATAGGAGATAAATCTTCACTGGATAAACACAATTTAATGCTCTTTATTTGTACATAACAATATAAATGATAGAGTGTGCACTTTGGAGCCAAAACAAACCTAAGTTTCTATCTTGCACGACTTTGGAAAATTTGCTTAATGTCTCTGAAACTCAGTACCACAATCTGAAAAATGGGATAATAGTAACAAGAAAATTCCACGAGAATTAAGTATGTGTGGTGTGGCCTAGTGCAAGGAAGGCAGTCGGCTCTGTAACTGTTAGCTTTCCTTTTTCCTCTCTCTTTCTCTATCTGCTCTCCCCTCTTTCCAATCCCCTCCCTTTTGTAATACCCTAGTAAGACAGAACAGCTGCTTCCTAACTAAAGAGAAGTTAAAGCAAAAACCCAAGAAAAGTTGATCAAGGCAACACTTCCACTCCTGGTACTTTAAGATAATCATCACAATCCATTTATTGAGAAATAGCCATTTGCACATGTGCTAATCAGATCTGCCCAAACTCAGAAACAAACACAGAAAAATCCTCTTTGTAGTTTGCATGCTTATCTGTGAATACACAAAAGGGAGCGTTCTAAAAAGACGTATTTCTCTATTTTCTTGGTATTATTTTTGCTTTGTAAAAGGAATTTTTTTAATTTAATGCAGAATCAGTATACTTTTATAAATTGTTCAAAGGGCTTTCTAACTTTAAAAATTGTTATTTTCATGTCATGTATACGGTATCTTTGCAATATTATCCATAATTTATTATGATCCACACAGTCAAATGCTTTTGCATAGTCACTAAAACACAGGTAAACATCTTTCTGGTATTCTCTGCTTTCAGCCAAGATCATCTGACATCAGCAATGATACCCCTCATTCCACATCCTCTTCTGAATCCAGCTTGAATTTCTGGCAGTTCCCCGTCGATGTACTGCTGCAACTGTTTTTGAATTATCTTCAGCAAACTTTTGATAGTAATGATATGGTTTGATAATTTCTGCATTCTGTTGGATTTCTTTGAAAAGGGGACAAATATGGATCTCTTCCAGTCAGTTGGCCAGCTGGCTGTCTTCCAAATTATCTGGGCATAGACGAGTGAGTGCTTCCAGTGCTTCATCCGTTTGTTGAAACATCTCAATTGGTATTCTGTCAATTCTTGAAGACTTGTTTTTCATCAATGCTTTCAATGAAGCCTGGACTTTTTCCTTCAATACCATTGGTTCTGATCATATGCTACCTCCTGAAATGGTTGAATGGCAACCAGTGCTTTTTGGTGCAATAAATCTGTGTATTCCTTCCATCTTGTTTTGGTGCTTCCTACATTGTTCAGTATATTGCCCATAGGATCCTTTAATATTGCAACTCAAGGCTTGAATTTTTTCTTCAGTTCTTTCAGCTTGAGGAATGCTAAGCATGTTATTCCCTATTGGTTTTCTATGTCCAGGTCTTTGCACATTTCATTAGTCCTGAGTTTGAACCTTGTTTTATGTTATTAGCTATCTCTGGATTTTGTTTTTGTTTTTGGAATGTCTCTTCCTAGCCTTGGCCAGTTTTTTTGTTTGTTTGTTTGTTTCTTTTTTCTATTAAAGTATTCTTCATGAAGTTGCTATGAGTCGGAATCAACTTGACGGTAACTAACACCAGCATTCCACTTCCTTCAGACTGCTCAGCTTTGCAATGTCCTGTTGTCCCAACCCAATATTTCTTTCAGACTAAAATCCAAATTCTCCTTGCTATATGAACCAGGTTCCTTTTCATCCACTCATTCTTTTGGCATCTGACCCTGCTTATGTTTTTCATTTGTTGGAGATTTGAGTATACCTAGAGGCATCTCAGAAGAAAGACCTGGTGATCTACTTCTGAAAAATAAGCCACTGGAAGCTCTGTGGAGCATAGTTGTACTCTGACACACAGGAGATCACCATGAGTTGGAGTCAACTCAATGGCAACTGGTTTAGTTCATGTGCCTAGTTAAGTGCTAGGTGCTAGGGTGTATGTACAGTGTTGAGCACAAAGCAACATGGTTCTTAATATCATGGAACTTAGAGAATGAAGGAGAGACTGGTATTAATAAAATATACACCAAGATGTAAAATTACAATTATGTTCATTTCTTTCAGGTACAGGTATATGGTAGCATGAGAGTATTTCACTGGGAGCATTTGCCTAATGAGTAGTCAGGGAAACTTCTGAATAAGGGACTTAGGAGCAATGATATGAGGGATCCGTAAACATTAATTTTAGCGCCTAATTAAAGTATTAACATGACTAAACGTAGAGAATCCAAAAGTGACCCTAACTTGGATATTATAGAGTGCATAAGATAGAATCCTTGGACAGTTTTATTCTAAACAGCATTATAATCTAAGAAATAGGTTTATAAAATTCCACACTACTATAAAAAATTGCTAAAGAACAGGAAGCATTTATTAATGGTGATTATGGTTTTCTGGCCTGGCAACAGAGAAAATGCAGTCATTCCTCCTTTCTCTTAACCTCCCTGCCATTCACTCATTGACTTACTCACTCTACTTTGCAGTGAAAATACCATCTTCCAGAATCTACCGACCTTGGCTTCCTACAGCACCCAGTCTCTCAGGATTCCTCAGGTACCAGTACAGTGATGCCTTCTCTCGTCTATACAATGGAATAATAGGATTATCTCACAGCATAGCATACCTGGCACATGGCAGGCATCCAAACACCAAAAACCAAACCTGTTACTGTCGAGTTGATTCCAGCTCATAACAACCCTATAGGACAGAGTAGAACTGCCCCCTAGGGTTTCCAAGGAGCGGCCGGTGGATTTGAACTGCCAACCTTTTCGTTAGCAGCCGTAGCTCTTAACCACTGCGCCACCAGGGCTTCAATGGCTGTTAATTAAATATAAACAAGTCCTAAAAAATTAAACATAGAGTAGGTAAGAGTTTGGCACAAGGATAAATAATGCGGTGCCTGGTGAGGAATAATTTCCTAATGGATGATGCATGTGCTGAAAGTGTTCAGAAGAAAGGAAGAATATTTGTGACTGAGAGATCTTGATAGGGTTAAGCCTCACACTGGATTCAGAGACGGGCAGGGATGGAGGGGCAGAGTCATCAAAAGTAGTCCTAATACAACAAACCGCCTTACATGAGTGGTCTTAACTTCACATTAGTTCGCATTGGCTTAAAACAATATTATATTCAATGTTGAATGAAAGAAGCAAACACAAAACGTTATATGCTATACGAACCCATTTGTTAAAATACACAACAGGCAAAACTAACCTATGGTGTTCAGGCTGGGATAGAGTATATCCTTGTGGCACAGGTGGTGAGCTGGAAGGGGTACGAAAGGTTTCTGGAACTGGTAATGTTCTGTGTCTTGATGTGGATGCCAGTTACATGGATGTCTTCAGTCTCTTAAAATACACTAAGCTGTGTAATTATTTGTTCACTTTTCTATGTATAGGGTATTCTTCAATAAAGATTTCAAAATATATAAATTTTCATGTTGAAACATTTGAAAACAATAAAGGATAACAGAACAATATTAAGAAAAAAATCACCTGTAATCCTGGAATTCAGAATAACCACTGTTAACATTTTGGAGTAGACACTTCACACATAATTAAGATTATCCCACAGATACTATTTTACAACTTTATTTTTTTTTTAACTAAGAAAACATACTGCAAGTGGTTTCCCATGTCGCAGAATATTTTTCTACAACATGATTTATGTTTTCTTAGCCAGTCTCTTGTATTTTGGTAATTAGATGTTTCTATATTTTTTATATTTAAGTATTACCATAATGAACTCTTTTGTACATAAATCTGTTATATATCTCAATCTTTGACCAAGATAAACTCCTGGAAATGCTTAAGGTGTTTGATACATATTTTTTCAGTATTCCTTCAACATTTGAGTCCACTTCCCTCAAATCCTTAAAAATATTGAGAGTATCTTTTAAGAAGCTGCACATTTTATACATGAATATTCTGTTTTCTTTTATATTTTGCGTTTTTTTAGTCCTGAGATTGAACCTTGTTTTATGTTATTAGCTATCTCTGGATTTTGTGTTTGTTTTTGGAATGCCTCTTCCTAGCCTTGGCTAGTTTTTTTTTGTTGTTGTTTGTTTGCTTCTTTTTTCCATTAAAGTATTCCACATGAGGTCGCTACAAGTCGCAATCAACTTGACAGTAACTAACACCAGTATTCTACTTCCCTCAGACGGCTCAGCTTTGCAATGTCCTGTTGTCCCAACCCAATATTTTGTTCAGACTAAAACCCCAATTCTCCTTGCTATATGAACCAGGTTCCTTTTCATCCATTCACTCTTTTGGCGTCTGATACTGTTAATGTTTTTTGTCTGGGTTTTTAAACTTTCTTCTGGGTTTTAAGAACTTATAACAGACAAACCCACTGTGGACAAGACAGTAGCACTCTCTGGCTGGCGCTGCATAGATGAAATGGAAACTAACCCCCAGTATGAGGACATGGGACAAGCCTGCCTCCCACTACCATTCCATAGGAGTCACTCTCCATAGCCATGTGACACTGTAATTCCGTTGTTGACCCCCAAGTTGTGGCATCATCATTTTAACAGATTGAGCTCTTTCTAGTTTGTGCAGAGTCTGGTTTGTAGATGACCTTTGCTATTTCTGTCTTTTCTAAAAGCCTGTAAAAACAAACAAGCATACTTTATATTTCCCTCCACTGCAGTAATGTCCATTAGAAAAAACAAAGCAAAGAGTATTTTCAAGCAAGCACAGATTGCCGGCCGTTTCCTCTTGTCAGGGTTTGCTCCCCCCCAGTCGCCGCATGTGATCTATATTTTTGTCGTCTCTCCGGGAACGATGACTTTCACATTTTGCTGTGTGGGAGGATGGTCACCGGTAAAGTCCGTGCTCGGACTGGCTCAGCCATGAGGGTGGCAGAGGGCAACCATGTCTCTGTTTTATGTTAGATTTTTAGTGTGTCCTGTGGCAAGCCTTAGTTCTTTCCCTCTGTTGATCCTGAACCTTTACCTTTATTTATTTTTTTGCTTATGCCTATTTTTTTTCCTGATGTCACTTGGGGGACAATATTGCAAAAACTTAGAGCTTTTGAGGGTAATGTAAATTGCACGCTGGACTGAGTCCCGTCTGCTTTCTCATCAGAAAGGAGCATTTTAGAAAACTGAGCTGGCGACAGGGTTCGGTAAAGACATGCCGAGTTCAGGAATATTCTCTGTCCTCTGGCCCTGGTCCTGTAGAAGTGGGATGTTCTGAAGAGGGGGCACTCTGGGAGCGAGGAGTGGAAAGGGGGCACTTTCAGAAGCAGATGCTCCTGGCCTCGGAAGGAAAGCTGCTCTAATCAGAGTTGAGCAGTCTTGCAGACAATCCACAGCTTTGGAGAGAGACAAACAAAAAACAGAGTCTCTTAGTCCAGTGCGTAAATGTAAGGGGCTTGTCTTAAGTGGGGTGCGCGGGACTCTAGCGGGCTCAGAATGTTATGCAGAGTTAAAGTGAGGCATTGTTTAGGCTTTAATGAAGGCAACCAATTTTTAACAACAGAAGTTCTGTTGCCAGTCCCCCTGCCCAGCCCCCAACGTTCAGTCCCTTTGCCCCTGCACCTGCTTTCATTTCTGCCTTCTTGGCACTGATGTTCACAGAGACATCAGCTGGCAGTGGCAAACTGCTAAAAGCTCCCCTGCAATGCAGCTCTACAAATGCCAGCCATTTATCCAATGGTGCATGCCAGCTTAACGCAAGGTCTCCCTTTCTCCCTCCAACCCCAATCCCCTTAGCCACCCAGTTTTGCTTCCAAATGACAGTAAATGATCCAAGCTGAGCAGTAGTCTGGCCCTTTGAGTAACCATTAAGTGTGGCCGCATCCATTGGCTGCATCTATTTGCTGTGATTATAATATTTTGATCCAAAGAGGGTTGCAGAAAATTTAGACGACAATACGATTTCTTCTATTCAAGAAAAAGCCATTGGCCCACAGGCTCATTTCCCTCTCCTCAGCAGATGGTGGGATAGTTTCTTGAGATCTCTTTGACTTAAAACAGCCTTTTTGTTTTTGTTGCTTACTGAGAGCCAGTTGCCCCAAATTCGTTGAATAAAGACATCCAGTTTTCAGTGTGAGCTAAGCCCCAGTAGATAAATGCTGACTTAGAGTCGGAGGCTGATGGCCAAGCTGGAAAGGCAAAGGGGCTGTTGGAAGTTAAGTGTTCAGCACAAGGCTTTTCAGTTTGAAAAATGATGGCTTTATGTCCTCCATTCACCACAGCAATTCAGGCTTTATACTGAGAAAGTGTGAGAAATCTGTGAGAAATTTGACATATATTTATTTGTCTTGGAAATTAAAGAATATCTTCACAGTGTACGCTCTGAAGGGTTCTTGTTGTGTTGTGTTGTGTTTTTAATGATCTAAACCATCTGGGGAGTTGATGAAGAATGTGATTTTCACAGGCTGAGCTAGCAAAGCCTATTGCTAAATCCCAAACCTTTATCAAGCCTACAGATAAAACCAGGGTGGAAGAGCTTCCCTTCTAGCTCTAAAATACTATGATCTCATGTATGCCAAATGCTTCAGTATCTGGGTGGTAAGAAAAATACACAGCTGACTAAGGGAGCTTGGCCCAAGCATCCAGAAATGTATGTTGCTTTTTTTACAGACTGGTGGAGGTCACAAATTTCCAGAAAATTTGCCAGTAAACCAAGTCAGAATCATATTTTATCTGATGGCTTTATAGTCTTTTTTGACTCAGGGACAGGAATTAGCACTTTTACAGGCATTTTTTGTCATCTCTTTCCGGAGTCCAAACCTATCTTATTTGACAGAGTGGGTTCCCACATAGAAAGCATTTCAGTGGTGCTTTAACTGCAGTGGTTATCTAGCAGTAACCATGATCTTGTATTAGAATATGTGTATATTTGGGGTTTCTGACTAATGTTGACTTAGGCTTCTCAGGGCTTGCACTCAGCATTTGGCCCAGCCATGTGGTTAAGATAGTTAATGTTGTTAGCTGCTGTGGAGTTGGCCTCCGATTCATGGTGACCCTGTGCCCAGTGGAACAACATGCTGCCTGGGCTTGTACCTTCCCATGATTGGTAGGGGACTGGACAGATATTGTGATCCATAGAGTTTTCATAAGCTGATTTTCAGAAGTAGATCATCAGGACTTTCTTCCTAGTATGTCTTAGTCTAGATGCTCTGCTGAGACCTGTTCAGCATCATAGCATCATAGTAACTGACAGACAGGTGGTGGCTGTGAATAAGGTGTGTTGGCGGGGAATTGAATCTGGGCTTCCTGCATTGGAAGAGGAGAATTCTACCAATGAACCAGCACTGCCTCCAGATGAGATAGAGATGTCAGGAAATCTCATTCCCAGGACCTGGCCATACAGTGCTGATATAATTATGTCATAGCCTTCGTCTCAACCTTTTCTGTCCCTTGAGTTCACTTTCTTCTCTTATGGTTATCTACTATAGAGAATCATAGGATCAAAATGGAAAGTTGTTTCTTTAAATTCAAACACGTGCAATTAATGCTGTAAGGTATAATTTGCTTATGGTGTGCATAAACATCTCTAACCAGAAGTCTGAGAGTATTTCTAAGGTTTGATCATCAATTAGTATTCTTTATAATCTCTGTGGTTAAATGCCATTTACAGGAGCTATGGCTACTAACCAAAAGGTTGGCAGTTTGAACCCACCAGCCACTCCTTGGAAACCCCGTGGGGCAGTTCTCCTCTCTCCTATGGGATTGCTATGAGTTGGAATTGACTCGATGGCAACGGGTTTGGTTTTTTGGTTTATGAGCTCTGTATATTAGTCAATCAATCAATCTGTCAGTCCATCAATTCATTTAATACTGATCACATGCCACTCTATTCAAAAATAGACACACTGTGTCAGAAATGTCACTATAATACTTTTGTTCCAGATGTTTTTTTAAATTAAGCATCCAATTAAACCTTCTTCTAGATGGAACACTTAGAGGACTGAGAAGCAGTTAACACTGACCAAACCCAGGCAGCTAGAGCTAGGGGTAGCTGCTGCAAGCATTTCTAAGGAAATACTCATTGGAGAATAAAACTTGAAGCAATGGGGACGACTTACAGTTACAATGCTTACTTCAGCAGTTGCTTTCTTTTTTTCCACAAAGCCAGGGAGCTTTATTATTCCTGTACTTCTCACTCTAGCTCTGATGTGCATCCACTTCCAGAATTCGAAGTATAATGTATAATGGGGGGTAGACCATAAAATAGCATCAGAACCATCAGAGTCCCCACATAAGACATCCTTCCACCCATTCCTTCTAAGTTCTTTAGTTTCTCTGAAACTTGGCTTCCTCATCTGCAGAATGGGAATAAAATGCCTGCCAACTCACATGCTTATTGTAAGAAACAAATCATCTTTATAAATTTAAGATCAGTATAAAAATGTTCATTATGATAACTATTGTTTGTGTTAGAAAGCACTGTAAACCATCCAGAGCTATCCAATTTTACTTATAATAATTATTATTTACTTTAGCATTGTGTTGGCAGTATCTTCCCAAACCTGGCCTTCCTCCTCTCTTCCCCATTTCAGAGAATGGTACCATACAAACAGATGCATGAGCTTTGACATCTCCCTCTTCCTTACTTCTTATAGTCAATATATCACAAATTCCATTTATTTTAACTTCTCCAATACAAAGGAATATAGAGCAGTACATTGTATTCAGCTATGGCTCATCAGTGATTCTTAGCTCAGCGTTTGCTGAATGAATGAATAGATTTAGCTTATAAATATTTTATAGGTGTTTATACTTCATTTTATTTATTAACAACAACAAAAAAAAGGATTAAGGACGCTTCTACCAGTCGCTCCTTGGAAACACCTTGGGGCAGTTCTACTCTGTCCTATTGGGTCGCTGTAAGTCCAAGTCGACTCAGTGGCAACAGGTTTGGTTTTGATTTTATAGAATACATAAATAAAATACAATAAAAAAGCATATGTCAAAAGTAGGTGGGAAAGAAAAAGGAAAATTAGTGGTAGGTACCTACAATGGCACGAAGGATTAGACTAATACAAAAACATTTACCTTTGAGTCCTTACTATGGATGGACCCAAATTTAATTGGAAATTTCATTAGACAAAAAATTTAGTGTCCATGAGATGAAAGCAAAATGATTGTTTAAGAGAAATACATCTGTTCTCAATATAATTAGCAGAGAGAAATTTCTGGAAAAATATTCTAAACAGTATACTGAGAAATTTAATAAATAATGTTATTAATGTTACTAATGATATTCTTACATAAGATACACGGCAGTTTCACAGAGTTCTTTAAGTATTTTGTGTACTTGGTGTTGGTCCTTAGATGGCACGAATGGTTTGTGCTCCACTACTAACCTAGTAATAATAGACATATACATGGATCTCTTCCAGTCGGTTAGCCAGGTAGCTATCTTCCAAGTTTCTTGGTATATACCAGTGAGCACTTCCAGTGCTGCATCCATTTGTTGAAACATCTCAAATGGCGTTCTGTCAATTCCTAGAGCCTTGTTTTTCGCCAATGCCTTCAGTGCAGCTTGGACTTTTCCCTTCAATACCACTGGTTCTTGAGCATATGCTACCTCCTGAAATGGTTGAACGTCAACCAGTTCTTTTTGGTACAGTGACTATGTATTTCTTCTATCTTCTTTTGATGCTTCCCGTGTTTTTCAATATTTTCCCTTGTCTTAGTCATCTAGTGCTGCATACAGAAATACCACAAGTGGATGGTTTTAACGAAGAGAAATTTATTTCCTCACAGTCAAAGCAGGCTAAAAGTCCAAATTCAGGGCGACAGCTCCAGGGGAAAGCTTTTTCTTTTTGTCGGCCTTCTTCTCTTCGGTGTTCCCCTGGACTAGCAGCTTCTCTGCGCAGGGACCCCAGTCCAAAGGATGCGCTCTGCTCCCGGCACTGCTTTCTTGATGGTATGAGGTCCCCCTGTCTCACTGCTCACTTCTGTCTTTTATATCTCAAGAGATTGCCTCAGGACACAATCCAGACTTGTAGATCAGGTCCTGCCTTAGTAGCACAACTGCCACCCATCCTTCCTCATTAACATCATAGAGGCAGGTTTACAACATACAGGAAAATCACACAGTACCAGGAATCATGGCCTAGCCAAACTGATATACACATTTTTAGGGGGACATAATTCAAACCATGACATCCCTGAAGGATCCTTCAATATTATAACTCAAGGCTGGAATATTTTCTTCAGTTCTTTCAGCTTGGAAATGCCGAGCATGTTCTTCTTTTCTGGTTTTTTAACTCCAGGTCTTTGCACATTTCATTATAATACTTTACTTTGTCTTCTTGAGCTGCCCTTTGAAATCTTCTGTTCAGCTCTTTTACTTCATCGTTCCTTCTATTCCCTTTAGCTGCTCAGTGTTCAAGAGCAGGTTTCAGAGTCTCTTCTGACATCCATTTTGGTCTTTCCATTCTTTCCTGTCTTTTTAATGACCTCTTGTTTTTTTCATGGTTGATGTCCTTGATGTCATTCCATAACTCATCTGGTCTTCAGTCATTAGTGTTCAATAGTCAAAGCTATTCTTGATATGATCTCTAAATTCATGTGGAATATACTCAAGGTCATACTTTGGCCCTCGCGGACTTGTTTTAATTTTTTTCATCTTCAACTTGAACTTGCACATGAGCAATTGATGGTCTGTTTCACAGTCAGCCCCTGACCTTGTTCTGACTGATGATACTGAGCTTTTCCATTGTCTCTTTCCACAGATGTAGTCAATTTGATGCCTGTGTTTTCCATCTGGTGAGATCCATGTGTATAGTTGCCATTTATGTTGTTGAAGAAAGGTATTTGCAATGAAGAAATCGTTGGTCTTGCAAAATTCTATCACGTGATCTCTGGCATAGTTTTTATCACCAAGGCCATATTTTCCAACTACCAATCCTTCTTCTTTGTTTTCAACTTTCCCATTCCAATTACCAGTAATTATCAGTGCATCTTGATTATGTGTTTAATCAATTTCAGACTGTAGAAGTTGGTAAAAATCTTCAATTTCTTCATCTTTGGCCTTAGTGGTTGATGTGTAAATTTGAATAAGAGTTGCGTTAACTGGTCTTGTTTTTAAGTGTAAGGATATTATCCCATCGTGGATGGCGTTGTACTTCAGGATAGATCTTGAAATGTTCTTTTTGATGATGAATGCAGCGCCATTCCTCTTCAATTTGTCATTCCTGGCATAGTAGACCATATGATTGTCTGATTCAAAATAGCTAATACCGTTCCATTTCAGCTCTCTAATGCCTAGGATATCGATGTTTATATGTTACATTTCATTTTTGATGATTTCCAATTTTCCTAGATTCAAACTTTGTACATTCCATGCTCCTGTTATTAACAAATGTTTGTAGCTGTTTCTTCTCCATTTGAGTCGTGACACATCAGCAAATGAAGGTTTTGAAAACTTGAATCAATCCAAGAAGTACATCGGCAGGGAACTGCCAGAAATTCAAGACAGATTCAGAAAAGGATGTGGAATGAGGGATATCGTTATTGATGGCAGATGGATCATGGTGGAAAGAAGAGAATACCAGAAAGATGTTTACCTATGTTTTATTGACTACGCAAAGGAATTTGACTGTGTGGATAATAACAAATTATGAATAACATGGGAAGAATGGGAATTACAGAACACTTAATTGTGCTCATAAGGAACCTGTACATAGATCAAGAGGCAGTTGTTCAAAGAGAACAAGTGGAGACTGTGTTGTTAAACGTTAAGAAAGATGTGTGTCAGGGTTGTATCCTTTCACCATACTTATTCTATCTGTAAACTGAGCAAATAATCCAAGAAGATGGACTGTATAAAGAAGAATGAAGCATCGGGATTGGAGGAAGACTCATCAAAAACCTGCGATATGCTGATGACACAACCTTGCTTGCTGAAAATGAAGAAGACTTGAAGCACTTTCTGATGAAGATCAAAGACCACAGCCTTCAGCATGAACTGCACCTCAGCATAAAGAAAACAAAAATCCTCACAAATGGACCAATAAGCAACATCATGATAAATGGAGAAAAAATTGAAGTTGTCAAAGATTTCTTTTTACTTGGATCCATAATCAATGCCCACGGAAGCAGCAGTCAAAAAATGAAATGATGCATTGCATTGGGCAAATCTGCTACAAAAGATCTCCTGAAAGTATTAAAAAGCAAAGCTGTCACTTTAAGGACTAATGTGTGCCTGACCCAAGCCATGGTGTTTTCAATTGCCTCATATGCATGTGAAAGCTGGACAATGAATAAGGAAGACCAGAGAACTGACATCTTTGAATTGTGGTGTTGGCAAAGAATATTGAATATACTATGGACTGCCAAAAGGACCTACAAATGTGTCTTGGAAGAAGTACAGCCAGAATGCTCCTTAGTGGCAAGGATGGAGGGCCTTCATGGAAGAAGTACAGCCAGAATGCTCCTTAGTGGCAAGGATGGAGGGCCTTCATCTCACACACTTTGAACATGTTATCAGGAGGGACCAGTCCCTGGAGAAGGACCTCATGCTTGGTAAAGTAGAGGGTCAGCGAAAAAGAGGAAGACCCTCAACAAGGTGGATTGACACAACGGGCTGCAACAATGGGCTCAAGCATAACAGTGATTATGAGGATGGCACGCGATTGGGCAGTATTTTGTTCTGTTATACATAGGGTTGCTATGTGTCGGAACTGACTCATTGACACCTAACAAAAACAACAACTAACAACTAACTTAAAGATTGGCAGTTCAAACCTACACAGTGGTGCTATGGAAGAAAGGCATGGAGATCGCTTTTGTTAAAAAAAAAAAAAAAAAGATTACAGTCACGAAAAGTCTGTGGAGTACATTTCTACTCTGTAACACATGGGGTCACCATGAGTCTGAATCAACATGATGGCAATGGGTTAGGTTTTTTTTTTTGTATTTGGTATTAGAGAGACTAAGATACATAAGACAGGCCTTGCTACCAAAGAATCCCTGAGAAATATAATCTCCAATAGACAAATCAGTGTCACTCACTAAGATAAATTCTATAAGAGAAGGAGGGTCATGGGCCAGTTGGACACGGAGGAGGAAGTAACAGTCCTACTGATTAGTCCAAGGAAGGCTTCTTGGAAGAGATAGCATCTGGTGTCCTGCATTTGTTCAATAAATATTTATCACATTGACAACTATTTGGTATGAAAAATGATAGGTGTTAAGATTATGATGGGGAGGAAAATAATGGCTTTGTCTTTATAAGTAGATAAGGACTAGAAGAGCATTTCAGTGAGAAAAGTTCCTACTTGTGAGTCATTGCCTCCCTCCCAACCATGAACGCTTTAATAACAGATCTGTTGCTTTCCCCTGCCTTCTGGAAAGGAACATGGAACAATATCAGGAACTGCATGCAAAGCTCTAGCCACTGTGCAAAGCTGCCAGAGGCCTTGGGAAAGGAAGTAGATATGAAATATGCTTCTAGGAATGCATGGGGAAGCCTTAACTTTGGACAGAGGGAGCAATGATTGAATCAGGACAAAACAAAAACCTAGGTATTTGGTATCTAAGAAGGACAGTAAGTATTACTCAACACCAGTTGAAATAATATGCTAGGAAGTAGATTGAAGGTCATCTTTTTAGAAGAAAGGAAAGAATATGCTGCCTGGCTCTTTTGCTTCTGAATCACTGAGATGAGCCGAGTTAATCCTGACATGTCAAGGGCAGAGATCTTGATGTTTCCATAGACCAAGCTGCTGAAGTACTGCCCCCGGTAGCAGAATGCTAGATCAGAAGAGTCAATAATAAGAGGAAGAAACTCTTTCTTTCCTGCTTACATAAATAATGCTTTGATATATTTTCTTTTATATTCCTAAGTATAATTCTATACTCTATTTACTATATTGGCTGAGGAGTGTTCAATCAATCAATAGTCCTCAATGGATAACAGTGCACACTATTTGCAAGGCCCCGGTCTGCTTGGGTCGCTATGAGTCAGAATCGACTCAATGGCAATGAGTTTGGTTTTGGTTTGGCTGTGCTCAGCATGGAGAGGGGATCACAGAAGTATTCCACACAATCTCCATCACTGTGATGCTTAAACAAGAGAGACGAGATATACTCACAGAACAATGAAACTGTGAGAATACGATACTGTATATGAGAGGTGTTAAATCCAGAGGACAGACAATAACTACAGACAAAATCAGAAGAAGAAATCGTGGCAGTAGGAGAAATCAGGAACGATTTTGTGAAGTTGGGACCTAAATCATGGGAAGAATTCATACAGAAAGAGCATCAGGCAGGAGCATTCTAGGTCAGAAGAGGGGAGCTTGTAAAGGTGTGGAAAAATAATTTTAAAAAATAATATGTATGAGTCAGGGAACCAGAAAATTAACTATTAACACAATTGCCAGAAGAGATCACACACACACACATACACACACAACAATTAAAAAGAGATAGTAGGACTTTGTCACACTTGAGAAAGTAAATGAGGGTGGATTCAGAGAGAGAAATCTCTTTCCTTATGAAGAAACATCTACCTGTATACACTTTTTCAAAGGCACAGTCCTTACTGAGTGAGGTTGTTTTTAAAACAACCTCCAGGAACAAACAAGCAAACAAACAGAAACTCATTTCCAAGTATGTCAGTAGTTAATTCTGGATAGATATGGTATAAAACAAAGAGCCCCAGTGGTGCAACGGTTAAGCGCTTGGCTGCTAACTGAAAGGTCAGTGGTTCGAACCCACCAGCTGCTTTGAGGGAGAGAGAGGTGGCAGTCTGCTTTCATAAGATTACAGCTTTGGAAACCCTATGGGGGAGTTCGACTCTGGCCTATAGGGTCACTATGAGTCAGGAACGACTGGACGGCAGTGGGGTTTTGGTGATGGTGTAAAACAGTGATTATCAGGGACTTGAATCCAAATAAACCATATAAGTTAATTGAATCCTAAACTAAGAAGCAGTGCTGAATTCCAGACCAAACCACACTTTTGGTTCAAAACGTAATCCAGCACTTGTTTTCAGTTTTTTTGCTTTAAATATGAACTGGAATATATTGTCTAAAATGCGTTGGCATCTCCATCTATCCAGTCCCAGATGAAAATTTTACCACATTTGTTAAAAAACTTTAACATGATTGAGTATATATATATATACACACACACACACACACACACACACACACACACACACACACACACACACACATATATATGTGGTAGCATAGTGGTTAAGAGTTTGTCAGCAGTACAAATCCACCAGCTGCTCCTTACTCCATGTAAACCCTATGGAACAGTTCTATTCTGTCCTGTAGGGTTGCTAAGAGTCAGAATTGACTTGATGGCAACAGTTTTGATTTTTTTAGAGAAAATAAGTAACTTTCCCAGGATCACACTTAAAGTCAAGTCTTCCTGGCTCCAGTGCCATGTCCTTTAGTTTATAAGAGAAGTTTTCACCTGAAGTTTCATGCCAAATCCACTACTGAATTCAGAATCGCCAGCATGGGGCCCAGGTATATGTAGATTTAAAAAAAAGAAAAACCTCCTATGGTGACTTTGATGCAAATCTCTGGTTAACACTCTGCCTACAGAAACTACAACAAAATTTTAAGAAGTGAGAATGACTGGGACCCAAATGTGTCACTGAAGTGTAGTAAGATAAGATCCAGAAATATTAATCCTTGTACTTTTCTTCCTTCCGTTCCCTTCCCAACCCTTCCTCTAATTCATCAGTACTATTTACATTGCTCAAAGGAGAATTTAGGTTGTAATAGCAGGAATGTAGAGGAAAAGAAAGAATTCATGTTCATTTTTTGTTTCTCAACTAGGCTCTAGAGAATCATAAGGAGAAGGCTGGAGAGAAACAGAGCATTGATTGGAAGAGAATCAGAAAGAAAAACAGGCTCTCTACCCTGCTCAGTGTGTCCCCATAGGTGGCAGGCAAGGGATGGGGAAGGCAAGAGAGACAGATATCCAAATATCTCCAGCTAACATGGAGTAGAATGATATGAAACAGTAAGAGAAACGATGGTGACATGCTGTTAGCATGTGGAGGAAGAGGAGATTAACTCTGCCTGGTGACATTTTAGAGAAAACTTGCAGAAGTTAGCATTGGAGTTAAGCGTTAATGGATACGGTTTTCTGTAGGTGGAGAATGTGAGGAAAAGCATTTTGGATATTTTATCCAGCTATCTTTGAGTGGATTCTGACTCATGGCGACCCCATGTGTGTCAGAGTAGAACTGTGCTCCATAGGGTTTTCAGTGGCTGATTTTTCAGAAGTAGATCACCAAGCTTTTTCTTCTGAGGTGCCTCTGAGTAGACTCAAAACTCCAACCTTTCCGTTCACAGCTGAGTGTGTTAACCATTTGCACTACCAAGGAACTCTTAGTTAGGCAGTACTGGGCTAAATGTTTGCAATTTTTACTAGGCTGAGCAAATTAGATTTGTGAGAAAATTATATTTAATACTTATTTTATTCAATTCTCTACCACACAGATGATTATAATAAATATGTAACATTATTATGTTACTATTGATCAGCTCTTCCTAGATTATCTCTTCCTAGAAAGACCTGGCAATCTACTTCTGAAAGTTAGTCAATGAAAACCTTATGAATCACAGCATAACATTGCCCGATAGCGTGCTGAGAGATTAGCCCCCTAGTTTGGAAGGCACTTAAAATACACAGTGGCCTCAACAATGGATTGGAGCATACCAAGGATCGTGAAGAAGGCACAGGACCCGGCCACATTTCAGTCTATTGTACATGGCATTGCCATGAGTCTACTTGACGGCCATTAACAATAATAATTGATTAGCTCAATCCTCATTCACTTAGCAGTTTCATAGTTTGTTGATGATTAACAGATGAGTTTTACTTACCAGAATGGTGCGTGGCCAAGATGTCTTTGGTGGTTCTTCACTTTCTCTCTGGCACTCTTCTCCCCTTTCTCACCATCTCTGAATTGACACTCTCATGCTTCTGGGTTCGTAGACCCACCGTCTTTGCTTTGAATGACTCAAGTCACTAAACTGAACAAACTAACCTCAGCTGAAGTGTTCAGTGCATCTTAACGGTGGCAATATAGAACTACTGTTCCAATTTTGTGATCCACTTTGTCAGCGATTCTTTACTAACTAACAGAAAACTTTCAGGCCAGGTAGAGCAATTGAGGAATAGAATATAAACGTTAAAAGAAACTTTAGAGGTAATCTAATCTTTTGTGCTATAAACTATGGATACTGACCACCACCAGTCTGTCAGTTTGTCTTATGGTGGTGGCTTGCATGTTGCTTGATGCTGGAAGTATGCCATCAGTATTTCAAATACTAGCAGGGTCACCCATGGTAGGCAGGTTTCAATGATCTTCCATAGTAAGACATACTAGGAAGAAAGGTCTGGTGATCTGCTTCCGAAAATTAGCCAATAAAATCCTTACGGATCACAACAGAATTTTGTCCAATATACTGCTGGAAGATGAGCTCCCTAAGTTGGAAGGCACTATATGATAGTTATAACAATGGGCTCAAACATACCAAAGATCGTAAAGATGGTGCAGGACCCAGCAATGTTTCCTTCTGTTGTACTGAAGGTTGCCATGATCTGGAACTTACTCAAAACAACTAACAATAAAAACAACAAGGGATATTGAGGTGCAAAGAAGTTAACTTCTCCAAATCTGGAAGCTTCTAAGAGTCAGAAGTGAAACTTGGACATAGATCTAAGTCCAGTAATCTTTCTCTGATACCTGCAAAGAGAAAGAGGGGAGTGAGTGTTCATCAGCCAAACTTAGGATAGACTTTGTAGGTTGCTACTTCTCCTACCTACTTTATGGCCAATCCTCAGCCTGCACTTGGTGACTTAATATGCCTAATTCACTTTTCCAAAGCAAGTAAAGACCAAGATCCCATATACTAACTGTTGGACAGCAATAATTTATCTTCCATGAGTTCATAATATACTATACCAGGCAGTGACTTAGGAACTGGGTAGACTCAAGTTTAATGAGACTAGATTATAATTAGCAGTAAGGGTCATGCCCAATGTTACAGTGAAAATCACTGACAAAACAAAGAATCATCCTCTTTCCGTATTAATGCACTTAGTAAGGAGCATGAAAGCCAAAGACTTAATGAAATTTGCAGAAGATATATTTTTAGAAAGCATGACTATAGAGAGTAAGGATTCAAAAATAATAAACGACATGGAAGAACTTATTTAAAATTAGGGATATCAAAAAAAACCAAACCCTTTGCTGTCAAGTTGATTCCATGTCCCAAATTATAAATTAATATACACCTACTCCTCACTTATTGACTACCTAATTAGGCAACATTTCAAATTTACGACCATACTAAAAAATCTTCTATCCTACTATTTTGCACATTAATGACATTTATCTAGCAGTAACCAATGCCAAGGTAAGAGACAAGAGTAATGCAGGCTGTGATGGTTAAGGTTATGTGTCAGCTTGGCTTGGTCATGATTCTCAGTGGTTTGGTAGTTATGTAATAATGTAATTTGCAGTTACATAATGATGTAGTCATCCTTCATTTTGTGATCTGATGTGGTCATCCTCCATTTTCGCATAATGCTTATTTTCACGTACAACCTGGCCTTTGGAAACTAACCACGTTGATACATAAGAAGTAGGTGTATCTATAGGTAGAGAACCTTAAATACTACTAATATACAAAGTTATGTCTGGGAAAAAAGGAATAAAGTCAAGGTAATCTTTGGTTGATTTATAATATGATGCTGCAGAAAAAGATATACCACATAATTTGGAACTAAGACAAGAAAATTCAGGGTAGAGAGCTGAGACTGGATTTTCAGAAAAATACAGAGAAAGAAGAGGGAGTTGAAAACAAGGGCAATAAAGTGGTGTGTATCATTAGGGAACTAATATATCTAAAAGACAACATAAATCTAAGAATACTATGATCAAAGTTATGGTTAGGTAATAACCAAAGTAACAAATTATTAACAGTCATGATAAATAGAAAGGGGGACAAACAATGAAAAATCTAAAAAGAAAATTTAGAAGAAATTTAGAGAAAGTTCTGTACCGGGGACTATGAGAAAAAAAAATGGTTGAATGGTTCACAGTTGGAAGATGTTTCCCAAAATGTATTGGAATCCTAAAATTTCTACTTTAAAGAAATAAAATGATGGCTGTGGTTTTTATTGTATTTATTTGTCAAAAAATGAGCTCACACCATTTCCGGTGGTCACCTATCAGCCAAAAGACAGAGTGGCTCATAAAATAAATAATATCACCTGTGATTACTGTGCTCCTCTAAATAATCATCTAAATGAGACGTAATGGTCAACATTTACCCTAGACTCAAGATGAGAAGGTAAAGGGGGACAAGGAAGCTACATTAATGGAAACAGAGCAACCAGAATGGAAATAATGAGAATGCTGACACATCGTGAGAAGTGTAACCAGTGTCACTGAATAATATGTATAAAACTTGTTAAACGAGAACCTAATTTGCTATGTAAATTTTCTCCAAAAATATAATAAAATATTTTTAAAAAACGAGATAACAGACCAGTCATTGGCTACAAATCTCTATAAATTCAGGTATGACAGTTGGTTCACTTAAATTGAGCCTTTGTTTTTCATATTTTTCTCAAAGAACATAAGCAATGGGGAATGCCTAATATATTCTTTTACTTTCTTCCTCCTTCTTCATATAGTTGCAGAATACCAATCCAACAAAAACTAACTAGAAATAGAGTCTTTTGGTAATACTTAGGAGGAACTATGGAGCCCTGGTTGCACAGTGGTTAAGAGTTCAGCTGCTAATCAAAAGTTGGCAGTTGATAATAATAGTCCAATTTCATCACCTAGCTTATGAATATTTTCTTTAGACCTGGGCAAGAGAGGCCTGCGTCCTGGCCTCATGCCTAGGAATGCCCAACTCTGACCTTCCTTAGGCCATACCCCTCCACCAAAGTGGGCATCCGAGGAATCAAGTGTTATTCTGACCTGTAGCCTAAGCCTCACCTTCTAGGCCCTACTCCAGGTAAGCAAGACTCCCGAATTCCCCTTTTAAAGGTCCTTGAGCCATTTTCAGGGCCTGTGCAGGCCTCTGTCTCAGGGCCTTTTCTCAGGATGATGAAATGTGCCATTAATACTTATACCTAGGCTAGGGAGATGGTGGGGCAGTGCAAGGAGCATCAGGTTGCAGTATATGTTTGTATGTTGTGTGTGTGTGTGTGTGTGTGTGTGTAAGAAGGCAGTGGATAGCTTGTAAGTATGAGCTAGAGTGTCCACTGGTGCACAAAGCCCCTCATGGTGCAGAATGGAGCCTTGGGTATATTGAGAGCCCAAGGCCCACTCCCTGCACGCCACCATGTTCCTCTGCAGAACTCCAAGAAAGCTGGGACTTATAAATTTGAACCTGGTCTTCCAAATCCCTGTAAAGATATTTTTATTAAGGATAAAAGATAGAACAAATTGAATTTAGAAGCTGTTACCTTGACTTAGATATTTGAAATATTTAGACAAACCATGTTTGGGCTTGCTGTAGGCCTGCAGATTTCTGGAAGAAAGCCTGTTACTTGTCCCCTCCCAGGCTACTTTAGACTTTATTTCTCCAATATCTTTTATGATATTTGACAAGATCATTCATGTCTGGGGAATCAAATTGAAGTAGGAAAATGTGGGAACACATAATTTGAAGGTAAGTAGAAGGTGAGGCAGAGTCTCTGGGTGGTGAAAACAACGTACTTATCTCCTCACCAAAGGTTGGAGGTTTGAGTCCACCCAGAGGTGCCTCAGAATAAAGGTCTGGTGATCTACTTATGAGAAATTAGCCATTGAAAACTCTATGGAACACATTTCTACTTTGATATCTATGTGGTGCCATGAGTTAAAATCGACTCCTCAGTGACTAGTAATGGTAGAAGTGAAGCGAATATCGTCAGCAGTTAGATTTATTGATAAACCTGTCTGTTTCCCTGACTTTCCTACCACAAACAGAAATATTTAGGAGCATTTCTTCAGACTCAGAACCTTTAGCCTCATGAAGAACACGGTCACCACCGCTGTGCCTGATGTTTCACAAGCTTGCTGACTGTGTTTCACGTGCTGCCTGGTCCCTAGGAAAGCTCATTTAGTGCGTGGTTAGACTCTCAAGGACAAGGCTCCCCTTAGCTGTTTTTTTCCCCCCTCCAGGAAAACAACAGAGGCTCCAGAACTTTTAACTTCATATTTTTGGACATTGCATATTTCAGGAAAAATTTATTGTTCCTTTTATTGAGGTTTTAAGGGAGCGTTGATAATATCTTTCAATGCGTAATTTTTATACCTTACTAAGGAAACTGGACTTTTTCCAATGGATCCTATGACCCATTCAGTCATTTCTTTTTTTTTTTTTTTTCTCTTAGGCATTTCAATCCTTTAAATTTAGTTGTCGTTAGTGTTAATAGAGTCACACTTAGTGCTCTGTATTCCGTAAGGCACTTGTGATATGCACATCAAATTATTCTGTGCAGTTTAATACAATTCTAAACAAACGTGCCTTTTCATCATGAATGGCTTATCTTAACACTGCTGTTGTTGTTATATGCCATTGAGTCTATTCCTGTTCATAGCAATCCTGTATGACAGAGTAGAATTGCCCAGTAGGATTTTCTAGGCTGTACTGTTTACAAGAGCAAATCGTCAAGTCTTTTCTCCAGCCGAACTGCTGGGTGGGTTTGAACTGCTGACCTTTTGGTTAGTAGCCAAGCACTTAACCATTGCGCTAATACTACCCTGAAAAACAATTGTATATTGTTATTATTACTATTTTTTCTCTCAGATGCTATTTACATATGTTATCATGGCTTGGCAAATTGTGATCTTGGCCTAGGGTCATTAATCCAGGAACAATTATTAGCAAATTAACGAACTGGGAACATATTTATACTTTTTTGTTGTCAGTTATAATCCTACATTTATAAAACTGAGTCTTCTTTCTCTCTTATGGTAGTTATGGTCTGCTGTAGGAGATAATGTTTTTAAAATTCCTTTTCATACTTCTTTATACGTCGCTGCAGAATCTTGGTTAAACTAAGAAATCATTACTCTTGTTCACAGACCATCCAAAAGATCTCCAGTTCACAAATTATGTTATATCCTTGTTTGCCAGTTAGGTTTTGGCAAATAGTGTAAGCTCTCTGAGCTTCAGTTTCCATATCTGTAAACAGATAGTTGCATCTATCTTACAGGGTTATTGTGGATGTTAGATGTTATCATTGTGCTTGGCATAGAGTTGGAAAACAGAAAATATGGTCTCCTTCATCATCCCTTTGCTACTTCTCCCAGAGACATATTTTCCATCACAATAGAATTACTTCAATTTTAATTTTTTTAGCTGTAAATTTGAAGAATCAAACTTCAGTTACCAAAACACATTTTTTTATTTCTTAGTTAACACCTGCCTCTTGCAACTGGAGCCCTGGTGGCACAGTGGTTAAGAGCTCAGCTGCTAACCAAAAGGTCAGCAGTTCAAATCTACCAGCCACTCCTTGGAAACCGTATGGGGCAGTTCTGCTCGTCCTATAGGGTCATTATGAGTCAAAATTGACTCGACAGTACATGACAACAACAACTCTTGTAACTGGTTTGACTATTCAGTTATTAGGGCTCATAGAGGAGTGGTTTGGTTTTTTTTTGTGTATACTTTTTTATCATTTTTTTGTTTGCTTTTATAAAAGAGAAGAAAGACATTTCTTTCTTCTCTACAACAGATGGGAATATCAATTAGAGTCAGTTATAATCCTGACCCTCAATAGCAGTCAAGTCCCGCTGTGTGCCAAAACCGGATGGAAGATGATCTGGATGTTGTAACCCGCGTGCTGTTGCCCAAAGCAATCCCTTCAATCAGACAATAATTCCCCAGGTGTCTGCCCCAAAGTTCACCTGACAGGACACAGAGAAACAAACACTAACATTGTGTTTTCTTTTTGTTATAATCCATTTTAATAAATTACAGCATTTAGGTGTAATCCCCCCCATTTACAATTTTCCCAGTAAAGCACTAAAATTGCACCATGGTGGTCATTTTCCAAATCAGTCTAAACTTTTGAAAGGGAGTGCCAAGTCTCTTGAAGGTCCACAAGATTTCCTTGAGTAAGATTTTACTGATATCTAACTTTACAAATGACACCAACTATTTCTCCCAAAAAACTTTAACATTAAAAATTCATCTGGAAGGGTGGCTTCTTGGAATGCATCCTATTTCTTTTGTGTGAAAATTCCTCATCATATTAAAATAAATTTATGCATATTATCGAGGCCTAGTTTGACTATCTGCTTCACTTAGTCCCAAATCATTTTATTTTTGTATTGATCACAAATAAAAATTAAAAGCATGAAGTTGTTTCTGTTTTTTTATATGTAATATTTTGTTAGCTTAGTTTAACGTTCTCTTTAATACTGATTGAATGGAAGAGTAAAGTTGACCTTTTGTGTCTTCCCACTTCTATACATGTTGTCAATGGAAAAAGCAAATCAAAACCAAAAACACATTCTCTATATTTCTGTACACTATTATTTTTAGAAAATAGTACCCTATCTTTTCTCCTACATAATTCTCAGTTTTATGCGTCTCACTGATTGAAGGAGCCCTGGTGGTGCAGTGGTTAAGAGTTTGGCTGCTAACCAAAAGGTCAGCAGTTCAAATCCACCAGCCCCTCCTTGGAAACCCTATGGGGTGGTTTTACTCTGTCCTATAGGGTCGCTATGAGTTGGAACAGACAGCAACAGGTTTGGTTTTTTGGGTTTTACTGATTAAATGGCTAATTAGTCTAAATTGATGTCCCTGAAGAAGACGTTCTAGGTCTTTCTCTGGATACCAAAGAATACATTTAGGTTGGTCCATCTTAATGAAGAAAGGATCATAAGTAATATAACTCAGATGTCCCTGATTTACCAGGTCAGGAAGAATCAAAATAATCTAAATTTCCAATGAGCTGGACCAAAAAAAATATAGATTTTCCTCAAACTTCTTGCCCCAGGAGTATCAGAGATGCTTCCCAAGAAACTCCTATCCATTCTTCCAATCCATTCTTGTTGATTCTTGCCCCCAAATCTTGTGGGAATGCCCTGGAGCATGACTACTGTATTTGCATTCAGGTTGGTCCCCAACCTATGAGGCCTAGAGAAGGAAAGTTTCCTCTTATTCCAGCCAAAGACCAGCCTTCCCAACTTCCATTTATTGTTCAGTGATAGGCAGTGAGGATGTCTATTTCTTTTGGGATAAACTCCACCCCTTATCCATAAGGCTAACCTTGCCCCAGCTTCCACCAGGGCCCATTCTTTAGGAATTACACTGATACTTGATTATTGAGTTCCAGTTTTTTCCAGTTTTGCATATGTAGGGTCTCAACATTATTATCCACATTGGAATTCATACACCAGAATGAGGTGAACATATGTCCTCACATCCTTCTGCTGTTTATGGACAATGCTAGATAGCAAGAATAACGTACACCTGTTGCCGTCGAGTCGATTCCGTCTCATAGAGACCCTATAGGACAGAGTAGAACTGCCCCACAGAGTTTCCAAGGCTGTAATCTTTACGGAAGCAGACTGCCACATCTTGCTCCCATGGAGCCACTGGTGGGTTTGAACCACCAATTTTTCAGTTAGCACCTGAGTCTTTAACCACTGCACCACCAGGGCTGCTTATAATAACATAGACAGCTCCTAAAAACAAACAATAAATTTCAGAGACAGTTATCATTTAAACCCACATGTAGAGAAGAAACCATTCTAGAAGGAAACAGAATTGGGCAGTCAACCCTTTACCTGCTGACTTCCGCAGCATGAAATCATTGCAAGTTGCTTGACCCTTTGGGCACCTATCCTCCCCTTCAAAAGAGATCTGGCTGGGAGTTCTGGCTGTCACTTCTACATATGGTGCCCAGTCAACAAAATATGTTTAAATGCACTGCTTGCCTCCCTGCGATAAAAGGCATTTTGGCACAAGACTCTCTAGAAAATTGGGCACCAAATAGGCCTTTGAGTGCTGTGACCATCAGGTAGAGCAAATTCTGCTGTTTCAAAACATAAGCCACTCAGTTATTTATTTGCTAATGAGCCAGACATTATAAGACTAGACAGACACATACTGCAAAGATCAAATACATACTACCCTTTCACTTCCATGTTCTTGTTTGACATTTTTTTTTTTTTTAACAGAATCAAGATATTATGGTCACATGAGTAGGTTGAGATGCTTTCTTCAGTTGAACTAGTTTGTGGCTTATTTGTACTTAGTTACTGAATATCACTGTAAAATTAGGAACTCAAATGAATAGCATGGGAATAGTGAAATTTTCTGCGAGAGTTAGGGAGGGCCCTAACCGAATCAGTATGTTATGCCTAGAGAAGGATAGATCTAGTGCAGGGGTTGACAAACTATGGTACACAGGCCAAACTGGCCTGTCACCTTTTTTTGTGAATAAACTTTAATTGACACAATGCCTTAGTTTCCTAGTGCTGCTGTAACAACAACAACAACAAATGTCACAAGTGGGTGGCTTTAAAGAACATAGATTTATTTTCTCACAGTTCTAGAAGTTAGAAGTCCAAACCAGGACATCAGCTCTAGTGGAGGGTCCCTCCTTGTCAGTGGCCCCAGCTCTTCCTTGGTGTTCCTTGGCATTTCTTGGCTTGTAGACAATTCCTCACGTGGTGTCTTCCCTCATGTGCGACTATGCCTGTTTTCCCTTTTAGTAAGAGACCACTCAGAAAGGATTAGGTGTAGGACCCACCCTACTCTGGTATGACCTCATTAACATAACAAAAGAAACCCTATTTCCAAACAGGGTCATAGTTACAGGTACAGGGGTTAGGACTTCAACCTAACTTTTTTGGGGGATACAGTTCCATCCATAGCACACAGCCATGCCCGTGTGCTCACATGATACGTAAGGCTGCTTCATAGGTCAACAGAAGAGTTAAGTAGTTGCTACAGTAACAATATAGATGGCAAAACCTAAAGTATTTATTACCTGGCCCTTTACTGTGTAAGCTTGCCAACCCCTGGTCTAGTGTATAGCTATCTTTATTGTGAAAATATTTTACATTCTCTTTGAAGTAGGAGACAGATCTATGCTTTTATTAAAAGCAGCTAACACTCAGAGAATTAGGCGATCTTACAGGTAAAAATTTCAGGAATGTCAGCAACTTCAGTCCTTTTGTGGCACAGTTACCCCGAGGAAATGTTTTCAGTTACACTAAGTACAAAAGAGGAGTCCCTGCGTGGCGCAAACCGTTAACATGCTCAGCTGCTAACTGAAAGGTCGGAGGTTCGAGTGCACCCAGATGCTCCTTGAAAGAAAGGCCTGGCTATATACTTAAAAAATCAGCCAGTCAAAACCCGAGGGAACACAGTTCTACTCTGACACACATGGGGTTGCCATGAGTTACATCAACTCGATGGCAACTGATTTCAAATGTGAAATATATAGGCCTACTGCCTGCTATTCTCATTGATTGGAAAAGAAAATAATAATAATGTTTTTCTCTAATCATCTTGCACATTAAGTGATTGTTTGAGAGATGTTAAAATAACTGAAGCATCTTGGAATTCAGCTTAAAAAACAAACTCAGCATGCTCTAAGTTCAAGAAGTCTATTGCATATTCACTATCCATCTCCCTGTACATATTTTATTTAACCTTCTGTAACTATTGTCACTGTGAAGTGCTTCGGAGAGGCTAATGCATTGTGATGTTTTGTTAATGGAAACGGAGACAATAGTCCAGAAGGGCAAGAGGAGGGGGCAGATGAAGGAAGGAGCTGACTGAAGGCCCCGCCGGGCGTCTGAGAGAGGTGAGGCCTGGACGCCGCGCAGAGCTGACTTCTTCATTAGCAGAACCTGGAGGCATGCCAGAACATTCCAAAGGACTAAACTCGACTTTACAAACGCGTCAGTTTTCCTCCCCCCTTACCCTCCTCCTCTTCTCTCTTTTTACAAACGTAAAAGGAAAGCACACAATGTTATTTTTTTTCCACATTATAATGCACTCCTTTCCATTAGAAAGTCAGTGCTCAGAAATGGAAAATCTCTTTACAGTTCTGGATGATCAGGGAGTAACTTTCCATTTAGCCCTCCACTCTGTTTCTCGGTAGGAGTTGTAGCTTAGACACTCCGTTTTTCTGATTTTGTTCCCCCTTGGTGTAAGCAGTGGGTCAGTCTAGAGGATGTGTGTGCAGTATCTCCCTACTTCCTGTCTTAACGAACCAGCCCCAAAGGCGACTTTGTCAAGGTTTCTGAGGGCACCATCTGTGTGTCTTGTGGATTCATATCCTGTTTTATTAAAGAGCAGCACTGCCATTGCTTGAACTGGTAGTGTGTTTTCTTCCCTTTCTCCCTCCCCTTTTTCCTTCCCTTCCTCCATCGCCCGCCCTCTCTCTCTCCCTTCCTCTTTTTTGTTGTTGTTGTGTTTCCCACAGCAAAAACTTGCCTCCGGGGCTGCCTAAGTCCACGTCGGTGGGCTCCCGCTTGTGGCGCAGGTGTGCGTGAGCCCGCCTCCGTGTGGTCGCCACAGCAACCCTCTGCTCTAATCTGCTGAATATGAAAAGAAGAAACAGAGAGAGAAAAGCCATCCACCCCTTTCTGCTCCATCCATGAGTCCAAAAGAAGGACACCGTCTCCAAGCATTCCTGATAATCCCCCAGCCATTGCCCAGGCAACAGTCACAGGGAACTGGCGCGGCCTGTGGCGAGAAGGCAGTCCCTGTCTCAAGCTCAGGCTTCCTCCTTCTCCTCCTTCACTTCTCCAGTCCTGGGGCTGCTCTGAGCCCCTAACACACACCCCCGCTCCGCACCCTCCAGCCAGTGGGTCACTGACTCACAGACGGGACGCTATTTCATCACATCTCTTCCAATGGCTCCGAGATGTAACTCATGGGGTGTGTGTGTGTCTGTGTGTGGAAGATTTAAGGAGATTTTCTACTCCAGCCACCTTTCAGACGCTCTGTGTTTATGTGCCAGAGAAATGGACAGAGAATTTCTCATATCAAAGCCAGTAGTTGAAAAAGAAGCCCCTTGCAACTTGTATTACTTCAGCTGTTCGCGGGCTTGAGGAGGTTTCCCAGAGTGCGTGCTCTCTAGCCTCCGTATCCAGCAGTGAAAGCTCTCGTTTGTCTTCCTGCCATCATGTTGATGCAGCTGGGTTTGACATTGCTTACCTCAGCACTTTTTTTTCTTCTTTGGTTGAGAGACAGAAGGCTTCCTTGTGATCCCAGCCTTTTCCTATCAAATGACACTCAGCCACGGTTTGGGTGACTTATTTACTGGCACTGGACCAGGAAAAACAAAAATGAACGTTCGCAACTAATAAATCCTCCGGCTTAGATAGCTACAGCAACAGTGGTGGGATTACCTCAGAATGTTTTGCCTGATACCACAGGGCTCCCTGGAAGTGTGGAACCTAATAAGGGGTAAGAGATGGGGGTAAAACAGGACAAGGAGCAGAGAAAATGTCTTATACTCTAGTACCTAGACATATCAAAGTGTTGAGCTTAAATCAGAGATGTGCTTTCTTGGTTGGGGAGTCTAAATGGTGGTGTCATTGGAATGGGAGGTGGTAAACTTGCCACCTTTTTTTTCCTGTTGTCTTGAAAATCAAACCACGCCCATCATCAACTTGCTGAAGGCAGCCAGCCTAGAGTGACTGAACAGCAAAATCACAGCTTTCTCAGCTGCAGTGAAGGAAACTATTTTTACAGAGGACAGGAGGTCAAGAATGTTTAACAAACAAAATTGTATGTTATCCACTCCTAGATAATACTCCAAGGACCTTTCTCCTCCCAGGCCCTTATTGAAAGTTAGGGCATCTCTTTAAGGCTAGTGTGATCATGTTTTTATTTGTTTTGGAATTGATCTTCTAGACGGAAACACTGTTTTTTTTTTTTTAATTAGCATAAGTCCAGAAAAATCTAACCACAGAACCATTGACTCTGGCTTACATTTCCTCATTTTCTCGCCAAATGACCACCTCTAATTCAATAAGTAACTATACTTTCTGTGATGACTAGCTCTGTTAATTCAGCTTTTGCAGACCAATGACTGAGCATACAAGATTCAGTCATTGAGTAGAGATGTGGATAAAAAGTGGGGGAAAATTTCACCATCACCCAGACATTTAGTCTATATATCGCTAAATATTTGACTATTTGGAAAGACACCTATGATTGATTGTAGTCATTCTTTTCAATTTTGGTTTTGGTTTCATGACCTCAGAGAGATAGTGATGAAGGACACTTATTTCATCTCAAGTAAGCATCACAAACTGTTTGTGAATGACTGCTAACCTAAATGTTGGTGGTTCTAACCCACACAACGGTACTACGGAAGAAAAGTCCTGGTGATCCGCTTCCATTAAGATTATAGCCAAGAAATCCCTATGGTTTTTCTACTCTCTAACACATGAGGTTGCCATGAATTGGAATCAACTCAACAGCAACTAACAATAAGAGTTTTGTCTATATGTTATAATACTGAGAAAGATATTTTTTGTTCTGTTGTTTTTTGTATGTTCATACAGCTTGGCTCTGATACCATCTAAGTACCTAGAAAAATGCCTATGGGAAATAGGCAACATGATCTACTTGTTTTCCAAAGTACCTGATAAAATAGAATCTTAAATAAAATTCTGCAGAGCTCTACACAGTTGTTACCTTTGAATGCTGCTCTATTGTCACAAACTTTTTAAAAGTGACTGGGAATGTAATATACAAAATATACAAAAATAAATATGCAAAGACTAATTCAGTGCCTACCAATGAAATACCTGTTCTAAATTATTCCACTAGTTCCCAAGAAAGAAATGTAATTTCTCTGTGATTAAAGCTAGCTATACTGTTCTCTCTGTGACAGAGATACCGTCTATAGTCTTTGTCCCCTAGGAGGATTAAGTATTATCTGACTGCTATTTTGAAATCCTTACTGTTATGGATTCAATTGTGTCCCCCTCAAAAATGTGTTGAAATCCTATCCATTGTACCTGTAAATATGACCCTGTTTGGAAATAGGCATTTTCTTTGTTTATATTGAGTTCATAACAGAGTGGGATGGATCTGAAACCTAACTGCTTATGAGTTCTTTGAAAAAAAGGCAGAACAGACACAGAGACACACACAGGGGGAAGAGGAAAACACATAATGGAGACACGTGCATCTATAAGTCCATGAATGCCAAGGACTGCTGGTAGCTACTAGCAGCTGAAATAGACAAGAAAGTACCTTCCCCTAGAGCCATGCCCTGAATTCAAAATTCTAGCCTCCTGAACTAAGGAAATAAACTCCTGTTCTTTAAATCCACCCATTTTAGGTATTTCTGTTATGGCAGCAGTAGATAACTAAGACACTTAGAGGGCAAAAAAAAAAAAAAAAAAAAAAAAAAAGATTATGTGTTCAAATCGATTTCAAATTCTATTTAATTCCTAGAATTCTTGTTTTCATTATCCATTATTAAACTGATATTGTGGGCACACCTAACATGTGTCAGACACTATGCTAAACTTTGGGGATTCAAAGAGCTTGTGGCCTACAGGGGGAGGCAGAAGGGTAATAAATAAGAGCTAGCTTTTATTGAGTGCTTACTATGTGTCAGGTACTGTTGTAGCATTTTATGTATGTTAAGGCATTTTATGTATATAAGATTCATTCAAGTCTTAAAACAACTCTGTGAGGTAGGTAATAGTATTTGTCCTATCTTTCAGAAAGGAAGTCAAGATACAGAAATTTTAAATTACTGGCCCAAAATCACATGCTACCTTATTTTTAAAGCAATGTTTGGAAAATTTACAACTGCCTCATGTTTATAACCCACTAAGTTCAATACCAAAATATTGAAGTTGTCAAGGATTTCATTTTACTTTGATCCACAATCAATGTCCATGGAAGCAGTAGTCAAGAAATCAAATGACATATCACATTAGGCAAATCTGCTGCAAAAGAGCTCTTTAAAATGTTGAAAAGCAAAGATGTCACTTTCAGGATTAAAGTGCACCAGACCCAAGCCTTGATATTTTCAATTGCCTCATATACATGTGGAAGCTGGACAATGAATAAGGAAGACCAAGGAAGAATTGATGCCTTTGCATTATGGTGTTGGTGAAGAATATTGAATATACCATGGATTGCCAGAGGAACAAACAAATCTGTCTTGGAAAAAGTACAGCCAGAATGCTCAATAGAAGAGAGAATAGTGAGACTTCATCTCATGTACTTTGGACATGTTATCAGAAGGAACCAATTGCTAGAGAAGGACATAATGCTTGGTAAGGTTAAGGGTCAGCAAAAAAAAGGAAGACCCTCAGTGAGATGGGTTGACATAGGGCTGCAACAATGGCCTCAAACATAGCAACGATTGTGAGGATGGTTCAGGACCAGGCAGTGTTTCGTTCTGTTGTGCACAGGGTTGTGACTTGATGGCACCTAACAACAACGAGTTTAATATTCTCAATACACAGTTTATAAGCACAAGTCTCCCAAGTGGAAACTAGGAAGCACATATTAGTAGAGGGAATTTAGAACCCCCAAGATTAATCCCTGAGATTATCCCAGCATCTCAGGATTTCTAAGAGCTTTTGCTTAGGTGATGGATAATATTTTGAATAAAAATGTTTTTAAGGGTGTCCCTAGGTGGTGCCACTTATCTATCCTTCAATTTAGTCACAGGAAAACTTGTTTTACAACATTTCAAATTTAAATAAGTTAATGTTTCTAGAGTGCTTAGAGCAGTTCTCTTAGAGGAGCATATGGTAAATGCTATGTTTTCTTAAATAAATAAATAAACTTGTTAGTTGCTGTCAGTCAGCTCTGACTCACGGTCACCTTATGTATAACAGAAGGAAAGGATGCCTGGTCCTATGCCATCTTCATGATCGTTGGTGTGTTTGAATCCATTGTTTTAGCTGTTGTGTCGATTCATCTCAATGAAGGTTTCCCTTGTTTTTTGCTGGCCCTCCACTTTACCAGACACGATGTCTTTTTCTAGTGATTGGTCTTTCCTAATGACATGTAAGTGAGTAGAAGTCTTGCCGTCCTCACTTCTAAGGAGTATTCTGGTTGCATTTCTTCTAAATAAATGAACTTAGTAAAGAACTGAGAGAAGAAAACACCCTATGTGAGAGTCAAGAAATAGTAGAAATATTAATGGCAAGAGAGTTCTCTCACAAGTCATCAAGAACTTCATCAAAAATATATGAGGGAGTTGTTCATGGGGGTATTTAGCTAATTGCCTCCATGACAACTGCCTCCTTTGCCATGAGACCAGATAAATTAGATGGTGCCCAGCTACCATTACTGAACATTTTGATCAAAGATTCTATAGAAGAATCCTGATGAAAAGGGTGAAAATGCAGAACAGAAGTTCAAATTCTTATGGACTCTAGACTTTCTGGAGCCATGGAGGGTGGTTGAACCCCTGAAACTATTGCCCTGAGATAATCTTTAAAACTTAAACCAAAAATATCCCCTGAAGTCATCTTAAAACCAAATAATAGTTTAGCTTCACTAGTAAAAAAGATCTGCCTTGAGCATTATGCTCTTTTTAGAACTGGCTACATGGGATCAAACTGACAAAAGCAACTCAAAAGATTAGATAGGAACCTTAGGGGGCAGTGAGTTTATGTTAATGAAGGAAGAACAACTCAGAAAAGGAGGGTGAGAATAGTTGCACAACTCAAAGAATGTAACCAGTGTCACTAAATGATACATGTAGAAACTGTTGAATTGGTGTATGTTTTGCTGTGTTTATTCTCAACAATAGCAACAAAATAAAATTATATACATAAATACATTTATATATAAATAAAATTATATACACAAATGTATTTTATGTACATGAAAGAAAAATATGGGGGAGAAGGGCTAAATTAATGGTCAGAAGAATCCTTGGAAATACTAAAGCATAGCTGTGACATGATCAGATCTGTGTTTCATTTAGCAAGGTAATTTCTATAGCAATGCAAAGGATGAAAAAAAGATTAGTTAGCTGTGGCTGAGACTCCAATTTAGATACCATTGTAAAACCCAGGCGAGAAATGATGGTGATGCTGTTTAGGTGACAATAGGATTGGAGAGGTTGGGAAAATCTGGAAAGGTGTAGAGGAAGTAGAAACTATAGAACACAGACCCTGACTGGACGAGAAAACACTGTCCCTTAGTGGGCAAGGAAACATAGTCCGTGATACAGTCAGGAAAGGGGATGAGTCCTGAGTTTGGAACATGGATGACACTCACTGAGAGAAAGATATTTGGACGGCAAGATTCTTAGTTAGTCTTCGGCATGTTGGGTTTAAAATACCTAATACCCAAGGGAGGATGCGATAGCAGTTAAAGGCACATTCTGTTTCCCAGGAAGAAAATTTGGATCCAAGAGATAGGTTTTGGAGTCACGCACACAAAGGGAGGTCTTTTAAGAGATGGGAGTATATGGAACAGCAAGGGAAAACAGAGATGAGGGGAAAAGATATGGGAGCCAAGGACAGAACTTGGGAAACTCAGGGATAATCCCAAGGGGCCATTCAAAGAAGATTGCAGACAATGAAAGAAGCTTGGTCAATTTGCTAAAAACAGAACCAAATAGTCTTTCTTAACTGAGAAGTTCTTTTTTGCCGTAATTTCTTCCTGTAGCTTCCAATCCATCATCAGAGCTAATCTACATTTTGAAACCATCAACCAATTCACTGATAATGTTGGTCTTGAAAGTTCACACACTTAAAGACACCTTGGCACTGTCAAGCTTTGGAAACATAACTCAGTACCTCCACTCTGCGGAGGTCACTAAGAACATTACCCTACCTGAAAGCTGCGGGTACAATCAATCACTGATTAAAAATGACATCTCTTGCAAATACTTGCTCAGCAGAGGAACTGAGCACAATCTCAACGAGGAGAGAAAATGAATCCTAATTATTACCTTTGTTCCCCTATACTTGGTTTCAAGAAACACTTTTCCTTACTCAACTGTTACAAGAAGGTATTTAGCCTACTTCAGGATGCCGTATATATCTTTCTCCGGTGGTTATCATTCAGAAGGGTATTCAATCTCCCAAGGCATAATTTTTTTTTTTTTAAATAATAAAAAAAAAGCAGCCTCTGTGTGGTTTCTTTATAATTGGCTTGGTTGGGAAAAAAAAAAAAAAAAAAAAAAGGCCTATTGGAAGATGATATCCAATGAAATTATAATGAAACAAGATATCCTACCAGAGCTTGTTTTAGTTTTCCTTTTATCCTCACTAACAGCAGGTACCATTTGTTCTGGGTTAAGGTTGTTACTTTAGCATAGATATTAAGTAACCCCTCTTAGGTTTGAAAATATAAAGAAAGTAGATCCCTGGTCCTGGGGAGAAGATGTACATGTCCTTTTGTTTGACTTAACAAATAAACCCTCCTTATTGGTATACAGATTGCTAGGGAGGAGTCTTAGTTATCTAGTGCTACTATAACAGAAATACCACAAATGGGTGGCTTTTACAAAGAGAAATTTATTTTTTCACAGTTTAGGAGGCTACAAGTGCAAATTCAGGGTACCAGCTCTAAGGGAAGGCTTTCTGTCTCTGTTGGTTCTGGGGGAAGGGTCTTGTCATCAACCTTCCCCTGGTCTAGGAGCTTCTGAGCACAGGGGCCCCGGGTCCAAAGGCTACGCTGTTTTCCTAGCTCTTGTTTCTTGGTTGTATGAGGTCCCCCATGTCTCTCTGCTTGCTTTTCTCTTTTATATCTCAAAACAGATTGACTTAAGACACAACCTAATCTTGAAGATCGAGTCCTGTCTCATTCACATAACTGTCGCTAATCCCACCTTATTAACATCACAGAGGCAGGATTTACAACACAAAATGGTGGATAATCATACAATACTGGGAATCATGGCCTGGCCAAATTGACACACATTTTTGGGGGACACAATTCAGTCCATGATAGGAGGAAACAGGCAAATCTGAATAGGAAGGGTGGATCCAATAAATCCCCAACCCCATTTCCTGAGATGGACTTTCCAAAGATCTAAGGGTGGCCCTTACTCAGACTCCAAAATAGTTTCTGTAAGATAGTGGTTCTCAGATGGGGCTGATTTTGACCCCCCCAAACATTTAGCAGTTTCTGGAGACATTTTTGGTTGTCAAAATCAGGGAGTGTGCTGGTATCTAGGGGACAGAGGACAGGAATGTTGCTAAACAGTCTACAATGCACAGGATAGCCTCTAAAGCAAACAAACAAAAAAATTACTTGGCCCAGAATGCCGATAGTTCTGAAGTTGAAAACTCTGCCTTAAAGGTAGAGAGACACAGAACCCTGCACTAATCCTGATATTGTCAGGAGAATGATGGCTTTGGCCGATGAGAGGCATTCTCTGAAACCAGTTTTGCCCTGTTTTTTGTGGCTGGTATGTGCCCCAAAAGGCAGCATTTTCTAGAATGGAAAGAGTGGTGTCTAAGGGCTGTCACAGGTGTACGTATGTATGTATGCATGTAGCTAACTGAGACCAACCCAAAAAGATTATGCTACCTCTGTGCCCTGCTCACAACCTTTAAAGATGACATTGAACCTCACCATATGACCAAAAAACTGCTTTGAGATCACTTTGTGCCCTATGAAAGTTGCTAGGTGACAGAACTGGCAATTTTGGTCTTGGCCAATTTTCAGGGACCCTCCTTCACTGAAAGTAACAGTAGAAAGTAGGGCCACCCAGTATCAGATAATAGGAGGAAAGATTGTGCCCAAGAACCTTAAAGGAACCACTTTACTTCAGGCACTGCCCATGAGGCCACTTCTGTTTAGCAGTCAGTTCCCCTCTCGCACTGAGCTCATCAAGAGAGGACTGAAGCAGCCTGGAGGCTCTTGCTGCCTCTCACTCTAACCTCCCTCTACCTCTGCCAAGCACCTTAAACATATACAAGAAAAAGATGAGGTCTAGCAAAGAGATGGCTGGGATTCCCACTACCATCTGCATGCCCATGAGGACGCAAACACTATATCCTGTGACCTGAGAGGGTCATGTCATTTTTTTTTTCCTCAGTAATATAAAGAAGGTCAGTACAGTTACAACTGGCATGACTTACTCTGTTTTTTGCCTTGTCATAAGCGATCCTAGAGAAGATCTGACCCTTCCAGTGGGATATGTCTACCCCGGTAGTACAAAAAAAGATTTTAGATGGTACATAGACATGGCTTTAAATAGCATTAAATCAACAGTAAGAGAGTTGTTGCTGTTGTTAGCTGCAGTAGAGTTGACCCTGTCTCATGAAGATTCCATGCACAAGGGAACAAAACACTGCCCAGTCTTGTGCCATCCCCATGACTGTTTGCGGATCAGACCATTTTGATCATAGCATTATTGCTGGCTGATTTTGGGAAGTAGGTTGCCAGGCTTTCTTCCTAGTTTTCCACTGGAAGGTCTGTTGAAACCTGTTCAGCATCATAGCAACACATGAGCCAATGACAGACAACAGGTGGTGGCCGTGCATGAGGTTCATTGGCTAGGAATGTAACCCAGGCCTCTGACATGGAAGGTGAGAATTCTACTACTGAACCACCAATGCCCCCATTTAGGTAATAGATAGGTGGATGGATAGCTAGCCAGCTAACTAGGTATACATAGATATTTATTATATTTGCTTCGTAAAAAATCTTAAATCAATTAGTGTACATTCTCCAACTTTTTTTTTTAGACTTATTTTGGCTAAGTTATGTCCTTTGTATTTTTATATGAATTTAGCATCAGCTTGTCAATTTATATGAAGAAAAAGACTATTGTCATTTTTCTTGGGATTGGGTAGACTCTACGGATCAATTTGAAGAAATGAAGAAATTTATAACTTGTCCAGGGTCATCTATAAAATAGAAATCATTCAGTCCATCCCTCATATGGTTATAGTGGGGAATATATGAGTAAATTTATCCAGAACATTTAGAACAGTGTGTGGCATTAGGTAAGTTCTCAATAAATGATCTATAACTCCTCTTCTTCGATCCTTCAAAGATGAGTCCTATTGCTTTAAGAGTAATGTCCTAAAGCCTTAACATTTCATATAATATGTATTATCTATCAGTTGTATCTTCTCTTCCTTTCCAGCCTTGCCTGCCTTCACACCATCCATTGAACCTTGCCTGCCACCATACCAAACTACTGTCTCTTCTCCAAACATTCCCTTGCCTCTGTAAACTTTTTACATACTGTCTCCACTTCCTAGAAAGAGTGCTTTTCTCTTTCTTGTGATTAAACTCAACTTTCTAGACCCACATCAAAAATCACCTCCCCTGTGAAGTTGTCCTAAGGCTCTGTAGTCACAGTCTATTATTCTTTCTCTGAGCTTTAGTGGCATATACATATTGTTGTTCTTGTTAGATGCTGCTCCAACTCATAGCGACCCTATGCACAACAGAAAGAAACACTGCCCAGTCCTGCACCAATTGTTGCTATGCTTGAGCCCATTGTTGCAGCCACCGTGTCAGTCCATCTTGTTGAGGGTCTTCCTCTTCTTCGATGACCCTCTACCAAGCGTGATATCCTTCTCCAGGGACTGATCCCTCCTGTTAACATGTCCAAAGTATGTGAGACATAGTCTCATTATCTTTGCTTCTAAGGAGCATTCTGATTGTACTTCTTCCAAGACAGATTTGTTCGTGCTTTTGGCAGTCCATGGTATATTCAATGTTCTCTACCAATACAATTCAAACACGTCAATTCTTCTTCAGTCTTCCTTATTCATTGTCCAGCTTTAGCATGCATTTGAGGTGACTGAAAACACCATGGCTTGGGTCAGGTGCACCTTAGTCCTCAGAGTGACATTTTTGCTTTTCAACACTTAAAGAGGTCTTTTGCAGCAGATTTGCCCTGTGCAATGCATCTTTTGATTTCTTGACTGCTGCTTCCATGGGTGTTGATTGTGGAACCAAGTAAAATGAAATCCTTGACAACCTCAATCTTTTCTCCATTTATCATGATGCTGCGTATTGGTCCAGTTGTGAGGATTTTTGTTTTAAGTTGAGGTGTAATCCATACTGAAGGCTGTAGTCTTTGATTTTCATCAGTAAGTGCTTCAAGTCCTCTTCACTTTCAACCAGCAAGGTTGTGTCATCTGCATAATGCAGATTGTTAATGAGTCTTCCTCCAATCCTGATGCCCTGTTTTTCTTCATATAGTCTAGCTTCTGCGATTATTTGCTCAGCATACAGATCGAATAGGTATGATGAAAGGATACAACCCTTACACACACCTTTCCCAACTTTAAACCGTGCAGTATCCCCTTGTTCTGTTTGAACAACTGCCTCTTAATCCATGTACAGATTCCTCATGAGCATAAATAAGTGTTCTGGAACTCCCATTCTCCCCAGTGTTTATCCATAATTTGTTATGATCCACACAGTCGAATGCCTTTGCATAGTCAATAAAACACAGGTAAACACCTTTCTGGTATTCTCTGCTTTCAGCCAGGATCCATCTGACATCAGCAATGATATCCCTGGTTCCAAGTCCTCTTCTGAATCCGGCTTGAATTTCTGGCGGTTCCCTGTCGATGTACTGCTGCAGTCGCTTTTAATGATCTTCAGCAAAATTTTGCTTTCATATGGTATTATTTGATAATTTATGCATTCAATTGGATCACCTTTCTTGGGAATAGACATAAATATGGATCTCTTCCAGTCGGTTGGCCAGGTAGCTGTCTTCCAATTTTTTTGGCATAGACGAGTGAGCACTTCCAGCACTGCATCCGTTTGTTGAAACATCTCAATTGGTATTCTGTCAATTCCTGGACCCTTGTTTTTTACCAATGCCTTCAGTGAAGCTTGGACTTCTTCCTTGAGTATCATTGGTTCCTAATCATATGTCACCTTCTGAAATAGTTAAACGTTGACTAATTATTTTTGGTATAGTGACGCTGCATATTCCTTCCATCTTCTTTTGATGCTTACGGTGTCATTTAATATTTTCCCCATAGAATCCTTCAGTATTGCAACTTAAGGCTTGAATTTTTTCTTCGATTCTTTCAGCTTGAGAATGCCGAGAGTGTTCTTCCCTTTTGGTTTTCTATCTCCAGGTCTTTGCACATGTCATCATAATACTTTGTCTTCTCGAGCAGCCATTTGAAATTTTCCGTTCAGCTCTTTTACTTCATCATTTTTTTTCCTTTTGCTTTAGCTACTTGACGTTCAAGAGCAAATTTCAGAGTCTCTTCTGACATCCATTTGGTTCTTTTCTTTCTCTCCTGTCTTTTTAATGATCTCTTGCTTTCTTCATGTATGATGTCCTTGATGTCATTCCACAACTCATCTGGTCTTTGGTCATAAGTGTTCAACATGTCAAATCTATTCTTGAGATAGTCTCTAAATTAAGGTGGGATACACTCAAGGTCATACTTTGGCTCTTGTGGACTTGTTCAAATTTTCTTCAGTTTCAACGCGAACTTGTATATGAGTAATTGATGGTCTGATCTGCAGTCAGCCCCTGAACTTGTTCTCACTGATGATATTAAGCTTTTCCATCGTCTTTTTCCACAGATGTAGTCAATTTGATTCCTGTGTATTCCATCTGGTGAGATCCATGTGTATAGTCGCCATTTATGTTGGTGAAAAAAGGTATTTGCAATGAAGAAGTTGTTGGTCCTGCAAAATTCAATCATTAGATCTCCAGCATCATTTCCATCACCAAGGTCATATTTTCCAACTGCCGATCCTTCTTCTTTGTTTTCAACTTTTGCATTCCAATCACCAGTAATTATCAATGCATCCTCATTGCATTTTCAATCAATTTCAGACTGCAGAAGTTGGTAAAAATCTTCAATTTCTTCATCTTTGGCCTTAATGGTTGGTGTGTAAATTTGAATAATAGTCATATTAACTGGTCTTCCTTATAGGCATATGGATATTATCCTATCACTGACAGTGTTGTACTTCAGGATAGATCTTGAAATATTCTTTTTGATGATGAATACAATGCCATTTCTCTTCAAGTTGTCATTCCCGGCATAGTAGACCATATGATTGTCCAACTCAAGGTGACCAATATCAGTCCATTTCAACTCACTAATGCCTAGGATATCATTTTTGACAATTTCCAATTTTCCCAGATTCATGCTTCATGCATTCCAGCCTCCGATTATTAATGGATGTTTGAAGCTGTTTCTTCTCATTTTGAGTCATGCCACATCAGCAAATGAAGGTCCTGAAAGCTTGACTCCAACCACATCATTAAGGTCGACTCTACTTTGAGGAGGCAGCTCTTCCCCAGTTGTATTTTGAGTGCCTTGCAACCTGAGGGGCTCATCTTCCAGCACTATATCAAACAATGTTCTGCTGCTATTCATAAGGTTTTCACTGGCTAATTCTTTTCAGAAGTAGACTGCCGGGTCCTTCTTCCTAGTCTGTCTTAGTCTGGAAGCTCAGCTGAAACTTATCTGCCATGGGAGGCCCTGCTAGTATTTGAATGCTGGTGGCAAAGCTTCCAGCATCACAGCAACACACAGCCCCTGCAGTATGACAAACTGACAAATGTGTGTGTGGGGGGGAGGATATACATAGCTTTATAATTATATATTTGCATGTCTGTCTCCTCCTTACCCACAATTCCCAGGAGAGAGTGTGGATATTTTCAGAGTAGTTTCTAGTGTTATTTATTTTCACGGTTTCTGTGCCTAACACAGTATCTAATACATAGTATGCACCTAATGAATATATATTGAAAAACATATCAATGATTTCATTCCATATACAGTACAACTGAAATCTATCCTTGATAAGCATTTACAGCTGCTATCTGTGTTGGCAATGACATTAAAAAAAAAAAGCAACAATATTCCACTTTAGTAATATGTGTGTCTTTTTGTTTTTGCTTTTAAAGTTTGAGCTTGAGTAATTGTACTTTGAGACAACAAAAACTTGTAATTTCTGCCCAACACCAAAAACAATACAGAACTGTAAAAGTGCCTGGCACAAAGCTAAAAGGGAATCCCTCTCTTCTGCTCTCTTGGCTGCAGCAAACGTTGGGGGTATGGGAAGGAGGCAGTTCAGCAATAGCTCACCATAAGGCATTGCCAAAGAAACTCTTATCAAGAGAATGAGCTCCTTGTTACAGCTACGCTAAGGGGATATGAGTGAAACTGAAAGGAGGCACTCAGATAATTCCCTGTGCAACCTCAAAGGGCCACCACAATTCCCCTGTGTTCAGAGGACCCCCACATCCAGGAAAAAAGAATCCAGCTAGTGGAAACAGCCCCTAGCCAAAGCATGAGTCTCCCCATGGGAGGGCCCAGCAGGAAATGCCTCTTTGCCTTGCAGTAGAGTTCAACCCTTCAAGTTCCAGAGATGTGTGTTTGTGGTTTACGTAAGGGTGGGGAAATTCTACCTTGAACCCACACGTCAAATAATTAGCCTTCCTAGTGGTAGATTTTATATTTAAACTAAAATATTTATAGTCAAGTATGGCATGCGGATTTGACAAGAGAAATTTTCCATAATTCAGGTCTAGAAAAATTATCCCTAATCCAGATGTGAGAGAAAATAAATTGAGAACATAAAATATTTTAAGTCTATTCCCATGATAGGCCAAACCTAATATTATGGTGAGCCAGGGCCCCTCTATGGAGCAAAGTATTTTCCTGCATGAAGTAAATAACTTCTTCCTAAGCATGAAATGTTACTCCCCAGAGGGTATTTTAGCTGCCTGGAGTTTCTGTAAGATTGAGATTGTTTAGTAAGTTTGAGTTGAATCTTGTTTCTTTTTCCATCTCCCAGCCTCTAGTCCAAATAATACTTAACCAGAACTTTAAAAATAAATAAATAATAAATCCTGTCCAATTTGATTCTTCACAAATGATGAAAATTATTTTATTAAAGCAAAAAATGGTAATGTTTTAAAAGACAGTCATGAGTTAGGAGAAAGAAAAAAAAAAAAACCCAAACTGAAAAACAGGTATTATAAACAGAAATCTGTGCGTGTTTCAACACTTGAGTAGGTTGGGTTTATTTCAACCTGCTCTTTGTCAATGGGCTACAGACCAAAGGAATAAGCAGCCTAGACAGCTAGAAAGGGCTAGGCTAGAATTCCCATTGCAGAGGGCATACATCAGCCTCCAAAGAAAGCATTACCCACTCATTTGCTTGTGCCGTTTTGCTAAAGGATATGCGAAGTGAGTTATGAGTTTGCAATAAAAAATTCACATTTATATGATATATAAATCATGTTATTAATGACTTATGCCAATTAAAATATAGATTTTTATATATTTAGTCTGTGCGTAAAATGAAAGGAAATAAAAATGTTGAGCATATGTTGAGCATATGATTCCTCAAATATAAGTAACATAGTAAACCTAAGAAGAGATCATTCTTGTTTTCTCACTAATAAAAATGATTCTAATTTTTTTTTATATTTGTAATAGCTGGCAAGAAGTCAGATTCAGATCTGAAGCTCACCAAATTTGAAGCTTATAAAAGGCATATTAAACACATTCATTTACTCAAATCTTTTTTCTTTCTCTTGATCCATTTGCTAATTATTGAAGGTGTATTAAACTCTTAAACTAGGATTGTGGATTTATTTATTAGCCACTCTTCTAATTTTGTCAACTTTGCTTTATATATTTGATGCTTACATTATTAGGTGCATACAAGTTCAGAATTAGTATATTTTCCTAATGAATTAATAATAACAGCTGACTTTTACCAAGTACTTAATGTGTGACAAATGTAACCTAATTATGTTGCATATATTAATATTTTAGTCCTCTCAACAACTCTAAGAGGGAGATGTTATCATTATCCCCATTTTATACCTGAGAAAAGGTTTAAGTTAGAAACACTTAAGTAACATACCCAGGATTACGCTTTAGTTCATGGCTGCTGTTGTTCTGTGCCGTCGAGTTGATTTTGACTCCTTCTTTTTACCTAGATATTATGGCTCATTAAATTGTGCTCGTAACCAATACACTGTACTTTCTTTTTATCTTATGTCATTATCTATTACCCTCTTTATCACTAAGAATGATTTTTGGCAAAGCTTATACTGTCTAATATTACTATAGCCAGGTAAAAGAAGTCCAGAATTACGCAGCCCATGTCTGGTAAGAGGATCGCACAGGCATCCAGAAACCAGCTGCTAAAACTCCAGCCAAAACAATTGTATTGCATCCCAGAAGAAGGAAGAAGTGCAGCAGGGCAAAAAAAAACAAAAAACAAAAAACAAAAAAATGCTTAACCATTTAAAGCTCTGCTCCCCAATGCAGTAGTTACTAGCCACCTGTGGCTATTTAGTATTTGAAATGTGGCTTGTCTGAACTAAGATAGGCTGAAAGTAAATACACAAGAATCTGAAGACTTCACACAAAGAAAAAAAGAATGCAAATTATCTCATTAACAATTTGTTATGTTGATCTTGTGTTGAATGATAATGTTTTGGATATACTGGGTTACATAAATTATATTATTAAAATTAATTTAACTTGGCCTTTTTTACTTTTTTAATGTAGCTACAGGAAATTTTTAAATTACGTATATAGCTTTCATTTGTAGCTTACTCTATATTTCTATTGGACAGAGCTGATTTACAGAGCTTCCTTGGAATTTCCACTCAATGACTTCTGCTTACATTTCACCAGCAAGAATTTCACCCCATGGCTAAAAAGTCAAGGAGTCTGTCATGGATTGAATTATGTCCCCCAGAAAAGGTGTGTATCAGTTTGGCTGGGCCATGATTCCCAGTATAGTATGGTTGTCCTCCATTTTGTGATTGTAATTTTATGTTAAAGAGGATCAGGGTGGGATTGCAATGCCCTTACTAAGGTCACATCCTGGATCCAATGTGAAGGGAGTTTCTCTGGGATGTGTCCTGCACCACCTTTTATCTTACAAGAGATAAAAGGAAAGGGAAGTAAACAGGGATTGGGGGCCTCATATCACCAAGAAAGCAGTGCTAGGAGCAGAGCGTGTCCTTTGGACCTGGGGTCTTTGCGCGGAGAAGCTCCTAGTCCGGGGGAAGATTGATGAGAAGGCCAGCTGAGAGAGAAAACCTTCCTGTGGAGCTGATGCCCTGAATTTGGACTTCTAGCCTACTTTACTGTGAGGAAATAAACTTCTCTTTCTTAAAGCCACCCACTTGCAGTATTTCTATTATAGTAGCACTAGATGATCAAGACAGAGCCTTCGTGCCTGACTGTTTTTCTTAGACTAATGCTTTTGAGGTTTACTCATGATGTTACATGTATCAGAAGTTTGTTCCTTGTTATAGCAGAGTATTATTCCATTGTGTGAATCTACCACAATTTATCATTCACCAGTTAATGGATATTTGGACAGTTTCCATGTTTTGGTGATTATGAATTAAGCCTCTCTAAACATAAACATTCGCATAAACTACTTCGTGTGTGTGTGTGTGTGTGTGTGTGTGTGTGTGTGTGTATTTCAGATTTCTCTTGTGTAAATACTTGGGAGTGAAGTGGCTGAATCGCATGGTAGGTGGGTATTTCACTTTTTAAGAAATTGCCAGTTTCCAGAATGCTATTGCTATTGTTTTTTAGTTGCTGTCTAGTTGGCTGCAACTCATGGAGACCTTATGTATAACACAATTGTAACCTGACCCCCTGAAAATCACCCCTCCTGGAGCGCCTGCGCCGGGAAACCCTCCCCCCACCCACATGTGCCTGTGCGACTACCATCCTTCTACCTAATCACATAAAAACCCTGCCTCCCTGCTGTTTGAGGAGTCAGGTCTGAAGAAATTTCTCCCAGTTCCTTGCTCTGTGCGTTGCAAATAGAGTTACTTTCTTTTTCTCAAAGGCTGGTATCTAGATTATCGACAGGTCTGAGTGACTGGATAAGGATCCACTTTGCCCGGTTCAATAACAGGATGAAACGTTACCTGGTCCTGCACCATCCTCATGATAATCGAGATGTTTGAATCCATTGTTGGGGCTATTGTGTCCATTCATCTCATAGAGGGTTTCCCTCATTTTTGCTGGCCCTCTGCCAAACATGATGTCCTTTTCTAGAGGTTGGTCTTTCCCGATGATATGTCCAAAGTAAGTGAATCAAAGCCTTACCATACTCGCTTCTAAGGAGATCCTGGATGTACTTCCTCCAAGACCGATTTGTTCATTCTTCTGACAGTCCATGGTATATTCACTATTCTTCCCCAATACAGTTGGAACACATCAATTCTTTTGTTCTCTTTTTTCAGTTCCAGAACAGTTGTACCATTTTGCATTCCCACGTCCTCATGCTACTTAGCGTTGCCTGTCTTTTGATTTTCACCAATCTAAGTATGTAGTCTTATCTCATAGTGGGTTTACTTTTGATTTCCCTAATGACTGATGATGTTGGACATCTTTTCAGCATCATTTGCCGTCTTATTTCCTATCTGTGTCACTGCTTTGGTGAAGTTTCTTTTCAAATCCTTTGCCCATTTTTTAAAAATTACTTCATTTCTTTTCGTATTATCAGGTTGTAATAGTTCTTTACATATTCTAGATAAAAGTTGTTCATAAGATACGCATTTTGCAAATATTTACTCCTGGTCTGTGCCTTGTCTATTAATTTTGTTAAGAGTGTCTTTGAAGAGAAGATATTTTCTAATTTTGATGAAATTCAATCTGTCAATATTTTTCTTTAATGGTTTGTGATTTTTATGTCCTCTATAAGAAATCTTTGCCCAACCCAAAATCACAAAGATTTTTCTCCCATTTTGTCTAAATGTTTTATAGTTTATACTTATTTTGAGTTAATTTTTTATATGATTTGAGGTAAAAGATCACAGACTAGAGGTATAGTTTATCCCTGTGAGGCCCAAATGCTAAAAAGATTTCTTCTGTGCCCACGTAATGCCTAGAGAGAAAGAAAAGAGAAGAGATGAGAAAGAAAAGTTCAACAACTGAGTATTTAACCCAAAATGATGATTTGACCTGGGAGACTCTTAATTTTAAATCACAAGTGACTAATTATTGATTGTGAAAATTTAAAAATTTTTCCACAAGTAGGTAGAAATAGGAAACTGTCAACAAATTAAGTTATAAAAAAGAAAATTATTGCTCTCTATATTCTTGTTATAGGGCATAGAATTTGAACTTACTACCACTGAATTGATATGTGAAACACAACGACAACAGTAACGACAATGATAATGATATCTGTTTATAAGACTCCAATATTACACAATCTTTTAATGAGCATTTAGGAAGGAAATGCTACTTTTCCTGTTAAAATTACAAATAACGTAAAACCCAGAACTCCTGATTTTGACGCTTCCTGGCCCTGGTGGCTCAGTGGTTAAGAGCTCAGCTACTAACCAAAAGGTTGGCAGTTCAGATCCACCAGCTGTTCCTTAGAAACCCTATGGGGCAGTCTACTCTGTCCTATAGGGTTGCTATGAGTCAGAATCAACTTGATGGCAATGGAGTGTGTTGGGTGAGTAGAAGAGTTGGGACCACCTACTCCTAGGATTTTTCTTTCTGTCTCTCTGTCCACTATTGCCACTATCGTATTGGTTACAAACAGAAAAAAAAAACCCTTCCCTTCAACACTGGACAAATGACCATTCCTTTGATTTTCCATAGTTTACTTCACCCAGGCTGGAACATTCAAAGTGACTTTACTAAAGGCTTGAAGATAGGGAAAGTAAATTAGTAACAGCTGGATTTACAAAATAGAGCTCATTTGTTGAAGTCAACAATCCACTCTGCAGTCTTTCCTTGTTAAGTTTCTCCTTTTAAAACCCCTAAGCAAGAATTCCCTCCTGGAGATACAGCTTCTGCAGAGTGGAGAGCACAAGAAAATGGTTTTTTTCTTCCATTTCCATAGGCTTGCCTCTCATTCCAGTTCTGGTTGGAGAACCCACTTCCTCCATGGGTTACTGACACTGAAAATGACCTCACTCTTTAAGTAAATGAAATTATCTTAACAAAAGAATGTTCTTCTTGATAACCATATCTTAATAAAATAACTCTAGCATTCATAAAGGAGCAATTATTTCTTCACACAAATTAGGGACAAATAGTGTTTGGAAAATAAAAAGATTTGCTAAATCCAATTCTTGCCTTCAAGGAATTTACAATCTAGTTAGGGTTAAGAAGTGCATAGGTAAGATCAATCAATAAAACGAAGTAAGTGGTACATTATTTCACAGGACTTCAGAAAAAGTAGAGGACATTGTGGAAGAAGCTTGGCCTTGAATTAGACCTTGAGACATCAAATTGAAGAAAGAGTGTGACACGAAAGGACACTGTAAATAAAAGTGAGGGCACTGAAACATGAAAAGATTTTAAAGGATGGCTCATAGACAGTTTAGTTGGAGAAGTAAATGGATATAAAATTGGAATAGCAAAGGAAGTTAGATTAAAGAGTTTGAACTTCCTCCTCTAGGAAGTGGGGCGCCAACACAAGCTTTGAGCAGGGTGAATCTGTGATGTAAAGCATTATTTTAAGATAATTAATCTAGAAGTGGAGATTGGGATGTAGTGGTGGGAGAGGTTGAAGGCAGTCGCTTGTTGTAATGACACGGTTCTGAAATGATAAGAATTTGACCTAGGGTGGTGAAGATAAAGATGAAGAAAGGAGAAAGACATCAGAGAAATTTGAAGAAAAACTGACTTTAGATTCATTACAACTTAAGTACTTGACTGTTAAAAATCTTGGAGATGATTGTTAATATAAAAATTGTGCTCACTAATTGACTCCATAGGGGCTCTTTGACCCTCATGCTATTTTTTATAAATTCTCTGTAACTGGATACTAGGTCTATATATAGATATATATACATAAGTCATCCAAATGCATAGATGGGATGGCTTCTTTAAGTGCCAAAAGCGAAACTGAGCAAACTGATAATGCCCAAAGTGAATATAATTCAAAGCAAAGATCCATTTTAGCACTTCCCCATCACCCTTCCCCCTGGCTTGAATTCATCTCACTCAAATGCAGTCATTAAAGCTTCAAAAGAACATTTAAAACCAGTAAATTTCATCCAGATTATCAAAAAGACAGAAACTTAAATAACTCATAGAGTTGTTGGGTCAGTTATATCTTCACCAAATGGTTTAAGTCTTGATCATGTCTCATTCCTGACCACAGTAGGATCTGGATATCGAAGGAGCAGATATTGAAAACGCTTCTATCTGTACTATACCGGGCATAGACTTCAGACAGAGGATATGAATGTTCATGTTGGCATGAAATTCCCGTCCTGTCCTTTTCCTCTTCTCCCCACTGTTTAGTCATTAGAATGTCAGGTGAGCTTATTTTCTCCTGGCATTTCAAAGGGCAACAGTTAATTTCCTTTCAGGTGGGACATTTTCCCCGTCTTGGTTTGCTTTTGTTTTAACTGCGTATTTTGCTGAAAGTGCGTTTATGCTGGTGCATATCTAGACAAAGAAAACTTTTATGCAAAATAAATAAAAGTGAATGTCCTGAGCCAGGATTTCTTTGCAGGACATGTTCCTTAGGCTATTTCTGAGAGGTTATTTATGAACGTCTGTTTATCCCCTGGAGCCTGACTTCATCCCTCAGTGAAGTGAAACGGCTCTGTGTTCAGTACTTTGGTCTGCCACCTCTGGGAATGGCTTGATGTCAAATATTTACTCCTGTGGGATCGAACAAAAAGAAATCAGAGATGCCCAGAGAAATTAGACGTCAAATGCAGCGCCTTTAGAAATCAGCAAAATTTCAAAGAAAATGAATTTTTATAGAAAAATCTTTTAAATAAAATGATAACGGAGTGTAACTTTCTTCACTGGAATGGAAAAAAGAATCCTCTAAAATGTAAAGTTACTTGAAGCAGAAGGGTATTTTCATCTTATTACTTCTCAGTGACCACACCCGTCCCATTCCTTCACCTGGCTCAGTACCAGGCCCAGAGGGAGAGGCTTTAAATTTTTATTTTTTTAATTGAAAATGGATGCTACACTTTATTTTTCATGCCTGCATTTTTTAATCAAGTAAAAAACAAGAAAAGAGCACCTAGCCAAGTATTAGTTTTGTACCTCTGCAAACTCATAAAACCTAGGAATAAAAACTTGGCGTTCATCTTTATAGATAGTCACACTGGAAAAATCCAGAAACCCCCAGATATGTTTACTGTCCTCCCAGGATTTCTCATTCCAAATCACGTGTCTGCCTCCCACCCACGTCAACCCCACCACACCGAGTTTTCCTTTGGCATTATACTTCCCGTATCATCAGAAACAAAGCTGCATTTAAAAGGTTAAGTCAAATAAACCCAGCTACAGAAGGGCTTATAAAATAATCATAGTCGTGAACAGCAAGGAATGGCAACAGCCACTAAACCATAAAGGGAATACTCGGGGGATGGCCACGCTTTACATAAAGTTCACATGAGCTATGTAACATTAGATGTTTTCAAAATTCAGAGGACAAAGTACAGGCATGTTTGCGCATTCTCTTTCATTTGACAAGTCTTTTTGAATTAGGTCTGGACTGAATAACCTCCTTAGCCACTTGCACTTATGGAGTTGGGAAGTTTGCTTTGGTGGTGTTTTCCACTTTCAAACTTAGGCACTATCAAGGGGCAAGAACAATTCTATCTCCCCCTAAAGACGAAAGTGACACGAAATTCCGGCTTGGTCTGCTCAGTCTCAGAACCAGCATCCATCTGAAATATTGTCCCGGCAATTTAGTGGTGTCTTGAGAAGCCACTACGCCCAGGCTGCTGCCCTCGGTGAGAATGACAGCATTTGGAAGGCAGCTTGGCACAGTAAATTTAAAAGTAAACTTTTGGCAGATTCAGCCGTCCTCAAGTTTGGCAGGGAGAGTATAATCAACAAAGGGGCATTACTTTTAATTGTATTTAAAAATATAAGTCCTTGCAGACTGGAGAGCTGTGTGTGCTGAGAGGCCCTGATGCAACTTGCCCTTTTGCACCGGGGGGACCCAGCTTATACAAGCAGGCTTTGTCTTAATTAGTGCAGCAAGCAGCGCCCCCCCCCCCGCCCCCATCTCCTTTCAGTTCTTCCCGTTTACAATTGTCGGTAACCCCCTCAACTAAAAATTGTTACTGAAAAAATTCCACAGAAACCAAAAGAAAAGGGCAAGGCAGAGACAGTGCTTTGAAAGAGCTTTTCCAGACTGACTTGGCCGAGCTGTCTGCACGGAATGAGTTTCTTTCGGAGCTATTATTACTTGAATGCATTTCAGCTCCAGGGATGTCCCCCAAGGTTAACAAGATAGTTCAGTTAAAAATAACATTAAATTCTTCTCCCCACCCCTTACCCCCGGGGTGGAGGGGATGCATTTAAATAACATCAAGGATCTGGTTTAAAGTGACAAAAGCCAGCAAATTTAAAATTAAGAGAAGTTAAACTCTATCTTCAAGCCATGTCTCTGAGGATGAAAAAAACGAAGGCTCAAAGGAGTGAATTAAGGATGAAGTGGCAGCTTTAACCCAGCCTTACCGAGCTTTTGCGCATTCTGAGGCAGATATGGAGGAATAGTGTTTAACGGGGTTTAAAGGGAAAAATAAGGTGGGGAAGAGAAGTTACATGAAATGACAGTTTCTGACAAAACTTCATTTAGATTCAGCAAAGAAAAGCATTTGGTTCGCACGCAGTTAGCCAAACCTTTGTCATCTGATTAATTGTGCTTGGGGCTTTCTGTGCTCCAAACTCTTCCTCTTTATTGTCAAGGTTGCACACACACACACACAAATTCAGTTCTTCATTTTCATTGAAATCAGTCGAACCCATTTCCTTTTTAAAAAATTAAAAAAGCCAAAAAAAAAAAAAAAAGTTGCCATCGAGTCAGTTTCAACTCATGATAACCTCGTGTGTTGCAGAGTAGGACTGTGCTCCAAAGAGTTCAAGGCTGTGATCTTTCTCAAGCAGATTACCCGGCCTTTCTTCTGAAGCACCTCTGATAGTAGTCTGGTGCTTAACCATTTGCGCTACTCAGGGACTCCTGTATTTAAACAAGAGTTGCTCAAATGGAATGGCAATATTTGTAAAGCATTTGAAATCCATGGCTTATTGGAATACTGGATTATAACAGCTATGAAGGCATCAAAGGTTGTGCATGGCCAATGGCTGAGGCTGGCTGTGAACCTCTGTCCACACTTGCCTTCAAGTTGCACACTTATTTGAAGTAAGTACTTCTCAGATTTAGATTTTAAGCTGAAGTATTTTCAAGTTTAAACTTGCAAAGTGTTTACAATGTCAGACTACTTTGAATCTATTATGTTTGTGCATATTTTAAAAATCAAATACAAAATTTTGAAGTGTTTTGAGAAGAAATGTTATTGCTATGTTATTAGTTCCATCTATATGCTCACACGATATCAAATAAGCTTTATTTATTTATTTTTTTTCATTTTAGAAACCAGTGTAATTTTCAGGCAATTATCGGTGTAGTTTTATCTCCATATGAATCAAGAGAGAAAATTTCTGTTTCTTGTTTTCCTCATTCTAACTCCAGTTTGGTATAAACACCTCAAACTGACCTTTTAAACTCTCAAATCTTATGTTGGAACTAATATTTCCGTATTGTCAATATTGACTAAACATAGAGCTAAAGAAAAAAACCCACTTCCTACATATTTGCTAGTGGAAACTTTAAGAAATCATCCCATTTCCTTCAGTGGGCAAGCCAGCATCTCCTCATAGCGTGTTTGGTGCCTGCAACCACGTTCGGTAAAATGTAATAACCAGAGTTTTCTAAATCTGGACAGATATCCACAAGAAACAAGCTTCTCCTCTTAAACGGCTCCAGTGTAAAAAAAAAAGGAGCTCTGTGCTCAACCCACTGGGTTCCGTAGTGAGGAACTTAACTTCGAGATCTTATATAACCCTGTCCTTCACATTCAAAGATGACAGCATCGACCACCACAGCAGCGCTTGCATCTGGCTAGTTTTTTATGCAGTTATGATGGATTTCTCAAATCCATCTACATTATTTTGCTATCTTGTCTCTTAATGGCACATTTTAAATAGTGGCCAGCTGGCTGAGATTAGCAACTAAATCTATGGCCAAAGGAAAGACATTAACAGGCCCACACAAGAACTAGACCTCTGATATCTGGCTTCTTGTATGCTGTTACTCTTAGAATTAACCAGCTTTATTGCTACTAAGTGTTCTGCCATCGTACTTTTTGAGGACAGGGTCCCATCCTGAAGTCAGGGGACTCATTGATGGGAATATCAAGTGTGCAGGTTTAGGAGGGAGGGGACAGATGGACTTCAGCAGCTCTGTGATCTAGATTCTTCCTACTTATTATTCCTTTAAGCCTTGTTTTTGTCATTTTTCAAATGGGGATGGTAAGGTTCTTTGTGAGGTTTACATACAATAGTGAAAAAGATGTTTATCATGGTAAGTGACAATAAACACTCGGTAAATGGTGGTTATAATTATTGCTCTTATTATTACTGTTGTTATTATTTTGTTCGGCCTATTCCCCCTAAATTTTCTCTCTCCCCAGTTTTTAGCAGTATTCGGGCTTTAAATCTCCCACCTTAGGAATTTGGGAAATTTTGAATGCAGCCTGCAGTCACTGATTCTTCCTGTTTTTTATAAAGTCTAAATCCATTCATGAATCCTGGGTAGTGCAAACAGTTAAGATGCTCACTGCTAACTAAATGGTTGGAAGTTCAAGTACACCCAGAGGCACCTTGGAAGAAAGGCCTGGCAATCAATTTCTGAAAACATCAGCCATTGTAAACAGTATGGGCACTGGTATTTATTAATTTTAAAACTCATTCAAGAAATCATTCAGCCATCCTTATGAGGAAGTCTGAAGGGAGATCCCTGTTTTCCAAGTTGCCAAAAGAGGGTTTGCTCCAAATCCAAAAAATGGGAAGACACCAGAAGAATAGCTGTACGCCCACATGGGAAAAAGATATCCTGGCTATAGAGAGCTTCACAGTCAGACTGAGCTTTTGGATCCTTTTATGATAGAATAATACATCTTAATTTAAAAAAATTAAATATTATTAAAATACCCATTCTGAGGACAGTAGAGCCAAATGGGATCTTGGAGAGCTGGTTTGAATTCTGAATCTGCAGTGGCTGACTAGGCGACACTGGGCTCCTATGGGTGGAAGAGGACCTTGGGTGGCACAAATGGTTTGTGCTCAGCTACTAACCCAAAGGTTGGAGGTTTGAACTCACCCAGCACTGCAGAAGAAAAGGCCTGGCAATCTCCTTCTCTGAAGACTACGGCCAAGAAGACCCTATGGAGTAGTTCTACTCTATAACCCATGAGGTCACCAGAGTTGGAGTTGAATCTCCTTTGGTTTTTGGTGTATGGTTGGAGACCGGGTCAGGGACACTGAGAACAAGGGGGTCAAAGGCTGGTGGTTGGCCATTCACCATGTTATGTCACCCACTTCCATTTCTACTTTTCCAGAGCCAAGAGTCAAGAAATCTTGGATGAAGACTAAGTATAGTTGTGTGACTATGAGCAAGTCACTTAACTTCTTTGGTTTCCACTCGAAAATGGGGTTGACAATGCTCAGCTCTCTGAAGACACAAGGATTGAGGTGGAAGACCATTTTCAAGCCTTTTTTAGTAATAAAATCATCACAGAAATAAAATGAGGTTAGTGTTTTTCTTGCTAAAGTGAAGTGTGGCAATAACTTATATTTTTTCAATTCTCTCATTCTTTCAGCAAACGTTAAGATTTTGCTGTTTCTCTATTAATAATTTAGGCACACAGATAAAGAGGGGCTATAATTAAATTGTGAGTTGTCCTCCTCCAAGACACATTGCAGTCAAAATCAATGAAATTATCTGAATCACTCTCAGTCTACAGGTTAGATTTATGAGTACATATTGGTGTTGTTAGGTGCTGTTGAGTCGATTCTGACTCATAGCGACACACAGCCCTATAGGGATTTCTTGGCTGTCATCTTTACAGAAGCAGATCGTCAGGTCTGTCTCCCATGGAGCTGCTGGGTGGCTTAGAACAACCAACCTTTAAGTTAGCAGAGAAGTGCTTAAGCATTTGCACCACCGTTGGCAGATACAGTATGATCCGTCTGACAATTAGATTTCTAATAGAAACACAAGGGAAATGTCCAGTTAGGTTATGGTTATGCTCTTTATTTTCAGTCTGAAAAGTTTTAGTGTTAATAATTCTGAAGACATTTCCCCCAAGCACTCTGGTTTTCTAAAACAGTCCTTTATGTATTTGGCATTCTCAAATTTATATTTTCCCTATATAAAGAGTGTTCTGTGGAATTCTAGTTCAGAAGAATGTTAAGAGAAAACCATGTGAAGAAAAACAAATAAAAATGCTTTCCTTGGTAAGTTTGGTATATTTTGGGAAAACAAATTCAGTTTTTTTTTCTATTATAATATTATCTTTGGAACTCCAACATTTTAATATGCATCATGGATTTATAAAGGGATACTATATAGCATCTTATAAATCTATTTTACTATGGAAATACTTTTTTCAAGGAGCATCTCCTTGAAACCCAGTGACACAGTGGGAAACTCTGGTTTAGACTTAAGCATTTTTCAAATCTAAATTCTTAGCCTGGATGGATGGTTACCTCTCAATGTATAAAGTTGTCTGTCCTTTTGTTAATCTTTATTATGATTGGACACTAACAGTGGCAGGTGTATGAAAGTGGGAGCTACAAGGGAGCTGAGCAGAGGACAAGTTCTTAGACGACCAAGATGGGAAATTAGGCCTTATAGAAGAAGCCCAAGATGCTTTGGAGCCAGAGATCAAGTTGGAGATGGGACACTGAAATCACATCTGAGAGCTAAAGACAAGCAAAGCCCTCAGACCCAGGTATCAACTAGACAAATGTAGCATGGTAAGCAGGGTGATATCTTCTAGTTCACTCTTTCTTTCTTGTTGCTGTTGTTAGGGGTCATCAAGTCAATTTCAACTCACAGTGACCCCATGTGACAGAGCAGAACTGCCCTATAGGGTTTTCTAGGCTGTAATGTTTATGGGAGCAGATCATCAGGTCTTTCTCCTGCAGAGTTGCTGGGTAGGTTTGAACCACCAACCTTTCAGTTAGCAGCCAAGTGCTTAACTGTTTGTTCTGCCAGGGCTCCTGAACTAGTTTGAACTGGTTCAATCATAGCCAATGAAGCAAGATTGGAACAGACTCAGATTTTTAAAATTTGTGTGAAGTGGAATGATAAGCAGAACAAGAAAAATCACAGGTCAAAGTCTGGGAATGGGAAACTTGGAAGAGGTGTAGTGATCCCTTTAAGGAACCTGATGCAGGAGATTGGATTATTGCCAGAACTGTGGAAAGTGACAGACGTTCAAAATGGCACAGTCGGCTGCCATCTTGGAGCAGGGCACTGCTGTTTCTGATTATGCCAGTCAAGAGATTTGGTTGCTGTGCAACGTGCACATTGCCCTTGTTTTCTAAGAGAGAGATTAAGTTTCTAGCAGGGCTTCAACCCATAATTTTTCCCATTCTGCTTATCCTTTTGTTTCACCCACATTTTAAAATTTGAGTCCATTTGGGTTTCGTTTCATTGGCAGAAACAGTTCGAAGCCCTGCTTTCTTTTTGGTGATATAGTCTGTTGAAGACTTGAAGACTTAAAATAATTAGTTAATGTCCCAGTCCCTCCCCCAACCCCCACAGCAAGAGGAACTGCCCAAGGAGAGCCAAATCTTTATATTCTTAAAAAGTTTTTTCTCATATATAGAAACAAAATGTTCTCATTATGGAAAATTTGAAAAAAAATGTAGAATAAAGAAAAATAATTCATCCCTCCACTACTCAGCTGTCTGGTGTATATCCTGTGATATGTATAGACATATATACTTTTGTACATTTTCTATATATAGCTTTTCAACTTAATGTTAGCTCATCAGAATTCTCCCTTCTTACTGAAAAATCTTTGAAATCACATTTTACAATGGCTGCAAGATATTCCATCATATGGATGTAAGGTAATTTCTGTTGTTGGACTTTTAGGCTGTTTCTAATTTTTTACTATTATAAATAGACCTATTGTGAATATCCCTGCACATAAATCTTTTTCTGCATTTGTTTATTTTCTTAGGATAGGTTTCTAGAAGTGGAATTATTGTGTACAATGACATAGATTTTTTTTCAAGGCTCTTTATATACTAAAGCCTAATAGCTTGCCAGAATATTTATATCAATCTACACTCTTATAGCATATGAAAGTGGACACTGGAAAATGACTGTGGTAGCTTAGGTATCTCTAAACAACAATATTCAAAGGAATTCTTTGCCCTGAATTTTGTAAAGATAAAGAATTTGTCAAGAATTATTATACCTCTACTACGTATCGGGGCAGTTCTACTCTGTCCTATAGAGTCGCTATGAGTTGGAATTGACTCGACGGCAATAGGTTTGGTTTGGTTTGGGTATGTATTAAGAATTCTACACATTTGGTAATCTGGTCAGTATGGATAATGTTAGCAGTGTTCTTGTGCTTTTGGCATTTATATTTCTCTCTCTTGCTTACGATCAAGGACTGATCTTTTACTTCCAGGATTTGGTGAGCTACTTCAATGTTCAACCAGCCCCATCATTCTTTATTAAAGATTCTGAGGAAATGTGGCATGAAGTAGTGGTGTAGGATTAAAGTCATGGATTCTGTTTCAATTTGGCCTATACCTGGGAGACTGGTAAAATTACTTAATCCTTCAGAGCCTTAGTTACTTTATCAGAAAAATAAGAAATTGGGGTAGATTACCTCTGAGTCCTTATAAATCAAACATTCCAAGGTTATGATCTATGGTAGAACTTCTATGGTAGAAGTGTTTTCCATGGAATTACTAATTCTACAAGTTCCTCTAGGGAGTAGAATTTTCAGAGGTTCCAATGGACTAGGCCATATAGGGAAATTCGGCTCATCACAGTCCCTTAAGAAATGCAGATTGAGGGAGAAGCCCAAAATGGCAACTTAGACTGATGCGCCAGAACGTCTCCTTACATCAAAGACTTGAGGAAACCAAGTAAAATAGATACAGACAACAACCTGGGAACCCTGAACATCAAATGGAAAGATGAAGAATTAAGACTGAGCTTTGAGTGGAAAGAGAGACAGAAAGAAAATAGTGGATGCAGAGATATATGAATCCTGGGTGCCTTGCCAGCTGGTCCCACACAGCCTGGCCATCTTGGGACAAAGCAGGCAGCATTCCTGGGTGTGGAGCACAGGAAGGCAATTATAAGGAATTCATAACAGGAGAAAGAGATACTGTGTAAACAATCCTGGAATGAAACAAGATGAGCAGCACACAAGCTGGGTCTAGAAAGGGAAAGTACAGGAAGACAGAGCAAGAGCTCCAGTGATCCTGCCAACCATGGAGGGAGCCAGAAACTGAGTGTCTTAGTCATCTAGTGCTGCTATAACAGAAATACTGCAAGTGGATGGTTTTAACAAAGAGAAGTTTATTTCCTTACAGTAAAGTAGGCTAAAAGTCCAAATTCAGGGCATCAGCTTCAGGGAAAGGCTTTCTCTCTCTACTGGCCTTCTCATCAATCTTCCCCCAGACTAGGAGCTTCTCCGCATGGGGACCCTGGGTCCAAAGGACACGCTCTGCTCCTGGCACTGCTTTCTTGGTGATATAAGGTCCCCCTGTCTCTCTGCTCACTTCTCTTTTATATCTCAAGAGATTGCCTCAGGACACAATCCAATCTTGTAGATTGAGTCCTGCCTTACTAACACAACTGCCGCCCATCCTTCCTCATTAACATCATAGAGGCAGGATTTACAACATATAGGAAAATCACACCAGGAATCATGGCCCAGCCAAATTGATACACACATTTTTGGAGGGTTATAATTCAGTCCGTCACACTGGGGAAGGGTCTACTCACCAGCAGCAGTGCCTGACCGTTTGGCCAGGAAACACTCACTGAACAGTAAAACTGCGGAGTGGCAACTAGGGATCCCCCAAACAGTCTCTATACACCCCCCCCCCCAATTTAAATGAGCCAATATCCTGAGGCGGCCAAGCAGGAGCAACACCCGTACCCATGCCCAGCAACCCACAGGAGCAACCCCACACCTGCTGAACCTAGACAGGTGGGAGAGCACCCGCTGCTCAGCGACTGACAGGAGCCCACTTTCAGCCTGTCAACCAGCAGGAGCACCCCAGTGCATGCTGGACTGGTGAGAGCACACCTGCAGCCTGGCAGGAGCACCCCCAGTGCCCAGCGACCAGTGGGAGTGCACTTGCAGCCTGGAAACAGGTGGGATGGTACCCGTGTCCATTGCCTAGTGACCAGCAGGAATGCTTCATCTGCAGGCCAGCAACTGGTGAGAGCACACCTACAGCTGGCAGCTGGTGGAAGCACCCCTTCCCTGTAGCCCAGACACCAGCGGGATCATGCCTACAACCTGGTGGCCAGTGGAAGTGCACCTGCATCCGCTGCACAGCAACTGGTGTGATCCCCCACACCTGCACAGTAACTGGAAATACATCCAGCACCATCGCCCAGCAACCAGCAGGTGTGCCCCATGCCCTAGCCCAGTGACTAGCAGATGCAGCCCTGTGCACTCTTCCCGTGACCACCTGGCACAGGTAAGCAGGCACACCCCATCACAAGTGATCACCAGGTACATTATGACAGACTCCAACAAAAAGCAGCAACTAGAAATCCAAGAGAGTAACAACAAAATATCAGAAATAAATAACTCAATGGATGGACATAGAAATAGAATTGAATCAATGGAAGAAAGAATCAGCAAAATAGAGGCCAAAACTTGACACTAATTAGTTTGAGGAACAGTCAGAAAAAAAGTATGAAGAACAATAAAGAAAGCCTAAGAGTTATGTGAAACACTATCGAGAGGGATAATTTACACATGGTAAGAATTCCAGAACAGGAGGATACCAAAAAACAAACAAACAAAAAACCACAAATAGAATTTTTGAAGATTTGCTGGCAGAAAACTCCCTAGATATCATAAAAGATGAGAAGGTAACTATCCAACGTGCTCAATGAACCCCATACAGGATAGGCCACAAAAGGGAGTCACCAGGACATACCCATAATCAAACTTTCCAAAACCAAAGAAAGAATTCTAAGGGGGCTCAGGAAAAATGAAATATCACCGAAAAGGGGCATCAATAAGACTAATCTCTGTTTTTCAGCCAAAACTCTGCAGGCAAGAAGGCAAGGAGATGACATATATAAAACTCTGAAAGAAAAGACTTGCCAACCAAGAGTCATAGATCCAGCAAAACTGCCTTTCGAATACAATGGTGAAATGAGGACATTTCCAGATAAACAGAAATTAAGGGAATTTGTGAAAACCAGACCAACCTTACAAGAAATATTAAAGGGAGTCCTTTGGAGAGAGTACCAGCAACATCAGACAACAACATGAGATTAAGACACATGACAGCATCACTCAGATAGCAAACAGATAAAGAAATTTCAAAAGTAATAAAGCTACAAAACTGAAAACAGGGAACCAGAGGAGCCAATCTGTAAATGACAACTTCAAAAGAAAAAGGGGGAATAAATGATGCAGTTATAGAACTTCATGTGGAGAGGAAGTCAAGGCAATATCAAGAAATAACAGACTGTTTCAAACTAAGGAAGATGAAGGTAAATTTAAGAGTAACCACAAAGAAAATTAATAAATCTACTATCTAAAATAAAAAGGAAGAAAATCATAAAGACTCAGTAAATTCAACCATAACAAAGGAAATTAAAAGAAAATCCACAAACAAAAAAACTCAGCACAGAAAATCAAGCAGAACAAAGAAACCATCAACACCACACACAAAAAAAAAGCATAACAAAATGATAGCAGTAAATTTATACCTATAGATAATCACACTGAATGTAAATGGTTTATATGCACCTGTCAAGAGACAAAGAGTGGAAGAATGGATAAAAAACAGTACCAATCAACATGTTGCTTACAAGAGACACACCTTAGACACAAAGACATAAAGAGTTTAAAAATCGAAGGATGGAAAAAAATATTTCAAGTAAACAACCAAAAAAGAGCAGGAGTGGCAATATTAATCTCTGATAAAATAGACTTTTTTGTCAAAATCCATCATAAGAGACAAGGAAGGGCATTATATGTTGATTAAAGGGTCAATCCACCAAGAAGACATAACCATAATAAATATTTATGCACCCAGTGACAGAGCCTAAAAATGCAGAAAAAAATTGTAACAGTATTTAAAAGAGAAATAGACAGCTCCACAATAATAGTAGGAGACTTTAATATACCAGTTTTGATGAAAGACAGAACAACTAGAAAGAAACAACAAAAATACAGAAGATCTAAATAGCACAATTAACCAACCTGACCTCATTGATGTATACAGAACACTCCACACAACAGTAGCACAGAGCACATCCTTCTCCAATGCACATGGATCATTCTCCAGAATAGATCAATTTTAGGCTACAAAGCAAGCCTCAATAAATTCAAAAACATTGAAATAATGCAAAGCATCTTCTCTGATCACAATGCTGTAAGACTAGAAATCAATAACATGAAGAACAATGAAAAAAAAAATAAAAACATGGAAACTGAATAACACCTTCCTTAAATGGTGTTACCACCACTGGGTAATAGAATAAATTTAAAATGAAATAAAAAAATTCCAAGAATGAAAACACAATATACCAAAACCTTTGGTACACAGCAAAAGCAGTGCTTAGAGGATAATTTATAGCAGTAAATGCACCCACCAAAAAAGAAGAAAGGGCCAAAATCAATAGCTTAACCCTACAACTCAAATAAATAGATAAAGAGCGGCAAAAGAATGCCATAGTCACCAGAAGAAATAAAATAATAAAGATTAGAGCACAAATAAATGAAACAGAAAAACATTAGAAAGAATCAACAAGATTAGAAGTTGGTTTTTTGACAGGATCAGTAAACTTGACAAACCACCAGCTAAACTGACAAAGGAAAAGAATGAGAAGGTGCAAATACCCAAAATAAGAAATGAGCAACATCAAAACAGAACAAATTGAGATAAAAGGTTCATAATAGACTATTATGAAAAATTTTACTCCCACAAATTTGAAAACCTAGAAGAAATGGATAAATTTCTGGAAGCAAACTACATACTTAAACTAACAAAATGAGCTAGAAAATTCGAACAGACTCACAATAAGAGAAAAACTGAAGAGGTCATAAAAAAACTCCCGACAACAACAACAGAAAAAGCTCCAGCTTAGACAGCTATGCTGGAGAATTCTACCAAACATTTAGAGAAGAGTTGGCAACAATTCTACTCACATTATTCCAGAACATAGAAAAGGAAAGAATACTCTCTATTCTATGTAGCCAGCATAATCCTTTGATACCAAAGCCAGGCAAAGACACCACTAAAAAAGAAAATTACAGATCAATACCCCTCATGAACATAGACGCAAAAATTCTCAACAAAATTTTAGCCAATAGAATTCAACAGCATATCAAAAAATAATAATATATCATGATCAAGTGGGATTCATACCAGGGATGCAAGGATGGGTCAACATTAAGAAAATCAATCAGTGTAATTCGCCACATAAATAAAACAAAGGAAAAGAATCACATGATCATCTAAATTGATGCAGCAAAGGCATTTGATAAAATCCAACACCCTTTCCTGACAAAAACTCTCAGCAAAATATGAATAGAAGGGAAATTCCTCCACATAATATACAAAACCAACATATATACAAACCAACAGCCAACATTATGCTCAACAAGGAGAGAGCGAAAGCATTCCTCTTGAGAACAAGAACCAGACAAGAATGCCAATTATCACCATTCTTATTCAATATTGTACTGGAAGTTCTAGCTAGAGCAAGAAAGGTAAATAAAGTGCATCCATATTGTTAAGGAAGAAATAAAACTACCCCTATTCACAAATGACATGATCCTATACATAGAAAATCCAAGAAACTCCGAAAGAAATTTCCTGGAACTAATAGAAGGGTTCAGCAAAATGATAGGGTACAAAATCAACGTAAAAAATCAGTTGGATTACTCTATACTAACAAACAGAGCTCTGAAAAGGAAATCGAGAAAACAATACCATTTACAATAGTCCCCAAAAGGATAAAATAGATAGGAGTAAATCTAACTAGGGATGTAAAAGATTTATACGAAGCAAACTACAAAACACTACTGCAAGAAACTAAGAGACCTACATAAATGGAAAAAAACAAACAAACCATGTTCATGGATAGGAAGACTTAACATTGTGAAAATGTCAATACTACCTAAAGTGCTCTGTAGGTATAATGCAATCCTGACTCAGATTCCAACAACATTCTTTAGTGAAATGGAAAAACTAATCTCCAACTTTATATGGCAAGAAAAGAGACCCTGGTTAGCTAAAGCATTATTGAAGAAGAAGAACAATGTCGGAGGCCTCATTCTTCCTGGTCTCAGAGCCTGCTATACAGCCAAGATAGTCAAAACAGCCTGGTACTGGTACAATAACATACGCATAGACCAATGGAACAGGATTAAGAACTCAGAAACAAATCCATTCGGCTATGGACAGTAGATCTGTAACAAAGGATTGAAGTTCATTAAATGGGGAATAGATAGTCTCTTTAACAAATGATGCTGGCAAAACTGGATATCTATTTTCAGAAAAACGAAATAGGATCTATACCTCACACCATACACAAAAACTAACTCAAAATGGATCAGAGACCTAAATGTTAAACTTAAAAATATAAAGTTCATGGAAGAAAACACAGGGACAAAGCTAGGGGACCTAGTTTATAGCATAAATAGACTATCAAATATAACTAAAAATGCCCCAAAATCAGAAGATAAACTAGATAACTGTGACCTCCTAAAAATTAAATACTTATGCTCATCAAAAGACTTCACCAAAAGAGTAAAAAGAGAACCTACAGATGGGGAAAACAATTTTAGCAATAACATATCTGACAAGGATCTAATCTCTAAAATACATAGAAAACTTCAACACCTCAACAACAAAAAGACAAATAATCCAATCAAAAAATAGGCAAAGGACATGAACAGACACTTCACCAAAGAAGACATTCAGGTGGCTAACCAACACATGAAGAGATACTCGTGATCTTTAGCCATTAGAGAGATGCAAATCAAAACTACAATGAGATACCATCTTACCCTTGCAATAATGGCACTAATCAAAAAGAAAAAAAAAACCAGAAAACAACAAAGGCTGGCAAGGTTATGGGGAGTTTGGCACTCTTATACTCTGCTGGTGGGAATGTAAAATGATACAGCTACTGTGGAAAACAATATGGTGCTTCCTTAAAAAGCTAGATACAGAAATGCCATATGATCAAGTATTCCCACTCCTAGATATATATCCTAAAGAAATAAGAGCTGTGATATGAATAAACATATGCATACTCATGTTCATCGCAGCATTATTCACAAAAGCAAAAAAATGGAAAAACCTAAATGTTCATCAATGAATGAATGAATAAAGTTGTATATACATACTATGGAATACTATACAATAATAAAGAATAATGATGAATCTGTGAAACATCTCACAACATGGATGAATCTGGAGGACATTATGCTGAGTGAAATGAGTCAATCACAAAAGGACAAATATTTTTTGAGATCACAATTATGAAAAGCTAAGAACAGGTTTACACATAGAAAGAAACATTCTTTGATGGTTACCAGTGATGGGAGGGGCAGGGAGGGAGAGTCACTAAATAGATAGTAGACATGTACTAATTCTGGTGAAGGGAAAGGCAATACACAATACGGGGAAAGTCAGCATAACACTACCAAGGAAAAGGAAGACATTGAGAGGTACCAAGAATAAAGGGCAACTATAGTAAACACTCTACCATATATAATCCTGCAACAACAGTAATAACAAACAATAATTTGTGAGTGGATACATAGGTAAAATGTATGCTAAATAGGTGTGAGAGGTTGCATGGGAGTACACCCGAGTGCATATGTAGGTACGGTTGTGGATGTTTCTACATACACGTTTGTATGTGCTGCATGTATATTCATATACATAACAGAGCGCATAGTGGGCACGGTTATAGAAAATTCTTAGACATATCCAAACACCTCGTGGAATTGAGCTGCTGGGCTCAAATGCTAAGGACCATAGTCTCAGGGAACATCTAAGTCAATTGACATAACATAGTTCATAAAGATAATGTTCTACATCATAGATTGGTGAGTAGTGTCTGTGGTCTTAAAAACTTGCTATCAGCCATCTAAGACACAACTATTGGTCTCTTACCACCTGGAACAAAGAAGAATGAAGAAAACCAAAGACTTAAGGAAGAAATTAGTCCAAAGGACTAATGGCCCACATGAACCACAGCCTCCACTAAGCTGAGACCAGAAGAACTAGATGGTGCCTGGCTACCACTACTGACCTCTCTGACCAGGTACCCAATAGAAGGTCCCAGTTAGAATGGGAGAAATATGTAGAATAAAACTCAAATTCATAAAAAAGGCTTATTGGTCTGATAGGGACTAGAGGAGACCTGAAACTAGTGCCCGAAGACACCCTTCCAACTTGGAACTGAAGCATTCGCGGAGGCCATCTTTCAGCCAAATAATAGACTGGCCTATAAAATAAGCAATAACACCCATAGGAATGTGCTCTGTAGAACAATCAACTATATGAGACCAAAAGTTCAACATTTGCCCAAAAGCAAAGATGAGAAGGCAGGGAAGGGCTGGGAAACTGGACGAATGGAAACGGGGAATCCAGAGTGAAAATGGGGAGAGTGCTGACACGTTGCGGCGATCACAACCAATGTCACGGAACAATTTGTGTATGGATTATGGAAGGGAAAACCAATTTGCTGTGTAAACTTTCACCTAAAGCACAATAAAATGTTCAAAAAAATGCAGATTGAAAATTAGCATGTTAAGTGCTAATCTATAGATATGTCATCCATCTTATTTATAGACTAAAGACTCTTAATATTTTATATTTGTCTTTATGAAGGAGTAGTGCCATTTCCTTGATCCTTTTTTATTTTCTTCTCTTTACCTCCTTCAGATAAATTACAAATTTCATGAAATTCAGTGGTTGAAGCTATATACTTGTATGTGAGGAGAAGCTACATCATGGTTTGTATATGCATAGGACCGTATTTCTGTGGCTTCAGATATCTTTCTTGATGGTCATCAAATTTTCATTATCTCTTTTGGTAGCAACAGTAGCAGCGGTTCGTTGAAGCGATGTATTTGGGAAGCATCTTCAGATAGCTCTTAAAAAGTTCTTTCTTAGATGCTACCTCACTTAAATATCATTGTTGGTCTTCACTCTGTATCTAGGACCAGAGAGTAACTGGTTACCTCTCCTGCCTAATAACCATTTAATAAAAATGGAGGTTACCACTCGAATTTTCCTTTGTTCAGAATAGGCAGCCCTAGTTCCTTTAACTCAAAGGTAGAATACTGTTGGCCTCTGGGTCTGATCAAGTGTGGGGATTCTTTGTTCTTGCCACACAGTGAATTTTTATTGTTGTGGTTGTTTGTTTTATGAATGAAACCAATACAGAAAAATTGGGAGATTTTGCATAAACATCCAAATTTTAATTTTCATTTGAAAAAATTAAGATCTCTATTAACACTTGGTAAAAATTCCTACATGGCAATAATTGGCTACTGGGGGGTGGTGGGTGCCTTCCTAAGAACAGGCGTAAGTTCTCCAACGGGCCACATTCTCCATCATTCTCTATTGTGCTGTTTATCCTGAAGCCTACTGTTCATTTATCATCAGGCTTACACTGATTTTTTTTTCTCTAGTAGTAGAGAAATATTTTTCTGTTCTTTATGCCATCTTGGTTATTTATATTACTGTAAGCCCTTGACTGGGTGACCGTTGCCTTAACCCTTGCACAAACGGCATGGTTTCAGATGAGCTTGTTTGTGGTCTCTCTCTTCTGAACAAGCTTTGTCACCTCTTCGTCCTAAATGGGTTGCCCATTAATGAATACAGAGTTCCTGAGGTGATCTAGACAAAGTATAATAAAATAATCATGGTCACACTTTTGATACACACCCTTCTTAAAGCAATCAAAGATGATTTTCATGATTTTCAACTGAGTATGAGACAATGAAGCAGCCCTGGTGGCACAAGAGTTAAGCTCTTGGCTGCTAACCAAAAGTTGGCAGTTTGAACCCATCCAACCGCTCTGTGGGAGAAGCCCTGGCTATTTGCTCCCATTGCAGTTCTACTCTGTCACATGGGGTCACTATGAGTTGAAAATCGACTTGACGGCACACAGCAATAACAACAACATGATACAATAGCGTGATATGTCTGCTGAAAAACCTAAGTTATTTCCAGACATGCTGTTCTTAAGCCAGGCCTCCAGTACTTACTGAGTTGGTTTCTAGCCCTGACATCACCATACATATCATAAGTCACCTGGTTAGATGTTCTTCTTTCTAGCAATGGGGAGAGCGGAGGAATCGCATTCAAGTGAACTGGGAAATGGTCTTGTCTCTTCCACTTCTCAGCTGCATGCTCTTGGCTCCTTGTCCTCTGGATTTCAATTTCGCATCTTTAAACAAAGGATTACACTATATTTATACTATATTCCTACAATCCAAAATAAGACAATTTTGTCCTATAAAGCTTCTTCTAGCCCTGAAACTAATTTTATTTAAGAGCATTCTTTCTTTCTTTTTCTTTTGCTGTTTTTCCATTGCTTCAGCACATTTCTGAACCTATCTGACACTCTTAAAGGTTTAGGTTTATGCCATTTCTAAAGTCTTCCCTGTTAGAGGCCTTCCTGGATATCTTTCGCATATACTCTTCTTCTAGTTCGAATTTAACAGAGAAATCCCGCTGCTTTATAAGCCTCTGCTTTTCTTCCTCATTGAGATAAGGTTTGAATAAGTAGTTAGGATTTAATTTTTGTTATCTTTCCTATTGTTGTCTGATAGTTTTCTTTTTGAGATTTTTTGTAGGCCATGGAAGTAGCTCTTTTTGAGTGTTGATTTGTGTGTTTGTTTCAACTTTTTCACTTCTCCCCTCCTAATACCTAGGTTGCCCCATGCGATTATGCTTAGCCTTCCCTTCCCTAGTTATCAGGTACTTAAAGGTTACACAGTCACAACCTCTACCAATAAGAGGATCTAAAAATTAACTTGAGACCATTGTACTTTCTATACCGCTTGGGTCTAGAAATTTTAAGATGAAGTCAGGAGCTTGCCAGATGCTTTGCTTTTAGCCAAATTAGATTTCCAGTAAATACTTCTAATCTTTCCTAGATACTCTGATTTTAGTGAAATGCTATTAGATACTCAATGGTCAATCAATATAACCTTTAATAATAGTTAAGAGAAAGGGTAATTAGAGTCTGAAATCATAAGCCAAAGGTCTCAGTTTGAAGAAGAGACTCAGCGTGCAGAAAAATGGATTATCCACTTTCTTTATTATCATTCATTCTAAGCTCTTGTCAGAGTAATTGCAATTTAAATTTTGCCTGACTACGGGTGCAAGAAGGAGTCCTGATGGCACACCAGTTAAGCGCTCAGCTGCTGAGAGGTTGGTGGTTCAAACACACCCAGTGGCTGTGTTGGAGAACGAACTGGAGATCTGCTGCTGTAAGGCCAAAAAAAAAAAAAACCCTATGCGGCAGTTTTACTCTGTCACATAGGCTTGCTGTGAGATGGAATTGACTTGAGGATATCAACAACAACAACTACATGGATAGAAGAATTGGTTTCATGAATCCCTGAGATGACCGTTTTCTCAGTTACCTAGTGCTGCTGTAACACAAACAGCAAAGTGGGTGGCATTAAAGAACAGAAATTTATTTTCTCACAGTTCAGGATGCTATAAGCCTAAATCAGGGTCTTGGTTGGATCAATTCCTTTCTTGTCAGTAGCCCTGGACATTCCTTGGTTCCTTGGCATTCCTTGGCTTATAGAAGGTCCTCATATGGCATCAGTCTTCCCTCTGCGTATCTGTCTCTGTGTCTATTCTGGTCTTTTTATACCTCAGAAGTGATTAGGTTTAAGACCCACCCTATACTGGTATTAACGTAACAAAAGAAAATTATATTTCCAAACAGGATCACATTCACAGGGATAAGGGCCACATGTTTTTTTTTTTTGGGGGGGGGAGGGGGATACAATTCAATCCATAATAACCATTAAACAAAATTTTGACCATGTCTCCTGTTTTTTCCTTCTTATCCTCGTGGTGTGGTCTTTTGTATGCTAACTGAAAAGCCAAATGCTGGTGCTTCCTGGGAGACAATTTAAAGCGATAGCTGTACATGAGCAGAAGCAGAAAGGCCTGGACCTCACACAGGAACACACAGAATCAGAGATCTACTTCTTTTGCAGACTCAAATGACTTAGCTTTTGATATTTGTGTTGTGCTTGGAAGTGAACTTTGCAAACTTTTCTCCTTTCCAGCTCTATATAGGCAGTGAGCACAGTCTGCAGACAAGAGAAAGAGTCCTGAAAACAAAAGTCCATCTTGAAAATGTCACTTCTGTGAATTTTAAAACCAAAGCCATGCTAGGAGACAGCATGATAGCTGTAAAGCACAACTCTGACTTCTTGATTTCTCACCTTCTCATTGTTTCATGACATTTCTTACCATAAATAATTTGGCTTCCCTTGTGATTCTTCTTCTTTAAGTTCCAAGGTGTGACACCGTGGCTACTGATCTCATTCTTCCTTCTCTGGGTAACTATGTTTTAGATTACAGACTAGGGTAGACAGTCCAACTGCTGGTAGACAATAGTTGTTCATGTTGTATAATGGTCTCACATAATAAGCATGACCTAGTTGACAAAGCAAATGTTTCTCTTCTCCAAAGAGAATGGGATGGCCACATGGCCTTGACCTAGTATCAGGTTAAAATTGCTGACAGGACAAAGTGGCAAAACTCACATCATGATTGTCCACACCATAAATGTCAAGAGTAAAAGCAGAGGGCTCTGTAATTCCCACCTTGACTATAAAAGCAACAAAATGGCATGTTGCAAAGCATATTAAAATGCTAATTATTTGCTGTCCTTAGTTTTACAATATAAAACAAATTGTCTAGAATAATTTAAATATACTTTACATGCTGAATATAAAGAAATCTAACATTTTATTCCTTGTCAGCATTGCTCTATTAAATTTCAAAGCAAGCTTTTCTCTTCTGTAAGCACATGCATATGAGATGCTAAATGTGTATATATCAGGTGAAAAAAAATGAAGTGTGCTTCTGGTATCTTCTAGGTCCCTGGGTGGTTCAAAATGGCTTATACTCAACTATTAACGGAAGGGTCGGCAGTTTGAACTCACTCAGTGGCACCATGGAAGAAAGTTCTGGCGATTTACTTCCAAAAAAGATTACAGACAAGAAAACCCTGTGGAACTCAGTTCTACTCTGTAACACATGGGGTCACCATGAATTGGAAAGGATTTGACGGCAATGGGTTTTTATGTTACCTTGACTGCATTGCTACTCAAAGTTGAAACGAATCACTCATTCCACATTCATATTCTCTTCAAGCATAATATTTTAGTTTTGTCACAAACAAATGGAAATTAGCATAAATTGTAAATTTTATGATATCTGCTGATTATTTTATACTATAGCTTTCTACAATCTGATGAGTTTAAAAATATGTATAGAAATTTTATTTGAAAACCGTTTTTAACACATATAATGATTAAAACATGATTACTGTGATGAATTCTTAAATTTTTTTTATTAAAGCAAGAATCATTTAGAATAGAGATTTAAGACTTTGTACCTTTAACTCAAAATGAGACCAAATTCAATATTGGATTAACAGGTCATTTGTTGTTTAATGACGTAAAGTTCCAGTAAAAATCATGGCTCATGGAACCTTAAAATATACTTAACACAACATTTTGAAAGGTAGAAATCTTATTTGCCTTCATGGGCACTTAGAAATTATAGTTGAATGAGTGCATGAATATAAATAGAACTTTTTCTCCTGACTAGAGGTCTTACCCTCCATCTGGCTAACTTCCCACTCAGGTAATTACACTAGGCCTTTTGAAATTACTCCTGAAGTTCTAATTAGACACAATCTTCTTTGCTTCCTGTTGTAAACTGCTGTCTTGAGTCTTGCTCTGAAGTGTATTTCAAATCCATGCCCCTTCCCCATCTTCCTAACTGTTCTTGTGACTTTGCTAATCAATGCTCAAAGTAACACAGTATGATCTGGAAGGAGCTATGAAAGTGGAACATATTATCGTCATCTTCAACAGTGACATTTCACAAAGGTTTCTGCAGTTAAAGTAAACTTGAGATGGAAACAATAAACATTCGGTAACAACTGTGGTGCATACCATTAGTAATATTGCTTTTTTTTTTTTCCTCCCGAATAATTCTCTAGCACCAAACAGGCCCTCTAGAAAAGGAAGCTTTGAACCAGATGCTGAATCACTTTGCAAGTGTGAGTGGCTATGTTATTAACAGTTCACTGTCTATGGGTAACACCTGCAGTAGTGAATGATCTTAATCAGCTTAATAGAATATTTTAAATATCACCTCAGTGAAGCACCAAAACCAAAAGAGAATTTTCCTTGGAATGTGAGGAAGTTGAACAAAATCATGAAATGTGTGTGTTCCCAAGTTTATAATCATTTTCCTGCAATATATATATGTATATATATTTTCATGAGGGCTATTCAGATATAGACTATACCATCCTGGAATTTTGTATGAAAATTTCTGGGAATGTATAAAATTAGTATTTAATACTTCTTTCGAGGCTGATTTAAAGTTATTACCATACACGCGCACACACAAGTGTTGAGGTTTTTCATTTTTCTTATTAAAAATAACCAAAAACTCCACAAACGTAATGTCATTTCTATGTGATTTGACAATGTAAGGAAATATGGAATCCTGCAAAACTCTATGTGTCAGATAAGAAAAACTGAAGGAAACTGAACTAGAATATGCTCTTATTTAAATTATATCTCAAAGATTTTTAGAAATGATTTAAAATTACAAGGCTGAGATAGGTCAGCAGAAGAATATTTTTAAAAAGTATTCTCTATTTTTGGTCACTGGCTAGGATTTGCATTGTTTTCAACCACTTTTTAATAAATTTTGAGTTTTGAACACTGAGTATTTCTATATAGCATAATTGATGGAATTAAACACACCACAGAAGGAGGTAATTCAGCAGTTTAAACTCTTTTATAGGGATAATGAAGTGAGAGTCTGGAAAAAATATCTTGTGGACTATTTCTTTCCCAGAAATCTCCTCTTGCTTGGAGAAAGCTCTAAACTGTTTGTGGTTTTAATTTTTCATTCAAGTATGTGATTATTTTTCCGATTTTCTGCTGGGGAGAAAAATATCAGGATATTCCTTGGTTTCCAGAGGTGGTTGATGTAGGATCAAAACATGACACAGCCAAAGCTCATCCTCTGACAGGAAGAGAGTTGTAAGTATAGACGCAGATTCCAAGAGGCTTGCGTTAGGCATCACAATGTAATTAACATTTATGTTCTTGTCAAAAAGGTAAATCCTTCAAAAGTAAAAAAGGGACAAAAACTTCTAAGCCATGTCATGCTTTAATCAAACATTAGATGTGGGTTTTACTTTCTTCCTCTGTCTTCAGTGTAGCTCTTGAGATTCTGAAATCAGAACAAGAGCTGGATGGGTACTCTGGTGATCTGGCACGTACTCTGTAAATATTGACATCATAGGCTTTAAAATCTAATATTTAGCTGTGATGTTGACACTCCAGCATGGCACTTCCAAAAGTTCCTTCATTTCGAATCAAGAAAAATATTTAAAAAAATACAAAAGTATTTGAAGAAAAAAAGACATGGTTATAATGAATTAAAGGCTTCCCAACTACCTACACCAAACAGGCTTTTAATTCACAACGTTAAAATATCTGGCCAGTTTAGGATCCCACATTTCCATACAGAATGCACCCGTCTACTTGGGAGGCAGTATGATGTAGTGGAAAGAACGTGATTTACAGGCGTAGAGACCTGGATTCCCATCCTAGCTCATATACTTAATAGCTCCATAACCTTGGGCTAGTTACTTACTTTCTCTGGGTTTCAGTTTTCTCATTTTGTAGTGTCTTGTGAAGGTTGGAGATGATGGATAGAAAAGAGCTAGCAGAGTGCCTACCATACTGCGGGCCATCAAGGATGACATCAATATGGATGTTTTATCTTCACTGAATTGATTTCATTTAACAATGGCAGCAACATAACTTAGTGGTGGTTCCTCACATGGTATCTAAAACATCGACAGTCTTTCAATCAATGTTTGTGTTTCCTTGACTTGTGGCCTCACACCCTACTTTTTCCTTCTGTTCCTGATATATAATCTTTAATGATGGTCATCTAATGGCTTTACTAGATGATAACAAGCTTTACAAGGGCATTGTTACTCATACTTAGCACAGGGCAATTAATGAGTACTTCTTGAATGAAGAAAGGAATAAAAAGTTCTTATTATTACCACATAAAATATTAACCTAAGATTGTGACTTATTGATACATACTGAGGAAAAACTATTTAGGAGATCAAAATTAATTTTCAAGACTGTAGGAAGAAGTGAAGAAATTCAATAACTGTCATACCTTAGTATTATGAAAACTTTTAAGCACACATAAAAGTACAGAAAATGGTACAATAACCTCTAAGTATCTAACATCTACCTTCAGGAACCATTATCTTCCTGCTTTTTTCTTTATATCTCTTCACGACTCAAAACATGAGACACAAAAGCTCTCGGAGGGTCCACTTTCTCAGCCCAGGTTATTCAGATATAAGCTCCACCCTAAAATTATAATACACATAAGGATTAAATCAACTTGAGCATGAAGTGACAGATTCAAAAGAAATCAAGTTCAGATGTCCAAGAATTTCAGTTAATAGAAATAGCTTATAAAGATTATAAAATAGCTATGTTAAAATTATTAGAGACATAAATTAAAGAATTGGAAAAAGCAGCTTGCAGAACTCAGCTGTTCTAAGATATAGATTAAAGCCAAGAAAGGCAAGAAATGGCTTTGGGGACAAAGATGAGTGACACAGTAGAAATGGTGACTACGGATTTTCAAGAATTAATGAAAATCAAGAATTCTCATATTTAGGAGGTGGAGCCAAGATGGTGGAGTAATCAGATGCTTCCTCTCGTCCCTCTTAAAATAAAGACCAGAAAACACAACTGAATCAATTATGTGTGACAATCTAGGAGCCCCTGAACATCAAAGGCAAAGTTGAGGAATTGGATGGAGCAGCGGAGGAGGGAGAGACAGTTCAGAAGCAGAAGGAGTTGCCAGACCTAACTCGGCAGGAACCAGCACCCTGCAGGCTGAATTGGCTGGCGTGTGTGGTGAGGCAAGCAGTGGTGCTCGGGACATCTTTTTCACATCGGGAGAGACTGAGCAACAGAGGGTCTACTCAAGCCTCCAGAACCAGTGAAAAGCAGTATTCTATCAGCAAAAGATAAGTACATGCATCTAACCTACTGCATGGATCAAAAAATACCCTCTTTGGGAAGAACTTCTCTCCCATTTACCTGACCCTTCCCCACTCTGCACTGCATCTGGGCCGCTTCAGTGATTGCCGCATCCCCTGGGCCAGAAGTAGGACCGTCATGCACCCTGAACCATTCTCCCAGCTTTGGAAAAGGAAGAAATTAACAAACAGGAAAAAATAATCTACCAGCTCCTCCAAGATGGGAAGCTGGGGCAGGCACAGCCCCTTTGCCTAGACACAGGCAGAAAGGGTCTACAGACTTTGAATGCCTTTCACCCCTGCATAGACCTGTGTGGGCCGATTTCAACAGCACAGGCCTTCATTAGCACAGTACAACAGGGTATATACCTGAAGCCTATTTTCAACTGTATCAGCTTTAAAGTAGAGTGGCAAATTCATGACATTTGACACTGCTCTGCCCATTAAGCAGGGTCCTTGCCTACCCACATCACGGGCCTGAGGACTGGTGGCTCCACCCATGCCACCTAACCACCTGCAATAGGGGTCCAAGAATAAGGGGTGCTCCCCAGTTCTTACAGCCAAAAACATTGGGTGCCCATAGTCTGGCTACAAAACCCATCCACTTACTCGCTCTAGGGAACAAGGACACACTTTCCTCCCGGACACTCAGGGGCAGCCGTTATCCCCCTGACTTGATCAGCACATGACCCCCTACTGAAGCCAGATACCTGAGCTTATTCCAATCACCACTGAAAGTCTAGGACTGTAGGTGAGAGCCTGCACCATACACTTGGTGATTGACTACCTGGACACCTGAGCTGAATCCACACAAGCAAAGTAAATGGACTCCTCGGCTCACATACCAAGTAACAGCTCTAACCATCCAGTGACAGGACATGAGAGCTTCAAAGGCACCAATAATCAAACTAGCTCACATGACCAGTCAGCATATCAAAACAAAACAACACAAGAAGCTAGGACACAGTATGCAAACATAAAATAAATAAATATAATAACTTATTGATGACTTGGAGACAACAGTCAATATCAAATCACAGAAACAGGCAGACCATGATGGCTTCAGCAAGCACCCAAAACAAAGAATCAAGAAACCTTCCAGAAGTGGAGGTAGAACTCAAAAGATTAATATACTGAGCTCTTTAAGAGATCAGGAAGGAGTTCAGGCAAAACGCAGACCAAGCCAAGGAAAACAAAGACAAAGCAATAGAGGAACTCAAGAAGATTTGAGAAGAGCATAATGACAAGTTTAACAAGCTGCAAGAATCCACAGAGAGACAGCAATCAGAAATCCAGAAGATTAACAATAAAGTTTCAGAATTAGACAACTCAATAGAAAGATATAGGAGCAGAAATGAGACAATGAAAGTCAGAATTAGTGAGACTGAAGATAAAGCCCTTGACACCAACTTATTTGAGAAAAAAATCAGACAAAAGGATTTAAAAAAATGAAGAAACCCCAAGAATTATGTGTTACTCTATCAAGAGGAATAACCTACAAGTGATTGAATTACCAGAATTGGGTGGTGGTGGGGGGCAGGAAACAGAAAATACAGAGAAAATTATTGAAGATTTGTTGGCAGAAAACTTCCTTATATGAAAGTTGAGAAGATAGCTATCCAAGAAGCTCATCGAACCTCACACAAGATAGATCTGAAAAGAAGTCACCAAGACATATTATAATCAAACTTGCCAAAACCAAAGATAAAAAGAGAACTTTAAGAGTGACTAGGGATAAACAAAAAGTCATCTAAAAGGGAGAATCAATAAGACTAAACTTGGAATACTCAGCAAAAACCATGCAGGCAAGAAGGTAATGGGATGACAAATATAAAGCCTTGAAGGAAAAAAAAAAAATCAGCCAAGAATTATATATCCAGCAAAACTATCTCTCAAACATGATGGCAAAATTAGGGCATTTCCAGATATATAGAAGTTTAGGGAATTTGTAAAAACCAAAACTACAAGAAATACTAAAGGGAGTCCTCTGGTTAGAAAATCAATAACATCAGATAATAACCCAAGACTAGAACACAGGATAGAACAACCAGATATTAACCCAGACAGGGAAGTCATAAAAAAATCAAAGCTAAAACACAGAAAATAGAGAAACAGAGACGTCAATATGTAAAAGATGACAACATTAAAAAAAAAAAAAGAGGGACTACATAATGTAATCACAGATTTTTCATATGGAGAAGAAGTCAAGGCAATATAAAGAAATAAAAGAGTGATTTAAACTTAGAAAAATAGCGGTAAATATTAAGGTTACCACAGAGGAAACTAACAGTCCTACACATCAAAATAAAAAGCAAGAAAAACATAAAGACGCAGCAAATACAAAATCAACAACAATGAAAAGAAAATACGTAAAGAAAAATGACTCAGCACAGAAAATTAAGTGGAATAAAGAAACTGTCGACAACACACAAAAAAGACGGCAAAATGACAGCACTAAACGTGTACCTATCAATAATTACACTGAATGTAAATGGACTAAATGCACTGATAAAGAGACTGAGAGTGGCAGAAAGGGTAAAAAAATATGATCTGTCTATATGCTGCCTACAAGAGACACACCTTAGACTCAAAGACACAAACTTAAACTCAAAGGATGGAAAAAAATATATCAAGCAAACAACAATCAAAAAAGACCAAGAGTGGCAATATTAATCTCTGACAAAATAGACTTTAAAGGAAAATCCACCACAAAGGATAAGGAAGGGCACTATAAAATGATTAAAGTGTCAATACACAGGAAGGCATAACCGTAATAAATATTTATGCGCTCAGTGACAGGGCTCCAAAATACATAAAACAAACTCTAACAGCATTGAAAAGAGAAATACACAGCTCCACAATAATAGTAGGAAACTTCAACACACCAATTTCAGTGAAGGACACAAAGTCCAGAAAGAAGCTCAATAAGGACATGAAAGATCTAAATGCCACAATCAACCAACTTGATCTCATGAACATGTACTGAACACTCCACCCAACAGCACCCAAATATACTTTCTTTTCTAACGCACATGGAACATTCTCCAGAATAGACCACATATTAGGCCATAAAGCAAGCCTTAACAGAATCCAAAGCATTGACATATTACAAAGCATCTTATCTGACCATAAAGCCATAAAAGTAGAAGTTGTTAACACAAAAAGCAAGCAAAAAAAAAAAAAAAATCAAATACATGGAAACTGAACAACACCTTGCTCAAAAAGTACTGGGTTATAGAAGAAATTAAGGACAGAATAAAGAAATTCACAGACTCAAATGAAAACACATCCTAACAGAACCTTTGGGACATAGCAAGAGCAGTGCTCCGAGGTCAATTTACAGCAATAAATGCACACATCCAAAAATAAGAAAGGGCCAAACTGAAAACATTAACCCTACAACTTGAACAAATAGCAGCAAAAGAAGCCCTCAGGCACCAGAAGAAAGCAAATAAAAATTAGAGCAGAATTAAATGAAATAGAAAATAGAAAAACAATTGAAAGAGTTAGTAAGACTAAAAGCTAATTCTCTAAAAAGATCAACAAAATCAATAGGCCATTGGCCAAACTGACAAAAGAAAAACAGGAGAAGAAGCAAATGAATAAGAAACGAGATGGGCGATATCACAACAGACTCAACTGAAATTAAAAGAATCATAACAGAATACTATGAAAAATTGTACTCCAACAAATTTGAAAACCTAGAGGAAATGGACAAATTTCTAGAAACACACTACCTATCTAAACTAACACAAATAGAGGTGGAACAACTAAATAAACCTAAATAAAAAGAAGAGATTGAAAAGGTAATTTAAAATCTCCCAACAAAAAAAAGCTCTGGCCTGGATGGCGTCACTGGAGAATTCTACCAAACCTTCAGAGAAGTGTTAACATCACTACTACTAAAGGTATTTCAGAGCATAGAAAAAGATGGAATACTCCCAAACTCATTGCATGAAGCCAGCATAACCCTGATACCAAAACCAGGTAAAGACGCCACAAAAAAAGAAAATTACAGACCAATATCCCTTATGAACATAGATGCAAAAATCAACAAATTCTAGCCAATAGAATTCAACAACATATCAAAAAAATAATTCACCATGACCAAGTGGGATTCATACCAGGTATGCAAGGATGGTTCAACATAAGAAAAACAATCAATGTAATCCATCACATTAATAAAAAAAAGACAAAGAACCACATGATCTTATAAATTGATGCAGAAAAGGCATTTGACAAAGTCCAACATGCATTCATGATAACAACTCTCAACAAAATAGGAATAGAAGGGACATTCCTCAACACAGTAAAGGGCATTTATACAAAGAGAACAGCCAACATCATCCTAAATGAAGAGTCTGAAAGCATTCTCCTTGAAAACAGGAACCAGACAAGGATGCCCTTTATCACCACTCTTATTCAACATTGTGCTGCAGGTCCTAGCCAGAACAATTAGGCTAGAAAAAGAAATAAAAGTCATCCAAATTGGTAAGGAAGAAGTCAAAGTATCTCTATGTGCAGATGATATGATCTTATACACAGAAAACCCCAAGGAATCCATAAGAAAACTACTGGAACTAATAGAAGATTTCAGCAAAGTATCAGGATACAAGATAAACATACAAAAATCAGTTGGGTTCCTCTATACCAACAAAAAGAACTTTGAAGAGGAAATCACAAAATCAATACCATTTACAATACCCCCAAAGAAGATAAAATACTTAGGAACAAATCTAACCAGAGACGTAAAAGAGCTATACAATGAAAACTACAAGGCACTACTGAAAGAAAACAAAAGAAACCTCCATAAGTGGAAAAACATACCTTGCTCATAGATAGGAAGACTCAACATTGTGAAAATGTCAATTCTACCCAAAGTGGTCTACAGATATAATGCAATCTCGATCCAAATTCCAACAGTATTTTTTAATGAGCTGGAGACAAATCATCAACTTCATATGGAAAAGGAAGAGGTCCTGGATAAGTAAAGCATTACTAAAGAAGAACAACCAAGGGGGAGGCCTGACACTACCTGATTTTAGAACCTATTATATGGCCACAGTAGTCAAAACGGCCTGGTACTGGTACAACAACAGACACACAGACCAATGGAACAGAATTGAGAATCCAGACATAAATTCATCCACCTATGAACAGCTGATATTTGACAAAGTCCCAAAGTCTGTTAATTGGGGAAAAGACAGTCTGTTTAATAAATGGTGCTGGCATACCTGGATATCAATCTGCAAAAAAAAATGAAACAAGAACTGTACCTCACACCATGTACAAAAACCTACTCAAAATGGATCAAAGACCTAAATATAAAATCTAAAATGATAAAGATAATGGAAGAAAAAATAGGGAAAATGCTAGGAGCCTAATACATGGATGGCATAAACAGAATACAAAACATTACTAACAATGCATAAACACCAGAAGATAAACTATGTAAGTGGGAGCTCCTAAAAATCAAACACTTGTCCTCATCGAAAGACTTCACCAAAAGAGTCAAAAGACAACCTTCAGACTGGGAAAAATTATTGGCTATGACATATCCGATCAAGGTCTAATCTCTAAAATGTACAAGATACTGCAAAACCTCAACAACAAAAAGACAAGTAACCCAATTAAAAAATGGGCAAAGAGTGTGAACAGGCACTTCACCAAAGAAGACATTCAGGTGGCTAACAGATACATGAGGAAATGCTCACAATCATTAGCCATTAGAGAAATGCAAATCAAAACTACAATGAGATACCATTTCACCCCAACAAGGCAAGCATTAATCCAAAAAAACACAAAATAATAAATGTTGGAGAGGTTGTGGAGAGACTGGAACACTTATACACAGCTGCTGGGAATGTACAATGGTAAACCACGTTGGAAATCAATTTGGTGCTTCCTTAAAAAGCTGGAAGTAGAAGTACCATATGATCCTGCAGTCCCACTCCTGGGAATATATCCTAGAGATGTAAGAGCCATCACACAAATAGATATATGAACACCCATGTTCACTGCAGCACTGTTCACAATAGCAAAAAGATGGAAACTACCTAGGTGCCCATCAATGGACGAATAGATAAATAAATTATGGTATAGTCACACAACTAGATAGTAGACAAGAATTATCTTAGGTGAAGGGAAGGACATACAAGGGAAGCCAGTACAACTGGACTAAACCTAAATCTAAGTTTCCTGAATACAACCAAACACTTCAAGGGACGGAGTAGCAGGGGTGGGGTTCTGGGGACCATGGTTTCAGGGGACATCTAGGTCAATTGGCATAACAAAGTTTATTAAGAAAATATTTTTCATCCCACTCTGGTGAGTGATGTCTGGGGTCTTAAAAGCTAGCAAGTGGCCATCTAATAGGTATCAATTGGCCCCAACCCACCTGGAGCAAAGGAGAAGGAAGATCACCAAAGACGCAAGGAAAATTTTAGCCCAAGAGACAGAAAGGGCCATATAAACCAGAGATCCATCAGCCTGAGACCAGAAGAACTAGATGGTGTCCAGCTACCACCAATGACCGCCCTGACAGAGAACACAACAGAGAGTCCCTGATGGAGCAGGAGAAAAGTGGGGTGCAGAACTCATATTCACATAAAAAGACCAGACTTAACGGTCTGACTGAGACTGGAGGAACCCGGGAAGACATGGCCCCTGGACTCTCTGTTAACCCCGAACTAAAACCATTTCCGGAGCCAACTCATCAGTCAAAGACTAGACTGGACTATAACACATAAAATGATACTGGTGAAGAGTGTGCTTCTTAGTTCAAGTAGATACACGAGACTAAATGGGCAGCTTGTGTCTGGAGGTGAGATGAGGAGGCAGAAAGAGACAGTTGCCTGTTGAATGGACACAGGAAATCCAGGGTAGAAAGGAGGAGTGTGCTGTGATATTATAGACAGAGCAACTACCGCTGCATAACAGTATGTGTATAGATTTTTGCATAAGAAACTAACTTGAGCTATAAAATTTCACTTAAAGCACAATAAAAAAAAAAGAATTCTCATATTTAGAAAGCAGAGTTATAGAGATAAATAAAAATAAACCCACACCTTGAGTCGTCTTATTAAAACTGCGTACACCAATGACAAAGAGAAAGTTCTAAAAGCAACCAGAAAAAGAAAAAAAAGATAATTTCCAGAGGAATAAAAATTACAGAAACAGGTTTCTCAACAGCAACAATAGAGGCCATATGACAATGGAATAATTTCCTTATTGGGCTGAGAGAAAAGAACTATTAACTTAGAATGCCAGACCTAGCTAAACCATCATTTTAGACAGAGTGAAAAAATGGTATTTTCGCATAAAGACCAGGAGGGATCTATTGAAATTCTTGCTAAAATAACTACTATACCATACAATTCACATAAAAGAAAATTAAACCCAGAAAGAAGATATGTATGCTAATTTCCTAAGACTATTGTTACAAAAAAAACAAAACAAAACTTGTCATTGAGTTGATTCCAACTCATGGCGTTACAGAGTAGAACTGCTTCATTATGTTTTCTTGACTGTAATCTTTATGGAAGCAGATCACCAAGCCTTTCTCTTCTGTGGCATGACAGGGTGGTTTTGAACCACCAACCTTTAGAATAGTAGTTGAGAGAAAACCTTTTGCACCACCCAGGCACCTTAAGATGGTTATAACAAAGCACCACAAACTGGGTGGCTTAAAACAGCAGAAATTTATTGTCTCACAGTTCTCGTGTATGGCAGACAATTCCACCTTTTAACTGGAACTCCAGAAGGGCCATCCCCCAGAAGTAAGGACAAAATTAGATACACCAGCTATCACAAAGCCTAAAACAAATCCTCTTCAGCAAGGTTTGCAAACTACAGCTGGGGGGCTAAATCCAGCCAGCTACCTGTTTTTGTACATAAGGTTTTACTGGATCACAGCCACATCCAATGGTTTACGTAGAGTCTATGGTTTCTTTCACACTACAGGGGCAGAGTTGAGTACTTGCAGGCCACAAAGACTAAAATATTTTTGTCTGACCCTTTTGCCAATTACTTTTATACAGAATCTAGAAGCTCCACTGGTCTTGTATTTGCCTGCGAGAGAATTAACTTTAACTGGAAGAAAATAACATCTTTAAGTGTCTCTACAATTTTTCATCCATGTTGACATTCCCTCAAAAATTATAAAGTATACTAAAAATAGGAAAAATTGACTGGAAACCAAGAAAAACAATTAACAAGAGAAACAGATTTTGTTTCTGTTGTGATTTGGATATTTTAAGTAGAAGACAAGTATTTTTTTAAACATTTTTTTCAATATTATAGGCTTACAAAAATAGGATAGCAAAATTCTCATACATTCTTCACTCCTCTTTCCACAGTGTTAACATCTTATAAAATCATAGCACATCTTTCTAAATCAGAAAATTAACAATAAAGTAGTATTATTAACTAATCTCAGACCTTATTTTAATTTCACCAACTGTTCCATTAATAAGGAGCCCTGGTAGGGCAGCAGTTAAAGCAGTTGACTGCTCACTGAAAGGTCAGCAGTTCGAAACCACTAGCCGCTCCATGGGAGAAAGATGTGGCAGTCTGCTTCTGTAGAGATTTATAACCTTGGAAACTCTATGGAGTTGCTATGAGTTGGAATCAACTCGATGGCAGCAAGTTTGGTTGGTTTTTTGTTCCACTAATGTTCTTTTTTCTGGTATAAAATCCCACCCAGGATATCACATTGCATTTAATTTCCATGTCCCATTAATTTCATCTAATCTGAGACAGTTTTGTGAGTATTCCTTCATTTTCATGACTTTGATGAGTAGTGGCCAATTATTTTGTAAAATGTCCTTCAGATTGTGTTTGTCTGATGTTTTCTCATGACTGGATTGAGTTTTTTGGCAAAAAATACCGGAGTGATGTTTCACCCTTCACAGTACATCATATCAGGTATATGATGTCAATATGCCTTATTACTGGTAATGTTAACTTTGATCACTTGATTAAGATGGTGTCTGCGAGGTTTCTCCACTGTAAAATTATTGTATTTTTTCCTTTGTGATTAATAAGTATCATGTGGGGAAATACTATGAGAGCATGCAAGTATCCTGTTTTTTATCATACTTTTGCTTACCAATTTTAACATACATTGATAATTTTTATCATTACTGTGTTTTTTTGCTAAATAGTGATTTCCTATTACTGTCATTTCTTCTAAATACATTACTTAGAATTTTACTGTAAGGACAAGTTATTCATATCACTATTTATTTATTGATTAAGCTATGTATTTATATCCATCTGGGCTCAAAGATATGTTTTATTTTATGGGTTATAATCCATCACTATCATTACTTATTTTGTTGTTTAAATGATCTCATACTTGGCCATTGGAGTACCTGATATTGATTTGACATGCCCCATTATTTTTCAGCACTTCCTTACTTTCTGGCATACAAGATAGTCCAAGCTCATCTGAATTCAGGTAAGGAGAAAACATCCAAATTGAGAGACAACAAAACAAAAAGTCCAACAGAATACAGTCTAAGAGACATGTAGGACATAGATAAATGACATAACTTATGGATTTGAAAATCCAGAACGAGAAGATAGAAAATGGAGCAGAAGTAATATTTGAGGCAATAATGGGTGAGAATCTCCCAAAAGAGATGACTGAAATCAAACCACAGATTCAAGAGAGTCTATGCTCCTAAGGCCTTTTATCTCCTACAGCCTTCAACTGATGGGACGAGACCTACCCACGCTATGGAGGGTAATGTGCTTTGCTTAAGGCCAATTGTTTTTATCACATGTGACTACTTCATAACAGAGTCTAGACTAGTATTTGACCAAACAACTAGGCATCATAACCTAGCCAAGTTGATACATGTAATTAGCTATCACAAAAATATAGGCAAATATTTTAATAGCCTCGAGTAACTAAAGATTTTTTAAAATAGCCTGTAAAAAGCACTGATTATAAAATTTAAAAATGATTAATTAGATTTTATAAATATTAAATAATCTGTTCATCAAAAGACTTCATTAAGAAAGTTAAAAGGTAAACCATAAACTGTAAGAGGTATTAGCAATTCATATGTATGACAAAGGACTAGTATCCAGAAGATACAAATTATAAAAATCAATTAGAAAATAGGTATGTAAGTGAATTCTTAAAATGCAAAGTTTTTTAATAGGAACTTTACAAATGAGATACCCAAGTAGTCGATAAACACAGAAAGATGTCCTGAGCATCATTACTCCTCAGAGAGAGGCAAAATTAAATCACAATGTGATACCAGAATGACTAAAATGTGAAAGCATTGGCAAGCATCTGAATCAACTGGAGCTCTCATTCATTATATCTATTGTTGTTAGTTGTTAGTTCCCTTTGAATCAGTTCTGACTCATAGTGACTGTCTCTGATATCTAGTGCTGTTATAATAGAAATACCACAAGTGGATGACTTTAATGAAAGAGAAATTTATTCTCTCACAGTCTAGAAGGCTAGAAGTCTGAACTCAGGGCACCAGCTCCAGGGGAAGGCTCTCTCTTTCCATCGGCTCTGGAGGAAAATCTCTGTCATCAATCTTTCTCTGGTCTAGGAGCTTCTCAGCACAGGAACCTTGGGTCCAAAGGATGCACTCTGCTCCTGGCACTGCTTTCTTGGTGGTATGAGGTCCCCCTGTCTCTCTGCTCACTTCTTTCTTTTTTTATCTCAAAAGAGATTGACTTAAAACCTAATCTTGTAGATTGAGTCCTGCCTCATTAACATAACTGCCAATAATCCCACCTCATTAACATCATAGAGGCAGAATTTACAACACATAGGAAAGTCACATCAGATAACAAAATGATGGACAATCACACAATACTGAGAATCAGGCCTAGCCAAGTTGACACATATTTTTGGAGGAAACAATTCAATCCATGACAGTGACCCTATGTACAACAGAACAAAACACTGCCTGGTCCTGCATCATCCTCATGATCATTGTCATTTTTCAGCCCATTGTTGCAGCCACTGTGTCAATCCATCTCCTTGAGGGTCTTCTTCTCCTTCACTAACCCACGACTTTACCAAGCATGATGTCCTTCTCCAGGGACTGGTCCCTCCTGATAACATATTCAAAGTATGTGTGACAAAGTCTTGCCATCCTTGCTTCTAAGGAGCATTCTAGCTGTACATCTAAGAGTGTAAAATGACACATGCACTTTGGAAATCTGATAGTTCCTACTAAATGCAATTATAGCCTTTCTCTGTGACTCAGAAATTCAATCCTTAGGTATATTCCAAAGAGAAGTAAGCATTAATGTTCCCCAAAAGACATGTATAAAAATGTCCATTGCAGTTTGATTCTGAAAGGCCCTGTACTGGAAACAACCCAAATTCCCATCAACAGGAGAATAGATAAATAAAAATTGTGCTGCAGTCATACAATGAAACACTACAAAGCATTTTAACAAAACAAACTGTATGTACATGTCACAAAATGGATAAATCCTACAGATATTATATTGAATGAAAGGAACCAGAAAAAGAAGAGTATATACTGTATGATATTATATACATGAAATCAAGAGCAGGGAAAACTAATTGATGATGGTAGAAATTAGATAAGTGGTTAGCACTAGAGGGAGGTATAGGCTTGGATTAGGCAGGAGGGAGTCTTCTGTGGTGCTAGAAATGTTCCATACCTTTGGAGGGCCAGTTAACATTCATAAGATACATATTTAAGAATCATCAAACTTTACACTTAAAACCATGTGCTATATCTCAATTTTTTTAAAAAGGAAAAGAATCAAGATAATCACAATAAATGTATGTGGATAAAATTCACCAGTTAAAATATATTATCAAGTTGAAATGTAAAATAATCCTTTTATGGGCTGTTTACAAAGTAAACAGAAGTGTAAGATCATTGAAAGGTTGAAAGCAAAGAGATAAAAATTTCATAGTTAAAAAAAGTCCAAAAAAAGAAAAGGCATTCTTAAAGAAGAACATTGAAAACAAGGAGGAACTGAGAAGATTTGACCTATTGCATATAAATACTTATTATAAAGCTATAATAATTAAGATACTCTGGTACTGGTACAGAAAAAAACTCCTCCAACTGAGCAGAATCGGCAACCCATGTATATATGAGATCTACATACATATGAGAACTTGCTATATGACAAAGAGTTTAAGTATTCTGTATTAAGTTGACCATCTATGTCAAAAAAAATTAAACATGCTATTTCTAGATCACAGTACATTAAAAAAATATATCCAAGCAGTTCCGGCAAAATGGCACTCTAGGCAGAAGCACCACACCATCCCTCCACAGAAAAGATCTGAAAAACTAAGCAGAACAGAGAATACAACAATCCTGAAACCCTAAAACATCAAATGAAGAGATAAAGAACTCAGCCAATCACCAAATGGAGTGATAAAACTGACAGAGAATGGAGAGCGAAGAGAGATTCATGCAGAGGTCCCCTACCAGCTAATGCAGTGCGGATCCGCTATCTTGGACTCCTATCAGAGACCAGCAAACTGGGTGCGAGAAAGCAACCTCATGGAGCGTCCAGCGGGAGACAAAACAACCAGTAATTTGCAATATACACCCCCCACCTCCACCCTTCTTCACCCCGACTTGGACTCCTCTGCTTCCCGCGGCCACAGTCTCTTGACCGGGAAACACCAGCTGCTTGGATTCCATACACCTGAACGGGCCAGCTCTCTGAGTGCCATTTGTTGGCTGCTGGTGTTGCTTTTTTTTTCTGCTTCTTTTGATTTCTTCCTTACCTCTCACCACCTCCCCCTCCTTTTGCTCAAATACCTGGCTCCGTGCGCCATCTTTGCTTCTTCCTGAGGGGCTGTGGATCTCCGGTAATTTGTGATATATGCTTTGCCACTCTCTAGCCTTCTTCACCCACACTCAGCCTCCTCTGCTTCCCGTGGACACAGTCTCTTGTCTGAGAAACACCAGCCCACACTAGCTGGCTCTCTGAGTGCCATTTGTTGGCTGCTAGTGTTGCTTTTTTTTTCTGCTTCTTTTGATTTCTTCCTTAAATCTCACCACTGCCCCCTCCGTTTGCTCAAATACCTGGCTCCGTGTGCCATCTTTGCTTCTTCCTGAGGGGCTGTGGAGCTCCGTTCGAGTGTGGAGCTGCTTCCCGGTATGGGCTGCCATGCTGGTGGGATCCCGGGGCTTCTGTTCGATTGTTTGTTTTGAATTGTTTGTTTGCTTTCTTTTCCTTTTCTTGAGTTGGGAGCCGTTTCTGGCCAGGTGGTGCTGCGGGGCAAGGAGATTTCCCCCTCGGCTTGCACAGACGTGCAGAGGAATCCCTGAGGGCATTTCTCTTTTTGTTGGTTTTTTTTTTTCTGTTTTTTGGGTGTCTTTCTTGTTCTTTTTTTTTTCTTAGTTTGTTTTCTTTCCTTTTCCCTCTTTTCCCCTTTCTTCATTGCTCAGTTTCTCATCTCTCTATATCTCCTTCTCTTTCCGTTCCCTGAATACCTGGCATTGTATACCTCTACGCCTTCTAGCCAGGCTGTACTGCAACACCTGACAGCGAATTCCCCAAACCTAATAGCTACACTGGTGGGATCCCTGGGAACTTTGCAGTTCTTTAACTTTCCAATTTTTATTTGCTCATTCTTTTCTTCATCTTCCCCTTTCTGTTTTTATCCATTTCATAGTTTCTCATCTCTCCACTCCAATGGCAATCTCCCCAAGCATTCTTTTTTCTTTGTTTGTATGTTTTTGGCTCCTGTTCCTCTCTCCTCTCTCCCATAACCATCTTAGCTCCACACATAACAATCTCCCCGCTGCATCCTGCCTACCTGCACCATGCGCTTGACATCACACCACAAGCAGCACAGGCACGGCCTACTGGAACCTGCCCTGCACTGATACTGACCCGCTCTGGTGGCTGTAGTAAGTGCCACAAACAACCCGTCCCAGTAACTCCTCTTCAGCTAGACCTGCCCTGCCATACCATATCTGAGTGACTGACCCTGCCAATTGGAGAAGGAGGCGAAAAGTATTGTGCCCACAGACGAGCAAACAACAAAGAACACACAGTCCGCCTACTCAGACATAGTCAAATTTTTTAAAAAAGGGTTGAAACAAACAAATCTACAATCAATAAATGAGAAAAATAACTACTGAATGCCCCGAAAACAGCAGACAATATCAAAACATTTACAAAAACAGGACAGGATGGTTTCAGTAGGTGTCCAAAATAAAACACCAGATGACTCTCCAGTGGAAGAAAATGCACTAGAACTACCTGATAGGGAATTCAAATCTTTAATACTCAGAACTCTCCAAGAGCTGAGGCAAAAAGCTGATAAATGTAAGGAAAAAATGGACAAATTCATGGAAAATACAGACAAAAAATTGGAAGAATTCAGGAAAATAATACAGGAACAAAATGCCAAAATAAGTTCACAACTAGAAATTATACAAAGACAACAATTAGAAATCCAAAAGATAAACAACAAGATTTCAGAAATGGACGATGTCATAGAAGGGCTGAGAAGCAGATTTGAAACCGAGGAAGACAGGATCATTGGAATTGAAGACAAACACTTGGATATAACTCTGTTTCAGGAAAAGTCAGAAAAAAGAACAAATTAAAATGAAGAGACCCTGAGAGTTATGTGGGACACAACTAAAAGCAAAAATTTTCGAGTAATTGGAATTCCAGAACAGGGGGAGAAAACAGAAAACACACAGAAGATCATTGAGGAACTGCTGACAGAAAACTTCCCCAATATCATGAAAGATGAAAAGCTGCACATCCAAGAAGCTCAACGAACCCCATATAGGAGAGACCCCAAAAGAAAATCACCAAGGCATATCATATTCACACTCGCCAAAACCAAAGACAAACAAAGAATCCTGAGTGCAGCTCATGAAAAACAAGAAGTCACATACAGAGGAGAAGCAATAAGACAGAGCTCAGATTATTCGGCAGAAACCATGCAGGCAAGATGGCAATGGGATGACATATATAAAATCTTGAAAGAAAAAAATTGCCAGCCAAGAATAATATATCCTACAAAACTCTTGTTCAAATTTGATGGTGAAATTAGGTCATTTCCAGATAAACAGAAATTAAGGGAATATGTAAAAGTCCAACCAAACTTACAAGAATTATTAAAGCAAGTTCTTTGTTCTGAGGACAAACAGCTTCAGCTCACAGACAGAACCTAGGATGCAGGATCGTACCAGCCAGATACCAATCTAGGAAATGAACTCTCGAGGACTATCCAAAACCCAAAGAAATACAACAGGGAATCAGAGCAGTTAATCAGTAAATGACAACAACATCAAAACAATAAAAGAGGGAATAAACGGCATATGTATAGAACCTTCTAATGGAGAGGAAAGCAAGGCGATAGCAAGTAATGGTAGACTGCTTCAAAGTTAGAAAGATAAAGGTAAAATTTATGGTAACCACAAAGAAAGTTAACAAACATACTCATAAAAATAAAGAGGAAAAACATAAAGTCTCAGCAAAAACAAAACCTACAAAAACAAAAGAAATGAAAAAAAAATCCACAAACAAAAGTAACTCAGCACAAGAGAGTAAGAAGAACAAAAAAAGTTCAGCACCACAAAAAAAAGCACTACAAAATGACTGCAATAAACTCACATCTATCAATAATGACACTGAATGTAAATGGACTCAATGTACCCATAAAGAGACGGAGAGTGACAGAATGGATAAGAAAACAGGATCCATCAATATGCTGTCTACAAGAGACACACCTTAGAAACAAAGACGTGAATTTATTAAAAGTCAAAGGTTGGAAAAAAATATGTCAAGCTAACAACTACCAAAAAAGAGCAGGAGTGGCAATTCTAATATCAGATAAAATAGACTTTAAAACAAAATCTACCATAAAAGACAAAGAAGGACACTATATAATGATTAAGGGAATGATCCATCATGAAGACATAACCATAATAAACATCTATGCACCCAATGACAGGGCTCCAAAGTACATAAAACAAACTCTAACAACACTGAAAAGAGAAACAGACAGTTCCACAATAATAGCAGGAGACTTCAACACACCACTCGTACTAAAGGACAGAACAACTAAGAAGAAACTCAGCAAAGATACAGAAGACCTAAAGGGCACAATCAGCCAACTGGACCTCATAGACATATATAGAACACTCCATCCAACTGCTGCAAAGTACACATTGTTTTCCAATGCACATGGAACGTTCTCCAGAATAGACCACATCTTAGGCCACAGAGCAATCCTCAACAAGATCCAAAATGCTGAGATAGTTCAAAGTATCTTCTCTGACTACAATGCCATCAAGGTAGAAATTAACAATAGAAAGAGCAAGGGAAAAAATCAATTACATGGAAACTGAATAATACCCTGCTTACACATCACTGGGTAATAGAAGAAATCAGAGATGGAATAAAAAAATTCCTAGAATCAAATGAAAATGAAAACACATCATACCAACAACTTTGGGACACAGCAAAGGCAGTCCTCAGAGGACAATTTATACCAATAGAGGCCCATGTAAAAAAGAAGAAAGGGGCAAAATAAAAACATTAACTACAGAACTCAAACAAATAGAAAGAGAACAGCAAAAGAAGCCCACAACCACCGGAAGACAGGAAATAGTAAAGATCAGAGCAGAAATAAATGAAATAGAGAACAGAAAAACAATAGAAAGAATCAACAAAACCAAAAGTTGGTTCTTTGAAAGAATCAACAAAATTGACAAACCACTGGCCAGACTGACAAAAGAAAAACAGGAGAGGACACAAATACCCCAAATAAGAAATGAAATGGGGGACATTACAACAGACCCAACTGAAATAAAAAGGATGATAAAAGAATAGTATGAAAAACTATACTCCAACAAATTTGAAAAACTAGAGGAAATGGATAAATTTCTAGAAAAATACTACCTACCCAAACTACAACAAAGTGATGTTGAAAATCTGAACAGACCCATAACAAGAGAAGAGATTAAAAAGGTAATAAAAAAACTCCCAACCAAAAAAAGCCCTGGCCCGGATGGCTTCACTCAAGAATTCTACAAAACATTTACAGAAGAGCTTGTACCAGTATTACTCAAGTTATTTCAGAGCATAGAAAAGGAGGCAACACTTCCAAATTCATTCTATGAAGCCAGCATAACCCTGATACCAAAACCAGGCAAAGATGTCACAAAAACAGAAAATTACAGACCAATATCTCTCATGAATATAGATGCAAAAATTCTTCACAAAATTCTAGCCAGTAGAATTCAGCATCATATCAAAAAAATAATACACCAGGACCAAGTAGGACTCATACCAGGTATGCAAGGATGGTTCAACATTAGAAAATCAATCAGCGTAATCCACCACATAAATAAAAGGAAAGAAAAGAATCACATGATCATCTCAACTGATGCAGAAAAGGTATTTGACAAGGTCCAACACCCATTCCTGATAAAAACTCCCAATAAAATGAGTATAGAAAGGAAATTTCTCAACATAATAAAGGGCATCTATGCAAAACCAACAGCCAACATTATTCTTAATGGAGAGAGGCTGAAAACATTCCCCTTGAAAACAGGAACAAGACAAGGATGCCCTTTATCACCACTCCTATTGAACATTGTGCTGGAAGTTCTAGCTAGAGCAATAAGGCAAGAAAAAGAAATCAAGGGCATCCAAATTGGTAATGAAGAAGTTAAACTGTCCCTGTTTGCAGATGATATGACACTATACATAGAAAACCCTAACGATGCCATGATAAATCTACTGGAACTAATATAAAGATTCAGCAGAGTATCAGGATACAAGATAACATTCAAAAATCAATTGGATTCCTGTACACCAATAAGGAGAACGATGAAAAGGAAATCAGGAAAGCAATACCATTTTAAATAGCCCCAAAAAAGATAAAATACTTAGGAATAAATCTGACCAGGGATGTAAAAGACCTATACAAATAAAACTACAAAACACTACTGCATGAAATCCAAAGGGATGTACATAAATGGAAAAACATACCATGTGCATGGATAGGCGGTCTCAACATTGTGAAAATGACAATTCTACCCAAAGCAATTTACAAATACAATGCAATCCCAATCCAAATACCAAGAACATTCTTCAAAGAGATGGAAAAACTAATCATTAACTTCATATGGAAAGGGAAGAAGCCCCGAATAAGTAAAGCACTACTGAAGAAGAAGAATAAAGTTGGAGGACTCACACTACCTGACTTCAAAAGCTACTATACAGCTACAGTAGTCAAAACAGCCTGGTACTGGTACAACGACAGATACATTGACCAATGGAACAGAATTGAGAACCCAGATGTAAATCCATCCAGCTACGGTCACCTGATCTTCAACAAGGGCCCAAAGTCCATCAAATGGGGAAAAGACAGTCTTTTTAACAAATGGTGCTGGCAAAACTGGCTCTCCATCTGCAAAACAATGAAACAGAACCCATGCCTCAAGCCACATACAAAAACTACTTCAAAATGGATCAAAGACCTGAATATAAAGCCTAAAACTATAAAGTTCATAGAAGAAAAAATAGGACCAACACTTAAGGCCTTAATACATGGCATTAACAGGATACAAACCATAACCATCAACACACAAACCCCAGAAGATAAGCTAGATGACTGGGATCATCCAAAAATCAAACACCTATGCTCTTCAAAAGACTTCACCAAAAGAGTCAAAAGAGAACCTACAGACTGGGAAAAAATTTTTGGACAGTACAAGTCAGACAAAGGTCTAATCTCCATAATCTACAAGAAAATCCAACACCTCTACAACAAAAAGACAAAGAATCCTATTAAAAAATGGGCAAAGAAAATGAACAGACACTTCACCAAAGAAGACATTCAAATGGCCAACAGACACATGAGGAAATGCTCGCGATCACTAGCCATTAGAGAAATGCAAATTAAAACTACAATGAGACACCATCTCACCCTAGCATTACTGGCACGAATCAAAAACACCGGAAATAACAAATGTTGGAGTGGCTGCGGGGAGATGGGAACTCTTATGCACTGCTGGTGGGAATGCAAAATGATACAAGCATTTTGGAAAATGATATGGCGCTTCCTCAGAAAGCTAGAAATAGACATACCATTCGATCCAGCAATCCCACTACTAAGAATATATCCTAGAGAAATAAGTGTCGTCACTCAAATAGACATATGCACACCTGTGTTCATGGCAGCATTGTTCACAATAGTAAAACGATGTAAACAACCTAGGTGCCCATCAACAGATGAATGGATAAGCAAACTATGGTACATACACACAATGGAGTACCATGTAACGAGAAAGAACAACAATGAATCTGTGAAGCATCTCATAACATGGGTGAAACTGGAGGACATTATGCTGAGTGAAATAAGTCAATCACAAAAGGACAAATATTGTATGAGACCTCTATTGTAAAAACTCATGAAAAAGTTCACACGCAAAATGTAACAATTTTTGTTGGTTACCAGGGATGGGAGAGGTGGGGGGGAAATACTAAATAGGCAATAGATAAGTGGTATCTTGGCTGAAGGGTGAGACAGTACACACAATACAGGGGAAACTAGCACAACTTGTACAAGGAAAGGTCATGGAAGCCCCATAGACACATCCAAACTCCCTGAGGGACTGAACTGCTGGGCGAGGGGCTGTGGGGACCAGGGTATCGGGGAACATCTAGCTCAATTGGCATAACACAGCTTATAAAGACAATGCTCTACATTCTACCTTGGTGAGTAGCGTCTGGGGTCTGAAAAGCCTATAAGCGGCCATCTAAGATACTCTACTGGTCTCATCCTTTCGGGAGCAAGGGAGAACGAAGAGAACAGGATACAAGGAAAAGATTAGTCTGAAGGACTAATGGACCACAGCTACCAAAGCCTCCATCGGACTGAGTCCGGTACAGCTAGATGGTGCCAGGCTACCACCAGTGACTGCTCTGACCAGGATCAAAACAGAGGGTTCTGGACAGAGCTGGAGAAGGATGTAGAGCCTAATTCTAATTCACAAAAAAAATAAGACCAGATTTACTGGCCTAAAGGAGACTGGAGAAACCCTGAGAGTATGGCCCCCAGACACCCTTTTAGCTCAGTGGTGAAGTTATCTCCGAGGTTCACTGTTCAGCCTGGGAGTGGACAGCCCCATAAAACCAAATGAGACTAACGAGGTACAGGAGTCCAGTGACAAGGGCCAGAAGGCAGAAGGGGACAAGGAAGCTGGTGATAGGGAGCCCAAGGTTGAGTAAGGATATTGTTGCTATGTTGTGAGATTGTTAACCATTGTCACAGGGCAACATTTGTAGTAACAGTTAAATGAGAAACTATTTTGTTCTGTAAGCCTTCATCTTAAGTGAGAATAATGGCATAATTGGAAGAGCATAGTCAATGTCACTGAACTGTGCATGTAGAAATTTTTGAAATGGTGTATCTTTGGCTATGTGTATTTTCACCAAAAGAAAAGGTTGAGAAATTAGAGGGTTGACATGTTGTGGGGTTGTTAACCAATGTCATAAAACAATATGTGTACTACTGTTTCATGAGAAACTATTTGTTCTGTAAGCCTTCACCTGAAGTACAATAATAATAAAAAAAAGTATATATCCAAATAGATTAAACATCAAAATTTGAAAAGCAAAATTGTATATATGTTAGAAGATTATGTAGACAAATATCCTGGACATTTACTAAACAAAGGTGCAAATAGCAGAAACCACAATAGAAAAAAAATATGAATGAAAGCTTTAAAAAATGCAGTAGGATTAAATGAAAAATATAAGTGAAAATATCAGCCACAATGGGGAAAATATTTGCAACTATTATAGCTGACAAAGGATTCATTTCTAAGGTATATATTTTTCAAACTTCTAAAATCAATAAAAAAAAGACAGAGTACACCCCCCAAAAAGGAGGTGCATATATGAAAGGAAATCCAAAGAAGATAATAAAATTGATATATATGAAAAGATGATAGCCTCACTACTAGTTGGAATAAAATGCAAATTAAAATAATGAGAATTCATTTGCATGTATTAACTAGTCAAAATTAGAGATTTTGTTAACATAAAGTGTGTGGGAAGAGTGAAACTCATACATTTTTAGAGTGAGAATAATTAGAACAAGTAGTTTGTAAAGAACGTTGGTAATACCCAGTAAAGTTGAACATGTACATTTGTTATGGCTGATGTGGGAGGTAGAATAATTGTACCTCAAAATGTGCATGCACTAATACTTGGAACCTGTGAATATGTTAGTTTTCTATGCTTATTAGAAGCCTCTGGGATTCAACCCAAATTCCTCTTACTTCCAAATATTAACTTCCACTATCTTCCTTATGATCTTTGTTGGCATTCATTTTAGCTCATGGTGGAGAATTAGTCTTTTTCAATTCTTCCAGACAAAATTGTATGTTGCTCTAACATTTGGGTTGCAGGCTACAGTGTGAAAGTACTACCTAAACAAAGCAATACTTTCTTCACTCCAGCTTTTAGTTTGTTAGCCTTGATTGAGTATTTCGTGTATATTTTTTGAAGGTCTGTCTGAAACAGCACAAAAATAAGCCAAATTCCATATTTTGAAAATTTTCCTTCCGGTTCCCTAATGTTGTACTGTCAGTAAACAAAAAGCAAGGAACAATTGAATCTGGTGCTTCACTACCACATAACAAGAAGCACTGACTCCTCAGCCTAGGACACTAGAGCCCTCACTATGTTTTATCCTTATTCAATAAATCATTTCTACACGTTACTTATAACAAACCTACTTGCAGTATTGATTTTTTCATATTGGGATTCATTGGTTAAACAGAAACTGATTAATTTTCCCCCAAAAGTAGCTCATTACATTGAAGGAAAAACTGAATAATCAGATCTAGAAAAGAACAGAAACCAGAGCAGTTTCAGAGAAGTAAGAGGAAGGATTGATTGGGCTGTGTTAAGGAATCTGGGGGTACAATAAGTCAGGGGCTAACTCAGTGGCAGCTGACAACAACAACCATCTGGATGAATGCAGAGTGTAGGGAGGTGTGGGGAAAGTAACGAGGATTTGAACTGCCGACCTTTTGATTAGAAGCCAAACGCTTAACCACGGTGCCACTAGGACACCAAAGAGGGTATAAGAATGGCAAATACCAAAAGAGAGTTAAAATATCACCTAGGAAAGTTGAGCGCTCAATTCAAGTTGGTAGCATGAATTTGTATTAATATCAATCTACCAAGCTGTACATATGAATTTTTTTTCTAACAACATTCAGTTTTAAGGTGAAGGCATAGAGAAATCTAATGTTCAGTTCATTTGGGACTGGGTTTTCCCCAAGGCCATACGACAAATGGAAGGGGCGAGGGAGTAGAGAATATATGCAAGTAAGATGATACTGATTTTTAATTGGAATTGAGCCCAACAAGGTGAGAAGTAAAAATAAGAGGAAGCTGATAAATATGATGGAAGGGGTTGGGTTGAAGGTTTGGAGGCCATCATTTATTGCGTTTCGCAGTAGCTAAGATAAACGACTTCATTTTTCTTGGATCGACAATCAACGCCAATACAAGCAGCAGTCAAAAAACCAAATGATGCATTCCATTGTGCAAATCTGCTGCAAAAGACCTCTTTAAAGTGTTAAAAAGCAAAGATGTCACTTTGAGAACTAAGGGGTGCCTGATCCAAATGATGGAATTTTTAACTGTCTCGTATACATGTGAGAGCTGGACAACGAATAAGGAAGACCAAAGAAGAATTGATGCCTTTGAATTAAGGAGTTCACAAATAATATTGAATTTACCATGAACTGCCAGAAGAAAGAACAAATCGGTTATGGCAGAAGTACAGCTAGAATGCTCCTTAGAAGCGAAGATGGCAAGACTTCGTCTTGTGTACTTTGGACCTGTTATCAGGAGAGACCAGTACCTGGAAAACCCATTGCCGTTGAGTCCATTCTGACTCATAGTGACCCTATAGGACCCTATGACCCTACAGGACAGAGTAGAACTGGAAGACCCTCAACAAGATGGATTGACACAGTGTCTGCAACAATGGACTCAAATATAGCAATGATTGTGAGTTTGACGCAAGACTCGGCAGTGTTTCGCTCCGTTCTACATGGGTCTCTGCGAGTTGGAATTGCCTTGAGGACACCTAACAACAAGATAAAAGAATAGGACATCGGCAAGTTGGGATGATGATTTTCAGGGGCGGAGCAATTTCATTTATGACAATGTCTATAATATGGCCATGGAAGTAGGTTAATATTTTGAATTGGAGTAAAAGACCATGTTGTTGTTAGGTGCCCTCATAGTGACCCTATGTACAACAGAATGAAATACTGCCAGGTCCTGAGCCATTCTCATAATTGTTGTTATGCTTGAGCCCATTGTTACAGCTATTGTGTCACTCCATCTTGTTGAGAAACTTCCACTTTTTTGCTGACCCTCTGCTTTACCAAGCATGATGTCCTTCTCCAGGGACTGATCCCTCCTGATAAAATGTCCAAAGTACGTAAGACAAAGTCTCACCATCCTCCCTTCTAAGACGCGTTCTGGCTGTACTTCTTCCAAGACAGATTTGTTCCTTCTTCTGGCAGAATATATTCAATATTCTTCGCCAACACCAAAATTCAAAGGCATCATTTCTTCCTCAGTTTTCCTTATTCATTGTCCAGCTTTCACATACATATGAGGTGATTGAAAACACCCTGGGTTGGTTAGGCTTACCTTAGTCCTTAAAGTGACATCTTTGCTTTTTAACACTGTAAAGAGGTCTTTTGCAGCAGATTAGCCCAATGCAATGTGTCCTTTGATTTCTTGACTACTGCTTCCATGGTTGTTGATTGTGGATCCAATTAAATGAAATCTTTGACAACTTAAATATTTTCTCCATTTATTATGATGTTGCTTATTGGTCCAGTGGTGAGAATTTCTGTTTTCTTTATGTTGAGGTCTAGTCTATACTAAAGGCTGCAGTCTTTGATCTTCATCACTAAGTGTTTCAAGTCCTCTTCACTTTCAGCAGGTTGTTAGTGAGTCTCCCTCCAATCCTGACACCCTGTTCTTCTTCATATAGTCCAGCTTTTCAGATTATTTGCTCAGCTTACAGATTGAATAAACGTGAAAGGATACAACCTTGACACACACTTTTCCTGATTTTAAACCATGCAGTATCCCCTTGTTCTGTTTGAACAACTACTTCTTGGTCTAAGTACAGGTTCCTCGTGAGCACAATTAAGTGTTCTGGAGTTCCCATTCTTTGCAACATTATTCATAATTTGTTATGATCCACATAGTCAGATGCCTTTGCATAGTAAATAAAACACAGGTAAACATCTTTCTGGTATTCTCTGCTTTCAGCCAGGATCCATATGACATCTGCAATGATATCCCTCATTCCATGTCCTCTTCTGAATCTGGCTTGAATTTTTGGCAGTTCCTTGTCAATGTACTGCTGCAACAGCTTTTAAATGATCTTCAGCAAAATTTTACTTGCATGTGATATTAATGATACTGTTTGATAATTTCTGCATTCAGTTGGATCACCTTTCTTTGGAAGAGGCATAAATATGGATCTCTTCCAGCCGGTTGGCCAGGTAGTTCTCTTCCAAATTCCTTGGCATAGATGAGTGAGTGTTTCCAGTGCTGCATCTGTTTGTTGAAACACTTCAACTGGTTTTCCATCAATTCCTGGAGACTTGTTTTTCACCAATGTTTTCAGTGCAGCTTGGACTTCTTCCTCGAGTACCATCAGTTCTTGATCATATGCTACCTCCTGAAATGGTTGAACATCAACCAATTCTTTTCTTTTTGGTATGGTGATTCTGCATATTCCTTCCATCTTCTTTTGCTGCTTCTTGTGTTGTTCAGTATTTTGCCCATAGAATCCTTCAATATTGCAACTAGAGGCTTGAATTTTTTTTTCAGTTCTTTCAGTTTGATAAATTCTGAGCATGTTCTTCCCTTTTGGTTTTCTAACTCCAAGTCTTTGCACGTCATTGTAGTACTTTACTTTGTCTTCTCGTGCTGCCCTTTGAAATCTTCTGTTCAACTCTTACTTCGTCATTTTTTCTATTTGCTTTAGCTACTCTACGTTTAAGAGCAAGTTTCAAAGTCTCTTCTGACATCCATTTTGATCTTTTCTTTCTTTCCTGTATTTTTAATGACCTCTTGCTTTCTTCATGTATGATGTCCTTGGTGTCATTCCACAACTTGTCTGGTCTTCAGTCATTAGTGTTCAATGCATCAAATTTATTCTTGATCGTGATAGGGAACCCAAGGTTAAGTAAGGGTAGTGTTGATGTGTTGTGAGGGTGTTAACCATTGTCATAGGGCAACATGTGTACTAACTGTTAAATGAGAAACTATTTTTTTCTGTAAGCCTTCATCTTAAGTGAGAATAGCAGCACGATTGGAAGAGGGTAGTCGATGTCACTGAACTGTGCATGTAGAAATTTTTGAAACGGTGTATCTTTGGCTATGTATATTTTCACCAAAAAAAAAAAAAAAAGGTCGAGAAGGGAGAGGGTTGACATGTTGTGGGGTTGTTAACCAATGTCATAAAACAATATGTGTACTACTGTTTCATGAGAAACTATTTGTTCTGTAAGCCTTCACCTGAAGTACAATTTAAAAAAAATCTTGAGATGGTCACTAAATTCAGGTGAAATATACTCAAGGTCGTACTCTGACTCTCGTGGGCTTGTTCTAATTTTCTTCTGCTTCAACTTGAGCTTGCAAAGGAACAATTGATGGTCTTTTCCAGAGTCAGCCCCTGGCCTTGTTCTGACTGATGATATTGTCAGAATATTTTCCATCATCTCTTTCCACAGTTGCAGTCGATTTGATTCCTATGTATTCCATCAGGTGAGGTCCACATGTATAGTCACCGTTTATGTTGTTGAAAAAAGGCATTTGCAATGAAGAGGTCATTGGTCTTGCAAAATTCTATCAGGCAATCTATGGCATTGTTTTTCTCACCAAGGCCGTATTGTCCAACTACCAATCCTTCTTTGTTTCCAACTTTTGCATTCCAATCACCAATAATTATCAATGCATCTGGATTGCATGTTTAATCAATTTCAGACTTCAGAAGTTGGTAAAAATCTTCAATTTCCTCATCTTTGGCCTTAGTGGTTAGTACGTAAATTTGAATATTAGTTGTATTAACTAGTCTTTCTTGTAGGTGCATAGATGTTATCCTATCACTGACAGCATTGTACTTCAGGCTGGATCTTGAAATGTTCTTTTTGACAATGAATGCAACACCATTCCTCTTCAATTTCCCATTCTCGGTATAGTAGACTATCTGATTGTCCAATTCAAAATGGCAAATACCAGTCCATTTCAGCTCACTAATGCCTAAGATATTGATATTTATGCATTCTATTTCATTTTTGATAATTTCTAATTTCAAAAGACCATGGAATATGAAAATTCAAGGAATCATGCAATGACAAGGTATTGACTAGGTCATCAGCATTGGCTTTTGGTTGATTCTGATAATGTCAGTAGCTGGTATGGAAAATAAAAGTATTTTCTATGTTTTAAAATCTTTTGTAAATTAGGCTGAGAAGGAAATACCTAGATTCCAGGCTTGAGTAGTTAGATAGATGGAATGCCATTCATTGATTCAGAGAACACAAGACAGTAAGGGATAACTTTGGAGGGTAAGACTATGAGTCCAGTTTTGAATACACTGAGTTTGAGTTTCCTGTGTGGTAGCCAAATAGATCTTCCTAGTAGGCAGAAGCTACATAAATTGGAAATTCAGAAGAATAATCTTAACATTAACAATTTATAGATAGCAATTTAAGTAAAGGAGCCCTGGTGGTGCAGTGGTTAAGTGCTAGTCTGCTAACCAAAATGTCAGTGGTTCAAACCCACTAGCTGCTCTGTGGGAAAAAGATGTGGCAGTCTGCTTCTGTAAAGATTTACGCCCTTGAAAACCCTATGGTGCAGATCTACTCTGTCCTATAGGGTTGTTATGAGTCAGAATGGACTCGACAGCTACAGGTTTTAATTTAAATAAGGGAAATAGGATGAGATAAACCAAGTAGATGTGCAGATTATTTAAATTCTGTAAGAAAACTTTTATGTATCATGATTTTATTTTTTCTGAACATTTCATTGTGCTTTACTTGAAAGTTCACATATCAAATTAGTTTTCCAATCAATAACTGATACAGAAATTGTCCTGTGACATCGTTTGCAATCCCCACAATGTGTCAGCACTCTCCCCATTTCCTCCCTGGGTTCCCGTTTTCATTCATCCATTTTCCCTGTCCCTCCCTGCCTTCTCGTTTTTGGTTTTTGGCAAATGTTACACTTTTGGTCACGTATAGTTGATTGTTCTAAGGTGCACTTTCCTCACGGATGTTACTGTTCATTTTTCAGGCCCGTCTATTATTTGATTGGAAGGTAGCATCTGGGAGTGTGTTCAGTCTCAAGTTAGAAGTTTTTCTTCGGGCAATAGTCTTGGGGGTTCCGCCATTCTCTATCAGACCAGTAAGTCTAGTCTTTGTCTTTCTTTCTTTTGAATTTGAATTTTGTTCTGCATTTTTTACCCATTCTAACTGGGACCTTCTGTTGTGGTCCTGATTACAGTGATCTGTAGTGTTAGCCAGGAACTATCTATTTCTTCTGTACTCAGGTTGGAGGAGGCTGTGGTTCATGTAGGCCATTAGCCCTTTGGACTAATTGCTTCCTCGAGACTTTGGTTTTCTTCATTCTCCTTTGCTCCAGGCTAGAAGAGACCAATAGTTGCTTCTTAGATAGCTGCTCACAAGCTTTTAAGATCCAGATGCTACTCACCTGACTAGGATATAGAACATTATCTTCATGAACTATGTTTTGACAATCGACCTAGATGTCCTCCAAGACTATTCTCCTTAGCTTTCAAGCCCAGTAGTGCAGTCTCAATGTCTAAGTAGTTTCTATAATTGTGCCCCTGTATACGCTATTGGAGCTCTGGTTGTGCAGTGGTTAAGAGCTCCGCCACCAACTAAAAAGTCAGCAGATCGAATCCACCAGCCACTCCCTGGAAACCTTATGGGGCAGTTCTACTCTATCCTATAGGGTTTCTGTGAGTCTTAATTGACCTGATGGCAACGGGTTTGATTTTTGGTTTTTATATGCTCTATTATATCTATGAGTGTACATGCAGCATTTACAAATATTCATGTAGAAATATCAACAACCATACCTATATAAGTACATGAGTGTACTCCCAAATGACCTCCCTAACCTATTTAGCATACATATTTACCTATGTATCTACACACGAATTATTGTTTGTTAGTACTGTTGTTGCAGGATTACTATATTATAGCATTTACAGTAGTTGACCTTTATTCTTGTGAACCTTTCAGTGTCTTCCTTTCCTTGGTTATATTGTGCTGGCTTCCCTCACACTGTGTATTGCCTTTCTCTTCACCAGAATTAACACTTGTCTACTATCTAGTTAGCGATTCTCCCTCCCTCTCCCTTCTATCCCTGATAACCATCAAAGAGTGTTTCTTTCTGTGTGTAAACCTATTCTTGATTTTTTGTAATAGTGGTCTCATACAATATTTGTCCTTTTGTGATTGACTTATTTCACTCAGCATAATGTCCTCCAGATTCAGCCATGTTGTGAGATGTTTCACAGACTCATCATTATTCTTTATTGTTGCATAGTATTCCATTGTATGTAGGTATCAGTTTGTTTATCCATTCGTCCGTTCATGGACATTTAGGTTGTTTCCATCTTTTTGTTATTGTGAATAATGCTGCAGTGAACATGGATGTGTATATGTCTATTCATGTAAGAGCTTTTATTTCTTGATAAGTATGAATTTATAGCTGTCATTTTGTCATACTTTTTTAGATGTTGACAATTTCTTTGTTCTGCTTAATTTTTTGTGCTGAGTTCTTTTTTTATGGATTTTCTTTTCATATCCTTCCTTGATTTTGTGTTTCCTGAATCCTTATGATATTTGTATTTTTTCTTTTGATGAGTAGGTTTTTAATTTTCTTTGTGATTACCATGAAATTTACCTTTCTCTTCCTAAATTTAAAATAGTCTTGATTTCCTCTCCGTAAGGAAGTTCTATAACTACACCATTTATTCCTCCTTTTTGTTTTGAAATTGTCATCATTTACAAATTGATGTCTCTGATTACCTGTTTTCAGTCTTGTAGCTTTATTTTACTTTTGAGAATTCTTTATCTGAGTTGATATCTGGTTGATGCTATCACTTGTCTTAATCTCAGATTGTTGTCTTATGTTGTTGGTTCTTTCTCTGAAGGATTCCTTTTAACATTTCTTGTAAGGTTGGTCTGGTTTTTACAAATTCCTTTAATTCCTGTTTATCTGGAAATGTCCTAGTTGCACCATTATATTTGAGAAAGAATTTTGCTTGATATAGAATTCTTGGTTGGCCTTTTTTTTTTCTTTCAGGGTTTTGTATAAGCCATCCCATTGCCTTGTTGCCTGTGTGGTTTCTGCTGAGAAATTAGAGCTTAGTATTATTGGTTCCCCTAAGTAGGTGACATTTCATTTTTCCCGAGCTGCTCTCAGGATTCTTTCTTTGACTTTGGTTTTGGAAAGTTTGATTATGATATATCTTGGTGACTCTCTTTTGGGATCTATCCATCTGGGGCTTGTTGAGCTTTTTGGATGGATATCTTGTCTTTCATGATATTAGGGAAGTTATCTGTGAGCAAATCTTCCAAAATTCTCTCTGTGCTTTTTTTTGGTCAATTCCTGTACTAGAATTCTGATCATAAATAGATTATTCCTCTTGATATTGTCCCACATTATTCTTAGGTTTTCTTCATTTTTCTTCATTCTTTTTTTCTGATTGTACCCATACAAATTAGTGTCAAGGATTGGTCCTCTATTTCACTGATTCTCTCTTCCATTGATTCAGTTCTACGCCTATGTCCTTCCATTAAGTTACGTATTTCTTAAATTTTATTGTTAATCTTGTATATTTCTAGTTGCTATTTTTTGTATGGTTTATAATCATCCATTTCACCATTTTGTTCTAGTATTGTTTTCCTGAATTCTTCTAGAGTTTTTTCTGTGTTTTCCTTGGCTTTGTCTGTATTTTCCTTGATCTCTTTCCTGGTCTCTTGGAGGATCCTACATATAAGTCTTTTGAATTCCTTTTCATGTAGTTCTATTACCATTTCTTCCTCAGGAAAAATTTCTGGCCCTTTATTTGGTCACTTGCTTGAACCATCTTATCCGGCTTCTTTATATGATTTGATATTGTCTGTTGTTTCTGAGGCATTAAGGTATTATTTTATTGATTGATTGATTATATGTTTGTTTACTTTGTCCTGATTTTTTGTTTTGTTTTGTTTTGATATATCCAAGCGGACAAGGTGGGCATGCTATGCTGATCACTAGTCTGGCCAGCACTGGAGTGCTCTCCACCTGTCTCCTGGTGGGCAGGGCAGCAGCTGGCAGTGTAGCACTGGTCTCTGTTCACTGGTTGTTCAGGGTGGCTGAGGGTGGGCTGGGCATGTGTTGCTCATTGTTTGCCATCAGTCCAGTGACACAGGAACATGCATTGTTATTCGATGGGTGGAAGGGGTGGCAGGCATTGTGGTGTGCAAACAGGGGCACAGGAGCAGGTTTTCCTCAACTGTGAGGTTGGTGGGTAGGGGTATGTGGTGGGAGCTCTCTCTCTACCATTTGGTGGGTGAGCGGGCTGGGGTAGATGGTGGGCTAAAGGGGTGCGGGTGTGTGCTCTCCACCTAGCTGGGTCAGAGGGGTGGGTGGCTGGTGAGTGGGCTTGTGGCAGCCATGTTGAAGAGGTGGGTGGCAGGTGGGAGAGCATGCAAGAGCACAGTTGCCACCACTCACTGGGTCCAGTGGGTGGGTGTCAGGTGGGTTAGTGTGTGAGTCTGCAGTCATCACCACTTACTAGGTGGTGGGGTGGCGAGTTAGTGGACTCATGGGAGCATGTCCACAGCCACTCGTCAAGTCAGGGGGGCGGTGGTTGGCTGTCAACCTACCCTTGACAAAGTGAGCAGAGGGTGGTGCTGTCCAAAGTCCAGTCAGATGGGGGACCTCCTGTTGACACTCTATGGATCTATTGCTTTGTGTGTGCCCCTCATCTTAGTGGTTAGGGACCACCACTTGTGAGTATATTTGTCTCCAAATTCTGGCTCCCTCCCTACTCTGTGGATGCCAGCATCCCTGGAACTCTCACCCTGCTTCCTGTGCTTTCCCTCCTTAGATACAGATCATTTTCAACTCACCTTGCTTCCTTTTGAGTGTCTATACAGTTTCTCTGTCTCTTATTGAGGGGTGGCATGAAGTTGCTTTCCTGTGCTTCTCTTCTGAGATCATCATTAGCTTTGTCTCAAGATGGCCACACTGAGCTGGGATGGCTGGCAGAGTACCTCTGCTCCATATCATTCCTTATTCACTGTGTTTTTTCAATTTTTTCTTCCATCAGTGTTCAACTTAATTCTTTATCCTTCCATTCGATGTTCAGGGTTCCAGGATTGTCATCTGCATCTATTTCACTTGGTTTCTCGGGACTTCGCTGTAGAAGGACGTCATGCTGTTTGCCTCAGCTGCCATCTTAGCCTTACTCTGCTCATAAGTTATTTTTATGCCTGAAATTTCTTATAATTTGCTTATAATTTATATATTCCTTATATTTTATATACACATACACAGGAATATATATAGTTTCTTCAATTGGATCCTTTTTTTCTAATTTCCAGACCATGTTTTATAATTTATTTTATTTCTACAGTGCTTAATAGAAGACTGTGATCATGATAGTCTACCTTTTTTTTTTTTTTTACTAACTGCAAATATTTAATTTTTTTGAATTGTGCTTATGGTTTTTTTTTTTTTTTTTTACTGCATATGAGACAGTTTGCTATTCAATCTTTTGTTGATATTTAATTCTTTTTTCTCTGTGTCTCTTTATGAAGTAACTCTGATGTAGTGAACATTTAATTCTCTTCTATAAATGCACTGTCTTTCCGCTTCTTCCTAGAAAAACCAAATCAAACCAGTTGCTGTCAGGTCGATTCTGATTCATGGTAACCTCATATGTTCAAGGTAGTACTGCACTGTATGGGGTTTTCAAGGCTTTGACCATTTGGAAGCAGACTGCCAGGTCTTTCTTCTGAGTCACCTCTAGATTGACTCAAACTTCCAACTTTTCGGTTAGTAATTGAGTGCTTAACTTCTTGCATCACCCAGGAATTCATCCACTTCATCCTAGCAGAACTTAAATATATTCTTAGTGATAGCTTACATCTTGGTAGAAAAATAGGGTTAAGAAATCAAGCAATGTCAATAGTAAGGAAGAATAACTGATTGAGCTCCTGTTTAGAAATTTACTCTCAAAACGAATTACTTCTTTACGTATGAGACAGTGCCCTGACTATAGACTGAGTAAATGAGAATAAGTCTGAATTTCCACAAACATGATGAAATTAATATACTCAATTTTCACACCATACCCTAAAGCCATGCACATGGAATGAGCAATAGGACTTGAAATAAAGAAACCCTGGTGTCAAGTTTTAGTACTTCTTAGTTACATGACTCTTGGCAAATCCCTGCTTCTGACCTTTTGTTTTTTCTTCTAAAAAATGGAAATAGAGACTTCCAGCAAAATGGCGCTCTAGACAGAAGCACCATGCCGTCCCTCCACAGCAAAAATCCGAAAAACTAAACCAAACAGAGAAAATGGCAATCCTGAAACCTTAAAACGTCACATGAAGAGATAAAGAACTCAGCCAAGCACCAAATGGAGTGAGAAAACTGACAGAGAACAGACAGCGAGGAGAGATTCATGAAGAGGTCCCCTATCAGCTATTGCAGCACAGATCCGCCATCTTGGACTCCTATCGGAGACCAGCAAATAGGGGGTATGAGAAAGCAACTTCATAGAGCTTCCAGTGGGAGACAAAACAACTGGTAATTTGCAATATACGCTTTCCCACCCCCCCACCCTTCTTCACCCCCACTTGGCCTCCTCTGCTTCCCGCAGCCACAGTCTCTTGTCTGGGAAGCACCAGCTACTTGGATTCTACCTGCCCACACTGGCTGGCTCTCTGAGTGCCATTTGTTGGCTGCTGGTGTTGCTTTTTTCCCACTTCCTTTGATTTCTTCCTTACCTCTCACCACCTCACCCTCCTTTCGCTCAAATACCTGGCTCCGTGTGCCATCTTTGCTTCTTCCTAAGGGGCTGAGGAGCTCCATTCGAGTGTGGAACTGCTTCCCGATCTGGGCTGCCACAATGGTGGGATCCTGGGGCTTTTGTTTGTTTGTTTTGAATTGTTTATTTGTTTTCTTTTCCTTTTCTTGAGTTGGGAACCCCTTCTGGCTGGGCTGTGCTGAATGGCTTGGGACCTACCCCCTCAGCTTGCACAGACACGCAGAGGGATCCCTGAGCACATTTCTTTTTTCAAGGGTTTTTTTTTTTTCTTTTTTTTCTGTTTTTCTGGGGGCTTTTCTTGTTCTTTTTTTTTTTTTTAATTTGTTTTATTTTCTTTTCCCTCTTTTTCCCTTTTGTCTTTCTTCATTATTCAGTTTCTCATCTCTCTATACCTTCCTTCTCTTTCTGTTCCCTGAATACCTGGCACTGAATACCTCTACACCTTCTAAGCAGGCTGTACTGCAACAACTGAGAACAACTTCCCCAGACCTCATAGCCACACCAGTGGGATCCCTGGGAGCTTTGCTGTTCTTTTTCCTTTCTGATTTTTATTTATTCATTCTTTTCTTTTCTTTTTTTCCTTCTTCTTCACCTTTTTGTTTTTCTCCATTTCATAGTATCTCATCTGTCCACTTCAACGGCAAACTCCCCTAGCACTCTTTTTTGTTTGATTGTATGTTTTTGGCTACTGTTCCTCTCTCCTTTCTCCCATATCCGTCTTAGCTCCACACATACCAATCTCCCCCCTACATCCTGCCTACCCGCACTGTGTGCTTAACATCACAACACCAAGCAGCCCAGGCATGGCCTGCTGGAACCTGCCTTGCACTGATAACCAACCCACCCTGGTGGCTGTAGTAAATGCCACAAACAACCTGTCCCAGGAACTCCTCTTCAGCTAGACATGCCCTGCTGTACCATATCTGAGTGACTGACACTGCCGACTGGAGAAGTAGGCAGAAAGTATCGTGACAACACATGAGCAAGCAACAAAGAACACACAGCCACCCTGCTCAGACATAGGCAAATAAAAAAAAAAGGATGAAACAAACATATCTATAATCAATAAATGAGAAAAATAACTACAATGCCCTGAAGACAGCAGACAATATCAAAACATTTACAAAAACATGACAGGATGGTTCCAGTAGGCGTTGAAAATAAAACACCAGATGACTTTCCAGTGAAGAAAAGGCACTATAACTACCTGATAGGGAATACAAATCTCTAATACTGAGAATTATCCAAGAGTTGAAGCAAAAAGCAGACAAAAATTAGGAAAAAATAGACAAATTCATGGAAAATACAGACAAAAAATTGGAAGAATGCAGGAAAATAATGTGGGAACAAAATGCCAAAATAAATTCACAACTATAAATTATACAAAACCAACACTTAGAAATCCAAAAAGTAAACAACAAGATTTCAGAAATGGATGGTGTCATAGAAGGGCTGAGGAGCAGATTTGAAATGGTGGAAGACAGGATCAGTGGAATTGAAGACAAACACTTGGATACAACTCTGTTTCAGGAAAACTCAGAAAAAAGAACAAAGAAAAATGAAGAGACCCTGAGAGTTATGTGGGCTACAATCAAAAACAAAAATTTTCGAGTGATTGGAGTTCCAGAATGGGGGAGAAAACAGAAAACACAGAGAGGATCATTGAAGAACTGCTGACGGAAAACTTCCCCAACATCATGAATGATGAACTGCTGCACATCCAAGAAGCTCAACGAACCCCATATAGGATAGACCCCAAAAGAAAATCACCAAGGCATATCATAATCACACTTGCCAAAACCAAAGACAAACAAAGAATCCTGAGAGCAGCTCGGGAAAAAGAAGTCACACACAGAGGAAAACAATAAGACTAAGCTCAGATTATTTGGCAGAAACCATGCAGGCAAGAAGGCAATGGGATGACATATATAGAACCTTGAAAGAAAAAAATTGCCAGCCAAGAATAATATATCCTGCAAAACTCTCATTCAAATTTGATGGTGAAATTAGGACATTTCAGATAAACATAAATTAAGGGAATATGTAAAAACCAAACCAAACTTACAAGAATTATTAAAGGGAGCTCTTCAATCTGAGAACAAACAATTTCAGCTCACAGGCAGAATCTAAGATGCAGGATCATACCAGCCAGACACCAGTCTAGGAAATGAACTCTCAAGGACTATCCAAAACCAACAGGGTTTCAGAGCAGTTAATCAGTAAATGACAACAATGTCAGAAAAATAAAAGAGGGAATAAACAGTGTAGGTATAGAACCTTCTAATGGAGAGGAAGGCAAGGCAATACCAAGTAATAATGGACTGCTTCAGACTTAGAAAGAGAAGGGTAAATTTCATGGTAACCACAAAGAAAGTTGACAAACATACTCATAAAAATAAAGAGGAAAAACATAAAGTCTCAGCAAAAACAAAACATACAAAAACAAAAGAAATGAAAAAAAAATCAGAAACAAAAGTAACTCAGCACAAGAGAGTAAGAAGAACAAAGAAAACTTCAGCACCACAAAAAAAAAAGCACTACAAAATGACAGCAACAAACTCACATCTATCAATAATTACACTGAATGTAAATTGACTCAATGCACCCATAAAGAGACGGAGAGTGACAGAATGGATAAGAAAACAGGATCCATCAATATGCTGTCTACAAGAGACACACCTTAGAAACAAAGACGTGAATTTATTAAAAGTCAAATGTTGGAAAAAAAATATATCAAGCTAACAACTACCAAAAAAGAGCAGAAGTGGCAATTCTAATCTCAGATAAAATAGACTTTAAAGCAAAATCTACCATAAAAGACAAAGAAGGACACTATATAATGATTAAGGGAATGATCCATCATGAAGACATAACCATAATAAACATCTACGCACCCAATGACAGGGCTCCAAAATACATAAACTCTAACAACACTGAAAAGAGAAATTGACAGTTCCACAAAAATAGTAGGAGACTTCAACACACCACTCTCAGTATGGACAGAACAACTAAAAAGAAACTCAGCAAAGATACAGATAACCTAAAGGACACAATCAGCCAACCTGACCTCATAGACTTATACAGAACACTCCAACCACTGCAAAGTACACATTCTTTTCCAATGCACATGGAATGTTCTCCAGAATAGACCTCATCTTAGGCCACAGATCAATCCTCCACAAGATCCAAAATGCTGAGATAATTCAAAGTATCTTCTCTGACCACAAAGCCATCAAGGTAGAAATTAACAACAGAAAGAGCAAGGGAAAAAAATTAATTACATAGAAACTGAATAATACCCTGCTTACACATCGCTGGGTAATAGAAGAAATCAGAGATGGAATCAAAAAATTCCTAGAATCAAATGAGAATGAAAACACATCATACCAACAACTTTGGGACACAGCAAAGGCAGTCCTCAGAGGACAATTTATAGCAATAGATGCACACATCAAAAAAAAAAAAAAAAAAAGAATGGAACAAAATCAAAACATTAACTACAGAACTCAAACAAATAGAAAGAGAACAGCAAAAAAAGCCCACAGCCACCAGAAAAAGGAAATAATAAAGATCACAGCAGAAATAAATGAAATAGAGACAGGAAAAACAATAGAAAGAATCAACAAAACCAAAAGTTGGTTCTTTGAAAGAATCAACAAAATCGACAAACCGCTGACCAGACTGACTAAAGAAAAACCAGAGAGGACACAAATCACCGAAATAAGAAATGAAATGCGGGACATTACAACAGACCCAACAGAAATAAAAAGGATCATAACAGAATATTATGAAAACTATACTCCAACAAATTTGAAAACCTACTACCTACCCAAACTACAACAAAGTGATGTAGAAAATCTGAACACACCCATAACAAGAGAAGAAATTGAAAAGGTGTTAAAAAACCTCCCAACAAAAAAAAAAAGCCCTGGCCAGATGGCTTCACTGGAGAATTCTACAAAACATTCACAGAAGAGCTTGTACCAGTACTACTCAAGCTATTTCAGAGCATAGAAAAGGAAGCAACACTTCCAAATTCATTCTATGAAGCCAGCATAACCCTGATACCAAAACCAGGCAAAGATGCCACAAAAAAAGAAAGTTACAGACCAATAGCTCTCGTGGATATAGATGTAAAAATTCTCAACAAAATTCTAGCCAATAGAATTCAGCATCATATAAAATAAAAAATACACAACGACCAAGTAGGATTCATACCAGGTATGCAAGGATGGTTCAACATTAGAAAATCAATCAATGTATTCCACCACATAAATAAAATGAAAGAAAAGAATCACATGATCATCTCAACTGATGCAGAAAAGGCATTTGATAAAATCCAACACCCATTCCTGATAAAAACTCTCAATAAAATAGGTATAGAAGGGAAATTTCTCAGCATAATATAGGGCATCTATGCAAAACCAACAGCCAACATCATTCTTAATGGAGAGAGGCTGAAAACATTCCCCTTAAGAACAGGAACAAGACATGGATGCCCTTTATCACCACTCCTATCGAACATTGTGCTGGAAGTTCTAGCTAGAGCAATAAGGCAAGAAAAAGAAATCAAGGGCATCCAAATCAGTAATGAAGAAGTTAAACTGTCCCTGTTTGCAGACGATATGATACTATACATAGAAAACCCTAAAGACTCCACGAGAAATCTACTGGAACTAATAGAAAGATTCAGCAGAGTAGCAGGATACAAGATAAACATACAAAAGTCAGTTGGATTCCTATACACCAATAAGGAGAACAATGAAAATGAAATCAGGAAAACAATACCATTTTCAATAGCCCCAAAAAAAATAAAATACCTAGGAATAAATCTAACCAGGGATGAAAAACACCAATACAAAGAAAACTACAAAACACTTCTGCCAGAAACCCAAAGGGATCTACATAAATGGAAAAACATACCATGCTCATGGGTAGGTAGACTCTACATTGTGAAAATGACAATTCTACCCAAAGAAGTTCACAATACAATGCATTCCCAAACCAAATACCAAGAACATTCCTCAAAGAGATGGAAAAACTAATCATTAACTTTATATGGAAAGGGAAGAAGCCCTGAATAAGTAAAGCACTACAGAAGAAGAAGAATAAAGTTGGAAGACTCACACACCTGACCTCAGAACCTACTATACAGCTACAGTAGTCAAAACAGCCTGGTACTGGTACAACAACATATACATTGACCAATGGAACAGAATTGAGAACCCAGATGTAAATCCAACCACCTACGGTCACCTGATCTTCGACAAGTGCCCAAAGTCCATCAAATGGGGAAAAGACAGTCTTTTTCACAAATTGTGCTGGCAAAACTGGATATCCGTCTGCAAAAAAAATGAAGCAGGACCCATACCTCACGCCATACAGAAAAGCTAATTCAAAATGGATCAAAGACCTGAATATAAAGCCTAAAACTATAAAGTTCATAGAAGAGAAAATAGGACCAACACTTCAGTCCTTAGTACATGGCATTAACAGGATACAAACCATAACCATCAACACACAAACCCCAGAAGATAAGCTAGATAACTGGGATCTTCTAAAAATCAAACACCTATGCTCTTCAAAAGACTTCACCAAAAGAGTAAAAAGAGAACCTACAGACTGGGAAAAAAATTTTGGACAGACAAGTCAGACAAAGGTCTAATCTCCATAATCTACAAGAAAATCCAACACCTCTACAACAAAAAGACAAAGAATCCTATTAAAAAATGGGCAAAGGAAATGAACAGACACTTCACCAAAGAAGACATTCAAATGGCCAACAGACACATGAGGAAATGCTCGCGATCACTAGCCATTAGAAAAATGCAAATTAAAGCCACAATGAGATAGCATCTCACCCCGGCTTTACTGGCATGAATCAAAAACACTGGAAATAGCAAGTGTTGGAGGGGCTGTGGGAAGATCAGAACTCTTAATCACTGCTGGTGGGAATGCAAGATGATGTAACCATTTTGGAAAATGATATGGTGCTTTCTTAGGAAGCTAGAAATAGACATACCATACGATCCAGCAATCCCACTCGTAGCAATATATCCTAGAGAAATAAGAGTCTTCACTCGAATAGACATATGCACACTTATGTTCACGGCAGCATTGTTCATAATAGCAAAACAATGGAAACAACCTAGATGCCCATCAACAGATGAATGGATAAACAAACTATGGTACATACACACAATGGAGTACTATGCAACGAGAAAGAACAGTGATGAATCTGTGAAGCATCTCATAACATGGATGAAACTGGAGGACATTATGCTGAGTGAAATAAGTCAATCACAAAAGGACAAATATTGTATGAGACCTCTGTTGTAAAAACCCATGAAAAAGTTAACGCACAAAAAGTAACAATCTTTGTTGGGTACCAGGGATGGGAGGGGTGGGGGGAAAATATTAAATAGGCAATAGATAAGAGGTATCTTGGGTGAAAGGTGAGACAGTACACAATACTGGGGAAACCAGCACAACTTGTACAAGGAAAGGTCATGGGAATCTCCATAGACACATCCCAACTCCCTAAGGGACTGAATTGCTGGGCGGAGGTGTATGGGGACCATGGTCTCGGGGAACATCTAGCTCAATTGGTATAACATAATTTATAAAGACAATGTTCTACATTCTACCTTGGTGAGTAGCGTCTGGGGTCTTAAAAGCCTGTGAGCAGCCATCTGAGATACTCCATTGGTCTCATCCTTTTGGGAGCAAGGGAGAATGAAGAGAACAGGATACAAGGAAAAGAGTAGTCCAAAGGACTAATGGACCACAGCTACCAAGGCCTCCACCAGACTGGGTCCAGTACAGCTAGATGGTGCCCGGCTACCACCACTGACTGCTGTGACCGGGATTAGGACAGAGGGTTCTGGACAGAGCCAGAGAAGGATGTAGAACAAAAGTCTAACTCACAAAAAAAAGACCAGATTTACTGGCCTAAAGGAGACTGGAGAAACCCCGAGAGTACTGCCCCCAGACACCCTTTTAGCTCAGTCTTGAAGTCACTTCCGAGGTTCACTGTTCAGCCGGGGAGTGGACATCCCCATAAAACCAAATGGGACTAATGAGGTACAGCAGTCCAGGGACAAGAGCTAGAAGGCAGAAGGGGACAGGAAAGCTGGTGACAGGGAACCCAAGGTTGAGTGAGGATAGTGTTGATGTGTTGTGAGGTTGTTAACCATTGTCATAGGGCAACATGTGTACTAACTCTTTAATGAGAAACTATTTTGTTTTGTAAACCTTCATCTAAAGTGAGAATAGCAGCACAATTGGAAGAGCGTAGTCGATGTCACTGAAGTATGCGTGTAGAAATTTTTGAAATGGTGTATCTTTGGCTATGTATATTTTCACCAAAAAAAAAAAAAAGGTTGAGAAGGGAGAGGGTTGACATGTCGTGGGGTTGTTAACCAATGTCATAAAACAATATGTGTACTACTGTTTCATGAGAAACTGTTTGCTCTGTAAAACTTCACCTGAAGTACAATAAAAAAAAAAAAAACTGAAAAAAAAAAATTACAAATAAAAGCCAGCAAAAGATACCAGTATACCCTTACCAAAATGACTAAAATTAAAGATATGGCAGACACTAATTGTTGATGAGGATGTGGAGCTATCAGAGCTCTCATACACAGTTGGTGGTAGTGAACAATGGCATAGCCATTTTGGACAAAAAGTTCTGGCAGCTTCTGAAAGAACTAAGCATTCATCTACCCTATGACCCAGAGTTTTCACTCTTAGGTATTTACCCAATAGAAGAAAATAAATAAATAAATAAATGTTCACAAAGTGTAAAAAAAAAAAAGTAAAAATAAAAAATGGAAATAATGAAGTGAAAGATATTAAACTAGGTTGCTTAGGAAAACTTGTTACAAGAGTGTAAATATTATTAGAACTAATGCAGAACTGTAACTTCCTTCGGTGTAATCTCAGTTGTATGGCGATCTCCACCAAGGTACCAATGCAATTTAAAAATCTTCATTCCTTCCCGGGGTGTGGAATACTCTAAATACTTTAATAAGACAGTTTAGGTGTGAGAAAACTGTCCAGCTCACTCAATAAGCCAGCAGAGGAAGAAAGATGGCTCAGTAAACTTCCTTTCTTATCAGTGCCTAAAATAAACTCAGTGCCTCAAATAATGGGCACTCAATGGTTGCTGCTAGGAGCGGAGATAATTGTTGACCTGACTGTTCTTAGAAAATAAATAGAACTCTTTCCGTTGCCCTAATTATTAGTTCTGTTCTTTGTCTACTGTTTGGCCAAGACTAGGTCTGTTATTAATTTGGGGTCTGTTGCATGGGAGTGCTTACCATTGCTAATTTTGGAGCAAATTACTTGAGGTGGAACCTTCCAGATAATGTAAATGACAAAACCTGAATTCTGACATCAGTTGTTTGATATTTGCTACATTGTATTTTTCCAAATCAAGATGTTCTCACCAGCATGTTGGGATCTTTGATTCTGTGTCAGATGGACTGATGTTAAAATACCCAGCTATGTCTCACTCAGTTTCACCAGCAATGAGTGTACAGAAGAGCGATGATGTTGAATATGACTATAGTACTTAGCAAAACAGTACTAAAGCACGGCTGAAACTGAAATGCAAGCAGTTCAGGCTTCAGAGTAAGAGCTTGCAATGGAAAACGTATGCCTTTCAATGAAGTGTCTAGGTTGATTTTATTAGAGAATTTGTGAACTATTAGATTTCCCATAGGGGACAGGGGTTTTAGACTTCCTGTTTGGATGAGGGGAAGCACCTCTCTCTGTTTTTCCCCTGGCTGATGTACTCCGGATACAGTAAGTGTTCTGTGTTCTGGAGGGAGGGTGAGGGCAAAGCAGAGGGAGCCAAGCTTGCAGTTTTTTTGCCTGTGTGGATTTAATTATTCTACACATCACATAGATGTTGTAGCAGTACAAATAGTTTATTGCTTACTTTTAGCTACAGGAGATTGTCTTTCAAATAGAGGACGAAAAAATACTTTTTTTTTCCATGTAAAAATCAATGTTATTCATTATATTAGAAAAAAGTATACAGATTCCTATAGATTATCCAAGGTGCCCTGGCGGTGCAACGGTTAAGCACTCAGCTGATAACTGAAAGGTTGGCAGTTGCAACTCACCCAGTAGCTCCACAGGAGAAAGACCTAGTGATCTGTGTCCATAAAGGTTACACCCCAGAATATCCTATGGGGCAGTTCTACTATGTCACATGGGGTCCCTATGAGTCAGAATCAACTTGAGGGCACCCAACAACAGTAACATAGATTATCCACTGGATAAAAGATTAGTCAGTTGGCACGTATCTCTGATTGAATTTAAGAAGACTCTACATTAGAGTTCAAAACTAATACTAGTTTCTGGATTGCTAAAAGAGTTATGAGTCAAGACCTCAAGCTCCCTAAGTTTTACCTTTTGCATTCAGTTGAGCTGTAGGGATCATTTTTTTTTTTTTTTAGGCTGCAACAGTAATGTGGATATGCAAGATGCAAAATAATAGAAGTAACACTGGGAAGAAATTCAAAGGTCCAGGATGCTATTCTCAGTTCTTCTGCTAAATAATCATGCGAGCAGAAGCCACTCATGTAACTTTGGACAATTTAATTTCTTGCTTATACAATTCCCACAGCAGTGGGTGCTATTTCGGTTGTGGGGCTTTGGACAAATCACTTGACCTTCCCGAACCTATACACTCACGTTCTTAATATAAGAATCACAATACCTACCTTATAGGAGGTATGTGAAGATTAAACAAGAAAATATACGTAAAGGGCCTTTCATAAGAACCTAACACAGATCAACTGCCATTATGAAGATTATTAATCATAATGATAAACAATGCAATTTAAGTTTTATTTTAATGAGACACATGTGTTGATAGCTGTTTCAGACTTGAATTAATTTATATGAAGACTACAGAAACATTTACATTAAACTGTTACTTCAATATGGGTCTGCCTAGTTTAACTCTCTACCATATCAGACTTTTCTTTTTGAAATTAGATTTGTTAGAATGAGTTGGATGGGGAAATAGAAAGCATTTACTAAGTAATTACGGCATCTCTGTTATTGTACTTTCTTTTCAGCATAAGTTCTGGGCTTAGCATGGACCCAGGGAATTTGTATAAGCAGGATTTAATTAAATGATTCCTTAGGGCATCTGCAGACTGTCTTTTCACTTCTCCTGGAGTATATATGGAGAGAGAAAATCCAGCATTAGAAGAACATGATCTTCAGGTGTTATGCTAAAAATGTGGAAGTTCTTGTTTTTAAGTTAAATGTAGATGACATCTTTGTACACTACTTAGTGGAGGAGATAATTTTGTACCCCTTCTCCATTTCTTGGCCTTAAGTATTTCATTTTTAGGGAGTTCACTTTTTTTTTTCTTTTATCAGATGTATTTTGGCATATAAAAGGAAAGGAAGCAGATAGAAAAGCATTTAAGTTTCTTAAAGCTGAGAAGCTATGTGTCTTTAGGGTAATTAAGTTGATATTGTGACTCTTTCAATATGGATTATCAAACTTGATGCCTTTAGAGCCTGCAGTAGATCCTTTGAAAGCCACAGCTAATATTTCACTGTTTTCCCACCTGGAGACCTACCTATCTCAAAAGAGAAAAATATGCATTTGTACGTCAGTTGTTGAATAGCTTTTTCATATGTTATATCTGTAAAACAAAACATACACATTGTGAAAGGATAAAACACGCACAGTGTGAAAAGGAACCATCTAGCTTACATAGGCACATATTTTTACATATTTGTTTCTAAATGTACAAACAGGATCTGCTCTACAAAATGCTCCAGGATAGTATTTGTTTCAAATTCATGTAATCAGGCATGTTGCAAGATGGTATTCAAAGAGAAACTTAAAGATGTGTTATCCTAGCCTCATATCTAACATCCTCTTTCTCCCTGTGGACTGATAAAGAACAGAGATGAAGAAATACTTAATGTCAAACAATACAGTAAAATATGGAAATGTCTTCATGTTTAAAAGCATTATCATGACTAAAAGATAAGCTTCAGCCTGGGAAAGAACCTTTTGTGTAAGAGGAGAACTCAATTAAAGTTCAGGAGTCTCTGACTATTTTGAAGATCTTAAAGTTTATGAGCAGATGTCCAGATGTTATGCTATCAAACTATAACTTGAGTTCAATTCATTAAAATGTAGTTGTTGATCAGGCAGGACCCATGATCAAATTCCCAAAATCATCTCCCTCTCACATATTCATTTTAATGGTGCTTTGGCAGGCTGGGTCTTGCACCTGTAGTCTTAATGACAGGCATCACCATTCAACACATGACGTGTGCCTTTCTGCAAAACCAGTACTTGCCAAAAGAGTGGCTGGTATGGCCTCCCACCTACAATCAAACCCACAGATCTTTTAATTATGAAACAGAGCTGAAAAAAAAGAACATTCTGGGGAACTAGATTATTACTGGACTCCAGGTGTCTTGCAAAGGGTTCCAGCAATGTTTACTCTAAACATAAATGTGTCACTAAAATATGATTTGGAATTTCCAAAGATAGAGATTATTCCAAATTAATAAAACTCCTTGGCCTGGTTGAGGACGACTGAATCATCTTTTATTAGGAAACTTCATTCTTTCCTGAGTTACTGAAGTTGTTACGTAAAGTCACAATTAGTACTTTTGCTGGCCCCAGTCTTAGAAAGATAAGATAAAACACCCCGACAGAGCAAGATAGATGGTATGTACCGATAGAGCAAATGATCTCCCAATGAATTTATGGCTATGGTGGGAATGCACTGCCTTGCTATCTGCGCTGACCAATTTTTTTTTTTTTTTGGCAGACATAGCTATAATTTTAATAGGCTTCTTACTCAAGTGTTGGAAAAATCTTCTTGCCAATATGACTACTGGGAGAAAATTGCAAAGATTTCTTCAAATCAAAGGCCAAGGTAATGTGGAGGATCTTTCAAAGAGAATAATTGATAAAATAAAATAAGAAAGGCAGGGGCTAGTAACAAAGTAAATATATACATGTTAAATACCCAAATTCCTTCTACATCAATTTCCATGTTTTATGAAAATTTGGATCTGTATTTGTCTGCTTTCTGACTGCATTCTATTCCCCAAATCTTATTAGAAAATAATATAATTTTTCATAACTCTGAAACCTTTTTCATGCTGGGTTAGCTTATAAAAATTCCGATGAATTGATTTAGAAAGCAGGAATATACATTTCATTTAGTCTTCATAAAATTGTGTTTGGGGAAAGAATAAGGTAAAGTTTAACTGGACTAGAAAAAGACAGAGTAGATAAGAGTCATTCTATGGGAAAATAGGTAAATGAGTTGCACTCTAAACCAGGGTGTTAAAAAACTATGAGACACAGTCTATTTTGTATGGCCATTGAGCTAAGAGTAGTTTTTACATTTTTAAAAGTTTGTAACAAAACAAAAAACAAAACAAGGAAGTATTTGCAACAGAGACCATATGTGGCCCACAAAGCCCAAAGTATTTACTATCTGTTCCTTTACAGAAGAATTTGTCAACTCTTATTCTAAACCCAATGACATCCTACTGTGCATTTTTTATTATTCCTCACCTATATTATGTTATTATAAACATATTAACACAAAACTGAAAATCAAGAAAAACTAGTTTTTTAGCTAAAAAAGTTAACAGTAGTATGTGTCTGGTGTACCAACTGTATCATTTTGTTTGTGTGTTTTCAAAAGCAAGCAAAATTGATCTATGATAATATAAATTTGATTAGTAGTGTACTCTGGAGGCTATTGACTAGGAAGCAGCATGAGTGGACTTTCTGGGAGGAAAGAAATGTTCTGTATCTTTACTGGAATAATGGTTACAAAAGGATATATATGGACATAAAAATTCATTGATCTGTCTGATTAAAATGTGCAATTTTCTGAGTATAACTCAATTTGAACATAAATCAATAAAAACATACACACATACATATATTCATATTACCTACATACCTATAGTAAAATATCAAACAAAGAGAAAACATCCTCCAGAAGGGAAAAGATTGCCTAGAAAGCAATAACATTTAGACTGACAACAGATTTATCAGTAACAACAGAGGACAATAGAATAATAGTTTCAAAATGCTGACAGAGAATAAATGTTAGCCTAAAATTCTATAACTAGCTACACTGTCATTCAAAAGTAAAAGCAGAATTAAGCCATTTCAATAACACAGAGAATAAGAGGATTTTGCTCATATAAACCCCCCAATGAGAGAATTACGGAAGTGTGTGCTTCAAGGAGAAGACAATCGATTACAAAAGGAAGAAATGGAATGGAAGAAGTACATAGAACAGGGATATAGATAAATGTGGGGATAACTATAAATAAGATTGGCGGTTAAAAAAAAAAGATAACCCTAATAAAAATTTAATTAGGAGTATTTGAAAAACAAGGTAGACCTGAAGTGCTAAACAGCCTTTGTAAAAATTCATTGAGCAGTACACTTAACAGCTGTACGTTTTACTACATGTATATTACATTCAATTTTAATGATGTTATTTGAAGAACAACCCTCCTACTCCACCATCATTAATGCAAAGATAAGGAGCATTATTGTTTTAGTCACCTTGTCTTCACCCCATTACTGAAGGAGGAATTCCCACCCTAGGTTTATGAGAATGGCTGAACGCATGACACTGAACTGGACAGATGAGATCGGCAGCAGTTTATAGTCACATATACTCATAGCACAGGGGAGTGAAATACTACACGCCATGCTGGGCCATATTGGGGCTGCACTTAGGAACAGAGTGAACAAGTCGGGGCTATGGGAGGAACCGCTCTTGGTCCTTTTGATAAAGAGAGTTGTTCAGCTAGGGAGCCTTATCCGTGGGAGCAGAGTGGGGAGGAGAACTTGCAGTTAGGCTATTCAAGGTCCTTCTTGTTTTATCCAGATGTCAAGGCAGTACATAATATTGGGTCTTAATTTTAGGCCTTACATCACAATCATTGCCTTTCCTAAGAGCTCAACCAAACCTGTAAAGTGTTAATATCCAAACTTCAGCATAGTCTATGAGTAGTTATGAGGGGAGTGTATCACTGGGTAACATGTCTATTGCGTATTGCTAGTAGGTCTGAGAGAGTACAGTTTGAGTGAAGGAAATTGGAACATGAGAAGGTCTTGTAATACGGAGTGACAGTGTCATTGTGGGCTAAGGGTGGGGAAGCCTTGAAGATAATAGAGCAGTGGGAAAAAAGACATTACGGTCTCTAAGAATTGAGTTCTGTTCTTCAGGGAGTGTGTGCATACATGCGTGTGTGTGTCTGAGAGAAAAGGCCCATTCTCAAAAAGCTAAAGGTGTTATTTACCTTGAAGACCTCAAAAGGAACTACACTGTGAGCATCAAAGCCCCAAATGGACTCCTGCTGTAGGACCAGGAGCCTTAGTATTGATTACTCAGACTTAGAAAAATGTATTACTGAAGGGAGAAGAGTAAATTCTGAAGCAATATCAAAATCTATAGGTGGGGATGTCCAAAAATGTAAGTAGAGGGTCCCATGGTGGAGATTTAAAGAAAAATATGCTTTAGGAGAGGAAGAGGTAGACCTGAGGATGAGAAAGTAAGTTTAGGAATCAGAAGTTCTAGAAGCATGCTTCTGGTAAAGGGACTCACAGGTAAAGAGACACAGTTCTATCCATTAATATTTCACTCTCTCTCTACTCTGTGTCTCCTGAATACTGATTTCTTAAAAGTTGATCAGAGTGAGGGACAAAAAAAATTATCTAAAACCTTAAAAAATGATGTCAGAAGCAGAAGTTTGTTTTATGATGTTCTGGAAAGTATCCAACATCTCTGAAAGATTTTTATGAGTTTAATTTTTTTTTTCTGGGAAAAACCATCACTCTTATAATGAGCCAAATGACTTTTAACTAGACATTTCTTTCTTATACCTCACTGACAATATTTTCTTTCCACCTTTAGTTTCCTACAAAATCCACCAAAAGAGAAATCTAATCCTTCTCCCTTTCACGCAAGTTTGAGATAAAACTTTGACATGTGCTCACAATCAATTCGTCTGAGAAGCTGCTTTAAAAACAGGCAAGTATCTATTTTTCATTATAAAGAAAACGTATGGTAGAATTTATTTTATGACTGCAACTACTTTCCTGTAGTCAGATAGAATGCTGTAATTATAAAATGCAGCAGAGCATTGGAGAAGTGGGAGGGGATAAACTGTTAAGCCTACAGTTGCTGAAGACTAGATTTTAACTTGGGGCGTTGGTTCTTGCAGATCGTGTAATAGAACTCAAATCTTAGCCTGTCCATTTGTAAGCATATGCAGGGAAATTCTGTATCCAACTTGGTGTTTTAAACTTTGTGTGGTCCTCAGAAAATGAGGAAAGCTAATAAAGAGTTTGAGGAGCCTCTTGCACACAATCCCCAGCCACCTAAAATATTTTCCTTTAGGTAAATCAAAGGGTTCATTAGCTACAGTGGTTTTTCAACTAGGGGTAATTTTGCCCCCTCCCTTCCCATGGGACATTTGGTAATGTTTAGAGACTTTTTTTTTTTTTTCTGTGAGCTAAGTTTTTTTTTTAATTATAATTTTACAGAAGAAACTAGTTTCCCATTAAACAGTACACATATTGTTTTGTCGCATTGGTTAACAATCCTATGACATGTCAACACTCTCCCTTCTCTACTTTGGGTTCCCTATCACCGGCTTTCCTGTCCCCTCCTGCCTTCTAATCCTTGTCCCTGGGCTTTTGTGCCCCATTAATCTTGTTTTGTTTTATGGGCCTGTCTAATCTTTGGCTGAAGGGTGAACCTTGGGAGTGACTTCATTATTGAGCTAAAAGGTGTCCAGGGACCATGCTCTCAGGGTTTCCCAGTCTCTGTCAGGCCAGTAAATCTTGCCTTTTTTTTTTTTTTTTTTTGAGTTAGAATTTTGTTCTACGTTTTTCTCCAGCTCTGTCTGGGACCGTCTATTGTGATCCCTGTTAGAGCAGTCAGTGGTGGTAGCCGGGCACCATCTAGTTGTGCTGGATTCAGTCTGGTGGAGGCCATGGTAGTTGTGGTCCCTTAGTCCTTTGGACTAATCTTTCCCTTGTATCTTGCTTTCTTCATTCCTGGATACGTATTTGATTGTAAAGGCTGGGGGGTGGGGGAGCAGTGGTGCCACTGACATCTAGTGGGTAGAGGCCAGACATGCTACTCAACATCCCACAAGGCACAGGACAGCCCCCCTCACAACAAAGAATTATCTAGTCCAAAATGTAAATAGTGCCAAAGTTGAAAACCCCCAAACTAAAACGTCAGTGGTAATGCTTAATGATGACAGTGTCAAAGCTGGCTTGGGTAAGTGTGTGGAATAGGGTGAGAGTGGCAAGGAGGAGTGAATCATAAAAGAAGAATTAATCCATATTTTTCAAGAATTTACCAAGAAAAGCCTTACGGAAATCATGTTATCTAAACTCAAACTGGACTTTAGAAGTGTCTTAGTTACTTAGTGCTGCACAACAAAAATACCACAAGTGGATGGTTTTAAAGAAGACGACTTTATTATCTCAGAGTTTTGGAGGCTAGAAATCTAAATTGGGGCCGTGGCTCTAGCGGAGGGTCCTTCCTTGTCAGAAACGCTGGGGGTGCCTTGGCATTCCTTGACAGTCTTGGCATCTGTTTTCTCTCCCTTGCGCCTATGTGTGTGTCTCTGTGTCTATTCTGCTTTTCTGTAAGACACCTTGCAGATGTGATTAGGTTTAGAACCCACCCTACTCTGTTACGACCTCATTAACATAAAAATTAAACTCCTACTCCCAAACAAGGTCAAATTTACAGGTATGTGGGTTAGGACTTCAACAAATATTTGGAGGGCACACAATTCAATCCTAACAAAAAGAAATAATATTCAAATGATATTTGTTAGTCAAAGAAGTTGTCAAATAGTCAAATAATGATCAAATTGGCCAAAATTATGTCAGATCATATTTGGTCAAAGTAGGTCAAACGGTAAAGACTCTTCTATCCCAAGGGGTTATCAAGCTTCAAAGGGCCAACAGAGTGCTAATTTGAACAGGAATGGGATTGAGTCAAAGGGTGAAGAACAGAGAAAGAGAGAGAGAAACTCTTAACAATTAATAATATCCAGCAGAGAGGAGTTTGGCATTTGGGAAAAAGGCCTTTCCCTGTGGAGGAAACCAGTGAGCAGGTTCAGGAGAGTGTCAAATTAAGGTTGGATTTGACACTAGAGGCGTTATGATCAGATTATTAAGGAAGTTGAGGGCAGAGACGCCAAGATAACTGGCTGAGTATAAAAGAACTTAGAGCAAAGCCAGGATAAGCAGAAAGTCACATGGAGAGACTCAGCACAGGAACCAAGTGGTAAATTTGGCAGCAGTTTGAGAATCCCAGGAGAAATACTCTGTGGATAAGTCTCTGGGCACAGCCACATTACGAAACTTGCGCCCAGGGCCCTCAATCGCTCTCCTCTGGCTCAGCAGATGCAGTCTAATTTTATCCCAATGAAAACGAAAAGCTCTCATTCGACATTTCCTTGGATGTCCTTGTGCAATGTGTAACGAACCCAGACAGGAATAAACCTTGTTAAGGTTCAATTCTCAGTGGAGGCAGCTACTTGCTCTATTCATTCTGAGTCCCAGAATCTTGATGTAAAAATCTGGTGGCTCCATACAGTGCAGACATTTTTCTAAAGCAGTATCTTGAGAGTTATTTCACTCAGGTACTTATTAGGGCAACTAAAAGATTGATTGAAAGTGACTGAACCATAGGATTTCACTTTTTAATGATGTCCCTCTTAGACTCATCTGGGCTACCCTTGTAAGAAAAAGAAAACTCCAAGAAAGTTTAGTAAAAGAACTTTGTCAGTCGTAAACAGCAAATATAAACAGAATTGCAGAGATAATGATTGCCATGGATCCTGACAAATAATAATATTTAATTGAACCAGCAAAATGAGCATTGTACGGTGCACATTACAGAACTTTGCTACTTTATTTAATATTCCCAATCTGCAAGATCGGTGCTATTTTATTTTATACATAAGGAATCTGAACTACAAATCACGTAAGTGGGCACTAGGGCAGCACAACACATGTATTGCATGTACAAATGTTTTTATTTTTGGTCAATGAAAGAACTACAGGTAGATTTCAGATTTAAAAAAAAAAAATTAGTGTTTCCCTGTAATGCTGAGAGAATTGGACAGTGGAGAGAGGATAAACTGCCACCTCAGTTCAGAAAGAAACTCTAACTCTCAGTAAATGTCTGCTTAATACAGGCAATTCACACACTTCCTGACCTCAAGATTGACTAAAACCAAAAACCAAACCCACTGCCAGAATCGATTCCGACTCACAGCAACAGAGTAGAACTGCCCCATAGGGTTTCCAAGGAGCGGCTGGTGGATTCTAACTACCGACCTTTAGTTAGCAGCCGAGCTCTTAACCACTTTGCCACCAGGACTCCCAAGATTGGCTAGAACCCCTTTTTTGAACTATTGTGTGATAAAGAATTCCATTTGTTCTTTAAGGCAGTGGATTTAAGAAATCAATTTATTATAAATTACAGTGGCTTCGCCTTCCCTGATACTGATCTACTGATATCAATAAGCCTACTTATTTATTAATCTCATCTACCAATATTAATAAGCCTACTTATTTATTCACATGAACGGACAAAGGGTTTGAACAGATCAAGATAAAGAAGGACCAAGATTAGCAAACAAAACAAATAGTACTAGGAGAAACAAATATAAAGATAATTAAAATATAAGTAATAAATAACCTCAGAAATACTCGAGGGCATTGCTTTCATTAAATAAGAACAGACTATTGTGAAAGAAAAGTGGAATCTGTGAATGACAGATATTTTTAATTAAAATGATTTATGAAATTTAAAAATTCAGTAGAAAGGCTGACTGCTGTTGTGTGCTGGTCAGAGGATTCCAACTCATAGTGACCCCATGTGACAGAGTAGAACTGCCTCATAGGGTTTTCTTGGCTATGATGTTTATGGGAACAGATAGCCAGGTCTTTCCCCTGAGGAGCTGTTGGGCGGGGTCAAACCCGACAACCTTTCTGTTAGTAGCCAAAAGCTTAAACATTTGCTCCACCAGGGCTCCTTAAAGCCTGACTAAATAAAAAAGAAAAAAAAAAAAAAGTCACTGAGTCAATTCCGACTCGTATCTACCCTATAGGGCAGAGTAGAAATACCTCATGGGATTTTCAAGGCTGTAAATCTTTTCTCCCATGGAGCAGCTGGTGGGTTTGAACCATTGACATTTTTGGTTAGCAGCCTAGTGCTTAACCACTTGGCCATCAGGGTTTCTAAAGGCTGACTGGTAGAGAAGAAATGGATATATATAGCATTAGTTGATTTGACAATAAAGTAGAAGGAAATTTTCCAGGGTATACAGCAAAGGACAGACATAGCAAATATAGGAGGAAAGATACGAAACTTGAAGGCTGGATTTAGGAGGCTTGAATTCCTAATAGTGGTCTCAGGAGAAAAAGAACCAGATTTTTCTAGATTTTTTAAATCTAGATATTCTATGCACAATAAAAATGTCAACAACTGTGAGGGCAAAATAAATACCTGTTAGTAGTGAAAATACTCAAAACATATGCCTAAAAGATTATTTGAAGGTATTCTTGAGTAAATGAAAAAATCCAGAAACAGAAAATAATGAGTTACCGTGAGCAGGAACTCAGATGTGCAATATAAAAATACTGGACTTTGGCAGTTACGCAGCAGGTCCAAAAAGCAATTGATACAAATTAAAACAGAAAGCAAGATGGACTCTGTGAAGCATACTTTGCAGAAAATAATTGGTCATCATTAGATTTAACTAGGAGTATATCTGATTATTATCAGTGAAGTGAAGATATATGTCTTTTCTGATAAAGAATAAAAAAGTCAATTGGAATTCAAAACAAAACTAAGTAGGTAAGAACGCCATGCCCTAATTATGAAAATATTATAATAAAAAAAAATTTAAAACACACAAAACAATACTGTATCTTTCCATAGATGCATGTATACATTGATGTTGTTGTGCGCCATCAAGTCCATTCAACATATGAGAAAGTTACACGTGCATTTTAGAATAGTTGTTACTTCTAGGGCACAAGATGGGGGAGAAATGGTATTGGGGCTTTAGTTCTATCTGCAATATTTTATTTTATTTTTTTATAATAGAATCTGAAGCAAATATAACAAAATGTTAACATCTGTTCAGTCTGGGTGGTCAGCATTGGGGTGTCTGTTATCTCATGCTCTGACTTTTTCAGAATATGTGAAATACTTTAAAATTCAAAATAGAAGGAAAAAATTAAAATAGCTCTTGTCATAGAATTTTGGCAAAGGTCTTTTAGACAGCTAAATAAATTAAATTCGCTGATTTTTCTCAGGATTATTTTCCCAGTCAAATAATGCAATGGATTAATCAGAGATGATTTCTATCTTTAAAAATATGATATTTCCCCCTGATTTCACATTTGTAAACTTCAGGAATAGGTTAAGCATTTTCTGGGAACACTCATATATAATAAATGTCACATATCTAAATTCTGAATCCCATTTATCAAGACAGTTGAGATATTCAATCTTAACAATTATTGGACAACTGAAAAACAAAGGAATGAGTCAAGCTCTTAGTTCCTGGAAATCGTCATTTGGGCTATCCCTTCTCTGTTTAGCAGATGCTTCTGCCAAGCCTGCCCCCTGCCGTCAGTAAGACAATGCCACTATGTGACGTCTCAGAGTTGTCTACCCCAGTGGTCCTGTTCGCCAGTCCCAGGCTTGCTCACAGAAATTTTCACCACTAGCCTCCTGGTTCGACAGCTAACCTTCATCTGTACCCTGCAGCGAGCCCTCTCCCATCTTCCCATTCAAGGTTGTATCTGCCATTTGTAGAAACCGCCCAAACCCTGTTCCTTTTTGTTGTCTCCAGGAATTTTCCCCAACCTCAGGCAGATCATATTTCTTTCTATTTCACTGCCAACTTTCATCTCCTTCCCACAGAGACTGCTCAGTTTAACCCAAACTCATTGGGCGTAGACTCTCCCCAAACAGAAGTTTGTGTCAGGGTCATAGTTTGAGTTCAACCTTTCTTTTTAGTTCTGACTTTAATAAATCTTTGGGGCAGAAAGCTCAGAACTTAGAGTGCGTAACTTGGCTTGTGAAAGCTGGGAAAGAGAACCAGCAGGCCTTACAGCAGCCTTCTACCGTGGCTTGAACGAAAAACTTGATTGATGACGCTAGCATATTTAGATAAATATTGCTTGATCCCACTTTTTGATAAGTTGCCCTGGTGGTACAACTGTTAAGGGCTCAGCTGCTAATTGAAAGGTTGGCGATTTGAACCCACCCAGCAGCTCTACAGGAGAAAGACCTAGAAATCTGCTCCCATAAAGATTATAGCCAAGAAAACGCGACGAGACAATTCTACCCTTTCACACGGTGTTGCTGAGTCGAAAACGACTCCATGGGGTCCAACAACAATGACAACTCTTTGATATCGTTTTCACCAATTTTCCAGATACAAAATAAAATTCTCTTGAAGGAGAACCCTCTAGTACAATTGAATGCTTTAACTGGGGAGAACTTTTCTTACCCTTGAGTTTCTTCAAAATACTTGATCGTGTGCCAGGATGCCAATGTACAAATGATCTACCTTCGGTTTGCCGGTTCATTTTTAGCACTCCTTGTGCTTTTAGCATTATTTGTTCTCTTGCCTCTGACCTGCCTCTGTCAAAAGACAATTTTAGAGTGGGAAATTCCCTAATGTCTTCCTCAGGAGTGACTGAGGCCAAGAATTAATTGAGTCTCTGTGCTACCTCCTTTCTCATTTTTTCGACGGACCTTTTGCACTACTTACATCTCACTGATTTTTGGCTGTCTTCCTCCCTTTAATTTCTTTAAAGAACTGCATATTATGGGCTTTGCTCTTGCTTACAAAGAGCCCTTAAAATTCTTCTTTGGGTCTATTTACTTTTGAGTTTGCATCTGACCATCTATCTTTCTTGAGCTCCCCTATTGTTTCACTAGGGAAATTGTTTTATTTTTTTAAAAGATGCTTTTCCCCAGAATAGCTTCTTGGATATTACCAGTAAAGTCGGTAGCATGTTGTTTGAGTGCTCGACTTTTTGTTTTTGTACTTCAGATGAAGGTTTACAGAACAAATAGTTCCTCATTAAACAGTTAGTACACATATTGTTTTATGGCAGTGGTTAACAATCCCACGACATGTCCACACTCTCCCTTCTCAACCTTGGGTTCCTTATTACCAGCTTTCCTGTCCCCTCCTGCCTTCTAGTCCTTGGCCCTGGACTGCTGTGCCCCATTAGTCTCGTTTTGTTTTATGGGGCTGTCTAATCTTTGGCTGAATGGTGAACCTCGGGAGTGACTTCATTACTGAGCTAAAAGCTGTCCAGGGGCCATACTCTCAGGGTTTCTCCAGTCTCTCTCAGGCCAGTAAATCTTGTCTGTTTTTGTGAGTTAGAATTTTGTTCTACGTTTTTCTTTGGCTCTGTCCGGGACCCTCTGTTGTGATCCCGGTCAGTGGGTGCTCGACTTAAATACATGGCGTACATCTTTCCTGGCCTTCTAACTTGTGATACGTATTTTTAGCAGTCTCCAGATTTTCTGTAGGTATTTGAGTTATAGAATAAATAATATATATGTAGTTGTTAGGTGCCCTCAAGTTGGTTCCCACTCATAACAACCCTATGTACAACAGAAGGAAACACTGCCCGGTCTTGCACTATCCCCACAATGATTGCTATATAGATAGATAGATGCCTTTGAATTATAATATTTGTGAAGAATATTGAACATACCATGGACTGCCAGAGAATGAATAAATCCGTCTTGGAAGAAGTACAGCCAGAATGCTCCTGAGAAGCAAGGATGGTGAGACCTTGTCTCACATACTTTGGACATGTTATCAGGAGGGACCAGTCCCTGGAGAAGGACATCATGCTTGGTAAAGTAGAGGATCAGGGAAAAAGAGGAAGACCGTCAATGAGACGGACTGACATACAGGCTGCAACAATGAGCTCAAGCATAGCAACAATTGTGAGGATGGTACAGACAAGGCAGTGTTTCATTCTGTTGTACATAGGGTCACTATAAGTTGGAACCAAGTTGATGGCACCTAACAACAATAACAACATAAATCTAATATATATAATAATGCCTACATTTTTGTTATAGTTCTCTTTTCAGAAACGGAGTCATTTAGTGATTTTAGTTTTTGTTGCTGCTTTTTTTCCTCTCTAAAATGTTGATTTCTCTTATGATCGTCATTAAAAGCATACCACGACACTTCGTGAACTAGTCCTTATTCAGTGCTTAGAATCTACTCTGGTTGATATACCAATTAGTTAGTGATGTGTTACAAACCAATCCCAAATACAGAGGCTCCAAACAACAAGCATAACTGCTTAAGAGTCTCAGGGTCTGCTGAGCAATGCTGGCCTGTGGTCAGCTGTATGTTGAGTAGTCAGCTTTAGGCTGGCCTCTCACATATTTGGAGGTCAGTCAGTTGTAAGCTGGTATAGAATGGCCTTGCTTGGGACAACTGAACTCTCCTTATGTGGCCTCTTTTCCTCCTGCAGGCTAGCTCTGCCTTATTTAAATGGTGGTGGCAGAGTTTCAAGAGAATATGAAAGAATGAAATACCTCTTGAGGCCTAGACTCAGAACTGGCACAACGTTGCTTCAGCCACATTCTTTTGGCGAAAGCAAACAAGGCCAGTGCAGATTTCAGGGGTAGGGAAATAGCCTCTACTTAAAGGAGGCTTTGCAATGTCATATTATAAGAGGTGAAGATACAGAGGCAACTAGTTGAGGCCATTTTTACAACAAGTCTGCCACAGTTTATTTCCTTTACTTCTTGATTCTAAAAATCAAAGTAAACCAACAAATATTTACTGATACCTAGAGTCGCTATGAGTCAGGATTGACTCAACAGCAACAGGTTTGGTTTGGTTTTACTATGAGTCAGACACCTTATTAGGCACCAATAGAACCCTATTCTCAAGCAATTTAAAATCTTAGATAGAATATAGGCAGATGAAAAGTTAAGCACTATAAGCAGTCTTGATTTATGAGTAGGCACTGATTCAAAGTTTCTTTGTTCAAGTTGATTATTCAGAATCTGGAATGTATTTTCCCATAGAAATATAAATGGTAATTGGGGATGCAGACACAGCCATTTTTGAGGCATAATTTATGGTACACAACATAGTACTCAATTCTACCATAACTATTATAGAAAACAATTACCTTTGTGAGAGGTTTATGTTTAAACATTTGTTCCTTAATTAGTGCTGAGAAAACTACAGTTAAGTGTCAGCATCCTACCCAGTCCCTAATTTGGAGATGAAGTCAGAAAATGACTCACGCTGAAGGCAGAAAAACTTTATTGCACACCTTTATGTGCTAAATGCTTTCATATGTATTATCTATTTAATTTTTAACAATATTTTTATAGTATTTGTATATCTCTTTTTATGGTTGCAAACATTAAGAACCAGTGGTGATCTATAACTTGCCCAAGGTTACAAAGCAGGAAATGATTCTTATGTGTAGTTGTCTAACTCTAAGTCCTTGCTTTTCCCACTATTCCACTCTGGCCCACTGAAGCAAGTACTGTGAACACAGTACTGTTGCAGAGAGTATCTGAAATGAAGCTAATGCACTGAAACTAAAAATATCTGCCATCTGCAGATATCACATTTTTGGAGATGGCGAACCTATTTCACTAATCTGGCCATCTATCCTCCAAGTCTCTACCAGAAGATGGTCGCCAACTATTGAGTCAATTCTGATTCATGGCGACTGTATGCGTGTCAAAGGAGAACTGTGCTCCGTAGGGTTTTGAACGGCTGATTTTGGGGAAGTAGATTGCCAGGCCTTTCTTCTGAGGTGCATCTAGGTGGACTTAAGTCCCCAGTTTCCCAGTTAGCAGCCAGGCACATTAACTGTTTGCACTACTCAGGGACTTCCCAGAAGATGAGAGGCTCTCACAAATGAGCTTAAAGGACCAGAGTTATCTTTCAGTTGAAGCAGCATGAACAGCATATAGCTTTATCCATTTTACCAGACTACAGAGAAACTGATGTGCCCATAGAAGAAATATTGTCAGTTTGGAGGCTTAAAAAAAAAAAAGAGTTGAAGAATAATAACCAGCTAAGGTATGGATAATGAAAACAGTGAAAAATATTGAGCCCAGTGAATGTCAGTGTTCTGGTTGCTAGTGTGGCACACCATGTTACAGAACAGGGATAGAGCAAAGTTTTACATAATAAAAGTGAAAAAAAAATTAATTCTCAAATGCATTTTTACAATCCAATGTTCTTTCCTACAACACCTATTCAGTTTCTCTAAGAAAACTTATAAAATCTTTCTTGGTTTTCCAGTTACCTGGCTAGCTAGTATTCTAAAGCCTGAAACCCTATCTCCCAGATCTAACTACTCACTTTCCTGTGAGTCTAATCGGCATGACTTAAAAAAAAAGAAATCTAAGTCTAACCTTGGTAGGAAAGCCTGGCCATCTGCTTCTGAAAAGTTAAGTCATCAAAAGCCCTATGAAGCACAATTCTGCTTTGACACAGATGAGCACAGTGAGTCGGAATCAGCTACACAGTAACTGTTCTTTAATCAACTTGTTTCTAAGTTCATCGTTTTGAGCTTGGAATTGATTGTTTCTGTTGCAACAATATTGTAAATCAAGAGTCACAAATTCTGGTATCTCTAAGAGAGCAGAAAGGTGATATAAGTAAGAGAAACAAGGCCAAGTGTCAGACAAAGCGGATAATACATACAGTGGTGAACAAGAGAGTTCAGCTTTCCGTTTGAGGCACGCTAGTTCACACAAACAACAACAGCAATAACAATCACACTGCTGAACAAACAAACGAGCCTGCATATTATCTTGATTAGCAATGTGATTTGATTTGTAGAGTGTAGCTCAAGAACACTTCCCACTCTTTGGCTATTGTAGAATAAAATAGTTCTTTATTTCATCTTTAATAACATATCCAAAGTGCATGAGATAAAGTCTGGCCATCCTCTCTTCTAAGGAGCATTCTGGCTGTACTTCTTCCAAGACAGATTTGATCATTTTTCTGGCAGTCCATGGTATATTCAATATTCTTTGCCGACACCATAATTCAAAGGCATCAATTCTTCAGTCTTCCTGATTCATTGTCCAGCTTCCACATGCATATGAGGCAATTGAAAATAACATGACCTGGGGTCAGGCACACCTTAGTCCTTAAAGTGACATCTTTGCTTTTTAACACTTTAAAGAGGTCTTATGCAGCAGATTTGCCCAATGCAATGCGTTGTTGACTGCTGCTTCCATGGGATGGGCCTTGATTGTGAATCCAAGTAAAATGAAATCCTTGACAATTTCAATCTTTTCTCCATTTATCGTGATGTTGCTTATTGGTCCAGTTGTGAGGATTTTTGTTTTTTTCTGTTGAGGTGTAATTCAGACTGAAGGCTGTGGTGTTTGATCTTCATCAGTAAGAGCTTCAAGTCTTCTTCACTTTCAGCAAGCAACATTGTGTCATCTGCATATTGCAGGTGGTTAATAAGTCTTCCTCCTATTCTGATGCCCCGTTTTTCTTCCTGTAATTCAGCTTCTCTGATTATTTGCTCAGCATACAGCTTGAATAAATATGGTGAAAAGATAAAACCCTGGTGCACACATTTCTTGATTTTAAACCACACGATATTCCCTTGTTCTGTTCGAACAACTGCCTTTGGCCTATGCACAGGTTTCACCTTAGCCCAAATAAGTGTTCTGGACTTCCCAATCTTCACAATATTATCCATAATTTGTTATGATCCACACAGTCAAATGCCTTTGCATAGTCAATAAAACACTGACAAACATCTTTCTAGTATTCTCTGCTTTCAGCCAAGATGCATCTGACATCAGCAACAATATCCCTTGTTTCTATGTCCTGTCTGAATCGGGCTTGAATTTCTGACAGTTCCCTCTCGATGTACTGCTGCAACAGCTTTTGAATGATCTTCAGCAAAATTTTACTTGTGTGTGATATTAACGATATTATTCAATACTTTACCCATTCTCTTGGATCATGTTTCTTTGGAATGGGCACAAATATGGATCTCTTCCAGTCATTTGGCCAGGTAGCTGTCTTCCAAATTTCTTGGCATAGATGAATGCATGCTTCCAGTGCTCCATCCATTTGTTGAAACATCTCAGTTGGTATTCTGTCAGTTCCTGGAACCTTATTTATTTATTTATTTTCCAATGCCTTCAGTGAAGCTTGGACTTCTTCCTTCAATACCATCGGTTCTTGATCATGTGCTACCTCCTGAAATGGTTGTACTTCCATCTTCTTTTGATGCTTCCTGTGTCATTTGGTATTTTCCCAGTAGAAGTCTTCAATATTGCAACTTGAGGCTTCAATTTTTTCTTCTTTTCTTTCAGCTTGAGGAATACTGAGCATGTTCTTCCTTTGTGGTTTTCTAATTCCAGGTCCTTGCACATTTCATTCTAATACTTTACTTTGTCTTCTCTAGCCGCCCTTTGAAATTTTCTGTTCAGCTCTTTTACTTCATCATTTCCTCCTTTTGCTTCAGCTACTTACATTCAAGAGCAAGTTTCAGACTCTCTTCTGACATCCATTTTGATCTTTTTTTTCTTTCCTGTCTTTTTAATGACCTTTTGCTTTCTTCACTTATGACTTGCCTCATGTCATTCCAACTCTTCTGGTCTTCAGTCATTACTGTCAGTGAGTGAAACCTAGTCTTCAGATGGTCCCCAAATTCAGGTGGGGTATACTCAAGGTCCTATTTTGGCTCTCATGGACTTGTTTTAATTTTCTCCAGCTTCAGCTTGAACTTGCATATGAGCAATTGATGTTCTGTTGACAGTCGGCTCCTGGCCTTATTCTGACTGATAATATTGAGTTTCTCCATTGTCTCTTTCCATAATCACCGCAGTATAGTATCCAATTTCCTGGTAGTTATCATCCTGGTCAAGTAATATGTAGTCTACAGATTTATATCATAATGCTACCGTCATATTTTTATTAAGTCTCCAAAGTCTACGCCGGAAAAATATTTTATAAAATCGAAATCTTATACTATTGCATTGCATGTGTACACGTGTGAGCATGTATACACACATACACATGCAGTCAATGCACCAGAAATACCTATTGTCTGTATCTTCAAAATATGTCTGTTATTGTTAATAGGTGTCATCCAGTTGGTTCCGACTTATAACAGCCCTGTGTACAATGGAACAAAACACTGCCCAGTCCTGCGCCATCCTCACAACTGTTGTTATGCTTGAGCCCATCGTTGCAGCCATTATGTCAATCCATCTTGCTGAGGGTTTTCCTCTCTTTTGCTGACCCTCTATTTTACCAAGCATGATGTCCTTCTCCAGGGACTCATCCCTCCTGATAACATGTCCAGAGTATGTGAGATGAAGTCTCACTAACCTTGCTTCTAAAGAACATTCTGGCTCTACTTCTTTCAAGACAGATTTGGTTGTTCTTTTGGCAATCCATGGTATATTCAATGTTCTTTGCTAACGCCGTAATTCAAAGAAATACGTCTAGATCAGTTTATTTCTTTCCATCTTAAGTTTTACCATTCCTATTAGTTAGAAATCAAGTTAAAACATTGGAAAAAAGAGATGAAAAATGTAGTGGTTCAAAACATAGTAGTTTATTCTTCGCTCTTGTAACACAGCAAGGATACAAGGGTGGATCAGGGCTTCCAGGCAGTTCCACTGTATCTTCTAGAAACCATTCTTCCTCTATGTTATTGATCAGTCTTCTGCTAAGTTACTCTCCTCAGCTGTATGATTGAACCTGCCACACCAGCATTGACGTTCGAGGCCCCAGAAAGGGGAAAATAGAAGTGGGAGGCAACCATTTCCTCTTAAAGAGACTAAAAAGAAATTCCATAAATTATTTGCACTAACATCTCATTAACAAGAACTTAGTCACATGGCCATGTGTAGCTGTAAGAGAGTCTGGGAAATGTAGGTTTTAACTCAGTAGCCAGAAACAAAAAAAAAAAAGTAACCAAACCCACTGCCTTCGAGTTGATTCTGACTCATAGTGACCCTATAGGACAGAGCAGAACTGTCCAATAGGGTTTCCAAGGCTGTAAATCTTTATAAAAGCAGAGTGCCACATCTGTCTTCCATGCAGCGGCTGGTAGGTTCGAACTACCAATCTTTACATTAGCAGCTGAGTGCTTTAACTGCTGCATCACCAGGGCTCCTTGAGTAGCCATACCTCCATCTAAAATTCAGGGTTTCTAATTCCAAAAGGATAAAGGGAACGGTGTATGCTGAAAGACATTTAGGAGTCTTCCCCACACCATTCTAGCAAGGCCACCAATATTCCTTCCTAGGACATCTGCAAAAATCTTCTACCCAGTCCCACTATTTTCTCCCTTGCTGCTCTGTGTTCTATTCACAATACAGTTGCTAGAGTGATGTTTTAACTCTTTTGTTACTATTTGTTTAATGGCTTACCAGCCACTTTTTATGCCTCTGGACCTCATAGGTAGTATGTTATTCCAGTTCTACTGCATTTAACATCAAGGTGGGTCCCTTTTGAAATGCAGGAAGCTCAGCAGACTGGAGTCTGCTCATTGGAACCTCATTGTTGTTTAGGTTGAGCATTCTATTAGGTGATGCTTCCTGGATGTTTTAGTTTTGTAAACTTTTGCCTTTTTTCTTTTATTTCTGTGAAATGAGGCTTACAGGCATAATTATGGCTTTCTTGTGTGATAGCTAGTGAGCCCCGATGGGTTTGGTTTTGGTTTTTCTGTGTCATATTTGGTAAACCAAAGTTTTCTCATGTAACCCAATGGAAAGGCAACTGCGATAAATTCTCTATTTGGTTCTTGTTGGTATATTGTCATACCACAGATTGGTGGCACAGAGTGGTGCCAGAGTGCCCTCACCTTACTGGTGCCTTGCATTACCAGATTATATTTCTCAAAATACATATTACCAACCAAAAATTTAAACACACTCAATTAGTAAGCATGCGTTCCAACACTGAAAACACATGCCATCGAAAAAATTTTTTAAAACATAGAAATTTTCTAACCAAAGGTTAGAAATGCTAAATCAGATCATGTCATTTCCTTGCTTAAAATCCTCCCATCACTTTCCATTTTATTCAGAATCAAAGCCAGGCTGATACCTTCAATGATCATAAGATGACTGCAAGAAGCAGATGGAGCAACTTTGATAGATATGCAATCTGCCAGAGAGAGAGAAAGAGACTTCTCTCCCACCATGCTAATACATCTTCCCCTTCAGTCTGGTAATGATTCCATTCTTGGATGATGGGGAGATTCAAACTGATAGAATTACTCCAATCAGGATTCCCTTGGAAAATGGAGAAGTAATGAATATCTGAACAAAACTGGGATATAATTAAGGAGGAAGTAGTGAAGGTGAATGCTGGGTAGTTTGCCAACCGCGTTGACTAAACTCAACTTCACTTACAGTACATAGCATATGCTAAAGCAATCTATGTAGAAAAATCCAGTTCAGATTCATTTTATTGAAGGGGTAATTTATCAGGTAAGTAACTGAAGTTTTATCCACTTCTGGAACTGCAGTGTATACATCTCACAAGGATTTTTAAAAGATTCTTCCCCTAAAATTTTATGTTATTTAGATATTATCAACGTGGGTCAAAATAATTAAATTTTGTTTATTTATTTAGCTTCCTTTCTTGTTTGTTCCTAAACCCGTTGCCATCAAGTCGACTCATAGTGACCCTATAGGACAGAGCAGAACTGTCCCAAAGAGTTTCTTTATGGAACCTGACTGCCACATCTTTTTCCTGCAGGGCAGCTGGTGGGTTCGAACCACCAACATTTCAGTTACTGGCAGAGTGCTTCACCACTACGCCCCACCGGGCTCCTTTTTTGCTTTTTTCCTAGATTATCTATATTTCAAATTTAGAATTTAGATGCTGACAGGAAGTGTTGCAGTTGTGTTTCCAGACACTGTGTTTTAAAAATTGTTTATTAGCAGATTTGAAACTGCACTGAAAATAATTTAAATTTTACAAATCACTTTCTTCATTCTAAAAAAACTTTAAAAAGTATATTTAGAACTAGCTACATAGACAGCTGGAAGAAAGTGAAGGAACAAGCACGGAGGTGGATAGCGAATATCTTTTCGTACATGATTGGACTCTGAGTATATCTTAATATGCTGTGGGTGTACCAGTTAAAAGACTAATTGTTAGCAATGAAAGAAAAAATGGAGACAAGTTTAAAAACAAAATGATGAGAATCATTGATTAGTTCTCTTTTTTGGTAGCAGAAAGTGATTTAGGTGTTTTAAATCTTGAAGTAGCTTGCAGAGGATACACTTATTACAAGTTCTCAGTAGATATTCTTTTACCTATATTTGGTATAAAAGCAGTCTCTATTCTTAGCATAATTATTCCATTCTGCTCCACATAATTTCATTGCTCTTGGTCTGAACAGTGACAAACTCCTTATTTCTGCCCAGATTTTCAAGGATTGTCAACTCAGTGGATGACATTTCCTCACAGGTTACACCTCAGCACCCATTGTTCAGAATATACACTCTGCAGGACTGAGGTACAAGCAAGGTTTAGATTAAAAGAAAAACTCCAAGCTGCACCAGCCTGCAGGTAGAAATGAAGTCAAATTAATCTCTAGACCTCTAGACCTGAATCTCTTGGGCTCCTTTTGTTCCACCTTTGTAATTGAAAGACCTCAACCACCCTCTGAAGTGTGCCTTCTTAACTTAGCATATGTAAGAATCCCCTGTTCACATCTGGCATGAGCTACCATTCGGTAGGCTCATGGTTCAGCTGCTCCTGGGTTATAGGGTTTAACACCCTGCATAAACAGCAGCTCCAGTCAAACAATTATTAGTTGAGTGACTACTATGTGCCAGTTCTGCAAATACAGCTCTGCAAAATAAATGGTTTTTGTCCAACAAATAAATAATAGTATAATTAGAAAAGCTGTTAAGTACTTTGAAGGATACGGGCAAGGTGGAGGGAAAGCAAATAATAAGGAGGGGAGCCCACCTACATAAGGTAGTCAAGGAAAGCCACCTTGAGAAAGTGACATTTTGACGTAAACCTGAAGGATAAGAAAGAGTCAGCAGAAGGGAAAAGAGGATAATTTCTAATTCTAGGCATAGGAAATAGTATGTGCAAACATCACAAGGCCGGAAAGAACTTGGCCTATGTAGTGAGTTGAATTGTGTTCCCCTAAAGGACAGGTCCAAGTCCTAATGTCTGGTACCTGTAAATGTGACCTTATTTGGAAATAGGTTCTTTGAAGATGTAATTAACTTAACAATCTCAGTTACTGGATTTGGAATGGGCCCTAAATTCACTAATTGATGTCCTCATAGGTAGAAGAAAGAAGAGGGACATTTGATACACAGAGAAGAAGGTGGTACAAAGTCAGAAGCAGAGATTGGAGTGATGCAGCTACAAGCCAAGGAACGTTAAGGACTGTGGCAGCCACCAGAAGCTAGGAGAGAGACTGAGAACAAAGAATCCTCCCTCCATCCCTCAGATCCTCCAAAAGAACCAAGCCTGCTGACATCTTGATTTTGGATTTATGGCCTCCAGAACTGTGAGAAAATAAATTTCTGTTCTTTAAGGCATTGACTGTGATAATTTATTACAGCATGTCTAGCAAACTAATATTGCCTATTCTAATACCTGAAAGGCAGTTACCATGTATAGAATAATGGGCAAGAAAGAGAATAATACAGGATAAGATAGGAGAGCTATTGAGCACATACTTTTTGTTAAGATACTGTATAAACATTAAATCCCCACAGCATCCTCATACAGTGAACTTTCCTATACCCATGTTATAGACTGACAGTGTAATAAACCAAAAAAAAAAAAAAAAAAAAAAACCCATTGCTGTTGAGTTGATTCTGACTTATAGTGACCCTATAGGACAGAGTAGAACTGCCCCATAGGGTTTCCAAGGAGCGGCTGGTGGATTTTAAATGCCGACATTTTGGTTAGCAGCTGAATACTTAGATAGAGTAATAGCCCCTAATTTATACAACCAAGAAGGGTAGGATGGAGTTTGGATCCATTTTCCCTCACTAGTGTTACCTTCTCCTCCTCTACCCTAACTCCTGCTGGTCCTATCGTGGGAGCCCTGGTGGCACAGTGGTTAAGCGCACAGCTGCTAACAGAAAGACCAGCGGTTTGAACCCACTAGCCACTCCAAAGTAGAAAGATGTGGCAGTCTGCTTCTGTAAAGATTACAGACTTGGAAACCTTATGGGGCAGTTCTACTCGGTCCTATCAGGTCACTATGAGTTAGACTTGACGGCACTGAGTTTATTTTTTTTTACTGGTCCTATCTGCCTTCCTCTTGGTTCCTACTCATGCTTTCATGGTCCAGATCCTTGTCACCTGGCTGCAGGATTCCTGCAACTGCCTTCTGACCTCTTGTCCTCCTGAATAAAGCTCATTCTCCATATTCCACCTAGAGAGGTTAGACAACCAACTGAGTCTCTGCTGGAATTGAGCCCTCTGCTGAATTCTCACCTTCTACAACACGACTATAGAAGCTCCTTACTGTGGTCTACAATGCTGTGGACCATGCTGTGGTCTCTGCTCACTGGTTTAGGCCAATTGTCTGCCACCCCTGCCAGCAACCTTGAGCACCACCAGCACTTTTTGAAGATCATTCCATTACTAAATTGTCCTGCACCTCTAGCTCTCCTCATTGTGTTGCTTTGCTTTGGGCAAGTTTTGATTAAAGTCCTACAGATCCTTTAAAATCTAACTGAAGTGCTTCCTCTTCCATGAAGCTCTCCCAGAACGCCTTGACTAGGCTACACATCCCGCCTTGGTGCTCCCACGTGCAAATTCTGTCCTTGCCCTCAGCACCTTGTTCTATAATAGTCAGCTTGCAATTGTCTCACTGAGAACAACTTGAGGGCAGAGACTGTGTTTTATTCATCTTTGGACGTGCCCAGTACAGCACCTGGAACATAGTGGATGTTCAACAATTTTATGCTGAGTATGTGGAAGAATGACACTTTTCAAGATATAGTTAAAAATAAACTTTGTAATTTTGAAGCTATCACAGACATTTTAGTGAATCCAGCGTCCATTTTTTTCTAGTTTGTTTCTTCTTACTTCAAAACTCATCTCTATACCAGTAACTTCTAGGACTCATAGGCCATAACATACTGATTCAACTTGCTGGAAGCTACTACTCTAGAAGATTCGAATTGCAATTTGTCAGACATGGAACCTTGACTTCAAACTCAGCCTTCACACGAGTACCACAACCCACAGGGAAATCAGAACCTCTCTCCTTCTCTGAATAATAGTATTTCTACACAATAGTACAGCTAAGCTTTGTCTTAGACTGAGTGCCTTAGGCTGATGTCTCAGTGTATCGTTTTGAGTTGCAACAGTAATATCCAGGTGTCTTCAGTTAGAATGTTCTATAGTTACGGTCCCCAATTCCATCCACAATATTTAAAACAGGTGTTGTCTATACATTGCACATCTCTGTGTCTCTCTATTTAGTTCTGTGCAGGCAATGACATAGGGGATGTATAAAAAGACTTGGTCAGACTTGCAGGCTCAAGGATCTATTAAAGCTTTCAGAATTTGTTAGAGGATATTTCTTTCCAGCACAGCATATGCGCAAGATTATATGCTTGGAGAGTGGAGAGCAGCTCCACTGGCAAAAGTATAAAGCCTTGCAGCCTGTTCTTTTCTGAGATAGCACCCAGAAAGGTGTGCCCATTGCTTTGCTACATTCTGTAGATATTCTGGGGACAAGTGTCAGGACATGTTTCATGAGCACAGGTGTATTTTCTTTGTGCCAACATCTGCAGAGTAAAAGAGGGTGTTGAAAGAAAAAGAGCAGACTCTTCTACCAACTTCAGAAAGGCTTTTCTTGGTGTTTCTCTGAACACAGCCCAGTAGTGCTCCCAAGCAGGGTACACTGAGAACAAGTGACTTCAAATCCAGAGCTGTTCTATATGAGCCCTACTTAATTTGGAATGAGGCTGTGAAAGAAATTGGTCTTAGGGCTGCTTGTTAAACACAGAAGGAATCTTGCTTACCAAGGTGAGAGCAACTTGTGTTTGGGTGTGAGGGAAGGTCATGAGATCATTGAAAGGAGATGAGAGACAAACAACCACCATATTAAAAATAGTATTTGGCTCAGATTCTTCACCCCATAGAATCACAAGAAAGTTCCTTTTGCCAGGTAGTGCCTAGGGGGGTTAACACTTTCTTGGTGGATCACACTTCTGCCTCTCTCCATTTCCTTTCTTTCTTTTATCTCCATTGCACTGCAAGATTGCCTGGGTCAGAGTAGCCACTATCATAACTGCCACCATTAACCTGGCAACCTACATGCCTGCCCATACCAATAGTTTCTTTTTTTTTAATTGTTGTAATTAAATGAAGTTTACATTTCAAGTTAGTCTCCCATACAGAATTTTTTTTTTAACAGACACTGTTATGAGAGCCCAACCGCTCACCCCATTCTGCGACAGCACACTCATCCCCTCTGCCCCTGATTCCCCATAAACATTCAACCAGCTCCTACTCTCTCTGCCTTCACCTCTCACCTCTGGACAGAAGCCGCCCCTTTGGTCTCTTGTATCTACTTGTCTTAGAAGCACATTCTTCACAAGTATCACTTTATGTCCCACAGTCCAGTCCAATCCCTATCTGAAGAGTTGGCCTCGGAAATTGTTTTAGTTCTGGGGTGATGCAGAGACCAGGGGCCACGCTTTCCGGGGTGCCTCCAGTCTTAGTCAGACCATTAATTCTGGTCTTCTTACTAGAATTTAAGTTCTGCATCCCATCGTTCTACTGCTGCATCAGGGACCCTCTGTTGTGTTCTCTGTCAGGACATTCATTGGTGGTAGCCGGACACCGTCTAGTTCTTCTGCTCTCAGGCTGATGAAGTCTCTGGTTTATGTGACCCATTCTGTCTCTTGGGCCAGTACTTTCCTTGTGTCTTTGGTGTTCTTCGTTCTCCTTTACTCCAAGTGGTTGGGACCAACTGATGCATCTTAGATGGCCACTTGGAAGCTTTTAAGACCCCAGACGCCACTCACCAAAGTAGGATGCAGAACATTTTCTTAATAAGGTTTGTTATGCCAATTGACTTAGATGTCCCTTGAAAGCATGGTCCCCAGATCACGCATCCCTGCTACTCTGTCACTCAAAGTATTTGACTGTATTGAGGAATCTTCTTAGCTTTGGTTTAGTCCAGTTGTGCTGGCTTCCCCTGTAGTGTGTGCTGTCCTTCCCTTCACCTAAGATGATTATCTACTATCTAGTTAGTGAATAACCCTCACCCTCCCTCCCCACCCCTGTAACCATCAAAGAATGTTTTCTTCTGTGTTTAAACCTTTTCTTGAGTTCTTATAATAGTGTTCTTATATAGTATTTGTCCTTCTGTGACTGACTAAATTCACTCAGCATAATAAGTTCTAGCTTCCACCAAGTTATACGATGTCTCACAGCTTCATCATTGTTCTTTATCATTGTGTAATATTCCATTGTGTGGATATACCATAGTTTGTTTATCCATTTGTCCATCTATGGGCACTTAGGTTGCTTCCATCTTTTGGCTATTGTGAACAGTGCTGAGATGAACATGGGTGTGCATATATGTACTCATGTGATGGCTCTTGTTTGTCTACGATATATTCCTAGGAGCGGGATAGCTGGATCGTATGGTACTTCTATTTCTAGCTTTTTAAGGAAGCACCAAATCGATTTCCAAAGTGGTTGTACCATTTTACATTCCCACCAACAGTGTATAAGTGTTCCAGTCTCTCCACAACCTCTCCAGCATTTGTTATTTTGTGTTTTCTGGAATAATCCTAGCCTTGTTGGGGTGAGATGATACCTCATTATAGTTTTAATCTGCATTTCTCTGATGGCTAATGATCATGAGCATTTCTTCATGTGTCTGTTAGCTGCCTGAATATCTTCTTTGGTGAAGTGCCTGTTCATATCCTTTGCCCATTTTTTAATTGGGTTATTTGTCATTTTGCTGTTGAGGTTTTGGAGTATCTTGTAGATTTTAAAGATTAAATGCTGATCGGATTTGTCGTAGCAAAAACTTTTTCCCAGCCTGTAGGTTGTCTTTTTACTCTTTTGGTGAAGTCTTTGGATGAGCATAAGTGTTTAATTTTTAGGAGCTCCCATTTATCTAGTCTCTCTTCTGGTGCCTGTGCATTGTTACTTATGGTTTGTATCGTGTTTATGCCATGTATTAGGGCTCCTAGCGTTGTCCCTATTTTTTCTTCCATGATCTTTATCGTTTTCAATTTTATATTTAAGTCTTTGATCCATTTTGAGTCGGTTTTTGTACTTGGTGTGAGATATGGGTCTTGTTTCAGTTTTTTGCATATAGATATCCAATTATGCCAGCACCATTTGTTAAAGAGACTGTCTTTACGCCAGTTAATGGACTTTGGGCCTTTGTCAAATATTAGCTGCTCATAGGTGGATGAGCTTATATCTGGATTCTCAACTCTGTTCCATTGGTCTATGTATTTGTTGTTGTACCAGTACCAGGCTGTCTTGACTACGTGGCAGTATAATAGATCCTAAAATCAGGTAGTGTAAGGCCTCCCACTTTGTTCTTCTTCTTGAGTAGTGCTTTATTTATCCAGGGTCACTTCCCTTTCCATATGAAGTTGGTGATTTCTTTCCCCATCTCATTAAAAAATGCTGCTGGAATTTGGATTGGGATTGCATTGTATCTGTAGATTGCTTTGGGTAGAATTGACATTTTCACTATGTTCAGTCTACCTATCCATGAGCAAGGTATATTTTTCCACTTACGCAGGTCTCTTTTAGTTTCTTGCAGTAGTGTCTTGTAGTTTTCTTTGTAAAGATCTTTTACATCTCTGGTTAGATTTATTCCTAAGTATTTTATCTTCTTGAGGGCTATTGTAAATGGTATTGATTTGGTGATTTCCTCTTCAAGTTTCTCTTTGTTGGTGTAAAGGAATCCAATTGGTTTTTGTATGTTTAATCTTGTATCCTGAAACTTTGCTGAAATCTTCTGTTAGTTCCAGTAGATTTCTTGTGGATCCCTTGGGGTTTTCCGTGTATAAGATCATATCATCTGCGAATAGAGATACTTTGACTTCTTCTGTACCTATTTGGATGCCCTTTATTTCTTTTTCTAGCCTAACTGCTCTGGCTAGGACCTCCAGCACAGTGTTGAATAATAGTGGTGATAAAGGGCATCCTTGTCTGGTTCCTGTTCTCAAGGGGAATGCTTTCAAAGTCTCTCCATTCAGGATGATGTTGGCTATTGGTTTTGTATAAATGCCCTTAATTATACTGAGGAATTTCCCCTCTATTCCTATGTTTTTGAGAGTTTTTATCATGAATGGGTGTTGGACGTTGTCAAATGCCTTTTCTGCATCGATTGATAAGATCATGTGGTTCTTGTCTTTTGTTTTATTTATGTGATGGATTACATTGATTGTTTTTCTAATGTTGAACCATCCCTGCGTACCTGGTATAAATACCACTTGATCATGGTGAATTATTTTTTTGATATGTTACTGAATTCTATTGGCTAAAATTTTGTTGAGGATTTTTGCATCAATGTTCATGAGGGATATCAGTCTGTAATTTTCTATTTTTGTGGTGTCTTTACCTGGTTTTGGTATCGGGGTTATGCCAGCTTCATACAATGAGTTTGGGAGTATTCCATCCGTTTCTATGCTCTGAAATACCTTTAGTAGAAGTGGTGTTAGCTCTTCTCTGAAAGTTTGGTAGAATTCTTCAGTGAAGCCATCCGGGCCACGGCTTTTTTTTGTTGGCAGTTTTTTAATAACCTTTCCAATCTCTTCTTTTGTTACGGGTTTATTTAGTTGTTCTACCTCTGTTTGTGTTAAGTTAGGCAGGTAGTGAGTTTCTAGAAATTTGTCCATTTCTTGTAGGTTTTCGAATTTGTCAGAGTACAGTTTTTCATAGTATTCTGTTATGATTCTTTTAATTTCAGTTCGGTCTGTTGTGATATCACCCATCTCATTTCTTATACGGGTTATCTGCTTCCTCTCCAGTTTTTCTTTTGTCAGTTTGGCCATTGGTTTATCAATTTGTTGATGTTTTCAAAGAAGGAGCTTTTGGACTTGTTAACTCTTTCAATTGTATTTCTGTTCTCTATTTTATTTAATTCTGCTCTAATCCTTATTATTTCCTTCCTTCTGGCACCTGTAGGCTTCTTTTGCTGCTCTCTTTCTACTTCTTCCAGTTGTAGGGTTAATGCTTTGATTATAAGCCTTTCTTGTTTTTGGATGTGTGCATTTATTGCTATAAACTGACCTTTGAGCACTGCTTTTGCTGTGTCCCAAAGGTTCTGGTAGGATGTGTTTTCATTCTCATTTGATTCTATGAATTTCTTTATTCCATCCTTAATTTCTTCTATAACCCAGTAGTTTTTGAGCAAGGTGTTGTTCAGTTTCCATGTGTTTGATTTTTTTTTCCTTGCTTTTTCTGTTGTTGATTTCCACTTTTATGGCTTTATTATGGTCAGAAAAGATGCTTTGTGGTATTTTGATGTTTTAGATTTTTTTAAGGCTTGCTTTATGGCTTAATATGTGGTCTATTCTGGAGAATGTTCCATGGGCATTGGAAAAGAAAGTATACTTGGCTGCTGTTGGGTGCAGAGTTTGGTATATGGCTATGAGATCAAGTTGGTTGATTGTAGCATTTAGGTCTTCTGTGTCTTTGTTGAGCTTCTTTCTGGATGTTCTGTCCTTCACTTAAAGTGGCGTGTTGAAGTCTGCTACTACTATTGTAGAGCTGTCTATCTCTCTCTTCAGAACTGTTAGAGTTTGTTTTATGTATTTTGGAGCCCTGTTGTTGGGTGTGTAAATATTTATTATAGTTATGTCCTCCTGGTGTATTAACCCTTTAATCATTATATAGTGTCCTTCCTTATCTTTTGTGGTTGATTTTACTTTAAAGTCTATTTTGTCAGAGATTAATATTGCCACTCCTGCTCTTTTTGAGTGTTGTTTGCTTGATATATTTTTTTCCATCCTTTGAGTTTTAGCCTGTTTGTGTCTAAGTCTAAGGTGCATCTCTTGTAGGCAGCATATAGATGGATCTTGTGTTTTTATCCAATCTGCCACTCTCTGTCTCTTTATTGGTGCATTAAGTCTGTTTACATTCAGTGTAATTATTGCTAGGTATGAGTTTAGTGCTGTCATCCTGATATCTCTTTTTGTGTGGTGTTCACAGTTTCTTTGTTCTCCTCAATTTTCTGTGCTGAGTTGTTTCTCTTTATGTATTTTTTTTTCATCTTTTTCTTTGTTGTAGATTTTGTGTTTTCTGGGTCTTTATGTTTTTCTACTTTTTTTTTTTATTTGTTGGATTGTTAGATTCCTTTGTGGTTACCTTAATATTTACCCCTAATTTTCTAAGTTTATACCAGTATTTTATTACTTTATATCGCCTTAACTTCCCCTCCATATAGAAAATCAATGCCTCTATTTTTTAAGTCCCTCTTTTTTTGTTTTAATATTCTCCTTTTTTTTTTTTTTTTAATGTTGATATCTGTTTCCCTATTTTCAATGTTTTAGCTTTGGTGTAATTTCGATTTTTGTATCTGAGTCAATATCTGGTTGCTCTGTCCTGTGTTCTAGTCTCACGCTGTTAGCTGGTGTTGTTGATTATCTAACCATAGGACTCCCTTCAGTATTTCTTGTAATTTTGGTTTGGTTTTTGCAAATTCCCTGAACTTCTGTTTATCTGGAAATGCCCTAATTTCGCCATCGTATTTGAGAGACAGTTTTGCTGGATATATAACTCTTGGCTGACAGTTATTTTCCTTGAAGGCTTTAAATACGTCATCCCATTGCCTTCTAGCCTGCATGGTTTCTGCTAAGTAGTCTGAGCTTATTCTAATTGACTCTCTTTTGTAGATGACTTTTCTTTTATCCCTAGCCACTCTTAAAATTTTCTCTTTATCTTTGGTTTTGGTAAGTTTGATTATGGTATGTCTTGGTGACTTTCTTTTGGGGTCTACCTTATGTGGGGTTTGATGAGCATCTTGGATAGATATCTTCTCATGTTTCATGATATCATGGAAGTTTTCCGTCAACAAATCTTCAACCATTTTCTCTGTATTTTCTGTTATCCCCCCTGTTCTGGTATTCCAATCACTCGTAGGTTATTTCTCTTGATAGAGTCCCACATGACTCTTAGAGTTTCTTCACTCTTTTTAATACTTTTAACTGATTTTTATTCAAATAAGTTGGTGTCAAGAGCTTTATCTTCAATGTCACTAATTCTACCTTCTACTGCCTCACTTCTGCTCCTATGACTTTCTATTGTGTTGTCTAATTCCGAAATTTTATTGTTAATCTTCTGGATTTCTGATTGCTGTCTCTCTATGGATTCTTGCAGCCTATTAAATTTGGCATTATGTTCTTGAATCACTTTTTTAAGTTCTGCTAGTACTGTGTCTGTATGTTGCCTGGCTGTTTCTGCATTCTGTCGAATTTCCTTTCTTATTTCTAGAAGAGTTCTGTATATTAATCTTTTGTAGTCTGCCTCTGGTAATTCCAAGAAGTTCTCTTCCTCCAGAGAATTTATTGATTCTTTATTTTGTGAGCTTGCTGAAGCCATCATGGACTGCCTCTTTATGTGACTTGAGATTGACTATTGTCTCTGAGCCATCAAAAATTTATTATAATTTTATTTTGTGTTTGCTTAGTGAGACCTAGCTTCTTATTTTGTTTTGTTTTCATATGCCCAAATAGGCTGCTCGTGTGCACTAGTTTGATTTTTGACACCTTTGGATCTCTAATGTCCTGTCACCAGGTAGTTAGTTCTGTAACTAAGTATGTGCACACTGGAGTCTGTGAAATTTTCCTATATGGGATCAGCTCGGGTGTGCAGGCAGTTGGCCACTGAGTGTGTGATGCAGGCTCTCACCCCCAGTCCTAGAGAGGCATGGGGGATTGGTGCAGGCACTGGACTCTGGCTGTGGTAGGGGATCACACGCTAAGCCAGGCAGGGGGCTGACTGGTGCCCCTGGAAGTCTGAAAGAAAAGCATGTCCCTATTCTCTAGGGTGAATAGGTAGGTGAGTTTTGCAGCCGGGCTAAGAGCACTCCACTCTGTTGGCTGATAAGACTCGAGGGCACCACTTTTTCTTGAACTCCTGTAGCAGGTGACTAGGCACTTTAGGAGCTACCACCAGTCCTCAAGACCCTGCTACAGATAGATAAAAGTGCCTACTTGAGAGGCAGGGCTGTTTCGAGGGTCACAAATCTGCCCATTCACAGCTGAAGAAGTTGAAGTTAAACTTCAGATGTTTGCCCTGTTGTACTGTGGCAGTGAGGGCTAACACTGTTGAGACGGGTCCCCACAAGTCTATACAGGGGTGTAAGGCACTGAGAGTCTACGGAACCCTGATTTCTGTGGCCAGCAAAAGAGCTGTGTTGACCCTGTGTTCCTGGCCTAGGGGAGCCAGCAGCTTGTTTGTTCCCTCTCCAAGGCCAGGAGAATGGGTCAGGGTGCCTTTTGGGATCTACTTCTGACCCAGTGGACTCCTGGTGCAGAGCGGGGAGGGAGAAGGTAAAAGGAAGAGAGATTTTTCCCAAATCCGATGCAGAGCGTGGAGGTAGGAGGTAAAAGGGAGAGAGGTTTTTCCCAATTGGGCTTTCTTTTTTTTTTTTTAATTGCTGCGAGAGGGTGCACGCATGTACTTATCCTAGCCTCTTGGGAGCTGCTCTTCACTGGTTTGGAGTGTCCAAGCAGCATCTCTGCTGCCGGCTCTCTCTCGATGTGGAAACTGCTTCTCGAGCACGTGCACAGCACAGCTGTTTGCCTGCTTCACCGTGGACCGGCGTGGCGGTGTCTCTGCAGTTTCGCTGCCACAGATCTATCTCTCCTCACCTCTTCCAAACAGTCTTCCTCTCCCGTATGACTCAGATGGATTTCTTAACCTTGCCTTGTTCAGGGCTGCCAGATGTTCACTTAGAATCAAATCACTTGTTTTCCAGGTCTTTGTTGTAAGAGGGATATGGGAAGTGTCTAACTACTCCACAATGTTGACCACGCCTGATAGAGTTTCTTTAATTGAGCTGTCAGTGACACTTTTGATGAAATGGGGAAAGGCTTTGTCCCTGCAAAAAATTACACATTTAAATTTTTTTGCACTTAAAAAGGAGTAGCCTTATTTACCCCATTTTGTAAGACTCTGGGATATTTATTTTACTACCATGCTGAAAAAAATCCTCACAACTGGACCAATAAGCAACATCATGATAAATGGAGAAAAGACTGAAGTTGCTAAGGATTTCATTTTGCTTGGATCCACAATCAATTTCCATGGAAGCATCAGTCAAGAAGTTAAACAACACATTGCATTGGGCAAATCTGCTGCAAAGACCTCTTTAAAATGTTAAAAAGCAAAGATGTCACCTTGAAAACTAAGGTGCACATGACCGAAGCCATGGTCTTTTCAATCACCTCGTATGCATGTGAAGGCTGGACGATGAATAAGGAAGAGTGAAGAAGAAGAATTGATGCCTTTAAATTGTGGTGTTGGTGAAGAATATTGAATATACCGTGGACTGCCAAAAGAATGAACAAATCTGTCTTGGAAGAATTACAGCCAGAATGTGCCTTAGAAGCGAGGATGGCAAGACTACATCTCGCATACTTTGGACATGTTATCAGGAGGGATCAGTCCCTGGAGAAGGACATCATGCTTGGTAAAGCAAAGGGTCCACGAAAAAGAGGAAGACCCTCAAAGAGATGGATTGACACAGTGGCTGCAACAACGGGCTCAAGCATAACATCGATTATGAGGATGATGCAGGACTGGGCAGTGTTTCATTCTGTTGTACATAGGGTCGCTATGAGTAGGAACCGACTTGACGACACCTGACAACAATAACAACAGGCTGGGATCTGGGCATGAAGGAAATAGCCCTCTTGCCTATGGCGGGTATGATTTTTAGTCTTCAAGGACAGGGATTTAGAGTTGGCTTAAGAGTGAGTTTATAGAGGAGAGATCCTATACCCCTCAAAAGCCCCAGAGGTGATATTCCGAGATGTGCCACCGGTTTATAATTTTATATATTTAAAGTATATATAAATTTTAATATATAATAATATGTGCATATTAATATAATATAGTTAGATTTATTTTATAAATTTGTATACTTATAGCCATTTTAGATTGTCCTTTGATTTCCCGTCTACCTAAATATTTTTTGCTTAAGATCAAGGTTTCTGGAAAAGCGAGAAATGTATGTTACATATAAGTGGGATTTGAAGAGTTTAAATCCAAACAACCGGGCTTTTGCACATAGAAGAGTCTTAGATAGCATGACAAAGTATGTTACTGTGCGGTAGCATTACATAAAGCATGATTCTTGAAAGACTAATTATCTGGGAGTATTTTTATGAATACATAAAAATAAGATCCATAGTCAAATAAATTTGGAAAATTCTTGGTCAAATAATGCTAAACATTTTTTCTTTTATCTGCAAGAATTCTTAGAGCCTTTATTTTGATGATGCACATTATAAATTTCCAAGGGAGAAATACAGTTTGCCAGGTCTGTACATTATGTTTAAAAATGAATTATTTTTCTATGAATTATCTAGTGGTAGGTAGAGTAGTAATAGTTAAAAAAAAAAAAAACAAAAAAAAACTCTTGGAAATCCTGCCAGAGAAAAACACAGCAAAACGTTCTGACTAATTCTTCCTGGTGGAGCAGTAGGTATGGTTCTAGTCAAACTGGCCCGTGTTTAACAGGCCTTGAGGTCAGGATAACATGGTCCGGTTATCTGGAATAGCAAAAAAACATACAGAGACGACAGGTAGACCTTGTTCAAGAAAGAGCATTCAAGTTCAAAGCCAGAAAAGCTGAATATATCATCGGTCCAAGAAGTGGGGACCCTAAGCTAAACAAGTTAGTAAAAATAGGAACAGAATGAGAAGTACAGCACAAGGCAGAAATTAAATGAACGGGTCATTAACCTTCAACCACAAACAAGGTAAAAAAAACAGAAAAACCAAACCCACTGCCATCAAGTTGATAGCAACTCATAGTGACTCCATAGGACAGAATAGAACTGCCCCATAGAGTTTCCAAGTAGTGCCTGGTGGATTTGAACTGCCAACCGTTGGGTTAGCAGCTGTAGCTCTTAACCACTACGCCACCATGGTTTCCATATAAACAAGGTAAGGGGTACAAAATTTCCTTATGTTAGGTCACACCCACTTGGTACATGGATGGTTTGCCCTGAATTAAAGGAACAGGGTCAAGGAAAAGATTTCTTGATGTTCAACCAGACCAGAAGCTGTATTTTACCAGATCAGAAGCTGTGTTTTACCCAAACCAGAAGTTGTTTTCTCCCTACTTAAAACCAGGGTAGTACATGAAACCCTGCCCACTCCAGCCTTAGATGAGAGACGAAGCCACCTGAGGGTATTAGCAGGCAGCTACCATCAAACATTGGCAAAGAACCACATCTTCTTAAGTTCCAGAACACATGGATCTGAGCTCAAGCAATTAGGAACAGAAATAGCCAGAATTATATAAACACAGACGTTGTACTTTAAAATCTGAACTTTAAGTAACTGCAGCCAGGAAGAGTGTGAAATTTCTTCTTCTGGTTGAGGGGGACCAGGAATGACAAGAGAAGGGAACCAGGACTGGGAAAAAGGCATTTCCCATTGCTGTTCTTGGCTAAGGATTGCACCCGTTCTCAAGTAAGGAGGGACTGGGGTTAATAACAGAACCATTCTCTATTTAGATGAATTTATGCTTAACTACTTAAGGAGTATAGAGATTATTCCAGAGAGTGAAGTCAGTTATTTCCAAGTAATCCTTTGATTTTATAAGATTTAAAAAAAAAAAAAAAAAAGTCAGGTGACTTCAAGTAAATGTTAAGCACTATCAACTGCCATCAGGATTCTGGTGACTAGAGTTGAGAAGTCAAGTTAGCCATTTCCCTTATAGAGAGAAGCCCAGACAAGGTCTCCTCCTCTCTACATATCATATATGTTACATAGGCTTTTCTGAGAAAGACCCTTGCTTTACCTGCTAGCAAAGGTAGACTCACAGCTACAAATATCCATTCTTACAGTAGTGAAACACAATAGGACATTAGCAACCAAGTCATCCAGGAAGCAGACAAGTCTTAAGGTTTCTAGAGTGTTTATTATTTGATGGTGTTCAGCCCATGGCTAGGAGTCCCTGGTTAGCACAAATGGTTAAGCACTGTATTACTAACCAAAAGGTTGGCAGTTCAAGACCACCCAGAGGTGGCTTGGAAGACAGGCCTGCTTCTGAAAGTAAGCCTTGAAAACACTATGGAGCAATTCTACTCTGCACACTTGGGGTTGCCATGAGTCGGAATCTACTGCACTGCGAGTAACAACAGCCACAGCCCATGGCTACACCTCCAAAGAGCTAAAGGGATTTGTAGAGAACTGGATTGTCCTTTTAAAGTTTAGAATGATAAAACAAATTTTTAAAATAAGGAATAGTTTAAACTAGTTTCCATGTATTTCTCCTGTGGCAGGTGAAATGGTGTAGAGGATCAGGCAGGCTGGCTTCCATTCTTGACTCTGTCACATACTAGCTGGGTGAATGCAGGGGTTTTCTTTGACCTTTCTGAGCCACTGTTCCCTGTCATGTGCCGTTCTCCTCCTTCTCACTTAGTGTGTTTTTCCCACCCAGGCTTCTTTTCTGTGACTTAAACACACCGCGGTTTTTCCCCACCTGTGGTCTTTGCATCTGCTGTTCTTCTACCAGGAGCATTCTCTTGTAGCCAGTACATATTGGCCGCTTCTCATCATTCAGGCCTTACCTCTTCAAAGGTGTATTCCCTGACCACCGATCCTAGATCACCTCTCCCTATTGTTTTCTGTCATACTACCCTTTTAAGTTTTCTTTATAGGACTTGTCAAGATTTATGGCAATATATTTATCTTGTAGATTAACTCATTTACAGTCTATCCACCCCACTACACTAGTAGCATCCATGGATACAGGGACTATATCTCCATTACTCACCACTGCAGACCCGATAGGAGTCTCTGGGTGGTGCAAATGGCTAATACACTCAGCTGCTAGCTGAAAGGTTGAAATTTCGAGTTCACCTAGAGGTGCCTTGGAAGAAAGGCCTGGTGATCTACTTTTCAAAAATCAGCTATTAAAACCCTGTGGAGCACAGTTCTACTCTGACACACATGGAGTTGCCATGAGTAGGAATTGCCTGCACAACAACTGGTTAACTGGTGGCACACATGTTGCCTTGTGTAGTCCCTGGTGCACATAGGGGTTCAAAACATATTTCTTGAATAAATGAGAATAATAGTACTTCTGAGGCTTGCTTCAAGAGTAAAATGAAGAAAACATATATAAAGGGTTTAGCTCATTTTCTGGTCCTTAGTGGTCACTCAATAAATGTTGATCCCTCACCTTTTATTTATTTATTTTTGCCCTTCCAAGCGTAGCACTCATAGAATTAAAACTTAAAAGACACTGAATTTCAGGAATAAAATTTAAACCAAGGAGCAAAAGCATTACCACTGATATTTGGAAGCTTTCTGAAAGAAGAAGAATCTTACCTGTAACTATATAACGATACCCCCAAATACTCCATAGTCCAACGTTGGTATTATTACCATTTCCCAGCCACCTTTTTAATTCTTAAAACAGATTAGTAGCAGAAAGCAAGATATCTTGCACTAAAAAATATTAGCCACACTCTTTGGCAAACTAAGAATTAGAACCAGACATCTGAATCTCCAGCGTGAGCTAATAATTGTTTTTCCCAATAAAAATATAAAATTCATTTTGCAAAGATTAAATTATATTTCATTGGGCTTAAAACATACAAATTCCACCTCCTTTTAGGAAGCTTACTACAAAAAGTTATCCTTTGCTCCAACTCTCTACCAACAAAAGTTCTGTCTATGGAAAAAAACGATCGTGACTAAGATCGTCCAATGAGCATCAAATCTACCATTACCCTATCAGCTACAAGAATTTCAGGACAAGTTATTAATATTACTAACTTCCTTGGTTGTCTTCCACAAATAAAGGAGAGTCATCCTATTTTAAGAAATTTGTGAAAATAAATCACAATATTGTTATTGTGTGGTCTTTATATCCTCAGAGGAATAAATACAGAACACAGAATCAGAGATTTCTATTTTTCAAAGCTAGAAGAGATCAAAGGGATTATTGCACAATCCCTCCATTTGCAATTGAGGAAACTGAGGCTTCAAGAAATTATATGAATTTCTCAAAGTTAAACAATAAATGAGCAACAAATCCAGTCCAGCCTTCACCATTCAAGTGACCAAATCCACTGGTCTTCTACGTACATGATTTCTTTTCTTCCTCTGGCCTAGTTTTCCATTAGAATGACTTTTCTCAATCTCCTTTCCGTTCATCTTCTTCTCTGGGACCAGATGGTCCGGACAGTGGAGACTAAAATAAATTATAATCATTCTTGAAAAATTTGTATTGTTTATTTCCATTACTGCTAATAATATGTGCTTTCTTCCCCTCATTCACATGCTGTGGAAACAGTCATTCTAAAATAAATTCTCAATCAAGACTATTCTCCTCTCAGTGTCCAGGAATAAGCAGTCTTTAGGCACAAAGAGGGAAAATGTCTTCTCATCCCTCTCACAAATTTCTTTTAGCAAGACAGTAAAGTTAGACAGAAAAGAATGAGCTGATGGGACCTAGGGCTACCAACTAAACACCTTTTCCCAGTGTACCACTCTTCTCCATAGATTCTTCCATAAGGTCAAGAATCAAAGAGCAAACCACAAGGAATCCTGGGCTGGGTGAGCTTGTAATTGAGACAGAGTTTATTAACGCTCATTGAAAGGTACTCTGTGGGGTAACTTATTTTTCTCTTCTTATTTAGAAGGCAGAGTAGGAGCAGCAATGATATGCCATCCAAGAAATTATGACCAGTGATATTATGGGAATTTTCTCGGCCTGATTTCCAAAATTAAGAAAGCTACAAATGTTCCATAAAATTAAGACAGCAATGGATATGAAAAGTCTCCAGTCAATAATTCAATAGATATATATTTAGGACATACAATGTGCTAGACCCTGTGGTGGAGACTAGAGACTCAGGGACTAACAGGCGGACAGGTTTTGACCGCTACCTGAGGACTCCTCAAAGATGCTTTGAATGGACACTGGCCTCATTTGAAATAGAGTCCCTGGATGGTGTAAATGGTTAATATGCTTGGCCGATAACCAAAAAGTTGGAGGTTGGACTCCACCCAGAGGCTCCTCAGAAGAAAGGCCTGGAGATCTACTTCCAAAAAATCAGCACTGAAAACCCTATGGAGCACAGTCCTACTCTGACACACATGGGGTCGCCATGGTTCAGAATTGACTCAGTGGCAACTGGTTGGTTGGTCATTAGAAACGAGTCCCCTCCTGCAATCAGAAATTGCTTCTTGGTTACTCAGTATGTCCAAGGCACCAAGTTAGGTTTTTAGGGATACAAACACATGGAGTCTTTATGCTCAAATAATCTCCAGAATAGGTGGGGAGTCAAGATATACAGAGAGACATAAAAAGGTGCCATATTTTTATGCAAATAATGTGTGTGTTATATTGCCAACCACACCCTCCCCTCATGACGTATTTTCTTAAGTGCCTTATGCTATGTGTGAAAAAAATACCTTCCGTGGTTGGGGGAGGGCGTGGTTGGCAAAAAAATGTATAACATGTGGATTATTTGCATAAAAATACGTGGTAAATTAGTAAGGAAAGAAAGTGGTGCCTTATGGAATTCTGGAAGTGTTCTATATCTTGATCTAGGAAGGGATTACACAGGTATATACATATATAAAAATTAATCAAACTGTGTACTTAAGATTTGCATACTTTTTAAAGATAAAAAATAATTTAAAGGACTGTTTGTTTCAAATATATGTGTATGTACCTATGTATCTTCATCAAATTCCAAAAATGATTTGAACCTTTTTATAAAGATATGCACAATTACCAGATTACAAAATAAATAAGGGGGAACAGGTAATAAAAATAAGAAGCTAGATTTAGGTTATTATCCCCCAAATACATGCCATTATTTCTTACTTGTTACTTGCAGAGGGCTGCAATTCTGACTCTGAGCCTATGAAAAGAGGGAGACATGACTCATAATGACCACAAGATAAAAACAAAGTAACAGCTCAGAGAACTCCAGCTATTCTTGGTTTTGAGGACTGAGAGATATTTTTCCCATGGGTCTGCATGAAAAGGACACGGTAAAGTGTACTGAACCACGTCTCTAATAACAGCTATATAGTAAATTGGACCATGCTTTTGGTTGGGTGGTTTCTTATAATGCTTTTCATGTGGACCAATGGTATAATAATAAAGCACAGTTCTGTAAAAGCAATTATAAAAGGGTCCAAAATGATATAGACCAGACTAAGGAATGTCACATGAGTAGAATAGATATCCTCATAGTTTCAAAGCAAAGAAACAGTGTTGTGGCCTGGAAAAATTCAGTAAGGCTTCATGGAGAAGGGGTTATTTAGCTGGGCTTGAACAAAGATCAGAAGACATCAGATAAGTTGGCAAGAATGCGGAGGCTATTCCTAGCAGTAAAGGAACCAATGCAAGCCAAGAAGTAGAAGGAGGAATGTGAAAGGAAAATTTAAGGAAATGATAAGTAGGCCAGGCTGGTTCCTGATGAAAGAATGGTCAAGAAGGCTGAAAAACATAAGTTGAGAGCAGACATTGAAGGCATCAAGAGTACAGGCTAAGAAGTTAGGTCTTTATCTTGGACTCAAAGGTAGGGAAGGCACAGAAAATTTCAGGCTTAGGAACACAGGAGTATTATGATAAAAGATGGTATTTAGGAAAATTAATCTGGCTGTCTTCGAATTGATAGATTAGAAAAGGAAGAAGGAAAATCAGTTTCAAGGCTCTTCCCCAAGGCCTCTAGACAATGCCTCCATGAGGGAAGCATAGACATATCCTCATTTTACCTGTACACAAGGTTAAAGGATTGGCTGAAGGTAATTGTCCCCAAGGCAACAATAAAACCACACCCATAACCACCAGTTAGTTCCTTCTCATGAGCCATGGTTTAAATTTAGGCTGTGGTTTGAAACAACAACAAAAAGCAGCTAAGGAAACCAGGGAGGAAGTTTTGAACCTTTCTCAGAGCAACATGGGAAAGAACAGAGAGATGGAAAACAAAATACTTAGGAAAGGGGTGGAAAAGATGACCCACTTGTGGGGCTACAATGCACAGAGGACCAAGGAAGGTTTGTACTTAAAACCTAAGAGAAGGACCACCTACCTGGCTACCACGCTAGAAAGGCAAGATGTTGTGCAAACCAGTATAAATGGGGCATACCTTCCTCACAAGGCTCAAGCTGTTACTTACAAGAGGACCACTCAGGGACTCAACTGTCTTTTCTGTAAAGAAAAAGCCTGTCTCCTGCTGCTTCTCGATCCAACGCCAGCTGCGAGCAGTTGGAGGCACACCACCCCCATGTGCACCTCCCTCTTCCTCTGTTACGTTTGCAAAGCCGGCATGCCACACTGGGCGTATTCACTGTACTATACCACCCATCACCACCCATCTGTCATCTTTTATACTGCGGCAGCTTGCATGTTGATGTGATGTTGGAAGCTATGCCACTGGAATTTCAGGGTCACCCATCATGGATGCATTTCAGCAGAGCTTCCAGACTAAGAGAGACTAGGAGAAAGGTCTAGTGACCTAATTCTGAAAATTAGCCAGTGAAATCCCCATTGATCAAAACAGAACATTGTCTGATACAGTGCTGAAAGATTAGCCCCCTGAGTTGGAAAGCATTCAGAATACTCAGTGGCCTCAACAATGGACTCATGCATACCAACAATCATGAAGATGGCACAGGACCAGGCAATGTTTCCCTGTGTACACATGAGGTCACCATGAGTTGGAGTTGACTTGATGACAACTAACAACAACATACCTTGCACAAAATTCTGATTCCTCTTTGAAATTATCATATAATACAATCATATATTATACTCTGCATATACTCAAACTCCCAGGCCAATGATCATGACCTTCTTACTCAGTACCTGAGGAAAGATTAAACAAATGTAAGGGCATAAAATACTTGCTTCTGCTCTTTCTACTTAGAGCTGGTTGACTACTAATATGTATGTTGTTAAAAAAAAAAAAAAAAAGCTTTTCCTATCTTTGGAAGTGAGCATGGCAGGAGGTTCCACCTGCTGGCCTGGGGGCTTCTGAAAAGCTGAGGAAATTACATCCATTCCCAGTCTTCTTGAGCTCAAGTTTTCTCACTGCTAACATTAGAAAAAGGAACCCTGGTGGTACAAACAGTTAAGTGCTCTGCTGCTATCTGAAAGGTTGGCAGTTTGAACCACCCCCCACCCCCCACCCCCAGCAGCTCCAGAGAAGAAGGACCTGGTGACCTGATTTTATAAAGATTACAGACAAGACAACCCGATGGGGCAGTTCTCCTCTGTCACACAGGGTCACTATGAGTCAGAATCTATTGATGACACCCAGCAGCAACAAACACTGAAAGACAATGCCTGCCATAGTGCCCTTGGGTGTGGCTTGGTTTCTCTAGTTCTCCAGCTATTTTAACAGTTTAAAGACCATATACTTCTGGTGCCATGGAAAGAAAACTTGACTGAGAGTCAAAAACTAGAATTCTAATGCCAACTCCACCCATTGGTCAAATGCTTACATTTCTCTGAATTTCCTATTTTTCAACCTTAATGTGGGAATTAAAATCCTTTTCCTTTGAAGCTTGCAAGTTGGTGTTAATAATCGAAGGGAGATGATTAAAGATGTGAATGGCTTTGTAACCATAAATCTCTGTATTGGTTATCTAGTGCTGCTCTAACAGAAATACCACAAGTGGATCCCATACAAACAAACTGGAGAGGCATCGCTTTTAGCATAGTGGAGCTTTGCTTTGGAGCGGAGGTTTTAGAAAATCTTCTGTTAGAGGGAACTTCTAATGGTAGGGGTAATTTTTACAGGGTCTTGGATCTTTGTCCACAAAAGGAGATTCTTTAAGCCACAGCCTCAGTGTGCTGTTGCTCCCCTGCCTCACTGCCAGACTATCTACGGGCTGGTAGGGAGGAAGGAGCTGGGACTTTGCTGATAAAGCAACCCTCAGGGCAATTTTCCCTTTGAACTTTAAGTCCTATGTAAGGTAAATGAGGAAAAGGGTCTTTTTCTCTTAAGTTTATATATTGGCCTTTGTCCATCCCACCAGCCACACAGACGTGAGGACTGAGAGAGAGTTTAGAGAGTATGTAAGGAGACCGTCACTCTTAAAGGAAGAGCAAAGGGTAGCTCTGAAAGTCTAAAGGACTCACTCAAATTTGCAGAGTTAGCCAATTGGGCTATTACAGTTCTAGTGCTCACAGATGTCTAGGTCTAAACTTAGCTGATCTTAGGGGACTCTGGGTAATTACTCACCTTCCTATGACTTTGTTTACTCATTTAAAAATAGATATGGAAAATGATCCTACCTCAAAGGGCTCTAGGGTAGTGTGGAAAAGAAGAGAAAGTGCTTTGCCAATATACATGTCTTTATAAATCCTTTTCATTGTTGTCATTTAATTAAAAGAAAACATATTAGTTTCCCTAAGAAGAGGAAGGCAAGTCTGAGTTAAAGCCTAAGTTTTAGGATAGATTAATATGAATATAATTAGCTTATTTATATGTATTATATACAATTTAATAATATATAATAACACAATACATCACATGTATAATACACTTAAAATATGATAACGTAATTATTAAATTGGTATATGAATATATAATTATATGATAATATGATATATTCAGTAAATAATTTATAATACACGCACATATACATTTATATAAACTTGAACTATCTACAATATGCCATAGGCACTGAAGACGTGATAATTTATTAATATTTGCTAACAAATTAAAAATGGACTGATTTTCAATAATAATGGAGTAAAATATGCACCTCCTAGAAATCATTGTCTTTTAGAGGGCAGTTCCAGTATACCATAATCTTTTAGATCCAAAAGAATCAATTATAACAGTAGAATGGCAGACACTGAAGATTGCATTTGGAGGTAGAGAGCTTTGCTTCTTAGTTACAACCTACAAATAGATGTTTTAAGAACTCTGAAGTGTTGTCTAACTGTCCACATATTCCCAGGAGTCTTGTTCCTTTATATTTTAAAATCTGAAAGGATCCATGATTTAGCATGTACAGAAATGGCTGGACAACTCTGCCTGGCTCATCATGGACTAACAACATCTCCTTTAAAGGGATATTAATAGTGATGGCTCATTCATCTCTACTCCAATCTTGAACCATTTATACATCATACTAAAGCACTTTCTATACAATATCACAATTAGTATTCGATCTGCTTGTATTTCCCATCCATTCCAGAGATCTCTGAAAACAGACTTATTCATCCTTGTGTCTCTAGCACTAATCACATTTCCTGGCATAAAACAAGTGCTCTATCAATCTTTAGTGAATGAATAATCTACCTCTTGAGCACTAAACCTGGTTTAAACCTCACAACAACATTATGAAGTGGATATTACACCATTCCTAATTTATAAACCAGGGCACCAAGTTTCAGAGGGTGTCTTAGGCTTGGTTCTCTAGAGAAGTAAAGCACGTAAATATATATATAGAGAGATTTATATCAAGGAAATGGCTCACTCAGTTGTAGAGGCTGGAACGTCCCAAGTCCCTGGGTTAGGATAGAGGCTTCACCTGATTCACTTAGCCTCAGGGACTGGGGAACCCAAGATCAGCAGGCCAGAGAGCAGGGCTCTTGCTCACAGGTTGTGAAGATCAACAAATCCTAAGAAGAGCTTATAAGACCAAAGGTAAGCTGCTAGCTCAAGGCCTAAGAACTGGAAATCAGATGAACAGGAGCCCGCTGCAGGATCCAGAGGGAGCAAAAGCTGACAAGCCTTACCAGAATGTCCAATTATATTCGATGCAGGTCACATGCCCAAGGAAACTCTCTTTCAGCTGATTGGCTACTCACAGCAGATCCTATCACAGTGATCACATGATATCAAATCTCATCATGGAAGTGATCACAACATCGTAAGACTGTCAGACCACTGAGAATCACGGCCCAGCCAAGTTGACCCAAAACCTTAACCATCACAGTCTACCCCTTGTCAATGTGGCACCTGTACACATCTCCTAAACCATATTTAATCTCTGAATAAAGACAATTATAAAGTTATACTTGCTGCTAACATGATACAATGAACACACATACAACTGAAAATGCACTAGCCCTGTTTACATCTTATAACTAAAGGAAAAAAGATTGATGCACACATACAAAGCAGAAATACTTATAACAATTATAGTCCTTATTTCTGCAACTGGTCAAGTGGCCATAACTGGTATTTAGAACTACCTTCTTCCACCACCCATTCCGCATTCCCTTTGCCCTCAGCAAGCACCTCAGCTGGTCATGGTTCTTTGTCTGGTGGGGTGACCCAAATCTTCATTCCTGAAGGGTCTGGGCCATTAGTACTCATATTGGAATCAGTTGCTATAGTTTTTCATTGACTTTAATCACAGGGCATGGTAGTATGAAGAGACGCCCTAAGGGATCTCCTGCATTCTAGATGTACTCTTCTTTACGTTCATTATGTAATATCAATTCAATTTCCTCTTGGTAATCACGGTCAATCATACCAGCCAGTATGGTAACTCCCTTCTTTGCCTATTGATCCAGGTGTATAAGGAGCCCAAAGTGGCCAGGTGGCATTCTTAACTTCCGGTTCCATGGAATCAGTGGTGTGTCTCAAGGTGGCAGCATTTCTCCCTTTGGAACTAAGACTTTTAGACCAAAAGAGCATAAGGTCACGGGGACAGGGAGCAAAAATCTTGTGAGTGGGTCACTAGAGGTAATAGGAGTGATGCCACTCTCACTTCCACCCCTTGATTCCTGAACCCATAAATCCTGGCTATGGGAGAAATAGCACCATATATTTGATGTTGGTTTAGAGCATATATATCCCCCTGGAGAACATTGCCCCAATCCTGCAAAGTATTGCCACCTAGCTGGTGCCATAATTATGTCTTTAGAAGGCCATTCCATCATTCTATCAAGGCAGCTGCTTCAGGATAATGTGGAACATGGTAAGACAAATGAATTCTATGAGGATAGGCCCATTGCAGCACTTCATTTGCTGTGAAGTGTGTCCTCTGATCCAAGGCTATACTGTGTGGAATACCTTGACAGTGGATAAGGCATTCTGTAAGTCCAAAGATGGTAGTTTTGGCAGGAGCATTGAGTGCAGGAAAGGCAAATTCATATACAGAGTAAGTGTTAATTCCAGTAAGAACAAAACACTGCCCTTTCCATGATAGAAGTGGTCCAATGTAATCAACTTGCCACCAGGTTGCTGGCTGATCACCTCAAGGGATGGTGCTATATCAGGGACTCAGTGTTGGTCTCTACTGCTGGCAGATTGGATACTCAGCAGTGGCGGTAGCCAAGTCAGCCTTGGTGAGTAGAAGTCCATGTTGCTGAGCCCATGCTTAACCTCCATCCCTGTCACCATGGCCAATTTTTTCATGGGCCTATTGAGCAATGAAGAGAGTGACTGGGGAAAGAGGATGAATGGTTTCCACAGAATTCATCACCCTATCCACTTGATTGTTAAAAATCCTCCTCTACTGAGGTCACCCTTTGGTGAGCATTCACATGAGACACAAATATCTTCACTTCTTTGGCCCATTCAGAGAAGCCTTTTTACATATCTCTTGCCCATACTTTCTTGTCTCCAATTTTCCAGTCATGCTCCTTCCAAGTCCTTGACCATCCAGCCAAACCATTGGTGTCAGCCCTTGAATCAGTATATAATCACACATCTGGCCATTTCTTCTTCCAAGCAAAGTGAACAACCAGGTGCGCTGCTCAGAGTTCTCCCCTTTGGGAGGATTGCCCTTCACCAGAGTCCTTCAGGGAGGTTCCAGAAAGGGGCTGTATTGCTGCTGCTGTCCACTTTTGAGTGGTGCCTGCATATCGCGCAGAAACATCTGTAAACCAGGCACAAGTTTTCTCTTCCTCAGTCAACTGATCATAAAGAACTCTCCATGAGGCCATAGGTGCAGAATGGGAGATGGAAGGTAACATTACAGGAGTGGAGATCATGGGCATTTAGGCCACTTCCACATGCACTTTACTTATGCCTTCAGGTCCTGCTCAGGCCCGATCTCGTACATACCACTTCCATTTAATGATGGAGTGCTGTTGTGCACATCCAACTTTATGGCTCTGTGGATCAGACAATGCCCAGTTGATGACGGGCAGCTCAGGCCGCTTGGTGACTTGGTGGCCTATGGTTAAACATTCAGTCTCTACTAAGGCCCAGTAACAAGCCAGAAGCTTTCTCAAAAGTAGAGCAGTTATCTGCAGAGGATAGCAGGGCTTTGCACCAAAATCCTAAGGGTCTGTACTATGATTCACAAACTGAGGCCTGCCAAACACTCCAAACAGCATCTCTATCTGCCACTGCCAATTCAAGCACCATTGGATCAGCTGGATCATATGGCCCAAGTGGGAGAGCTGCTTGCACAGCAGCCTGAACCTGTTGCAGAGCCTTCTCTTGCAGACCCCACTCAAAACTAGCAGCTTTTCAAGTCGCTTGATAAATAGGCTAGAGTAGCACACCCAAATGAGGAAGATGCTGCCTCCAAAATCCAAAGAAGCTCAGTAGGTGTTTTGCCTCATTTTTAGTTGTGGGACGGGCCAGATGCAATAACTTATCCTTCACTTTAGAAGGGATATCTCAACATGCCCCACACCACTGGACCCCTAGAAATTTCACTGAGGTGAAAAGCGCCTGAATTTTTGTGAGATTGATTTCCCACCCTCTAGCATGCACATGTTTTACCAATAAGTCCAGAGTCATTGACACTTCTTCCTTACTAGTTTCAGTCAGCATAATGTCATCAATGTAATTGACCAGTGTGACATCCTGTGGAAGGGAAAGGCGATCGACGTCCCTGCAGACTAAATTATGACACAAGGTTGAAGAGTTGATGTAGTTCTGAGGCAGGCAAATGAAAGTGTATTGCTGGCCTTGCCAGCTGAAGGCAGATTGCTTCTGGTAGTCCTTTGAAATGGTATGGAGAAAAGGTCATTAGCTAGATCAATAGCTGCATACCAGGCACCAGGAGATGTATTAATTTGCCCAAGCAATGAAACCACATCTGGAACAGCAGATGCAATTGAAGTCACCACCTGGTTAAGTTCTTGATAATCCACTGTCATTCTCTGAGATCTATCTGATTTTTGCACAGGCCAAATAGACAAGTTGAATGGGGATGTGGTGGGAATCACCACTCCTGTATCCTTCAAGTCCTTAATGGTGGCAGTAATCTCTGCAATCCCTCCAGGAATGTGGTATTGCTTTTGGCTTACTATTTTCCTAATTAGAGGCAGTTCTAGTGGCTTCCACTTGGTTTTTCCTACCATGATATCCCTAAATCCATTTGTTAGGGATCCAATGTGGGTGTTCTGCCAGTTGCTGACTATATGTTTTCCAATTATGCATTCTGGAGCTGGATAAATCACTACAGGATGGGTTTGGGGAACCACTGGACCTACTGTGAGACAGACACGAGCTAAGACTTCATTAATAACCCGACCTCCATTTGTCCCTACTGTGACTAGTGGGCCACAGTGATATTTTGGGTCTACTGGAATTAGTGTCAGTTCAGAGCCAGTATCCAGTAATTCCCCAAAAGTCTGATGATTTCCTTTTCCCCAGTGAACAGCTACTCTCTTAAAAGGCCGCAGATCTCTTTAGGGAAGGCTGAAAGAAAGAATAACAGCATAAGCTTTTAGCAGTGTTTTGGAGTCCTTCCTCAAGGGGACCTGGCCTCCCCTTCATTCAAGCTGTTGTGGGTCTTTAAACTCGCTCAAGTCTGGGAACTGATTGAAGGGCTGTGACTTCTATTCTGGTGATTCAGGTTAGATTGCTGTTCACTTGACCTAGAATTCTTCCACTTGCACAGATTGAGTAAATATTTAGTAGATTTCCTATCTATTTCACGCTGAGGGACACCATGACTAAGTGGCCAATGCCATAAGTCCAAATGAGTCAGACTATTCTGATTACTGCTTTAACTCTGCTGTCCATCACTGTAATCACAACCACCTTGTCTTTGTCGATTGAGTGCCGCCACTTGGTCCCTACTATCCTGGGGTCCAATGAGCCCCGTTGTAGTTAGGTGTCTTAATTCAGGTAGCACAGTTCCCACTGTCAAATCTGACTTACATAAAATAGAAATCACAGCGGTCTTCAAGGATGCAGGGGCTCCCTTCACAAATTTGTTCCTCACAGTGGTGGTAAAAGATGTATCCTCTGGGCACACCATGTGTGGGTCTGTGGGTCTAACCTGATAAATCTGCTCTACCATGCCAATTTCCCTAAGCTTTTCGATACCTTATTCCATAGTATACCAAGGCAGGTCTGGTACTTCAATTTGATTTCGTGTAGGCCATTATGTAATCCATGCTTTAGTGACCCACCCAAATAAACTATTAGATCCTTTCCTAACTTCTCGAGCTGAAACATTGAATGAAGAATCTGTGCTTAGTGGGCCCATATCAATAAACTCAGATTGATCCATCTTTATGTTCCTTGCACCATTATTCCACACCCTTAATAGCCATTCCCATACATATTCCCTAGATTTCTGTTTGTACATATTAGAAAAATCAAGCAGTTATTTTGGAATGTAGCATACCTCCTCCTAGGTCACACTTTGTACATCACCTTTTGGGGCTGTTCCGGACTTAAGTCTAGTTATAGATCTAGAAGCCAAAATCAATCGGTGGTGGGGAAGTGTTTTGAGAACATTCTGCATTATCTTGTAAAGCATCTGCCTCAGGAAATGCCCCAGACAATGACTCAGACAAAGACTCTTTAGACAAAGCTAGGCTAATCTCATTAGATGGGGGTGGAGGGACTAACGACTTTACTGTGTAGGGTGGTTTAGCAGACAAACATGTAGTTAGTAATCTCTTCAGATGGGAGTGAGAGGGCTGGTTCTGTTGGAAGGACTGATTTGACTGAATTTAGGGGCTCAGTGCCTACAGCTTCCAGATTATCTGCCCACATGTCCCCATCCCACGTTTTAGGATCCCATTTCTTCCCAATCAATGCTGTCACTTTAACTTCAGACACCTCTTGAGGTTGGCAATTGAGTTGGCATTGTAATCCAGCCACTCTTACAATAAGACTCTGGGTTTGGTTTTTGGCAGTATCAGCTCTGTTACTACAAGAAATAAGGCTTCCTTTCAAGGCACAAGTGGAAACTTTGAGGTTGTTTTTATGGCACTTGAGCTTTGATTCTGAAGCCCTGAGCTCATCTCTTTCTTTACCAGTTTGGCTAGCAAAAGTAGTACCAAACGAAGAGCTTCCTTATACTTCTCATTAAGACAAAACTTTAGAAAGGTATCACACATAGTCACCCCAAAGCTCACCTTTCACCAGTACCTGATCTATTGGTGATGATATTTTGCATATTTGTATTGCCACCTCACTTCATGGATTAGCAGTGCCCTCTTTACCACTGGAAGCAGAGTCATCAACATCTTTAACACTGACCAGACTTGAGAATCAATTTAGAAAACTCATAATTTTGTTTCTCTAGAGCCACTCTTGGTACCAATGTCTTAGGCTGGGTTCTCTAGAGAAGCAAAACCAGTAAAGCATATAAATATATAGAGAAAGACATTTATATCAAGGAAATGGCTCATGCGGTTGTAGAAGCTGGAATGTCTCAAGTCCATGGCTCAGGATGGAGGTTTCTTCTGATTCACGTAGCCACAGGGGCTGGTGAACCCAAGACTGGCAGGTCAGAGAACAGAGCTGTTGCTCACAGGCTGAGAAGATCAACAAATCCCAAGACTGGCAGGCAAGATGGCGGGTAAACTGCTAGCTCAAGTCCCAAGAACTGGAGGTCAGATGAACAGGAGTCAGCTACAGGATCCAGAGTGAGCAAAAGCACACGAGCCTTGCCAGAATGTCCACTTATATTCCATGCAGGTGACACACCCAAGGAAACTCCCTTTCAACTGATTGGCTATTCATAGCAGATCCTATCATAGCGGTGATCCCATGATATCAAATCTCATCATGGAAGTGACTACAACATCATACAACTGACAAACCACTGAGACTCATGGCCCAGCCAAGTTGACACATAAGCTTAACTATCACAGAGGGTTTTGTTTTCCCCTCAAGGTCATATATCATAGGTGGCAGAGGTGGGATTTTAAGTCAGGTATGTTTGACTCAGTGACATCTTGGTAAATGGTTAACAAGCAGCTTTCCAGAAAATAAAAGCCCTGATTTGTGACACCTACTGATTCCCATGGTGTAAATACTCCCACTATACCCATTACGACCAACTTTAATCATTAGAGTATCAACTGGCTTATAATAACATCAACTGCCTCACAATATAACATCATCAGGCTCTCAAAATTCCTAAAAAAATTAATAATAGGCTCTTGCAAGTTGGCATCAGCATACAAATGTTTTGACTGCAACTAAGTCATGGCTGCCAGGTTCCTGTCTTGGTGGCTGAGGATCCCACCAAAAGCTACGGCGCAATCACCTTCTGTAACCTCTGGCTGTTGGCAACCTGTCTACTCCAGACTACTCTGCAGCTGGTGGTATTACCGACAAATCCACTAACAAGGTATGCTCTTACTTTCCCAAAGGCCAGCCACCCAGTTCCACTTTAAGACATGAATTAAGCAGAGGATTTTCAAATAACAGCTCCAAAATATTCTAATCTTTTGATTTTCCCTTCTTAGAAAATAAATAATTAAGCAAGAAAACAAAAACAATACCCAGCTGAGAAATTATCAGGGAGGCCTTTTTGAGCTGTACCATTGTTTTGTATTCATGTTCAAATAACAATGTTATTTTGTGAAACTGCTTATCTTTAGTGTCTTTAGGCAGAAAAAATGTTTAGAAAACTTCCCTGAGTCCCCAAAGTTTTCTTGGGATTGTCTGGGATGCCTTGGAATGCTAGCAGTATCCACACAGGATGATTAGAAGGGAAACTGTTGGCACTCATAAAAACTCTCACGTTATTTTCTCCTTTGGGAAGCTGCTCAAGAACATGTTGTATTGGGAGTGCAAAGCGACTAGGTCAATGGAGTCATTTCTCTGTGACTTGGGATTTCTCAGAGCCAGAAATGTTATCCAAGCTTCATTTCTGTGACTGAGGAAAATTGCATCAGCTGCTCACAAGATAGAAGACCTCAGTACGACATCCATTTAAGCAATGCCCTGGATGGCAGATGTTGGAGCATGATTACTGGATATACGTGTGGCTAAGTGCACTGAAGGCTGGTTTACTTTCTCTAGCTTACTCGAAAAATTTCAAAAAGTATTTGGGAAAAGGTCATGTCAGACTAACATGACTGTCAGGAAGAAAAGTGGTGCTACTTACATGTGCATGTGTGTATACAAGTTGGTATGTGTCCAATATGGGTAAAAATACATGGACTTTGATGCAAAGAAGACAGACGGGTGTGAAGTGGGGTTTTCAACTTAAGGTCAAGAGACCTTATTCTTGCCCCAAGTTCTCTAGTATCTAACTCCATGTCCTGGAATTATTACTTAGCTTTTCTTCTCCTTTATTCTCTTGTGTACAAATGAGGATTTGACATGTATGAAGTTATTTCCTTTTTTTTTTTTTAATTCTTATATTCCAGGAGATAAAATGAAACAATCCTTTGTTCTCAAGGTGGCTTAGACAAGAAATATTTCAAAGGAAACAAACAATATATTTAAATAATATATTTGTTTAAGTCATTAATTTTATAGTTAAGAAAAAACCCTATGATTTTTTTTTATTTGACCAAAGATGTATCTATGTACATCTGGATAAAAGTGGGAAAAAAATGCTAATCATCAGACAGCTCTAAGTGTTTGATATCTGTCATCATACAGGCCAAACACCTGGATGATTGCATTAATTTTCACTCTTTAGCCAGATGTTTTGGAACCATGGAGCTATGGCCTGGATAAAAATTGGATGCTTTGTAATCCACAAGGCAGAATGGGATACAGTAAGAGGTAGAAGAAGAAGAAAATGAATAATTTTTGAGCACCCACTACCTGCCAAACACTTTTACTCATGCTTTATATTTAATCTTCACAAGAACTCTATGACGTGTTATCCCAGATTCACAGATATGGAAACTGAGGCTCGGGTAACTTATATTCTTTGCAAATGTTACATATCTAAGAAGTATAAAACGTGGGATCTAAATTTCCTTATTATGGAGAGAACTATTAGAAATGAATGCAATTAAATTAGAGGTAATGAAATTTAAGAGCTGAAAAAGACAGAATTTCTACATAAATAAAACAACCATAAATGTAGGTATAGAAACAGACGTTAACGATTGCTATTGTTGTTCATTTTAAAGACTTTTTAATCCAAGCCTGTAGTAGGTTCATAGAGTAAGTAAGAAAACCAGCCCAGGAGAATTGGTCTCTTGGTTGTGCCATACATTTCTTTGGCTTGGACCACAGGATAAGACTGAACGCAGTTGTCTCATTAACTGTTTTACCTCCTTGGAGTTAGGAATTTTGGATGATTTTGTAGAAACAATGTATTTCATTATACAAATTTATGCAAAATAGCATGCAAATATATAAGTGATGATTTACTAGGGGGAAAATTCTGAAGACTGGATTTTATAATTCTTTATGAATAGCCTGGGGGTAAACTTCTCTTTGTACACAGCAGAAGGCAAGTTGGCCCATCCTAAGGTTCTTAACAATGGCTTAATCTTTGGGGAAACAACGAATCAGATTTCTTTCCCCTTTACATGCCAAGAAACATAAATTTCTCAGCCTATATGGAGAGGGAATCCATTGCATCTCATATAAGACTCTGCTCTGCTGTAAGGTGGAATTGATGATTCATAGCCAGTGGCTGCTTGTTCTGATCAGGGAGTCACTGCTAACAGCAGAGCTGATTAACCTCTTAGAGAATTGTCAAAGGCAAAGGCACTCTACTCTTTCCTAGACAGTAAGCATAGGAGAAGAGACGACCCTTGTGAGGTTACTCTATCTATCTCCCTTACTGGTGAAAAGATAAATTCTTGGGTCTTGAAGATGATCATGAAAATCTACAAAGGTTGGTCTAGTCACAAGTTTGAAATACCCTAGTTGTTGACCTGCAGGTTAGAGTTCTGGAAAGAATATTCATTTTTTAAATAAATTTAAAGATGAGAATTTACAGAGTAAGGAAATGAGGATGAAGAAGGGCAGAAGAAAGACGAGTGTATAAATGTTCATTCCAGAAAATGAGTGAAGGGGCTGGAGATAATGCATCCTTTGGAATTAACAAATGCTGTTGAAGGTGGAAATAATCATAAAAGAATTTGGAATGCTTTTTATATGGTGAAATAGAAACTGAATATCTTCATTAAGTTCCTGGAGAAAAATTTTGTGTAGCTGCAATACTTAATTGTTAGAAAAAGTGATCAAATGAACTAAAATTCTTTGGAAAACTTACCACATATATATTAACAAATATTTAATACATAACTAAAGACTATGGAAGAAAATTATGTGTCTACACTCTTTTTGACCTAGTCCCAGTCAGAGGCAGATGCTGAAAATCTTCAACATTTAAGCTCAGCTCTGGCCTGAACCAATTCAGACCAAATCTGAGTGCCATTTTAGAGGTCCCATTCTCCCTAGTCAGTGGAATCTTCAATTATTCTTGCTGCTCTACCATCGGTATCTGTTATGCCTGGAGTGGTCCTTCATAATAAAAATGGCTGAAACATGTAAAACACTAAGTTTGTGCCAGCTCTTTTGCTAACATACAATATCTCATTTCAATCTCACAACAACCTCTAAGATAGATATTGCTATCTCTTTTAAGGATGAGTAAAATGAGACATCAAGAAGTTGAGGTAACTTGTTCCAGGAAACCGAGGAACAAAAGCTCATGCTAGTCACCACTACGTAGGACTGCCCATATGGCTGCCATGTGCCATCCCCACTCAACACACCCTCAAATTTTCCTAGCTATTTCATGCTCATTCCACCAAAGAGTTTAAAACTCAACCCTGATCTGGGTCTCCTACCATCAGGATCTATGCACTTGTCGTTGTATCACTTAAAAATCCATTGCTGTTGAGTCGATTCCAACTCACAGCAACCCTATAGGACAGACTAGAACTGTCCCATAGGATTTCCAAGGCTATAAATCTTTACGGAAGCAAACTTGTACATCTTTCCCCCTTGGAGTGGCTGGTGGGTTCAAACCACTGACCTTTCGGCTGGTAGCCAAACACTGAACATCTGCGCCACCAGGGCTCCTTATCACGTAAAAAAATCTGCCCAAATCAAGCTGCTATTATCTACCTGAATATTCATACCCTGCAGTAGCCTCATCACTGAGCCCCTTAGATGCAGAGTCAACAAGACCATGCCAGAATTCCCTATTCCCCCTTGGAATTGTAATTTGAATTGTGGTCATCTTGCACCAGTCCCAGTTGTATAAGGGTATTTGTTCTCTTTGTGGTTAGTCCTACTATTTCATGATAATTAATTCCTTATTCTCCAATGAACACAATTTATGATCAAGCAGGTCTAAAGGCTTAGATCAGGAAGTTTCTGGCATACATAAACCCGCAGTTCATACGACAACTAAAATAACAAAATGTTTATTTCATTCCTCATATCCATGACACAATGCACTCACATCATCTTAAGAAAACAATTAGCCGTCAGGGTGGTCTTGTATCTTTCTAGAACAAGATCCTCATATTCTTAGTCTCGTCTCTCTTTATGAAGTTCCCAGGTTTCTGAGACATGCCATTAGAAGCAAAGGAGATAAGATACTTCGAAAGATAGCAGTACAGATACAGAAATACATAAATCCCTGCTTCAAAGTCCTAAATCTAAAAATAGAAAATTCAACTGACATTGAAGGACACTGGCCAGAAGAATGGATAAAAAGGTCTTAAGAGAACTGAACTGCAAATACAACTCAAACTCCTCTAACCCTTAGATTGTAATCACATAAGCAAATTAGCCTCGCTGATTATATATATGGATATATATATATATATGTATATATGGATCATCATGCGTTTGTCAGTTTATTGTACTGTGGTGGCTTATGTGTTGTCGTGATGCTGGAAGCTAAGCCACCAGTATTTCAAATACCAGCAGTGTCACCCTTGGTGGACAGGTTTCAGTGGAGCTTTCAGACTAAGATGACTAGTAAGAAGGAACTGGCAGTCTACTTCTGAAAAAACTGGCCAGAGGAAACCTTATGAATAGCAGCAGAACATTGTCTGATATGGTACTAGAAGATGAGCCCCTCAACTTGGAAACCACGTGAAATACAGCTGAGGAAGAGTTGCCTCCTCAAAGTAGAGTCAACTTAATGACATGGATGGAGTAAAGCTTTCAGGATCTTGATTTGTTGATGTGGCACGACTCAAAATGAAAAGAAACAGCTGCAAACATCCATTAATAATTGGAACATGGAATGTACAAAATATGAATCTAGGAAAATTGGAACTTGTCAAAAGTGAAATGGAATGCATAAAGATCAGTATCCTAAGAATTACTGAGCTGAAATGGACTTGTATTGGTCATTCTGAATCAGGCAATTATATGGTCTACTATGCTGGGAATGACAAATCGAAGAGGAATGGCATAGCATTCATTGTCAAAAAGAGTATTTCAAGATCTACCCTGAAGTACAAGCTGTCAGTGATAGGATAATATCCATACTCCTACGAGGCAGATCCTACAAAGGATACAGGGTGGTTTAAAGTCAGGAAAGGTGTGCATCAAGGTTGTATCCTTTTACAATACCTATTCAATCTGTATGCTGAGCAAATAATCTGATAAGCTGGACTATACGAAGAAGAGTGGGACATCACGATTGGAGAAAGACTCATTAACAACCTGCGTTATGCAGATGACACAACCTTGCTTGCTGAAAGGGAAGAGGACTTGAAGCACTTACTGATGAAGATCAAAGACCACAGCCTTCAGTATGGATTATACCTCATCACAAAGAAAACAAAAACCCTCACAACTGGACCAATAAGTGACATCATGATAAATGGAGAAAAGGTTGAAGTTGTCAAGGATTTCATTTTACTTGGATCCACAATCAACGCACATGGAAGCAGCAGTCAAGAAATCAAAAGACGCATTGCATTGGGCAAATCTGTTGCAAATGACCTCTTGAAAGTGTTGAAAAGCAAAGAGGTCACCTTGAAGACTAAGGTGTGCCTGACCCAAGCCATGGTATTTTCAATTGCATCATATGCATGTGACAGCTGAATAATGAATAAGGAAGAGCAAAGAAGAATTGATGCTTCTGAATTACGGTGTTGGCGAAGAATATGTAATATACCACAGACTTCCAGAAGAACAAACAAATCTGTCTTGGAAGAAGTACAGCCAGAATACTTCTTAGAAGCGAGGATGGTAAGACTTTATCTTGTGTACTTTGGACGTGTTATCAGGAGGGACCAGTCCCTGGAGAAGGACATCATGCTTGGTAAAGGATACGGTCAGTGAAAAAGAGGAGTACCCTCAAAGAGATGAATTGACACTGTGGCTGTAGCAATGGACTCAAACATAGCAATGGTTTTGAGGATGGTGCAGGACTGGGCAGTGTTTCATTCTGTGGTACATAGGATCACTATGAGTTGGAACCAACTTAATGGCAGCTAACAACAACAAATATATATATATATATATATATATATATATATATATATTCACACACACACATATATTTATATATATACAGTCAGCTAGTAGCAAAAATGGTTAAATGCTTGACTACTTACCAAAAGGTAGGTGGTTCAAACCCACCTAGAGACCCATCAGAAGAAAGTCCTGGCCATCTGCTTTCTGAAAGATCACAGCCATGAAAACGCTAAGGAGTGCACATGAGTCAGAATCCACTTGATGAAAACTTAACACTATCACCATATATATGTATATATATTTGTGTATATACATATATATGGATAAGTAGATAGATGATAGATAGAGGTGTACACATTCACACCTCACACATACACACACCGGCACAAATTACTTAATTTTTTCAAAAACTTTATTGAAGTACATTCATACAAAAAAGTGCACAAATCAAAAAAAGTGAACACTCCTGTATAACTAGCAGCCAGATCAAGAAACAGACCATTTTTTCTAGCACCACAGAAGCCTCCTCATGTACCTTTCCAGTCACTTCCCCCACCTCTTGCCCCACCTGAGGATAATCACTCTCCTGACCTTATAATAACAGGGTAGATTTGTTTCTCCTGCCCTCGAACTTTACATAAGTAGAATCATGCAATGTGTACTCTTCTGTGACTAGCTTTTTTTCACTTAACATTAGGCTTCTGAAACTCAGCCATGTTGTTGTAGATCACTGTAATTCCATTTAGTATTTTCTGTATAGTATTCCACATGAATATATATATTTATGCATTCTATTGTAGATGGGGTTATTCATTTCAGAATATTAAACATACAGTGTACTGCCAAAGGAATGAACAAATCAGTGTTTGGGGAAATAAAACCAGAATGTTCCTTAGAAGCGAGGATGGCAAGACTTCAGCTCATTTATTTTGGACACTTCCTCAGAAAGACCAATCGCTAGAGAAGTACATCATGTTTGGTAAATTACAGAGCCAATGAAAACAAGGGAAACCCTCAGTGAGATGAACTGACATAATAGCCACACGATGGACTCAAACACACCAATAATCATGAACACAGAGCAGGACTGGGTAACATTTCCTTCCATTATACATAAAGTTGCCATGAGTCAGTTCGCTGGACGGCAACTAACAACAATATTGTCTGTGAATGTTTGGATTGATATTCCATTATTATGAGTGTACTCCATGTGCAATAAATGTTCATGTTTTTGGTGAGTGTACGTATTATATTGCGCTATTTTTCCGAGTAAAACATGCTCACATTATTAGTTATTAAATTTCTTCCCATTTGGTTTGGATTACGCATTTGATTTGATATGACGATTTTGTTTGGTGTCTTAATTCTGAACTCCATAGCACTGGCAACTCTTGTCAGTTTGCATTGTCTACACATTTTTAAATAAATTTATTCATTCTTTTGTCAAATCACTTTGGAACGTTAAATATTTTTAAGTCTAGTATAAAATGTTATATTACCCTTGTTTACCTCCAGCCCTAGGAAGAATGTGGGAGGTAGTACAATTTGTTACTGTTACCAGGATGCAAGAGCTTTTATTAACATCCCTTCTCTCAGCATTTAGCTCTTGGCTGTACCCTTTCTATCTCATATGCATGGTATTCTTAAGCTAAGTCAGATTCTTTCTTTTTAGAAGAAACGTAGTTATGACATTATAGTGAATTTATTTTATGTATCACCTCTCCCGGGCAAATTTGCATTTTAACAAACTGCTGTTCAAAAAACTTTCCAAAAGAGTAACTCACCATTAGTGGAAATTTCAGGCACTGTGATCTGAGTTAAGTTGATATTGTGGTGTAACAGAAACCTCCCAGACACTTCAAATACGTGAAGTTGGCATGTAGGTTGCATTAATAACAGAACTGGAACTGGTCCATTGAGTATGAGTTTTGAAACAACTCCATACATACTTGAGAATTATTTAATATTTTTGACAAATGACTTTAAATTTGAAGATTCCCCATGAATACTTTTAGCTGGAGCTGGATGGGACCAGTAGCCAAAGGAACAACAAAGGAAAATAGACTTCGAAAATGGTCCAGTGTCTTTCTTACTCTCTGAAGGTTGACTCCTTGCCCTGAGCACTGGGTCCCTCTCTACCATATTCCCATTTCACATTTTCATTTGAATGGGAAAGTCTAGTACAAAACTAAAACTTCAGGCCCAGAAGAGAAGTCTTCTTGTGTCCTTCAACTATTTACTTCCCATATATGACCATAATTGGTTCATTTCCACCACAGACAAATATGTTGCTAGGCTATACTATGGAAAATGCTTACTACAAGTTTTTTAAAAATTTCCATGAGAAAAGAAGATGAATTAGGTTAAATTGACAGCATAAAGAAATCAAGTAAGCCATGAAGACGTCTTTAAAAAAGTTGGCTAAGCTTGTGATTTATTTGATGGTGCTCTGGTGGGAGAGTGGTTAAGAGCTTGGCTGCTAACCAAAAGGTTAGTAGTTCGAATCCACCAGCTGCTCCTTAGAAACCCTGCGGGGCAGTACTACTCTGTCCTATAAGGACCCTATGAGTGGGAATCGACTTGACAGCAACAGGTTTTTTTGTTTATTTTACATGACTGATGGATTCAGAGGTGGCAATTAACAATTTATTCCTCCAAACCCAGGGAGTTCACAGTTTTTCAGTCATGTAATTCTTCCCCATGGGCTCAGATATTTCCTTGGAATCCATCTGTCTTAGTTATCTAGTGCTGCCGTAACAGAAATACCACAAGTGGATGGTTTTAAAGAAGAGAAGTTTATTTCCTCACAGTCAAAGTAGGCTAAACGTCCAAATTCAGGGCGTCAGCTCCAGGGGAAGACTTTTTCTCTCTGTCGGCCTTCTCATCAACTCACCATCTTAATACAACTCTATAAAAAAACAAAAAACCAAACCTGTTGGCATCGAGTCGATTCTGACTCATAGCCACCATATAGGGCAGAGTAGATCTGCCCCACAGAGTTTCAAAGGAGTGCCTGGTGGATTTGAACTGCGGATGTTTTGGTTAGCAGCCATAGCACTTAACCACTACGCCACTAGGGTTTCCAATACAGCTCTATAGGTGGCCTAATAATTAGTAGAAGTTGTTGTTATGTGCTATCAAGTGGGTTCTGACTCATGGCAATCCTATGTACAACAGAATGAAACACTGCCTGGTCTTCACCATCCTCACAATCGTTGCTATGTTTGAGCCCATTGTTACAGCCACTGTATCAATCCATCTCATTGAGAGTCTTCTTCTTTTTCACTGACCCTCTATTTTACCAAGCATGATATCCTTTTCCAGGGACTGATCCTTCCTGACAACATGTCCAAAGTACTTGAGAAGAAGTCTTGCCATCCTTGCTTCTAAGGAGCATTCTGGCTGTACTTCTTCCAAGTTAGATTTGTTAGTATTTCTGGCAGTTCATGATATATTTAATATTCTTTGCCAACACCATAATTCAAAGGCATCTATTCTTCTTCAGTCTTCCCTTATTCATTGTTCAGCATGCATATGAGGCAATTGAAAACATCATGGCTTAGGTTAGGCGCACTTTAGTCCTTAAAGTTATATCTTTGATTTTTAACACTTTAAAGAGGTTTTTTTTTTTTTTTTCCAGCAGATTTGCCCCATCCAATACATCATTTGATTTCTTGATGGCTGCTTGCATGGACATTGATTGTGGATCCAAGTAAAATGAAATCCTTGACAACTTCAATCTTTTCTCCATTAATCATGATGTTGCTTATTGGTCCAGTTGTGAGGATTTTTGACCAGGCATGTCGAGGTGTAATCCATACTAAAGGCTGTAGTCTTTGATCTTCATCAGTAAGTGCTTCAAGTCCTCTTGGCTTTCAGCAAGTCAGGTTGTGTCATCTGCATATGACACAATAATGTGACTGCCTCCAGTCCTAATGCAGTATTCTTCTTCATATAGTCCAGCTTCTTGGATTATTTGATCAGCATACAGATTGGATAAGTATGGTGAAAGAACACAGCCCTGATGCACAACTTTCCTAATTTTAAACCACGTAGTATCCCCTTATTTCCTTTGAACAACCGCTTCTTGGCCTATGTACAGCTTCCGTACGAGCACAATTAAATGTTCTGGAATTCCCATTTTTTGCAATATTATCCGTAATTTGTTATGATCCACACAGTTGAATGCCTTTGCATAACCAATAAAACTATTGATCTATCCTAAAGTACAATGCTGTCAGTGATAGGATGATATCCATATACCTATAAGGAACATCAGTTAATATGACTATTATTCAAATTTATGCACCAACCACTAATGCCAAAGATGAAGAAATTGAAGATTTTTTTTACCAACTTCTGTGGTCCAAAACTGATCAAAAGCGCAATAAAAATGCATTCGTAATTACTGGTGATTGGAATGTGAAAGCGGAAACAAAGAAGTAACAGTAGTTGGAAAATACGGCCTTAGTGATAGAAACAACATTGGAGATCGAATGATAGAATTTTTCAAGACCAACGAACTATTCATTGAAAGAACCTTTTTTCATCAGCATAAACAGCGACTATACATATGGACCTCACCAGATGGAATACACGAGAATCAAATAGACAACATCTGTGGGAAGAGATGATGGTGAAGATCAATATCATCAGTCATAACAAGGCCAGGGGCCAATCGTGAAATAGTCCATGAATTGCTCATACACAAGTTCAAGCTGAAGCTGAAGAAAATTAAAACAAGTCCACCAGAGCCAAAGTACAACGTTGAGGATATCCCACCTGAATTTAGACAGCATCTTATGGGTAGGTTTGATGCATTGAACACTAATGACCGAAGACCAGATGAGTTGTGGGATAACATCAGGGACATCATACAAGAAGAAAGCAAAAGGTCATTAAAAGGACAAGAAAGAAAGTGGAAGTAGGTACATGAAATAAAAAATACTGTCCATTCTTAATCAAGCCAACCTAGAAATCCTAAACACAGGTGACAAAATAGTCTTGGCACACGAAATGACTCCGTGTAGATATAAAGTTAATATGTGTGTCCCCTTTAATCGATGTTTTTAGATATAACTGAGAAGAGGAATAGTGGAAATTCATGGTAGAAGAGTGGCGCTGTAGAAAACAAGGGAGGGTTATAGGTAAGAAGGACCTAGAACAGTTAGTGAGCAGAGTGAATAGCTATGATGTGGTAAAGAGGTTATTAACCTCTACATTCTAAGCAGCAGTTGAAAATACAGGGGAGCAGTTAAGATTAGATCGTTTGGAAACTACCTGAGATAGTCATACTTGAGAGAAAAGTACTTAAGCCAATATTTAGAAAATAAAAATTAAAAGAATTAAATTGATTTCATTGATTATACTTGGGGATTTTTTTTTTCTTCCTTTAACAACTTTTTAACTCCTGTATTTCAAAATTATAAGTGAAAGAAACGTAATTAGGTATAATTTTTAAATGAAAAATCATATTTTGAAGATATAATACATGTAGACCAGTTTGGTGACTTAAGGTGACAAAATAGAACACTGGATAAATACGAAACTTTCTAGAGGAATTTTCTTAAAACAGTTGCTTTCCAAATAATTTATCATATACTCTGCTCTCAAGGAGATGGAGCATAACTCTTCCCTCCTTACATGTGAGCTGTGCATATTGACTTCCTTCCAAAGAGTACATATGAAAGGGGGAAAAATGAGTAACTTTACACTGGAGAAACCTGCAAATACTATAATAAGCCAGGTGAGCAAGGCTTATATTAACAGTGATAAGTTATACTGGTAGTAGTACTCTTGAATGGCACTTTACCTCTGTAGTCTTCTTCTCCAAAACCCATAACCCAAGTCTAATCATGAGAAAAACATCAGGCACATCCCAATTGAGGGCCATTCTATGGAGTACCTGACCAGTATTCCTCAAAACTGTCAAGGTCTTCAAAAACAAGGAAAGTCTGAGAAACTCTCAGCCAAGAGGAGCCTAAAGAGACATGACGATGAAGTGTAGTATGGTGTCCTGGATGACATTTCGGATCAGAAAAAGGGCCTTAGGTGAAAATTAAGGAAATGTAAATAAAGTATGAACTTTAGTTAAAAGTAATGTATCAATATTGGTTCATTATTTGTGAAAATGGAAAATATGAATGTAAGACGGTAATAATTTGAGAAATTGGCTATAGGGTATTTGGGAACTTTCTGTACTATTTTCATAATTTTCATGCAAATCTAAAACTATTTTAAAATAGAAAGTTTATTAAAGTAATAAATAAATAGCAAGCCCCTTTTTGGTGACGTGCACATCCCAGTCGAATATGGGGACCATGACATGGGGAGGTATGAATTATTGGACCCGGTTAACACAGATTCTTGTGGTGCCTTCTTCTCTGGAAGTCTTCAAAGATAAGTTAAGCCATCTTGTCTCTAAGAATTGTTTAGATAGAATGGAATCAATAAGCTCTGGTCTCTTCTGGCTTCATTGTTTTATGATTCTCTAATTTATATAATAACAAGGGATATCAGTTACCTATGAGCCAAAATTTCCATTCTTATTAACATTCTTATAGAGCTTTAATTTCTTTCAGACTTAGGTTGAATCATATGTTCGCATGATAATAGCATAAAGAGCATTATTCCCATCTAGGCAAACCAAATGTTTTACATCCTCCAACAGACTTGTATTAAGAGAGATGTTGGGCTTATTTGAGTTGCTTTCCAAATAATTTTATATTTACTGCTTCTCAGTACTTAGTTATCTTCCAGGTTCTGGAAAATTAATATTAGTGTTCACAAAGTTCTCCTGACCAAAAGAAAAACTACAGTTACGCCAATATAATGGAAGAATCCTAAATGTTTACTTTTACATAATTTTTTTTCCTTAATCTTATGAGGTCTGGTGCTTATCTACACTTGTCTCTAGTGTAACATTCTTTTGTTTAAGTCTCTGAACAAGATTAGAAAAGTGGAAAAAAAAAATCAAATATCTCTTTTGGAGCCATAAATGAAAGACTGGAACTAGATTATAAAGAAACACCAAGGCAGGGATTTTTTTTCTAGAATCTGGGACTTAATACATTTTCTCTTCCATAGCAACTTCTACGCTTATTCCTCCCCACACCACCACTATCCCTAACTCCATTTCTCAAAGTGTGTGTGTGTGTGTGTGTGTATGTGTGTATACATGTATATGCATACATACAAAATTGTAATTAGCCTGCATTTTCTATGCTTCATTCAAGCAAAAGCTCTCATGGTCCTTTAAGGCAAGCTACTCCTGGGGAAAGGTCATGTTTCATACCTTCATTACAGAGTTGAACTCATCCTGAATGCTTAATAAACTTCAGATAATAAGACCAGTATAATTCACAAGGGCCAAGTAGATGAACCATGAAAGAATTTGGCCAACTGCGGTAGACTGGAAGTCCGTTTGGTGTCCATGTTTCTTCCTCTGTTTTCTCTGACCGCTGTTAAGTTTCCTTTCTTAGTGGACTGGCCAGGCTGGTTTGCAAGGCTGTAAATGAATTCTTTCCTTGCCCTTGAACTTGTTAAGCTCTCCAGCTTCTACTGCTTTGTCTGGCAAGTGGCTCCACATCCTAATGACTTTGTGCAAGAAACAGAACCTCTTGATATCTAACACGCTGTCCTGTCATCTGCTATTAGGCAAGCCTACTTCTGAAGCTAATGACTTGAGACTTCTCATGCTATTTCTCTTTTGATAAAGTTTTCAGCCCGTTGTAAGCGAAAAAGGAGGGGAAATTGGGGAAGGGAAAGAGAAAACGGAGGCAAGGGGGAGAGAAACACTGTAGAAATGGGCCAGTACCTAATTATAATTCAGGACACCAGCAATTTAATAAAAACAACTCCTCCAGAATGCAGCCATAAGGAAAGAGTTTCCACAATCTGTTCATCTGCATAATTAGTGAGTGAAGACCTGGGAACAGTTGGAACATTGCTGAGGAAGGCCCAGGTCACAGTATTGATAACATAAATAACAAAGATACAGATTTCCCCAAACTACAAACATCAGAATGTAGCTAACAACAATCTAATAGGAGCACAGAAAACAAACAGAAAGCAGATAAACTCTGGAGCTGGGCAGGCAGAAGCCCGGAGTCATGGACATCTTTCATCAATCCAAACACCCTTAGGTTTCTGAGTCTCCTAAAAATAAGAAAACGGGAAAGCCTCATTGGTTGTCCTGTTTGCAAGGATGTGTGGCTGTTGCTTCGAGTATGCACGTCCAGTGAGTCAGACAGGACTATAATTCATTTTGAAAAATAATTTGCATTGCTGAACTTATTTAATGATATAGGGGCAACCTAGCAAGTGAAAGCTGGAGCCATGGTCTGCATTTGGGAACCCGGCTGAATTCTATATTAGGAGCTGATAAGTATATTTAATACCTTGAATAATAACTACTCATGTCTGTGATAAAATGGTGTGCATTCTTATTACAGTTTGAAAAGAACCATAAGTCCCTGGAGTCTCTGGGTGGAGCAAATAGTTAAGCACTCTGCTACTAACTGAAAGGTTTACAGTTCAAATTCACCCAGAGGTGCCTCAGAAGAAGAAAGGCCTGGTGATCTACATCCAAAAGCCCACAGCCATTGAAAACCTTATGGAGCACAGTTCTACTCTGAAACATATGGGGTCACCATGAGTCAGAATAGACTCAATGACAACTTGACAACTGGTTTGGTTTTGGTTTAGAAGAACCACAAGAGCAGGAATCACATCTGTCTTGTCCCTTCTGTATTTCCAGCTCTCGGCATAGTGCTGAGAAGATAGTACACTCAGTACACTTGTGTTGGCAGATTGGCTAGAGACAAAGCAACTTAAAAACAAAAGGAGGTAAGGAATTAGCACTCAAATAAGATCATTGTTTTGGAAGTCTTGGGCATGAACTTTTATGCAGATGGAGCTATGATTTCCTAATAATTATTTTCAAACTGAGTATCAGCTACATAGAGGTTGTAGCTACACAGACCGCAAGATCTAAGAGCTCCAGATAAACCAGACTAAGGTGTGTGCACACATAAACTATAAACCCTGGCAAACTGAACCGCTTTGTGTCTTCAGACAGTGTGAGGCCCTCTTCACTCTGCGAACAAAGAACTCTATTTGAGCCCAAACAGTATGGGTGACAGCCTAAGGGACAAAGGAAGAATTTCCATTGCACATACCTCCGTCATGCATGACTGTCCTGAGGGTAAATACATGAATAGTTTCAACTTCTAACAATCGAAAGAAAAATAGTAATACTTTTTAAAAGTATATGTGGCTTTGTGCTTTAAGACTTTAAAAACCACACACATACCTGTGGTTTTGAAATATCCTTAAGACACCAGAGAGGACGATCCTGTCGGACTGGGTGAATGAGATTAAAGGAAAGTCTGTCCCTTCAGTAGGAAATTAACCTATTCATGTAGAGCTGTAATAATTGTACACTTGATCATAGGATTGAAGGCCTCTGATGCCTAAACCTACCATTATTCAAATATAAAACCAGCTGCCATCGAGTTGATTGTGACTCACGGCAACCCCATGCGTGTCAGAGTATAACTGTGCTCCATAGGGTTTTCAGTGGATGGTTTTTTGATGTAGATCATCAGGCATTTCTTCCAAGGCATCTGAGGGTGGACTTGAACTGCCAACCTTTCAGTTAGCAGCAGAGTAAGTTAACTGTTTGCACCACCCAGGGACTCCTATTCAAAAACAGGAAAGCAATATACACATACTTAAAGGGCAATCCACTCTTCTAAATTTAGTATTGTGTCATTAACACATTAAATATATAGAGTCCATTAGTTTATTCAGCAAATAGTTACTGAGTTCCTACTATGTGTCATGTACTCTTCTAAGCCCTGGAGTTGCCAGTAAACAAAGCAGACAAATTTTTTCCTACACTCATTGAGCTAAAATCCCTGTGACTGAGCAAACACACAGGCAATTATTTATCTTGGTCTCAGAGGAAAGTTATTGTATCTTCAAGCTGATTTCCATGATTTTAAAATCACGGTTGTCCCTGGACTTGTGCCTTTAACTGCTGGCTGGCTCTGCACAATTGGCAGAAACCACTGAATAAACTCTTGCGGGTGATGAGAACTGAAGTATAGAAGCTTCATAGGAATAGAGTGTCAAAAAGCTGAGCCTTTCTATCACTTATACAGTGGGATAAGGTTAGATATCATGGTTACCCACTAATTACATCTGTTATTATAGAGGCATTCAACTCTAATGGACTAAGGTCAGTGTACCTGAGGAAGCCCTGGCCTGTCTTTGCATTATTTTGCAGGTCATGGAAGATGATTCCTTAAACATGGAAGTGGTTTCCCTTCAGTAGGTTGCCCTTCAATTTCCACTTAAAGCAGTGATTCCCAGCTTTTTGGATTTCACAGACTGATAACATTTAAAACCAGCAACAAAAACAAAGAAAGAAAAGGGAATTCCATTGGGGTGTCAACTTTATATTTGAAGCAAGGACATTAAAAGACATTTAAATATTTTTTAAAGTCAGAAAAATACCAAAATAAATTATAATGATTTCCTTCTAAGAAAGTACAGTTCATATTTATACCAAGATACGTTACTAGTAAGGATAGGCGCAACACTGTTGTGGTAACAAATACCCCAGGCCTACTCCCAAAATCTCAATGATTTAAAATAGCGGAGGTTTATTTCTCATTCATGCTACCTGAATGGTAATCCTTTAGGGACCCAGCTGACAAAGCCGATTTCTCAAATATGGCTCTGAACCATCTTGCATCAGCAATTAATACTCCATCCCAGAAGTAACACACATCGCTTCACTTCTGCTCAAAATTCATTGGCCAGAATTAGTCACATGGCCCTATCCAACCACAAGAAGGCCAAGAAGTATAAATTTACCATGTGCTAGGTGAGTTGGGAATATCTGGCATGCAGCATCTATCTGACAAGCGACATATGACATTGTTCTTATTTTCTTATTTCAGCACGGACTAGCGAAACATTGGTCACATTATTATACAGATCTAAAGCAGCATTTGATAAAAGTTAGTGTTGAAAAAATAAATAGAAAAAAGAGGGAAAGGAAGGGAAGGGAAGGAAAGGAGGGAGGGAGGGAGGGAGGGAGGACGGAAGGAAGGAAGGACGGGAGGAAGGAAGGATGGACGGATGGAAGGAAGGAGGAAGGGAGGGCGGGAGGTAGGGAAGGAAGGAAGGAAAGAAGAAAAAGCATTTACAAGACAAATTTTTCTCTGGAAATTGAGAACTTCCTTGAAGTGTGTGCAAATTATCACTATGTGCCCCACAATAAAGAGATCACCAGTGAGTGTGGCCCATGGGATCAAAGGCAAACAGCCTGAGAGCCAGAGACTAAGAACAATACCTCTCAAGAAGGGCAAGGGAACTCAAAGCCTGCCCGGTAGCATAGGCTCCTGCTCTTGAACTGAAAGACAATTTGCTTTAGCTGTCAACAACATCATGCTTTATAACCTGTTCTTAATCCACCCCCTCAAGGATGATTATTTCAATGTTAACTCTGCATCCAAACATCCGAACAGGTCTGAGTCGGCCCAGCAAAATCCAGCAACATCATGCTGACCTTAAAGGTTACCTAAGAAATAAAAAGCAGCTTAGTTTCCTGTTTTGGGTTCTCATTCAGTCACAGTTGTTTTGCTATGTTGTTGCTTTTATCACTGTCAATACATGTGGCAAAACCAACCATCAAAATTAAGTTAAATCTCTTTGCTCAGCCATTCTATTGAGCTACGAGGCAGGGAAGTCTTACGCTGTTCTATGGGAATTCTGATTTTCAAAGTAATAAACAAATTTCAAAGGAACCAGAAAGGAACTATTGGAGCCATGCCACACACTCTGTGTGGGCTCAAGAAACTGCATTTGATGATGGCAAATTTCCTTTTCAAAAACACCCCCAAACAAAGCTTAAGTTCCTGAAATGTTTTCTGGGCCAGACTTGTAGTAAATTTTCCTTGGAAGGCCTGATGCAAGACGAAGGACAAATGGAACTAAGATAGATTTAATACCCAAATGAGGGCAGAAGGAAGTTTAAACAAATGTGCACTGTTACTAGAAGATGCTTCCAAGTCTTAGATTATATAATTCAAATAAATAGCAGTCAATTTAGTGGGAGAGGGGGTGTCAGTATTGCCATATATTATGATGTATATTGAATAAGGTAAATTGACTCTTGATTTATGATAGAATTCTAATAGTCAGAATGATATAAAATGAAATGTAAATCTCTCTCTTTTCCCATGAATCCTAAGTTCTCCCCAAACAGACAGTTAACAGTTTCTAATATAGCCTTCCTAAAAAATTGCCTATATTAGCATGTATATTTCTCATCTACCTGTTATCTTAAGCATCATACAGACAGAGCCTGAGTAGATTTTTTTTTTTTTTTCCTGTTGGAACTTCAAAAATACCAAGCTGCTTTGCCTTTGAAATCATTGAGAAACTATTCATGTAGACACTTGAGCATTTTATATAATACTTTACAATGGAAAAAAAATAAATCCTACTGCACTGAAATATTTTGGAATTAAATTTGAGCTAGAAATCAATGGTGCTATCATGTGCTCCTGAAACAAATAAATAAACATTAAATAAATGCTTTTCAATAATAAAACTTGGCATTGTGATTGGCCCAAAGGGCTATCTGTCAGATGATCCACTTGTACAGAGCTGCAACCCCAAATCTTGTTCATCTTATCTGAAGCTTCCTTTGGATTCCTGAAAAGAAGTAACTTGGATTAAAAGCTTAGAATCCAGAAGACTCCTCTTCATCAAATTTTTTCTTACTTTGATCAAAATTAGAAAGAAGACCATCATAAGAGGAGCTTGGTGAAGAATATTGAATATACCATGGACTGCTGGGAGAACCAAGTAGTTTTGGAGGAAGTACAGTCAAAATGCTCCTTAGAAGAGAGGATGGTAAGATTTCATCTTGTTTACATTAGACACATCATCAGGAAAGATCAATTGCCAGAAAAGAACATCATGTTTGGTAAAGAGAAGGGCTAGTGAAAAAAAGGGAAACCGTCCATGAGATGGATTGACATGATGGCTGCAACAATGGGTTCAAACATGCCAATGATTGTGAGGATGGTGCAAGACCGGGCAGTTTTTAGTTCCATTGCACATAAGGTCACCGTGAATCAGAGTCAACTCCACGATGACTAATAACATGAGAGGACTTCCTGTGTAGTTGCTCCTCCAGCAGACCCAGCAGTCACAGCATGGAAACTATGGGGTCACTCTAAGTGCACAGGATCATTGCAGAGAGCTTAGTGTGTGTTACTCTGCTATTTACAGCTAAACTTAATCGTTGCTGAGACACGTTATAAGAATGCACACAGTCAGAGAGGAATGATTACAATGAAAATTACTTAAAGGACAGGGAAATAGCTTTATACTGAGCACCTACTTTGTGTCAGATACTACTGCACTCCCTAGCTAAACTTTCTCATTTAATAAATGTCCCTATAAAGTTCTCTTCCACCCAATATAGAATGATAGATAGATGATACATATATGTATACGTAGATATACCTGTCATCACTCCCACATAAAAGAAAAGAAGTCACTCACCCAAGTCACAAACAATGGGTTCGGCAGGGATTCAAATATAAGTCTCTGACTACAAAGACAGTCTTCTTCTCACTCTACCACAAATCCTCTTCAAAAATTATCTGTTCACTAAAAAATGTGCCAGGCCCAGATGGTTTTACAGCTGAATTCTATCTAACTTTCAGTGAATAGATAATCCTTATGCTATTCAAAAATTTCTGACCATAGCAAAAGATGGAAAACTTCCCAATTCAATTTACAAAGCTAGCATAACCTTACTTCCCAGGCTTGATGGAAACAGAACAAAAAAAGAAATTATAAACAAATTTCACTTACGGGTATGGATTCAATCAATACACTACCTCTGTTGTATGTAAAAATCAGCAAATTAAATCCAGGTACATATTAAAAGAATAGCACACCCTGACCAAGCAGAATATATTGCAGGAATGCAGGGATAGTTTAACATTAGGAAATAGAGCAACACGACTCATTAACTGATAAATTGAAAGAAAAATACTATAGGAATACAATAATTAATGCTAAGAAATACCTTTTTAAAATCAGGTGACTTTTCTAGTTTATAAATTAAAATTCCAGGTTAAAAAAAAAAATAGAATTGCAAAGGTTATTTATTTAACGCTAGTAGCAAACATCATATTAAAAAGAGATAATAAAACCATTAGCACCGAAAAGCAGGAGATAAGGAAACCAGTTATCACAATTTAAATTCAGTGCTGCTTGGGGGATTGTAAGGTAATAAAATAAGAAAATAAAATAAGTAGCATTAACAGTGGTAAGAAAGAGACAACAATTTTATACAAAGATGATATCATTGCATACGTAGTAACACAAAAGACTTAAAATAGCTAATAACATTAATAGGAGCACTTGATAATGCAATTGGACACTGAATTAATAAATGTAGAGACCTACTCTTTCCCAATATCCAGAGACATAATTTATAATACAGTTAATTCCTCTCATATTAATATAGAAATAATGATTTCCAATCAAAAATCCAATTAGGTTATTTTTCTTAGAACTATACAAAATAATTAAATGTTCATTCAGAATATAAATGTAGGATAATTTTCAAGAAATTTAAGAAAAACAAGAATAATGGGAAAGGGAGATCTTTCCATACAGTAGATGAAAACTTTGGAATGTAAGGTCCCATAGGGAAAAAGATTGACAGTGTTGTTTCCCAGGATCTACACTATGCTGGGAACATAGTGTACTCAATAATTGTTTTAATATATGTATGCATTAAGCTGTTGTGATCTAAAGATCGTGATTCTTGCCCGTGAATAAGTAGATAGAGCAACGAGAGGGAAGAGAGAGTCAAGAAGCTGATTTATTACACGATAAAAACTGTTTCAATTTGGTGTGGAAAAGACTAAGCATTTAATCAATGGCTTTAAGAATGTTGACTCTCCTGTACGTAAGCAAAGCTGGATCCTTACTTTAGCAAAAACAAAACAAGAAACCAATCACAAATAAATTAAAGACGTATGATTTAAATATAAGAGTATTTTATATATGTACTTTAAATATAAACAAACACGAATATAAATACAAATATATATATAAAAAACATACATAAATGTACTTTACCTCCAACTTTACTTATTTTAGACATCCCTGACCCCCCTGCCTGGACCTCTCAGTCCTTAGTTTTCATAGGCCTGGTGGGACTTCTTTGTCCAGATTAAACTTGGCTCTCTTTCACCCTCTCTTCACCACCCAGCACCTGCTCTTTCTTTCTGGTGTGTGTGACTATTTTCCAGATTCCCAGTCCAGTGGGATGAAATGTTCTTAGAAGGAATTTACTTTCCAGATGCGTCTTCATGACTGTATATTTGTATCCTGATTTGCAAACTGGAATTTGACAGAATATTAAGTGTGAACAAATTGGTGTGATTGAAACACTAAGCTTTTATTGTACAATTGTGTTCTGAAGTCATCTGCGCTGGCTAAATGATTATTAGAAGAGGCGAAAAAATAAACTGCCAATTTATGAGATGTTGCAAACAATGCAGCAAGGTAGGCTTAGAAAGAACAGAGAGCTGATTCATCATTAAGAAGGAAAAGAAAATAGTGAGAAATGGGACTGTCATCCAATTTTAAAAGCAAAAATCAAAAGGTCAATGATCTTTCAATCATGTGAGTTCATTGTGATGGGAGACTGGTGATTTTGGATACGGTCCCTGAGAACCATGCCGTTCTTCTATACCTTTTCTAGGTTGAGGAACTGTGAAGCTGACCCAGAATGTGGGAGCCAAGATCAGCCTGTTGTTTACTTATTATTTCCTGCAACAAAGGGACTCCCAAAGCTGTGAGAAATAACTTGACCATAAGCTCAATAGAATATTTGACCACTGTCCGCACTCCCCGTGATGAAATGGCTTATACTTTAAGGACCTGTTATCAAGAGTGAGATTCTAGTTGTTATTGTTGTTGTTAGTTGCCATGGAGTCAGCCCCCGACTCATGGTGACCCCCATGCACAATGAAACAAAACTCTGCCAGGTCCGGGGCCACCCCCAGAATCAGTTGCAGATCAGACCATTGTAATTCATAGGGTTTTCATTGGCTGATTTTTGGAAGAAGATCACCAGGCCTTTCTTCCTAGTCTGTCTTGGTCTGGAAGCTCTGCCAAAACCTGTTCAGCATTATAGCAACATGCAAGTCTCCATTGACAGACGGGTGGTCGCTGTACATGAGGTGCATTGTCTAGGAATCAAACCTGGGTCCCCCATGTGGGAGGTAAGAATTCTACCACTGACCCACCGCTGCCCTCTAAGAGTGAGATTACAAAAGAAAACTCTACAAATTTACTGCTGTTGAGTTGATTCCAACTCACAGTGATCCTATAAGACAGAGTAGAATTGCCCCATAGGGTTCCATGGGTGTAAACTTTACAGTAGCAGGCTGCCACATCTTTTTCCCATGGAGCGACTGGTGGGTTCGAACCACCAAACTTTTGGTTAGCAGCCAAGCACTTTGACCACTGAGCCACCAGCGTTCCTAAGAGTGAGATTAGCCTCAGGTCAACAGAATGAGGAAACTAGAAATAAGAGTAACTTAACCAGGCTACACCCATGTTTCCCGAGAGAGAAACTAACATGGTGGAAGGAGCATAGACTTGGATGCTAAGCAGTCCTGAGTTCAAATACTTGCTTCATCTCTTGGGAAAATTCCTGAATTTCTCAGAGATTCAGTTTTCTCATCTCTGAAAAAGGATAATAAATAACCATCTCACTTGTGAGGAAAGTGCCCAGGACTGTTCATCCTGGCTCCATTGAAATCTCTTCCCAAAAGAATTTTTGAGAGGGGCGAGAACATTTCCAAGAATTCCATCTCTAATAGGGAGAAAATGCATATCCAATTTGCTGTTAGATAAGGCTCTTTCAAAAGTAAGTGTCCAAAGCATTCTTAGGCACCAATTTCATCAAAAGGCAAGTATTCCAACAACAGTATATTGATTTTATTCTACATGGGCTCTCGGCAGATTGAAACATTTGTTGCAGTGTGGGACAAGAGTTTTGGCATGAGTTTAGTAAAATGTTGGGTTCTTCATTTGCATAACTGTTGCGCCTCTAAGGAGAAGACACAAAGCCTTGGCTTTCTTTGCTGCCCTCCACATCTAGCCTTTCCCCAAACACGTCCGCAGCCTGGGGAAGGCTTTGTAAGGCCCCACCAAAGCCCGGAGATCTAGGCTGCACGCCATAGAAAAATCCACAAAAAACTTATCCTCCATCTTTCAGCATCATTAAAACTGAAGAGTGTTCAATGCCATCTTCATTAAAAAACTATTCCCAATGTCAGTTATTGACCTCTTTCCGGATGAAATTCACATAAAAATTCTGGTGAGCCTTATGAACTTCACCAGGAATAACTTCTCTGCATGGTATTCATGATGATTATACATCTAGTGTTTTTTGTGAAAGCCATCATCCACTTTGCTCAGTATGGGAAAGAAATGTTTTTAGGTGAGAACCCTGGTGTAGGATGATACTTTTTGTTTGGCAAGTGGTTAAATCACTTTTTCTTTGCTAGTTGTATTAGAAGGAAGAGTTAGTGGGAGGAGGTGTATGTCTCAGCCATTGCATTTTGGAATAACTCCCAAGGAATGAACCCAATTCCTAATAACTTAATATTTTCACATATATAACATCGTCATTCTAATCATTCTTGCAGTAGGTATTTGTTGTGCAGCTCCTGTGCTGCAGACCCCGGAATAGTGCTGGGGATAAGAATGGCTAAAGTACAGCTCCTGGCTCAGGGGAACGTTAGATCTGTGCACAGGCCATTTCAATACAGTGCGGCAAGTACTGTGATAACAGTCAGAGCAAGGTGCTGCGGGGGCGTCTGGAATGGATACTTAACCCAGTCTTGGCAGGGAAAGTGGGCAATTCTTTCCTTTTCATTCCTCAGTGAGGAAGTGAATGCAGCCTTTTTTTTTTTTTTTTTAAATAACTTTTAAGTTAAAACCTAAAGCAAGAGTGAGAAGAAGCATTATATATGGAAGATATATCTTCTTCAGTTCTCAATACACAATTCTGATAGAATAGCATAGCACTCAAAATCAGTAAAACCAGTGAATAATGCATTATAAATGAGTATTTACCATGGGCTAGGTATTGTGTTGGAGCCCTGGTGGTGCAGTGGTTAAGAGCGATGGCTACTAACCAAAAGGTCAGCAGTTCAAATCCACCAGCCACTCCTTAGAAACCCTATGGGGCAGTTCTACTCTGTCCTATAGCGTCGCTATAAGTGGGAATGGACTTGATGGCAATGGGTTTTTATTTGGTTTTAGGTATTATGTTAAGCACTGTATATATATATATATATAGATTATCTCATGCACATTTCACAGCAAGCCTATTAGTTAAGTTTGATTACCCTTATTTACATACGAGGAAACAGAAACTTAGATTTCATAACTTGCTCCACCAGCATCCGACGGCCAGAAATAGAGACTGGGAGTCAAAGTCAGCCTGTGCTTTGATCCATGAAGCTGTTTCTAAATATTGTTTCCAAATATCCACTTAGTCTGAGTAGGCTTGGATTTTGAAGACTCCATCCAAAACTCTTTCATACTATTCCATGTTATTTTATTATTTTGCTTTAATTTTATCCAAAGGAAGGAATCAGAGGCATAATTAAAAAGACAAAAGATATATATATAGTGATACATATATATGTATAAATATAAATGCATATATATGTATATATATAAATATATACATATATATGGATTTATACATATATTTATAACAATTCCTGGTGGTGCAGTGGTTAAGTGCTCTACTGCTAACCAAAAGGTCAGTTGTTGGAACCCACCAGCAGCTCTGTGGGAGAAAGATGTGGCAATCTGCTTCTGTAAAGATTTACAGTCTTGGAAACCCTATGGAGCAGTTCTACTCTGTCCTATAGGGTCACGATGAGTCAGAATCAACTTGACAGCAACAGGTTATTTATACATACATATATATGTACCAGTGTGTGTGTGTGTGTGTGTGTGTGTGTGTGTGTGTGTGCGTGTGTGTATATGGCTACATATATATATGTAAATATAGCTGTTACAGTGCTGCATATGAAAAACTATGTTTTTTTATAGTTGCCAAAGACAGAGGAGGAAACATCTGATCATAACCCAAAAATCAGAGATAGAAAACTAGGCTTTCTGCAGAGTATTCCTGGATTTCATTCATCCTCCCTCCCTGGGACCCAAGGAGACGGAATGGAAGGGTATACTTGGGCTTAATTCACCTACAAGAGCTTAGCTCAGGAGACACTCAGGCTCTACTGAATGTTGGGTACACCAGGTATCTTGGTACCCTGAGAGATACCGTGATAGGAACAGCCATTCAAGTCCAAAAGGACAAATGGGGGATGAATGGGGGAGGGATTTGGTGGAATTTCTCCATCCCCACATACGTTCACATGACCCTGTCTCCGAAGCCCTGGTGGTGCATTATGTGATAAAATGATATATTTTATAGCATATTTGGTATGTGTATCCTGGTGGGTAAGATTCTGGCCTTTGGATTGCGAGAAACTCGAGATTGAATTTTTGCTGTATGTCCATCTATAATCTACAAAATCTCACTGCATTTTGCTTTTCTCGTCTGCAGAGTAGACTAAATACCCTCACTTGCGAAGTTCTGAAGTGAGTTAGATGAGGATATTTGTATAAAGTGCTGAGTTTGTTACCTGGCACACAGCAGGAACTGGATAAATAAAATTATTATAATTAGTAGGTTTGCAATTCTAAATTTTGGTGAAAAGTGACAGTCTAAGGCGGTTATCAGTTGTAGATTTTGAAAACTGATCATTTCGTGCCGTCTGTGTAATATTAGTTAGCTGTGTTGGTTATTTTCAAATGGAAACGTTTTTAATATCTCGTCATAGCTTCATCCTTTGAATTGTACCAACTTCCATCCGCTATTCACAAGAGGCTCTCAATTAATGTTTGACACTAATACAGACTCTAAAATCAGAGTCTTAAAGAATTTAAGGCTAAGTGGGCGAAAGGCACAGAAAAGCCCCAAAATGATTTGCGCAGAGTAATAGCTACTCCTTCTCACTCTCCTCATTCAGGGGAGGTATTGCTCCTTCTCCTCCTCTTCATCCCCCTCATCCTGAACAGATTTACTGAAAGACCTTCTGGTTAAGTTCTCACCCCCTTGGCAAGGCAACTTGTCTGCTGAGCCAGTCAGCTGTCTCATTGAGATTCACTGCCAGGTGGACAGCTTTGATGGCAAGGAGGTGGCGTTTCGCCCAGTTAAGCAGCTTTCAAGCCTCAAGCCATAAAGATGAGCTCCTGGCCCTCCTTCCTCCAGGAAGATGCTGCAGACATATTGCCTGCCCTTGGAAGTACGGCTTTCCTGTGGTGCGAATTATTGAGCTGTGCAAAGCACCTTACTTACTGCTCTTCCCTCAGAGCATTTGAGACACAGATCTTGTCCAGTTTCTGTGTCAGCTTTTCTCCATTAAAGGTGCTGTTTGGGTAATTAGCTTGAGTCGGAAGCAAGAAATAACGTTAGGGGGATATGTGGTTTACACCGGGAAAAAAAAAAAAAGTTTGCTACAAGAAATGTTAAGAAATAAAAGACCCTCTGCTTCTGAATGATACTTCCTCTGCTCAATAGGCCTTGTATAACCTGTCAGCTAAACAAATTAATAGCTATTTTAGTATCTTAATTATGTTTTCTAGCCCATTTTATAGATGTAGACATTGAGAACAAAAAACAAAGACTCAAAGAAAGGACATTTAAAAAGCAGAACAGAATCTTTTAAATATATATATATATATATATATTTTATCACATATTTAATAGCGGGTCAGTGAAAACAAGGGACACCCTCAATGAAATCATTTGACACTATAGGCACAACAGTGGACTCAAACATACCAACGATCATGAACATGAGGCAGGACCAAGCCACACTTCACTCTGTTGTACATAAAGTCACTATGAGTCGGAGCCAACTCACCAGCAACTAACAACAATAACAATTTTGGGAGAAAAAAGCACAGACAGTTTAAGCAGAAACAAAAATCACTCATTAAACTAACAACCGAGGAGAAACACAGCAGAGGAGACTTGTTTGGGTAACTCACACACAAAGGACAGCTATTGGAGACCCTGTAAGGGGGATTTGTTTAGATGGAGCTGTGGTATAATTCTCACCTACCTTACCTCTCAAAGGGGAGGGTAAGGGGGTCGTAAGGGGAGAGGATTTCTCTCACTTTACGGAGTTGAGAGAGGTTTTCCAGGACCATTCAGGAGGCCTTGTTTCACTTATGCAGGAATTTGGTGAGTGAAATAAGCCGTTGTCCAACATCCACCTGGAAAATCTGAAAGGCAGACAGGAGACATCCAGCTGTGCAGCTAGTGAGGCAAAAAAGAATTGCTGGCCGTGTTGGGGTCAGCTGCTCTCCTAGAGTGTGTCAAGCTGAACTATGCATGAATTTTTACTGTGGGAAATGCAAGGGATTAAGCCAACCTTGAAACATTTTAAATCCTGTCCAAAAGGACAACCTAGAAAGGACTATGGAACCTTGAGAGAGATAGTCTGTGTGCAAGACCACAGGAAAAGCAAGAGGTGCAGCAGCTGGAGGAAAGAGATGCCCCTCATTACAGTTGTGTCATCCAATTTGGTGTCTGGAAACAAAAACAAGAACACAAAAGTGTTCAAAAATGAGTTTACCAAGCCACCTTACTAAAGCTCCAGTCAAGTAGGAACATTTCTTACCTTCTTTTCCATCCTCCCTGTGTTCTGTGCCCTTTTTTACCCTCTTCGTGGTTAACCAGTAACTGGTTGCCGTGGAGTTAATCCTGACTCATGGTGACCCTATGTGTGTCAGAGCAGAACTGTGCTCCCTAGAGTTTTCAGTGGCTGTCTTTTTGGAAATAGATCACCAGGCCTTTTTTCCAAGGAGCTTCTGGATGGACTTGAACCTCCAAACTTTGGGTTAGCAGCCAAGGATGCTAACCATGTATACCACCCAGGAACTCCTTCTCAGGGTTGGCAAGATAGCAAGGAAGGGTGGAAGTCAAAAGTGGAGAAAGAGGAACAAAAGGCCATTCCTGCCAATGTCAGTCATAGGCAGTTCAACTACAGTTCGTCCTAGCTGTCTAACTGAATGAGGGATGGAAACTTCTTTTGTTTAAGTGGAGACTGGAATATTGATCAACATCTTAGACTGGATCTGCTTACATTTGAGCATATACTGTGTATCGTAACTGAAAGTCCCTGTAAGATTTTATTCTAATATTGAGCAAAAATATCATGGTACTCCAGGGACAAGGCAAGGACTTAAATAAATATTAAAAGGACAGCAAGATAAAAAAAAAAAAAAGATCATCATATGTTCTCTGTCACAATTAGCCAAATTTGTGTTGTGGTTCCAAAGTAGGCATAGATAAAAAGTAAATCAACAGGTGTGGCTGTGTTCCAATAAAACTTTATTACTTCACTTACAAAAATAGGCAATGGGCTGTTTGTGCCCATGGGCACTAGTTTACCACCTACTGTTTTACATCATCATTTGTAACAGCTGCATAGAGTTTCATTATGCAATTTTAACCAAATATCATTTAACCATTCTACTACTGTTGCACACTTAGGTTGTTTCTCAGTGTTGCTACTAAAAAGGATGCTTGGATGCACATCCTTGTACATGAAACTTTATGACCATCTTAATTATTTATAATATATTCCAAAAGTGCAATTTCTGGGTCACATTCCATTTTAAAGCCTTGTTAAAAATATTACCAAATTGTCCTCAAGAAGTGGTACCAGTCTCCACATTTCCAGTGCAGTGGGAACCCTTTGCACACACATCCCATAAATTTTAAAAAAAGAAATAGAAACTGGGAGAGATTGTGTGCCTATAGTGGCTTATCAGTTGCAATCTTGGGCTGAGAAGACAGTGAGGTGCAGCTTTCTCTATTGCACGGAGCCCCTTCTTAGAGACACTCTGAGAACAGATCATCACTCACCTCTGAATTCTCTGGCTACTGTTTGGCATCACATTTTCTCAATCTTGATTTTATGTGCTGCTACTATTCTAAGCAGTATGAACTAGTGAGCTAAACAGAGAGTGGGCACATGCAGTAAATGCTAACCCTACTCTCTCCTTGTTGCACAGTGTGACACTGGACAAGGTCCTGAGCCTCAACTGTGTGATGTTTTCTTTATAGAAAACTGTGGCAGCACCGTCCATGGAGGAGCAGAGACTAACTGATTCCACTCCTCCCTACAAATGCCAGGTGTTAGTGAAAAGAGTTTTCTGACCCTGAAGGAGGGCAAAAGAGCCCTGGTTGTACAGTGATTTAGCACTTGACTGCTAACCAAAGGGTTGGTGGCTTGAACCCACTAGCCACTCCGCTGGAGAGAGATGTGGCAGTCTGTTTCTGTAAAGATTTACAGCCTTGGAAACCCTATGGGGCAGTTCTACTCTATCCTATAGGATCACTATGAGTCAGAATCGACTTAAAGGCAGTGGATGTTTGGTGTATTTTATAGAAGAGGAGGGGCACAAACTCTTTGTCAGAAAAAGAACAATGCTATGGAATGTTACTGCTTTTACATAATTTCAAGTATCAACACAGTTGCTGAATCTGGTCATGAACTAAGAAAATCTCCCCTCATCTTGCCAGCCAATCTATATCATGGTCCCATCATTCTCACTCCTTTAAATGGACCAGTTCACCCAAGAAAGCACTTATTGGGAGCATGCAAAAGAATTACCACAGGCATTGGCACCTTATTGCTGGAATTATCCAAACCATCTCCCCACATTTTGCATGCTGCTTCTTGCCCTTTCTTCATCCTCTGACAGCCAGTTTGGCTGCCCACCCCAGCTTCTAGTGGGCCGTTCTAACCTCTCCTGTTCTGACAATACACCTTTATGGCATGACTCCTCTCTCCTAATTCTGATAGTCTCACTTAGATCCCACCCACTTCAACCTTCCAGCCGACTCCCAGGAAACTGAGGGGAGGTCCTCTCCCTCACCCCTCTCCCCACTAAGGTGTCATGCTGTGTGGAATCAGACAATCACTTCCATAGATGAAACCACAGCTCAGGGCTATCACTCTAAAACAACTTTAAAAAAAAATTACAGTTAAATTATAATGTAAATTATAAATTAAAATTGCAATTTATAAGTTAAATTATAATTTTTATAATGTCTGAAATAAACATAGGCAGGTTGACTCCATACCACTACTATATTACCTCCCCATATAATTATTTCTCTATTTTCTTGGAGAATTTCCATAGCCACATCCCTAGTCCATGTCCCGATTCTTTCTTGAATGGGTTATTTTAATAGCCTCCTACCTGAATTAACTTCATCCAATTTCTCCATACCTCAATCCATTCTCTATATCAAATTTATCTTCCTAAAGTACATTTGATTATTTCAGTCCCTTTCTCTGAAACCCTCAGTGGCTCTGCATCACTATCATCTATGAAACAAATTTCATCCTGCTAAACATAATGTTCAGTACCCTCAAAAATATAATGCCAATCCTTAACAAGAAAATCTTTCGAAATGACCAATAAGAACATGAAAATGTGTTCAATACATTAATCATCAGGAAAATGCAAATTCAAACCACAATGAGATAAAACTGCCCACCCAATCCAATGGCTAAAACACAAAAAGATTAACAATGCTATGACTTCAGACTGCTTTTCTACCTCCGTCACCTAATACTTCTCTTCACGAATTCCAAGCTCGAGCCAAACTAGACTACTCACACTTCTGAGAAGCCTTCACCCTCTGCTTCTCTACTTTGCTCATCTCCATCTGAAATGCCCTTATCGTAGGCAGAATACTGTCCACTCCTCCACCAGAGAGGTTCATGTCCTAATTCCCGGAACCTGTGAGTATGTTACATTATACGACAATGTGAAATTAAGGGAGCAGATGGAATTAAGTTTTCTAATCAGTCAACCTTAAAATAGGGAGATTATTCTGGTAGATTCAGTGTAATCACTAGGGTCCTTAAATGTGGAAGAGGAAGCAAAAGAGGTTGTCAGAGAGATGCTATGTAATAAGAACTCAGTTTGCTTCTGCTGGCTTTCAAGTTGGAGGAAGAGGGCCATGAACCAAGGATATGAGTGGCCTCTAGAAGCCGAGAAAGTTAAGGAAATGGATCCCTCCTTAGAGCCTCTAGAAAGGTATGCAATCCTGCTGACACCTTCCTTGACTTTAGCCTAAACCAAAAAAGCCTGTTGGGGTCGAATTGATTCTGACTCATAGCAACCCTACAGGACAGAGTAGAACAGCCCCAAAGGGTTTCCCAGGAGCAGCTTGTGGATTCGAACTGCCAACCTTTTGGTTAGCAGCCGAGCTCTTAACCACTGCACCACCAGGGCTTCCCCAGCAAGACCTATTTCAGAACTTTAACCCCCAGAATTATAAGATAAAAAATATGGGTTGTTATAAGCCACTAAGTTTGTGGTACTTTGCTACAGCAGCAATATGAAACTAATACAACCCTCCTCGTAACTTTCTTCCCATTGAAACACTTTTAGGGAAGGTCTTCCACCAGATGTGACTCCTCCAGTCTCTGAACCTCTGTGACAATTTATCTCTCTTACGGCAAGTAAAATATTTTGCCCAGCATTCTTTTCCTCTTCCACTCCATAAATCACTTATACGGTACTTCTTTTCCTAGACATATTTATGTCTATGCTTCCAGATTCCCTTCTGTCTACACATTTCTGCTCTGTACCATCTGACTACTTCCCTTTCCCCAGTCAGCTAAAGCGGAGTGGACTGGAGGTGGACACCTGACCCAAAGACAGCCAATCGGTAGGCTGGCTGGGACTGGCCTAGTGTGAAAGGATGAAGTGAACCAATCAGCTGGGATCCTTTTGGAAATGTGATGGACAGCATGTGTTGGTGACAATCGTTAGGGCAGACAGGTCTTAAACTGTGTTAGAGCCAGGCCAACCATTCTGAATAATGTGTAAGCGGAGAAAGAGAAAGAGGACAGTGAATCAGAAATAAAGATAGGTAGAGACACCATGAAGTGGAGAGACAGAGAGAGAGAAGGAGAATATCCTCAGTTTCCTGTACTTTCCTGGTTCTATGGAGTCTCGCTTTATTGCAATTATTGTTCTTAGATTTTTGGAGGTTTTGTCCTGAGTTTTCTGAGTGAGTTTTAGTTTTGCGATCAGAAGAACCCTACCACAAGCGCCAGTCCACTTTCAAAATGTCTCCTGAATCTCTCCATTTCTCATCATTCCTCTTTATTCTCAATGCAGCCAATGCCCAATGTCAGCAATGCATCACATCTTTTTTTTTGTTTGTTTCTTTGTTTTTTTATACAAACAGAGAAGTCTATTGGCTGAAATGAGAGGTTGCTTGTGGAAAAAAAGAGTAAGAATTGACGATCTGGAATTGGAAATTAGAAATATTGAGGAATCAGGCAATTTCTGCCTCTCTGTCTCTCTCTGTCTCTCTCACTATCAAGCATGCCAAATAGCTCCTGCCCTCTCTCAGCAACCCCAACTTTCTTGTACACGAGAGATTACCATTCTCTCATATGGGCCAATCATATCCCCTTTACCCCAGCTTCTCACCCTAATCATCTCTTGCCTGGGCTTTTTCAACATTCTCTCAACTCATCTTTGTAGCTTTGCTCTCTCCCAATTCATATCCGTTCGTCACAATTCACCAGTCTGTTTTTCTAAAACAGGAATCAGAAAATCTCACTGTCCTCCCATGGTAAATAAAATTCTAAAATGGCTCCCAAGATACTTGCTCCCTGGTGTACATGCCCTGGATAATTCCCTCACCTTGAGTACTAACAGGACCTGTAAATATGATAGAATATCACTCCTGTGAATAGGTTACATTGTATGGTAAAGGTGAAGACAATTTGAAGATGTCATTAAAATCCCTAATCAGTTGACTTTGGGTTAATCAAAAAGGAGACTATCCTGGGTGGGCCTGGCATAGTCAGGTAGGCTCTTAAAAGCAGGTTTAGAGGGTAGAGACAGACAAAGTCAGAGAGATCCGCTCTTGTTGGCCTTGAAGAAGATAAAAGTTGCCATGAGTTCTATACTTGCAAAAAGCTGAATTCTGCCAACAGTCTGAAGGAGCTTGGAAGGGGACCTCAACCATTAGATAAAAATGCAGTCATGGCTGACACCCTGATTGCAGCCTTGTGAGACCTGAGCAGAGAAGCCAGCTAAGCTGTGCCCAGACCCCTGACTGAAGGAAACTGTGAGATAATAAATGGCTGTTGTATTTTAAAAAAGATCATCTCACTTTCCTGTCTGAAACTTTTCAGTGGCTGCCCATGCTTTCAGGATTAAGTCCAATCTCCTTGGCACGTCCCATCAGACGTGTCACTATCAGATTTCAACCTTGCCAGTCTCTTCACTCATCTTTCTCATCTTTCTCCTCTTCTCTCTACTCCCTCCATCCCAAATGCCACTGTGAACCCACATTATAGATTTTGGCCAAGGATGTTGAATTCAGTCTGTGTTTCAGAATCACTTATGGAGTGTTTTAAAAGTATATAATGTTACCATGTGCCACCCCTGATGTTTTGGGCGAGGTGTCTAGTGAGTCTGAATGGCTATTGAGTCTATTAGACGTCCAGGGTTGAGACCACTGCTTGGTCCATACTGACCAGTCAGCACTCCCTCTGAGACATAGACACTTGCATGATTCCATGACGTGGCTCAGGCTGTTGTTTCTGGAGAGTGGTTGTTCAGCCATCAAGATCTAGTTCAAACATCATTCCTTTGTGAAATCCTCCCAACATTCCAGACAGAACGGATCGCCCTTTCCACACTGTTCTTATATTTCTTTGGACGTACTTCTGCCATTGCATATATCGCTAAGTGAAATCATTTTCCCCTATGCATCTGCCTCCTCTGCTAGAAACATATATACCTGTCAGGGAAGAAGCCGTGACTCCCTTCTATCTGCACCCTCCACTGTCTGAGTTCATTGCCAGACATACTGAGGACCTTGTAATGTTCAAGGGAGAGTTACATAATATTTACTTAGTGAATAATTAAATATAATTAATCAGTTAAGTAAGTACATTTATTTAATAAATAAGTGGATGCATGGCTAATGTTGCCGTTGTTAGGTGTTACTGAGTCCATTCCAGCTCATAGTGACCCTATGTACAACAGAAGGAAGCACTGTCCAGGCCAACGCCATCCACACAATCATCGCCATGTTTGAGCCCATTGTTGTAGCCACTGTGTCAATCCATCTTGTTAAGGGTCTTCCTCATTTTCACTGACCCTCTACTTTACGAAGCATGATGTCTTTCTTCAGGGACTGATTCCTCCTGACAACACTTCCAAAGTAGGTGAGATGTAGTCTCTCCATCCTTGCTTCTAAGGAACATTCTGGTGATATAGTTACTGGTGACTGAAATGCGAAAGTTGGAGACAAAGAAGAAGGATTGGTAGTTGGAAAATATGGCCTTGGTGATAGAAACGATGCCAGAGATTGCATGATAGAATTTTGCAAGACCAACGACTTCTTCATTGCAAATACCTTTTTTCACCAACATAAACCGTGACAATACACGTGGGCCTTACAAGATGGAATACAAAGGAATCAAACTGACTACATCTGTGGAAAGAGATGATGGAAAAGCTCAATACTATCAGTCAGAACAAGGCCAAGGGCCGACTGTGAAACAGACCATCAACTGCTCATATGCAAGTTCAAGTTGAAACTGAAGAAAATTAGAACAAGTCCATGAGAGCCAAAGTATGACCTTGAGCATATTCCACCTGAATTTAGAGACCATCTCAAGAATAGGTTTGACATGTTGGACACTAATGACCGAAGACGAGATGAGTTGTGGAATGACATCAAGGACATCATACATGAAGAAAGAGATCATGAAAAAGACAGGAAAAGAAGAAAAGACCAAAATGGATGTCAGAAGAGACTCTGAAACTTGCTCTTGAATGTCAATGAGCTAAAGTGAAAGGAAGAAATGATGAAGTAAAAGAGCCGAACAGAAATTTCAAAGGGCTGTTCCAGAAGACAAAGTAAAGAATTATAATGCCACGTGCGAAAACCTGGAGGTATAAAACCAAAAGGGAAGAACACTCTCAGCATTTCTCAAGCTGAAAGAACTGAAGAAAATATTCAAGCCTCCAGCTGCAATACTGATGGATTCTATGAGGAAAATACTAAACAAAGCAGGAAACATCAAAAGAAGATGGAAGGAATACACAGAGTTGTTATACCAAAAATAAATGGTTGACGTTCAACCATTTCAGGAGGTAGCATATGATCAGGAATTGATAATGCTGAAGGAAAACAGTCCAAGCTGCACTGAAGGCATTGGCAAAAAGCAAGGCTCCAGGAATTGATGGAATACCAATTGAGATGTTTCAACAAACAGAGATGCAGTGCTGGAAGTGCTCACTCGTCTTTGCCAAGAAATTTGGAAGACAGCTACCTGGCCAACCAACTGGAAGAGGTCTGTATTTACACCTGTGCCCAAGAAAGGTGATCCAATCTAATGCAGAAATTATCGAACAATATCACTAATATCACATGCAAGTAAAATTTTGCTGAAGATCATACAAAAGCAACAGCAGCAGTATGTTGACAGGGAACTGCCAGACAATTAAGCTGGATTCAGAATAGGATGTGGAACCAGGGATATCATTGCTGATGTCAGATGGATCCTGGCTGAAAGCAGAGAATGCCAGAAAGATGTTTACCTGTGTTGTATTAATTATGCAAAGGCATTCGTTGCTTCTAATAGCTAGTGTTTATTGAGATTTATTATGTGTTGCCCCTGTTCTAAGAGCTATACAAGTACTCTCTAGGTCAATACTTAGCAAAGTTGAAACAGGTATGTTCATTATTCATTTTACACAAGAGGTAAGTAACTTGTTTTCCATATAGCTTTCTTTCAAACCAGAGCACTGGCTCAAGCAGTCACTCTTCTTTGCCGCTTCCCATGTGCTAAAGGAGCATCAAAGCTTCAGTCTCTGATGTCAGGGTTATCTTTAGGCATTCCTAAGTATTTCATATATTTTGAACTTATACTATTCAACATCATTCAGAAACATGCCTCAGAACCATTACCCCCATGAGTTCTTTAGGTTATAAAATTTGTACAAATAGCCTGTTTCAGGTATTGTATGATCTCTGGTAATTCTTGACCATTTTCTTTTGTTTCATTGAAAAGTCAGAGCACAAAGAATTTAACTTCCTGATCTTTCTCCTGGGAGTCACCTTCACAGGTGTTGTTTGGTCACGAACTTAAGAATTATGGAATGTTTATATAATTGCTGTAATTCATGGTTCATTAGAAGTCAGCCTTAGAGCCAGCAGGAGACAGACCCAACCACCAGGGCAGCTACAACCAAATCTCCAGGAGCCAGCCTAGGATCTCTGACCATCACTACCAGGTGACTCCCAATGCTTCTGAGGCTTGGCAAGTGATTACAGAAGGACTTTATCAACATATTTTAATTTGTCACCTGAGCTCACACCAAATGTGCAGGATGAAGCACCCACCTCAAAGACTGGAAGATGAAAGGGGCCACAAGAGACTAATTTGGAAGCTTAGGCCCTTCTTTTAAGTGCCTAGATGGACAACTTAATTCAACAAGAAACAAGTACAGAAAGTTGCTGGAGATCTCTGAAGGCCCATAAAGTGCAAGCCAAGTCAACAGATACTTATTGAACACTGACAGTAATACCTTATTATTCTAGAGCACTTGGAATTTACAATTTCCATTTACATCTTCTTATCTGATAATCAAAACATCCTGGTACAGGAGGTTATACAGGCGATAAAGGTCGAGGTACAAGAGGTTTTGTCACCATATCACAGATGACAACACTGAAGCACACAATATTTAATTGCATTTGCCTAAGATCAAAAAGCCAATGAATGGGAGAGTCAGAATCTGAACCCTGAGCTGACTCCAAGTCTTGTCCACTTTGTACTGTACTCTACTATCTGCTAAATGCAATTTAAATGGCTGGACATTCTCAACAGGCACCCCAAAGTCACATCTCCCAGCCTGCAGAAACTGGCTCTAGAATGGTCTCTAGAATTTTTTTTTTTTAATAAATTAGTTACTGATATTTGAGAAGAGAGAGATTTAAAATAAAATCTACATTTCTGGCTTCTCTTAAAAAATCAGGAGCTCTGGCTACTCTGAGCCTACAATTCTGCATGGCGACAATGACATCTGCTGTAGAGCTGATGCTGCTTTACGCAGGGCACAGGGTCTTCAGGTTCCCTCTGGGTCCCACCCTAGCTTTTATTCTGTAGATATTGGAGGTTGCCATCTCTGGGATTTTATGGCAGATACGCAAAACCATTTCCGTAACACCAAGCACCCAGCAACTGTTCCATTCCTATCTCCGGCCTTGGGGAGAGAAGAAGTTTACAAGCTAGTTGGGTTAAATGATGAATCAGTACCTGGTAAAAGAGATCCAGATTTACAACAATACAATAGCAGTTTTATACACCTATAATATGCATGTGTTTACCTCTCTCCACACTCTGTCAATAGTGAAGCAGCTTAAGATAGTGGGGAAGGAATATGTTTTGGGGTCAGCCACAATGGATTAAAATGCTGCACTCCCTTTCTTAGCAGTATTAATGTAGAAATCTCTCTGAGCCACTGTTTTGTCTTCTATACAATGGAGATAATTAAATTGGCCTCATAGGGATAATGCGAAGTTTAATTAATACTTCTGTGCTTTGCTCATGCTGCTGCCTTGGCCTGGAAGTCTTTTAGCAGCCCATCCCTTTTAAAGTTGACAAACAGCTCCCATAGATCAAGATCCAGATCAAAATATCATTTCTTCTCCAAAGTCTTCCAACCCTCACTCTCCCCATCTCTTCCATCACCCTACCTGAAGGAAAAATGAAAGCTTATACTTCTGGGTTCCTATATTTATCTCTATAACAGCACATTTTGTTATATGTATATTTTTGCACATCCATCTTCTCCACCACAACACCCTGAAAGGGCAGGAAGCATGTTCAAGAGCAGGAGTCTAGTTCGGTGCCTGTTCTATATGTGTTTAGATAATAAAACCAGTTGCCATTCAGTAGACTCCAACTCATGTCGACCCCATGTGTATAGGGGTTTTTGTCTTAGTTATCTAGTGCTGCTGTAACAGAAATAACACAAGTGGATGGCTTTAACAAAGAAAAATTTATTCTCTCATAGTCTAGGAGGCTAGAAGCCTGAATTCAGAGTGCTAGCTCCAGGGGAAGATTTTCTCTGTCTCTCGGTTCTGGGGAAAGGTCTTTGTCATCAATCTTTCCCTTGTCTAGGAGTTTCCCAGTGCAGGGATCCTGGATTCAAAGGGCACACTCCCCTCCTGGTTCTTCATTTTTGGTGGTAGGATGTCCCTCCTCCCTCTGCTCACTTCTCTCTTTTATCTCTTGAAAGAGATTGACTCAAAATACAACCTAATCTGTAGATTGAGTCCTCCTCATTAACATAACTGCCTCTAATCCTGCCTCATTAACATCACAGAAGTAGGATTTACAACACATAGGAAAATCACCTGAGATGACAAAATGGTGAACAATCACACAATACTGGGAATCATGGCCTAGTCAATTTGACACACATTTTGGGGGGACACAATTCAATCCATAAGAGTTTTCAATGATCAATTTTTCAGAAGTAGATCACCTGGCCTTTCTTCTTCTGAGGATGCCTTTGGGTAGACTTGAAAGAACCTCCAACCTTTCAGTTAACATCCAAGCACGCTGTTTGCACCACCCAAGGACTAACATTTAGATAATTGCTATTGTGTGCCATCGAGTCAATTCTGACTCACAGTGACCCTGTATGACAGAGTAGAACTGCCTCATAGGATTTTTCAGGCTGTAATCTTTAAGGGAGCAGATCATCTGGTCTTTTCTCTTGCAGAGCCGTGCTGACTGGGTTAGAACTGTCAGCCTTTCTTTTAACAGCTGAGTGCTTAACCATTGCACTACCAAGATTCATCTATTTAGATACTACCAACCCAGGAATAAATGGACATTTGTCCTTACTATTTTTTGTTTTTTTATGGTTTAACTCATACTCCATCTCAATATTAATAACGATAAATTTTATCAGCACAATTGCCTGGAATAGTTACGTACACACTTACACTTATCCAAGCTGTCTATTAAAAATATCTGAAATGAGTTTATGTAGAAGGAATTTTCTACCCAAGCTGTTTGATTAAGATAGGAAAAAATAGTTCCGTAATAAGTACCATGTAAGAGTTTAACTGCCATACTCCCCAGAATAAACTGATCTGGACAGTTATACAGAAGCATGATAAACTCTCTTTTTCTCCCAGTATTCAGATGTAATCTAGATCCAAAGATTTTTTAGATTGCATATTTTTATCAAAATCTCTATCATAAACTTCATGAGGAAGGCTATTTACCTGTTTTGTTAATTGATATATATCAACCCTGTGGACATACATATTCTGGCACATTCTAGGTATTCAGTAAATATTTACTAAATAATAAACATATGAATATGTCTGGATGCATTTGAATATTAAGACTTAGGAGAGTAGGAGCCCTGGTTGCTCAGGGGTTGTCTCAGTCATCTAGTGCTGCTCTAACAGAAATACCACAAGTGGATGGCTTTACAAAGAGAAATTTATTCCCTCACAGTCCAGTAGCCTGCAAGTCCAAATTCAGGGCATCAGCTCTAGGGGAACACTTCCTCTGTCGGCTCTGGAGGGAAGTCCATGTCATCAGTCTTCCTTTGGTCTGGGAGCTTCTCTGCGCAGGAACCTCAGGTCCAAAGGACACCCTCTGCTCCCAGCACAGCTTTCTTGGTGGTATGAGGTTCCCATGTGTCTCTGCTCACTTCTCTCTTTTATATCTCAAAAGAGAATTGCATTAAGACACTGATCTTGTCAACCTCACCAGTATAATCTCATCACAGTGATAGAATTTACAACACATGAGGCGATCACATATAATCTCATCATAGTGGTAGAGTTTACAACACACAAGGAAATCACATCAGATAACACAATCATACAATACTAGGAATCATGACCTAGCCAAGTTGCTACGCACATTTTTGGGGAGACACAATTCAATCCATGACAGGGGTAAAAGCAATCGACTGCTAACTGAAAAGTCCGTGGTTGGAAACCACCAGCAGCTCCACGGGAGAACGACATATCAGTCTACTTCTGTAGAGATTTACAGCCTTGGAAACTCTATGAGGTCACTATGAGTAGGAATTGACTTGACAGCAGTGGGTTTGGTTTTCGATTTTTTGAGGAAGGTAAGAAGTAATACCATACTACGTACCAGAGAATCACTTTATAAAAATTAATCTCATTTATTTTCATAACTCCCTGATGAAATTGGTATTATTACTATTATCATTGATCTTCAGCAAAATTTTACTTGCGTGTGATAGTGATATTGTTCGATAATTTCCACGTTCAGTTGGATCACCTTTCTTGGAAATAGGCATAAATATGGATCTATTCCTGTCGGTTGGCCAGGTAGCTGTCTTCCAAATTTCTTGGCATAGACAAGTGAGCACTTCCACTGTTGTATCCACTTGTTGAAACATCTCAGTTGATATTCCCTCAATTCCTGGAGCCTTGTTTTTCACCAACGCCTTCAGTGCAGCTTGGATTTCTTCCTTCAGTTGCATCAATTCCTGATCATATGCTACCTGTCGAAATGGTTGAACGTCAACCAATTCTTTTTGGTATAGTGACTCTGTGTATTCCTTCCATCTTCTTTTGATACTTCCCGCATCATTTAATATTTTCCCCATAGAATCCTTCAATATTGCAACTGGAGGCTTAAATTTTTTCTTTAGTTCTTTCAGCTTGAGAAATGCCAAGAGTGTTCTTCCCTTTTGGTTTTCTATCTCCAGGTCTTTGCACATGTCATTAGAATACTTTACTTTGTCTTCTCAAGCCGCCTTTTGAAATCTTCTCTTCAGTTCTTTTACTTCATCTTTTCTTCCTTTTGCGTTAGCTACTCGACATTCAAGAGCAAGCTTCAGAGTCTCTTCTGACATCCATTTTGGTCTTTTCTTTCTTTCCTGTCTCTTTAATGACCTCTTGTTTTCTTCATGTATGATGTCCTTGATGTTATTCCACAACTCATCTGGTCTTCAGATCATTAGGGTTCAACGTGTCAAATTTATTCTTGAGATGGTCTCTAAATTCAGGTGGGATATACTCAAGGTCATACTTGGGCTCTCATGGACTTCTTCTAATTTTCTTCAGTTTCAACTTGAACTTGCATATGAGCAATTGATGGTCTGTTCCACAGTCAGCCTCTGGCCTTGTTCTGTTTGATGATACTGAGCTTTTCCATTGTCTCTTTCCACAGATGTAGTCGATTTGATTCTTGTGTTTTCCATATGGCAAGGTCCAGGGGTATAGTGGCCATTTATGATGGTGAAAAAACGTATTTGCAGTGAAGAAGTTGTTGGTCTTGCAAAGTTCTATCAGGCAATCTCTGGCATCATTTCTATCACCAAGGCCATATTTTCCAACTACCAACCTTCTTCTTTGTTTCCAACTTTCGCATTCAAATCACCAATAATTATCAATGCATCCTGATTGCATGTTGGATCAATTTCAGACTGCAGAAGCTGGTAAAAGTCTTCAATTTCTTCATCCGTTGCCTTAGTGGTTGGTGTGTAAATTTGAATAATAGTAATATTAACTGGTCAGCCTTGTAGGTCTGTGGATATTATTCCATCACTGACAGTGTTGTACTTAAGGATAGATCTTGAAATGTTCTTTTTGACAATCAGTGTAATGCCATTCCTCTTCAAGCTGTCATTCCAGCATAGTAGACCATATGATTGTCCGATTCAAAATGGCCAGTCTTTTCAGCTCACTAATGCCTAGGATATCAATGTTTATGTGTTCCGTTTCATTTTTGATGCTAGATTCATACTTCGTATGTTCCACATTCCAATCATTAACAGATGTTTGCAGCTGTTTCTTTTCATTTTGAGTCCTGCCACGTCAGCAAATGAAGATACCGAAAGCTTGACTCCATCCACAGCATTAAGGTCGATTCTACCTTGAGGAGGCAGCTCTTCCCCAGTCGTCTTTTGAGTGCCTTCTAACCTGAGGGGGATCATCTTCTGACTATATCAGACAACGTTGCACTGCTATTCATAAGGTTTTCACTGACTTATTCTTTTCAGAAGTAGACTGCTGAGTCCTTCTTCCTAGTCTGTCTTAGTCTGGAAGCTCAGCTGAAACCTGTCCACCATGGGTGACCCTGCTAGTATCTGAATACCAGTGGCATAGCTTCCAGCATTACTGCAACACACAAGCCCCCACAGTACTACAAACTGACAGCGGCTGCAGCAGTATATCGACAGAAACTGCCAGAAATTCAGGCCAGATTGAGAAGACAATGTGGAATCAGGGATGTCATTGCTGATGTCAGACAGATCCTGGCTGAAAGCAGAAAATACTAGAAAGATGTTTATCTGTGTTTTATTGACTATGCAAAGGCATTTGACTGTGCGGATCATAACAGATTATGGGTAACATTAACAAGAATGGGAATTCCAGAACACTTAATCGAGCTCCTGAGGAACCTGTACATAGAACAAGAGGCAGTAGTTCAAGCAGAACAAGGGGACACTGCGTGGTTTAAAGTCAGAAAAAGTATGTATCAGTGTTGTATTCTTTCACCATACCTATTCAGTCTGTATGCTGAGCAAATAATCCGAGAAGCTGGACTATGTGAAGAAGAACGGGGCATCAAGATTGGAGGAAGACTTATTAACAACTTATGTTATGCAGATGACACAACCTTGTTTGCTGAAAGTGAAAAGGATTAGAAGGACTTAGTGATGAAGATCAAAGACCACAGCCTTCAGTATGGATTACACCTCAACAAAAAGAAAACAAAAAATCCTTACAACCTGACCAGTAAGAAACCTCATGATAAACGGAGAAAAGATTGAAATTGTCAAGGATTTCATTTTACTTGGATGTCCATGGAAGCAGTAGACAAGAAATCAAAAGACATTGCATTGGGCAAATCTGCTAAAAAAGACCTCTTTAAAGTGTTGAATAACAAAGACGTCACCTTGAAGACTAAGGTGTGCCTGACCCAAGCCATGGTATTTTCAGTCGCATCAAATGCTTGCAAAAGCTGGACAATGAATAATGAAGACAGAAGAAAAATTGATGCCTTTAAGTTGTGGTGTTGGCAAAGAATATTGAATATACCACAGACTGCCAAAAGAATGAACAAATCTGTCTTGGAAGAAGTGCAGCCAGAATGCTCCTTAGAAGCAAGGATGGTGAGACTATGTCTTCCATACTTTGGACATGTTATCAGGATGGATCAGTCCCTGGAGAAAGACATCAGGCTTGGTAAAGTACAGGGTCAGCAAAAAAGAGGAAGACATTTGTCATGGATTGAATTACGTCCCCCCAAAAAAGTGTGTGTCAGTTTGGCTGGGCCATGATTCCTGGTATTGTGTGATTTTCTTATATGTCGTAAATCCTGCCTCTATGGTGTTAATGAGGGAGGATGGGTGGCAGTTGTGTTAGTAAGGCAGGACTCAGTCTACAAGATTGGATTGTGTCCTGAGGCAATCTCTTGAGATATAAAAGAGAGAAGTGAGCAGAGAGACAGGGGGATCTCATACCACCAAGAAAGCAGTGCCAGGAGCACAGCGTGTCCTTTGGACCCAGGGTCCCTGCGTGGAGAAGCTCCTAGTCAGGGGGAACATTGATGAGAAGGCTGACAGAGAGAGAAAGACTTCCCCTGGAGCTGACGCCCTGAATTTGGACTTTTAGCCTACTTCACTGTGAAGAAATAAATTTCTCTTTGTTAAAGCCATCCACCTGCGGTATTTCTGTTATAGCAGCACTAGATGACTAAGACAACCAACCTTCAACGAGATGGATTGACACAGTGGCTGCAACAATGGGCTCAAGCATAACAATGATTGTGAGCACGGCGCAGGACCAGGCAAGTGTTTCATTCTGTAGTACATAGGGTTGCTATGAGTTGGAACTGACTCGATGGAACCGAGCAACCAAAACAGCATCATCATTATCATTATTATAAGTTTTATATCATTTTAGAGTTAAGTAAAGTAAATCTTTTGACTCCAAAGTCTTTGCTTTTTCCACTCCACCACCTATTCCTATTCTTGAGGTCTGTATCTAATGAGAAAGGGCAGACATGCAGTGAGTAAGCTTTTAAGGCTGTTAAAAGCAAAAGAGTTAGGGTATTTTTCCTCTCCCTGTGGATCTTCCCTCAAATCATAAAGAAATGGGAACAGGCTACATTTACAAATGGAGGGACTGCTATTGAACTTCCCACCTAATATGACAGACTTTTTTTCTTCTAGTCCTGATTTGGTTCCCCAGCAAGCTGAACATAATTAAGTCTTAACACTTACAGTCTTGAGAATCATTGCATGTCTTATCTGCCTGCATATGAGGTCTTTCTTTATGAACTTAATTTTCATTTATCCTAAATATCCCTCAGTGGAGTTAGTTATCTTTGAAAGGCGATGTCCTGCTTGCCCGGGAGAATTCTGGTTTGCATTTGTTGTTCTGGAATTATTGTTACTAGGACTTCCCTTCACTCCATCTATGGTATCTCAGTAGGAGAATGGGCCCCAAATCTGATGAGACCTGGAACCATTGTATGGCTAACAGCTGCTGTAGTAACAAAAACAGAACTTTCTTGACAATTTCCTATATAAATAGAATCTGATAACACAGAAAATAATATGTGTTAAGTCCAGGGGAAATTTGATTCACATGGCATGCAATAGAACTTTTATCCTGGTACCCACCATTTCCTTATTACCATCTTTAGACTGGGTACTTTAGAAAAGGTAAAAAGTGATCATTTCACCATCTTTGCTGAACACAAGCCCTAGCCATAGCTAGTTCAGAGTGACTTTTTATTTTCCCAAATTATACACACGTTAAATCTAAATGTCTATGTCTCTTTCTTGCATTATAAATTGCAAGTCTGGGATTTTCTAAGTGATAATCTAAAAGAGGACCAAGTGATTACAAGTAAGCTCTTTTACCATCCTCTATTGGTGGAAGTAGTCACAAGACTACCTAGGGAGAAGGGAGAAGACATAGACCCCTCTTTCCTTCTTGACCATACAAGAATTTCAGAAATGGTTTACTGAGACAGTAATAAATGAGAATTAACTATATGGAGGTGAGCAGCATTCTACCAGCTGCCACCAGGTAGACTCTGACTCATAGTGGCCCCATATTTTTTAGAGTAGAACTGTACTCCATAGGGGTTTCCATGGCTGTAATATTTCAGAAGTAGATCGCCAGGCCTTTCTGAGGCATCACTGGGTGGATTCAAACCAACAACCTTTTTTAAGCTGAGTGCTTAACCATTTGCACCATGCAACAACTCCTAGACCTCTCTTCTTGATGGAAGAGTTAAAGGTGTTGCAGCCATGTTTGAAAACCACTGCACTCACATGTATTCTGATATCATTTTATTTTTTGAACTATGCCACTGTGAAAAAGAAATATTCCATATCAAGTTTTCTAAAATAAAATAAATATTATGGTAAAAATTCTTACATTTAACTATATTACAGCTAATAATCACCTGTGCTGTGTTATCATATTCAGTATAGAGGAATAATTTTAATTGTTTAATTAGATTATATTAGATGACATACTAGCAACACTACTTGGGTTTGAACTAGACTTTCTATGAGTGGTTTATTGTGATTTTTTTTTTTTAACGGCCAAGTTTTCCATTGGCTTATAATTGTTTAGACGATTTTTCCAGACTGTTTTAACATATTTACAAGTTAAAACAGCAGTTTTATTTCTTTCAAAAATGTTTAAGGTAATCAAGAATTTAAATCAAGATTTATCTACAAATATTTTTATCATAGAATTATGGATATAATACTGATAAAATGGAAACAGTCTATACGTAACATAAAACACTGTCTGAAAAATATATGGTATATTTATTTCATGGTGTGATGATTAATTTTATGTGTCAGCTTGGCTAGGCTACGGTGTCAAGTTGTTCAAACGGTAGTCTAGATGTTGCTATTATTATTATGGTATTTAAATATGCCTTAGTTATCTAGGGAGCCCTGGTGATACAGTGGTTAAGAGTTCAGCTGCTAACCAAAAGGTCGGCGGTTCGAATCCACCAGCTGCTACTTGGAAACCATATGGGGCAGTTCTACTCTTTCCTATAGGATTGCTATGAATTGGAGTTGATGGCAACAGGTTTAGTTTGATTTTGGTTTTAGTTATCTAGCGCTGCTATAACAGAAATACCCCAAGTGGATGGCTTTAACAAACAAATATATTCTCTCACAGTTTAGGAGGCTAGAAGTACAAATCCAGGGCGTCAGCTCTAGGGGAAGACTTTCTCTCTCTGTTGGCTCTGGGGGAAGGTCCTTGTCTTCTTTCAACATCTATGGGCCTGGTGTTCCTTGGAGATCTCCATGTGCCTTGGCATCAATCTGCCCCTGGGTCTAGGAGGTTTTCAGCACAGGGACCGTCTAAGATAAAAGGTGTGACTCAGGCAAGGATGTGACTTAAGTAAGGGTGTGGCTTGAGTCACATCCTCTAGTAAGCATGCGACTCAAGATACACCCCACACTAATCCTACCTCATAGAGGTTTTAATATAAAATGGAGTGTAGTTACATAATACCACAAAATGGAGGATAATTACATATTGCTGGGAATCATGGCCAAGCCAAGCTGACACATATTTTGGGAGGACAGGATTCAATCCATGACATTGTGTGATTAACATTTGAATCAGTTGACCTTGGATAAATTAGATTACCCTTCATAATGTGGATGAGCCTCATCCAATCAGTTGAAGGCCTTAAGAGCAAAAATTGAAGTTTCTTGAGAGAGAAGGATACTGCTAGAGTTTCCATCCCATCCATTGACCTAGGGATTTTGGACACAAGACTGCTGGATTTTCCAGTCTGTCACCTGAACTGCAAATGTGTGGACTTACCAGCTCTCACAGTTACTTGAGCCAATTCCTTAAAATCAATGGAGCAATTTCTCTCTCTCTTTTTCAATAGATAGATAGGTAATAGATAGATACATACATACATACATAATACATACATAGATGGGAATGAAGTTGGAGATGAATACATATATTTTACTGGTTCTGTTTACTCTGGAGAACACTAATACACGTGGGATACTACAAAAGCTCATGTTGTAAAGAATTTCTAGTGATGTGAGAAAATATTCATAATATGCTCATCAGTGCTTAAAAGGAGGTTTTAAAAAGCGATATGCAAAATAATCTCAATTATATAAAATAAATGCCTGTATATATAAACTATAAAAACTGATACCCAGAACGTTGACACTGATGATCTCTTTGGTGTGGCGTTTTACATAATTTTATTCTACTCGTTGTGCTTTTGTATATTTTCAAAATTACTAAATATTGATACAATGCTTTTTTAACTTTATAAAATGAGGAATAAATTGCATTAACTTTGTAAATGATAGAAAAGTAAAGAAACAAATCAAATTTATCTATTGTCTCTTCACCTTATATAATAACATTAATTTTACTTTTTTATTTTTTTATATTTTGGGTTATACCTCTTTTTTTATAAAAAGGATATGTAGTTTATACAATATTTTATTATTTGACTTATTACCTTAACAACTGGAGATGTTAACTAATTTATTTTTTCCCTCTATACTTGATTGAATTTACTTAGATAACCAAAAATCCTTCCCCTAAGCCCATAAAGATAAACATGTGGTCTTTACAGTCCTGGTAGTAATTTGTAACAGTAAGACCACAGAAAATAGAACTAAAATTTTTGACTTTTAAGTCTCAAAAATCTGTTGTCTAGGTTTGACACTGAAATTTTTGGGGAAATGCTTGCTGAGGTGGTTGTGTTGTGTTTTGTTTTATTTTTTTCACCACATCCTTCCAGTGCAGCGAAAAAAAAAAAATTATTGGGCAATTTGACCAAGGAGTGTTACAGATGAGAGAAATGGAAAGAAGAACCCTAAACCTTCCCCACCATCCACAGAATCCGTTCCAAGGGAGGAATGAGAGAAACCCAAAATAGACGGTAGCTGTGAGAGTAGATGAGATCTGTACCCCATTTTCCTGACGGTTGCTCTGAGAGATAACAGGCATTCCAGATGGCGCCCTAAGCCACCAGAGAACAATCAAGATGCTGAGATTGCAGCAAGGCGTGCATAAGCGTCTAGGCCTAATATTTCCCTAACAAGTATCTGGAAGTGGCTAGGTGTGACACCAAGAGCCATGGACTGGGAAGGGAATTGCAGATGTGACGTGGAGATATCATGTTAGATAGTTGCTTGGCTCTTGCAGCCTAGTGACCTGAAAGCAACAGAGCAGTCGCAGAAGATGCCATCCCTTTGGCATGACCACACTCAAGGACCACAGAGCATTGTGCTTGGCCTCATGGAATGAGGGTAATTATAGACTACAGAGAGTGCCTACTGCCACCATCACTGCTACCAAGACTTCTCACGAAGCTGTACAGAACCTGGGAAGCCTGTATTGAATAGAAGGAAAGGGTTAGGAGAAGACGATTTTAAATCGGTTGGATATACTCCAAATGACCAGGTTTACCCAAGCTGGACTGAAAGCACATTTCCAGCCATTGTGTTGAATAAAGCTCAAAACAGATATTTGGTAATTGCAAAATAAAATCATATTTTTACACACTTTAATACAAGACTGATACGTTCATGCTTTTTACAAAACTCATTCTGAATATATTTCAGTGTGAACAAGTGTATGTGTAAGCAACAGAAAGTTGTACCACCTCAATCAGTCTGAGTGTGGCATCACACCCAGCTCAACATGTTTTAAAAATCACTGAAGAACAATTTAACTTCACATTCTTCCTCCCCCCAAAAAAACAATCTATGGAGATTATAAAATAATATAAATTCGAAAAAGAAAACACAAAAGAACTTGATAAAATATGAAATACAGAGAATACCGGAAGGATGTTTACCTGTGCTTTATTGACTATGCAAAGGCATTCAACTGTGTGGATCGTAACAAATTATGGATCGCATTGCAAAGAATGGGAATTCCAGAACAATGAATTGTGCTTATGTGGAACCTGTACCTAGACCAAGAGGCAATTGTTCCAAAACAAGAGGATACTGCGTGGTTTAAAATCAAGAAAGGTGTGTATCAGGGTTGTATCCTTCATCATACTTATTCAATCTGTATACTGGGCAAATAATCTGAGAAGCTGGACTATATGAAGAAGAATGTGCCATCAGGATTGGAAGAAGACTCATTAACAACCTGTGATAAGCAGAAGACACAACCTTGCTTGCTAAAAGCCAAGAGGACTTGAAGCACTTACTGATAAAGATAAAAGACTACAGTCTTTATTATGGATTACAGTTCAACATAAAGGAAACAAAAATCCTCACAACTGGACCAATAAGCAACATCATGATAAATGGAGAAAAGATTGAAATTGTCAATGATTTCATTTTACTTGGATCCACAATTAATGTCCATGGAAGCAGCAGTCAAGAAATGAAACAATGTATTACATTGGGCAAATCTGCTGCAAAAGACCTCTTTAAAGTGTTAAAAAGCAAAGATATCTGACTATGGTGCACCTGATCCAAGCCATGGTGTTTTCATTTGCCTCATAGGCATGTGAAAGCTGGACAGTGAATAAGGAAGACTGAAGAAGAATTGATGCCTTTGAATTACGGTGTTGGTGAAGAGTATTGAATATACCATGGACTGCCAGAGAACAAACAAATCTGTCTGGGAAGAAATACAGCCAGAGTGGCCTTGGAAGGAGGATGGCAAGACTTCATCTCACATACTTTGGACACGTTATTAGGAGGGACCAGTCTCTGGAGAAGGACATCATGCTTGGCAAAGTAGAGGGTCAGCGAAAAAGAGGAAGACCCTCAAGGAGATGGATTGACACAGTGGCTGCAGCGATGGACTCAAGCATAACAAGGATTGTGAGGATGGCGCCGGACCGGGCAGTGTTTCATTCTGTTGTACATAGTGTTGCTATGAATTAGAACCAACTGGATGGCACCTAACAACATAACAGCATATATTTATTAATTATCGGGAAATCTTTTCTAAATATGACAGAAAACCCAGAAATTGTGAAAGACTGATTAGTACAACCACATGAAATTAAAGCCTTTTTATACGAAAAAAATATACCACAAAAAAAAAGACAAAAATCAAATGTCAATCAGGGGGAAATACTTGTAATTCATATCACAAAAAAGAGCTAGTTTCCTTAAAATATAAATCTCCTGCCAATAAATAAGAAAAAGACAACCACCCAATAGAAAAATGAACAAAGGACATGGAGGGACAACCCACAGAAAAGAAAATGCAGTTAGTTCTTAAACATATGAAAAAATGCCCAAAACGCCTTATAATTTTAAAATGTAAATTAAAGCTAAAATGAAATAGCTTTCATCTTTCAGACTGGCAAAAATCAAAATGTTTGATAACATACTGTATTGAAGGGGATATGAGAAATCGAGCACTATTTTATGTTGCAGGTGGGAATGTGATTCAGTGCAAACTTTATGAAGAGCACATGCAGTATTTATTAAAATGTAAAATCCACATGCCTTTGGATACAGGTGTGTGGAGTCTTGTGAGTAAGCAGTAATTACAGAAAATAGACGTTGTGTCATTGTTTATAATAGAAAAAAAGAAAACAACCTACATGTTAATCATTGAAGATTTGGTTAAATTCATTAGGGACCATCCAAACTATTGTTGGAGCATCCATCTGATTAGTAAAACAAATAAGGCAGCTTTATATGAACCCATATGGAACGTTTAAGTGAAAAAAGCAGAGTAAAACTGTGTGCAGTGGGTAATAATTGTGTAACAGCACCAAAATACAAAGCTAAACCCATTGCCATTGAGTTGATTCCGACTCATACGACCCTATAGGACAGAGTAGAACTGCCCCATAGGGTTTCCAAGGAGTGGCTGGTCAATTTGAACTGCTGACCTTTTGGTTTAGCAGCCAAGCTCTTAACCACTGTGCCACCAACGTTCCGTTACAACACCAAAAGATATAAAATATACCAAAACATTTAAAATACATGCCTGTATACACACAGAATTATCTCCTGGATACACAAGTAACTAGTAACAGTAGTCATCACTGAAAGAGGAACTGATGTCTTAAGGACACTGGTAGAAGAGAGACTTCTTTTTCATTATATTAATTTTTGAACACTTTGAATTTTATACCAGACAAAAACAGGAAGATTTGGCCCGCAAGGTGCAGTTTGCTGATACCTGGTATAGATTTCATGACTTTGATAACGCATGTTGCAGCATATTAGAACAGGTTGAAAATTCTTCCTCGAGGAGAAACTTGAACTTTCCTGCACGTTCTGGTTGGTTCTTTAATATTCCCACGATGATATTCGAACTACCTGGGCACCACTGACAGAGCAGCCAGTGGGTAAATTAGAGTCACTGCACGTACATTGTTGTCAAAGTTGATTCAAATCTCAGATGCACGTATTGTCTAAAGGATTTAAAGAGTTATTCATTACTATGACTTCCCTTAAGCTATTGCTGGATTACCTCAGACCATTATAGCTGCGTTTGGGACCACACTATATTGAAAATCCTTCCCTCTCCTCCGTCACGCTGCTCCTCCCTGACAATTCTCACCAACACTTACAACACTCATTCCTCCATATAATTCCTTTAGAGTAGTTATGGTTTTGCAAGATGCCATAACCCTACATAGGGTCGCTATGAGTCAGTCAGAATAGACTCAATGGCAATGGTTTTTTTTTTTTTTTTTTAATAAGCCTATACTGAGAAATAAACAAACTTGTTCATCTATCAATCTGCTACCGGATGAATATTGTTGAGGATATTGTTTGTTACATTACACAGTATCCTTTGTATGAGGATGATCCTTATCTCAGTAGGAGAAATAATTAGGTTTCTCCTATTTTTAGCATTTGTGTGTGTGTATGCTCTAAACTGGTCAAGTCTCCTTCTTACTTCTTAAGTCTTTATTTTCTCTGTTCCTAAGTCTCTTTTCTCAGTATAATACAGCAGAGCCATTCTAAAGAAAACCCAAACCCTAAAATTATTTTGCTCGTCTTTTTGCTAATGGTTCCTTTTATGAACAACTCTGCCCTGGGAGCCCAGACATGGATTCCCCAAATGGTCTCGACCCTCAGCCAGGAAGTTCTCTGCTCCAAGGTCAGAGCAGGGGCGGGAGCTTGGCCAGCAAGCCTGCCCTGGGGGTTTATCTGCCGGATTGTCAGGAGTGACAGCAAAGAGCCAGGCTGCCTGACGAATCCAACGAGCAGAAAAATCTGTCAAAACACGCAGAACGTTCATTGCAGGGATCGTGGCAACATTGCCTATTTGTTTGGAGCACGTTTAATTATTTTTAAACATATGCAGTCTGTAGTTCAGTGAACATGTCAGGGATAATAGAGGAAGAAAAGCAAATGAGGGGAGGGCGGCGCTGATCCTGGAGCCACTCCTCTCCGCAGCTGGCTGATGGGGAGAAGCAGTTGATTCCCGCTAAAGTGTGGCTCCCTGTCTGTCACCTAATGAAACGCAGTGGGGGGATTAATGTCATTAGCTGGAGGCCAGCATGCTGTGTAGTAAACAGATATACATCCTGCCTCATTTGGGGGAGTGTTTCTCAGCTCCTGCCCACTGGCCTACAAAGGTCACTCTCCCAGCCCTGCATTATTTAAATTGGGAAGAAATTAGGTTGGTTGAGAGAATCTTGTGGTCTGGTTTAGTGGGAGCGGCCTCTGGGATTCTGGCACCTAACTTTTCTCCTCCCTCCCCTCAGTTGCCCTAATTGGGGCTTGGATTTCTTTTTAGGGGAAATCTGAGGTAACCAGAGATGATAAAAGCCCTATACGCAAATGCTTTACAGAAGAGAAAAATGTTGTTTTATTTTGATAACCAAATTGACTAAGTAGTGTGGAAAAAATCGGAAGGTTGCTGTTGGATACATGACCCTGTCTCTTCACTCTGGAACCAAGAGCTTTTCCCCACATATTAAAGCACCAAAAACTGAAAGCAGGGAAATACACGTGTTCGCTTTGCCCTAATCCACAGGAATGTGGACAACAAGCAGCTACAAGTGAGGAAAAATTAAGAATTTTGGAGTCGTAGAAAACGCAGAAATCCTGACTTTAAAGTGGATGATGGAAAATGTTGGCAGGTGGGGAAAAACCCAGGGAAAGAACAACATTAGGAGGAACAATAAATCCAAAACTCCACTGCCATTGAGTCGATTTCGACTCATAGGCACCCTCAGTGACAGAGTAGAACTCATGGCAACCCTAAAGGACAGGGTAGAACTGCCCCATTGGGTTTCCAAGGCTGTAATCCTTACGGAAGCAGACTGCCACATCTTTCCCCTATGGAGTGACTGGTGGGTTTGAACCGCAGACTTTTCGGTTAACAGTCAAGTGCTTTGACCACTGTGTCACCAGGGCTCCTGGAAGAATAAATACTTCCTGAGAAAGACGATGGCCAATATTCAGACACAAACAGAAAACTTGAATTAAATGTCAGAATACCTATCATCCTCCAGAGACGAGGGAAAATTTGGGAAAGGACATAAGCAAGATAAAACAAATAACAACCACGGAAAAAAAGAAGAATGTCTGAGGGAAACGTGGCAAGGAAAATTTGGAGTTGGCTTTACATTACACAAATACTAGATAAAGCCAAGACAAACATAAGTGCTGCCTTCTAAGAATTTACCTTAATTCCTTTCTTATCAAAGCGGACTGCTTAATACTAAAAATTTTAAACTGTGCTATGATGTTTGTGTGTGGTGTAGTATTTTTGTACTAGTAGACCCATTGCCATTGAGTCAATTCCAACTCATAGCGACCTTATAGGACAGAGTGGGACTGTCAACATTTTGGTTAGCAGCCGAGCTCTTAATCAGTACGCCACTAGGGATCCAATAGCTGTTACTATCAAAGAAACAATACAGATAAGAAATAAAGGAAAAAGAAATTCAGGAGCCTTTCTATTTGTTACGTCGCAGGGTCAACCTTGGGCCTTTCTCCCCATTCACACTACTTCCTAAGAGTCACAGGGAGTCACATTTCTGGAAGGACATCATGGCCCAGTCAATTTTCTCTCCAGCTAATAGCAGGCTAACACGGGAAAAGAAGAGATGGACAAGGAGAGTTTATAATTTAAAAAAATTATCAGAAATAAATGAGGTCAAATTTAAATAATTTTACCTTTTAAGATTAACCCCAAACCCAAGGCCTCTTCAGCCAGAGGGGTAGCAATGGAATTGCGGAAACACAATTCTAATTTTCAGAGGGTTGCTCTCACTGGTCAGCACAGAGCCTCGGAAGCCTCTCCTCAGTTTCTGTCCTGTAAACCCTCCAGAAGGAGGGTGTCACTTGGGTGCCTCTGGCTAGCCGCTCTGGAGAGCCAGGCCCCTAGGACATCCTCTTTCCCCTGTGGGCTCAAAGTCTCCCATGGCTGGTGCGTGGTGACCTCAATGCAGCAAGCTTGCTGCCCTGCCCTGCTCAGCCTGCGGCTTCCTGACACTCTCAAAGTCACTACCCCAGCACTTCTCACCAAGCCATGTTCTACCCATAAAAAGAGAAGATTTCTATTGCTCTTGACGGTCAGAGTTAAGCCCAGACCAGGCTGGGGGAACTGAATCCTGGCTGACCTCTCATTCACTTGTCTCTCCTGCCCCCGGGTTCAGTGCCTAATGCTCCTTTCTCTTGGGGTCATTTCGTCTTAAGCAAAGCACTCCTGCCTATGAACGCTGGGGGTGGAGATGGGGTTGAGGCAAACAAGGTCAGTGTCTACTGTCTGAAGATCAGTTTAGGACCTCCCTCTCAGAAGCGTGATTACCAAAACTTACAAGAAAATATTATATCTTATATGACTTGAGAAGTAGCCTTGGTGGCACAGTAGTTAAACACTTGGCTGCTAACTGAGAGGTCAGTGGTTTGAGCCCACCATCATTCTGAGGAAGAAAAGACCCGGAGATCTGCTCCTTTAAAGATAACAACTTAGGAAACCCTATGGGGCAGTTCTACTGTGTCACATGGAGTAGCTATGAGTCAGAATCAACTCGACGGCACACAACAGCAATACGACTTAAGAGTATTGAAGTGTAAGTCCTCCTTGTGAACAAGAGGAGAGACAAATGAAACTAGGTATTATCCATGCTTTTTCAGAAATGCAATTGTATCAAATAGGGAAGTGACACCCTCATGTGGGATTATCACAAGAATCTGGACTCTCTGTTTCAATATAACTGATTGGCTACTGAACTTTCTTGATTTATTTTGTTTGTTTTTTGGTAAAAAGTATCCTGCGTGACTCCCTCTTGCCCAGCCAAATCTAACAGATCTCATTTATGATAAAATAAACTCTGCCAGCTGCAGGATGCTGGGGCTACGTTTTTAATCTCTTGTGTCTGGTGACTATATAAACTCTAAGAACAAAGCTAGAGTGATTTATATGTGTCATTAGACACAAGATTGTTTTAAGGGTTCGTAAACACGCACAGTATGGAACATATTAGATCTAGTACTTGGATAACAGAGCAGCCTCTCATAGTTGCAAATCTGATCCTGAAAACAAATGGGGATATTTTTCCATCACCTTCAGAAAACACCTCACGGCCACAGGGTCTCACCTGACCATTGTATGGCCTATGGTACGAAGGAAGGAGAAAGTCGTGGTCTGTGGTGGCCTGATCTGGTGGTTTCCAAGAAGGCAAAGGGATCCTGAGTTCTTTCCCTTGGACTTGAATGTGCATCGGAATCACATGGAGAACTTGTAAAAAATATAGATGTCCAGATTTTCCAACCCTCAGAGATTCTGATTCATTAAGTTTGTGATGAGGCCCAGGAATCTGCATTTTAATCAATGCCCCAAACCATTATGCAATATAAGAGCTGTACTTTTGAAACACTGATTCGCTCTTGCAGCCATGGTAACAGTCCAAATACCGTTGCCTTCGGGGCAGCCGACTGTTAGGAAGATGGGAAGCACAGCACTTAGGACGCATCCAGGGCCAGGTCCTACTTGCTATAACCAGTTGCTGTTGAGTCGGCTCTAATTCATGGAGACCCCATGTGTGTCAGAGTACTGTGCTCCCTAGGGCTTTCAGTGGCTGATTTTTCAGAAGTAGATCACCAGGCCTTTCTTCCAAGGTGCCTCAGGTTGGACTCAAACCTCCAACTTCTCAGTTAGGAGCTGAGCATGTAACTGTTTGCACCAACCAGAGACTCCCTATATGCTATAAGCATGGTATCACATTAGGACAACTATTATTATCTTGATAATATTGTCCTGTATACATTGCAGTTGGATTATTTGCTCTACCCCCTGTAGCAGTCTGCCTGTAGCTGGAATCAAGTGACTACAAAATATTGCTGCAAATTTGGAAGTTATTCCCTTTAGCTCCTCATTTTGGGGCCCCACGACTAGAGAAAAATGTGTGGGGCTCTTATGGCCGTATGTGTATGATTACCTTCATATGTGCAACCCATAGACATAGGGCCTTCAACAAGAAAGGCCATCTTTCTTGTAGAAAGCAACTTAGTGGGTGGTGCTTTGTAAGTAGCTTAATACAAAACACACCAGAAAAGCATATATATATATGTATATATATATTTTTTAAGTGCTACTTATACTGTTGGGCACTTAACAGTTTGGATCCATCCAAAGTCAAACCAGTGGGGGAAAAAAATCTTGCCATTTGAAGGTCCACATAAGATGACAGAATCTCCTCTGTGAAACTTTCTCTGGCCAGCTGGCCAATTGTTCCAATCCAGTAAATCACAGATTTGGCCAACATATTTAGGAAAGAGGAAGAGATGAATAATACCAAACTGTGCTGATAAGAAGGCCAGGGCTGAGTCTTTGAAACAGTGCACAATGGAATAAATGCCTATTGTCCATTCGCCCCACTAAGCAAGCAACACCAGGAAAATCATTTTCCAATTAGTCAGCAGGTTTCAGCATCATTACCTTTGAGATCAGATTTGCTACCATTCAAAAGTGCATCACAGACAGTGTAGGAAGAGTTCAGCATCATTCCTGGTATCTGAGGTCTGGGAGGAGGAGAAATTAGATTAGCTGCAGGAAAATGGGGAGGGTTTACATTACCAGAGGGGCCCTACCTGGCTCCAGGCTTAACAGTGAGCAGCGCTTTCAGCATATGGCATTACAATGGATTAGTGATCAAGTACAATTAATCCTAATATATCGTCTTTTGAACCTCAGTGGCTTGTTAGGTGATAAAAAAATTGTCTGTCCCCAAAGTGTCAGGTGAAACTCTCATTTGAGGTAAGACTACCATGTGGAGATGGGTCTCCATCTGGTGGCTTCCTTTTGTGAAACTCCACCAGAAGGTGTTTTAATGAGGCTTTTATAGCAGGCGCCACCTGCCACTAATCTTCCTCTCTAAAAAGGTGTAATTGAGGGTTGGTTTTACAGTATGGCTCATATCCTAACTTTGGGAATTCATCAAGAAATGCAAATCTGGGTGGGATGGTGTAATCACAAAATGCCATTTTGGCTTTTGGTTTAGATTGAAGTGGTTGTAGAAATTTGTGGTTGGCTAATTACAACCAGCTATATAGTAGCTTCCCATTTTCAGTTGATTAATATGTGTGTCATCTCAGAATTAAATAACCAACTTGATGGTGACCATATGTCTTCATTCAATTCTTTGCACGTGTAAAGAGTTGCAAGGCTGCTAGTGGTTCACACGACTTAAAGGTTTCATTTACACTATTAAGGTTTAACTGGCTCAGATTTACTACACATCACCCTCTCGGTAGATGCTTCAGTTCTACAATGCATTATTTCAGTGAGATATGAACAAATTACAAAATCACTGAAACATTTTCTGTCTGTGTGACTAGAAGTAGAGGTTTTTTTTTTTTCCTCTGTTAATTTAAGACACAGATTTTATCACCCTTCTATCCCGACAGATTGGTAATTGATTGCACTGACATTTCTACCCAGGACTTCTTTGAAATAAAAAATGCTGCAGAAAGTACAGTATGATAGACTGACTTTTCTTTAATTCAACAAACATGTATTGAGCTATGAACCAGGTGTGTTGCCATAAAGTAGGAAATATAATAATAGCAATAATAATATTGCATAGGCCCTACCTCCCAGCAGTGAGGGATCATTTTGCCTTTCACTCCTGTGCTACTCAGAAGATTTTTGAAAGTCAGTTGCCTTTTCTGGTATCACCTCAGAATATTATCTTGAAAAGCTTCATAATTACATATAAATCAAATCAATAAAATAGTATATATACTTAGATGAATTTCAATATTTGGGTTTTATTTATACTTCAGTTTAGAAGTCAAAGAAATGCATAGCCCCCTGTTTACTTGCTGTCATGGATTGTATTATGTCCCCAAAAAAATATGTGTATCAATTTGGCTAGGCCATGATTCCCAGCATTGTGTGGTTGTCCTCCATTTTGTGATTGTAATTTTATGTTAAAGAAGATTAGGGTGAGATTGTAACACCCTTACTAAGGTCACATCCCTGATCCAATGTAAAGGGAGTTTCCCTGGGGTGTGGCCTGCACTACCTTTTATCTTACAAGAGATGAAAGGGAAGGGAAGCAAGCAGAGAGTGGGGGAACCTCATACCACCAAGAAAGCAGTGCTGGGAACAGAGAGTATCCTTTGGACCCAGGGTCCCTGCACGGAGAAGCTCCTAGTCTAGGGGAACATTGATGAGAAGGCTAACAGAGAGAGAAAGCCTTCCCCTGGAGCTGATGCCCTGAAGTTGGACTTTCAACCTACTTTACTGTGAGGAAATAAACTTCGTTAAAGCCATCCACTTGTGGTATTTCTGTTACAGCAGCACTAGATGACTAAGACACTTGCCTTTCCATTACTGTATTTTACCCAAGTAACCTGCACTTCTATGTTTGTTTGCCAACTGCACCTTCCACCTCCAAGGTTTTTTTGTAAGTATGCTGTACTAATCTTTTTACAGCAGCATGTTAAAAGAAAAAATTGGCATAATGACACTTATGAAAATATCTCACAGGGGGATGGCATGGCTGGCAAACAAAAGTAGAAAGCGTGCATTATTTGTGTAAAAAATACAGTAGTAGTTTAATAATAGAGTATAATAAGAAAGATGTCATTGCTAGGTGTCATTGAGTCAGTTCCAATTCGTAACAACCCTATGTACAACAGAACGAAACACTGCCTGGTCCTGCACCATCTTCACAATGGTTGATATGCTTGAGCCCATTGTTGTAGCCACTGTGTCAATCCATCTCCTTGAGGGTCTTCCTCTTTTTTGCTGACCCTCTACTTTACTGAACATGATGACCTTCTCCAGGGACTAATCCCTCCTGATAACATGTCCAAAGTGTGTGAGACTTAGTTGTGCCATCCTTGCTTCTAAGGAGCATTCTGGTTGTCCTTCTTCCAAGACAGATTTGTTCATTCTTTTTGCAGAAAGTTAGATGAACCAAAATATCTCGGAATCCACGCTGGGCTTGCAGGTTAAGTTTAGAATGACATCTATCAATATGAAACCTGACTTTAAAGCAGGAGTCATAAGCTGGTGCCCAGAGGCTGTATAAAACCCACCAAAAACCGAACCAAATCTGTCACCATCGAGTCAATTCCAACTCATAGCGACCCTATAGGACAGAGTAGAACGTTCATATAGGGTTTCCAAGGCTGTAAATCTTTATAGAAGCAGAGTGCCACATCATTCTCCGTGGAGCGGCTGGTAGGTTTGAGCCATCAACCTTTAGGTTAGCAGCCAAACACTTAACCACAGTGTCACCAGCGGTCCTATGTATTAGACCTATAGTTTTATATTTGGGGTTTTGCTGTTGCTATTGTTATTATTTTCCTTTGTTAGTCTGATTTTTCCTGTGCAAATTTTTTTTAATACAAATGTTAATCCGTATGAACATTATATACTCTCTCCTGTTCACCAAAGGCCCTGTTATTCCTTATCTGACACTCAAACACATTCACAAAACTCAATCTCAGGTCTAAAGTAATAGGACTGATTTGCGCATGAGTTTGTGGACATTGGTCCTTTTATTTTAGAATTAATCCTTTAACACGTTCCCATATGGATGTGTTGAAGCCCTCTGGGATGGATCAGTGAGGAAGAAGGCACACACCCACCTAATTAACAGGATCAAAAGAGCCAAGTCTGCCCTTGGTAGAGTTAAATATTTTAAAATCACTTTGCTCCCACATCCCAATTGCCCTCAGTACACAATCATGAACCAGAAACCGGAGACACTGGATAGGTGGGAGGAAGAAAATACAAATATATTATTTAACTTATTTTCCACTTAGAGAAAAGGTTTATGACCAGAGTTTAAAAACCTGAAATTGTAACTTCAACTTTCATGACGCCTTTCTCTAGGAAATTCAGTTTTCACAGATAAGAATCATGAGAGCTAACCCTGCCAAAGAAAGAGTATAGAATTTTGTTCTCCCATTGACAGTTAGGAGGACAAGGTCAATTATGTTTTCCGCTAGCCTTAGACAAATTAGAAAAATTGGTTTATCCTTGCCCTGAAATAATCCATCAGTGTTGGGTTAATGTTAATGTAGAGGGAGTAACAATTGACTAAACGATAAACAGTCACCTAAATAACAATGTGACTCCCATTACTGGTTATGCCCATGCATTGCATTAAATTGCACCCACCTTGTTAGTTGCTGTTGTTAGGTGCCATCAAGTCGGTTCCGATGCATAGTGATCTATGTGCAAGAGAATGAATCACTGCCAAGACCTGCGTCACCCTCGTGATTGTTGTTATGCTTGAGCCCATTTTTGCAGCCACCGTGTCAATCCATCTCGTTGAGGGTCTCCCTCTTTTTCACTAACACTCTGCTTTACCAAGCGTGATGTCCTTGTCCAAGGACTAATCCCTCCTGATAACATGTCCAAAGTACATGAGATGAAGTTTTGCCATCCTCACTTCTAAGGAGCATTCTTGGCTGTACTTCTTCCAAGACAGATTTGTTCATTCTTTTGACAGTTCAGGATATATTTAATATTCTTCTTCAACACCATAATTCAAAGGCATCACTGCCTTTTCCGTCTTTCTTATTCATTGCTGAGCTTTCACATGCGTAAGAGGCAATTGAAAGCATCATGGCTTGGGTCAGGTGCACCTTAGTCTTTAAAATGACATCTTTGCTTTTTAACACTTTAAAGAGGTCTTTTGCAGCAGATTTGTCCAATGCAATGCATCGTTTAATTTCTTGACTGCTGATTCCATGGGTGTTGATTGTGGATTCAAGTAAAATGAAATCCTTGACAACTTCAATCTTTTCTCCATTTATCATGATCTTGCTTATTGGTCCAGTTGTGAGGATTTTTGTTTTCTTTATGTTGAGGCGTAATCCATACTGAAGCCTGTGGTCTTTGATGTTCATTGGTAAGTGCTTCAAGGCCTCTTCGCTTTCAGCAAGCAAGGTTGTGTCATCTGCATAACGCAGGTTGTTAATGAGTCTTTCTCCAATCCTGATGTCCCATTCTTCTTCATATAGTCCAGCTTCTTGGATTATTTGCTCAGCATACAGGTTGAATAAGTGTAGTCAAAGGATACAATCCTGACGCACACCTTTCCTGATTTTAAACAATGCAGTATCCTCTTGTTCTGTTTGAATGACTGTCTCTTCATCTATGTACAGGTTCTGGAATTCTGGAATTCCCATTCTTCTCAACGTTATCCATAATTTGTTATGACCCACACAGTCAAATGCCTTTGCATGGTCAGTAAAACATAGGTAAACATGTTTCTGGTGTTCTCTGCTTTCAGCCAAGATCTACCTGACATCAGCAATGATAGCCCTCGTTCTGTGTCCTCTTCTGAATCCAGCTTGAATTTCTGCACTTCTCGGTTGATATAATGCTGCTACTGCTTTTGAATGATCTTCAGCCAAATTTTTCTTTTGCCCCACAGACACATCCAAACTCCCTGAGGGACTGGATTGCTGGGCGGAGGGCTCTGGGGACCATGGTCTCGGGGAACATCTAGCTCAATTGGCGTGACACAGCTTATAAAGACTATGCTCTACATTCTACCTTGGTGAGTAGTGTCTGGGGTCTTAAAAGCCTGTGAGCAGCCATCTACGATACTCCACTGGTCTCATCCCTTCAGGAGCAAGGGCGAATGCAGAGAACAGAATACAAGGAAAAGATTAGTCCGAAGAACTAATTGTCCACAGCTACCAAGGCCTCCACCAGACTAAGTCCAGTACAGCTAGATGGTGCCCGGCTACCACCACTGACTGCTCTGACCAAGATCACAACAGAGGGTTCTGGACAGAGCTGGAGAAGGATGTAGAGCATAATTCTAGCTCACAAAAAAAAGACCAGATTTACTGGCCTAAAGGAAACTGGAGAAACTCTGAGAGTATGGCCCCCAGACACCCTTTTAGCTCAGTGGTGAAGTTACCTCCGAGGTTCATGGATCAGCCTGGGAGTGGACAGCCCCGTAAAACCAAATGAGACTAACGAGGTGCAGGAGTCCAGTGACAAGGGCCAGAAAGCAGAAGGGGACAAGGAAGCTGGTAATAGGGAGCCCAAGGTTGAGTAAGGATATTGTTGATGTGTTGTGAGATTGTTAACCATTGTCATAGGGCAACATTTGTAGTGACAGTTAAATGAGAAACTATCTTGTTCTGTAAGCCTTCATCTTAAGTGAGAATACAGCACAATTGGAAGAGCGTAGTCAATGTCACTGAACTGTGCATGTAGAAATTTTTGAAATGGTGTATCTTTGGTTATGTGTATTTTCACCAAAAATAAAAAGAGGTTGAGAAGTTAGAGGGTTGATATGTTGTGGGGTTGTTAACCAATGTTATAAAACAACATGTGTACTTCTGTTTCATGAGAAACTATTTGTTCTGTAAGCCTTCACCTGAAGTACAATAAAAAAAATTTTTTTTCTTTTGTGTGATATTAATGATATTGTTTGATAATCTCTGCATTTGGTTGGATCACCTTTCTTTGGAATAGGCATAAATATGCTGTTGAGTTGGCTCCAATTCATGGAGACCTTATGTATAACAAAATGAAACATTGCCTGGTCCTGTGCCATCTTCATAATCAATAGTATGTCTGAGTCCATTGTTGCGGCTATATTTTGGGTGCCTTCCAACCTGGGGGACTCATCTTCCAGCACTGTATCAGACAATGTTCTGTTAGTTTTCATTGGCTAATGTTTGGAAGTAGATCCCCAGGACTTTCTTCCTAGTCTGTCTTTGCCTGGAAGCTTTGCTGAAACTTGTACACCACGGGTGACTCTACTGGTACTCGAAATACGAGTGGCATATCTTTGAGCATCACAGCAACATGCAGGCCACTACAGTACAACAAGTGACAGACAGACAGGTAGTGGACACCTATTTTATTCATTCCTTAAACCCATAATCAGGCCCAGTTCAGAGAATTATCATGAGGTAAGAAAATGTCTTTGGTGTTGCCCTACTGCATACTCCCTTTAAGTTTCTTTTGTTGCCTTATGATGTCTCTTGACTATCACAGTCTCCCCACCCCCACCCCATGTGGTACCTGTGTCCTTTTCAAACAACACTACATACCCTACACTGCTCCATCCATCTCCCTCCAATCCAAACCCTCTGAGTCATGGCATTTTCTGGGTGACAGCTTCCTACTTTCATTAAGTACTTTGTTGTAAATGGGTTTGTGTGCCTTGCGAGTAGGGACTTTTAGACAAAAGGGAACTGTTATTCTGGTAAAAGTTAATAGAAGTAGGCTGGAGGGGGAAATACTAAAGGGCAGGAAGAAGCCGTATGGTACCCACAAATCATAACATACTTTTCTGATATTTAGGGTAAATTTAGAGTAAAACAGTTAATTCCTTGTAGGCATGTTTATATGAATTATTAATTACAAACTCAATTTTAAAATGAACTGTGTTAGGGATTTTCGTGAGAATGAGACAGGTAGCCAAGTGTCTTTCCTGTTATGTATAGGATGTGGAAGGAGCTGCAACCCAGTCAGAATGAAGATGTAATGGCTATAATTTTGCATGATACCATGTTCCTGGATATGAGCAGATGAATAATCACTCCTTTCGCTCAGCTAAAACTCAAATAAATTTTTATAAGTTCTTTTCTTCCTCACACTACATCCTTTAAAACATTTACACTGGGTTCTATTTCCGTGTAGAATTTGCATACCTAGGTATCTCTAGTTTACTACCACTTGCCTCCCTTATAAATCATGTCTTTGTTTCTTCAATATCCTGCTTTCTGCCTCTCCTATGATCTCCCTAAGAGCCTTGTAGTGCGCCATCCTTCCCCTGGAGAACCCACCTGTGAATGAACTTCTCCCTCTCAGCCTTTCTACATGAATCCCCAAAATGAGGTTGGCTCACCTTGACATTTTATTGTTGTCTGGCATTATACCCTATATCTTCCTCAGTATGTCACATATGTTTGTAACTGAAGCCAGGAAAGTTTTAAGAGAAGAGAAAAGAAGAAGAGGAGAAAGGATGAGCAGGCTGAGGGAGGAGAAAAAAGGACAGGGTAGGGGAGAAAAAACCCTTGTTTCTGTTTCAGATAAATCATTAAACAATAAACCACCTCTGTGGAATAGTATAAAAGGTTGTTGTCAGGTGTCATCTAGTCCGTTTTGACTCATAGTGACCCCATGTGACAGAGCAGAACTGCCCCATTTGGTTTCCTAGGTGATAATCTTTATGGGAACAGATAGGTCTTTCTCCCCCAGAGCTGCTGGGTAGGTTTTTGCACCCAACAGGGCTCCTATATAAAAGATAGGCAATCAAAAATTTGCCCAATTTCCGTATAAGCATTAGAACTGTTCACCCAAGACACTGTAATGGGTTGACCTTGCATCCCTGAAGACAAGCTGATGGCATCCAGCAAAGACCTAGAACAATGCTTACCAGACTTTTGTGCACAGAAGATTCCTGAACCAGCACCAGGGATTCTGATTCAGTACACCTGAGTTGAATTTCAGGAATCTGCATTTTTAACAATCACCCACAGTGATTCTGCCACTGCTTAAAAGGAGGAATATTTCAAAGTTGTGGCCTGCCTTACCAAAATCTCCATTACTCATCTGGGTCCTTTGAGAATCCCAAGTGAGAAGTTTCAGAGATGAATGTATCCACAGAAAGAGACTGCTGCATAGAGAAACAGCACATTTTAATACAGAATTTTTTTTTTTTTAATTCAGGGAAGAGCTATCTTAAACCAGTTATGAACCATAAATAAAGCCCACATCAAGTATTAAACCAAAAAAGAAAAGAACCCAGACTCTGAAGTAGTTACTGTCCACACACCAAAGGAACTGAAATGATTATAGGCAGCCTAGGCCAGGTATGTAATGTGGGTGTTAAGACTCTGTTTACAAAACCAGTGTGGGAAGGCCTGGAATTTCCAGGCTAAGAGCCATTTGTGTATACAGTTCCTCAATTTGCATTCTAGAGAAACCCAAAGTTTGTTTGCTGGAGGTGCAAATTTCACATTGCAGCAAACTCGTACATTCCATGGCACTCAAGCTAATACATTGCCTTGCTCAAAACAAGTAAGCCCTCCCTCATTTTCTACTTTAGCCACTTCCTTGAAAAGCATTTGATTCGGATAAGCTATCACCATTTGAACATTTGTTGCTTAAAGCCCCCATGCTACCTGATTATCAGTCAGTAGTTATTGTTGTTAGGTGCCATCAAGTTGGTTCTGCCTCATAGTGACCCTATGTACAACAGAATGAAACTCTGCCCGGTCATGTGCCATCCTCAGGATCATTATGTTTCAGCCCATTGTTGCAGCCACTGTGCCAATTCATCTCATTGAGGGTCTTCCTCTTTTTTGCTGACCCTCTACTTTACCGAACATGATGTCCTTCTCCAGGAACTGGTCCACCTGATAACATGTCCAAAGTACATGAGATGAAGTCTCGCTATCCTTGCTTCTAAGGAGCATTCTGGCTATACTTCTTCCAAGGCAGATTTGTTCGTTCTTTTAGCAGTCCATGGTATATTCAATCTTCTTTGCTAACACCATAACTCAAAGGAATCGATTCTCCTTTAGTCTTCCTTATTCATTGCCCAGCTTTCGCATGCATATGAACTACATCATCAGTAGTTCAGTGTTCTCAAATATTCAATATACAAGAAATCTGTGGAGAAAAGAAAAAGCCAGTTTTTGTTTCTGGAATATTCTCTGACTTAGTTTCCTAGGGCTGCTGTAATAAAATAAAATTTATTGCCTCACACTTCTGGAGGTTGGGAGTCCTAATTTCGGGTATTGGCAGGGCCAGACTCTATCTGCTCTAGAGGAAGAGCCTTCTTTAGCTCTTCTAGCTTCTCTTAGCCTGAGGTGTCTCTCGGAATTCCTTGGCTTGTAGAAGTATCTTCACTTGACTTCTTCCCCCCATGTGACTCTGTCTCTTTGTTTGTTCTCCATTTGATAATGCACCACTCAAAAGGGATTAGGATCCACCCTACTCCAGTATGACCTCATTAACTTAACTGGTAACATCTTCAAAGAAAGAATCTATTTCCAAACAAGGTCACATTCACAGATACAGGGGTTAGGACTTCAACATATCTTTTTGTGGTGCACAATTCAATCTATTACACCCCCTTTCAGTTCTCTTAGGGTTTATGGCCATATGCACTGTCTTAGTTATCTAGTGCTGCTATAACAGAAATACCACAAGTGGATAGCTTTAACAAAGAGAAATATATTCTCTCACAGTCTAAGAGGCTAGAAGTCCAAATTCAGGGCACCAGCTCCAGGGGAAGACTTTCTCTTTCTGTTAGTTCTGGGAGAAGGCTCTTGTCATCAATCTTCCCCTGGTCTAGGAGCTTCTCAGCACAGCGTCCCCAGGTCCAAACGACATGATTTGATCCTGGCACTTCTTTATTGGTGGTATGAGGTCCCCCTCTCTCTCTCTGCTTCCTTCTTTCTTTTATATCTCAAAGGAGATTGACTCAAGGTACAATCTAATCTTGTAGATTGAGTTCTGCCTCATTAACATAACTGCCTTTAATCCTGCCTTATTAACATCATAGAGGCAGGATTTACAACACATAGGAAAATCACATCAGATGACAAAATGGCAGACAATCTACACAATACTGGGAATCACGGCCTAGCCAAGTTGATACACATTTTTGGGGGACACAATTCAATCCATAACGTGCACTAAAATTTTCAAATGGCTAAAGCAAAAGCGTTTGTACATGAGCCACAAGGGAAGTGTCACAGCCTTTGGCCAACAGAATTACCTGAGTCAGTCACTTTGAGTTGGGCCCACCAATATTTGGAGTTTAAGTTTCTCACCCAACATGTCTTTCTATCCTGGTGAGAAAATGTTTGCAGACAGACATGAACTCCTAGTATATAATGTAAATTGGCAATTCTATTCCTAATCTTTTACTAAAGAGTTAGACACACATTCATACTGAAGTTTATCTTTTATTCATAAAGCCTGCAAACTTGATGCAATATTAACTTTCAGCTACTCAGCCTGGTGCTGACTTAAGAGAAAGAAGGATCCTTTCTTTACTTTCATCCACAGGACTTTCCATTCTGACAGCGTTTGACTTCATCCCTCATTAATCTTGAACTGGCATGGATTAAAAGTTTCTCCCAAAATGAGAAGTGCCATGGAAAGTGGCACCTTTTGTCTTTGGAAGCAAAAGGGCCCTGTGCCACATGGTGGGGTGGTAGTTCCTTTGATCAGCATTTATTTGCTCAAGTCCAGAAATTGAGTCAGCCTACCAGGCACAGCAATACAAGGGGGCAGCCAGTATCCCAATGGAACCAATGCTAAGCCATGACTGGGAATTCCCATTAGAGCATCTTAATCCACTAGTTTGAGTTGTCACCATGAGCTCCACAAGCTCATTAAAATGACTTCAGGTCACCTCCACTGAGCTGCCCATTCACTCCAAAACAATTATACTAATCCCCTTAGCCTACCCAATCCCTTAACACTTATGAAGTGCCCTCCTATGCAGGGTGCTGACATTTTCCAACAACACTAGCCTCTTTGAAATGCCAATCAAAAGTCCTTCTTGTTAAAATACACTACCTTCTCTGCAAGTATAAACAGACCTTCATACATCATCACCACCACCATCATTAAAAAGCACTTAAAGAACACCCACCTGTGTATGATGTTGTGCTGCTGGGCCCAGAACAGGCAAGTGCTGGAAGTGCTGACCTGAGGGAGGAGTGGTTACAAACCTGACATTTCAAGGTTCTTCTGCAGCTTATTTCACACTGACTGTGCCTAGGGGCATGGACCTACAGTAGACCATTTCTGGTGCCTGGATAATTGTCCCAGCAGGATTAATTAGCTGCTCAACACAGCAGATCTTGAAACAATAGTGTGTGACAAAGCTCACCATTAAAATTTTACCAAAATGCTACTTCCCGAACTTTAGTTACTTTACCCTAGTACTGTCTGGTTCTATAAGTTGGAGTGGACTCCACAACACACACAACAACAGCCACAAAAAAAGTACTCTCTGGAGTCACTGGGGATGCAAATGCTTAATGTTCTCAGCTGCTAACAGAAAGGCTGGAGGTTCAAGTCCCAGAAGTGCCTTCTAAGAAAAGCCTGGAGATCTACTTCTGAAAAATCAGCGGTTGAAAACCCTTTGGAGCGCAGCTCTACTCTGGCACACACGAGGTCACCATGAGTCAGAATCAACACAACAGCAACTGACACTGGTACTGGTAATACTCACTTACTTGGTATTACAGGGCCAATTTAGAACCTTTCACTATTTTTTGTCCTTCTCCTATATATTCTCACCTTGCTGACCTTTCAACGCTAAGGAAGGAAGGGCAAATAGAGTTGATGACCGGTCGACTTCATGCTGCTGCTAGTAAGCCCAGATTGGAGGACTTAGATCTATTAATCACTCCGCCACTTATCAGCTGGGCAACCTTGGAAGCATCATTAAATGCTCTGAGCTTCAGTTTCCTCCAGTATAAAATAGAAATCGTACCAGATATCAAGGGTTGTTTTGAAGGTTAAGTGAAACAATATATGGTGAAAACACAGAGCTTGGACCCAATAGTATTAAACATTGGTTAAATCATTGGCAAGACTAATACTATTTACTAAGTCTGGGTAGGCTTCTGAAAGGTGGAGTTTTGAGAAGAGCTTGGTGGAAATTACAATCATGAATTGGAAGAGAAAGACCAATGAGAAGGGAGTTCCACCGAGAGGAAATAACATGAGAAAGAGGAGGCATTTAAAGCTAGCAAAACAAAGCAGGGAGAGTGAAAATTTAGAGTGCCTGGAGCGCAGGAGTTTTATGGGGAATTATAAGAAAGGAGGGAGAAAGCATGAGGAAGTGAGAGAGAAGCAGTGATGGAGGGGATCTGTTCCATCATCCAGTCATTCATTCATTGATTGCCTTGGCCATGTGCAGACAACAATTTACTGTTTTCTACTCTGTGTCTGTGTGGCAAATTTACATGATTCCTCATCTGAAAAGTAATATGGTCAACTCAAAAGAACGATGACTGTGTAGTTGTGAGCATGAATCCTGGCTCTTACGTATATGATTTTAGGCTTCAATTTAATTCTTTTTTAGCTGTGTCCTTCTAAGAGGTCCAAGGGACACAGAGTAATCAATTTCATGTAATTTTAAAACTTGGCATAATGAAAGGAGACAATGAGATTTTCAAATCTAACTCAAGGCAAATATAGTTTGACAAAGATTTATATGATTTAATTTCTTTCTCTCCATTGCAATATTTTCCCCATTATCCAAGTTTAATTTCTACCCTTTACCTAAACCCTATAGACCATGACAAGTAATAATGGTTAACATGAAACATGAAAAGAATAAATCTGAACATGTGTTCTTTTTCTCCAATTCAAAGGTGATCATCTAAAGTGGTTCCACTAAAAAATGTTAATTACTTGATACAAGTCTTGCTTTCTTATGAAATAGATCTGCCACTCAAAAGTGCTAGAAATGTCTGCAGATGGAACTGGGTGCAGATGTAAGATAGCACCATGGCTATCTTAAGTCCATTTGTGTCTTCTGCAGTATTCAGTAATGGTAGATAACATAAATGCCAAATTTGTAAGCAAGTACAGTTTATCACTGGATGGCTCCATTCATAGTTTGTAATACATACAGGTTCTAGCAAACAGTATCTTGCCCAAAGAAGAAGAGGGAAGGAAATAAATATAAATCAGTGTGGCCCACTGATTTCAGAATCCACTTATTTAGGAACATAAGTACTCAGTATGTCACCCAATTCTGACTTAATACCTTCATTTTTAAGCCCACCCCATCAGAGCTAACCTAGAAAACTCCAGTTTCTTCATTGGTAAAATGGAAACAGTAGTGCCTACCACAGCAGGGATGTCAGCGAAATTGAGTGAGAAAAACTATGTAAATATTCTGGAACCATCCTACCGAAAGTGGCCCTTTTAGTCCGCTATTACACCACCTTATTTTATCTTGTTCCTAAGTCTCCCCACAATCTGAAAATGTCTCGTTTATTTACATGTTCAGTTGGCTGTTGTTTCTTCACTCACTAGAATATAAACTACAAGACTACAGAGATCTTACCTGTCACATTCAGTATCACATTTAAAGACTTGCCTGCACATAGGAGGTGCACAGTAAGTGTTGAATGCATAGTAGGTGATCAGTAAATGATAGATACATAGGTAAAGAAATTACGTATATATATTCAAATATTTGTAGCTTGTTTACTGTGTAATACATGCCTACACATATCCTCATAATAAAAACATTTTTGATGAGACATCATAATCATCATTTTATAAACAGGTAAAGAAAGGAGCTTAGAAAGGTTATAATAACCTACTTATTGTCACAGAGCTAGAGCAGGGCAGACTTTGGAATTGAACCCACATATTTTGACACCCAGTTTGTTTCTTCTATGACAGCACATCTGTGCAATCAGTTTCCAAAGTATCACAAACTGGGTGTCTTAAGACAATAGAAATGTATTCTCTCACAGTTCTGGAGGCCAGAAGTCCAAAATCAAGATGGTGGCAGGGCCATGCTTTCTCTGAAGGTTCTAGGGGAGGAATTCTTCCTGGCCTCTTCTAGCTTCTGGTTGTCACGGGCCTCCCTTGGCTTGTGACAGCATAACTCCAATCTCTGTCTCTGTCATCACATAACCATCTCTGTCTCTGTGTCTCTTCTCCTTTCCTTATAAGGATACCAGTCATGTTGGATTACAGCCCATCATACGCTAGTATGACCTCATGTTAACTAAGTACATCTGCAAAGACCCTATTTCCAAATCAGTTCATATTCATAGGTACTGGGCGTTAGGACTTGAACATATCATTCTGGGGGGACACAAGTCAACCCATAACACCTGCCTACCCAATACTTCAGTCATCTTCTCAAGAGATGGCTTCCATTCTTCCTTGGCAGACCCTGTCTTAGAGTCTTTACTTAGTAACTTTACCCACCCTACCCAATGTTTCTACAACCCCCTTTCCTGCCCATAATAGCCAAGTCCATCTGCCCACACCAGAGGTAACCATATGTGATTCTTCAGCTCTAACCTTGTTAAATAGCTATCTTGATGCTATAACTCATTGCCATCAAGTTGATTTTGACTCATAGTGACCCTATAGGACAGAGTAGAACTGCTCCATAGAGTTTCCAAGGGGCGCCTGGTGGATTCAAACTGCCAACCTTTTGGTTAGCAGCCATAGCACTTAACGACTACGCCACCAGAGTTTCCATCTTGATGCTATAATTTCTAGAAATTGGCTACTCAGCATTCTTAGAGTTCCTCATTTAATTGCTGATTTAAAAACCAGATACTCTTAGCCCAAATTGCAACAGCGCTAAAGCACCCAAAAGAAACCTCACAGATTTCTTTATACTCCACAGCAAAGAGTTTGAGCCCACACATGCGCCAACCGCTGATGGACCCCACACCCCAGCTGTGCCGTTGAAGGGTGACTGTACATGGGCAACTGCTTCCAAATCGAGTTGCTGAAATGTGGCCTCACAAGTCTTTGACAGTGTTAATTACTGAATCCTCCTGGCCTGCCAGCCAGGCTGTTCCACGGAAGGCCTAGCCATGTGGAACTTGCTCCCAGTGGCACTCCCTCTGAGCCCACATTTGGCAGCAAGCAGGCAACATTTTAAAAGATGTTTTTATTTGCTTTAGCGTTTGGTTCATTCCCACCCCCCGCCCATTCTTTCTGACACTCTGAGGTTGAAATATGGTTTTTGCAAGTTGTGGCAGAGTTCCACTAGGTTCCTGAATCCTGGGTCTAAGTAGATGGTAGCTGGAGGGTAGCCCACAACTACTGGACATTGACCTGGGTTTTATATTCAGGGTCCCTTGCACACAGACCCACCAAGTGAGATGGTACAGGGCAGGTATGGGACAGAGCCTTTCTCTCTCGAATCTCTGGATAACTTTAGTTCTAGAGGCATGGTACACAGTGCGTACTTCACATTCATATAGAATATTTAACTTTCCTTCAAGTATTCGTACAAAAGGGAGCCTTGGTTGGGACAAGAGTGCTTTTGTGAAAGCACTCCTGAAAGGAAAGACTCCACATCACTTTTATGCCTGATTTAACTTGATCCTTCAGTAATAGGAATTTAGCCAGTTACGGGATGAAACAATGCAAATCACATTCACAAGGTCTGGAATATGCCATTCATTAAGATGATTCTCCTGGCTTCCTCTGTGGGTGTCCTCTTGCTCCACCCTAAAACCTAAGGAAATAAAAAAAAAAAGCCAAGCCACTAAAATAGCTGCAATAGAAAGCACTGTGGTCACAGGGCCAATGCCAACACCAAAGGCATGTACCAACCAAAATGCAGATATTCCATCTGGCAATGCGACATGGCATGTGGGCCTTCAGAGTCAGTGAACCAAACAGGATGACAAGGATTTTCATCTTCCAGAACTTGTGCTCACAATTCTAATTGCTAGATTGAATTCTCTTTCTCCAGAAGATTAACTGTAACCGGTTCCTATGGACTCATGCATAGAAGACACTTCATTCTTTTTCTTAGTTTTGCCACCATAAAATTTTCAGATGGAACAAAGAGACAAGTACATGCCAGGGAGCCCAATGCTTTCTGGGGCTTCATCTAAAGTGTAACCATTGGGGAAAATTCCCCAACTAGCAAGAAGGTAGAATGTGATTTTTCTTGAGAACAGTGATCGACATCTCCCAAGAAAAAAGTATCTTGATGAGGCTATTATTCCTATACTTAGCATCTTCTACCACTTAACTTCTCTAAGAAATACGTACTCTCCCTTCCAAAGTTCAGGAACTGTTTCTTTTGCATGTATGCCCTCCTCAGAATTACAAAGCTTATGCAGAACTCTCTTCACCAATTTTCCAGGTAAGTTTTACTCAGAGAGATCTGCCTTAATAGCTGAAAATGGATGTCCAAATGAGAAAATCATATTCTATATTTTTCAGGTCATTATACTTTTTTAAGATTATCCCTAAGTCCTGTTCTATCGTAAATGTTTTAATGTCCTTCTGAGGAAAGGTAAAACTGAGATGTTGAAGAGCAGATTTTCTGTAAACTAGGCTCTCTGATGGGGATTTGCATGTCCATTGGGGCTTGCTCTCAGAAACAATACCTGTAAGGAGATGACAGAAGCAGGAAAGAGTAGAGCAGAAGGTGGACGGTAATGCACTTACAGCAGAGACCTCATCACACAGGAGCCATTCAGAGATGGACCATGCTGAGACAAGAAGGTTAAGCTTTCATTTACCCACGTTGACTGGACATTGGATGTGGGTAGTCCCCTGGAATGGGCGTGTCCTTGAGAAGGCAGCTCTCTTCAACTGAGGGCAATGCTGACAGAGACTCAGCTATGAGCCATCAGCAGCCATCACTCCCCGTAACGGAGGGAATGTGTGTCTCCATCCTGAAGGAGGGATTGGTTGACAACCCTAGCATTCCCTAAAGTCCATTCCTTGCAGCTCATGGGTGCCTATACTTTTATGGAAATTTCATCCCATCTGGGAACAGCTCCTTCAGGATTCTGGTTGGTTTCTTTTCTTGAGAAAAATTACAAGGGGAAGATCTGCGAAGCAAATTTCAGTTCCTGCTATTGCAGCTAGTTTGGGGGCTACAACTGGTACTCATCTTATCACTCTTCTTCTACTTTGGATGCTCCTCACACATGGCTAACATCTTTGCTGGGGTGACCCAGATGCTTATTTCTGAGGGGTCTGAGCCCCTAGTCACCTTTTCCTTCTCTAAGCTTCTGTCAGGATCACCTCCAGGATGTTAAAAACTATATCATATTGATAAACTCTCCATTATCCAACTTTATATGCCAACCTCTTCATCTCAGCACCCTGAGACTCCAGTTACTATTTCAGCTACATTTTTACTTGGTCCTGTGGTTATTTTGCAGGATGTTCTCTTTCCTCCATCAGGCTCAGCACTTTCATGGTTGGGTTACGTTGTGACTTAAAAGTAATTATTGTTTTGGTGTCCAGTGGTGAAGTGGAGTAGATTCTGAGAAAAGTGTGTACAGAGAGGGCTGGTATAGCTATTCCAGGGGAGAATAGACCACTTTTGCAGAGAGTTCAGGGTAGTATAAGGATTCAAGATTTTTTAGTTCACTGACCTAAATTTCCCTCTCAAATCTCAGGGTACTACTGTTTACTAATCAAGGCCCTGCTCTTGGAGTAGTAGACTTTCCAGGCTTGACAATTCAACCTTCTTTGGATCTCTGCTATCCTTCTAATAAAATTCCATATCTCATCTTAAGTTTTTGGTTTCTGCCTGTAGAAAATGGATGTCTTTTTTATATGCTGTCAAGGAGGTCCTCTGCTTTCAAACTTTTTCTTAAATTGGGGATTAATTATCTTCTATTTTTTATTGCCTTTACCAATGCATCAATGGCCCCCAGCATAAACCACCTGATTACATAATCTTTATAATCATTCTTCCCCAGAACCACTCAATCCTTGAGATATTGCTCTGGCCAGTGCCTTCCTTCCCATCAGTATCCCATCTGAGATCACCATCAGTAAAAATTTTAACAATAGTACCACTATTGCCTACTAGGGGTATTGTTACAAACTGAATTGTGTCCCCCCCCCCAAAAAAAAATGTGTCAACTTGGCTAGGCCGTGAGTCCCAGTATTGTGTGATTGTCCACCATTTTGTCATCTGACGTGATTTTCCTACATAGTAAATCGTACCTCTATGATTTTAACGAGGTGGGATTAGTGGAAGTTATGTTGATTAGGCAGGGCTCAATCTACAAGATTAGGTTGTCTCTTAAGTCAATCTCTTCTGAGATATAAAAGAGAGAAGCAAGCAGAGAGACATGGGGATCTCATATCACCAACAAAGCAATGCCGGGAGCAGAGTGCATCTGTTGTACACGAGTTTCCTGCACTGAGATGCTCCTAGACCAGGGGAAGATTGATAACAAGGACCTTCCCACAGAACCAACAGAGACAGAAAGCCTTCCCCTAGAGCTGGCACTCTGAATTTGGACTTCTAGCCTTCTAAACTGTGAGAAAATAAATTTCTCTTTGTTAAAACCATCCACCTGTGGTATTTCTGTTATAGTAGCACTAAATAACTAAGATAGAATTTGGTACTGGGACAGTGGTACTGCTCTAACAGATACCTAAAATGTGGAAGCAGTTTTGAAACTGTGAATGGATAGAAGCTGGAAGAGTTTTAGAACGCCTAATAATAAAAGCCTAGTTTGCCTTGAAGAGACTGTTCGTGGAATTATGGACATCTAAGACAATTCTAGTGAGGACTCAGAAGGAAGTGAAGAGAACTATAACACCTGAGACGGTAAAAAGCAGCAGCAGAGAAACAGCAGCAGAACCAGGAGAGCAGTGCAAGATAGTGCTGAACCTGATCCATGGAGCGAGAGAGCTGAGTGCCTTTGCACAGGAGGCTTCTTGGTGAAGTAGGGTGCCTCTGAGCCCTTATCAGTGGAGCTAAAGAGCTTTGGAACACTTGCCCCAGGAGGGCAGATGTGGACTGAGAGGCCTATGCGGCCAAAAGGCCAAGGAACCAGGAAGCAGAAGCTGAAGAGACAAGAAACACAGGAAGCAGAACTGCCTCAGTCTCAAAGGGTAGGGCCACAAACTCTGGGGTCTCAAAGTGTGGAGTCACCACTCAGATGGACTAGGAGAATGGGGCTGCCCAAATTTGAAGGAGCAAAGTTGCTGTCCCAGTGGGCCTGGAAGGCAGACTGAAGCCCAGGGCCAAGGGGCCTCCACTCAGAATCCATAGAGTGTGGCCAATACCTGGAGTCTGGAGCACAGAGCCATTGTGTAAATGGTCTCAGAGGCAGAGGATTATTTTGAAGCCTTGAGGGATAATTTAATGTGTTCTGTTGAGTTGAAGTGAGGATATTTATGTCCCATGTGAATGCTCACCAGAGGTTGACCTCAGAGGAGGATTTTAACAATCAAGTAAATAAGATGACACATTCTGTGGAAACCAGTCATCCTCTTTCCCCAGCCACTCCTTGTCACTGCCCAATGGACTCATGAAAAAAGTGGCCATGGTGGGAGGGATGGAGGTTATTTGGACTTCCACTCACCAAGGCTGACTTAGCTATAGCCACTGCTGAGTGCTCAATCTGCCAGCAGCAGAGACCAACACTGAGTCCCTGATATGGCACCATCCCTCAAGGTGATCAGCCAGCAACCTGGTGCCAAGTTGATTACATTGGACCACTTCCATCATGGAAAGGGCAGTGTTTTGTTCTTACTGTAATTGACACTTACACTGGATATGGATTTGCATTCCCTGCATGCAATGTTTCCACCAAAACTATCATCCATGGACGAACAGAATACCTTATGCATTGTTATGGTATCCCACCCAGTATCATCTTGGCTCAAGGGACTCATTTCAAGGCAAATGAAGTGTGACAATGGGCCCATGCTCATGGAATTCACTCATCTTACCATGTGGCCCATCATCCTGAAGCAGCTGGTTTGAGAAAATGATGGAATGGCCTCCAAAAAAACACGATTATGGTACCAGCTAGGTGACAGTACCTTGCAGAGTTGGGGCAACATTCTCCAGAAGGCTATATATGCTTTAAACCAGCGTCCATAATATGTTGTTGTTTCTCCCATAGCCAAGATTCATGGGTCCAGGAATCAAGGGGTGGAAGTGGGAGTGGCATCACTCACTATTACCCCTAGTGACTCACTCATAAAATTTTTGCTTCCTGCCCCCCCGACCTTATGCTCTGCAGATCTAGAGATCTTCGCTCCAAAGGGAGGAATGCTCCCACCTGGAGACACATCACTGATTCCACTGAACTGGAAGCTAAGAATGTCACCTGGCCACTTTGGGCTCCTTATGCCTCTGGATCAACAGGCAAAGAAGGGAGTTACCATATTGGCTGGTGTGACTGATCCTGATTACCAAGAGGAAATCAGATTGATATCACATAACGGAGGTAAAGATGAGTATGTCTGGAATGCAGGAGATCCCTTATGGTTTCTCTTAGTGCTACTATGCCCTGTGATCAAAGTCAATGGAAAACTAAAGCAACCCAATTCCGATATGACTACTAGTGGCCTAGACCCTTCAGGAATGAAGGTTTGGGTCACACCACGAGGCAAAGAACCACGACCAGCTGAAGTACTTGCTGAGGGTAAAGGGAATACAGAATGGGTGGTGGAAGAAAGTAGTTCCAAATAGCAGTTACGACCTTGTGACCAGTTGCAGAAACGAGGACTGTAATTGTTATGAGTACTTCTTCTTTGTATGTGTGCATCAAGTATTTTTGTTTTCTTCACTTATAAAATGTAAGATGTGAACAGGGCTAGTGCATTTTCAGTTGTATGTGTGTTTGTTATGTTAGGTGCAAGTATGACTTTATAATTCTCTTTATTCAGAGATTATGTATGGTTTAAGGAGATGTATATAGGTGACAAGGAGTGGACTGTGATGATTAAGGTTGTATGTCAACTTGGCTGGGCCATGATTCTCAGTGGTTTGGCAGTTATGATGTAGTTTGGCAGTTGTATGATGTTGTGATCACTTCCATGATAAGATTTGATATAATGTGATCACCTCCATGATGGGATCTGCAGTGAGTAGCCACTTAATTGAAAGGGAGTTTCCTTGGGCATGTGGCTTGCATCAAATATAAGTGGACATTGTAGGAAGGCTCGTGGGCTTTTGCTCCCTCTGGATCCTGCAGTTGGTTCCTGTTCGACTGGCCTCCGATTCTTGGGACTTGAGCTAGCAGCTTACCTGTGGGCTTGCCTGCGGATCTTTGCAGCCTGTGAGCAATAGCCCTGCTCTCTGATCTGCCAGTTAGCCTTGGGTTTGCCAGCCCCTGCAGCTACGAGAATCAGGAGAAGCCTCTATCCTGACCCACAGACTTGGGACGTTCCACCCTCTACAACCACATGAGCCATTTCCTTGATATAAATATCTCTATATATATATATTTATACACTTTACTGGTTTTGCTTCTCTAGAGAACCCAACCTAAGACAGGTATCAATAATCCTCCTACCATCAGTGATGGAATCCTGTTCCAAAACCCCATTTTGAATCTGCTTTCTTGGACTATTATTGGCACCAACTGTTGGTTTTCCTGGGAAACAGACTCTGAGATGCTGAGATTGTCATCCAGGTGAGGTACTGGGGAGTATCCTTGGGAAAAGTACTGTAAAAGGATAAAGGAAGCATAATTGGAAATGTGATGCAGCTTCAATAGAGTCATCAGTTGATCTCACAGAGAGCTCTGAAGCTGGGATAGTCATTCAGAGATGTTTCAAACTGAGCCAAGGGACTGAGCTTTTGTACTTCTCAATGACCAGTCATTGGATACAGGCTGGACCCTGAGAAGGGGGTCAGTTATCCTTGGGTAAGGCAGCTTTCTTCAGCCAAAGGCAATTCCCAGCTAAGAGGGATTTAGTTGTTAGCCCCAGCAGCCATTTGTCCCAGGAACCGGGGTAATGAGCATGTTAATTTTGAGGAGGATCTGGGCGGCATGCTAGAGTACCACTACCTAAGACAAAAGCAACTGGCCAAAGATTACATGATATACTAGGACTTAAGTAATTATGAAAAATAGGAAAGAGGGAGCTAAATTGGCTTAATTAAATTAATGAGTTTTAGACTGCTTTTTGAAAAATATTTTTGCTTGCTATATTTATATTACACTCTAAGATATAAATGGGTACCACTAAATAAATGCAAAAAAAACCTTACAAAATATTATAAATCGTGTCAATTTTATATAATGTAATATATGGTAAATAGAGATGTTCATAAAATTAATTTCTAAGAACAGAAGCTGAAAGCACTCAGAGCATTTTGTTATGACTTAATCCTTTGATTTAACAAAAAACTTGAAACTATTCATTTTACTGCTCTTAAACCAATTCTGTCTTCTTGGTGAATACAATCTTAAAAATTAAAAAGTAATTCGATTGTTTTTAAGCTCCATTTGTTAGGTCTCAGTTTATTTATAAATATTGTTTGAATTAGCACACATCTCTAAATATGTGTAGTCCAAAGAGTGAAATTTTACAAAGGTGAAAATGATTAATATGGAAGAGAATTTTCCGTGATAACTTAAAAATATTATGAATCTTCATTAGTACCTCAGAAACTATTCTCAGCAACTACAAAAACATTCCCCCTATTTGGGTGTGAAAACTTGAAAATACTGTAATTAATTTCAACGTGTTTAGAAAAACTTAGGTGTTAAGTATGACTTTATACACAGGTGGAAATGTTTATACATCGTAATTCAAACTGCTTTCATTACAGAAATATATCTATTCAGGAGTTACTGATAGACTGATGAAAGACACAAAAAATGCCCAATTAATTATAATACAAAAAATGAACTAAATTAGGATCAGCCTAGTCTTCATGGGAAGAATCTGAAACAGCTTTCTTGAGAAAACGACATTCATGAGAAAGTCGAAAAGTATATAGGAATTAGAGAAAAAGATGGAGGAAGAGAGTGGCAGGCAGAGAGTAGCAAACACAATGGCCTAGAGGTAAAAGAACATAGAGGGGAACTTAAATTCATTTAGTTAGCCTGAATTACAGACTGCAAGCAATAAGGAGCTATTGAAGCATGTGAAGTAGAGAAATGATGTGATCATATTTACACATCACAAAGATTACTTATAATGTAGTGAAAAATGAATTGGAGACAACGAAGATCAAAGTTAGAGATTGTTGTGAGAGAAAATGTTTGCCTGAACTAAGGTAGAACCAGCAGCAATGCAAATAACTGGACAAAATTGAAAGATATTTGGGAAGAAACATTGAAAAACCTGAGGATTGATTGGATGAGAAAGGGTAAAGGAGAGGGTGATAGCCCACGTGGGTAATTGAGTAAACAGGCAGCCATTTAAGTCATACATAACAACCAATTCTTGTTAGAAAATACTTTATTCCAATTTTCAATTCTTGTTCTAGGTCATAAAGCTGATTCACATTTCCTATATCATATTGATTTTTGCAAAGAAAACTTTGTTTTGTCTCCAGTTTTTTTAGAATGTAGGTCACCATCACAGTATCTCAACTACCCCTAGTAATAAAATGCTCTCTGAACTAAATATACATATTAAAAACTCCAAAAAGGAGCTACCATATTTCAAATAACACCATACAAAAACTTTCTTGACTCTTTTTGTTAAACTACCATGGCAACTTACTCAACTGCCCTTTTATGCTTCATGTTCCATCAAGAAAACATACCACTTTACATTAAAATCAACACGATTACACCTCAGATCTGAAAACACCCACAACATTCAGAAGCACATTTTTGCCAATGCTGTGTTGCATGTTAATCTTAACTACTATCAGAAATTCTCTCACAAATTCTATGATGAATGTACAAACTACTAAACAAATATAAATCCTTTCTGTTTTATAAACATTTTCAGTATTGCTTAAAAATGAGCCAGATTTTAGGACGACTTCCGGCAAAATGGCACTCTAGGCACAAACACCACACAGTCCCTCCACAGCAAAGATCCGAAAAACTAAGCTGAACAGAGAAAACAACAATCGTGAAACCCTAAAACATCAAATGAAGAGATAAAGAACTCAGCCAAGCACCAAATGGAATGAGAAAACTGACAGAGAATGGAGAGTGAGGAGAGATTCATGCAGAGGTCCCCTACCAGCTAACGCAGCACGGATCTATCATCTTGGACTCCTATCAGAGACCAGGAAACAGGGGATACAAGAAAGCAGCTTCAAGGAGCTTCCAATGGGAGACAAAACAACTGGTAATTTGCGATATACGCTTTCCCATCACCCACACTTCTTCACTCCCACTTGGCCTCTGCTTCCCGTGGCCACAATTTCTTGTCTGGGAAGCACCGGCTGCTTGGATTCCACACACCTGAACAGGCTGGCTCTCTGAGTGACATTGTTGGCTGCTGGTGTTGCTTTTTCCACTTCTTTTGATTTCTTCCTTCCCTCTCACCACCTCCCCCTCCTTTCACTCAAATACCTGGCTCCGTGCGCCATCTTTGCTTCTTCCTGAGGGGCTGTGGAGCTCCGTTAGAGTGTGGAGCTGCTTCCCGGTCTGGGCTGCTGCGAAGGTGGGATCCCGGGACTTTTGTTCATTTGTTTGTTTTGAATTGTTTCTTTGTTTTCTTTTCCTTTTCTTAAGTTGGGAGCCCTTTCTGGCCAGGCAGTGCTGCGTGGCAAGGAGGTTACCCCCTCGGCTTGCAAAGACATGCAGAGGGATCTCTGAAGGCATTTCTTTTTTCATTGTTTTTTTTTTCCTGTTTTTTGGGGGGCTTTTCTTGATTTTTTTTAATTTGTTTTGTTTTGTTTCCCCTCTTTTTCCCTTTTTGTCTTTCTTCATTACTCAGTTTCTCATCTCTCTATATCTTCCTTCTCTTTCTGTTCCCTGAATACCTGGCATTGTATACCTCTACGCCTTCCAGCCAGGCTGTACTGCAACACCTGAGAGCGACTTCCCCAGATCTTATAGCTACACCGGTGAATTACTGGGAACTTTGTGGTTCTTTAAACTTTCTGATTTTTATTTATTCATTCTTTTCTTTTCTTTTCTTCCTCTTCCCCTTTCTGTTTTTCTCCATTTCATAGTCTCTCATCTCTCCACTCCAACGGCAAGCTCCCCTAGCATTCCTTTTTGTTTGTTTGTATGTTTTTGGCTCCTGTTCCTCTCTCCTCTCTCCCATATCTATCTTAGCTCCACGCATAACAATCTCCCCTCTACAACCTGCCTACCTGCACCGTGCGCTTAACATCACACCACCATGCAGCACAGGCATGGCCTACTGGAACCTGCCCTGCACTGATTACCGACCCGCAGTGGTAGCTGTACTAAGCGCAACAAACAACCCATCCCAGTAACTCCTCTTCAGCTAGACCTGCCCTACGTACCGTATCTGAGTGACTGACCCTGCCAGTTGGAGAAGGAGGTGAAAAGTATTGTGCCCAAAGATGAGCAAACAACAAAGAACACACAGTCCGCCTGTTCAGACATAGTCAAATTTAAAAAAACAAATGGAAGAAACAAACAAATCTACAATCAATAAATGAGAAAAATAACTACTGAATGCCCCGAAGACAGCAGACAATATCAAAACATTTACAAAAACAGGACAGGATAGTTCCAGTAGGTGTCCAAAATAAAACACCAGATGACTTTCCAGTGGAAGAAAATGCACTAGAACTACCTGATAGGGAATTCAAATCTCTAATACTCAGAATTCTCCAAGAGCTGAGGCAAAAAGCTGACAAACATGAGGGAAAAATAGACAAATTCATGGAAAATATGGACAAAAAATTAGAATAGTTCAGGAAAATAATGCAGGAACAAAATTCCAAAATAAATTCACAACTAGAAATTATACAAAGACAACAATTAGAAATCCAAAAGATAAACAACAATATTTTGGAAATGGACTAAGTCACAGAAGGGCTGAGAAGCAGATTTGAAACGGTGGACGACAGGATCAGTGGAATTGAAGACAAACACTTGGATACAACTCTGTTTCAGGAAAACTCAGAAAAAAGAACAAAGAAAAATGAAGGGACCCTGAGAGTTATGTGGGCTACAATCAAAAGCAAAAATTTTTGAGTGATTGGAATTCCAGAACAGGGAAAGAAAACAGAAAACATGGAGAGGATCATTGAAGAACTGCTGACAGAAAACTTCCCCAGTATCAAGAAAGATGAAAAGCTGCACATCCAAGAAGCTCAACGAACCCCATATAGGAGAGACCCCAAAAGAAAATCACCAAGGCATATTGTAATCACACTCGTGAAAACTAAAGACAAACAAAGAATCCTGAGAGCAGCGCATGAAAAACAAGAAATCACATACAAAGGAGAAGCAATAAGACTGAGCTCAGATATTCGGCAGAAACCACGCAGGCAAGAAGGCAATGGGATGACATATATAAAATCTTGAAAGAAAAAAATTGTCAGCCAAGAATAATATATCCTGAATAACTCTCGTTCAAATTTGATGGTGAAATTAGGTCATTTCCAGATAAACAGAAATTAAGGGAACATGTAAAAGTCAAACCAAACTTACAAGAATTATTAAAGGAAGTTCTTCGATCAGAGGACAAACAACTTCAGCTCACAGGCCAAATCTAGGATGCAAGATCGTACCAGCCAGATACCAATCTAGGAAATGAACTCTAGAGGACTATCCAAAACCAAAAGAAATACAACAGGGAATCAGAGCAGTTAATCAGTAAATGACAACAACATCAAAACAATAAAAGGGAATAAATGTCATAGGTATAGAACCTTTTAATGAAAAGGAAGGCAAAGTGATACCAAGTAATGGTAGACTTCTTCAAACTTAGAAAGATAGGGTAAAATTCATGGTAACCACAAAGAAAGTTAACAAACATACTCATAAAAATAAAGAGAAAAAACATAAAGTCTCAGCAAAAACAAAACCTATAAAAACAAAAGCAATGAAAAAAAAATCCACAAACAAAAGGAACTCAGCACAAGAGAGTAAGAAGAACAAAGAAAACTTCAGCACCACAAAAAAAAGCACTAAAAAATGACAGCAACAAACTCACATCTATCAATAATTACACTGAATGTAAATGGACTCAATGCACCTATAAAGAGACAGAGAGTGACAAAATGGATAAGAAAACAGGATCCATCAATATGGTGTCTACAAGAGACACACCTTAGAAACAAAGATGTGAATTTATTAAAAGTCAAAGATTGGGAAAAAATATATCAAGCTAACAACTACCAAAAAAGAGCAGGAGTGGCAATTCTAATCTCAGATAAAATAGACTTTAAAACAAAATCTACCATAAAAGACAAAGAAGGACACTATATAATGATTAAGGGGATGATCCATCATGAAGACATAACCATAATAAACATCTATGTCCCCAATGACAGGGCTCCAAAATACATCAAACAAACTCTAACAACAATGAAAAGAGGAATTGACAGTTCCACAATAATAGTAGGAGACTTCAACACACCACTCTCAGTAAAGGACAGAACAACTAAGAAGAAACTCAGCAAAGATACAGAAGACCTACAGGGCGCCATCAGCCAACTTGACCTCATAGACATACATAGGACACTCCATCCAACTGCTGCAAACTACACATTATTTTCCAATACACATGGAATGTTCTCCAGAATAGACCACATCTTAGGCCACAGAGCAATCCTCAACAAGATCCAAAAGGTTGAGATGATTCAAAGTATCTTCTCTGACCACAAGGCCATCAAGGTAGAAATTAATAATAGAAAGAGCAAGGAAAATAAATCAATTACATGGAAACTGAATAATATCCTGCTTGTACATCACTGGGTAATAGAAGAAATCGAGATGGAATCAAAAAATTCCTAGAATCAAATGTGAATGAAAACACATCATACCAAAACCTTTGGGACACAGCAAAGGCAGTCCTCAGAGGACAATTTATACCAACAGAGGCACATATCAAAAAAGAAGAAAGGGGCAAAATAATAACATTAACTACAGAACTCAAACAAATAGAAAGAGAACAGCAAAAAAAGCCCACAACCACTGGAAGAAAGGAAATAGTAAAGATCAGAGCAGAAATAAATGAAATAGAGAACAGAAAAACAATAGAAAGAATCAACAAAACCAAAAGTTGGTTCTTTGAAAGAATCAACAAAATTGACAAACCGCTGGCCAGACTGACAAAAGAAAAACAGGAGAGGACACAAATAACCCAAATAAGAAATGAAGTGGGGGACATTACAACAGACCCAACTGAAATAAAAAGGATTATAACAGAATATTATGAAAAACTATACTCCAACAAATTTGAAAACCTAGAGGAAATGGATAAATTTCTAGAAACACACGGCCTACCCAAACTACAACAAAGTGATGTTGAAAATCTGAACAGACCCATAACAAGAGAAGAGATTGAAAAGGTAATAAAAAAACTCCCAACAAGAAAAAGCCCTGGCCCAGATGGCTTCAATGGAGAATTCTACAAAACATTTGCAGAAGAGCTTGTACCAGTACTACTCAAGCTATTTCAGAGCATAGAAGAGGAAGCAACACTTCCAAATTCATTCTGTGAAGCCAGCATAACACTGATAACAAAACCAGGCAAAGATGTCACAAAAAAAGAAAATTACAGACCAATATCTCTCATGAATACAGATGCAAAAATTCTGAACAAAATTCTAGCCAATAGAATTCAGCATCATATCAAAAAAATAATACACAATGACCAAGCAGGATTCATACCAGGTATGCAAGGATGGTTCAACATTAGAAAATCAATCAACATAATCCACCACATAAATAAAAAAAAATAAAAGAATCACATGATCATCTAAGTTGACACAGAAAAGGCATTTGACAAGGTCCAACACCCATTCCTGATAAAAACTCTCAATAAAATAGGTATAGAAGGGAAATTTCTCAGCATAATAAAGGGCATCTGTGCAAAACCAACGGCCAACGTCATTCTTAATGGAGAGAGGCTGAAAACATTCCCCTTGAAAACAGGAACAAGACAAGGATGCCCTTTATCACCACTCCTATTTAACATTGTGCTGGAAGTTCTAGCTAGAGCAATAAGGCAAGAAAAAGAAATCAAGGGCATCCGAATTGGTAATGAAGAAGTTAAACTGTCCCCGTTTGCAGATGATATGATACTATACATAGCAAATCCTAAAGACTCCACGAGAAATCTACTGGAAATAATAGAAAGATTCAGCAGAGTAGCAGGATACAAGATAAACATTCAAAAATCAATTGGATTCCTATACACCAATAAGGAGAACGATGAAAAGGAAATCAGTAAAACAATATCATTTATAATAGCCCCTAAAAAGATAAAATACTTAGGAATAAATTTGACCAGGGATGTAAAAGACCTATACAAAGAAAACTACAAAACACTACTGCACGAAACCCAAAGGGATCTACATAAATGGAAAAACATACCATGCTCGTGGATACGCAGACTAAACATTGTGAAAATGACAATTCTACCCAAAGCAATTTACAAATACAATGCAATCCCGATCCAAATACCAAGAATATTCTTTAAAGATATGGAAAAAGTAATCATTCACTTTATATGGAAAGGGAAGAAGCCCCGAACAAGTAAAGCACTATTGAAGAAGAAGAATAAAGTTGGAGGACTCACACTACCTGACTTCAGAACCTACTATACAGCTACAGTAGTCAAAACAGCCTGGTACTGGTACAACGACAGATACATCGACCAATGGAACAGAACTGAGAACGCAGAAGTAAATCCATCCACCTATGGTCACCTGATCTTCAACAAGGGCCCAAAGTCCACTAAATGGGGAAAAGACAGTCTTTTTAACAAATGGTGCTGGCAAAACTGGATCTCCATCTGCAAAAAAATGAAACAGGACCCATACCTCATGCCATATACAAAAACTACTTCAAAATGGATCAGAGACCTGAATATAAAGCCTAAAACTATGAAGTTCATAGAAGAAAAAACAGGACCAACACTACAGGCCTTAATACACCGTATTAACAGGATACAAACCATAACCATCAACACACAAACCCCAGAAGATAAGCTAGATAACCGGGATCTTCTAAAAATCAAACACCTATGCTCTTCAAAAGACTTCACCAAAGGAGTCAAAAGAGAACCTACAGACTGGGGAAAAAATTTTGGACAGTACAAGTCAGACAAAGGTCTCATTTCCATAATCTACAAGAAAATCCAACATCTCTACAACAAAAAGACAAATAATCCTATTAGAAAATGGGCAAAGGAAATGAACAGACACTTCATCAAAGAAGACATTCAAATGGCCAACAGACACATAAGGAAATGGTCCCAATCACTAGCCATTAGAGAAATGCAAATTAAAACCACAGTGAGATACCATCTCACCCCGGCATTACTGGCACGAATCAAAAACACTGGAAATAATAAATGTTGGAGGGGCTGCGGGGAGATCGGAACTCTTATGCACTGCTGGTGGGAATGCAAAATGATACAACCATTTTGGAAAATGATACGGTGCTTCCTCAGAAAGCTAGAAATAGACATACCATTCGATCCAGCAATCCCACTCGTAGGAATATATCCTAGAGAAATAAGAGTCGTCACTTGAATAGACATATGAACACCTATGTTCATGGCAGCATTGTTCACAATAGCAAAATGATGGAAACAACCTAGATGCCCATCAGCAGATGAATGGATAAACAAACTATGGTACGTACACACAGTGGAGTACTATGTAACAAGAAAGAACAACAATGAATCTGTGAAGCATCTCATAACATGGATGAAACTGGAGGACATTATGCTGAGTGAAATAAGTCAATCACAAAAGGACAAATATTGTATGAGACTCCTATTTTAAAAACCCATGAAAAAGTTCACACACAAAATGTAACAATCTTTGCTGGTTACCAGGGATGGGAGGGGTGTGGAGGAAATACTAAACAGGCAATAGATATGTGGTATCTTGGGTGAAGGGTGAGACGGTACACACAATACAGGGGAAACTAGCACAATTTATACAAGGAAAGGTCATGGAAGCCCCATAGACACATCCAAACTCCCTGAGGGACTGAATTGCTGGGCGGAGGGCTGTGGGGACCACAGTCTCCAGGAACATCTAGCTCAATTGGCATAACACAATTTATAAAGACAATGTTCTACATTCTACCTTGGTGAGTAGTGTCTGGGGTCTTAAAAGCCTGTGAGCGGCCGTCTAAGATATTCCACTGGTCTCATCCCTTCGGGAGCAAGGGAGAATGAAGAGAACAGGATACAAGGAAAAGATTAGTCCAAAGGACTAATGGTTCACAGCTATCAAGGCCTCCACCAGACTAAGTCCAGTATAGCTAGATGCTGCCCAGCTATCACCACTGACTGCTCTGACCAGGATCACAACAGAGGGTTCTGGACAGAGCTGGAGATGGGTGTAGAACATAATTCTAACTCACAAAAAAAAGACCAGATTTACTGGCCTAAAGGAGACTGGAGAAACCCCGAGAGTATGGCCCCAGGTACCCTTTTAGCTCAGTGTGAAGTTATCTCCGAGGTTCACCGTTCAGCCTGGGAGTGGACAGCCCCGTAAAACCATACGGGACTAATGAGGTACAGGAGTCTAGTGACAAGGTCCAGAAAGCAGAAGGGGACAAGGAAGCTGGTGATAGGGAACCCAAGGTTGAGTAAGGATATTGTTGATGTGTTGTGAGATTGTTAACCATTGTCATAGGGCAACATTTGTAGTAACTGTTAAATGAGAAACTACTTTGCTCTGTAAGCCTTCATCTTAAGTGAGAATAGCAGCACAATTGGAAGAGCGTAGTCAATGTCACTGAACTGTGCATGTAGAAATTTTTGAAATGGTGTATCTTTGGCTATGTGTATTTTCACCAAAAAAAAAAGGGTTGAGAAGTTAGAGGGTTGACATCTTGTGGGACTGTTAGCCAGTGTCATAAAATAATATGTGTACTACTGTTTCCTGAGAAACTATTTGTTCTGTAAGCCTTCACCTGAAGTACAATTAAAAAAAAAAAAGAGCCAGAGGGGCAAGATGGCGCTCTAGGCAGAAACACCACGCCGTCCCTCCACAGCAAAGATCCGAAAAACTAAGCCTAACAGAGAATCAACAATCCTGAAACCCTAGAACACCAAATGAAGAGATAAAGAACTCAGCCAAACACCAAACGGAGTGAGAATACTAAAAGAGAACGGAGAGCGAGGAGAGACTCAGGCAGAGATTCCTTACCAGCTAACGCAGCGCGGATCCACCATCTTGGATTCCTATCGGAGACCAGCAAACGGGAGAGCAGCCTTGCAGAGCATCTGGTCGGAGACAGAACGACCGGTAAACTGCGGTGCGCGCTCTCCCACCACCCACCCCTCTCCGCCTCAGCTGGGGATCCCCTGCTTTCCGTGGCCAGGGTCTCTGGGCTGGGGGGTGCTGGTGCTTGGATTCCGCGCGCCTGGGCTGGCGGCTTTCTGGGAGCCGTTTGCTGGCAGCTAGCGAACCTTTCTCTGCCGCCTCCCCCTCCTTTTGCCTGGGTGCCTGGTTCCGAGTGCCGTCTCTGCTCTCTCCTGCGGGGCTGTAGGGCTGCGTGCGGGCGTGTGGCTGTTTCTGGGTCTGGGCTCCTGCGTGGGTGGGATCCCGGGGCCTTTCTTCGTTCACCCCTCTGCTTTCCGTGGCCGGGGTCCCTGGGCGGGGGGCGCCGGTGGTTGGGTTCCGCGCGCCCGGGCTGGGGGCTTTCTGGGAGCCATTTGCTGGCACCTAGCGGACCTTTTTCTGCCGCCTCCCCCTCCTTTTGCCTGGGTGCATGGTTCCGAGGGCCGTCTCTGCTCTCTCCTGCGGGGCTGTAGGGCTGCGTTCGGGCGTGTGGCTGTTTCCAGGTCTGGGCTCCCGCGCGGGTGGGATCCTGGGGCCTTTGTTCGTTGGCCCCTCTGCTTCCCGTGGCCACGGTCACTTAACCCCGAGACTATCGGCTTCTTGGAATTCGCGCCCCTGAGTGGGGGCTCTCTGGGTCCCATTTGTAGGCACTGACTGCTGGTGTTGCCCTTTTTTTTTTTTTCTCAATTTTATTTTTCTTCCTTTTTTGATTAGTTTTGTCATATTTTATCTCTTTTTCTCTTTTGTCTTTCTTCATTGCTTAATTTCTTGTCCCTCTATCTCTTCCTTCTCTTTCTGATCCCTGAATACCAGGCGATGTATGCCTCTGTACCTTCTGGCCAGGCTGAGCTGTGAAAATTGAGACCGACTCCCCCAGACCTCATAGCTGCATCGGTGCGATCCCTGGGAACTTTGCAGTTTTTTAACTTTTCTGATTTTCATTTGGTCATTCTTTCCTTTTCTTTCTCTTCCCCCTTCTGGTTTCCTCCATCCCATAGTCTCTCATCTGTACATTCCAACGACAAACTCCCCTAGCATTCTTTTATGTTTGTACGCTTTTTGCTCCTCCTCCTCTCTCCTCTCTCCCATATCCAGCTTAGCTTCACACATAACCATCTTCCCGCTGCACCCTACCTACATGCACCGTGCACTAGACATCACATCACCAAGCGGTGCAGGCACGCCCTATTGGAACCTGCCCAGCACTGACTACCGACCGTCCTGGTGGCTGCGGTGAGTGCCACAAGCAACCCATCCCAGTGGCTCCTCCTCAACTAGATCTGCCCAGCTGTACCACAAGAACGAAAAAAAAAAAAAAATCTACAATCAATAAACGAGAGAAATATCTACTGAATGCCCCGAAAACAGCAAACAATATCAAAACATTTACAAAAACAAGACAAGATGGCTCCAATAGGCGTCCAAATTAAAACACCAGATAACTCTCCTGTGGAAGAAAATGCACTAGAAGTACCTGATACGGAACTCAAATCACTAATACTTGGAATTTTCCAAGAACTGAGGCAAAAAGCTGACAAACATGAGGAAAAAATAGACAAATTTATGGAAAATACAGACAAAAAATTGGAAGAATTCAGGAAGATGATGCAAGAACAAAATGCCAAAATAAATTCACAACTCGAAATTATACAAAAACAACAATTAGAAATCCAAAAGATAAACAACAAGATTTCAGAAATGGACGGTGTCATAGAAGGGCTGAGAAGTAGATTTGAAACCATGGAAGACAGGATCAGCGGAACTGAAGACAAACACTTGGATACAACTCTGTTTCAGGAAAACTCAGAAAAAAGAACAAAGAAAAATGAAGAGACCCTGAGAGTTATGTGGGACACAATTAAAAGCAAAAACTTACGAGTGATTGGCATACCAGAACAGGGGAAGAAAACAGAAAACACAGAGAGGATCATTGAGGAACTGCTGACAGAAAACTTTCCCAATATCATGAAAGATGAAAAGCTGGTCATCCAAGAAGCTCAACGAACCCCATATAGAAGAGACCCCAAAAGAAAATCACCAAGACATATCATATTCACACTCGCTAAAACTAAAGACAAACAAAGAATCCTGAGAGCAGCTCGGGAAAAACAAGAAGTCACATACAGAGGAGAAACAATAAGACTAAGCTCAGATTATTCAGCAGAAACCATGCAGGCAAGAAGGCAATGGGATGACATATATAAAATCTTGAAAGAAAAAAATTGTCAGCCAAGAATAATATATCCTGCAAAACTCTCATTCAGATTTGATGGTGAAATTAGGTCATTTCCAGATAAACAGAAACTAAAGGAATATGCAAAAGTCAAACCAAACTTACAAGAATTATTAAAGGGAGTTCTTCGATCTGAGGACAAACAGCTTCAGCCCTCAGGCAGGACCTAGGACCTAGGACGCAGGTTAACATGAACCAGACACCATTCTAGGAACTGAACTACAGACGACTTTCCAAAAACAAAAGATATACAACAGGGAATCAGAGAAATCAATCAAAGGATGACAACAACATCAAAACAATGAAAGAGGGAACAAACGGCATAGGTATAGAACCTTCTAAAGGAGAAGAAGGCAAGGCGATACCAAGTAACGGTAGACTGCTTCAAAATTATAAAGATAAGGGTAAAATTCATGGTAACCACAAAAAAAGTTAACAAACCAACTCATAAAAATAAAGACGAAAAACATAAAGTCTCAACAAAACCAAAACCTACAAAAACAAAAGAAATGAACACAAAATCCACAAACAAAAGGAACTCAGCACAAGAGAGTAAGAAGAACAAAGAAAACTTCAGCATCACAAAAAAAAGCACTACAAAATGACAGCAACAAATTCACATCTATCAATAATTACACTGAACGTAAATGGATTCAATGCACCCATAAAGCGACGGAGAGTGGCAGAATGGATAAGAAAACAGGATCCATCTATTTGCTGTCTACAAGAGACACATCTTAGAAACAAAGATGTGAATTTATTAAAAATCAAAGGTTGGAAAAAAATATATCAAGCTAACAACTATCAAAAAAGAGCAGGAGTGGCAATTCTAATCTCAGACAAAATAGACTTTAAAACAAAATCTACCATAAAAGACAAAGAAGGACACTATATAATGATTAAGGGGATGATCCATCATGAAGACATAACCATAATAAATATCTATGCACCCAATGACAGGGCTCCAAAATACATAAAAAAAACTCTAACAGCACTGAAAAGAGAAATTGACAGTTCCACAATAATAGTAGGAGACTTCAACACACCACTCTCAGTAAAGGACAGAACAACTAAAAAGAAACTTAGCAAAGATACAGAAGACCTAAAGGACACAATCAGCCAACTGGACCTCATAGACATATATAGAACACTCCATCCAACCGCTGCAAAGTACACATTCTTTTCCAATGCACATGGAACGTTCTCCAGAATAGACCACATCTTAGGCCACAGAGCAATCCTCAACAAGATCCAAAATGCTGAGATAATTCACAGTATCTTCTCTGACCACAATGCCATCAAGGTAGAAATTAACACTAGAAAGAGCAAGGAAAAAAAATCAAACACATGGAAACTGAATAATAATCTGCTTACACATCAATGGGTAATAGAAGAAATCAGAGATGGAATTAAAAAATTCCTAGAATCAAATGAAAATGAAAACACATCATACCAAAACCTTTGGGACACAGCAAAGGCAGTCCTCAGAGGACAATTTATAGCAATAGATGCACATATCAAAAAAGAAGAAAGGGACAAAATCAAAACATTAACTACAGAACTCAAACAAATAGAAAGAGAACAACAAAAAAAGCCTACAACCACCGGAAGAAAGGAAATAGTAAAGATCAGAGCAGAAATCAATGAAATAGAGAACAGAAAAACAATAGAAAGAATCAACAAAACCAAAAGTTGGTTCTTTGAAAGAATCAACAAAATCGACAAACCACTGGCCAGACTGACAAAAGAAAAACAGCAGAGGGCACAAATAACCCAAATAAGAAATGAAATGGGGGACATTACAACAGACCCAACTGAAATAAAAAGGATTATAACAGAATATTATGAAAAACTATATTCCAACAAATTTGAAAACCTAGAGGAAATGGATAAATTTCTAGAAACATACGGCCTACCCAAACTACAACAAAGTGATATTGAAAATCTGAACAGACCCATAACAAGAGAAGAGATTGAAAAGGTAATAAAAAAACTCCCAACCAAAAAAAGCCCTGGCCCAGATGGCTTCACTGGAGAATTCTACAAAACATTTACAGAAGAGCTCGTACCAGTTCTACTCAAGTTATTTCAGAGCATAGAAGAGGAAGCAACACTTCCAAATTCATTCTATGAAGCCAGCATAACGCTGATACCAAAACCAGGCAAAGACATCACAAAAAAAGAAAATTACAGACCAATATCTCTCATGAATATAGATGCAAAAATTCTGAACAAAATTTTAGCCAATAGAATTCAGTATCATATCAAAAAAATAATACACCACGACCAAGTAGGATTCATACCAGGTATGCAAGGATGGTTTAACATTAGAAAATCCATCAACGTAATCCACCACATAAATAAAAGGAAAGAAAAAAATCACATGATTATCTCAATTGATGCAGAAAAGGCATTTGACAAAGTCCAACACCCATTCCTGATAAAAGCTCTCAATAAAATAGGTATAGAAGGGAAATTTCTCAACATCATAAAGGGCATCTATGCAAAACCAACAGCCAACATCATTCTTAATGGAGAAAGGCTGAAAACATTCCCCCTGAAAACAGGAACAAGACAAGGATGCCCTTTATCACCACTCCTATTTAACATTGTGCTGGAAGTTCTCGCTAGAGCAGTAAGGCAAGAGAAAGAAATAAAGGGCATCCAAATTGGTAATGAAGAAGTTAAACTCTCCCTGTTTGCAGATGATATGATACTATACATAGAAAACCCTAAAGACTCCACGAGAAATTTACTGGAACTAATAGAAAGATTCAGCAGAGTAGCAGGATACAAGATAAACATTCAAAAATCAGTTGGATTCCTATACACCAGTAAAGAGAACGATGAAAAGGAGATCAGGAAATCAATACCATTTTCAATAGCCCCTAAAAAGATAAAATACTTGGGAATAAATCTGACCAGGAATATAAAAGACCTATACAAAGAAAACTACAAAACACTGCTGCATGAAACCCAAAGGGATCTACATAAATGGAAAAACATACCATGCTCATGGATAGGCAGACTCAACATTGTGAAAATGGCAATTCTACCTAAAGCAATTTACAAATACAATGCAATTCCGATACAAATACCAACAACATTCTTCAAAGAGATGGAAAAACTAATTATTAACTTTATATGGAAAGGGAGGAAACCCCGAATAAGTAAAGCACTACTGAAGAAGAAGAATAAAGTTGGAGGACTCACACTACCTGACTTGAGAACCTACTATACAGCTACAGTACTCAAAACAGCCTGGTACTGGTACAACAACAGAGACATTGACCAATGGAACAGAATTGAGAACTCAGATGTAAATCCATCCACCTACGGTCACCTGATTTTTGACAAGGGCCCAAAATACATCAAATGGGGAAAAGACAGTCTTTTTAACAAATGGTGTTGGCAAAACTGGATATCCATTTGTAGAAAAATGAAACAGGACCCATACCTCACACCATATACAAAAACTACTTCAAAATGGATCAAAGACCTGAATATAAAGCCTCAAACTATAAAATTCATAGAAGAAAAAATAGGACCAACACTTCAGACCTTAATACATGGCATTAACAGGATACAAACCATAAACATCAACACAAAAAACCCAACAGATAAACTAGATAATTGGGATCTTCTAAAAATCAAACATCTATGCTCTTCAAAAGATTTCACCAAAAGAGTTAAAAGAGAACCTACAGACTGGGAAAAAATTTTTGGACAGTACAAGTCAGACAAAGGCCTAATCTCCATAATCTACAGGAAAATCCAACACCTCTACAACAAAAAGACAACCAATCCTATCAAAAAATGGGCAAAGGAGATGAACAGACACTTCACCAAGGAAGACATTCAAATGGCCAACAGACACATGAGGAAATGCTCGCGATCACTAGCCATTAGAGAAATGCAAATTAAAACCACAATGAGATACCATCTCACCCCGGCATTACTGGCACGAATCAAAAACACTGGAAATAACAAATGTTGGAGGGGCTGCGGGGAGACGGGAACTCTTATACACTGCTGGTGGGAATGCAAAATGATACAGCCATTTTGGAAAATGATATGGCGTTTCCTCAGAAAGCTAGAAATAGACGTACCATTCGATCCAGCAATCCCACTCCTAGGAATATATCCTAGAGAAATAAGAGTCATCACTCGAATAGACATATGCACACCTATGTTCATGGCAGCATTATTCACAATAGCAAAACGATGGAAACAACCTCGATGTCCATCAACAGACGAATGGATACACAAACTATGGTACATACACACAATGGAGTACTATGCAACGAGAAAGAACAATGAATCGGTGAACCATCTCATAACATGGATGAAACTGGAGGACATCATGCTGAGTGAAATAATTCAATCACAAAAGGACAAATATTGTATGAGACCTCTATTGTAAAAACCCATGAAAAAATTCACATGCAAAATGTAACAATCCTTGTTGGTTACCAGGGATGGGAGGGGGGGGGAATACTAAACAGGTAATAGGTAAGTGGTAACTTGGGTGAGAGATGAGATAGTACATAGTACAGGGGAAACTAACACAACCTGCACAAGGAAAGGTCATGGAGGCCCTATAGACACATCCAAACCCCCCGAGGGACTGAGTTGTTGGACGGAGGGCTCTGGGGACCATGATCTCGGGGAACATCTAGCTCAATTGGCATGACACTACTTATAAAGATAATGCTCTACATTCTACCTTGGCGAGTAGTGTCTGGGGTCTTAAAAGCCTATGAGCGGCCATCTAAGATACTCCACTGATCTCATCCCTTCGGGAACAAGGGAGAACGAAGAGAACAGGATACAAGGAAAAGATTAGTCCGAAGGACTAATGGTCCACAGCTACCAAGGCCTCCACGGGACTGAGCCCAGTACAGCTGGATGGTGCCCGGCTACTACCAATGACTCCTCTGACCAGGATCACAACAGAGGGTTCTGGGCAGAGCTGGAGTAGGATGTAGAGTATAATTTTAACTCCCAAAAAAAAAAAAAAAAGAAGACCAGATATACTGGCCTAAAGAATACTAGAGAAACCTCGAGAGTGTGGCCCCCAGACACCCTTTCAGCTCAGAGGGGAAGTTACCTTCAAGGTTCGATGTTAAGCCTGGGAATGGACACCCCAGTAAAACTAAATGGGACTAACGATGTACAGGAGTCCGGTGACAAGGGCCAGAAGGCAGAGGGAGAGTAGGAAACTGATGATAAGGAACACAAATTGAATAAGGACACTGTCGATGTATTGTGAGATTGTTGACCATTGCTATAGGGCAACATTTGTAGTAACTATTAAATGGGAGGCTGTTTTGTCCTGTAAGCCTTCATCTTGGGCGACAATGGCAGCACAATTGGAAGAGCATAGTCAATATCACTTAAATGTGTAAGTAAAAAGTTTTGAAATGGTGTTTAAATAAAATATAAATAAATAAATAAATAAATAAATAAATAAACAAATGAGACTAAAGAGGTACAATAGTCCACTGACAAGGTCCAGAAGACAGAAGGGGACAAGGAAGCCCCCTGGTGATAGGGAACACAAGGTGGAGTAAGGATATTCTTGATGTGCTGTGAGATTGTTAACCATTGTCATAGGGCAACATGTGTAGTAACTGTTAAATGAAAAACTATTTTTTCTGTAAGCCTTCATCTTAAGTGAGAATAACAGCACAGTTGGAAGAGCGTAGTCAATGTCACTGAACTGTGAATGTAGAAATTTTTGAAACGGTGTATCTTTGGCCATCTGTAATTTTCATCAAAAAAAAAGGTTGAGAATTTAGAGGCTTAATACGTTGTGGGGTTGTTAACCAATGTCAAAAAACAACATGTGTACTACTATTTCATGAGAAACTATTTGCTCTGTAAGCTTTCACCTGAAGTACAATAAAATATATATTTTAAAAAAAAAAAAAAAAAAAGAGCCAGATTTTAAAATGTTGCTCTAAAAGGCCTATCTTAAGTTCCCAGAAGGTTTAACAGTATTTAAAACTTTATTTCTAACCAGAAGAACTAGATGGTGCCCAGCTACCATTACTGACCATCCGAATCAGGGCCATCCTGATAAATGGGAGAAAAATGTGGAACAGAACCTCAAATCCCTAAAAAATTGAAAAAAAAAAAAAAAAAAAAAAAACTAGACCTATTGATTTGGCTGAGACTGGAGGACTCTTTAAGACTATTGACCTGAAATATTCCTCAAACCTTTAACCAAAGGGAGGGTGACTTTATAACTAAATAACAACAACAAATTGTCTCAAAAAATGATGACTATCACCCATAAGTACTGTGCTCCTTAAAAAAAAAAGCACCTCTAGGAGACCAAATGGTCAACAATTACCATAACAAAGATGAGAATGTAAGGGGGCAAGGAAACTAGATTAATGGAAACAGAAGAACCTAAACGGAAATAATAATTCTTATACATTGTGAAGAATATAACCAATGTCACTGAACAAATTGTGTAGAAGTTGTTAAATGGGAACCTAAACTGCTGTGTAAACTTTCACCGAAAACACAATAAAATATCATTTTAAAAATTAATTAAAAGCTTTATTTTAGAGATCTACGTTCGTCAGCTGGGAGAAGTACTGTGAGAATTATATACACTATCATAAATATAGCTGACTGCTGACTCATTTAATATGACTGAGACCTTTACTGATGGCTTTAATTATACATATTAATCATTTCAAAATGGATCTTTGGGTGAGAATATTTTTGTTGTCTATAAGAAATCCCCATTACTGAGTAGTAGTTTCATGATATCATATTAAAAAAGAATGAGATACTCAATAATAAAAATTATGCTGTAAATTAAAGCCCCAGTGCCAACATTAGTCTTAATTATTTAACCAGAACTAAGCTGTCATGTGAGTTTCTTACACTTTTTTTCTTTCCTAAAGCATTTTCCATTTGTTGTCCCAAATCACACTGTTCTAATAAGGTTAAAAGGGCAGGTTTTGGCTTTGGAGTTTTTTTTTCTCTCTCTCTCTCTCTTTTTTTTTTTAATTCACACTCTCGTATCTATACTTATAGCCCAAACTTTTTTTCTGAGTTTCTGACATACATATCCAACTGCACACTGAGTATAACCTAGACTCCTCGTTTTTTCCTGTTTTCCAAATCAAATGAACAGTAGACATCGATCAACTACCTCAGAAATATCGTTGAAATCCGGTCTTTGTTCTCTATCCTCACTGTTTCCCATACTCAATGATTCATACAATAGGCCCACATCATCTATTGCTTGGATTATTCAGATGATTTCCTAACTATTCTCTTTGCCTACCATTTTAATCCCTACTGATCTATTCTGCACATTGTTGCTATGCAATGTTAGTAAAGCGCAAATCTAATCAGGTCATTCTTTTGGTTAAAAACTATCATAACCCCATTGCTTATAGGAAAAAACATAAGGTCCTTGGCATGGCAGAAAAGGCTCACCATCAGCTGGTCCCTGGTTTGTTCCCTAAGACATAGTATCTCACCCTTCTCCCATGTAGCACAGTCGTATGAATTACATAATTTTGGACTCATTCTTACATCTTAGAATAAACCAGAATAAGATGTAAGAATGAGATCAAAAGCATTCTTGATCTGACTACTATAAGTAGGGTCATCAGATAGTTTTTTATCTTAGTTGGTACCCTTTGGAAAGTGAAAGAAGATGAGACTAACGCTAAACTCTAATGGGCGCTACAGGAAGACTCATAAACCAGGACGTCGCTGGGAGAATTGGAATGTATGTTCTTTTACCTGCAAGGAGAGTTGATTATTCCCCTCTTTTTGTGCTTCCTCTCACCTTATCCCTCTTGATTTATTTTCAGAGATCTACATCTGTCAGTTGAGGGAAGTACTTCGACTCTTTGTGTTAACCACTATCCCAGTACTTCTTATATTGTGTTGGAATAATTCATACCTCCTTTATCTACTATATCCAGAGCTAGGCCCTTGGGGCTTAGACACTGTACTTTATTCATCTTTGTGTACACAACAATTAACACTGCAAACTTGAGCAGGTCGTCCGGTAAATAGCTACCAGTTGCCATTTAGTCAATTTCGACTCCCTGTGTGTCAGAGTAGAACTTTTTTCAGAAGTAGATTACCAGGACCGTCTTCCAAGGTGACTCTGAGTGGAATGGAACCTCTAACCTTTCGGTTAACAGCCAAGTACATTAACTGTTTGTACTACCCAGGGATTCCATGATATCTGGTGCAAGCCCTATAATTAGATTGAATAAATAAAGGAACCAATCAATAAAGCTAGCGTGCCGAACACATATTCCTTACTAAATTTTAGATCCCTGTTAAATCAGCCAGAAAGTAAGATGTTTCATGTGCTCACCTCAGAATCATTCTTGGAACCAGATTTTGGAGACAGTGTGAGCAGCCAGGATCAGGAAGGTGTAGACATGTTTGACAAACAACATGAAGAGCTAGGTAGTGGCTAGAAACCATAGATGAAATGGAAGCCGGATGCAGATGAATTAGGAGTTGAAGAGTTCCCTGTATGAAAGCAAGGTTAAGACAATAAAGAGGTTCATAAATCAGAAGAAGGAATCAAAACAGCCAGCATGTTGCACTAATGACAATGTATCCTAAAACCTGGGTTCATTTAACCAGTCAGAGTTTGCAGATGGAGCTTGGGTACGGCGCCAGTGATAAGAAAGCATCTCACCATCTAAGATGCATCAATTGGTCCCAATCACTTGGAGTAAAGGAGAACGAAGAACACCAAAGACACAAGGAAAGTATTGGCCCAAGAGGCAGAATGGGCCACATAAACCAGAGACTTCATCAGCCTGAGACCAGAAGAACTAGATGGTGCCCGGCTACCACCAATGAACACCCTGACAGGGAACACAACAGAGGGTCCCTGATGGAGCAGTAGAACGATGGGATGCAGAACTCAGATACTAGTAAGAAGACCAGACTTAATGGTCTGACTAAGACTGGAGGTGCCCTGGAAGGCATGGCCCCTGGTCTCTCCATCACCCCATAACTAAGACAATTTCTGAGGCCAACTCTTCAGACAGGGATTGGACTGGACTGTGGGACATAAAGTGATACTAGTGAAGAATGTGCCTCTTAGACAAGTAGATACAAGAGACCAAAGGGGTGGCTTCTGTCCAGAGGTTATAGGTGAAGGCAGAGAGAGTAAGGAGCTGTTTGAATGTTCATGGGGCATCAGGGGCAGAGGGGAGGAGTGTGCTGTCGCAGAATGGGGGGAGCGGTTGGGGTCTCATAACAATGTATGTTAAAAAAAAATTCTGTATGGGAGACTAACTTGAAATGTAAACTTCATTTAATTACATCAATAAAAAAAAAAAAAACCATCTCAAATAAATAGACTTAGTTGGCGCCAACTGATTTTAATTGTACATGGTACATGTAAGTGTATGTGCAAATTTTAGTTTACCCATTTCAATGTGTGTATATCAAGATACACGCTATGTATAAGCAACACATAATTTTTATTTTATCCTGTGATATAAATTCTATGGAATTTAGGCTCTATTAAATATGCAATATAAAAATTACCTTGTTTCTAGAAATTAGTTAAGTCAAAGGCATTGCATTCTACTGTTCTGATGAAATACAAGGTTCTTAATAAGAGGTAGAACATTATTTTTCTCAACTTAAATATCGCCTCCTCAGAAAGATCTTCTCAAACCTCCACTTAAATTATTCCAACTAGTTAAGAGCTGGACCCAAAATAAAGTCAGATATAAGAATACACAGACTAGTCCATAACACTTATATTTTAATTCAGAGTGGATACATTTTAACTTGATTTCCTCCTTCAGCTGCACGGAGGCAGAAAGTCTGAAAAGAGCTCAGCCATGATGTACTTGATTATACTGACTCTCTTAAATAAATTATTTCCATTGTATCATTTTCATTTAAAGATTTTTTTTTTTAAGTGATTCATTCTCCAAGAAACATTAATAACTTTTCCCTTGGTGTTTTGATTCTTTGAAGCCTGGTCTGGCCATCTTTTCTCCCACCCCTGTTGTTTCTTTGTTAACGGTGAAGCCACCATCTGCTTGAAAAATGAGGGTTCTTTAATGGGACTTAGAGCACTAACAGTACTGCCTGAGGCAAAAGTGTAAGGTTCGAAGTTGGCACACAACCATCTTTGCTTTCAGCACCAATGAAACCTCCTCCCCTGGGCACCCAGAATTCTCTTCGGTTCTGTTTATACACCTCCCTGGTAGCTCTGCCTTTCCAGACAGCGTTCATCCTTCTCTTCTGTCAAAATCTGTTCCATAGCCCATTCCATCTCAGGCAATTGTCTCCTGGAAAGCAGCACTGTGAGTAAATCCATGCTAAAGTTCTGCTCCCGTAGCCCATGAACTGACAAGACTTTCCAACAGAGGAAAAGGGATGAATGTCTATGATGCAATTTCTGGCCTCCCAAAATACGTTGATTATTCCACAATTCATATCACATGGTTCACTGCCTATCCTGTCTAGGTATGACCTGGGCTAGGGTGATATCAACATTTGATTTTAATTTTCCCAAAATTTCTTCTTTGCAACTATTTAAAAAATTCTGCCAGCTCTTTGTTTAATATAACATACACATAAATAGGCATGAGGCAGCTAAGACCTAACTCCAGAGAAGCAGCTTGGATGCATTTGAGAGTCGAAGACACTAAAAACCACAGAAAGAAGCCTTTGGAGTTATAACGGGGAGTTTTCTCAGCCTAAAAGATGCATAGTTTTCATCCTAATCCAGGTTGGTCTATAAAAACCCTTTCCTGGCAGCTGCAGCAGGCATTCTGTAAATGACATTATATAGGAGGCATTTTGTAGAGGACGTTTTGCAGGGCACATTAGCAGAATGTATTTCCGTACTTCCATGAATTTGTGAATTAGCAGATTGCTCTAATGGCAGCCATAGCAGCAGAGCTACAGTTACTGAAGAAACTCTGACTGAGGCAGAAGAGGCTCTGTACTTTAAGAAATTGTAGCCACAAATACTGCGAACTTTCTGAAATTAATACAATGAAGTAATCAAAACAACCTGAATGAACACGGCGCAAAGAAGGAAAAGAAGATCAGGAAACACTGCTTAGACAATAAAAGAAAATTAGTATTATAATTGATTTTAGTTTCTTACAAGTGAGAGGGTGGTGGTTATGAGCAGGGCCATACACTATATTTTCACTTATATTTGGAGACAGAGATGTGTGTGTGTGTAATATTTGTGGTTCAGTGGTAGAATCTCTCTTTCCATGCAGGAGAGCTGGGTTCCATTTCTGGCCAGGGTACCTCATGTGCAACCATCCTTGTCTATCACTGCAGGCTTGCATGTTGCTATGATGCTCAACAGGCTTCAGTAGAACATCCAGACTAAGAAGGACTAAGGAGAAAGTCCTGAATATCTACCTCAAAAAATTACCAAGTGAAAACCCAATGGATCACAAGAGTCTGATCCCATTGTGCATGGGATCACCATGAGTTTGTGGGTCAACATAACAGCAGTAAACAGTAACATACGTATAGAACACTTACTCTTATGTTAACTCATAGTACATGTTATGAAATTTACTTCTATGCATTAATTTCTGTAACCCTTTTGTTTTCTATTATTAGTTACAAGTAAAAGGCATTCAAATCATTGAAGGGGAATCCAGAATTGGAATTAGAGTTACATTCTATTGGAGTGCATTGCAACACCTCTGCATTTCACTGGTTTCAGTGACACTTAGATCCACTTAGAACCTGAAAATCCAACCTTTTTCAGTCACCTACAAAGTCTGCACAATCTGGCTCCTGCATCCTCCCAGCCTCAGGCCAGTCACTCTCCTTGATCATGACACTCTAACCACCCTTATTTCCCTTGAGTGTCCCCAAACTAGCAAAACCTTTTCTTGCTTTACAGACCTGCCACACCCTGTCTACTCTGTTGTTGTTGTTAGGTGCCATTGAGTCAGTTCCGACTCATAGTGACTCTATGTACAACAGAACGAAACACTGCCTGGTCATGCACCATCCTCACAATTGTTGTTATGATTGAGCCCATTGTTGCAGCCACTGTGTCAATCCAGCTCATTGGGGTTTTCCTCTTTTTCGCTGACCCTGTACTTTACTAAGCATGATATCTACTCTGGCAGTTGAGAATTCTCTTCCCTCTGCTCTTACCATGACTGGCTGTTTCGTATTCACACGTCCCAAATATTTCCTCCTCAAATCTTCATATTTAAACTGATTTCTTTGTTGTCTCCCACCTCCACCCTACCACTATTATCTATCAAAAAGTCAGTATCTTTCTTTTACAGCACTTACCCCCAAATTGTGCTTTTTTCTCTTTATTCTTGTTTAATAATCTGTTGCCTGTTTTTCCCACTGTATTGAAAGCTACATAAGGGCAGGGACCAGGTCTGTCTTGTGTCCCACATCGAACATGGTATCTGATTCATATTAGCTGCTTGTCTTGGCTGGAGTGGGTTCCCTAGAAATAGGTCCAAGGCAAAGCTTAAGTGCTAATGCTTTATTGGGAAGTCCAGTCCCAGGGCAGTAAGACTGAGAGAAAAAGGAAGTGAAGTAAGGAAGAAGGATAAACAAATATAAGGTCATAGCCAGGGCTCTCCATTACCAAGCTGTCTGCAGCTTCACAAGAGACACAGCCGGTGGAGCAGCCAGGAAAGTGTTTACAGAAAGGCTGAACAGAACCACTGTGCCTTGGAAAGGTACATTGAAGGGAGGAAGGGGAAAGAACTTGTATCCTACCTCTGTTCTTTCGTTGATCAATAATAATTAACTGTGCCCTTTATTCCCCCACTCCTGCACTTTGGGCAGCCATGGGGAAGCCAGACTGCATGTAGTGCTCCATCTGAGTTGCAAAGTGGTAGGAGGGAGAAGAGTCTGTGCAGGCCAAGTCAAGCCTGGGTTCTGGATCTCTGTGGCTCCTGCCACAACCAGCCTGATGGAGGTAGTCCTGGAGCCCAGCACTCACCTGGAGGAAACTGAGGCAGTGGTATTACCTGGAGATGAGTAACCGCATCTGCAGCCATGGCAGTACCATTGTCAGCCAGAGCTCTCTAAGACCAAGTGGCCAAAGGCCTGGGAGACTAGTGAGGCCGAGAAAATTGTAGGAGTTGCGTAAGGTAGGTCTGAGTTAGTGCTCAATCAGGAATTGTTGACCTCATAAATGAAAGAATGAATGGTTTGAATGCTGGTAGTAGGTTAACTTAGCAAGTAGATACGTTCGGAGCCTAACTAATTTGCATACTCTTTGTTTGAAAAGAAACCATTCCTGAATATTACTTTTTTTCACATACTATGCTATTGTCGACTACAGTCACTTCCTGTTGGAAACCCTGGTGGCGTAGTGGTTAAGAGTTTGGCTGCTAACCAAAAGGTCAGCATTTCGAATCCACCAGGTGCTCTTTGGAAACCCAGTGGGGCAGTTCTACTCTGTCCTATAGGGTCACTAAGAGTCAGAATCGACTCGACGGCAACAGGTTTTGTTTGTTTGTTTGTTTTGCTACTGTTGTTGTTAAGGGCTAGTTAAGTCAGTTCCAACTCATAGCGACCCTACATGCAACAGAAGGAAACACTGCCTGGTTGTGGCCCATCCTCACAATCGTTGCTTGCCCTCAAGGAAGTTACAGTCTTCTGGAAGGAAATTAAAATACTCACGAAATTGTTATTGGCAACACCGGTTAGGATGTGATGACTCCGTGTGTGTGTATGTGTGCGTGTGTCATATAGATTTGCTAGAAGACGTTTCCAGAGAGGTCATCACTTCGGGATGAAGGGGAGAGCAAGAATCAGGTTCAGTTGTACAGGGAGGGGTGTGCTTAAGAGGAGAGGTGGACAGGATCTGAGGCTACTGCTGTTTTTCCTCAGGACCACTGGAATGTCTTCTATAGTCTTGTCACAGACCAAATATTTGGTTATAAGTACATTATCACAGGGGAAAACACACACACCTATAACTTCCCCCAAAATCTCTGCAGTCACTTTTAATTTGGCTTCCTCTCCTACTTGCTGGAGTAAAAGAAATGTTACCACCTCTCCCCAACTCACACTTCTGTGCCCCTTTATCTAATAAAGGAACCCTAGTGGCGCAGTGGTTAAGAGTTGGGCTGCTAACCAAAAGGTCGGCATTTTGAATTCACCAGCGACTCCTTGGAAACCCTACAGAGCAGTTCTACTCTGTCCTATAGGGTCACTATGAATCGGAATCGACCAGACAGCAAGCGGTTTTTACTTAATAAAACAATGCTGGTCTACTTGCTTTCCTGTCCTTAAGACATTCTATGCGAAGGACGGGAGGAAGAGTACTAAACAGAGAAAATCAATTTTTTAAAATTTTCTTTGAAGTTCAGGAATCGTGTATTTAGGATTACATTTTCTGTTCTATTTATTTGAAATAAAAGCAAGGAAACCAATAACGTGTCAAGGAGAAGGTACACACACGTAGAGATAAACAGTTTAATCTGAAATGAAGTAATAGAAACAGTATTTGTGGTTGAGCAGAATATACTTAAAATTACATACAAACTTCTTGCATAAGCTAGGTTTCCATTCTACATATTCTCTTCTTTGGAGACTGGACATTTTCATGCTTCATCTTATCTCAAAGGTAAAATTTTTAGAAGCTGAACAAAATCAACTCAGCTGCTTTTGAGTTATCGAGTTATTTTGGATAACAAAAAAAAAAAAATCACATTTCTATTTTCACAACAATTAAAGATAACTTTTTGTATATGGCTAACTCAAACCCAGGTGAATTATACAGCTGAAGCTTCCATTGTGACTAATTCTCAAGGAAAATCGATCCCTGAGATAATGTTAACATTTTTCCTTAAAGAAATTAAGTTACCAGTGTAACTCAAAGGCCCCAGACCTCATCAGCCTATATATATGAATATTTTAACATTAACAATCAAGCCTAATTTTTCTATTTTCAAAATATTCAACTAAAAATACTTTAAATACATTAGAAAGAACAGAAAACAAACACTCATCACTTTGATTTAACAAGTATTAAAAGTGAACAATATTTGCTTCACAGGAAAAAAATGTAATGAATAGAGTAATACAAAATATACCACGTGCCAATTCCCCACTCTCAGAGGTATCTTCTCAGAAGTAACTACCATCCTGAAGCAATTGTATTCATTTCCTTCCACACATCTGGAAAATATTTTATATATTATTAATGTTTAACATATATAAAATGTTTGATGTTGCTGCTGTTGTTAGGTGCTGTCAAGTTGGTCCCCACTCAGAGTGACCCTATTTATACCAGAATGAAACACTGCCTGGTCCTGCACCATCCTCACAATTGCTGTTACGCTTGAGCCCGTTGTTGCAGCCACTGTGTCAATCCATCTCCTTGAGGGTCTTCCTCTTTTTCACTGTCCGGTACTTTACTAACCATAATGTTCTTCTCAATGGTCCGATCCCTTCTGATAAGATGTTCAAAGTATGTGAGGCGTAGTCTCGCCAGCCTTGTTTCTAAGGAGCATTCTGGTTGTACTTCTTCCAAAACAGATTTATGCCTTCTTTTTTGCTGTCAATGGTATAGTCAATATTCTTTGCCAACACCAAAATTCAGAGGCGTCAATTCTTTTTCTGTCTTCCTTACACATCGTCTAGCTTTTGCATGCATATGAGGCAACTGAAAACACCATGGCTTGGATCAGGCACACCTTAGTCTTCAAGGTGACATCTTTGCTTTTCAACACTTTAAAGAGGTCTTTTGCAGCAGATTTGCCCAATGCAACGCGTCCTTTCATTTCCTGACTGCTGTTTCCATGAGTATTGATTGTGGATCCAAGTAAAATGAAATCCTTGACAACTTCAATCTTTTCTCTGTTTATCATAATGTTACTTACTGGACCAGTTGTGAGGATTTTTGTCCTCTTTATGTTGAGGTGTAATCCATACTGAAGGCTGTGGTCTTTTATCTTCATCAGTAACTGTTTCAAGTCCTCTTCATTTTCAGAAAGCAAGGTTGTGTCATCTGCATAATGCAGGTTGTTAATGAGTCTTCTTCCAATCCTGATGCTCCATTCTTCTTCATATAGTCCAGTTTCTTGGACTATTTGCTCAGCATACAGATTGAATAGGTATGGTGAAAGGATACAACCCTGACGCACACTTTCCCTTACTTTAAACCACTCAGTATCCCCTTGTTCTGTTCGAATGACTGCGTCTTGATCTATGTACAGGTTCCTCATGAGCACAACTAAGTGTTCTGGAATTCCATTCTTCCCAAAGTTATCTATAATTTGTTATGTTCCACACAGTTGAATGCCTTTGCGTAGTCAATAAAGCTTAGGTAAACATCTTTCTGGTATTCTCGGCTTTCAGCCAGGATCCACCTGACATTAGTAATGATATCCCTAGTTTCACATCCTCTTCCGAATCCAGATGAATTTCTGATAGTACTCTGTGGGTGTACTGCTGCAGTCACTTTTGAATAACCTTCAGTAAAATTTTACTTGTGTGTGATATTAGTGATATTATTAGATAATTTCCACATTTGGTTGGATCACGTTTCTTTGGAATAGGTGTAAATATGGCTTTCTTTCTGTCAGTTGGCCACGTAGCTGTCTTACAAATGTCTTGGCATAGACAAATGAGCACTTCCAGCACTGTATCCATTTGTTGAAACATCTCAATTGGTATTCTGTCAATTCCTGGAGGTTTGTTTTTTGCCAGTGCCTTCAGTACAGCTTGTTTGATATATATATTAATTGTGCTCATGGGTAACCTGTGGACAGACCAAGAGGCAGTCTTTCCAACAGAGCAAGGGAATACTGCATGGTTTAGAATCAGAAAAGGTTTGTGTCAGCGTTGTATCCTTTCAACATACTTATTCAACCTGTATGCTGAGGAAATTATCCAATCAGAGAAGCTAGAATATATGAAGAAGGACAGGGCATCAGGATTGGAGAAAGACTCATTAACAACCTGCGATATGCTATATGACACAACCTTGCTTCCCGAAAGTATAGAGGCCTTGAAGCACTTACTGAAGAAGATCAAAGACTATAGCCTTCAGAATGGATAACACCTCAATATAAAAGAAACAAAAATCCTCACAACTGGACAAATAACCAATAACATGATAAATGGAGAAAAGATTGAAGTTGTTAAGGATTTCATTTTACTTGTATCCACAATCTACACAATCTATGGAAGCAGCAGTTAAGAAATGAAAGGACGCGTTGCATTGGGCAAATCGGCTGCAAAAGACTTCTTTAAAGTTTTAAAAAGCAAAGATGTCACCTTGAGGACTAAGGTGTGTCTGAGCCAAGCCATGGTGTTTTCAATTGCCTCATATGCATGTGAAAGCTGGACAATAAATAAGAAAGACTGAAGAAGAACTGATGCTTTTGAATTATGGTGTTTGTGAAGAATATTGAATATACCATGGATAACCAGAAAAACAAATCTATATGTCTTCACAGAAGTACATCCAGAATGCTCCTTAGAAGCAACGATGGCGAGACTTAGTCTCACGTACTTTTGACACATTATCAGAAGGGACCAGTCCCAGAAACAGGCATCATGCTTGGTAAAGTAGAGCCTCAGTGAAAAAGAGGAAGACCCTCAACAGGATGGATTGATACAGTGGCTGCAACAATGGGCTCAAACATAGCAACAATTGTGAGGATGATGCAAGACTGGGCAGTGTTTCTTCTATTGTAATAGGGTCACTATGAGTAGGAACCAACTTGACGGCATTTAACAACAAGACCACATGTGTATAGATAGACACAACACATATATTCTACCCTACCAGTTGCCATCAAGTCAACTCCAACTCCTGGTGACCTCTTGTCTGTCAGAGTGAAATTATGCTCCATAGGGTTTTCAATGGATGATTTTTCAGAAATAGATTGTCCAGCTTTTCTTCTGAGGTACCTCGAGGTGGACTCGAGCCTTCAGCCTTTTGATTAACAGCGGAGACATATAAGGTCAGAGTGGATACAGGAATCTATGAAAGCCAATCTCTAGAAATTGTTACAGAAAACGTTCTTCTAAAAATAGCTGATTAAATTAACCTAATCCCCAAGCCATTCCTTTCATAGACTTTGTTTCATTCCTTGATTGAATATGCCACCATTTATATATATGCTTAAAAATACATAACACACACACATATACATAACATTTTGTTGTCATATGAGCATTATTTCATAATTCATGCTCAAGAGGTGTTTTTATAATTACTAGCCCTAGTGGCACAGTGGTTACGAGCTTGACTGCTAACCAGTCAGTTGGCAGTTCAAATCCACCAGCAGCTCCTTGGAAACCCTATGGGGCAGTTCTACTCTGTCCTATAGGGTTGCTCTGAGTTGGAATTGACTCAAAGGCAACAGGTTTTGGTTTAGGCACATTTTTTTTTAGTCTCTCTTACTATATGCAGAGCTGTAGCCTAGGCACTTACTATGGGATTAATCTTGGTCCATCTTGGATTGTGATCATCTATGAATATATTTTTCCCCTATTAATTTTGGGTTTTCAGAAGGTAGGCATCATGTCTTATCCATCTGTATAGGAATCTTTGGTTCAAATCACAGATCTGTCATTTTGTTATGTGGCCTTTGGTGACTTACTTAACATCCAGGAGACCTTAAAAAAAAAAAAAAAACTCATTGCTGTTGAGTCGATTCTGACTCATAGTGACCCTATAGGACAGATTAGAATGCCCCACGGAGTTTCCAAGGAGCGTCTGGCTGATTGGAACTGTCCACCTTTTGGATGGCAGCCACAGCTCTTAACCACTACACCACCAGGGTTTACAGGAGCCCTCAGTTATGTGAGTTATGTGAAATAAGTATAGGGATATTTATTGCAGAGATTTAAAGTGAGGATTAAATTAACATATATAGAAACACAAAGTCAGCACCCAATGAATATCAGTTTCTTGTCTCGGTCGAAAGCACCTCATACAAGGCTATGAAGGAGAGTAAAGGGATAACAAATGTTTTTTTGAATGGAATCATTCAATAAAATGCAAAGGACCTGGTCATAATCATATGTAAAAACATAGCTTAGAAAATGCCTTTTAAAGCTTCATGTCAGTTCTCACTATTGCAGGGGATGCACTGCGACCCTCAACCTTGGGGTTTGCTAATCTGTACATTATAAGTACTTAGCACAGAATTGACTCGGTGTCTGCAACAGGGCGGCCGAGCCAGCATGGGGCTGGGGCTGACTTTAATTTGGAATCCTAAGTGAGATACCTCAGCAGGAAGCCTGAGCTCACATCACCTGCCCTTGGCAATCATTTTGCCTTTCCCTCCAATTCTATTGCACATGAGTCCCCCAGAGAACCACAGGAAATCATGCCATCCTCAGAGGCTGGCAAAGTTCAGCCTCATCTGAAACCCAAATTCACCTAAGAGCTTCTTGTTTGAAAAATAATTTTGAGGACATCTGATACATTTTTCTCTAAAGATGTATTTTACAATAGGAGAGCTGTATATAAACAATTAGCCTACCATCCAAAACCAAACCCACTGCCGTTGAGTCAATCCTGACTCATCACGACCATATAGAACAGAGTAGAACTTCTTTGTAGGGTTTCCAGGGCTGTAATCTTTACGGAAGCAGATGGCCACATTTTTCTCCCGCAGAGTAGCTGGTGGGTTTGAACCACAGACCTTTCGGTTAACAGCCAAGTGCTTTAACCACTGCACCACCAAGGGTCCTTTAGCCTACCATAAAGAGGGTCTTATTCTCAACAGAGTAGATTTAGTTTGTCCTGCAACTCAGGGGTCTCCGGGATAAGGAAAAGTCCCAAAGCAAGAGTGAAAATGGAGCATGGACAATGTGTGCATTTGGCATTTCTCCATTTTCGCTCAGGCTGTAACAATCATCTGTCCAGGTCATTTGTTCATGTTCTTAACAAGATGCTTCTGAGTGTCATGACTTTTCACAACACAGATAAAAGTAACGAACGAATAAAGGGAACCGACCAGGTAGGGCAAGTTACGCTGGGTGGAGAATCGCCCATTTTGTTCAGTGACCTCTTTTGTCCTGGTCACTGAAGTTCACATTATTTATTCTGTCTCCATCATTATTCTCATACCTTGTGTCCTTTCTCCTTTCACTTGTTCATTTTCCCACATATCACCTCATTTCCCATAAAAACCAAAAGCTACCCTTTATTAGATACTCAAAATTTGCCAGGCACTATGTGGTTTAGAAGGAGCCCTGGTGGTGCAGTGGTTAAATGCTTGGCTGCCAACTGGAAGGTCAGCAGTTCGAACCCACCAGCTGCTCCATGGGAGAAATATGTGGCAGTCTGTTTCCCTAAAGATTACAGCCTTCGAAACCCTGTGGGGCAGTTTTACTCTGTCCTATAGGGTTGCTATAAGTCAGAATCAACTCAATGGCAATGTGTTTGGTTTTATTGGTTTGTATGTGGTTTAGCCATATAATCATATTTTATTCACACATCAACCTAAGGAGTTAGGCACCGTTATCACCACTTTACAGATGTGGTAACTGAGGCTTAGCAAGGTAAGTAATTTGGCTATTTACACAGCAGGTGAGTGGTATAAAATTTCCACACCCTGATCTGTCTGAACCTATCATCTTAATTGTTATTCTCTATGGCTCCCCTTTCTAGATCTTTTCCTTGTCTTTGAATAGTCAGGAGCTCAAAATGACATTCCTGATCCCAGGGAATATGTCTATCTACATTTAACTTTTCTTAGGAAATTCTTAATGTGGGGTTGATAGAGGGAAATCTGCCAGACTCAAGTTTCCTGACATAATATGTTACCATTTTCAACAAAGTGAATCAGATTTAAAGGAAGTTAATCCAAAGTTAACAGCATATTAAGTCTTTAGACCTTCAACCTGCAACAGGCACAGGTAGCCCAGGAGGAACTCTTTAAACCCACCTTCCACTGGGCTGATCCATGAAGCATAAACAGATCTGCCCAGCCCTCCAACTGCCCAACACATACCAAAAATTCAGTCGTGAGCAGTAATATTCAGAATGAATTTCCTGAGAGATATACAATCTGTTCACTGTATCCTTGGACTGAGGCAGACCACTGAAGAGTTGAATAATGCTGGAGCCCTTCAGAATTATTTTTCCTAAATTCAATGGTATGGTCTTGGCTTGATTAGGGAACCCTAATAGAGCTACTGCATGTGGCAGCAGACCCATAATTCCAAGGGGCACCTTCCACTGGATAATGGTACAAGCTGTGTCCTCTGGAGTTGTACAACAGTTAGCCCTGTCTACAGAACAGCTGTATGAAAGTCACCTTAGACTGTATTAGAAAGGTGCTTTGAGCCTCTCATCTACTCCTTCACTTTGTATGTACACTAAAGGAATTCATGAAAGAAAACTCAGGCCTCAATGCCTGGAATTATGTGCTTCTTCTGATTAATTAACATACTTCTAATTCACAAACAAAATTATGCCATTTTTGTATAACATGTAGGAAGTTCATAGAAAAATCTATGGCCATCTTTAATCATTTCAGGACTTTATGGCATACTTTTTTTTTTTTTTTTGAATTCTTGCTCCCTGTCATTATTCCATCATTCCAATAACTTCAATAACTTAATCTTTTAATAAAGTTACAAAATTGTGTACATATGTAGCCTTCTGAAATCCTTTTAGAATAAGTCAGACAAAAAATAAATTATAAACCACATACTAAAGTGCTCAAGTTACTATAATTTAAAAGAAATACTTTGCTTAACCATACTTCAAAAGCAACACATGATCATTATAGAAACAGTAGATAAGATAGATTATCTAAATAGTATCAAAAGAAAAAAAAAGATCATCAAAGATTATCAAAAAGAAGAAAATAGAAAGTACCCTTAACCTCAAGCCCAGATACATACTATTTTGTAGCCTACTTTTTCTACTAATATATGAAGCCCATTTCCACCTTCTTTTTGATGTATATATATTATTCTGTTGATATTTGTTGATGTGTAGATTGTATTCTGTTACATGTATGTACCAAAATGTAACTAAAAAAAACAAACCTGCTGTAGTCAAGTTGATTCTGACTGATAGCGACCCTATAAGACAGAGTAGAACTGCCCAATAGGGTTTCCAAGAACTGGTGGATTTGAGCTGCTGACCTTTTGGTTAGCAGCCTACACTCTTAATCACTGCGCCACCAGGGCTCCAAAATGTAACTGTTATTATTATTAGGTGCCGTTGAGCCAGTTCTGACTCATAGTGACCCTATGCACAACAGAACAAAACACTGCCTGGTCCTGCCCCATCCTCACAAACGTTGTTATGCTTGAACCCATTATTGCAGCCAGTGTCAATCCTCTCCTTGAGGGTCTTCCTCTTTTTCGCTGACCTTCTACTTTACCAAACATGATGTCCTTCTCCAGGGACTGATCCCTCCTGATAACATGTCCAAAATACGTGAGATGTAATCTCATCCTTGCTTCTAAGAGGCATTCTGGTTGCACTTCTTCCAAGACGGATTTGTTTGTTCTTTTGGCAGTTCATTGTATATTCAATATTCTTCACTGACACCATAATTCAAAGGCATCAATCCTTCTGCAGTCTTCCTTACTCATTGTCCAGCTTCTGCATGCATATGAGGTGATTGAAAACACTATGGCTTGGGTCAGGCCCTCCTTAGTCTTCAAACTGACATCTTTTCTTTTCAACACTTTAAAGAGGTCTTTTGCAGCAGATTTGCCCAATGCAATGCATCTTTTCATTTCTTGATTGCTGCTTCCATGGGTGTTGATCGTGGTTACAAGTAAAAGGAAATCCTCGACAACTTCCATCTTTTCTCCATTCGTCATGATGTTGCTTATTTGTCCAGTTGTGAGGATTTTTGCTTTCTTTATGTTGAGGTGTAATCCATACTGAAGGCTGTGGTCTTTGATCTTCATCAATAAGTGTTTCAAGTCCTCTTCACTTTCAGCAAGCAAGGTTGTGTCATCTGCATATTGCAGGTTGTTAATGCATCTTCCTCCAATCTTGATGCCCCGTTCTCTATAGAGCCCACTTTCCTGAATTATTTGCTCAGCATACAGATTGAAAACTTATGGTGAAAGGATACAACCCTGAGGCACCTTTCCTGACTTTAAACCATGCAAGATCCCTTTGTTCTATTCAAATGACTTCCTCTTGATCTATGTACAGGTTCCTCATGAGCACAATTAAGTGTTCTGGAATTCCCATTCTTCGTAATCGTAATGTTATCCATAATTTGTTATGATCCACACAGTTGAATGCCTTTGCATAATCAATAAAATATAGGTAAACATCTTTCTGGTATTCTCTGCTTTCAGCCAGGATCCATCTGACATCAGCAATGATATTGCTGGTTCCATGTCCTCTTCTGAATCTGGCCTGAATTTCTGGCAGTTCCCTGTCAATACACTGCTGCAGCTGCTTTTGAATGATCTTCAGTAAAATTTTAGTAATATTGTCTGATAATTTCCACATTCGGTTGCATCAAGTTTCTTGGGAATAGGCATAAATATGTATCTCTTCCAGTCGGCTGGCCAGGTAGCTGTCTTCCAAATTTCCTGGCATAGATGAGTGAGCACTTCCAGCGCTGTGGCATCCGTTTGCTGAAACATATCAATTGATATTCTGTCAATTCCTAGAGCCTTGTTTTTCGCCAATGCCTTCAGTGCAGCTTGGACTTCTTCCTTCAGTAACATCGGTTCCTGATCATATGCTACCTCCTGAAATGGCTGAACATTGACCAATTCTTTTTGGTATGACTGTGTATTCTTTCTATCTCTGTTTGATACTTTCTGCCTCAGTTTAATATTTTCCCGTAGAATCCTTCACTACTGCAACTAGAGGTTTGAATTTTTTCTTCAGTTCTTTCAGCTTGAGAAATGCTGAGCATGTTCTTCCCTTTTGGTTTTCTGTCTCCAACTCTTTGCACTTATCATTATAATACTTTTGCTTTGTCTTCCTGAGCCACCCTTTGAAATCTTCAGTTCTTTTACTTCATCATTTCTTCTGTTTGCTTTAGCTACTTGACATTCAAGAGCAAGTTTCAGAGTCTCTTCTGACATCCACTTGGCCTTTTCTTTCTTTCTTGTCTCTTTAATGACCCCTTGCTTTCTTCATGTATGATATCCTTGATGTCATTCCACAACTCATCTGGTCTTTGGTCATTAGTGTTCAGCGTGTCAAATCTATTCTTGAGATGGTCTCTAAACACAGATGGGATATACTAAAGGTCGTGCTTTCGCTCTGGTGAACTTGTTCTAATTTTCTTCAGTTTCAGCCTGAACTTGTATGTGAGCAATTGATGGTCTGTTCCACAATCGGCCCCTGGCCTTTTTCAGACTGATGATATTGAGCTTTTCCACAGATGTAGTCAATTTGATTCCTGTGTATTCCATCTGGCGAGGTCCACGTGTATAGTCACCGTTTATGTTGGTGAAAAAAGGTATTTGCAATGAAGAAGTCGTTGGTCTTGCAAAATTCTATCATGCGATCTCTGGCATCGTTTCTATCACCAACGTCACATTTTCCAACTACTGATCCTTCTTCTTTGTCTCCAACTTTCTTTCCCATTCCAATCACCAGTAACTATCAGTGCATCCTGATCGCATGTTGGATCAATTTCAGACTGCAGTAGTTGGTAAAAATCTTCAATTTCTTCATCTTTGGCCTTAGTGGTTGGTGGATAAATTTGAATAATACTCATATTAACTGGTCTTCCTTGTAGGCCTATGGATATTTTCCTATCACTGACACCGTTGTACTTCAGGATAGATCTTGAAATGTTCTTTTTGACGATGAATGCAACGCCATTCCTTTTCAAGTTGTCATTTCCGGCATAGTAGACCATGATTATCCAATTTAGAATGGCCAATACCAGTCCGTTTCAGCTGACTAATACCTAGGATATTGATGTTTATGCATTCTGTTTAATTTTTGACGATTTCTAATATTCCTAGATTCATACTTAGTACATTCCACATTCCAATTATTAATGGATGTTTGCAGCTGTTTCTTCTCATTTTGAGTCATGCCACATGAGCAAATGAAGGTCCCAAAAGCTTGACTCCATCCATGTCATTAAGGTCGACTCTACTTCGAGGAGGCAGCTCTTCACCGGGGGTGCTTATCTTCTGGCACTGTATCAGACAATGTTCCACTGCTATTCATAAGGTTTTCACCGGCTAACTCTTTTCAGAAGTAGACCGCTGGGTCCTTCTTCCTAGTCTGTCTTCATCTGGAAGCTCAGCTGAAACCTGTCCGCCATGGGTAACCCTGCTGGTATTTGGGTGTCGGTGACATAACTTCCACTATCACAGCAACATGAAGCCCCCACAGTACGACAAACTGACAGACACGTGGGGGTAACTAGTGGTCCATTAATTATGGGCTTTTAGAACATTTCACAATTTTTACTGTTATGCAAAGTGCTGGAATGAACATCCCCATGGCTAAATCCTTATAAACGTCCTCAATTGTCCCCTTGTAGTAAGTAACTAGATTCACTTTATGAGAATTACGAGAACTAGAGTTCTGAGGCAAACAAAGGTCATATTAATTGAGTTAGTGCCTCTCATCTATATCCATATCTCTAGGGTACTCTTGACCAGTGTTCCTCAAACTTTCATTTTCTAAAGGAATATATATGACCTCAAGTTCCTAAATTATTTTATCAGTTTCTGTTGAGACTGTGTGGGGTTGAGAAGCTCAGATTCTCCTGTAAGCGAAGCTGAGCTCTGTGCTTCTAAAACACCCACCAGAAGCTCCTCCCACTGGCTCAACTAAAGAACTAAAATTTGCATGAGAGATTCGAAAAACATCTCTGATTTTGAAGAGGCTGTTGGTATTGTTAAAGAAAAACAAAAAACAGTTTAGTGTTCTTCTGTATAATGTTCTGAGAGCGATTACTGTTGTGGTGACGGTTTTGTTGGTGCTGGTTTGTGGGTTCTTTCTTGTATTTACTCTGTTTTCTGTGGGTGAATGTAAAGCCTCATGTTTACATCTGTTGTTCTATAATTCAGGCACAGGTCAACAGAAGTAGTTTATTTTAAGAAAAAAATATTGTCCTGGTCCCTTTGTCACCTCATAGGGCTCCTCCTCACCTAACACAAACTCAAATGTCCTGGGGTGGGGGAGACCCTCCCCAGCTCCCCACTCGAAAGGGGAGCTTCCTCCACGTGGCCTGTCCTGTATATTGTCTCCATATGCCGCTGGGAAACCTCTTCTTGAAGTCAAGTGATAAAGTTGCACTTCTGTTTCCAATGGCACCCGTCCAGCCCCTGGTGAGACTGGCAGCTTTGTTAGAGTGCTTCTCAACTGGGTCGCCAAGTACAGTAGTGCAGCTGGAAAGCGTTTTCTCACTGCTGTGCCCCAAGACTGCGGTTAGTCTCAAATTCCCGTGAATGTGACTAAAAAATGTTTGTGTTTTAGCCACAATCACTAACAAATTATGCTCAGCTATTCAACGCACAGACCAAAAGAGAGCCTGACCCCATTATCAAAACTCAAACCCAGATGGCGAGGAGTCCCAGCCTAATGAGGGCCTCTCAGTCATTTCAAACAAATTTCTTGTCAATCATGCCACATCACATATGGGGTCTCCTTTCAAAGGCATCACAGAGTTTGAGGATTCAGAGGCCTTCCAGAGCAAAGCAATGCTTTCCTCTGAAAATTAGTTATTTGTTTTTAAAGAGCCTTAAGAACATTTCTTTCTTTTCTCCTCCTCTTCCTCCCTCCCCTCACCAAGAAAAAAAAAAAAAAAAAGATTCTAGCCTGTTTCTCTAAGTTAGACAACTGTATCAGGCTTAAATCTCAAGCTGGAGCATCTAGGAAGTCTGGACTACATTCTTGGCTCACTACTCAGAGAGGAAAAAAAGAACTCTGAGGAGAAGGAGAATATCAAAAAGTTTTATCAAATGGTCTATACTTCTGCATTCAAAAAAACTGTAATTCCAAGACCTTATTCTCACTTTGGTGTCCCTAGGTGGTATAAACAGTTATCGTTCTCAGCTGCTAACTGAAAAGTGTGGAGAGTCAAGTCCACCCAGAGGTGCCTCGGAAGAAAGGCCTGGCAATATACTCCAAAAAGATTGGCCATTGAAAATCCCATGGAGCACAGTTCTGCTGTGACACAGAGATTGCCATGGGTCAGAGTCAGTTTGACAGTAACTGTTTGTTTTTATCCCCACTTTGGTGGCAATGAAGAATTAGAAAGAAAACCACATAGTTGTCTGCAACTTGACAAAGGTACAAAGAGCATCTCCCATATTTCCTTCTTTGTAGGTGAGAGGCAGAACTGTGCCCTCTGCCCAAGAAGGTTTGACTCCGTCGACCCTGTCAGTCAAGCGTGTCTTGACTCTGTGCCTGCTCCTTATTAATTTCGGTTGCTTCTTCACTCTCTGTGAGCGGAAGCCTAGCCCTCTCCCTGTTTGCCTCCTCTCCTCTCCTCACAGGCCATGCACGCTCCTCTGACTCCCAAGTGTCACCCCTGATGTGCTGCCCGGCATCCCTGGCAGGCCGCTGTGCTGGATGGTGGATCCCCTCCCTGGGAAAGGCAGCCACAGCTGTGTGTCCAATGAAAGGACGGAGCTGCTCGCCGTCCACAAAGCAGAAGAAAACCAGTGTAAATCACAGCCCTAATTGCCCACACGGGAACTTTGCAAAGAAGGGAGTGAAGCAAATGGCAAAGCAGGGGGAGTTGTGAGCAGAAGGCCGAGACCAGAGTGCTGGGAAAAGCCAGCCACCGCCTCAGGAAGCTCTGAAAACTGTTGTTGTTCCCGTCACTGCTGCTGGGGCCTCAAAGAGAGTTTTAGAGCAAAACAAAAGTAGGACGGTGTGAGGACTGAACTCTATTTTTCTGTGTGAGTCTGAGGAAAGAGAAAGATAAACAGAACCTTTCACCAATAGGCATATTTCTGAGTTCAAGTGTGACATGATGGGTCCAAAATAGATTCCACATGATTGGAGCTGATCCAGAATCCCGGGCCCTGAATAGCAATCAATGTTGGAAGCTAAGAGCCAGCATCCACTATCATTACATAAAACATGGAAGAAATGGCAAATCCTGCCCAGCTGTTAGTGAGCAAGGACAATCCAGACATGGAGCTTTGCGCTGTGGGCACGTTTTCTTAAGTTACCTAGCTTAGTTTAAATTGAGGGTCTCTTTGACCTTTTTGCCCGTCTCTTGATGAATACCCAGAACCTCACAACAATTTCCTTTTCATCAGGTTTCCTTTCAAAGAAGGAGGGTTATGCTCTCCGCAACACTCAATCCAGGCAGAACTAGTGACCCCAGGGCTTCATGCCGGTTTATTTTCATGGAAAGCTCCTCATAATTTGAAACCATATAGGCTCCTAAGCAGCTCAGAAGATACGAGCCTAAAGTCCTGGATCCTACAACTTCATTGTGAGGGATATGGATAGGGAGGGGCTGAGGCTTCTCTTTCAAGACCAGGGTGAGCTGTTCTATGGGGATACAACTGCACCCCCTCTGAGAATTCACAGAGAGATAGTAGAAGAGGGGAGGATAAATTAAAAGAAGAAGGAAGGCAAGGAGTGAGAAAAAGGAAAAATGGGGCAAAAGGAGTGAAAGAGTCCATGGCACCCAGACATTCTCTCTTCTGTTTAAGGACAGCTATTTTCCTCAAGGAAATGGATTGACATCGTGGCTGGAACAATGGGCTTAAGCATAACAATGATTGTGAGAATGGCACAGGACCAGGCATTGTTTCATTCTGGTATACATCGGAGCACAATGAGTAGGAACCGACTGGATGGCACCTAACAACAACATTTTCCTTTAGGATCCCTGGTGGCACAGTGGTTAATCGTTTGGCTGCTAACCAAAAGGTTGGTGGTTCAAATCCACCAACCATTCCTTGGAAACCCTCTGGAGCAGTTCTACTCTGTCCTATAGGGTTGCTATGAGTTGGAATCGACTCAACAGCGATGGGTTTGGTTTTTTGGGTTTTATTTGCCTTTAATGGTCCCTGGGTGGCACAAATGGTTTGTGCTCAACTACTAACCAAAAGGCTGGCAGCTGGAACCCACCCGGCAACCCCACAGAAGAAAGACCTGGCTATCTGCTTCTGTAAAGATTACAGCCAAGAAAACCCTACGGAGCTCAGTTCTGCTCTGGAACACATGGGGTCGCCATGAGTCGGAATGAACTTGACAGCAATGTTTTTTTATTTTCCTTAAAACAGTCACCAGAAGGCCTTCATGATCAGATCCTCCCCATTTAGCTAATGATTAGCAGCACATTTAACAAAGCTTTAAAACTTTTTATCACTTGTGAGGGTCAGCTGTAGTTTATTCTTCAGACCAGAAAAGTAATCTAAAGGGCTCCTGTTGCTAAATGCATCTTTGTGAGAGACTTCAATCAATGAATATGCCCTTCTGCCATTATGGAGTCCCTGGGTGGCACAAATGGTTAACACACTGGGCTGTTTGAGTCCAGCCAGAGGTCTCTCAAAGAAAGACCTGGCAATCTACTTCCAAAAACGCCATTGAAAACCCTATGGAGCATAGTTTTACTCTGACACACTTGGGGTCACCATGAGTTGGAATCAGCTTGAGGGAAACTGGTTTATGGTTCTGCCATTCTTAGGAGCCATGTTTTTTTGAAGGAAGAGAAGCGATAATAAATGGAGAAGGAAGCACTTCTAACAAAAGCTGGTGCAGGTCTCCAACTGGCCAGGAAGCCTGCCTACTGCCTCAAACCAAAATCACAGAAATGAGACAAGTTTAGTTTTCCCTTTGTGTTGATGCTGTTGTCATTATTTAGATATCCCCTTTTGTATTTGAAATTCTGTGACTCTTTCTTTGGCCTCAATAGTCCGTTTTTGTTTCCAGACATTTCCGTCTGTGATACTAACAGGAATTATACTTCAGTAACTGAGGAATAGACCAAATTACAGGTCAGCCGTTCAGAATTCCTACAGTTAATTATTCTAATAGACCTTTGGATGGCACAAAAGGTTTGCATTTAGCTTCTAACCAAAAGGTTGGCTGTTGGAACTCACCTAGTAGTGAGGAGGAAGAAAGACCTGGCTGTCTGCTTCTGTAAAGGTTATAGCAAAAAAAAAAAAAAAAACCCTATAGAGCTCTGCAACACGTGGGGTCACTAGGAGTCGGAATCAATTCTATGACAATGGATTTGGTTTTAGGTTTTTATTATTCCAGTGGAAAAAAAATGACAACTCCCCTCTCTCCTCATCTCATGGCATGGCTGATGCAGATCTTAATACCACAGAGAAATAGTGCATCCAGAAAACACTGTGGTCACTTGGTAGCTTTGCTTTTTTTCTCTATACTTTGGTGTGTAGGCAAGAACGGTAGTATATTTGTTTAAATACAGGCCTGTGGTGACCTGCTAGGGTTTAATTACTAAGGTTACAAACAAACAAATCTTTAGTTAGGGAATTGCAAGGAAGCATGGATTCATAGTTTTAAAAATACCATGAAATTACATAATCTTAGAGTTTAGAGGTCAAAGCAACTCTTAATGATCATCTAGTCTTGTTCCATGCCTTCACACAGAAATCATGTACTATTATTTATATTTGATAGATAAAGCATTTGAACTTCCAATAGCCAAACCTTCTTGCCCAATTTTACCTAGCTAGTAAACAGTGTTCTTGGGATTAGATCTCATGTCTTCCCTACCTGGTCAATTCTTTGTGAAGAATGAAAATCCAACCAATCTTAAATCCATAGAGTCAAAAAATACATTAATTGTTCCCCGGAGTTGGAAAGGGTGGGAAGAATAGGGTCTGACTGCTTAATGGGTACTGGGTTTCCTTTTGGGTGGGAAGAATGTTCTGGAACTAGATAGTGGTGATGTTTCATAACACTGTGAATGTGCTAAATACCACTGAGTTGTTCACATTAAAATGATTAAAATGGTGGATTTTATATTATGTGAATTTTATCTCAATTAAAAAAAAGAATTCAAGAATAAGGTATTGCAGTTGACTGCCACAAGTCAAGAATAAGCTATTGTAATGAACTCTTCACCTTACATTCTTCTCTATTTCCTGTCAAGTTCCTTAAAGTCAGGGGCTGTACCTTATGCCCTTCCAGTACCCAGCACCATGCCTAATAAATTCTACTGAATTTCCACAAAAGCAAACAAACCTTAATAATAAAAATCATCTCAAACAGCAAAAGTCTTTTTATTGAGTGAGTTTATAACATTATCCCAATTTTTTGTCTAGCCTGCCTTATTCTACAATTGAGTCAGATAAGGTTATCTGAGACCTGAGTGGAGCTAGTTAACCTATTAAACCGAAAAAACCAAACCCATCGCAGTCAAGTCAATTCTGATTCATAGCAACCCTGTAGGACAGAGTAGAATGGCCCCATAGGGTTTCCAAGGTTGTAAATCTTTACAGAAGCAGACTGTCACATCTTTCTCCCACAGAGCAGCTGGTGTGTTCAAACCACTGACCTTTCGGTTAGTAGCCAAGTGTGGCCACCAGGGCTCAGTTAACCAGTTAGAGAGTTAAAAAACACATTTTAGTCAATGGTTTGCCCCAGTTGGCACCTAGCACAATGCCCTGCCCAGAACAGATACCCATTAAATGTTTGTCTAGGGGTTAGGGATGAATTTCCTGAAATCCCCAAGAGCTGGAAAAACAAGGTCAGCATGTCCATCTGTCAGTTAGGCCAGTAAAACATCAAACCTGAAGATCCCAGCCCTGTTACCTCATCAAGACAACTGCTCACCAGACAGCCCCCAGACGTCATGTTAGTCCTACAGCAGCCTACCACTTACCACTTGTCTTTAGTCATCTAGTGCTGCTATAACAGAAATACCGCAAGTGGATGGCTTTAACAAAGAGAAATTTATTTCTTCACAGTAAAGTAGGCTAAAAGTCCAAATTCAGGGCGTCAGCTCCAGGTAAAATCTTTCTCTCTCTGTTGGCCTTCTCATCAACGTTCCCCCAGACTAGGAGCTTCTCTGCTCAGGGACCCCGGGTCCAAAGGACATGCTTTGCTCCTGGCACTGCTTTCTTGGTGGTATGAGGTTCCCCATCTCTGCTCACTTCTCTCCTTTATATCTCAAGAGATTGCCTCAGGATACAATCCAGTCTTGTAAATTGAGTCCTGCCTCACTAATACAACTGCCGCCCATCCTCCCTCATTAACATCATAGAGGCAGGGTTTACAACATACAGGAAAATCACACAATACCGGAAATCATGGCCCAGCCAAATTGATACTCACATTTTTGGGGGGACATAATTCAATCCATGACACCCCTCAACTAGGGAAACTGGTTGGCAGAAGCCCCAGGAGAGGTGGCAAGAATCAGTGGAAGCATGAGGTGAGACGTCACTAGTATGCATAGAACATTCTACTACAGCTGCAGCGGAAATGAGAGGTGGCCCGAGATAATTTAGCACAAGACACCAACAGCATCCGCTATGATGTTCAGTCTCTCTCACTCATTTACTGAGCACCTACTTTGTACCAGGTACAGCAGTGCCGGGGGCACAGAAATAAACACCACTCAGCCTCTGCTCTTTTGGTACTAACCTTCTATCCATGTTGCCTGGAATGGACTACCAGGTCCTCCTCATTGGGAGTGGGGCTTGATAGTGAGCCTCTTCCTTCATTTGTCTGAGAGTCTATGGCCTTGTGACCAGCAATTTCTCCACCTTGGTATTCGTTCATCCAACGATTATTGACCTTCTTCTCTATGCTAGGCATGAAGCTACAAATAAGAATCATGAAAATGAATGAATTACATACCTTGCTTCAGGAGAGATAGGGACATTTAACATGTGTTGAGTGCCTAAGTGCAGCAGACTGTTCTTAAAAAAAAAAAAGGTTGCCATCGATTCCAACTCATAGTGACAGAGTAGAACTTCCCCGTAGGGTTTCCGAGGAGCAGCTGGTGGATTTGACCTGCCAGACCTTTTGGTTGGCAGACAAGTGCTTAACCACTGTGCCACCAGGACTCCACCAAACTGTTCATAGAGATTTGCATATTAATTATCACATTTTCTCCCACAATAGTACTGAGGGAAGTACGCTTGCTCCCATTCCATAGATGAGGAAACTGAGGCCAAAAGAAAAATGTTCACGTTTGCTTTGAAATTTGTCTTTCACATTTGCCTTGAAACTGGCAAATAGTAAAGATGTTACTCTCTGATTGGCTGGATCAAAAAAAATTACTTAGTAAATAATATTATGCTCTTCCGTGGACTGTGTGATCACTTGATAAAAATGCAATTGGGAATACACCAATAATTTGTAAATTTTCCCAACACTTCAGAAACATAACGACATGTAAGTTTTATATATCCTCATACTAAAAGAAAAAAACTTTCAATTTATGCTTTTTAAAATCCAATATTATTGATAAGACTCATATCTAAGGCAGCACAGAGAAAGTTCAAAGGAAAGGTTGCACAAACGCTAAGCAGAAGAAACATTAGAAGAGACACAAAGTAATAATTTATATTTGTTAAAGTTACAGGTCATAATCAAAATACGTTAGTCACAAATAAATCTTGATGATTAGAGAAAAACAGCATTAAAATATATATTTAGTAAAACTATTACAAATACAAATACATGGAGGAATTAACAGACTCAATTGTCATCAAGAATTCTATGACAATTCTGCAGTCTATTCCTTGAGGTAGTAAAGATAAACATTGTAGCTGGAGACAATTTGAATAATATAATTAATGAGATTGAAGTTACATTTAAGTAATATTGCATAATACAAGCTTAGATTATGCATTTCCAAGTATTTGTTTTTTGAGAATTGATGATACAAGGTCACAAAGAAAGCCTCAATAAATTGCAAAAGAAATAAATATTAAAACCATATCCTCTAACCCTAATTAAACAAATCTGAAAGTGAACACAGAGATGTTAACCAACCTGAAGCTCCAATGCCCTCTCTCAATACCACCCACCCCCCACAAACACACAAGTTCATACACTGGGTCATTATAAAGCTTTTCTAAGCACTGTTAGAGAAAATGAAAATTGTAAGTTCAGATAGGAAGAAAGGACAAAAATGAGGATATTACTTATCAAAACAAGTGCAAAGGGCCAAAAGCTATTCAAGGGTCAGCTTGGAGCTATGTATTTTTGAAGTTTTAAAGAGCAAGGCAATCAAAGTGAAATTAAGCACTTAATTCAAGAAGTTAGACAAATAGCAAAAATAAATAAATAGAATAAACATAGGGAAATAAAAAGAAATAAAAATTTTAAAAACAGAAATAAATTAGACAATAGAAAAATAGTAGACTAGATCAAAAAACCTAATACCTAATTTTTTTAAAGTAACAAAATACAAAAAGTTGAAGGAAATCTAGTTCATAAAGAAGAGAAAGAAGATCCATTTGCCAAATTAGGAGGGAGAAAGAGAAACTAAGAGCAGATTCAGAGGTGTTTAATTCTATCGAAAATCATGACGAAATAGATGACTGTAGAAGAAAGTAAGACGTGCTCGAACTAAGTCCAAATAGATACAGTGGAAACAAAAAAAAATCCAGAAGAAAATGAAAATATTATAAATAATTACTTTTAAAATGTTTTCAAAGCCAGATGTTTCTTTCAGTGAGACTTTTCACATTTTCAAAAAACAGGTAATTCCCATACTGTATTAATCTGCTTCAGCTCATAGGAACAGATGGAAAGTTTTCAAATTAATTTTGAATAGCTAGTGTACCGTATTTTTATGCAAATAACATAAGCCTTCTACGTGTGTTTCTCAACCACACCCTCCTCCCACAAGGTATTTTCATAAGCACCCCTATGACAATTTTTTTTTTTAACATGCTGCTGTAAAAAATATTAGCATAATGAAAGAGAATCTTCCTCTTTTTCGTTGACCCTCTACTTTACCAAGCATGATGTCCTTCTCTAGGGACTGGTCCCTCCTGATAACAGGTCCAAAGTATGTGAGACGAAGTCTCACCACCTTTGCTTCTAAGGAGAATTCTGGTTGTATTTCTTCCAAGACAGATTTGTTTGTTCTTTTGGCAGTCCACGGTGTATTCAATATTCTTCGTCAACACCATAATTCAAATGTATCAGTTCTTCATGCTTCCTATTCATTGGCCAGCTTTCACATGCATATGAGGTGATTGAAAACACCATGGCTTGGGTCGGGTCCACCTTAGGCTTCAAGGTGACATCTTTTTGTTAATGAGTCTTCCTCCAATCCTGATGACACGTTCTTCTTCATATAGTCCCCTTCTCAGATTATTTGCTCAGCATACAGATTGAAAAGGTATGGTGAAAGGATACAACCCTGATGCACAACTTTCCTGATTTTAAACCATGCAATATCCCCTCTTTCCGTTCAAACGACTGTCTCCTGATCTATGTACAGGTTCTTCATGAGCACAATTAAGTGTTCTGGAATTCTCATTCTCCCCAATATTACTTATAATTTGTTTCATTTATAGAAAGAGACAATGGAAAAGCTGAATATCATCAGTCAGAAAAAGGCTAGGGGCTGACTGCAGAACAGACCATCAATTGCTCATATGCAAGTTGAAGCTGAAGCGGAAGAAAATTAGAACAAGTCCATGGGAGCCAAAGTACGACCTTGAGTATATTCCAGCCGAATTTAGAGACCACCTCAAGAACAGATTTGACATGATGAACACTAATGACCAAAGGCGAGACAAGTTGTGGAATGACATCAAGGACATCACACATAAAGAAACCAAGAGGTGATTAAAAAGACAGCAAAGAAAGAACAGACCAAAATGGATGTCAGAAGAAACTCTGAAACTTGTTCTTGAATGTCAAGTAGCTAAAGTGAACAGAAGAAATAATGAAGTAAAAGAGCTGACTAGAAGATTTCAAAGGGCAGCTTAAGAAGACAAAGTAAAGTATTATAATGACATGTGCAAAGACCTAGAGTTTGAAAACCAAGAGGGAAGAACATGCTCAGCATTTCTAAAGCTGCAAGAACTGAAGAAAAAATTCAAGCCTTGAGTTGCAATAGTGAAGGATTCTATGGGCAAAATATTGAACGAAGCAGGAAGCATCAAAAGAAGATGGAAGGAATACACAGAGTCACTGTACCGAAAACAATTGGTCGGCATTCAACCATTTCAGGAGATAGCATATGATCAAGAACCGACAATACTGAAGTCCAAGCTGTGCTGAAGACATTGGTGAAAAACAAGGCCCTAGGAATTGATGGAATGCCAACTGAGAGGTTTCAACAAATGGATGAAGGCCTAGATGTGCTCACTCTTCTATGCCAAGAAATTTGGAAAACAGTGAAGTATATATATATATATATATATATATATATATATAGTTACTGTTGCTGTTAAGTGCCACACAGTCTGTTCCAACTCATAGCTACCCTATGTACAACAGAATGAAACACTGGCTGGTCCTGCACTATCCTCACAATCATTATTATGTTTGAGCCCATTGTTGCAGCCACTTTGCCAATCCATCCTGCTGAGGGACTTTTCACTGACCTTCTATTTTACCAAGCACGATATCCTTCTCCAGGGGCTTATCCCTCCTGATAACATGTCCAAAGTACAAGAGACAAAGTCTCAACATCCTTGCATGTAAGGAACATTCTGGCTATGCTTCTTCCAAGACAGATATGGTCCTTCTTCATGCCGTCCACAGTATATTTGATATTCTTCACCAAAACCATAATTCAATGTCATCAATTCTTCTTTGGGCTCCCTTGTTTTTTGTCCAGCTTTCGCATGTGTATGAGGCTATTGAAAATGGCTTGAGTCAGGCCCATCTTGATCCTATAAGCGACATCTTTTTAACACTTTGAAGAGTTCTTTCACAGCAGATTTGCCTGATACAAGGTGTAATTTGAATTCTTCACTGCTGCTTCCATGGGCATTGATTGTGGATCCGAGTAAAATGAAGTCCTTGACAACTTCAATCTTTTCTCCGTTTATCATGATGTTGTCTATTGGTCCATTTGTGAGGATTTTTCTTTTCCCTGTGTTGAGGTGCAATCCGTACTGAAGGTTGTGATCTTTGATCTTCCTTAGTAAGTGCTTCAAGGCCTGTTCTCTTTCAACAAACAAGGTTGTGTAATTTGCATTTTGTAAGTTGTTAATGAGTCTTCCTCCAATCCTAATGTTGCATTTTTCTTCATATAGTCCAGTTTCCAGGATTATATGCTCAGCGTACAGATTGAATAATTATGGTGAAAGGATACAACCCTGACGCACACCTTTCCTGATTTTAAATCACGAAGTATCCCCTTGTTCTTTTTGAAGGACTGCCTCTTGGTTTACGTACAGGTTCCCCATGAGCACAATTAAGTATTCTGGAATTCCCATTTTTTGCAATGTTATCCATAATTTGTTATGACCCACACAGTCGAATGCCTTTGCACAATCAATAAAACACAGGTGAACATCTTTCTGGTATTCTCTGCTTTCAACCAAGATCCATCTGACAACAGCAATGATATCCCTCATTCCACATCCTGTTCTGAATCCAGCTTGAATTTCTGGCAGTTCCCTGTCAATGTACTGCTGAAACCACTTTTGAATGATCGTCAGCAAATGTTATTTGCATGTGATATTCATGATATTGTTCAATAATTTACCCATTCTGTTGGACTACCTTTCTTTGACACGGGCACAAATATGGATTTCTTCCAGTCAGTTGGCCAGGTAGCTGTCTTCCAAATTTCTTCGCATAGACAAGTGAGCATCTTCAATGCTGCCTTCCTTTGTTGAAACATCTCAGTTGGTATTCCAGAAGCTCCTGAAGCCTTGTTTTTCACCAGTGTCTTCAGTGCAGGTTAGACTTCCTCCTTCAGGACCATTGATTCTTGATCATATGCTACCTCCTGAAATGGTTGAACACTGACCGATTCTTTTTGGTTCAGTGATCTCTGTATTTATTCCATCTTCTTTTGATGCTTTCTCTGTCATTCTATACTTTCTCCCATAACATCCTTCAATATTGCAAATCAAGGCTTCATTTTTTTCTTAAGCGTTCTCAGCTTGAGAAATGCCAAGAGTATTCTTCCCTATTGGTTTTGATATTCCAGGTCTTTGCACATTTCATTATAAAATTTTACTCTGTATTCTCGAGCTGCCCTTTGAAATCTTCTGTTAGCTCTTTTACTTCATCATTTCTTCCATTTGCTTTGGCTACTCTACATTCAAGAACAAGTTTCAGAGTCTCTTTTGACATCCATTTTAGTCTTTTATTTTTTTTTCTGTCTTTTTAATGACCTCTTGCATTCTGCATGTATGATGTCCTTGATGTCATTCCACAATTCATCTGGTCTTCAGTCATTAGTGTTCATCATGTCAAATCTGTTCATGAGATGGTCTGTAAATTCAGGTGTGATATACTCAAGAATGTATTTTGGCTTTAACGGACTTGCTTCAATTTTCTTCAGCTTCAATTTGAACTTGCATATGAACAATTGAGGGATAACCACAGTTGGCCCCTGGCCTTTTTTTGACTGATGCTATTGAGCTTCTCCATTGTCTCTTTCCATAGATGTGGTCAATTTGATTCCTGTGTATTCCATCTGAAGAAGTCCACATGTATAGTCATCTTGTATGTTGTTGAAAAAGGCATTTGCAATGAAGATTTCAGTTGTCTTGCAAAATTCTATCATTCGATCTCTGGTGTTGTTCCTACGAACAAGGCCCTATTTTCCAACTGCCGATCCTTTTTCTTTGTTTCCAACTTTTGCATCCAATCATCAGTAATTATCAATGCATCTTAATTGCATGTTTGATCAATTTCAGACTACAGAAGTTGGTAAAAATCTTCATTTTCTTCACCTTTGGCCTTAGTAGTTGGTGCTTATATTTGAATAATAACCATATTAACTGGTCTGCCTTGTAGGCATATGGATATTATTCTATCACTGACAGCGTTGTACTTCAGAATAGATCTTGAAATGTTCTTTTCGACTATGAACGTGATGCCATTCCTCTGCAATTTGTCGTTTCTGGCGTAGTAGACCATATGTATGATCCCCACACATCTGTCAGTTTGTCCTACTGTTGGGGCTTGCATGTTACTGTGATGCTGGAAGCTATGCCACCGGTATTCAAATACTAGCAGGGTCACCCATGGTGGACAGGTTTCAGCTGAGCCTCCAAACTAAGACAAATAGGAAGAAGGACCCAGTGGTCTATTTCTGAAAAGAATTGGCCACCGAAAACCTTATAAATAGAAGCAGAACATTGTCTGATATAGTGTGGAAATTTGAGCCCCTCAGGTTGGAAGGCACTCAAAAGACAAATGGGAAGAGCTGCCTCCTCAAAGTAGAGTCGACCTTAATGACGTGGATGGAGTCAAGCTTTCTGGACCTTCATTTGCTGATGCGGTACGACTCAAAATGAGAAGGAAACAGCTGCAAACATCTATTAATAATTGGAACAAGGAATGTACAAAGTATGAATCTAGGAAAATCAGAAATCATCAAAAATGAAATGGAATGCATAAACATTGATATCTTAGGCATTAGTGAGCTGAAATGGACTGGTATTGGCCATTTTGAACTGGACAATTGTATGGTCTACTATGCCTGGAATGACAAACTGAAGAGGAATGGCATTGCATTCATTGTTAAAAAGAACATTTCAAGATCTATCCTGAAGTACAACACTGTCAGTCATAGGGTAATATCCATATGCCTACAAGGAAGACCAGTTAATATGATTATTATTCAAATATATGCACCAACTACTAAGGCCAAAGATGAAGAAATTGAAGATTTTTACCAACTTCTGTGGTCTGAAATTGATCAAACACGTAATCAAGATGTATTGATAATTACCAGTGATTGGAATGTGAAAGTTGGAGACAAAGAAGAAGGACCGGTAGTTGGAAACTGCATATCCCACCTGAATTTACAGACCTTCTCAAGATTAGATTTGACACGTTGAACACTAATGACTGAAGACCAGATGAGTTGTGCAAGGACATCACACATGAAGAAAGCAAGAAGTCATTTAAAAGACAGGAAAGAAAGAAAAGACCAAAATAGATGTCAGAAGAGACTCTGAAACTTGCTCTTGAATGGCAAGTAGCAAAAGTGAAAGGAAAAAATGAAGTAAAAGAACTGAACAGAAGATTTCAAAGGGCTGCTCATGAAGACAAAGTAGAGTATTACAATGACATGTGCAAAGACCTGGAGGTAGAAAACCAAAAGGGAAGAACATACTCAGCATTTCTAAAGCTGAAAGAACTGAACAAAAAATTCAAGCCTCCAGTTGCAATATTGAAGGATTCTATGGGGTAAATATTAAAAGATGTAGGAAACATTAAAAGAAGATGGAAGGAATACACAGAGTCACTATACCAAAAATAATTGGTGGACGTTCAACCATTTCAGGAGGTAGCATATGATCAGGAACCAATGGTACTGAAGGAAGAAGTCCAAGCTGCACTGAAGGCACTGGCGAAAAACAAGGCTCCAGGAACTGAAAGAATATCAACTGAGATGTTTCAACGTACGGATGTAGCACTGGAAGTGCTCACTTGTCTATGCCAAGAAATTTGGAAGACAGCTACCTGGGCAACTAACTGGAAGAAATCCATAGTTATGCCTATGGATAGGTGATCCAACCAAATGCAGAAATTATAGAACAGTATCATTAATATCATACAAAAGTAAAATTTTGCTGAAGATCATTCAAAAGTGGTGGCAGCAATATATCAACAGGGAATTGTCATAAATTCATGCCAGATCCAGAAGAGGCTGTGGAACCAGGGATATCATTGCTGATCTCAGACAGATCCTGGCTGAAAGCAGATAATACCAGAAAGATGTTTACCTGTGCTTTATTGACTATGCAAAGGCATTCTACTGTGTGGATCATAACAAATTATGGATAACATTGTGAAGAATGGGAATTCCAGGACATTTAATGGTGCTCATGGGGAACATGTACATAGATCATGAGGCAGTGGTTTGAACAGAACAAGGCGATACTGCGTGCTTTAAAGTCAGGAAAGGTATGCGTCAGGTGTTGTATCCTTTCACCATACTTATTCAATCTGTATGCTGAGCAAATAATCGGAGAAGGTGGACTATATGAAGAGGAACAGGGCATCAGGATTGGAGGAAGACTCATTAATAACCTACGACATGCAGATGACACAACCTTGTTTGCTGAAAGCGAAGAGGACTTGAAGCACTTACTAATGAAGATCAAAGACCACAGCCTTTCGTACCGATTATACCTCAACATAAAGAAAACAAAAATCCTCACAACTAGACCAATAAGCAACATCATGATAAAGGAGAAAAGATTGAAGTTGTAAAGGATTTCATTTTACTTGGGTCCATGGTGAACATTCATGGAAGCAGCAGTCAAGAAATCAAAAGACACATTGCATTAGGCAAATCTGCTGCAAAAGACCTTTTTATAGTGTTAGAAAGCAAAGATATCATTTACAGCATTAAGGTGGGCCTGACCCAAGCCATGGTGTTTTCAACTGCCTCATATGCACGTGAAAGCTGGAGGATGAATAAGGAAGACCGAAGAGGAATCGACGCCTTTGAGTTGTGGTGTTAGCGAAGAATATTGAATATACCATAGAATGACAAAAGAATGAACAAATCTGTCTTGGAAGAAGTATAACCAGAATCCTCCTTAGAAGCAAGGATGGCGAGACTACATCTCACATACTTTGGACATGTTCTCAGGAGGGATCAGTCCCTGGAGAAGAACATCATTCTTGGTAAAGTAGAGGGCCAGTGAAAAAGAGGAAGACCCTCAAGGAGACGGATTGACACAGTGGCTGCAACAATGGGCTCAAGCATAACAATAATTATGAGAATGGCACAGGACTTGGCTGTGTTTTGTTTTATTGTCTATAGGGTTGCTATGAGTCAGAACCAACTCCACAGCACCAAACAACAACAAGACCATATGATTTTCAGTTTTAAAATTAACTTAGAGAGAGGATTTATTTCAAGGAATATTGAATAAATCCTATTCAAGGAAAAAGTCCTATTTCAAGGATTTATTTCAGTTGAGGCTGGCAATTCCCAAATCCATGGTCAGATGTCAGGCTGGAGGTTTCTTCTGACCCATGTGGTTTCAGGGTTAATGAACCCAAAATTGGCAGGTCAAATGGCAGGCTGCTGTCCTACAGGGTTGAGGGAGCTGACGAACCCCAAAATCTGCATGTCAGATGGCAGGCTGCTGGCTCACATTCCCAGAACCAGAGGTCAGAGGATAACGAGTCGGATGCAGAACCCAGAGAGGGCAAGCCTTGCCAGAACGTCTATATATATAGTGAATGCTGGCCGCATCCCCAGGGAAATTCCCCTTTCAAGTGATTGGCTGCTCATATCAGATCACAAAATGGAGAGTGACTACATAATATCTTCCAAACCACTGAGAATTGTAGCCTAGCCAAGTTGACACATACCTGTAACCATCACAATGAGGGTTTGATTTCTTGTTTTTTTTGATGGTGTACGTCAGGGGTTGGCAAACTTTTTCTATAAGTAGCAATTAGTAAATATTTTAGTCTTTGTGGGCCATATGGTCTCTGTTACATCTGCCGTTGTGATGCAAAAGCCGCCAGAGACAATATGTAAATAAATGGATATGGCTGTGTTCCAATAAAACTTTATTTACAAAGAATCCTAGCTGGCTGGATTTTCCTGTAGGGTGTAGTTTACTGATGCCTGATTTAGGCTTTTAAACGTGATGGGAAAATGTTAATAATGCAGACTAAACTTCAAGTGTGTCATGGAAGTATTCATTACATTACATTGTGAAAAGCACAAAAATTAAGGAAAATTCTTCCAGAATTCAAAAATAAAACTATTATCTGATTCAGCAAAGAGGACTCTAACATTGTTGACAAACAAGTTTCAACGTATCTTTGTTTCACTTGCCCCTTTCACGTTAATGTACGTAAACAAAAATATCAATAAACGTTCACCTAAGATCTATGTTCATTCATCAGTTGCAGCCACAGTTTGGCCATGGATACAAGAGTTTGGCAAAAACTAACAAAAGCATTCTGTTGGAATCAATTGGCTCTGTGGAGTTTGCAATGAAGAATTTTGAGAACCACTGTTCTAAGTAATGTGAGAAGATATGAAAGAGAAATGAAAGATAGGACTATTGGTAAGAGGACACAGAAGCATCAAAAAAAAAAAAATCTACAAGTTTCGTAGATGGCTATGTTATCTACAAAGAAAGTCCAAGAGAATCAACTGAAAACTCTAAGAACTAATGAGAAAACTCAATAAAATGGCCATACTCAAAATAAATAGTAACAAGAACAATAGATCCCCTGTTTACGATGAAAAGCCAGAAAAATACAATGGAAAAATTATATTTTGAAAAACAAAACCAATATAAAATACTTAGAGATAAGCTTCAAGAAATGTATAAGACTTTTATCCCAAAGATCACCAATAGTCATGAAAAAAGATTTAATGTCAATGGAGAAGAAATTCAATATTTTAGAGATAATGCTTTCCAAAAGTATATTAGTTTATTGTTGTTTTAATATACTAACAGTATTTTTGGGAAATTTGACAGAGTGATTTCAAAGCTCTCTAAAAGAATAGAAGAGTCATGCAAAAAATTAAGAGACAAGATTAACTAGAGGAGAAGGTGTAAGACTTACCCTAACAGATTTTAAAATGTACTGAAAAATTATTATAATTAAAATAGCAGGAAAATTGTGGAAGAATGAGCAGCACATGAAGCCAAATACGAATTATAATAGGAAATCACCACTCTTTCCTTTCTTAATCAGCATATAATTATTAGAAGTTTTTATAATAAAGTAATACCTCTCTGAAGGAAAGGCAAACCGTACAGAATTCTAGGAGGTTAAAACGAAAAATTCGCAATGACACATCTCCAACTTCCGGCCCCATCTCCTGGCCACTGACATACACGTACACACATTCTCCAGAGGCAGCCACAAGCAAATACTAAAAATCAGATATTTTTTTTACCCATTTACAAGCATGTACATTGTATGCATGAATATTTGTGTTTCCATACGTACATACTTCTTCACATAAACTAAATCATAGTATATATAAAATCACACATATATATAAAATTCTGTCACTTGCTTTTTTAATTAATGATAAATAGTGGACATTTGTCCATACTTACACAAATATTTACCTCATTCCTTTTAATGGCAGTACAGTTTTCAACTGTATCTTTATATCACAAACGATTTGTTTAACCCTCTCTAATAAATGTCCAGGAAGTTTTCAGAGTTTTACTATTGCAATTCATGCTGTGACCAGCGTGCGTGTGTATTACTGGGTCAAATGATGTACGCACTTTACATTTTCATAGATTTCGCCAAATGGTATCACAGAAAGTTTAGAATTTATATTTCTGCTCCCAGTGAATGATAATTCCTTTTTCTCCTAGGAAATCATCAATATATGTTTTGTCATTGCTAATCGGATCAGTGAGAACTGACTTCTCACTGTTGTTTAAATTTCTATTTCTTCCAAGTTAAGTTGACCATCTTTTCATAAGCTTATTAACTATTTTTTCTGCGGACTATTTATTCATGTTCCTATTTTTCTCTTGGGTTGTTGTTTGTATGGATATAAAATATTTTATTAAGTAAATTAACTCTTTATGCAATATATGTTATGAACGTATTTCTTTGTGCCTGTTTTATTGTGGATGATGTCACACTACTTTTAGAAAACAAAAATATAATTTCTTAGAGGGGACTCGCCAAGATTAATTTTTTAAAATTTCTCATGATTTCTTCTGTTATTTTTATAGTTTCATTCCTGTATATGGATCTCTTTCACTCAGTTGGCCAGGTAGCTGTCTTCCAAATTTCTTGGCATAGATGAGTGAGCACTTCCAGTGCTGTATCCGTTTGTTGAAACGTCTCAAATGGTATTCCATCAATTCCTGGAACCTTGTTTTTTACCAATAACTTCAGTGCAGCTTGGACTTCTTCCTTTAGTACCATCAGTTCTTGATCATAGGCCACCTCCTGAAACGGTTGAACATCAACTAATTCTTTTTGGTACCTGACTCTGTGTATTCCTTCCATCTTCTTTTGATGCTTCCTGTGTCATTTAATATTTTCCTAGTAGAATCCTTCCATATTGCATCTGGAAGCTTGAATTTTTTCTTCAGTTCTTTCAGCCTGAGAAATGCTGAGCTTGTTCTTCCCTTTTGGTTTTCTAACTCCAGGTCTTTGCACATTTCATTATAATACTTTACTTTGTCTTCTTGAGATGGCCTTTGAAACCTTCTGTTCAGCTCTAGCACTTCAGTCATTCCTTCCTTTTGCTTTAGCTACTCTATGTTCAAGAGCACGTTTCCGAGTCTCTTCTGATATCCATTTTGGTCTTTCCTTTCTTTCCTGTCTTTTTAATGACCTCTTATTTTCCTCATGTATGATGCTCTTGATGTCATTCCACAACTCATCTGGTCTTCGGTCATTAGTGTTCAGCTTGTCAAATCTATTCTTGAAATGGTTTCTAAATTCAGACAGAATATACTTTAGTGTTCAACTTGTCAAATCTATTCTTGAGATGGTTTCTAAATTCAGATAGAATATACTTAAGGTCGTTCTCTTGCTCTTGTGGACTTTTTCTAATTTTATTAAGCCTCAACTTGAACTTTCACATGAGCAATTGATGGTCTATTCCACAGTCAGCCCCTGGCTTTGTTCTGAGTGATGACAGTGAGCTCTTCCATCGTTTCTTTCAACAAATGTAGTCAGTTTGATTCCTGTGTATGCCATCTGGCAGGTCCATGTGTACAGTCACTGTTTATGTTACTAAAAAAAGGTATTTGCAATAAAGAAGTTGCTGGTCTTGCTTAAGATCATCCAAAGGTGCTTACAGCAGTACATCAACAAGGAACAGCCAGAAATTTGAGCCTGATTTAGAAGAGGACGTGGAATGAGGGATATCATTGCTGATGTCAGAAGAATCTTGACTGAAAGCAGAGAATACCAGAAAGATGTTTACCTGTGTTCTACTGACTATGCAGAAGTGTTCGACTCTGTGGGTCATAACAAATCATGGATACTATTTCAAAGAATGGGAATTCCAGAATACTTAATTGTGCTCATTCAGAACCTGTACATAAACCAAGAGGCAGTTGTTTCAACAGAACAAGGGGGTATTGCACGGTTTAAAATCAGGAAGGGTGTGTGTCAGGGCTGTATCCTTTTATCATTCTTATTTGATCAGTTTGCTGAGCAAAATAATCAGAGAAGCTGGACTACATGAAGAAGAATGTGGTATCAGGATTGGAGGAAGACTCGTTAACAACCTGCGATATGCAGATCACACAACCTTGTTTGCGGCTAGCGAAGAGGACTTGAAGTAGTTGCTGGTGAAGATCAAAGTCTATGGCCGTCAGTATGGATTACACCTCATCATAAAGAGAACAAAAATCCTTACAACTGGACAAATAATCAACATCATAGTAAACAGAAAAAAGAACTAAGTTATCAAGGATTTCATTTTACTTGGATGCACAATCAACGTTCATAGAAGGAGAAGTCAGGAAATCAAACAACACATTGTATTGGGCAAATGTACTGCAAAGGACCTCTTTACAGTGTTAAAACAAAGACTTTAAGGACTAAGGTGCACCAGACCCAAGCCATGACGTTTTCAATCACCTCATATGCATATGAAAGCTGGTCAATGAATAAAGAAGACCAAAGAAGAATTGATGCCTTTGAATTGTGGTGTTGGTGAAGAATACTGAATATACCATGGACTGCCAAAGAACAAACAAATCTGTCTTGAAAGAAGTACAGCCAGAATGCTCCTTAGGAGTGAGGATGGTGAGACTTTGTTTTACATGCCTTGGACATGTTGTCCGTAGGTATCAGACATGGGGAAGGACGTCATACTTGGTAAAGCACAGGGTCAGTGAAAAAGAAGAAGGCTCTCAAGGAGATGGATTGACACAGTGGCTGCAATGATGGTCTCAAGTATAACAACGATTGCAAGGATGGTGTAGGACCAGGCATAGTTTCGTTCTTTGTACATAGAGTCATTATGAGTGGGAACCAACTCGATGGCACCTAACAATTCCTATATGTAACTCTTTGCTCCATTTTGAAGTTATTTGATATAAAGTGTTAGGTAGAGAGATTCAACACCCACACCACATTCATTCAATATGTTGGACACTGTGCAAAGAGATGTAACGGTGACCAAAAATATACAGATTTTTGCTTCAAGGAATTGATAATCTATTGTGGTTGATGGCCATCAATCACATATTCCCATCAAAACTGTGATTCCTGCTAGAAATGAAAGGTAGCATACAGGGCTAAACGAAAACTTCTAACTCAGAGTCAAGAAAGACTTCCTGAGGCAGAGATATTTGAGCAGAAATTATAAAAGATGGTGTCTTAGTCATCTAATGCTGCTATAACAGAAATACCACAAGTGGATGGCTTTAACAAAGAGAAGTTTATTTCCTCACAGTAAAGTAGGCTAAAAGTCCAAATTCAGGGCATCAGCTCCAGGGAAAGGCTTTCTCTCTCTGTCGCCCTTCTCATCAGTGGTGCCCTGGACTAGAAGCTTCTCCATGCAGGGACCCCAGGTCCAAAGGACGCACTCCGCTCCTGGCACTGTGCTTTCATGGTGGTATGAGGTCCCCTTGTCTCTCTGCTCATTTCTCTCTTTTATATCTCAAGAGATTGCCTCAGGACACAATCCAATCTTGTAGATTGAGTCCTGCCTTACTAACACAACTGTCACCCATCCTCCCTCATTAACATCATAGAGGCAGGATTTACAACACACTGGAAAATCACACAATACCGGGAATTACAGCCCAGCCAAACTGATACATTTTTGGGGGGACATAATTCAATCCAAGACAGATGGACTATAAAGGAATTTGGTTGGGCGATGCAGGGACCCTAGCAGCAGTAACAAGAGTGAAGCTCTGTGGGGACAGCTTATAGCCTGTCTACATAACTGCAAGGAGGACAAATGGACAAGGGCGAAAGATCTCAAAGAGTGATACGACATGTGGCTGGTAACGTCAGCAAGGGCCGGATCAGAGAGGGTCTGGAAGGTCATGGTAAGAATTCTGATTTTTATCTTAAGGGCAAGACGTGGCTTTTTTTAGTATTTGAAGCTGGAGGGTAACACAATCAGCTTTGTACTTTGCAAAGCTGATTCTTACTGCAGTATGGAGAATGGATAAAATAAGTCCAGTTATTAGATTATTACATTAGTCCTATAACATCCATTTATATATAATAATTTTCATTACTAAAGAAAAATTAGAAACAATCCCAGGAGAGTGGCTCAATAAATTATGATACATTCATTATACAGAATTAAGATAATATTTCATAAGAAAATGTAATGACATGGGAAATGCTCATATTAAAGGCAGGAAGGGAAAATTATATCCTGTGATTATATATGTACATACATATATGTATATATTATACATATATATTACATATTATACAGCAACATGTTGAAAGTGTTTATTTGGGGTGTTGAATTTGTAAGTGGCTTTATTCTTGTATCTATTTTTTCCTAAATTTTCTGAACTCTCAATTTTAATACATTAGTTTATATGCATTATTTACAAAATGCACTATTACATATCATAATCACACCTTCATCAAGAGAAAAGACATTCCAGAGAAATTCTTTTTTTGACAAAAGATTTGCAGAATTGGAAAGAAAGTAAGAGGTATAAAAATATATACATATTTCCCAGGGAAAATAGCCAAGGGCACCTACTCATACACACACACACACACATCTGTGCAGCAACCTGTGTAGAAACTTCCTATATCTCTCACTTTCCCCACCCTGCAGACTAAGTGGCTGATGTTCTTAACCCTTTTTTCCACCTGGCACAACTCCATCCCTCCCTTGAGCAGATCCCCACTCAATGATACAGGAGACAAACTCCCCGGCTGGAGGGCAGCCCACCCTCCTGCGAAATAATCAGGTCACTTCATGCCAAAGGGTAAACCGTCCTCTCAACCAATTTTACCATTGCCTACCTGAATAATAAAACAAATAAAAGCTATCCTTTATTGAATGTTCATTTTGTGCCAAGCATTTTACAAGTATTATTTTACTAACTGTGAAGGTTAGATATTGTATAGCATTTTTTACATTAGGCTAAGCTACAGAAGCAAGAAAACACCAAAATGAGTGATTACAAAACAATATTTGTTTTGCTCTCCCAAAAATGGTCCAATGATTGTTTCAGTATATCAGTAAGCAGGCTTCTTCCATCTTGTTTGTTCGAATCCTGTATTGCATTGTTCTTGTACTTGTAATGAAAGTTGGACCACCATGTCCAGGTTCTAGCCAGCAGAATACAAAGAGAACGTGGACGGGGCAGACCCACTTTGTAAAAGCACTAGACCAGAATTCACAACCATCCTCTACACACATTCTGTTGATGAGATCTTAACCACATGGAAGCACCTCACCACACAGGAGTCTGGGAAAGGTAGTCTCACTGTGAGCACAGGCAGAAGGGGAGAAAGATGTTTGTGGACAGCTAGCCGACCCTGCTGTATCTATTATGATTGCAGCTCAGAGAAGTCAAGTAACTTTCGAAAAGACACACAGGAGAATGTGGCTACATCAAAATTCATTCACTCGCCTATCTGACTCCAAAGTATCTTCCTTTCATTATACCACTGTGGGGCCCTGGTAGCACAGATGTTAAGAACTATGGCTGCTAATCAAAAGGTTGGCAGTGTGAATCCACCAGCCGCTCCTTGGAAACCCTACGGAGCAGTTCTACTCTGTCTGATAGGGTACCTATTAGTCAGAATTGACTCAATGGCAAAGGGTATGAGCGTATGGTATACTACCATGCTTTCCATGTGCTCACATCCTTGCCTCCATATCCTTTTCTTGAGAATCCATGATCCAAAGTGAGGGAACAAAATTGGTCGCTATCCTTGGACTCTCTAGACCAGGATCGGCAAATTATGGCTTCCAAGCCAAATCCAGCCCACTGCCTATTTTTATAAACAAAGTTTTGTTGGAACACTGCCAGGCTCACTCACTCACATATTGTCTATGGCTGCTTTTACATTATAATGGCAGAGTTGGGTCGTTTGTGGCATTAATGCTAAGCCGAAAACACGTACTCTTTGACCTCACACGGAAAAAGTTTGCTAACCCCTGCTTCAGATAATCTTTGTCAAAAACACTTTTTTCTCCCATGGAGAGTATGTTAATGAAATAACCAGTAATTTTTACATGATGAATAGGACATTTTGAGACCTCTACCTGCTCAACAAAGACTGAACTGCAACCTACCAAATAAAGTAAGAATCCTGCAAATAAAGCCTTTTAAGAAATAAATGTTAAAATCAGCATTTCAAAGAGGACCAAAGAGAGGCAATATCAGTGCCATGCTGAAAAGCAACAGAGTAACTGTAAGAATAACAAAAACACATTCTGGAGCTGTTCCCTTTATACGGTGTTGATAAAATTTATTAATACCATATGTTAGTCGTATGGAGGGAGGTATGGTCTGACTATGAATTCTGGAATTTTACCAGCAAACTTGTAAGATCCGAAGTCGCAGATTTGCTGAACTGCTCATCTCTGCACAGGCTGTGGGTGAAGGCTTGAGGAGGAGGAGAGGGAAGAAGTCAAGCTGTTCTCTGTGAAGCCTGAGATGAGTGAGGCTGGACAGGACATGTTCTTGCCAATCAGTTCGACATGTCAACATTTAAATAAAGGAAAATGCTGCCGCTTCCTTTGTTTAACAAAAAAAAAGTGATTAAATGGAATTTTAACAAAGAGCAATCTGATTGGTTGTTAAGCTACCCAGCTGTGAGATTAACGGGCCCATATCCACTAATTGGCACTCGTTAGGTACATCATCATTCATTAAATCAGTATGCCCATGAAAGAGAAGAGAAGAAGCAGGAAAATCTCTTACGGGGCCTAATTCCACACCCACTGTTTGGATATGCTATTCAAAGGGCTATTCTATTATAGTCTTCCTGATGTGGCTTCTACACAGCTCAGATTGTTGTTAGTTCTTCAGGTCAAACCGAAGGCTGGGCAATCACATCTTCATCTGCGCCTTCATCCTGAAGCCAAACCTCAACCGGAATTTAAGTCAGCCGTTGCTGACTTGGCCCCCGACTCATGGCAACCCCACGCACAACAGAAGGACACACTGCCTGGTCCTGCGCCATCCCCATAATGGTTGCAGATCAGACAGTGTACTAGGCCTTAAGTTGGGTTTGTTGTGTTTTCTCAAAGCTATGAGAAATGTTAAAAAGAATCCCTGGGTCCTCAGTTCTCAAATTTCTGTCACAAATGCATTGTTCTTATGGAAGCGTATGAAGTCCCAAAGAATGCTTCCATTTCATCCTCCCTTACTTACTGGAAATCAGTTTTTGCTCTTGGTTTTCTTCCTTTCCCCCATGTTTCACTGGAAAACTCCAGGGCTTGAGTTACTGTAGCATAATTCATGCCTAGATGCTGTAGGGGTACTTGGGCTTCAGGTTTGTGCCTAGCTACCCTGAAGGCATGAGTTATTACACAATAATTCCCATCATGTCATGTCCTATTGCTTAATTAACTTTTCTATCAGAGTAACCCATTTTTGCATCAGCAAATGTGGTGCACTCTTATGACTTAAAAGCGTCCCTTGATTATATGCTGCCCTGTCAGAAACACTGTGAGACAATTTATTAAAGGTGAGTTGAATCTCAGGGCTGGGATGAAAACTATCATCTTTTATGTAAATAGAGTGTGAAAACTGCCCTCTGGATGAGGTGGTAACCGAAAAGTCAGGATTACTAGTCTTTCGTATCATCAGTAAAAAGCGTTATTTTCTGGCATTTGTACAGATAAAGGAATACCACAATAGTTTTGTGTTCTTTTTTTTTCTGTCCAGTCTCATAACTGTTCCAGTTTCAAAACATCTGCTATCCCATTGTGTGTGTGTGTGTTTAACTGGTTTTAGGTCTGCAGATGTGATGGCAAGCGATAAAACATCTGTGGTTTGCCTTAGAAAATGAAGAGAAATATATGGAAAACTGGCAGATGATCTCAGCTGCCTTGAAGTAACAATTGTCACAGTATTTATTATAAAGCGTCACAAATTCACAAATTGGGAATCCATAGTTCAGGGGCTAATATGTTGTCCCAGCTGCACAGCCCACGCTCAGGTTCTGTCCAGGGGTCAGGAGCAAAGCTGACATCTACTCTTAGCTTCCCAGACTCACCTCACTCTGCTCCCCTGCAACAAAAGAGAAGGGCAAGTTCCCTCTTCAGTTCTTTGGGAAGCACAGCTTCGGTAACAACTGTGGTGGATAAAGTGGGTTTGTCCCCCTTATCAGTGACTGGTAGGAAAAAGCTGAGGGCTGAGGTGAGCCAGCTGGTTGGTCATAATGAGGACATGCCAGACTCAAGGGTTCTTTCTTGATAAACTGTGAGGAATGTTGTGAATGGGGAGCAAAGTTCCCATTAGTCACTGGCATGGCCTTCAACTTTCAGGGGAGAAAAACATCAATATTATATTCACCACGACAGATCACCCCTAGTCAGAATGGTTTAGTGGGAGGAACATGGAATTTGTAATTAGACAGACTTTGATCTCAACCCTGAAACGACCACTTGTTGGCTATGAGACTTCAGGCCAATTATTTAATGTCTCTGAAGCTCAATTTCTTCAACCATAATATAGGGAGAATAATTACCATCTTAGGGGATCAAGGTACCAACTAAATGAGATATATATATATAAAGTACGTAGAAAATTAAAATGTACTTATCATAATGACCATGAATTTCCAATAAAAGAGCACAAACTATTTTTCTATATGTTATTTATGAGGTTTATGGAGAAAGGAAAAGTGGCTTATGACCAATTTTTTCTATGAACTTTAATAATTATGACCAAATAAATGGCTTTACTCTATCGACAAATAACATGGACTATATGAACCAAGCAGAGTTTGTTTGTTCAAAAGTAGAAGGGTCCACTTCGTCACACCTTCCAACAAGCTAATGCATTGAGAAGTTAGGGATATCAGAGGGCAAGCTAGTGGGGAAGACATTAAGGTTTTCTTAGGTTTGGGCCCTAAGGAAAGATGCAGGGGTCACCCTGCAGAAGAGGTCAAGGAGTAAGATTTCAGTCCCTGGAAGAGTAGGTATCCTGTGAAATAAGGAAATAAATGAAAATGCTTATATTGAGAGACCAGAGATTTGTTAGGGTAGATTCTTTAGAGAGTAAAAACCTGGCAAATGGTCTTCTCATTCTTCAGACAGATCAGAAAGAAGCCCCTTTCCTCTTAGATACTTCTTCCAGAGAGCCATACATTTTATTATCACTTAGTAAGCCTTTGTGCTTTAGTATGAATTCTTACATTCAAATCGTGTCCTCCAAACACCACCTTGACAGAGAAAAAGAATTTTGATGGGAGGTACTGAAGGAGAAGAGTAAATTTTCCATCCAAATAATAATTTTGAAGCTCTACCTCCCTCCCTGAAAAGAGAATTAAATCATGGAAGTCTAGGATTTCCAGCTGCCTGGGGCAGATGCATTCAGCTTATGGATTTATCCACAGCGAATATGAAGACTGAAGTCAAGCTGAGAAGGGCAGCTGTTTCAGAGATGATAGCCAAGGAGAGGTGAAATCAAAGAAATGTTCCACCTCAGTGGCTGAGTCAAACAAGGAGCAAGTCAGCTGGGGTGTATGGTAGGATGAAGGAAAGGATAGTAAGGGACTCAAGAGTTGGGAGATGTGTGTCAAAGACAAAACGAGTTCACCCAGCAATTGTTTTTTAATTACTCGACCTGGAGCCTTCTGCAACCACAGTTAGTCACAACTATTGGTGATAACTGGCTATCTTGGAAATTGAAGGGGAAGAGTGTTCTGGATAGAGAAGCCTAATAGAGTCCTGCCTTACAGAGAAGCTATAGAGGGACACTGGTCACGGAGGAAAGGGAGGAGGTAAGATAGCAAAAAGCTAGGATGGGGCTTAAAAGAAAAGTAGGTGGAAACCAACAACAAATTTATTCATTTTTTATAATCTCACCAAGCATGAAACCTGTGTTGAAGACAAATGAGTTGACCCCATGGGTCTGAAGTTGGTCTTCAATTACCAAGCCTGAGTCTTGTCACAGTCTCACTTCACAGTTCCCAAACATCAAATATGTCCAAATATGTCCCATGATGATCATAACCCCATTGACCTTCCTATCATTTGGCTGGGAATAAGTAAGCTGAACAAGAGGACAAATTTGAGTGTGGAATGAGAGTCCCTGCACAAGGCTCTCCATCCAACTAACTGAGGGATCTTGCTTCTCAATGGTAGTGAGAGCACTAGCTTTGCTGGCAAGGAGTGGCTGCATATGAGGGCATCAGAGTAGTTTATCTGACACCGGCTAACTCTGAAGTTTTCCCTCTGGTCAAAAATCTTTAACGCACTAAATAGACAATAGAAAAATGGTAATTTTGGTGAACAGTAAGACAGTACACAATGCTGGGGAAGCCAGCACACATTGTCCAAGGCAAGGTCATAGAAACTCCATAGACACATCTAAAGTCCCTGAAGGATCGAATTACTGGGCTAAGAGCTGTGGGGACCACGGTCTCGGAGAACATCTAGCTCAACTGGCGTAACAGTTTATAAAGAAAATATTCTACATTCTACTTTGGTGAGTAGCGTCTGGGGTCTTAAAAGCTTCTGAGCGGCCATCTAAGGTACTCCTCTGGTCTCACCCCTTCAGGAACAAAGGAGAATGAAGGAAACCAAAGACACAAGGGAAAGATTAGTCCAAAGCACTATTGGACCACAACTACCACAGCCTCCATCAGACTGAGTCCAGCACAACTAGATGGTGCCTGGCTACCACCATCACCTGCTCTGACAAGGACCACAATAGAGGGTCTCAGACAGAGCTGCAGAAAAATGTAAAACAAAATTCTAACTCACAAAAAAAGACCAGACTTACTGACCTGACAGAGGCTGGAGAAACCCTGAGAGTATGGCCCCTGGACACCCTTTTAACTCAGTAATGAAGTCCCTCCTGAGGTTCACCCTTCAGCCAAAGATTAGACAGGCCCATAAAACAAAACAAGACTAAAGGACCACACCAGCCCAGGGGTAAGGACAAGAAGGCAGGAGGGGACAGGAAAGCTGGTAATAGGGAACCCAAAGTCGAGAAGGGGAGAGTGTTGACATGTAGTCAGGTTGGTAACCAATATCACAAAACAATTTTACTAATTGTTTAATGAGAAGCTAGTTTGCTCTGTAAACCTTCATCTAAACACAAGAATAAAATAAGAAAATCATAGGCCAAAAAGAAAAAACAAAACAAAACTTTAAGGTTGTTCCCAAGGACAGCTGTCTCTATGTGCATGAGTAACGTATGTGCTGAGGAAATGTGTCCTCTCACATGTATGCTCACACTTTGGCCCTCAAATACAAAGACACTCAATAAACTCTGCCCAAGCCCTCTGACAGGGGTCCTCACCAAAGCAATGGGGTAGACAGTCACCTCATCCATTATCCACTGGCATTAGAGCGATGTCACACTCCAGGGATGACCTGGCAGTGCTCTTCAGATCACAGCAGCTGCTACCTTGAAGCTAAGCTCTACCATCTCATTTTCCTCACATCAGCAGCCCACGGCTGTCTCCAGTCATCTCAGGAGGGAAGGGAGCTTCCACCTTCTTCTTGGATTGACATCAGCTGTGCCCCCTTATCCTCTGGCTCCACCCACATTCCACAGCCACACTCAGTAGCTGCTCATCCAGCCACCTCTAACCTTCTCTTGGAAGTAAGTCCTGGCCAAGTTTCTTACCGCAGCTGTTCCACCTAGAGTGTAGCTGGTGGGTCAGAGAATGATAAAACAGCTGCATGATTCAGGATAGGTTGTAAGCAAGAAGAAAGTGTGCACCACTCCAAGGTTTAATGAAGATGTGTGCATTTGCAAGTGTATGTGTCTCTGTAGGTATATATGAGTTGGTGGGGTGTGTAGTCATGTGAGGGCATGTGTGTGCATAGCTGATGATGAAGGATATTGGTGTAGGAGAGGATGGCTGGAAGTATGTGTACCTGGTATTTATGTAACGGGTAATGTGTGCACATTATGAGACGTGGCTTTTGAACTTTTGGAAGCCAGGTGAAATTTAGGTGTATCCAAATATATTTAGAGTATCACACATTTACTGGAGTCTCATTGTCTATATGGTGCAGGCATGTGAAGTGAGCTGTTTAAAGAACTTTTTAGTTTAGCCAAAGTCTTTCAGTGTAGCTCAAAGGTCCCTGAACTCTTTCTGAGGCCCTCTGTCTAAAGTCGCCCTTGAAGATGAAGTTTATCATGAAGCAAGTTCTGCTTTGTTAGAGCCCAGATGCTCAGATGCCGGATGGCACCGGCCACATGGCTGTGCGCTGCAGGATGTGCAAGCTGCCAGTTGACATCCATATGCACTCAGTTCCCCTACCAGGATTTGGCCCTGATCACTTCACTTTCTCCTCCCTCACCATTGCACAGCTGAAATTAGTGAACCCCCAATATGAGTCCTGGCATCCAGCATGGTGCTAATTTCTGGGGGAAACCCACACTTAATCTTCTCTTAGACTCTATGCCCCTACTTGTTGAGTATGTTTTAGATCCAAAGCACATGGTTTTAATTTGTCCTCCAGATTTTGACAAGCAGAAGAGTGTCCGATCAAGCAGACAGATGTAAACTCTGAGTTGGGTACTTGTTACAGTTTTGTGGTTTGCTTTGGTGTGTATGTTCATGAGCTAATGCAATGGGAGCATTGTTATTAATTACAAAAAATAAATGACCCTGTGTCTCTTCTCCCAAGTCTTTAATGGATACCAGATACAGCTACCAGTGACAACCGACATAGCATTTAAGGTCATGTAAGCCTTTCCTATAATCTTTTTTTTATTTTTTATTGTACTTTAGTTGAAGGTTTACAGAACAAACTAGTTTCTCATTAAACAGTTAGTACACATATTGTTTTATAACATTGATTAACAACCCCAGGACATGTCAACACTCTCCCTTCTCAATCTTGGGTTCCCTATTACCAGCTTTCCTGTCCCCTCCTGCCTTGTAGTCCTTGCCCCTGGGCTGGTGTGCCCCTTTAGTCTTGTTTTGTTTTATGGGCCTGTCTAATCTTTGGCTAAAGGGTGAACCTTAGGAGGGACTTTGTTACTGAGCTAAAAGGGTGTCTGGGGGCCATACTCTCGGGGTTTCTCCAGTGTCTGTCAGGTCAGTAAGTCTGGTCTTTTTTTGTGAGTTAGAATTTTGTTCTACATTTTTCTCCAGCTCTGTCTGGGACCCTCTATTGTGATCCCTGTCAGAGCAGTCAGTGGTGGTAGCCGGGCACCATCTAGTTGTGCTGGACTCAGTCTAGTGGAGGCCGTGGTAGTTGTGGTCCATTAGTCCTTTGGACTAACCTTTCCCTTGTATATTTAGTTTTCTTCATTCTCCTTTGCTCCCGAAGTGGTGAGAACAGAGGAGTATCTTAGATGGCCGCTCACAGTCTTTTAAGGCCCCAGACGCTATTCACCAAAGTGGAAAGTAGAACATTTTCTTTATAAACTATGTGATACCAATTGAGATAGATGTTCCCAGATACCATGGTCCCCACAGCCCTCAGCCCAGCAATTCTGTCCCTCAGGGAGTTTAGATGTGTCTGTGGAGCTTCCATGACCTTGCCTTGTACAACTTGTGCAGGCTTCCCCAGTATTGTGTTCTGTCTTACCCTTCTCCAAAGTTACCACTTATCTATTGTCTACTTAGTGTTTTCCATCCCCTCCTCTCCCTTCCCCTGTAACCATCAAAAATTGTTTCTTTTTGTGTGTAAATCTTTCATGAGTTGTTATAGTAGTCATCTCATATAAAATTTGTCCTTTTGTGATTGACTTATTTCACTCAGCATTATGCCCTCCACATTCATCCATGTTAAGAGATGCTTCGCAGATTCATCATTGTTCTTTATTGTTGTGTAATACTCCATTGTGTGTATGTACCATGGTTTGTTTATCCATTCATCCGTTGATAGGCTCTAGGTTGTTTCCATCTTTTTGCTATTGTGAACAATGCTGCAATGAACATGGATGTGCTTATATCTATTCATGTGACAACTCTTATTTCTCTAGGATATATTCCTAGGAGTGGGATTGCTGGATCATATGGTATTTCTATTTCTAGCTTTCTAAGGAAGTGCCATATTGTTTTCCAAAACGGTTATATCGTTTTGCATTCCCACCAGCAGTGCATAAGAGTTCTAATCTCCCTGCAGCCTTTCCAACATTTGTTATTCCCTGTTTTTTTTGATTCATGCCAGTAATGCCTGGGTGAGATGGTATCTCATTGTGGTTTTGATTTGAATTTCTCTAATGGATAGTGATTGCGAGCATTTCCTCATGTGTCTGTTGGCCACTTTAATGTCTTTGGTGAAGTGTCAGTTCATTTCCTTTACCCATTTTTTAATTAGATTATTTGTCTTTTTGTTGTAGAGGTGTTGGATTTTCCTGTAGATTTTAGAGGTTAGGACTTTGTCAGATTTGTAATGGCCAAAATTTTTTTCCTAGTCTGTAGGTTCTCTTTTTACTCTTTTGGTGAAGCCTTTTGATGAGGATGAGTGTTTAATTTTTAGAAGATCCCAGTTATCTAGCTTATCTTCTGGAGTTTGTGTGTTAGTGGTTATGGTTTATCTCCTGTTAATGCCATGCATTAGGGCAGCTAGCACTGATCCTATTTTTTCCTTCTATGAACTTTATATTTTTTTGGCTTTATATTTAGGGCTTTGATCCATTTTGAATTAGTTTTTGTATATGGTGTGAGGTATGGGTCCTGTTTAATTTTTTTGCAGATGTTTGGCCAGCTTCCTTTGTTAAAAAGACTGTCTTTTCCCCATTTAATGGACTACGGGCCCTTGTCAAAGATCAGGTGACCGTAAGTGGATGGATTTACCTCTGGGTTCTCAATTCTGTTCCATTGGTCAATATATCTGTCGTTGTACCAGTACTAGGCTGTTTTGACTATCGTAGCTGTACTGTAGGTTCTGAGATCAGGTAGTTTGATTCCTCCTTTTATTTTTCTTCTTCAAGAATGCTTTACTTACCTGGGGCTTCTTCCCTTTCCATATAAAGTTATGATTAGTTTTTACATCTCCTTAAAGAAGGTTGTTGGTATTTGGATTGGGTTTGCATTGTGTTTGTAAATTGCTTTGGATAGAATTGTCATTTTCACAATGTTTAGTCTACCTATCCATGAACATGGTATGTTTTTCCATTTATGTAGATCTCTTTGGGTTTCTTGCAATAGTGTTTTGTAGTTTTCTTTGTATAGGTCTTTTACATCCCTGGTTAGATTTATTCCTAATTATTTTATTTTTTTATGGACTATTATAAATGGTATTGTTTTTCTGATTTCCTTTCCATCATTCTCTTTATTGGTGTATAGGAATCCAACTAATTTTTGTATGTTTATCTTGCATCCTGCTACTCTGCTGAATCTTTCTATTAGTTCCAGTAGTTTTCTCACGAAGTCTTTTGGGTTTTCTATATACAGTATCATATCATCTGCAAATAGGGACAGTATAACATCTTCGTCACCAATTTGGAGGCCCTTTATTTCTTTTTCTTGCCTTATTGCTCTAGCTAGGACTTCCAGCACAATGTTAAATATGAGTGGTGATCAAGGGCATCCTTGTCTTGTTCCTGTTCCAAGGGGAATGTTTTCAGCCTCTCTCCATTAAGAATGATGTTGGCCATTCATTTTGCATACATTCCCTTTATTATGTTGAGAAATTTCCCTTCTATACCTATTTAATTGAGAATTTCTATCAGGAATGGATGTTGGACTTTGTCAAATGCTTTTTCTGCATAGATTGAGATGATCATGTGACCCTTTTCTTTCCTTTTATTTATGTGGTGGATTACACTGATTGATTTTCTAATGTTGAACCATCCTTGCATACGTGGTATGAGTACTACTTGGTCATGGTGTATTATTTTTTTGATATGATGCTGAATTCTACTGGCTAGAATTTTTTTGAGAATTTTTGCATCTATATTCACGGGAGATAATGGTCTGTAATTTTCTTTTTTGTGGTGTCTTTGCCTGGTTTTGGTATTAGGGTTATGCTGGATTCATTCGATGAATTCAAAAGTATCACTTCTTTTTCTGTGTTCTCAGATAGTTTGAGTAGTACTGGTGTAAGCTCTTCTCTGAATGTTTGGTAAAATTCTCTAGTGAAGCCATCTGGGCAAGTACTGTTTTTGTGAGCAGTTTTTCTGCTGCCATTTCAATCTCTTCTCTTGTTATGGGTTTGTTCAGATTTTTGACATCATTTTGAGTTAGTTTGGGTAGAGTTAGTTTCTAGAAATTCATCCATTTCCTCTAGGTTTTCAAATTTTGTTGGAATATAGTGTTTCATAATACTCTGTCATAATCCTTTTTATTTCAGTTGGGTCTGTTGTAATGTCCCCCATTTCATATTTATTTGCATCCTCTCCTACTTTTCTTTTGTCACTTTGGCCAGTGGTTGGTCGATTTTCTTGATCCTTTCAAAGAACCAGCTTTTGGTTTTATTGATTATTTTTATTGTTTTTCTACTCTCTATTTCGTTTGTTTCTGTTCTGATTTTTATTATTTCCTTTCTTCTGGTGACTATAGGCTTTTTTTGCTGTTTGCTATTTGTTTGAGCTGTGTAGCTAATATATTTTTTTTTACCTTTCTTCTTTTTTGATGTGTGCATCTGTTGCTATGAATCAACCTCTGAGCACTGCCTTTGCTGTGTCCCAAAGATTTTAGTATGATGTGTTTTCATTCTCGTTTGATTCTAGGAATTTTTTGATTCCATCTCTGATTTCTTCTATTACCCAATGGTTTGAAGCAGGGTGTTATTCAGTTTGCTTGTAATTGTTTTTTTTTCCTTGCTCTTCCTGTTGTTAATTTCTACCTTGATGATTTTGTGGTCAGAGAAGATACTGTGTATGATCTCAATAGTTTGGATTTTGTTGAAGGTTGCTCTATGGCCTAAAATGTAGTCTATTCTGGAGAACGTTCCATGTGCATTGGAAAAGAATGTGTACTTTGTAGTTTTTGGGTGGAGTGTTGTATATGTGATTACGAGATCAAGGTAGCTGATTGTGGCCGTTATCTCTTCTGTATCTTCATTGAGTTTCTTTGTAGATGTTCTGTTCTTACTGCGAGTGGTGTGTTGAAATCTCCTACTATTATTGTGGAACTGTCCATTTCTCTTTTCAGTGCTGTTAGAGTTTGTTTTATGTATTTTGGAGCCCTGTCATTGGGTGCATATATGTTTATTATGGTTACGTCTTCATGATGGATCATCCCTTAAACATTATATAGTGCCCTTCTTTGTCTTTTATGGTGAATTTTGTTTTAAAGTTTATTTTATCTTAGATTAGTATTGCCACTCTTGCTCTTTTTTGGTAGCTGTTTGCTTGATATATTTTTTTGCATCCTTTTATTTTTAATAAATTTGTGTCTTTGTTTCTAAAGCTTGTCTCTCATAGACAGCATATTGATGGATCTTGTTTTTTTAAATCCATTCTGTCACTCTCTGTCTCTTTATGGGTGCATTTAGGCCATTTACATTCAGTGTAACTATTATAGGTATGAGTTTATTGCTGTCATTTTTTAGTGCTTTTTTTTGTGGCACTGATGTTTTCTTTGTTCCTCTTGCTCTCCTGTGCTGAATTCTTCTTGTTTGTGGATTTTTTTTTTCATTTCTTTGGTTTCTGTAGATTTTGTTTTTACTGAGACTTTATGATTTTCTTCTTTATTTTGATGAGTAGGTTTGTTAAGTTTCTTTGTGATTACCTTGAAATTTACCCTTATCTTCCTAGGTTGGAACCAGTCTATTATTACTTGGTATCACCTTGCCTTTCTCTTCATTAGAAAGTTCTACAACTACACTGTTTATTACCTCTTTTATTGTTCTGATGTTGTTGTCATTTACAGATTAATCTCTCTGGCTCCCTGTTTTATTTCTTTTGGTTTTGGATAGTCCTTGAGAGTTTATTTCCTAGGTTGGTGTCTGGCTGGTATGATCTTGCATCCTAGATTCAGCCTGTGGTCTGATGTTGTTTGTTCTCACAACTACGGACTCCCTTTAATAATTCTTGTAAGTTTGGTTTGGTTTATACATATTCTTTTAATTTCTGCTTGTCTGGAAATGTCCTAATTTCACCATCATATTTGAATGAGAGTTTTGCAGGATATATTATTCTTGGTTGGCAAGTTTTTTTTCTTTTAAGGTTTTATATATATCATCCCATTGCCTTCTTGTCTGTATAGTTTCTGCAGAATAATCTGAGCTTAGTCTTATTGTTTCCCCTCTGTATGTGATTCTTCATTTTTCTCTAGCTGCTCTCAGGAGTCTTTCTTCAACTCTGGTTTAGGGAATGTGAGTATGATATGCCTTAGTGATTTTCTTTTGGGACCTATCATATATGGGGTTCATTGAGCTTCTTGGATGATAATCTTTTCATCTTTCATGATATTAGGAAAGTTTTCTGTTAGCATTTCTTCAATGATCTTCTCTGTGTTTTCCATTTTCTCCCCCGTTCTGGAACTCCAGTCACTCACAGATTTTTGCTTTTGATTGTATCCCACATAATTCTCATGGCTTCTTCATTTTTCTTCATTCATTTTTCTGATTTTTCCTCAAAGATGCATCCAAGTGTTCATCTTCGATTTCGCTGATCCTGTCTTCCATTTTTTCACAGCGGTTCCTCAGCCCTTCTATGACTTTGTCCATTTCTGAAGTCTTGTTGTTTATCTTTTGGATTTTTAATTGTTGTTTTTGTATGATTTCTAGTTGTGAATTTATTTTGGCATTTTTTCCTGTATTATTTTTCTGAATTCTTCCATTTTCTCGTCTGTATTTTCCATGAATCTGTCTGCTTTTTCCATGACTTTGTCTATTTTTTCCTCATTTTTGTCTCATTTTTGTTTCAACTCTTGGATAGCTCTGAATATTAAAGATTTTAATTCCCTATCAGGTAGTTCTAGTGCCTTTTCTTCTACTGGAAAGTAATCTGGTGTTTTATTTTGGATGCCTACTAGAACCATCCTGAAGTTTTTTTAAATGTTTTGATATTGTCTGCTGTCTTCAGGACATTCAGTTATTTTCTTCATTTATTGATTGTAGATTTGTTCGTCTAGTCTTGCTTTTTTGTTTTATTTATTTATGTCTGAGCACGTGGACTGTGTGTTCTTTGTAGTTGTCTCCTCTGGACCTGATACTTTTTACCACCTTGTCCAATGTGCAGGGCCAGTCACTCAGCTATTGTGCAGCAGGGCAGGTCCAGTTGAAGGGGAGTTGCTGAGATGGGTTTTTTGTGGCACGTACTATGGCTGACAGGGCGGGTCAGGAGTCAGTGCAGGGCAGGTTCCAGTAGGCCATACCTGTGCTATTGGGGGGGGTGTGATATTCAGTGCATGGTGCAGGTAGGTAGGAAGGAGGAGGGAGGTTGTGAAGTGTGGAGCTAAGATGGGTATGGGAAAGAAGAGAGAGAGAAGAGAGAAACAGGAGCCAAACAAACAAGAAGAGTGGTAAGGGAGTTTGCTGTTGGACTGGAGAGACTAGAAACAGAGAAATGGAGAAAAACAAAAAGGAAAAAAGAAAAGAGAAAAAATTAAAATCAATAAAAATTAGAAGAAAAAAAGTGAAAAAAGAAAAGAAAAGCCCCCAGGGATCCCACTGGTGTGGCTGCAAAGACCAAGGAAGTAGAACCCAGGCCATGCAGTACAGCCTGGATGGAAGTGGCAGAGATGTCACACAGCACCAGGTATTCAGGAGACAGGAAAAGAAGATAAATACAGAGAGACAAGGAACTGAGAAATGAAGAAGACAGAAAGGAAAAAAGGGGAAAAATGCCCCCAGGGATCCCATCAGCGTGGCTGCACAGATCAAGGAAGTGGCTCCCAAGCCGTGCAGTACAGCCCTGCTAGAAGGCGCTCCCAAGTCTTAAAAAGAAAAAGAAAACAAACAGAACAGAACAAAACAAAATAGAACAAAAAAAAGGCCCCAGGGATCCCACCAACGTGGCGACTCAGACTGGGGAAGCACTTCTCCAGCCAAGCGGTGCTTCACAGCCTTTCAAGAAGAAGGAAAGATGGCACATGGAGCCAGGTGTTCGAAAGAAAGGAGGGGGAGGTGGTGAGAGGCAGGAAAGAAAACAAAAGAAGCAGAAAAAAGCAACACCAGCAACAAAGGAATGACACTGAGGGAGCCAGCCAGTGTGGGCGGGGTGAATCCAAGCGGCATGGAGCCAGAGCCATTGTCTCCCAGCCAAGAGACATTGGCTGGCAGGATAGGGCAAAGGCCGAGCTAGGGGGAAGAATGGTGGGAGGTGGTAAAGCGTATATTGCTGTTTACCAGGTGCTCTGTCTCCTGCTGAGGGCTCCGTGAAGCTGCTTTCCTGTACTCCTTGCCCACCGATCTCCGATGTGGGTGGGGTGAATCCAGGCAGCATGGAGCCTATACTTCCCAGCCAGCCAAGCAACTGCAGCCATCTAGGAAGTGTCGGAGGCTGAGCAGGGAGAAGAATGGGGGGGAGTAAAGTGTATATTGCTGGTTACTGGGTGCTCTGTCACCTGCTGGGAGCTCTGTGAAGGTGTTTTCCCATACTCCCAGTCTGCTGATCTCCAACAGGAGTCCAAGATGGCAAATCTGTGCTGCGTTAGCTGATAGGGGACCTCTGCACGTATCTCTCCTCACTGTCTGTTCTCTGTCAGTTTCTTATTCCATTTGGTGCTTGGCTGAATTCTTTATCTTTTCATTTGATGCTTAGGGTTCCAGGATTGACGTTTGTCTCTGTTTTACTTAGTTTTTTGGATCTTTGCTGTGGAGGGACAGCGTGGTGCTTCTGTCTATAGTGCCATATTAGCTCTGCCTCCAGGCTTTCTTATAATCATACCCCAAGTCACCTATCATTTTAGTCTAAGAAATAATTGTTGAATTTTTGCTATATTCAAGGCAGCTTACTAGTCTCATGGTGATAAAGTGATAAAGTAATCTGGTATTGATCCAGACTTCAAGGTACTGTTTCACATATTTTAGGTATAATATGTCAGAATCAGATAAGCAAAAGCATACTGAGAGCAGCATGAAAGAGATTAATTTCTATTGAAGGAGTTAATTCCTATTGAAGGAATTAGTTAAATTAAGCAAGATAGGATGACAACAAATGAAACGCTTGTTAGTGGAGACCTCGACTCTGTATTACAACCCCAAAATGCACTTCTAACTTCCAGACCCATTTACTCAATATCTCCACATGTGTACTCCTAGGATTCACAAACAAGAGAGCCAAAATAGAACAATCATCTTTTCCCTAAACTAGCTCTTCTTTTCTTGTTCCTTAATTCAATTAAAAGCACCATCACCCCTCTCCCAGTAGCTTAAACGAAAATCCTCAGCATTATCCTGGACCATTCTCACTGCTCCCACAGCCAATCAAACACAAATTTATGTTGCTTCTGCCTCCACTTTCTCCATTCCCACCATCATTTCCCATGGGTATTACTGTAACAGCTTCCAGTGGTCTCCTCAAATTTTTTCAAACTACTCTAGCTAAAGCAATGTTTCCAAATTAATAATCTGATCATGTCTTTTGGCTACCTAAGTCCATCAATGGCTATCATGGCCCTTAAGATGAAATTCACACCCCCTACACCTCAGTTACATAGCAATTCACGATCTGGTCCCTGTTTATTTTCCATTGTCATCTCTGGCCACCCTCACTCTCTTTATCCTTCACACATGGCACCACTCACATAGACTTAAAGCATAACGCTTTCTATCATTGCTATTTTTTTTTTTGTTTTATTTGTTTGGAATTCCATCCTTATGCCTTCCTTCACCTGAATAACTTCTAACCATCTTCTTGATCTCAAATTAGAAATCATTTCCACAGGAGGACTTTTCTGACCTTCTTCCATGTGTGGCTTAGTTTCCTCTGCTTTGTTCTCTCACAGCATGCTATGCTTACTACTATGGCAGTATGACAACCCCGTATTATTACTAACTTTTTACAGTAATATATCTATCTATAGACTGACAGTTTCCTTGAGAGAGGAAGACTGGGTATTCTATTCATTGATATATCCTTAAGACATCATACAGTGTAACAGAGAAGGTGCTCAAAAAGTATTTGCTGAATGAATGTATAAATGAATGAATATGAAATAGAAATAGGAAAGTAGGACGATAACATGAACAGGAAGCAAACTTAAGCAAAACTTATACTCTAATTTTCTTTATCCTGGTGAATACCGCACGTTCCTTATTGTCTTCATGCCTTTGTTCTTACCTATTCTCCCACTTGGAATGGCTTCTTCCTCCTGCCTCTCCCACAGACACGCCTATTATTACAATACTTGCCCAACTCTTAACTGGCCACAATTACCTATAACATACATTTTAGAATTTGATTTCATACTGTCTTATAATTTCTCTAATGTTTTCACTCTAATAAGTTTCATCTCCACATTGAGATAAGAAAATTCAGATTTGATTTGTAAGATAAAGGGGTTTTATTTTTCTCATCAAACCTACCACAGCCCTGGGTACTTAGTGACATGCTGGGGAAAGCTGGTGCTTAATTATCCCTGTTGATTAATTAACAACATTAGCAATTATCAATTTCTTTCTATTCAGCAACAAGCCTTATAAAATTTTCCTAGTCATTTCATTTCCAATCCCGGAGTGAATCAGGGAGCCTGACCATGCTTGAGAAGTACATCTTTTGATGATAGCCATACTACTTTCAATCCAAGCACCAAGCTTGGAAAATTTATTCATTTAACAAACATTTATTAAGGATAAATTATGTGACAAAACCTCTCCTAACCCATTACCCTCCTCAGCCACTTACACACTTGCCATTACTGTTTACAGTCATGGGGATTACCAGATTCCCTAGATGCAGAGCCTGAGGAAAGGATTCTTGTGGAAGTGTTCTTAGGAGAAGGTGTACGTGGTACCAGTTGAGATCCAACTTCAGTCAGGCCCCGTGGGGAGCTCTCGAGCATAAATTTCTCTTCAGAATTGACCCTACTTTGAGGCAAGGGCTACCTTTTGTACTCTCTTAGTCATCGCCTATGGGCTGGTGATGGGGCGTATCCTCCAAGGTACAATGGCTCCCATTGAGCCAAGGGCGATTCTACAGAGAAGGGCAGATACAAACTAACAGTGAACATTCTCAGAAGCTGGACAGTGTGTGTGCTGGCCTGGTAAAGAGAATCTGGATGGGGCACCAAGAGCCACAAAACTATACTTCTAGAGAATTCACTCCATCTAGTAAATCTGGAAAAGAATCAAGAACAATCTAATGAGCAACACTTTGAAGGCCTGGTCTTAGCAGAGGACAATCGGAAGCTGTAGAAGATGACGTAGATATAATTAGAAAGGTCATAGATTTCTACGGAACTAGTCCTAAATAGGGATGAAACAATTCTACATGAAATCTGTTGTTTTTAATAAAAACAAAAAACAAAGTGTAGAGATTTGGGAAGATGATTTAAGATGTAATAGATGTCAAGCTAACTAAAACTATTCCAGATTTACAAATTACGTACTTTATTCTTTCTTTTCACTCATGCTAGTTGAGTCATCCTCAGGCCTCCATGAGAATCTACATGGGGCAATGAGAAGCTGAAGCAAGGTTTCGTTTTGCCTTAATGTTGATAATTTTCTATCACTCCATCCATCACACAGTTCCAGTTATCAAGCCAACACAAGCCACAGTCATTTTTTTAACCATCTTTTAACTTTGGTGTTGGACTTCCTTGAGAATAAGTTATTTACCTGTAATAAAGAAAAATCTTGAACTGAAAACAGGGACATAACATAAGGCAGAAAAGGATTTACTTGTTGCCGTGTCTACTTTACTTCGGCCTCTCTCCTCAGTGCTCAGAACCAGCTTTGACAGAAGGGAAAGATGCTCTTCATGGCCATCCACATGTTTTCCCTTGGCAGGTGGTTTTCTCCTTTGGCAATCCTAGCTGACAAGTCTTCCACTTACCAGTCTGTACACACACACTGGCATGACACAGCCATCTATCCAATCCAGGGTGTGGCAGGATTATGCTGAATGAGACCAGGTTTCTGCTAAGCTTCCTCAGGCCCCTGCTTGCCAGCCAAACACTCTGTAGGCTCAGAAAGGAACGTTCCAAAGTACTAAGAGATAGACAGCAGTCATTGCCCCTAAATTACAACAAAGAGTATGCCATTAAAATGTTTGTACCAGGCTTATGGATAATGCAGGGCAATTAGCAATCAATTGGCATCTTAATAGCACAGGATACAGAAGGAACTATACGATCAAACTTTACCATTTGCTGGTTTAAAGGGAGAAAAAAGTTTTATTAAGCTGCTCTCTAAAGCAGAACTTTTCAATTGTCTCAAGGCTCGATGTGAAAGATCTAACAAATAACCACATACATTTCCATGCACCTACCTGGCAATGCAAGAGGAAAATGCAGGGATTACATAAATACCAGGATCGCTTGATATGCAGAGACTTGTCTTATTTACTTCTGTTAATTCAATGCCTGTGAAACCCAAAGCCTGGTATAAAGTAGGCACTCAATAAATGCTTGTTGAATGAAACAATTCTTTAAACAGCTCCCTTTCCCAAATTTTCCAAGGACATAATGAATTATTTCAGCCGTATTCTGGGTTATCAGATAAATAAAGACTGAGGGAAATGCTCAGCTTAAACAAACTTTATAAATGCTTATATGATTATTTACATCAATCATTCTAACCATTGATGATTTCTTCAAATATTAGAAACAAGAACCTCTCTCTTTTGGGGGATATTGGGATAGGGACTTAGTGTAAGTCTCCTAGCTGGACAACCATTCAGAACATGGTTAGTTGAGACACATTTTAAGGGAAATTGATTAAGATATTTAATCAATATTAAATAAAATTAAATTAAAAGATATTTCAGTCAATTAAAAGATATTTAATTTCAGTCAATTAAAAGACATTTAATTGACTGAAGGGAGATACATGCATAAAAATATTTTAATAACAAAAGATGATCATTATTAGTAATATTCTTATTAAAATAAGTAGAAAAACAAATCCTCGAAGTAAAAAAGATGGGGTAAAAATAATTGTCACTGTATCAAAATGACATAGTTAAAATCTCTCTCACCAAATTGAGGAATACCTTTTGGCAGAAGTCTAGAAGACCAAAGTAGAATCCTATCTTGGTAGTAATTATTTGTAGTTGTTGTTGTTAGGTGGTGTCAAGTCAATTCCGACTCACAGCAACCCTAGGTACAATAGAAGGAAACACTTCCCAGTCCCAGGCCATCCTCACAAGGATTGATATGTTTGAGCCCATTTTTGCAGCGACTGTGTCAATCCATTTCATTGGGGGTCTTCCTCTTTTTCACTGACCCTCTACCTTACCAAGCATAATGTCCTTTTCCAGGGACTGGTCCCTTCTGATAACATATCCAAAGTACTGAGACAAAGTTTCACCATCTTCGCTTCCAAGGAGCACTCTGGCCATACTTCTTCCAAGACAGACTTGTTCCTTTTTCTGGCAGTCCATGATATAACCAGTATTCTTCACCAACACCATAATTCAAAGGCATCAATTCTCTTCAGTTCATTGTTTTTATTCATTGTCCAGTTTTCACATGCGTATGAGGCAATTGAAAACATCATGGCTTGGGTTAGATGCACCTTAGTTCTCAAAGTGACATCTTTGCTTTTCAACACTTTGAGGATGTCTTTTGCAGCAGATTTGCCCAATGCAATATGTTGTTTGATTACTTGACTGCTGTTTCTATGAATGTTGATTGTGGATCCAAGTAAAATGAAATCCTTGACAATTTCAACATTTTCTCCATTTAACATGATGTGGCTTATTGGTCCAATTGTGCGGATTTTTATTTTCTTATGTTGAGGTGAAATCCATACTGAAGGCTGTGGTCTTTGCTCTTCGTCAGCAAGTGCTTCAAGTCCTCTTCACTTTCAGCAAGTAAGGTTGTGTCATCTGCATGTTGCAGGATGTTAATGAGTCTTCCACCAACCCTGATGCCATGTTCTTCTTCATAAAGTCCAGCTTCTTGGATTATTTGCTCAGCATACAATTGAATAAATACGGTGAAAGGATACAACCTTGATGCACACCTTTCCTGAATTTAAACCACACAGTATCCCCTTGTTCTGTTTAAATGACTGTCTCTTCGTCTAAGTATAGGTTCCTCATGAGCACAATTAAGTGTTCTGGAATTCCCATTCTTCACAACGTTATCTATAATTTGTCATGATCCACACAGTCAAATGTCTTTCCATAGTCAATAAAACACAAGTAAACATTTTTCTGGTATTCTTTGCTTTCAGTCAAGGTCCATCTGACATCAGCAATGATATCCCTTATTCCACATCCTCTTCTGAATCTGGCTCGAATTTCTGGCATTTCCCTATCAATGTACTACTGCAACCATTTTTGAATTATCTTCATCAAAATTTTACTTGTGGGTGACAGTAATGATTTGTTTGAAAATTTCCACATTCTGTTGGATCACTTTTCTTTGTAATGGGCACAAATATTGATCTCTTCCTGTCAGTTGGCCAGGTAGCTGTCTTCCAAATTTCTTGGCATAGATGATTGAGCACCTCCAGCACTGCACCTGTTTTATTGAAACATCTCAATTGGTATTCCATCAATTCCTGGAAACTTATTTTTTGCCAATGCCTTCAGTGCAGCTTGGACTTCTTCCTTCAATACCGTCAGTTCTTGATCACATGTTACCTCTCAAAATGGTTGAACATCAACCAACTCTTTTTGTTATAGTGACTTTGTTTATTCCTTCCATCTTCTTGATGCTTCCTGCATCAATTATTTAGGGAGTTTAAATTTCCCTTACTGATTTATAGAACATTTCCAAAAATCTTAATTTTGATAACTGTAATAAAAATATATCAATACAATGACTAGTGACTTTTTACATGTAAGTATTTTCTGGATTAAGAACCTTATATAATATGATTAAGCTATACTGGTGGTGATTACTCAACTGATTGCCATAGCATAGGTGAAAGAGTCCTGAAGTTAGACCTGGATTTGAATTCTGACTTGACCTTTTACCAAATACATGGATTTGGGTTTTTCTTAATCTCTCTGAGCCTGAGTAACAGGAGATAGCAAGATTGTTATAAGAATTATATGACATAATGATATGAAACCCGACTAAATAACATAAAATACCATATTTTTCCACAAATAACGTGCCTCCTCTTCATTTGTTTGCTGGCGACACCCTCTCCCCATAAGACACCCCACAAGCGCCACCATACCAATCCTCTTCCACATGTTGCTGTAAAAAAAATTAACATAGCACACTTACAAAATTACCTCATGGGGGTAGGACTTGGCTCACAAAGAAATACAGAGGGAAAGTATTATTTGCATAAAAATATGGTAGCTGCTCAATATATAGGTGTTGACTAAATTGATGAATAAATAAAGCAAGCAATGAATAAAACTTTTGATATACCATCAGCAAGGCATGCACAGATTTCTTGCCCTGGGCCTGACCCATTCGCTACCATCCCCCTTGCCACAGCTGGCATATTAATTATAAAAAACCCAGCCAAGCTGGCCAATTCCAGAAGTTACATATAAGATCCTGGACACAAGCACAGTTAACTGATCCACACAATTATGAAATCCACGACTTTTACATCATTAACATCATTTTCTAATCAGCTAGGTTAATCATAACTGAGAAACTTTTTATTGAATTATAAATCATTCTCAGTGGTAAACTGAGATCTTTCACCTCTGAGGCTGAATTCAATCGCTTTCAGACTGACCCTGAATTTCATAACTATGGACTGGCCCTATAAAGTTTATGAAATATTAATAAGATGTTTTTTAAAGAAATTAATACCAATTTTTCATTTTATAGGTTTTTGGGGAAAAGCTCACTTTAATAGCTCTTAGGTGTCTTTTTGGACTTTGCCTTCTAGTGCATTAAGATAGGTAACCTTTTACCTCTGTATACCTCTCTCAGTTAGGCAATACTAAAGCTCTGCTACGAAATCAGTACACTTCTTTGGTGAAATCAGGGCCATATGAAGATAACTTTCAATTGCAGCCAACAAATAAATCATGTGTATATGCTACGAACTACCACCCATCTATCAGTTTGTCGTACTGTGGTGGCTCACATGTTGCCCTAATGCTGTAAGCTGTGCCAACAGTATTTCAAATACCAGCAGGGTCATCCATGGTGGATAGGTTTCAGCAGAGCCTCCAGACTAAGACAGACTAAGAAGAAAGGCATGGTGATCTAATTCTGAAAATCAGCCAGTGAAAACCGATTGGATCACAACGGTCTGATCTTCAGATGGTACTGAGATGACATTGTTTTGTTCTGTTGTGCATGGGCTCGCCATGAGTCAGGGTAGACTGGAGAGCAGCTAACAACAAACAATTTGGTGTGAGGAGGAAGCATGGTCTTCTTGTGAAACAGTCTAGGGCTAAGGCAACTCTAGATGTACTACTTACTCATTATGGGACACTGAGCCTCATTTCCCAAATCTGCAAAATTAAGACAATACCTACTTCAGAGTTTCACTTTAAATTTTTTAGAGATTAAATAGCACGCAGTTAATGTACCTGGTTCATAATACATTATCCATACTATTTTTTCTACTCCTACTGGCGATCCCTTTCCAATTCACTGGTGAAGTCCTTAACATGTAGTAAGATTATTTTAACTAACTTTTATTGCTCGTTCTTTATTTCCTACACCAACAGCCGACCTGTTTGATTTTGGGGGTTAGGGTGACACTCTTGGTTGCTTGGGAAATAAGATCCATTTATATTTGGGCTTAATTATAGTTACTCTTACTTCATCTTTCCTAAATTTTATACTGTATTTCTTTCAGTTGAAGTCATAGCCAGAGCAGAAAAATTTTCTTTGTTTTCATCCAAATCCCTATCTGATGAATGGAAGAGTCTCTTTGTCTATATGGAATTGGAATTGATATTGCCTAAATTAATCTAATTTTAATATTGGTTCACAGTCAGCTGCTTGCCTTCCAAGGTTATTCTAAAATAAAAAGTAAGTTGGAGATGTTTCCCTGTTTTTCTGTGTTTGAAAGAATTGGTAAAAGATCATAATTATCTGTTCTATAAAAATTCTGTGGAACTCACTGGGCACCGTTTACACGGTTTATGTGTCAGTATGCATATTTGGGGTGTGTAGATTTTAACTACTGACAATTTCCTTGATGATTATATATCTATTCAGGTACGTCTTCTTCATTAATCTATTTTCTATGAGGGTGTTCGATTCATCTAAATTTTTAGAATCTTAGCATAAATATTTTACCCCTTGCCATCAAGTCGATTTTGACTCATTTCAACCCAGTAAGACAGAGTGGAACTGCCCCGTAGGATTTCCCAGGAGCAGCTGGTAGATTTGAACTGCCAACCTTATGGTTAGCTCTTAACCACTACACCACCAGGGCTCCACTCTTATTTGTTTTATATCCTTGCTTTGTCCCTAATATTTATTAATTTGCACAATCTCTCTTTTCTCACTCAATCTTGCTAGATTTACCTATTCTAGGAGATTTTTCAAACAAGTGACTCTTCTTTGTTGATTTGTTGATTTTAGTTATTACATCTTTTTTATTTCATTAATTTCTGCTTTTAATGTTTCCTTCATGCTTCTTTGTACGAGTAAATTTTGTTATTCTTTACTCAGTTTATTAAGCTGCATGTATAAGTCATTAATTTTCAGTGGTCTATTTTTTTCTAAGATAAGTATTTTGTGTTGAAAATTTCCTTAGCATCATAATTCAGATGCATCCCGCAAGCTGGATACGCATTTTTTTCCTCTTTACTGCTCAGTTCTAAAAATATTCTAATTTACATTCCCATTTGTTCTTTTATCCTGCAAGTTCTTTTTTCTTCCCTGAGGTGTGCTTTTAAATTTCCAAATATATAGAGGTTTTTAAGTTGTCTTTTGGTTACTGACTTTTAAATTAATATAATTAAGGACCACAGCCTGTAGAACGCCAGTTTTCTGAAATTTGTTGAGACTTCCTGTATGGCCCAACGCAAGATACATTTTCATAAATATCTCTTACGTGATTGAGGAAAATGTTTAGTCCTCAATTGTTATTAATGTTTCTTAGATTAAGCTTCTTAATTATATTTTTCTAAATCTTCTATATCCTTAACATTTATTTTTCTGTTTTAACTATCAATTAATAAGATAGATGAGAATTTTTTCAAATTCTCCCAGTTTGATTGCGGATTTGTCAAACTCTTTGTAATTCTTTCATTTTTGTTTTATATATTTTGAGATTGCATTATTCATGCATTTTCAGCAGATGTGAAAAACTCATTACATTTATTGTGCTTATTAGTACATTTGGAGTTAATTTTGCCACTTTATTTTGCAGTTTCTATTCAGCCTGCTTTGTAAATTCTTCTTTCTTCCCCCTTGTTTTGTACCTCATTTGGAATTGACTTAAATTTTATTGCATATATCCTTCTAGCATTTGATAAATATTATCCAATGTTTCTATTATTTTAAGGGTTACCTTAACATTTTGGCATGCATACTTATGTAACACAGTCTAAAATTAGCCAACATCTCTCCTTCCTCCCAGTCAGAAGACATTGGAACACTTTAACTCTGATTGATCACTGCCTTTTATTTTACATTTTAAGTCAGATTTTTTTAGTTCCAAATTATTTTTTAATTTCCAATTTATTTTTTAATTTCATAATTGGTTACTTTTATGGTGGTATGGATTCCTGGTGGCACAGTGGTGAAAGTGCTCAGTCAGCTGTTCAAACCCACCAGTCACTCCACAGAAGAAAGATGTGGCAACCTGCTTTCGTGACGATTATAGACTTGCAAACTCTGTGGGGCAGTTGTTCTCACAGGGTCGCTATGAGTCAGAATCAACTCAACGGTAATTTTTTTTTTCTTTTGTTAATGATAGTAGTTACTTTTTCCAGCCAATTTTGATTACTTTGACTCACATGACCTACCAATTTATTTGTTAATTAGCCCACTTTGCATCTCTCCCTTTTTTGTGGATTCAGTTTCCTTCTTCCCGTAGTTTGTCATATATCCTACAAACGTTCCCTTAGTGCAGGTCCATTGGTGTTAAGCTCTGAATTTTTCTTTCTCCAAAACATGTCTTTATTTCAACTTGTTTGTGAATAATAGTTAAGCTTGGACTAAGTTCTAAGTTGACAGCTTTTTGAAGATATTATTATACTGTTTTCTGGCTTCTATTGTTGTTTTTCAAAACTTTGATTTAAGTCTAATTGTTATTTTTCTGTAAGTAATTTGCCTTTTCTCTATAAATTCCTTCAATCATTTCTCTCTGTCTCTGGTCTTCTGCAGTTTTATTTATCCTACTTGGCGTTCATTGATCTTCCTGAATTTGAGGCTTTGTGCCTTTCATTAATTCTGAAAAACTTTCAATCATTATCTCTTTGAATATTATCTCTCCTCAATTCTCTCTGCTCCTTTCTTCTAAATTCTGGTTTGATAGATGTTAGACCTATTCACTTTTTCCTCCATATCTCGTAATCTTCTTGTCATTTTTCTCTCCTTTTGTCTCTCTATGTGCATCATTATGACTAATCTATTCAGATCAAATTTTGAGTTCACTAATTCTCTCTTCAGAGCCCTGTTGGCACAGTGATTAAGAGCTTGGCTGCTAACCAAAAAGTTCAGCAGTTCGAATCCACCAGCCTCTCCCTGGAAGAATTCTATGTTCACCTGCGTCTAATTTACTGTTCAAACTCTCCATTGAATTTTTTATTTTGGTGATTATTTTTTCCTTTACTTTTGTCTTTGTTTTTTTCTTCCAAATGTGCCTATTAATATTTGAAAATTATTACCTATCATTTTTATGATGTATTGCTTCTTTTCTATGTTATTAATTCTAGTTTCTACTTCCTTAAACATTTTGTGCATGCATATATAACAGTCTATAATAATGCTGGTATCTGAAATATTGGGTGTCTATTACTGATATTTATTGATTCTGCTGACTGTTGTTCATGGTGGCTTGTTTCCATTTGTGTTTTACAACTTCTGTTTGTAAGCTTCTGTTGATAAGGCTTCATCTTGGGGAGTCTCTGCCATCCTCAGTTAAGAGCTCACATCTCTAGAAAGGATTTATTCTTGTTTACCCCATATGCCTAACAGCCACTAAAATTGAGGACCGCTTTATGTTAATATCTTGGCTTGGCTTTTTCCAGACTGTGTAAGTATATGAGGAGCTTTGTTCCACTATGCAGATCTCTAACCAAGACAGACTAGATTTCTTTGTTACCTCCCTTTTCCAGCAGGGATCTCTCTCTCTCTTTTTTTCCCTACCAATACAATGAGCGAGTCCTTCAATGATCCAAGCATTTTATGTGGGAGAGTCTTGATTCCAACCCCAACAACTCATCTTGATTCCAACCCTATCCCTGAAAGACCCTTAGAAGACAAGCCTCTTGGTGACCAAGATTAGCTGATGCCCTTTGGGTATTTATAGATTCAGTGCCTGCTGACTAGTCTAGTGTCACATTTTTGAGCCTTAAATAATTTTTTTTTTTTTTTTTTTTACTTTCTTGTGAGCCTGACTATGCAACTGAGAAAACGTTTCTCATATTTCAGCACTTATTTCTAGGTACTTTCAGCGGGTCTAGTTTGCCATACTGAAGAAAATAGGAACTTTTATTGCTTTTATTAACTCTCCCTTCTGGACCCCATAATTCACATTCTTCTTTAGTTGTCTTTTCCTCCCCTTTCCTTACCAACCCATCTCAGCTACAGCAGCAGCCACCACGGCAGTAGCAATCTCTCGTCTTTGCCTCAAGGATCATCAAATTTCTTTTAGGGTCAGTCTGTCTAGGTCCTTATCTAAAACATTTTCTTTATTCAGAAAACAAAAAGTCTTGACAATAGCACAGCTACAACTCATCTGTATTTCATTTATTCCCATGCTACTTGTCCGCCTGAAGATGTTCTCAAATTCACAGATGAATATGGGAGAGAAAAGGGGTGGGGGGAGGCAGGGTGTCAACAGCTTCAAAACAGAATTTAATAACAGGTTCACTTTTTTCAATCCTGCTTCAAGTCAGCTAATTTATATGGGGTTGAAGAAATGTAATAAATACCCTTAATTTGGATGAAATTGAATGTAATATTTAATCAAATAAGGAGTTCAAAATGAAGTTTTTGAATTATGAAATAATCAGATAACATATAAAATGGAATTTTTAAATAAACAGATATGCATTCTAAAACCTTATTCCAGACCCTCGTAACTCTTAAAGGAAAAAAAAATTCTAGTCATGGAGAAACAATCAACATACAGTTTTCCTGACAGCTTGTCTCAAATTCCCAGGTAGTAGTCTATCAATATCCACTCAAAGTTCTGATTTTGAAAAGTTGGCAAAGATTTAATGAATTACCAGTATTTCATTAATTTTAAATTTACACAAAGATATAAGAAAATATCCCTCCTAATGCCTACAAACATAAATGAATGTCACCAACATAAAATACATGCTCACTATGGGTACTTAGTTGCTCAATGAATGGAATTAATATGCATTCTTTCATACTTACTGTAGTCACATCTGGACTGTCTCATAAAAATTGACTCTAAATTATTAAATCTATGCCATAAATTAACAATGAATTTTCAACAAAAGAACTAAAAGTCTTCACATCAGTTTTTTAAAACATGCAAACCAGTAAACTTCACATCTGTCAAAAATTACAAGTGTTGTTAAAGGAAAAGAAAGTCGATTCCTAAATATGTACTGCCCCCCCACCCCAACAACAATAACAAAAAAAATCCCTGTTTCCTACTTAAATAAGAGTTCAGGAGTACTTTATCCCCAAAGCTTCTAGAAAGAGTAACCCACTTTTGTTCTCTGCTTCCTTACTTCCCACTTTGTCCTCAACCCAACACTATAGTGTCTGCCTTCAATATTCCTCTGATACTGTCCTGGCTAAGGCCAACAATCACCTCTGCTTTGTGGGACCAGTGAACATATTTCTGTCCTCATTGATAACTGCTCCCCTTTTTCTCCCTGACTTCTGTAATATTCCTTTCTTTTTGTCCTTCTTCTGCTCAGGTTCCCTTTCTTCTGTCTCTCCCTTAAGTGCTGCTGCTTATCTGAGCTCTGATTCTTTTCTTCTCCAGCTATGATCTACCTGAGAAATCACCTAGAGTTTTAACTAGCAATTACACGTTGGCCCCTTCTAAATCTCTTTCTCTAGCTAAGATTTTGCTCTTGAGCTCAAAATATGCCCTTAGGACAAAAACCAAACCAAACTCATTGCCATCAAATCAATTCCGACTCATGGTGGCCCCACGTGTGACAGAGTAGAACTGTACTCCATCGAGTTTTCTTGGCTGTAAAGTTTACAGAATTAGATCACCAGGCCTTTCTTTCATGGAACCACTGGGTGGGTTTGAACCATCAACCTTTAGGTTAACGGCCCTTAACAAACTGTTTGCACCAGCCAGGGATCTGCCCTCCGGACACCTCTCTCTATATGTCCCACAAGCACCTCGGCCTGGATGTGACCCTAAGAGAACTCATTACTTTACCTAACTACACCTCCCCATCCTGAATCCTGAGCTCCCTACCTGCAAGCAAACAGTGACATTGTCCTACCACCCACCAAGCCAGACATTTAAAGGAGAATCCTTTTCTCTTGCTCTCTAGAGGCAATTATTCATTGGATCCTGCTGGTTCATTAACATCCTTTCCTCTCAATCACCATTGCTACTGTCATGGCTTAGGAACGCATTATGTCTCATATGGACTCTCGCAATAGCCATCTGATTCATCTTCCTGACTCTAGTTTTGCTCATCTACCTTTCACCAATCTAACCTCTGCCCTACCGCCAGGGTGGTCTTTCTATCATGCAAGTCTGATCACATCATTCCTCTGCTTAAAATTCTTCAGGAGCTCCCATGATCATGTTTCCCAAACTTGCCTCTCCTTTAGAGATCCTGATTCATTAGATCAATGCTAGGACTAAGGGGTCGATATTTTAATGAGAGCCCTGAATGATTCTTACAACTAGACAAAGTAACACTGATCCACGGAATTAAATCTAGACTTTTTGCATAGCACGTTTTAAGTCCAGCCTCATCTCTCCTGCCTTCTGTCTCCAGCACCTTTCAATGCACACATACTGCAGTTTACCTTTAACTACACTAAATCATATATAATTCTCCAAGTGTGCTACAATGCCATGCTCTCTTATGTCTCTATACCATTACACATGCTGCTTTCTTCATCTACAATGCAGAAAGATAGTGTGGTATTGGCCTAAGGCTAGACATATAGATCAAATGGAACAGAATCTAGTAGCAGATTCAGACTTATGCCATCTACTGATTTTTAACAAAGATACCAAAGTAATTAAATGGGGAAGAGATGTTTTTACTGAAAAAATGGTACTGAAACAACTGCATTTTTTACTGGATGGAAAAAAGCGAAACCCAATCCTTTCTTTGCACCATATATAAGAAGTTACTTGAAATGGACCATAGACCCAAACACAAGAACTAAAACTATAAAATTTCTAAAAGGAAAAACTGGGAGAAAACCTTTGTGATATTGAGTGAGGTGAATATGTCTTTAACAGCAACAAAAAGCATAAAATTACAAAAGAAAAAAACATTGATTAAATGAGCTGCATCTAAATTAAAAACATAAGCTCTTTCAAAAACAAAGTTAAGAAAGCAAAGTGGCAAAAAACAAGACTTGGGAAAATATTTGCAATGCATATATCTGACAAAAAGCTCGTATAAAGAGAGAGATCACTTACAGCTCAATAGTAAGAGAACCCCAAGGGGGGAAGGAAAAAGCCAGCAAAAGATTTGTACAGATACTTCACAAAGGAAAATAAGCAAATGGCAATAAGCACATGGAAAGATTCTCAGCATCAGTAGGCAATAGGGAAACACAAGTTTAAACCACAATGAGACACCGCTACACACCTAATAGAAATACCAAAATTAAAAAGACAGGTAATCCCACATGCCGGCAAGAACATAGGGCAACTAGTACTCACATACCTTGCTGGTTCAAATGCACAGTGATGCAGCCACTTTGGAAAACAATTTAACAGTATCTTATAAAGTCATATATATACTTACCTGATGACTCAGCACCTCCCATTCTAAACATCCAAGAAAAATGGACACATATGTCCACACAACTCATGTACATGAATGATCGTGCTGTTGTTGGGTGTCGTCTAGTTGACTCCAACTCATAGTGACCCTATGTACAACAGAACGAAACACTGCCTGGTCCTGTGCCATCCTCACGATTGCTGCCATGTTGCTATGGATGCTCGTAGCAGCGTTATTAATAATCCCAAAATGGAGACAACCCTAGTGCACACATAAAAGAAATTGTGGTGTATCTATGCTATGGAATGTACTCAACAGTAAAAAGTAACAAACTACAGGTACAGGCACCAATATGGATGAATCACAAAAACATTACTCTAAGTAAAATTAGCCAGACACAATAGTAACATGGCAGATCAGTGGTTACCTGTGGCTAGTGGTTGGGCAAGGGAACTGACTGTAAAGGGACAAGGTGAAAATATTCTAACACATGATTGTGATATTGGCTATACAAGTGTATGCAACTGTCAAAACTCACCAAACTGCTCATTTAAAGGGGTTCAATTTATTGCACATAAATTACACCTAAAAAAGCAAAGAAAAATTAATAAATCTGACAATATTAGCAGTAAAATCCCCTAATTCTGCAACTACTTTGTATTGTAAGGGGGAAAATAATGAATGAGTGAAAGAGCATGAGCCCCATCCAGTCCTTCCTTTTACAAGAAATAATCAGTCTGTGTGAAGTATTCATGAGAAAGGATGCCATCCTAAAAGTGCTCATAAGTAGACTACTAATTAAAGCTATTTGTATTTAAAATTTCCTGCCAAAGCTTTAAATGATTCAGAGAGAAAGTAGACATGATCGTGTGAATCTCAACAGCTTTTAGTCCTGGTTTCTCCACTTTAGTTTTCTTTATTATCCTGGTGTGTTCTGTAGTGTTTTTTGTTTTATTTTGTTTTTTATCAAATCCTGAGTCACTCTCAAACTCAGTACACACTCCCTTTTCCCAGGCACCACCTTGACCTGCAGTGGAAATAAAAGTGATCAATGACAAACACCAGTGATTATAACTCCTTTACCATTATTAAGTCGTTGCTTCATTCATCTGATTAAAAAAAAAAAAAAAAATTACTCAGTGCTTGCGTGTCATGGGCAACATGAGAAATGAGGCTGTTTGGGGGTTAGCCATGTAAGCAAGCAAATGTAAATTGATACAGTGCTATATATATGCATACCTGCTATATAAAATATTAAATAAATATGCCAGTCTTTATTGAACACTGACTATCTGTAGGACACCTTTCTAGCTGCTTCATAGGAATTATCCGACTTAATATTCTCAACAACACTATTACGGAGGTATTGAATTACATACGCCCAAAATATATATTGAAATCTTAGCCCCAGTATCTGGGAATGTGATCCTGTCTGGCAGTAGGATTCTTACTTTTGTTAGGTGAATGAGATCGTACCAGTATAGGGTGCATCCTAAACATAATCACTTCTGAGTTATAAAAAGACCAGAACAGACACAAAGACACACAGTAGGAAGAGGAAGGCAGATGCATCTGTGAGTCCAGGAATGCCGAGGATTGCAGGCACTACCAGAAGCTGGGATAGATAAGGAAGGACCTCCTCCTAGAGCCAGGCCCTGAATTCAGACTTCTAGCCTCCTAAACTGTGAAAAAATTGATTTCTCTTCTTTAAAACCACCCACCTGTAGTATTTCTGTTATGGCAACACTAGGTTACTAAGACAGCGGGGCTACTATTATTACCCCCATTTTACTGATGAGGAAACTGAGGTTCAAAGAAATTAAGAAACTTGTCCAAGTCATGCATAAATTCTATATCTTTTCCACTATGGCAGGTGTTGTCTGCGGGCATTACTGGAATACCAAAAATGAACGATTGCATTAGTGAATATGTAAGCAAATAAAGTTAAATAAGGGGCATTCCTGTCTTCAAGTGGCTTACAATCTTACCGTCTAAGAGCACAACATAGGCACCATGATAGGCTTAGAGAATAAGGTAATACCACACTGGGTTCGTGTGTATGACTGTACGTCTGTATGGGTAACAAGTGAGTACGCTGACAGATCCGTGTAAGGAGGCAGACACTGGCACTGTGGGAAACATAATGGCCACAATTCAAAACTAAATCTTTGAATCAGTTGTTTTTGCCCTGCTAGGACTCTTTCTGAGTTGTCATCTACATAGCAAAAACCTGAAACAGAAATAAGGAGACATTTAGGTTCCCATTCTTAGGAAGCTTAATCTAATTTTGATGTGCCCTCTTCCCTAACACCTACATTCTAATTAAGTTCACACTAAACGTTCACGTTCATAAGACTTAGAGCTCCAAAAACATACAGTGTGTTTGTCACGTAGGTGGCTTCGCAGAGAATCATTTCAACCTAACGCCCAAGAATTGGCCTGGGACTCAAGAAAATTTAAAAAAAAGAAAGAAAGAAAGGGGAAGATAAAGAAAGAAAAGAAGCATTCCATTTCTTCAGGGCTGAGAGTATTGGAAACAGGAGTTCCAATCAGACATGTGTCTTGTCCGATACATCTTTCCTTATTCTTGGCTTTGGACTCAAAGTCGAGTCATTAACCTGAGTGCTAATTTTCTCTTCTGTAAATTGTAACTAATTGCAACAATCTTAATCTTCCTGGGCTGTTGTAAGGCTTAATTGTGACAATATGTGTGTAAAAACCTCTAGAATATCTTACAAATATTCACCTATTATGAGGATTGTGTTTAAATAACATTGCTACAGCCTCATTCTCGGGGAATCAGTGTAGTACTTTAGCCCATGTGAAACTTAACTCGACGTAATTCCTCCCGCTACACAGCCTGAGAGTCGGGTGTTCCAGCAAAAGGAAAGACGCCCTAAGAATCAGGACAGAATGAGATGCCAAAGATGCAGGGAGAGCGGAAGTAGGGAGAGCCTGGCTGACAGACTGTTGAATGTTGGAAATCAGTGCCAAGCTAAATTAGAAGCATGAGTCCACGTACCTGTAACTTACCTCATCGGTATATAATCTGTAACCTGAGATCCCCTCACAGAGAAGTGAAAATAGAAGGCCCTTCAACAGATCGTTGCTTTGCTGAGTGCAATGGGCAGGGAGGGGGAGGGCCAGCACTGGGGCAGGATGAAAGGACCCAGCAGAGAATGCCAACCACGCGATCTTGGAGGAGAACTCCTTCTTCCATCCCCTCATCACCTGGGTGATGGCAGGGGGAATATCACCGACAGAGGTGGCATCAAGGGCCTGACAAGAAAACTCCTGCTGGGAAGAGGGTTTGCTGCACTAAAGTCACCGTTTTGGTCATAGATCCTATGCTATTTGTCAAAGTGAAGTATCACTGAAGTTCTGAGCCTGCCTAATCCCGCCATGAGCAAGGTGAGGAAACTAGTCTATGACAGCCACATGCTCATGCAGGTGCAGAGCAGATGATTCTGCTTTTCCAGGCATGTAGCTGGCTCCCAGCACCCTGGAGGAAGTGATTTGCTAAATGGCTGCCTCACTCCCTATAAAGACATTTTTTCTTCACTGAGTGCAATCTCCAGAGAACAGTTTGCTCCCCTCCTTTAGCTGAGAGTCTAGTCCCTTTCACAGCAAAATTATGCCATGTTTTACCAACAATAGTGCGAGTGATTGAGAAGGGCTTTATCCCGGTTTAATTCCTACTACATGAAGAACAAGAGTTCCTGGGTTAACACACCGGGCTACTAGCAGAAAGGTTAACAACAATAGCAACAACAAAAATTAGTATCAGGGAAGATGTTAGATGTCAGAATGATTCCAGAATATCAAATCCTCTTAAAACAAAACAAAACAAACAACAACAACAGCAAAAACATTAAACTAAATAATCCTGGTCCTTTGGCTGAGGAAATTTTACTCTGATATTTCAAATAATTTATAGTCTTACTTTGTAAATCTCCATTTTTTTGTGCAAGTGGACTTTGTCCGTTGACTTTGCCAGAACACCAATATTCTTCCTGCTGCCATTTGAAAAGACAAAATTTGTGTTTCAGTCTGCCTCTTGTCCTAAATAGGGATAACCAAAATTTTTATTATTATTATAGTTATTATTATGAAGTGAGAAAGGCATGCAAGCTCTTCCTTGCAATAGGGAATAGCTTGTGAGCAGAGCGGAACTGGAAAGAGATAAGCCATACAGACATGGATTTGACTTGCTCTGCCTCATATGCTCTACAACCCACAAAAGATGTAAATAACTTTTCTGCCATTCCTGTATCAATGGGAAGAGTAGTGCCTACCTCTCTGGGTTGTTTCAACAATTTAGAAAAATGATAGCAGGTTTAGTAGAAGTCCCTAGGGCAACCCCATTCAACAGAAATATAATGCAAGCCACATATGTAATTTATATTTTCAAGTAGCCACATTTAAAAAAAGGCAAATAGTTTTTGTAAAATTAATTATAACGTATTTTATTTAATCTGATATATCCAAAATATTATTACTTCAAGATGGAATCAGTAGAAAGAGATGGGAAATGTTACCTTTTTTTCTTGCTAAATCTTCAAAATCCAATGTACATTTTACACTTACAATGCATCTCAATTCCAACACTAAGTTTTCATAGGAAATATTTGATCTATATTTATATTTCTTAAAATTTGCAGTTAAAAAAGTAGATTCACATACCCAAGTTGTTCCAAATATACTCAAAATTTTCCAATAACTGAAGCATCAGTGTTTTAAATTCAGACTTAATTAATATTGCAGAAAATTTAAAAATCAGCTCCTCTATCATCCTGGCCACATTCTAAGTGCTCAGTAGCCACAGGTAGTTAGTGACCATTATATGGGATCATGTAGTCCTAGAGCAATGCCTAACACTTAGTAGGTGCCCAATAAATGAAATATTTTCTCTATCCACTAATATTTCATCTGACTCTGATGTTTATCCTTGCTTAAAAGTGAAGTCTCAACTTTGGGTACAGTGTGAATAACATCTATAAGGGGCTTCCCCTCAATCAAGAAACAAGGATTCCCCAAGATTGAGAAACGTGGCATAATTTCTCCTATTTTCCATCCCCATATTACCCAAGCTAGTCTTCTACAGCTGAAGCCATCAAGTTACTTTAGTTTTGGAATGCGTTTTGATTTACCTTAAAGCTCATGCTATACCCATCCTGCTTCCCCTATCTCAGAGGATAATGATACCAATGTCTCCTTTACATATAAAATGTTAACATACAAGAGAATCAACTTCACCAGTCAAATACCACTACTCTGGAAATTCATTAACTCCTGGGCTAAATAAAAACATCCACACGTTAATTTAAGAAATCCATAACTCAGCTTTTTAAAAAGATCCCACATTAGAATTTTACCAAAGCTTTTTGAATGCCACAGCTGTTAGTCTGAAGTTGTCCATCCCATAAATACACTTCCAAGAGAGCAAGAGGCTAAAGGGACTAAAGTCCATTCTTTAATACTCAGGATGTAGAAATCCGAGAACAACAACAAAAAAAAGACTGAAAGATTCAAGGGTTTGGGCCAGGCCGTTAGATCATGCTTTAATCACAGTTTGTGGTTCTTGTAAGGGCTCTGCCTCTCAAGTCATGAGGTTGTTCCCTGCCCAGCATCGTTTCCCCATACCTCTGATAACATACCCCTGATAATCCTTTGGGGAAACTAAAAGTCCATTGAATGTACACTGGGGCAACTCTTAATTAAATTGTCCTGCCTTCCAGGTCAAGGAGTATGTATTTAACCCAAACTATACCAGTCAGATTCTCTTTCTTTGATATTTGAATCTTGAGCAAAGATTCACAAGTACTGAAAATGGCTTGGAGCTCTTTCATCCTGACATCTTGCCCTTAAAGAGATTGTCTATGAATTCTGCCACTAAATCTCAAAAGCTAAGAGCTTCCTTAGTTCTTCTCCTTTCCAAGAACTGGTCTTGGTCTGGGGTTTTTTCTTCAATACCAAAGTTCCATATTCTTCAGTAAATTCCTCCCCTCCCCCCTTTTTATCCTGAAGTTACCCAGAGTTTGTTAGTTGATTGGACTCAATCATTTCTAACTGAAATAATAGGTGATGTTCTGTTATCAAATATGAAGTCTTTCAGGTCCATGCCTGCTTGGTCAAAATGAACTTGCTACTCTTTCTTCAATTATGCAGACAGAGAGATGCTCATTAATGAGCTCATGAAGTTGAGTAACAGTCTCAGACAATTGCTTCACAGTCTCCCAAGTGCCCTAATTAGAATCCTTTGTCTCCAACTCAGGCAACCTTCCCTTGGAGGTGAGGATCCTTGAAGGACATGAAGAGAACTTTCTGATTATTTTGACCTGAGAAGAACACTTTAGAGCGGTTCTAGCTGATAACATTGTAAAATACAGCCATATTGCAAAACCAAGTATAACGGAACAAGATCCCAAGCAAATATTTTTCCATATTCAGTGCAAATTATCCTCAGTCTGGAACTCCTCATGTGTGTTTTCACCTCCATGCTAATATTCATTGTTCTTTTATCAGGTTGCATGGACTTTTATCATTCTACCCCAACAATTACTTTGAGAAGTCATAGAAGCTTCAGGCTGTCTTTATTATTTGAAACAAACAGACAAAAAAAATCCCTACAATGAAGTGGAAATATTGTAGATGGTCAAAATATTTACAAGTACTGGCCTCAATACGTAGAATACAGTATAACTGTTAATGATGGAAAGATATTTGTGAGCTCAGAGAAATACAGGCCTAATTGTTCTGCACAGCATGGCACAAAACTACTGCCAGAAGTTACATGTGGTGCAGGGTGAAAGCCATTTTTTTGGCAGCCTACATTACAGGGATCATTTTTAAATTAAATCTCCTAATTCTGTAGCTGTCCCCTGCTCCCATTCATACTTCTTCAGGACTGTTTTTATCCTCTGCAAAGTTATTACAAGCTCCCATGTTTCAGCCCCAGTGTTGATACTGAGACCAAACCACAGGTTTTTCTTTTTCCTCATTAGCAAAAGAGTTGTTTGGGATAAATCATGTTTTGCCATATCTTCCCAGTGTATTATCTATGCCTATGTTAATAAGAAATATACATTTGGAAGTTCCATACATTCTTTGACGACATTCAGGTCCCATTTGAAACCCTAATGGTATAATCTGCAGAGCAGAAGCCCAGCGACCTGTAAAGGTGACTTCAGCCTTCAGTAGGCTGCCCTGGAGAATACAGCTACATAGGCCTGACTCAGGCAGTGGAAGAATCCTACCCATTAAGTGTCTTACTACCTCCGTGCACTTCATAGATTAGTCCCATTCTGGGAGACTAATGTGGAAAGACATTTTCATATTAGAAAAAAAAAAAATCATGGGATTGTCTATCTAGAGTCTTTTGGATAAAGTACTTAGATGTTCACCTTGGAAAAAGGAGTAGTTGCTTCATTATTACTTGTCAAAAACTGTGAAAGGTCTAAGATTTTACTCTACTTGCAAGCTAACAAATTAGCCTGCCATATTTCATGTATGTTGGCAGAAAACACAAGACTCCTAGGTTGGAGACAAAAGATGTTATTACAAATCTTTGTAGCACAGCAAGCATCATGAAGGATGTATTTTCAGCAGTTGTCCTTGCCCCCTTGGTCCTACAGAAGTGACACAGATGGGCCTCATGGGTTGTGTTACAGAAGATGAATCCTGAGGACTAATAGACCACATGAACCACCGCCTCCACCAGCCTGAGCCCGAAAGAACTAGATGGTGCCTGTCTACCATCACCAACAGCTCTGACAGGGATCACAATAGAGGGTCCCGGACAGAGCGGGAGAAAAATGTAGAACAGAATTCAAATTCACAAAAAAAGATCAGGCTTACTGGTCTGACAGAGACTGGAGGAACCCCCGAGACTATGGCCCCTGGACATCCTGCTAACTCAGAACTGAAGCCACTCTGAAAGTCTACCTTTCAGCCAAAGATTATACAGGTGTATAGTGGTTAAGAGCTTGGCTGCTAACCAAAAGGTCAGCAGTTCGAATCCACCAGCCACTCCTTGGAAACCTCATGGGGTAGTTCTACTCTGTCTTATAGGGTAGCTATGAGTTAGAATCTACTCTTCGACAATGTTTTTTTATTTTTTCTTTTGGTTTTTTTATAAAACAAACAGTAACACATGTGAGGGATATGCTTCTTAGTTCAATCAAGTATATGAGGCCAAATGGGCAACACCTACCCAAAAACAAAGGCAGGAAAATTGGATGAACGTACAAAGGCAACCCAGGTTGTAAAGGAAAAGGAGGAGAGTGCTAAGACACTGTGGGGACTGCAACCAATGACAAAAAACAATTTGTGTATAAATTTTTGAGTGAGAAACTAATATGCACTATAAATTTTCACCTAAAACACAATAAAATTAAAAGGAAAAAAGAATATGAACCCTAAGTTTAGGGAACCCACATCTTCTATAACAGGCAGTAGGTGTGCCTGCCCTTTGCTCTGGAGGGAACATCATCTTTGTTATACTGGACTCTAAGGAAACTTTCCCCCACTCAGAAGGGAGATACTATCTCTATCTTCCAAGCATGTTCATTATATGAACATCTTTGAAAAGATAGTCTGGAATTATTCTCTGAATGCACGATGTGCAGAAATGCAAGGGACCCATGAAGAATTATCTCCCCACATTACAATTTTCTATAAAATGTTAGAGATTGTTTTCATATAAATTGTAACAAAAAATAGGCAAGATCTATTCTGCCTTAGTTCTGAGCATCATAATCTTAGATGCAATTGTGGGTAGAATCCACCTGGTTCAGGAATCTCTCCTTAAGAATAAGAATAACTACAAAGGCTCTTGGTTTAATTGAATAAATTAAACATATTTTTATAAATGACCAAACCTGCCCTATAGAATAAAGTATATGTATTTGCCATTTATTCTGGGTATAGCATGGCAGTTTCTGTGCTGAGTACATTGTATAGATTATTGTATTAAACCATACTAAAACCTCTTGGTGTTATTATTTCCACTGTTGATATTAAAAATCAAGGCTCAAAAATAAATTGCCAATGGTATCGGTAAATGGCAAGACAAAGATTTGAACAGTGGTCTGGCCAACCTCAAATTAGGTGCTTAACTGCTATGCTATACTGCCTCTCCAAATAGCTAACTAGAGCTTAAATGTATATGGGCACATAGAAACAATATAACAAAAAGCCATCAATTCACTGAGGATCTGTTATTAACTATCAATTCCATCTCTCTACAGTATCGATAAACCCTTAAATCAGGTTGAGCCAGTATCGCATCTTAGCTCAGCAACTCAGAACTGGGCTGAAATTAAAGATTCCTATTTTAACCTTATTTCTATATTCTTAGGGCTTCCATGAGCTTTAACAATGAAGATTTACCCAATCAAAAGTGCTATCACATCTTAGACCCCAGAGGATAAGAATGTGGTTCCCTCAAGTTACTGGCCAAAGTAAACTTGCTGATTTTTCTTGAATAGAACAGAAATAATAATAATAGTCCAGTGATAGAATTATACACCTGGGTTCGGTGTCATATGTTGATTATTTTTGACCTACATACCCATGTTCCTTTCTGATCTACACTGGCCCCTTAAAACTAATTGTTTTTTTTTTTTTGTTGTTGTTGTTGTTGTTGTTGTTGTTGTTTATTTGTTTGTAAGAGGGGATACATCAAATGCAAAAGTTAATGTTGTATTAGACTGGAATAGGAACCAACATCACAAAACATTCTGCATCAAAAGAATTTAAAACGATCTGCATCCATACCTTGATTAACAGAGAGATGGACCATTAAAGTTAATTTTTTATTTTAACACTCAAAGCATTCCAAGTCAGCAGTAAGAAAGTGAACGCCTTCCAGGCAAAAAATGATGACCATTGTTTCCGGGGGCAAGACCTGTACCTTAGTAAGAGGAAAAATGTTCTTTCATCAACATTAGTTAGATGGCTTTGCCTTCAAAGGAAAGTAAAATTATGTTTACCTTTGAGAAAAATCTTTATTTAATAGCTCAACTAGTAAAGGAACTTGCATGTCACTGTTGGGAAGCTTGAAAAGGAAGCTCAAATTGATATTTATGCTTACCCTCATTCATAGGACTGAATTCCATTCTTCTTCTCTGCCCTGTCCCCATTTTGGGAACAAAGCCTTCCTGGCTAAAGCCCAGGGTACTACTGAGTATTGCCAGATTCAGAAAGAGTCAAGACTGTCTGAAGGAAGAGGGTCCAATTTTCCCTAGGGAATCAGAGGTATAAGATTGAAAGACTTGAAAAGGTTGCATCTGGGGTGTGGGTACAAACTTCAGGGCAGGAGAGCCTAGCTAAAATGTGGGAAGACCCCACTGAGAGCCACCTCCTTGAGAAGATCCAAGTCTTAGGGAGTTTTTCCTTTGAGTTGAAAGAGAAAATGGAGTTGGCTGGACCTATAGTCTAATCTATAATAGAATTTCCCTCTGACATTTTCCTAACACTTCAGTAAAGAACTCCACATGTGGCTGTGCAGCCTGGTGGGTGAGACTTTTGGAGATTGGAATAACAGGACTCTACTCCATTTCTTCCCAGACTTGAATGCAGAAAAGGACTATACCTCTCAGGTGGCCCAGAGTCACAGTCAACAGTTAGTGATGACCCAGGGTCCTGCAGGCATGTTCTGTGGGGAACAACGTATGATTATTCCCAAGTCAAAACCCTATGGAGAAAAGTTCTACTCAGACACACATGGGGTTGCCATGAGTCAGAATTGACTTGACGGTAACTGGCGGTAGTGAAGGCAACTTTTTGTGAGAAGATCTCACTGAATTCTAGGCTATACCTTCAAAACTCAAAATCCAGCTTTTAAAGTGTATAGGGTATTGTTATGGCTATCATCCTTTCTGTTCCTATTTCCCATTGCATTCATTTATGCCAATACTGGACTTGCAAAGTGCTGAAAACCAGGAAGGATGAAAAACAAATGCCCCTTATTCGGACAGAAGATACTTCATAGATCCTTCACCAGCAAGAAAACAACTTTCAGGAAAATTTTCTCTTGGCTCTCATATTTTGCTTACTTAACTCATGTTAACTTCTGTATGTGCATATGTGTTTGTGTGTGTGTATGTGTGTGTGTGTTTTACCTAAGTAGAAAGAATTTAATGAGGTAAATGATTATGAAAAGGAAGACAAGAAGGAGCTAATATTTCATGTCTTTTGATAGGCGCTTTGTCTATATTCACTGATTCAACATTCAGTTCAACCAAGCATTACTATGCCAATTTGAAAAAAAACAAAACAAAAAAACCCGAGGCCCGGAGATATTATAAAATGTGCCCAAACTTATATAACTATTTAGAGCAGATCTAGGATTTAAACTGAGGTCTGAGTATAAACCTCATGCTATTCCCACAACTGCATGAATGCATATTGTAAACCATGGACATAAAATATCCCATAAGGTGTATCCTTGGGGAGTTTTTCAGGAAACAGAGACGAGAAATTTGGGACTGACTTAAAGGATAAAATGATTTCTGACAGCTATATAGCTACCCCAGCCTCCCTACAGATAAGGAAGTGCTTGAACCCCTTAACACATGCCTTTAACAAAAACATTCCAGACCCTACCCAGCTTTTCCCTCAAGCAAACCAATCTGTACTAAAAGAACTCCGGGGGATTGTTGGGGTGACCTGAAATTTCTGATCCAGGACAGATAAAATCAGCAAAATCTAGGGCCAGAGACAGGTAAGATAGTGTCTGGGGCAGTATTGTTCACAGATCTTTCCACTGGGCACCAAAGATGTCACACAATTCTGCAGTTAACAATATCTAATTACTATCTACCAGGCTTGTGGTGATCATTCACATACAAATAATTGTTCAGTTGTTCTTGTCGAGAGCAAAGGGGTGAAAACCAGAAATGACGGGAAACAAGAAGACAATGAACAAGGTTTCTAAATAAAAGCTTTGAGGGGAAGGTGGGAGTGGGGTGGGCGGCCAGCAGTCAGGGGAGAAGCAGGGGAGAAACAGTGATATTTTCTCTTTTTCCCAGAGTGCAACTTAAGGCGTCAGTGGAACACTGCCCCATATCACCTAGGCTCGCTCCGCAATTCATTGCCTGACTTTCCACAGATTGAGCCCAGAGATCAGGGAAGTTATTAAAGAAAAGCGATGGTTACAGGCCAAGGCTCCACGCCAGTCTAGAAAGCAATTCAGGAGGTTGCTTTCTCCAATGGTTCCACAGAAAAATTATGGATCCCTACAGAATAATGTTGTCAAAATACCAGTGAGGGATTACAAAATGTGCGTACCATGAAATGTGTCACCTGATCTCAAGGCTCTAGTTCACGAAGATATTTATTCAGTGCTTACTACGCGCCAGGCATCCTGCTAGGTACTTCTTTACATAAAAATATATGATCTGCACAATAACTCCCCAAAAGTATTACTATTCTCATTTTACATGTAATGAAACTAAGTCTCAGAGAGGTTGAGAATGGGACCAATAATTAGTTAGGGATGCAACTGGGTTTCAAACGCATGTTAGTTTGATTTCAAAGCCAGTGCATGTTCCATTAAACCAACAGCTTTTTGCTAGTGTGTGAGAGGGGAAGAGGAGGGGACAGAAGTGGAGTGTGGGGTGTGGGGTGCTGGAGTTGTCTTTAAGTTTTGTATTAGAACTCCTTAAAGCAAAGGAAATATAAATATATCTCTAGGTGTGCATTTCAAGCATCAGTGGTCGGATCCGAAAGTATTTTCAAGGACAGCAAGGAATCTTCTTACCAGCCTGGGTGTGGCCAGTCAGGTTGGGGGCTAAATCCTCTTGGAATCTATTAGCTGTACCCAGAAGGTAGTGGGCTGTGTGCCAAGTATTTGTACATAGAGCAAAATATATCTATCTTTTCCCTCCAAAGCCTCTGTTCCAACACTGATCAGGAAATTGATACCAACCCTTTACCCAAGGAAAGTGACAAGGACTCACTCCAGGACCGTTGAGTGCCCCTACCCAGTTGCTTGGGGCATCCCGAATGAACAGTCTTCCCACTCTACGGCATCTCCTCTAGGGAATTAATGGGAGTTCATGGTCATGTGCTAAGGAATTATGGACTCATGTGACCTGGCTACTCAATTTCCTTATCCTGGATGGAACAGTATCCCAAGCACATTCCAGAATGATTGTTCTAAGGAGCACGTGTCCTCTCTCCTTTGTGCCACTGGTGTCACATAAAGAATCAGAAGTCATTTCAGGGATGAACTCAGCCTTACCTTCCATTTGCTTCAGCCATACCAGATTTCTCTGCAAGTCCCGTATGTGCCTCACACTTTTCAGTTCCTCAGTTTTTGTACACATGTCCTTCTACTGGATGACCATATTCTTGGTCTTCATTGGATGGAATGAAAGCACCTTCATTTTTATTTAATGCATTAAACCATTAGCTTTATTATTGTAAATGCTGGCTTGGAAAACTTGACTCGGACCTGTGACCCAAGTCTAGATCTTGGGACCCACCCAAGGGGAAAGTCAGATACAACTCCAGAAGGAGGAAAGACTTTGAGGGGACTCATGCCCAAAAAGCACAGCAAGCGCTGTCATCTCATTCTTTAAGGAAGAATTCAATGCCCCTTTGTTTATGGATCCATTGAGGAGTCATCCTCTCCTTCTTGGTTAGTCTCATATCAGTTTGTCTGCAACTCTCTTATAGCACTTGGTGAGCTTTGTCTTTAATTTTGACTATTTTTGTATACTTTTTCCCTATACTATATTAAAAGTTTCTTAAATTGGTGTTAAATTGAATCAAATCAAACAAAAAAATGCAGAAAAAGATTTTCTTTCTACTATTACGTTCTGTGGCGGGGAGTAATGAGATGATTTAATTTTAGAATTGGATTTTCTTTGATAACTAAGGACTGGGATCATTTTCAAGCTGGTTTCTTCATGTATATTCAAACCTAGAAATACAGAAGCTTTATATCTGCCCACTAATATATATACAAGTTTTTACTAGGGAATCTATTACTTTGATCTATTACTTTATGACCTTCGGAAAAAATCTGAAAAAAATGTATACATGTGACATTACTTATAAAAACCCATTGCTGTTGAGTCAATTCCGACTCATAGAGACCCTGTAGGACAGAGTAGGACTGCCCCATATGGTTTCCAAGCCGCAGCTGGTGGATTTGAGCTGCCAACCTTTTGGTTAGTAGCTGAGCTCTTAACCTCTGAGCCACCAGGGCTCCAAATGTGATATTAGGGGTGAATAATATTCACTGAAAGCCATACTCAAATAAAAACTTAAAAATAAGAACAACGGCTAACATTTCTTCAGCACTTACTACATGCCAGGCACTCTCCTCCACACTTCAAAGAGATTAATTCATTTATTCTTCACAGCAACCTATGAGGTTAGTACTTTGACCATCCCCATGTTGTAGGTTAGGGAACTGAGCCTGGCAGTTAGGTCTTAGAATTCTTATTCTTAACACAACAGGACTGAAGTCTCCTTTTTTCAGATCTTCTAACATTAATTTTGCTTCAGGGGCAGTGGTAGAATTTTCACCTTCCACGCAGGAGGCCAGGTTCAATTTGTGGCCAATGTACCTCAAGTTCAGCCACCACCTGTCTGTCAGTAGAGGCTTCTGTGTTGCTACGATGCTTTCTTCCAGACTAGGAAGAAAGATCTGGCAATCTACTTGCAAAAAAATCAGTTAATGAAAACTCTACTGTGCATCTCATAGCCCCTGAGTTGCCTGAGTCAGGGGCTGACTGAACAGTAATTAAAAACAACAATTTTGCTTATCCTAGCACACCACGGTGCCCTGGTAGCGTAGCAGTTAAGAGCTTGGCTGCTAACCAGAAGTTGGCAGTTCGAATCCACCAGCCATACCTTGGGAACCCTACGGGGCAGTTCTACTCTGTCCTATAGGGTCACTATAAGTCGGAACCAAATCGACAGCAATGGGTTTGTTTTTGTTTTGTTTTTTTAGCATACCATAAAACCCTGTGATTCCCAAGTAAGTTAGCAGCAAGAAGCATAGGTTAAGTAAGTTTACTTGTTCATTCATTTTATCATTCAGTTAATATTTATCCACTCCCTGCTAAGGGTGGGCATTTTTGTGCCTGTGTATGAGAGACAGAAATGGTAAAAGAAAGTTCTGGTCTCCAAGGAACTCATAGTCAAGGATGAAGCCTTAAGAAGTGTGAAGTTTATTACCAGTTACTTTCATTCCCCTTGTTTTCTTCTCCCACCATCCCACCTCCCACCTCTCTAGCCCTTCTATCTTCCCACTTTAACATACTCCACTTTATTTTCTGATAATTCAGTATTGACAGCAATGCTAGGAAAACATAGCTTAGTATAAAAAGAACCCCAAGGAAACCTATCACTATTAAATTGTGAACTTTAGAGCAAATTCTCATCCAGCCAAACACTCATTTACATGCCAAGCTCATAGGTGCTTGATTTGCATCGTGAATTCTACTCATAGCAACGTACAAGGTATGCATCATTCTCTGCCATTTTTCAGAGGAGGGCACTCAGCGAGAATAAGGTCAGTGAGGTAACTTTCACAGGACAAAGTAAGTACCAGAGCCAGGAATTTTCTGACGACAAAAGCCAAGCTCTCCATCAGGCTGTGGCGCCTCTTCTTTGCATAATCTTCACATGTCCAGTCTATTTTCCTGAGCAGAGCTTTGGCTTCAAATTCCTGCTTCCTCTCCTTCCTTGGTAAAATGGGCTGAACAAACTCCTGTTATACTGTATATATATTATTGGACTCAGTTGACCTAGGAGGAAACTGAAAGCTTTCCTTTGCTGGCCTCTCCGTAGAGGCTGGAGCCAGTCTGAAGCAGCCAGATCCCTGGTTCTCTCATCTAAGGCCCACCTTGGCCCCGTAGAGATTTCCAGAGCCAAATACATCTACCAAGCAGCAGGCAGTCTCAGACAAAACCCGAGTCTGTGTTAAGAGTGTGTGCCTCTATGTGTATGAAAAGGAGGAAAGGCTCTATGACAGTCCTTCTTACCCCACTATGGGGTCTGGTCCCACATCTTCTCAACTCTTGGGATCAAGACCACTGCCACCAAGGGTGGTTCTCCACACTGTCCTTTCTTCCCTCTATATAGGACATACTTGTGGCCCCCAGATCCCTCCCTGAGGAGGCTGGGCCAGGAAAGATGGTGTGGGGCCAACCCACCCCACCCACTTCCCCTCTCAGGTACGGTAATATAGTTCTAGTTTTTCCTTTTTGGCTGCTCATTACAAATTCCCGAGTCATTTCCTAATTTCAACATTTTTAATCTAATGCTGGAATGCAGTCAGAAAATGTTATTCTTTCTCAAACTCCACACTTTATATGAAAGGATTGGGCTATAATCTTTGGACAGGAATTCTGTCCTTCAGTCACATTCTTAACAGCATTTAGCCTAATAATAAATCTGAAAGCATTGGAGTCTAGTACTGGTTGTGCAGAACTGCCTCTGGAAGGGAAAAAGGAAGCAGCTACTCATTACAAAAAAAGAGTGAGGAATGACTCTTTTACACCGTGTTTTGACCCTGATTCCTGAACACAGAATTCTGCTTTTCGCCATCCCCTGAGTTTTCATCTGCAGCACTCTGAATTTCAGAGCTTTACGGAATCTTTCTACCATCTATCGGCCAGTTTGTCGTACTGGGGTGGCTTGCATGTTGCTATGATGCTGAAAGATGTACCACCTGTGTTTCAAACAACAGAAGGATCATCATCCATGGTGGACAAATTTCAGCAGAGCTTCCTGATCAAGACAGACTAGGAAGAAAGGCCTGGTAATCTGCTTCCGAAAATTAGCCAGAGAAAACCCTATGGGTCACAATAGAATACTCTCCCATATAGCACTGGAAGATGAGCCCCCTAGGTTGGAGGGCATTACACAATAGTCACAACAGTGGACTCAAACATACCAATGCTCATGAAGATGGCACAGGATCAGGCAATTTTTCATTCTGTATATACACAAGGTCTCCATGAGTCAGAGCCAACTTATTGGCAACTAACAACAACATGACTGGTTTATCTTTTTGAATTCCTGTTTTTACACACACGCACACATTTGTACACACTTAATTCACCAAGTGAAAGAATACATGTAATAATTAGTCCTGGCATTTCTTAAGCGCATTTGACTGTGTTAAGCACTTTATATGCATTCTCTCAGTAAGCCCTCAGAACAAGATAATTATCCCCATATTAAAACTGAAGAATCTGCAACTCAGTAAGGTCAAATAACCTGCCAATGGCATAAACACACACACCCAAAATAAAAGTTGGGATTGGGGATTTAAATATAAGTCTTGTCTGGCTCCAGAGCCTAGATTTTTTGACTAACAAAGTGTACTGTCTGTCAGTCAAGTTGAGAACAGAATTGCTTGCTCAAAGTAGAAAGTACAATGGAAAAATACAAGGAAATTAACCTTTATTGGGAGCCCTGGTGGCATAGTGATTAAGAGCTTGACTGCTAACCAAAAGGTTGGCAGTTCAAATCCACTAGCCACTCCTTGGAAGCCCTGTGGGGCAGTTCCACTCCGTGCTACAGTGACTCAATGAGTTGGAATCGACTCAACAGCACTTAACAATAACAACAACCACCTTTACTGAGGACTTACTATGAGCCTAACACTGTATTCCACATAATTTAAGCCTGCATGATAGAGTGTTATTGTACCCAGATGACAGACACTCATAAGGTTTTGTAACATACTAGTGAGGGGAAGATCTGGGCTTCAAACCAGGTCCGTGTGATGCCCAAGTCACTGCATAGTGATGAAGGATTTTGTGACTGGTTTCAAAGCTAACTTTAGGCTTAAGTAGTTTATTAGCTGGAAGTCTCTCTCTGCTGCTACACTTTTTCCACGCTAACCTCGGTGTGTTAGTTCTGTGTATGATTCAGTCATATAAGACAGGCTTTGCCTTATTATTTCTGTTGCAAATGACTCAATTATAAACTTCCTCAGAGTATGTATCGTCTTCTCAACAACCCCTGGAGTATTGTCTGAAACCAGAGTGAGCTTAAATCCATAGTGAATGAATGAATGCATGCATGAATGAATAAGTATTTTTAAAGTATTCAGATTTTCATCCCCAGTAGCTTTAAGCAAGTTTTCATTAAATGGGCCCCTTGATCACCTGTATCAAATTCACCTCAGATATTTCTTAAAATTAATTCCTCGGCATATTCCAGACCTCTGCATCAGAATCTCTGAGTGTGGAACCCAGAGCTTTGCATTTAAGAAGACAGTGATTCCAAAGCTTGTAAAGTTTGTGATCTATGCTGTGGAACAAACCAGCTTAGCAAACAAATTTCCTTTAGGAATGGGAGACTGGAGTAAGGCTCAGGCCTCCAGACCATGAGGAGGTATTCAAAGAAGGTAAATGAGAGGAAGAAAAGGAGCATCAATATCAACATCTAGCCAATGCCCAAGATGATTGCTGTAGTTGTTAGGTGCCGTTGAGCCATCCGGACTCATAGTAACCCTTTGTACAACAGAACAAAACACTGCCCCATCCCGCGCCATCCTCACAATCATTGTTATGCTTGAGCCCATTGCTGCAGCCACTGTGTCAGTCCATCTCATTGAAGGTCTTCCTCTTTTTCGTTGACCCTCTACTTTACCAAGCATGATGTCCTTCTCCAGGGACTGGTCCCTCCTGGTACATGTCCAAAGTACCTGAGACGAAGTCTCGCCATCCTTGCCTCTAATGAGCATTCTGGCTGTATTTCTTCCAAGACAGATTTGTTTGTTCTTCTGGCCGTCCATGGTATATTCGGTATTCTTTGCCAACACCACAATTCAAAGGCGTCAATTCTTCTTCTTCAGTCTTCCTTATTCATTGTCCAGCTTCCGCATGCATATGAGGTGATTGAATACACACACCATGGCTTGGGTCAGATGCACCTTAGTCCTGCTGATTAAGCAGGTTGGAAATTGGAGAATTGCCTTGATTTCATTTTAATTCTTTTTTAACCCTGATTAATATTTATTTGATTTTTAAATTAATTGTTATTTTTATGAAAGGAACACAAGCATGCAATTTTTAAAAGTCAAATTGTGTTAATAGGCTTCTAACAGAACACTCATTCTCCTCTACTTTCTTTCCTTCATAGCCTCCTCTCCAGAGGTAACTACTTTCAACTTTTTAAAACTTTTTTTTTTTTTAAATACATTACCTCCATTTTTCTAAAATCACTTGTATTTACTGCTATATCTTGACTCAGCACATTTAAACTTTATTATTCCTATTTTAATACATGAGAATTTTATCTCCCTTATAATCCACTGCCCCTCCCCAATATGATTATATCACAATGTTCTTATTATCGGAATGATATGAATACTGTTCACTGTTCAGTCAAGTAGTATACTATGGTTACACATATTTTCTTGCACTGCTCTTTGTTTTTCCTGGGGTTAACAATTGCCTTATTTTAAAAATCTCATTGGTTTATTCAAATATCTAGTTAAGTCTTTCCTTACCTACCAAAAGCTTTGAAATATGCCCCTTAATTAACTTTACACATGTTCAAGTCTATTAGGTTATTTATCTTTTTTCTTTCCATTTTTGTAGATAATCTCACTTGGTTTCTTCATCTACCTGCTTTAACTGTACACACTGCTCTCAAGGTTTTTATTTCTGTTATGTTGGAGGTTTTTCCTTTGCCATTACCTTGCAAGTTTTTTCCCCTTCTATCTATATTGGATCTGGTTCTGATATATTTTTCTTTCTTGTTTGCCCTTTTATAGTTAGTAGCTTACTGAAAAAAAGTACATCGGAGCAAAAAAAGTTGAGGCCTTGTATGCCCAAACACATCTTTAGTCTACCACGACATCTGGTTTGTACTTTTACTGAGCACAATTGTGCATTAGAGATCACTTACATCAAAATTTTGAAGGCATATCTGTCCTCAGCGGCACAGTGGTTATGAGCTTGGCTGCTAACCAAAACGTCAGTAGTTTGAATCCACCAGCCATTCTTTGGAAACCTTATGGGGCAGTTCTACTCTGTCCTATACAGTTGCTATGAGTCAGAATCGACTCGACGGCAACGAGTTTGGTTTTCTTTTTCTTTCCAATGAAGCTGTGGGGAATCAACTACCATTCTCATAGCATTCTGATACCTGATGCATTTTATGTGTGAATCTGTTTTTATTTTCTATTTCTGGAAACACTTAGAACCTTATTTTTATTCCAAATATGTCTTGGTATGGGTTCTCAGTAGACCTTTTCAATCTGAAGATACCTATCCTTTGTTTTTCTTATTTCTTTAGTCATTTCTTTCTTCATATTTTCTTCCCTTTTTTCATAATTTCTCTCATATTTATCCTCTAATTTTCTTATTCTTTTTCTCTTTTCATTCATCTATCTGTTTCTGTTTTATTTATGGATGACATTACTAGCCAAACATGTTAGCATTTTTTTTTTTAATTTTAGCTCTTATATTTTTAATTCTCAATAGCTCCATTCTCAGATTATCTCTCTTTTTTTATACAATCTTTTCCAGATTGCAGATATCACTTAGTTTTCTCAAAGATAGACTCTGTATTACTTTTTCTTGTTGTGTTGGGAGATTTTTAAGATCTCTACCTTAAAATTTTGAAATAAAGCTTTTTTAATTTTATAGTTGAATCTGTAGATTAAGTAGTTAGAAAGAAGATACATTTTCACGTTTGTATATGACTGATTTTTCACTTCTATAATCACATAGACCTTTACAAAATGTCTCTGGGGAAAAGAGGGACCCATTTAATGATTACAGTAAAGCTGAAGTGATTCTAATTGGATGGATCTGGCAGTAGACTCCACGCATCCTGAATCCCAGTTCAAGAGCTGGTAACTTCATTAAACAAATGATTCCCAAAGATTGCTCATTATTATAGGCACCTAAAGAGATTCAAGAAATCATGGGCCTCACCTCAGATCCATCAAATCAGGAATCTCTTAGGGTGAGATTGAGAAATCTGATGTTATGTTTTGTTTTGGGCTTTTTTTTCATAGGTTCCCAGATGACTATAAGGTCAAGTAGGCAAATTACCTACTTGGATGTATTGTTGTGCCCTTAACTTTCTCAGGTAATAGTGACTAAAATTTTTATCTGTTTCTCACAATAGTATTCCCTCCAGACTAGTTCGTTTGCAATGTGGAACAGAATAGAAGGATTGCAGCTATGTCGAAGGTCCATTGCATAATTTTGTTGTTGGATGTACCCGTAATATTGCACCAGTCTCCTTTGCCTTATATTCTGTTTGTCACACACCAAGGATAAAGGTCTTTGTCTGGTACAACTACATTTCATTATTCCTTGTCCTACTTATCTGATAGCATTATTTTACTTATTTTTTTCCATATGACTCTACCCAACATAAATCCAGAACTTACACTCTATACTCCTGTTTTAGTGGTCTTCCTGCTTTCACCCACCATAACACACACCATCATAGTTCCTTGTCTCTCCATATACTGCAATAATCAATAGTATTTACTATATTCTGTGCTGTATCTTTCCAGAAAATCCAGAATAGGTTTGGAATAGGTCAGAGCAAGAAGCTCCAATGTGACATACAATTTTACCTCTAGGACCCCATCTACTGCTTGTTATATTCCCTCATCCCACACACAAATATCATGAGCTATTTTCACACAGTTCTAACGTAACACCAAGAATGTCTTTGCTTCCTTTATTTTTGTCGCAGTCACTTGGGGTCACAGTCTTTAAAACAAATGCTCTTCAAAATACATACACGCTAAGGCGGTTAAACCTAATACAACTGCAAATCACACATTTTATTCCCTCAGCCTTGCACCTTCTGCTGAAATGAAGACATTATGGTCTGATCTTGAACTTCCATTGTAAATAAAAGGTGACAGCCAATTTAACTGTTGAGAATCAGATCCCTAGTTCCTTAGAACAATACTCAACTAGGGAATTTTCTCACCACCCCCCCCCCAAAAAAGAAAGTACTTTTAAGGCAAATGGGTCTGAACTGCCTTTCTTCTCATTGCGAACAGAGTTAGAAGTGTCCACGTAATCTCAGGTCAGTCGCTCTCCACTCCCCAGGCAAAATTCCAAGTACGTAGAGTCAAAGTTGTCAGCATATGATACACAACTGAATTACACTTTCCTTTGCGATACATAAAAGGGAGCAAAGGTGGAAAACAGGCTGGGTTAGAAATATAAAGAGACACTGTCATATTAGAAGGAGCTTGAATTAGAACAGTATCTTCATGAAATGACATTTTCAATGACCAGTTCAGAGTCAATGAAAATACCAGATAGTGTTTGTACAGCTCCGGCATCTTGAAAAGCATTCTAAAGAAACTGTCAAGAGTGGCTATGTGTGTATATTCATGTATTCTCAGAAATGCAGGCCAGACCTCTCTGCACACATACTCAGTGATACTCAAGTATCACTGTACACAGTAATACACAAGCCTAGGGGCAACCCAGAACAGAACATAGTTATCCTGGTAAGTAAAATTCCAAATCTAAGAAGCTTCTAGAACATGTCTAAATATTCTCGCCTCTGAGAAGAGAGGTCTTAGGACAACAAGGTCATATAACCCAGAGGTCAGCGACAGAAGTACCCTAGGAACCTGGAAGAATAACAGACTGCCTAAGAGAGCCTTACAGGGCAGGGTACCCATGAATGGGGGATTAATTAATTTGGAATTCTTTAGAGTACTTTAGGGATGAGTCAACATAAACTTCAGGCCACAAGTGTAAGTACAGGCATAAAAAATTACTAGGAAGTGAGCACCAGACTCAGTTTGTCTGCTTGGTTTTCACCCTATCTGGTGTAAGTGTGGCCCCTTCCATGTGTAATAGTACCATCTAGTTCAGCACAAGGTGGGCATGAATTCCTGATGATGTACAGAATTCACGCCAACTGAGAACCAGAGGTACCATAGGAATGTGAGTGAGAGCCAAATGTGAGTGAGGGCCTCAACAAGTGTTTATAGGCTCCAACCAATATTGTTGTTGGTGGTGCTAGGTGACATCGAGTCAGTTTCTACTCATAGTGATCCCCTGTGACAGAGTAGAACTATTCTGTAGAGTTTTCTAGGTGTTCATCTTTACGGGAGCAAATCACCAAGTCTTTTCTCCCACAGAGCCGCTGTGTAGATTTGAACTGTCAACCTTTCAGTTAGCAGCTGAGTGCTTAAATGCTGCACCACCAGGGCTCCTCCGGCTAATATTAAGTATTTGCATATCCAAGCTCCCAAACTAATAATAATAGTTTTTATTTGCCTAGCATTTCATAAAATTACCCTACTTGATCCTCACTTCCACATAGCCTGGGCAGGGATTGTTATTTCCATTATACAAATGAAAAAGCTGAGGCTCAGGAAAACGAAAGTAATCACCCAAGATCACACAGCTACGATTACCAGAGTTGAGATTCCAGCCTAACTTTTCTGACCTCAAAGTATTTTGTTTTTCAACTAACAGAAATTAATTTGATTTGAACTAATTCTCAATTTTCCCATGCCTTTCCTTACTTATGTCCCCACCACACAACCCTTCACACAATGACAATTTACTGATTTAAGGCCAGAAGAGTCCCTGGGTAGCACAAACAGTTAAGTGCTCAATTAAAAACCTAAAGGTTGGCAGTTCTAACCCACCCAGAGGTGCCTCAGAAGAAAGGCCTGACGATCGGCTTCCAAAAGGTCACAGCCTTGAAAACCCTGTGCACTGTTCTACTCTGACATTCATGGAGTCACCATGTGCCATAATCAACTCAAGGGCAACTAGTCAGGCCTGAAGAGACCATCACCTCCACTGAACACTAGCATCACTAGCACTGCGCTAGAGTTGTCGGCGCAAATGCGAGGTGTTTGGACTGCTCAAGGCCTCCCTTCTTATTGTGTGTAGGTGTTAAATTCTATGAGAGGTGACATCCTACAAAATGCACAATGTTTCAAAACTCACCCATCATCAGTTCCAAGCCCCAAACTTTGACTACATTACACAAAAAGCAAACATAGGGGCTGACCTCTTTTACCAGGAAAGCAAGTGGCCTTTGGGTGTCCAGCCTGAAATCAACGGGGTTGTACCCACACACTGGCTTTTTCTGGTGCCCCAGGAACCAGAGACATTCCTCCTCTGGAGATTCAGTGTGCAGCACTGAGAGCGTGGAACTTGGATGCTGTTTCCGAAGGAACCATGAGCCATTTATTCTTAGACTGAAATTGGCAGCCCTTACATTCTGGGGAATTTTTAATAGGACTAGCAGAGGAACCAACATTAGGGATTATTTTCTCAGTGTGGGGTTAGATGTGTAATGCATATATTTGCCCTTAGGACGCTAAGCCATATACTGTAAAACTTGGTTAAAATGCCTTTCTCCTCAACTATTAACATTTTCCTGCGCATAGTGTTCATTTGTAACAGTCCCAGCCAAAAGTTTATAAAGCTGTGTCCCCGCCACAGACCATTATTTTTGTGCTAATTAATTAGCGAAACCAATATAGCAGATATGAAATTCCAAGCTCCAGTGACTTGGTTTGGCTGAAAATCTATTTTTCTAATTATTGACTACTTTCTGCTACTTTAAGTCCACCACCTAAGTTCTTGGACAGAGCTAGCTTCTGGGAGCTGGGGAGGTCTCCCACGGCAACAGTCCCGCACTGAATGGAGGAGTGGGAGGAAGGGATTGCAGCTGGCGGAGCCACTGAGGATTTGGGAGGAAGTAAGAGGAAGAAAGAGAGGAGATTTGTAGGACAGACAGAAAAAGGAGAAAGACTAAGACCTTCTGACAAAATTTCAGTGAGGTGTAATCCTCTAAAAATTACTAATACACTTACGTTCTTAAAGGCAACGCGGTCTTTAAAGGTATATACCAAGAGATAATGATTCAGAATTATCCAGAAAAAAAATGACTTGCACATTGCAGATATATTGTTGTTGTGTTTCTATGCCCTTGATTGTCTGGTTCAGGTTTGTCTCTGAATTCCTGGAGCTGCCTACATTTTTTTTTTCTAATTTGGTAGGAATTTAGGCAACTCATTTTCTCATTATTTTCATGTTTATGCTGCATATATGATCATTTACATTGGAGAATATGATGTATATTTATTATATATATCATATGTCAGCCATATGATATATGATATATATAAATAAAGGGCAAAGTGTCCGTGCTAACTTCGTTTCTGATTATAAACACAAGAGGGAACAGGGAAAGTCCTAATTAATGTTCCTTGAGCATCAACCATGTAGCGGATACTGGGCTGTGTGTTCCCCATATGTTGTCTCATTTTTAACTTTATAACAACAAAAGAAGTAGGAATGATTATCCTAGGTGGCAGATGCAAATACTGAAGCTCAGAGGGCTTGCATGCCGTGACAAAGGTCAAATTCCCTGAAGGTGTTGGAGATAGGACTTGAACCCAGATCTGTCCAGAGGAAAGCCCAGCGTTTTTCTCCTAAGCCAAGTTTCTTTACACTTGGAGAAGCAATTGTACAGTACACATATGTATGCAGATTTTGTTCTTAAAATTGAAGCGCTATTTTTAGTCCCTGATTATGAATGTTGAGTTTTAACTCCTGAAGACAAGTCTCTGAGTTTCTATGTAAGTATTATTGTCATAGGCCTTTTTATGCCTGTCAAATGGGGGAGGCCATTCCTAAGCGGCAGCCAGCTACAAGTCAGGAGCTTTAAAATTAAACGGAATAACTTTCTAGGGTATGAGAGCCAGTAATGAAGGAGAAAGAAGGGTAGAAAGCATAGTGTCTGAACAAGAAGAGGCAGGGACCAACGCCATGATATTTTATTCCTAAGGGCAATTTTTCTTAAAAATCCATCTTTCTCTTCAATGTTTTGTGCCCTCCCTGGCACACATTAGCTAACCACTTGTCAGCCAAGCCCTGGAGCTCCAGAGATTTTCTACATTCAGAAAATCACTCTACCACAACCGATTCTCAATCTGATCATTGAATCTCGGTTGTTGTTTCCTGCCATCGAGTTGGCTCCAACTCCTGGTGACCCTGTGTACAACATACTAAAATGTTGCCAGGCTCTGCACCATTTTCATTATCATTGCCTTGTTTGGCTGATTGTTGTAGCCATTGTTTATTTTGAGTGCTTTTGAATTTAGGTGGTTCATCTTCCAGCACTATATCAAACAATATTCTGTTGTGATTCATAGGGTTTCCATTGGCTACTTTTCAGAAAGAGATTGCCTAGCCTTTTTTCCTAGGCTGTCTTAGCCTGGAAGCTCCACTAAAAGCTGTCCACCATGGGTGGCCATGCTAGTATTTGAACTATCCTTTACATAACTTTCAGCATCATAGCAACATGCAAACCACCACAGTAAGACAAACTGACAGATGGGTGGTGAAAATAACTAGCAACGAGTTAAAGTGTAATCCCTTCTCTCCTTCACTCTCAGATGATATCTTTAGCTTCCAGTAGAACCTTGAATGCTTTAGCCAAAGAGAATAACTCAACTGGCAGCCATTTTAGGCATCATGGTAGAAATTTTCATCATCACTTAAATTTTAAGTGTGTCTGAAATTTTAATTATCTTCATACCAACTGTATGATTTTGCCATATTCTATTACAAGCTTTATTTAATATTTTTAATTGACTCCTCTTTTTACTGATACATTTCTATTTGTTGTTGTTCACTTTTTTTCCTCCTGGTGAGAGCCAAGTGGTTTATTGAATTATCTCAGCTCTGTGAGGCAAAAACATGATAGGGTTTTATTTTCCTCAACTCAAAGCCCCTTGTGCTGTGTCCTGTGGGTAGATTACTGAATCATATCTTGGGCAGAATTCAAAGTCTCTCAGGCACTTCCAGTTACTAAAGTTGTAATTTTCCATATTCAATTATTATCCAGTTTAAAAGGTCTATTTCTACCCCATTGATGCATATTCATCGACCTACTGCAGCCCAGGTTTGTGGCTTCAGGGACCTGACAGCAAGGGCAAGGTTTGCTCTTTTACTCTTTCCCCCTCCTTGACCTTGTTTGGAGTGGGAAGAGACTCATGCTGTGCCCTTGGACACATCCTCCAACCTCCATTTCCAAGGCCACATTCCGTCAACATTCTCTAGGTTGGCTGTCTCTGTTCTCTAGCTGTCGTGCATCTCTATATGCGAGAACCAAGCAATCTCTTCCAAATCCTTCCAGCTCCAGCCCCCAGCAAAATACTACCCAGTGTCTTTTATTTTTTTTAAGCTTCAGTGGTTTTTAGTGTATTCACTATGTTGTGCAACCATCATCACTATATATGTTTGGTGTTTTTATAAGACTCTCTTTAAATTAAAAAAAAAAGTACTTGTCATAATTAGAGGGTAATAGTAGAAAAATACTACAATAAAAACCATGTGATTAAGTTCTTGCTCAGTAGGGCTGCCCACTGAAGGCTTTGGATTGAGGGCTGTTCTCTTTGCTAAGGAGTGGAATTACCAAGGTTGAGATTGATGTTGAGGATGTACCAGTACAAACTGAGACTTTCCCTTTTCTAATAGATCATCAAAAGGATTGAAGGTAAAAAAAAAAAAAGAAATTAAAGATTTTCAACCATGCAATTCAGAAATAGTATTATTTAATGCTAAGTTCACGAAAAAATTACTGATGACATCATCATGATATGTGTGGGACGCTTTAGGAGACATTATGTTAGGTATTTCCTGCTCTGTGTAGGCCTGATCTTCCTTTTGCTAACATCCCTGTATCTCCTAAATTGTCTTTTGTTCTTTTTGTGTGTGACTCTTAACAGCTACCCCATTCCAGCCACAGCAAAAGTTACATGGAGAATAACGGAGGAACCCAAATGACAACCAGAATCATGGCCCCAGACATATGGCCTGAGTGGAGTGACTCCAGCATCTTCCAGCCACTGCAGCCACCCCAGCCAAAGTGCCAGCCATTACGGAGCAGAAACATGCTGCCCAGCGGCCATTCCTGAATTATTGGCTCACAAGATGGTAAGCATCATTAAATGGTTATTGCTTGCCATGAATATTGGGTGGTTTCTTACACAGCCATAGATAACAAAAACATAAATACCTAGGCTTACAATTTGCCTCAGCTTTCTCTGAACAGTCCCAGCAGACACTTGTGACCCAATATAACGAAAAGCTCTGGTTTCACCTTCCAAAATCTACCCAGAGGCACCTCAAAAGAAAAGTCTGGTGATCTACTTCTGAAAATCAGCTACTGAATACCGTATGGAGCACAGTTCTACTCTGACACACATGAGTTGGAATCAACTCAATGGCAACTGGTAAACCGGTTATTACTCCTTGAATGCATTTATAGTAAGCACACCGACGTACATTTTTTTATTTGTCCTCTCCAAAGCCCTATGAGAAATGTACTATTTTCATCCCCATTTTACAGATGAGGAACATGAGGCTGAGCGAGGTTAAGCAATCTGCCCAAAGATCCAATAACGATGAATGAAAGAGCCAGGATTCAAATCCAGGCAGCCTGATTTCAGAGCCTGCGCTCTTAGCTTTGAGCATATAATGTCTCCCTATTAAAATATGCTGTCGTTATGTTGTGTTAGGTGCTGTCGAGAGGGTTCTGACTCATAGCAACCCTATGAGATCCTACTACAGAACAAACACTGCCCGGTCCTGCACCATACTCACAATCGTTGTTAAGCTTGAGCCCATTGTTGCAGCCACTATCTCAATCCAGCTCATTGAGGGTCTTCCTCTTTTTGGCCAACCGTGTACTTTACCAAGCATGATGTCCTTCTCCAGGGACTGATCCCTCCTGATAACATGTCCAAAGTATGTAAGACATAGTCTCACCATCCTTGCTTCTAAGGAGCATTCTGGTTTGTTCTTTTGGCAGTCCATGGCATGTATATTCAATATTCTTCGCCAATGCCACAATGTTAAAATATAACACTAAAAAATGTGTTTGTAAGCACCTAGATTATCATTGCTGTTGTTAGGTGCCATTGAGTCAATTCTAATTCATAGCGTCCCTATGTACAGCAGAAGGAAACACTGCCCGGTGCTGCTCCATCCTCACAATCATTCCTATGTTTCAGCCCACTGTTGCAGCTGTAGAATACTAAATGAAATATACATTATCTTGTGAAGAAAATGAATTCATATTTTCCAATTAATTTTTTTTCTCTGATATAACTATTTCTCTTCTATTATGGTCTGATGACTTTTGCAGGCATAGCAAAATCAGAGAGTATTGGGTGTCTTATCTGCGGTAACACATCAATTTTGAGATGCTTCACATTTTCTCAATAAGTTGACAACATTTTGCTTAGATTATATATGAATTATACCTGCATGTTATACTGCTTAGAATGCACATTATTCATAAGAGATTGCTGTTAAGGAGTGATTAGCGTCACATAGACTTTGGCAGGGGCTGGTCCTTGGTCTAATGCTTTTCAACTTTTTTTTTTTCTTAATAGTAACTTAAATAATAGGATATACTCAGTTTATTTCCTGATGAGCAATTCAAAAATCATGTTAAAGTCTCCAAGTGGCAAAGATAAAAGAATGAGCAATTATAAGACAAAGGCTCAGGAAATTGAACTTTAGAAATAAAAGACATTTGCACATATAGCAATTGTGTTTGCATGTATACAAATTGTTTTATTCAAGTATAGCCCACTTTATAGGAAGGACGTATGGCTACAACTTCTGGAAAAAAAATGTTTACTAGAATTCACAGGAAGCAACACAGCTGCCCTGTCTTTTCTGATTAGAGAGAAGGGAAAGGAAAGATTCTTCTCCTTGAACTCAAAGCTGGACATTACCCTCTCCAATAAGTAGAAATGAATACTTACTCCTTTCGTTGCTACAACATGGGCAGGACTCTCTTTTGGTCAGAACAGAAAGGCAAAACACAGAACACTTCCATTAGAGAGAGACAAATATCTTCAGGCTGTGCAGATAGAAAAGGAAGCCAGGCATTTTGAAGAATAATGCAGTAGAGTAATTTAAAAAAAAGTTGCTATTGAGTCGATTCCAACTCATGGCAATCCCATATGTGTCAGAGTAGAACTCTGCTCCATAGGGTCTTTAGTGGCTGATTTTTTTTCAAAAGAAGATCTCCAGGCCTTTCTTCCGAGGCCTCTCTAGGTGAACTTAAACTTCCAACCCTTCATTTAGCAGCCAAGCATGTTAACCATTTGCACCACCCAGGAACTTCTTGAGTAATAATGTTGTTGTTCTTAGGTGCCATTGAGTTGGGTCCAACTCATAGTGACCTTACGTACAACAGAAGAAAACACTGCCTGGTCCTGCGCCATCTTCACAATCATTGTTCTGTTTGAGCCCATTGTTGTAGCCACTGTGTCAATCCCTCTCATAGAGGGTCTTCCTCTGTTTTGCTGACCCTCTACTTAACCAAGCCTGACGTCCATCTCCAGGGACCGATCCCTCCTGATAACATGTCCAAAGTTTGTGAGACCAAGTCTCGCCAAAGTCTTATCATCCTCGCTTCTAAGGAGCATTCCGGCTGTACTTCTTCCAAGACAGATTTGTTTACTCTTTTGGCAGTCTGGTATATTCAACATTATTCGCCAACACCATAATTCAAAGGTATTAAAATAGAAAGGCTGCTATGAGCCATGTGCAATTCTAAGCACTTGAAATATACTAGCCCATCTCATCTTCCTTACACCACTACGAGTCAGGGAGGATTTTGATCCCTATTTCACAAATTAAGAAACTGAAACACAGAAGAATTAAATAAATTGTCCAAAATCACATAGTAAGTCGAAGAGCCTGAATTTGAACCTAAAGAGTCTGTGCTCATAATCCCAAAATTACATTGGCTTTCAGAAAAAAATATCTATTTTAACTGAAATTTAAACAAAATATGAAAGCGTTGTGGACATAAGGAGAGAACATTAGCCTGGTAAGACACCTAGAAGATCAGCAGAGCTTAATAAACAAAGAAGAGAGATCGAGATGAAAGAATAAAGCTATCCTCTTAACATCTATAAGGATTTTTTTTTTTTTTAATTCCTAGTTGAGGGTGGTATGGCCGAGAGAGACAGTCAGAGAGCGGGGTTAGATATAAATAATCAGAACCTATAGAATAGCATAACGATGCACTGTATAGAATTATGTTTAAATAAATCATATGTCATGATTTCATGTGGATTCTGTGACTCTCAATAAATCCTTTTGTTTTCTGAATAAAATGCTGAAGTATGATTCGAATTTTGGAGAAGATAGCTATTTAGACTGGGCAGACCCAGGTGGCTATTGGCGGTCAAAATTGGAGAGCAGAAGTGTTCGCAGCACCCGTTAGAGAATGCATCCTTAACAAGGATTATTTCTCTCTTTCTGGTTGTGCTCTTGTTTTAGAAAGCCACTCAGAAAGAGCTCTATCTCACAGTAGCTGCAAGCTTAATAGTAATAATAAAAACCACTGCTGTCAAGTAGATTCTGACTCATAGCGATCCTATAGGACAGAGTCGAACTGCCCCATAGGGTTTCCAAGGCTGTATAATCTTTACAGAAGCAGACTGCCACGTCTTCCTCCCACGGAGCAGGCTGGTGGGTTGAACTCCCGACCTTTCAGTTAGCCGCTTAACCACTGCGCCACTAGGGCTCTTCACAAGCTTCAAACAAGCCAACAATTCAGTGTGTTTTGCTTTTAAATTTGGATGGGTATGCGGTACCAAAGTCTGGGGAGGAAGTAATCATTTTATTCATTGTAGTGATAGATATGATAACTAAGTTGTAAAGAACTCAGAGGTGCCAGGAGAGAACGCTCAGAATCATAAACAATGATGAAACAGAGCCTAAAAAGAAGCGAAAAGAACCAGGCTTTCTAAACAGGAGAACAGAAGGCTACAGAGAAACAGTCTTCAAGTGTGAGAGCAAATATTATACACACACTGGTGGCAAGACAAAAAGGTAACAGACCGAAATTGCAGTCGGATGCACTTAAATTCAACTTTGGGATGAATTCTTGACTCCGGGTTTTGCAAAGCATTGAAATGCATTCCAAAAATAGGTCATAGAATCCTCCAGCCTGTGACTTATTTTCAATTTGTTAAAGGAAAGAATATACAAGCCCAGAGTGGTTTTAATGCAGCCTTTCTTTGAGACCGGGACTATGAGATGGCGCTTCAGGGTCCCCCCCATGCTGACAACAATGGAACTTAACTCCTGTATGACCACCCCAAACTTCGGCAGTCTCGCTAACAGTACTCGCTGCTGCCCCCAGGCTCCAAGGATCGTTATCAGAACCCTAAACAGTGCCAAGAACAGATTTTTTTTTTTCCTGTTGTTATTGTCACTGGCAAGAAGTCCTGCATCCTGTAAATGTAAACTAGCTTTAATTTGGACTTTTATTTAGGAAAAAAAAAAAGTTGGTTCTTCAGGGGAAAGATTTCTACGGGCCGCCGTTAATACTGTATTGCAAAAACACAGACTATGATGCCATATGAACCCCGCTTGGGAAAATTTAAATAAGGAGCTTTAGAAACATAACGTGATTTGGCAAGAGTGTGATTTGAATGTGGTTGTGAGGTCCCCACCAGCAACATATGCTTTTACTAAGCTACACTATTCCTTTCTTTCACAGTCTGAGCTTGTAAAACGTTGCTTTATATTTTCTAAGATTATCATTCTGAACCCAAACCAAAATCATTAACTCTGAATAGAACTATCCTATTATGAAATTAGAGCTCATCCTGAGGAAGAGAAGGGAAAAGGATGTTTAAATCTGACCTGTTTCTCTTCTATCTCCACCCCTTCTAACAATACTCATAAAAACTTAAACGGTGGTGGGGGTGTTGAGGGGGGTAGAAATCTGCTTATGATTATGAATTGAACTTTGAACCATTCCTATTGTTCCTGCCAAGGATTTTTGAATGCTAATGTAAAAAGATATATATAAAGTCAGATCTGCTAAGGTATTTTAAGAGTCTACTGTAAGGCACCAACTTTTTCTTTATTTTTACCTTGCTTCATTGTTAAAGATAATATGCCTTTCTAACAAAAATGCTTTCAAGATGTAACCATATTTTGAAACGAATATCATAATACATCCTTTGCAAGCCTGGAATTTGGAAACAAAGAACTTTCTTTAATCTGTTTTTCTTCCTACCTGATGAGCACAGTGACGGTGGGGCTGGCGGAGGTTCAGACATGCCCCCAGTCTCGTTTGATTTTCTTCCTCTTTCTTCATCATGGGGACCCTGACAACATTTCTTTCTGAAGCTACATAAATTAAACAGGGTAGAGAATATCAGCTCTCATACTAGCTCCCAAGCAAGCCAAGACAAGAAAGGATCCTCCAGTTGACAGGCAGACTTCCAGTATTTCTGCTAAACCGGTAGAGCAGTAAACTCTCCACGCCTTCCTCTTCCCTGAAATAACAACAGAGGTGGGACCCTGGGCTTTAGTTCATGGTGCTCCCTTTTATGTAGCTAAAGGGATATTTCAAATTATGTGGAAAGAAAAAGTAACTGATGTTTATATTCTTCTTGGTTGTTGACCCTCACTCCGTTTCACCAATGCTTCTCGTCTTGGAGTATCAGCTTGGGTGAAAGTCTTATCTAAGAATCCTCAACATCACAAGACCTGAAGTGGCTTTGCTGGTTGAAATGGTTGGCAAATATTGATGAGCTGATCCTTCCTGATGAGGTCTGGGTCAGCAAAAAGAGTTTATGGTTTTTCCAATAGGTACACAAAGAGTGACAGCCAGAGAAAAAGGGTAGTATGTCTCTATTCGCCAAGTAAATGATAGATAAGCAGGTAGGTAGGTAGATACATAGATAGATGACAGATAGACAGACAGACAGATAGATAGGTAGATGATAGATGGATAGACAGATAGATGCTGTCAAGTTGACTCTGACTTGACTCCTGGTGATCTGAGCTACAACAGAGTGAAATTTTGCCCGATTCTGCATCATCCTCATGATCGATGACGTGTTCAAGTCCATCATTGCAACTAATGTGCCAGTCCGTCCCACTGAGGATCTCCCTTGACCTTCCTGGCCTTCTGCTTCACAGAAATGATACATGAATCTAACCATCTGGTTAGAGGAGATGGCCGGTGATGGTGTAACATGATAAATGAGAAAGCTCTCAGTAAAGGGCTCAGCAGTTGGAGGGTTCCTGATATATTTCAGTTGAATCTAGACCTCAGAACATACTTTAAAAACTAAGTTTCCATGTGGACCTCCACAAAAACTTATATCAATTCTCTTAAGAGAGGTTTTAACTAAGACTTCAGGCCTTCAGATGAGGACTTGAGGATCTACTTTATTCCTAGAGAGCATTAGTCACCCTAAAGAACTTTCCACTGTCAACACCCTTCAGGCTTCTAGAAACAGGAACACTGTTAAGAATTACAAAGCCTACCAGTCTTCTCCAACAGTGTAAAACATAGCATTAGTAGAAACCTGATCTCAAACAGAATAAATCTCCGTTATTTCCAACAGAAATAAGGTTTACATATGGAAAATTTCTAAATAAAATTATTTTGGGGTTTTGGCATTTTTTTTTTCTGCATACTGCCTAATTAATGGTGGTATCTGGGTTCCAACAAAGGCTCCCTCCTTGAGCCCCTGTTCGTATTCCAGCCAGAATCAAAACATTGGCAATATTATTCCAACATTGTGGAATTTAGTGAAACCACCACATTACCAGACAGTTATGTGTCTAATTGGCCAACTGCAGGAACAATAGATGGACAATTGTTATACTTACAATTCTGATGAATTCTGGTTAAATGTGCTTTGAATCAAGCAAATGGAGACTCTACACTTAAAATTTAGAATCAAAACAATATAAAGCATTACTAGTAGTCGTATACCTCATTTTATCCCTCTCTTATTTGCGTTGAACATTTTTTTCAAAAAAAAGAAACTCAGCTTTTCACTGATCTAAAATGGTATATGCTGGAGAAGATTTTGGACATTTTGGTCTTACAGATAAAAATAATAAGTATAGCCAAAATGTACTTAGGGTGTTAAGCAATTTATTTACCAAACTTCGTTGTTAAAACAACTGTATAAATAAATATAAAGAGTATCATTTTACACATGTTCCTGAGGCCTACAAAGATTGGATAAATTGATCTGGTAGCACAGTGATTAAAGCACTCAGCTGCTAACCAAATGGCTGGCGGTTCAAACCCACCAGCTGCTCCAAGAGAGAAAGATGTGGCAATCTGCTTCCATAAAGATTTACAGCCTTGGAAACCTTATGGGACAATTCTACTGTGTCCTATAGGGTCATTATAAGTAGAAATAGACTCCACAGCAGTGGGTTTGCTTTTTGGTTGTGTTAGTAAGTGGCAGAGCCATTTCTGAACCAAGGCTGTCTTTATGCCTACTTAGACGCTTCAACACAGTGACCTGGAAATCATGACTCTGTGTGTGTGTGTGTATGTGTGAGAGAGAGGGTGGGAGGAAGGGAGGGAAAGAGGTGCAGAAGTGGAGACGGGGAAGGAGAGTGGATGGAGGAGGGGAGGAAAGAGAAGATCAGGAGTGTCTTAGTTATCTAGTGCTGCCATAACAGAAGTACCACAAGTGGATGCTTTTAACAAAGAAAAGTTTATTTCCTTAGAGTAAAGTAGTCTAAAAGTCCAAATTCAAGGTGTCAGCTCCAGGAGAAGCCTTTCTGCCTCTGTTGGCCTTCTCATCAATGTCCCCCCGGAATTGGAGCTTCTCCACACAGGGACCTTGGGTCCAAAGGACACGTTCTGCTCCTGGCACTGCTTTCTTGGTAGTATGAGGTCCCCAGGTCTCTCTGCTCACTTCTCTCTTTTATATCCTGAGAGATTGCCTCAGGACACACTCCAATCTTGTAGACTGAGTCCTGCCTTACTAACACAGCTGCCACCCATCCTCCCTCATTAGCATCATAGAGGCAGGATTTACAACATATAGGAAAATCACACAATACCGGGGAATCATGGCCCGGTATTGATTAATTGATACACACATTTTGGGGGGGACAAAATTCAGTGCATGACAGAGAAAGAGGAGAAAGGAGAGAGATTCTATAGAAGGCTTCTGAGATGGCCTAAGGGATACCATGGTGGAAGGATACTGATACCTCATGACAGAGCACACCCCCCAACAGAGCCATCTGATCAAGAACACCAGTGCTAGACCTTGACTAAAGGAAAAATAATCTTTATAATGTGATAAGCCACTGAGATTTGGTGTTGTTTGTTATATCCGTCAGTCTACCCTGACCAATACAATGATGTAGACAGGTGATCAGAAAGAAAGAAAATCCTTGTGCATAGAATGATCAGAGAAGGTTTCTTCTGGCTGTGCATAAGGTACATTGGCTGGGAATTGAACCCTAGTCTCTTGCATGGCAGGCCAGAATGCTACTATTGAAGTACCAATGAGCTCATTTACTTTTGTAAAAGTGAGGGAGGAGATGATGAATGTAGTTACTGGTTTCAGATTTTATTACAGGAATGTTCCCAACTTCTCAAGACCAAAATCTTACTGAGTAAAGTACTTTTCATTTAAGTTCTCAGATGCTTTTAAAGCCAAGAAACCCATCTTTTCAGATAAGATCTTTCATAAAATTCTGATATTTAAATAGATAATAGTAGAGATAGTCTTACTGAAGTGAGGAGGGGATTGATTCTGGTTGTCCTGCCCTCTTGGACACTTTCTTTACAACCATGTGGCCCTGACTCACTCCTGTGGAACTCTCAGATGCTGAGGAACAGAGTTTGAACCCCACTGTATCAGACCACATGCTGGTGTAACCTAATAGGCATGCTGTAGCTCTTCATGGGGGATCACAGTGTGCAATGGATTGTAGACAGCACAGCAGGAACTCTAGCATTGCACAGGAAGCCAATGCAATTACCTGGGAAGAGACAACTCTAAAACAGTCTCATCAACACAGGCAACCTGTTGGAGTTACCCAACCTATCTAATTCTCTTCTGTGTGCCAGTTGTTTTTTAGAGCTAAAATCCTGTGTGTTTCTTCTTTAGAAAAATGATCATTTCAAAACCAGGTTGAAATCTCCTCTAGAGGAGCTGGTCCAGAAATGGTGTATATAAACAGAGTAGGGAGAGGAACAATTTGATTTAGGCTGGCGTCTTGCACTTTGTTCTGAATTTTCTGATAATGTTATTGTTACAATCCCTTTCATTTGTATAGATCATTTCAGTTAACCAAGTGGAATTTTACCTAGTGGTTAAACTTATCCTGTGAGGTAGGCAACACAGAGGAGAAAACTAAGGCCAGGTCAGTAAATGCTTCAGGTAGAACTCAAACCTAAGGCTCCCTATATTTATTCAGCACAAGCGTTTTGTCTCCACAAGAAAGAGAATTGTTTTATTAGCACTGGCCTATCTTCATGATGATGTTTTTCTTGCTTGCCTCACAGTTTCCTGGGACCTTAACTATCTGGAAATATTCTCATTATAGTAGAGAACAATCATAGATTGTTGATGATCTAAATAATAACACAAAATCGTGAGAAAGATAAAATTATGTCAATCCTGTACTCTCAAGGAAGGGAAAGGTATATTATATATATGTATATGCATATATATATATATACACACACACACATATATTAGTAGCTAAAAAAGAGAGGTTTTAACTTTTTAGGAAAAAAGCTTCTGGTCCTTGAAATTTACATACATAAACTTTTTTTTATTTCCTAATCACATGTAAATGAATTATATCTATGTTCACATTTACAAAAATATCTATTATAATAGTTGCCAATTATTGATTGCCTACAATTCATGAAGGTGGCAGTTAACCTCCAAACCTTACAACAACTCCTGAATCAACCATTAATATTCTTGAACTACAGGTTAAACAACTGAGACTCATCATAAATTTATCTTTTCCAGCACCACCCAGCTGCTAAGCGGTGACGCTGGTATTCAAACTCAGTTCTTATTTCCAAAGTTATGTGTCTTCCACTGAACCAGGTTGCCATATTTTTTCCCAGTCAAGGAGAAATATCATGTTTTACAGATGCTCAAGCAGCTTATTTTCAAAACATATAGTAATATTTTCTGTTAAACTAGCCTGACATCAACCTGTGCTACATTCGTAAAAATTCTCTCAGTAAAATACAGGTTCTATCATGCTGTCAAGGTGTCCCTGGATGGCACAGGTAGTTAAGAACTTGACTACTAGCTGAAAGGTTGGTGGTTCAAATCCACTCAGAGGTGCCCTGGAACACAGGCCTGGTGATCTGCTACCTAAAGTTCACAGCCTTGAAAACCCTATGAAGCAGTTCTGCTCTACACACATGGGGTTTCCATGAATTGGAATTGACTTGATGGCAACTAACAACATTATGCAGTCAACAATACCAGGGTGATGACCAGAGGTCAAATATGAAAGCTGAAAATGCTAAAGTTATTCCTACCCTCCCATCTGCTGATGTGCTATTGTTATAAATCACCCCCGCCAACACCACCAACCCCCATCTCTAATAACTTTTAATATTCTGAGTTTCCTAACAGTGTGAGCATGACTTTTTTTTAAAGTATTTTTGGCTATGCCTCTAGAAGGTACTCCACAGTGTCACTGACCCACAAATGTCCTTCCCAGATTGGTTCTGGGTTGTTTGTCTCATTAATCCATAAGACACATTTGGTTTGTTCTAGTGCCAATGCTTCCTTTTCACTAAAATTTGGTTTCCTTCCTCTAGAGACCTTACTTGAAAACACCACTCATCTGATGTATAATTCACACCAAACCCTCCCAATGGTTCTAAGATGTAGCCTTTACCTAAAGGACCCATTTTCAAGAAAACATGTTGATAGAATCATTCAGTAGCTTCCTTGAAATCCAAATCTGAGCAGTTGAGCTAGACTCTCATTGACAAGGGTCCTTTGGATGGTACTGAAATTAGGGCCTTTGTTTTTACATGCCCTCAGGTGAGTAGTTTGTAAATTTCAAAGGTAGCTTTTTAATGGTAGTTGGGCCCCTTTGAGAATCTGATGAAAACTAGGATTCCTTTCCCCAGAAAAATGCCCATGCACCAAAATTGTTCGCAATACTTTCAAGGGATTCACAGAACCACTGAGGTATCTAACACCAGGTTAAAAGCTCTTCCTTTAAAAAGGAAGCTAAGGTGGGAGGGCAGAGACAGTTAGGAGCTGGTTGAATGGACATGGGGAATCAGGGGTGGAAAGGAGGAATATGCTGTCACAGTATAGGGAGAGAAATTAGGGTCACATAGCAATGTATGTATAAATTTTTGTATAAGAGACTAACCTGAAATGTAAACTTTCACTTAAACTACAACAATTACAAAAAAAAAAGGAAGCTAAGACAAAACAATCTGCCCCCATTCCCCTTTCTATGCTGCACTAAGCCAGGAAATTAGAATTTTTTAAGGAGTAACCTATAAATGTGTGGTTTATATTGTGTGATGCTACAGAGCAGAGAAATGAGAATAGCTCTACTATCAGTTATCACAATAGCCACAATGAGGACCTGCTTATATAGCCTTCTGTGCCGGAAGCCTCATAAACAATTCAGAGGGCAATGGTATCTGCCCTAGTGAGGTTACATGGCACGTCTGAGGAGTATTTATTCATTCATTTGACATACCAGTTGACAACCGATGCTTATTATGTACCTGTGCACCAGGCCTTAGGCAAGATACTGTGGATTCAAAGATGAGTGAGACATAGCCCCTGAATAAACTCTGCTGCCAGCTCCTTTCCTCCTTTACCCTTTCTCCCACTCTTACTCCTCTGTCCTACAATCCAAACTTGAAAAAACAAAATTGTCAAACTCACAGCAAATGAAACGAGTATTCTTGAAAGAAATGTTATCACAAATACGAGTTAAGGCAAGAAAGATTTGTTTCACCTAGCAATGTGCCACGTAGAGAGTTGAAAAAACTCATTGAGTTGGACATGTGAAGTAAGAGGTGTGTATGGAAGTCAAGCAGGACAATAGCCGCTAAGAGCCTGGATGCCTTGATTAGGTAGAGGCAATTAACTTACGTTATAGCCATGAGCTATAGATATGATCATATTAGATGATTACGTGGGGGTAACCTATTCTTCAACAATAGTAGCAGTAACAACTGTTCTACAATTTATGGGACACACACTGTGTGGATGGCACTGTGCTAAATAAATGCTTCAAGTGAATCTAATTTGCTGTTAACAACAACCCTGAGTATTACACATGAATTTTTTTTTAATTTTTCTGAATTTACAGATAAAGAAACTGAAGCTTAGAGAATTTAAGCAGGTTTGTCAAAACAGTAGAGATGCAAGTATTAGAATAGGGAGTCAAGTCCAGAACAGTCTGATTCCAAAGCCAAAGCCTTAATCACTCCACTACAGTATTCTCTACCCTTAGGAGAACTCAGAGGGAATGAAACATCTAGCAGACTTTTTTTTTTAAACTAGGAATTGAGCAAGGAAGAAGAAAGACTAGACATATTAATGGTTGCTTATCCAGTTCTCAGGAGTCCCTGGGTGGGGTAAACAGTAATGTGCTTGACAGTTAACCAAAAGGTTGGAGGTTTGAGTCCACTCAGAGGCTCCTCAGAAGAAAGGCCTGTTGATGTACTTCTGAAAAATCAGCCACTGAAAACCCTGTGGAGCACAGTTCTACTCTGAAACACATGAGGTCACCATGAGTCGGAGTTGATTTGATGGCAACTGGTTTGTTTTTTCGGGTTTATACAGTACTCAAATGCCCTTACATGTGTTTGTAAGTGTGTAAGAGTGTGTGTGAGTGTATATGAATGTGTGTGTGTGTGTTTGTGTGTGTGTGTAGGCAGGAGGAAGGGAGGGGACAATCATGATGATCTAAACATTAGTACCACAAGGCATCTGGAGGTAATCAATGGTGAGTAAAGTCACAGAGAAGTGATGTAAAAGAGCACAGGGATGCTACCATACCCACTTGATCAATCTCAAAATTGTGCTGGATGCTAAGGGTAAAAGCTGTGGGCATCCTAGCATCCACAAGAAAGGCCATCCCGAGACACTGCTGAAGTATTTGGTCAAATATAAGATCAAAGCCATTTCACCCATAATGTCAAAACTTCAGCAGAGAAATTGTCTAACTACATCTTAAAGACACAACTTCCAAATGAAATTTCTTTCCAACTGTCCTCTAGAACACAAATACACACAGAAACACAGGCACCGTTTCCCTCTACCATTGGATCAAAGCCAATCCTTCCCATCTATTGGGGTAGAAAACACAACCCACAAATAATATTTAAGAACAGGTAAGAGAGTCCTCTGCTTAGGAAATGATAACAGAAATCCTGGAATGTTGTAGGACACCATGTTCACAACTAGATTCGATGGTACAAAGGGAACATTTTGCTTAAGGAAGCAAGTTGTTGTATGTCTTGACAAATATATATTGATAGTGCGTTCTGATGCACCTAATAGAATAGAAAGAGGGTCTTCAGTTCATTCTGCCCTTCTTCACTCCATCTCCCGTCTCTGAGCCCCAGCAAACCCTTGGGGAAAGGCATAATTCCATACATGCTATTCTAACTTCATAGCATATTCCTTTATCCTTGCCCTAAATCTGAGGTCATAAATTACTGATGGTGCCTCTTTAAGCCTCGCTCTCTCCTCAGTACCACTGAGCATATCACATTACTGTGGAAACTAAGGAACTACAGAGAAGTTGGGGGAAATATTCATTCTAATGCCAGAGTCAAAACAAAACTACTAATCCCTGGTAAACCCTGCAGGAGTGACAATAGTAATGAAATTATTTCTTAGGGAATTCCTTAAGAAAGAGCACATTGCATGCATTTTCAAATGATAGTCTTACATCCTCTCCATGGACACTGAGGGGCCTCTGTCAGTGGGTAGGGCCCCTTATTTGTCAGAGAGCTGGCAAAACGTTCCAATCAAAAACCGTGGTTTTTCCTCTCCATTTCTTAAAATAAAATTCAGTTGGTAACACTTAATTAACGTTCTTTGTCAATGTCTTTCCTCCATCCTAAGGGCAAAGCTCAAAGTTTCTTAACTCCCCAAAGCCCTGTTAAAGCCAAGTGTACTAAGGTGGAAAGTAACTCTTTGTCTGTAATAAGTAAGTTATTGCATGTTAAATAATGATCAAAATGCTTATTAAAGGCTACCTAAGGGATAATAAGTAATATCAATTGCATAGCTTTTAACCCTCAGTAATTATATTATTTGTAATTGATTGCCTTTTTAATTAGTCATATTATTATATTCTGTAGCTGGTTTCTACTACATAATTGTTTATCTTCAATAAATATGTTTTAATAAGGAGTTGTATTTATACTTCATGCAGTAATAGTCTTAATTAATCGAAGTTGATACTCATTTGGAAACTTAAATTCAGAGTCCTGCCAAACATTCTGTAAGCATGACTCATGTCGTGATGAATAATAAAAGGTGTGCAATGTGCTAAAAAATACATACTACAGTGACTTCATTTTACAGGAAGGTTGTAAAGGAGTTTTTTTTTTAATATTTAAATTGTGTGACATTTCAGAGAAGGAAGATACATTTCCTAAGACTTTATTAGAACATTCCTGAAGGTTTCCTATATGCTATTTAACAGGGATGTGTCCCTAAAGCAAGGACGCTTTTGCTTATTATTCTTGGTTTTTGTACAACCAAACTAGACAAAGCTACTTTATCATAGCACAAAAAGAGGATGGTTTTTACCACACGATAGCTTTGGACAGCATCATTTTAATAGAGTTAGAGGTAAAATATCAAATTACACTTAAAAGAAATGTTAACCAAAGGCAAAAGTACATGTTTCATTTTTCATTTCTGAAAACTATTAGATTGAATTGTCTGACTGGCAAAACAGAAAAATCATGAAGCACTTTTTCTGGTAACTAGACTGACTCTTCTTAGACAATTCTAGGAAATTAAAAACTAACTCTGAAAGAGTAAAAGACATTAAGAAAAAAAAGAAAGAAACACAGTATCTCATTTTCATTTTTCATCAGATAATCAAACCCCCCTTTTTGCTGCACTCTGAAGAAGTTCAGGACATTATGAGATGAGAAATGTTCTAGAATTACTGAAACAAAAGGAAATGTCAGAGATATTCCCGTGGGGAACATACTTTAAGTTCATTTGATACATATCATACATACATTGACTTAGACCAATTACATGCAGCTGATGGCAAAATTGGCCTGTGGAAGACCTTGAGAGAAATAGTCCACATGACCCAGGAGCATGCCCTCACTTGATAAAGGTTTGCTCAGGTGTGAAAACATGCAAGGTCCTGGGTACACCGTGATCTGGGAAAAACAGAAGTTCTTGGGCAGATCGTTTAACTCTTGGAACCTCATTTTTAATAGTTGGCATTTCTTGAAATCCCTTGGTGCACGTGACTACTACTTTTCAGCACACATTTTGAAAATCCCTAGAACCCATCAAATAACATTCAGTGATTTTTGTGGGGTCATGTTCAGGTCAGCATAGAAAAAGGACCACCCACATAGCCAAACTGGCATGTCTCTCTTTAATTTTTGTTGTCAAAAGAAGGACAAAGGAAGGATTTTAATGAAGTGTTTTTCAGTTGTCTTTTGTTTCATATTTTACACAGGAAAAAGGAAAATGTTTCTTCAATTCAGGGCATCTGAATCATATTTCCAAGGGGACCAGCATTTTCAGGACAGTAAGTACTAAATTATAAATAACTTTCAATAAATTCAACTGTAGTCTGTTTCTTTTTTTTTCTTTCTTGGAAACATTTAGCCTTCAGAAGACTTAATTGTTCTTCAGGATAAAATAACAGTTGCTTCTAAAGTACATAAGGCAATTGGGCATATGTCAGTTATGAAGCAGTGAGGAGATAATGTGGTACAATATCCTTCAGCAAGAGGCTCCACTGAACCAATGAATGCAAGTGTATTCTAGCTTTCTGCCTCATGTCAACGAATCCAGCTTGCAAAACTGGACAAGCCCTCTATTAGTGGTTTGAAGACCCCTAACAATCCTTGTTACAATCCAATGCCATCTCCTCACATGCAGAGTGGAAGAGACAAATGAGGTAGTTAACCTGATAATCAAAGGCCAGGAAACAAACCAGGGCCTCAATCGTCCAGATAGTCCATGTTTAGGCTCTGTGTTCTTTAGTTAATCGTTCCTTTTTCTATTTTATTTTTCATCATAGGTATGGCCCAGGGTTTTCACAGAAAGAAGCAAAATGAATCCAACAATCTGCACCTTTCCAGCTAGACAGAGTCCAGTGAATGGAGCTAGGTCATCTTTACAAAGAACAGGACTCTGATTTGCCCATTTCTCCCAATTTTGGAGGAAGATGATTTTAAGAGATGGTTTCCTCAAGAGTTGGGAAGTTCTCATACAATCCTGCCTGGCGTAGGAGCATTCTCAAAAAAAATAAATAAATAAGACCAAAGACAGTAGTAATTAAAACAGGGGATTAAATTGCTTATATCGAGATTTCAAGCATCAGGAGAAAATATTTTTAGTCTGGGGACCTTTCTCTTACTCTCCAAATCTCCTCAAAACATACCATGTAAATAGTGACCAACCTATAAAATCAGCCATGATTAGCAGCCTCTACAAGTAGAGAACCGAGAAAAAATTTGAACTTATTCTTCTCTTCCCTCTGCCACCTAACCAAATTACTTCTGCGTATTGTTTCAGAGTATGTTTACAACCAGTTTTTCCCAACTCCACCCTGATTTTCCTTTCATGCCTGTAACACGACCCAATAACAGTGAAATCATTTTTTATACTGAAATGAAAAATGCTTTTAGATGTAAGCAAATCTGCTTACTGAGGAAGAAGAGCTAGAAACATGAAGAAAGAAGCATATAAAATCAAAGAGGTGAGGCCCACTTAGCTTCCAACAATATTTAGAAATACACATCGAAATAGAAGAAATATAGAAAAAGTCATCCTTTCTCTCATTTTTACTCAGTAAGACTGCGCTCCCTATATCTTGAGTTACACCTATTCTTAGGCATCCTTGGCCTTTCCTACTGGAGTGACTGGAGAGAGGAAGGGTGCCTTATCTATCTTCTTACCTCCAGCAACACCTAAGTTCCAAAACTAAAAACTTAATGACTATTTGATGAATGAATGGACAGAAGAGTGAACAGAATGGAAAATAGCATGAAACAAGATGGCAGGAAAGTTAAAATGGGAAAGGAAAAAGAGAATAAGACAAAAGTTTTCATTGTTCCCAACATGAGCAGGACTACTTTCCCTGAGAGCTCGAATCAATTATTTGACACCTAGTCACGATGCAGAGATTCCACAGACAAAAGATCAGTGTTGTTTCTCTCATTTCTACTCCTAGTACCCTCACCTTCCTTCCAAACTAGCAAAGTTTGTAAATGTCTGTTACTCCACAGACCACCGGGCAAATGGCCAACTGTCCTCTGGGGAAAGCCAGACCTGATTCTCATTTTAAATGGATACTTCTTTTGTGGCCCTAGGTTACTGTAATCAGAGAATATACATTGAACTGGAACTCTCTCAGACAGATCCAAAAATGTTTGCACTATAGAATATGGATCTTTCAACCTGAAATTTTCAAGTCACTAATATTATAAGATTACAGTGATGTACACCAGTGGGGTTCTCACCTGCAAAATCTTCTCTACTTCCCTCAGCTAGATTAAGCTACCCCTCCTCTGAACGCTGGTAGCATGTTATCTACATTCTCTTACAGTCATGCCACTGAATATTTGGTATTATTGTTATTTATGTGCCTGTCTAAATTCTCCAACTAGAGGAAAAGCTACTTTAGGGCAATATCCTCCATGAATTCTTCAGAGTGCCTTGTTCCCTTACTCCTTGCCCATAGATTTCCTGTAAGTTGGAATCGATTCCATGGCAACATTTTGGTTTGGTCACAGCTTGCCCATAGAAGGCTTCTCATAATTTGTTTGTTTGTTTGCTTATAAAACAAGTGAGTAAATCTATTCTAATTGTAGGTCAGTTAAACTATTGGTTAAAAGAATCCCCACAAATAATTTTACATCCCGAGATGTTTAGACTTAACCAGAATAGTTAACTCTCATTGAATGCTCGCTTTATGCCGGGAAGTATGCTAAGCACTTCAGTTGGGTTTTCCCATTTTTAATCCTCACCGGAACCCTTTTGGAATCCCAGGGTGGCACAAACGGTTAAGCATTCAACTACTAACGGAAAGGTTTGCTATTCTAACCCACCTAGAGGCGCCTTAGATGAAAGGCCTGGGGATCTACTTCTGAAAGGTCACAGCCTTGAAAACCCTATGAAGCAGTTCTACTCAACTACATATGGGGTCATCATGAGTCAGAATTGACTCAGTGGCAACTGGTTTGGGAATTTTTTGTTGTTGTTTGTTTGGAACCCTTTCCACCAGTATTATCCTCTTTACAACGGAGGAAGTTGACGCTTAGAGAAATGAAGTAACTTGCCCAAGCTGACCCTGCTAGGAAATTGGCCAAAACTGGGTTTGTACCGGGGCCATCTGATTCCGAATTCCATGCTTAGCAGCCATTGTACGTCCATCCAGCCCATTAGGCAGAATAAGGCCTTCCAGGTCCTTATTTCAAGAATCATTTCTTAGAAAGAACCCAGGCACAGTTTATATACTAGAAGGCCAGCTGCTAAGGTCTGAAAAAGAAAGATACTTCCTCACAAAAGGAAACAAGTTCTTTAAAGGTCTTGAAAGCACGCTCTCCCTCCCGCTCCCACCCACAGAAGGACCAGAGCCCTTGAAGGGAGAGTGACAGTAAGTCAGGCTTAAACCCAGGATGACCTGGAAGCACAGAGAGACAGCAGGCTCCTGTGATACCTGAAAGCCTATTGTGCTGTAAATTTATCGTCTGGGAAGTTGTTTTTTTGTTTTTGAACAGGAAAAGGACTTCAAAGTTTCTGCTCCTACTGGAATAGATCTTCCATAACTCAATTTACCCAGATTTATTTTTCATGAGGTACCTACTTTTTTTTCCAGGGAGATTATTTTTCAACATTTCCTTATAAGTAATTTTCTTAAGGAAAAAATGCAATTAAATATTCAAGGCCTTGAGCTATTGTGTAAAAAGAATTCATGCTTAAGTGAGGGTAGTCTATGTTTAGGCTCACGGTTAACATCGAAACACAACAGGTATGTATTATTACCCAATCTTTCATGCTCTAACGTGTCTTCTTGCTTAATTAGAGCAATAAGTCGTAGGATTCAGTGGGTTTTTTTCCTGACTGAGGTCACCCTTCATTCTTGAATCAAGCTACTTACAAAGAAATCCTCAAAACAACAATGGAATATTCATTCATGTGCACTGACTTATCCCCAGGTGTTACTCAGTAAATTTGCAGTCCTGGGAATCTTCTTTATCCTGAAAATGCCCTGTAGCTGTCATTTAGTTCTTGCCCTTTATTCAAAGCTTTGGGTGAATGAAATTACTGAGGTGCAGGGATGCTGGTGACATTTTGAGGAGGTGCAAATTTGTTTCAGTACCATGTGATGTGGTGTTTTTAACCTTCTGCCTCTCTCCTTTCTCCTTTGTTCTCATTCTTAGGAAACGCCTAGGCCTTCTGGTCTTTTTGGTTCACAATTTGATCCTTTTTTTTTTTTTAAACATTTTATTGTGTTTTAGGTGAAAGTTTACACAGCAAATTAGTTTTCCATTCAACAGTTCATACACAAATTTTTCCGTGACATTGGTTGCTATCCCTGCAATGTGTCAGCACTCTCCTGTTTCCACTCTGCCTTCCCTGCTTCCACCCCTCTAGCTTCCCTGCCCCTGCCTGCCTTCTCATCTTTGCTTTTGGGCAAATGTTACCTGTGTGGTTCCCTATAGTTGATCATTTTAAGAAGCACATTCTTCACGGGTGTTGTTCTTTATTTTATAAGCCAGTCTATTATTTGGCTGAAAGGTGACCTCCAGGAGTGGCTTCGGTTTCAGGTTAAAAGGGTGTCTTGGGGCAATAGTCTCAGAGATTCCTCCAGTCTCTATCAGTCCAGTAAGTCTGGTGCTTTTTATGAATTTGAGTTTTGTCCTACATTTTTCTCCCATTCTAATCAGGACCTTCTATTGTGTCCCTGGTCAGAGCAGTTGGTAGTGGTAGCCAGGCACCATCTAGTTCTTCTGTTCTCAGGCTACAGGAGGCTGTGGTTCATGTGGACCATTAGTCCTATGGGCGAATTGATTCCTTGAGTCTTTGGTTTCCTTCACTCTCCTTTGCTCTAGATGAGAAGAGACCAATAGTTATATCAGAATTTGATCCTTTTTTAAAAAACCTGTTTTAGACTCTGTAAAGGCAATCTGAACACCAGAGTCTGAAGGTTGCTTCTTAGACATTTGAAGAGTGAGAGTTTTTGCTCCTTTTTAAAGGCCTTCTGGGCACTAGTGAGGGTCCTTGTGTAACACAAGTGGTTTGTGCTCAACTACTAACCCAAAGGTTGGTAGATCAGACCAACCAGTGGCAACGTGGAAGGCCGAGAAACCTGCTTCTGTAAAGATTATAGCCAAAAAACCCCCATGGAGCTCAGTTCTACTCTATAACATATGGAGTCACCATGAGTCAGAATAGACGATGACAACAAATTTAGGCTTTTAGGTTGGGCACTAGTAATGGCATTGCATGAGTATTTGGGGTTTGGGGATCCTTGGGAGAATCTCTAAAAGAACACTTCCCCTATCAGTTACAGCATGAATACCATCAAAGGAAAAATTATCTCATAATAAATTTAATAATAACTAACAATTTTTGAGTGTTTACTATGTTGCTAGTCACTGTTCTAAGGGCCTTACTTGTGTTACCTTGTTTAATCCCAGTAATAACACCTTGAGGGTAGGACTCTTGTTATTCTCATCTTGCCAACGATTCAGTAATCTGCCAAAGTTATACACAAGTAGTAAGTGGCAGAACTAGAATTCACAATTAAAAGTGGAGAAGATGTTGTGTTAGAAGTGTTAGCTGTTTGATCCCTTCCATTCACATTTGAACTCATTAACTGAAGGATGAAGGAAATATATGAAATCTAATATGAAGTATTCTCAGTTGTCTCTTGTTTTTCTCTTCCTTAAATATTTTTAAATTTAGAAACAAATTCTCCTTCTCCCCACCTCAGTGTCCTAGAATGTCTGGGTTAACTTTTATTAAAGTGATTACATTTTGTTTTTATAAAGGCTAGAAATTGTCCAGGAGCTGTCATGGCACAGTGGTTAGAGTGCTCAAGTGCTAACCGAAAGATCAGCGGTTCAAACCCAACTGCTCCACAGGAGAAAGATGTGGCAGTCCGCTCCCATAAAGATTACGGCCTTGGAAACACTATGGGGCAGTTCTACTCTGTCCTATAGCATCGCTACGAGTCAGAATCGACTCGGCAGCTGGGGGTTAGAAATTGACCGATAGCCAGGAAATGGTAATAGGTTATACTGGCCCAGGACCTCCCTAGGTGAGGTGCAAAGTAATTGTCAGACAACATTTCGTGGTTCTTCATAACACTGGCATGAACAGAAGTGCTGGACAAGATCGTTCCGCTCAACTTGTTAGGAAGATCATAAAAACTTGAGGGCTAGAAAGTACTCCTTGAAAGGTTGGCCAACTAGTTGATCACTTTCTTTAAAAAACAAAGAAACAATCAATTAGCAAGTATTTACTGGAGTCCTTGTAAGTGCAAAGTACAATGCTGGACTTTAGAGCAGAAGGAGGGGAAAATATCAAGAAAGGGAGGAAAGTGGGAAAGCAGAGAGAGCTGAAAGGTTGGAGAGAATAATGAAGGAAGAAGGGAAGGAGAGAGGGAAAGAAAAAAAAAAAGCCCTTTAATAACAGCCATTAATAAAAATAAAAAATTTTCATCAGGTCAATTTTGACTCATAGTGACCCTACAGGACAGAGTAGAACTGCCCCATAAGATTTCCAAGGAGCTGCTGGTAGATTCAAACTACTGACGTTCTGGTTAGCAGGAGAACTCCTAACCACTGTGCCAAGAGGGCTCAAATAACACCCGTAGGCAATTGAAATTCCTTTTTGCTTTTCATTCCTCCCCTTATGAAAATAATTATAAAGAAATCTATTATCCTTATACATTCTGTTGTAATACTATAGATTTTATGAATTTCTCTGGCCTATTTTAAGGAAAAGAGAGAGAAAATGGAAGGCAATAGTTGGTGCTAGCCTTTAATCTTTAAAGATCACTGTGGGTTCTCTAGAAACTTGCATGTTGGTTAAATAACATCAGGCTTCCTAGAAAATCCTGTTTACTAAATTTTTATTCAGTCTTTCACATCAGTAATATAATCATCTCCTTAACATATAATGGTTCTTTCCTTTTTTGGGCATTTTCAGAACTGACCCAAATTATATCCCAGGGAATCTAACTGAGGGAGAGCAAATGGCAAAATGTCTCCTTTATAAGGAGACAGAATGCAATTTGAAAATCAAAAACGACTTTGTGCTCTTTTGTCCTATGCCTAAAAGTCAATAATCTGCTTTCTATTTATGTGCTCTTCCTGGAAACCTTTTCTCGAGGGTTCACTTTAAAAATACTCTTTTTTTTTTTTTTTTTTTATTGTTGTAGTTTAAACGAAGTTTACATTTCAAGTTAGTCTCCCATACAAAAATTTTTACATACATTGTTATATAAATCTAATTGCTCTCCCGGTACTGTGACAGCACACTCCTCCTTTCCACCCCTGATTCCCCATGTCCATTCAACCAGCTCATAATCCTCTCTGCCTTCCCATCTCACCTCTGGATAGAAGCTGCCCATTTAGTCTCTTGTATCTACTTGAGCTAAGAGGCACACGCCTCACAAGTATCACTTTATGTCCCACAGTCCAGTCCAATCCCTGTCTGAAGAGTTGGCCTCGGAAATTGTTTTGTTTCTCAGCTGATAGAGAATCCAGGGGCCATGCTTTCCGGGGATCCTCCAGTCTCAGTCAGACCATTAAGTTTGATCTTCTTACTAGAATTTGAGTTCTGCACCCCACCTTTCTCCTGCTCCATCAGGGAGACTCTGTTGTGTTCCCTGTCAGGGTGGTCTTTGGTGATAGATGAGTACCATCGAGTGCTTCTGGTCTCAGGCTGATGAAGTCTCTGGTTTATGTGACCCTTTCTGTCTCTTGGGCTACTACTTTCCTTGTGTCTTTGGTGTTCTTCATTCTTCTTTGCTCCAGGTGGTTGGGACCAATTGATGCATCTTAGATGGCCGCTTGCAGGCTTTTAAGACCCCAGATGCCACTCACCAAAGTAGGATGCAGAACATTGTCTTAATAAGCTTTGTTATGCCAATTGACCTAGATGTCCCCTGAAGGCATGGTCCCCAGACCCCTACCCCTGCTACTCTGTCCCTCATAGTGTTTGATTGTATTCAGGAGACTTCATATCTTTGGTTTAGTCCAGTTGTTCTGACTTCCCATATAGTGTGTGCTGTCCTTCCCTTCACCTAATATAAAACTTGTCTACTATCTAGTTAGTGAATAATCCTCCCCTCCCTGCCCACACTCATAACCATCAAAGAATGTTGTCTTCTGAGTTTAAACCTTTCCTTGAGTTCTTATAATAGTGGTCTTATACAATATTTGTCCTTCTGTGACGGACTGAATTCACTCAGCATGATGCCTTCCAGATTCCTCCATGTTAGGTTTCACGACTTCATCACTGCTATTTATCATTGTGTAGTATTCCATTGTGTGGATATACCATAATTTGTTTATCCATTCGTCCGTTGATGGGCACCTAGGTTGTTTCCATCTTTTTGCTATTGTGAACAGTGCTACAGTGAACATGGGCATGCATATATCTATTCGTGTGGTGACTCTTATTTCTCTAGGATATATTGCAAGGAGTGGGATAACTGGATCATATGGTACTTCTATTTCTAGCTTTTTAAGGAAGCGCCAAATCGATTTCCAAAGTGGTCGTACCATTCTACATTCCCACCAACAGCGTATAAGTGTTCCAGTCTCTCTACAACCTCTCCAGCATTTATTATTTTGTGTTTTTCGGATTAATGATAGCCTTGTTGGGGTGAGATGATATCTCATTGTAGTTTTCACCTGCATTTCTCTAATGGCTGATGATCATGAACATTTCTTCATGTGTCTGTTAGCCACATGAATATCTTCTTTGGCAAAGTGCCTGTTCATATCTTTTGCCCATTTTTTAATTGGGTTATGTGTCTTTTTGTTGCTGAGGTTTTGCAGTGTCTTGTAGATTTTAGAGATTAGACGCTGATCAGATTTGTCATAGCCAAAAATTTTTTCCCAGTCTGTAGGTTGTCTTTTTACTCTTTTGGTAAAGTCTTTTGATGAGCGTAAGTGTTTGATTGTTAGGAGCTCACAGTTATCTAGTCTCTCTTCTGCTGCTTGTGCATTGTTACTCATAGTTTGTATTGTGTTTATGATGTGTATTAGACCTCCTAGCATTGTCCCTATTTTTTTCTTCCATGATCTTTATTGTTTTCATTTTTATATTTAAGTCTCTGATCCATTTTGAGTTAGTTTTTGTGCATGCTGTACAGTTTTTTGCAGATAGATATCCAGTTATGCCAGCACCATTTGTTAAAGAGACTGTCTTTTCCCCAGTTAACGGACTTTGGGCCTTGTCAAATGTCAGCTGCTCATCGGTGGATGAATTTATGTCTGGATTCTCAATTCTGTTCCATCGATCTATGTATCTGTTGTTGTACCAGTACCAGGCTGTTTTGACACCGTGGCAGTATAATAGTTCCTAAAATCAGGTAGTGTGAGGCCTCCCACTTTGTTCTTCTTCTTGAGTAATGCTTTGCTTATTCGGGGCCTCTTCCTTTTCCATATGAAGTTGGTGATTTGTTTTTCCATCTCATTAAAAAAGCTGGTGGAATTTGGATCAGGATTGCATTATATCTCTAGATCGCTGTGGGTAGAATTGACATTTTCACAATGTGGAGTCTACCTATCCATGAGCGAGGTATGTTTTTCCACTTATGCAGGTCTCTTTTGGTTTCTTGCAGTAGTGTCTTGTAGTTTCCATTGTACAGGTCTTTTACATCTGCGTTTAGATTTATTCCTAAGTATTTTATCTTCTTGGGGGGCTATTTTAAATGGTACTGATTTGGTGATTTCCTCTTGGAGGTTCTCTTTGTTGGTGTAAAGGAATCTAACTGATTTTTGTGTGTTTATCTTGTATCCTGAAACTTTGTTGAAATCTTCTATTAGTTCCAGTCATTTTCTTGTGGATTTTTTGGGGTTTTCTGTATATTAAGATCATATCATTTGCAAATAGAGATAGTTTGACTTCTTTGCTACCAATTTGGATGCCTTTCTTTCTTTTTCTAGCCTAATTGCTCTGGCTAGGACCTCCAGCACAATGTTGAATAAGAGTGCTGATAAAAGGCATCCTTATCTGGTTCTCATTCTCAGGAGGAAAGCTTTCAAAGTCTCTCCACTTAGTATGATGTTGGCTGTTGGCTTTGTATAAATGCCCTTAATTATATTGAGGAATTTCCCTTCTATTCCTATTTTGTTGAGAGTTTTTATCATGAATTGGTGTTGGACTTGTCAAATGCCTTTTCTGCATCGATTGATAAGATCATGTGGTTCTTGTTTTTTGTTTTATTTATGTGACAGATTATACTGATTGTTTTTCTAATGTTGAACCATCCTTGCATAACTGGTATGAATCCCACTTGATCATGGTGAATTATTTTTTTGATATGTTGCTGAATTCTATTGGCTAGAATTTTGTTGAGGATTTTTGCATCATTGTTCTTGAGGGATATTGGTCTGTACTTTTCTTTTTTTGTGGTGTCTTTACCTGGTTTTGGTATCAGGGTTATGCTGGCTTCATAGAATGAGTTTGGAAGTATCCCATCCTTTTCTATGCTCTGAAATACCTTTAGTAGTAGTGGTGTTAACTCTTCTCTGAAAGTCTGGTAGAATTCTCCAGTGAAGCCATCTGGGCCAGGGCTTTTTTTTGTTGGGAGTTTTTTAATTACCTTTTCAATCTCTTCTTTTGCTATGGGTTTATTTAGTTGTTCTACCTCTGTTTGTGTTAGTTTAGATAGATAGTAAGTTTCTAGAAATTTTTCCATTGCCTCTAGGTTTTCAAATTTGTTAGAGTATAATTTTTCATAGTATTCTGTTGTGATTCTTTTAATTTCAGTTGAGTCTGTTGTGGTATCACCCATCTCATTTCTTATGCGGGTTATCTGCTTCCTCTCCTGTTTTTCTTTTTTTGGTTTGGCCAGTGGTTTATAAATTTTGTTGGTCTTTTCAGAGAACCAGCTTTTGGTCTTATTAACTCTTTCAATTGTTTTTCTATTCTCTATTTCATTTAATTCTGCTCTAATTCTTATCATTTCCTTTCTTATGGCGCCTGAGGGCTTCTTTAGGTCTTTCTATTTGTTCCAGTTGTAGGGTTAATGTTTTGATTATGGCCCTTCTTCTTTTTGGATGTGTGCATTTATTGCTATAAACTGACCTCTGAGCACTGCTTTTACTGTGTCCCAAAGGTTCTGGTAGGATGTGTTTTCATTCTTGTTTGATTCTATGATTTTCTTTATTCCATCCTTAATTTCTTCTATAACCCAGTAGTTTTGATCAAGGTATTGTTCAGTTTCCATGCGTTTGATTTTTTTTCCCTTGCTTTTTCTGTTGTTGAGTTCTTCTTTTATGGCTTTATGGTCCAAAAGATGCTTTGTAATATTTCGACGCTTTGGATTTTGTTAAGGCTTGTTTTATGGCCTAATATGTGGTCTATTCTGGACAGTGTCCCATGTTCATTGGAAAAGAAAGTATACTTGGCTGCTGTTAGGTGAAGTGTTTGGTATATGTTTATGAGATCAAGCTGGTTGACTGTAGCATTTAGCTCTTCATGTCTTTTTTGAGCTTCTTTCTGGACATTCTGTCCTTCACCAAAAGAGTTGTGTTGCAGTGTCCTACTACTATTGTGGAGCTGTCTCTCTCTCTTTTCAGTGCTGTTAGAGTTTGTTTTATGTATTTTGGAGCCCTGTTGTTGGGTGCATAAATATTTATGATAGTTATGTCCTCCTGGTGTATTGACCCTTTAATCATTATATAGTGTCCTTCCTTATCCTTTGTGGTGGATTTTACTTTAAAGTCTATTTTGTCAGATTAGTAGTGCCACTCCTGCTCTTTTTTTGAGTGTTGTTTGCTTGATATATTTTTTTCCATCCTTTGCGTTTTAGTTTGTTTGTGTCTTTAAGTCTAAGGTACATCTCCTGTAGGCAGCATATAGACAGATTGTGTTTTTTACCCAATCTGCCACTCTCTGTCTCTTTATTGGAGCATTTAGTCCATTTACATTCAGTGTAATTATTGATAGGTATGAGATTAGTGCTGTCATTTTCATGTCTTTTTTTGTGTGTTGTTCACGGTTTCTTTATTCCACTTAATTTTCTGCACTGCATTATTTTTCTTTATGTATTTTCTTTTCATCTTTTTCTTTGTTGTTGATTTTGTGTTTGCTGAGTCTTTATATTTTTCTAGCTTTTTATTTTGACTTGTAGGATTGTTAGTTTCCTTTGTGGTTGCCTTAATATTTAACCCTGTTTTTTCTAAGTTTATACCAGTCTTTTACTTTTTTATATCGCCTTGACTTCCTCTCTATATGAAAACTTTACATCTACATTTCTTAAGTCCCTCTTTTTTGTTTTAATGTCGTCATCTTTTACATTTTGACATCTGTTTCCCTATTTTCAGTGTTTTAGCTTTGATTTGTTTTTGTGACTTCACTATCTGGGTTGATATCTGGTTGTTCTGTCCTGTGTTCTAGTCTTTACCTGATGTTACTGATTTTCTAACTGGAGGACTCCCTTTAGTGTTTCTTGTAATTTTGGTTTGGTTTTTACAAATTCCCTAAACTTCTGTTTATCTGGAAAGGCCCTAATTTTGCCATCATATTTGAGAGACAGTTTTGCTGGATATATAATTCTTGGCTGGCAATTTTTATTCCTTCAAGGCTTTATATATGTCATCCCATTGCCTTCTTGCCTGCATGGTTCCTGCTGAGTAGTCCGAGCTTATTCTTATTGACTCTCCTTTGTAGATGACTTTTCGTTTATCCCTAGCCACTCTTAAAATTTTCTCTTTATCTTTGGTTTTGGCAAGTTTGATTATATTATGTCTTGGTGACTTTCTTTTGGGATCTACCTTATGTGGGGTTCGATGAGCATCTTGAATAGATATCTTGTCATCTTTCACAATATCAGGGAAGTTTTCTGTCAACAAATCTTCAGTGATTCTTTCTGTATTTTCTATTATCCTCCCCTGTTCTGGTACTCCAATAACTCATAGGTTATTCCTCTTGATAGAGTCCTACATAATTCTTAGGGTTTCTTCATTTTTTTAATCTTTTAATCTGATTTTTCTCAAATAAATTGCTGTCAAGTGCTTTATCTTCAATCTCACTAATTCTGATTTCCATTGCCTCAATTTTGCTCCTGTGACTTCCTATAGAGTTGCCTAATCCTGACATTTTTATTGTTAATCTTCTGGATTTCTGATTGCTGTCTTTCTATGGATTCTTGCAGCCTGTTAAATTTGTCATTATGCTCTTCTCTAATCTTTTTAATTTCCTCTATTGCGTGTTCTGCATTTTGCTTACTTTTCTTCCTGATTTCTTGAAGAGTTCTGTATATTAATCTTTTATATTCTGCTTCTGGTAATTCCAAGAAATTTTCCTCCTCTGGAAAATTTCTGGATTCTTTGTTTTGGGAATTTGATGAAGCCATCTTGGATTGCCTCTTTATGTGATTTGATATTAACTGTAGTCTCCAAGCCATCAATAAATTATTATATTTATGTATTTTGTGTTTGCTTACCTTGTCTAGCTTCTTGTTTTGTTTTGATACGCCCAAATAGGCTGCTCATATGAGCTAGTTTGATTATAGGCATATTTGAAGCTCTAGTGTCCTGTCACCAGGTGGTTAGATCTGTTACTAGGTATGTGAGCTGAGGAGTCCACCCATTCCTTCTGTATGGATTCAGCTCAGGTACCCTGGTAGACAGCCACCAAGTGTGTGGTGTAGCTCTCATCTACAGTCCTAGACAGACATGGGTGATTGGCGTAGGCACACGCTTCCGGCTGCAGCAGGGAGACACGCTCTGAGCAAAGCAAAGGGCTGACGGCACCCCAGAGTGTCCAGGAAGAAGGCGTATCCCTGTTCCCTAGAGCGCGTAGGTGGGTGGGGTTTGCAGCTGGATTATGAGCACCTAATGTTGTTCGCTGTAAGGACGGGGGGGCACCTCTTATTCATGGGCCCTTATCACAGGTGGCTATTGTGGCATGGGTGGAGCCACCAGTCCTCAGGTCCCTGGTGTGGGTAGGTGAAGACTCTGCTTAATGGGCAGAGCAGTGTCAAATGTCAAGATCCTGCCACTTCACAGATGAAAGAGTTGAAGTTAGACTTCTGGTATATACCCTGTTGTACTGCAGTAATGAGGGCCTACACTCTTCAGATGGGCCGACAGAAGTCTATGCAGGGTGAAAGGCACTCAACGTCTGTAGATCCCTTATGCCTGTGCCTAGGCAAAGGAGTTGTGCCTACCCTGGGTTCCTGGCTTAGGGGAGCCGGCAGTTTATTTTTTCCTCTGTTTGTTAATTTGTTCACTCTCCAAGGCAGGGAGAATGGCTTTGGGCGTGTAATGGATCCTACTTCTGGCCCAGAAGACTCGGCAATTGCTGAAGCTGGTCTGGGACCCAGTACAGAGCAGGGAGCAGGGAGGTAAATGGGAGAGAGGTTTTTCCCTAAGGGAGAGTGTTTTTGATCCACACGGTAAGCCATACACAAGTACTTATCTTTCTCCAGTGAAGGTTGCTTCTCACTGGTTCTGGGTGGCCGCGTAGACTCTCTGGTGCTGGGTTTCTCCAGGTATGGAAAATGTACCTCCCAAGCACCACCGCTTGCCTGCCTCACTGATCACACCTGAAGTGCTCAGGACTGAAGTGCTCAGGCTCTCACCGGGTCAGGTCTGGCAACTCTTTGCTGCTTCTGAACCATCTCTCCCTCCCCCTGCCACTCAGTCCAGTTCCTCAACTCTGCCTTTGATGTCAGAGCCCCCAGATTGCTATATATAATTGATTCACTTATTTTTTCGAGTCTTTGTTGTAAGAGGGTCCACCTGAATGGTCTGACTGCTCTACCATCTTGGCCCCATCTCCTCCCTTCTTGACCTTGGGTTCCCTGTTACCAACTTTCCTGTCCCTTCCTGCCTTCTCATCCTTGCCCCTGAGTTGGTGTGCCCATTTAGTCTCATTTTGTTTAGCAGCTAGTATTTTCTGCTACATAAACTTAGAACTCTGATTTTATGAAGAAAGTCGCCAGCGCTCACAAGAAGTTTGCCTATTCTACCATGCCAGTTCTGCACTGAAAATCCCATAAACCCTGTGCTAGAGCATCATTAACTTTGAACTTCCCAACAGAGTTCAATGCTATACCTTCTTATCATCACTCTTCCTTTTAACCTCTCTCTCCTCCTCTCCCCACCTTGCCTCCATCCCTATGGTTTGAGGTCACTCTCTCTATGTATGCTCTAGGCCAGGGGTCGGCAAACTATAGACTCATAAGCCAAATCTGGCTTGCTGCCTCTTTTAAATGCATTGTGCATTTTAAATGGTTAAATTAAAAAAAAAAAAAAAGAGGGATAGTACTTTATGGCATGTTAAAATTATATGAAATTCAAATTTCAGTGTCCTTAAATAAAGTTTTCTTGGAACTCACATTTTTGTATTATCTATGGCTGGTTCTGCCTACAACCACAAATTTGAGTAGTTGTGACAGAGACTGTATGGTCTATAAAGCCTAAAATATTTACTATCTGGTCCTTTACAAAAAAGTTTTCAGACCTCTGCTTTAGGTCACAAGATGGTGGGGAGACTCTATTGTGGGAAAAAGGTATGATAAGTTATGGCAAACAAGCTGGAAGTGTGCTATAAATATGGTGGAAGAGGAGACAAAAAAGAATAAGTTGAAACCAGGCTCTTGACACTGATATCAGTGATTACAAGACATAGAAGAAAAGGAGATGATCAAAGTTAGAAGAGACCTGTATTATGTCCATGAGATAAGAAAGAATGGAAATACAGGGGCCTTCAGGAGGAATTCAAGGGAGCCCTGGTGGCACAGTGGTTAAGCGCTTGGCTGCTAACAGAAAGGTTGGAAGTTCAAACCTACAAACCACTCCTTGGTAAAAAGATGTGGCAGTCAGCTTCCGTAAAGGTTTACAGCCTTGGAAACCCTGTGGGGCAGTTCTACTCTGTCCTGTAGGGTTGCTATGAGTCAGCATCGACTCAAGGTTAATGGGTTTGGTTGTTCAGGAGGAATTCAGAGGTGGGGCTCAGAACCTAGTGTCCACTCCCAGCACTGTGTTTTTGTTTTACCCTTTCTACTTTAATCTCCCTAGACTCTATTGTTTCATCTTTTTCTTTCCTACAGTATTTAGGACAGTGCCTTGAACTTAATCAATATTGATTGATTAATTGAACTAGTCAATTGATGAGTGAGTGAAAAGAATCTGGGCTACTTCTCATTTGCATGGCACCTTGGTGCAAAGTTTGTTGTTGTTGTTAGGTACTGCCGAGTCGGTTCCCACTCATAGCGACCCTATAAGACAGAGTAGAACTGCCCCATAGCGTTTCCTAGGAGCAGCTGATGGGTTTGAACTCCTGACCTTTTGGTTAGCAGCCAAGCTCTTAACCACTGCACCATGAGGACTCCATGAATTTGGTAAAGGGGACTAATTTGAGCATAGGCAGCCCCATGGGTAAAAGCCTTGGCAGGAAGAGCATGGTCTGGACTCCTGTTGCCCTCTAGTCTGGAACCCTTGGGCAGGACACAATCTGCACAACATGCAGTGACCCTGAATGCAGTAACACAGGCATTTTTGTTGAGCAATACCTTGAAAACCCACTCAGTTTAGCAAAATTCTCACTGCAACTCACCTCAATACATAGCATCTCTCTGGCCTGCTGAATTTACCCATATTAAAACAATGCCTGAATTTACCCATATTAAAACAATGCCAAGTAATTGTCAGGCTGGTTTTCCTCCAGCCATGTAAACTGCTTGGTACAAGTACACCTCCTCAAATCTTCAGACACTGATAGCTTTCAGCTGAAAGGATGACCAAACACAAGTTTAGTGGGAAAAGTTATATGCCATAAAATACTTCATGCCAGATATTGGAGTAGTGCAGAAATTGGAGCCTATATAAATATCTTGATGCTATTCCATTTGGATACATGCCACAAAAAATAACCTGGAGTTGTTCTGAAAAAGTGTCAATAAATCATCTATTTATCTTGATACTGCAGTGTACCAATTTATTTCTTTTGCAAGCTTAAGTGCTCTTCAAAGCCAGACAACTTTAAAGCCCTGGTTTGAAATTTACTCTAAAGGCCTAAAAACTAGAAGAAGAAAAAAAAAACCCAAATCCATTGCCACAGAGTCAATTCTAACTCATAGTGACCCTACGGACAGAGTAGAACTGCCCATATGGTTTCTGAGGCTGTAATCTTTATGGAAGTAGACTGCTACATCTTCCTCCTGTGGAGAGGCTGGTGTGTTCGAACCTCCAACCTTTCAGTTAGCAGCCCGAAAACTAGTTCAGAAGAGAGAGTAGGGGACAGGGTTCAACTGCTGCTGGACTAAAATAATCGCCATTTCAATGGTTCCAATGTAGTCTCTGTTGACTGCATTGCTTGATTGCAGTTGCTTCCAATATATTATTTCTTCCCACGTAGGCTACAGATGTTTGATTTTTTTTCCCACTGTCTTATTTCTTTTTCCTTTTTCTCCCTTTCCCTATTAACTTGTCCTTTCCTTTGTCTTCACCTGCATTATTCTATCTGACCAGTTAATAGCCTCTGGGTGCATTACTAAGCCATTTCAGATTGAGCCCAGAATGAAGAGTAAGGTGATTAGTTTATTATGGTGGTATATGGGGGGGGGGGGGGGAATTCCACACTTGAAGAAGTTTGGAGTATACTGGGTTAAACAAAATATTGCTTCATCAAAACTTTCAATACACTAGTGGTCACTGTGATTCTTTAAGGTGTGGGGTCAACATATAGTGTCAATTAGACACAGAAACTTTTTTAACTTCAGAACCTCTTTTGGTGGTAAGGACAATGGCCTGGAAAACTCTCTCTCTGATATGGTGCTCAGTGTGACAGCCCATTTTCAGAGCCAGGAGAAGGCTAGTCTGTCTTACAATGTACCAAAGACAAAAGTCCAAGACAAAATTAATGAAGGCTGTTTGTTCATAAACTTGTATCCAGAGAATCCATCTGTGGCCACTTTCATTTTAGCAAGGTTTCAAAGGTGCTAGAAAGGAGAGTACATTTTATAGAGAAAAAAGAGAAAATACTGAGACAGTCTCTGCCTGGAAAATGCCATATTAGGGTGGAATTTTGGAAGCAGGAGAGACTTTCTGATTGGTCTTCAGGTACATTTTGGAGTCCTTGGTTCGCTACACTGGGCAATCAAGCAGTCTGGAGACATTTCATAAAGGTAGAATTGTTTAATGTTAGGGATGGAGCCATACAGTTTGTTTTTTCCCTTAGTTTGTTAATGTTGTGTATTATATTGGCTGACTTTTTGAGTGTTAAACTAATCTTGCACTCATTAAATAAATCCCATTTGGACAGAATATTTTATCCTTTTCATATATTCCTAAGATTTTGTTAAGGATTTTTGTGTATTAGTATTTAATTTTATTTTCTTATAATATTTTATTTGGATTTTGTTATAAAGGTAATGTTGGCCACATATAATGAGTTAGGAAGTATTCTCAATGAATTTTCTATTTTCTGAATAAGCTTGTGTAACACTAGGATTATTTCCACTGACAAAGCCACCCTGACTTGAAGGCTTTTTTTTTTTTTTTTGTAGGATTATTATTATTTTTTCATTACTGATTCAGCTTCCTTAAAAGACACAGGGCTATTCATGTTTTTTTGATTGATTTATTTTGCAGTATTAGAATTTTGTGATTTTCATGGAATATTTTTTCACTTCACCTAAGATGTCAAATGTACTGTCATAAAGTTGTTTTCTTCTTCTCATGAAGCTAGTTAAGCGGCAGAAGAGTAACTTGACCCAAGTCTTCTGACCTCATGCCCAATACTTTATCTATTCTCCTACCATATGATATATATCATTATTTAATTATTTTGGCAAATATTTGTTAAGCTCTTGCTATGTACTCAAATTCTTGATACATCATGGAAATACAGATGACTAGGAGGATAATTTTGGCTTCAAGAATCCTATAGTCTAGTAGAAGAGATAGTCTTATAAAAAGATTCTGTAATTGTGAAACAAAGTGATAAAGTCTGCCATAAACTGAATATTACAGAAAAGGAAGTGAAGGGGTCAGAGTTTGCAGGGATGCTAATATTTGCATTGGGCCTTAAAGGAACTATAGGAATATACTACGTGGAAAATGAATCTAGGAAGAGAAAAATGGAGGAACGAAGGGACTAAGTTATGAAGGGACAGGCTGTTCTCAAGGAAGAATGAAAAAGTTGAGTCAGTGGAAGTATGTTCAGAGAAAATGAATTTAAGATGTAGGTGGAGGTCAGATTTTGAAGGATCTATCCTTACGTATGTGCTAGTTAATATTTGGGAAGCCAGTGTAGTTTCTTCAGTGACAAAACCAAAATGTAGAGGTTGGGTAAAACTGACAGCCTTTCTCAAAATGGGTTTGTTGTTGTTGTTAGGTGCCATAGAGTTGGTTCTGACTCATAGCAACCCTAGAACAACAGAACGAAACACTGCCCAGTACTGCGCCATCCTCATAATCACTGTTATGCTGGGGCCCATTGTTGCAGCCACTATGTCAATCTATCTCCTTGAAGATCTTGCTCTTTTTCGATGATCCTCTACTTTACCAAGCATGACGTCTTTTTCCAAGGATAAAATGTTTCTCCTGATAACATGTCCAAAGTATGTGAGACGAAGTCTCACCGTCCTTGCTTCTAAGGAGCATTCTGGCTGTACTTCTTCCAAGACAGATTTGTTCATTCTTCTGGCAGTCCATGGTATATTCAATATTCTTTGCAAACACCATAATTCAAAGGCATTGTTTCTTCTTTGGTTGTCCTTATTCACTGTCCAGCTTTCACACACAAATGAGGCAATTGAAAACACCAAGGTTTGGGTCAGGCGCACCTTACTCTTCAAGGTGATATCTTTGATTTTCAACACTTTAAAAGGTCTTTTGCAGCAGATTTGCCCAATGCAATGCATCGTTTGATTTCTTGAATGCTGCTTCCATGGGTGTTGATTGTGGATCCAAGTAAAATGAAATCCTTGATAACTTCAAACTTTGCTCCATTTGTCATGATGTTGCTTATTGGTCCAGTTGTGAAGTTTTTTTTTTTTCTTTATGTTGAGTATAATTCATACTGAAGGCTGTAGTCTTTGATCTTCATCAGTAAGTGCTTCAAGTCCTCTTCATGTTCAGCAAGCAAGGTTGTGCATCGGCATATCACAGATTGTTAATGAGTCTTCCTCCAATCCTGATGCCCCGTTCTTTCTCATAGAGTCCAGCTTCTCAGATTATTTGTTCAGCGTACAGCCTGAATAAGAACAATGAAAGGATAGAACCCTGATGCACACCTTTCCTGACTTTAAACCACGCAGGATCCCCTTATTCTGCTCAAATGACTGTGTCTTGGTCTATGTACAGGTTCCTCAGGAGCACAGTTAAGTGTTTTAGAATTTCCATTCTTCATAATGTTATCCATAATTTGTTATGATCCACACAGTCGAATGCCTTTGCATAGTTGATAAAAAACACAGGTAAACATTTTTCTGATATTCTCTGCTTTCAGCCAAGATCCATCTGATATCAGCAATGATATCCCTTGTTCCACATCCTCTTCTGAATCCAACTTGAATTTCTGGCAGTTCCCTGTCAATGTACTGCTGCAACTGCTTTTGAGTGATCATCAGCAAAATTTGAACTGTGTGTGATATTAATGACATTGTTTGATAATTTTCGCTTTCTGTTGGATCACCCTTCTTTGAAATAGGCATAAATGTGGATCTCTTCCAGTCACTTGGACAGGTAGCTGTCTTCCAAATTTCTTGGTGTGGATGAGTGAGCCCTTCCAGTGCTGCATCCGTTTGTTGAAACATCTCAGTTGGTTTTCTGTCAATTCCTGGAACCTTGTTTTTCACCAGTGCCTTCAGTGCAGCTTGGACTTCTTCCTTCAGTACCATTAATTCTTGATCATATGCTACCTCTTGAAATGATTGAATGTCAACTGATTCTTTTTGGTATGGTAACTCTGTGTATTTCTTCCATCTTCTTTTGATGCATCCTGTGTCGTTCAGTATTTTACTGGTAGAATCCTTCCCTATTGCAACTCAAGGCTCGAAATTTTTCTTCAGTTCTTTCAGCTTGAGAAATGCAGAGTGTGTTCTTCCCTTTTGGTCTTCTAACTCCAAATCTTTGCACATTTCATTATAATACTTTATTTTGTCTTCTCAAGCTGCCCTTTGAAATCTTCTGTTCAGCTCTTTAACTTCATCATTTCTTTTGTTCCCTTTAGCTGCTCGACCTTCGAGAGTGAGTTTCAGAGTCTCTTCTGACATCCATTTTGGTCTTTTCTTTCTTTCTTATCTTTTTAATGACCTCTTGCTTTCTTCATGTAAGAAGTCCTTGATATCAAAATGGATTTAGAACTAAATATTACAAAATCAACTGGGGATGCTTGTTAAAAGTGAAGATTCCTTAACCTAATTCCAGCCATACTGAACAGACTCATTGAAAAGTGGTCAAGGAATGTGCATCTTATGCCCCTCTGATAATTCTGATGTATACTTAGTTTTGAAAACAAACTGGAGTACAGCTTTTATTTTTAAACTATTCTCTGGTCTATGTTCTCCTGGACTTCCTTCAAACAAATCATCTCCTTTTTGTTTTTCATATTTTGCATCCACATATAATTTTATTTTAATAAAGAGTTTCTACAGCTAAAAATTGTTTGAAAACCATGGGACTAGAGGTTGGGGAAGGTGGTGTCCAGTAAACTATTTGGTAGATTACAACAGTGATATCTAAGTGCCTGTGAGGAGTACAAGGGGAAATGGAGAAGACGGGAAGAATTCAAACATCATTTCTAAGGTAAAATCAACTGAACTTGTACAATGGCTGTGAGGAGGAAGGAAGCAGAGAGATTCTAAGATTAATTCTAGTAGCGTTGATGGTTTGGGTCCCTAGAACCTATATTTATGTGTCTTTTCCACTTTCTGAATCCTGTCCATTCAACAGTGATAGGGGAAAATCACTATCTAAGTATAAGTTATGAGATTCTCTTCTATTTCCAAGTATTCAGTTTACTCTGTGTAAGCCACTTGCTTACTGGGTTAATCCTTAAACTGACTGTTTATCATGCAAAATTACCACCACTCATTATAAGGAACCTACATTTGCTTTAAAAATAAGTCCTTCTCCCATCTAGAGAATGGGTAAGCGTGAGCTGGAAAATAATGTTGTTATAATGACTCAGTGCCAGAAATTCTCCTCTTTTCTGGGACAGTGAGCCAAATTTACTGCTCTGTTCTTGAGCAGAAAGAATTCCTAATCAAAATAAAATAACAACAAAACTTAGAGTTCAAAATAAATAATTTTAATATGCTTGGAAAGGAGACTGTTTTCATGATCTTAAAATCTTTTTGGTTTGTTTGTTTGCCTTTTTTAAAAAACAAGTTTAATAGTTGGCTTAAGTTTGACCTGCTGGCCCAAATAAAACAAGTTGGACCCTTACTGCTTTGGTTCACGTATTGCTGAGAGGTTCTCTAACAGCCCCAATGGGATAAAAAGAGGATCAGGATGATTTGCAATGTTGGATTGCGACAAATGAGAAACCTCTTTAGAAAACTAGTAAGCCAAGTAGCTGCTAACCTGTTTAAACAGGTGAAGAAACACAAAATACTTTGAGCTTTCTTAATGCTCATCTGAGTAAATGGGCTTATTTCATTTGCTCTAGCGAAATCAACTCCTAGGCCAAATGGCAAAGACACCCCACACCATTAAAATCTTTGTTGCAAATGAGAAAAAAAAAAAAATCTATTATTAACCCATTGCCATCAAGTCAATTCCAACTCATAGCAACCCTATAGGACGGAGTAGAACTGCCCTACAGGGTTTCCAAGGAGTGACTGGGGGATTCAAACTGCCGACCTTTTGATTAGCAGCTGAGCTCTTAATCACTGCACCACTAGGGCTCCAATCTGTTATTATATCCTTCAGAAAGTACACTGAATAGTATAATTAATTAAATCTATTATCAAAATATTACCTAGTACAGATACCTACCACTATCCGTCTGTCAGTTTGTTGTACTGTGGTGGTTTATTTTTTGCTATGATGCTGGCGGCTATACCATCAGTATTTCAGGTAGCAGCGCTACCCTTGGTGGACAGGTTTCAGTGGAGCTTCCAGACTAAGAGACTGTGAAGAAAGACCTGGCTGTCTACTTGTGACAATTAGCCAATGAAAACCCTATAGATCACAACAGAATATTATGTGATACAGTGCTGGAAGATGAGCCCCCTAGGTTTGAAGGCATTGCATAATAGCTGCAACAGTGGACTCAAACATACTAAAGATCATGAAAATGATGTAGGACTAGGCAATTTTTTTTTTTTATATACGTTAGCGGCCATGAACTGGGGTCAATCCAATGGCAACTAACACCACCACCACCACCGATATGTAAAAGACACTAGTTGCTTCCTTCTCATCTCATTATTTCATATTAATTGAAATGTCCCAATAATTTAGGTCTTCGAATACAAAGATAATCAAGAAATTAAATCCTATCACATCACAGAAACATGGTTTAGACAAATGAGTTCCAGTTATGTGTTCAGACAAGGACAAAAACCCGATCCTCTTTCTTTCTAGAGATGTGCTCTTGGAAAAAGCTCTTGACTTTCTTCATCCTTAATTTTCTAATCAGTAAAGTGGAAATATAACACTCTTTTAGTAGCAAAGATATTACAAATCATCTAAGATTTTTTTAAAAAGGCTGTACAATGTTCAGCAAATTGTTGTTACTGTTGTTTACTCATGTTGGTTAGGTTCTGAGTGACCAGGTTTATGACCTGAAAGTTGAACAAAGTTTATTGTTCCTGTTCCAATCTGAAGACAAATTCAGTATTTCTTATGAAGTCATGTTCCTCTAGACCTTCTGTTTTTGTAGTTTCTTGGTCCTTTCTTCCACATAATTTATGGAAAGTTGAATTAGAGCACTAATGATTGCCAAGAATTGTGAGAGCTTTACAATTTACAAAGCACTTACATAGACCTTGGCTTTCTGGATCCTCACACAACACTTTAAGTAGACACTCATATTTCCTAGTTGAAAACATGGATACTGAAGCTCAGAGAGGTAATTACTTGTGCAAGATCATATAACTAGTACTGAGTTAAAGGTGCCCATTTTCTCTACTTCAATATAAAATGTGCTTCTTCTATGCATATATTCAGATTTAAGTTATAGGCGACCATGAAATTTATCATCTAAATTGGGATACCTTTGAGAGTAGAAGGAAGTGGAGGTAATAACTACGTGAGGACCACAGAGATCAACTAGGACTGTCTTGGGCAAACAGAACATGAGTCCCTCTTGATAGAATCCAAGTTTCATGAGACTGGGTGGTCTATATAAGACCTCCTGATCAGTCTCATTTTTAGATCAACTTCAACAGATAAAAAATAGCCTTTTTAAGGATGGAATACTCCCAAACTCATTCTATGAAGCCAGCATAACCCTGATACCAAAACCAGGTAAAGACACCACAAAAAACAGAAAATTACAGACCAATATCTCTCATGAATATTGATGCAAAAATCCTCAACAAAATTCTAGCCGATAGAATTCAGCAACATATCAAAAAAATAATTCACCATGATCAAGTGGGATTCATACCAGGTATGCAGGGATGGTTTAACATTAGAAAAACAATCAATATAATCCATCACATAAATAAAACAAAAAACAAGAACCATATGATCTTATCAATCGATGCAGAATAGGCATTTGACAAAGTCCAACACCAATTCATGATAAAAACTCTCAACAAAATAGGAATAGAAAGGAAATTCCTCAATATAATTAGGGGCACTTATACAAAGCCAACAGCCAACATCATCCTAAATGGAGAGACTTTGAAAGCATTCCCCTTGAGAAAGGGAACAGAAAAGGATGCCCTTTATCACCGCTCTTATTCAACACTGTGCTGGAGGTCCTAGCCAGAGCAATTAGGCTAGAAAAAGAAAGAAAGGCATCCAAATTGGTAGCAAAGAAGTCAAACTATCTCTATTTGCAAATGATATGATCTTAATATACAGAAAACCCCAAAAAATCCACAAGAAAATGACTGGAACTAATAGAAGATTTCAACAAAGTTTCAGGATGCAAGATAAACGCACAAAAATCAGTTAGATTCCTTTACACCAACAAAGAGAACCTCCAAGAGGAAATCACCAAATCAATACCATTTAAAATAGCCCCCAAAGAAGATAAAATACTTAGGAATAAATCTAAACGCAGATGTAAAAGACCTGTACAATGGAAACTACAAGACACTACTGCAAGAAACCAAAAGAGACCTGCATAAGTGGAAAAACATACCTCGCTCATGGATAGGTAGACTCCACATTGTGAAAATGTCAATTCTACCCACAGCGATCTAGAGATATAATGCAATCCTGATCCAAATTCCACCAGCTTTTTTAATGAGATGGAAAAACAAATCACCAACTTCATATGGAAAGGGAAGAGGCCCCGAATAAGCAAAGCATTACTCAAGAAGAAGAACAAAGTGGAAGGCCTCACACTACCTGATTTTAGGAACTATTATACTGCCACGGTAGCCAAAACAGCCTGGTACTGGTACAACAACAGATACATAGACCGATGGAACAGAATTGAGAATCCAGACATAAATTCATCCACTGATGAGCAGCTGACATTTGACAAGGCCCAAAGTCCATTAACTGGGGAAAAGACAGTCTCTTTAACAAATGGTGCTGGCATAACTGGATATCCAGCTGCAAAAAAACTGAAACAAGACCCATACCTCACAGCATGCACAAAAACTAACTCAAAACGGATCAAAGACTTAAATATAAAAACAAAAACAATAAAGATCACGGAAGAAAAAATAGGGACTATGCTAGGAGCCTTAATACATGTCATAAACACAATACAAACCATAAGTAACAATTCACAAGCAGCAGAAGAGAAACTAGATAACTGGGAGCTCCTAAAAGTCAAACACACTCATCAAAAGACTTCGCCAAAAGAGTAAAAGACAACCTACAGACTGGGAAAAAATTTTTGGCTATGACAAATCTGATCAGCGTCTAATCTCTAAAATCTACAAGACACTGCAAAACTCAACAACAAAAAGACAAATAACCCGATTAAAAAATGGCAAAGATATGAACAGGCAATTCACCAAAGAAGATATTCAGGCGGCTAACAGATACATGAAGAAATGCTCATGATCATTTGCCATTAGAGAAATGCAGATCAAAACTGCAATGAGATATCATCTTACCCCAGCAAGGCTAGCATTAATCCAAAAAACACAAAATAATAAATGCTGGAGAGGTTGTAGAGGACTGGAACACTTACACGCTGTTGGTGGGAATGTAGAATGGTACGACCACTTTGGAAATGGATTTGGCGCTTCCTTAACAAGCTAGAAATAGAAGTACCATGCGATCCAGCTCTCCTACTCCTTGGAATATATCCTAGAGAAATAAGAGCCATCACACGAATAGATATATGCACGCCCATGTTCATTGTAGCACTGTTCACAATAGCAAAAAGATGGAAACAATGTAGGTGCCCATCAATGGACAAATGGATAAACAAATTATGGTATAGCCACACATTGGAATACTGCCCAATGATAAAGAACAACGATGAAGTGGTGAAACATAACATGGAGGAATCTGGAGGGCATTATGCTGAGTGAATTCAGTCAGTCACAGAAGGACAAATATTGTATAAGACCACTATTATAAGAACTCTAGAAAAGGTTTAAACTGAGAAGACAACATTCTTTGATGGTTATGAGAGTGGGGAGGGAGGGGAGGTTCGTTCACTAACTAGATAATAGACAAGTTTTATCTTAGGTGAAGGGGAGGACAGCACACACTATACGGGAAGTCAGAACAACTGGACTAAACCAAAGCTAAGAAGTCTCCTGAATACAATCAAACACTTTGAGGGACAGAGTAGCAGGGGTAGGGGTCTGGGGACCATGCCTTCAGGGGACATCTAGGTCAATTGGCATAACAAAGCTTATTAAGACAATGTTCTGCATCCTACTTTGGTGAGTGGCATCTGGGGTCTTAAAAGCTTGCAAGCGGCCATCTAAGATGCATCAATTGGTCCCAACCACCTGGAGCAAAGAAGAATGAAGAACACCAAAGACACAAGGAAAGTAGTAGCCCAAGAGACAGAAAGGGTCACATAAACCAGAGACTTCATCAGCCTGAGACCAGAATTAGATGGTACCTGGCTACCACCAATGACCGCCCTGACAGGGAACACAACAGAGAGTCCCTGATGGAGCAGGAGAAAGGTGGGGTACAGAACTCAAATTCTAGTAAGAAGACTAGACTTAATGGTCTGACTGAGACTGGAGGATCCTCGGATAGCATGGCCCCTGGATTCTCTATTAGCTCAGACCTAAAACAATTTCCAAGGCCTACTCTTCAGACAGAGATTGGACTGGACTGTGGGACATAAGGTGATACTCGTGAGGAGTGTACCTCTTAACTCAAGTAGATACAAGAGACTAAATGGGCAGCTTCTATCCAGAGGTGAGATGGGAAGGCAGAGAGGTTAGGAACTCGTTGAATGGACGTGGAGAATCAGGGGTGGAAAGGAGGAGTGTGCTGTCACAGTATGGGGAGAGCAATTAGGGTCCCTTAACAATGTATGCATAAATTTTTGTATGGGAAAAATAAAAAAAAAAAAGAAGGGAGAGTGATGACATGCCGTGGGGTTGGCAAAGAATGTCACAAAACAATATGTGTATTAATTGTTTAATGAGAAACTAACTTGCTCTGTCAACGTTCATCTAAAGTACGGTTAAAAAAAAAAGAAAATGCTAGCTGCTGACCAAAACTCAGCTTCCATTTCTTCTTCGTTAAACTAATAGTATACATTTCCCAGCCTTCCTTGTAGTTAGCCACCGTTACGTAACTAGTTATCACAAGAGACTGTGAGCTGATGTGAGGTGTTTTGCTTTTAAGAAGGTAAGCTTCCTCTACGCATCTCTCCCCTTCCACCAGCTGAGTGTAATCGATATGGGCCCCAGTGGGTGGCGAAGTAACTTTATGGAAGGAGACTTGTTTCTTCAAGGATCACATACATAAAAGCTGCTCACGGACCAGAAGTACCCACCTTAGGCCACTACAAGGGCAGGACATATAAACCATAAAAACCAAACCGGTTGCTATGAGGTCAACTCCAACTCATGGCAACCCCATGTGTGTTCTCCATAGGGTTTTCAGTGGCTGAGTTTTTGGAATTGGGTTGCCAGGCCTTTCTTCTGAGGCACCTCTGGGTGAGCTTGAAATGCCAACTTTTTGGTGCCACCCAATGACATACATATATATGGAGCCCTGGTGGCATAGTGGTTAAGAGATCGGCTGCTAACCAAAAGGTCAGTAGTTCAAATCCACCAGCCACTCCTTGGAAACCCTGTGGGGCAATTCTACTCTGTCCTATAGGGTCACTATGAGTCAAAATCAATACACACACACACACACACACACACACACACATGCACACATTACATTACAACAACTAATGTTATTCTAATTAATACAGTAGTGAAGCGTGGGGCCATGCCTTATTAATCTTTGTGCTTCCAGCATCTGGCCCAGTGCTTGGCAGATAAATGTCATTGAGTAAGTAATTGACAAACTAAAATACAGCATCTTGGAATTTCATATTCTTCTATTCTTCATTCCATTCCTTTTATCTTCTCTCCTGCATGGTACCACTGTCCTCATGATGCCACTTAACTGCCCAAGTTTGTCATATTGTGCTAACTCCTCCAGTCTTACCCAAATAATATTCTTAGAGCAATAGTTTTATTCCACTTTCTCTAAAATCTATTCTTACAAGTGAATAGAGCAGATGAACTAATTTATGCTAAGGTACAAATGACTAAAAATAGTTTATTATATGACCATCATTCACAGAATACAAAATATATATTCGTATTTTCCAAAGGAAGATGTATCCTTAATATGAAAAAAATCAAGAATTTTTCATATCAATGAAAGGTTCCAAGAACCATATTTGGGGACATACCATATAGATGACTGCCTCCCACCTAAACAAACTGGATGTGATCACAGGAAGAAGGAAAGATGCCAAAGGTAGTCAAAGAACAAGAAAATTTAATATCAAGTTTTCACTGGCCTTAAGCCCTCATGGTTTGGAAATTTCTATTCTAATCCTAACTCCTTCATTCTTCGCTTCATAGACATGTAAAATTTAACGTTTTGAAAGGACTTGGAAGTCATCATGTCCAACCTGTCACCTTTAGAGAAAAACTTGTTGCCATAATCAATAACATAATCCTTGACATAGTTGAAGAGTTATATCCCCCGGTCTTCTCTTGGCCAGGCTAAGTAGCCCCAATTCCTATAGGAATTTTCTGCAAATATATTTTAATCCATTAATCTTTTTTCATTTTTCCTCCAGTTGTTCACTCTTTCTTAGGTTACAAGGTTCAAAAAGGGACATGTGATTCTAAAAAAAGACATAACCAACAAGGCCAGCCAGGCCTATGTATAGACAGAGTTGAAAGCTGCCAGCCTGTGTTGATTTGAGATGCAGAAAGCTCCTGGTTCTCCTCTTGTCCAGCCCTACTCATCCAGCCAAAAATAGCTCCCCTATCTTGCTGCCAAAGCTGATTTTCCCATCAGCGGAGGGCCTTGGGAAAGGGGGCAAGGGAAAGGCAACCAGTATTTCTTAAAAAATGTGCTTGGTACTATGCTAAACACATTGTATACATTTAAATTTTAAAAGCATCTTAAGAAGTTACTAGTGCATATAAGGAAACCCTGGTGGCGTAGTGGTTAAGAGCTAGGGCTGCTAACGAAAAGGTCGGCAGTTTAAATCCACAAGGTGCTCCTTGGAAACCCTATGAGGCAGTTCTACTCTGTACTATAGGGTCGCTACTAGTCAGAATTGACTCGACGGCAACGGGTTGAGTGCGTGTAAAATAAAGGGGGCAATAAGTATTCGGTATAAGATGAGAACATAATCTTTCCCAACAGACAGACCTAAGTTTGAATTCCAGCTCAATATTTACTGGTGATGTGACCTTAGCTAACTTCTTTATCCTCTCAAAGCCTCAGGTTCCTGATCCATCCAGTCATTATACCTCTATCAAGAATAAGTGAGATAGTCCATGAGGTAATCTATGTGGCTAGCCCAGTGACTGCTTCATGACAAATACTCAGTATATGTGAGCCACTATTATTATCCCCATTTTATAAAGAAGGAAATTGAGAATCAGAGATGGTAAATGATTTGCCTCAGGGCACAGACCTAGGAAGTTGTGGAGACAACATCTGAACCTAAGTCTGCCTCCCACGCTTGGGTTCTTTCCACTTGTTATGGATTGAATTGTGTCTCCCCCAAAAATGTGTGTTAATTTGGCTAGTTCATGATTCCCAGTATTGTGTGATCGTCCACCATTTATCATCTGATGTGATTTTCCTATGTGTTGAAAATCTTACCTCTGTGATGTTAGTTAGGTGAAATTAGTGGCAGTTATGTTAATGAGGCAAGACTCAACCTACAAGATTAGGTTGTATCTTAAATCAATCTCTTTTGAGACACAAAAGAGAGAAGGGAGCAGAAAGACAGGCGGACCTCATACCACCAAGAATCAAAAGCCAAGAGAATAGTACATCCCTTGGACCCGGGGTGCCTTCGCTAAGAAGCTCCTCGACTGGGAAAGACTGATGACAAGGACCCTACCCCAGAGCCTATAGAGAGATAAAGCCTGCTGCTGGAGCTAGCACCCTGAATTCAGACCGCGTATAGCCTCCTGCAATGTGAGAGAATACATTTATCTTTGTTAAAGCCATCCACTTATGGTATTTCTGTTACATCAGCACTAGATAACTAAGACACCACTCCAGTTCATTTGCTGTCCATTGGATTCTGACTCATGGAGACCCCATGTCCGTCAGTGTAGGACTGTGCTCTGTAGAGTTTTCAGTGGCTAATTTTTCAGAAGTAGATTACCAGGCCTTTCTTCTGAGGTGGCTCTTGGTGGACTCAAACCTCCAACCTTTCGGTTAGCAGCCAAGAGAGTTAACCTTTTCTTCTACTATTGTTTCCAAAAGCCCTCTCATAAGTGCATACAAATTATCTAGGAGAGGACGTACATACGGTCCACCACAAGCATTTAAGATCCACCACCACAAGTTTAGACTGTCCAATTTAGGAACTAAGTATGTAGCTATGAGACAATTAGCTGCAATAGATTAAGTCTTGATAGCTGGAAGGAAAGAGTCAGAAGATAAGTTTCAATAAAGTGTGGCTCAAAAGGGAGGAGGTAGAAAAAGGGCCTCCAGGGAGTTAGGTTGCCCAGGGCTCTACTTATGGGCAGTGAGAATATGCTGAGAAATAACACCAAAAAAAGAGACAGGAAAAAGATGTAGAAAACATACTTCACCTAAGTCTTAATTGCTCTAACAGAACTTAAAAGTTAGACAGCAGTTCACACTCTGACTTAGACCCGCCTTTGACAGCATCTCAATTTTTCAAGTTGATACAGGAAAAAAATCTTAAAGTCAGGTAGTTGGTCAAAGAAGAAGACCACTACCAGGAAGGCTGAAGGCAGATTTACTTGTTCTCTTTCTCAGAACAGTGTTAGCAGTCAAGCTAGAGTCCATAATAGAGTTTCTTGTTATTTCCTTATTGTCTTGTAAGATAAGATGCATATCCATTCAAAATATAGGGATGACATTCTTGACTCCACAGCTAGACATGCAGGATTCAAATCTTCGTTCCTTCCCTTGTAGCTGTCCCTTGGTCCCTTGGACCACAGAAAACTCACGTTCAGTGTAATGTTTAATGCTTTCCTTATATATTGAAATTCCCTTTGTCTAGCCACTACATACCTCAAAATGCACACCTTTTTGAGTTCAAATGGAAGAATGTGAATAGAAGTAGCTTAATTCTCACCATAGTAGCTCAGAGAAAGCCCAGTGTTATTTTCGTATTGCTTTTCTCTGAAATACAAATGGTTAACCCATCCCCTAGGTCTGTGCATCTGTAAACTTTCAGCCTATTTCCCAGACGATCCTCAGTAAGAAGTTCTTGCTCAGTGTGAGAGCCAGTGCAGGGAGAACAAGGATGCCAAGTACCGGGGAAAATGGCCACCTTAACTGAATTGGGGTGAGAGAAGTGAGAAGTATCAACTTGGTAATGGAGAAAAGTAAACATTTCCAGCTTCCCCAATGGCCTCCACAATAACAGATCATCACCTGTGTGATCATCCGAAACCCTGAGAATAAAGTTAACCAAGTTGGGGTTTGCCTAAGGGCCACAGACCCAGAACTCTAGCCAGTGTCAATATCAGGCTGGTAACTGTGACTGCCACAGGCATGAGCAGCAATAAGGACATCCACTGTCTTACAAGCACCCAATACCACAGACCTAATGTCCAAATCCCCAGATCTGTCTGGCTTTAGCTGAGCCCTGAAATCATGGATTTAAAAGACCGTAAGTCATTTTCTTCAGCCTAGAGGTAGCGCAGGACAACTCCTAGATAAATACTCCAGGGTCTTTCAAGAAAGTATGTGGACAGAAACATGTTCCCATGACAACTTGTATATCTCATTTTTGGCATCTTGCATGGTATTGTATTTATACACGCCTGTCTTTCCCATCTGTCAAGGAGATTCTTAAGAACAAGAACAATATCTCAAATATCTTGACATTTCCAGGTCTGTGATCAAGCCCAGCACATACAAGAAAACCAGTACATGTCTACTGAATAGATAAATGTTCAACTTTATAGCACTGCTGAAAACATGTCCTATCTTGATATTAAATGAATACTGCACATTATTTTTCTTTTCCTTCAAGATAAAGAGCTATCATCCCAAATAAGAGACATGACATTTACTTATAACATTCCAGCCTAAGTCCACATTTGGTACCAAGTACATTGAGAGTAAGGAAAGATTTAAAAAAAAAAAACTCCTTACCAAGACTCACCACCCACGAATAAAGAATATCATCACATCTTGTGGCAATAAACATTTCAGCTGTTCTTATACATGCTCCTATGTGGCCTTCCTCTGGGGAAAGAGTTTATTAAATGATGCAAGGTTAATCAGGGTCTCAAAAGAATCTAAAGCAGCTCTCAGTAACATATGCCTCAATGGGGTCTTGTGGAGTTTCATAAGAGAGAAACAATAGGTTCTTTCCTACTTTCCACACAACTCAACTCATTTTTAAAGAGTCAGTACTGTCTGAATACAATAGACACTGATGCCAAAGGAAAGAGAAAGCATTCAGGATTAAAAAAAAAAAAAAAGCATCAGAAGTTCAGAGTCCGTAACACACAAAATGTGACAAGGATTCTATGGAAAGAGGCGTAAATGATGCTAGGAATATGAACTCGAAGAAAATTATATGCCAGGAAGAAGGTATGGCTTTCAGCTCAGAGCAGGTGAAATAGGTTCTGGGTAAAAATAAAAAACCAACATTAAAAACAAGGAATCCAGGAGAATGAATAAGCACTTTGGAGATGTAGATTTGCAGTTAAGAAAGTTCAGGAATGCTAGCCAAGTAAAGATAAGCGACTACCAAGGAAAAATAATATCCAGTGGAAAAAAAAAAATATGTATTTGACTTTGCCTCCTCAGATTGAGGGTTTTGTAGAATTTAAGAAGCACATTGGAGGGATTTTGTTTTTCTGTTTTCTTAATTATAGAATTTTAGAGCCACGGCCACAGTCAGCAATACCCGGAGGTATTATATTAGAAAGGTCCAGAGTAGACGTTTTGAAAAAAAACCTTTTAAATTGCTGATAAATTTGAGCTATGTTGTTGCTGTCATTACGTGCCATCAAGTTGGTCCCGACTCATAGCAACCCTACGTATGACAGAGGGAAGCACTGCGTGGTCCTACGCCATCCTCACAATCGTTCTTAAATTTGTCATCCCAAGTATAGTAGACCATATGATTGTCTGATTCAAAATGGCCAATACCAGTCCATTTCAGCTCACTAATACCTAGGATATCAATAATATTTAATAGATTCAACCAAATAGTCCCTGTTACCTGCTTTCCCAAGCATGTAATATCTGCTGCTATGTGGGCATGAGGTATTAGCAATTGATCGATTTATGGTTCATGCCAACAAAGTTAACCAAACATATTTCAAACGGCGGTCTTAAACTAAATGTAATATAATCTAAGCAAAATTTCAACACACCCACACTAATCCAGTCTGCCTATATGAATTGTGTAAAATATAAAACTAAAACTGCTTTATGTTAAAAAACTGAAGTTCACACTCAGACTATTATCAATAGTATTAGAGTAATCAGAGCAATAATCAGAGATATTTGGCTTGGATGAAATCTTGAGATAACCAAGAAAAATTTGTAATATATCTATCATCAGATAAATGGCAACAATGTATAGGCAACATGTGTTCAAATACCAGCAGGGTCACCCATGGTGGACAGGTTTCAGTAGAGCTTCCAGACTAAGACAGACTAGGAAGAAAGGTCTGGTGATCTACTTCCAAAAATTAGCCCATGAAAATCCTATGGATTGCAAGAGAATATTATCAAATTTAGCACTTGAAGATGAGCCCCCTAGGTTAAAAAGTACTCAAAATACACAGCGTCCACAGTGATGGAATCGAGTGTACCAATGACCATGAAGATGGCACAGGATCAGGTAATGTTTTGTTCTTTTGTACGCTAGGTCACCATGAACTGGAGCTGACTCAATGGCACCTAATATATAATAATAGATCTTTTGGGCTAGTGGTGTTAAGAGATGGTGAAAATAGTAATACAAAAAATAAGAATAGAAGAGTAGAATGAAAATCAGAGTGACTCAAGAAAATCCCTACAGAGAACGTAATTTTAGAAAGCTAACACTTTTTTTTGTAGTTGTTATTTTGTGCCATTAAGTCGAGTCCAACTCATGATGATCCCATGTGATGAGTAGAACTGCCCCATAGAGTTTCCTAAGATGTAATATTTTTTTAATTCATATATTATTATTTTTTTAATTGTCCTTTAGATGAAGGTTTACAGAACAAATAGTTTCTCATTAAACAGTCAGTACACATATTGTTTTATGACAATGGTTAACAATCCCACGACATGTCAACACTGTCCCTTCTCAGTCTTGGGTTCCCTTTTACCAGCAGAAAGCTAACAGTTTTTCAATAGCAAAATAGGTTATGATATTGGCTAATAGTTTTGTTGTGCTTTTCAGCATCTTTTATTATTATTGTTGTTGTTAGGTGCCATCAGGTTGGTTCAGACTCATAGCAAAACTATGTACAACACAATGAAATAGTACCTGGTCCTCCGCCATCCTTACAATTGTTATGTTTGAGCTCATTGCTGCAGATACTGTGTCAACTCATCTCACTGAGGGTTTTCATCTTTTTCTCTGACCATCTACTTTACCAAGCATGATATCCTTTTCCAGGGACTGGTCCCTTCTGATAACGTGTCCAAAGTACATGAGATGAAGTCTCGCCATCCTTCCTTCTAAGGAGCATTCTGGCTGTACATCTTCCAAAACTGATTTGTTCATTCTTCTGGCAGTCCATGGTATATTCAATATTCTTCACCAATACCATAATTCAAAGGCATCAATTTTTCTTCAGTCTGCCTTATTCATCGTTCAGCTTTCGGATGTATATGAGGCAATTGAAAATACCATGGCTTGGGTCAGGTGCACCTTAGTCCACAAAGTGATATCTTTGCTTTTGAAAAACTTTAAAGAGGTCTTTTTTTTGCAGCAGATTTGCCCAGTGCAATATGTCATTTGATTTCTTGACTGCTGCTTCCATGGGCATTGATTGTGGACCCAAGTAAAATGGAATCCTTGACAACGTCAGTCTTTCTTCATTGTATCATGATGTTGCTTATTGGTCCATTTGTGAGGATTTTTATTTTGTTTATGTTGAGGTATAATCTTTACTGAAGGCTATAGTCTATGATCTTCTCCAGCAAGTGCTTCAAGTCCTCTTTGTTTTCAGCAAGCAAGCTTGTGTCATCTGCATATCACAGGTTGTTAAGGAGTCTTTCTCCAACCCTGATGCCACATTCTTCCTCATATAGCCCAGCTTCTTGAACTATGTGCTAAGCATACAAGCTGAATAAGTATGGTGAATGGATACAACCCTGACGCACGTATTTCCTGATTTTAAGCCACACAGTATCCTCTTGTTCTGTCTGAACGACTGTCTCTTGCTCTATGTACAGGTTCCTCATGAGCACAATTAAGTGTTCTGGAATTCCCATTCTTCACAGCATCATCCATAACTTGTTATGATTCACACAGTCAAATGCTTTTACATAGTCCATAAAACAGAGGTAATCATCTTTCTGGTATTCTCTGCTTCCAGCCAAGATCCATCTGACATCAGCAATGAAATCCCTCATCCCATGTCCTCTTCTGAATCTAGCTTGAATTTCTGGCAGTTCTCAGTTGATGTACTGCTGCAACCATTTTTGAATTACCTTCAGCAAAATTTTACTTGTGTGTGATATTAATGATATCCAACAAATTTCACAGTCTGTTGGATCACCTTCCTTTGGAATGGGCACAAACATGGTTTTCTTCCAGTTAGTTGGACAGGAAGCTGTCTTCCAAACGTCTTGGCATAGACAAGAGAGCACTTTCAGTGCTGCATCTGTTTGTTGAAACATCTCAGTTGATAATCTGTCAATTCCTGGAGTCTTGTTTTTCTACAGTGCCTTCAGTGCAGCTTGACTCCTTCAGTACCATTGGTTCTTGATCATAGGCTACCTCCTGATATGGTTGAATGTAGACCACCACTGGTCTGTCAGTTCCACCACTCATCTGTCAGTTTGTGATACTGTGGTGACTGGTGTGTTGCTGTGATGCTGGAATCTACACCATCAGTATTTCAAATACCAGCAGGGTCACTCATGGTGGACAGGTTTCAGAGGGCTTTCAGACTAAGACAGACTAGGAAGAAGAACCTGGTGATCTACTTCTAAAAACATTGGCCAGTGAAAACCTTATGATATTTTATTAGAATATCAAAAAGAATTTAAGTTGTTCATATGTTATTCTTCTAAGAAAACTGAGTGTTGAATATTGTTATTCCTATGTCATAATAGAAAACAACATACATACGGAGACTACTTTGAGGATTACCTGTATCTTAGAAAAAAAAAAAAGAAGGCCCAGTTTCACTTAGCCAAGTTAGTTTTGATTAAACGATGATATAAACATGTGTAGTTTACCTTTTTTATTGGTAGCACCAAATGCCCTCTGTAGCTTCTTGTTGAAAATTTTTGTTTATCTAAGAACAAATCTAGATAGTATTTGAAGCTAGTATTATTAGAAGGAGCTCTGGTGGCACAGTGGCTAAGTGCTCAGCTATTAACTGAGCAGTCAGTGGTTCGAACCCACCAGCCACTCTACAGCAGAAAGATGTGGCAGTCTGCTTCTGTAAAGATTATAGCTTGGAAACCCTAGATGACTAGTTCGCATAGACTCAATGGCAAATGGGTATTATTAGAGATATCATACATTTTTTTCTTGGATTCTGTGATTCCTCTCAGTATTACTGAAAACAGTACTGTCTATGTCTTGAGAAAGCTGAATCTGAATGGAAAATTACTAGCTTTATTATCATCACTTACAGACTTTTAAGTTAAGCTGTCAACATTTTCAATAATGTATTTCACTCTTGTTTTAAATTTTTAGTTAGATAAGTACTTCCTTTCTCCACTTTCTCCAGCTATGTTAATTCAATATAGTCATTGAACAGGGTAACATGCTTCCCCAAATAAGCAAGAATTAAAGACACAATCCATAGGCAAAAGCTCATTATTGCTGGATTGTTTAATCCTTGGAAATGATCACTTTTAAAGCAGCAATTTAACCTGGTAACTCTCAATAACTTAATTACTTTGGTCATTCATTCTAAAACTGTTTCTACCCTCACTCCCCTGCAACCTTCTCAAAGACTTCTAGAAATCTGACCCTATGGCCCAGGTTCTGGTCTGTTATGGGCTGTTATCCGCTGCTATTCCCATGCAAAGGAACATCCAAAAAAACCATTACCATTACATTGGTATTTAGAGGGTTCCAGGAGCAAAGCTTCCCACAATACAGCTGCATCAGAATACCATATCTGATATCGATTAATACCGATATTTTCAAGGAAATTACATACATTTTTGCAAGTGTTGCCACAAGTTATAGTTTCCCACTTTGATTTTTCCATTTACACCTTTAAAGATGAAGGTCACTGGAATGTCACTGAACTATAGATTTCAGGTGTTGTTGATTGATATTATTAAGAGAATAATTGATGCCACAGTTCTTAAGAATTCAACTTTTATATTTTGGCCGAAAAAAACCACTGGACTTAAGTTTGAGCTTTTGCCAGTAACAGGTCCATTCATGGCCTCAATTCTACATTTTTAAAATGAGTGGATTGAACTGGATATCTCTGAAGCTCCCTCCAACGTTTTGAGATCATTTAAGACTTATGATAAAATGGAACGATTTTTTTTTAGAAGCATGTAAATCACCAGACTCCCACCACACCCCACCACCACCACCACACACACCCTCTTATAGAGCTTGCTTTCTTTATGTAGTTAAGCTTCATCATGTCAGGAGAAAAAAAAAAAAAAGATATACATAGAACAATTGATATTCCAAAATTTACTGATATCTTGTTTTGAAAGACAAAGACAGAACTCTCACTTAAATATCCAGGTTGTAAAACAAGCTATCATGTAGCCTTATTAAAGCTCTTTATAGACTTTTATTTCCCTCTCTGGGGAATGCAAACTGTTGATGATAGTCTGAGATCTAACTAAGTGCCTGGGCACATGAGAAGAAATAGTGGATATGGATTGCACTGTTTCATCAAAATCCAGGGTTTGCTTTACCTTCCTGACTCTCTTCATAAATACGTTTGAGTGAAATTCAATGATAAGATTAACTCAATTTCTCGAAGTCAGTGGTAAATAATTAGTCAGCTTTCAGAATAACCAGGAAGGAAGGAGAGAAAGAGAGAGAGAACATAATTAAAATTATTCACAGCACTATCAACATTTTTTTATTATTTATTTTTATTCTCTTCATCTGGGAGAGTTGAACGCATGTTGTATTTCAGTGCTGCCCTGTGCCAGGAATTGCCGGGAAATAAATTTGGTGTTCCAAGCAATTCCCCATGGTTTTAAAAAGAGATGAAGGAAAAGAAACAGCTGGTTTAAAAGCAGTCATAGAATCCTCCACATGTGATCCCATGAACTGACATAGATAGCCATGCACATTTAGGATACATTAAAAACAGGCACCATAACCTGTTTTTATTGAATGGGTGGGTTCACTTTGAAGGTCGTTGCCAATTCCATATGAGTTCGTGCATTCAGAATAGTTGTTAGATTCAAAAAGAAAGAGGACCTTAGACTAAGATTAGCAGTCAAAGGAATGGAATGGCAATAAGATAACGTGGAAATCGAAATTTGAAATTCTGATGCAAAATGGTGCTGGAAAGAATTCAAGCAATTATTCAGCTAATCCAAAAAGAAAAAAAAAAAAATTTCCACCATGCTATTAAGTCTAAAGGCAATGTTGAGGTAAATTATCCAGACTTCCTTTTAAACTGATTAAATTGCCTTATTGAGTATAAAACTCTGCTAAGTTCGCCCACAGCCAAAGACTATTAAAATCATAGGATGTCAGACAAGTAGGAACCATACAGATCAGCATATTCCATCACACCTTTTGGCGATGAGAGAGCTGGGGGGTCAAAGAGTTTAAATGATTTGCTTGAAGATGTAGAGCAGAGTCCAGCCAGAACCCAAGTCTTGAATCTCCTAGCCAGTTCATTCCACAATATACGACATTTGTTATGTAATTGTTCAGAAAGCAGAAACGTTAATGTTGGGAGAATTAAAATCATATAGAAAAGTGAAATAAGGAAAAAAAGATTAAATAACATTATGTTAAATATATTTAATGCAGAGTAGTTAGTTTTTTTAATTATTCTAATACCAAGAAGAAGGAATGCCATAATTTGAATGCGTTCTACAAATGAGCTCTCTAAACGTGGACTTTTTAAAAACATCTTTATTGAGGAATAATTCACATAAAATACAATGCACCAATTTTAAGTGGGCACTGTGATGATTTTTCACCATTTGCCCCTCCTCCCGTCCCCTAGTAACTGCCAGTTTTCTTATGTCTCGATGGATTTACATATTCTAGATGATTCATATGTGGGATCATACAATATTTGTCCTTGTGTGTCTTTCTTGTTTCACTTAACATAATATTTTCAAGGTTTGTCTATGCGGTGGCAGGTATCAGAACGTAATTTTTCTGTGTAGTTGAATAATACTCCATTGTGTACATATACCACAATTTGCTTATCCATTCAACTGTTGATAGACACTTGGGTTGTTTCTATGTTTTAGCTATTGTGAATAACACTGCAATAAACATTGGTACACTTTTTTTTTTTTTTAGTTGCTCCTTTCTATCTTGGGGGTATATACCTACAGGCGGAATTGCTAGGTCATATGGTATTTCTATGTTTAGCTGTTTTAGGAACTGCCAAACTCTTTCCCACAGAGGCTGCACCATGTGTACTTTTCCCCCAGTAATGGGCAAGTTGTGGTTGTTTTTGTTGTGTGCCATCAAATCAATTATGACTCATAGTGACCCATGTGACAGGGAAACACACACTGTTTTCTAGGATTCATTGGTTTTTTTTTTCTATGTTTATTGATAGTTTACATCCTTTGTCCAAAAAAATTGGAAAACAAAGTAAAATCTTTAATGTCTAGGATTCAGATTTTAAATTTTAGTGGTATATTTACCGTAAATATGCAGCCAAAACAAAACACCTGCTTTTTAAAATGCATCTTTAGAAACAGCTGTAAATTAGTAGACAGACCAAGATACCTGTTTCTAACTCTTTCTCATTAAATCTCCCAGTTTTCCTAAGGCATTTCAACAGACTAGAGAGAGGGTATGAGTGAGCAGGTAAGTATGTGACTGTGTGTGAATGTGTGTGTATGTGTGCGTGTGTTACCTCCAAACTCTGGACAATGTTGATAATACCTGTGATGGCTGTAAATTCACTTGAAAAGATAAATAAGTTTCTATGTAGATAATTATTGTTTTACCCCAAATATTGTGAAAAAACAGAAAGTCCAAGATGCCCAGGAGATATCCAAGAGAGAAGAGCACTCTGGCCGGTTCGCTCACAATATTGGTATGATCAGCACATTTGTCTATGGGTCCTCACTGAAGAAGAACACAGATAGTGGATTCTCTACTGTTAAATCCAACAGGGTCTTTAACATCATAGTCATCACTCATATTTCACAGAGGAGAAAACGTTCCCAATTTTGCAACTAGTTTGTAATAGCTCAAGGACTGCTAAAATCTAGGCTTTTCAGCAACCAAGACCGATTCAGGTGTTTTCCCAATACATTTCACTCTTACTTTTTTTTTTTTTTTTAATAAATGTATTATAAAGTTCTAAAAGTTGGGAAATTTGTTTTTACTATTAGAAAATTTTTTTTATTTTAATTTCATAGAAAAATCTGACAAAATCAGATACAAAAATGTTCTTTGTATGATACATTCGCATGTCATAGAGACAGTTAACATAAAACTCCAATCTGACACTTAGTATCTGTCTCCATTTGTCATGCTGAGACTGAAGCCTTGGGCTCCATGTTACGAATGTGGGTATTTAAATAAAATGCCTCTTCCCTAAAATACCTGCTTTTAAATGGAGTTCAACCAAGGACTACCTTCAGCAGTTCAATTAGAATATATTTCTGGCATTAAGGCTCTGTTTTCAGAGAGACTTCCATTTCTTGTTCCCCTCCTTTGGTTCTGTTCTTAAGATTATTGATTCCAGTCACACCCTCCCACTATTCTAAGAATTTCCCTTCTATCACTAAACTCCTTACCTTTCTACTTTCATTCCTTCCCATGCTACAGTTACAAACAAGCTCACAAAGAATCTTTTAATCTTCCAATCTCTCCTTTGTGGAGCTGCTGCCAAACCACTACCAACTCTCTTGCACACTGCTCATTCAGGTTCGAGCCTAATGTCACTGTTGTTCATTTACAGTTTCTTCCCTGGGCTATACGTCACAAAAGCCACTGATTCCCATGCAACTTGCCTTCATTCTGGGCAAACAATGACTGGACCGACCGTCAAACAAACCCAAGCATGTCGTTTGTAGAGCTGAGACATCAGCTAGTTCAGGAAATGCAGTGAGTTGGAAAAAAAAAAAAAAATGACCCAGGCTATAGACTTACAGTGCGTGGTTAAGAGAGACATTCACTGAGTGCCTGGTAAGCACCAGGTAAATAGTCCTGATAACAACTCTGTTGTAGTTGTTAGGTGCCATCGAGTTGATTCTGACTCATGGTGACCCAATGCACAACAGAACAAAACACTGCCCAGTCCTGCACCATCCTCACAATCTTTGCTATGTCTGAGCTCATTGTTGCAGCTACTGTGTCAATCTATCTCACTGAGGGTCTTCCTCTTTCTTGATGACCCTTTACTTTACCAAGCATGATATCCTTCTGTAAAGACTAGTCCCCCTGATAACATGTCCAAAGCACTTGAGTTGAAGTCTCACCATCCTTGCTTCTAAGGAGCATTCTGGCTGTACTTCTTCCAAGACAGATTTGTTCATACATCTGGCAGTTCACGGTATATTCAAAATTCTTTGCCAACAACATAACTCAAATGCATCAATTCTTCTTCAGTCTTTCGTATTCATTGCCCAGCTTTTGCATGCATATGAAGAGATTGAAAATACTATGGCTTAGGTCAGGCATCCCTTATACTCAAAGTGACACCTTTGTTTTTTAAGACTTTAAAGAGGTCTTTTGCAGTAGATTTGCCCAATGCAACACGTCATTTGATTTCTTGACTGCTGCTTCTATGGGCATTGATTGTGAATCCAAGTACTGTAAAATGAAATGTTTAACAACTTCAATATTTTCTCCATTTACCATAATGTAATGTTGCTTATTGGTCCAGTTGTGAAGATTTTTGTTTCTTTATGTTGAGGTATAACTCATACTGAAGGCTGAAGCATGATAAGTGATTCAATTCCTCTTTTCTTTCAGCAAGTATGGTCGTGTCGTCTGCATATCGCAGGTTGTTAATGAGTCGTCCTCCAATTCTGATGCCACATTCTTCTTCATATAGGCCAGCTTCTCGAATTATTTGCTCAGCATACAGATTAAGCATGGTGAAAGGATACTGCCCTGACACACACCTTTCCTGATTTTAAGCCACGCAGTATCCCCTTGTTCTGTTTAAATGACTGCGTCTTCGTATAAGTATAGGTTCCTCATGAGCACAATTAAGCGTTATGGAATTCCCATTCTTCACAATGTTACTCATAATTTGTTATGATTCACACAGTCAAACGCCTTTGCATAGTCAATAAATCACAGGTAAACATCTTTCTGGTATTCTCTGCTTTCAGCCAAGATCCATCTGACATCAACAATGATATCCCTTGTTTCACATCCTCTTCTGAATCTGGCTTGAATTTCTGGCAGTTCCCTGTCAATATACTGCTATAAATGTTTTTTGAATTAGCAAAATTTTACTTGGGTGTGATATTACTGATATTGTTCAATAACTTCCACATTCAGTTGGATCACCTTTCTTTGGAACAGGCATAAATGTGGATCTCTTCCAGTCAGTTGTCCAGGTAGCTGTCTTCCAAGTTTCTTGGCATAGACTAGTGAGCGCTTCCAGCTATTTTCTCCGTCTTACAGTTGAGGAAACTGAGGCTAGGAGATTCTAACTTGTCTAATTTTGTCGATGTCTTTAAATGGACTGGTTTATCATTAAAAATTATGAAAGCATTTCAGGTTGGGTAAGGTTAGTCACAACTGCTTCCTGCCATCCACAAGGACTCCCTACTCGGCCTCCTCTCACCTCTCCTGAGTCTCTGTCCTCTCTTTTGCTTCATTCTTTCTCTTATGATATTTGCCTCAGGCTCCCTTGCCTATTAATTTGCTTTGGGCTCACTTTCCATTTTACATTTTCTTTAATGGGAAAGCGATAGCCTTATTCATGTCACAGCCTTTAAAAGTGAGTTAGCTAGGAAGTCATGAAGCTTACCTACCTGTTAGCTAATAAGTCTTAGAACCAGAATTAAAACCCATTGGGACCAATGGAATCCTTTCAGTCTAACACCATACTCCATATTCTTTCAACTACTTCATGCAGCAGTTATTAGCGTCAGTTCCTTTTCATATAACTACAGAAATTAGCTTCTAGGTCTTTTGAAGAGAAATTCGAGAACTGTAACAATTCCGACATTAATAGAATAATAATAATCAATGGCGAACTTTTTTTTACATGCTTACTAAGTGTAAGACCTCTGCTATGTGGTTTATAAATATCTCATTTAATTATCATAAAAATTATGAAAGTAGCTACTATTATTATTGTCTTCATTATTCTTATAATTTCAGATGAGGATTTTTTCCTTGAATTTCGTCTTCTTTCTTTAAACACATAAACTCCACTCTCAAAGAGATGAAACTCTGAAACGCTACCTTAAAAGACTACATACAGGATTTCAAAAGACCACATGTGGAATGTGCAAAAAGAATTTTACGTACTTTTAGATTTTTAAATAACTTGGAAAGTAGACTTGAGAACAAAAGGCAAATGGAATTTAAAGTTCATACAACTTGGGGGGGCAATTATTCCGAAAAATTACAGATGTTACTTTATTTTTTCCACTGCTATAAAAAATGAAAACTATCTACCATAAACGTGCAGGTAAATTGGCTAGAGGAGAAGTCTGTATTCTGCGTTAATTAACAGGTGAGTTCAAATTATTTCTATCATCCCTAAAAATCTTGGCTATTGACTTTAAGCTTTAAAAACAGAACAGGGGCTTTATGAAAACAAAATATTTGAATGAACTGTAAAGACCTTGATCCTATTTATACATCCACTACTCACACTGTCTTCAGTGCAGACTAGGTTAAACTAAGGGCCCATCTTGCAGCTGTTTCAACATAGGCTGAGTGAAATGTGTTATATGAGTAAAGGAGATGAGTACAGAGTTCTCCAGTGATAAGATAAACTGTTGAATGACACTGACATAGTCCCAGGTAAGGGAGAAAAGTGTCATAATTTTACTGTAACAATGAAGAACACATGCATTTTTTAAATTGCTGCAAATACAACTGGATTTGAAAATACATGCATGGTATACCTCTAATCTAAACGCATAGCAAAGTAGCAGGTGGACCCACACAAAACTGCCATTTTGAAGATCAGAAATTATTAAATATCATGCTTTTATAAATAAATTAATGATGAAAAAATAAATACATGGAGGAGAAAGAAAAGCTGTTCCTTTTGCACAAGGCCAACCATTAAAGGGATAAGGAATGATGGAGTTAGAAAATCATCAATGGATGCTAAAACTAATGGATGAAAGTTTAATGAGGTACAGGATATTCACACGGTCTTCAAGTATCCCTCCACAAATTATTTATTAATTATAAAAATAACATAGTGACTTTAGAGGGGAGAAACTGGGTAGGTAACACCTTAATCAAACAACTCACCAATACTGAGACAAACTGGTATGGTGTACCTCTTGATCTGATGCACCAAGAAGGACACATTACTACTTCTGTGCTATTTGTTATAAAAATCAAATTCTGAATCTAATCATAAGGAAATATCAAACAAACCCAAACTGAAGGTAATTCTATAAAATAACAGGCCTGAATTCTTTAAAACATGACAAGGTCAAGATTAAAGGAGACTAAAGAGACATATTGTATAATCCTGTATTGGATCCTGGACGGGGCAAAAAAAATTACTCTAAAGCATATTGTTGGAACAATTGAAAATATATAAATTTGGACTGTGCATTAAATAATAACTTTGCCTCAATGTTAAATTTTCTGATTTGAATTGTTGTGCTGTGGTTATGTAAGAGAATGTCCTTGTTCTTATCAAATACACACTATATAGTATGTACTGGTAGAAGGGCACAATGTTCCCAACTTACTCTCAAATCATTCAGAAAAATATCCAAATTTATGTCAATATACATAGAAAACAACAAAGCTAATAGGGTAAAATGTAAACAATTCATGACTACAAATTAAAAGAAGCAACAGAGAAGTTTTTAGAAGTTTAACTATGTACAATATCATATGGTTCAGTCTAATATCTATGTGTTCAATCAAGTAGAAACCACAAGTTAGGAACTAGAAACATTTTAGTAAAACAATACAATTAAAAGTATAAAGGTCTAGAATATGAACCTGAATGAAACTGAACTCTGTATATAAGCATGCTGATGATATGATCAATAGTTAACATTCTCACAGCAGACTGTGCATTTTTTAATCATATCCTTTCTATAGTTCTTTGGCCCAAGACTCAACACAGGAAATTATCTGAGCTGGTCAAGGGGACATCCCCAAATGAGCAGTCATGCCGGTGTTGTTGATATTGCATCCCACTTTTTACTTGAGTTCATAGCATGGAAAAGTAATTCATCTCCCTCAGTATGTCTCATATGAAAAACAGAACTCTTTAATTCTCTGCCAAGTAATCCTGGGCAATAGTAAAGTGCTGTATCCAAAATTTGAAAGGAGCTTTTTACAACTTGAGATCCCACTGTCTACTATGTACCCTTTGGATTATTTTTATAAAAGTAAAGGTAGAACAAATAATGTCAAAGTCCCTCACCCCGATTACAACTACATTCCTACACTAGTCAAGCAACATCAGATTACTCCTGACTATTTCTGTAGGTCTTCCTAACAAACTGGATTCCCATACGCTGTACCAGGCGACACTTAAGAAGCAGATGGAGAAGGCAACATCACAAAGTACTTTCTGAAACCATAACTCATTCTGAGGATGAATTTAATGCTGAATACATCCATTTTAAAAAATGGGATTTTAATCAAACTATAGCAGTCATGCATTCTTTTTCTATATGTTTCAAACCTTAAAAAATAAAGGCAAAAATAAAAAATCACGCATAATCTTAACCTGCAAAGATAATGTCACTGTTAAAACTTTGGCGTATTTCATACCAGCATAAACTCATATATCTCTCTATCGATCCATTTATTTATTTATTTTACAGAATAAATAAATTGTATATGCAATTTGTAAATTGATGTTTTTCTAGCTGTAAGCATTTTCTTATGCTTCTGAATATTCCTGTCATGATCCAAGTAAAGGTGGAACATTATTTCCAGGATACAGATGAACAGCCAACCAGTGTTGAAGATGCATGGGTTTCTTCACCTGTGGGAAAGTCTGAAATTGAACCTCAGTGTTGGGACTGCGTTAAAAGGATGAGGCTCTCCTACCTTCTCCTCCTCCTGATGAGACCCCACAGAGGACTGCTTCCACTGTTAAGAAATGCAACGTAGTTCTCTTTGTATCCGGACATTCACATGTTCTACTTGTCCTCCCTTGGCTCATAATCTCGATTACCTAGCAAGGCTGGAGTTAATTTCTGCATACATTGTTGTCTCTGTATAAAGCTACCAGTTGCCATCAAGTTGACCCCAACTCCTGGAGACCCCATGTGTGTCAGAGTAGAACTGTGCTCCATAGAATTTTCAACGGCTGGTTTTTCTGAAGTAGATTGCCAAGGCTTTCTCCTAAGCACCTCTGGGTGGACTCCAAACTCCTACCTTTTGGTTAGCAACCAAGGACACTAACAATTTGTACCACCCAGGGACTCCTGGCTATCTGGATAATAAATTAAGAGCATTCCTCTTATTCCATTAGTGCTGGTTCCATTACACGTGCCACTAAACAAACTGCCCACGCCACAATCTAGCTGCAGCCTGCCTTTCCAACGTCATCTCCCCTCCGACTGTAGCTCACACGCTAGTCACTCTGTTCTAGTAGCTATTGCCTGCAAGTGCCATTTGTTCTCCCATCTCCATATATTGATTTAAGTCATTCCTTGCTCCCAGAATAGGCTCTGATCACTTCTCTCTATACCGAAATGTTACATATACCTAAAGAACTTCTACATTGCCTTCCCTCACTCTCCCAGTCAGAGTTCGTTTTCCTTCCTCTACTCTCCGAAAAAGCCCTTTCATCTCTATTAATGCACTTCTTTCTTCGAAGTTGTTGTTACAAGTGGGTTTTCTTATTGGTTTTTGTTTGTTTGTTTTGTTTGAATGTTTCATTTCCCACAGAGTGAAACCTTTTTGAGGACGTAGGCTGTATTTTGTTGTTGTTGTCATTGTTAACAGTTGCCAGTCATCACTGAGCCGATTCCAACTCACGCAACGCCATGTTGCTTTTTCTGTGGAATTTTAAAATAGTATAACAATCAATGTTAGGTTTTTAAAAATGCTTTTGTAATGAGTAGATTGATGAACTAAAATAGAAAATCATTAAAAGACTTTGGACTAGATGAACAAAGCAAAAGATGGATAATCTGTGCACTATGGGCTAATTATTCAGACTACTAAGAGTGCCTGAGATAGCTGTGCAACTTCAGGTTTTGATGAGAAGACAGAGCCTCGGCGTATCTGCGTTTTATTCAAAATTATAGTTATTTCCAGAAATTATATTGGCTCAAGAGACTTCACCCTCTTCAAAGGACTTTCCAATGCCCATATACAGGGATGACTACATAATGTGAAAAATGGAAATGTGGGCCCCTTGGTCAGAATTATTAAAGGCTTCAGGATGGTAACAGCTCGCACCACAAGCATCGAACTAAGCATGGAGTCCTTCTAAGCATAGTGCCCTACGTGACTACACAGGTTGCATGTCCATGAAATAAACAGTCTATATAAAACCTCTGATTGAAGCTCACCATTCTTTCCATTGAGCTAAAAACCAAAGGGCATTTTGAGGGCAGGAAAACTACTCTGCATGCTACTGTAACAGGGGTCCATGTAATATATCAACACTGGTTCATCAATTACTATAATAAATGTACCACAGAAATGCAGGATGCTAATAATAAAAGGAACAGTGCAGGGGGAAGAGGGGACATATGGAAACTCTTTGTACTTTTTGCACAATTTTTCTGTAAACCTAAAACTGCTCTAAAAAAAGTCTATTAAAACACACGCACACACAGATTCTCACACAAAGTCAATACTTCTTTCCTAATAAACACAAGTGGAATAGAAAGGAGGGCCCAGAATTTTAAAATTCTTCTCAGACCTCTTATCCAAGTTTCTTTCCTGCCCTGTGCACAAAATTCTCAGGGCGATATTTATATTTCAGATCAACTTTTAAATTATTTTTTCCAGGTTCCCAGTCATGCAACAAAATACTCGCAAGCTTCTTCCAAAGAAAGGGGTGGGGGGTGCTTTGTTACATTCCAGTCTCTTTTGACTAATGTTTTACTTGTGTTTTTATGAACTCTGTTCATCTAAGATTTAGCATAAATTTAAAAAAAAAATGCCTTCGCAGGCCCCATCTCAGTCTCCAACACAAGAAATTCCTTTTGTGAAAAATTCAAGTGCATAGAATTGACTCTGGCCTTATAAGACCCATTATTTCTAAAAGCATTTCAACTCTGAGTGTAGCCTGAAACACGAGCCTTTCAGTGTGGTGGGGACCGAGGAGGGAAGTGGTAGGGAGGGAGGAGGAGGAGGACCAAGGCCAATGGAGAACCCGCCAGAGGTATGCTGGGTTATAATTAATGGCATGAGGTTACAACTTGCCGCTGACATCGGTTACAGTAAAAGGTCAGCCTCCTGCTGCAATTTGCATTTACTGATTTGGAAGGGAGTCGGCTGCAGGCCTTCTTTCCCCCTATTGCCTCTGGGCTGGCTGTCTAACTGATCCCTGTTGCATTCCTCTCTTTATTCTAGCAAAGATTATTTTTCACTCTTTACACAAACACCCACCCACGCCCAAACCCACACCCTCACCCACATGCAGTCACTCACTCCCACTCCCACAGACACACATAGACCCAAAGACAGACATCACTTCCCATGGCTTTTATAGTCAGGGGACCCAGGCTTTTGAACACCTCTGCCAAAACCAGATATGTTCCTCTGCCAAAAACCCTCCCTGTTCCTTTGACATTTGGAAGGACAAAGGGGACACGTTAGAATGGGCCTTATGTAGAGCAGACAGGATATTCACTGCTGAGCATAGACAATTTGGGTGTCAGGATCATTTGATTGGAAGTACTCAAGGCCTTGAGGAATGTCCACCTCCGGTGGAAAAGATGAAGGGAAAATGGTGGTGGAGTGGATGGGAGTGGAGGGGGAGGGCTGGGTGGAGAACCCTGGCTCCTATGCCGTCAGGGCTGCTGCAAACAATCTATCAGGGGATCTAGGTGTCCAGGTCAGGAGGAATTCCTCTCATCATGCCAGGCCCAGTTTACTCTGAAACCTGTGCTTGTCCACCGTGAGTGGGGCATGTACTTGCAGACAGCATTCTCCTGAAGACTCCCTGAATTCTGGCAGGTGATAACCTGACTAAACTAGGCTGAAAATGGAGGCGCTTGTGCTGATATCCATACCAGGAAACTAAAAGCTAAGTTTCTATTTCATGTAAATGCTTGACCTTCCCATGAACCAAAACCTACAAGTCAATCAATCTGCACTTGCTGCCTCAGCTACAGTACGGGACCTGGCTACAAAGTTCCAACGAACCAGTCACTTTTTGCCCAGTGTTACTTCCTTGTTTTTACACCACGTTGCCCATATATCTCTGGTGTCTTCCACTTGTCCTTCGGAACACTCGTCTGACTTTCACACCAGACATTCCTCCGGTTCATTAATTGAAAAATAAAGCTAACGAGTTCATATACAAATTTAATATTGTGAAAACTTTATTTTTAACACAGGTGTAGCTGCTTGCTGCTCTTCATTCCCACCCCATATCCTCCACTGGGTGTCATACCTCCTACAGCTCCCTGGGACTTCCTTTTTTTTAAACCATCATGCCCATTGATTCCCAAACTCAACCACTTACATACTGTTCTTCAGGACTTTGACATTTCCAGTTATCACTGGTACCATTATTTACTTAATATTTTTCTTTTACTTATGCACTTTTTTTAGACGTAAATACACGTATTTGATAACTATTGAATGGAAACCTGTATCACTTGCTGAATGAGTTTCCAAGGGCCACTGCCACAAAGTACCACAAATTGGGTGACTTATAAGAACATGAACTTATTGTCTACGGTTCTAGAGGCTGATAGTCCAAGTTCAGAGTGTTGGCAGGGACATACTCTCTTTCAAAGTGTCTAGGTTACAATCCTATCTTGTCTCTCCTGGCTTCTGATAGCCTTAGGAGCTCCTTGGCTTGCCCCTGACATGTAAGTCCCTCGTCACATGACTGCCCTTTTCCCTCTGTCTGTCTCTGTCTCTTCTCCTCTCTTATAGGATGCTGCTCAGATTCGATTAGGACCCTTTGTATTTCCATAGACCTCCTGTTAGATGATAATATCTTCAAAGACCCTATTTCCAAACAAGGTCATATTCACAGGTACCAGAGGTCAGGACTTCAACATAAATTTGGGGGGGGGGGGGGTGGTGGTCACAATTCAATCTAAAACACTTGCAAATATTGGAAGGAAATATTTAAAATAAGTACTTCATTAGAATAATAAAAAAGCATTCATTCAAGGACCTCCAAAAGCCATCTTGCTTATCATCTAGGATACTCGTCCCCCTCTTTGGGAAACATTGCACTTATCTTGGCCTATCTGAGCCAGCTAATCTAATCAATCTAAGTAACCATCTAATCAAGTTATATCTATCAATTGTGACTTTATCTAGTATCATTCCTAGGTAACAGGTGCATATTCCTGGATGTCTTCATGGTCAACCAGGAAAAAAATCAAAATTCTCAGAATTAAGCCATTTAGCTCTTTTTCCTGGAAACCCTTCACCTCCCTTCTCTAAGCTTTACTTTTGAATACTGAGGAATCAATGAATAATGAATAAATGAATGAGGAAATCTCAGATGCTGAGTAGGGCCAGTGGGAAATGTGTTTGGGATCTTATAGGATTCTGTCCAATCCGCTTACTAATAAGGACCCTGACTATGCAACCTGCCCCTAAGTACTGGGTTGAGTTCCAATGAGGCCCCAAGCCTGGTTCTGGCACTAGAGATTTGGCTTCAGAACTCACAGCCCAGCCAATGAAGAATATGATTTAGGGACTTCCAAACTCTAATGACCTGTATAGGTGGAAAAAGAAAGACTCTTTCCAAGTTCTATTCACATGCAAACTTAAGATTTGAAATTCAAGTCTCAAGCCCAGCACCAGGCTTCCTGGTGCAATGGTAGTTATCACACTGATAACAAGAATAGCCTGACCCCACTCTGAGCATCCCAAGCCTGTCAGGGGCAGGTATAATCAGCTGATGAATTGCTCACGGTCAGGAAAGGTGGCTGCACACATGGATGGGATACACAAGGCGGCTCGTAAAACTTATGAGCCATGTTCTGTGGTGTGATCTGGGTGAGGGATGGTTCAGCTTCAGTGGAGGGATAATTAAAAACAATTAAGTGTTGCCAGAGACACAGCAGAATTCAACTCAGACTTCAGGGGTGGGCAAACCTTGTCCGGGAGAGGACCAGAAGCCCAAGCCTTCACTTTATTTACTTAAAACAAAAAATAAAAAGTGAGAGACAAAGAGAAAAACTATTGAACCAGGGGCAGTGCTGCATATTGACTGGCTGGTGCCATCTATTGGGGTCTGAAAACCATCTTTGCCCTCCGGTACTTCTCATGGTGCTGGACCATCTGCCTGTGAGAAGCACACCTGGGTGTTCCTTCACTGTATTCCCAGACAAGCCCTATGCAAAAGAAAAGAGAGTTGTTCACGCCCATTAAGCATTCCCTTCTCTGATTTTTTGGCCATCACGTTAAGGAGCCACCGTTCATCCGTCAGTTTGTTCTGCTGTGGTGGTTTGCATGTTGCTATGAGGTTGGAAGCTAGGCCACCAGTATTTCAAATACCAGCAAGGTCACCCATGATGGACAGGTCTCAGAGGGGCTTCCAGACTAAGACAAACTAGAAAGAGAGGCCTGGCAATCTACTTCTGAAAATGAGCCAATGAAAACCCTATGGATCACAACAGACTATAATCCAATATAGTGATGACGGTGAGCCCCCTAGGTTAGAAGGCATTACACAATAGTCACTACAATGGACTCAAAAATACTAATGATAGTAAAGACGGTACAGGACCTGACAGTGTTTCATTCTGTTATACATAAGGTTGTCTTGAGTCAGAAGCAGACTCGTGGCAACAACAACCTTAAGGAGGATGGGAATGGGATAAAGGGCAGAAGAAGGTAGTGTGGAGAAGAAAGTGTGGGAAGCAGACAATATTAAGGACAGACAGTTCTAGGTAGGACCGTAAGAGACACGAGGTTATGGGGGACAGAGTGGATCAGAGCTGGCAGGACCCTGCAAAGGCAAGGGGTGGGTGATGCTTTAGGCCCAGGGCCAACACAAATCTCATATGTAGCCTTGGTTTCCTAGGAGAACTGGGAATAATAATACTCAGAAGGTGGCTGCAGGCACCAAGTAAGTGGTCAATCAATAGTAGCTGCTCTAATAGTCATCTATGATTATTTTATTACTATGTGGTGCAGTGGTTAAGAGCTACAGCTGCTAACCAAAAGGTTGGCAATTCTAATCAACCAGCCGCTCCTTGGAAACCTTAGGGGCAGTTCCACTCTGTCCTGTAGGGTCTCTATGAGTCGGAATTGACTCAATGGCAATGGGTTTGGTTTAGTTTTTGGGGTTTTTTTTAATATAATAACAACCTGCTTGAGAACTTTGTTTCGAGTTTCTCTTGGAATTGTAACTATAGTCTTTTTCTTTTAGGGGAAATAGAAATTTTTAACACGCCATTCCCTTCAGAATAAGGTAAGGAAGTGGGAGACCTGCGTGAAGGTAAAACATGGCAACATGTTTATAGAAAGCAAGAAAGTAGGGACTCTGGTTACCTGGGATCTTCACTACTTACGTCCCTAAAGCAAACAAGAGCAAAGATTATACACGCACGGTGTTAGTTACTTTCCATCACCACCTGCTTAGTGTTTAAGGAAGGAAAAAAAAAAAAAGAGGAAGTTTGTGTATCATTGTATATCATAGCTGTCAGAATATATTACTTGTTGTATTCCTTCTGACCAAGGAAAGCAAAGGTAAGAATTTATCCAGCCCCACCCCAGACACCTCAAAGAACTTCAAAAGCTTTTAAAAATGTCAACAGAAAAGAATAGAGCCCTTTGTCTTACAAGCATAAGTAAATTTCCTTCTGAAAAAAGGAGTAGGCTTACAAAGGGAAGATAGATACATTATGAATTGTATATACATCTACGGGAATACCTGCAGGGTCATGTATGTGGTGAAGGAAAGCATGTGAGAGTAGATGGGTCTGTGTCTATAGATTAAAGGTAAAAATCCACTTATCTTAAAAGGAGCAAAAAGGAAATGTGCAATATGATTCATAGAATTACTAGGAACACGTTAAGTAGACTTCTGATTAACACAAACTTTTAATCCAGTGGAGTCCCTGGGTGGTACAAATGGTTAACACAGTTGGCTGCAAACTGAAAGGCTAGAGGTTTGAGTCCACCCAGAGGTACCTTGAAAGAAAGGCCTGGCAATCTACTTCTGAATAATCAGCCATTAAAAACCCTACGGAGCCCAATTCTACTCTGATACACATGGGGTTGCCATGAGTCAGAATCAACTCAATGGCAACTGGTGGTTATTAACCCAGTTATGTGTATTTATGTTATGTTCGATTTATTGCCACTGGAATATGGCCTAACATTTCTAGCTTCTGAAAAATAAAATCAGTGAAGAATATTTGATACCACAAAATGGCTTTGGAAAAGCAATACTGACCAACATATAACCAGAGGCTTTGCTTCTGTTGATGTCACTATTATAAAATGGATTGGGATTCTTCCAAACTGAGACCTGACAAAGTATTTTAACGGCACAGCGTGAATATGGGCCTGGATTTTCCCAGTCACATTAAAACTGTGCCCTTCCTGGATTGATGCTTGATGCACACAATATACTATAGACTGCCAGAAGAACAAACAAATCAGTCTAAGAAGAAATACACACAGAATGTTCTTTATGAGAGTGGATGGTGAAACTTGGACTCACTTACTTTGGGCACATCATCAGGAAAGACCAATCACTAGAAAAGGGCTTCATGGTTGGTAAAGCAGAGGGTCAGCAACAATGAAGGAAACCCTCAATAAGATGGAGTGACACAACAGCCACATCAATGGACTCAAACATACCAATGATCATGAGGATGGCACAGGACCAGCCAACATTCCTTTCTGTTATACATAAGGTCACCATGAGTCGGAGCCTGCTTGACGGCACCCAACAGCACAAGAACTAGATGTAAGAGGAGAGTAACAAGCCAGACAGAGAGAGCTCAACCCTCATTGTGTTTGTAGTTCACTGTTTAGTTCTCTGGGTTAAATGCTCTCCTTTCACTGGTCCACCTTTGACAATCCTTCTTATCCTTCGAGGATGGTTCAAATGTTACCCCTTCTCTACAGTATTCATTAGCCGTTTCACAGATCTATCCCAGGCACTTTGCCTTCGAGTGTTTTGTAGTTCAGTCCCATATTTAGTTCTGAGCTTCCTCACAACATTTAAAAAGGCCAAGGAGACAAGTAGCACTCATTGTCTGACAAAAAGAAATATTATGGTCCATCAGGAACTTTTTCTAGCCCTAAAACTCTAAGAACGGCACTGCAGACAAATTTGAACAGCCACTTGCAGAAAATGCAGAAATGATTTGTTTTTGCCTACCCTCAACAGAAGCTGAGAAATTCAATTAAATTCTCATTTTATGATAGCATTTTTATGTGTGGAGTTCTGACCCAGCATGGGAGTAATGCTTGGCCAATTTAAAGAAGTTTTTCTTAATTTTTATAGGTTGTAACACTTTTGAAAAGCTGAAAAACTATGAACGCTTTTCACTAAAAAAAGTGGATCTACCCGTGCAAATATACCCACACTCATGCAGATTCAATCTGACATTTAATTTCAGTGAGTTTATAAACCTGAAGTCCATTTGTGGATCCAAAGAATCCCAAATTAAGAATTTCTAATCTAGTGGAATACGTGGTTACAGTGTGTTCCGTAGACCAGTGCTTCTCAAAATTTAATAGGCATATGAATCAACAGAGGAAGTTGTTAAAAATGCAGATTCTGATTCAGTAGGAGTGGGGCCTGAGACTGAGAATTTCTCACACACACCCAGGTTATGTCCATGCTGCTGGTCCACAAACCACTTTGAGTAACAAGCCTAAGGCAAATATTAAATGGTCTCAGCTGGGCTTTTGACAATGTTGGGTAGCAGTTGTCTTAGCTAGCTAATGCTGCTATAACACAAATACCACAAGTAGGTGGCTTTAAAGAACAGAAATTTATTTTCTCACTGTTTTGGAGGCTAGGAGTCCATCTCAGGGCTTTGGCTCTAGGCGAGTGTCTAAGTTATCTGGTGCTGCTATAACAGAAATACCACAAGCGGATGACTAACAAACAGAAATTTATTCTCTCACAGTTTAGGACGTTAGAAGTCCGAATTCAGGGTGCCAACTCTAGGGGAAGTTTTTCTTTCTCTGTCAGCACTGGGGAAATGTACTTGTCATCACTCTTCCCCTCGTCTAGGAGCTTCTTGGTGCAGGAACCCCAGATCCAAAGGAAGTGCTCACTCTTGGCGCTTGTATTTTGGTGGTATGAGGTACCCCTATCTCTCTACTTCGCTTCTCTCTTTTATATCTCGGAAGAGATTGACTCAATATACCTAGTCTTGTAAACTGAGTCCTGCATCATTAACATAACTGCCTCTAATCCTGCCTCATTAACACCATAGAGGCAGGACTTCAACACGTAGGAAAATCACTTCAGATGACAAAATGATGGACAATCACACAATGCTGGGAGTCATGGCCTAGCCAAGTTGACACACATTTTTTGGGGTCACAATTCAGTCCATAACAGGGAATGTTCTTCCTTGTCAGTAGCCCAGGGCATTCTTTGGCATTCCTTGACGTGTAAGAGCTCTTCACATGGAATCTGCGTCTATAGTCTCTTTTATAAGACATCACTTAGAAGGGATTAGGTTTAGTACCCATCCTACTCGGGTATGGCCTCATTAACATAACAAAGGAAAACCCCTATTTCCATACAAGGTCATATTTACAGATAAAGGGGTTAGGACCGCAACACGTATTTTGGGGGGACTCAATTCAAACCATAATAGCAGTAAGTTTGAAATTGAGCTCTCTGGTGGATACCAGCAGTCAAATTCTCAGTAGGATTAACTGAAAATAATCCATTTTCTTTAGACACTAGGCTTGCCAGAAACACCAAAAATCACGACTCGATTTCTTGCTCTGTCAGAGGCCTCAGCACCTTTGCACAGAGGCGGACTTGAGGAGAGCCTGCGGACATAGCCAACATGGTCCACAAGAAGCATTTGCATTGGCTCAAATACTTGAGTATTCAGTAGAGATCCCAGAGTTTTCCGCCATAAGATACAGTTTTCAAAGTATTCTTTGGCAGCTAAAACCATTCTTTATAGCGAACTTTCATGGACACCAAATCAGTAAAGCAACTTGAGAATAACATTTCTTTAGTTGTGAGTGGGGAATGTGGAGAAGAAGAACCTAGGGTCCTACCTTTCTGGAAAGGCCTCCCATGCTATGTTGATACTTCCCAGGGTGCCTCTCTGAAAAATCTCTCAAAATCATTGGGAGGAAACTTTGAAAAACACTGCAAAATGACATGGAGTGAATGATTTTCGTCTGTGTCAGTAGCAAGTGGAAGGAGCCCTCAGGTGTTAACTAAAACGTTGGTGGTTCAAACCCGCCTAGCAGTGTTGTGGAAGAAAAGACCTGGCAGTGTGCTCCCTTAAAGATTAGGCCCAGAAAACCCTAAGGGGGAGTTCCATTCTGTCATATGGGGTTGCTATGAGTCAAAAATAGACTTGACGGCACCTAGCAACAACAACAACGTTAGCAAGTCACCTCCACAGTGAAAGTGTCAGTCGCTTTCTGAGGTTTTGGTATGGGGCATCGGTGCATTCACTTCGGGGATTCAACAGTTAAAGAACACTAGCCATGAAAGCTTCTTCCGACTCCAAGATTTACATCTGCTCCTCTAAAAGTCTGTGATTCCGTTCTTTTCTAATTAGGACCCGGAGTTTAAATACAGTGTCAAACATTTTGATATTTGTCTGCCCCTCCATCTCTCAGGGTAAGGAGGCTGTTTTGTGAGGGGCCTCTCGTGTGCCAGAAGTCACTGGTAAAGAGTCTGACAACTATACCCCTACTGCTGAGAACCTAGACCTGCTCACTCTTTGCCCTACCGGCAGCTCGGGTGTTCTTTTGCTGGTGGTTGTTTTTTGTTGTTGTTATTTGTTTTGAGACAATATTAACTCTTCACTTCAATGCTAGAAATGGAAATTGCAGAGAGCAGACAACTGCATCTCAAAGAGAGAAAACAAAGAAATGGAGCAAAAAGAGGAGGGCAAAGCTTCACTGCCAAGGTTCTTTTTCAAGGGAGGGAGAAAAAGATTTTGTATTTCATAACAGGCGAGCATTAAAACGCTGCAGCCCCACACAAGGAAAACCTTGTGTTTTATTAAAATGAAAGCTTGCTCAAGGCCTCCATTACTCATTTCCGGATGAAATGGCAAAACCTCAAGTTTGAAAAGACTCAAGTAGCTACAATCAAACTTTCCCTGGTAGCAGCTGATAACACAGCACTTTCCAGAAATCCATTTTGTAGACTGTGCAGATCCGCTATTTCCAGGGTTCTCAGAGGCTGAACTCTGCAAAAAGAAAGGGGTGGCAGCACAGAACACCGGAAGACGTTTTGTGCTGGGAACATTCTTTCCACTGTTTGAGGGTGGGAGCTGAAGAGGAATTCAGTGGGTGCGTAAAGAGGTAACTACCATATATGAAAGTCGGCATTTCAATACCTCCGCGCCCCCATTCCAGAGGACCAGAGGCAAAAGCAAAACCACTCAAAAGCCCACTCGGCTTCCTCCTCAACAAGAAGGACAGAGTTCACAGACTCAGAGGTAGACGTCAGGTAGCAAACAGCAAACCTCACGCCAGTTCCTCATTTAGGTTGGAGAACAGGCACCTGGTCTTCATTAACATTGCTGCTGTAGTTAATGCGTTGCAGGTGTGAAAGTGTGTGGCTGAAATCTGACAAAACACCTGTCTTTTGTGGCACCATTAGATCTGCCTAGTGTGGGACATGACCCCCTCGGGTGTGATTTCTCCTGCCTTGAAAGCCACAGTAAGCATTGTCCTGTAATTACAAAATCAGAGTCATCATTGCTGGGAAGAATTCCTTAACAAATTATACCTAATTAGTCTGAAATTACCTTTAATTCATGGTGAAACCATAGGCTTAACCGTGTTCTAGAACACCTTCCTTTTTATCTTTATGCAAATATGATTATACACTGTCAAACTGGCACAACCAGGCATAAAAAACAGCTGCAGCTAGTTCTTTGGTTACTAAATGGGAACTGGACGAGTGCCATTGATTATATGTTCTGGAATGCTGCATCAAAAAAAATAATAATAATAATATCAGCCAGTCCCTTTCCTGCAAATCCCAGTTTTTTTGCCCTCCCACAGAATCCTAATCGAAAGCGGTGAGATTTCGCTCCCTGGCCCAACCCCCCACCTCCTCTTCACATTCTCTGCAGACACGTGTATGCATCTTGCTGCTGCCCAATCTCTTACAATGTCACTAAGTGTCAAAACGTGTCTCTCTCTATTTCCGATGGCAGCATCTTATGGTATGGCTTCTTCAGATGCCAGTTCCGTCTCAGATCTTCATCCACCTTTAGACTGAGTGTTTTTGCTTGTGCACCTTGAGTTCAAAGGTTATTTGCATAGGAAGCAATGATCTAATAGCTTTCTATATACTCCCTTATTTACCCCTGGCCATAAACCTAGGAACTAGGAACTATTATTAGTATCCATATTTTGCAGGTGAGGAGACTGAGGTATAGAGAGGTTATATATCTTGCAGAAGTTCACACAGCTAGGAAAAGCCAGAGCCGGTATTCTCACCCAAGCCATCTATCTCTAGCACACTCTTAGCCACTATAATTTACACTCCTCAAAATGTTCCTGGTCTCTCTAGCTGGCACTGATCCTCTCCAATTCTCTTGACTATCACACTTCTGAACATGCCAGTTAGTTGCACGGAAAGCTGGAAAATGTCATTCTCGTCAGAGAAGAAATCCTGACTAACTCCTCCCTTGCTCCCACACAATTTGTGTAATAATTATACTTCCCCCTCAACCCCCTATGAACCAAAGTTTTCAGAACCCAAGTCACACTTTCTGTTTCTACTAAAACCAGCACAGTGCTGGGTGTATCGCTGGTACTCAACAATGTATGCATGTTTTAATTGGTTTATACTTTGCTAACTTTTGCTCTAATATGAGGAATGTTTGAGACACTTTCTCCAATTAGACAAAAGTTTCGTACTTCGGAAAGCAAGTAGAAAACTAAATGCTTCTTTACATTTTAAGGTTCACTCGTTCTTTCTCCCAGGAGCCCTGGTGGCACAGTGGTTAAAGTGCTCGGCTGATAACAAAAAAGTCAACGGTTGGAACCCACCAGCTGCTCTGTGGGAGAAAAATGTGGTAGTCTGCTTCCATAAAGATTTACAGCTTTGGAAATCCTGTGGGGCAGCTCTACTCTGTCCTATAAGGTCACTATGAGTCAGAATCAAGTCGATGGCAGTGGGTTTGGTTTAGAGGTTTGGTTTGGGCTAGTTCTTTCTTCACTGTCTGATTAAATACCTTGGAAAATCAGCATTGGCTTTGAAACAGTCATTCCCATCCTACAAACAATGACAGCCCATATTATTCCTAAGTACAAACCAACCTCAAGTTCTCTTAAGATTGTTAACTTAAAAAGAAAAGAATCCCAGACCACATCTAGGTTACTTTCCAAAAAGTTATGCTTTTGCAAGTACAAAGGAGATTAACTTCTTCAACAATTTCAGGCTTGGTATGCAAAGCCAAACACATATCAGGGGCAGACCTTGTACCAGGCACCTCTGTAGCAGGTCTTGACACTCCCCTGGAATGTAGTGGTGAACTGGTTAAAAAAATAATTACCACAGGACTAGCAATCAGGTTTTGGCTGAATACTACTTTTGTTTCAGCATCCATCAATTAAAATAAAAGCATTTTCTTGATGGTGGTTCATAACAGATATCCAGATCCATCTGTGGCTATTTTATTTATGGCATTGCTTGTCTTCGCCAACAACAAGTTGGCGAAAAATCAGATTTCAGCATCTTAATCAGAATGAAAACATTGTCTTCTCATTTAACGCCTCCATTCAAGCTCAGATTACCACTCTGTAGAAAACGGAGTCTGTTATCTGGAGACAACGCGACCCCCGCACCCTGGTCATCAGCACAGCCGGCCCACAGCTGAAGGATGAGCTATGTATATTTTTTTTTCAGTATTTTTATTAGGCTGATTCACACACATTTAAGAACACTGGAATCAGAGACACTGCAGGGTTACATCTGATCGTGCCCAATAAAATAAGAGCAGGAAACTGAACTCTCCTCAACCTCGTTTCCATGTAGTTTAGAATTTTCATCCCATTTCAAAGCAGAAGATGTTCTTTCTACATCGTTCAAGTTTGTAAACATTGAAAGTGCTACTGGCCTCCTTGTAATCAGTAAGGGCCACCAGCATATGTTTATTACTCCTAATTATTAGACCTTTCGCAAGAGAACATTACTGCCGGAAATTTCTATTACTAATGACCCAACCTGATTGGTCGGTGGTGTAAGCCCCTCCTTGTTTTCCCCACTAGTAATGTTTATGATCATCTATAACCTTCACACTTTGGTGTGCCATGTTTTTCTCCCCAAATAATTTTCCCTGACGCTAGTTAATGTTTTGTAATTATTTTAACTATGGCTGGGTCTACTTGAGGCCACAACATCCGGTTGAGAAAAAGGGGGAAATTTTGGTCAAACATCTGGATGTTTGAGCTGCAGCAGGCCCAACATCTGGATGTTCCCAAATATTTTTTCAAATATTTGGAAACATCCACAGATTTTCCATCATGTAGACAAAACATTCAGATGATTAACTGAATGCTTCTCTTTTCATCTGGCTATTTAGCCACTGAATTTTCTTTGAGTCCTCTGCGTAAGAATATCTGTCTAGCTGTTGTGCATTGCCATTACTATACCAAAATAAGAAACACAGAGAAAGAAACACATACCATGCCTCCAAAGCAACTCCTTCTAGTTTTTTCAGCAATTTTGCCAAACACCACACTGAAACAAAAGCTACCTCCAGAGGGAAAAATCTCATTTTTAAAAAAACTCTTCACATCCCCATATATCCTAAAAGCTAGGAAGAGTTCAAGTATTGGATCTCAGAGTAGATTTCTTATCCAGTCCTGACACCTTACGTAAGTATTTTTGTTGCCATAAAATGTCACCTTTTGAGGCTCCAGTCTCTCTGTTCCTTTCTGAGGAACGCTCTTTCGTCATTTCCAATTGTCTTCCATCTAGAAATGGACAAAGGTAAAGAGAAGACAAGAAGTGAGTGTAAAGCAAAAGGAATGATTTCTAATCTCTCTATTCAGAGAAAGTATTTTTTTAATATTTTGGTTTTTTTCATATCATTTACACATATGTTCACATTTTTACAAACATAAAATGATACTATACATATTATTTAAAGTTTTTTTCCTACTTAATATACCTTGAACATTTTCCATGTTACTAAGTATTGCACTACAACATTTTTCTTAATGGCAGCAGAAGACTTGATTAGATAAATACACAATATAATCATCTATTCTTGAACATTAAGAATTTTTCAATTATAAATTTTAACCAGTACTCTAACATAGCTTCTTTGCATAAATCATTGTACACACCATCTTTAGTTATTTTTAATTAAACAAGAAATAAATGCATGCATGGTCATTTTATTTTCTGTTTTTATCATTGTTAGATGATCTGAGAGTTTTCTGGGTTTTTTTGTTTTTCAAAAGACCACCTCTTAGATTTAGCAATCCATCAATCACTTAGGCAGGTTTCAATGGAGGTTGGAGCTCAGTGAGTTATAAATAAAAGTCAAGGACATAGGAAGATTCAGGGACATGATGAGGATGTCTGCTGAACTGATTACTCTTTTTTGTTTGCTTTTAATGAAATGAATGGTCTGTTCTTCTGATCACATCAAACTTTCTGAGACTGCAAACCTATTCTGCAAGCTATGGCATCTACCTGCTAACAGACTGCGAAGTTCAATATGTGACCAATGATTTGATGTTGTTAGTTATATTGCTGGGACTATGGTTTGATTGTTTGCTTGCTTGTTTGTGTGCTTATTACCTGCTCCGTATCTAAAGGAGAGGGAAGAATCCTAATAAAGATTCTCATAACTGTCAGACCTGTCCGTTTCTCCTCTTCTTTCTGATATTTCTGAATTATCAATCTCAATAAATGATGTATTCAGAACTTATTATAAATTAACTTAAATTAAAACTTCAAGTACATAAATTGACCTTCTTTATCCCATTTATTATTGCTTGACATAAATTTTACTCAGATACTAATATTGCTAACGCTGTGTTTTGCCTCTGAATTTGCCCAAGATATTTTTATGCAAAATATCTTGGATACCTGTACATGAATCAAGAGGTAGTTGTTCGAATTGAACAAGGGGATACTGCATGGTTTAAAGTCAGGAAAGGTGTTCGTCGGGGTTGTATCCTTTCACCACACCTATTCAATCTGTATGCTGAGCAAATAATTCAAGAAGCTGGACTCTTTGAAGAAGAACGGGACATCAGGCTTTTAGGAAGACTTATTAACAACCTGCATTATGCAGATGACACAACCTTGCTGGCTGAAAGTGAAGAGGACTTGAAGTACTTACTGATTAAGTTCAAAGACCACAGCCTTCAGTACGGATTATGCCTCAACATAAAGAAAACAAAAACACTCACAACTGGACCAAGAAGCAACATCATGATAAACGGAGAAAAGATTGAAGTCGTCAAGGATTTCATTTTACTGGGATCCACAATCAACACCCCTGGAAGCATCAGTCAAATAATCAAAAGACGCATTGCATTGAGCAAATCTGCTGCAAAAGACCTCTTGAAAGTGTTGAAAAGCAAAGATGTCACCTTGAAGACTAAGGTGTGACTGACCCAAGCCATGGTGTTTTCAATAGCCTCATATGCATTCGAAAGCTGGACAATGAATAAGAAAGACTGAAGAAGAATTGATGCCTTTGAATTGTGGTGTTGGCGAAGAATATTGAATATACCATGGACTGCCAAAAGAACAAACCTGTCTTGGAAGAAGAACAACCAGAATGCTCCTTAGAAGCAAGGAAGGTGAGACGACGTCTTACATACTTTGGACATGTTATCAGGAGGGATCACTCCCTGGAGAAGGACATCATGCTTGGTAAAGTACAGGGTCAGTGAAAAAGACGAAGACTCTCAATGAGATGGATTGATACAGTGCCTGCAACAGTGTGCTCAAGCATAACAATGATTGTGAGGATGGCGCACAACCAGGCAGTGTTTCGTTCTGTAGTACACAGAGTCGCTATGAGTCGGAACCGACTTGACAGCACCTAACAACAACAATGTTTTTATCCAAACTTATTTAGCATTTTTTATTTTCTTTAATACAGCAAAAAATAGTTTTGATTCTGTCTGATACCTTTGTTTTTTTAATGCTCAGGGTTTAATCATTTATATACCTAATCAGAATTGATTGGTTTTGTACAAAGAATAATTTCCAAAAAGTTCAATCATGTCTCTTACATAGATATAAAAATGAACACGTGTTAAAGATTTTATTTAACTCATAACAAAACCAGACAGCTGTTATAACCATTTCAAAAGAGAATCTGCACACACACTAGGATGGCTTTTATCCAAGAAACAGAAAGTAACAAATGTTGGCAAGCTGTGGAGATACTGGAACCTTCATGTATTAATGATGGGAATGTAAAATTAGCCATTGTGGAAAACAGTTGATAGTTCCTCAAAATGTTAAACATCGAATTACCATATGACCCAGAAATTCCACTCCTAGGTATATACCCAAAATAATTGAAAACAGGGACTCAAGCAGCTACTTGTGCACCAATGTTCATAGCATCATTATTCATTATGGCCAAATGGTAGAGAAAATCCAAGTGCCCATCAACAGATAAATGAATAAATAAAATGTGGTATGTACATACAATGGAATATTATCTAGCCATAAAAAGAAGAATGAATTTCTGATTCATGCTGCAATATGGATGAACCTTGAAAAGACAACAGTAAGTGAAACAAGACTGACATAAAAGAATAAATATTGCATGATTCCACTTATATGAAATACCTAGAATATGCAAAGGTCATAGAAACAGAATTAGAGGTTACCAGTGCTGGTGGGAGGAGGAGTGGAGAGTTATTATTGAATGGGTCCAGAGTTTCTGTTGGGAGTGATGAAAAGTGTTGGAAATAGGTAGTTGAATAGATAGAACAGTGTTGAAACAGAGACGTTGCATTGTTATTAGTTACCTACAACTTAACAGTCATAAAATAACTCAAAAGCAATGAGAAGCTAGAATTACGTAACTGAGAAGGGTATGCTATGTGTACAGGAGGTATTTTCACCCTACAGGACAGAGTGGAACTGTCCAATAGGGTTTCCAAGGCCGAAATGTTTAGGGAAGCAGACTGCCACATCTTTCTCCCTTGGTTTGAACTGATGGCCTTCCCATTAACAGCCGAGCACTTAACCATTGCACCACCGGGGCTCTTTGTAGGAAATATAGTTTCCACTAAAGCACAAATTTTTCCCTATAGTTTTCTTTGTCTGTTGTGTTTTTATGCCTTTGATTTTTTCAACCCTTCCTTGATGTTTTGTTTACTATGTATTTTTTTCAAGTTATATTTCTTTTTTCCCCCATACTTATTTGCAAGAAATTATTCTCTGATTTATCTTTACATTGTTCACCTGTGTATGGAAATTTATTTCCCTCTGATTATAAACTTTAGATAGAAACAGATTCCGTAGATGAGAAAATTACAACTTTTTCTTCTTTCTACAAGTTTTTGTTAATACAGTCCAGAATTTTAGGTCTAGTTTCTTATAACCACTCTTACCTTAAAACAGAGAGAATTACTAATAACATTCTGTTCCTTTAATTTATCATTATTCAGTTTTATGTTTTTAGGATGATAGCTCCCGTCTTTCTGTATTTCATTATTCCCTATTGTTGAGTGTGTGTGTGTGTCTGTGTGTGTATGTGTATGTGTGTATTCATCTCTTAGTTGGCAGGAAATCTGTATCTTTTTAAAAAAAAAAAGAAAGTATACGTATGAATTACACTTTGTGCGTCCTTGTATAGCCAATAAAGTATTTCTTTTACCTTTATATGTGAGTAAATCGTATTTACAGTATAGAAGAAGGAGCCCTGACGGCGCAATGCTTAAGTGCTCGGCTGCTAACTATAAGGTCAGAGGTTTAAACTCACCCAGTGGCTCCACAGAAGAAAGATCTGGTGATCTGCTCCCATAAAGACTGTTGTTGTTGTAATTAGTTGCCACCAAGTACATTCCAACTCATGGAAACCTCATAGGACAGAGTAGAACTGCTCCATAGGATTTCCAAGGCTGCAATCTTTACGTGAGAAGATCACTAGGTCCTTTCTCCCACAGAGCTCCCGGTGAGTTCGAACCTCAACCTTTCAGTTAGCAGCCGAGCACTTAATCACTGTGCCACCAGGGCTTTTTCTCATAAAGATTACAGCCTAGAAAACACTATGGGGCAGTTCCACTCTGTCATATAGGGTTGCTATGAGTCAGAATCAACTCTACGGCACCCAACAACAACAACAGTGTAGAAATCTTAAGTCAGAATCTCTTTTTTTGCCTTACAAAACTCTGAGGAAATCATAGTCTTCTGGTGTTTCATGTTGCAGAAGAAAAATTTGTTTGTTTGTTTTATAGACAACTAGTCTTTTCTGCTGAGATGCGTGTTAGATTGTTTTCTTCCTCTTGAAGTTTCAGGCTTTCATCAGGATACATCTATTTGTTGAGTTATCTTCATTAATATTTTCTATGATTTGTTAAGCTCATTCAGTTTGCAAAGCTAGAACTTTGCTCTCTATTTTGGCCAAGTGTCACTTAATTTTTGTGCATATTACTTCCCTTCTATGTTCTGACATCCCCGTCAGGAACACCCCCTCTCTATATGCAAGATCTTGGTACTAAGTCCTCCAAGTTACTTGTGTAAGTTCTGATTGTCCTTATTTCCTTGTCATTTACCTCTGTATTCTGGGAGATCTTTATCAAACATATATTCTGTACCCCTTATTTGATTTACTATGATGTTATTTCTGCTCCTATGGCATTTTTAAATTCTGTTCTTTAGTGTTTATTTTTAAAACAGTTATTTTTTTTCTAATAACTCATTTCAAATTCTGCCTCCCTCTCAAACCAGTTCCAATTTCAAATCTGTTTATTGTATTATCAGCTCATCTTTCAGGTTTTATTTTATAGAAACCATGTTTTTCCAATACTCGCAAGACCACAAAATATTTTACGAAATATATTTCTGTTTCCTTCAATAATTTTCTTTAAAAATATGTTTACTTCTATGAGCAGTATGATCGTAGCTCTGTGTGTGTGTGTGTGTGTGTGTGTGTGCGTGTCTGTGTGTGTGTTTTAAAAAGCTAAAATCTAAGACTGGAGGAAAAGAACAAAATGAGCCAGCAAGACAATTTGTGCTACACAATCCCAGAAGGTCTCAGAAATGGACCATTCCAGGTACTTCTGGTGGCCCGGTGGTTACAAGCTCGGCTGCTACTAAAAGGTCAGCAGTTTAAATCTACCAGCTGCTCCTTGGAAATCCTATGGTGCTGTTCTACTCTGTGCTATAGGGTCGCTAACATTTGAAATCGACTTGACAGCAACAGGTTTGGGTTTTTTTGGTCTAAAAGCAGAACTGCAAGGTAAGGCTAAAAACAAGCGAATGGTTGAAAATCTTCGCAAGGATTCCCCCTGACACCCAATTTATCCAGCCGAGAACCCCTTCCCAAGGCTAGAAGACACTCCCTGGAGAGATTTACTCCCTGAAGAGACAAAAGAAGTAAAAATCCAGAGACAAGGGCCTTGGGTATAGCTGAGAACGAAGGTGAATTTTGCCCTGAAAATGGAATTGGGAATCCAAGCAAGTTTACATATTGAGCTATGAGACCCCCATACCCACACAGGAGATTGGAGGATTCCTCTCTGGGAAAATGGCTCCCCACCTCCCGCTTCAAAAAATCCTCAGATAATGACAGTTGGAGGCCACCAGCTGACAGTCCTTGCCCCTGCATACAGAAATTCCAGTCCTCACTTTTCAATATGAACATACAGTCAAGATCCACTATACAGTTGAGAAAAGCCTCTAACAGGAAAAACAAACCAAAATAAACAAAATACACTTGGAGGAAACAAAGGCAATGCAGAGAGCAGGGGAAAATTTTTTAATTTAAAAAATATATAGTATTAATAGTCTCAAGGCAATCAGAGAAGATTTTTGCATCATGATATAATAACATGGTGCTATTTTTAAAAAGGAATGTTCAGAGCACAATTAAACAAAAAATGTTATACAGAAAGGAACACAGTTGAGCTAAATCTCCAGAAAGTAAAGCAAACACACAAGAAAAGATGACAAATTTAATAAAATCAGAGAAGGGGTGCAGGGGGTCTAACATCTCAATACTAGAAATTCCAGAAGGAGAAAAGCTGGGGAAAAAGAGGAAGAAATTATCAAAAACAAATAATAATAATACAATAAAATTTACCACCTCTAAAGTAAATGGGTTTTCAGATTAAAAAGACCCAAGTGCTCACCGTGATGAATAGACCCACAACAGAGAATATCTTCATGAAATTTCAAAGTATCAGGGATAAACAGAAGAGCCTAAAGGTGTCCAAAAAGATATAAGAGGTCACTTAGGAAGGATGGAGAATGAGAATAGAGAATAGCATAATTGTAAGCCAAATGATAATGGAGCAAGATCTTCTAAATTTTGTCGGCAATTATTTCCAAATCAGAATCTTGATTCCAGCCAAATGTGAAAGTAGGATAAGGACAGTTTCAGGCAGTCGAAGTCTCAAAACATGGACCTTCTGTGCTCCCATTTTCAGGAAGCCACTTATGGATGTGCTCCACCAAAACAAAGGAGTCAACCACAAAAGAGGAAGACATGGAAATCAGGAAATGGCAAGGGCTACACGGTTAAAGACTAAGAGAATTCTAGAATAACAGTGAAGGGAAATTTCGTGATGACAACTGTGCCACAAACCTAGAAGAAAACCAGTCCAGATGGGAGCAGAAGAATGGAGGGCTGTGGGCGCTATATGCCAGATCCCTTTGAATGTAACAAAGACAATTACTTTCCATTTGTAGAGTTTAGCAATAAATTTATTTTAAGTACATAGAAACTAAGCAAATAAACAGAAAGAAGGCAATTACTAACTCCAGCTACAAGAAATTGCGTAGAGACGGGGGGCAAGATGGCGCTCTAGGCAGAAACACCACGCCGTCCCTCCACAGCAAAGATCCGAAAAACTAAGCCTAACAGAGAATCAACAATCCTGAAACCCTAGAACACCAAATGAAGAGATAAAGAACTCAGCCAAACACCAAACGGAGTGAGAATACTAAAAGAGAACGGAGAGCGAGGAGAGACTCAGGCAGAGATTCCTTACCAGCTAACGCAGCGCGGATCCACCATCTTGGATTCCTATCGGAGACCAGCAAACGGGAGAGCAGCCTTGCAGAGCATCTGGTCGGAGACAGAACGACCGGTAAACTGCGGTGCGCGCTCTCCCACCACCCACCCCTCTCCGCCTCAGCTGGGGATCCCCTGCTTTCCGTGGCCAGGGTCTCTGGGCTGGGGGGTGCTGGTGCTTGGATTCCGCGCGCCTGGGCTGGCGGCTTTCTGAGAGCCGTTTGCTGGCAGCTAGCGAACCTTTCTCTGCTGCCTCCCCCTCCTTTTGCCTGGGTGCCTGGTTCTGAGTGCCGTCTCTGCTCTCTCCTGCGGGGCTGTAGGGCTGCGTGCGGGCGTGTGGCTGTTTCTAGGTCTGGGCTCCCGCGTGGGTGGGATCCCGGGGCCTTTGTTCGTTCGCCCCTCTGCTTTCCGTGGCCGGAGTCCCTGAGCAGGGGGGCGCCGGTGCTTGGATTCCGCACGCCCGGGCTGGAGGCTTTCTGGGAACCGTTTGCTGGGACCTAGCGAACCTTCTTCTTCCGCCTCCCCCTCCTTTTGCCTGGGTGCCTGGTTCCAAGTGCTGTCTCTGCTCTCTCCTGCGGGGCTGTAGGGCTGCGTGCGGGCGTGTGGCTGTTTCTAGGTCTGGGCCCCCGCGTGGGTGGGATCCCGGGGCCTTTGTTTGTTCGCCCCTCTGCTTTCCGTGGCCGGAGTCCCTGAGCAGGGGGGCACCGGTGCTTGGATTCCGCGCGCCCGGGCTGGAGGCTTTCTGGGAGCCATTTGCTGGCACCTAGCGAACCTTTTTCTGCCGCCTCCCCCTCCTTTTGCCTGGGTGCCTGGTTCCGAGGGCCGTCTCTGCTCTCTCCTGCGGGGCTGTAGGGCTGCGTTCCGGCGTGTGGCTGTTTCCAGGTCTGGGCTCCCGAGCGGGTGGGATCCTGGGGCCTTTGTTCGTTGGCCCCTCTGCTTCCCGTGGCCACGGTCACTTAACCCCGAGACTACCGGCTTCTTGGAATTCGCGCCCCTGAGTGGGGGCTCTCTGGGTCCCATTTGTAGGCACTGACTGCTGGTGTTGCCCTTTTTTTTTTTTCTCTCTCAATTTTATTTTTCTTCCTTTTTTGATTAGTTTTGTCATCTTTTACCTCTTTTTTTCTTTTGTCTTTCTTCATTGCTTAATTTCTTGTCTCTCTATCTCTTCCTTCTCTTTCTGATCCCTGAATTCCAGGCGATGTATGCCTCTGTACCTTCTGGCCAGGCTGAGCTGTGAAAATTGAGACCGACTCCCCCAGACCTCATAGCTGCATCGGTGGGATCCCTGGGAACTTTGCAGTTCTTTAACTTTTCTGATTTTTATTTGGTCATTCTTTCCTTTTCTTTCTCTTCCCCCTTCTGGTTTCCTCCATCCCATAGTCTCTCATCTGTACATTCCAACGACAAGCTCCCCTAGCATTCTTTTATGTTTGTACGCTTTTTGCTCCTCCTCCTCTCTCCTCTCTCCCATATCCAGCTTAGCTTCACACATAACCATCTTCCCGCTGCACCCTACCTACCTGCACCGTGCACTAGACATCACATCACCAAGCGGTGCAGGCACGCCCTATTGGAACCTGCCCAGCACTGACTACCGACCGTCCTGGTGGCTGCGGTGAGTGCCACAAGCAACCCATCCCAGTGGCTCCTCCTCAACTAGATCTGCCCAGCTGTACCACAAGAACGAAAAAAAAAAAAAATCTACAATCAATAAACGAGAGAAATATCTACTGAATGCCCCGAAAACAGCAAACAATATCAAAACATTTACAAAAACAAGACAAGATGGCTCCAATAGGCGTCCAAATTAAAACACCAGATAACTCTCCTGTGGAAGAAAATGCACTAGAAGTACCTGATACGGAACTCAAATCACTAATACTCGGAATTTTCCAAGAACTGAGGCAAAAAGCTGACAAACATGAGGAAAAAATAGACAAATTTATGGAAAATACAGACAAAAAATTGGAAGAATTCAGGAAGATGATGCAAGAACAAAATGCCAAAATAAATTCACAACTCGAAATTATACAAAAACAACAATTAGAAATCCAAAAGATAAACAACAAGATTTCAGAAATGGACGGTGTCATAGAAGGGCTGAGAAGTAGATTTGAAACCATGGAAGACAGGATCAGCGGAACTGAAGACAAACACTTGGATACAACTCTGTTTCAGGAAAACTCAGAAAAAAGAACAAAGAAAAATGAAGAGACCCTGAGAGTTATGTGGGACACAATTAAAAGCAAAAACTTACGAGTGATTGGCATACCAGAACAGGGGAAGAAAACAGAAAACACAGAGAGGATCATTGAGGAACTGCTGACAGAAAACTTTCCCAATATCATGAAAGATGAAAAGCTGGTCATCCAAGAAGCTCAACGAACCCCATATAGAAGAGACCCCAAAAGAAAATCACCAAGACATATCATATTCACACTCGCTAAAACTAAAGACAAACAAAGAATCCTGAGAGCAGCTCGGGAAAAACAAGAAGTCACATACAGAGGAGAAACAATAAGACTAAGCTCAGATTATTCAGCAGAAACCATGCAGGCAAGAAGGCAATGGGATGACATATATAAAATCTTGAAAGAAAAAAATTGTCAGCCAAGAATAATATATCCTGCAAAACTCTCATTCAGATTTGATGGTGAAATTAGGTCATTTCCAGATAAACAGAAACTAAAGGAATATGCAAAAGTCAAACCAAACTTACAAGAATTATTAAAGGGAGTTCTTCGATCTGAGGACAAACAGCTTAAGCCCTCAGGCAGGACCTAGGACCTAGGACGCAGGTTAACATGAACCAGATACCATTCTAGGAACTGAACTACAGACGACTTTCCAAAAACAAAAGATATACAACAGGGAATCAGAGAAATCAATCAAAGGATGACAACAACATCAAAACAATGAAAGAGGGAACAAACGGCATAGGTATAGAACCTTCTAAAGGAGAAGAAGGCAAGGCGATACCAAGTAACGGTAGGCTGCTTCAAAATTATAAAGATAAGGGTAAAATTCATGGTAACCACAAAAAAAGTTAACAAACCAACTCATAAAAATAAAGACGAAAAACATAAAGTCTCAACAAAACCAAAACCTACAAAAACAAAAGAAAGGAACACAAAATCCACAAACAAAAGGAACTCAGCACAAGAGAGTAAGAAGAACAAAGAAAACTTCAGCATCACAAAAAAAAGCACTACAAAATGACAGCAACAAATTCACATCTATCAATAATTACACTGAACGTAAATGGACTCAATGCACCCATAAAGCGACGGAGAGTGGCAGAATGGATAAGAAAACAGGATCCATCTATTTGCTGTCTACAAGAGACACATCTTAGAAACAAAGATGTGAATTTATTAAAAATCAAAGGTTGGAAAAAAATATATCAAGCTAACAACTATCAAAAAAGAGCAGGAGTGGCAATTCTAATCTCAGACAAAATAGACTTTAAAACAAAATCTACCATAAAAGACAAAGAAGGACACTATATAATGATTAAGGGGATGATCCATCATGAAGACATAACCATAATAAATATCTATGCACCCAATGACAGGGCTCCAAAATACATAAAAAAAACTCTAACAGCACTGAAAAGAGAAATTGACAGTTCCACAATAATAGTAGGAGACTTCAACACACCACTCTCAGTAAAGGACAGAACAACTAAAAAGAAACTTAGCAAAGATACAGAAGACCTAAAGGACACAATCAGCCAACTGGACCTCATAGACATATATAGAACACTCCATACAACCGCTGCAAAGTACACATTCTTTTCCAATGCACATGGAACGTTCTCCAGAATAGACCACATCTTAGGCCACAGAGCAATCCTCAACAAGATCCAAAATGCTGAGATAATTCACAGTATCTTCTCTGACCACAATGCCATCAAGGTAGAAATTAACACTAGAAAGAGCAAGGAAAAAAAATCAAACACATGGAAACTGAATAATAATCTGCTTACACATCAATGGGTAATAGAAGAAATCAGAGATGGAATTAAAAAATTCCTAGAATCAAATGAAAATGAAAACACATCATACCAAAACCTTTGGGACACAGCAAAGGCAGTCCTCAGAGGACAATTTATAGCAATAGATGCACATATCAAAAAAGAAGAAAGGGACAAAATCAAAACATTAACTACAGAACTCAAACAAATAGAAAGAGAACAACAAAAAAAGCCTACAACCACCGGAAGAAAGGAAATAGTAAAGATCAGAGCAGAAATCAATGAAATAGAGAACAGAAAAACAATAGAAAGAATCAACAAAACCAAAAGTTGGTTCTTTGAAAGAATCAACAAAATCGACAAACCACTGGCCAGACTGACAAAAGAAAAACAGCAGAGGGCACAAATAACCCAAATAAGAAATGAAATGGGGGACATTACAACAGACCCAACTGAAATAAAAAGGATTATAACAGAATATTATGAAAAACTATATTCCAACAAATTTGAAAACCTAGAGGAAATGGATAAATTTCTAGAAACATACGGCCTACCCAAACTACAACAAAGTGATATTGAAAATCTGAACAGACCCATAACAAGAGAAGAGATTGAAAAGGTAATAAAAAAACTCCCAACCAAAAAAAGCCCTGGCCCAGATGGCTTCACTGGAGAATTCTACAAAACATTTACAGAAGAGCTCGTACCAGTTCTACTCAAGTTATTTCAGAGCATAGAAGAGGAAGCAACACTTCCAAATTCATTCTATGAAGCCAGCATAACGCTGATACCAAAACCAGGCAAAGACATCACAAAAAAAGAAAATTACAGACCAATATCTCTCATGAATATAGATGCAAAAATTCTGAACAAAATTCTAGCCAATAGAATTCAGTATCATATCAAAAAAATAATACACCACGACCAAGTAGGAGTCATACCAGGTATGCAAGGATGGTTTAACATTAGAAAATCCATCAACGTAATCCACCACATAAATAAAAGGAAAGAAAAAAATCACATGATTATCTCAATTGATGCAGAAAAGGCATTTGACAAAGTCCAACACCCATTCCTGATAAAAGCTCTCAATAAAATAGGTATAGAAGGGAAATTTCTCAACATAATAAAGGGCATCTATGCAAAACCAACAGCCAACATCATTCTTAATGGAGAAAGGCTGAAAACATTCCCCCTGAAAACAGGAACAAGACAAGGATGCCCTTTATCACCACTCCTATTTAACATTGTGCTGGAAGTTCTAGCTAGAGCAGTAAGGCAAGAGAAAGAAATAAAGGGCATCCAAATTGGTAATGAAGAAGTTAAACTCTCCCTGTTTGCAGATGATATGATACTATACATAGAAAACCCTAAAGACTCCACGAGAAATTTACTGGAAGTAATAGAAAGATTCAGCAGAGTAGCAGGATACAAGATAAACATTCAAAAATCAGTTGGATTCCTATACACCGGTAAAGAGAACGATGAAAAGGAGATCAGGAAATCAATACCATTTTCAATAGCCCCTAAAACGATAAAATACTTAGGAATAAATCTGACCAGGAATATAAAAGACCTATACAAAGAAAACTACAAAACACTGCTGCATGAAACCCAAAGGGATCTACATAAATGGAAAAACATACCATGCTCATGGATAGGCAGACTCAACATTGTGAAAATGGCAATTCTACCTAAAGCAATCTACAAATACAATGCAATTCCGATACAAATACCAACAACATTCTTCAAAGAGATGGAAAAACTAATTATTAACTTTATATGGAAAGGGAAGAAACCTCGAATAAGTAAAGCACTACTGAAGAAGAAGAATAAAGTTGGAGGACTCACACTACCTGACTTGAGAACCTACTATACAGCTACAGTACTCAAAACAGCCTGGTACTGGTACAACAACAGAGACATTGACCAATGGAACAGAATTGAGAACTCAGATGTAAATCCATCAACCTACAGTCACCTGATTTTTGACAAGGGCCCAAAATACATCAAATGGGGAAAAGACAGTCTTTTTAACAAATGGTGCTGGCAAAACTGGATATCCATTTGTAGAAAAATGAAACAGGACCCATACCTCACACCATATACAAAAACTACTTCAAAATGGATCAAAGACCTGAATATAAAGCCTCAAACTATAAAATTCATAGAAGAAAAAATAGGACCAACACTTCAGGCCTTAATACATGGCATTAACAGGATACAAACCATAAACATCAACACAAAAAACCCAACAGATAAACTAGATAATTGGGATCTTCTAAAAATCAAACATCTATGCTCTTCAAAAGATTTCACCAAAAGAGTTAAAAGAGAACCTACAGACTGGGAAAAAATTTTTGGACAGTACAAGTCAGACAAAGGTCTAATCTCCATAATCTACAAGAAAATCCAACACCTCTACAACAAAAAGACAACCAATCCTATCAAAAAATGGGCAAAGGAAATGAACAGACACTTCACCAAGGAAGACATTCAAATGGCCAACAGACACATGAGGAAATGCTCGCGATCACTAGCCATTAGAGAAATGCAAATTAAAACCACAATGAGATACCATCTCACCCCGGCATTACTGGCACGAATCAAAAACACTGGAAATAACAAATGTTGGAGGGGCTGCGGGGAGACGGGAACTCTTATACACTGCTGGTGGGAATGCAAAATGATACAGCCATTTTGGAAAATGATATGGCGTTTCCTCAGAAAGCTAGAAATAGACGTACCATTCGATCCAGCAATCCCACTCCTAGGAATATATCCTAGAGAAATAAGAGTCATCACTCGAATAGACATATGCACACCTATGTTCATGGCAGCATTATTCACAATAGCAAAACGATGGAAACAACCTCGATGTCCATCAACAGACGAATGGATACACAAACTATGGTACATACACACAATGGAGTACTATGCAACGAGAAAGAACAATGAATCGGTGAACCATCTCATAACATGGATGAAACTGGAGGACATCATGCTGAGTGAAATAAGTCAATCACAAAAGGACAAATATTGTATGAGACCTCTATTGTAAAAACCCATGAAAAAATTCACATGCAAAATGTAACAATCCTTGTTGGTTACCAGGGATGGGAGGGGGGGGGGATACTAAATAGGTAATAGGTAAGTGGTAACTTGGGTGAGAGATGAGATAGTACATAGTACAGCGGAAACTAACACAACCTGCACAAGGAAAGGTCATGAAGGCCCTATAGACACATCCAAACCCCCCGAGGGACTGAGTTGTTGGACGGAGGGCTCTGGGGACCATGATCTCGGGGAACATCTAGTTCAATTGGCATGACACTACTTATAAAGATAATGCTCTACATTCTACCTTGGTGAGTAGTGTCTGGGGTCTTAAAAGCCTATGAGCGGCCATCTAAGATACTCCACTGATCTCATCCCTTCGGGAACAAGGGAGAATGAAGAGAACAGGATACAAGGAAAAGATTAGTCCGAAGGACTAATGGTCCACAGCTACCAAGGCCTCCACGGGACTGAGCCCAGTACAGCTGGATGGTGCCCGGCTACCACCAATGACTCCTTTGACCAGGATCACAACAGAGGGTTCTGGGCAGAGCTGGAGTAGGATGTAGAGCATAATTTTAACTCCCAAAAAAAAAAAAAAAAGAAGACCAGATATACTGGCCTAAAGAATACTAGAGAAACCTCGAGAGTGTGGCCCCCAGACACCCTTTCAGCTCAGAGGGGAAGTTACCTTCAAGGTTCGATGTTAAGCCTGGGAATGGACACCCCAGTAAAACTAAATGGGACTAACGATGTACAGGAGTCCGGTGACAAGGGCCAGAAGGCAGAGGGAGAGTAGGAAACTGATGATAAGGAACACAAATTGAATAAGGACACTGTCGATGTATTGTGAGATTGTTGACCACTGCTATAGGGCAACATTTGTAGTAACTATTAAATGGGAGGCTGTTTTGTCCTGTAAGCCTTCATCTTGGGCGACAATGGCAGCACAATTGGAAGAGCATAGTCAATATCACTTAAATGTGTAAGTAAAAAGTTTTGAAATGGTGTTTAAATAAAATAAAAATAAATAAATAAACAAACAAAGGAGACTAAAGAGGTCCAATAATCCACTGACAAGGTCCAGAAGACAGAAGGGGACAAGGAAGCCCCCTGGTGATAGGGAACACAAGGTGGAGTAAGGATATTCTTGATGTGCTGTGAGATTGTTAACCATTGTCATAGGGCAACATGTGTAGTAACTGTTAAATGAAAAACTATTTTGTTCTGTAAGCCTTCATCTTAAGTGAGAATAACAGCACAGTTGGAAGAGCGTAGTCAATGTCACTGAACTGTGAATGTAGAAAATTTTGAAACGGTGTATCTTTGGCCATCTGTAATTTTCATCAAAAAAAAAGGTTGAGAATTTAGAGGCTTAATACGTTGTGGGGTTGTTAACCAATGTCAAAAAAAACAACATGTGTACTACTATTTCATGAGAAACTATTTGCTCTGTAAGCTTTCACCTGAAGTACAATAAAATATATATAAAAAAAAAAAAAAAAAAAAAGAAATTGCGTGAAAATCTCAACTGTGAACAATATTTACGTTGTCATAATAATGTAAACACTGATTATTGGATGAAGTAAGTGTTGATACGATTATACTGAGAGATATAAGGGAAGGAACTTATCTCCTGTAATAGGAAACAGTATTTAAATCTAAAAATATAGCAACATAATGTCTTAGTTAAATATGAAAGTAGCTACTAAAAGTTTAAGTAATTGCTTTAGAGGAATGAAAGTTGGAATGAGGAAAAGGAGATTGGCATTATAAGTATTCCAGTTGACTTTTTAAACTAGTACTAAATATGTTATTTTGATAAAAATACAATTTAAATTTATAATAAAAGAATGACAAACAGAACACAATCAAAATATGTTCTTTCTTAAGATTATTTAAACTATGTGCTAGTATCTCTATGATTCAAAATTATTCACAGGGTGCATTTTTTTCTGGTTTCTCTTAATGAAACAGTAAAAAGTCTATTCAGAACAGGTATTCCCTCAGAAATAGGGTGGAAGAGTCCTCCTGGCTTGCTCTTAGAGGTCACCCTTCAGATTTCAAGGTCAAGGGCTTGCTGGGGGAAAGATCAATGACCCTGTAGCTTTAAGGACAAAGGAACAGGAATGGAATCTGGAAATCCTATGAAAGGCAAGATTTCAACTCAACAGGATTTCTTCTACACCTTGGGTCTAGCTGCTATTTCAGGAGTGGACTAGGAGCAGGAATGGTTTCCCTGACTGTTCAAGGAGGATTCCTCACCGCCTTTGTCAGACCTCTGCTGTCAGTGCCCTGAAGTTCCCAGGCCCAGTGTTCTTGGGCAGCTCCCCACTATATCATAAAGGAATGTGCCCTCCCAGGAAGCTGCTCCTCTGAATTCACTGCCACTGCAGAAGTCTGCTTTTTGGCATAACTTCCCACATTCATGGATCTACAAGTCAGATTTCTCCAGGCAGCTCTCTGCTGCATCAGTTAAGATCATTTCTGCCTCAGGAAATGACTTTTCCAGAGCTGCTGCCACTGGTGCCACTGGAAGCTTCTGCTCAGTTCTTGCAGCCACCCAAAACTGACATTCAGTTCTGCTGACAGTCAATATAAAAAGGACTCCCAAGGCTGCTTTCTACCATCCTACGCCCTTCTCTGCCACCAGTCCCAGTTTCTCCAAGTATAAAAGTTGTCCATAAGTTCCAACATTACTTCCACTTGCTTCTCACAAAATTACAAAACTCTTTTGCAGATATTATTAGAAATTTCACTGTTGATGGGGAGGGGGTCATTTGTTTTAATCTCCATTGAATCCAACAGAAATTCCTCAGTGTTTCTGGCATTTGAAGAGCTCTATTTCCCATCTGGAGTCCCTGGATGGTGCCAAAGGTTAACACTTTCAACTGCTAATCAAAAGATTGGAAGGCTACACTAACAAAGAACACTCCGAGAAGGAAATCAGGAAAACAATACTGTTTACAATAGCCCCAAGAAAGATAAAATACTTAGGAAAAAATCTAACTTGGGATGTAAAAGATGTATACAAAGAAGACTACAAAACACTACTGCAAGTAACCAAAAGAGACCTTTGTAAATGGAAAAACATACCATGATCATGGATAGGAAGACTTAACATTGTGAAAATGTCAATACTACCCAAAGCAATCTATAGATACAATGCAGCCCTGAATCAAATTCCAAAAATATTCTTTAACAAGATGAAAAAACTAATCACCAACTTTATACGGAAAGGAAAAAGCCCCCAGATGAGTAAAGCATAATTGAAAAAGAAGAACAAAGTAGGAGGCCTCATACTTCCCAGTCTCAGAACCTACTATACAGCCATGGTAGTTAAAGCAGCCCAGTACTGGTACAACAACTGACACACAGACAAATGGAACAGAATTGAGAACTAGAAGTAAATCCATCCTGCTATAGACAGCTGATCTTTGACTAAGAGTCCAAATCCATTAAATGGGGAAGAAATAATTTCTTCAACAAATGGTACTGGAAAAACTGGATATCCATTTGCAGAAAAATGAAACAGGATCCACACTTCACACCATATAGAAAAACCAATACAAAATGGATCAAAGACCTAAATGTAAAACCTAAAACTTTAAATATCATGAAAGAAAACATAGGGCCAATGCTAGGGGCCCTAATTATGACAAAAATAGAATATCAAGCATAACTAAAAATGCACAAACTCCAGAAGATAAACTAGATAACTGGGACTTCCTAAAATTAAATACTTACGCTCATCAAAAAACTTTACCAAGAGAGTAAAAAGAGAACCTACAGACTGAGAAAAAAATCTTTGGCAACAACATATCTGACAAAGGTTTCATCTTTAAAGTATATAGAAAACTTCAACAGTTCAACAATAAAAAGACAAACAACCCAATCATAAAATGGGCAAACGACACTTCATCAAAGAGGACATAGGGGCAGCCAACAAATATATGAAAAGATGCTGGCAATCATTAGCCATTAAAGAGATAAAAATAAAAATTATGATGAGATACCATCTCACCCCTACATGAATGGCACTGATCAAAAAATCAATAAATGCTGGCGAGTTTGTGGAGAGATTGGAATTCTCATATACTACTGGTGGGAATGTAAAATGGTACCACCAGTATGAAAATAAAATGGTGCTTCCTTAACAAGCCAGAAATAGAGATACCATATGATCCAGCAATCCCACTCCTAGGTATATATCCAAGAGAAATAAGAGCCATCACATGAATAGACATGCACACCCATGTTCATTGCAGCATTATTCACAATAGCAAAAAGATGGAAACAACCTAATTGCCCAACAACAGATGAATGGATAAACAAACTATGGTACATACACACAATGGAATACTACAAAACAATAAAGGATAGTGACGAATCTGCAAAACATCTCACAACATGAAGGAATCTGGAGGACATTATGCTGAGCAAAATAAGTCAATCACAAATGGACAAGTATTGTATGAGACCACTATTATAAAAAGTCAAGAAAAGGTTTACACACACAAAGAAACAATCTTTGAGGGTTACTGGTCGGGGAACAGGGTGGAGGGAGAATCACTAACTAGATAGTAGACACGTGTTAACTTTGGTGAAGGGAAAGACAACACACAATATAGGGATAGTCAGCACATCTTGACCAAGGCAAAGGAAGTCACTGAGAGGAACACACACACACAAAAAGGCAACCACATTAAATATTATAACATATACAACCCTACAACAACAGTAAAAACAAACAATAATTTTAAAAGCAGATACATAGTTAGATATGTATGCTGAATAGAGGTAGGAAGGAGTACAAGAGTACACCCATGTATATATATAGGTTTGGCTGTGGATATTTTTACACACATATTTGTATGTGCAGCATGTATACTCATATATATAATAGAATACACAGGGGCACAGTCATAGAAGCTTCTTAGACACAGCCAAACACCTCGTGGGACTGAGTTGCTGGAGCCGAGTGCTAGGGACCATAGTCTCAGGGGACATCTAGTTCAACTGGCATAACATAGTCATAAAGAACATGTTGTACATCCTACTTTGGTGATTAGCATCTGGGATCTTCAAAGCTTGCAGGCAGCTATCTAAGCTACAGCTATTGGTCTTATCCCATCCAGAGCAAAGGAGAATGAAGAAAACAAAAAACACAAGGAAGCGATTAGTCCAAAGGACTAATGGACCACATAAACCACAGCCTCCACTAGCCTAAGACCAGAAGAACTAGACGGTGCTTGGCTACCACCACCTACCACTCTGAGCAGGATCACAAAAGAGGGTCACAGACAGAGAGGGAGAAAAATGTATAACAAAATTCAAGTTCACAAAAAATATCAGACTTACTGTTCTGACAGAGACTGGAGGAACCCCCGAAACTATGGCCCCTAGATACTCCTTTAACTCAGAAGCCACTCCCAAAGTTCACCTTCTAGCCATGTATTATGCGGTTCTATAAAATGAACAATAACACCCATGAAGAAAGTGCTCCTTAGAACAATCAAGTATATGAGACCAAATGGGCAAAAACTGCCCAAAAGCAAAGATGAGAAGGCAGGAAGGAGCAGGAAAACCAGATGAATGGAAACAGGGAACCCAGGGGTGGAAAGGGGGAGAAGGCTGACACATTGCAGGGATTGCAATCTATGTCACAAAACAATCTGTGTATAAATTATTGAATGGGAAACTAATTTTCTCTATAAACTTTCACCTAAGGCACAATAAAATGTTAAAAGAAAAAAAAAAGGATCGGAAGGGATGGAACATGTGTTGCTTCTATAGAAACCTAAGCTTCCAAATGTGTCAGAAAATCTCTGTCTCTTCATACCTGAGTTTGGGAATATTCATGCAGGAACAAAATGGTAACCCCTAAATGAGTGTAACACCTAAATAAACAATTGTAGTTTACACACGCTTAAATTACTATATTGCATAATTTTTTTCAAACTCAGCTCTTAATACTGGAATGATTTCTTAGAACTTAATACTACCCAGGCCTGAGTAAAAATCCTGGCACAAAGTAGGAGCACAGCAAATTTATAATAAATGGATAATTGGGTAAATGGAATAACATATTATTTTATAATTATATACAAAGTATGTCTGTTGACATCATGACTTTTAATAAAACATATTGCAATGCATTAGCTATCAAGTGTTTATGAAGCTTCTAGTGTATACAGAATATAATAAAGGGTAGTAACAAAATTTCATCATACTTATTCAATCTGTATGCTGAGTAAATAATCTGAGAAGCTGGACTGTATGAAGACGAACATGGCATCAGGATTGGAGAAAGACTCATTAACAATCTGCCATATGTAGATGACACAACTTTGCTTGCTGAAAGTGAAGAAGATTTGAAGCATTTACCGATGAAAATCAAAGACTACACAGCCTTCAGTACGGATTACCTCAACATAAAGAAAACAAAAATCCTCACAACTGGACCAATAACCGAGAAAATATTGAAGTTGTCAGGGACTTCATTTTACAGTACTTAGATCCACAATCAATGCCCATGGAAGCAGCAGTCAAGAAATCAAATGACATATTGCACTGGGCCAATCTGCTGCAAAGGAACACTTAAAAGTGTTGAAAAGCAAAGACGTCACTTTGAGGACTAAGGTGCGCCTGACCTAAGTCATGATATTTTCAATTGCCTCATATGCATGCAAAACCTGGACAATGAATAAGGAAGACCAAAGAATTGATGCCTTTGGGTTATAATGTTGGTGAAGAATATTGAATATATCATGGACTTCCAGAAGAACGAACAAGGCCGTCTTGGAAGAAGTACAGCCAGAATGCTTCTTGGAAGCAAGGATGGCAAGACTATGTCTCACGTACTTTGGACATGTTATCAGGAGGGACCAGTCCCTGGAGAAGCACATCATACTTGATAAGGTAGAGAGTCAGTGAAAAAGAGAAAGACCCTCAACAAAATGGATTGACACAGTGGCTACAACAATGGGCTCAAACATAGCAACAATTGTGAGGATGGTGCAGGACCTGGCAGTGTTTTGTTCTTTGTACATAGGGTCACTATGAGTCAGAGCCAACTCAACTGCCCTTGACGATAATAACAGCAACAGTAACAAAATATAATAAAATAGAACACATGGGTCATACTATTCAGCATTTAAAATCTGGTCAGCTGTGGAGTATTGTGAGCCCAATATCATGAAGCAAATGTTATCACCAATCTTACCTTCTACCATCAAATACCGAGACAAAAGCCAACAGCCAGCCATAAATCCAATATATTATATAGTTCAATGGAAATGGAGAAGATTCAAGAAAATGTAAAATCTGTTTGCTAGCCTCTGGTCATTTTTGACCAAAGTCATAAATTCTGATAACTTTAACCAAATTGAATAACATATCTGCAATGGTCTTTTTGTGCTGCCCCCCAGCTATAGGAGCCACTGTGATGAGGCACTTAGCATCATATGATGTTTACAATGGTTCCCAAATGATAGCAAATTATTTCACAACATGGCTTAACTTTAAATAAATTAGTCTGTGTTCCTTGATTTATATTTCCTTGCACTCTCGTCACATTATCTAGTTCTTCACTGATTCCGATAATATCATGAAGGACTCAGGGCTTGAGGTACATATGTGAACACCACTTCAACCCCATGATGGACCCTACAGATTCACAATCTCCTTCCTGCAAACTTAAAGGAGCTAGAGGACAAAGTTAGAAACTGGGATGTCAGAACAAACTAGGAAGAGAGCCTAAATCACCACTATTTTCACATGTGGCCCCAATAAGCAGCACCCTCATCTGACCCATATGACAACCCAAGTGCAACATACGGGTCAACCACACTCTAGAAATGGCTTCTGCAACTCCTGCAGCCCGATATTTTGATTGCATTGTGGTTGCCCTAAAAGCCCTAATGCACAGCTCTGTGGATTCTTCTGTTTTGTATGTGGTTTGAAGCCGGGCAGAAGGGAGGAGACGTTGGAAAGAAAAATTGCCCAGTGCACCATGACAGATGTATAATTAGGCAAGGCAGGCCAGTGCTTATGGCATTTGTCATTCAGCAATTGTTCACACTCTGGGCTCCATAGCCAGGTGCTTTCAAGAATGAGGTGATGATAATGTCTTCATAGGGCCTGAGCCCAGAGAGCATTCAAGCTCAAATAGGCCAGGCAGTAGCCCTCGTGGAGTAGAATGAGGACTCCGTTATTTCTTAGCGTTTACCTGTCTATTTGCTATAAAAATTAAATTTGTTTTGTTAGGAACTTTTTAACCTTACCAAAAAAAAAAAAAACCATTTAACAACAAAAAGGCTCTAGGAAAGATTTGTTATTTTTACCTCCCTGGGCCTCAGTGATTCTATTTGTGAAAGGGGGAATATAAAGCCAATTAATAAAACACGGGGGGAAAGGGGCAGTGGTGACTCAGTGGCAGTATTTTCTACTTCCATGTGGGAGACACAGTTCTTGTTCCGCCTTAACCATATTGCCTTTGAACTTATTCCAATTTGTTTGTTTAACGACTCTCCACCTTTGCACGATTTGCTAATAGTAATCCAGGCACATCTTGCCTTCCTTTACTTTAAGGATCCCCTATCACGCAGACAGTGCAGGACTAGGCAACATTTTGTCCTATTATAGATAAAGTCACCATGCATAGGAGTTGAGTCGATGGCAACTACGGTGACCGACAGCAACAACAACATCATGCAGTCACATGCTGTACTTTCCTGGATACCTTTAGCAATACCATACGGTAATAATGCCTGAAGATCAAGTATATTGTAATTATTTAGAATGTTAACCTGCCGTTGGCTTCTATTTTGAGAATTAACCAAGCTTACACTCCTCTCCTCTAAGAATTGTCCCTCCTCCACCGTCAGTGACAAGTTCCCAGCAGCATTTGTTTTTACTACGTGACCCTCTCCCCCAGCTGTCCACCCCTACCATAGCCGATGGGCATTGGGTCCAAGGTGGGCCAATCAGATTCTCTCTCCTAGGAATTTGGAAGGGAACTGAGGATGTTCAAAAATCTGAGATGGTGTCTGAAACTGACTTACTTGAATTTGGAAGCTATAGGGCAACCATGTGCATAAAGAAGCAGAAATTGCCTACTGAGGGAAATGAAGGAAGGGTAAATAGAGAATATGATACAAGAGATATGTAGCCTCAAAGAGAGCAAGAGACAATTGAGAGGACAGCCGACTTGGCTCTTGACAGCATTCCAGTTCCTTGTTCCAGCCCTTCAGGGGCCAACCACTCTTCCTATCCTTAGGGTCTGGGCAATTCTACTTGGATCTAATAATAATTTATCAAATCTACTTAAGTTATTTTAAGTGGGATGTTGTTGCTTCTTATGACATGGAGATGAAAGTTTCATTGTTTGTAAATTTTCAGAGAGAAATGTTAGTTCTTTCAGAAATATTTAGAAAATACCTTGATAAACTGCTTGGCTTAGCAGGTGAAATCCGAGGGCATGCAGGTGTTAAGACAACAAAAGAGGACACTAAATTCCTATGCATGAACAGGATTTTCTTATCCTTTCTAAAACAGAAAGGAGCATAACCAGATATTCACCTGCAAAAAACTGAAACAAAACCCATACCTCACATCATGCAAGAGAACTAACTCAAAATGGATCAGAGACTTAAATATAAAATTGGAAAAGATAAAGATCATGGGAGAAAAAATAGGGACAATGCTAAGAGTTCTAATACATGGCATAAACACAATACGAACCATAAGTAACAATGCACAAGCACCAGAAGAGAGACCAGATAAATGGGAGCTCCTAAAAATCAAACACTTACACTCATCAAAAGACTTCACCAAAAGAGTAAAAAGACAACCTACAGACTGGGAAAAAATTTTTGGCTACTACAAATCCAATCAACATCTAATCTCTAAAATCTACAAGATACTGCAAAACCTCAACAACAAAAAGACAAATAATCCAATTGAAAAATGGGCAAAGGATATGAACAGACACTTCGCCAAAGAAGATATTCAGGCAGCTAATAGACACATGAAGAAATGCTCACAATCATTAGCCATTAGAGAAATGCAGATCAAAACTACAAGGAGATATCATCTCACCCCAACAAGGCTAGCATTAATCCAAAAACTACAAAGTAATAAATGCTGGAGAGGTTGTAGAGAGACTGGAACACTTGTACACTGTTGGTGGGAATGTAGAATGGTACGACCACTTTGGAAATCGATTTGTCACTTCCTTAAAAAGCTAGAAATAGAAGTACCATGAGATCCAGCTTTCCCGCTCCTTGGAATATATCCTAGAGAAATAAGAGCCATCACATGACTAGATATATGCACACCCATGTTCATCGCAGCATTGTTCACAATAGCAAAAAGGTGGAAACAACCTAGGTGCCCATCAATGGACAAATGGATAAACAAATTATGGTATAGCCACACAATGGAATACTACCCAATGATAAAGAACAATGATGAAGCGGTGAAACATCTTATAACCTGGAGGAAGCTGGAGGTCATTAGGCTGAGTGAATTTAGTCAGTCACAGAAGGACAAATATTGTATAAGACCACTATTATAAGAACACAAGAAAAGGTTTAAACACAGAAGAAAACATTCTTTGATGGTTACAAGGATGGGGAGGGAGTGGGAGGGTTATTTACTAACTAGATAGTAGGTAAGAATTATCTTAGGTGAAAGGAAGGACAGCACTCGCTACCGGGGAAGTCAGCACAACTGGACTAAACCAAAGCTAGGAAGTTTCCTGAATACAATAAAACACTTTGAGGGACAGAGTAGCAGGGGTGGGGTCTGGGGACCATGCTTTCAGGGGACATCTAGGTCAACTGGCATTACAAATCTTATTAAGAAAATGTTCTGCATCCTACTTTGGTGAGTGGCGTCTGGGGTCTTAAAAGCTTGCAAGTGGCCGTCTAAGATGCATCAATTGGTCCCAACCACCTGGAGTAAAGGAGAATGAAGAAAACCAAAGACACAAGGAAAGTAGTAACCCAAGAGACAGAAAGGGTCACATAAACCAGAGACTTCATCAGCCTGAGACCAGAAGAACTAGATGGTGCCTGACTACCACCAATGACCCCCCTGACAGGGAACACAACAGACAGTCCTTGATGGAGCAGGAGAAAGGTGGGGTGCAGAACTCAAATTCTAGTAAAAACACCAGGCTTAATGGTCTGACTGAGACTGGAGGAACCCCGGAAAACATGGCCCCTGGATTCTCTATCAGCCCAGAAATAAAACAATTTCTGAGGCCAACTCTTCAGACAGGGATTGGACTGGACTGTGGGACATAAAGTGATACTCGTGAGGAGTGTGCCTCTTAGCTCAAGGAGATGCAAGAGACTAAACGGGCAGCTTCTGTCTGGAGGTGAGATGGGAAGGCAGAGAGGGTTAGGAGCTGGTTGAATGGACATGGGGAATTGGGTGGAAAGGAGGAGAGTGCTGTCACAATATGGGGAGAGCAATCAGAGTCACATAACGATTCATGTATAAATTTTTGTATGGGAAAAAATAAAAAGTAAATAAATAGAAGAGAGGGGATAAAGTGAAGAAATGGGCAGAGGAAAGAATAAAAATACGTAGTAAGATGGCCTGAGGCTGAACTTCAGGGAGTACATTGGAAATTCCCTGGAGGTGGAGCAACAGTAGGTCATTTTAAGGATGGCGATGTCTTAATGTTCAATTTGAAATTATTGCTTCAGTGCAAACCTTCTGTTTGTTGACATTCCACCTCCAATCTTCTGCACCCACAGATGTTTCGTTTGCACGTGAATTTTTGTAGAAATTGAGAAATGAGCTGAGTTTCACGTCTGCCTGTTATGGCACAGAATTAAGATAGCATATAAGGAAGCTGGAGCCAAGATGTAGAGGTAAGTGTGATCTCTTGGTCTGACCTTCTTATTTCTACAGAGAGTGAAATCGAAGTGAAAGGCCATCTATTGGAGTTCAAGGCACGACAAGTCCCCCAGAGCCATGCCTTGCACGTGCAACTCCAAGAACCTTGCTTGATATAGCTCCTTCTCTGTCAGTAAATTCACTGGATTTGCAAACTTATTAAGCATTTCTATATGACTCAAGTCATTGTGGATATGTAAATCTAAGTTGAATGTAAAAACAACACTCCAAACCCATGACTTGCAAAGGTTTTTGAGGTCTTCAGGTGTAATGTGCTAGAGAAGTAAACAAGAGGAGCACCACAGTTTAAACAAATTTACCCAATGGCTCCATGAACTTGGAACAAAGAGAAATTAGCATTGAAATTTCATTTCCAAAAAAGATTTTTTTGTTTTCCACAAAGATTCACGCCAGCATTCTTTTAAATAGAAAACTCATCTAATGCATTTAAAATATAGTTTAATTTTGCAAAACTGATTTACAAGTAACTTTTCAGGAATCCATCTACTGAGGAAAGAGAGGTATGTCTGTTATGCAAAATACTTACTTAAGTACCTTAAGGAATAATTCCAGTCTGTTATTTCTTAGCCTATCTAGTGAGTATTTATTTTTGTTTTATAGCTTTTGCCCCTTCTTGATTTACATTTACAAGACAATCAAGGGGAGATGATGTAAGATAGTTTTCATTTTTATGGGCAAAAGGAACCACACTAACCACAAGTAGCAGAGCCCTGCCATGACTGAATTATGTAGGTCACCCCAGCGGAGTGAAAAATTAAAAGGTTATTTTGTCCCTACTTTCACTGTTTATGATGAAGTCATGCTCCAAGGATGCCTACCGGACAATGCAATTATAAATACAAAGTTGTGGTTGCGCCTACAGTTGCTCATGTTACCAACATGTTTTGAAGCCAATTTAAATGTATTCAACTTCAGTTGAGCTTTTGGGGGTTCATTAGCGATTATATGCTGGCAACCGACATAACGCTAATTAGTCATCTAAAACAATCAAGAGTAGCCTAACCATCTCTTTCATGACTCCGTGAGAATATATCATCAAGAGAATGTTGAGTTGGAATTTAGATGTACCCACTCCTCCTAAAATAATGGTGGGGCTCAAGACTATGGCATTTTTATTTTATTTTTTTATTTTTTTATTTTTGGTTACTTAAAGCTAAGCACAAAGATATTTAATAAATTCAGCAAATATAACCCCATTACTATCACTGCCCGATTTTGCCTACACACACACACACGCACACCACTTCTGTTTCACAGAGGGTGCCAATTGGCAGCACACGACCCAAACTCAGCCCACAGATGAGTTGTATTTGGTTTGTAGGTTGGGGATCACATTGTTATAAAAGTCTTTGAATCAACATTTGAAAATTAGGAAATATCACATAGAAACGCACATTTCTAGCTCCTGTCGAAACATTAACTGGCAGCACTAGGCTGGAATTCTATATGACAACTATCAGCTGGAGCTGAGGTGCATAGGCTCCGCTGGTTGGAGTATGAGGTCTCAGTTTTAACAGACTCCCTGGCATACTCCACTGTGGCACACCGAGCCCACATCATGCATTTACCTTCTTAGCCCCTATAGGCATTTGGGTTGCAACTTCTGTCCTCCAATATTTCCCTCCTCCATGCCTTCTGAAAGTGCTCTCTCTGGAACTCACTAAAAACAAAATGGTTTAAATCAGAGCACCCCAGGAAGTCTGAGCCCCATTTTTACTTTCTAAATTTCTAAAACTCAGATAGGTAGCCCTATGTATGCCTTAAAACACAACTTGTGTCACCTTAATAACACGAATAGATTCTAATCATAAACCTATCTAGGCATTCTTTTTTCTACAGTACGTTTTTTTATCTCCCTAATTGATTTTAATCCAATTGATTAAAAAAGAAATGTTATTGTTTAAAAGAAATCTTTGGGGAAATAACAGTGGGGTAGGAAGAAAAAATCGTTTAGCATCTAGTTTGAAAAGTGTTGTGCTTTTTTTTTGTAACAAAAGGTAAACTCGTTGATTAAAATATGTACGAGAAAGTCTATATATTAGCAATAGTGCTGATGATGTTAGGAAATGAAGGCTATTATTTTTAGGAAAAAAATAAATGTAATCAAATGTTGAATACAGCCAGTGATGTGAAGGTCTTATAGGTATACACTTATTACACTTATAACTATAAAATGTCTTTATTATTGAAATTCCTGGGCCAAAAGAAATAAAAATAACTTTGTCATTATACACCTGAAATTTGTAATCCCCCAGTCCTCTCTTTTCTCATTGAAACAACTGTTCTATGATGCATGCTTTCCAGAAAGTTCTTCTATTGCTCCTTGGCAAAACATACTGTATTGGAAATTATTTGCATCACAGAAAGGTTACTTCTACTCCAATTAAGTATTATAATGTTTTATACTGAAATTCCTCTCACTTACTTAAAGTACGATTAATTTAAAAAACTTTGTTTTTACTTAACTCTTCAGGTTGTTACATAGCTAGTAAAGTACAACTGAATGACATAGTACTATCCAAGGAACTTCAAGCTCCCTGTATCCAACTCCTTTGTTCTCACCAGAAGTAGGATAGACCACAATCATTAATCTCCTATTTCCAATGAGAGAATTAAGAGTCTAAGTCATTTGCTGTGTTTATACGGCAAATGAATGATGGAAACAGATTTTCTGGATTACAGTCTAATAGTATATCTGCTTCTTAATTTTGATTACCTCCAGATCTAAAACTATAAACCACTTTAAAATAAATTTGTCCTTTGAAGGGCTACAGTTGTTGGTCCTATAAATCCCGTTACTGTTGAGTCAATTCTGACTCATAATGACACTATAGGACAGAGTAGCGCTACCCCACAGGGTTTCCAAGGCTGTAATCTTTATTGAAGAAGACTCCCACATCTTTTCCCACGGAGTGGCTGGTGCATTTGAACCACCGACCGTTTGGTTAGCAGCTGAACACTTAACCACTACACCACCAGGGCTCCTGTTGGTCCTATACGGTAGCTGAAAAAGAAATAGGCTTTGAAGACAGACTTGCTTAGAATGGAATCTCAGCCGTGTGCATTTAATCTCTTTGATTCTCGATATTCTTAGCTGTAAAGTGCATGTAGCAATTCTTTTCTCATTGCAAGACTTAAATAATAGTTAGAGTCTCTTTGTTATAGCAGACTAACCTGACCCTAATTAACTAGTGCTCAAACTTGAGCATGCATCAGAAACACTTGGAGGGTTTACTAAAATGCAGATTACTAGGTCCCGTGCCCAGATTTTCTTCTTCAGTAAATCTGGGATGAGGCCTGAGAATTTGAATTTCTAACAACTTCCCAGGTGATGTTGATACATTCAGGGAACACCCTTTGAAAACTACTACCCTAACTCGTATTATAGCTAAGTCACCAAGCATAGTGCCTGCCACAGCAGGCCCTGAAAAAAAATCATCATCATTTCATTATTTATTATAATCCTATGGGCAAATGCAAAATTACTTACAGATCTTTAATGGAATTCTCATAAAATCAAGGATAAAATGGCAATATCAGATTATTTTAGTTCCTATTTTATTCAATAAAACACAGATTTGTCAGAATATTAAGTTTTTACCTGTGCAAAACAACAGGCTGACTTCACCACTGTTTTTGTTTTCTGTTTCTACAAGTAACCAGTTAACCAGGGGCCACTGAGTTGATTCCAACTTATGCGAACCACATGTGTGTCAGAGTATGACTGTACTTCATGGAGTTTCCAGTGACTGACTTTTTGGAAGTAGATTGCCAGGTCCTTCTTCCAAGCTTATCTCTAGGTGGACTCAAATCTCCCATTTTTCAGTTAGCTGAGCGTATTAACTATGTACACCACCCAGGGACTCCTTTTTACAAGCAATTCTGTAATTTCCCAATTCTAGGGATTCAGCGGAACCCAGAAGACATACAGCCACCTATTCACTAAATATACCCATTTGATATAGGTAATATTTGATTGCCTCTAGATTATATGAGTGTGTGAATAATTCTGGTATTCAGAGATGAAAGGTTTTCCTTTCTGAGATCAAACCAGAGGGCCAAATGCATTAAAATAGGTTAAAAAGAAAGAAAACCTGCATGTCTAATGTTAAAGTAAAGCACGGCTAATGCATTGGAGAAATCGTTCAACAGCTCATCCTGGTAAAAATATAATTTCTGTAGCTATGCCAAGGTTAATGTCAGGTTAGGTTATCTGCAAGTGCCAGGAGTATGCATGCATATGTATGTGTGTGCATGCACACTAAGGTTAGAGACACTCGCACGCATGACCATACAGAAAGTTTTCCTTACAGAGAGCTAGCTCAGGACTCCTTGGGTAATTCTGTGCCATCTTCATTCTTTCCCTATCTTCTCTTGACACTCTTTGTTGAACTAGCTACTGTTCTTTCTCCAACCCTCTAGGTTTTGAGTAAGTTTCCTGTTGTGCATTGGGATAGCAGTGTTCATGGAAAATTATTTCGCCTGGATGATCTGAGCCAGTTCTCCCTCCCTTTTTTTTAATAATTTATAGACAAGTAACAAAGTGCTTACAGTGCAAGAATCTGCTCCAGAAGACTCCAAACCATTCACTTACATTTTATAGTTTAACCCCAGCTTCAATTTCATAACCCGTGCTCAAGGCAGGGGAGATGCACAAAGGTGTGCTCTTGAAAAGACATTCAGAGCCTTTTCATTTTCAGATCTCAAAAACATTAACCAACATACTCAAATTCCTGTCGAATTCATATGGGGAACTAATATACTGTGCTCTAAAAAGAACTTTGGGGATTAGAGCTGAGAACGATGCAATAACCAGTTGTGAAGGCAGCAAAGACTGAAATCAGAATTTTCACAGGAGCCTATGATTTGTACAAAAACCTTGAGAGTTTAACTGGTTCTTTCTCCAGCCTCCAGACAGGACTCTATAAAAAAGAATCATTTTGAAAGATACCTAGTTTGGCCCCTGTCTTAGTCATCCAGTGCTGCTGTAACAGAAATACCACAAGTGGATGGTTTTAACAAAGAGAAGTTTATTTCCTTACAGTAAAGTAGGCTAAAAGTCCAAAATCACCCCCAGACACCCTTTCAGCTCAGAGGTGAAGTTACCTTCGAGGTTCGATGTTAATCCTGGGAGTGGACAGCCCAGTAAAACTAAATGGGACTAACGAGGTACAGGAGTCCGGTGACAAGGGCCAGAAGGCAGAGGGGGAGTAGGAAACTGATGATAAGGAACACAAATTGAATAAGGACACTGTTGATGTGTTGTGAGATTGTTGACCACTGCTATAGGGCAACATTTGTAGTAACTATTAAATGGGAGGCTGTTTTGTCCTGTAAGCCTTCATTTTGGGCGAGAATGGCAGCACAATTGGAAGAGCATAGTCAATATCACTTAAATGTGTAAGTAAAAAGTTTTGAAATGGTGTTAAAATAAAATAAAAAAAACAAATGAGACTAAAGAGGTACAGTAGTCCAGTGACAAGGGCCAGAAGACAGAAGGGGACAAGGAAGTCCCCTGGTGATAGGGAACACAAGGTGGAGTAAGGATATTGTTGATGTGCTGTGAGATTGTTAACCATTGTCATACGGCAACATGTGTAGTAACTGTTAAATGAAAAACTATTTTGTTCTGTAAGCCTTCATCTTAAGTGAGAATGACAGCACAGTTGGAAGAGCGTAGTCAAAATCACTGAACTGTGAATGTAGAAATTTTTGAAACGGTGTATCTTTGGCTATCTGTATTTTCATCAAAAAAAAAAAAAGGGTTGAGAATTTAGAGGCTTAATATGTTGTGGGGTTGCTAACCAATGTCATAGAACAACATGTGTACTACTATTTCATGAGAAACTATTTGCTCTGTAAGCTTTCACCTGAAGTACAATAAAATTAAAAAAATAAAAAATAAAAAAAGTCCAAAATCAGGGTGTCAGCTCCAGGAGAAGTCTTTCTCTCTCTGTCGGCCTTCTCATCATTGTTCCCCCAGACTAGGAGCTTCTCCAAGCAGGAACCCTGGGTTCAAAGGACACGTTCTGCTCCTGGCACTGCTTTCTTGGTGGTATGAGGTCCCCAATTCCCTGCTTGCTTCTCTTTCCTTTTATCTCTTGAGAGATAAAAGGTGGTACAGGCCACACCCCAGGGAGACTCCCTTTACATTGGATCAGGGATGTGACCTGGGTAAAGACGGTGTTACAATCCCACCCTAATCCTCTTTAACATAAAATTACAACCACAAAATGGAGGCCAACCACACGATTCTGGGAATCATGGCCGAGCCAAATTGATACATACATTTTTTGGAGGACATAATTCAAGCCATGACAGCCCCTGTGTCAAATTGTCTGATTGGTGGTGTTTAAACAAAATGGCAATAGTAATTGCTACCACATATGCACTACCCTGTGAGCTTTGCATGCATTAATTCATTAAGACCTCACAACAAACCTATGACTTAAGTACTGTTATTATTCCCATTTTAGGGAAAGGGTTAAATAACTTTCTCAAGGTCACACAGCATACGAGCGCGGAACCAGGATTTGAACACAAATATTGTAGGTCAGGAGAATCTCATAGCAGAAGCCACTTGGGCAGTGGGCAAAGGATCCCCTTTAACTGCTCAAAAAATCTCCCCACCCCAAGTTGCATCATAGGAAAAAATAATCAAGTACATTTACCTAAACCTAAAGCTCTAGTCACTTCTCATTTTATTTGGTTGGTGATCAAATCCTGTCTAGTCTCCTGATGTTCCGAAGAAGTTGTAACACAAACAACACCAATGACCCAGAATCTCCTGTGTCTCTTTCAGGTGAGCGGGCAATCCTTTTACCTGTTCATCTTAAGGCCTAAATTAGGGCAAGGACGAGGGGCTCACAGTTGCTGCCCTCAACACTCCGCCCTCTGGATCTCATAGCTGTAATGGTCCAGGAGGAAAAACAGAAAACCACAAAGAAGGGGAAAAGGCTGAGCTTTATGTTCCTTCAACCAAGACTCCTTCTCCGTGGTATGACAGCTCCATTGTATGACTTGAAAGTTTAATTTAGAACTTTTCAAGTACCTCCTTGAGTTTGGAATAATGAGGAAGGTAATCTACACTACCAAGGAAACCCAGCCCTGAGTTCCATCACTCACGCCCCCTGTAATCAACTGCATAGCTCAGGGATTTCAAAGACCTTATGTTGAATTCAGGTTCTGCCTTAACTACACATGAGTTATTATCGTAATTACTTTTACCCATTCAGTGATTCTGTACACCTTTACTAAGGGCCTAGGCCAGACTGGAAGGAGCCCCGGTGGGTGGCACAGTGTTTAAGTGCCCGGCACCTAACTGAAAGGTCGGTGGTTCAAATCCCGCTGCCAATCCATGGGAGAAAGCTGTGGCAGTCTGCTTCCTTAAACATTATAGCCTTGGCAACCCTACGGGGCAGTTCAACTCTGTCTATAGCATCGCTATGAGTCGGAATCGACTCAATAGCAATGGGTAGGCCAGGCTGGGTAATAAGATGATGAAGATACAGTACTCATTTTTGAGGAGTTCGGCCTTTAGACCTCTCTGTGTCTTGTCTCCTTCCAGTCGGAAACAATAACTACTTCCTACTCCTTGCCAAGAGTGCCACACAGATTTCTGAGATATGAAAAATGTGGGAAGGAAAGTTTCTGCAAAGACAAGATCCTTAGAAAAGCAAACTTCCCCGCCACAGTCCACGACACCGGCTCCAGGAGGCTCCCTCGCCAGGCAGCGGCCAAGACACAGACTCAGCAGGAGCGCTGGTGTCTCCAACTAATGGCCCGGTTTAATACCTCTCTTCCCTGAACACTTTTAAACTTTGTTTCTGGAGTCAACCCAAGCTCGGCAGAATTTCCAGATCCGTGGAAGTGCAGCATGCAAGCAGCCCGTTTCCTGACAATGCTGCAAAGCTTCAGGGAACACATTTTGTTATTTCCACATTTATGAGTTGAGCCGAAGCCCTGAAGCTGACTTCTGACCAGGCTGTCCCCCACCTGGGACAGCAGCAGGGCCGAGGAGGGGAGGAGAACAGCGCTGAACAAAGGAAGGAACATTCGCTGAAAAGTTAATAAAAATAAATGTTCCAATGGCTGCCAAGACAGAAACACTGGCATCCAAGGGGTCCCTAAAAGGGCCTGAGGTGTGAAGATCATTTTCAGAGCTCTATTCAAGACTCTTCCCATGGTAGTGCTCTGGCGTTGTTACAAAGAAAGCAAAGTTTTGAGAAATACGGCTCAAACTAACTGCACATTCTCTAAATGAACTCTTTCTTTCTTAAAGCAATCTGGGAAATGAGGCAGAAGGACTACACACTATTTCATCAATAATAAAAATGTACGGGCACTCGGTGTATACATGTCATTGTCCTAGGCACGGCCAACAGTACAAAGAGAAATGTAACCATGGAACAAAACTTTTTTTGAACAACTACTATGTGCCGGACATTGTGTTCATTGCCAGAAAAGGGCCTAACTCCAGCCCCTTGAGGAATTTTTATAGTCTAGTTGTATAGAAAGAAATGGAAGAAGAAAGCTGGCTATGCTGACTGATGGTGTTCAGAAATAAGGAGATGTTGTTAGATCTACTACCATTTTTTCGATTTTCTTGAGAAATACTGTTGATGGGTTGAGATGGTTTGTCAGGAAAAGAAAATGTCTTTTAGTTGAGAAGATATTTTGGAAGGAAGGAGCCTATGCCATTTCCAAATTGTAACTAAAATCGTTAAATAGAGGATTTTTTTTTTTTTTAACATTGGGAGGGGAAAAAGGGAGATACAATGCCAGGATCTGTTAAACTGCCTCACACAGGGGAGTGTCATAAGTTTGGAAGTGGGTATTAGTTGTCACATAGGACTTTTCCTGTTGCCCTGGGGTTTCTGCAAAGACCCAATCTGACTACCTGACAATAAATTCTGCCCCATTCTAATTTCAAGGAATTATGAGCCAGCCACTTCTTAAGGACTGACTGAGAGGCACCAGAGCAGAGTCAGCCCCACCAAGCACCATCTCTCTCTCATCCCACTCCAGTTCTTATGAAAAGAAGACTGGGAATGAGGGACTTGGACTTTATAGGAGTACAGCATCAATAAGCACATGCCAATTTCTTCTTTCTTCATTACAAAAGGGTTGTACAATGCTTCTTCCTAGTAGGAAAAGGAACCCTTGTAGGAAGGTGTTGTGCAGTGGATTTCTGCGGCCAAGAGCTGACATGGTATAGAGTAAGGTAAGCTGAAATCAGAGCTCCCAAGTCAAGTCAGGGAACTATAATGTGGGAAGCCCCATACGGGGTCATCTGAAGAGCCATATACAATCCATAAGAGAAGAACATTGGGATATCAGCAGCACAGAGAGATCTTCAACAGCTACCATGATCAACCAATGCCAAAGGAGACTTCTACCTCCACATCTGTGATCATTAAGGTTGTGTGTCAACTTGGCTGCACCATGATTCTCAGTGGTTTGGCAGTTATGATGTAGTTTTGCAGTCATATAATGATGTAATCACCTCTTTGATGAGACCTGATATAATATGATCACCTCCATGATGGTATCTGCTGTGAGTAGCCTATCAGTTGAAAAGGAGCTCCCTTGGGGGTGTGGCCTGCATCCAATATAGGTGGACTTTCTGGCAAGACTCCCTAGCTTTTTCTTGTTCTGGAATCTGCAGCTGGCTCCTGTTCATCTGACCTCTGGTTCTTGAGACTTGAGCTAGCAGCTTGCCGGCTGATCTTGGGATTTTTCAGCCTCCATGATCTGGATCTTGGGTTCACCACCCCCTGCAGCTACGTGAGTCAGGAGAAGCCTCCAGCTTGACCCACGGACTTGAGACTTTGCAGCCTCTACAACTGCATGAGCCATTTCCTTGATATAAATCTCTCTCTCTCTCTCTCTCTCTCTCTCTATATATATATATATATATATATACACACACACATATATAGACACTTCACTAGTTTTGCTTCTCTAGAGAACTCAGCCTTAAACACCATCCCACCTCCACATTCCCACACCAGATGGGAAGCATAGAGAAAAGGAAGTAGGGTGACCTTATTACTTGTTTTTCAAACAGGACAAATTTAAGAATAAAGGCAGTTGCTATTAATAACTACACCAGGGTAACAGACATGAACTGAGACTCTCCCTAGAAAGCTAAGGCACGTGACCACCTTGGGTGGGAGGGAGTATATAAAGAGCAACTCTTCCCCCTCCAGCCCTTAACCTCTTCATTACCACTTCATTCACTCAATTGTATCTAGGCCTCACCTGTCTTGGGAAAAGAAAAGAGGAAGAGTTTCAAATCAGGTTTGAACTTTATAAGTGAATCGAAGTGAGCCTCAAGTGTTAAAATGAGACTGCCCTAATGGCAAAGTGGCTGAAATTGATAGGATCTGTCCAAGATAGCATTAAGGGAATTACCAACCCATAGAGGGAAAGGGGATTTTCAACATAACACAGTTGGAAAACTGGAAAAATTAAACACTTTTAGGTTTATACCAAGAAGCTGGGGTTTCCATAAATCAGTTACAAATGCATAGCAAAGCACAAAAACTGTTATTGGCCAAACAGGCCGGTAAATGGAGTCTTAAAGAACATAAAATGTACACCAAGAAACATAAGGATACCATTTAATGAGAAATAAACAGCAGCACATGGAAATGCATTTCCTCAAAGATGAACAAGACATAAACATGTAAGTCATGCAATATAAGTGCACATGCCAGCAAACAGGGTTCAAAATCAGTCTTTCTCTGCTTCTCACTGGGGGCTCCTGAGTGAGAGACTTAACCCCCTGAGCCGCCATTTCCACATTTGTAAAATGAGAATCATATATTTGCCTCAGTGAGTTGTGAAGCTATATAAAAGCACGTAGAAAGATGCTTGACAACAAAGACTCCTTGTGTTGCGTTCAACAACGGCTAGTCTTTGGCTTCCCTGCCCTCAACTTTGCCGTAACGATACCCTAGAGTTCTTTTGGAGAGAGGACAAGATAACGTGTGTAAAAGCACAGAGCCTGGCACAATAAATATCAATTCCCTTCCTAGTGACCCAGACTGATGACCTACTGTGCCACTGAGTTCTTGACAATGTCCAAACTCTGAGCTATTTCTATGTCTATTCTGTGTCCCCACATGGTCTGAGAATGTTAGTCCAAACTCATTGTGAGTATGGGGTGTATGTGTGTATTTGAGGCTGAGCGGGAAGAAAGATACTGGCCCCCAGAAATGACTCCTCCCCAATGCTTATACCCTTCCTTCCAACCCAGAAAAGAAAACAGTTGCAAAGGATTTTGGCTCAGGAATGGTTAAGATCAGCTCTTATGGGGCTCAAGCGTAAGGAAATTAATATATGCTCTCTTCTTCCAACAAAATTCTAGGCATAGGCAAAACAGGCTTAAAATAAGAATCAAGTTGAATATATAAAGGGATCAATAAGCTAAAAGAAAGAAAGAACTAAAAACACAACTTTCAACCAGAAAACTATATGGAGAAGAGGTAAGAGACAACTCTATCTTTTTGGCTTTGGAGATAGAAACGATGGACTAATAGTAGATGAATGAGTCTGAAGTCTTCTTTTGAATCCACTTGAGCATCTCTTAGACATTCCCCAGTAGAATATATTTGATAGTGAGTGGTGGCCATTCATCTGGTCATACAATAACGTGTATTGAGCAACAACTGTTTGCCAGACACTGTACCAGGCATTTCACATACTTTTGGCACGTTCTAGTACATATATGACACTGTAGGGGACAAGAAAGGAGACAGTTGTCTCCATCTGGATGGGATCTTAATGAAAAACCATCCACTAGTTAGAACATTACAAGGTAACAAAGTTTGTATTAATTTTAATTTAATGACACTCCCCAATTCACATATCCATTCTTATTTTAAGGGGGTCGTGGGTATTACGTAGTTAAGGTGTAGTATTGTTGTTAACATTTGATGACCAAAACTGAACAATATTATTGCCTCTCTGTGTGTTTGTGTATCTATAGTGGGGCTGGGGATTAGTAAAGGTTTACATTAGATACTGAGAGGAATCCCACTTGGGCTTTATTAATTTCCATTCCGGTGTGGTACCACCCCACCAGGAAGACTGGGGGTGTTTTGGTGATCAAAACTAAAATTGGGTATTCCTACCGGCATTTAGTATGCCAGGGCCAAGAACGTCAAAATTCACGTGCTGCATAGAGCCAGCTCATATGCAAAAGAAGAGAGGGCAAAAGGAAAGGAAGAAGAGCCCCAAGTATGCCAGATGCTGCCCTGGGGACTCTACATATACAATCCGATTTAATTTTTAAAACAACCTAAGAACTCTCCCATAGAAAATATCAATGCCTCCCCTACTGAGATTTTTTTCAGAGTCTTGATCAGTATCGGTCACCAGACTTCTTCCAGTCAGCTTCGGACTAGACTTGCCTCTCAGTTTGGTAACTGAAATTGCCTGAGGAAGGATTTCACAGATCATTTAAATCTTTTAAAAAGCGTTGGAGGAGAATCATCTACTCTCACCATCATTTCATAAAATGAGAAGCACAGAAACATTTATGTGGGAAGAGCGTAATCTCAGAATAAAGGACCATTTGTAGTGAATGCGGTTAGCTTTCTGAAAAGCTCACTCGGTTACTGCAGTTTTTCTCCATCCACCACAGAGCACTGACAACCTCATTATGGTCCACATCCAGTCTTTGGTGACCGCTGACCTGAACATCTTGGGTGATTTGATCTTGGCAAGGCTAGTTCTTGAAGAATAGGGCAAAAGTCAAAGACTAATTTATGGTTCGGGGAAAACAGGAAGGTCCAAAATCAGTGACCCTGAGCAAAATAAAGACAGTTGGGAGGGAATGACGAAAGGCAAGAAGAAAGTAGCCATCTTTGGGGGAAAAAGGATATCTGAGGCTTCCTGGAGCTTTCCTCTGCTTTTAATAGGATTATGAGAATCAGAAAGCTATCCTCTGGAGAATTCACACCTTAGGAGTCTGTTTTCTTCTTTCTGCATTTTGTCAAAAGCTTACAGGCTTTTCTCTGACTCAGTCTTGTGATTTCTGTTGGTCTTTCCTTCTATCTTTCAGACTGAGTGCGGTTACAGACACCGATTGGGAAGATGGCTCAGGACCTGGCAACATTTCATTTTGTTGTACATGGGGTCACCGGGAGCCAGAGCCCACTCGACAGCACGTAATAACAACAACAATGCAACATAAGGAACTAATTTTTTTCTTTCTGCCTATATTTCTCCTAGTAAGAAGCAGTAGATCAATACACAGTTCTCATGGAAAGACAGTAAATCTTGGCAGTTAGCCAGCCTCTGTGGGTTTAAATCCCAGCTGTGCTACTTACTATGTGATTGTGGAAATTATTCAATTTCTCTGTGCCTCAGTTTCTTCATCTTTTTAACAGGGATAATGATAGCATTTACCTTATGGGAGTCATTACGAGAGATCAAAGTTAATTCAAGTCAAGCGTTTAGGACATAGTCTTGCACATAGTAGATATCATCAATTTTATCATTAAGTAGTAGCTTTTCAACAAACAATTAGTGAGTACCTACTAAGTGTCAGGCACAGCCCTAAGGACTATCAAAGATTAAAAAATGGTTCATCATCTCTTGTTTGCTTTCAAGGATCTTATAACTGAGGGTAAGGGAACTGTTGAAGACTATTAGCTTACAAAGCACCTTTCACAGGTAAGTGGTATAATTATCATTATTCTCAATTTGCATATGAATAACAGGAGGCTCAGGATTAAGTATTTTACTCAATGTCACTTAACTAGAGAGCATTAATCCCACACTGTTTTCAGGGTTCTTGGCTCCAGAAGTCCATGTTATTTCACATTCAGCATATAGTTGCTCACAAACTGTGTCCCTGAGTGTCCTTTATTCTTCATTTTTAAGAATTTACTTGGAACCTAGTAATTCAAGTGAAGCCATAGCACATGTGCAGAGAGGATTCTTCATGCCAGTTCTGTGGGACTGGGTGGCACAGGGCATGTTCCCACTGTAGGAGGATGTACCTGGACACATAGACCTTGGCCTTGCCTGGAATCACTGTCAAAAGCCTTCCTTGCCCACTCGGAGTCTGTAACTGCAATCCGCTCTCTAAAGGAGCGTTAAAAGCTTTGGATCAATGTTGAGATTGAGTCATTGAGCCTTTAAATGATTTCTGTCTGTGGGGACAAATATATTTACTGATGATGACAAAAGAAAACACCACTGATAAAACAGGATTCATAGGGTGCTTCTTTTGGTGTCTCCAACAAATACTTTATAATAATAATGCCACTGTCTCGTGCAGTGCCTGGCATGTGGTGAGTACTCAATAAATGGTTGTTGAATGAACGAATGACTGTATTCCTTACAAACTACTGAAAAACTCTTTTAAAGTCAGTTTTTGACACTGACTAAAATGAGAAATACAGTCAACTTTTAAGAACTGCATTGATCAATCCTAAACATTTTACTTTCTTTCTCTAACCATTAACAGGGCAATAGCATGTTGCAACCGAGAGAGCATTGGACTAGACGTTGGAAAGCCTGCATTACAGTGGAGTTACCTTTGTGACATGGAAAACATTGGGACATCCTCCAGGTCTCAGTTTTCTGTTCTGCAAAATGCAAGAGCTGGACTAGGTCAGCTCTCATTGTCTATGGAGCCAAAATATTATGACTTTAGTATGTGTAGAAGGAGCCCTGGTTGTGCAACCGTTAAGCCCTCAGCTGCTAACCGAAAGATTGGCAGTTCAAACCTACCCAGCAGCTTCATGGGAGAAAGACCTGGCAATGTGCTCCCATAAAGATTACAGCCTAGGAAACCCTATGGGGCAGTTCTGTTCTGTTCACATGGGGTCACAATGAGTTGAAGATCTACTTGGTGGCACCTAACAGCAACAACAATATTTTTAGAACCTGAAAAATAGGACGAAAGATGTTTTGTGAAAGTAAGAGATAGGAAAACATTGTCCTGTGCGCATCCCCTTAACGACTCCTTCCCTTCTGGAGCTTGCCCTGCCCTGCCTAAGTTCCTTGCCCATTAAAGCCTGCTCTCAAAACAGGTTTTCATTTTCTATTAGTTATCAATTGCAGCATAATATATTACCCCAAAGCTTAGTGGCTTAAACAGCAGACATTGATATTTTCACAGTTTCAGTGAGTCAGGAATCTGGGCACAACTTAGGTGAATGTCTCTGGCTCAGTGTCTCTCATGAGGTTGCAATTAAGTGGTAGGCGGGACTGCAATCATCTCAGACTCAACTAGGGCTGACGAATCCACTTCTAAGCCCACTCGCATGGCTGTTGCCCGGCTTCAGTTTCTTGCTACGTGGGGCCTCTCCACAGGCTGCCTGAGTTTCCTCATGACATGACAGCTGGTGATCTGAGAGAGGAGATTCAGAGAGGGCCAAAGGCAGAAGCCACGGTCATTTTATAACTAATCTTGAAAATAACATCCTATCACTTCTGATATGTTCTATTTCTTAGAATTGGGTCAACAAATCCATCCCACCCACAAGGTGATGGGGATTACACAGGAACATAAAATACCAGGAGTCAGGGACCTTTGAGGACCATCTTAGCAACTGCCTACCACAGCAATCACTTACACACTAGTATGAGCTTCGGACATTACGGTTAATCAGGGGCATTAATTTTAATTGTGAGATCCCAGTCTCTGTCCCCTCTATGAGAAATTTCAAGGTGATGGGGTAGATTATAAAGTAGGAATGGGAAGGGAAAGATATGGCTCCCATTAAAAGTGAAACCATAGCCATACCTGTTGAATCCCACCATATGCTGATCACTCTGGTGAACACCAAGGAGACAGGGTTATATAAAATTCAGTCTCATTCCCCAAGATACAAAGTATTTGTTATTGACTAGTTCCCCTACCCCACCACTACCCCACAAGGAGAATTATCTGGGGAAAAAAAAGTCGGAACCTATCTGAAGACCAGAAGCAGAATAGTGCAGAGAATGGAGCATGATTCTCTCACCATCTTCCCAGTCATCGGTGTGTCATTTCAACTGCCTAAACCTTAGTTTCCTCATCTGAAAAATGGTGAAATTACCCAACCTAACTACTTCACAGATGTGTGGTAAGAATGAAAGGAGTTGTTTCTGGAAAAGGGCTTTAAAAATTATCACCACCCACCAGTGGCCATCCAGTTGACTCCAACTTATGGTGACCCCATGTGTCTCATGGTAGAATTGTGCTCTACAGGGTTTCCAATGGCTGATTTTTCAGAAGTAGATCACCAGGCCATTTTTATGAAGCACCTCTGGTTGGGCTCTAACCTCCAATCTTTTGTTTAGCAGCTGAACATGTTAGCCATTTGTACAACCGAGGAAGTCTTGGAAGAAGATATTATAGTTGTCTAATTCTTGTGGGGTACAGTGGGAGAACTCTTAACCTCTCCCCTTCCTTCAACAGATGTGTAAAAACTTCCATTAGTCATTAGACATTTACAGAAAACACATCATTAGAATTCAAAAGTGTAGCCAGTCAACAATGTTCTGCTAGTCAGGATTACCTGTTGTTCCATGGTAACAAACAACCCCTAAATCCGGTTGGCTGAAAATAACAAAGGATTATTTCTCTCTCAACTATGTGTCCACCCCGCGTTGGCTGCAGCTCTGCTCTGTGTCATCTTGTTTCTATGGGTCCCAGGCTAATGAAGTCCCACTGGTCCATGCATCAGGTGGGGGGGAGATGGAAACACACATGCGCATGAGCTCTTCTGTGGCCCAGAAGAAACTACATTACTTCTTCTTTCACTTTGTTGCCCAAGGCAAGTCACATGGCCAAGACTAACTTCAGAAGGATAAAGCAGTACAATCCTTCCCTGTGTCCAGAGGGCTAGGAGCACTTTGAGCATCAAGGAGCAGCCCTAATATCTTCCACACTGCCTTCTGAGAAAATGGAGGGTCTGTCTTTCCAAGCTACAGAACACAATAACCTGTGACAAAGTTCTAATTTGTAGGCATGAACTCTTACTTATAAACCACTTAAGATTATTTTTTTCTGTAAAATGAGTGATTTCACCATATTATTTTGTATTTTTAAAAAAGAGAGCTTATTAAGACATCTTATCATCAACGCTTCCTGCAGCGTGTCTGTAACTCACGTTTCCACAGAGAGAACTCTGAAGTGGTGCTGTGTGTGCATGTGTGCATGCATATGTGAGTGTGTTCTTGGGATACTGGGCAATGGGAAGACGTGGTTGGCTTAGGGTCAAGTTTAGTCAGTGCTTATAAATTCCTATTTGCAAGGTTAATGACTTCGCTCCTTCTAATTTAGCTGCACTAAAACTTGTTATAAATTTGTTAGTTCAGTTACAATCTGTTTTAGAAAGGTCCTTAAAATCACAGTCCTCAATCATTCCGTCCCCAAGCTTCCTCTTCCCTGGATTTCTACCACCATGGCAATCTGAAGGAACACTGAAAGGAGGCTCAGTTAATTTTGGCTGCTAGTCCCAGCTCTTTACTAACTAACTGCATTGCTTTGGAAAAGATGCTGTACCTCTCCGGATCTTGTCCTTAAAATGAAGGAGTTGGCTGGGAGAATTTCTTCTAGCTATAACTGCTTCTGGTTCTAAGACACGCTGTGAAGCCAGACAGACATTATGTGTGTTTCTTCCTCTTTATCATGAGTTTATCAGCAACTGGAGGAGCTATCTCAGCAGAAGATTGGCCTCCTAACATATGACAGAATGACTTTGAAGATGAGTCACGTTTCAGCACTTTCCAACTATAATTTCCTCCGATCCCTCCTTGCCAGTTTTGGCCTACAGGACCTCAGCAATGAGGTGTAATTTGCATGCATTACACTTTTAATACCTTTTTCTTTACTTAAAAAGAGTTTGCACAGGTTGTGCAGAGGTTGCACAGGTTGGACACTATTCCTCTGACTATACTAACTATGGCTTGAAAGGTTTCTGCTGTGGTGGTGATAATGCTGTTTTCAGCCACAGGCTAGGAAAGTAACTGTTTTGACTTTTAGTTGTTTATTCTTCTTAACATCTTTACAGCTTCATATGTATTGGTTGATGGATTCAAAATATAATCCGAGCACCAGTCTAGGAGAAGAGGTCATATTCGTTTATAGGGTTTTGTTGATATGAGAGCACTGAATAAATGATTTTAGTAGAAGAAAAACATTTCCTGGGTGCCCGACTATAAACAACTTCCTAAAAAGTACCTTCAGGTCCAAGTTAATGGTTTGCTTTTGAAATATCTTCAACACCTTGAAAATGGTTGATTCCAGATTCACAGACTTTCTTGAATTTTCTAAGCTCCAGTGAGTACTTTGGAAAGGCTAAATATTTTGGAGTCTTGTACATTTTGATTCAAACTCTGCATCTTATATTTAAATCTATGATCCATCTGGAGCTAATTTTAATGAAAAGTGTAAGATCTATGTCTAGATTCACTTTTTTGCACATGGATGTCTGATTGTCATAGCACAATTTTCAAAAGCAATCCTGTTTAGTATGAATCAAGCTTGACTCCCCCTTCTTCATGGGGAAAAAAAAACCTGTTTTAACTTGGACACATAATTTTGATTCTTTGATTTATTTCCTCATCTATGAAATTTGGGTGTTTGGGTTAGTGGGCAATGGAGAGACGAATCAGAGGAAATTAGAAACATGGCCTGTGTATTTTTTCCAAGTTAAAAAAAATCTATGATTAACATATAATATAGCCACTAAATCTGCCCAACAGGAAGAGAAGTATCTGACAGGATTATTTCTTTCCTTTCCTGTGCCACCTTACATGTGTGGTCTTGTGGTAATATGGCTGGTACAATTAGAAACCAAAATTAGAAAGCAAACAACCACAAGAGGAAAAGAGCTCTGTAACAACTCTCGGCCCTGGCCCAGGGTTCCCAGCCAAGGACACTGCAGGAGCCCAGGCTTGGCTGCACATATGGTCACCAGTCTGTGCCTCTCTGAATAGTGGGCAATCTCCACATACCTCACATGCATACCTGGAAAACTTCATGTTCATCTAACTGAGACTTTTCAACAAATCTCAGCGAAAAAGAAAACTAGATAACCAGTTACTTAACTAAGGACCATAACTCAACACATCTTAGGGTGTCATCAACAGTTCTGCTGTCATGGTACACCACAAGAGAAATACCCAAGTGTTTTTCATCAGAACCACTGATACGAGCTTCCCTGACATTGAGCTATGGACTTTATTGTTATTTTAAAGAAAAATTACTGTCACACACATGAATTTTAAAACATCTGTTTTCATTCTGAATTCCTTCTTCCCAAAAAATTTTCATCAGTAAGAATTACCACTGAAGACCCAGGAATTTGAAAAACTTCACAAACACATAACACAAAAACCAAAGAAGTTGTCAAAGCTGTGAGTTTTGGGGGTGAAGGAGATAAAGTTGCCGATAAGTCATATGGGCTCTCTGGTCTTTGGAGCATCAAAGGAAAAGAGGGTCCTTTGGATTCTTCTCTTTCTATCCAACTGTGTAGTGATATAAGGAAAAATTCAAATATTCACTACTGTCCTGATCATCTAGTGCTGTTCTAACAGAAATACCACAAGTAGATAGCTTCAACAGAGATAAATTTATTCTCTCACAATCTAGTATGTTACAAGGGTAAATTCAGGGCATCAGCCCCAGGGGAAGGCCTTCTCTGGCAGCTCTGGAGGAAGGTCCTTGTCATCAGTCTTCCCTTGGTCTGGGAGCATCTCAGCACAGGAACGCAGGTCCAAAGGACGCGCTCTGCTCCCGACACTGCTTTCTTGATGGTATGAGGTCCCCAACTCTGGCTTGCTTCCCTTTCATTTTATCTCTTCTAAGATAAAAGGTGGTGCAGGCCATACCCCAGGGAAACTCCCTTTACATTGGATCAGGGATGTGACCTTAGTAAGGGTGTTACGATCCCACCCTAATTCTCTTTAACACAAAATTACAATCATAAAACGGAGGACAACTACACAATACCAGGAATCATGGCCCAGCCAAATTGATACACACGTTTTTTGGGGGACGTAATTCAATCCATGACAATTACTAATTTAAAAATTATGTCATTATTACTGCCAAGTAGTCTGAACTGTTGACCATTATGTTCATTCCCTCAGAGAGCCACACTAAATTAGAGAAACACATTAGAACCCTGGAGTCGAGATCTCCAGCCCCTTACCCAGCAACAACACTCAGCTGGGTCAATAATGCTTGCTGTCTAAAAAAAATACAGGGATATGATACTACTCTTTTATTAAAACAGCCTTTTAGCTGGTCTGTTTATGTGAATTAAAAAAAGAACAACAACAACATTGTGTTGGTGAATTATGTTACAATTAGTGAAATTTCAGGAAGGAAAGCATTTAGTACTCATATTTTATGGCCATGTCACCCAAAATATTATTGTTAGTGTCTGATTTATCAACAATCTGCTAGAGGGATGATATTCTTCCTCTGTATTTTCAGGAGAGCAGGAGGAAGACGTGAGCAGTTATTATGTGGCCGGAGACTGATTTATATTGCTTCCCATCACAGTGAAATAATCTTGAGCAAGAAGAGGGGAAAAGGGTAATTGTAACAGTACGACCTTGCTGTAAAACATAGTGTTTTCTCTTTACACAGTTTCCAATGTGAATTCAGTGAGACATTTAATATTGTGACTGGACTTTCAATTCAACTGAAATTACAACTCCTGCATAATTACAAAAGGTTCCTCTTGTGGATCTCAAACCACAAAATGATGGCGTAGGACCAAGAGGAAACATAGCTGGGGGATGGGTGTGTGAAATCTTTATCTTTTTTGTGTGTGTGTGTGTGTGTGTGTGTGTGTGTCTAACTGGGCAAATGTGCTTCAAAAAAACCTCTTTAAAGTGCTTTAAAAAGCAAAGATATCACTTTCATGACTAAGGTGTGCCTGATGCAAGCCCTGGTATTGTCAATGACCCCATATGCACAAGGAAGCAGGACAATTAAAAAGGAAGACAGAAAAATTGATGCATTCAAACTGTGGTGTTGCCAAAGAATATTGACTATGCTGTGGACTGACAGAAAAACGAACAAGTCAGTCTTAGGAAAAATAAAACCAGGATGTTCCTTACAAGTGAAGATGGGGAGACTTTGTCTTGCTTACTTTGGACACATCATCAGAAAAGACATCACGTTTGGTAAAGCAGAAGGTCAGCGAAAATGAGAGAAACTTTCAATGAGATGGATTGACAGGATGGTCACAATAATGTGCTCAAACATACCAAGTGTCATGAGGATGGCACTGGACTAGGCAACATTTCTTTCTGTTATTCATAAGGTCACCGTAAGCTGGAGCCCACTCACAACTAACAGCAGCTACAAATAAGCAAAATAAACACCACCAAAATGAACACTCATGCCTGTGGTTTTGACTCAAACCAGGGCTTCCAACAAGTTCCCTGCTGAGAGTTTGCATTTCCACCCAGATATACTGAATCAGAATCTACAGTTTAACAAGATCCCCAGGTGATTCTTATGTATACCTTCCTGTGCACTTGTTAGAAATGCAAATTCTCAGCAGGGGTGGGAACCATAACAAACTCAAACACTGGAAACATTTGAATTCAAAGGATGCCACTGAAATCCAGCTTGGGTCTTTTGCTGATCCTGTGCCTCTGATATAGTGTGTTTTAGGCCCAGAGCACCATGACCAGGGACAAGCTTAACTCAAAATATGTTGAGGTTTGGAAGCATATGTCTGCCAGGATCTTAATGCACTTAATACAAGCCAGGGTGGGTCAAGAGAGTGTCATCTGGTGTCACCACAAGGGTACAAGGTGAAGGCTGTTTTAAGAACAATATGGTTTTTGGTGATCTCTGCAGAGTTTATGAGTAGTCAGAGAAGAGGACATAAAACTTACTCTCTACATGTAATTAAAATACAGGGTAACCAAATTCATGTGTAAGTAATAGGAGAGCAGAGTGGAGCCAGGGGACCATAATAACCATCCCGGTTGAAGTGAAAAGCAATTTGTGGTGGGGCTTTCAAATTCCTATTTTAGTGGACAGATTTGGAAAGCTCACATATAGTGTTCCTGGCTGAGTAGTTTACTTTCATAGCCCTTTCATTTAAAAGAAGTTCTCCAAAAATAGCAGTGGGGTTTGGTTTTGTTTTTTGTTTTTTTCTGCGGGAAAATTCACACAGTTTTATAAACAAATCACTGTTTCTTGGGAGCTAACAGTTAAATCCAACAGTAATCAGCGACCTTCTCGTCCATCCATGGTGGGGTCGGGGAGGAGACTGGGCCCGAAATTCCAGCATCAGTGATGGTGTCCCACACTTCCACTGGCCAGTGAAATTCCAAAGCATATTCTAAATGTGCATTTATGAAATACAGACAATGGAGCAGGGGGGAGGGGACTTTACTAAAAAACAGATGTCACTAGCTATGCTAGAGCTTGCTGTTATGTGAACCAAACATCTGGATGATGGACTGCATTATTCACTTTTTCCTGGGACAGTCTGGCGTCAGGAACACCCCAGCCTTCCCGTCCAGATGGGGCAGTTTAGATGGCTCAGTTGTTAATGGTGCGATATGCTACTGCAAATTGGCGGGCCTCCTACGTGAGCAAGATTTGGTGCCACGTAGAGGTGTTGGATTGTTATTCCTAATAAGCTCTATAAAACAGACCCCAAACAGCCACAGGACAGATTTATAAGGTGGAAGGGGGTGGGGCAGCTGGTAGGATAAGAACAGACTATGAAAGAACAAAAGATCCTCCACATGGCTTTGTGTTGTAAGCAACATGTGAAAAGAACACTCATGTAAAAAATCCTAGTGTGGACAATGGCCTCCGGAATCACAAAGTCTAAGCCATACATGCACATTTGGGGGTGGGGGGGAGGGGTGGGCTGGGGAACAATCTGCCTTCTTTTAAAGTGAACTGTAACCTTGAACCTCAAACTATACAGAGCTGCAGAACATTAGAGGAATGCAGACTTCATCTTGGCTAATCTCATAATTTCCCCTCATGAGTAAAATTTGCCAAAGACACAGAGCCCACAACTTTAAAAACTGTAGACTGACCCTCCGTTCTTGAACTAAAGTACAATGGTCAAGACAAACTATGAGTTCCGGATCAGGTACACTTGGGGTCAGATGCTAGCTCTGCCTCAGCAATATACTCTGGTTGTTATTAGCTGCCATTGACTCAGGATTGCCATGCACAGCAGGATTGGACCATTGTGATCCACAGGGTTTTCCCTGGCTGATTTTCAGAAGTAGACCTCTAGTCCTGTCTTCCTAGTCTTAGTCTGGAAGCTCTGCTGAAACGTGTTCAGACTCAGCAACACGTCCACTGACGGACTAGTGGTAGCTGAACATGAGGTGCGTTGACCAGGAATAGAACCTGAGTTTCCTGCATGGAAGGTGAGAATTCTACCACTGAACCACCCCTGCCTCATATGTGTTTGTGTGTGTGTGTGTGTGTGTGCGCACGCATGTGTGTGCGTGTGTGTGCATTCCCGCTCACCCCACACAAAATTCTTACGGTGGAAGCAGCACAGGACAGAGTGAGTCCAGGCCCTATGTTAAAATAGCTAGGCAGCCCCACTCAGGCAAGTCACTTGACATTTCTGGAACTTGTGCCCCTCAACTCTAAAATGAGAGGCTGGGACCAATGACTCCTCAGGTTTCTTTCGACCCTAACAGTCTTATCTCCTCCCCCTAATATGCATTAGAATGAGAACAAGGGCTTTCCTTTCTGTTCCTATGAAGAGAAGCCACCCTCTTTGCTGTTAAAAGCATAGGACTTATACACAAATCACCTTACCTCTTCTTTTCTCTTCTTTGAAGCTCCAGCTTCTCTTAGAATAATAGGCCTCTCCAACCTGATGGACTTGGAAAATCTTTGACTGTCACTCACTCCTCCATGTCAGAGTGAAGCTTTTCCTGCCTGCATTTTTCCTCCCCTAAAGGCTGTGAAAAAGGAGCCCCGGTGGTACAGTGGTTAAGCGCTCGGCTGCTAACAAAGGTCCGCCATTTGAACCCACCAGCCAATGTGGCAGTCTACTTCTGTAAAGATTTACAGCCTTGGAAACCCTATGGAACAGTTCTGTCCTGTCCTATAGGGTCACTGTGAGTTGGTATCGACTTGACGGGCTGTGAAGAAGGGGAGGAGGAGGGAATACAGAATGAGCCAGGGTTTCTCGCTTCTCTTCCTGACTTGCATTAGTCTGCCTAAGGGGCCTGGTGGCACAATGGTTAAGTGCTCGGCTGCTAACTGAAAGGGTGGCAGTTTGAATCCACCCAGCCTCTCTGCAGGAGAAAGGCCTGGCACTTGCTTTTGTAAAGGTTACAGCCTAGGAAATCCTATGGGGCAGTTCTACTCTGTCACATGGGGTTGCTATGAGTTGAAAATCAACTTGACAGCACCTAACTACAACTATGTGTCCTGGCAAGAAGAAAATGAAGTAGAGCTAACTTGGCCTACAGGGGAGGCAAAGTGACTTTAAGCAATCCCGACTACACTGGTCGTAAAATGCCGGCTGCCCATGTTTGTTGAACTCTGAGACTTGAATAATACTGTGCACTTTATCTTTACAGCCCCTTTATGTTAACAGGCCTAGGGGTACCAGAACAGGGCACTGTACTGTAGTCTGCTAAAAGCTTTGCTGATGATTGCTTCATAATTTCACCGTTCATCTAATTTGGAGTGTACATTCCTGAAACAAACCTGTCTGTCACCCTTAACAAGCTCTTTGATGCAGACCGGAACAATCTCCCTTAATGTAAACAACCTTTTCCTTCGGCAGAGAAAGAAAGTACACAAAACGTTTATAACACTTGCGGATGTAATTGCTTTGGACTTTCCCACCCGTGGTATTGGATTTCTCAATTCCCGGGACTTCGCATCAGCGAATATCTTTTTAATTATTTTCTTGCCTAGTCTTTTGTCAAATCTACTTTATGCACATTTTCTTAGCACCTTCTACGCACAAGCCAACGCATTAGGTAATGCAAAAGATGGGACCTCTCTAAGATTTGGGCCTTGGAATCAACTCAACAGCAACTGGTTTGGTTTAGGTTTTCTGAAGAAGGGTCCAACTGCAGTAAGAGAACACATGCTTAAGAATAAGGAGAATGTGGTTTCGAATTGGGTACTTCCACTCACTAGTGGTGTGACCTTGGCTAGTTAATCATTCTCTTCCATCTCAATTTTCTCATTTGCAAAATGGGGTCCAGGCAGTATTTGCTATAAATTGGTGGGAAGTAAGTAGAACAATATATGTCCGTGTATAACCAGATGATAGAGAAAAGTGAAGTAACGCATTTAAGTTCACATCTGCAATACACAGAGGACACGACCTTGCTTACTGAAAACGAAGAGGACTTGAATCCCTTACTGATGAAGATCAAAGACTACAGCCTTCAGTATGGATTATACCTCAACATAAAGAAAACAAAAATCCTCACAACTGGACCAATAAGCAATATCATGATAAACAGAGAAAAGGTTGATGTTGATAAGGATTTCATTTTACTTGAATCTACAATCAATGCCCATGGAAGCAGCAGTTGAGACATCAAATGACCCATTACATTGGGCAAATCTGCAAAAGATCTCTTCTAAGTGTTAAAAAAGTAAAGATATCACTTTGAGGACTAAGGTGCACCTGACCCAAGCCATGGCATTCTCCGTTGTCTTATACACATGCGAAAGCTGGACAATGAATAAGGAAGACCAAAGAAGAATAGATGCCTCTGAATCATGGCGTTGGCAAAGAGTACTGAATATACCATGGACTTCCAGAAGGACGAACAAATCTGTCCTGGAAGAAATCCAGCCAGAATGCTCCTTAGAAGCAAGGATGGCGAGACTGTTTCCCTGGAGAAGGACATCATGCATGGTAAAGTAGACAGCCAGCGAAAAAGAGGAAGACCGCCAACGAGATGAACTGACACAGTGGCAGCAACACTGGACTCAAGCTAACCACGATTGTGAGGCTGGCTCAGGATCAGGCAGTATTTCGTTCTATTTTACGTAGAGTTGCTGTGAGTTAGAACCAACTGTATGGCACCTAACAGCAAAAATAGCAACTTCAATTTCTCATTTCTTCTCTGCTTACCCCATTCTACCTCCCACCCCAGCTCTGGCAACCTATCCCAGCCACTCTTTTTTTCATATATGTACAAACATGCATGTACACTGATTTAGGAAATAATATTGGAGTTATCATTCCCTCTCCCTGAGCATAGAGAATGTGACCCAGCTGGAGCTGGGCTCACAAGGACACATCCACTGGGCCCTGAGGTAGAAAGACAATAGCTAAGATAATCTTGGAAAACATTTTTTAGGGAAGCTCTCATATAAAGCCCGTCAAACCTAACACAAAGACTTTCCACTCTTAGCTTTTTCTATCAGCATTTAGTGCATAGAAATTGGTTGGACCAATGAAGACCCTCCTGACTGTCATTACTGAAACCTGTACCAATGATTGTTAAGAAATGCAATCCAAAACATAGGATCACAAGTTTCTAGCCAATCTGAAAAGGCTAAGCTTTCAATGGTTTCGCCCATTTGTAATGTTAATGTATACTGATGGCTCTGTAACTGTTCCTGGACTCTGGCAGACACGGCTGTGGCAGCGTGCTTATCCGTTTTCCCATTCTTCCTATTCTGTAATATTCTTTGGACTTGGACAGACACGGCTGTGGCAGCGTGCTTGTCCATTTTCCCACTTTTGTCCTTTTGAATATATGCCCAGTAAAACTTTCTTTTTACTTTACTAAACTTTATGAAGTTTTTCCCCTACAACAACACCAAGGGAAAGAGAATGAGGAATGTGTATACACACACACACACACACACACACACACACATATATATGTAAAGAAGCCCTAGTGGCACAATGATTAAGCTTAGCTCAGCTGCTAACCAAACAGAAGATCAGTGGTTCAAAAGCACCAGCACCAGTGGCTCTGCAGGAGAAATGACCTAACAATCTGCTCCCATGAAGATTACAATCTAGGGAACTCTATGGGGCAGTCCTATTCTGTCCTATGGGGTCTCTATGAATCTGAACCAACGGGATGGCACACAACAACGTAGACGTATTTCCTCATTTACTATTTATGAGAGTCCTATGTAGAGATGATATTAGTTTTCCAAGGTTTGTAATATTCACTTAATATACTCTATTTTTTGTTCTTGGTTATTCCCAATTCCTGGTCAGCCCACTCTTCTATGACCATGAGCCATAGCATCTAACTCAGACCATGGGGCAACTCCTGTGGAAGAGAGAGAAGACCCTGGAAGAATAAGGTTATTTCTGCCAGAGAGGAAGAAGAAGGGCAACCTGTTCCGCCCCGAGGCTGTAAGGCTGGAATCTTAACTAGGCTATTTCTGATTAGAGGGATTGAATGAGATTTTTATTTTTTCTTTTATGCTTATTTGTATATTTCACATATTGAAAATGAGCTGTATTAACTTTTAAAATAAGTAAAGAAAACCACCGAAACGTCATTTTTCAAAAGAAAGAATTATGCTAGAGTCCATGACTTGAATTTGAATCAACAGTAAAATATATGATGCCAGGACATATTAGAATAAGTGTCACAAAGGAAAGATAAGAAATAATGTCATTTCTCATAGAACACTGGCTAGTTGTTACTTGGGATTTCTGTCCAGTTTGGGGCCTAAATTCTATGTGTCCTGAAAGTGGCAATAAAAATGATTTTGGAAAGAAAAACAGGACCTCTCTAGGAAGGTTAAGAAATCTGGGATGGAAGAAAGGAAGAGGGTTAGTTTATCAACCAAGTTCAAGCGTATCAAAATTGTCATAAAAATTACATTGAACAGCCGTTTGCCATCATAATTTAGGATAAAACAAGAAAAGTTTTACATTGTAGTGAGAGTTTGGTGTTCAACAGCAAGAAGACCTTCCTAATGATAAATGTGATTACACACTGGAAGTTCGTAAACCTCTAGACCTGGAAATACTTAAAACTATGACAAACATGCCACTCTGTCTGTGGTTGCATGTGTGGATTTGCATGGAGCCTGGACAAGCTACACTGTTGCAATTGTAGCCCTCCCTCGGATAAATGCAGTCTATCTAGAAAAGACTGTAAAATTTGTGTCAGAGCTAGGATGCCTTGATGTATGTAGAACAAAGTTTCTTTCTGGTGGGTTTTAAGCACTAACTCAACCCACACACTAGATTTCTCACTTGGGAAACAGTTGACCAAAATTTAAAGCTCCTCTAAAAAGGTCCCGCTGAAAGAAACTTTGTAACAAAAAATATTTTAGAATAATATTGGAACTCCACTGATGTCTTCTCTCTTTCTGAGCTATATTGAAAACTGGAATTATAATTAGACATGGTAAGAGCTATTCAAGTTAAACCCATCAAATTGGTACTGCTAAACCATGATGTTCTGGTTTCCTTTTTTAGGGTGAATTAAAATAACAGCTATGCGCCTGTACAAATAAACCCAACAGATTAATTGCCTATACTTTATGTTCATTAATATTTATTTGTATTCATTAAACAGATCACAATGAGGAAAATGTTTATAAAATATTTAAAGAAATTTTTTTTATCTATAGTTTTATCTGATCCTTACAACAACATTGTTAAGCAGACTGGGAATATTATTATCATTTTAATGGTTCTGAAACTAAGGTTCAGAGAAGTTCAGTGACTTAACTTGTGTCTGCTCAGCTAGTAAGCATTAAACACTAAAACTAAGCTCATGTGACTAATCCTTAAGGCTCGTTCTATTTCATCTTCTACCCTAAAGCCCTCAACCTCTAGCAGTTTACCGTATAATCAGTGACATACGGTCAAAAAGGTAAAGAATATTGAGTAATTCTATAAAGTAATGCAAAAGTCACATAAACACATCTATTCGAATGATGAAATAGTAGTGTAAACCATAAGGACCACTAGAATTTAGAAAATAAAGAACTCATGGGGACCAGAGGAGTCAAGTCTTCCTGAATGAATTGGATATCCTGAAATATGGATAAGGTATTATAGATCAAGAAGTGAAGGAAATAAACATTTCAGGTGAAGGAAATGCCATAAGCATGAGTGGAAACATCGGTGGTAGGTTCAGAGGACCATGAAGAGATTAGCAGAAGTGCAATGTTCTGGGAAATGTGGTAGGATTTTGGAGAACTTGGAAGGGGGATAGAATTAATAGTGACTAAATATTTTGTGTGTGTGTGTGCCAGGTACTTCATAAGCTTAATGTCACTTATATCTCCAAATACCCTAGAAACCAAATGAAACCATTTAGGACTTTAGTCCTGGAAAGATTATTGTGCCAATCTCTGCCTTGTAATAGAGAAAAAAACAAAATAACAAATCATAAATAAATAGTATAAGGAAATATCACAAAGACCACTTAAGTGCTTTTAAAAGAATAACCAGTAACCCAGTTCCTGTGGAGTAGACTCCAGCTCGTGGTAACTCCATGTGTGTTTGACTAGGGTTTTCAATGGCTGATTTTTCGGAAGTAAATTGCCAGGCCTTTCTTCTGAGGTGGCTCTGGGTGAACTTGAACTTCCAATCTTTTGGTCAACAGCCAAGCACATTAACCATTTGCAATACCCAGGATTTTAAAAAAATAAGACTACTTAAATGCTTTCTAAAATAACAAATAATAAAACCATACCCACCGCCTTCAAGTCAATTCCAACTCATAGCGACCCTACCAGACAGAGTAGAATTGCCCCATAGGGTTTCTAAGACTGTAATCTTTATGGCAGCAGACTGCTGCATCTTTCTCCCACAGAGTGGCTGGTGGATTGAAAAGTTCAGCCTTTTGGTTAACAGCCAAGTGCTTAACCAGCCCTCCACCAGGGCCCCTTAAATACCCTAGAGGTGGTTATTGTCCCTATTTTATAGATGGAGAAACTGAGGTTCAGACATGTTAAGTGGTTATGTTCAAGGTCACATAGCTACTGTGGTAAATTGCAAAAAAAAAAAAGATGGTCACAAATTCTGACTATTCTTTCAATATGTCTTTGCCTCTCCTTCCAAAAAGAGGAGTAGTCTAGAAGAGGTATAGTCTATTTCTCCATCCCTTATATCAGGACTGGACTTGTGATATGCTTTGACCAGCAGAATGTGGCAGAAGTGACATGTGTGATTCCCAAGGTTAGGTCTTAAGAGACCTGCAGCTTCTGTTTTTGTCAGCTTGGGCTGCTGCCCTGAGACCACAATACGAGGCAGCTGTTTAGCCTCCTGGATACTGAGAGGCCACCTGTAGGAGAACTGAGGTGCTGCAGCCCAGAGCAGGCAAATACTGGCAGATGTAAGTGAGGCCATCTTGGACTTTCCAGTCCAGCCATCCTTCTACCTGAAGGCAGCTGCAAGAGGGAGCCCAGGAAAAAACGGCAGAGGAGCCACCAAGTGACCTCCCCGGCCAACACTCCAGGCCATAGGAGGTAATAAGTCATGCTTTTTTTTTTTTTTTTTTTGTGGGTGGGGAGGGTAGAGGGGGCTTCTAAGACTGATTCTTTCTATCATACAATACCGGTTCCTAAAATGCTATGCTAAAGAGATTATACTTTATCCAGTTATTAGTTAAACCAAATACCAAAGCAGTTTCAACTCATGGTGACCCCAGGTGTTTCAGAGTAGAACTGCACTAAATAGGCTTTTCAACGGTTGTGATCTTTTGGAAGTAGATCACCAGGCCTATCTTCTGATGCTATTCTGGGTAGATTCTAACTGCTAATCTTTCAGTTAGTATCTGAGTGCTTAACCATTTGCACTACCCAGGGATTCCAGTGATTAAATTAGGAGGTATTTAAAGTAATTGAACGAGGAAATGAAATGAAAGGAATACTATTTAAAAACAGTTAATCTGATATTCTAAACTTCTAGTGAAGAAAGTGAAAGCACTTAGTGATTATAATAATCCATACCTCAGTTAGTGAGTATCATAAAGGTAGCTGGCTACTTCAGTATCCATTCTCCCCTTCTTCCTTAGTAATAGAAAATCGACCAATATTTTCTGGTCTACATGGTCTTGGGGAACTTCTAGCTCAAATGGCGTAACATAGTTCATAAGAAAATGTTCTACATCCTACTTTGGTGAGTAGTATCTGGGGTCTTAAAAGCTTGTGAGCATCCATCTAATACACTCCCCTGAAATCACTCCATCTGGAGCAAGGGAGAATGAAGAAAACTAAAGACACAAGGGAAAGATTAGTCCAAAGGACTAATGGACCACAAGTACCACAGCCTCCACCAGCCTGAGTCCAGCACAACGAGATGGTGCCCGGCTACCACCACCAACTGCTCTGACAGGGATCACAATACAGGATCCTGGACAGAGCTGGAGAAAAATGTAGAACAAAATTCTAACTCACAAAAAAAAAAAAAAACAGACCAGACTTACTGGTCTAACAGAGACTGGAGAAAATCCGAGAGCATAGCCCCTGGACACCCTTTTAACACAGTACCAAAGTCATTCCTAAGGTTCACCCTTCAGCCAAAGATTAGACAGGCCCATAAAACAAAATGAGACTGAATGGGCACAACAGCCCAGGGGCAAGAACGAGAAGGCAGAAGGGGACAGAAAATTTGATAACAGGGAACCCAAGGTGGAGAAGTGGAGAGTGTTGACATGCCATGGGCATGGCAACCATTGTCACAAAATACTATACGTATTAATTGTTTAGTGAGAAACTAATTTGCTTTCTAAACTCTCATCTGAAAAACAATTAAAAAAAAAACAACTCTGATCTAATGGTCAGCCAGAATAAAAGCTACATTTCCAGACCACCCTCGTAGATAGTTGTGGAGAGGAGACTAAGTTACAGCAAAAGTGTTACACACGAGTGTCCTTTGGCCCCCTTCTCCTTGTTTGGAGAACGTAGATATGAAGGCTCCTAGTCAGCCACGATCATGGATCATGAAGGCAAGGGCCACACATTAGATGCTGTAGAACTGAAAGATGCCTGCAGCCCTGAGGACACCGTGGGGCCACGATAACAACCCTCCTTACCTTGGTACTATTTTTATGTCAGAAAAAATGAGTTTTTACCTTGATTAAGCTATGATTACTTTGGATTTTTGTCACATGCAACTAAGCTGTTATATGACACACTGGGGCAGGGAAGATACAGGGAAGGAAGTCTCAGAGGACTTGCCGTCTTCTCAGATACAGGCGATAAGGATGATGTCCAAACGTGAAAGAAGTTTTGAGCTAAAGTGATTAAAGATACTGGACTCAGACATGCCAACGATCATGAAGATAGTACAAGACCAGGGAATGTTTTGTTCTTATATGTAAGGTCATCATGAGTCAGAGATGACTGGAGGGCAACAACAGCCAACAGTTAAAGACATGATAGCAGTTTTTTCTTTTATCTATTCAACTCCCACCTCACAATCAACCTACCAGAGGGTTTTTTAATCATACAATCTGCAGTCAATTCTCTGATTTGCAGTCTGAATCCCACAAATACCAGGTCAAATAGTTGCCCATTCCCAGATGAAGCAAGGAAAGAAAAGGTCCACAGTATGTATAGGAAGACTGGAAGAGAAGGTTGGCCAAGGTCAAAATTTCATTCTTTCTCCTACTTAGACTAGCTCATATCCCAGAACCACTATAGTCTGCACCACTAAGTGAGGAAAAAGTCATGTGGTATAGACAAAACTGCTCTCTGGGGTTATATGAATGAAGTTGAGGCTGTAGAGAGTTAATGAGCCCCTATTCTATGCAGGCAAGGCCCAAGGTGCCAGGGATACATCAGTCAACAAAAGGGACAAAGACCCCTGCCCTCAGGGAGTTTAGCTCTGGCAGGGAGAGGCTGACAATAAGCAATAAGCATTATCAGTGAAGATTTGTTAGATCCTCTGTAAAAGAGGAAAAGAAGAGCATGGTAAGGAGGGCCGGGGCATCCTCAGTGGGACTGGGGAGACAGCAATATTCATTTAGTGAGATCAGAGGAGCCCCTGGGTGGTGCTAACCAAAAGGTTTGAATCCACTCAGGAATGTCTCAGAAGAAAGACCTGAAAATCTACTTCTGAAAATCAGCCACTGAAAACCCTATGGAGCACAGTTCTTCTCTGACACACGTGGAGTCACCACGAGTCAGAGTCAACTTGACGGCAACTGGTTCAACACTTAGCTAGAAGGCAGATTTGCTAGAGCATATAGAGCTTCAAGGAAAACAGGTTTTAAACATTCACAAAAGATATGTATTACTCCAGAGTAATGTACAGGAGTAATAATAAATGCATTCATGCACTTTGGTTCAATGATATAGCCCGAGTGGTTGATCTAAACATAGGTGAGACTCTCTTACGTTCCAATTTGGAAGAATAAAAAGCCCAATAGAATTAACATTACCAAAGATGCCATTTGGTAATTAAGATCATATAATGACTATAACCATATTTATAATTACAGTTCACATTTATTGAGCTCCTACTATATGCCAGGCACCATACTAATGACTTAACAGAGATGATCTCTCAGATGAGATGCTGTCTGAGGTAGACGGATGGCTACTGAAGCACTTTTTTAGGAGCTGAGTCAGAACCGTGTTCCCAATTGCCAGGAAAGTATGCATATGACTTCCTTTGTATATGTGTGTGTGTCTACCAGCCTTGTAAATCTGGGTCACTCTACATGCCCTGAGCACCTAAAGAATTTGAAAAATATTTAGTTGTCAGCTGGTTAAAATGGCATTAACTGAAACCTTCTTGAATATGCTTTTGCGATGGGAAATGGGCTGTGGTACAAATTTACTGGCTGCTATTTAAATGAAAAGAATTACAATGCACTATAATGTTCATTCTAATCAAGTGATGCTCAAGGATTGAATTTCAGACTGTAAATGTGGTGCACACATTTGTCTCTGAATGGGACTTTGTGTCCCAGCTGTTGAAATATTTGTGGGTAGGTGAAAGTTTTGTGGACTAATAGATTCCTGTGGGAGGGCCCAAGCTTAATGCAGCAAAAGACGTTTTCACTGAAAAGACAAATCATCTCATTCTATATACATATATATATATATATATATATATATATTCTGGGTACAACGTAAGCAAAAATTATTCACCCAAAAAGGGTCTTTGACAGTGGAGAAGATATATCTAGTAAAGTAAAGCAGTTTCTCCTTTTGAAATACATGGGTACCTTCAGAAAGTAAAATTCTGGACAACTCTCAAGATACTAACTTAAAAACAAATGTTTTTAAGCAATTATTTAATTATCATGAAGATCATTCTTATTTGTGGCAGGAGTAAGAAAAGACAAATGAGGTCATCGATAAAGTAGTTACTTATTTCTTCAGAAATTATGCTGTGTTTAGCCAATCCCAACTCATTGTCATATAAATCTATAGGAATCCAAAATTTTAAGTAACTTGTCAAAAAGTCAAAGAATTAGTAAGTGCCATAATTAGGATTTGAGTCCAGAACATCTGACTCCGAATGCAGTGTGTTTGACAAGCACCCTATAACACAAACACACACACACACACACACACACACTCACTCACACAAGAGAGGAAGAAAGGAAGGGAGAGACACACAGAGAGATTTAGACATAGATGTGTTGTAGTTGTTGGATGTCATCAAGTGAATTCTGACCCATAGCGACCCCATGTGACAAAGTAGAAACTGCCCCATAGGGTTTTCTTGGCTGTATTCTTTATGGGAGCAGATCACCAGGTCTTTAGCCTGTGGAGCCTCTGGGTGGGTTAGCAGTCAAGCACTATCATGGACTGAACAGTGTCTTCCAAAAACATGTGTCAACTTGTCTATGCCGTGATTCCAAGTATTGTGTGATTGTCTACCATTTTGTCATCTGATGTGATTTTCCTATGTGTTGTAAATCCTATCACTATGATGTTAATGAGATGGATTAGCGGCAGTTATACTGATGAGATCTACAAGATTAGATTGTGTCTAAGCCAATTTCTTATGAGATATAAATGAGAGAAGCTAGCAGAGAGACATGAGGACCTCATACCATGAAGAAAGCAGTGCTGGGAGCAGAGCTCATCCTTTGGGCCTGGGGTTCCTGAGCAGAGAAGCTCCTATACCAAGGGAAAACTGATGACAAGGACCTTCCTCCAGAGCTGACAGAGACAGAAAGCCTTCCCCCGGAGCTAACATGCTGAATTTGGACTTGTAGCCTACTAGACTGTGAGAGAATAAATTTCTCTTTGTTAAAGCCATTCACTTGTGGTATTTCTGTTATAGCAGCACTAGATCACTAAGACAAGCACTTAACCATTTGTGACACCTGGGTTCCTTCAGGCATAGAGATATATTTCATGCAGTTATGATTGACCAAGTTATCATCTGTTTCTTTTGAACGTCTAAGATTTGCAGGGGATACTTTTTGGACTGTTTTTGGACAGGCAGCCTGTGCTCCCTCTACCTTTGGTAACAGTATCCAGATTTTTCTGAGACACAACCTCCTCCCAACTCTTAGCCATGAACTTCAGGCTGATTTCATTCAGCTTCAGGGGTATGATGACTTCAGGCTTGGCCAGAGAATTACATTCTCCTGGCCACTGGGATTGGTTCAGGGTTGTGTATGTGACCTAATCTAAACCATACCCCGATAAGACATTTTCAGGGGCTATTAGGGGAAACACAGGATCTCTTTCCACCCAGACATGGAATTGGGAGGATGGTAGGTTGGCACTAATGCAGACATCATGCCACCATACTTAGTCAGAGAAAGAAGCCAAACTTAGAAAAAGCAGAGAAGGGTCAAGACAGAAATGAACCAGCTCCTGATGAATTTTGAGTCCCTGAATTCAGCCACGTCAAAAGCCAGCACTACCGCCTACCCCACACATTTATAAGAGTCCATAATATGCCTTTTTAAGTAAGCAAATTTGGGTTGTTTTCTATGACCTCCAAATAGCAAGAGTTCAAGGGATATAGTTCTCCAATGGCAACCCCCTTTCCAGAGAAGACAGGATAGGAGAGCATTATAGACTGAATCGTGTCCCCCTCAATAAGTTATGTTGAAGTCCTCACCCCTATTACCTATACATATGACCCTGTTTGGAAATAGGGTTTTTTTCTGTTGTGTTAATTAGGTCATACCAGAGTAGGGTGGGTCCTTATCCTAATCACTTCTGAGTGCTGACTTATCAGAAGAGCAGAATAGGCATAGACACAAGGGAAGATACCATGTGAACACAGAGGCAGATGAATCTACAAGCCCAGGAATGCCAAAGATTGCCAATAGCTACTAGAAGCTGAAAGAAACCAAAGACCTTCCCCTAGAGCCCATGCCCTGAATTCAGACTTCCAGCAGATTTTCGTTGGGCAAGTCTGCTGCAAAAGACCTCTTTAAGGTGTTAAAAAGCAAAGATATCACCTTAAGGACTAAGGTGCGCTTGACCCAAGCCAGGTACTTTTAATCGCCTCATGCACATGTGAAAACAGAACACTGAATAAGGAAGACCAAAGAAGAATTGATGCATTTGAATTGAATTATGGTATTGGTGAAGAATATTGACTATACCATGGACTGCCAGAATAATGAATAAATTTGTCTTGGAAGAGGTACAGCCAGAATGCTCCTTAGAAGGGAGGATGGAGAGACTTCATCTCATATACTTTGGACATGTTATCAGGAGGGACCAGTCCCTGGAGAAGGACATCATTCCTGGTAAAGTAGGGGGTCATCAAAAAAGAGGAAGACCCTCAACGAGATGGATTAACACAGTGGCTGCAACAATGGGCTCAAGCATAACAAGGATTGTGAGGACGGCTCAAGGACCGGCAGTGTTTCTTTCTGTTGTACATGGGGTTGCTGTGAGTCAGAACTGACTCAATGGCATCTAAAAACAACAGCCTCCAGAACTGTGAGAAAATAAATTTCTGTTCTTTAAAGCCACCCACCTGTGGAATTTTTTTGTTACAGCAGCAGTAGGAAACTAAGATAGAAAGAAACAGCACGCTTCGATCAGCAGAGCAGGGCTCTGAATCTTGACTAGAGGCACAGGACAGGGAATGAGATTTTAGGAACTGACCATAAAGTTGTGCTCTGCCATCTCCTAAACTTCTGGCTCTCCATTGCCTAGTGAGATGAACGTGCCCTCCTCTCTCCCAGGTCTCCATCTTTAGAGTCTTGAAAGTTTAAGCAGAGAGGTCAGAGCAAAGAACTCAAACATCCTTATCAAGAAGATAGGAAGCATTAGCAAGAGGCAAAAGCTCTGTCTGGCTGTCCAGTGGTTTTGCTCTTTTTCTCTTCCCTTCCCTTCCTCTCTCTCTCTCTCTCTCTCTCTCACACACACACACACACACACACACACACACACACACATAGACACATACACATCCATGAAACCTCCAGACCCATTCTACAGCTCCATCAATGCCTGCCTGTGTTTCAAAAGTTTTAACATTCTGCCTATGAAAAAAGGAACTTAAAGAGGAGACGCCCTGCCTTTCCTGTTTCTCTCTTCTATTTCCAAGTTGCACATAGAAAAATATCCCAGCATCATGCGTGATGGCTGTAACATAATCCAGGCTGAATGTGGAAATTGCCAAGCTGAGGCTGAAAAGAGACACCACATCCTTAACTCAATCACATTGAATCTCTTTAAAACAGAATAAGAAAGGAAACGACAAAGACAAATCATACTGGGGAGAATGGTTGCCTAAGTAAACCCTCGAGTTTGGTTGGTCTGTCTTTTGTCAATTTCGGCCCAGACTGCCTGCTCTGTCAATGTACTTTTGTTGAGAATTATCATTGGCTACATAAACAAGGCATATCTTTTCACGGCAGCAATAACACACACACACACACACACACACACACACACACACACGCACACACACACATCACATTAATGCTTTCTGTCTTTCTATTGCATCGTCCCAGAGGCTGAAATGTTTTGAGAACTGAGTGACTTAAAGGGGAAATGCAGCATTTCCTAAAATGAGGCCAGCATACTGCCTTTTCTCCCTACCCTTAGCATTCAAGAATGCAAACAAAAACCCAGGCAAACAAAAGCCGAAAGAGCCAGCACAGCTGCCTTGCAAGAAAGGGTTAAACCTAGACCAAACTCAAATGGCACGCTTCCCCATGTCTTCTGCATGACTGATACTGCAATCGATCTGCAGCGGTTCATTTTCTCTCTGGAATCTCTGCCTACTGAGAACAAATACAAACACATGTGGAACCAATAGGAAGCAGACTAAGGGCTTTAAGAGTTCTGAACCAACCTGTGTCAGAGAGCTCTCACTTAGCAGAAGGGGCAATTAATAAGAGTCAAGCAGTATGACTGTGTCAAGGTGCCTTGAAGTGCTAACAATCCTCCTTTGTCTTCCTACTGGAGACTACAGATGGATTCTGATTCCGCATAAGAACCGTATTGTGCCCCAGTTCAGTCCTGTGCAAGGTCCCAGTGTTCACTGACAGCCAGGTGCCCCCTGCCTCCCACTTACAAGGCAAACATGATACTGAATCTTTCCCCCTGCTAGCATTTTAAGTGCTGACGTGACCACTGATCTGGGGGTGTTAAACTTTATAAGTAAACTGGCCTTTAAAAAAAATATCTGAAAAGGAAGGATTTGCCACCAGATCTTGCCGGTTTGTGCACACACCTTGCTGCCCAATTGATTCAAATCTCAGCTGTATCATTCTCGCCCTTCAGCCAACAGCTAGGGATTATTAAAGTCACTCAAGACTGAACCTTGAGCAGGTGCTATTTTATTTTTTTAAGATGTAGAAAATGACAGGTCAGTGTCACCAAGGACCACAGGAAGTCACATGGTTCTTTTTGCCAGTTGGAGTCCTGTTGTCCTGGTGAATGTCCAGCTTGGGGAATTGCATTCTGCCTCAGTCCCCCACCCCTGTCCTCATTCACTTCCTAAGCCCCTGCAGTCTCAGATGGTGACCACTTTTCTTCATCTCTGAAGCAGGCTTTGCCTAGTGGAAATGCATCTCACTCCCAAGGCAGTTGTGTGAAACTGAGGATCGTGCTCGGCTGCCCAAACTGAATGGCGACCTAGAGAGCTTTGGACTCCTCCTACTTAAATGGCCAATCTCTCATAATTCTTTTCCCATAGACATCAAAACACCATGAGGAAAAGAGCACATTAGAAGTTCCATTGTGTACTCTATCTCAAAACCCTCGTGATATATGAGATAGACTCCAGGCGGCCATCGGCTCTCCAGGGGCCTTCTCTTGGAATTTCCCTTTCACTCATCATTCAGAGGAATCTGCATCTGGATCGAGCAGATAAAAAAGAAAACTGTCTCCTCACTGAGATAGTTTATTAGAGATCATAGAGCACTCACTAGGCTGTTGTTTGTTGTTGTTGCTGCTGCTGCTGTTGTGAATTGGGGGAGGGCATTTCCATGTGGGCTGAGGGTCAAGCAATGATTGACTTTTCCAAAATAAAAAAATAATTAAATTCAACAACGAGTTCTTGAGCCTCCAACTCTAGCTGGTTCCAAACTTCAGTCTTAAAGTCCATTCAAACTGAATTAAGTTTTTAAGTGGAAGAGAAACTTCAGGCTTATTTTGTCTCACATCTGTATTTAGAGGTGAATGCCAGAGTAGCCAAGCGACTTGGAGAAGATCATAAATCTAGAGCAGAGCCAGGATGAGGCCAAGCTCAGATCTCTTGACTCAAGTCAAGATACTCTAGGGCTCTTTCTTCCGCACTATCCCACCCCTTACTAGATGGCATTCTACTTTTTTTAATATGCGGGGGCAGGGCTTTTGGGGAGTTGGGGGAAGAGCCTGCTCTATTAATCACCCTTTCAAAGAAAGACTGAGAACAGCTCATCCACAGTTGCTCTGCCAGAGCAACATTCGTTTTTTCCTCAGGTCTTCTCCTTGTGAGAAGAAAGAGGGGAACAGAAACATGAACTACATTCACGGGAGATCACAGTTACCATGACCAAACAGTATTTCCAATGAAGAATAATACGGTTGCTTGGCTCACATAACAATAAAATTCTGTCTTACAAACTACACGCTGTCCAATCTCTGTTCTACTCAGCAATTCCCCACAGCTTTCAGAAGTCAATTCTAATACCTTAGCTTAGCACACCATTTCAACATGAAATGATTCCTGCTTCCCTCCTCAACTCGGCTGGAAGCTGCCAGTTGTCTATCAAAATCTGTTCTCTCCTTCTTCTTTAATAAGCCAGTTGAGATGAGGAACATAACCATCTAGTTAGAGACTACATTTTCCAGCATCCTCAGTAGCTAGGAATGGCCATGTGACAGAGTCCTCCCAATATGAGCAGAAAATGGTATCATGTCCAGATCTGAGCCTCAAACCAATAGGAATGTGCTCATCCATGCTTTCAATTCTTTTCACATGTCCCAGAACATACTGGGAAAACAGCTTCAACCAATCAAATGAGGAAACACTTAAGGGAGTCTTGAATAACCTGGGTACTTGTGTAAAACCACAAGCAGCAGAGCTACCTGGCAGCCTAGACCATCCAGACTATTAACCTAAGAGAGAAATCCCCTTCTCTAATACTGAAGCCATTGTATGCTTAGGTCTCTTTGTTACAGCTGCTTAGTCTTTACCCTAACTAATAAATAATCGTATGTCATAACTTGGGTTTCCCAGGAATTAAACTCTGAGATTCTGATGTATGCATGCAGGAGGTTTATTTGGGAGTACTCTCAATACCGTAAGGAATAAGGGAACCAAGATTCGGCAGAGAGAGAATTTGAACAGGGGTAACAGATACCTCAGATAATCCTATAAAACACTCTAGAGTTGAAACGGCCCATTTATACCTCCACATTGACCAGTCATTGGATGCTTCCACCCATCTGTTCCTGAACTTCTGTATTCCTGTTGGGAGCAAAACATTTAATCATCATTGATTTGCGTACATACTCTATCCTGGGGGTTGGTGTCCCAATCTCACTAGGTATCATCTGCAAACTAGTGCTTCAGGTGCACTAAGCCAATCCACAGCTCTACCAGGCTGGCAGCTAGAACATACCCACCTCCCTAAGTTTTTTGATCCCTTCTTGTGCTATCTACCAAGGCACATCACCTGTGAGAGGTGTGGGAGACAAGCCTAGCCAGAGGGAGAAGTTGAAATGTGATGCAGTTGGAACAGCGACTTCAGCAAATCCTACTGGGAGCTCCTGAACTGGGAAGAATCTTCAGAATTGTCTACCTTGAATTAAGGCGGATGGGCCTTTATACCTCTCTATCTTGGATGTGGAGTCCCCGAGTGGTGCAAATGGTTAAGCGCTCAGCTGCTAACCAAAAGGTCAGTGGTTCAAATCCTCCCAGGGGTGCCTTGTAAAAAAGGCCTAGCAATCTGTTTCCAAAAAATCAGTCATTGAAAACCCTATGGAGCACAATTCTACTCTGACACACTTGGGGTTGCCATGAGTTGGAATTAACTTGATGTCAACTGGTTCTTCTTAGCTGCATGCTGTCCCTGGGGAAGGGTAGTGTACATGGACAAGGTAACTCTCTTTGGTTGAGGGCAGTTCTAAAACAGGGCTCAGCTGAGATCTGACAGCTATCAACACCCAGAAGCCAAGAGAAGTGTGCTTCAATCCTGAAGGGAGAGCTTCGTGGTACACAAAATCATCCACTTCACCAATCTTCCCTACTCTGCACACAAAGCCACAGTTCTCCAATATCATGCCTAAACCATTCTTTCCTTACTTTCTACAGGTTGCTTTCCCAGCTCAGCTCTTCTCCATGTAACTAACTTCTATTTATTCTTCAAAATAGCTCAAAATATCTTCTCCTTTGTCTTCCCTGACTTCCCTTAGTCTACTCTGCTTTATGGCCTCTACTTTTTGCTCCCATAGTAACTTTTAACATAGTTTTATCACACTGTATTGGTATCAATGACTTAAACTCACATTAAATAGTAAACTCCTTGAGGGAAGGGATCATGTCTTATTCTACTTCATACCTCCACTGTTGACATGGTGTCTGGCATGTAGCAGGCACTCATCCAGTATGATTTATTAAATGTGTGAGTGAGTAAATGAATGAGTGAATAAATTAATGAATGTTCACATACGCTCTCATTTTATTTCCAAAAAGAATTCAAGGCAGCCAAGTTCCAAAAAAAGCAACATACTGCAGCTTATGGAGCAGTAGCTCAAAATATGCAAAATCTGGCAGAAATGCATGTCTCAGTCTATGGAATTGTACACTATTGGGGTATAAATATGGATCTTGGAAAAACCCTCCTTTCAATGCTAAAGATACCCAGATTGGTGACAGCAGGATATCTTGTCACAAGGACCAGAGATCCTAGCCAATAGCACTTTTGAGAATGTGCAAGCAAAGAGTTAACAGTCTCACAGCTGCCTTTCATTGGAGGTGTTAATGAGGTGGCAGGGGGGAAAGATTTTAAAACGAAATTACATTCACTGTATTCTAGTTAAATTCCACTACAATGGAAAGACATGAGCCTCTCTCCACTCCTCCTCTCTCCCTAACCCCATTCTAATGGGATTTGACCTTAGCTCTGCGGTTGCATGCCTCAGAATTGTCCGCAAAGGACTTGGAACAGCCCACTTGGTTTCCAAACCTCAGATTGCCTTAGGGAAGTTACTAAAATTTGGTTACCAGAGATACTTGGATTAGGGAAAATTATTCAAAAAAATAATGTGTGGTGAGACAGAGCTAGGATGTCATCTGTGCGAGCATTCAGAAACCCGAGCATGCAGTCATTCCAATGTACTTTCTGCTTGTTTATTTGGAAATTCTATGTTTCTGTGGCATGAATCAAAAACAAAGAGCAAAACTTTAGAAGGAAAGGGTCCCTAGGATACTGTCCCAACAGAATCTTTGAAACAGGTCTCAAACATGGCCAAAGACAAGGTGGCCTTTCCAGCCAAATGCTGTCATTGTCCCACAGTAACTCCATCCTCGTGAAGTAAGAGATAAAAGGTTGCTAAATGTGTATTGATTTGGGTACCAATGATTTAAATTTTGAGGAGATTACTTCTTCAAAGAAGAGAGAGCTGAGAAGACATGGAGAGAAGCCCATTGGCTAGGGAGTTAGGGAGATACACGTTTGCTCGAAGTTGGGCAGGTGACTGACACCTCACAGAGTCTCAAGTTGCACGTCTGTAAAATAGGGCTAATGATCCTACTTCAGTGGATTATTGTGAATCTTAAATGTGATAAGATGGGGAAAATACTTAGCACACGGCCAAAGGACATTATCATTGCTGTTGTTGTTGTTATTGAAGATGAAGAGGATTTGCCTGCTCGAGTTGGATTCAACTTGATGGCAATAGGTTATAGGTTCAGGTCATGATGACAGGCTTGTGTTGTTTGTACATACAATACTAAAGTATCTCATGTGCTACAAGGAGAGGAAGAAGCCACTTAATTTTCTCAGGACTATTAAAAAGCACATATGAGGAGAAGTCTTACTTGTTTAGCCAGGATGCTTCACTCTGTCGAGAAATTAACCTCTCTAAGTCTTAATTTCCTCATTAGTAAATAAATGGGTATCATAAGACCTACCTCATAGGGGTTCCATGATGTTTAAATAAGTTAGCAAATACAAAGCAACTAGTACAACACTTGGCTCATTGTAAGGAGTTTTATTATGACTGTCCTTGGCTTTTTAAATCATGCCCCAGTGATCTCACCGGTCTTTTTATTAGTGTGCTATTGAAGAAGCTGCTGTTTAGGAAAAAGGAAAAAGAAAGAAAATTCTTTTTTTTCCAGTTGTCTTTGAGTCGATTCCAACTCATGGTTACAGGAAACTCTAGTCACTTAGTAATGATTTGTTCCAATGACAAAGAGTCTTCGATCTGACCCCTACTTTCTAGTGAACAGATTCACGTTTCTTTAACAGTATCTATTACAGCCCCTCACCAACATGTGATAAACAAAATCTTCTCATGGTCATCAAAAATGTTGTAGCAGTTAGGAGGAACAGGCAGAGCAGCAGTTATATAAATGGCACTTAAGCACACTTTACTGAATGGATCTAGATTACTGAGAGGGAGAGAAGAAACCTCTAGTCCAGTGGATCTTCATTTTTCCCAGGTTCCATTTTTGCAAATTCCCCTATTCATTATAATTTGTCCCAAATCGATACTCTGGGCACTTTCTTATCACTCGCGGCTATGTGAATGCACAGAGCAGCGAAAATTTTGAGACATCCGCCTGTGGTCATACAAGACTGGTTCAGTTTCCTCTAATTCAGTGTTCCGAAGGACTTTATAGAACATAACCACTGCAAATAACAAGAGTTGATTCTATTTTCCATTTACTCAAAACAAACAAAAAAATCACAATCCAATAAAAAGCTTAGGAGAGCAAAGGAAGAACAGGATCTTTTTTTTAAAGGGTATATAAATCAGAAAATAATTTTTGTCATATTTTGGTTTATTATTAAAAATAGAAGAAAAATGAAACAGTTTGGGCATATTTCAGAAGAAAGACAGGGAGATTGAAAATATAATTTCCAATTTGCTTTTAAAATGTATTATTTATTTTTGCAACAAGATGAAATGTGTAAATGAGTTTAACAATAAGCAGATGCCCTCCCAAATAATAAGAGTATTTGAAAAGCACTTGCACATCTAATGTTTTAATCTGGCTCCATAAAAATGAGACAGGTAAAGTGAACTCATTTATACAACTCCATCTTTAGACAACCAGACCTCACAGAGATGAACAATAGATTCAAGATAACAGCATGTTACCAGAAGACTCAAAATTCCAAGTCTCCTTGCTTCTTACTCTAGCATATCGCTTTATATACTTCAAGCAAGGAATTGGCTATATACATGTTGGAAGGGTTGGAGAAGCAAAACAGGGGAGAGACAACACAAGTAGAAAGTGATGAGTATTCTTGTGGTCAACATTACTGGAAGGAGAAGAATGAGGCTGAAAGAGAGGACAAGATGTTCTTAGAGTCTGTTGAGAGGTCCTGGGACCAATTCACCATCCAGATAATGGTTTCTCAGGGAAACTCAATATCTACGTCTTGTGACATTTAACTTATCCTCTTTATTGATTTTCACCTTGGAATAAAAATACAGAAAAACAAACTAAAAAAAAAAACATAGCAACAGGAAGTACACAAGATTTGAAAGACATTCCTTTGAAATATAATCATTTGTGACCTCCAGCCATGGCCTGGTGCTGCAATCCCATTAGCTACCCTGAACAAGCTATGGCAGGCCCAAGCTGGGAAGGAGGACTTGGGCCCCCCAAGGCACTCTGGGAAAGTGGGACTCTACGAGTGTGCCTTGTCTCAGTAGCTCCTTGACATATGAACAATGTAATGCTGGAAGCCTATAAAAGGAAAGTATAAACATTCATGGATATTAACCGTCTACTCAAGGACAGCCTGAAATAAAAACTGTAGACATAGTGTCAAATAACTAGTTTTTTGCAATAATGATTAATATTTACTGACCTCACTATTTGTCAGCTACTTTACTAAGTATTTTATGTATAATCTCATTTAATCCTCCCCAAAAACATATGAAGTTTGACCACTACCCATTTGTCAGTTTGTCATATTGTGGTGGCTTGTGTGTTGCTGTGATACTGGAAACTTTGCCACTGGTATTTCAAATACCAGCAGGATCACCCTTGGTGGACAGGTTTCAGCAGAACTTCCAGACTAAGACATACTAGGAAGAAGGACTGACCATCTACTTCTGAAAAAAACTGGCCATTAAAAACCTTATGAATAGCAGCAGAACATTGGCTAATATAGTGCTGGAAAATGAGCCCCTCGGGTTGGAAGGCACTCAAAATACAACAGGGGAAGACCCGCCTCCTCAAAGTAGAGTGAACCTTAATGACGTGGATGGAGTCAACCTTTTGGGACATTCATTTGCCGATGTGGCACAACTCAAAATGAGAAGAGACAGCTGCAAACATCCACTAATAATCGGAACGTGGAATATACGCTGTATGAATCAAGGAAAATTAGAAGTTGTCAAAAATGAAATGGAATGCATAAACATTGATATCCTAGGCATTAGTGAGCTGAAATGGACTCTTATTGGCCATTTTGAATCAGATAATCATAAGGTCTACTATGACAGAAATGACAAATTGAAGAGGAATGGTCAAAAAGAGCATTTCAAGATCTATCCTGAAGTACAATGCTGTCAGTGATAGAATAGTACCCATACACCTACAAGGAAGACCAGTTAATACAACTATTTAACATTTATGCACCAAACCCTAAGGCCAAAGATGAAGAAACTGAAGATTTTTACCAACTTCCGCAGCCTGGAATTGATCAAACATGTAATCAAGATACACTAATAATTATTGGTGACTGGAATGCAAAAGTTAGAAACAAAGGAAAATATGGCCTTGGTGATGGAAAAGATGCCAGAGATCGCATAAGAGAATTTTGCAAGACCAATGACTTCTTCATTGTAAACACCTTTTTCAACAGCATAGACTGTGTCTATATACATGGAGCTCACCAGATGAAATACACAGGAATCAAATCAACTACATCTGTGGAAAGAGACGATAGAGAAACTCAATATCATCAGTGAGAACAAGGCCAGGGGCCGACTACCAAACAGACCATCAATTGCTCATATGCAAGTTCAAGTTGAAGAGGAAGAAAATTAAAGCAAGTCCACCAGAGCCAAAGTACTACCTTGAATATATCCCACCTGAATTTAGAGACCATCTCAGGAAGATTTGACACATTGAACACTAATGACTGAAGACCAGACGAGTTGTGAAATGACATCAAGGACATCACACATGAGGAAAGCAAGAGGTCATTAAAAAGACAGGAAAGAAAGAAAAGACCAAAATGGATGTCAGAAGACTCTGAAAGTTGCTGTTGAGTGTAGAGTAACTAAAGCAAAAGGGAGAAATGATGAAGTAAAAGAGCTGAACAGAAGACTTCAAAGAGGAGCTCAAGAAGATAAAGTATTACAATTAAACATGCAAAGACCTGGAGATATAAAACCAAAAGGGGAGAACCTGCTCAGCATTTCTCAAGCAGAAAGAACTGAAGAAAAAATTCAAGCCTCGAGTCACAGTATTGAAGGATTCTACGGGAAAATATTGAACAAAGCAGGAAGCATCAAAAGAAGATGGAAGGAATACAGAGTTGCTGTACCAGCAAGAATTGGTCAACATTCAACCATTTCAGGAGGTCGCATCTGATCAAGAACCACTGATACTGAAGGAAGGTGTCTAAGCTGCACTAAATGTACTGGTGAAAAACAAGGCTCCAGGAACTGATGGAATACCAGTTGAGATGTTTCGAGGAATGGATGCAACACTAGAGGTACTCACTCTTTTATGTCAAGAAATTTGGAGGACAGTTGCCTTGCTAATCAACTGGAAGAGATCCATATTTGTGCCCATTCCAAAGAGAGGTGATCCAACAGAATGTCGTCCAACAGAACACTTAATTGTGCTCATGAGGAACCTGGACATAATTGTTCAAGGGGATACTGCTTGTGCATTGTTTAAAGTCAGGAAAGGTGTGCATCAGGGTTGTATCCTTTCATCACACTTATTCAACCTGTATGCTGAGCAAATAATCCAAGAAGCTGGACTATATGAAGAAGAATGCAGCATCAAGATTAGTGGAAGACTCATTAACAGCCTGCAATATGCAGATGATACAACCCTGCTTGCTGAAAGTGAACAGAACTTGAAGCACTTGCTGATGAAGAACAAAGACTACAGCCTTCAGTATGGATTGCATCTCAACATAAAGAAAACAAAAATCCTCACAACTGGACCGATAAGCAACATCATGATAAATGGAGAAAAGATTGAAGTTGTCAAGATTTCATTTTACTTGGATCCACAATCAATGTCCATGGAAACAGTAGTCAAGAAATCAAACGATGCATTGCATTGGACAAATCTGCTGCAAAAGACCTCTTTAAAGTGTTAGAAAGCAAAGATGTCACTCTGGAGACTAAGGTACACCTGACCCAAGCCTTGGTATTTTCAATTGCCTCATATGCATGAGAAAGCTTGACAATGAATAAAGAAGACTGAAGAAGAATTTATGCCTTTGCGTTATGTTGTTGGCGAAGAATATTGAACATTCCATGGACTACCAGAAAAACGAACAAATCTGTCTCAGAAGAAGTACAGCTGGCCTTCTCCTTAGAAGCAAGGATGGCGAGATTTCGTCTCCTGTACTTTGGACATGTTATCAGAAAGGACCAGTCCCTGGAGAAGGACATCATACTTGGAAAAGCAGAGGATCGGTAAAAAAGAGAAAGACCTTAGATGGGATGTATTGACACAATGGGTCAACAATGGGCTCAAGCATAACAATTGTGAGGATGGCACAGGACTGGGCTGTGTTTTGTTCTGTTGTATATAGCGTTGCTATGAGTTGGAACTGACTGGAGGGCATCTAACAGCAACAACAACCTGAAGTGTGAATTAAGGAATTATGAATAGCATTTTACAAATGCACCTGGTGTGAACTCAGCACTTAAGGGAAAGATGCTAGTGCAAAACTACACTAAGGATAAAATAGGATATACCAAAAACTCCCAATCAAACCCACTGCAGTTGAGTTGGCTTGTAGACGCACTGCATCACTTCAATCTCTGCCTTTGCCTTCACAGGACCATTGACCTTCTATGGGTCTCTTTTCCTCTTTCATAAGGACACTAGTCATATTGAATTCAGACCTATCCTACTCCAGTATATCTTCATGATAACTAATATTGTCAAAGACCCTGTTTCCAAACAAGATCACTTTCCCAGGTGCAGAAAGTTAGGACTTCAACATGCTTTTTTGAGGGTATGAATCGATTCATAACAACTTCCTAGATTTCTGAAGGCTAGGTTAGTTGGCCCTCCGTACACCCCTAGAGTACACGATATTTATACCACTTATCAAACTACAATTGTGTCTTAAATTTCAGTCAGTCTTTCCCATGAGATTTCAATCTTCTTGAGGAATAGTTGTACCTGTTTCATGGCAGATTCCCAGATTCCAGCACAGTGCCTGCGAAGAGTAGGGATACAATAAATATTTTTGGACTATGTGTTTGGCCAGTATGACTTGTGATTTGATATTTTCCATCTCATGAAATTATAATGTTATTACCATTTGTGCCAGACTCTGTGATAAATGGTAGAGCTATACTAGGTTTTGACCTGATGTTTTAATAGTGGAATTGTTGGCAGCTGCCGGGAGGGAGGGGAGAAGAGTTACGAAGCTTAGCAGTATAGGTGTTTTGACTTAAGATATGTGTCATCATGGATATTTTGGTCCTTTATAGGTATAATCAGAGTGACTATATAGTTATCCAAACTAGAATGACTAGAGTGAAATTGGGCCCTGCTGATCATTATACTTTGACAAAAGACATAAACCAAGACTGCCCCAGGTAAAGTGTGTGTATGGTCACCCTAGGTATCTGGACTACTCTAACATGCTGCTAGTCCTGAGCTAAATCACCTGTTTAACTGGTACATCTGATGGGCTCAAAGCCTTTGCTGGGTGAGAAAGTTGCATAGTTGGGCTAACTGGAAGAGCTAAGGGACATGTAGCAGTCATTTTGCAACATATGGTTTGACAATCCTTTTCCTTAAGTAGCTCTAAACCTAGTAGTAGTTATATCTTAATGACAGTAGCAGGTGAGAGAGGCAGTTAAGCAGTGGTTCTATCGCTCAGTAAAAGTTTTGGCACCTGAATTTGGGCATGAAGAACGCTAACCAGAGAGCTGAAGGATTTCCATATCAACTGAATTGCCCAAAGTCGCCAAGTTGGACTGAAAACCTTGCTTTGTGAGTGAGATATGGAAGATAGCTGAGACCATGCCTTAGATGTAAAATACAATTCGTGCATATGTTTTAAAAAGTAACAATTAAAATGCTACTTTTTTGGAGCTGCATCGGTGCTCCTGAATTCACGGCTATGCCAAACCCTGAACAGTGCAGAGGGTTCTTATCTTTCAAGAGCAGGATAGTAGCTTTCCAATTGCTGCAGGGTAGGTCTCAGCATTGGCAAGAGTTGAGGAGGTGAAAGAGGAGGCCTTACACATTAGTAATAAAGGTGAAAATCCCTAACACCTCGCAGGCGTGGAAATTCTGGTTAGCTTACTTATCCAGTTTCGGCAAATGTCCTCTACCAAATGTATGATAGCATGTTCCTATTACTAAATTTCTCTTTTCTTTACTGATAGGTTTTCTCTGAATTTATGTCCATCATCTACGCCTAGAGAATGTAATAATTTGTAACTAACAAATTCATTGGAAGAATACAATATTACGATATTCTGTAATGACTTTGGGTTGAAATTAGGAATTCTTCTCTTAACAAAAGTTTAGGAAATGGATCTTATTTTTAAATAAACCACATAAACAAACATACACTGTGATAGCAAAATTAAAAAAAAAAAATAAAAGACTTGGGCTCATTTTCACAAGACAGCTTCTCTGAATCAGCTGAGTCCAGCCCACAACTTACAAAATTACATTCTGAGACCATATCCTGGAGGGAGATAATGTACTATTTAAACAATAAAAAAATAAAAGAATTGGATATGAAAAGATAAGGGAGATCACTGAGTCTCCCCATTTCTCTCTTCAGATATGGCTAAAGACCAAGCTTTTTAGTTAAAAAAAAAAAAAAAAAAAGAGCAATCAATAATAACAATGACCTTTCATTGAGGGCTTGCTATATGTAAGGAGCTATTCTAAGTGTATTAGAAGCAGCACCCTCGTTAGCTCCTCACATCACGGAGCTGGCATCATTCCCTATTATTATATTTTAGCTCTCGATACTCGAGTTTGGAGAGATGAAGCTTAAAGTAGAACTCAGGCTAGTATAAATCTAGGGTTATGCTTGAAGCCTCTGCACTAATCTGCTAAAAACTATTAAAGGCATATAACACTGCTGCCTTCCTGCCGGCCCCTTGCCCACCCCTACCCAACCCAGCTACTCATATCATTGCTGGCATGTGAAGTTGCTGTTTCCAAAATGTGAATCAGTCAAGATAGGAAGGTTCATTTATTTTCGTGGATATGTGTCAGTGACACTATTTTTAAAAAGTACATCTTGACAACTTGCACATCACACAAAATCCCTGCATTGGGTTGTGCCAATATGATCCTGAAAGGGAGTGATCTGCCCCGTGTGCACCATCAAGAGTACCTTTTGGTAGCTGATGGCTTGCATCAGCACATTCAACAATGTATGAAACATCCACCTATTTTTCTGAGAAATGTATCCAACAGCAGAGGATAGATATGTTATTGAGACAACCCCTTTGGGGCAAGGATTGGTAAATTCTGTAGCTTCTTCTTGCCACATCACACACCAAAACAACAGTTGTGATGGCTGCCTCAACAGTATGCAGAGTTTTAAAACTGAGTCTCATCCCATGTTTTTCAATAATACCTGAAGGACTCTACAAACATATCATTCAAATTCATTTTAAATATTTTTAAAATTATTTTAAAACTGAAAAAACATAGTATGCATGTTCAAATTCATACATTCACACTCCACACATCTTCTGAGATGACTTAACTGCCAAGGGTGTCTTCTCATTAAGAAGTAAACCCAGACTGGGGAAGGAAGAGGCATTTCTGAGATAAGGTTGTGAGTTACATAGCAGTGTAGCTCGAAGCCCTGCACCAAACCGCAGACTGAATCTAGGGAGAGGAGATGTACATAGAAGGTCCCAGCTAGGTTTAAGGTCCCCAGAGCAGAGGACACTTGCTATTCCTTTCCTGATTGCTGCCCAGAGAGCTGAAGGAACCAACTGCCTCTAGCACTTAGCAGAGGTGGGAACAAGAAGGTGGTGTTGTTGTTGGGTGCCACTGAGGTGATTCCGACTCATAGCAACCCCATGTGACAGGGTAGAACTTCTCCTTAGGATTTTCTTGGCTGTAATGTTTACAGAAGCAGATTATCATGTCTTTCTCCCACAGAGCCGCTGGGTGGATTTGAGCTGCCAGCCTTTTGGTTAGCAGCCAAGCACTTAGCCATTGTGCCACCAAAAAAAAAAAAAAAACATTACCGTCAAGTTGATTCAGACTCATAGTGACCTTATAGGACAGAATAGAACTGCCCCATAGGGTTTCCAAGGAGCAGCTGGGATTCAAACCACTGACCTTTTTGTTAGCAGCCAAGCTCTTAGCTACTGTGCCACCAGGGCTCCACTGTGCCATCAGGGGTCCTTAATAAGAAGATGAAGTACAAATAATCTGGCAGAAAGGCCTTGGAAAGGCCCGTACATTTATTATGATGTGGAAGTGGTAACTACGACAGAAGTTTTCCCATGTGCCAGAGAAGAACTCAATGACAGGAGAGAGAGGGAGACAGAGATGAGCCTCAAGAGGCCTTCCAGCAGCCAGGACCGGAAGTGAGTGACGTGAGTAAACAAGAAACGAATAGATAAGGACATTCATATCTCAGGGGAAACCAGCTGAATGACTGTTGATGGCACTTGCACTATGTAAGCACCCCAGGAGACACAGACAGCACCTTGTGGAGCTGAGAGAAGACCTTGAATTACCTGAAATTCACTCTAAGCTTCCTGGAGTAATAGGAAGCTTGAAATAAAAATGAATCCAGTTCAGAAAAACAAAGTTACATTTTTGCACAACTCGTTATATGGTAAGACTCATAGTTTTATCGTTTACTGAAAGACTTGGGTGTTTTTGATTGACATAGAATATGAGCAGCTCTGCTGCTCACATTATTAGTGATTCAACTTTAAAACAAAACTTCCCTACTGCTCTGATTTCAGGTTTCCAGCTCAGTTTATCTGAAACATGTTTTGAGACTTCCATGGTAAGTTACCAAAAAAACACCTATTGAACTATCACAATCTTCAAGTATTTGATATTATGCAACGAAAATAACCTATAGACATAAGTTGGATGCTAAAGCGAACATACGATGGTTAATCTTATGTGTTTACTTGACTAGGTGATGGTTCCCATTTGTTTGGCCAAACACTAGTCTACTTGCTGTTCCACAATGTAATCTAATGTAAATTGTAATATAATTACCTTCTATAACACAATCTAATGTAATCAACCAATCAATTAAGAAAGGAGTTTCCCTAGGGTGTGTTCTGCCTCCAGAATATAAAAAGATATTTTGGCAGAACTTTACTCCCTGATCTCTTCCCTTCCCAACATCTTGGGATGCATGTCTGCTATGGATTTTCAGCTTGCTGTTTTTGTTGTGTGCCATCAAGTCAATTCTGACTCATAAGGACCCTACAGGACAGAGTAGAACTGCCCCACAGAGTTTCCAAGGCTGTAATCTTTACAGAAGCAGACTTCTCTATATCTTTCTCTTGCAGAGTGGCCTGGTGGGTTCAAACTACTGACCTTTCGGTTAGCAGCCAAGGGCTTAACACTGCACTACCAGGCTCCTTTGGGACTCGCTAGCCCCCCAACAAGCACATGATCCAATTCCTTGACGTAAATCTCTCTCTCTTTCTCTCTCTCTATATATATGTACATACACACATATATATATACACACATACACATATGTAGAATAAATATATATAGTTCCTAAATTAGTTCCATCGGGGTTTATTCCTCACTAAGCTCATGAACTACATGCTGTTGGAATGGAAGTGCTTCATTATTTTCACCTTCACTGTTAGTTTTTAGTTTCCAAATGTAGTGATTGAGCTGATGTTCCTAGCACAATCAATAACTGCAGTGATCAGTCTAGAGCACACTGGGCAGGTCAGTAGTCTCTCTGGGATGGCCATGTCAACTCCTATTCTATTTCCTGTTCCTGTTGTTGTTAGTTGTCGTCGGATTGGCTCCAACTCATGGCGACCTTATGAACAACAGGATGAAAAGTTGTCCAGTCCTGCACCATCTTCATCATCTTTGACGTGTTTGAGCCCATTGTTATAGTTATTATGTCAATTCATCTCATTGAAGGTTTCTCTCTTTTTCACTATCTACTTTATCAACTATGACGTCCTTTTCTAGTGATTGGTCTTTCCTGATGATACATCCAAAATTCAGCAAGACAAAGTTCACTCTTCATATCCTTGTGACAAAAAAATGAAAGCACAAGTATGTCAAGACAGCATGTTTCAGAGGTGCCAGAAGTGCTTTGGGAGTTGAAATATCATGGATTCTAATCTTTATTTTCAGGCATCTGGTGATCTCACCCAAAACTCCCCTGACCTTGCCTGGACTGTTTCTTTCCTGTTTGCCAAGTAAGAAGTTTATACCTCCTAAGCTCACACAAGGTAATGAGCATAATTGCCAAAAATAATACACATAACTGTTTCTCAATCTCAGTAGCAAATGTGCCAAAACAGTGGCAGGAAACCACATGTCTTTGAAAACAAAGTTTCAAAAAAAAAATTAAAGGTCAAGAATTACAGCACTGACTCCCACTCGATTTAGCCTTTGCTTTCTCAAAGGATGATGTCACTAAAAAATTTGAGGCTTTGGATTCTGACAAATCAAAGTTCAAATCCCTAAACTGAGACCTCTTCCAGCCAGGGACTGAGTAATATTCACATTGTATCGTCAGTGTTTCAAGCAGTACCTGAATCTAGCCATACTCCGAACATTCTCCGCAGGCCACCTCCTCTGTGCCCACGGCTTTTACAACCTCCTCTACCTACACTGATGCCTTATAATTTTACATCTCCAGGCCAGACTTCTCAGCTGAATACCATTCATATTTACTCATATTTATCCATATTTATCGCCTTTCATGTCTAAACTGTATCTTGCAATATATCCAAATTCAATGTTATAAACTCCCACCTCAAATCTAGTCATCTTTTACTGTTCCCTATACAAGTAATGGTCCTACCATCCAACAAGCTTTGAAAGCAAAAATTCTACAGTCTTCTGTCACTTTCCTCTTACTCACCTCCATATCCAATTCATCAACAAGGCCTTCCAATCAGACCTCCTAAGTAGCTTTCTCAGCCATCCCCTTTTCTCCAGCACTCTCCCACCACCGCCATCCCTACACTAGTTCAACACTTCTCATCTCTCACCAGGGCTATTACAATAGCCTGCCTGGTTTAACCTCACACCTGTTGCCATCCTTCTATCTGTTCTTCACATTGCAGCCTGAGTAATCATGTCATTCATGTGCTGAAAAGTCTATAATGGATCCATGGTATTTAGGATAAAGCCAAAAACAAATAGAAAGCCTTATGTGGTCTACAAGAGCCTGCATGAGCTGCTGCCATTATATTTCTAGCCTTATACCACACACACACACACACACACACACACACACTGGTCATTCCGGAATATTTCACTCTTTTCGCTCTTTCTTATTTGTCAAGTTCCTTCCCACCACAGGTCCTTTGCACTGTCTGGTACCTCTCTAGGTATGCTCCTCCTTCCGTCTTCCTTTGATTAAGTCTGACTCATCCTATATATCTCAGCTCAAGTATTATTTGAATGAGGAAATACTAAGTAGGTCAAATTGTCTATTACACACTCTCTTAATAGCATGCATCTCTCCATTCTAGCACTTAGCACAGACACAGTCTTACATTTATTTGGGCCGTTATTTGGTTTACGTGTATTTTCCCACTCACCTAAGCATCAAGAAGACAGAGGCTGGGTATATTTTTGCTCATCATTGTATCTTTACTGTTTTTTTGTGTTGGGGGGAAAAAGAAAGATAACCAAGCTTTGGCAAATACGTTGTATGATCCTAACCAAACAACTCAAAACTCCTAAGTGAAAATATCTTTATCTGTAAAACAAATACTAACAACAATTAATTTACCAGATTTGAGGAAGGATTAAATAAGATTGTAGCATAAAATTGTAGCCCTGTGCTGAATAAATAGTAGCTTATCAATACATATCAGTTCTCTCCTCCTTGGCTCTTCATCTGATAGTTTAAGGAATGAAAATTATCTTTTTAATAAACAAACAAGAGATTTATTAAAGATATGCAATTTTCTCAGATAACACAGTGTTTCAAATAGTTGGGTAACAAAAATACAAAAGACAAGGTCCTGTGCTCTCATGGTGGCCTTGAGCCAGGGGAAGATATAAATTAGAAAAAATAAAATAATAGCATGAGTTCTACAACAATATAATACCAAAAAAAAAAAAAAAAGATTTTTCACAATCCCATTCAGGATTAAATGCTAAATAAGCTAAAAGTATATGCCTTCAGAGAAGAGGGAGATCGTTCAAGCTAGAGGTGGTAGGATGTGGGTAGGACTTGTTAGGATGGTAGAGTCGTGGTAGGTGAAGAACTGGGCGTGTGTATGAGGCAAGGTTGGTCAGCCTGGGTAGGTGTACTGCCAGGAACAAAGGGAGCAGGATTGTTCCAAGAACAATGAGTAGATCAGATTGCCTAGGGAGGAGGAGTCAGAGCAAAGTAGAGATGACTGGGAGAGTAGTTCCTAGCCAGTGTATGAAGTTTTTGAATGAAGGAAATTTTGACTTTTTGTTCTCTGAGCAGAAATATTGAGAATGCAGTTAAACTTTTACAAATCTAGACGTGTCGCAACCATTTAAAATACCAAATAAAATACAATTTAAAAAAAAAGAAAAACCCACTGCTGTGGAGTTTATTCTGACTCACAGAGACCATATAGGATAGAGTAGAACTGTCCTATAGGGTTTTTAAGGAGCGGCCGGTGGATTTGAACTGCCAACGGTTTGGTTAGCAGCCAAGCTCTTAAGCACTTTACCACCAGGACTTCACCAGTTTCCCAGAATTTGTCCCTGGGTTTCTCCAATATCAGCATTTTAAAGAAAGAAAGGAAGGCTGGATGGAAGGAAAGAAGGGAAGAAGGATAGAATATAGGTACTAGCAAGCAGTCTATGCCTCATAAAAGTTTCACATTGCACGTATGGTTCAGTAGTATCTGTGGCTCCCCAAAAGCATGCAGATGAACAGCACATTGGTTTGTAGAGTCTTGGGTGATGTCATCTCTGAGACTTCTGACAGTCTATCCATTGAGCCTCTCCAAATCACAAGTTCACACACCCAGAGAAGAGACATGAAGCCCTGGATGGAATGGGTGTTCATGTATAGAACTACAGTCCTTGAAATCCCCTGTGAATTATTCCTAAGTAGTTCGATTCATGGGATGATTCTGGGTGGCCTATTCTGCCACCTCTTCCACCTCTTTCACCTCTGCCACCTCTCATTACCCCTCGTTTCTCAGCAATCCTAAGAGTATATGAAACAAAACACAATTAGTCTTGCTACAAAGTTAATGGGAGAGGTTTACTGAGCAGAAAATGATATATAACATACACACTGGAAGAGTGGATTTCATATAGACATGGGAAATTTTTAGGTGAACACAGCTTGAAAAACAATCTATGAGTTTTGTCATCAACTTGCAAAGCTCTACTGTTTTTCTGACTGAGCACGCAAGAATGTAAGGTGAGCACCTTTCTATCTTCAGTCACTTGGCTCTTCTGAGATTCCACCACAATGAGATTCCACAAATCCTGGAAATGGCAAAAATATAGCACTATTTCATGAGACTGTCATCCCTCCTCTGCCTGGTGCTAACTCCCCTCCCCTGGAGGAAGAGTTCTTCTCACACATTGGCTTCGCTGAGCAATCCCCACAGTTTTAGGGGCTTATTGGCCACCTGATCACAGGAACCCTTTCAGATTGATTTAACTCCTTTTCCTGAAAGTTCACTTTATGCTTCCACCCACCACCCACCTACTCTCCAGATTAGGTCAGGTCACCCTGGATTATGTTCATATAGCCCCCTAGAGTTTTTTGTTGTTGTTGTTGTTGTTGTTGTTGTTTCCTTCATAGTATTTATTATAGTTCACAATTGTGTATTTTGTGTGTTGTTTTGTAATGTTTGTCTTCCTCCGTGGACTGTGGCTCCATAAGGACAGAAGCAGTACAGTCCTGCTCACCATTGGACCCCCAGTATCTACCCCAGCACCAAGCACTTTAGTAACACTCAGTAAGTATTTATTGGATGAACGAATAAATTGGCCAAGGAGTTTCTTCCCCATTGACTCCTTCAATACCTGCCTCTGCCCACTCTTTCTTCTTAGATTAATTCATGAAAACCCATAAGGAACCTATTGGAGACTCTCAAATATAGAGGGGGAGACAAGTATTGAAAGGAGGGTTGAAGCCTAGTAGTTATGTAGATGGAACATAATCAAGCTATCCAAAAAAAAAAAAAAGTTACCTTCCAATCAATTATGACTCATGGCAGCCCCATATGTGTCAGAGTAGAACTGGCCCATTGCTGTAATCTTTCAGAAGCAGATTGCCAGGCCTGTCTTTCAAGGTGCCTCTGAATGAGTTCCAACTGCCAACTTTTTCGTTAGTAGCCACACACTTAAGTGTTTGCACTAGAGACACCAACCTATCAAAACAAAGGTCTCAATTTAACGTGACTTTTTTGTTACTCATTGATTAGTAAGAAGTAGAGATATTCAGATTCCAACTAACATGTGATAATTATTATAATAGAGGTAGACACAAACTGTTGTAAGACTATAGTGTTAGGAAGGTGCTGATCCTACCTGGGGGAGGGAATGAAGATGTGATACATGGGTTGTTGGAAGAAGTTGGCTTCTGAACTGAGCTTTGAAGAGTGGGTGGTAGATTGCTTTAGCGAGAAGGAAGAGAAAGTCATCGTAGACAAAGGATGCAGCTCGATAAAGACCCAGAGATATAAAAAGGCCTGAAGATGCACACAATGGTGTTTAGAAGACTGGAAGGGAAGATATAAATAGGAAGTTGCAAAAGATCAAGCTAAAGGGATAAATTCTCTTCTACATATTTCCCACTGAGACTCAAGCAGAGAAAAGCGGGGATGGGCATAGACAACTTTAGGGAGGAAGTGAGATAGAAGACAATGCATTAGTTTGGAGGGGGGTGGCAAAGGACAGGAGTTCAAAGGCCTGTTCTGTCAAGATCTAACTGTGCCACATTGGACAAGTATATTTAACTTCTCTGAGTCTCAGTTTCATCATCCTAAGAAATTAATATAATAATATTATATATTATGTGCCATCAAGTCAGTTCTGACTCATAGGGACCCCATGCACAACAGAACAGAACACTGCCCCGTCCTGCACCATTTTCACAATTGCTGCTATGTTTCAGTCCATTGTTGCAGCCACTGTGTCAATCCATCTCATTGAGAGTCTTCTGCTTTTTTGCTCTCCACTTTACCAAGTATGATGTCCTTCTCCAGGGACTGGTCCCTCCTGATAACATGTCCAAAGCATGTGAGACCAAGTCTCACCGTCCTTGCTTCTAAGGAACATTCTGGCTATATTTCTTCCAAGACAGATTTATTCATTCTTCTGGCTGCTGGCTCAAAATCTTTCTGTAGGACCCAGTGAGAAAACATATGCAAAATCCTAACACATAGGTGGGATTTAAAACATGTCAATTTTCTCTTGTGACTTTTGTTTCACTTCCATTCACCGTTCCAGATCTCTCCTCACCACCACCCCTATCATCAAGACTAGCTCCCCAGAGTGACTAGGGTTTGCTTTGACTAGTCACGATTTCTTTGGATAACTCAATTTTTGCCATTGTTTGATTCAAGCAACCATCCCAGATCTCTGCATGCCGACATGTTCCTGTACCTCCAATAGAAGCAATATCAAAAGAAGTTGGTTTTCTGTAGGTAATTGCTGGATTGAGGACCAGGGATCTGTTCACCTCCTGCCCAGCCACATCCTCCGTAACTCCTACCACAACCCACCATTTAAACTTCAACTCAAAAAAGAATGTGTGAGGCTCCCTGGGAGCCAGGTTATTGTTTGGGGAACTGGAAGCCACTGTGGCCAAAGTGTCCATCCTCCCTCCTCCGCTAACACACTGCTTCCTGTCAATCATCCTGGAACACCTAGTGCTGGGACGACAATTCTGTCCACAGGATGTTTGTTTGCAAGTACTGCCTTGCCAAGTCTCAGCGCTCAAGGCTTACACTGAATTTCCAAACACCAAAATGAGAAAGGAGGGAAAACCCTTGGGTAGTTCTTTTAATGTTTTAGTAAGGTCTGTTTATATTCAAAAATAGCAACAGTTTATCTCAGTTTGCAGAGTCTGAAGAGTCTAGGAAGCCTGTTCTTTAAAATCCTACAACCCTGGAATGTGGAAATACATGTTTCCAAGTTGTCTTTGTTGTTAGGTGCCATCGAGTCACTTCCGACTCATAGCGACCCTATGTACAACAGAAAGAAACAGTGCCCAATCCCACAGCATCCTTACAATTATTGCTATGTTTGAGCCCATTGTTGTACCACAAGGGTGAAGGACAACCGAGATCAACAGAGCAAGGCTGATTCCCATGAAGTGGAGGCCCAGCAAGCCTCCTCTCTCCACCATCTTTACTAATTCTGACACCAACCATCCTTCCCACAGCACTCTCTACTGGGTTCAATAATTCATTGCAGTGACCACACAGAACTCACATACCGTACCCATAAGGGTTTATTAGGGAAGTAACAGTCATAATTCAGGCTCAAGAACACTCAGGATACAGTTCTTCCATCAGGATAGCCTCTGCCCAGCTGTGCTCACGGGCATGCCTCTCCCTGGCCCTTGGCCTCTGCCCAAAGGCACTCAGCCTTCTCTTTCCATGGGCCAGGAAGCCCACCATGCCATCTCCTGCTGCTGGGCCTCTGCTGTTAGGTCTCTCCTTCCTTGGTGGTGGTGGGCTCCTCCCCTCTGCTCCGGAACTGGCTCTCTTTTAAGGCAAAACTGACCAATCCCCTTGGTAGGCCACAATTACCCTAACACACAGTCCCTCTCAATCACCTGGGTGGGAGTTACAAGACCAAGGCTAGAAAGGCCACAGTCAAAGTAATTAATCCATCTCATGGGTCTTCCTTGTAGCTATATGGATATTATCCTATCATTGACAGCATTGTACTTCAGAATAGATCTTGAAATGTTCTTTTTGACAATGAACATGACTTCATTTCTCTTCAATTTGTCATTCTTAACATAGTAGATCATATGATTGTCCATTCCAAAATGGCCAATTCCAGTCCATTTCAGCTCATTAATGCCTAGGATATCCATCTTCAAGGATTCCATTTCATTTTTGACAATTTCCAATTTTCCTAGATTCATACTTGGTACATTTCACATTCTGATCATTAATGGATGTTTGCAGCTGTTTCTTCTCATTTTGTTTTGTGCCACATCAGCAAATGAAGGTCCTGAAAGCTTGACTCCATCCATGTCATTAAGGTCCACTCTACTTTGAGGAGGCAGCCCTTCCTCAGTTGTATTTTGAGTTCCTTCCAACCTGAGGGGCTCATTTTCTGGCACTGTATTAGACAGTGTTCCACTGCTATTCCTAAGGTTTTCACTGGCCAATTTTTTTAGATGTAGATCACCAGGTCCTTCTTTCTAGTCTGTCTTAGTCTGGAAGTGCCGCTGAGACCTGTTCACCGTGGGTGACCCCTCTGGTATTTGAAATACTGGTGGCATAGCTTCCAGCATCACAGTAACATGCAAGCCACCACAGTACAAAAAACTGACAGATTAGTGTTCAAGATTTCCAAAAAGGGACAATAAAAGCATGTCCTTGAAGCACCTTTAGCAAATTTTGTGGTCAGCTTCCATAAATGATCAACCCTTTTTTCGGTGGGAATACCCAGACTGCTCAAAGGGTGAATGTCTTACTACTAAGTCACAAAACAAAAGAATTTGCAAGAATAGAAAGGCAAGGTGCTAACCAAAGCTGTAGGCTAAATCCAACAGTCTGAGGTAACAGGGTAAATTTCTCTGATTCTTTCAGGATTTGTATATGATCAAAGAAATGTTTGAGACTCTAATCGTTAAATCTACAGTGAGAAATCTTGGAAAATGACTTTAAAACACTCATGGCAACCCCGTGCATATGGGGAATTGGACTCAATGCACAACGGGATTGGACCGTTGTGACCCATAGGGTTTTCATTGGCTGATTTTCAGAAGTAGATCACCAGGCCTTTCTTCCTACTCCATCTTAGTCTGGAAACTTCTGTGAAACCTGTTTAGCATCATAGCAACATGAAAACCTCCACTGACAGACAGGTGGGAACTGAGATGCATCGGTCTGGAATCAAACCCATGACTCTCGCATGGAAAGCAAGAATTCCACCACTAAACTGCTGCTGTTGTTGTTGTTGGGTGCCGTTGAGTCAATTATTGACTCATAGTGACCCCATGTGACAGAGTAGAACTGCCCCATAGGGTTTTTTAGGCTGTAATCTTTAGGGAGCAAATCACCATGTGGATGGGTTTAAATAACTAACATTCCAGTTAGCAGCCAAGCACTTAACTGTGCACCACCTGGGCTCTTATACCACCAGTACCCCTCATGTATTTACTAGTTACCACTTATAATCTCTGTGTCCCTGGGTAACTTATCTCTGATGGATTTTTTTTTTTCTTTTCTGTTTTTGTTTTTGTTTGTGAAATTTGATCATCATACAAACTCCATTGGATTGCAGTGGAGCTTATATCAAGTGTGAAATGTACCTGGCGTGCATATAGTAGGTGGTCAATACATGGAAATCTAGAAAGGAGAGACCCAAGGAGAACGTGAGACGATCAACTCCCACTTTCACCCTTTCAACCACGTCTTAGGTAGGAACAAGCAACTACCCTGGTATATTAAAGCACGTCACAGTACCCTCAGTAGGAATAGTTTCGAGATAAAACGAATAAAAATGATCCAAATATACATTACCTAAGCTAGCCAAAGCTCAAGAATCCTTTGCCAAACGGGTTACAACTTCATGCGCAGAAATGCCAGTTTACCTCAGGAACGCTGACACACACCTGTCAAAGAATGTTACCACAAAAGCCGGCCTCTAACTGTCCTCCCTGAAGACAAGCTTCCACCTGGTACACTTGTGAGTTACGGTGACATGTGAACTTGAAGATACTCTGACCGTGGAACCAGTGTTCAAGTTCTGGCCAAGTTTCCATACACTACTCAGCTTATCTAATAGAAAAATAATTCCCAGTTTATACAAATAGAAAAATAATTCCCAGTTTATACATGAAGATGTATAGTCTGAGAGATTTCAAAAGAAATCTCTGATATACAGAACGTGGCTGGGAAAACTTAACTAAGCCAAGGCACTAAACAGTTCACAACTTGTTGTGGTGATGATTGTAGTGTGCCATCGAGTCAAATCCAACTCACAGCAACCCTGTATGATAGAGTAGAACTGCCCCGTAGGGTTTCCAAGGCTGTAGTCTTTTGCAGAAGTGGACTGTACTGCGCAGAGTGGCTGGTGGGTTCGAAATGCCAACTTTTCGGTTAGCAGCCGAGGGCTTAACCACTATGTCAGAATTGGTTACTAGGTACAAATAAATTTAAAAAATCATGATGTTATTTTAATAATTAGGATAATGCTTATTCAGACTAATTTTGTTGATGTCTCTGCGCCGAATTTGCCAAGATACAAACACAGCAATGACTCCCACCACAGCTGTGAAGAACATGAGGATGGAGCGGTGGTAGTGATATACAGTACAGACTTTCTTAACTAATATGAGACTATGTCTCAAGATTATTAAAATAGGTTCATAATTTTTTACCTTTAGAAATATTTACCCTAATGAAGTAAACAGAAATAGGGTCAAAGATCCATACACAAGGTTGTTCATCATATTGTTATTTATAATACTGATAAAACAAAAACAACCTAAATATTCTACAATAAAGAAACAGTTAAGTATATTATGATACAGCCTTACATTGTAGAGCCACGAGAAATAATATTTTCAAAGAATATGTAATGGTATTGAAAAATAATCATGAGGTAAGTTTACTTGGAAAACTAGTCAAGCCTGAGATCATCTGAAATAAATTCTATAAAATTGTAAATGATTATGTTATATCCATTTGTGGATACCTAGGAAAAAAATGGGAAATAGGCCAAAATATTAATTATGATAACCTTAGCCTAGGGAATTGGTAGTATCAGTTATTACACATTATCTTAAATATATTCTTCTGTATTTTCCAAATTGTCTTCAGTGAGCACAGATTTCTTTTATATTTGGAAAAAAAGCAATAAACATTAATGCCAGCGAAAGACCTCAGCAATCACAGATAGGCTGTTAAAACAACCTGTAGCAACATCACCACTAACAGCATTTTTTAAAGCTAAGCAATCCTTTGTATTGCAGTAGTCTAGAGTACCAAATTAGAGGCCAAAAGATTTTGATATGAAGGAAAAATGTCTTTTTTTTTTTTAAGTCCATATTGCTTTATCTAATCATACTGCAAAGTGTCCTAAAAGCCATATGGGAGATGTACTTCTTCACAGCTGCAGAGGAAACATTTGCAGAACAGAAAACACCAGAAATCACAATCTAGTCTTAGTCAGAGTGGAAAGTAAAGCACATGAAATATTTAAAACATGGAGTTGAGATTTCTTTTTAAAATATTTTAATTGCCAGAACAGAGCTCTTCGATTATATTTCAGAGCTCAGTAGATTAGCAGCAATGGGGGAAAAAAAAAATGTCCAGAGGAAAAAGAACAACAGCTCCTCGAAGTAAAAATGATCGCTAACAAATGGCAAAGAGAAATTGAGTTTTCTGAGCTGAATTGTGTTTTGTTTCTTACATAAGTTTTGGTGCTGTAAAATGTGGCACGTTTTGTACTGTATGTTCTCTCAGGAAAGCCAAACAGAAACCAGTCATCGTGGTTTCGAGAGAGCAAGGCCTCCCCTTTCTCATGTTTCAACTAAACAGTCTCCACTTGGGCTGGGGACCGTATCATATATCATAAATCACTCTCTGATAGATATTTGGCAGGCAGTCAGCACCCCAGGCTATGCAACGTACAGTATGGAAAATTTTTAAGGTGGAATCTTGATTTTGTAACTTAAGGACTTAATAGCATCTCAAAATATTTTACTGCTTCCTGGTACACACACACAAAAAGCCAAGAAAGCAGAATTCTCCATATGGTTTTCGGTTTTATAGGATATATACACAATAAGCTATACAACTGTAAATCTGGAGGCGTTCTCTTGCTGTTGTTAATTCAACTCCAGTGAAAATGAGAAAAAGTAAGAGCGTTTGAACCCAGCCTAGCCCCTGAATAAATCGAGTCACCAGGAAGCTCTAGAATCTGCTTTTTAGCTATCTATCTCCCAACAGTTAACCGTCTTCCACCTTTGTAACAACTGGGGGAGGCAGCAGGACTGGGGGTTTGGGGACAGATTTTATTGTAAGATAATAACATGCTGTCAAAGGTACTGTCAGGAATTTCAACAGGAAGGCTTATAAGTTGAGGAGAGTAATAGAAACCCAGCCAAGGCTTTCTCCTGATGCTGGGCCCCAAACCGAGTTTTTGAGGGCCTCTGAACGTTCACTCCCACCTTCTCAGATATTGCAAACCATTTCAGACTCACGTGTTCTTCTTCAGGAGCCTCTTTCAACAAATCATGCATTTTTTTGAAATTACAAACTATATTTAACCCTTAAGTCACATCATCTCAGCAGACACCAGGCCTATTGGAACTCGACAGCTTCCGGCACAGCCACTGTTGCAAAGCCAGGGGAGCCCTTCTGAGAAAGGAGGGGTTAACTCCATGGTATTTGGACGCACCCAAATGTTCTCAGTGTTCTCAGCCTGAGCAATTCGTAGAAGGGCTAAATAGAAACGGGGGAAATGTGGAGTGTGCAGTATTGCATTGTGCTCTCCGTGAAAAACAAAGCGTGGAGAAACTGAATAAATCCGTTTTGAAGTTTAAAATAAACGCTTCTTTTGTTGTTGCTGTTCACAAATTAGCCATAGTTTGGACAGGCTAAATATAAAACTTTCAATGTTGTTTATTTAGAGTCTTTCTGTCCAATCCCAATCAATTAGAGGAAGAAAATTATAGCCAAATTTAGACAAAACGGTGTGTGTGGGAGGGGGGTGTTAAGTGGTTATATGCAGACACTAATTCAGAAATAACTTACACTCTAAGTGACTTCTGTCTTCCCCCCAGTACCTGTTGCCATCGAGTCGGTTCTGACTCATAACACCCTTATACGACAGAGGAGAACTGCCCTATAGGGTTTCCAGCGAGAGACTGGTGGATTCCAACTGCCAACCTTTTGGATAGTAACGAAGCTCTTAATCACTGCACCACCAGGGCTCCATTGTTGTTGTTGTTAGGTGCCGTTGAGTTGGTTCCAACTCATAGCGACCCTATGTACCACAGAACTAAACACTGCTGGGTCCTGTGTCGTGCTAACAATTGTAGTTATGCTTGAGCCCATTGTTGCAGCCAGTGTCAATCCATCTCGTTGAGGGTCTTCCTCCTTTTCGCTGACCCTGTACTTTACAAAGCATGATGTCCTTCTCCAGGGACTGATCCCTCCTAACAACATGTCCAAAGTATGTAAGATGTAGTCTCACCATCCTTGCTTCTAAGAGCGTTCTGGTTGTATTTCTTCCAAGACAGATTTGTTCGTTCTTTTGGCAGTCCATGGTATACTCAATATTCTTCTCCAATACCACAATTCAAAGGCATCAGTTCTTCTTTGGACTTCCTTATTCATTGTCCAGCTTTCGCATGCATATGAGGCGATTGAAAATACCCTGGCTTGGGTCAGGCACACCTTAGTCTTCAAGGTGACATCTTTGCTTTTCAACACTTCGAAGAGGTCTTTTGCAGCAGATTTTCCCAATGCAATGTGTCCTTTGATTTCTTGACTGCTGTTTCCATGGAAGTTGATTGTGGATCCAAGTAAAATGCAGTCCTTGACAACTTTAATCTTTTCTCTGTTTATCATGATGTTGCTTATTGGTCCAGTTGTGAGGATTTTTGTTTTCTTTATGTTGAGGTGTAATCCATACTGAGGGCTGTGGTCTTTGATCTTCCTCACTAAGTGCTTCAAGTCCTCTTGACTTTCAGCAAGCAAGGTGTCGTCTGTATAACACAGATTGTTAATGAGCCTTCCTCCAATCCGGATGCCCCATTCTTCTTCATACAGTCCAGCTTCTCAGATTATTTGCTCAGCATACAGACTGAATAGGTATCGTGAAAGGATACAACCTTGACACATACATTTCCTGACATTAAACCATGCAGTGTCCCCTTGTTCTGCCCGCACAACAATTCCCATTCCACAGTCACTGATAAATCCATTCCTGAGATTCACCTACTTCCCATCAATGAAAGTTGGAGGACTTAATACTGATGAACCTTGTGGAGGTCCTGCTTCCCTCATAGTCTCTGAGGACCCACACAGTTGGTTAGCCGTCAAGTTCCAAATTTTACCTCCTAACCACATCTAGAAAAAAAAAGTATATGTATATGTACACACACACACACAAACACACACACACATTTTGCAAGAAGCCCTGGGGCAAGGTCCTGCCCAAGTCCAACACACCTAAGGGGCTTTGTTGCTGTTGTATGCTGTCAAGTTGGTTACGACTCATAGCAACCCTAAAGGACAAAGTAGAACTGCCCCATAGAGTTTCCCAGGCTGTGATCTTTATGGAAGCTGACTGCCACATCATTATCCTGCAGAGTGGCTGATGAGTTTGAACCACTGACCTTTCAGATAGCAGCTGAGTGCTTAACCACTGGGCCACCAGGGTTCCTTAATAGTCTGTTTAGTCATCCCCATTTCTCCACCTCTTAAATCACTGGTTCTCAGCCTTGGCTGAACATTAGAATCCCCTGGGAAGATTTTAAAAATTCTGAAGTTCGGGCTACTTCCCAGACCAATTATATTAGTCTCTGGTTGAGGAACCAAGGCATCAGTATTTTTTAAAGCTCCCCTGATGTTTCCATGCCTAGCCAGGTTGAGAACCACCATCCTGACTGTCATCCCTGTCTCCAGTCTTGCTCTCCTCTAATCAATTATTCCACTAATGTTAGGAGGGGAATTTCTAAAGTAACATATATGGTCATATTTCTCCCTGCTATTAAGCCCCTAATGGTTCCTTAGTGTCTACCGGAAAATGGAAAATGTCCAAATGCCTTAGCATGACAATCACCACTTCCCTGGCCTGCGTTTCCCTCTTGAGCTGCACTTTCTGCTGACCCCTGTCTCCACGCTCACCAATCCAGTCAAAAGGAACCGCCTGAACCTCCTGGTGGAGCCATTCTCTCTTTCGTACATCTTGGCCTTAAATATGCTGATCCTTCTAGCTGGGAAATTTTCTCCCGCCCTGCCCAGGACCTTCTCAAAGCTAACTTCTGCTCTTTCCTGTCTGTATTCAAGTCAGGTATTTCTCCTTGGGAAGTCCTTCCCCTCAACAGCTTCTGTCTGAGATAGATGCCCACCACCCCTAGCATCCCAGCCAAATCCTAGATTTACCTCTAGTATCGAAAAATCAGAAGTTCAAGCCCACTATCCCCTCTTCAGGAGAAAGTTATGGCAGTCTGCTTCCATAAATATTACAGCATTGGAAAGTCTATGGGGCAGTTCTGTTCTGTCCCATAGGGCCACTATACGTTGGAATCCACTCAACAGCAGTGGGGTTTTTTGGCAGGTAGAGAGGAGTCCCTGGTTGATGCAAAGAGTTAAGTGCTCAATTACTAGCTGAAAAGTTGGCAGTTCTAACCTACCCAGAGATGCCTTGTAATACAGGCCTGGTGATCTGCTCCCAAAAGCTCCAGACTTGAAAACCCTATGGAGCAGTTCTACTCAGCACACATGGATTTGCCATGAATCAGAATTGACTCAACAGCAACTAAGAACAACAACACTAACAGGGAGAGAAGATGCCCAGCACCACTACTATTCTCCCCCAAACCATGGGTTTCCCTTAGCACGGGTAGAGAAACTACCTATTTACCTAATTTCTTGCCCATGAAATTGTGAACTCTTTTGGGCAGAGATGATGCCTTGTCCTCCCTTTGGCCTTGGTGCCCTATCCAGCACCTGGCACATGGTGGGTGTGTAGTAAACATTTGATGAATGAACAAGGAGCTGAGTGGTCCAAGCCAGCTCTAACCAGGAAACCTCACTTTCCAGTTCAATATGCTATACTATTCCTGGCAAAGAATACCTCCCTGAATATTTGAATCTTAACTAGTTCCATTGAAAACTAATCTACCTTTCCTACGGTATATAAACAGTCAATGTTTTGTAGTTTCTATGAATTAGACACTGAGAAGTAGCTGTGAGAGATCAAGAGTTAGATTTAGTGTCAGGAGTCAAAGGTCTTACTGGCCTCAGAAAAGGAAGAGCTTTGCTGATTATGTCAAGAATGAAATCATTTTTGCGGTTTGCAAGACTTTCAACCTAACTACTGTTTGGTTAATTCTCATTGAAAAAGATAGAAAAAGCCACCAGATGCTGTTGAGCATGGGAAAAGATGTAGACCATCAAATAATACTCTGTCCTTACCATCTCCTGGGGTTCAACAGGAGTTCGTGGGTGGTGCAAAAGGCTGATGTGCTCAACTGCTAACCGAAAGGTTGGAGTTTGAGTCCAGTCAGAGGCACCTTGGAAGAAAGACCTGGCAATCTACTTCTGAAAAATCAGCCATTGAAAACCCTAAGGAACACAGTTCTATTCTGACACAAATGAGGTCACCTTAAATTGGAATCAACTTGATGACAACTGTTGGTGCTGGGGTTCTGTGACAACGGTATGCAAGTTAAGATAAATGGCAGCCTCTCCCTCATTCCAAAAACTCAGCTCTTTGCAGCCACACTGGTTTGCCACAGTAGCTGAGGTGAGGTGGTTAGCTAGTAAAACAGAAAGTACTGAGGTGGCTTACCAAAAGCATAAAGCTAAGCCGGCAGAGATGGTTTTGCATATCAAAAAACAAGAGAAACAAAGAAGAAAATAAAGAAAAATGGATGGAAAAAATAGAAGAGATTTTAAAAGATATGATGATGGGGTGAGGACAGAAAAAGGGAGGGAAGAGAAAAAAAACAGACCTGTAATCTCTCTCAGTCCTCTACAGATGAGGAAATCCTTCACAGATGAGGAAAATGTGACACAGGCTGATAATTCACTTGCACAAGTAAGAGAAATCAAAAGAGGAAAGAAAGAGAGGTGAGAGCCTAAGAGTGAACATGTATAAGGATGAGGGAAAGAGGAAGAGAGGGCAGAAGAAAGGAAGGCAGACAGGCCAAGGCTACCTTCCATCTGAAAGCAAAGACTGCAGCGCTACTCTTCCCAGGAATTCAGCTGTGAACCACAGGCCGCCGGTGGACACACTGGTCCAGACCTTCTCTGAGTAGATGGGCCTTTCTTGGGCCTAAGCCCAGGAACTCATCCACTGTCTGGGCAGGTTCTATTCTTACTCCATGGAATTTCAGAAACAGCTTCAGGGAAAAGTTTCTGCATCCAGTGCTCCTAGCTAATCCTTGGGTAGGATGACTGTGGAGAAAATGAAGAACTGAAGAGACGTACAGCAAAGAGCCTGTACTTCTACTTCTGCCCAGACTTCCCTCTAGGGAAAGCACAGCAGGACCAACGTCTCCCAACCCACTTAACAGTGAGAAGAGGTCTTTCTATTTCCTGCGAGACACATACCGCTGGGCTCATTGTTGTATCCTGGTTCTCCGGAAACTGCAGACCTTGCTGAAATGTGCTTTGTCATTATTGTTGCTTTGGAGTTTTCAGTGTGTTTGTCAGCATTTATTGTTAATCTGAGGCTGGGTATTTCCGTTTCTTTTCTAAGCACAGAGCTCCTACTGAATCCTTGGTTCAAAAGCTTCTGAGAGAATCTGGCCAGCCAAGTGAGAACGATAAATTCAGGCTGAAGGTGTGCAGCCCACAAATTTCTGACATTCCTCACTTCAGTTATCAGCCATCATTTTTCAACAGGTTCATGTAAAGTGCCAGCCTGAACCCACAGAGCCTGAAAATGACTGCTCTTTGCTATGGGAATGTTACTTAAAACAACAAAAGCAAGTTGTAGCCAAGTACAGGCAGTCCCCAGGTTATGAACGTCCTATTTCCAGACAATTCGTACTTAAGGATAGACTGCCGTACAGTCTATTATGTTAAAATATTGAGTTAAATGCTTACAATGGTTCATAATAATGAACAAAGGCACTACTTTGTAAGGCTCATGAAAACATTGCTGGTTTGGAAGTGTTTCTTCAGCATTTTATATGCGTAGAAAGGGAAAATAAATACTAAGACAAACATTTGAGTAACTGAAGCTAGATAAGAACTGTATGTACCTGTTCTGACTTACCTACAAATCTGACTTAAAGACAGACTTATGAACAGATCTCATTCGTAACCCAGGGACTGCCTGTACCAAGTTATATCAGGCATTATGTGGCTAATAATAATATCAACTATAACAACTTTTATTCATCACTCAACATTTCACAGATGGCTTTCACATATATTGTTTAATTTTCATTAGCAATTTTTTGAAGGTGGAGCAAGCAGTTTTCACTATACTTGGAAAAACAACCTAAGGTCTAGACAGTTTAAGAAATTTGCCCAACTTCGTACAATTGTTAAGAGGAACAAGTGAAATTGAAACATGTAGCCCTGAGTTCAGCCTACTTCCACCATCTCCCAGATTTTGGCCCATTTGTCTCTCTTTTGAGATAAAATTTGCCTCTGTATAACCTCCAGCTGGTGGTATTATTTCTGATCTCTAGGGAGTCCTGGTGGCTCAGTGGTTAAGAGCTATGGCTGCTAACCAAAAGGTCAGCAGTAGGAATCCACCAGCCGCTCCCTGGAAACTCTATGAGGCAGTTCTGTTCTGTTCTACAGGGTCTATATGAGTTGGAATTGATGCAACAGCAGCAAGTTTGGGTTTTTTTGGTTTTAGAGTTAAATAAAAAAAAAAAATTTTCATGTGTTTTTTTTGTTGTTGTGCTTTCCAAATAGAACTTGAACACAGCTATTATTGTTGTAAGTTGCCAACAGGTCGACTCTGATTCAAGGTGCCCCCCAGGTACAACAGAATGTTGCCTCGTCCTGCACCATCGTCTTAGTAGTTTCCATCCTAGGGGACTCATCTTCCAGCACTGTATCTGACAATATTCTGTTATGATCCACAAGATTTTCACTGGCTAGTTTTTAGAAGTAGATCACCAAGCCTTTCTTCCTATTCCATCTTAGTCTGGAAGCTCCGCTGAAACCTGTGCCTCATGGGTAACCCTGCTGGTTATGAAATGTCAGTAGCGTAGCTTCCATGTCATAGCAACACACAAGCCACCACAGCACAACAAACTGACAGACAGGTGATGGGACACAGATATTACCTTTCTTGAAAATCATCTCTTCTTTGAGTTAAATATTGCCATTGTCCTCAAGGAGGAGAGTGTGAAGAGGTGAAGAAATGGATATGTGGACGAATGACCCCTAAGACATTCTCTTCCCAGGAGGACTCAGCGGGAACCCTCTCTGACTTTCTGGCCAGCAAACTCACTCAGGGGGACCTGAACTGAGAATCTTGCTTTAAAAAAAAAAAAAAAAAGGATTTAGGCACAGTTGCTAAGGCATAGTTGCTGAAATGAAAATATTGTCATGTACCAAAGGCTTTTCCCAACCTATTAAAATGAAATGACCTTTTAAACACTCTTGGTGTTGCTCATTTGTTCCCAACCCCACCTCTGCTCCGTTCCAACCTTGGAGGGAGGTGAGTAAACTGTTCTTTTCCTTTTTGTGTTGCTGTTTTTTTTTTTTATTCTCATCATTGAATTTTTCCTGACCACATGTGTTTGGCTGATTTTTTAAATAGTCTTTACAATTCTGGAAAAGCCTGTCTCCCAGGAATACATCATCTGCTTACAGCGTGCAGTTTTTGTCCACGCAAACATTTTTTCATTGTGATCATTTCAGTTTAAGTCCTGCTCACAAGTAGTATTTTCCTGTTGTAAAGAAAATCTGGTTTTCCTTCTCAAAACTAGGGAAGAATAAACAGGCAAGGGATAGAAGTGTGCAAGCAAATGACTTGTGGTCAGCGCATATAGCTTGCTAAATACTCCACCATTTAGTGAATTCTTTTAGGATAGAGACTGGCTTGTCCATAGGAGGTGGTGTAGTGAAGTCACCCAGCCTTGGGTTCCAACCTGATTCAGTCACTTACTAGGTTTGATCTTTTTGGTTAAGTTACATAACTTCTCTGGGACTCAGTTTCCTCAGGAGAAGCATCAATTTCAAGGAGGTGTTATAGTCGTACAATGAATATAAAAATATCTGCTACAGAGAAAGCCCTCGCTAAGTATTAGCTCTCTAGCCCATTATTCATCTTGGAATCCCTACAAGGTGAGCACACAATTACCTGTTTGCTAAATTGCTTTGACTATATCAAACCCCTGCTTTACATTATCTCAATCTACAAGAAGAAAAAGTTTGTTATTAAAGTAACCAAGCCCAAAACCATTGCCATTGAGTCCACTCTGACTCACAGTGACCGTATAGAACAGAGTAGAACTGCCCCACAGGATTTCCAAGGCTGTAATCTGTACAAAAGCAGACTGCCATCTTTCTCCCACTGAGCAGCTGGTAGGTTTGAACTGTTGACCTTTCAGTTAGCAGCCGAGTGCTTTAACCACTGTACCACTAGAACTCACTGTTATAAAATGAAGGCCAAAGGATAATAGATATACTAAGGGAGTGTAGGATAGGACTTGGGGCCGGGAACTGCACAGGGCACACTGTTGCCCAACTTTAAGTTCATCTTAAGATTCTACAGACAGTGAGTGCATTGTAATAATCTTGGTGGGGTTTGTTTGTTTTGTTGTTTGGTCGTATAAAATGGAAGTTATCAAGAATAAAGTCGAATGACATCATCTGACCTCATGACTCAGAACACTTCATAGCCTGAGAGTGTCCTCCTTTCTCACAGATCAGTTATATAATTAGCACCAAATATTTAAAAGAAGATGCTTCAAACTATTTTTGTCATAGCATGTTTAAAGTGGTGAAAAAATTAGAAACCATGTCCAGTAATAGAAGTATGACTATATAAATTGCAATGAGTCACACAGTGGAATACTGTGTGGCCATTATGATGCAAGTCTGTATTTAGTGACATGAAAAAATGTTCATGACAGTAAGTGAAACAAGCAGGTTACAAATACACATGCACACACACAGGCGCATATCAAATGAACTCATAATTTCAATATGTTTATGGATAAATTTTCATTAAAAAAGGCTCTGGCAGGTCATACAGAAAACAGATTCCTCTGGGCTGTGGATTTAGTGTGAATTCACTTTATTTTTTAATTCCTTGGTATTTTCTATTTTGTCAATAATATTACTCCTATAATTAAAAAAAGAAGGAGCAGATATTATGAATAACTCTATGCCCACAGATCTGATAACTTAAATGAGATGAACCTGCTTCTTGAAAAATACAATCTACTAAAATTCACAAAAGGAGAAATCAGTAATCTGACTAGGCCTCTGTCTATTAAAGATATTGAATCAATAATTAACAAACTTTCAAAGCAGAAAGCACCAGGCCCAGATGGTTTCACTAGTTAATTCTACCAAACTCTTAAGGAAGAAATGCCAATTTTCCATAATCTTTTCCCAAAAAATAGAAGCAGAGGGGATACTTGCTAACTCATTCTGTGAGCCAGCATACCTTAGTATCACAATCTAGTGGGTGACCTATAGCAGTACTATTCAATGTATGGACCACACTCCAGGCCAGCCTACAAACTCTTCATTACTGGGCTGCAACAAGTAGATAAAGTGAGAGTAAGCATTTAGAAACAATTTGACCTTGCTGCGGCATCTGAGAGCACGAACAGGCAATACTTGTCTTCAACAAGGTATAAACTAGTTATGTTGTTAAACCTGCATGAAAATCACATGTGGTATGATGTGATGGAAACATCTGGCATTTGAATGTTAGTTTATTCATTGAAACCCAAAGTGTGTAGCAAAAAAAAAAAAAAAAACCAAACCCACTGCCATCAAGTGGATTCCAACTCATAGAGACCCTATAGTGACGCTATAGGACACAGTAAAACTTCCCCATAGGGTTTTCAAGCAGCTCCTGGTAAATTCAAACTGCTGACCTTTTGGTTAGCAGCCGAACTCTTAACCACGATGCCACCAGGGTTTCCAAATGTATAACAGTTAGTAAAAATAAAACATTTGTTCTTATAGTTTATTTTATAATGATTCTCATGTGTAACTACAGCTGTTTTTTTAATTTGTGGTTATATATTATCAGGTAAACTAGAGAAGTAAAATTTGTGTTTTTTTTTTAACCCTAATCTCTAATGTCAAAGGAATTTTCTAATATCAAAGAAGTTTTCACTGAATTCTTTTAGGGGGAGAGGATAAAGAAAAGACCCATCTTTCCTGAAAGCAACAGTGGGAGTAAACGAAATGAAGACAGTGGGAGTGATGCTGAAGAAATAAAGACTAAAAGAATTAACACTCATTTTACTCCAAAGCACAATCCCTTATACATTGGATCTTTTGGTGAGACATAGTTGATGAAGAAGTGTTAAAATCACAGTGTATTATTTGCAAAGATGTACTGACTAATGAAGCAATGGAAGCCATTAAACCTTAAGCATCATTTACATACAAACATAAAAATGTTCAAAATCAAAAAAATTCTTTGAGAGAAAAATACTAAATTAAAAAGGTGACAGTTTTTTTTTTTGTTTGTTTGTTTGTTTGTTTGTTTTGGCTTGGAAAATTCACCTTACAAACCCTAGTCTTTTCAGACTTTTATAAAGTAGTATTTCAGATTGCTAAGTCTAAAAAACCATATAAAATTGCTTGGACATGAGTGAAAGACTCCATCAAAAATGTTTACGTGGAAAGGTTGGGTGAATTTATGGCGGAGAAGGGAGCTCACGTACCACTTTCCGATGACACCATGGCTCGGTGTACTGACCAAACGCACAGATATCAATCTGACAACCGCACGGATATCAATAATGTCACAGTCTTTTATACGCGCAATTTAAGCACGATAGTGAAATGAAGAACTGTTTTTCTCAACTTCGGTGCTGTTGAACCCAACTAGCTCTGAACGGTATGAAACTGTGTGAGACGATATTGTCAGCAAGTGTGGTCTGAAGCTTAAGTTTTGTATTAAAGTAATTCTGATAGCGTAGCTTGCAATAACAAGTAAATATTCTGGAATTGTTACCCAAATTAAAGAGATAAATATTTTTTAATCCCTACTGTAAATATTTAGAATCTATCCGGATGTAAAATCTCAGATAATTCTGACATGATATTTGGATGGAGATGCAAGGGGATATTAAACCTTGCATGGATTCTTACCTCATTCAGGGAAAGAATAACACTACACACTGATAGAAAATACGTTTAAATATAGTTGCTACAAAAGTAACCATAATCACAACAGAAATAAGAATTTATCTCTAAAATTAGAATTAGCCTAGGTAACTTAATGAATAATGACCATCTAACGTTTAAAAGGCAGATAATTTCTGTATTACATAAATGTCTCCGGAACATAGAAAAAGATGGGAAATTTCTCAGCTCAATACAAAAACCTAGCTTAGTCTTTACTCCAAAATGTAGTAACAATATATAGAAATACATGGAGAAAGATTTGGAAGAACATACTCAACTAGAGGTCAATTTTGCTTATAGGCATAGGCAAAAATGTTTAAATAAAGTGTAGGAAAATCTTATCCAGCATTCTACGAAAACAACCACAACCAAACAGGATTTTCTCAGAAATGCAAAGATAGTTCAACATGAGGAAATCTATTAGAGGTAGTTCCTGGGTTATGTCCAATTTATGGACAGCTCATACTTGGCCTTTAATGTTATGTAAATTTGCCCTCACTTTGAACCAATTAAACCTACTCACAACAAATTTTTCATCAGAATTACCTTCACTTGGCGCACATGCGGCCTGTAAAGCATTGAAAAGGCTTCAAGCCTTTTCTTGCGCTAAAACCAAAAAGAACAAACAAACCCATTGCTGTCAAGTCAATTCTGACTCATAGGGACCCTATGGGAAAGAGTAGAACTGCCCCGTAGGGTTTCCAAGGAGCACCTGGTGGATTTGAACCACCAACATTTTGGTTAGCAGCCGAGCTCTTAACCACTTCCTCACCAGAGCTCCAGGCTAAATAAGAATCATATGCACCTGTTCCAATTTACCCACAAATTTTACTTATAGACACAGGAATGGATCTTGTTCATAACCAGGGGACTTCCTGTACTATAATCCCACAAAATTGATTAATTAAAGGACAAACAAAAAATAATTATCTTAATACATGACTAAAAATATTTAATTTAGGAACAAGACAAATTTCAAAGTCTCAAAAAGAAAAAATACATAATTTTAAACTGTGTATTATAATGCAAGATTATACAAATAGATTAATGAAATGCCATTGGGATGTCCAGAGATAGACACATGTATGAATGGAAATTTAATATACAAAAGTTACGTTCCAAAAAAGAAAAAAAACAAGATGGAAAGGGGCTAAACTATTAAAACAAAATCATGTTGAAATAATCACCTATCTACTGACCATCCATTAAGGAGCCTGTGGAGGTGGGGTGGGGAGAGTGGTTAAAGCAATTGACTGCTAACTGACAGGTTGGCGGTTCAAAACCATCAGTGGCTCTGCAGGGGAAAGATGTGGAAGTCTGCTTCCATAGAGCTTTATAGCCTCGGAAACCCTATAGGTTCCCTATGAGTTGGAATCGACTTGACAGCAATGGGTTGGTTGGTTGGTTGGTCATTCATCTGGGGAAAAAATGAGGTTATACTCCTAATTCATATCATACCCAAAAATAAATTCTATATGACTAAAAAAAGCCTTTAATGTAAAAAGCAAAACTATAAAAGTATTAGAAAAGCATGGAAGTCATAATGAAACTGTCAATAATAACAAAAATTAAACTTTTATAATAAACCAGATCATTAATCAATTAAAATAAATGTAACAGATTGCAAAAATATTTGCAACATATATAAAGGACAAAGAGCTTTAAAATATAAAGACATGTTACAAATCAATAAGAAACAGACAAATCAATAGAAAAAGTATGAAGGATATGAACAGGCAATTCACAGAAGAAGAAATGGAAGGTTATCTATAAATACATATAAAAATACATTCCACTTCACTATTAACTGTTAGATTGTTTTCTTACCCGTCAGTTTGGCCAAAATCTAAAATATTGATAATGTGCAATATTGATGATGGTGTGGGGAAAAAGGCATTTCATATTTTGTTGATGAGAGTGTAATTTGGAAAACCTAAACTGCCTTCGGGAGGAAATTTGGCAATTTCTATCTAATTACATGTAATCACTATGTGTTCAGTCAATTGCATTCTTATGAATCTCTCCTGTAGAAACACTCACACATAGTTACACTAAATCTAAACAATCTAAATGTCGATCAGCTGAAATATCTTTAATAATATCAATGCCTTATCTATTCTACGGAATTATATGCAACATTTAAAAAGAATAAAGTAGGTTTTTATTTACTACTCTTAAGTGATCTTCAAGACATTTGCAGTGCTAAAAAAAAAGCAAGCTGCAAAACATACAAGTACAATATATTTATCTTCTTAGTTTATGCAAATTATGGGAAAATATCTAGAAAGATGTACTCCAAACTCTTATCAAAGGAGGAGGAAGTTAGAAGTAGAAGGGTAAAGGAAACTTCTACTTTTTATACAGTCTGCCTGTTGAACTTTTTGAAGCACAAGAATGTATTTGTGAGTTGTTTTTATAACTTAAAAGTTCTTGAATACACAGCCAAGTATTAGACACATATTAATCACACAATTTTTTTTTTAAAAAAAAGCATTGCATTTATAGGACCATCTTGACCCCATCACTTACCTCTTCGGCAGAGCCCAAGTATTGCGAGACAGTAACTGATGAACAGAAAACCTGATTTAGCTCTTACGTCTAGTTCCCTTTTATTGACACAAATCATGTTTGTAGACCACTTTAGAGTTTACTTATGAAGGACTTCAATAATAATAACAAAACTTCATGTCTGTAAAAACTTTTACAGTTTACAAAGTACTTTCTTACTCATTATTGTCTTTGGTCAGGAAAATTGCATAGGAATTATCACTCCCATTTTCCAGATAAACAGGATTAAGTGGATTGTCTAAAATCACAGAACTAGGAGTGTCTTGAATCCAAGCTTCTTGGCTCTACTTTCATTGTCAGTTATACAACACCAAGCTGAGGCTCACTGAATCCAAATATTAGATGTCTTCCAGTGGGTGGCGACTCATAATGACCCCATGCACAACAGCACGGAACACTGCCCCATCCTTCACCATCTTCACAATCACTGCTATGTTTCAGTCCATTGTTGCAGCCACTGTGTCAGTCTGTCTCATTGAGAGTCTTCCTCTTTTTCGCTTTCCACTTTACCAAGTATGATGTCCTTCTCCAGGGACTGGTCCCTCCTAATAACATGTCCAAAGTATGTGAGACGAAGTCTCACCATCCTTGCTTCTAAGAAGCATTCTGGTTGTACTTCTTCCGAGACAGATGTGTTCATTCTTCTGGTAGTCCATGGTATATTCAATATTCTTCACCAACTCTATAATTTAAAAGTATCAATTCTTCGGTCTTCTTCATTCATTGTCCAGCTTTCGAGTGCATTTCAGGTGATTGAAAATACCATGGCTTGTGTCAGGCGCACCTTAATCCTCAAAGTGACGTCTTTGGTTTACAACAATTCAAAGAGGTCTTTTGCAGCAGATTTGCCCAACACAATGTGTCTTTTGATCTCTTGACTGCTGCTTCCATGGGTGTTGATTGTGGATCCAAGTAAAGTGAAATCCTTGACAACTTCAATCTTTTCTCTGTTTATCATGCTCATTGGTCTAGTTGTGAGGACTTTTATTTTCTTTATACTGAGATGTAATCCATACTGAAGGCTGTAGTCTGATCTTCATCAGTAAGTGCTTCAAGTCCTCTTGACTTTCAGCAAGCAAGGTTGTGTCATATCGCAGGTTGTTAATAAGTCTTCCTCCAATCCTGCTACCTCATTCTTCTTCGTATAGTCCAGCTTCTTGGATTATTTGCTCAACATACAGATTGAATTAAAAAACAAAAATCCATTGCATATTTAGTCAATTACAACTCATAGCAACCCTATGTGACAGAGTAGAACTGCCTCATAGGGTTTCCAAGGAGCAACTAGTGGATTTGAACTGCTGACCTTTCGGTTAACAGCCGAGCGTTTAACCACTGTGCCACTAGGGCTCCACAGATTGAATAAGTATGGCAAAAGGGTACAAACCTGCTGCACACTTTTCCTGATTTTAAACCACGCAGTACCCCCTTGTTGTGTTCAAACGACTGTCTCTTGGTCTATGTAAAGGTTCCACATGAGCACAAATAAGCGTTCTGGAATTCCCATTCTTCACAATGTTATTCATAATTTGTTAGGATCCACACAGTCGAATATCTTTACATAGTCAATAAAATACAGGTAAACATCTTTCTGGCATTTTCTGTTTTCAGAACGGGGCATCAAGATTGGAAGAAGACTCATTAACAACCTGCGTTATACAGATGACACAGCCTTGCCTGCTGAAAGTCAAGAGGACTTGAAGCACTTACTGATGAAGATCAAAGACTACAGCCTTCAGTATGGATTACATCTCAACATAAAGAAGACAAAAATCCTCATAACTGGACCAATAAGCAACAGCATGATGAATGGAGAAAAGATTGAAGTTGTCAAGGATTTCATTTTACTTGGATCCACAATCAACATCCTTGGAAGCAGCAGTCAAGAAATCAAAAGACACATTGTGCTGGGCAAATCTGCTGCAAAAGACCTCTTTAAAATATTGAAAAGCAAAGATGTCACCTTGAAAACTAAGATGCGCCTGACCCAAGCTATGGTGTTTTCAATTGCCTCATATGCGTTGAAAGCTTGATGCTGAATAAGGAAGACAAAAGAAGAATCGACGCTTTTTAACTGTGGTGTTGGCGAAGAATATTGAATATACCATGAACTGCTAAAAGAACAAACAAATCTGTCTTGGAAGAAGTACAACCAGAATGCTTCTTAGAAGCAAGGATGGCAAGACTCCGTCTCATGTACTTTGGACATGTTATCAGGAGGGATCAGTCCCTGGAGAAGGACATCATGCTTGGTAAAGTGGAGGGTCAGTGAAGAAGAGGAAGACCCTCAATGAGACAGACTGACACAGTGGCTGCAACAATAGGCTTAAGCATAACAATTGTGAGAATGGCGCAGGACCGGGCAGTGTTTCATTCTGTTGTACGAATGGTCGCTATGAGTTGGAATCAACTCAATGGCACCTAACAACACAACAACTGCTTTCAGCTAAGATCCATCTGACATTAGCAATGATATCCCTCATCCAATGCCCTCTTCTGAATCCAGCTTGAATTTCTGGCAGCTCCCTATTGATGTACTGTTACAACCGTTTTTTAATTATCTTCAGCAAAATTTTACTTGCATGTGATATTAATGACATTGTTTGATAATTTCCACATTCTGTTGGATCACCTTTCTTTGGAATGGGCACAAGTATGGTTTTTTTCCTGTCAGTTGGCCAGATAGCTGTCTCCCAAATTTCTTGGCATAGATGAGTGAGTGCTTCCAATGTTGCATCCATTTGTTGAAACCTTTCAATTGGTATTCCATCCATTCCTGGAGCCTTGTTTTTTGTCAATGCCTTAAGTGTAGATTGAATCAAAAATACCTTAGGTAATAGACTTTTATGTACTATAATATAAGCCAATCTTTCATCCACCCAAAGGAATATAGTTATGGTAGAAATCTCTATCGTTAGGCTTTTCTACATGATCATTCAGGAAATATCACAGAGTTTCAAAATGATTGTCTCCTTTCATTTTCTTTTCCTGTCTCCTAGATTTATAGATTTCACCACATGTGAGAAATTCCCAAAAGAATTGAGAATGGAGGATGTCATCTTGAAAATTAGGAAGGAAGGAAAATTCAAGTTTGAAAAACTATGATAGAAAAGCAGTATTAATTGTGTGTGGTATTAACAATATTCAATTAATGAAATGAAACTGAAATTTGTAAATTCATTGTCACAATTTTTATTTTATTATTGGGATTGAATCCATTTCTTTGAGATTGAATATGTCGTCAGACTCTGATTTCTTTTTTTTTTTTAACCTCTTCTATATTTCTTTTTCACTCCTTTCCTGCCTACTTTTGGATTAATTAAACATTTTATTAGTCCATTTTCCCATTCATTAGCTTGTTGGCTCTGCAGTCTTTTACTCTTTTAAAGGTGGTTATACTGCAGATTACACTATGTGTCCTAGATTTATATGAATCTAATGTAAATTAGTATTTTTATCCCATTCTAAACAATGAATCTTTAAACACTTTACCCACATTTACCCTTCTCATAACATTTATGTTATTGTTTTCATATATTTAAATTCTTCACATATTTAAAATCTCAAAGACAACATTTTATACAGTTAACAACTTTTTAAAATTTTATTGTCTTCTGGCTTTCATTTTTACTCTTAAGATGTCAGACTTATTGCTGCTACTTTGCAGATAATGTGTCTTTTTCTTGGCTACTTTCAAGATTTTTCTCTTTATCTTTAGTTTTCATCAGTTTTACTAGGATGTGCCTAGGTGTATTTTTCTTTGCATTTATTCTATTTGAGATATAAAATCCTTCTTGAATCTGGAGTTTTATGTCTTTCATCAATTTTGGAAAATTCTCAGGTATTATCTTTTTATATGTACCGTGTGTCTCTTAATGTTTTTCTCCCCTCTGTGAGTCTTTTTCTTTCTCTTAGTGTTTAAGTATAGATACTTTTTAATAAAAAAGAGCTATGTACAATCTGCTGTTGAATCCACCTTCTGAGTTCTTTATTTAGATCATTGTTTTTTTTCAGTTCTAGATTTTTTTATTCTTTTCTACAAATTTTAATGTTGAAATTATCTATATTGTCATCTGTTTTCTTGAACATATTAACTATAGCTATCTTTAAGCCTACGTCCAATAACTTGAATATGTTGATCAACTGTGTGTCTGTTTTTGTTGTCTGTTTTTACCCCTGGTTTCCACTTATTTGGTCTGCTTTCCTGGCGTGATAGTTATTTTTGTTTGAATGTCAAATATTATGTATTAAAAAATCATAAAGGGGCTGGATGTATGTTTAGCTTCTGTCAAGAAGGTAGAATAGAGCATATCACATTAATATATCAAGAATGAGTTATTTTAAAACTAGATTTCAGTCTTTTTAAGGATTGGCCTATATCCAGTTTGAGCTTACTCCTAGGTGGTAGACCTTCATGTGTCCTAACTGAAAGCCTAGAGTATTTACCTCTCTCCCTTGGCAGAACCTGAACTTGAATTTTTATCTCCCCAAAACCATAAGACTACTGAAAGCTCTGTTTGGTTCCTTGGACTTCTTTTTTCTGAGGGGCATGATACCTCTATTCCCAGCTGTCTTCATAATTTTGAATTTCAATTTTTGTCTCCCAAGCTCTGAGAGACTGCTGAAGTGCATTATATAGGGATGTAAACTTACTCAAGTACCATTATCCAGAGAAAACCGTATCTGACTTTTTGAGAATAATCATTGTGGTTTATTGAATAATTTCTAAAGTCATAGTTCCTAATTCTTTTTCTTACGACTTTTTAATGATGTACTTTTTTTTGGTTTCCTTACAACAGACTCAGGATGTATTTTAAATTTAGAATTTTCTGGGCACATAACTCTATTTTATACATTTTCCTTTTTTAACCCACAAGTACTTCTTTCTCACAATGGCTTTCAACTATTATAAGCAGAGGATGAATGACATCACTTGCATTTTTCATTTAACACAGCTAAACAGAGACTAGACATTCCATCTTTAATGTTCCTTGTTTTTGCATGTATTTATGTTCACTCTTTTTTCATTTGTGTCTGTTATAAATATGCTGGATAGTCTATGGAAAACCCATATGAAAAGTTTCTGTCTCTCTGTATTTTTCTTGGCAACTACCTGTGAATCTATACTTATTTGAATATTAAAAATAAAAAAATACATTTTTCAAAAACTATCAAAAGCAACTTCTTCTTTTAGAACTGCCACAAAATGAACCCTGTGTAACACTATAAGATAACATTTTAGACAGTTCACCTAGATAACATCCACTTTACAATATTTAAAGTATTCTCCATATAGTCTTAGGGCAAAAAGCAATTTTCTTTAGCCTTATAAGCAAGTCAAATTATACCAAAGGAGTAAGTAGGCTATGGGTCCTTTAAAATATATCTTTTAAGGAAAGTAGACTGTATGAAATCCACTGATTTCACAGATTGGTTGTTTACAAGCATGCCGATTTAATTGGAGCAATTTCCTTTAGCCCATTAGAAGTTATAGAGAAACTCAGTGTAATCTTCCGAATTTATGGTATCATCTGAGAAGGGATATTCTGTGACTATGATAAGTTATAGTAGTTTGAGGCTCAAGGGGGTAGGGGGCAAATGATATGATTACACTTTCCTTTGTGAATCAATTCCAGATGTTGCCATTAGATTCTTTGTCTGTTAAAAGAACAAAACATTGATGCTAGAGAGACCGTAGAGATTATCTAGTTGAACCTTCTCCTTTTACAGAAGAGGAAGCTGAGGCCTGGAAAGGCTAAGTGCCTGCAGAGGTCATACACTCAGGTAGGAAGAGATTTGGGTCTGGAATCCAGGTTGCCTCTTGTCCAACCCAGTAATATTCCAACTAATGTGTGCCCGTAGATGGGAGTAATCAGGAAATACACAGGCAACTTTGAGATAAATAACGCCTAGATAACATTATATAGATGCCTGAATAACAGAAAATGAGAGTGTGAGGGATACACCAGTGGATTGACTGGAAAATCTCTAACGTTTATACTAATTAATTAAGCCAAGACATAATTAATTAATTAAGAAATATACTGATCAATTTAAATGAGATCATCTCAAAAATTTTACTCTTAATATCTTTCTCTAATAGAAGAGAGTATCAAATACGCCTAATGTAGACCTATTATTTTAAATTTTTTCAGTAATAAAAATATCACTTGAACTATTGTATCATTACCCTTATTTCAGATTAAATTTTTCCTCATCTCTTTTTGAAAGTTAACATCATGATATACTGATTCAATATTTATTTTGGGACATTGGGAATGTCTTTCACCTGTCTCATTTAGAAACACAACTCTACAAATGACGATCCTCTTTTCTTCCCTCCCAGAGGAACCAGAGTCCAACAGGAAGTCCTCACACAGCTTAGAAGGCACTATTCGCATTTCATGAGAAAATGATGCTGAAAGTCTGTATACTACCAGAATAGACAAATATGAAGGCTGGGAATTTTGGAGGAGAAAGATGAGAGGTGGAATCTCTATATGCAGGGCTATCATTCGTTTCAGTTGAGTTATAAATTGCCAGTGGATCTTAACACAGAGATTCTAAAATGTAAATTAGATGTGAAAAATTCTACTATCAACTTTTGACTTACATGTGAAGAGGTATCCTATTAAGTGTGAAAAGCAAGTATAGGAGAACTCAATCTACAGGTACATTTTGCAGTTCTACTTTTCTGAAAGGAAAGTGCTTCTAAACTTCAACCCTCAGCTTCCTAGCTTTTAGAATTTTTAGTTCAATCAAGATAATCCATGTAAAAGAGCTGTTGGGCAATTACTATTTGTGGGTTTGTTACATTGTTGCTATTGTTGTTAATAGCAGCCTCTCATCGTGTAATCAGAATGTATTTGTTTTAAAGCCAGGCATTTATTAACAGTCTCTTATTAAGTGTTAATAGTTAGAAACTTCATTTCTGAACATAGTAGGACAGAGAGAGAACCACATAAGGCAATAGCCATGACTATTTGATAGAACAAATCTTTAAGCATTCAAATGTCTAAAGATAATCCAGGCTTCAAAAGTGGGTGGGGGACTGATAGTTCAAAAGTAAGGAACTATTCATCTAGAATAATTCTATTTCACTTGGAAGAAACCAAACCTTTGCAGCTCAAATGACATTGAGCATGAGGGGGTTTAATCATAATACCCAAGTTAATATATATCTAAGGAATGTTGAGTGATTTGACACAGGAAGTGTCCTGGTGATTAGCTAAGAAAAAATCTGTATTTAGCAGGATCTCTAAGGAGCTATTAATTCTTTGACCACGTGTCTTACTCTGCCTCAGGTCCCAGGTACCTAAAGTGAAGGCAAAAACAACTGAAAGAAAACTGTCACTAGAAAGACTATGTGCTATTGGTAAGCATCATCAAACCTTTACCAGATAAGCATACCTTCTGTAGAATATAACTTAAAAGAGACTCTGTACTTAAAGTGTAAGCTTTGAACAACTGCAGAAATAAATACTATACCTTATTAATAAGAGCCATAATGTAATTCTGTTACAATCCATACGTTTTTGAGAGAAGAAATTGAAGTTGTTAATGATTTTATCCTAGTTGAATCAACAATCAATGTCCATGGAAGTAGCAGTCAAGAAATCAAATGACGTATTACATTGGGCAAATCTGCTGCAAATTACCTCTTTAGAGTTTTCAAAAGCAAAGTTGTCACTTCAATGATTAAGGTGCACCTGACCCAAGCCATGCTCTTTTCAATTACCTCAAATGCATGTGAAAGTTAGATAAGGAAAAAGGTAGACAAAAAAAACCTGATGTGTTCAAGCTGTGGCGCTGGTGAAGAATATTGACTATACCATGGACTACCAAAGGAACAAGCAAATCAGTCTTAGAAGAAATACAACCAGAATGTTCCTTACAAGTGGGGACAGAGGACTTCGATTCACTTACTTTGGACACGTCATCAGGAAAGACCAGCTGCTAGAAAAGGACATCATATTTGGTAAATTAATAGGCCAACAAAAACAAAGGAAACCCTCAATGAGATGGATTGACACAGCAGCCGCAACAACAGTCTCAAACATACCAATGATTAGGAAAATGGCGCAGAACCAGGCAACACTTTGTTTGTTATATATAAAGTGGCCGTGAGTCAGAGCTGACTCAGGGAAACTAATAACAGCAATATAATATGATTAAACATTCCAACATAGATAATATGGAGAGAGAACCTTCAGGGACACACAGATGTTAAAGGCGATATTCCAGCTAGAAAAGGCCCTGGAAATGGTTAGGAAAATCTCCTGTATATCTTATACATTTTGTGGTACTTGTATATGTTCAATAAATTCTATTGAATGCGTATTACAGAGTACAGTTCCTGCCATTCTCTAAATAGCCTTTCGTTGGTTTCATAAAGTCCAACTTTAAAAGACTGTCTCAGTGGAGATATAAATAGATAGTTGGACTGGTATTATAACCAAGATGTTTGCACCTAGGAACAGCAAAACAAAGTGCATAGCAGCTATTATAGATTGGTACCTATTTTATGTCATCAAATCCAGTCCTTAAAGTTACAAAATGATCCGGAACTGGGGCCAAGATGGTAAAGTAGTCAGACGCTTCCTGAGGTCCCTGTTACAACAAAGACTCAAAAAAACAAGTGAATTGATTATATATGACAATCTAGGAGCCCTGAACATCAAAGGCAAAGTTGAAGAGTCGAACTGAGCAGCAGGGGGAGGGAGAGACAGTTCAGAAACAGTGAGGATTTGCCAGACCTGACCTGGCTGCCACACTGCAGGCTGGATCAGCCGGGGTGTGTAGGCTGAAGCAAGCAGTAGTGCTCATGATACATTTTCCACACCATGAGAAACCAAGTGGCAGAGAGTCTACACAACGTCGTAGAAACAGGGGAAAGGCACTAGATCTGCAAAAGTTAGTGCAGGCATCTAACTTACCATACAGGATCAAAAAGTACATCTCTCCCATTTACCCACACCCTCCCCGCTTAGCTCCATCCTGGTCTGGCTTCAGGGATTGCTGCGCCCCCTGGGCTGGAAATGGGACCCATCAAATGCCCCAAGCCATTCTTCCAGCTTTGGAGAGGGAACAAATTAACATACAAACACAAACAAGAAAAAATAATTTGCCAGTTCCCCTATACCAAGACCTCAGGGCAAGCACAGCCCCTTTGCCTAGGCACAGGCCTAAGGGTTCCACAGACTTTGAATGCCTTTCACCCCTGCCTAGACCTGTGTGGGCCCATGTCAACAGCATAGGCCCTTATTAGCGTAGTACAACAGGGTACATACCTGAAGCCTATTTTCAACTGCAACAGCTAAGAGGGTGTGGCAGATTCACGACATTAGACACCGCCCTAACCATTAAGCAGGGTCCTTGCCTACCTACATCAGGGGCCTGAGGACTGGTGGCTCCACCCACTCCACCTAGCCGCCCAAGACAGGGGTCTGAGAATAAGTGGTGCCTCCCAGACCTTACTGTCAACAGCATTGGGTGCCCAAAGTCTGACTGCAAAACCCACCCACCTATGCACTCCACGGAACAGGGACACACCTTCCACCCATGCACTCAGAGGCAGCCGTCAGCCCCCTAACTTGCTCAGCACATACTCCTATACTGCAGCCAGATACCTGCCTGCTCCAGTTACCACTACGTAGCCCTGCCCATATAGGACTATAGGTGAGAGCCTGTACCACACACTCAGTGACCTATAGCTCAGACACCTGAGCTGAATCCATATGAGAAAAGTAAACAGACTCCTGGGCTCACATACCTAGTAGCAGCTCTAACCACCTGGTGACAGGACGTGAGAGTTTCAAAGATGCCAATAATCAAAGTAGCCCCCATGACCAGCCTATTTGGGCCTATCAAAACTAAACAAAACAAGAAGCTAGGACAAAATAAGCAAACAGAAAATAAATAAACATAACAACTTATTGATGGCTTGGAGACAACAGTCAATATCAAATCACATAAAGAGGTAGACCATGATGGCTTCAGCAAGTGACCAAAACAAAGAACACAGAAACCTCCTGGAGGAAGAGAAGGTCTTGGAATTACCAGAGGTAGAATTCAAAAGATTAACTTGCAGAGCTCTTCAAGATATCAGGAAGGAGATCCATCAAAATGCAGACCAAGTCAAGGAACACACAGACAAAGCAAGAAAGAAACTTAAAAAGGTTATACAAGAGCATAATGACAAATTTAACAGCCTGCAAGAATCCACAGAGAGACAGCAATCAGAAATCCAGAATATTAACAATAAAATTTCAGAATCAGACAACTCAATAGAAAGTCATAGGAGCAGAATTGAGGCAGTGGAAGTCGAATTAGTGAGACTGAAGATAAAGCACTTGACACAAACTTATCTGAGGAAAAATCAGATGAAAGGATTAAAAAAATGAAGAAACCCTAAGAATTATGCGGGACTCTATCAAGAGTAATAATCTACGAGTGAGTGGAGTACAAGAACAGGGGAATAACAGAAAATACAGACAGAATTGTTGAAGATTTGTTGGCACAAAACTTCCCTGATATTGTGAAAGACGAGAAGATATCTATCCAAGAAGCTCATTGAACCCCACACAGGGTAGATCCCAAAAGAAAGTCACCAAGACATATTATAATCAAACTTGCCAAAATCAAAGATAAAGACAGAATTTTAAAGACAGGTAGGGATAAACAAAAAGTCATCTACAAAGGAGAGTCAATACAACTAAACTCCAACTACTTAGCAGAAACCATGCAGGCAAGAAGGCAATGGGATGACATATATAAAGCCTTAAAGGAAAAAAAATTGCCAGCCAAGAGTCACATATCCAGCAAAACCGTCTCTCAAATATGATGGTGAAATTAGAGAATTTCCAGATGAACAGAAGTTAAGGGAATTTGTAAAAACCAAACCAAACTTGCAAGAAATACTAAAGGGAGTCCTCCAGTTAGAGAATCAGTAACATCAGATAACACCCCAAGACTAGAACACAGGACGGAGCAACCAGATATCAGCCCAGACAGGGAAATCACAAAAATAAATCAAATCTAAAACACTAAAAATAGGGAAATAGAAATGTCAATATGTAAAAGATGACAACAATAAAACAAAAAAGAGAGACTAAATAATGTAGTCATAGAACTTTCATATGGAGAGGAAGTCAAGGCAATATCAAGAAATAAAAGATTGGTTTAAACATAGAAAAATAGAGGGAAATATTAAGGTAACCAAAAAGGAAACTAACAGTCCTACCCACCAAAATGAAAAAGAAGAAAAACATAAAGACTCAGCAAATACAAAATCAACAACAATGAAAAAGATGAAAAGAAAATTCATAAAGAAAACCAACTCAGCAAGAAAATTAAGTGGAACGACGAAAGTGTCAACAACACACATAAAAAGATATCAAAATAATAGCACTAAACTCATACCTACCAATTATTACACTGAATGTAAATGGATTAAATGCACCAATAAAGAGACAGAGAGTGGCAGAGTGGATTGAAACATACGATCCATCTATATGCTACCTACAAGAGATGCACCTCAGACTCAAAGACACAAGGACACAAACAAACTAAAACTCAAAGGATGGAGAAAAAATATATCAAGCAAACAAAAATCAAAAAACAGCAGAAGTAACAAATATTAATCTCTGACAAAGTAGACTTTAAAGCAAAATCCATCACAAAGGATAAGGAAGGATACCATATAATGATTAAAGCGTCAATACACCAGGAGGACATAACCATAATAAATATTTACCCAATGGCAGGGCTCCAAAATACATAAAACAAACTCTAAAAGCATTGAAAAGAGAAACAGACAGCTCCGTAATAATAGTAGGAGACTTCAACACACCATCTTCAGTGAAGCACAGAACATCCATAAAGAAACTCAATAAAGACACAGAAGATCTAAATGCCACAGTCAACCAACTTCATCTCATAGACAAATACAGAATACGCCACCCAACAACAGCCAAGTATAATTTCTTTTCCAACACACATGGAACATTCTCCAGAAAAGACCACATGTTAGGCCACAGAGCAAACCTTCACAGAATCCAAAAGATCAAAATATTACAAAGCATCTTTTCTGACCATAAAGCCATAAAAGTAGAAATCAATACCAGAAAAAGCAAGGGAAAAAAAAATCAAATATATAGAAGAACACCTTGCTCAAAAACTACTGGTTTATAGAAGAAATTAAAGATGGAATAAAGAAATTTACAGACTCAAATGAGAATGAAAACACATCCTACCAGAATCTTTGGGACACAGCAAAAGCACTGCTCAGGGTCAGTTTATAGCAATAGATGTACACATCCAAAAAGAAGAAAGGGCCAAAATCAAAACATCAACCCTACAACTCAAACAAATAGAAAGAGAGCAGCAAAAGAAGCCCTCGGGCACAAGAAGAAAGGAAATAATAAAAATTAGGGCAGAAATAAATGAAACAGAAAATAGAAAAACAATTGAAAGAGTTAACAAGACCAAAAAGCTCGTTCTTTGAAAAGATCGACAAAAATCAATAAACCATTGACCAAACTGACAAAATAAAACCAGGAGAGGAAGTAAATAACCTGAATAAGAAATGAGATGGGTGATGTCACAACCAACTTAACTGAAATTAAAAGAATCATAACAGAATATTATGAAAAATTATACTTCAACAAATTTGAAAACCTAGAGGAAGTGGACAAATTTCCAGAAACACACTACCTTCCTAAACTAACACAAACTGAGGTAGAAAAACTAAATAAACCTATAACAAAAGATTGAACAGGTAATTTAAAAACTCCCAACAACAAACAAAATCCCTGGCCCTGATGGCTTTACTGGAGAATTCTACCAAACTTTCAGGACGAGTTAACACCAGTACTACTAAAGGTATTTTGGAGCATAGAAAAGGATGAAATACTCCCAAACTCATTCTAAGAAGCCAGCATAACCCTAATACCAAAACCAGGTAAAGACACCACAGAAAAAGAAAATTATAGACCAATATCTCTCATGAACATAGATGCAAAAATCCTCAACAAAATTTTAGCCAGTAGAATTCAACAACATAAAAAAATAATCCACCATGACCAAGAGGGATTCATATCAGGTATGTAAGCAGGTATATAGGGATGGTTCAACATTAGAAAAACAATCAAGGTAATCCATCACATGAATAAAACAAAAGACAAGAACCACATGATCTTATCAAATGATGCAGAAAATGCATTTGACAAAGTCCAACACCCATTCATGATAAAAAAAAAGACTCTCAGCAAAGTAGGAATAGACAGGAAATTCCTTGACATAATAAAGGGCATTTGTACAAAGAGAACAGCCAACATCCTAAAGGGAGAGAGTTTGAAAGCATTCCCCTTGAGAACAGGAATCAGACAAGGATGTCCTTTATTACCACTCTTATCCAACATTGGGCTGGAGGTCCTAGCCAGAGCAATAAGGCAAGAAAAAGAAACAAAGTGCATCCAAATTGGTAGGGAAGAAGTAAAAGTATCCCTATTTGCAGATGATAAGATCTTATACACAGAAAACCTCAAAGAATCCACAAGAAAACTACTGGAACTAATAGAAGATTTCAGTAAAGTATCAGGATACAAGATAAACATACAAAATTGGATTCCTCTACACTAACAAAGAGAACTTCCGAGAGGAAATCACCACATCAATATCATTTACAATAGCCCCCAACAAGATAAAGTACTTAGGAATAAATCCAACCAGAGATGTAAAAGACCTATACAAAGAAAATTACAATACACTCTTCAAGAAACCAAAAGAGACCTACATAAGTGGAAAAACATACCTTGCTCATGGATAGGAAGAGTCAACATTGTGAAAATGTCAATTCTACCCAAAGCAAGCTACAGATACAATGCAATCCTGATCCAAGTTCCAATGACATTTTTTAACAAGATGGAGAAACAAATCACCAATTTCATATGGAAAAGGAAGAGGTCCCGGATAAGTAAAGCATTACTCAAGAAGAAGAACAAAGTGGGAGGCCTTACACTACCTGATTTTAGAACCTATTATACTGCCACGGTAGTCAAAATAGCCTGGTACAGGTACAACAACAGATACACAGACCAATGGAACAGAATTGACAATCCAGACATAAATTCATCCACCTATGAACAGCTGATACTTGACAAAGGCCCGAAGTCCCTTAACTGGGGAAAAGAAAGTCTCTTCAACAAATGATGCTGGCATAACTGGATATCCAACTGCAACAAAATGAAACAAGACCTATACATCACACTATGTACAAAAACTTACTCAAAATGGATCAAAGACCTAAATATAAAATCTAAAATGATAAAGATCATGGAAGAAAAAATAGAGACAATGCTAGGAACCCTAATACATTGCATAAACAGAATACAAAACGTAACTAACAATGCACAAACACCATAAGAGAAGCTAGATAACTGGGTGCTCCTAAAAATCAAACACTTATGCTCGTCAAAAGACTTCACCAAAAGAGTAAAAAGACAATGTACACACTAGGAAAAATATCTTAGCTACAATATATCCAATCAGGGTCTAATCTCTAAAATCTACAAGATACTGCAAACCTCAACTACAAAAAGACAAGCCAATTAAAAAATGGGCAAAGGATATGAACAGGCACTTCAACAAAGAAGACATCCAGGTAGCTAACAGATACATGAGGTAATGCTCATGTTCATTAGCCATTAGAGAAATGTAAATCAAACCTACAATGAGATACCATCTTACCCCAACAAGGCTAGCATTAATCTAAAAAACACAAAATAATAAATGTTGGAGAGGTTGTGGAGAGACTGGAACATTTATACTGCTAGTGGGAATGTAAAATGGTACAATCACTTTGGAAATCGATTTGGTGCTTCTTTGAAAAGCTAGAAATAGAAGTACCATACGATCCAGCAATCCCACTCCTTGGAATATACCCAAGACAAATAAGAGCCATCACACAAAAAGATATATGCACTCCTATGTTCGTTGCAGCACTGTTCACAATAGCAAAAAGCTGGAAACAACTTACGTGCCCATCAACAGACGAATGGACAAACAAATTATGGTATATTCACACAATGGAATACTATGCCTCAATAAAGAACAATGAGGAACCGGATAAAAGTCTCACAACATGGATGAACCTGGAGGCATTATGCTGAGTGACATTAGTCAGTCACAAAAGGACAAATATTGTATGAGACCACTATTATAAGAACTGAAGAAAAGGTTTAAACATAGAAGAAAACATTCTTTGATGGTTACGAGGGTGGGGAGGCAGGGAGAGGGAAATTCACTAACTAGATAGTAGACAAGAATTATCTTAGGTGAAAGGAAGGACAGCACTTGCTACAGGGCAAGTCAGCACAACTGGACTAAATCAAAAGCTAAGAAGTTTCCTGAACACAACCAAACACTTTGAGGGACAGAGTAGCAGAGGCAGGGGTCTAGGGACCTTGGTTTCAGGGGACATCTTAGTCAACTGGCATAACAAAGTTTATTAAGAAAATATTCTGTATCCCACTTTGGTGAGTGGTGTCTGGGGTCTTAAAAGCTTTCAAGGGGCCATCTAAGATGCATCAATTGGTCCCAACCCACCTGGAGTAAAGGAGAATGAAGAACACTAAAGACACAAGGAAAATTTTAGCCCAAGTTACAAGAGGGCCACATAAACCAGAGACTCCAGCACCCTGAGACCAGAAGAACTAGATGGTGCCTGGCTACCACCAATGACTGCCCTGACAGGGAACACTACAGAAAGTCCCTGACGGAGCAGGAGAAAAGTGGGGTGCAGAACTCAAATTCTAGTAAAAAGACCAGACTTAATGGTCTTACTGAGACTAGAGGAACCCCAGGAGACATGGCCCCCGGACTCTCTGTTAACCCAGAACTAAAACCATTCTCGAAGCCAATTCTTCAGACAAAGTTTAGGCTGGACTACAAAACATAAAATAATGCTCATGGAGAGTGTGCTTCTTAGTTCAAGTAGATACACAAGACTAACCGGGCAGCTCCTGTCCAGAGGTGGGATGAAAAGGCAGAAAGGGATAGGAGGTGGTTGAATGGACACAGGAAACCCCACGTGGAAAGGGGCAGTGTGCTGTCACATTATAGGGATTACAACTAGGGTCATATAACAACATATGTATAAATTTTTGAATGAGAAATTAACTTGAGTTGTAAACTTTCACCTAAAGCACAATAAATTTTTAAAAAATTACAAAATGAATTCAACTTAGGTGGGAAATGTGTCAGTAGACACTTCTCAGCACTGGCTAAGGACTTAACCTGAAATAAGTGACTTCGTTTACGTTCTGAATGATCTGGAAACTTTCCCTCCTTGCCTTTCACTCCTCAGGCTACACTCCAGCAGTGGCTTAAGGCAGATTCAAGTCTGTGATCCTTGCTGTGCTCTCCTGAATGAATAAAGGACCAATGAATTCTTATCTGTAAAGACCACAGAAGGAACTCAACAAGTCAATGGCCACCTCGATTACATTTCCATTTGTGGCCATTTTAGGACCTAGCAATTCCACTGTCTTTTACTCTTGGTATGCTGCCCAAGAGTCAAAGAGTTTTACCCAAAACAACTTAACAACCTAACAACCCATTGACATCAAGCTGATTCTGACTCATAGCGAACCTGTAGGACAGAGTAGAACTGTCCTGTAGGGTTTCAGAGGAGCAGCTGGTAGATTTGAACTGCCGACCTTTTGGTTAGCAGCCTAACGCTTAACCACTGGGCCACCAGGGCTCCAAACCAACTTTAATCAGGACCCAAAGAGTTCAGTTTTGAGAGACATGGTGTCAGGAGCGTTAATCTAAGAGAAAGGACTCAGCACCCCTTTGAATAGAAGTACTATTTCACAAGAGGAGCCCTGTTGGTGCACCCAAAATCAGATTCTGGCAAATTAAGTCACTGAGGAGTATATGTTTTAAGTGTTTTGAGGGGCAGGGAAATACGCTCTGGAAAAAGGTTTTAGCAAGGAAAAGTAGACCCATCCTATTTTTAAAACAGAGCAGTGCCTTTACTGGCCATATTTGAAAACTTTGCTATCAATCTAGAATAAAGTTATTTATCCAAACAGGTGCCATTCCACATGCAACTTTGTCACCCCTAAGAAAACTGTAATGTTATTTTTGGAAAAGGGACTAAGAGATTTTTAGAAAGGGTGCACTGATAGCTGATGGGTGTTACTCAATGACTTAAATGTAAAAGAATTAGCGACACAATTTAGAGATCAAGTCCTCCTGTTTTGCACCCTAGGACAAACTCTGGACTTCAGTAGATGTCAGTTTAGGAATTACAGAGAAAAGCAGCAGGCCGGATGCATTTGAGCTTGTACTGAATCTTAACTAAAACCCTGATAGAGGTAGTTGAGCAATATATACTAGAGTCGGTTTGATCCTTGACTTGTAAAGTTCCTCTCAGCAGACAGGCCTAGAGTATTACTGAATGTCCCCACGACTAGACAGTGGTTCTCTATAGAAGGATTGGACCATATGTTAGCATTGTTCCAAACACATGTAATGAAATAAAAATCAAAGGAACTAGAAACCATCAGATAACTATTTCTTCATCAAAAGAGATAACTAATCGCTCATGCATTTCTCAAAGATAAAGAGATAATTAGAAACTATTGAGAAGTTAAGGCCCTTTTAAAACTATCTGTTTCATTTAAAAGACAAACAGACAGTTGCTTGAAGTCAACTCCAACCCCATGTGTGTCAGAGGAGAACTCTGCTCCATAGGGTTTTCAACGGCTGATTTTTCAGAAGTAGATTGCCTGGTCTTTCTTATGAGGTACCTCAAGATGGACTTGAACCTCCAACATTTTGGTGAGCAGCAGAGTGTATTAACTATTTGCACCACCCAAGGATTCCATTGCCGTTTTAGACAGTATTGACTCTGCTTTGAAACCTGAAGTGATTTTTAGCACTTTACACATCCCCTCACCTTCTAGACTTCCACTGTCTAATTTTTGTTGCTCTTGTTCAAGATGTGGCAGTCTGCTTCCATAAAGACTGCCAGCCCTGGAAAGCCTATGGGGAAGTTCTGTCCAACACAGCCACAGTGAAACAGAATCAACTCGACAACAGTGGTTTTTTTTTGGTGGTGCAGTAGTTAAGTCTCTCAGCTGCTAACCGAAAGGTCAGCGATCTGAACCCACCAACCGCTCGGCGGAAGAAGAATGAGGCAGTTTGCTTCCATATAGATTTACAGCCTTGGAAAACCTTTGGAGCAGTTCTACCCTGTCCTGTAGGGTCGCTATGAGTCAGAATTGACTTGAGAGCAGCGGGTTTGATTTTGGCGGTTTTGTTCTTTTTACTAGGTTAGTGTTTACAACTTTCATAATCTTTTATACAACCATTTTTGTCTTGGCTGTCTGGACTTAGTTTTATATTAAAATGAATTCAGTGTTTATCATCACTTTCCACCACATCCTGTCTTTTCCAAAATTCTTTATTTTGATGCATCTTGTTTGGAATGATTTTACTACCAATTACTTTTTTTTCAAGAAGGGCAAATGGACACTATGTCTGTTGCGTTTGTTCACGTTTGAGAATGTCTGGCTCTATATGTGAACACCTGGGTTGGTAAGATTCTTTCCCTTGATAGACATGTATTTATCATTTTCATATGGATTGTTGTGTACAAACTTCTCTTGATAAGCAGGATGCTTTACCAAGCAAATTTTCTATATATTATATTGCTGAATGCGTTTTCTTTTCCATTTTCTGCACTCTCAACTTCAGAGACAGAGACAGACCTTTGGTTGGATTGCCTTCCTGATCTATCATCAATGCCTTTATTGTTTTAGGCTCTCTATTTTTTTTTTTTTTTTCCTGAATTCCATAGAAATATCTCAAGCCCTCTCTAGAAGTACTAATTTAATTTCTGGTTCAGGTCCTCTTAACAACCTATGAGGGAACTATTTTCACTTAGAATGTCCTCAAAGCAATAGAAAGGATTAATTGATAAGAGCTGATGTCATGCTCAAGAATGAACCTATTCAGTTAACTAAAATATAACTGAACGTCTCATTTAAAGAGGATAATTTGTAGTAGAAAATTCAGTTAAAGTGAATACACTCAAAACAGGAACTTGACTCAAAGTTAAAATTATAAAAATAAATATATCTTATACTGCCATCAAGTCAATTCTGGCCCATAGCAACTCTATAGGGAAGAGTAGAGCTATAGGGTTTCCAAGGAGTGGATGGTGGATTTGAACTGCTGGCCTTTTGGTTAGCAGCTGAGCTCTCAACCACTGAGCCGCCAGGGCTCCATCTTATATTTAGATCACCAAAAGTACAGCCAGAATGCTCCTTAGACGCAAGGATGGCGAGACTCAGTCTCACATACTTTGGACATGTTATCAGGAGGGACCAGTCTCTAGAGAATGACATCATGCTTGGTAAAGTAGAGGGTCAGCAAAAGAGAAGAAGAACCTCAATGAGATGGATTGACACAGTGGCTGCAACAATGGGTTCAAACATAGCAATGATTCTGAGAATGGCACAAGACGGGGCAGTGTTACTATGAGTCAGAACCGACCTGATGCACTTAACAACAGCATGTTTAGATTAAAATCTGCTAATTCTTAAAACAAAGAAAGGATTGCATGTTGGCATTTAGGATGATCATTTTTTGAGAAAATTGCATAATTTTATGTTACAGCATTTTTCCCTTGGAGCCCTGGTGGTGCAGTGGTTAAAACACTTGACTGCTTACCGAAAGGTCTGTGGTTCCAACCCACAACCTGCTCTGCAGGAGAAAGATGTGGCAGTCTGCTCCCACAAAGATTTACAGCCTTGGAAACTATGTGGGTAGTTCTACTCTGTCCTGTTGGCTCACTGCTATAAGGAATCAACTTGATGGCAATGAGTTTGATTTTGGGTATTCTTCCCTTCACAGTTGATTTTAGTAGAATGATCATAAGGACAGTTACTTATAGAAAAATATTAAATATGAAGTATTGTTAGCTTTTCTTACGATCTTTCTTAACCCTTTGATATTTAAGCCATTGACTTCAAACACACTACTATATTACCCTCCTTCTTGATTTTCTGTACTTTAAATGTGAACCGATCTAAAACTGCTTGATGCTCAAATGTTGCAATCAGAGTGATTCGCCAACATCATTTTCATGAAATCCCACACCATTTGCAAGGTTTTGTATTTCACTTTGCAATCAATTTGTATTGCAGTTTGCATTTTAGTGCTGCATGCTGTAAGAGACTGACTAATCAAGAGCGCGGTGTGAAATATGCCGCTATTAAAAGGGGGTAGTGTTTGGATGGAGGTTAATGAGCATGTGCTGAGTTTTGTGAATGTTTTTGTGATATAACTTTCAATTTCTTATTCCACTTTTTAAGTCCAAGGATCTTCTGGATAAATTCTTAGATAATGAGGATTCTGTGTATACACATACACACAGCCACTGCAGTAATTTATTTTTTATCAGAAAACAGTAGGAAGAAGGTTTTTGTCCTGGCCTTACCTACCAAAAAAAAAAAAATTGAGTCAATTCCAACTCATGGAGACCTCATGTGTTACAGAGTAGAACTTCTCCATAGGGTTTTCCTGGCTGTAATCTGTACAGAAGCAGATAGTCATTTCTTCCATGGCGCCACTGGGTGGGTTTGAACTGCCAACCTTAAGTTAGTAGTCAAGCACAAACCATTTGTGCCAACCAACCCCCTGGTCCTATCCTCAACTCCCTTCTTTTCTCATATCAGCAGATGTGCATTTAGTTCTGAATGACCTTGTCTATTACAGTGTCTCACATCGGACTCCTGAAATCAGGGCTAATAACCAATCACGGAATTCTCAGTCTCTCCAACAACAACTCCTTTTGCCTTCCTCAACACTATTTCTACTTCTATTTGCTAGCTTACAAATCCGCTTCGCGCTGGATATTCCAAGGTCGCGATTCTTCCAGGGTGAAAGTATTCTGCTGGTTCTCTTTGCAAAATGCCTGTTCCTCCATGCTGCTGTGGAGTACTGAGTTGTATAAACCTCTCTGGATTTAGGTGGGAAAAGGTTCCTTTCAAACTGCCGGCTGCCAGGAAGACGCCCCCATTACTCAGAATTCTATTCCCCATGGTTGTTTCCTGACTCCCTCTATCAGATATCCCCCGGAAGCAGCTGGAGTCAAACCGTCTCTTCTTACTGACTTGCTGAGGATTTCCTTTTTAACTCTTTCATGTTTAAGTATGTGGGGCTAGCTCTGGGCCAACTGTAGTGTGCTCAAATTAAATGAGATAGCATAGTCTAGTTTATAATAAGTTTTCAGTATGTAAGAGCCACTGCTATCAGCAAAGGGAAGCACAGTAGCTCTATTTTAAGTGACTTCTTCCTCTGGAATATATATGTATATATCATGGCCAGAGTGGCACAGCATGAGTGTTCTTTTTGTTGGTTTATTATTTCCATTTTCAGAGTATACTCAGTTATGTTGGTTACAAGATATAATATTGCTGAGTCATGATGAATTAGTGGATAGATAAAGCCCTTTTAGGTATTTATATGTGTATTCAAATTTTAGTTCTATCACTTAACAATCTGTGTGAACATGACAAGTTATTTAATCTATTTGAGCCTTAATTACTGTATCTCTAAATTGGGGTAACAATGCCTCCCTTAAAGGGTCTCCATGAGGGTCAGGGAGGATATGTATGAAGCACTTATCATGGATTTTGGCAAGTAGTAGTAACTGGAGCCCTGGTGGTGCAGTGGTTAAAGAGCTTGCCTGCTAATCAGAAAGATCAGCAGTTTGGAGCCACCAGCTGCTCCTTGGAAACCCTATGGGTTAGTTCTAGTCTGTCTTATAGAGTTGCTATGAGTCAGAATTGACTCGATGGCAATGGGTTTAGTTTTGGTTTTTATTCTAAATACCAACTTACTATATCTTACCAAGCAAAATCTATTTTCTATAAAATTAAGATAATGCCAAGCTTCAGGTCATTGTAGGTATTAACTGGGATAACTTCTGTAATGTGCTTAGCACAGTAATGACACAGGGCTCAATAAATGTTTTCAATTTTTAAGTGCAACCCTGTTCTCAGCTACCCTGTGTTCATTGTAGCCTCGTAGCATCTAGGAAAGAGTATGTTATGGTAAATTTTCTCAGACACGAATTGGAACATTTCCTCAAGGAGAATAAAACTGGTAAATCAAGTGTCCTCCAGTCCAACCTCCACACTACCACCAGCTTCCTAAGCAAGGAGCTCTAACACTGCCTCTCCTTGGCTAAAAAACCCTCAGAGGCTCCTCCCACAATCCCGGCTCCCGCTCATTAACATCTCGTCCAAGGCAGGAAGGCAGAGTAGAAAGAGTGTGAGCTTAAGAATCTCTTGGACCTGAGCTTAATAGTAATAGTAACAGGTGACCTCTAGCACATTTCTTAATTTCTCTAAACCTCAATTTCCCATCTGAAGAAAACGAGTTGTTGCTGTTGTTGAGTCAGTTCAAACTCATGGCAACACTGTCTGTGCAGAGTAGAACTATTCCATAGGGGTTTCAAGGCTGTGACCTTACCGAAGCTGATCACTAGCTCTTTCTTCCAAGTCACCTCTAGTGGGTTAGAACCACCAATCTTTCAGCTAGTAGTCAAGCACTTAACTGTTGGCATTACCTTTTGCAAAAAGGGGTAATAGCCCTTATTTTGGGACAATTGTTTTAGGGATTGAAAATTATGAGCTGCTCAGAACCAAAGTGCCTAGTACAAAGTAAGCACTCAATAAATTTTAATTTTTCTTTCTTGTCCAGCCTTATTTCAAATCTCCCTTCCATCCACCCCATATTCCACTCAAACTAGGGGCTACCTTTAAATGCCCTTGTCATCTCTCTTTGTCTTTGCTCACACTGTGCATTCTACCTGGAGTGCCATCCCTGTGGTGCAGTAAATTACTAATACGGCACTTCTCACCAAAGTCTTTGTAACTCTCACCAAATGACTGGGTGAGGACTATGCAAATGAGGTGCTCGTGGCCCGCTAAGGGGATTGAGTAGCTTGCTAATAAAGAAAATAAGGTGCGTGGCACACTTGTAGGGGTGGGACCATGCAAATAAGACGTTTGGAACCCTAATGAGGGGATTGGTCAGTTGTGCCATCCTGCTAGGCTTAAAAGAGCAATCAATCCCAGAGTAGAGGGAGAAAATGAAGAGCTAGGAGTAGAGTGTATCCACTGGACCCAGGATCCAGGTCCCTTCGCTGAGCCCTCGTAGACACAGGAGACAAACAGGGACAGAGCTGTAACACCAGAGACAGTGAGAGACCGAAAGAAGCAACGACAGAAGGATGACTGCAGCAGAAGCAGCCAAACCAGGAGCTGGTGTGGTGGGCTTCCTGACCCACGGGAGCAAGGCAGTTACAGTGGGTGGTCTGACCCATGGAGCAAGAAAGCTGAGCGCCTCCGGGCAGGAGGTTTGCTGGCCAACTAGGATGCCTCCAGGCACTTGGCTGTGGAGCTAGGCTGACCAATCTACGGAGCAGGAGAGCTGTGTGTCTTCAGGCTGAAGCTTACTGGCAGGATGGGGTGCCTCAGGGCACTTATTGGCAGAGCTGAAAGAGCTTTGTAACACTTGCCTAAGCAGGGCAGAGGCTGAGGGGCCAGAGAGAGTTGTGCCTGCTGGCATGGCAGAGAAGAGGTTGTTCTGATCAAAGAACTGTATCCTAATCATTCCTGGACCTGAATTGTAACCTGTTACTTCCCTAACAAACCCCATTATCATGAGTACTGTCTGTGAGTTCTGTGTGGCCATTGCAACAAATTATCATACCCAGCAGAAAAGTAGAGAGTGCCATGGGAGGGACCGTTGGTGTCAGAATTGGTAAAAAAGTTTGGAGGGTAGAGGCATGTCTGACTTCCACCTTATAGGAGTCAGCCTGGGGTTGTTGATCTTGATTCTCTTTCTCCCTTGTGAAGTTAGAGGAAGTCAGACACCTTCCCCATCAGGACATTTTTTACAGTTGGCATGGAAAGTGGAATTTGTTGCAATAGCTTCAGACCTACTGAAGCATGGGACTTTGTAAGAAGCGTGGGAAGTGAAACTTTTGATTCTTAGATGGTTACTTTGGTTGTTATTACCTGTAACAGCTGAAAGGAAACTAAGAGATGTTATGCTGCAGCTGAGGGGAGAAAAGCTACATCTGGAGTGGCCTGGGACAAAAGCCAGGTTGATTAAACAAGATAATTGATACGGGGCCAGGGTCTGCTCATTCCACCCAGCCAGAGGCCCAAGGCCCAAGGCCAGATGAATGTGAAGATAGTGAAGGGGTAGAGAAGATGAAACTGAAATTTTTTGAAAAGAGTCATATGTTTATTAATGTACTGTGGATATTGACTGTTTCCCCTACCTAATGTTGTAAAACAGACCTAAACATATGATAGAAATGAATATTGGGTATTACAGATTACAAAGAGCACGTAACTTCACCTTCAGTTAATATTTGATTGGATATGCTGAAAGGGAAACTAGGATTTGACCAAAAGAGACACATGCTGTCCATTTCAATGCAGTAGCCCTGTGTATAACTGAGCCCCAGTCTAGCCCTTCAGAGCCATGACATTTGCAGTAGAAAAGACCTGTAGACCCACCCAGAGGTGCTGAGAGAACAGGAGATTTGCATTTGAAGGAAGGACCTGCAGAAAATATAAATGACTGTTTTGCTTTTTGAATTTCAAGCAAGTGGTTTGTCTTTGGGTACATCGAAGCAGGAAAAGTCAGTGCCCATCAGAAGAGCCCCCTTCCAAGAAAGGAAGTCAATGGGAGCCAGCAAGTAGACAGCCTAGTATGCTCACTTGAGGTGACCACCTAGGGCCATGAAATGAGTGGAATTGGGGGAGGTGCAGCAATGAAGAGATGGGCTGAGTTTGGACATGTTCCACTGACACCTGTTGACATAGCCCATGGAGGCTAGGGGTGAGAGAGAGAAGAAAGGGCTGGCTGGTCTGAAGTACAGGGAGTTGTGTGGACTCCTGAGCCTATGGATGGTGTCTGTTGACCTAGCCTATAGGTGATAGGGATGAGAAAGAGAGAGAAGAAGAAGGGGATAGCTGGTCTGAAGTACCTGGACTCTCAAGCCTCAGGCTGGTATCCGTTGACCTAGGCCACAAGGGCTAGGGGTGAGCTGACCAGAACTCAGCCGAATGAAGAGAAAGATGTTTGACACTGTGAGCTGCTATAGATTACTGCAATTTGATGGCTTGCTCTGGACTGGATTTTGCTTATGGATGTAGATGCTCAAAGTTCCAACGAGAACAGAAGATTCTTCAGATAAAGCAACATGCTTGTCTCCTCAGAATACTGGCAAACCAGATAGGGACCGGCAATTTAAACATTGGCTGTCTAAAACAGGGGGAGATAAACGCATGAAGTGGCTTGCTTACTCACTTTTGTGAGTGTGCTTACATTAAAAGACGGGAACAAGTGGGGATCCCCACTGAATAGATTCCTCCCTTCCTAATGGGTCTGGGGAAGATATTGATAAGGTCATATGATTCAGTCGTGAGTAATGATTGTTAACAGGGTTAACTGTGATTGTAAAAGCTGTAATTGTAGAAGCAGTAACTGTGAAAGAGTGGACTAAGGTGGAGGCACTGCTGGACTGTAGTAGTGGCCAAACCAAAAGTCCCTTGAAGTTTTTGCTATACTGATACCTCATGAGACTCAGAGCAAGGGAATAATCTTCTCTCAGATAACTTGTATCAGAGGCCAGAGAGGGTAAAGCCCAAAAGACTTTTGGAGAACTGACCAGATCAGATGGATACCTGCAGCAGACTTGAATGGCTGGTATGGGAGTAACCTCACCCTGAAGACTTTTTGCCCTACTGAAGGACTAATCGTTTATGACTGTTTTTGGACTGGTAATGACTGGGAGGGGGAAGTTGAAAGGGCCAATGTCTAGAAGAGCCAGGGGGCAGCCTGTGGTGCAGTGAATTAGTTGCTATGACCCTGCTAGCCATAGTCTTTGTAGCTCTCACCAAATGACTGGGTGAGGACTATGTGAATGAGGTGCTTGTGGCCCACCAAGGGGATTAGATAGCTTGCGAATAATGTAAATAGGGTGCATGGCACACTTGCAGGGGTGGGACCATACATATAAGGTGTATGGAACCCTAACAAGGGGATTGGTCAGTTTTGCCATCTACTAGGCTTAAAAGAGTAGTCAATCCCAGAGCAGAGGAGGATCTACTACCACCAAGAAAGAAGAGTTAGGAGTGGAGTGCATCGTTGGACACGGAATCCCTGGGCTGAGACCTCCTAGACCCAGGAGACAGAGAGTGAGAGGTGTAACACTGGAGACAGCCAGAGATGGCAAGCAGCAGCAGAAAAACAGTGGCAATAGAGGCAGCCAAACCAGGAGACTGGCCGGAGATGGAGCAATGGGCTTCCTAGCCCACAGAGCAAGGTGGTTAAAGCGGGTATGCCAACCTACAGAGCAAGAGACCTGACTGCCTTCAGGAAGGAGACATCCTGGCAGAGTAGGGTGTCTCTGCGCACTTATTGGCAGAGCTAAAGGAGCTTGGTACACTTGCTAGAGCAGGGAAGAGGCCGAAGTGCCAGAGAGAGGCGTACCTGCTAAAACGGTGGCTGTCCTGATCAAAGAACTATATCCTGAGCATTCCTGAGCCTGACTTGTAACCTGTTACTTCCCTAATAAACCCTATAATTGTACCGTCTGTGAGTTCTGTGTGGCCATTGCAACAGATAATCGTACCCAGTGGAGAAGTAGAGAGTGCCACGGGAAGGATGGTTAGTGTCAAAACTGGAAAAGTTTGGAGGCTGGAGGCATTTCTGACTTCTGCCTTGTAGGAATCAGCCTTGGGCTGTTGGTCTTGATTCTCCTTCTCCCTCGTGAAGTTAGAGGATGTCAGATGCCTCCTCAACTATGGCATTTTCATAATCCCCCATCCCTAAATATCCAAGTCCTACCCATTCTTCAAAACACAAGTTAATCATCTTTCCCATGATGCCTCCCCTGATCCCAGCAGAAATAATCACCACCTCTCTGAGCTCCCTGGATCTTTGTTTATGGCCTTCGTATAACCTTCACATTGTATTTAGAACAATTTCTCTAAGTCCTACCTCTCCGAAAGTGTCAACTCCCTAAGGGCACATTCTCCATCTCTCCTTCTTCTGCAGTGCCTTACAGGCCTGGCACACCTCAACTGCTCAGAAAATATTTGTTGAGTGAATGGATCAGTGACAAATTATGTGTGTCAAAGAAAATTTTATATGAAATATCTATGCTCAATGTCATGGACGGAATTGTGTCCCCCAAAAAATGTGTGTAGCAACTTGGCTAGGTCATGATTCCCAGTATTGTACGATTGTGTTATCTGATGTGATGTCCTTATGTGTTGTAAACTCTACCACTATGATGAGATTATATGTGATCTCCTCATGTGTTGTAAATTCTATCACTGTGATGAGGTTATACTGATGAGGTTGACAAGATCAGTGTCTTAATGCAATCTCTTTTGAGATATAAAAGAGAGAAGCGAGCAGAGACACAGGGGAACCTCATACCACCAAGAAAGCAGTGCTGGGAGCAGAGCGCATCCTTTGGACCTGAGGTTCCCGCGCAGAGAAGCTCCCAGACCAAAGGAAGACTGATGACATGGACTTTCCTCCAGAGCCGATGGAGAAAACGTTCCCCTGGAGCTGATGCCCTGAATTTGGACTTGTAGCATACTGGACTGTGAGAGAATAAATTTCTCTTTGTAAAGCCATCCACTTGTGGTATTTCTGTTGGAGCAGCACTAGATGACTAAGACACTCGATTAACAAGTAAAAAATTTAGATTAGCTGTCTGCACTGAACCAGTTTCTCTGCCTTCCATTTTACTTTGTATATGTAAATAAAGGGATATACATGTGTTTCCTAGTTTAAAAAACAAAAAAACCTATTTCCTAAAAAGAAGTAGTTGTGTGCAGCAAAAGCCTTAAAATTGAAAGTAGAATTTCCATAATTCAGGAATGTGAAAATGTGTCTCAGCCTCTGCTCCAGGTACAGTTGTTCTGAAGAAAGGCCAAAGGGCGGTCATGTAATAACACCTCATTCAACCTCTACCCAATAAGGACACTATCCAACCGTGTAAAGCAACAGTAGCTCCTTGTACCTTGGACCTCTTGGGACTTCAGGCTTCCCACTCCCTCACTTAGGCCTATGGGCAAATACTTAAAAGAGATTAGCATCTCACTTTACGAGGCCTATGACAACCAGCTAACAAATAACCCAATGAATCTTTAATCAGCACCTGACACACCCCTCCCACTTGACAAAATGAGAAACAGAAAAAGGATTTTCCCCACCAGAATTTCTGTTTGATATACTACCTTGACCTGCACCTAACAGTTCAAATCATGAAAAAAAGAATCCTCTATGGCAACTGAGAAAAAAATTCACAGTTTATCATATTTTGTTGGCTGGAGAGGAAGAAAAGCCTTGGCCAGGTTCCTGGGGGAAAGATAGCCTGTCATATTTGCCGAGATTTATTTATGAAAAAGCACTCAGGACGATACTTTTGTGCAACGTGCTCTGGTCCTGCTCAGAGCACCATTAGTGCAAAGCGAACTGGAGAGGCTTCCAGAACTGCCCAGAGGTGAGGGTAAAGGAGGGGAGCAAGATAAAGGGGGGAGAAGGAGAAGACACTCGCTCGACTGCTGTCATTTAAATCTCCTGATTATTGAAACTTCTGCAAAACAATGATTGCATATTTGAAGGTAATACATCTGTTCCTCTCCCTCCCCACCCCCATGTGGTTTTCTAATCCCGAGGTAATTACGTTTTGACAAAAATTTATTGGGACATCTGTTTTTTCCCTTAGATCTGCAGGTCACTGCTTGACTCTAACAGCAGCCCAGTGGAGAGCAGCATGGAGGAGCCCAGCACAATGGCTGGCTGGATCCCTGCGTGCGCGCTGGGCAGCAGGTTTACGGTGGAGAGAGAAAAGGCAGCTTCCGGTGCCACCCGCCCGCACCTTCTCATGTGCCGCCTTGCAGATGCTCAGCGGGAGCTTCTGGCCTAGGAGAGTGAAGGGAGAGATGATGTGGCAGAGGAGAGGAACGAAGAGGGCTGGCTGGAAACAAGCTGGCAGAGGCCATCAAGATTCATGCATTTTCTAGGTTGGCATCCAACATAAAAAATAATTCATGGAGGGAAGAGGATGGGGCTCCAATGCACAGGCCATATGTTTGAAACCCCTGCCCATAATGGCTGGCTGTGGTTACCAGCGTCTGGTGCCACCAGCTAGATTAAATTGTGGTACCCTACAGAGGCACAGGGCTCAGAAAGATTTCTAGGACTTTCAGCATTTGTAAAACATGGAAGAACCTAGAAACTTTACCCAAACATGAAAATTCTCTTTTAATTTTGTAAAACATCAACTTCAATCTACTCTTTTTGGTGGATAATCCGTCAAGACTTTTGAACTTCTATTTTTCACAAATTCCAGCCCTGGTAGGAAATGGCTGTATCAGAATTCCACAGGGGACACTTTTTCACTGTGTTTTTCCACCTCTGAGCCCTCATAAGGAAGTTTATTTTCCTGAGGTGTCCAGCCCAATAACTTGACCAAATGTTCGAAAGAGTGTCTGAGTGACTTGCCTCTGTGCCAAATGAAACTTTGGAACATTATGAGATGTTTCTGCCATCAAGAACTTAATTAGGATTTTCATTAACTAAATAAGGTTTCATTTCCTTTCCTCTGGTTTATTGATTTAAAAAAAAGTCTTAATCAATACGCTTCATTTGCAAATAGACATCAAGCAACACTCAACTACTTTCTTTTCCCTGAATGATTAAACATAAATATCCACCTCCTCAAAACAAAGTTTAAGAAAATGAAATGCCTCTGGGTCTAATAGAGCACCTCCTTGATGAATAGGTAAAAGGCATTCTATGTCCTGAATTTCTTTGTAAGATATTGAATAGGAATAAATTCCCAATATACAGATGGAAACACTAAGAGAGAAAGGCCCCCGTTCTCCAGACCTCATGGAATCCAGACTTTCTGGAGCCATTGAAGCTCTGAGATCATCTTTAACCCTGAAACCTTAAACGAAAAATATCCCCAGAAGTCTTTTTCAAACCAAACAACAGTCTAGCTTAACTACTAAAAAATATCTGCTGTGAGCATTGTACTCTTCTAAAGAACTACTTCTACAGGACCAAACTGATAACAGTAATTCTAGAGGTTAGACAGGAAGCTTAGGGACAGGTGAGTGTACGTCAATAGGGGAAGAACAAATCAGAAGAGGAGGGTGAAAATAGCTGCACAATTTGAAGAATGTGATCAATGTATTGTACGTGTAGAGACTATTGAGTTGGTGTATGTTTTGCTGTGTATATTTTCAACAATAATTTTAAAAAAAAGTTTTTTACCAGAAAAAAAATAAGAAAGAAATGCCCCTGTTCCCAAGCTGGCATGGAGTTCTAGCCTCTGGATTTCTCTCCCAGATTGCATTGTTTTGGCCACCAAAGTGTCTAATGGCAAAGAATTATCTAATGAATTCTACAGAATGCCAATGTTCCACAAGATAATAGGTAGTCCATAGAGGAAAAAAAAGTTTTTCTCAAAAACGAGTTTGGAAAATCTAAGTCAAAGAAACTTAAACAGGCCTCTTTAAGGCTGTGAGTCTTTTATTTTTTTTTTTTTAATGTGAATTATGAAGCGCAGAGAGAGTAAAACACCATGGGATATTGCCCAAACACTTTATTATTATTATTATTATGCTTTAGGTGAAGGTTTACAGAGTAAATTAGTTTCCCATTCAACAGTTTATACACATATTGTTTCGTGACATTGGTTGCGATTCATGCAATGTGTCCACACTCTCCCCATTACCACCCTGAGTTCTCCACTTCTGTTCGTCCAGTTTTCCTGCCCCTTCCTGCCTTCTCATCCTTGCTTTTGGACAGATGTTGCCCTTTTCGGCTCATATGGATGATTGTTCCAAGGAGCACTTTCCTCATGGGTGTTTTTGTTTATTTTTAGGCCTGTCTATTTATTTGGAGACCTGGTGGTGCAGTGGTTAAGTATTTGGCTGCTAACCAAAAGGTCTGCAGTTTGAATCCACCAGCCACTCCTTGCAACCCCTATGGGGCAGTTCTTCTCTGTCCTGTAGGGTCACTATGAGTTGGAATTGACTCAATGGCAACAGGGTTTGTTGTCTCTTATTTGACTGAAAGATGATCGCTGGGAATAGTTTTAGTTCCAAGTCAGAAGGGTGTCTAACAGCTATAGTCTTGGGGGGTTCCTCCAGTCTCTCTTGGGTCAGTAAATCTGGTCTTTTGTTATGAATTTGAATTTTGTTCTACAATTTTGTTTTTATTTCCCCACTCTAACCAGGACCTTCTATTGCGATCCTGGTAGAGCGGTCCATAGTGATAGCCAGGCACCATCTAGTTCTTCTGATCTCAGGCTGGTTGAGGTTGTGGTTCCTGTGGTTCATTAGTCCTTTGGACTAATTGTTTCCTTGAGTCTTTGGTTGTCTTCACTCTCCTTTTCTCTGGACGACAAGAGACCAATCGCAGCATCTTAGATGGCCAGCCCAAACTCTTTTGACTACAAAAGAGTAGGTTTAAGAAACACTGAACTAGACTACCCTTCAGTTTTACACTTTGTTGCAATATAAATATCCTAATTATATTATAAGGAGCCCTGGTGGTGCAACTGTTCATCATTTAGTCACTAACCAAAAGGTCAGCGGTTCAAACCCACCTAGCTGCTCTGCAGGAAAAAGACCTGGTTACAGCCAAGAAAACCCTAAGGGGCATTCTATTCTGTCACAACGGGTCACTATGAGTCAGAATCGACTCAATGGCACCCAACAACAATTGTATCATGGCACTTGACAGGCAGAAGGGATGCAAATATTTTCAGAACGAAGAGTTTCACTCCTTTCACTCTATCTGTATTTGGGCCAGAATATGAACAATGAATCATGGAGTCGGTAGTAACCATGGTAGAAAAGTTGCAGAGCACAGGTGTGTGTAGGTGCACGTGTGCGGGTCAGGGTGAGTGTATCCAATGTTAGTGGCTGCAACACTGAAAAAACCAATGCCTGATGCACACCGGCGATGTGCAGGCTCTGATCTTGGAGACATGGAGGTCCCATGCAGCCCCTTCAGGTCTCAGCTTCTCCCCATGTACGTGTGTGGCGGGGGTGGGGGGTGGGCGATAGGCTGGGGAGGGAGGCTCCAAGCCTTTTTTCTCTGTTGCTCATCTAAGTAAGGTTTCATTTGAACAAACGTTTTTAACACTTCAAAGTTAAACTTCATAAAACCACTATTTTACTCTTTATTTTTATTATTCTTTATTATTATCGCTCCATTCTCACCTAATTTTTCTGTTCTTTCTTTTCATCATCTTAATTTTGACACTCATTTTTTATTGCTTTTATATATTATTGTTTTAGAATGGCATCATTTATTCACAAACATACACACAAAGCTTATTTTTCTGTAGATTTTTTTTTCCCAGCAAAATAGAAATTAAATTCAATATCTATAATAGGAAGAAACTTCTTTGATAACAAATTACAACTTCTTTGGTTTCAATATTACAGAAATATTGGCAGAGAGAATGGGCTTAGGCTTATTAATTAAAAAGACAAATCTTTATTAATGTGAGGCTCCAGACACCATGATATTCCTCATACTATTTATCAACATGGAATGTTGTTCCCTTTTAGCTCTTTCCATCAAAATCCTAGCCATCGTTCAAGAAATGACATAAACACCTTCCCCAGGCCCCAGTGGGAACCAAGCCCTCTCTCTTCAAAGCTCACATAGCACTTTTACCTACCTCCCCTAATTAGTTCCATCCTCCATGAAATGGGGACAACAATAGTACCATTTTATAATGACAAGCCCATTTGCATTACAGTCTCTCATGCGAGACTGTGTACTTCCCTGTTCCTCAAGACACAGAATGGTACCAGGAATGAGGTAGATATCTAATGAATGATTGTTTAACTGACTGTAATAGGAAATAACTGGGGTGTCTTAGTTATCTAGTGCTGCTACAACAGAAATACCACAAGTTAATGGCTTTGACAAAGATAAATTTATTCTCTTATAGTGTAGTGGGCTGAAAGTCTGAATTCAGGGCCCCAGCTCCAGGGGAAGGCTTTCCTTTTCTGTTGGCTCTTGAGGAAGGTCCTTGTTATCAATCTTCCCCTAGTCTGGGAGTTTCTCAGCACAGGAACCCCGGGTCCAAAGGAAGTGTGTTCCTGGCTCTTCTTGCTTGGTGGTAATGAGGTCCCCAGTCTCTCTGCTTGCTTCTCTCTTTTGTATCTCATAAGAATTTGACTTAAGATACAACCTAATCTTGTCATTTGAGTCTTGCCTCGTTAACGTAACTGCCACCTAGCCCATCTCATTAACTCCATAGAGGGAGAGATTATAACACGTAGGAAAATCACATCAGATGACAAAATGGTAGACAATCAAACAATACTGGGAATTGTGGCATAGCCAAGTTGACACACATTTTTGGGGAACACTATTCAACCCACGACATGGGTTATTTCAAATGGTCAGAAAAGGCCCCAGTTGGAAATGACAAGGAGTGTTATTTATTGTCATCTTGGAGTCTGTGTGGAAACTAGCAGAGCATTGAGCTGGGAATTAAGAAAGTCAGATTCTAGTCGGACTCAGGCTCTAACTAGCTGTTTGACCTTAGGAAATTCACTTTACCTCTCTGAACCGCCACTGCCTCACCCTTGAGAGACAGGGGTTGGACTAGGTGATGTCAATGTCCCTTGGGCTCTGATACTACAGGATCCTCTGATGGTGGAAAAGCATGATCGTTTCCTTTCCAGAAGGCAGTCAGTCCTGCCCATCAGATGCCGCTGCTCCCCAGATAACACCAGATAACGCTTGGCGGCCAGGTCCTGTGTTGACATTCTGGTATATTACAGCTGAAATACTCTTACCCCCAGATGAAAATAATTTGGCCCTCCCCAAGCCTATTTTCCCGTCACCCGTGTAGTTACAGTCACTGTTACAAATTTCCCCTCTTAGACGTCATGGGGGCATCTTTTAACGAATACAATATGTACCCAAACCCACCAGCCTGCTTGGAAGTGCTCAAATGCACTCATTAGAGCCATTGGGATCTCTGCGTGTGCGAGCACTCGGCACAAAAAGAGAGGCAGCTGGGTGGAGGGCCTGTGGAGGGCAAGCAGGGGCCTTCTGCCAAACGCTGCTCCTTTTATTCACCTAGACGCTGACCTTGAAAAATCGCCCCTTAAGGGATGTGATGAGGTGTGAATTCAATCTCCATCCTCGCTTGGGTCCTGTCATTTTCTGCACCGTGATTGCCAGTTGTGCCAGGCAACCTCAACTGGACCGGCAGAGGGTTGAGGAGATTGACAAAGTCCTCTAGGGAAGACTGACATCAAAAGGCCCTGCAAGATCAATTCAGGCACGAGCTTCTCTCTCACCATTTTCCCCCCTTCCCTGCAATCAGACCAGCAAAGGCTGGTTACTGGTTCAGTGACATCATCCGTGCAGCTTAAGGACCACTCTCCTTTGATCGTTGAGCAAAAAGAGTGCTCGTCTGAAAAGAGGGTTTGGAAGCTTCTCTGTTCATTCCCTCTCCTCCTTAAATTCTCAGACTCATGACCCAAACCGACTCATTGCAAACTTACTCTGAGTGTTCCACAAAAGGGGGAAGGGGGGAGCAAGCATTCTGCAATTTTTCTTGAGCTCAAAGAATCAAATGCAGTCGATTTAACTTCATCAAATCACTGACGACAGGCGCTGATACAGAGGATGGAAAATATGCAAGGCCAAAGAACAGCCAAAATCCTACAGTTTCTATCAGGATTAAAGCCAGATGTTCCACTGGCTGTTCAAATTTGATAAAACCCAACAACAATAAAGGCTGCTCCCTAGGATCAGTGATCCCAGGTTCCATTCATCCGGACGTTGTTCACGCAACATGATAGCATTTAATGCAGCACCAGGGTTTGTGTGAAGGCAGAACTGGTCCTCCTTTGTCTGTGGGCTTCTATAGGTTGTTGTGGCTTGAACAGATCTGTTTATGCTACACTTGCTATGGCAACGTTTATCTGATATGAACAAAAGGCATTTTGGTTCTTGAATTAATAACACTTGACTCAAGACAATGATTCAACAAGAAGTATTCAAACAGTTTAAGTGAAGGCAATGTTTTCTCTGAAGCCAATTAATACAACAACAAACCTCTGACTGAAGTGATTCCAATGTGCCGCAAGTAAGTGTGACCGTGTTCTGTAAACCATCAAGCTCTCCCTGCAGTGAGTGAATGGAGAGGGGAAAATATAAATGTGCATCCTGTTGGCATGGACCTCAAATCATAGCCCGGGCAATTTCACATTTTAAGGGGGACCCTCAGAGGCAGCTTTTGTGCAGTGTGACCGCATGTCTGACCCCGCTGGAAAGCGCGAGAGGGCCCTGAACACGGAGAGGACTTGGAATTCACCTTCCAACCTTCCTCTTTGTCCTCTTGACAATTGAGGGCTGTAGTGGGCCCAGTCATCCTTCTACCTGCCCCTGAGCTATGGCCCCCACAAGGGTCAGGTGACCTGATTTGACAGCAGATCATTTCTGGGAAGCAGATGTAGCCCCAGGGGCTCAGGTAAATGGCTTTCCCTTCTTCCCCCCTACAGCTCCCAAACAGAGGTTTCCTTTTCTTTCCTCCATTGAAAAATTGCCAAGACCAATCCCTACTGTACAGCCAACCCAGAAACAGGCCACGGTGAATGCTGTTAATTTAAACTTCTGCCTTATTAAGTAACAAAACCCAGAAATAATCTCATCAAAGCCAAAAGACACAAACTTCTGCCATCTTTCTTGGGATAAAAGAAGTAAAACACCCATTAAATGAGGGTGACTTGGACACTTAATAAAAATAGCTAATTAAGTGTTGGAGTAACTTAGCGTTTTGCCTCATGAGGCCTGCAATACACGAGACTAGCCTGTATCCCCTCCAACCTCACTCCTTCCTGCTGCCGTTCAGGTCATCAGATAATTCTTTCTCCGTTCCTTTCATTATGAACCAGGGGCTGTTGAGTACACCGGAGGCGCAGAAGTGAGCAGTGAACAGGAGACCAGATCCTGGCTCTCGAGTCACTTACATGCATTATCATGGGGCTGCTGAGCAGAACAGGACAAGCAGGTGTAAGTGCTTAGATGAAAACAAATCAGTATAAGAGGAATGTGCCTGGGATGGGGATAACAGGGGCTACTTCTTGGCCATCTCATCTGAATCTTGATGTGCCCATGAGAGTTCCTCCCTTGGAATGGCCCTCTTCTCCCTTTGTTTGTGCTGTTACTGGGTCTGCTTTTCAATGGTCAATAGTGTGAGTGAATTCCATGTTTCAACTCAACAGAACTGTTTGACTGATTATTAATTTTAATCAGCAAATATTTTTGAAATATCCTATATGCCAGGAGTCCCTGGATGGTGCAAAGGGTTAATGGGCTTGGTTGTTAACCGAAAGGTTAAAGGTTTGAGTCCACCCAGTGACACCTCAGAAAAAAGGCCTAGCTATCTACTTCCAAAAAATCAGCCATTGAAAACCCTATGGAGCACAGTTCTTCTCTGATACATATGAGGTAACCATGAGTCAAAGTCGACTCAATGGCAACTTTTTTTTTAATCATATGCTAAGTATACAAAAAATGCAAAAGGACCAGAGGTCACCCAGCCAGGGCTCTCCATCTAATTAGGAAGCAGATATGCACTCGACAGATCTGACAGGTGCAAGGCTGGGGTTCCCTGACTTTACTGGGCCATGCAAACGTCTGAAAAGGTAATGCAGTTGCCTGGAACCCACCCCGCATCTACCAAATGAAGATCTCTGAGGGTGAAGAACTAGAATATTTGCATTTTAATCGACTGCTCCCATCCATGATTAATTCTAATGTGTAACAAGAATTGAAAGCTACTTGTATCAAGGAAAGACCTTTGGACTTAAAGGCAGAAGCCCCTAAAGCTCCTTAGGGCAGGTCTAAGGCCTTATTTGGTTGTGGATTCTGAGCTTCTAATACAGTATCTAGCCCTAGGTATGACTCAATTAATGGAAATATTAATGACAAAAAGTATGCGTTCAAATCCAGAACAAACTTGGTCTGAGTTCCTATACCAAAAATCAAACCAAACTCATTACTGTCGAGTCGATTCCAACTCATACCGAGTTCCAATATAATGGAGGAAATAATATCTCCTCTCATTAGTATGTATCATTAAAATAAAATGAAACATGAAAGAACTGTCTTTGTGCTTTGTAAATAATAGATGCTCTGAAATGGTCAGTTTTCATTAGCCTTGGCTTCCTTCTACAGAATTGTCTGTGATAAATGCTACGTAAATGTAATTTGAATTCTATGATGACTTTCCTTCAGCTTTTTCCCTATGAGCAGAGAAATCCTGAAGAAGGAAGCATTCTTATTTCCCTTTTTTAAAAAAAAAATCAAGCCAATAATAATGCATTGGATTCTTTTTTTTTTTTTTTCCTTCCAGACATTCATTTTGGTGAGAAAAGCATAGATGGGTCTCATCACTGGAAGCTGACCCTGTACACAGTGGTAGCCAGGAAGTCCTAGAAACATGGGGCCGGGTGGACTTTTCACAATCATCTGGTCTAACCCTCTTGTCTTTTACAACAGAAACCTGGGGCCCAGTGAAGGCAAATAATTTGCCCAAGGTCACACAGCCAGCTAGTGGTAGAGCAAGAATCTAGAAAATGGTGGTTTTTCAAATTTCTCTCTAGAGCTCTTGGTATGGCATGCAGGTGACCCAGGGATCATGAAGGAGGTGGAGAGTAAGTGAGAAAAGGAGCAGAGGGATCTCCCACTCTTGCTACAACCAGAGAAAGTCTGTTTTTTATTTCTTTCATACAGTTAAACACACTCAGTATGATTTAATTTGAAGAAACACTTTTACTCCTAAAGATAATCTACCATTCTGTAGTTCTCACATGTTGTATTATTGGTTCCCCTCCCACTACCACTGCGACCTTGGTGCAATTGCAACAATTAGCAGAAAGCAATAAAACAATTTTAGATATTTTGCTTGGAGAGTAGAGTTTGCATATGTTCCCAATCAAATGTCCTTCTTCCTTAAGATAAGATTAAAAGCACCGTGAAACTTCCACTGAACAATCACAAGAGAACAAATGAATACAATGAGAATCAAAGACCCTCTAGGTCTAAGATTGTAAGTTCCCGGGGATAGTAAGAAACAAAAGCCCAACCAACGCAAGTCTTCTCAAATGTTTTGTAGATTTGGGTATTGTTAATTAGTTGTTCATTATTAAAAGAAGTTTTAAGATCTACTTACCATTAGAAGGTTCATTAAATTTCCATTTTTCCCTTATAATTTTCTAACCAAGAATAAGTAAAACTTCTAGGTAGAATTAAAGGAAGATGTGTCAGAGACTATACGGCACTTGTCTGTCCAATAGCCGTTTTCTCTGTCTGAACAGACACCAACGTTATTTAAAAAGGAAATGAACCCATGTGTCCAGCCTCCCTTGCAGCTAGGAATTGTTATGTGATGGTGTTACGATTGATGGGATGTAAGTAAAAATGGCAGAGGAGAGCTCCCAGAAAAATCTCTGGCACATTTATTTTGTGCCACTAATTCCTTTTTTCATTCCTGAATATGGATGTGATGACTGGAGTTCCAGAAGTCATCTTGAGAGCATGAGGACAAGAGTTACACCCTAAGGATGGTAGAACAAAAAGCTAGAAAGGCCCTGAATCTCTGATGGCATCAGGAAGCTACCATACTGGCATGATTGCCCTCCTCCAAGTATACTTCTCATAAGAGAAAATAAACCCCTACTGTCTCCAAGTCGCTGTTTTGTTGTTGTTGTTTGTTTTGCTCTTTAGCATCTTACTAGCAACTAAATAGAATTCATAGCTTAGACAGTAGGCAAGCCAAAGTACTATAAATTCAGCTAAAGTTAAGAACATTTCCTATTTAACAGGAAACATTATCTCCCAGAAATCTGCCCAAGCAAGCTTGTTCAGGTGAAATTTCCCCACATTTTTATGTTTCTCCAGATCTGAAAGTTTTGGAAAGTGCACATGAACAGTAAAGAGCGTGGGCAATTACCCAAAGAGAATTGTTTTATGTTTACCCAGCACTGTTCCCTGAATAGTGCTGAATATGTGTTGTCAACAATTCTACATTCCTAAAAGTCAACTCAATAAAAGAAAGTTAAAATCCAAACTTTTTCAAGGAGGCTTATGGTATATGAAAAGGACATTTAGGGCATGCCACTAACTTTGAGATCATTTTCAGACTTGCCATATGATTGTAACATTAAATGACATCCATACCTACCACCTCTCTTCTTAGCCTTTGTATCAGTTCTCTTGGGCAATATAGAATAAAAAGCATAAAACCACTGGGTCTCCATCAGGGCTTCCCAAAGCCATGCTGAAGAGAAGGAGTGAGCATTGAACACATTTGTATATGTGTCAGGTATAGAAAACAGCAAGCTTAAGCAGAGCATGTCTTTTGAAGTCTTGAAGTTGACTAATGAGCTGGGTGGGAAATGGCACTGGGAGTGTTTCCCTCTGGTTTCACGAGAGGCAAGCAGCCAGGCTCAGGAAATTCACTCAGCAAGGCACTGGGCAAAAAAGGAGATCAATGAGGGTCTCAGAGGCACCGAAACACAGCCATCAGCAGACTCTGTGGCAAGCTGGAGTGCTGAGACAATAGCCATCTGAACGCTGGAAGCCTCCTACCTCAGAGACCCTCAGTGTGCACCCCACATAGGAAAGATCTTGTCCCGAGCCCTCATCACTGCAGATGGCCAGTGATGTTGCTGGAGGCATAAAAGATGTGATTCACCTGACAGTATTCCTAATTTCCGTAGGCAGGCCACACTCTATACTTACGTAAGAAATATAGATACACAATGTTTTAGTCATCTAGTGCTGCTATAACAGAAATATGACAAATGGACGGCTTTAACAAAGAGAAACTTATTCTCTCACAGTTGAGGAAGCCAAAAGTCCAAATTCAGGGTGCCAGCTCTAGGGCTTCTGGCGGAAGATCCTTGTCATCAATCTTCCCCTGGTCTAGGAGCTTCTCTGCATAGGAACCCCAGGTCCAAAGGACACAGTCTGCTCTCAGCACTGCTTTTTTCGTGGTATGAGGTCCCCAAGTCTCTCTGCTCGATTCTCTCTTTTATATCTCAAAAAAGATTGGTTTAAAACACAACCTAATCTTGCAGATTGAGTCCTGCCTCTTTAACATAACTGCCTCTAATCCTGCCTCATTAACATCATAGAGGTAGGATTTACAACACATTGGAAAATCACATCAGATGACAAAATGGTAGACAATCACATAATACTGGAATCATGGTCTAGCCAAGTTGACAGATATTTTGGGGGAACACAATTCAGTCCATACCGTGCAGGGTATCTTATTAGTTAGCCAAGGATAGAGAAGCTTAGGGCAATTAAATAAGCTGCTCAGGGTCACACAGCTCAGCATCTAGCACAATGCTTGTACAGAGCAGGGGCTAAATTAATATTTGTCAAAGGAAGGAAGGAAGGGAGAAAGGGAAGGAGGAAGAAGGAAGGAAAAATATGCAGGCACAATACTAGGCACTTGTATTATCTCATTTAATCCTAACCACCCCATGAGGAAACTTCTATTAGGAAGATACTTACATGCCTTGCTCAAGTCATCAGCTGAGAAGTCACAGAGATTTGGAGATGACCTGTTCCATGTGCCATCACTGAGCATGCAGGTGTGCATTGCCCACAAGCACCCTGGGCACTCCTGGTTGGTACAAAGGCTATTTCTGCTCACACAAAGTGAGAATTGAGTCAGGACTCACCAAAATGATAATGATAAGGCAGGCTTGGTGTGGGGTTTCCATTAACTTTACCCAAAGAATTTGTCCTTGGTTACTGAGAGATAACGTCTAAAACCTTGGAATTCCCCCAGTGATTGAAGTGTCTTTGATGAGGCCTCCAACCACATCTTAGAGTTTACGCTAATGAGGTGACTCAGGTGAGGGCTGACCACCAAGTGATATCAGCTGACTTCAGGGGACGTGGGCTGTTTTCCTTAATCTTAGTTACACAATGAGGCTCCAGTAAAGGCTCTGCGCATAGAAGCTCCACAGACTTCCTGGTTGGAGATAGATATCAATGCACATGGGAAGGTAGTGTATCCCTTTTTGGGACATCGAAGCTCTGAGTTAGAAATCTACCCAGACTTCGCCCTATGTGTCTTTTCATTTGTATCCTCTTTGCTGTAATAAAACTGCAACCAGAAGTGTCTTAGTCACCTAGTGCTGCTATAACAGAAATACCACAAGTGGATGGTTTTAACGAAGAGAAGTTTATTTCCTCACAGTTAAAGTAGGCTAGAAGTCCAAATTCAGGGCGTCAGCTCCAGGGGAAGGCTTTCTCTCTCTCAGCCTTCTCATCAGTGTTCCTCCAGAGTAGGAGCTTCTTGGCGCAGGGACCCTGGTCCAAAGGACGTGCTCTGCTCCCAGCACGGCTTTCTTGATGGTGTGAGGTCCCCAGTTCTCTGCTTGCTTTCCTTTCCTTTTATCTCTTGTAAGGTAAAGGTGGTGCAGGCCACACCCTAGGGAAACTCCCTTTACAGTGGATCAGAGATGTGACCTGGGTAAGGGTGGTGTTACAATCCCACCCTAATCCTCTTTAACATAAAATTACAATCACAAAATGGAGGCCAGCCACACAATTCTGGGAATCAAGGCCCAGCCAAACTGACACACACATTTTTGGGGGGACATAATTCAAACCATGACAAGAAGTATAGCACTTTTCTGAATTCTGTGAGTCGTTCTAGGGAGTAGTAGAAGCCATCAAGTCATAAGTGAAGGGGATGGGGACCCCTGAGCTTATGCTGACATCCTGAAGGGGTAGCAGAAAAATCCCAAATCTGTAGCCAGCAGTTCAGAAGTGAAGGTGTCATGGGAACTCCCAAAGCTTTCTGCTAGTGTCTGAGGTCTTGTGTAGGACTGGAAGTCTGGAGGACTGTGTCTTTTAACTTGTAGATCTGATCTAGCTGTGTTGGTTAGGGTCAGAGGAAGAAGTGCTGCCTGTACAGCTGGTGTCAGTAGTGGAACCCAGGGGGACAGATTGAATTGGATTGGATTGATCCTTACAGTTTGGTGTCAGAGAAGTGAAAAGCAGAATTTGATATTTTTCCAAACACTTGGCATATTCCGATAAGATCTATGTTAGTCTATTATAGAGTTACTCACAGGGAAATTCACCTAATGGATGATCCTCCCTGGTGGACCATGCCCACTAGCACATCTGAAAAACCAGCTTGATGCTCAGACCAAATATTAGGTAAATCTTTTCCCAAAATGTGTGGTGAATATAGAGTTTAGATCATTTATATGAGGTTTTGAAGATGTAGCACAAACATTTTATGAAGAAACAAATATCAAAAAATTTTAAAATCAAGGCAAAGCAGAAGCCCCAAGACCAGGATAGGGCTGTAATAAGTTGGGTCAGGTAGACCTCAGTCTAAATGCTGGCTCTGTTACTCAGTAATTATGTGGCTCTGAGCAAGTTACTTAACCTCACTGAGCCTCAGTTTCCTCACTAGTAAGGTATGAATGATAGCAACTTCCCCACACCTAGGGTGATTGTGAGAAAAAAATAAGTATCAAACACTTCAAAGACTCTCATTAAATGTTAGTTCCTATCTCCACTTGCCCTCTTCTTGACTTTTCGATGGTGTTAGAGTAATGTTTTCTTTTCTTATGTCATAATAATGGAATTGACCAAACAGCTTACAATTAAAATTCATTCTTCAAAAATTCTAGAAGGACATAGAGAGTACTTGTAGATATGGATTAAATTTATTCTGTTATCTTTCTCTGTTCTCATTGGTTTCAATGTATAACATACTTTGACTGGCCAGGTCAAAATCCTTTTTAAGCCCCACCGTTCTGACTTTCAGGTGTTTGAATTGATTGGCCGAGAAATGCTCTGGTAGGATGTTCATTCATTCCATCTTCAGCCAACAAAAGGGTCTCCCTCTGTCTTAGTAGGAGTGTGTCTCCTTGTAACTTCTAACCTTCAGTCCTACTTTTGCCCCCTTGAACATAACACAACACTTCGTGTTGCTCCTCCATGTGATAGAACTTCAATACTTGATGATGGTGTCCCATTTCTTCCAGATAAACCCTATTTACGGTGTCATCAAGCTCAGTTTCCCTTGAGACTTACTGTGTCTACAGTAATTTTCATATTACCTCTTTAGAACAAAATATAGTTTTCTAAAAATGTATGTGGGGCTGTCCCAGAGAGATCTTTGCATTGAAAGTAAGAAACTCATGAACCATTGATGTTCAGGTCTCTGGTCAAAAAGGACAGTTTAGATGACTGAGGTCTCAGGGAGACAATACCCATCATTGCATGTGAAGTTTAGAGCTAATTGACTAGTTAAGAGAAATGGAAGAATCACCCAGGAAAGTTTCCTCAATTTATCCTGATAAAGATACGTTTAATCTCCTCCCCCAGATTACTCTAATGTTGCTGCAGAAAGGAACCTCAGTAATGATTCTTTCTTCCTTTTTGTTATTTATTTTTATTTTAAGAACAGGAACACACTGCGTGAGCAAGATGACCAAACCACATTAGACTGTGCTTGTTGGAATGAGGAGGGTGTATATTTTAAAATAAATAAATAAATGGTTTTAAAGCATGAAAGAACTTAAGCAACAGAAATAATTATCCTTGAACTTCAATAATCATTTGGGATCCATTTGGGGAGAAAGATACCACCAAAAACTTAAGTTTAACAGCTTCTCTCTGCAGGAGACCCTCCAATAGGCTGAGGCTGAGTCTAGAACAATGATTCTTAACTCTGGGTGCAAATGAGACTCATCTGGGAAGCCTTTAAAACTAGTCAGGCCCACTTTCCATGAGGTACTAATGTGAATCCAGGGTTGAGAATTACTGGTCTAGAAAGAAAATGGTGGCCTGTGTTAGCTAGGGCCCCTAGGGGACTTGGGAACACCTCAGAGAGGATGTCATCAGGCTTAGCAGGGAGCAAATAGTTCTGATCATTATCAAAGAGCCTTGAGCCGCTGAGCCTGTTGTGAATGAAACCCTCATGGCCGACCCAGTGACCACTTGGTGTTGACTTCCAAGCAGGTCAGCATCCTTCTGTCTGCTTGTTTCTCTCTCCTCTTCCTTTGGCTGCCAGACTTCCTCAGAGGCAGGCTCAGGACATGAAACAAACAGAAAAGTGAAGGTAGCTGTGGTAATAACATCTCCCAATGTTGGATTCATCAGCAATCTTCCGCCTTCTAGTACAGGTCTGAGGAAAAGGTAGAGTCACCTAACAGTAATGATCATACTGATGATTTATTAAGTATCTGCTATGTGGCACCAAGCTAGACACTATACATGTATTATTTCTAAAAAAGGTTTTATAGATGAGGATACCAAAGCTTAAAGTGATTAAGTAGCTTGCCCAAAGCCCATGGCTAGAAACCAAATCTCTCACTCTGTAACCCATGTCTTTCCATGCCATACTGTCTGTCTTTAACCCTTGTCCCCTACAGAGTTCCTCCCCTCCTCCATCCTGAAATTAAATGCATCCCAACCCCTGAGGAAACACTCCTGGGGAGGTGGAAAGGATGGGGCAGAGACAGCGGTCATGATTAGTTAGAAGGAACTGGAGGAAGGAACTGGATACTTTTGAGAACCAAAGCTGCATAGCAACCGCCATTGAGCAGGGAAGTAGAGAGGAAGAGGGAAGGGGATGTACAAAGGGGTCAGACTGGGGACGTGACATGAAGAAATTTCACTTTGTTTTTTTCCCCTTTAGGATATGTTCCTTCTACTCTTCCTCCTGCCGCCCAAAACTCACTTAACTCTTATCAGATTTAACCAGATCATAGGAAGGCCAGCAATTCAGAGGCAGTGAACTGATTTCTGGCTTCAGAGTATCAACTTCAGAAACCTGGTCAGGAAGTTGGTGGGGGTAGAGGGTGGGCACGGGAGTATGTTTTGGGGCCAAAGGTGTTGCAATTAAGGGGGAAAAATGGGTGAGATGAGCAGAAGTTAATTTTACTGTGTGCTGACCTGGATTGTAGCCTTTGTGGCCCTAGCTGGAGAAAAGGAATTTGTCCCAGGACAGCCCAGTCTAAGGCCAGCTCCTGCAGTTAAACATAAGCCAAGAAATGAAAACCCTAACTTTTGGTTTGACCATGAAACATCCGAGACTAGGCTAATTCTTTCCTCGCTCTCCTCATCTCTTGTCCAAGCAAGGGAAGGTTAATGCTGGTGCCAACAGAGGGCCTCACTGGAAACCAGATGTGCACACTGGAGCTCCGTCCCCTCCTTGGGCATAATCAAAAGCCAACTGCAGGAAACCAATGGTCAGGTGGACTTTCCCACAATACTCTACCATGTCAGGTCAGAAGGGTTCTCTGGAAGCCAACACAAACAGAACCAGGCGTGTTTTCCGCAAGGGCCGGCCCCTTCTCTTGGCAAACAAGAAGTCCAGATTGGTTCCTCTGCTCGGCTGCTGCCCACACATCTAGGCTGGGGAGCCAAGCCCTAAGGCTGGTTTTCACATCTTCCCCAAGGTAGAGCCTGTTCCTTCGAGTGTTATCTTGAGAATAAGGGAAGGGGAAACCCCCGCTCCTCCATGCCTTCCCATCCCCAAACCCTGTGGGGCAGAAGAGAGAAAAGGAATCCAGTGTGAGGGGAAAACAGGTCTGAGGAAGGTGCACTGGAGAAAAAAAAAGACTAGACTACGGTGCTAGTCAGATAGGAGTCCTAGATGTTTAAGAAACAAAATTCTACATTTGGTACATTTTGAAGTTTCACGTGATAGAATCCTCCTGCTGGGCATTTAGCATGGTTTCAGTTCGTTGGGTTGGGCATACATTCGCCTGCAGAAAGGTCAAGAGAGGCCAAAGATCCAAAACTGGTAACAATGACCAGCACACTTTCTGGTCTCTTATGTATCAAGTACAATGCTGGTTGGTTTGTAAGCATGACCTTAAGGTGGGTCTTATTTTCCCTCATTTAACAGATGACCATGCTAAGGCAGTGAGAGTTCAAGTAATTCAACCACAAAGTTTGGCTTTCTCCTGGGAACTGGACATAACTTTGCTCATTTGTTCTTATAGAACTAGAGATTCTAGTCAAACCCTTGAAAGGACATTAGGAGCCCCGCCCTGTGCCAAGAAAGGAGAAAGTCTGGGGCTGTCTTGCTCACTTTCATGTCCCCAGTGCAAATCATGGCACTTGGCACATAACCTATTGCTGTCGACTCATAGCAACCGTATAGGACAGAGTAGAACTAACTGTCCCACAGGGTTTCTAAGACTGTAATCTTTACAGAAGCAGACTGCCACATCTTTCTTCTGTGGAGTGGCTGGTGGGTTCCAACCTCTGACCTTTCGGCTAGCAGCCAAGTGCTTAATCAATGTGCCACCAGGGGTCTTTATAGTTGTCACCGATAAAGTTTACTGAGAAAATGAAAGTGATCATCTCAGCCCCAGTGTAAAGATGAATTATCTTCCACAACTTGGAATCCAAGAAGCCTGAAGAACTGATATCTAAGGATCGAAAGGATGTGTATCACCAGGTTAGGTGAGATTTATCAATATTTCATGAATGAATGAATAATTTTTCCCTCAAAAGTGTTTCAACATTTCTTTGCCTCTTCCTGTCTATTTTCTGTATGTATTTTCACGGCTGCACGCCTCTAAGCTTTTAGGTTGCAAAAGTCAAGCCTAAAGACAAAGCTTCATCATGTGAAATCAAGCATTTAGTAATTCCTTTTGGAAATCACAGAAATGATTTTAAAAAAAGAAAATCCCATTACGTATCTTACCTTCCTATCTATATATTTTTTCCTCTAGAAAATAAAAATTGTAAGTGAATCTAAGACAGTTTTCTTTGATTCCTTTTCCTCTTTTGCAGAAAAGCCAATTCTCCAGATACACCTTCCTTTAAAAAAAAGTGCATGTAATTTTTCACATTCAAGACTTGGATTTCTCCATTTGTGGAAGATGCTGGAAACAGATGCATCTGCCATAGCGTCAAAGCTTTTGACCTGAAGTGTCTGTCAAACTTACAGACCAATCTTTTGAAATGTTGAGAATAGTCTGCTCTCTAACACTGCCATAGTGAGTGTTGTCAGTTCTGTGAAGAGCAAGGCCATTTTTGATCCTGAACTCCCACCTGGTTATACTGCACTGTTGACTTCCGTACCTGCCCACAGCAATATGCGTTGGCTTTGGCATGTGTGGGGCGTACACCATCATCAATGGAGTCCATTGTTTCACACCGAGGCACCTGCACGGCAGGCTCAAACAATGAGGCCATACCAAGAACCCCTCCTTTCTCCTCAGGGCATCCACTGTGAAAGAAACTTGTTGAGGCCTGGAAGCCCACTTTCATCATAATTAGACTGCTTGGCCAACACTTAACTACCAACGTCTCCGGGTGAGCACGCAAAGCTATCCAAATCTCGGATACTTTTGCAAAGCCACAGGGCCAAGCAGAGTTAGTGTTAGCTCTGAGCTGCCTTTGCCACTGAAGGTTTGGTCTCCACAATGCAGAGCACTGCACAGTGCTATAGTTCTGCTCTGTGATTTCTAGCAGCTTTAGTTTTCACGAAGGTACCGGCACCCTTAGGCCAACTTCGGATCTGTGAAATGTCACAGTGAGTGAGGCCAGATCACCTACCTGGGCCAGAGCTTAGCCAGAGCCACAGTACACAGACTCCGCACTGCAGAAGGCCTTCTTGGAGGAGGGGTTAGTGCTGTCAGGACAATAAAAATGATTCCACATGAAAATGTTTTTCTCTTTTTAATACCTTTTATTTATTTGTTGGTTTATGTGGATTTAAAGGACATAACACAGAGGTTATGATCATGGTTTTTGTAGTTAGGCATACCTGGGTTCTAATCTGGGTCCACCATATCAACAATGTGTGAATTTGGGGTGACTTGCTTAATTCCCGAAATTCTCTTTTCTCATCTGTAAAATGGGGATCATAGTCACTTCTAAACAGTATTGAGAACTAAATGAAATAATGTATGTAAAATATTTAGCACAAGCCCTTACATGCAGTAGGAAGTCCTTGATAAATGATAGCTTTTGGAATCCTGGTGGTGCAATGGTTAAGAGCTCAGGCTGCTAACCAAAAGGTTAGCAGTTCGACTCCACCAGCCACTCTTTGGAAACCCTATGGGGCAGTTATACTATGTCCTATAGACTTGCTATGAGTCAGAATCGACTCAACAGCGATTAGGTTTTCTTTCTTTCTTTCTTTTTTTTTTTTTTTTGGTATTACCATTTTATTTTATTTATTTACCTTTATTTTTGTATTGATGATGCTACTATTTTAATATAAGCCCAATGGTGAATTAATAAGGAATACAGTAGTAGAATAACTGATGGCATTGAATCATCACCAAAACTTACTAAGCTTTAAACTGAAATTGGAGACCAAACCACTACACCTCACACAAATTTTAGAGAGCAGACATGGCCAGTGATGGTTGCTTTATCTCTGATTCAGATTTGGGGTTAAGAGAATTTTTAAATCTTCAAGTCCTATAATATTGAAAAAAAAAAAAAAAGATAACCACACTGTTTGATTGGACCAAATTTTAAGGCATGTGTTAAGAAATTGTGGCATAGTGGTTAAGAGCTACAGCTGCTAACCAAAATGTGAGCAGTTCGAACCCACCAGGTGCTCCTTGGAAACTCTATGGGGCAGTTCTACTCTATCCTATAGGGTGGCTAGTCAGAATCAACTTGATGGCAGTAGGTTTGAATTTGGCTTAGTAGGATGCCATTGAGTCAAGTGACACGATGTGACAGAATAGAACTGCCCCATGGGGTTTTCCTGGATGTAATCTTTACGGGAGCAGATCACCAGATCGTGCCCCCCATACACACCTCCCAAAGAGCTGCTGGGTGGGTTCAAACTACCAACCTTTCAGTTTCGCTGTACCTCAAGTAGGATGCTATTTAAATCTGTTATTTCTCACTATTTCTTAGCTGTGTGGGCTTGACTAAGTCACCTAACCTCTTTGCATCTCAGTCTCCTGATCTGTAAAACAAGGATATTATTAATTCTTACCTTTCATGTGTCTTATTGATGTTTAAATAATACAAGTAAAATACTTAGCCCAGGGCCTAACTCAGAAATTATTCCACAAATGTTAGTTATGTCTACTGTTACATCACTGCCAATAAAGCCTATTTCATTCGTGTTTGAGTATTATAAGCTTTCCTTCCCTCTAACCTCCTCTATTATGTACCTGTGTTACTGTTAATGAAAAATCTTGCTATGGATGGCTTCGTGGTGATTTCCAACATGTGGCATTAACTTGACTTATTTCTCCACAGAAGTCCCCTTAAACTGGTTGGAGAAAGCACCCCAAGACTTCTCACCAGAGAGGCAGCCAGTGGGAAGAGTGGGTGCTGCAGAAACAGAAAGCAAGAAGGAGAAAGCCCCGAACTCGGAGCCCCCCACGAGGATTTCACTAGTACCGGACCGGGTAACACTTGCTAATTTAATAAGTACTCCCAATGAGGACATAAGCTAGAGCAGAACCTAGTTTTGATTTCAAGCTACTGGGCAAGAGGTCAATGCAGAAATTCACGTGATCTTTCCCAGACCCAACGGGTTTCTGTGCTCACCAAGGTGAGATCATTCCAGCTTTCTCAGGATTGAGTGGTACACCTCTATTTCCCAAACCTCAAAACAAATTCGGCTCCTTTTCTAGTGAAGGAATTTACTCATATGCAAAGTTTTGTAAAGATATAAAAATTAAGTTTAGTTATTATACCTTTAACTAATAATTAATAAAAAAAATGTGAGCAGATAAAATTGAGGAACTTCTCTCGCAAACTGAAGTAACATATGTTGTACTTGCGAAAAGCATCCAAATGTATCAGAAAAAGTCAAGAACATTTAAGAACTGTTTCTTTCAACTCTACTGTATTTCATCTACTCTAATCTGGATTAAGTAAATTAGTTAAAGGCCTACTATAACTTTGTGACTATCATGAAACTAGATCTAATATGGAAAATTGACAGGTTTAAAATCAATTTTTTTTTTTTTTTGTGGTCTTCATCCTTTACTACTACCTATTAGTCATTTACATTCTTTTTGTTTACCTTTTTATTTTTTCTAACTTCATATGATTCTTGCTTTTCCCAGGCTCTGCTTCACACATTAAACTGTTTGGGTCCCTTAAAGATGGTTGATTACATTCTGGTTTATATGTGGACTTCCTCCCAAATAAAGAAAGTAAAGGAGACTATTATTTCCTTTCCTTTCTTTCCTCTTCCTGTGTTGGCAATAAGATATAAAGTAAAATTAATTAGGTTTAACCCTTGACTCCTTAATATATGTGTTTTTCTGAAAATTTCTGGGTAATGAACAGAAAGTCTGTTTATGACTAGGGCAGGATATCTTTGTCTATGTTATTATTATAATCTGAATAAGAATTTGGAACTGATTGCTCTGTTCGATTATGAAACAACCTCCGTAAGAATTTACAAATAAAAATTCATACTTAAACAAAGGAGAAGGCCAGAACTATGCCCATACATTCCTACTTCTGCACTTGCCTAAAAATTCCAGTTTGCATTTAGTTTTGCATGAAATATGCTTTAACAGGAATTAGCTTTTTCAGGTACAGAACATAAATTATTTTTCTTGATTCACTCAAGTGTCTTCTATTTAATAAGCTGAGAAACTAAGGGATATTTAAATATTCTGGATCATCGGTTAATATTGCAAACACCAGGTTGGTTGGCTGGAATTTTATTTCAAAAATATTTAACTTGGGAGTTATCATGATAAAGTTCTATCATTATTCTTCTTCTTATGTGTTTCTCTGGATAGATGTAAAGCGACATTATTTTTGCTCTAACAAAAAGAGATTTGGTTCCGGAACACTTAGTAAAAATTGGGAGAAACATACGTGATCAGTACAGAGTGGACTTGACTCTTCTCTGTGTTCTAAGTAAGCCAAGTTTCTTCCCTCTGAGCCTCATGGGATCCCGGGCCACTGACAGAGGTGGGAAGGTGTGGATCTAGGGTATCCTGGTGCTATAAAACAGAGCAGATTCTCAGCATTTTCCTCTGTGTAACACTAATGGGGGTAGAGGAGGCAGTAAAGGTGTCTCTGTGGTACACCCAGCCTCGTAAACTGAGGATGGCACATGAGCCATATCCAGCCCCCAGTCTTTTTTCTCTGCCCCTCACAATGTCATTGGGTTTTGTTTTTAATCTGAATGTTCCTCTCCAGGTCATCAAAATCCCCACCCTCCTATTTGTTAACTCCACCTGCTTACCCCCCCCCCCTTAAGCTACCCTGGAGTACCCTGTCCATAGGCATTTGCATTTTTGACCCCTGCAGTTAAAAAGTTTAGCACCAGAAAGTCTTCTTCATATAATCTATCCACAGAGGAATCATCTGTCTTAAAAACAATAGTGGTAATAACTTCTTGTAAAAGGCATGTTGCCCACCCCCACTCTGCCCTTTAGTCTATCATTCACACATTAAGG